>JAEOAD010000042.1:3760000-6177500 GCA_036365145.1 Orientallactaga sibirica | reverse complement strand
TACTTCTCTGAGCCTATTATTTCCTAATGAACAAAATAGGGATACTATACAACTTCCCTCAAAGGGATGTCAAAAGGATCAATTTTTTAAAAAAAAATATATGTATTTATTTGCACATATGTGTGTATGGACACACCAGGGCCTCTTACTATTGCAAACAAATGCAAGATGATACCAGGTATAGTAATGAACACCTTTAATTCCAGTGTTCAGGAGGCTGAGGTAGGAGGATCATCATGGGCTCAAGGCCAGCCTAGGCTACCAGGCAAATTCAAGTCAGCATGCACTAGAGTGAGACCCTGCCTCAAAAAAAAAAAAAAAAAAAAAAAAAAACCCACAAAATAATAATGATTATGCCACTTGTGAGTGGCTTACATGGGTGGCTTGGGAATCAAATCAAGGCTAACAGGCTTTACAAGCAAGCACCTTTCACTGCTTTTCCCATCTCCCAAGGATTCTTTTTTTTTTTTTTTTTTTTTGGTTTTTCAAGGTAGGGTCTCACTCTGGCCCAGGCTGACCTGGAATTAACTATGTAGTCTCAGGGTGGCCTTGAACTCACGTCGATCCTCCTACCTCTGCCTCCCGAGTGCTGGGATTAAAGGCGTGCGCCACCACGCCTGGCTAAGGATTCATTTTTTTAAAGATATTTTATTTATTTGAGAGAGAGAGAGATGAAGAGGCAGATATAAAGAGAGAAAGAGCGAATGGGTGTGCCAGCGCCTCCAGCCACTGTAAATGAACTCCAGACACATGTGCCCCCTTGTGCATCTGCTTATGTCGGTCCTGGGGAATTGAACCCAGGTCCTTAGGCTTTGCAGGCAAACACCTTAACCACTAAGACATTTCCCCAGCCCAGGATTTTTTTTTTTTTTTTTTTTTTTTTTTCAAGGTAGGTTTTCACTCTAGCCCAGGCTGACCTGGAATTCACTATGTAGTCTCAGGGTGGCCTCAAACTCACGGTGATCCTCCTACCTCTGCCTCCAGAGTGCTGGGTTTAAAGGCGTGCACCACTACACCCAGCCCAAGATTCATTTTTAAAAGAACATGAGCTGGGCATGGTGACTCATGTCTTTAATCCCAGCACTAGGGAGGCAGAGAGGGAAGATAGCCAAGAGTTCAAGACTACGCTGAGACCACATAGTGAATTCCAGTTCAGCCTGGTCTAGAGTGAGACATTACCTGGAGGTAAAGAGGGGAAAAGAAAAGAAAAAAGAACACAACAAACAACAAAGAAAAATTCTAATTACCACAACTAGGAATGGTGGTATCCATTATCTCATTGTTTTACTATGATGATTATGGTTATTTATTTATATTTTAACAAAACTGAGATGCACATTATGAGGAATAGTTTAACACAGAGATAAGAAAGAGAGGCACTCAGAACAAGACATACCTGAAGTATGGGGTGGGCTTCTCAAGAATAAGCCAACTGACTGTTTAATTTTTAAAAAGTTTTTTGAGAGAGCTAGAGAGAGAGAGAGAGAATGGGTGCACCAGTAGCCCCTCAGCCACTGTGAATGAACTCCAGACGTGTGTGCCCCCTTGTGGGCAAGTGCAGCATTGCACCCTTGCATCACTTTGCGTCTGGCTAAACATGGGACCTGGAGATTGGAACTGGTGTTCCTAGGCTTAGCAGGCAGGTGCCTTGCCTGCCAAGCCATCTCTCCAGCCCAACTATGTTTATTAAAAAATTTTGCTGAGGGCCGGGTGTGGTGGCGCACTCCTTTAATCCCAGCACTGGGGAGGCAGAGGTAGGAGGATCACCGTGAGTTCGAGGCCACCTTGAAACTACAAAGTGAATTCCAGGTCAGCCTGAACTACAGTGAAACCCTACCTCAAAAAACCAAACCAAACCAAAAAAAAAAAAAAAAAAAAAAAAATTGCTGAGGGCTTAGTGGTAAGGTGTACACCTGTGAAGCTTAAGGATCCAGGTTCACTTCTCCAAGTCCCATGAAAGCTAGATGCACATGCAGTAGTTCGTTTGCAGTGGCTGGAAGCCCTGGCACACCCATTCTCTCTCTATCTCCCTCTCTGTCTCTAATAAATAAATATAAATAAATCTAAAAAGAAAAAGTTTTGAAGAGGACCGGAGACACTTAGTGGTTAAGGCATATGCCTGCAAAGCCAAAGGACCCAGGTTCAATTACCCAGGACCCACATAAGCCAGATTCACAAGGTAGTGCATGCATCTAGAGATTGTTTAGAGTGGCTGGAGGCCCTGACACACTCATTTTTTCCTCTATCTCTGACTCTCTTAAATAAATAATACTTAAAAAAACTAAAAAAAAAAGCTGGGCGTGGTGGCACATGCCTTTAATCCCAGCACTGGAAGGCAGAGATAGGAGGATTGCCATGAGTTCAAGGCCACCCTGAGACAACATAGTGAATTCCAGCCTGGGTTAGAGTAAGACCCTACCTGGAAAAAAACACACACACACACACACAAAGAAAACCCAAAAACAAAAACAAAAAAAGTTTTGATGAGCAGCAGGGTGTGGTGGTGCATGCCTTTATAATCCCAGCACTCAGAAGGCAGACGTAAGAGGATCACCAGGAGTTCAAGGCTATCCTGAGACTACATAGTGAATTCCAGGTCAGCCTGGGCTAGAGTGAAACCTTACCTGGGGGGGAGGGGGGAGCGGGGTAAGACTGGAGAGATGGTTCAGCAATTAAAGCACTTGCCTGCAATGCCTAATGACCTGGGCTTGATTCCCAAAGACCCACATAAAGCCAGATGCACAAAGTGATGCATGTAACTTGACTGCCTTTGCAGTGATTTGAGGACCTGATGCACCCATTCTCATTCATTCTTCCCCACCCTTAATAAATAAAAAGAAAAGAAAAAAAAAAAAAGGAAAAGAACTGGGTGAGCCAAGCAGTGGTAACAAAGCAGACAAATGGCTCATGCCCATGAGCTAAGGCAGGACCTAAATAGCCAGCTCTCTGCTAGAGTACTGGCTGCTTAGCCTATGCGACTCCACCCCAGTAGAGTATGGACCAAAGGAGCGGACAACCTTCTGGAAGCTGCCTCTGTGTCTGGCAATGAGGCAGCTGTTTTGCACCCAGGTGAGAGTGTGGCTCTCACCATGGCTTGTGATGAATTCCCAATACTTCAGGACTTCTATCTGTTGTCAGCGCCCCATTGTCCCTACTAGTGATATTCAGATACTGCTGTACATCCTTTCTCCTCCTTGCTCACCCTGGGGCCTAAGCCCTCTCACCTTCATTCTCTGCCTCTAGTTCATTATTCACTTAAATATTCACCTTGTACCTACTCCATGCTGGGAACTATTCCAGATATACTACAACGAAGGAGATTAGGGATGGGAAGATGGCCCAGTGGTCAAGAGTGCATGCTACGTAAGCACACAGGACACTGAGTTCTACGATCCAGAACACATTAAAAAACAAACAAACAAACAAACAAAAAAAAATGTGGCCACACATATCTGTAACCAGAGTCCATAGGGGCTAGAGTGAGACCCTGCCTCAAAAAAAAAAAAACAAAAACAACAACAACAACAACAACAAAAAAAAAACCACTAAAGAAAACAATAATCTCAAACTATAAAAAGACAGATGACACAGGGTTGAAGAGATGGCTCAGAGGTTAAAGGCACTTGCTTGCAAAGCTTGATGGCCTGGGTTCATTCCTCAGTACCAACATAAAGCCAGATGCACTAACCGGCACATATGTCTGGAATTTATCTGCAGCAGCAGGAGGCTCTAGAATACCTATACTTTTAAAAAATTTTTTATTTATCTATTTATTTGAGACAGAGAGAGGGGAAAGAGACAGAAGGAGAGAGAATGAGAATGTGCGCCAGGGCCTCTAGCCACTGCAAACGAACTCCAGACACATGCACCCTTTGTGCATCTGGACCTGGAGAATCAAACTGGAGTCTTCAGGCTTCACAGTCAAATGCCTTAACCGCTAAGCCATCTCTCCAGCCCTTCTAGAATACCTATACTTTTTATATCTCTCCTTAAAAACAAATAAATAAAAGTTTAGAGGGAGAGCCAGGAGTAGTGGTGCACAACTTTAATCCCAGCACTCAGGAGGCAGAGGTAAGAGAAATGCTGTGAGTTCAAGGCCTACCCTGAGACTACATAGTGAATTCCAGGTCAGCCTAGTTACAGCAAGACCCTACCTTGAAAAACCAAAAAAATAAAAATAAAAATAAAATAAATAAATAAAATAAGATAAAAAAGACAGGCCAGGCGTGGTGGCACACATACATCTTTAATCCTAGCACTCGGGAGGCAGAAGTAGGAGGATCGCAGTGAGTTCGAGGCCACCCTGAGACTACATAGTAAACTCCAGGTCAGGTTGGGCTGGAGTGAGACCCTACCTCAAAAAAAGAAAAAGAATACATGGTATAACAAAAGAAAAAGAGAAAAAAAGAGGGGCTTAGCAGTTAATGTGCTTGCCTGCAACACCAAAAAAAACCTCAGTTTGAATCCCCAGTACCCACAAAAGTCAGATGCATAAGATGGTGCATACATCTGGAGTTTGTTTACAGTGGATAGAGGCCCTGGCATGCCCATTCTATCTGCCTCTCTCAAATAAACATGTTTTTTTTTTTTTTTTTTGGTAGCCAGGCAAATAAAAATACTTTTTAAAACTTTTTATTTTTTTATTATTTTTTTTGGAGAGAGACAGAGACACAGAGAGACAGAGAGAGAGAGAGAGAGAGAGAGAGACAGATAGAGAGAGAGAGAGAGGAAGACAGAGATGGGTGCGGCAGCAGCGTCTCAGCTACTGCAAACGAAATCCAGATGTGTGCGCCCCCTTGTGGTCAAGTACGGCATTGTGCCCTAGCGTCACTTTGCATTTGGAACCAGCGTTCTTAGGCTTAGGAGGCAGGCGCCTTAACCCCTAAGCCATCTCTCCAGCCCTAAAAATACTTTTTAAAAAGCCGGGCATGGTGGTGCAGACCTTTAATCCCAGCACTCAGGAGGCAGAGGTAGGAGGATCGCAGAGAGTTCAGGCCACCCTGAGACTACATAGTTAATTCCAGGTCAGCCTGGACCAGAGTGAGACCCTACCTTACAAAAACAAAAAAACAAAACAAAACAAAACAAAAAAACCCTTTTAAAAAGAAAAGGAGGGGCTGGGCTTACAGGCTCACACCTTTAATCCCAGCACTCAGGAAGCAGACGTAGGATAGCCATGAGTTTGAGGCCACCCTGAGACTATATAATGAATTCCAGGACAGCCTGAACTAGTGCAAAACCCTACTGGGAAAAAAAAAAAAAAAAAAAAGCTGAGCGTGGTGGTGCACGCCTTTAAACCCAGCACTTGGGAAGCAGAGGTAGGAGGACTGCCATGAGTTCGAGGCCACCCTGAGACTACATAGTTAATTCCAGGTCAGCCTGGGCCACAGTGAGACCCTACCTTGAAAAACAAACAAAACAGGGAGGGAAGGAGGGAGGGAGGGAGGGAGGAGAGGTGGCCATGATAGCACGCGCCTTTAGTCCCAACATTCAGAGGATGAGGTAGAAGGTTCACTGAGTTTGAGGCCCGTCTGAAATTACATAGTGAATTCCAGATCATCCAGACCTAGAGCAAGACCCTACCTCAAAAAGAAAGAAAGAAAGAAAGAAAGAAAGAAAGAAAGAAAGAAAGAAAGAAAGAGGGAGGGAGGGAGGGAGGGAGGGAGGGAGGGAGGGAGGGAAAAAGAAAAAAAGAAAGCCAGGCATGGTGGTGCATGCCTTTAATGGGAGGAAGAGGTAGGTGGATCATTGTGAGTTCAAGGACACCCTGAGACTACACTGTGAATTCCAGGTCAGCCTAGAGTAAAACTCTACCTCAAAAAAAACAAAGAAAAAGATATTTTTTTAAATTGTCTGGAGATATGGCTTAGTAGTTAAGACGCTTACCTATGAAGCCTAAGGACCCAGATTCAATTCCCCAGGACCCACAGAGCACAGATGCACAAGATGACACATGTGTTTGGAATATGTTTGCAGTGGTTGTAGGACCTCGTGTGGTCATTCTCTCTCAAATAAATAAAAAAAATTTGAAAAATAATAAAATAAAAAAATCAAAAATAGGGTGGGGGGCTGGAGAGCTAGCTGGCTGCACAAGGGGCTACATGCATCTGGAGTTGGTTTGCAGTGGCTAGAGACCTTGGTGAGCCCATTCTCTCTCTCACTCAAATAAAAAAATAAAATATATTTTTTTAAAAAAATAGGGTGGGGGGCTGG
The DNA here is from genome assembly GCA_036365145.1 of Orientallactaga sibirica. NCBI lineage: Eukaryota > Metazoa > Chordata > Mammalia > Rodentia > Dipodidae > Orientallactaga > Orientallactaga sibirica. Next base: position 6,171,287 of record JAEOAD010000042.1, on the reverse strand, counting down.
AGAGATGGCCTAGCAGCTAAGGTGCCTGCCTGCTAAGCCTAAGAACACTGGTCCCAATGTCCAGCGGTTCCAATCTCCATGTCCCATGTTTAGCCAGATGCAAAGTGAGGCAAGGGCGCAATGCCGCACTTGCCCACAAGGGGGCGCACACATCTGGATTTCGTTCACAGCAGCTGAGAGACTGCTGGCGCGCCCATCTCTGTCTCCCTCTCTGTCTATCTATCTCTGTCTCTCTCTCCAAAAATAAATTTAAAAAATAATTTAAAAAATTAAAAAAAAAATAAGGTGGGTAAGATGGCTCAATTGTTAAGGTGCCTGCTTTGCAAAGCCTGATGGTCCACATTTGATTCCACAGTACCTACATAAAACTAGATGCACATGCATCTGAAGTTCATCTGCTGCAGCAGGCAGCCTTGGCATGCCCTTTCTGTCTATCTCTCTCCCCCTCTCAAGATAAATATTTCTTTAAAAGTCCAAAATAAAGCAAAACTTAATTATATAACTAAATGTTCCTGCTGGGAAAGCAAACTGAGTTATGAACTTCTGAGGTGACAGTAATTTCAATTTTTTCAAATATTTTATTTATGCACCCCCTTATGCATCTGGCTTATGTGGGTCCTGGAGAGTCGAACAGGGATCCTTTGGCTTTGTAGACAAACATCTTAACCGCTAAGCCATCTCTCCAACTTCAATTTCTTTTTATTTGTGTGCACATATGTATGCACACACACATGCACAGAATGCACATGGAGGTAAGAGGACAACCCTGTGTGTTGGCCTTCTTCCACTTGGTTTTGAGACAGGGTCTTTTGTTTTTGCTGCTGTGAAGGTCAGATTCACACAGAGGTAAATGTGTTGGTTGATATTACAGCACCATGTGCATTTTGACTTACTTGGATGCTGCAGATTAAACTCAGGTCAGTAGGCTTACATAGCAAAGACCCTTTAGCCACTAAAACATCTCCTCATCCCCTGTTTTGGTTTTCTAAGACAGAGATTCATATGTAGCCAAAGATAGTCTTGAGCCTCTTGTCTTATTTTAGCCTTTTGGGATTGCAGGTGTCTATCGCCATGCCCAGCTTGCAATTCCAAGACTTAACTGAGTGATAGTTACATTGTTCATTTCGTTTTTGTTTCTTTTTCACTTTGTTTTTTCAAGGTATGGTCTTGTTCTAGATCAGACTGACCTGGAATTCACTATTTCCTGTCAAGATGGCCTCAAACTCACAGAAATCCCCTTACCTTTACCTCCCAAGTGCTGGGATTAAAAATGCACACCACAGGCCTTTAATCTCAGCACTCAAGAGGCAGAGGTAGGAGGGACCCCCCCCCCCACGAGTTTGAGGCCACCCTGAGACAACATAGTGAATTCCAGGTCAGCCTGAGCTACAGTGAGACCCTACTTTGAAAAGCCACAAAAAAAAAAAAAAAAAAAAAAGCACACCACCACACTCCGCTATTTTTTTCTTTTTCTTTTTAAAGTGTTTAAGTATTTTTAATTATTTACTTGAGAGAGAGAGAGTATAGGTGCTGCAGTGCCCCCTGCAACCCCAAATGGACTCCAGATGCATGAGTCACTTTGTGCATCTCGCTTATGGGAGTAGTGAGGAATTGAACGAGGGCAGGCAAGTTTTACAAGTAAGGGACTCTAACTGCCAAGCCAACTCACTAGTAAGTTTTCTTTTCTCTGTGAACATGCTTGTGAAAGAACAAACAGATAGGGGCTGGATAGAGATGGCTTAGTGATTAAGGCGTTTGCCTGCAAAGCCAAAGAATTCCAGTTTGATTCTCCAGGACCCATGTAAGCCAGATGCACAAGGGGGCGCATGCATCTGGAGTTCATTTGCAGTAGCTGGAGGCCCTGGTGTGTCCACTCAAATAAATAAATAAAATATATTTTATTAAGCTGGGCGTGGTGGCGCACGCCTTTAATCCCAGCACTCGGGAGGCAGACGTAGGAGGATTGCTGAGAGTTCGAGGCCACCCTTAGACTACATAGTTAATTCCAGGTCAGCCTGGACCCGAGTGAAACCCTACCTCGAAAAACCAAAACCAAAAAAAAATATATATATATATATTTTTTTTTATTTAAAAAAAAAAAAAGGAGGGATGGCTTAGTGGTTAAGGTGTTTGCCTGTGAAGCCAAAGGACCCAGATTTGATTCTCTAGGACCCACTTAAGCCAACAAGGGGCACATGTGTCTGGAGTTCATTTGCAGCAGCTAGAGGCCCTGGCATGCCCATTCTCTCTCTTCTCTATATGCTTGCAAATAAATAAATAAAATTTAAATTTTTTTTTAAATCAAAAAAAAAAAAAAAAAAGAACTTGGACAATCTCAAAGGACATGAATAGTCTGGTGTTCCGTTTTCTAATGACCAAAAGAAATAGAACAAGCAGATATCACAACTTATCATGCCTGGGCACTCCCCTTCTTTTTACTCTTTTATTTCCTTTTTTGGTTTTTTGAGGTAGACTGACGTGGAATTCACTATGTAGTCTCAGGTTGGTCTCGAACACCCGGTGATCTTCCTACCTCTGCCTGAAGAGTGCTGGGATTAAAGATATGTGCCACCACATCCAGCACTACTTTATTTTGTTTAAAAAAATATTTTGTGCTGGGCGTGGTGGCACACGCCTTTAATCCCAGCACTCGGAAGGCAGAGGTAGGAGGATCGCTGTGAGTTCGAGGCCACCCTGAGACTATATAGTGAATTCCAGGTCAGCCTGAGCTAAAGTGAGACCCTACCTCGAAAAACCAAAAAAAAAAAAAAAAATTTGTTTGAGGGGGGAAAGAAAGAAGGGAGGGAAGGAGGGGCAGACAAAAAGAGACTATGGGCATGCCAGGGCCTCTGGTCATTACAAACTTCAGATACATGCACGAGCTTGTGCATCTGGCTTTTTCCATGGGTACTGATGATTCAAACTTCAGCAGTCACTCTTTGTTCACAAGCACTTTTTTATTTTATTTATTTATATTTTATTTATTTTATTTTATTATTTTTGGTTTTTCGAGATAGGGTCTCACCCTAGCCCAGGCTGACCTGGAATTCGCTATGCAGTCTCAGGGTGGCCTCAAACTCATGGCAATCCTCCTATCTCTGCCTCCCAAGTGCTGGGATTAAAGGCATGCACTACTATGCCCTGCCAAAAGCACCTTTATTAAAAGGATAATTTTAGGGCTGGAGAGATGGCTTAGCGGTTAAGGTGTTTGCCTACAAAGCCAAAGGATCCTAGTTCAATTCCCCAATACCCATGTAAGCCAGCTACACAAGGGGGCACATGCGTCTGGAGTTCATTTGCAGGGGCTTGAGGCCCTGGCATGACCATTCTCTCTCAAATAAATAATAAAATATATTTTGAAAAAATATGGGATGAGTTCAAGGTCACCCTACCTCAAAAAAAAATTAAAAAAAAAAAAAAAGAGGGCTGGAGAGATGGTTTAGCAGTTAAGGTATTTGCCTATGAAGCCAAAGGACTCAGGTTCAATTCCCCAGGACCCACATAAGCCAGATGCACAAAGGGGTGCACGCATCTGGAGTTCGTTTGCAGTGGCCCATTCTCTCTCTCTCTACCTATCTAGTTCTGTCTCTCTCTCTCTCTCTCTCAAATAAATAAATAAATAAATAAATTTTTTTAAAGAAGAAAAAAAGAAAAGAAAGAAAAAGGATTTTATTTTCTTTATTTATTTACAAAGAGAGAGAATTGGCACACCAGGGCCACATGTCACTGCAAACTCTAGACCCATGTGTCACTCTGTGCATCTGGCTTTATGTGGGTACTGGGGAATTGAACCTGGGCTGTCACATTTTGCAAGCACCTTTAACCTCTAAGCCTCTTCTCTCAGGCAACCTTAATAAAGGCTTTGTATTAGCTAATCATCATACCTGGAGTCTCTCCTAATCCTTATCTGATCCCCTCAAGCCCTTGAACACAAGATTGGCATCATGAGACCTTCACTGACCATCCAATGTCAAAGAGTGATCTCCACTCTGCTAATATCTCAAAAATGAGTTCAGGACCAGGCTAGGGATACAGAGTATCAGAGATCAGCAAACAAACAAACATGTATCATCACCCTTGAAATTTCAGCACTGTATGAAACCACAATATTTGAAAATTGAAGTGTATGCATGCACTTAATAAACATTTAAGTGACTAAACCTCCTGAAAGAGAAAGATGACACCTGAAATTCATCAGCAAAACTTATATAAAATATGATCTGGGGTTGGAGAGACGGCTTAGTGGTTATGGTACTTTCCTGTTAAACGTATGGAACAAGGTTCAATTCTCCAGTACCCATGTAAGCCATATGCACAAGGTGGCACATGCACCAGGAGAGATATTAGCAGTTAAAGCGCTTGCCTTCAAAGCCAAAGGACCCAGATTCAATTCCCCTAGACCCACATAAGTCAGATGCACAAGGTGGCACATACAGCCGGGCATGGTGACACACACCTTTTTATCCCAGCACTCGGGAGGCAGAGGTAGAAGGATTGCCATGAGTTCAAGGCCACCCTGAGACTACACAGTGAATTCCAGGTCAGTCTGGACTCCAGTGAAACCCTACCTCAAAAAAACCAAATCAATCAATCAATCAATCAATCAATCAATAAATAAGACTACATAGTGAAGTCCAGGTCAGCCTGGGCTAGAGTGAGACCCTACCTCAAAAACAAAACAAAACAAACAAACCCACAAACAAAACACTGTTTACAATGTATTCCTGGGGCTAAGAAGATGGTTCAGTGGTTAAAGGCATTTGCTTGCAAAGTCTGCCAGATTGAGTTTAATTCTTCAGTATCCAAATAAGTAAAGCCACATGTGTTTGGAGTTTATTTGCAGCTGAAAAAAATCCTATTGTAAGCTGGGGAAATGGCTTAGTGGTTAAGGCATTTGCCTGAGAAGCCTAAGGACCCTGATTCAATTCCCCAGGACCACGTAAGCCAGATGCACAAGGAGGTGCATGCATCTGGAGTTTGTCTGCAATGGCTGGAGGCCCTGGCATGCCCATTCTCACTTTCTCTGTCTCTTCCTATTTCTGTCTCTCTCTCAAATAAATAAATAAAAATGTTTTAAAAAATCCTATTGTACCCATTCATTTTTCTCTCCCAGCTAATAAATAAATAATTTTTAATGTAATTCTAACATTAACATTACCAGCAGTGCCTTCTCAAAATACACAATCTACTTTAATCCTACCAATCTAATATCCACAAAATTGGCTTTACAGGCTTCCGACTCCACAGTAATGCTTCTATTGTCTTTACCACCTGAAAGGCCACCCTCTTCCCTCCTCTCTACCTACCTGAAGGAAGCCTTCACCACTGTATTTGTCAAAACCATTCGTTTGGTCACTATTTGCTCCCTTTTTATCTTTAGAGTTTTAAGTTTTTATCAAATACTCAGAGAGATAACCCCCAAGAACCTAAAATTTAAAACAGAAAACAAGGATATGAGTGACATGCATAAATAAAAAGTTTAATATACACACAAACTGCACAACACAGCTATTTTAACAGAACATGGATAGGAAGTTCAACATTCACAAAAAGAATGTGCCAACCTATTTTATACATGGTCAAACACTGGCTGGCAAATATTGGTAACTACCTCATTTAGATGTATACAGCTACAGGCTGGAGAGATGGCTTAGCAGTTAATGCACGCCTGTGAAGCCTAAGGACCCCGGTTGGATTCTCCAGATCCCATGTAAGCCAGATGCACAAGGTGGCACATGCATCTGGAGTTCATTTAATGTGGCACATTCTCACCTCTCCCTCTCTAATAAATAAATAAATAAATAAATAAATAAATAAATAAATCTTTTTTTTTTAAGTACACAGCTGTATAACTGGCCATGTACCCCTTTCATCCCATCACTTGGGAGGCAGAGGTAGGATCACCATGAGTTCAAGGCCACCCTGTCTCTAAATAGTGAATTCCAGGTTAGCCTGAGCTAGAGTGAAACCCTACCGCAAAAAACCAAAGTACACAGCTATTAGGAAAGAAAACTTAAAAACAGTTTCAAATGACAAGTTTAAGCCCAGTGTTTATTCAATACACAGGAACTTCCAAAGCAGCCTTAACTACATAGTAAGAGACCCTGTCTCAAAAAAAAAAAGTAGTAGCTAGGACTGGAGAGATGACTCAGCAGTTAAGACACTGGCCTGCAGACCCTGGCAACCCGAGTTTGATTCCCTGGTAACCACGTAAAACCAGAAGCACCAAGTAGCGCATGCATGCACCTGGAGTATGTTTGTAGTGGCTGGAGGCCCTGGCACACCTATTTTCTCCAGCCAGTACACACCTTTAATCCCAACACTTGGAAAGCTGAGGGACTGCAGTGAGTTCAAAGTTAGCCTGAGACTAATTCCAGGTCTTCTGTAGCATTCTCAAATCACAGACAAGAAAGGTGGGAGGTAAAGGATGGGCAAACTTGAGGTGGGATCCATGGTAGAATGCTTGCCTAGAATGCATGAAGCCCTGAGCTCCATCACTGCAAAAAAGTTATGGAATATGAAAGCCAGGAGTGGTGGTGCAGGCCTTTAATCCAAACACTTGGGAGAAAGAGGTAGGAGGATTGAAGTGATTAGGAGGACACCCTGAGATTACATACTGAATTCCAGATCAGCATGGAGTAAGGCAAGATCTACCTCAAAAAAAAAAAAAAAAAAAGACAAAATGTAATCCCATTCTCTCTCTTCTCTATATGCTTGCAAATAAATAAATAAAATTTAAATTTTTTTAAATCAAAAAAAAAAAAAAAGAACTTGGACAATCTCAAAGGACATGAATAGTCTGGTGTTCCGTTTTCTAATGACCAAAAGAAATAGAACAAGCAGATATCACAACTTATCATGCCTGGGCACTCCCTTTTTTACTTTTTATTTTTTTTTTTTTGAGGTAGACTGACGTGGAATTCACTATGTAGTCTCAGGTTGGTCTCGAACACCCGGTGATCTTCCTACCTCTGCCTGAAGAGTGCTGGGATTAAAGATATGTGCCACCACATCCAGCACTACTTTATTTTGTTTAAAAAAATATTTTGTGCTGGGCGTGGTGGCACACGCCTTTAATCCCAGCACTCGGAAGGCAGAGATAGGAGGATCGCTGTGAGTTCGAGGCCACCCTGAGACTATATAGTGAATTCCAGGTCAGCCTGAGCTAAAGTGAGACCCTACCTCGAAAAACCAAAAAAAAAAAAAAAAAAAAAAAAAAAAAAATTTGTTTGAGGGGGGAAAGAAAGAAGGGAGGGAAGGAGGGGCAGACAAAAAGAGACTATGGGCATGCCAGGGCCTCTGGTCATTACAAACTTCAGATACATGCACGAGCTTGTGCATCTGGCTTTTTCCATGGGTACTGATGATTCAAACTTCAGCAGTCACTCTTTGTTCACAAGCACTTTTTTATTTTATTTATTTATATTTTATTTATTTTATTTTATTATTTTTGGTTTTTCGAGATAGGGTCTCACCCTAGCCCAGGCTGACCTGGAATTCGCTATGCAGTCTCAGGGTGGCCTCAAACTCATGGCAATCCTCCTATCTCTGCCTCCCAAGTGCTGGGATTAAAGGCATGCACTACTATGCCCTGCCAAAAGCACCTTTATTAAAAGGATAATTTTAGGGCTGGAGAGATGGCTTAGCGGTTAAGGTGTTTGCCTACAAAGCCAAAGGATCCTAGTTCAATTCCCCAATACCCATGTAAGCCAGCTACACAAGGGGGCACATGCGTCTGGAGTTCATTTGCAGGGGCTTGAGGCCCTGGCATGACCATTCTCTCTCAAATAAATAATAAAATATATTTTGAAAAAATATGGGATGAGTTCAAGGTCACCCTACCTCAAAAAAACCAAAAATTAAAAAAAAAAAGAGGGCTGGAGAGATGGTTTAGCAGTTAAGGTATTTGCCTATGAAGCCAAAGGACTCAGGTTCAATTCCCCAGGACCCACATAAGCCAGATGCACAAAGGGGTGCACGCATCTGGAGTTCGTTTGCAGTGGCCCATTCTCTCTCTCTCTACCTATCTAGTTCTGTCTCTCTCTCTCTCTCTCTCAAATAAATAAATAAATAAATAAATTTTTTTAAAGAAGAAAAAAAGAAAAGAAAGAAAAAGGATTTTATTTTCTTTATTTATTTACAAAGAGAGAGAATTGGCACACCAGGGCCACATGTCACTGCAAACTCTAGACCCATGTGTCACTCTGTGCATCTGGCTTTATGTGGGTACTGGGGAATTGAACCTGGGCTGTCACATTTTGCAAGCACCTTTAACCTCTAAGCCTCTTCTCTCCAGGCAACCTTAATAAAGGCTTTGTATTAGCTAATCATCATACCTGGAGTCTCTCCTAATCCTTATCTGATCCCTCAAGCCCTTGAACACAAGATTGGCATCATGAGACCTTCACTGACCATCCAATGTCAAAGAGTGATCTCCACTCTGCTAATATCTCAAAAATGAGTTCAGGACCAGGCTAGGGATACAGAGTATCAGAGATCAGCAAACAAACAAACATGTATCATCACCCTTGAAATTTCAGCACTGTATGAAACCACAATATTTGAAAATTGAAGTGTATGCATGCACTTAATAAACATTTAAGTGACTAAACCTCCTGAAAGAGAAAGATGACACCTGAAATTCATCAGCAAAACTTATATAAAATATGATCTGGGGTTGGAGAGACGGCTTAGTGGTTATGGTACTTTCCTGTTAAACGTATGGAACAAGGTTCAATTCTCAGTACCCATGTAAGCCATATGCACAAGGTGGCACATGCACCAGGAGAGATATTAGCAGTTAAAGCGCTTGCCTTCAAAGCCAAAGGACCCAGATTCAATTCCCCTAGACCCACATAAGTCAGATGCACAAGGTGGCACATACAGCCGGGCATGGTGACACACACCTTTTTATCCCAGCACTCGGGAGGCAGAGGTAGAAGGATTGCCATGAGTTCAAGGCCACCCTGAGACTACACAGTGAATTCCAGGTCAGTCTGGACTCCAGTGAAACCCTACCTCAAAAAAACCAAATCAATCAATCAATCAATCAATCAATCAATAAATAAGACTACATAGTGAAGTCCAGGTCAGCCTGGGCTAGAGTGAGACCCTACCTCAAAAACAAAAACAAAACAAACAAACCCACAAACAAAACACTGTTTACAATGTATTCCTGGGGCTAAGAAGATGGTTCAGTGGTTAAAGGCATTTGCTTGCAAAGTCTGCCAGATTGAGTTTAATTCTTCAGTATCCAAATAAGTAAAGCCACATGTGTTTGGAGTTTATTTGCAGCTGAAAAAAATCTATTGTAAGCTGGGGAAATGGCTTAGTGGTTAAGGCATTTGCCTGAGAAGCCTAAGGACCCTGATTCAATTCCCCAGGACCACGTAAGCCAGATGCACAAGGAGGTGCATGCATCTGGAGTTTGTCTGCAATGGCTGGAGGCCCTGGCATGCCCATTCTCACTTTCTCTGTCTCTTCCTATTTCTGTCTCTCTCTCAAATAAATAAATAAAAATGTTTTAAAAAATCCTATTGTACCCATTCATTTTTCTCTCCCAGCTAATAAATAAATAATTTTTAATGTAATTCTAACATTAACATTACCAGCAGTGCCTTCTCAAAATACACAATCTACTTTAATCCTACCAATCTAATATCCACAAAATTGGCTTTACAGGCTTCCGACTCCACAGTAATGCTTCTATTGTCTTTACCACCTGAAAGGCCACCCTCTTCCCTCCTCTCTACCTACCTGAAGGAAGCCTTCACCACTGTATTTGTCAAAACCATTCGTTTGGTCACTATTTGCTCCCTTTTTATCTTTAGAGTTTTAAGTTTTTATCAAATACTCAGAGAGATAACCCCCAAGAACCTAAAATTTAAAACAGAAAACAAGGATATGAGTGACATGCATAAATAAAAAGTTTAATATACACACAAACTGCACAACACAGCTATTTTAACAGAACATGGATAGGAAGTTCAACATTCACAAAAAAGAATGTGCCAACCTATTTTATACATGGTCAAACACTGGCTGGCAAATATTGGTAACTACCTCATTTAGATGTATACAGCTACAGGCTGGAGAGATGGCTTAGCAGTTAATGCACGCCTGTGAAGCCTAAGGACCCCGGTTGGATTCTCCAGATCCCATGTAAGCCAGATGCACAAGGTGGCACATGCATCTGGAGTTCATTTAATGTGGCACATTCTCACCTCTCCCTCTCTAATAAATAAATAAATAAATAAATAAATAAATAAATAAATAAATAAATCTTTTTTTTTTAAGTACACAGCTGTATAACTGGCCATGTACCCCTTTCATCCCATCACTTGGGAGGCAGAGGTAGGATCACCATGAGTTCAAGGCCACCCTGTCTCTAAATAGTGAATTCCAGGTTAGCCTGAGCTAGAGTGAAACCCTACCGCAAAAAACCAAAGTACACAGCTATTAGGAAAGAAAACTTAAAAACAGTTTCAAATGACAAGTTTAAGCCCAGTGTTTATTCAATACACAGGAACTTCCAAAGCAGCCTTAACTACATAGTAAGAGACCCTGTCTCAAAAAAAAAGTAGGGCTAGGACTGGAGAGATGACTCAGCAGTTAAGACACTGGCCTGCAGACCCTGGCAACCCGAGTTTGATTCCCTGGTAACCACGTAAAACCAGAAGCACCAAGTAGCGCATGCATGCACCTGGAGTATGTTTGTAGTGGCTGGAGGCCCTGGCACACCTATTTTCTCCAGCCAGTACACACCTTTAATCCCAACACTTGGAAAGCTGAGGGACTGCAGTGAGTTCAAAGTTAGCCTGAGACTAATTCCAGGTCTTCTGTAGCATTCTCAAATCACAGACAAGAAAGGTGGGAGGTAAAGGATGGGCAAACTTGAGGTGGGATCCATGGTAGAATGCTTGCCTAGAATGCATGAAGCCCTGAGCTCCATCACTGCAAAAAAGTTATGGAATATGAAAGCCAGGAGTGGTGGTGCAGGCCTTTAATCCAAACACTTGGGAGAAAGAGGTAGGAGGATTGAAGTGATTAGGAGGACACCCTGAGATTACATACTGAATTCCAGATCAGCATGGAGTAAGGCAAGATCTACCTCAAAAAAAAAAAAAAAAAAAAAAGACAAAATGTAATGAAATAAAAAATAATAACTGGGGCCGGGCGTGGTGGTGCATGCCTTTAATCTCAGCACTCAGGAGGCAGAGGTAGGAGGATTGCTGAGAGTTCGAGGCCACCCTGAGACTACATAGTTAATTCCAGGTCAGCCTAGACCAGAGTGAGACCCTACCTCGCAAAACCAAAAAAATAATAATAATAATAACTGAAGGCCCTCTCTACAGGAGGGAATACATACCTGGTACTGAAAAACCTAAGCAAAAGTCTATGGCAGGGGAGGTCATGAACCTTAAGGGTATAAAGCCTGCTCTTGTCTAACTAAATGTATATTTTATTTCCACCAAGCTGCCCTGAAAGCACTACACTTAATGTTCATATTCACATATTAATGCTACTCTCACTTCTGGTTAGAGAAGCTTCTCTTTTCAACCCAAAAGGCAACATAGTGCTGAGAAGGGATGGAGAAGTGCCCAGCACTGAAACATCTCTGTCACACCCTCCAAGGCTCACGGCCCATTGCGGAAGAGGGGCCGGATAGAATGGAAGAGCCAAAGGAAGGGTATGACTCCTTACAATGCAACTGTCCAGACAGAAATTGGCCTTGATATCCATGACCTTGCAGTGCCTAGCAATACCTTCACAAGACCCTCATAATATAAGAAAAAGATGATGACATCAAATTAAAAGAGAGACTAATGGAGAGAGGGAGGGGATATGATGGAGACTGGAGTTCTAAAGGGGAATGGGGGGAGGGTAGGGAAATGTCATGCATTTTTTGTATGTAAGTACAGAAGTTGTCAATAAAAAAAGAAAAAAAGAAAAAGAAATAAATAAAAGAAAATAATAATAGAGCCAGGTGTTGTGGCTATGTAGTCTGTGTAGTCTCAGGGTAGCCTTGAACTCGTGGCTGGGATTAAAGGCGTGCACCACAACGCCCAGCTCAATAATAAAGTATTTTTAAAAAATAAAAATAGACACTCGGGAGGCAGAAGTAGGAGGATTGCCATGAGTTCAAGGCCACCCTGAGACTACATAGTGAATTCCAGGTCAGCCTGGGCTAGACCAAGACCCTACCTTAAAAAATCACAAATAAATAAATAAATACAAAAATAGAACCAGGCGTGGTGGCACATGCCTTTAATCCCAGCACTCTGGAGGCAGAGGTATGAGGATCGCTGTGAGTTCAAGGCCACCCTGAGACTACATAGTGAATTTCAGGTCAGCCTGGACAGAATGAGACCTACCTCGAAAAACAAAACAAAACAATAAAATAAAAAGTAGCCTCAAAAAAAAAAAAAAAAAAAAAAAAAAAAAAAGCTGGGCATGGTGGCGCACACCTTTAATCCCAGCATTGGGGAGGTAGAAGTAGGAGGTTCGCCATGAGTTCAAGGACACCCTGAGACTACAGAGGGAATTCCAGGTCAGCCTGAGCTAGAGACCCTACCTCAAAAAACCAAAAAATAAAAATAAAAATAAATGACATGCACTATAAAGTAACCACAGCAAGAGTGGGTATCCTTTAATTTTCTGAATAAAATGTGCCACAGATGGTGTGGATAGTACAAAGAGAGGAAACATCTGCATTTAAAGTCTGATTCTATTGCTTACCAACTTTATAATCTTGGATAAAAAAGACAAGGCCCAGGATGGGGAGATGTCTTAGTGGTTAAGGCACTTGCCTATAAAGCCAAAGGACCCAGGTTCAATTCCCCAGGGCCCACATAAGCCAGATGCACAAGGGGGCACATGCATCTGGAGTTCATTTGCAGTGCTGGAGGCCCTGACGTGCCATTCTCTGTCTCTCTGCCTGTCTCTCTCTCTCTCAAATGAATAAATAAAAGACAAAGTCCTTCCGTGAACTCATACTTTCCTAACAAAAACCAGATTGGGGACAAAGAGACAGCTCATTCAGTAAAGAGCTTGCTACAAGACCATGAGGGCATGAGTTCAGATCCTTAGTACCCATTTAAAAGATAGGTACATTGACACATGCCTATAATCCCAGCACTAGGATAGACGGCATCTTCTTGATTTTCTTGTCTATTAAAATCAGTGAGCTCTGGGTTCAATGAGAAACACGATCTCAAAAAAAAAAAAAAAAAAAAAAAGGGCTGAAGAGATGGCTTAGCAGGTTAAGGCAGTTACCTGTCAAGCCTAAGGACCCAGGTTCAATTCTCTAGGTCCCACGTAAGCCAGATGAACAAGGTAGCACAAGCACCTGGAGTTTGTTTGTGGTGGCTAGAGGCTCTAGTGCACCCATTCTCTCTTTCTCTCCCTCTCTTTCTCAAATAAAAATAAATTTAAAAATATTTTTAAAAATAAAACAAAGTGGAACTGTAGAGTTGGCTTAGTGGTTAAGGATTCATGTTATCTCCAGATCACAAGGTGATACAAGAACCCAAGGTCGTACATGCACACTAGGTGGAGTTCGAATACAGTGGCTGGAGGCCCTGGTGCACCAATTCACTCCCCCCCCATTAAAAAAAAAGGGGGGGCTGGAGAGATGGCTTAGCGGTTAAGGCGCCCGCCTCCTAAGTCTAAGAACACTGGTTCCAATCTCCAGGTTCCACGTTTAGCCAGGCAAAGTGACGCAAGGGGCACAATGCCACACTTCACCACAAGGGGGCGCACGCATCTGGATTTCGTTCGCAGCAGCTGAGAGGCTGCTGGCATGCCCATCTCTATCTGTTTTCCTCTCCCCCTCTCTCTCCAAAAAGAAAAAAAAAAAAAAAAAAAAAAAAAGAAGGCCAGTATGGTGGTGCATACCTGTAATTCCAGCACTTAGGAAGCAGAGGTAGGAGGATCACCCTTGAGTTCAAGGCCACCCTGAGACTACATAGTGAATTCCAGGTCAGCCTGGGCTAGTGTGAGATCCTACCTCGGAAAATAAAAATAAATAAAGTGAGCCGGGCGTGGTGGCTCACGCCTTTAATCCCAGCACTTGGGAGGCAGAGGTAGGAGGATTGCCGTGAGTTCGAGGCCACCCTGAGACTACATAGTGAATTCCAGGTCAGCCTGAACTAGAGTGAGACCCTACCTCGAAAAACCAAAAATAAATAAATAAATAAATAAATAAATAAATAAATAAATAAAGTGGGCTGGAGACATAGCTTAGTGGTTAAGATGCTTGCTTGCAAAGCCTAGGAACCCAAGTTCAATTCCCCAGTACACACGTAATCCAGATGCACAAAGTGGCACATGCATCTGGAGTTTGTTTGCAGTGGCTGGAGGCCCTGGAGCACCTGTTCTCTATCTGCCTGTCTCTCTCTCTCTCTCATTCCCCCTCTCTCCCAAATAAATAAATAAAATATTAAATAAATAAATAGATGGCAAAGACTAAAGACCTGGGTTTGATCCTCCAATACCAACTTAAGGCCAGATGCACAAAATGGTGCATGCACTGGGAGTTTAGTTGCAGTAGGTAGAGGCCCTGGTGGGCCAGTTCTCTCTCTCTCTCTCAAATAAATATTTTTTAAAAAGCAAATAAGGCTGGGCATGCTGACCCATGCATTTAATCCTAGTACTTGGGAGGCAGAGGTAGGAGGATCACCATGAGTTTGAGGTCACCCTGAGACTACATAGTGAATTATAGGTCAGCCAAGGCTAGAGTGAGACCCTACCTTGAAAAACAAAACAAAACAAAATTAAATAAATTAAATAAATAAATAAGGTGAGCAAGGTGTGGTGGCGCACAATTTTTAATCCTAGCACTTGGGAGGTTTCAGATGGGAGGATCAGGGTGAGTTTGAGATCACCCTGAGAGTACATAGTGAATTCCAGGTCAGCCTGTGGTAGAGTGAGACCCTACTTCAAAAAATCCAAAAAAAGTGAATGACTGCAGAAGATATCCAACATCAACCTCTCATCTTCACATGAACACACTAATTCATAAACATACCTCCACACATATAAACACACAAACACAGTTTAAAGCTACAATCAGGGGCTGGAGAGATGGCTTAGCGGTTGAGGCGCCTGCTGGTTCCAATCTCCAGGTCCCACGTTTAGCCAGATGCAAAAATGACGCAAGAGCCGGGCGTGGTGGCGCATGCCTTTAATCCCAGCACTCGGGAGGCAGAGGTAGGAGGATCGCCATGAGTTCGAGGCCACCCTGAGACTACATAGTTAATTCCAGGTCAGCCTGGACCAGAGTGAAACCCTACCTCGAAAAACCAAAAAAAAAAAAAAAAAAAAATGACGCAAGAGCCCAATGTCGCACTTGCCCACAAGAGGGGGCGCACGCATCTGGATTTCGTTCATAGCAACTGAGAGACTGCTGGCGTCCCATTCTCTGTCTCCTTCTCCCTCTCTGTCCTCTCTATATCTCTCTCCAAAAATAAATAAAATAAAAATAACAAATTTTAGAGCCAGGCGTGGTGGTGCACGCCTTTAATCCCAGCACTCGGGAGGCAGAGGTAGGAGGATCGCCGTGAGTTCGAGGCCACCCTGAGACTACATAGTTAATTCCAGGTCAGCCTGGACCAGAGTGAAACCTTACCTCGAAAACCAAAAAAAAAAAAAAAAAAAATATATATATATATATATATATATATATATATATATATATATATAAATATATATATTTAAACTATGATCAGGCCAGGTGTGGTGGCACACGCCTTTGATCCCAGCACTTGGGAGGCAGAGGTAGGAGGATCGCCTTGAGTTTAGGGCTATCCTGGGACTACACAGTGAATTCCATGGTGGCACATGCCAGGGAGGCAGAGTGAAAAGTCTGAGGCCAATCTATGCTACAACAAGACCCTAACTGGAACAAATAAAGGGAGAGGAGCTGGAGAGATGACTTAGAGGTTAAAGCACTTGCCAGCAAAGCCAAAGGACCCAAGTTCAACTCCCTGGTACCTACATATAGCCAGGTGCACAAGGTGGCACATGCACCTGTAGTTTGTTTGCAGTGACTAGAGGCCCTGGAAAGCCCATCATCTATCTATCCCTCCCCCAAATAAATAAATAAAATATTTTTAAAAAAACCAGAAAATTGGGCTGGAGAGATGGCTTAGTGGTTAAGGTGCTTGCCTGCAAAGCCAAAGGATGTCGGTTCGATTCCCCAGGACCCACGTAAGCCAGATGTACAAGGTAGTGCATACATCTGCAGTTCATTTGCAGTGGCTGGAAGCCCTGGTGCACCCATTCTCTCTCTCCCACCCCCTTTCATGCTCTCAAATAAGTAAATAAAAATAAAATACTAAACAAAAAGAAAAGAAAAAAGAAAACTGGGGGCTGGAGAAATGGATTAGAGATTAAGGCATTTGCCTGCAAAGCCAAAGGATCCCAGTTCGATTCTCTAGGACCCACATAAGCACATGGGGGCACATGCATCTGGAGTTCGTTTGCAGTGGCTGGAGGCCCTGGCATACCCATTCTCTCCCTTTCTCTCTCTCTGCCTCTTTCTCTCTCAAATATATATGTAATCAGAAAAATTTTACTATAATGCCAAAAAGTACAGAACAAAAAAACAAAAGTACCTGTTAGTTCCTCCTCTGCATGATATTCAGTAAACAAACCAATTCCATGACTTATTTAAAACAATCTTGTGGGATTGGGGAGATAGATGGCTTAGTGGTTAAGGCACTTGCCTACGAAGCCTAAGGTTTCAAGTTTGTTTCCCCTGTACCCACAAAAGCCAGATGCGAAAGGTGGCACATACACCTGGAATTCGTTTAGCAGTGGCTGGAGGCCCTAGCATGCCCATTCTCTCTCTGCCTTTCTCTCAAGTAAATAGATAAAAATACTTTTTTTAAAAAAAGCTGGGCATGGTGGCACACACCTTTAATCCCACCATGTGGGAGGCAGAGGTAGGAGGATCACTGTGAGTTGGAGGCTAGCCTGAGACTCCACACATAGCAAATAACAAGTCAGCCTGGCCTAGAGACCCTACACTGAAAATCAAAACCAAACAAAAAAAATGAATCCACAATGTCCTACCTTTCACATGGTTACACTCTACTGTAAAGCTATACACAAATGAATCTAAACACAGTTGTGGGCTGGAGAGATAGCTTAGCAGTTAAGGTGTTTGCCTGTGAAGCCTAAAGACCCCGGTTCAACTCTCCAGGTCCCATATAAGCCAGATGCACAAGGGGGCGCATGCATCTGGAGTTCGTTTGCAGTGGCTAGAGGCTGTGGCAGGCCCATTCTCACTCTCCCTTTCTCTCTTTCCCTCTCTCTGTCTCAAATAAATAAAATAAAATCTTTCTTTTTTTTTTTTTTGTTTTGTTTGTTTTTCAAGGTAGGGTCTCACTCTGGTCCAGGCTGACCTGGAATCAGCTATGTAATCTCAGGGTGGCCTCGAACTCATGGCAATCCTCCTACCTCTGCCTCCCGAGTGCTAGGATTAAAGGCGTGCGCCACCACGCCCAGCTAAAATAAAATCTTTAAAAAAATAAAATAAATAAATAAAATAAAATAAACACAGTTGTAGCTAGTACTCAGCAATAATTAACCAAATGCAAGTAATAAGGCTTAAATATAGTATTTATTCTGGATGTCCAAAATACAGTTCACTGTGTAAAACATTAGTTCCCTCTGGGCATGGTGGTGCACGCCTTTAATCCCAGCACTTGGGAGGCAGAGGTAGGATTGCCATGAATTCAAGGCCACCTTGAGACTACACAGTGAATTTCAGGTCAGCCTGAGCTAAAATGAGACCCTACCTTGAAAAATAAAAACAAATTTAAAAAATTAGTTCCCTTATAATCTATACATTAAGGCACCCAAAAATGGGTAACAAGTTTTTCCTACATCAACAAGGAGGCTGCAAAAATCTAAGTATACTATACCACCAGATTTAGACCAAAGGTTAAGTCTTTAAAATAACATTAATTGATCTAAGACGATATAAATAAGTCATAGGGAAACCTACCTTTCTAACAATGGAACACTCAGAAGCCATAGATTGTTACTAGAAAATTTTCAGCGCCAGGGAAGGAATACCTTCCAGTAAGTTGTTGGCTGGGGTGGTCATAGATACCCCCAAAACATTATAGGCCATTGTCGTGGCCCTTGGTTTCCCACCAGGAATAGATGGTAAGATCCTATTGCTGAAGACTCCACATACTTGGACGGCAAGGTCCCTGAGAAATACTACTGGAGCTGAGCTGAAAGTAAGTTGTAAAAAGCTACGCTGCATGCAGTTCAATGGGAGAGAGAAAACACCAGTGAAGGTACTCAACAGTGAACACAGCAAGCTTTAAATGTGGCCAACCAGGCCAAATGAGCCAATGCGTACAATAATGGCATGTCTGTTATGGGGGAAACCAACAGCTCTCTAATTGGAGTAGAGGCCCGCTTCATGGGAGGAAATACATCCCTGATATTAAAAACTCATGACAGGCAGTCATGAGACCTAGGGATATAACATCTGCTGGTATCATGCTAAATGTATATACTATGCTCACCAAACTGCCCAGTAAGCACTTCTCTTAATGTCCACACCCATATATTAATGCTACTCTCACTTTTGGTTAGAGAAGCTTCTCTTTTCAGATGGTGGCGACCTTGGGATGACTCAGAAGGTACCATGGTGCTGAGAAAAAGGGACAGAGGAGTGCTCAGCACTGAAACTTCTCAAACACACCTTCCAAGGCTCAGGGCCCATTGTGGAAGAGGGGGTGGAAAGAATGTAAGAGCCAAAGGAAGAGTAAGAGTCCTTACAACCGCTCCTCCAGACACAAAATGACTTGAATATCCATGACTTCACAGTGCTTGACACTACCTACACAAGACCATCCTAATAGGAAGATCATGACAAACTGAAAAGAGAGACTGATTGAGAGGGGCAGGGGATATGATGGAGAGTGAAGTTTCAAAGGGGAAAGTAGGGGGAGGGAGGGAAGTACCATGGGATATTGTCTACAATTAAAGAAGTTGTCAAGCTGGCATGGTGGCGCCACCACACCCAACTCACTTTTTTTTTTAAGAATAATAGAGCCAAAATGGTGGTGCAGGCCTTTAATCCCAGCACTCGGCAGAGGTAGGAGGATCTCTGTAAGTTCAAGGCCACCCTGAGACTATATAGTGAATTCCAGGTCGGCCTGGGCCAGAGTGAGACCCTACCTCGGGAAAAAAAAAAAGTTGTCAGTAAAATAATTAATTTAAAAAAATAACATTAACTGTAAATAAGTAAATGAAGCCTGATGTGGTAGCATATGCCTGTTAATACAAATAGTTCAGTGGAGGCAGGAGGCTCAGGAGTTCAAGGTCATCCTCAGCTACATGAGAACCTATCTCAAGAGAACAGAATGTGATCACTTACACTTTTAATCTTAGCATGGAGGAAGTTGAGCTAGGAGGATCACAGTTACTTCCAGGCCAGCCTGGACTACAGAGTGAGTGCCAGGTAATCTTGGGCTACAGTGAGATCCTGCCTCAAAAAAGGGAAAAAAGGGCTCGAGAGATGGCTTGGTGATTAAGGCGCTTGCCTGCAAAGCCTGAAGGACCCTAATTCAATCCCCCAGTACCCAGGTAACCCAGATGCACAAGATGGTGCATGTGTCTGGAGCTCATATGCAGCGGCTAAAGGCTCTGGTATGCCCTTTCTTTCTCTCATCTACCTCTCTCTCTTCCTCCCTCCCCCTCTCTCTCTGAAATAAATAATTTTACAAAATTGGGCTTGGAGAGATGGCTTAGTGGTTAAGTCCTTGTCTGTGAAGCCTAAAGACCCCGGTTCAAAGCTCAATTCCTCAGGACCCATGTAAGCCAGATGCACAAGGTGGCACACGCATCTGTAGTTTCTTTGCAGTGGCTGGAGGACCTGGAACGCCCATTCTCTATCAGCCTCTTTCTCTGTCTGTCACACTCAAATAAATAAATTTAAAAAAATAAACAGGTGCCTGGAGAGCTTGCTATTGCCAAGGCTCTAAGTACCCATCAGAACTAGATGGTAAGATAACATCGAAGACTTCACATGCTTGGGCTACAGGTGTGACCTCCTCCCTGTTGACCAGCCATCAAGATGTTGGAATGAGCTATACAATACATATCCTTTGGTTTTGTTGTTGCTTTTATTGAGATAAGGCCCCACTTTAGCCCAGGAAGACCTGAAACTTGCACTTAGTCCCAGGCTAGCCTCAAATTCACAGCAATACCCCTACCTCTGCCTCCCGAGTGCTGGAATTAAAGGTGTGTGCCACCTACCCGCATCAACACACAGCCTTTAAGAAAAGTCATTAGAGGCCGGGCGTGGTGGCGCACGCCTTTAATCCCAGCACTCGGGAGGCAGAGGTAGGAGGATCACCGAGAGTTCGAGGCCACCCTGAGACTACATAGTTAATTCCAGGTCAGCCTGGACCAGAGTGAGACCCTACCTCAAAAAACCAAAACAACAACAACAAAAAGGCATGGTGGGAGGAGATTATGAGCATGGTATACTGTCTATATTTATGAAAACTATCAATAAAAACTTAAGTCAGTGTGCCACCATACCTTTAATGTCAACACTGGGGAAGAAGAGGTAGAAGGGTATAAGGATCACTGCAAGTCCAAGGTCAGATGGACCTACATAGTAAATTCCAGGTCAGCCTAGGCTATAGCGAGACCCTACCTCAAAACAAAACAAAAAAACAGGTGTGGTGGTGCACAGCTTTAACCAGACACATGGAGGCTGATATAGGAGGGATCATTGTGAGGCTGTGAGTTTGAGTTTAAAGGTATTTGCCTGCAAATCTCCCAGTAAAGGTTCAATTTCCCAATATCCACATAAACCAGACCCACAAAGTGGTGCAAGTGTCTGGAGTTCATTTATAGCCACAAGAGGCCCTGGTGCACCCATTCTCTCTTCCCATATGCAACAAAGAAAAATGAATCAAAGAGATAGAAACTCCCAAAACAAAAAAAGGTACATGGGCTGGAGAGATGGCTTAGCAATTAAGGCATTTGCCTGAAAGCCAAAGGACCCAGGTTCAATTCCCCAGGACCCACGTAAGCCAGATGCACAAGGGGATGCATGCATCTGGAATTCATTTGCAGTGACTGGAGGCCCTAGCACACCCATTTTCTCTCTCTTACTGCCTATTTCTCTCCCTTTCTCTCAAATAAATAAAATAAAATAAAACAGGTACATTGTATGTATGTGAAGAGGTTGTCAAATAAAATTTTAGGGCTGGAGAAATGGCTCAGTGGTTAAAGGCACTTACTTGCCAAGCCTAACAGCCCAAGTTCAATTCCCCAGTATCCACATAAAGCCAGATGTACAAAGTTACACATGCATCTGGAATTCGTCTGCAGACGTCTTTCTCAATCTCTCCCTCTCTCAAAGACATAAATTTTTCTTTAAAAAAGTTTTTTAACAGCGGGGCATGGTGGCAAATGCCTTTAATCCCAGCACTCAGGAGGCAGAGGTAGGAGGATCACTGCAAGTTTGAGGCCAACCTGAGACTACGTACTTAGGTCAACCTAAGTAAAAGCAAGACCCTACCTTGAAAAAAAAATTTTTTTTAAGAGCCAGGCGTGGAGGTACACACCTTTAATTCCAGCACTTGGGAGGCAGAGGTAGGAGAAGCGCCAGGAGTTCAACACCACCCTGAGAATACAGAATGAATTCCAGGTCAGCCTGGCTAAAGTGAGGCCCTACTTCAAAAAACAAAAAAAAAAAGGGGGGGGGCTGGAGAGATGGCTTAGCTGTTAAGGCACTTGCCTGCAAAGCCAAAGGACCTCAGTTTGATTCCCCAGGACCCACATAAACCAGATGCACAAGGTGGCGCATGCATCTAGAGTTCGTACGTTCATTTGCAGTGACTTGGAAGCCCTGGTGCACCCATTGTCTCTCTTTCTCACTCACTCTGCCTCTTTCCCTCTCTCAAATAAATAAAAAATAAATGAAATATTTTTTTGAATTTTAAAAAAGAATTATATGGAGCTGGGCATGGCGGCACATGCCTTTAATCCCAGCACTCAAGAGGCAGAGGTAGAAGGATCACCGTGAGTTCGAGGCCAGCCTGAGAATACAGAGTGAATTCCAGGTCAGCCTGAGCTAGAGTGAGACCCTACCTGGAAAAACCAAAAATAAAATAAAATAATTATATGGTATTGTAAATATGTAGTAAATAGAAGAACAGATTACTGAGGTTGGAAAGGCCTAAGTGAGGTCAGGGGAAGAGACTGAGTAAAGGAAAGGGTGGTGGAAGGGATAATTAAAATCTAAGAGGGGCTGGGTGTGGTGATGCACACCTTTAATCCCAGCAATCAGGAGGCAGAGGTAGGAAGAGCAAGACCCTACCTCCAAACAACCCCCCTCAAAAAAAACTAAGAGAGTATAAATAAGTCATATGGAAACCTACTTTTTTGGACAATGGCGTATCCAGAAGCTATACACTGTCACTAGAAAATTTTCAGTGCCAGGGATCGGATACCTTCCAGTGAGCTGTTGGCCAGGGAAGTCCTTGATGCCCCCAAAACATAATAGGCCATTGCTGAGGCTCTTGATTTCCCAATAGGAATAGACGGTAAGACCCTACTGCTGAAGACTACATGCTTGGACTGCAAGGTCACTGAGAAATCTTGCTGGAGCTGAACTGAAAACCTCCTCTGTATAGACCAACTGACAGAAAGCTGGAAAAGCTACACTACATGCAGCTCCATGGGAGAGAGAGAAGTCATCAGTGGAGATAAACAACAGTGGACACTCCAAGCCTTAAGTTTGGCCAGCCAGGCCAAATGAGCAAACAGGTGCAATAGTGGCATGTCTGCTATGGGGGAAACCAACCATTCTCTAATTGGATTAGAGGCCCACCCCACAGGAGGGAATACATGCTTGATACTGAAAACCTATGACTTATGAGCCCTAGGGGTGTAATGCCTGCTGGTGTCTGGCTAAATGCATAGATTATGCTCATCAAACTGCCCAGTAAGCATTTTCTTTCTTTCTTTCTTTTGTTCTTTCTTTCCTTTCCTTTTCTTTTCTTTTTTTTTTGGGGGGGGGGGGTTGAGGTAGGGTTTCACTCTATGTAGTCTCACGGTGGCCTCGAACTCATGGCAGTCCTCCTACCTCTGCCTCCTGAGTGCTGGGCCAGTAAGCATTTTCTTAATGTTCATACCCATATATTAATGCTATTCTCACTTCTAGTTAGAGAAGCTTCTCTTTTCAGATGGCAGTGACTTCTGGGATGACTCAAAAGGCATTATATTGCTGAGAAGAAATAACAGAGGAATGCTCAGCACTGAAATATCTCCAAGGCTCAGGATCCATTGCAAAAGAGATGGTGGAAAGAACAGAAGAGTCAAAGAAAGGGTAGGACTCCTTACAGTGCACTCTTCCAGACACAAAATGGCCTGGATATCCATGACCTCACAGTGCCTGCTGGCACTACCTACACAAGACCAGTAGAATAGGAGGAAAAGATAATGACATCAAAATAAAAGAAAGACTGATTGTGGGGGGAGGTATGATGGAGAGTGGAGTTGTGAAGGGGAAAGTGGGGTAGGGACAATCATGGTTTACTGCCTATAATTATGGAAGTTATCAATCATAAAAAATAATTATTATAATCTGGGCTGGAAAAATTTTCAGTGGCTAGAGGCACTTTCTTGCAAAGCCTACCAGCCTGAGTTCAATTCCTCAGTACCCACTTAGACCCAGATGCACAAAGGTGAGCATGCATTGGATGCTCCTTTGCAGTGGCAAGAAGTCCTGGCACGCTTATACTTTCTTTCTCTCTCTACTCCATCTCTCTAATAAATACAAATAAAAAAAAAATTATGAGGTGGGTATAGTTGCACACACCTTTAATCCCAGCACTTGGAAGGCAGAGGTAGGTGGATCACTGTGAGTTTGAGGCCACCCTGAGACTACATAGTGAATTCCAGGTCAGCCTGGACTAGAGTGAGACCCTACCTTAAAAAAACAAACAAAAGGGCTAGAGAGATGGCTTAGCGGTTAAGGCGCCTGCCTGCTAAGCCTAAGAACGCTGGTTCCAATCTCCAGGTCCCACGTTTAGCCAGATGCAAAGTGACGCAAGGGCGTAATGCTGCACTTGCCCACAAGGGGGTGCACACATCTGGATTTCGTTCACAGCAGCTGAGAGACTGCTGGTATGCCCATCTCTGTCTTCCTCTCCCTCTCTGTTTCTCTGTGTCTCTCTCCAAAAATAAATAAAATAATAAAAAAATTTTAAAAATTAAAAAATAAAAATATATTTAAAAAATAATTAAAAAACAAAACAAAGCAATGCAAAGCAAAACACAGAAGGGCCAGGTGTGGTGGTACATGCCTTTAATCCCAGCACTTGGGAGGCAGAGGCAGGAGGATTGCTGTGAGTTTAAAGTCAGCCTGAGAACTTAACATAGTGAATTCCAAGATTGCCTGGGTTACAGCAAGACTCTACCTTGAAAAAACAAAAAAATTAAAAAATTAAAAAAAAAAAAAAAAAAAAGGAGCCAGGTGCGGTGGCACACGCCTTTAATCCCAGCACTAGGAGGCAGAGGTAGGAGGATCGCCAAGAGTTCGAGGCCACCCTACGATGACATAGTGAATTCCAGGGCACCCTGAGCTACAGTGATACCCTACCTCAGAAAAACAAAAAATATATTCATTTAAAAAAAAAATCAATAAAAGGAGGGTTGGAGAGATAATTTAATGGTTAAGGTGCTTGCCTTCAAAACCTACAGACTCCTGTTCAAATCTCTAGGTCCTGAGTAAGCCAGACACACGGTAATGTAAGCACATGATGTTACATGTGCACACAAGGGGACACATGCATATGGAGTTAGTTACTAAAGGCCCTGGTGGGCCCATTCGCTCTTTCTCAAAATAAATTTTTTTAAAAAAGGAAAAAGCTAGATGGAGCCTTGTCTCAAAGTGAGAATCATGGGCTAGAGGGATGGCTTAGTGGTTAAGGCACTTGCCTGCAAAGCCAAAGGACCCAGGTTCAATTCCCCAGGACCCATGTTATCCAGATGCACAAGGGGGAGTGAATGCATCTGGAGTTCATTTGCAGTGGCTGGAGGCCCTGGTGTACCCATTCTCTCTCTCTTTCCCTCTTTCTTGGTCAAATAAATAAAAATAAAAGCCAGGCATGGTGGCACACACCTTTAACCCAGCACTTGAGAGGCAGAGATAGGAGGATCGCCATGAGTTCAAGGCCACCCTGAGACTAACTAGTGAATTCCAGGTCAGTCTGGGCTAGAGTGAGACCCTACCTTGAAAAAACAAAATAATAAATAAACAAAAATAAAAATAAGTGAGAATCAGCCAGGCATGGTGGCGCTTGTCTTTAATCCCAGCACTTGGAGGCAGACATAGATGGATCACAGTGAGTTTGAGGCCACCCTGAGACTACATAGTGAATTCCAGGTTACCCTGGACTACAGCAAGATCCTACCTTAGGGAAAAATAAAAGTAAACAAAAACTGAGAATCATCATGGGCAGGAGAGATGGCTTAGTGGTTAAGGTGCTTGCATGGGAAGTGTAAGGACCCAGATTGGATTCCCCAGTATCCATGTAAGTCAGATGCATGGTAGTGTACGCCTTTAATCCCAACACTTCAGAGGCAGAGGTATGAGTATCACTATGAGTTTGAGGCCACTCTGAGACTAAATAGTGAATTCCAGGTCAGCCTGGGCTAGAGTGAGGACTTACCTCAAAAAACAAAAAGAAAATGTATGTATGTGTATGTGTGTGTACATATACATAGACATATTTTTTAATATTTTATTTTTATTTATTTATTTGAGAGAGGGAAAGAGGCAGAGAGAGAGAAAGACAGACAGAATTTGCGTGCAGGGCTTCCAAGCCACTGCAAAGGAACTCCAGATGTATGCGCCCCCTTGTGCATCTGGCTTACGTAGTACTGGGGAATCAAATTGAAGTCCTTTGACTTTGCAGGCAAGTACCTTAACCGCTAAGCCATCTCTCCAGCCCCACACACATATATTTTTTTAAATATTTATTTATTTGAGACAGAGAAGAAGAGACAGATAGAAAAAGAAAGGGCATGCCAAGGCCTCCAGCCACTGCAAACAAATTCCAGATGCATATGCCCCCTTGTGCATCTGGCTTACGTAGGTCCTGGGGTCTTTAGGCTTCACAGGCCTAAGACCTTAACCACTAAGCCATTTTCCCAGCCCCCACATTTTTTTAATTTGCCATCATGCATGTGTATTTTTTAAATAAATACATGTTGATAGTGTTAACAAAACACTCTTTATGGGGAAAAAAAGCTTGTTTTTTGGCTTTTTGTTTTGGTTTTTCAAGGTAGTGTCTTGCTATCCCAGGCTGACCTGGAATTCACTATGTAGTCTCAAGGTGGCCTTGAACTCACAGAGATCCTCATACTTCTACCTCCCAAATGCTGGGATTAAAGGTGTATACTACCACACCAGACTTTTTTTTTTTTTTTTTTGGGGTTCACGGTAGGGTTTCATTCTAGCTCAAGCTGGTATCTCAGGGTAGCCTTGAAGTGAAGGTAATCCTCCTACCTCTGCCTCCAGATTAAAGATGCGTTGCCACCATGCCTAACTTGAAAAAAAACTTTTTTTTTTTTTTTGGTTTTCCGAAGTAGGGTCTCACTCTAGCCCAGGGTGACCTGGAATTCACTCTGTAGTCTCAGGGTGGCCTTGAACTCAGTGATCCTCCTACCTCTCCCTCTCCAAGTGCTGGGATTTAAGGTGTGCGCTACCATGCCCGACTTTTTTCTTTTACTTTATTTTATTGGTTTTTTAAGGTAGGGTTTCACTCTAGTCTAGACTGACCTGGAATTCACTATGCAGTCTCAGGGTAGCCTTGAACTCAGTGATCCTCCTACTTCTCCCTCTCCAAGTGCTGGGATTTAAGGTGTGCGCTACCATGCCCGGCTTTTTTCTTTTACTTTATCTTATTGGTTTTTTTAAGGTAGGGTTTCACTCTAGTCTAGACTGACCTGGAATTCACTATGCAGTCTCATGGTAGCCTTGAACTCAGTGATCCTCCTACCTCTGCCTCCCAAGTGCTGGGATTAAAGGCATATGCCACCAACCTTGGCTGAAAAAAAATTTTTTTTAACTCCAGTAGGAAAATCTTAAAGCAGAAACTAAAAGTAAAGCAAGAACTGAAAGTATTCATATGCACATACAAGCTAATCCCAAATTAGAATTGTTTGCAGTGGCTACAGGTTCTGTGGCAACCATCCTTTCTTCCTCCTCCTCCTCTCCCTCCCTCCATCTCTTCTCTCTCTCTTTCTGCTTGCAAATAAATTTTTTAAAAAATATTCTTTCATATCTCATACATTCCTTGCAAATACAGAACTTTATCAGTATCTAGTATTCTGTCCTCAACTGATCCTCAACAATCCTCCAAAACTTACCAGCGTTAAACTTACTAAAACATACCAACAGGGCTGGGGAAATGGCTTAGCAGTTAAGGCATTTGCCTGCAAAGCCTAAGGACCCGGGTTCAATTCCCTAGGAACCATGTAAGCCAGATGCACAAGGGGGCGCATATGCCTGGAGTTCATTTGCAGTGGCTGGAGGCCCTAGCACACCCATTCACTCTTTCTCTCTGCCTCTTCCTCTCTCTCTCAAATAAATAAAATATCTTTTAAAAAAAATACTGGGAGCTGGAGAGATGGCTTAGCGGTTCAGCACTTGCCGGTGAAGCCTAAGGACCCCATTTTGAGGCTCGATTCCCCAGGGCCCACGTAAACCAGATGCACAAGGAGGTGCATGCATCTAGAGTTTGTTTGCAGTGGCTGGAGGCCCTGGCGTGCCCATTCTCTCTCTCCCTCTCTCTGCCTGTTTCTGTATCTCTCTCTCAAATAAATAAAAATAAAATGTTTAAGTAAATCAATAAAATAAATTTTAAAAACACCAACATCATAAAATAACCAGTGTTAATTTATTTAAAAATAACCTGTAACAAACTGGGTGTGGTAGCACACCTTTAATCCCCAACACTCAGGAGGCAGAGGTGGGAAGATTGCTGTGAATTCAAGGCCACTCTAAGACTACATAGTGAATTCCAGGTCAGCTGAGAGAGAGTGAGACCCTACCTCGAAAACACACACACACACACACACACACAAAATCCGAGCCGGGTGTGGTGGTGCCTTTAATCCCAGCACTCAGGAGGCAGAGGTAGGAGGATCACTGTGAGTTCAAGGCCACCCTGAGACTACATAGTTAATTCCTGGTCAGCCTGGGCCAGAGTGAGACCCTACCTCGAAAAAACAAAAAACCAAAAAGCCAAAAAAAAAACAAAACAAAACAAAACAAAAAAATCCATAACACATTAATGCCGCAGCTCAAAAATTGTAAATACTAAATAACCAAGTATTAAATGATCCTATAAAATTATATAAAATTAACAAAAAGAAAAAGAAAAAATTACATAGAATTGTTCTTTTTCTGTCCCTAAAATTTACATTCTAACTTATTTGATTAAAAACTTATTACTGAAGCCAGGCGTGGTGGCACATGCCTTTAATCCCAGCACTTGGGAGGCAGAGGTAGGAGGATCACTGCAAGTTGGAGGCCACCCTGAGACTACACCCGGAGTTCCAGGCCAGCCTAGGCTAGAGTGAGACCCTACCTCAAAAAAAAAAAAAAAAAAAAGAAGAAGAAAGATTTATTACTGGGC
The DNA here is from genome assembly GCA_036365145.1 of Orientallactaga sibirica. Classification (NCBI taxonomy): domain Eukaryota; kingdom Metazoa; phylum Chordata; class Mammalia; order Rodentia; family Dipodidae; genus Orientallactaga; species Orientallactaga sibirica. The sequence continues at coordinate 6,142,590 of JAEOAD010000042.1, read as the reverse complement.
TAGAGAGAAGGGGCAGTTTTTAAGGTGCTCCTCTGCAAAGCCTAAGAACTTGAATTTGATTCCCCAGTACCCAAGTAAGGCCAGATGCACAAAGTGACCCACGTATCTACAGTCTGTGTGCAACAGCAAGATGCCCTGGCACGGGTATTCTCACTGTCTCTCTTCTCTCTGCTCGCAAATAAGCCAAAGGACCTAGGTTCAATTCCCCAGGACCAACATATGCCAGATACACAAGTTGGCACATGCATTGAGTTTGTTTGCCGCAGCTGGAGGCCCTGGCACAACCATTCTCTATCTGTCCCCCATTTGCCCCCCCATTTCATTCTCTCTCTCAAATAAATAAATAAAAATAAATTTTTTACAAGCTTAAAAGAATCATTTCATTGTAATCTATAATACTTTGATTTGCAATGGTTTCTATAAAAGTTAAGGCTCTAACTCCATTTCCAAGCAGGATGAATTAAGGCTCTAACTCAAAACCCAAATGAGGTATTAATGCCTTCACTCATACCCTCTGGTGTAGAGAAAAGCCACCTGAAATGTTTAATGGCACCAAGTTCACAAATGCAAACAAAATAATTACTTCAAAGGAGTGGGAGCTGAAAATACTAACCAATCTCTGGCTGTACCGAATCCTTTCTTCCTCAGGTTCCATCTCTCACTCTTCCAGATGAAAGTGCTGTAAAGAAACCACTCCAGGGTTCTTCCTCTTCCTCCTTAGGAACCAAATTGCAAATGACATAAGCAGGGATGAAATCTCATTCTCAAACTTATTTTTGCTTTGAGTATTTAAACTATATGCTAAATTAAGGCTCTCTGAGAAATCAGGTTGCTCTTCAAGAGTTTGGGACCTTCAGCTCTTGGGCAAGAGGTTCCATGTCAACATTAATCGCCACATTATAACTGTCTGAGGTCTAGGCAAAAGGAGATGTTGGTTTCAGTTCCTTAAGGACAGGCCACAGCGCTTATTTCTACTCTCGGGATTGCAATTAGCAAAGTTCCCCTTCATGGCAGCATTAACAAAAAAAAAAAAGAAAGAAAGAAAAAGAAAAAGAAAGAAAGAAAGAAAAAGAAAAAGCCCAGGACTTTCTATCTAGGGAGCAGACTGTCCAGATGAAGTACACACACTGAACAAATCCAGATCCTAACCAAATTAGATCTCACATCAGTAATTAGAAACTAAAGGCAAGAAAGGTAGATTACGAATATAAAAAGAGGACAAAAAAAAATACAAAACAAGATTTACCGGAAAAAAAAAAAGGACTACAAAACAATTTCCCTCCAGTAAAGCTGTACACAATCTTCTTTCCCAGACCTACCCGTTCACCCCAACAAAAAATGTATACAACTCTAAAAACAAATGTGAGAGTTGCAAATAGAAGACAATACTACTTGATCGCTTTGGATAAAGTAATAAATGGAACGACTCGATGTACGGATATTTAGGAAATACGTCCTTTCCTAAAATTAATAAAGACCGCTCGGCTCGACAATTAACCCATAACACCAAGCAAAGAGTTTCATTTTTCTAAATATTCTCATAATGGTTTCCACTAAGAATGCAGTTTTTTTTAATCCCTTTCGTTAACTATATTAAGGCCACGTTAACAGCATCCTTTCAAAGGACCCGATGACATAGTTTGCCAGAACAGTTCGTGGCACTGTCCTCCGGAGGAAGCGCTTGCCCGCGGTCGGGAGGGACACTGGGTCTGCAACCCCTGGGCGAGCGAGGGCCGGACAGGGAGAACCGCAAATCTCTTCCCGACTCCCCTAGATGAAAAGCCTTTTCACAGTTCACCTCTCCGAAAGAAATAGAAACTTTACATTAAGTCCTCAGATAAAACAGCACACCAAACTTCCCAGGGAGGAGAAAGGGGGACTCTCACCGGGGATTTTGCTCCCGAGTTCTTGTCCAAGTGAGAAGTAAAAGATTCCAAAAAAAAAAAAAAAGAGGAAAATTTAAATTCCAAACGTCGTCTTCGGTTTTGCGTGGATCAACCCAGTAACCAGACAGGGTCACGGCGACCCGGAAAAGAGGGGAAAACAGTTGCTGGATAAAACCTTCTCTTCTGGCTTTGGGGACTCGGCCTGGGAGGCGTCGTGAGAGAGGAGCACGATCCCTCGGCGCTTTCTCCGGGCCGGTGGTCAGCAGCCCGAGCCCGACCCCCGACCAACTCGGCCGCGGGAAGCGCCCTCGTCGATCGCCAGTACCCTAGGCCAAGCCGCCTCCGAAGCTCCGGAGCGACGGCCGATCAGCTGAGACCGGCCGGGCCCAAGAGGTTCTCCGCGCCGCCCGGCCCCCCGGAACGCGGGGCCTTGGCCCCGGGGGGCGGAGAGGGCGGGAGCGGCGCGGTGCGCCGGCTTGAGGGGCCCGGGCTGCCCTCGCGTCTGCCCCTGAGCCGGGGCTCCGCGCTGTGGGACGATCCCCGGCTATTCCCCAGTCGCAGAGGAAAGACTCCGGGGGATGGGCCCCCTGTCGTTGCCCTTCCTCCCGGAGCGCCCCCTGCCCGGGAGAGACAGAGCGGCGACAGGCCCAGAAGCTGGGAAAGGTGCTCTGCTAACCGTAGCCGCCGCCGCCGCCGCCGCTGGTACCGGAGAGGGGTGTTGTTTCCCTCACACAGGAGGAGCCGCTGAAGCAGCCGCCGCCATTTTGAACCCGTCAGACTCTCACATACACACTGCTCCTCCACCGCGCACTGCGCAGGCGCCGTCTCTACTCCCCCCCTCCCCCTCCCAGCCCATGCCTCCTCCCGTCGTCTCTCCACCCCCCACCTCCTTCAAGCGCCTTCCTACGCTTTCTTACCGCTCTCCTGGGTGTACGTGAACGCGCACGCGTCACTCTCGTCGACGAACGCAGACACACACACATACACGCGCGCACTCACGGCCGGCGCGCGCACGCGCGGACGCCGTGGCCCTCGAATCGCCCGCGTCCCGCGACGCCGACGCGACTCGCCAGCTCCGCCTCGCGTCAGCCCGCACGCCCTCCAGCTCTAACCCCCCCTCCCCTTCACTCCCCGCCCCCGCGCCGGCCTCCATCTAGGTCTTCGGCATGGCCGGATGTCTGCGCCTGCGCGATGGCCACAGTCCTCCTCCGCGCGCGCCCTCCCCCACACACCCTGACTTGACACACACCCTCACACAACACCGACACTTCGTCTTCGTAACCCCGCCCATTGCCGGCCAGCTGCGCCCGCCGCCCTCCCCACCACCACCACTTCGGGGAGGGCGGTGACCCCCGACCCCTAGAAAGCACAACACACACATACACACACACACACACACACACACACACACCCCTAAGCAGTGAGGAGCGCTTCCTCTTCCCCTCCAGCAGCCTTCTGGCCCCATTCACTTGAGTCCTACAACGTGAGGGCCCCGCAACCTGACCCTGGCCAGCCATTGCCCGCCCTTCACTCTGGGGTCCCCCGGGGTCAGGCCGCTGGCACGGCACACACACGACCCAACTCTGACGCCCAGCTCGGGCCTGCTCAGACCCAAGGGTCCCAGGGAAAACGGGCGCCTTGCCGCCGGCTGCCCTCCCTCACGCACGCACGCACCGTTTGGGTGGGCCGAGGCCCACCTGCCCGCCATCCCGGCGCAGGCCCGGCGCCCCCACCGCAGGGGCCTTGATCGCCCTTAGTGTCAGGGTGCAGCGGCCCGGCCCCCCGGCCTCACCCATTCCTCGCCGCTCCGAAGGGGCAGGAAACGGGAGTAGCATGTCTTGTCCTGAGCTCGGCTCCCCCCCACACACACACCCTACCACCACCACGGGAGCTCCGAGGCGCTCGACCAGGGCGTCCACAGGTGCCGTGCGCCACACGGGTCTCCACGACGGCCCCGGGGGCGGCGGCGGCCAGCGCGCCCACGGGCGGGCCGCAGGCACCCAGGACGGTGGCCCCAAGCAAAACCCCCTGTTCTCGGCCACGCTCAGGTTTCCGCAGCGGCGATGCCCCCGGCGGCCCGGGTGGGACGTGACCCCGCCCCCGGCGAGTCGGGGCGCCCCCCCCCCACACGTAGAGAGATGCGCCGGCTGTCCCCTGCCTCTTCTCCCCCCTCAACCCCCCAACCACCACCTCCGCCCGGGGCTTGCCCTTGCTGTCCCGGGCCCGAAGCGTGCGCGGGAGGCCCAGCTGGGAAGATGTCTCCCTCTCGGTGCGCGCAGCTTCGCGCGAGGGTCAGCTACGGGACAAGCGGCCGCCCGAGCTGCACCGGCCCTGCCCACGAATGGGTTCCTGCAGCTCAACAGCTGCCCGACGGGGCAAGCGAAGCTCCGGACGTCGAAGGAGCAAGGGCCGGAGGTGACCGAGCAATGCCATGCGAGCAGCCCCAACCGCGATCAAGGGCAGTTCCCCCAGCCAATCTCGTGCTTTGGGGCCCGTTTGAATGGTAAATCCCACAAAGGACGGTGGCTTGGGCGTCACGTATTCCAAGTGCTTGAGGTTGACACTTGTGACTTCACCATGCCCTGACCGACTGGTGTTTTTACACGAATCTTTTTCTCCTTGCCTTAGTTTCTCAACTCTTCAAGCTCTTGATTCCTGGGAATCAGGAATGGGAGAGAGGACAGGACGGACAAGCATGATGAATCACATGAACATAAAGAGCCTTTAGCAAGATGTTAGTGATACACAATGGGGGGGAGAGGGAACACGATACTTTATTTCTGTCATGGGTTTGAACTGGGGTAGAGGCTCAGCTTAAATCTAATGTTATTTAATACAGCTCAGGGTTTTTTTACATGCACGCTTGAGAATTTTTACAGACATTCACCACTTTGTTTCACAACATCCTTAGGAGACAAGAAAAAGAGCTTTATCTTTTAAAAATAGACAATTGATGCTGGGCGTGGTGGCGCATGCCTTTAATCCCAGCATTTGGGAGACAGAGGTAGGATTGCCATGAGTTCAAGGCCATCCTGAGAATACAGAGTGAATTCCAGGTCAACCTGGGCTAGAGTAAAACCCTACCTTGGGGAAAAAAAAAAAGTTATCATCTTGCCTTCCAGTCACTGAGCAATATCATTCTTCATTCTAATACCAGTAGCTTTCATACTTCTTAGACTTTTCAGAGTATTGATATGAAGAAAATAATCACCAAAAACTTTAAAGGCCTCTTTTAATCTTTCAGGCTACAGTAAAATATGATTTGGGGCTGGGCGTGGTGGCGCACGCCTTTAAACCCAGCACTTGGGAGGCAGAGGTAAGAGGATGGCCATGAGTTCGAGGCCACCCTGAGACTACATAGTGAATTTCAGGTCACCTGGGCTAGATAGAAAAGACCCTACCTGGAAAAAAAAAAAAAAAAAAAAAACTAATCTTAGCCAGGTGTGATAATGCATGCCTCTAATCCCAATGCTAGGGCGTGGAGGCAGAAGAAGATTGCCATAATTTTGAAGCCAGCCTCAGACTACAGCACAGGGTTTTCCTACATGCACAAGTAGTCTGGGGCTAGAGTGATAGAGTGAGACCCTACCTTAAAAACCAAAAAACTAGCCGGGCATGGTGGCGCACGCCTTTAATCCCAGCACTCGGGAGGCAGAAGTAGGAGGATCGCCATGAGTTTGAGGCCACCCTGAGACTACATAGTTAATTCCAGGTCAGCCTGGACCAGAGTGAGACCCTACCTTGAAAAACAACAACAACAACAACAAAAAAAAAAAACCAAAAAACTAGCCGGGCATGGTGGCACATGCCTTTAATCCCAGCACTCAGGAGGCAGAGGTAGGAGGATCACAGTGAGTTTGAGGCCACCCTGAAACTACATAGTTCCAGGTCAGGCTGGACTAGAGTGAAACTCTACCTCAAAAAATAAACAAATAAATAAAATTTCAAAAACCAAAAAAAAGCAAAATTTAAAAAATATTTTTATTTGCTAGCAAAGAGAGAGAATGGGCATGCCAGGGCCTCCTACCACTGCAAATGAGCTCCAGATATATGCTCCGCTTTGTACATTCAGCTTTATGTGGGCCATTAGGCTTTGAAGGCAAACACCTTAACTGCTGAGCCATCTCTCCAGCCCAAAACAACAAATTGTGTGTGTGTGTGAGAGAGAGAGAGAAAGAGGCAGATAGAGATAGAGAATGGGTGCTCAGGGGCTCTAGCCATTACAGATGAACTCCAGACACATGCACCCCCTTGTGCATCTGGCTTACGTGGGTCCTGGGGAGTTGTACCTGGGTCCTTTGGTTTTGTAGACTAACATCCTAACTGCTAAGCCATCCCTCCAGCCCAAAATTTGTGGTTTCTTTATGGCTGTAGAGATGGCTAAGGACTCCTGTACCTATCCTCCAGATCCCACATAGCCAGATGCAAGTGACAGCATGCAATGTCATGCATGCACACAAGGGGGCTCACGCATTTGGAGTTCCTTCACAAGGCTGTTCCTCTCAAAAAAAAAAAAGGTTATTTTTATTTGTAAGCAGGGAGACAGAATGGGCTTGCCATTTTATCTCGTCATTGCAAATGAACTCCAGATGCATGCACCACTTTGTGCATTTGGCTTTATGTGGGTACTGGGCAACCTAATTCTAGTCATTTCACTTTGCAGGCAAGAGCCTGTTCGGTTTTTTGAGGTAGGGTCTTGTAGCTCAGGTTGACCTGGAACTCACTCTGTAGTCACAGGCTGGCCTTCAACTGACAGTAATCCTCCTACCTCTGCTGGAATTAAAGAGGGTGCTACCACACTCACCCAGCTCAACTTTTGTTTTGAAATTAAAAAAAAAAAAAAAAAAAAAGAAAGAGCCGGGAGTGGTGGCGCACGCCTTTAAACCCAGCACTTGGGAGGCAGAGGTAGGAGGATTGCCGCAAGTTTGAGGCCACCCTGAGACTACATAGTTAATTCCAGGTCCAGAGTGAAACCCTCCCTCGAAAAACCAAAAAAAAAAAAAAAAAAAAAAAAAGCCTAGCTCCAGCAGGCCCACCGGAGCATGCCTGTGATCCCAATTACTCAGAAAGGTGAGAAGTTTCTTTAATCACTAAAGGTCTCTGAGCCCTAAAAAAAAGGACAAGGGGCTGGAGAGATTGCTTAGCAGTTAATTGCTTGCCTGTGAAGCCTAAGGACCACAGTTCGAGGCTCAATTCCCCAGTACCCATGTAAGCTAGAGACACAAGGTGGCACATGCATCTGGAGTGCAGTACCTGCAGGCCCTGGTGCGCTCATTCTCTTGCTTGCTCGCTTGCGCTCTCTCTCTCTCTCTCTCTCTCTGTTGCTAATAAATAAAGGAAAAGGAAAGGAAAAAGGACAGGCCAGGTGTGGTGGCACATGCCTTTAATCCCAGCACTTGGAAGGCAAAGGAAGAAAGATAGCCATGAGTTCAAGGCCACCTAAGACTACAGAGTGAATTCTAGGTTAGCCTGGACTAGAAAGAGACTACTTCGGGGGGGGGGGGAAAGGGCTGGAGAGATGGCTTAGCGGTTAAGGCATTTGCCTGCAAAGCCTAAGGACCCCGGTTCGATTCTTCAGGTTCCATGTAAGCCAGATGCACAAGAGGCACACATGTCTGAAGTTCCTTTGCAGTGGCTAAAGGCCCTGGAGCTTCCATTCTCACTCTCCCTCTCTCTCTTTCCCTCTCTCTGTCTCTAATAAATAAATAAATAAATAAATAAATAAATAAATAAATAAATAAATAAAATATTAAAAAAAAGAGGAAAGTGCCGGGCGTGGTGGCGCACACCTTTAATCCCAGCACTCGGGAGGCAGAGGTAGGAGGATCGCCAAGAGTTTGAGGCCACCCTGAGACTACATAGTTAATTCCAGGTCAGCCTGGACCAGAGTGAGACCCTACTTCGAAAAACCAAAAAAAAAAAAAAAAAGAGGAAAGTATAGAAGTTGTCAATAAAAAAAATATTTAAAGCTGGGCATGGTGGCGCACGCCTTTAATCCCAGTACTCGGGAGGCAGAGGTAGGAGGATCGCCATGAGTTCAAGGCCACCCTGAGACTACATAGTTAATTCCAGGTCAGCCTGAATCAGAGTGAAACCCTACCTCAAAAAATAAAAAAATAAATAAAAATATTAAAAAAAAAAAAAAAAAGGGCTGGAGGGATGGCTTAGCTGTTAGGGCACTTGCCTGCAAAGCCAAGATACCCAAGTTCAATTCCCCAGGATGAATGTAAGCTAGATACAAAAGGTGGCACATGCTTCTGGAGTTTGTTTGCAGGGGCTAAATGTCCTGGTGTGCCCATTGTCTCCCTCTGTTTATCTCTCCCTACCTGCCTCTCTCTCTCTCTGTCTCTCTCTTTCTCTCTCAAATAAATAAAATTAAAAAGAAAAAGGACAAGACATGGCTGGAGAGATGGCTCAGCTGTGAAGGCACTTGCCTTCAAAGCCTAACAACTTGGGTTTGATTCCCCAGTTCCCATGTAAAGCCAGATGCACAAAGTGGCGCATACATCTGAAGTTTATTTGCAGTGGCTAGAGGCCCTGGTGTGACCATTCTCTCTCTCTCTCCTCTCTGTGTCTCTCTTCTTTCTGTCTCTTTCTGCTTGCAAATAAGTTTTTAAAAATTAGGGCTAGAGGGATGGCTTAGTAGTTAAGGTTAAGAGCGCCAGTTCGACTCTTCAGGTCCACGTTTAGCCAGACACAAAGTGATGCAAGGGTGCAATGCCACACTTTCCCAAAAGGGGCGCACATGTCTGGAGTTCATTCACAGTGGCTGAGAGGTTGCTGACGCACCCATACTCTGTCTGTCCCTCTCTCTCTGACTCTCTCTCCCTCTCCAAAAAAAAAAAAAAAAAAAAAAAGACAAGACAAAATTAACCTATAGTTAGAGATACCTCAGGATTCCCCACAGTCTTGCTATACAGCTCTGGCTGGTCATGAACTTTAGGATCCTCAGACTCTCAAGTGCTGGGATTATAGGTGCATGCTTTAATTTTTGTTTATTTTTATTTATTTATTAGCAACAGACAGACCGAGAGAGAAAGAGGCAGAAAGAGAGAGAGAATGGGTGCATCAGGACCTCAAGCCACTGCAAACAAACTCCAGATGCATGTGCCACCTTGTGCATCTGGCTTACATGGGTACTGGGGAATCGAGCCTCGAACCGGGGTCCTTACGCTTCACAGGCAAGCGTTTAACCGCTCAGCCATCTCTCCAGCCCCTCCTTTTTTTTTTTTTTTTTTGGTTTTTCGAGGTAGGGTCTCACTCTGGCTCAGGCTGACCTGGATTTCACTATGTAGTCTCAGGGTGGCCTCAAACTCTTAGCAATCCTCCTACCTCTGCCTCCCAAGTGCTGGGATTAAAGGCATGTGCCACCACGCCAGGCTATCCAGCCCCTTTAAAAAATATTTTTACTGGGCTGGAGGTATGGCTTAGCAGTTAAGGCACTTGCCTGCAAAGCCAAAGGACCCAGGTTCAATTCCCCAGGACCCACGTAAGCCATGTGCACAAGGTGGCGCAGGTGTCTGGAGTTCATTTGCAGTGGCTGGAGGCCCTGGCATACCCATTCTTTCTCTTTATCTCTCTTTGTCTACCTATCTCTCAAATAAATAAATAAAATATGTTTTTAAAAAATATATTTTTATTGGCCAGGTGTAGTGGTGCACGCCTTGGGAAATTCTAGATGTGAAAAGAAAGGTCAGTAACTTGGTTATGTTAAACTAGTTCCAATTTTTCTTTAAATGTTAAAGAGAGTTGGGTGTGGTGGCACATACCTTTAATCCCAGCACTTGGGAGCCAGAGGTAGGAGAATCCCTGTGAGTTCAAGGCCACCCTGAGACTACATCTTGAATTCCAGGTCAGCCTGGGCTAGAGTGAGACCATACCTCGAAAAACAAAAAAAAAAAGGGGGTGATGGGGGACTGGAGAGATGGCTTAGCGATTAAGGCATTTGCCTGCAAAGCCAAAGGATCCCAGTTCAATTCTCCGGGACCCATTTAAGCAAGATGCACAAGGGGGTGCATGCATCCGGAGTTCGTTTGCAGTGGCTGGAGGCCCTGGAGTGCCCATTCTCTCTCTCTCTGCCTCTTTCTCTCAAATAAATAAATAAAATATATTAAAAAGAGAGCTGGGCATGGTGGCGCATGCCTTTAATCCCAGCACTTGAGACAGATGTAGGAGGATTGCCATGAGTTCAAGGCCGCCCTGAGACTACCAAGTGAATTCCAGGTCAGCTTGGGCTATAGCGAGACCCTACATCAAAAAAACAAAACAAAACCTTCCAGTGAGTTGTTGGCCAAGGAGGTCCCGGTAGCCTCCAAAACATTAAAGGCTTTTACCAAAGCCCTTGGTTTCCCTTGAGAAACAGATAGTAAGACCCTATTGCTGAAGACATCTCTTGCCTGAGATGCAAGGTCACTGAGAAAGCAAGCTGGTGCGGAGCAGAAAACCTTCTCCCTGTAGACCAGCCAACTGAAAGCTGGAAAAAGCTGCAGTGCATGCAGCTGTAAGGGAGACAGAAGTCATCAGCACTGAAAACAGTGGACACTGAATATTCAAGTTTGGCCATACAGGCCCAATGACTGAACGGGTGCAATAGTGGCATGTCTACTCTTGGGGTAACCAACTGCTCCATAATTGGACTGAAGGCCCTCTCTACGGGAGGGAATACATTCCTGGTACTGAAAAACCAAAGCAAAAGTCTATGGCAGGTGAGGTCATGAGCCTTAGGGGTATATAAAGTCTGCTCTTGTCTGACTAAATGTATATTTTATTCCCACCAAGCTGCCCTGGGGGCACTACACTTAATGTTCATGTTCACATATTAATGCTACTCTCACTTCTGGTTAGAGAAGCTTCTCTTTTCAGATGGTGATGACCACTGGGATCACCCAAAAGTCAACATAGTGCTGAGAAGAAGGGATAGAGGAGTGCCCAGCACTGAAACACCTCTGTCACACCCTCCAACGCTCAGGGACCATTGCAGAAGAGGGGGCAGATAGAATGGAAGAGCCAAAGAAGGGTACGACTTCTTACAGTGCAACTCCCCAGACAGAAATTGGCCTCGATATCCATGACCTTGCAGTGCCTAGCAATACCTTCGCAAGACCCTCAAAATAGAAGAAAAAGATGATGACATCAAATTAAAAGAAAGACTAACGGAGAGAGGGAGGGGATATGATGGAGATTGGTGTTCTAAAGTGGAATGGGGGGAGGGGAGGGAAATATCATATGTTTTTTTGTATGTAAGTATAGAAGGTGTCAATAAAAAATTAATAATTAAAAAAAAAGTTAGAAGGGAAGCCAGGCATGGTGGTGCACGCCTCTAATCCCAGCATTTGGGAGGCAGAGGTAGGATTATCGCCATGAGTTCAAGGCCATCCTGAGACTACATAGTGCATTCCAGGTCAGCCTGGGCTAGAGTGAGTATGTACTTCGAAAAAACAAAAAAGTTAAAAGGGAAATAAGGATTCCCCAAAGGTGTAGGTCTGAACCGAAACAGAAAAGGTCTTGAAGATTCCCCAGGAAACAGCATAACCAGCAGAAGAACTTTGACTTTAGACAGAATGGCTGTTCTGCTGGCTTTTGGCTACTCTAGCTTCAAAGTCTTAGTTTTTCATCTATAAAGTGAAATGAATAGTATATTAAAGTTTTCTGCCTGGCAGGTATTAGCTACTGTTTATGATATATATATATATTTTTTTGGTTTTTCGAGGTAGGGTCTCATTCTGACTCAGGCTGACCTGGAATTCACTCTGTATTCTCAGGCTGACCTCGAACTCACGGTGATCCTCCTACCTCTGCCTCCCGAGTGCTGGGATTAAAGGCATGCGCCACCACGCTTGGCCCCGATATATTCTTCTCCTCCCTTCTCCTCCCCCTCTTTCCTCCCTTTCTCCTGTTCCCCCTCCCAAAAGCCTTCCTATTTTGCCCAGATTAACCTCAAACTTGAGCTAGAGAAATGGCCCAAGGTTAAAAGGTGCTTGTTTGCAAAGCCTGATGACCCAGATTCAATTTCCCCAGTAAAACCAGAGGCACAAAGTGATGCATGAGTCTGGAGTTTGCAGTGGTTCTGGTGTGTCCATATTCTTTTTCTCTCTCTTTCCCCCCCCCTCTCCTTCAAATAAATAATAAAAATAAAAAAACATTAACCTCAAACTCTCCTGGATTCAAGAGATCCTTCTGCCCCAACTTCTTACTTCCTGAACAACTGGGCTGACAGATGTACACATTTCTGACCTCTAACTTTTATTTTATTTTATTTATTATTATTTATTTCCAAGGAGAGAGAAAATAAATATGGGTGCACCAGGTCCTCTTACCTCTACTAACTCTAGATGAATGTGCCACTTTGTGCATCTGGCTTTGAACCCTGGATAGTCAGGCTGTGCAAGTAAATGCCTTTAACCACTGGACCATTCCTCCAGCCCCTGACCTCCAACTTTAAGAATAGTTTGGAAGCCAGGCATGGTGGTGCATGCCTTTAATCCCAGCACTCGGGAGGCAGTGGTAGGAGGATCACCATGAGTTCAAGGCCAGCCTGAGACTACATAGTGAATTCCAGATCATCCTGGACTAGAGCAAGACACTACCTCAAAAAACCAACCAAACAAACAAAAAGAATGAAAAAAAAGTCCGGGCATGATGGAGCAGTGCCTATTAACAGTGCCAGGCAGTGCAGGCACTCATTCACTCCTATGTATTGAGCAAATGGATAATGTAGTGCAGTGATGCTTTTGAGAAGGGAGGAGTGTGAAGGCGGTAGGGATCTAAATCCTTGCAGAGAAGTGGGCTTTGCTAAAGGGAGGCACATATGTTCTAGAGCAGAGGGTTGAAGCAATAATAATTCTTCCAGGGGAGGGTTTCTTAGCTGTCACTGCAGCCAGAATACATGTGTTTTTCTTTTTGTATTTTTATTTTTATTTTTTATTTTTTGGCTTTTCAAGGTAGAGTCTCACTCTAGCCCAGGCTGACCTGGAATTCACTCTATTCTCAGGGTGGCCTCGAACTCACGGCGATTCTCCTACCTCTGCCTCCCAAGTGCTGGGATTCAAGGCGTGCGCCACCATGCCCGGCTTCTTTTTGTATTTTTAAAAACATATTTATTTTTCTTTATTTGTTTGAGAGAGAGAGAGAAATAGTCAGGGAAAGAGAGAGAGAGAATGGGCGTGCCAGGACCTCAAACCATTGCAGAAGAACTCCAGATGCACGCACCCCTTTGTGCATCTAGCTTATGTGGGTCCTGGGGAATCAAACCTGGGTCCTTTGGCTTAACCACTAAGTCCAGCCCTTGTATTTTTTAATGGTTTCTTTTTTAAATTGTGTTTATTTGCAAGCAGAGAGAGAGAGAAGAAAGACAGAGTATGGGTGCGCCAGGGCTCTAGCCACTGCAAATGAACTCCAGACACATGTGCTCCTTGTGTATCTGGCTTATGTGGGTCCTGGGGAATCGAACCTGGGTCTTTTGGCTTCGCAGGCAAATGTCTTAACCACTAAGCCATCTCTCCAGCCCATGGTTTATTTTTTTAAAAAAAGGTTTATTTTTTAAATTTGTTTTGTTTTGTTTTTCGAGGTAGGGTCTCACTCTAACCCTGGCTGACCTGGAATTCACTTTGAATTCTCAGGGTGGCCTTGAACTCATCCTCCCACCTCTGCCTCCCAAGTGCTGGGATTAAAGGCTTCTTCTTTAAAATTTATTTATTTGCAAGGAGAGAAAGCGAGCAAAGAGTGTATTTTTAAAATATTTATTTATTTATTTATTATTTTTATTTTTTGGAGAGAGACACAGAGAGAGACAGAGAGGAAGACAGAGGTGGACATGCCAGCAGCGTCTCAGCTGCTGAGAACGAAATCTAGATGCGTGCGCCCCCTTGTGGTCAAGTGCAGCATTGTGCCCTTGCGTCACTTTGCATCTGGCTAAACGTGGGACCTGGAGATTGGAACCAGCGTTCTTAGGCTTAGGAGGCAGGCGCCTTAACCCCTAAGCCATCTCTCCAGCCCAGAGTGTATTTTTTTCATAAGAGAGAGAGAGAATTGGCATGCCAGGGCCTCCATCCACTTCTAGCAAGCTCCAGACGCATGTGCCATCTTGTGCGCATGTGCAACTTTGTATGCTTGTGTCACCTTGTGCATCTGGCTTACGTGGGATCTGGAGAATTGAACATGGGTCCTTAGGCTTCACAGGCAAGCACCTTAACCACTAAGCCATCTCTCCAGCCTCACAGCCAGAATACATGTTTAAAGCAACCAAGGCTCCTGCCCCTGCAAACCTAAGCCAGGGGGTGAGCATGCAACAACTCCTAGGCCAAGATCTCCACTCTCATTCTGTTGCAGCTTCTCTTTTTTGATTTTTCAAGGTAGGGTTTCACAGAGGCCCAGGCTGACCTGGAATTCACTAGATAGTCTCTGGGTGGCCTGGAACTCACAGCAATCCTCCTTCCTTTATCTCCCAAGTGCTGGGATTAAAGGCATGTACCATCATGCCCAGCTACAGATTCTCTCTTGACCAGTCTTTCTACTCTGCATCTCTCTGCTGCCTCCAATTTCAGGATATCTTGCTGGGTGTCTTGGCACACACCTTTAATCCTAGCACTCAGGAGGTAGAGGTAAGAGGATCACTGTGAGTTTGAGGCTATCTTCTGAGACCACATAGTTAGTTCCAGGTCAGTCTGGATTAGAGTGAGACCCTACCACAAACAAACAAACAAACAAACAAACAAAAGTCAGGATATCTTCAGTTCACATCAGAACTTCCTACTCCCCATACTGGTCATTGAACCCAAGACCTCATGCATGTAACTACTGACCTGTATCTCCAGTCTGGCACTGATTTTATTTGTTATTATTATTTTTAAAATTTATTTGAGGAGAGAGAGAGAGTGGGAGAGGGAGAGAATGGGTGTGCCAGGGCCTCCAGCCACTGCAAGTGAACTCCAGATGCATGTGCACCCTTGTGCATCTGGCTTATGTGGGTCCTGGAGAATTGAACCCGGATCTTTTGGCTTTTCAGACAAATGCCTTAACCACTAAGCCATCTCTCCAGCCCTGTTTTTTTTTTTTTTTTTTCAAATATTTTATTTATTTATCTATTTGACAGAGAAAGAGGGAGAGAGAGAGAGAATGGGCGCACCAGGGCCTCTAGCCACTGCAAACGAACTCCAGATACATGTGCCCCCTTGTGCATCTGGCTAACGTGGGACCTAGGGAATCGAACCTGGGTCCAGCCCTGTATTGTTGTTTTACAGTGCAGGGAACTGAACCCAGTGCCTCAAGAGTGCTAGGCCAGTGCTCTACCACTGAGATACACCCCAGCTCCTCACAGCACAGATTTTTTTTTTTTTTTTTTTTTGTCAAGGTAGGGTCTCACTCTGGCCCAGGCTGACCTGGAATTAACTATGTAGTCTCAGGGTGGCCTCAAACTCTCGACTCATGGTGATCCACCTACCTCTGCCTCCTGAGTGCTGGGATTAAAGGCGTGCACCACCATGCCCGGCAGATTTTTTTTGACATAGTAATATAGATTTAATATCTCTATACTCATTTTCCCTAGAATACCTCTTTAATTATACTGTCCATTATATTTGAAGTAATTTAAAAATTTTATTTATTTATGAGAGAGAGAAAAAAAATGCATGGGCATACCAGGGCCTCTTGCTATTGCAAACTAATTCCAGACACATGTACCACCTTGTATGTCTGGCTTCACATGGGTATTGGGGAATCGAACCCATCAGGCCATCAGGCTTTACAAACAAGTATCATTAACCACTGATCAATCTCTCCAGCCCTGAAGTAATTTTTTAACTATTTTATTTATTTATTTATTTGCATATATACATAGATATAGAGAGGAGAGAGAGAGAATGGGTATGCCAGGGTCTCTAGCCACTGCACATTTATGTGACACATTGTGCATGTGGCTTTACATAGGTACTAGAGAATCAAAACTGTGTTGTTAGGCTTTGCAGGCAAACACCTTAACAGCTGAGCCATCTCTCCAGCCCCAAATTCTGTTCTTTATAAAATGATCAGGGCTGGAGAGATTGCTTAGAGGTTAAGGAACTTGCCTGCAAAACCTAATGACCCAGTACCCATATAAAGCCAGATGCACAAAGTGGTGAATGCACCTGGAGTTCATTTGTAGTGGCTAGAGGCCTTTGCTTGCCCATTCTGTCTCCACCTCTCTCTGTCCTATAAATAAATAAATAAAAATAAAATATTAAGTCAGGTGTGGTGATGTACACCTTTAATCCCAGCACATGGGAGGCAGACGTAAGAGGATCACCATGAGTTCAAGGCCAGCCTGAGACTACATAGTGAATTCCAGGTCAGCCTGAGCTAGAGTGAGACCCTACCTCGAAAAACCAAAAATAAAATATTTAAAAACTAGCAATTCTTTCTTATTTTCTTTCTGTCTTTTTTTTTTTTTTCCTGGTAGGGTCTTGGCCCAGGCTGGTCTGGAATTCACTATGTAGTCTAAGAGTGGGTGGCCTTGAATTTACAATGATCCACCTGCCTCTGCCTCCTGAGTGCTGGGATTAAAGACATGCACCACCACACCTAACATCAATCTTTTCTTTCCTTTTTTTTTTTTTGGTTTTTCGAGGTAGGGTCTCACTCTAGCTCAGGCTGACCTGGAATTCACTATGTAGTCTCAGGGTGGCCTCAAACTCTTGGCTATCCTCCTACCTCTGCCTCCCAAGTGTTGGGATTAAAGGCATGCGCCCCCACGCCCAGCCATCAGTCTTTTTTTTTTTTAAAGTGTTTTCTTTTTTTTTTTTTTTTTTTTTTTCCTCACTCTGGTCCAGGCTGAGCCATCAGTCTCAGGGTTTCATTTCCTCCTTCTGCCTCCCGAGTGCTGGGATTAAAGTGTTTTCTTTTAAAAATATTTTTATTTATCTATTTGAGAGAGAGAGAGAGAAAAAGAGAGAGAGAGATAGAGAGGATAGGTGTGCCTGGGCCTCCAACCACTACAAACGAACTCCAGATGTATGCATCACCTTGTGGGGTCCTGGGGGATTGAACCTGGGTCCTTTGGCTTTGCAGGCAAGGACCTTAACTGCTAAGCCATCTTTCCAGCACCCCCCTCCACCAAATTATCAATTTTGAGCTTGGTGTGGTGATGCATGCCTTTAATCCCAACACTCCAGGAGGCAGAAGTAGGAGGATCACCTTGAGTTTGAGTCCAGCCTGACATAACATAGTGAATTCCAGGCCAGCTTGGGCTATAGTGAGACCCTACATTAAAAAAAAATTATATATATATATATATATATATATATATATATATATATATATATATATATATATATATATATACATACATGTGTGTGTGTGTGTGTGTGTGTGTGTATTTCTGTAGACTCTACATGGCATGCTTGGACTGCAAGGTCACTGAAAATTCTTGCTGGAGCTGAGTTGAAAACTTCCTCCCTGTGGACCAGCTGACAGAAAGCTGTAAAAAGCTACACTTCATGCAGCTCCATGGGAGAGAAGTCATCAGTGGAGATAAACAACAGTGGACACGGCAAGCCTAATGTTTGGCCAGCCAGGCAAATGAGCCAATGGGTGTAACAGTGGCAGGTCTGTTATGGGGAAAACTAACTGCTCACTAATTGGATTGAAGGTCTGCTCCATGGGAAGGAATACATCCCTGATACTGAAAACCTATGACAGGGAAAGTCATGAGCCCTAAGGGTGTAACATCTGCTGGTGTCTGGCTAAATGCATGTATTATGCTCATCAAACTGCCCAGTAAGCATTTCTCTTAATGTTCATACCCATATATTAATGTTACTCTCACTTCTGGTTAGAGAAGCTTCTCTTTTCAGATGGCGGTGACCTCTGGGAAGACCCAAAAGGCAACACAGTGCTGAGAAGAAGTGATAGAGGAATGTTCATCACTAAAACATCTCTATCATACTTTCCAAGGCTCAGAGTCCATTGAGGAAGAGGTGATGGAAAGAATGTAAGAGCCAAAGGAAGGGTAGGACTCCTTACAATGCAACTGTCCAGACACAAAATGGCCTGGATATCCATGACCTTGCAATGCCTGATGCTACCTTCTATAGAAGTTGTCAATTTTATTTTATTTTATATTTTTATTTTTTGGTTTTTCGAGGTAGGGTCTCACTCTAGCTCAGGCTGAGCTGGAATTCACTATGTAGTCTCAGGGTGGCCTTGAACTCATGGCAATCCTCCTACCTCTGCCTCCCGAGTGCTAGGATTAAAGGTGTGCACCACCACAACCGGCTTGAAGTTGTCAATTTTAAAAAGTTTTTTTTTTAAAAAGGACAAGCAAGGGCTGGAGAGATGGCTTAGCGGTTAAGGCGCCTGCCTGCCAAGCCTAAGAACGCTGGTTCCAATCTCCAGCAGTTCCAATCTCCAGGTCCCATGTTTAGCCAGATGCAAAGTGACACAAGGGTGCAATGCCATACTTGCCCACAAGGGGGTGCACACATCTGGATTTCGTTCACAGCAGCTGAGAGACTGCTGGCGCACCCATCTCTGTCTCCCTCTCCCTCTCTGTCTGACTGTCTCTCTCTCTCTGTGTCTCTCTCCAAAAATAAATAAAATAAAATAAATTTAAAAAAAAAAAGGACAAGCAAGTGTCAGGACTGGGCTTCCGCTTGTGGCTGGGTTGTCTGGGCAGGTGGGGGTCCATGCACTTAAGAACACAGTGGTGGGGGGAATGGAGAGGAGGCTGGAGTGGGGTCCCCAACATTTCAACTGGGGTGTCCACACACCATCCTGACCTGCTGGGCTCCTTGTGTCCCTCTTTTCCTGTGGATCCCTTCCTCTTAGAATGGACCCAGTGAGAAGCTGGGGTTCTCCAAGTTCAGAAGAGGAGTGATTCTTTCACCCTGTCTCCATGACAATGAGGACTTGGGTCTGGGTCATCATTTCTCTGCCCTGTAGGCCAATATGGAGGGACCTTTAGGTCCCCTAACTTTGGGAGTGCAATTGGGGGCTCCTCCTTTTGTAGACACACCCCAAGGTGGACAGACCACTCCCCACTCAGTCTGCACA
Source organism: Orientallactaga sibirica (assembly GCA_036365145.1). Classification (NCBI taxonomy): domain Eukaryota; kingdom Metazoa; phylum Chordata; class Mammalia; order Rodentia; family Dipodidae; genus Orientallactaga; species Orientallactaga sibirica. The sequence goes on along the minus strand of JAEOAD010000042.1, from coordinate 6,123,682 downwards.
CTTGCAGCATACCCTCTTAGGGTCCTGAACCCCAAGTTCATTGGGACACCCTGGGGTCCACGAGCCTCATCCCCCCTTGTGACACTTTCCAGTCTGGTGTACTTGGGGCTCTGTTGTCTGCCTCCTTTGTCTCTTCTGGAGTGCCATCTGTGCTTTGGGACACCTCTCACTTGAAGGAGTCCAGTTCTACCTACCATCTCCAAACCCTACTTCTTGGGGAATCTCCTCTTTGTGTTTAGCTGGATTAAAAAAATTTAATTATTTATTTATTTATTTATTTATTTATTTATTTATTTATTTATTTATTTGACAGAGAAAGGAGGGTGGGACAGGGGAATGGGCATGCCAAGGCCTCTAGCCAATGCAAACAACTCCACACTGTGTGGAGTTCTGTGTGGGCTTTTGGAAATGGGGACATGTAAACTCTGCAAGTCCACGATACAGTTGTTTGAAGTTCTCTACACCCCTGAAATGTAACATGGGGACATCTAGGGCTGTGCCTCTGGACCTTCCCAGTCATCCATAGGGTTATGTCTACATTGAAATACAATCTGAGCCAGGCGTGGTGATGCATGCTTTTAATTTCAGTACTCAGGAGGCTGAGGAAGGAGGATCGAATTGAGTTTGAGGTCACCCTGAGACTACATAGTGGGTTCTAGGTCAGCCTGAGCTGGATTGAGACCCTACCTCAAAAAACAAAATAAAATAAAATAAAGAATGAAAAAAGAAGAAGGGTTGGAGAGATGGTTTAGTAGTTAAGTTGCTTGCCTGAAAACCCTAAAGACACAAGAGGGGTGAGGTGGTGCATGCCTTTAATCCCAGCACTTGGTAGATCGCAGTGAGTTCGAGGCCACTCTAGACTAGAGTGAGACCCTAACTTGAAAAAAAACAAACCAAACACCACCACCAACAAAAAAAATCCTAAAGGCCCATGTTCACTCTCCAGATTCCACTTAAGCCAGAAACTCAAGGTGACCCACGTGCAAGGTTGAGCATTCACACAATGGCACATACATCTGGAGTTCAATTACAGTGGCTAGAGGCCCTAGCGTGCCAAATCTCTCTATCTGCCTCTTCCTCTCTCTGACTCGTAATAAACAAATAAAATAAATGATCAATCTCAGGCTCAGATGGCTCAGCAGTTGAAGGCACTTACTTGCAAAACTACCAGTTGGGTTCAATTTCCCAGTACCCAATTAGAGCCAGATGTACAAAGGAGCACATGCATCTGGATTTTGTTTGTAGTGGCGTGCCTCTTCATTCCCTCCTCTCCCCTCACTTTCTGCTTACAAATAAGTTTAAAATATCCTATTTTCCCCCTTTTCTCCCTCGTTCTCTCTCCCTCTCAGATAAAAAAAAAAATTAATTCAAAATTTGAAAAGAAAGGGGCTGCAGAGATGGCTTAGTGATTAAGGCCCTTGCCTCCAAAGCCAAAAGACCCAGGTTCAATTCCCCAGTATCCATGTAAAGCCAAGTGAATAAAGTAAGTAGCACATGTGTCTGAAGTTCATTTGCAGTGACTAGAGGCCCTGGAGCACCCATTCTCTCTCTTTTTCTCTATGCCTCGTACTCCCTCTCAAATAAATATTAAATTTTTTTTTGTTTTTCTGAGGTTGCTCAGCTTTTAAAAATATTTTTATTAGGCTGGGCGTGGTGGTGAATGCCTTTAATCCCAGCACTCTGGTAGGAGGAACGCTGTGAGTTCGAGGCCACCCTGAGACTACATAGTGAATTCCAGGTTAGCCGGGCTAGAGTAAGACCCTACCTCAGAAAAACCAAAAAAAAAAAAAAAGTAAATTACTAATCTCAGGTATTTTGTTATAGCATCATGAAGAGAAGGCAATTCCTCTTTATTTTTAAAAATATTTCTACTTTTATTTATTTGTGAGTAGAGAGAATGGGTTTCCCAAGGCCTCTTGCCACTGGAAAGGAACTCCATGTAAACCTGACACACAATGATGCAAGCACATACAAGGGGTTTCATTGGTCTGGAGTTCAATTGCAGCAGCTAGAGGCCCTGGTGTACCAATTCTCTCTCTCTTTCTTTTAATGGTTTTTTGAGGTAGGGTTTCATTCTAGTCCAGGCTGACCTGGAATTCACTCTGTAGTCTCAGGGTGGCCTTGAACTCATAGTGATCTTCTACCTTTGCCTCCTGAGTGTTGGGATTAAAGGCATGCGCTACCACACTTGGCTCTAATTCTCTCTTTCAAAAAAAAAAAAAAAAAAAACAAGCCAGCCATTCTGTTGGGTTTTCCCACCCCCCAAAAAGCAAAACAAGCCTGGCAAGGTTGCACACGCCTTTAATCCCAGCACTCAGGAAGTCAAGGTAGGTGGGTCACCGTGAATTCCAGCCCACCCTGAGACTACATAGTGAATTCCAGGTCAGCCTGGACTGGAGTGAGACCCTACCTCAAAAAAACAAAACAAGCTGGGCGTGGTGGTGCATGCCTTTAATCCCAGCACTTGGGAGGCAGAGGTAGGAGGTTCACTGTGAGTTCGAGGCCACCCTGAGACTACATAGTGAATTCAAGGTGAGCCTGAGCTAGAATGAGACCCTACCTTGAAAACCAAAAAAAAAAAAAAAAAAAAAAAAACCCAAAAACCAAACACACACACACCAACAATAGGGGCTTGGGAGATGCTGGCACAGTTTAAAGGCACTTGCTTACAAAGTCTGCTGGCCCAGGGTTCAATTCCCTAGCTTTCCATGTAAAATGTCTGGAATTCATTTGCAACAACAAGAGGCTCTGGCATATTTATTCTCTCTCCGCTCCCCATCTTTTTCTCTCAGAAATAAATGAAAATATTTTTGCTAGTTATGGCGGCCCATGCTTTAATCCTAGCACTTGGGAGGCAGAGATAGAAGGATTGCTGTGAGTTCTAGGCCAGCCTGAGACTACATAATGAATTCCAGGTCAGCCTGGGTTACAGCAAAACCCTACCTTGAAAAAACAAAACAAAACAAATAAAATAAAAAGGTTTCATTTTTTTGCACCCGCTGCCTTGGTTTCTGAATACTTCCAGAAGCTATGGGACTCCTTAATGTTTTCACTGCCCCACATGTGTGCCGACTTGGCCGAACAGCCCGTAGGCAGAGGCACAAAATAGGAATTGGTAGGGGTCATGGCAGAATGCCAGAGTATATGTCCAGGGCTCCAGAATGCAGTAAAGAGCTCTGTGGGGACTCTGTGATCTTGACAAAACCACCTGAGATGTTTCTTGGAACTCCTAGGTTATGGCCTATGAGTAGGAATAGGGATGTAGTTGAGGAGGAGCGGTTAAGGCAAACACCTTAACCGCTAAGCCATCACTCCAGCCCTGGACCATGGTTTTTGTTCAGTAAAGTGTTATGGATGGGCACTATATTCTGTGGAGACAGCTCGAAGTCTCCACATCTGCACTTTTGGACTATGGGAACCAGGACAGGCTGCTCTGCCTGGGCCCTACTGCCCTCTGCTGGTCAAGGTTCAGCTGCATGGCAGGTGTCCAGAGGAGGCGGGCTGGGCCTGGGACTCTTGTCTTGAGTCCCAGAAAGCAGGTTTGGTCAGCCTCTTGTGGCTTTTGATCCTGTTCTTGGTCTTTCTGTACCAGATGGCTCAGCAGTTAAGACGCTTGCCTGCAAAGCCTAAAGACCTCGGTTTGATTCCCCAGTACCCATGTAATCCAGATGCACAAGATGGTGTATGCCTCTGGAGTTTGTGTGCAGTGGCTAGAGGCCCTGGTATGCCCATTCTCTCTATCCCTATCGGCCAATCTCTCTCTCAAATAAATAAAATGCTTTTTAAAAGTGCGGAACTGGGTGTCGAATGAGTCAGGAAGGCAGAATGTCACTTACATTGTCCAGTTAGATATAACTGTGTTATTCTTCCTTGGGACAGACAGGAGCAGGAAGCACAAAGCACCTGTATTTCAGATGTAGGGATGGAGGTGGGTAACCTCAGTTTTTTCGGTGTGGATCCCCCTCAATCCTGCCTGTTGATCTCAGTGGCAGGAGCCCGCTATGCTTGTAGGTTGTGGAGCAAATGTCATGCTCTGCTCCCCTGTTGTGTCCTTGTGCGCAGTGGGCTCAGGGAGATGGAAGATGGGGACTCAGAGGGCGAGGACCACATTGTGCTTGCTTCTGCGCTGCCTACAACAGGGCTGCACGTGATAGGAAACACATTCCATTCCCTCTCCCCACAGAGGCTCCTTGGAGGGGGTGAGTTCTCTCTCTCCCTTAGATTGGAAAGAGTGGACCAGTCCTGAATACATTTAGATGCTTGTTGTAGGACGGCAGACCCTGTAGCAACTTTGTAATAATACTGCAGCTTCCTTTCATCATTCAGAGCCCTGGTTAGCAGGGTACAATGAGTGAATAGGCACTATTTGCATTTCTCTTGGAGACAAAACATCTATGTAATGCAGGTTGACTTTGAACTCCAGATCCTCCCACCTCAGCCTCCCAAGTGCTGACATCACAGGTAAGTGTGACCATGCCTTTACTTCTTTAATTTTTTTTTTTTTTTCCGAGGTAGGGTCTCACTCTGGTTCAGGCTGACCTGGAATTAACTATGTAGTCTCAGGGTGGCCTCGAACTCTCCGGCAATCCTCCTACCTCTGCCTCCCAAGTGCTGGGATTAAAGGCGTGCGCCACCACGCCCGGCTCATGCCTTTACTTCTAACTCTTCCAACCAGCCTAAAAGAGAGGGGCCATTCTATCCAGTATTTTTCAAATAAGGAAATAGACAGATACACAGGCCTAGTGACTCACCCTATCTCACAGAGGTCTAGATATGGGTGTGGTGGCACCTACCTGTAATCCCAGTCCTCTGGAGGCTGAGGTTGGAGGAATGTTCTAGTTCAAGACCAGCCTGGGCTATAAATAGGCTGTGACTCAGAAACAAAACAATTAAGGTGTGTACCACCACACCCCACTAAACCATCTCCCCCCACCCTTTTTTCTTTTTTCCCTGGTAGGGTCTCACTGTAGCCCAGCCCAGGCTGACCTGGAATTCCTTATGTAATTTCTGGCTGGCCTGGAACTACAACCTACCTTGGCCTCCTATCTCCCCTTTAAAAAGAAATTTATTGCCGGGCGTGGTAGTGCCTTTAATCCCAGCATTTGGGAGGCAGAGGTTGGAGCATTGCCGCATTTGTTTGTTTGTTTTCATCTTTCCAGGTAGGGTTTCACTCTGGCCCAGGCTGACCAGAATTTACTACATAGTCTCAAAATGGCCACAAATTCACTGTGATCCTCCGATTTCTGCTTAGAGTGAGACGCTACCTTGAAAAAACAAAAGAAAACAACAACAACAACAAAAAAATCTGTTTTTGTTTGTTTATCGAGGCAGAGTCTTGGTCTCTAGCCCATGCTGACCTGGAATTCCCTATGTAGTCTCAGGGTGGCCTCAGACTCAAAGAGATTCTCCTACTTCTGCCTCCCAAGTGCTGGGATTAAGGGCGTGCGCCACCATGTCTGGCCTCAACCGGCATTTTGGATTCTTGGTCTGGTCACAGGCTTCCTTGTTCCCGAGCTCTTGACTTCAGGATGTCTTCTTGGGCTGTAAGTGCTTATCTTCCAAAGGGCATATTTCAGGAATAAAAACAGGGCCCAAGAGAGCAAGGAGGGTAGCCTGCAGTGGCGTGATGTGATCCGTAGCTATCACTTTCTGCACCTACATGGAGGTCTGGGCAGGGTGCTGCTCAGGCAGAGAAACTTTGTGACTCATAGTGGCAGCTCCACCCACCAGGAGGATGCCAGGGAGTGGCCTGTCTTTTAGGAGATGTCTTGAGGACCCCACCCTTGCCTCTGCCTTTCCAGCAGACAACCTCAAGGCTGGGTGTAGGCCCTGTGGTTTGTGGCTTTTGGCTGGCCAGCAGAAACTGACCCCTGGGTAGTGCCTTTGGAGGTCCCACTGTCTGGCTCCGCACCCTGACAGCTGGTTATGAGGAACTGAAAGAGAGGATTGTTGAGTGGGGAGGCGGTGCTTCCATACATTTCCTCCCTGTGTGCCCTTCCCTGACACCTGGGATAGCTGTGTGTGGCCGCACTACATAGGGACGTGTCACCACATCTTTCCAGACCTGTTGCCACATTCTTCCCTCTTAGTGTGCCCACCCTTGCTGCGGTCCATCCTCATGCATGGCTTTTCTTGCTCAGAAGTTACCAAGACTTGACTTACGGTGTTTTGTTCCTCGTGTCTGGACATTTGCAGCCTCCCAACTGGTCTCCCAACATCCGCCTCCACCCTCCCACAGAGGTTTCACAGTCAGTGCTATCACCTTTAGGGAGTCCAGCAGGGGAAGGAAGGCCCAGGTTCTTAATCAAGGAGTCCTGTGGAGAAGGGACCAAGCTTTGGCGGTGAATGTGAAGTGGGCCTGTGTGTACTCAGGCCAAGAGGGGGTGAGCAGCAGCGTGCTGGCTTCTTGAAGAAAATGATGTCTGAGCTGGTCTCTGAATAATTTCCGGGTGATGGGAACTTAGAACCACCATGGAACCTTGATGACTGGGATGAAGAGCACTGGGACGTAGGCTGTGCCTGAACAAAAGCATGGAGGTCAGTGTGTTGTGGATAGGCATGTGGAATGGATGTGGGCAAGGTGTTCCAGGGGTTTAACCCAGAGGCAAGTAGGCTGGATCAGATCCAGGTCAGCCTGAGGCCCAGCTGGGGACTTTGGATCTTCCCTGGGTAGGGGAGGCTGTGAAAGCTTCCTGTAGTGTGGCTGCATGTGCTTCAGAAAGTGGCTTGCCAGGTCAGCCTGGGCTAGAGAGAGACCCTACCTTGAAAGAACACCCCCAAAAAACAAACAACCCCTCCAAATCACCTTAATTGATACACACAGAAAGTAGCTTTGCTTAGTGAGAAAGATGAGGGGAAGGGCTGGACAGATGGCTTGGCTGTTAAGGCACTTGCCAGCAAAGCCAAAGGACCCAGGTTCAATTCCCCAGTACCCATGTAAAGCCAGATGCACAAAGTAGTGCATGCACCTGGAGTTTGCAGTGGCTAGAGGCTCTGAAGCACTCATTCTCTCTCTCTTTATCTGCCTCTCTCCCTCTCTCTCTCAACTAACTAAATAAAATATTTATAAAAAGATGAGGGAGGGGGCTGAAGAGATGGCTTAGTGGTGAAGGCATTTGCCTGCAAAGCCAAAGGACCCTGGTTCGATTCTCCAGGATCCATATAAGCCAGATGCACAAGGGGGCACATGCATCTGGAGTTCACTGGCAGTGGCTGGAGGCCCTGGAAACCCATTCTCTCCCTCTCTCCCTTTCTGCCTCTTTCTCTCTCAAATAAATAAATAAATAAATAAATAAATAAATAAATAAATAAATAAAAGATGAGGGAGGACTGGAGAGATGGCTTAGAGGTTTAGGTGCTTGCCCGCAAAGCCAAAAGACCTTGGTTCGATTCCCCAGTACCCACGTAAGCCAGGTGCACAAGGTGGCACATGCATCTGGAGTTTGTTTGCAGTGGCTGGAAGCCCTGGCATGCCCATTCTCTCTCACACTGCCTCTTTCCCTCTTTCAAATAAATAAAAATAAAATATTTAAAATAAAAGATGAGGGAGGCTGAAAGAATGGGGTGGGGGACTCAGGTGACCCAGATGAAGTAAGGGTTTAGTGAACACTGCTTCACATCATCATCCATCACATATTTACCGCTAGCCAGAAGTCAGGCATTAGCATCAGTAATAAGACATGGGGTGTTTTGTGGCCCAAAACACGAGGTACCGGGGATTGCAAATGACTTAGTCTGTGCCCTTAGAGAGCTGACACACCAGTGGTGAGATAGACAGGACCCTTTACATGGTGTTCTGGCCACAAGACTCCATAGAGATTACTGTCCCTCAGTTTTCTTCTGTGAAATGTGTCTAACAAGGCACTCATCCTACTTCTGCCTCCTGAGTGCTGGGATTAAGGGCATGCGCCACCATGCCCGGCTAATCCTCATGCTTTCCTAGTGCTGGGATTACAGCTTGTCCTTCCTCCCTCCCTCTTTATTTGATTTGATTTTTTGTTTGTTTGTTTTTGTTTTTTGGAGGTAGGGTTTCACTGTAGCTCAGGCTGATCTGGAATTCACTATGTAGTCTCAGGGTAACCTTAAACTCAGAGATCCTCCTACCTCTGCCTCCAGAGTTCTGGGATTAAAGGCGTGCACCATCACACCCAGCTCTTTATTTTATTTGAGAGAGAGAGGCAGAGAGAGAAATAGGCAGATAGAGAGAATGGGCACTGCAAACGAACTCCAGACACATGTGCCACCTTGTGCATCTGGCTTCCGTGGTTCTGGAGAGTGGAACATGGGGGGTCCTTAGGCTTCACAGGCAAGCGCCTTATCATTTTTTCTTTTTTTGGTTTGTCTTTTATGGGGGAAACTAACTGCTCTCTAATTGGACTAGAGGGACCCACTCCATGAGAGGGAATACTATGGCTGGTACGGAAAACTCCAAGACTTCACATGCTTGGGCTACAAGGTCACTGAGAAGTCAAGCAGGAGCGAAGCTAAAAACCTCTTCCCCATAGACCAGCTGGAAAGAAAGCTGGAAAAACTACACTGCATTACTTCAGTTTGGCCAGCTAGGCCAAATGAGCCGGTGGGTACAATAGTGACATGTCTGTTATGGGGGAAATCAACCGCTCTCTAATTGGACTGGAGGCCCACTCCATGCCTCATACATGCCTTATACTGAAAACCAGAACAAAAGTCTATGATGGAGGAGGTCAAGAGCCCTAGGAGTGTAACGCCTGCTCTTGTCTGGCTAAATGTATATAGTATACTCACCAAACTTCCCTGTAAGCACTTTTCTTTCTTTTTGTGGGAGAAAAAGGTTCATTTTGGCTTACAGACTTGAGGGGAAAGAAGCTCTATGGTTGCAGGGGAAAACGATGGCATGAGCAGAGGTTGGACATTGCTTCCTGGCCAACATCAGATGGACAACAGCAACAGAAGAGTTATTTAAGCACTTTTTTTTTTCTTTCTTTTTTCTAAGGTAGGGTCTCACTTTAACCCAAGCTGATCTGGATTTGTTATGTAGCCTCAGGGTGGCCTTGAACTCATGGTGATCCTCCTACCTCTGCCTCCTGAGTGCAGGGATTAAAGGTGTGCAACACCACGCCCTTCCCCTCCCTCCTTCTTATACCGACAACCTAATCTTCACAGCCTCTTGCCCACCATATTCAAACCAGTTTTGATGATAGTGGTGAGCAACAGGGGGAGGTGACTGCAGTGTAGGGCTATCTGTACTCCCGAAGGCAGTTCTAGACTTTCTCTCCCTAAACTTGGTGCTTCTTGGGGTCAAGACACATAGGTACATGGCAGGGTTCTAGTGTCAGACAGTCCTTGGCTTCATCCTGGCCCTACCACTTGAGGTCACAAGCAAGTCCCTGAGCTCAGTGGTTCTGTCTCGTCTGTGAGGTGGTGTGGTATAGGATCTAGCTTACCTGCCCCTCATTAAAAAGGCCTAAGCATGGTGCCTGGCACTTGCGAAGAGTTTAATAATGTGGACTCATCACAGCTGATTCTGCAAGAAAGCCTATTCTGAACAACACTCAGAAACACTTAGAATTTGGTAAGGGCTTAAGGGGAAATCATTTTCTTTCTTTCTTTATTTGAGAGAGACAGAGAAAGAGGCAGATAGATAGGGAGAATAGGCGCACCAGGGCCTCCAGCCACCACAAGTGAACTCCAAGCACATGAGCCACCTTGTGCACCTGGCTGACATGGGTCTTGGGGAATCGAACCTGGGTCCTTTGGCTTTGCAGGCAAGCACCTTAACAATGAAACCATCTCTCTAGCCCCAGGAAATCATTTTCTAAGAGACCCCAGTGGTCAGCTGAGATGTGAGTGAGCCCTCCTCAGCCCACTCAACTGGCTCAGCTTCATTTCTGTTTTTTTTTTTTAAACTTTTTATTTACTTAAAAAAATTTTTTTTGAGACAGTTTCTTTTGAGACAGAGAGAGGGAGAAAGAGAAAGAGTGAGACACAGAGAGAGTCCCAGGGCCTCTAGCCACTGCAAATGCACTCCAGATGCATGCACCACCATGTGCATCTGGCTTACATGGGACCTGGAGAATCGAACCTGGGTCCTTAGGCTTCACAGGCAAGTGCCTTAACCACTAAGCCATATCTCCAGCCCAGGAAATCATTTTCTAAGAGACCCCAGGGGTGAGCTGAGATGAGTGAGCCCTCCTCAGCCCACTCAACTGGCTCAGCTTCACTTTTATTTTTTCTTAAACTTTTAATTTATTTTTTAATTTATTTTTTTTGGAGAGAGACAGAGAGGGAGAGGAAGACAGATAGAGATGGGTGTGCCAGCAGCCTCTCAGCTGCTGCAAACGAAATCCAGATGCGTGCGCCCCCCTTGTGATCAAGTGTGGCATTGCGCCCTTGGGTCACTTTGCATCTGGCTAAATGTGGGACCTGGAGATTGGAACCACTGGAGATTGGAACCAGCGTTCTTAGGCTTAGGAGGCAGGCACCTTAACCGCTAAGCCATCTCTCCAGCCCTTACTTTTTTTTTTTTTTTTTGGTTTTGTGAGGTAGGGTCTCACTCTGGTCCAGGCTGACCTGGAATTAACTATGTAGTCTCAGGGTGGCCTCGAACTCTCGGCGATCCTCCTACCTCTGCCTCCTGAGTGCTGGGATTAAAGGCATGTGCCACCACGCCCGGCCTTCCAGCCCTTACTTTTTATTTAAAAAAATCAAAGAAAAAGACAAAGAGAGAGAGAATTAGCATGCCAGGGCCCCAGCCCTGAAATTGAACTCCAGATGTTTGTGCCACCTAGTGGGCATATGCAACCCTGCAGTTGCCTCACCTTTGTGTGTCTGGTTTATGTGGGATCTGAAGAGTTGAACATAGGTCCTTAGCTTCACAGGCTAGCTAGCACCTTAACCACTAAGTCATCTCTCCAGCTCTTTTTTTTTTTTTTTTTTTTTTTACAAGAAGGGTTATACTTTGTAGCCCAGGGTGGTCTTGAAGTCACAGCAATCCTACCTCAACCTCCTGAGTGCTGGAATTAAAGGCATGTACCACCACATCCAACAATCAGCTTCATTTTTGGCACAAATGAATGATTTTTCTTTCCAAGGCTTGATCTTAACCAAACCACAAAATAGTAGCCAGAACTACACTGATCTGTACCCAGGTGCTCTGGGCTGAAATGTGTTTTTCCCACTATAATGTGAATATAATCAAAGCTCTTGGTAACCCTGCAACTAAACCAAAACTTGTATTTCCTAACATTGCTGAGCCCTGAGCCAGAACAGACCTGGGAAATCACTTTGTTCCCTGAACCAGCCCACTTCTTTTGGGATGATACATACGATACTCAGTGAGAACCAGCTACCAGCCTAGCAGCTTCACTCACAAAAGCTTCAGGTGAGGGATCACTGCTCAGGTAACAGGGTCGAGTTGCAGCGGGTGAGTGGTGTTGGAACCACATGGAAAACCCCCTGCATGACAGGCTCCAACTTGGGTTTTCAGTCCAATCTGGCCGAGACAATTAGGAGACAATTTTTGGGCTGGGGATGTAGCTAAGTTGGTAGAGTGCTTACCTAGTATGCACAGATCCCCGGTTCTATACCCAGCACTGCATAAACTGGATGATGATGCATGGTCATTATCTTGATGAGGTAGAGGCCAGAGAATCAGAAGGTTTTTTTTTGGTTTTTCGAGACAGGCTGACCTGGAATTCACTATGTACTCTCAGGGTGGCCTCAAACTCACAGTTATCCTCCTACCTCTGCCTCCTCAGTGCTGGGATTAAAGGCATGTGCCACCACACCTGGCCCTTTTTTTTTTTTTTTTTTTTTTTTAAGTTTATAGAGACCATAATAGATTAAGAGAAGGAAAGAGGAGATAGTATGAAGAGCTCCAGCTCCTGCCCATGAGGAAGGCAAGAGGGAGTAAAGGCCTGGATTAAAATTTTAAACCAGGCATGGTGAAGCACACCTTTTAATCCCAGCACTCAGGGCCTCCAGCCACTGCAAACGAACTCCAGACATATGCACCACCTTGTGCATCTGACTTACATGGGTCCTGGTGAATCGAACTTAAGTCCTCTGGATTTGCAGGCAAGTGCCTTAACCACTAAGCTGTCTCTCCAGCCTCCCAGCACTTTTTTTTTTTTTTTTCTAGATACAGTCTTGCTCTAGCTCAGGCTGACCTGGAATTCACTATGTAGTCTCAGAGTGGCCTCCAACTCATGGTGATCCTCCTACCTCTGCCTCCCAAGTGCTAGGATTAAAGGCTTGCACCACCACACCCAGTTCCTCAGCACTCTCTTTTTATTTTACTTATTTATTTTTCTCTTTTATTTGAGAGAGAGAAAGAGGCAGAGAGAGAGAGAGAGAAAAGGAGAGAGAGAATGGGCACGCCAGGGCCTCCAACCACTGCAGGCGAACTCCAGATGCATGTGCCCCTTGTGCATCTGGCTTATGTGGGTCCTGGAGAGTCAAACAGGGATTCTTTGGCTTTGCAGGCAAATGCCTTAACCGCTAAGCCATCTCTCCAGCCCTATTTTTATCTTTCAGAGAGACAGAGAGAGAATTGGCATGCAAGGGCATTGGCTACTGAAATTGAACTCTGGATGCCTGTGCCACCTAGTGGGCATGTGCCATCTTGTGCTTACCTTACCTTTACATGGGCTCTGGAAAGTCTAACATGGGGCTTTAGGCTTTGCAGGCAAGTGCTTTAACCAGTAAGCCATCTCTCCAGCCCCCCAACTCTCTCTCTCTCTTTTTTTGGAGAGTCAGAGAGAGAGGGAGACAGACAGATAAGAGAATGGGTGTGCCAGAAGCCTTTCAGCTGCTGTGAACAAACTCCAGATGCGTACGCCCCCTTGTGGACAAGTGCAGCATTGCACCTTTGTATCACTTTGCATCTGGCTAAATGTGGGACTTGGAGAATTGATCAGGCATTCTTAAGCTTAGGAGGCAGGCGTCTTAACCCCTAAGCCATCTTCAGCCATTTTTTTTTTTTTTGAGGTAGGGTCTCATTCTGGTCCAGGCTTACCTGGAATTAACTATGTAGTCTCAGAGTGGCCTCAAACTCACGGTGATCCTCCTACCTCTGCCTCCTGAGTGCCGGGCGTGGTGGCGCACAACTTCCCAACTCTCTTTTAATCCCAGCACTCAGGAGGCAGAGAGTTAGGAGGCTCTCCATGAGTTCAAGGCCACCCTGAGACTGAGACTACATAGTGAATTTCAGGTCAGCCTCCACTAGAGCAAGACCCTACCTTGAAAAAAAAAAAAAAGTTTAAGATCACCTTTAGTTACATAGCCACTTCAAGGTAAACTTGGGCTACATGAGACCTGTCTTGAAAGATTTTACAAATATATATAGAACATACATACATATATTCCTCCTATCTATGTATCTATCTCTACCTAATATATGTTATTATAATAAGCTCTGGGCTGGAGAGATGGCTTGGTGGTTAAGGTGCTTGCCTGAGAAGCCTAAGGACTCATGTTTGACTCAAAGGTCCCACATAAACCAGACGCACAAAGTGACACAAGTGCGCAAGGTCGCACATGTGCACAAAGGGGTGCATTGCAGTGGCTGGAGGCCCTGGTGTGCCAATTCTCTCTCTCACTCACTCTCACAAAAAAATGTTTTAAAAGGCCAGTCTGTTGGGCTTGCCTATAAAAACAAACAAACAAAAAATAGCTCTACTTTGTTGCCTCTCATGTCTTAGTAGTTTTATTATTTTTTTTTTTTGTTTTGTTGTTTTGAGTTAGGGTTTCACTCTAGCCCAGGCTGACCTGAAATTCACTGTGTAGTCTCAGGGTGGCCTCGAACTCATGGTGATCCTCCTACCTCTGCCTCCCGAGTGCTGGGATTAAAGGTGTGCACCACCATGCCCAGCTAATATGTTTTTTAATAGTTGCCACTGTAAATGAACCCAAGTGCATGCACCACTTTATGTATCTGGCTTTACATGGGTACTGGGGAATTGAACCGGGCTTTCAGGGTTTGTAAGCAAGTATCTTTGACCACTGAGCATCTCCCTAGCTCCAGTGTTTTTTTTAAAAAATATTTAATTAATTTATTTATTTGAGAGAGAGAGAGAATGGGTACACAGGGCATCCAGCTTATATGGGTCGTGGGGAATTGAACTTGGGTCCTTTGGCTTTGCAGGCAAGTGCCTTAACTGTTAAACCATCTCTCCAGCTCACCTAGCTCCAGTTTCATGTGTGTGTGTTTTGAGGTAGGGTCTCACTCTAGCACAGGCTGACCTGGAACTCTGTAGTTTCAGGCTGGCCTCGAACTCATGGCATTCCTCCTACTTCTGCCTCCCAAATGGTGAAATTAAAGGCGTGCACCACCATGCTGGCTAGCTCCAGTTTTATGAATATTAAGAATATCAAGTATGAGATTTTCTTTTTGAGGCAGGTTCTTACTCTCGCCCAGGCTGACCTGGAACTCATTCTGCAGATTAGGCTGGTCTGGAACTCACAGTGCTGGGATTAAAGATGAGTCCTAAACACCTGACCCACCTGACTTTTTTTTCAAGGCAGGGTCTCACTCTAGCTCAGGCTGACGTGGAACTCCCAGCAATCCTACCTCTGCCTCCCAAGTGCTGGGATTAAAGGTATGTGCCACCACACCTGGCTATTTGTCTTTTTTGAGGTAGGGTCTCACTCTACCTCAGGCTGACCTGGAACTCACTCTACTTGCAGGCTGGCCTCAAACTCACAGCGATCCTCCTACCTCTGCCTCCTGAGTGCTGGGATTAAATATGTGCACCACTAAGCCTGGCTTGTTTTTTGTTTATTTGAAATAGGATCTTGCTATGTAACCCAGGCTGGCCTTGAACTCATGTCAATCCTCCTGCCTCAGTTTCCTGAGTGCTGGGATTATAAGAATGCACCATGCCCAAGCTAAAATGATTAAGTAGAGAAATAAATGGCTCATTCCATGGGTTGATTTGACTAGGTTACCGTGCCAGGTTATTTGGTCAAACAGCAATCTAGATGTTGTTGTAAAGAAAGGTTGTCCACCCCCTCCAACCGAAGTAATCTCACTCTATCCCAGGCTGACCAGGAACTCACTCTGTAATCCCAGGCCAGCCTCAAATTTACAATGATTGCCCCTACCTCCACCTCCTGAGTTCTGGGATTAAAAGCGTACACCACCACCTGCAAGTCAGCAACCCAGAAACCCTGCCTGAGTTTCCAGCCCACAGTTTGAGAATCCAAATTCAAGACAGCAACACCAACTCACCTGTTCTCCAAGTATCAGCCTTGCCAGCCCCCACACTCACATCAGCATAAGCCAGAGCCAGTTCCTGAAGGGGAACCCCTGTGTTTGTGTGCATCTGTTCCCTACTACTGGATCTGCTTCTTGGAGGAGCTTGACTAATACACTGGATAAATAAATAAGGGTGTATACTTTCTAAGCCTGGCACCTGCTAAGTTCTTTGCATGTGTGAGTCTTCGTGACATTCTTACTCATCCCAGCGCTCTAATACACAGTTTCTGATTGGTCTTGTTTTGCAGATGAGGGGGCTGAGGCCTAGAACCTTTCCAAGGTCCTGGAAGTGATGAAGCCAAATTTGGATCCACACAGTCTCACCCCAGCCCCTATGTGGGTGGGCTCTTCCCACCATGGAACATATGTAAAGATGCTTTAAACAAGAGGCAGGAACATGAATAACGTGTGATGTCATTTTGTTGTAACACTTACCAACAGGATGAATAGGAAGAAAGGAAAGGGGCAGGGTGTGGGTTCTGGCAGGATGTTAAGAACCTCAGATCTGTAGGTGCAGTCTCTGACAAAACCACAAGATGGCGCCAGATAAGGCTGCACAGACCTCACCAGGATGCTGGTTCAGGACTGGGCTCTGGACTTCCGTTCATGGTTCCAGAGCTGGGGACCAGGGAACTCCCTCAGTCTAGGGTTCCCAAACCCCAGGGCCTGGTCTCAGTGGACCCCATATGTGGAGGTGTAGTTCTATTAGCCCAGTCAGAGACTGGGTCCAGCCCAGCCAATGGGGCAGGTCACCACCTGGCTCTTTCTCTAGCTGTTGGGGCAGTGGGTGGCAGGATGGGCTCAAAGCCAGTCAGGTCACTACGCAAAAGTTCCGAGTAATCCGCCGCCAGAAGTTTCGACTACGGCTGCTGAGAGCTACCTCAACCGCCTCCTGGAAGACGGCTTGGACGTTGTTATGAAGCCGGGCAGAACATTCAAGATAAGCCACTGCACCCACAGATCTTGCCATATCTTGACCCTGGTGGGGAGAAGATGGACAAGGTTTCCATGAGTTGGGGGTTACAGGGTGGGCCTTATATCCAGCCTCCCTGTGGCCTTCTTGGTCATGTCACGAGTCTTGCAGACAACAAAGGAAGGTGGGGCTTTTCTAGGGCACCCTCAGTGCCAGTGTCTTGGATGAATCAAACATTCTCATGAACTTTATTGTGTTTATTATCTCAGGCTGGATCTTTGCCACTCAATTCAATTAGCTAACTTTCAACTACCCATGTGCTGCAGAGAGGAACCCACAGACTAAATAACATGGGCCTCAGAGTCCCCATCTGTGAAGTGGGTGGGCAGGACTAACTTCTGTTCACATTCCTTGTTCTTCCTTCTGGAGCTTTTCTGGACACCACTTCTAAGCCCTGGTAGCTCCTGACCCCTCCTGACAGCTTCCAAGAGCACTGTGTGCTAACACATCTGACACAGTGGAGAGCTATCCTGAGATCCCTTCCCCCATGTGTCTGTCCTCCCGTCTCCCTCCCCCCCAGTTGGTTTCCTACCCTGTGGTAGGTCACGGGCTCCAACCCATTTTTCCGCAGCTTGTTCACCAGCACCTTGTCCTTGCGCAGGTCCGTCTTGCAGCCCACGACAATGATGGGCACTCCCTTGCAGAAGTGTGTCACCTCTGGGTACCACTGCAAGGGGCAGGGGTGTGTGAACCATCACTGAGGAGGAGTTCTAGCCTCAGTGGGGTTCTCTCCTGCTCCATAGTCAGAACACCAATGATGACAATTAGCAATGTAACGGGCCAGGCTTTCGTTAAGAATTTATAAATTGGACCGGGCGTGGTGGCCCACATCTTTAATCCCAGCACTCAGGAGGCAGAGGTAGGAGGATCGCTGTGAGTTCAAGGCCACTCTGAGACTACATAGTGAATTCCAGGTCAGCCTGAGCCAGAATGAGATACTACCTCAAAGAACCAAAAAAAACAAAAACAAAAACAAAAACACGTTTATTTGCAAGCAGAAAGAGAGACAGAGAAAGAGAGAGAGAGAGAATGGGCGTGCCAGGACTTTTAGCTGCTGCAAACAAACTCTGATGCATGTGCCACTTTGTGCATCTGGCTTTTTGCGGGTACTGGGGAATCAAACCCAAGTTGTTAGGTTTTACAGGCAGTCACCTTAACTGCTTAAGCACTGGGCCATCTTTCCAGTGTTTGAACTTTTAGTCCCCAGCAAAGTACCGATATTTGGGAAAGTTGTGCAACTTTTAGGAGGTGGACCCTTGCTGGAGGAAGTGTGTCTTTGGGAGTGGGACTCAAGTTGCTACAGACCAGCCTTGCCCACTAGTCTCTATTTCCTTCCTGGTGATGTGACAGTGGGAGATGCCTGCTTGCTGCTCCCATCATGCTTCCACCACTCCCTTTGTCATAATGGACTCGACCCTCTGGAACCATAAGCCAATTTAAACTCTTCCTTCCACAAATTGCTACTGCTCAGATATTTTGTACCAGCAACAAATAAGGGAAGAGAGCTGTGGGCGCTCCCTGAGTTTAGTTAAAAAAAAAAAAAAAAAAAAAAAAAAAAAGCCAGGCGTGGCGGCACACACCTTTAATCCCAGCTCTTGGAAGGCAGACGTAGGAGGACTGCTGTAAGTTCAAGGCCACCCCCCAGAGACTACCTAGTGAATTTCAGGAAAAGTGAATTTCATAAAGAAAAAGAAAGAAAGTAACTAATACACTAATTTGACTGGCAGCTTCTAAATGGTTTCTGTAACCCTGTCAGCAGCTTGCACTTCCTCCAGGGGAACTTCAGAGTCCCACCTACATGGGCCTGTGCCTCCACCCTACCCCAGCCTGCTACTCATCCCTGGGCAGAGTACGGCAAGGAGACTCTACCTCTGACTGCTCTCTGGTCCTAAGTTCTCTCTCACCTATCTGCAGTCCATTAATCAATCTTGGGGCTCTGCCTTCCAGGCAAACTCAGAATCCATGCCCCTGTCATCACCCTTACTGCTAGCACTCTGTTCCCAGGCACCGCTATCCTCCCCCACCCAGAGCCCAGAACAAGGACGAGTCCAGAGATGTTTTCGAGCAATAGCTCTGAATGAATACATGTGGCAGATTGCTTGGGTTGTCACTTTGATCTAAGAATAATAGGGGGCTGGAGATATGGCTTAGTGGTTAAGGCAGGCCAAGGACCCAGGTTCAATTCTCCAGTACCCACATAAAGCTAGATGTACAAGGTGGCACATGCGTTCATTTGTGGTGGCTAGTAGCCCTGTGCCCATTCTCTCTCTCTCAAATAAATGAAAAAAAATTTTTTTTAAAGAATAGTAGGGAGGCTAGACAGATGGCTCAGCAGTTAAGGCTCTTGCCTGCAAATCCTAACAACCTGAGTTCGATTCCTCAGTACCCACAGTGGCATTTGCAGGGGCTGGAAGCCCTGGCATACCTATTCTATCTCTTCTATCTCTCTCCTTGCAAATAAATAAATAACTTTTTGTGGGGAGGGTGGCGCGAGGTTCAAGGTAGGGTCTCACTCTAGCTCAGGTTGACCTGCAATTCACTCACAGTGATCCTCCTTTTTTTTATTTTTAAAGAATAATAGAGCCTGAGCCGGGCGTGATGGCTCACACCTTTAATCCCAGCACTGGGGAGGCAGAGGTAGGAGGATTGTTGAGAGTTCAAGGCCACCCTGAGACTGCATAGTGAATTCCAGGTCAGCCTGAACTAGAGTGAGACCCTACCTCAAAAAACCAAAATAATGGGGCTGGAGAGATGGCTTAGCGGTTAAACGCTTGCCTATGAAGCCTAAAATAATAATAATAATGCATGCATCTGGAGTTCATTTGATGGTGGAGGCCCTAAATAATCTCTCTCTCTCTCTCTCTCTCTGCTATTTCTGTATCTCTCTCAAATAAATAAATAAAAAAAAAAAAAAAAAAAAAAAAAAAAAAAAAAAAAATAATAATAATAATAATGATAGTAAATAAAAGAATAATAGAGCCTGGCATGGTGGCGCACACCTTTAATCCCAGCACTCAGGAGGCAGAGGTAGGAGGATCGCCATGAGTTCGAGGCCACCCTGAGACTACATAGTAAATTTCAGGTCAGCCTGGGCTAGAGTGAGACCCTACTTTGAAAAACCAAAAATAAAATAAAAAAAAAAAAAAAAATAAAAAAAAATAAATAAATATAGTTCTCTTCACAGGGCTGCAGGAGTTAAATGAGCAAATAATGCACAGTGCCTACTATGGGCCATGTTTTTTTTTTTTTTTAATTTTTTTTCGTTTTTTTCAAGGTAGTAGTAGTATGTATGTAGTCTCAGGGTGGCCTTGAACTCACTGTGATCCTACCTCTGCCTCCCAAGTGCTGGGATTAAAGGTGTGTGCCACCATGCCCAGCTTTTATTTATTTATTTATTTATTTATTTATTTAGTTTTTCGAGGTAGAGTCTCACACTAGCTCAGGCTGACCTGGAATTCACTCTGTATTCTCAGGGTGGCCTCAAACTCACGGTGATCCTCCTACCTCTGCCTCCCACGTGCTGGGATTAAAGTCTTGAGCCACCACGCCCAGCTATTTTGGTTTTTTGGGGTAGGATCTCACTCTAGCCAAGAATGGCCTGGAATTCACTATATTGCCTGAGGCTGGCCTTGAACACACAGCAATCCTCCTCCTTTGGACTCTTGAGTGCTGGAATTATTAGGAGCGCATCACCACACCCAGTTGCAAGTATTTTTTTTTTTTTTTTTTTTTTTGAGGTAGGGTTTTACTTTAGCCCAGGGTGGCCTTGAACTCATGGTGATCCTGGCACCTCTGCCTCCGGAGTGCTTGGATTAAAGGCGTGCGCCACCATGCCTGGAGCTCACAAGTTTTTAATAAATGTTGCATCACTGCCATCCTGTCATTGCTAACACCCCAGCGTTAAACTGCCCTTGCTCCTTGGGTAGCTATCCTGTACCCTACCCAACTGACTGGCAATTCCTAAGGAATCTTACTGTATGTTGCTCGGAAGCTTTGGCAGCAGGGGGTGAGGAGCTGCCCCATGAATAGCGCAGAGGAATTCAAGACCACATCTTTGACCCCGGCGGGCAAACTTAGGACTCCCACATGACTGGGCATCCTGGAAGGCCATTGACCCCCCAGCAGTGGAGCACATGGGGTGGGGTGCTGAGAGCTGCAGTTCATGCAACCTCCAGCAGGCTTAGGCTGGAGAGACAGCAGCCTGAGTCACAGGGAAAGAGCTGGTGTTCTGAGTCTACAGTCAAAGGCAGGCAAGGCCAGGTGTGGTGGCGCACGCCTTTAATCCCAGCACAAGGGAGGCAGAGGGAAGAGGATCGCCATGAGTTCAAGGCCACCCTGAGACTACATAGTTAATTCCAGGTCAGCCTGGACCAGAGTGAGACCCTACCACCCTACCTCAAAAAAACAAACAAACAAAGGCAAGGAACCACTGACTGGTGCGGAAGCCAGTGAGCAAACCTTGCCACCACATTCCTGTGTGACCCCAAGCAAGTCACTATCCTTCTCTGGGCTTCAATGTTCCCTATGAATTTGACTTCAGTCATCTAGGGCCTGCCAGGCTCTGACAGCTGGCAAGATCAATGGTGGAGAACAAAAGTAGCCTGGCTAATAGGACCTGTGGCTCCCTCACCCAGGCACCTACCCTGTTAGAGACGTTGTCAAAGCTGTTTGGACTGGTGACGTCAAAGCAGAGAAGTAGGACGCTGGCATCAGGGTAGAACAGGGGCCGAAGGCGGTCATAGTCATCTTGCCCTAGGCAGAACAGGGCAGGGGTTACTCTCGGCAGACCACCTGCCTGCTGTCAGCATCGCCCCAACATCGGGGAGTTCACCCCAGCACACAGAAGCTGCTGGAGGGTAGGGCCTAGTTTGATGCCTCATGTGGACATCCCCTTGGGACAGCGCTTACCTGGCCTATCCTTGCTATCTGCCAACCTTGACTTGAGAGACTGTTGCTGGGAGATTCTGTTTTGGAAGGAGTGAGGGCAGGGAAGGGGCTGGGCCTAGGGCAGCCTGGAGGAGGTAAGACCCATTCCAACAGGCACCAGCTTTGCCCTGAGCTTGGGGGAGGGGTGAGGAAGAAGGGTCCCCCACCAAAGGGTTGTAGTCTGTTGAAGAGAAGAGAACTATGGGGCTCCCTGAGTTCAGATTTTTTTTTTTTTTTTTTTTTGTTTTCCGAGGTAGGGTCTCACTTTAGCTCAGGCTGACCTGGAATTCACTATTGTCTCAGGGTGGCCTCAAAGTCTTGGTGATCCTCCTACTCTGCCTCCCAAGTGCTGGGATTAAAGGCATGCACCACCACCACGCCCAGCTTTTTTTTTTCTCTAAGTTTATTTATTTGAGAGAAACAGAAAGGAAGAGAACGGGCACACCAGGGGCTCTTACCACTGTAGATGAACTCTAGATGCATGCACCATGTTGTGGAGCTGGCATCACATGGGTACCAGGGAATCAAACCAGGGCCATCAGATTTTGCAAGCAAGCACAAGGGACCCATCTCCCCACCCTTGAGTTTAGCTTTGAGCTAACCCTTGTGGAAAGACAAGGAGTCCAGAGAGCAGAGGTCAAGGTCAAAAGGTCTTAGAGAAGCTAAACCCAGAGTACAAGGCTTGGGAAGCCAGCACCAGTTCATGCCTTGCTTGTCTCCATGACTCAGGGAGCTGCCCTAGGGTTTAGGAGCTAAGGGGGATCGGAGTTCCTGGGGCTCCCCTATCCTGCTGGTTGGCTTCCGTGTTCCGAAGGAAGGGACAAGGACTCTATCCTAGGCACCTGGAACCCCAGAAACTCATCCTCCCCTGACCTCCCCCAGCCCCACACCCACCTGCTGTGTCCCAGATTTGGAGTTGAACAGGTTTACCCTTCACCTGCAGATTGACGGTGTACCGCTCAAACACTGTCGGGGTGTAGCTCTGAGAAAGAAAGGGAGAGATGAGGAAGCTTCAGAGAAGTGCGGGGTACAACAGACCCTAGAACCTGATGCTGGCCAAGTTCTCACCTTCCCTGGATTTGTTATCCTTGACTGTGCTTGTGTGTTTATTTTTTATTATTATTTATATTTATTTATTTGAGAAAGAGAGCCAGAAGAGGCAGACAGAGAGAGTAAATGGGCATGCCAGGGCCTCCAGCCACTGCAAATGAACTCCAGACACATGCACCACCTTGTGCATCTAGCTTACGTGGGTCCTGGGGAATTGAACCTGGGTCCTTAGGCTTTGCAAGCAAGTGCCTTAACTGCTAAGCCATCTCTCCACCCATATGTGTATGTGTTTTTCTGAGGATAGCCTTGAACTCACTGTGTAGCTGAGGATAATTTAGAACTCTTTTCTCTCCAGCCTTTTTTTTTTTTTTTCAGTTTTTCGAGGTAGGGCTTCACTCTAGCCCAGGCTGACCTGGAATTCACTACATAGTCTCAGGGTGGCCTTGAACTCACAGTGATCCTCCTAGCTCTGCCTCCTGCCTCCCGAGTGCTGGTATTAAAGGAGTGCACCACCATGTCTTACTCATTTGCCTTGATTATGAAAGTGGAAGATCAATGTTCCCATGGTAGGAGTAGAGAAGAATCAGTGGGTTCTTTCACATAGAGTCCTTGGCACATGACCAGGCACAAAACAAGCACCTATACATGCAGCTATTGGTATAAGCTTTGCCCCCTACATAGGGGATTCCCATTTCTATGCCTTCATGCATGCTCTCCCCTCTTCCTGGAATGATATTAATCTATATTTGTTTTCTTTCCTGAATATATCCATTCAGCACCACTAACACCTTCTCTAGGCCCAGTTCTGGACACTGAGGAGCATGCACTGAATAAGACTCAGTCTCTGCCTTGGGGAACTCAAGCTCACAGCTTTTGGGGTCTTTCCCATGTCTACCAACCTTTTTTGTTGTTGTTGTTTTGTCTTGTGTTTTCGAGGTAGGGTCTCACTCTAGCCCAGGCTGACCTGGAATTCACATTGTATTCTCAGGGTGGCCTCGAACTCATGGCGATCATCCTACCTCTGCCTCCTCAGTGCTGGGATTAAAGGTGTGCACCACCACACCTGGCTCTTCTACCAACCTTTAAGAGTTTTTTTTTTCCCCCGAGGCAGGATCTATGTAGCCCAGGCTAGCCTTGAATTTTCTAAAAAGGCAAAGCTATCCTTGAATTCCTGATCCTCCTGTCTCCAAATTTTTTTTTTTTTTTTTTTTTTTCATTTTTTGGTCTTTCTTCTTTCTTTCTTTTTCTTTTTTGGTTTTTCAAGGTAGGGTTTCACTCTAGTCCAGGCTGACCTGGAATTAACTATGTAGTCTCAGGGTGGCCTTGAACTCTCTGGCGATCCTCCTACCTCTGCCTCCTGGATTAAAGGCGTGCTGGGATTATTTTCTTTTTTTTTTTTTTTTTTTTTTTTTTTTTTTTTGGTTTTTCAAGGTAGGGTTTCACTCTAGTCCAGGCTGAACTAGGGTCTCAGGGTGGCCTGAACTCATGGCGATCCTCCTACCTCGGCCTCCCGAGTGCAGGGATTATTTTCTTTTTTTTCTTTTTTTTTTTTTTAGCTCACTCTGGCCCCAGGCTGACCTGGAATAAACTGTGTAGTCTCAGGGTGGCCTTGAACTCAAGGTGATCCTCCTACCTCTGCCTCCCAAGTGCTGGGATTAAAGGCGTGCACCACCACGCCTGGCTTATTTTTTGGTTTTTCAAGGAAGGGTCTCACTCTAGCCCAGGCTGACATGGAATTCACTATGTAATCTCAGGGTGGCCTCAAACTCAAGGCAATCCTTCCTACCTTTGCCTCCCAAATGCTGGGATCAAAGATGTGCGCCACCATGCCCGGCTCTGTCTCCAAATTCTAAGTATTGAGATCAAAGGCATTTACATACACACCTAGCTTTTCAAAAAAATTGTTTTGGCCGGGCATGGTGGCACATGCCTTTAATCCCAGCACCCAGAAGGCAGAGATAGGAGGATAGTAGTGAGTTCAAGGCCATCCTGAGACTACAGAGGAAATTCCAGGTCAGCCTGAGCTAGAGTGAGACCCTACCTCAAAAAAAAAAAAAAACAAAAAAAAATTGTTTTATCTGGGCATGGTGGTAATCCCAGCATTCCAGAGGCATAGGTAGGAGGATTGCTGTGAGTTCAAGGCCAGCCTGAGACTACATAGTGAATTCCAGGCCAGTCAATCTGGGCTACAGAGTGAGACCGTACTTCAAAAAACTAAACAGAAAAAATGTTTTGATAGGTATGGTGGATCATGCCATTAATCCCAGCACCAGGAGTCTGAAGTAGGAAGAGCACAGTGTTTTCAAGGCCAACTTGTTTTATTTTTTGGATTTATTTATTTTCAGGGAAAGGTCTCATTTTATTTACCCCAGGTTGATCTAAAACTCTGCAGCTCCAGGCTGGCCTCAAACTCACAGCAATCCTCCTACCTCGGTTTCCCAATTGCTGGGATTAAAGGTGAGAACTATCATGCCTGGTTCCTCTCAGCCTCTTGAAATGTGACCTTGTCACATACTAACCTGCCCCAGGCTGCCTTTCTTGATCCCCTTCCACACAGGCCCCAGTTTTTGCCCCTTAGGAATGGGTCATACAAGGCAGAGAGCTTACTCCCACTCCACCAAGGCCTGAGTGAAGAACTAGACAGGTTTAGCAATTAGATAAAAAGAACCAACTAGGTATGGTGGAGCATGCCTTTAATTCCAACACTCAGGAGGTAGAGAGGTAGGATCACCATGAGTTCAAGGCAACCCTGAGACCCTGCCTCAAAAAAAAAAAAAAAAAAAAACCTTTGCAGAATGGGGCCAGAGCAACAAGGTAAACCATATGGTGTGTTTTGCTCTAAGAGGTGCTGGACCTTTTACATTTTTAAAAAATATTTTGTTTAGCCAGGCATGGTGGAGCACACCTTTAATCCCAGCACTCGAGAGGCAGAGGTAGGAGGATCACAGTGAATTCAAGGCCACTCTGAGACTACATAATATTCCAGATTAGCCTGGACTAGAGGAAGATCCTTCTTCAAAACTCCCCCAAATTATTTATTTATTTATTTATTTGAGATAGATTAAGAAAGTGAGAGAGAAAGACAGAGAATGGGCATGCCAGGGCCTCTAGTCACTGCAAACAAACTCCAGATGTAAGCTCCACCTTGTGGATCTGGCTTTATGTGGGTACTGGGGAATCAAACCTGGGTCCTTTGGCCTTGCAGGCAAGTGCCTTAACTGCTGAGCCATCTCTCCAGTCCCCCCCCCCCTTTTTTTTGTTTTTTGAGGCAGGGTTTTGCTCTATTCAGGCTGACCTGGAATTCACTATGTAGTCTCAAAGTGACCTTGAATTCACAGTAATCCTCCTACTTCTGCCTCCCAAGTGCTGGGATTAAAGGATTGTGCCACCATGCCTGGCTTTTTTTCTTTCTTGTTTTTTGAGGTAGGGTCTCACTCTAGCCCAGGCTGACCAGGAATTCACTCTGCAGTCTCAGGGTGGCCTCAGACTCTTGGCAATCCTCCTACCTCTGCCTCCCAATTGTTGAGTGCTGGGATTAAAGGTATGCGCCACCACATCCGGCTCCTTTTTTTTTTTTTTTTTTCGAGGTAGGGTCTCACTCTGGTCCAGGCTGACCTGGAATTAACTCTGTAGTCTCAGGGTGGCCTCGAACTCTCGGCGATCCTCCTACCTCTGCCTCCTGAGTGCTGGGATTAAAGGCGTGAGCCACCACGCCCGGCCCGGCTCCATTTAAAAATATATATATTTATTTATTTGAGAGAGAGAGAGAGAGAGAGAGAGAGAGAGAAAGATGGGCACACCAGGGCCTCCAGCCGCTCCATTTTTTTTTTTTTTTTTTTGGCTTTGCAGGCAAACGCTCTCTCTCAAGTTCCATCCGGCTCCATTTTTTTTTTTTTTTTGAGGTAGGGTCTCACTCTAGCTCAGGCTGACCTGGAATTCACTATGTAGTCTCCGAGTGGCCTTGAACTCATGGCAATCCTTTTACCTCTGCCTCCCGAGTGCTGGGATTAAAGGCATGTGCCACCATGCCTGGCATTTTTTTGTTTTTTTGAGGTAGGGTCTCATTCTAGCCCAAGCTGACCTGGAATTCACTACGTAGTCTCAGACTGGCCTTGAACTCATGGTAACCCACCTACCTCTGCCTCCTAAGTATGCTAGGACTAAAGGTATGCACCTCCATGCCTGGCAATTTTTTTTTAAGGTAAAGTTTTTTTTTTGTTTTTTTTTTTTTTCTTGGTAGGGTCTCACTCTGGCTCAGGTTGACCTGGAATTCACTAGGTAGTCTCCGGGTGGCCTCGAACTCATGGCGATCCTCCTACCTCTGCCTCCCGAGTGCTGGGATTAAAAGGTGTGCACCACCACGCCCGGCTGTTTGTTTGTTTTTTAAGATTTTATTTTTATTTATTAGAGATAGTGAATGAGAATGGGCATGCCAGGGCCTCTAGCCACTGCAACCAAACTCCAGATGCATGCGCCAACATGTGCATCTGGCTTAGTGGGACCTGGAGAATAGAACCAGGGTCCTTAGGCTTTGCAGGCATGTGCTTTAACCACTAAGCCATCTCTCCAGCCCCCCAGCCCATGTTTTTTTTTTTTTTTTTTTTTTTTTGAGACAGATCTTCACTCTCTAACTCAGACTTGCAGTCTTGGTTGTCCAGGCTGGCCTCAGACTCTACAATCTTCTTGCCTCAGCCTCCTGAGTGCTGGGATGACCAGCATGAGTTAGCACACCCAGCTCAACTTCCTGCATCATATATCTCTTAGGCCTTCATCACCTGTCCAGGGATGGCTGGTGAGGTCATAGTGTGGGGGACCCCAGTCCTCCTCCCTTCCTGTGCTAGGTGGGGCCTCCACCTGCCTGTGACTCAGTAGGACTTCGTCCTTGTCTACCTGCTGCCAGTCCTGACTCTTAACCAGGCCCTTGCCAGCTGGGAGGGACAGTCATGGCAATAGATCAGCAGATCCTCCAAAGTGTCTGAGAGGCCACGGGGGTAGAGGGCAGAGTGGGCAACTTGGAAAATGGAGACATCAGCACCTGCTATCTTGTCATTTCCTCTACCTACAAGACCCAGGTCCAAAGGCTTTGCGCCACAATGCCCGGCTCTGTCTCCAAATTCTAAGTATTGAGATCAAAGGCATTTACATACACACCTAGCTTTTCAAAAAATTGTTTTGCCGGGCATGGTGGCACATGCCTTTAATCCCAGCACCCAGAAGGCAGAGATAGGAGGATAGCAGTGAGTTCAAGGCCATCCTGATACTACAGAGGAAATTCCAGGTCAGCCTGAGCCAGAGTGAGACCCTACCTAAAAAAAAAAAAAAAAAAAAAAAAAAAAAATTTTATCTGGGCATGGTAGTAATCCCAGCATTCCAGAGGCATAGGTAGGAGGATTGCTGTGAGTTCAAGGCCAGCCTGAGACTACATAGTGAATTCCAGGCCAGTCAATCTGGGCTACAGAGTGAGACCGTACTTCAAAAAACTAAACAGAAAAAATGTTTTGATAGGTATGGTGGATCATGCCATTAATCCCAGCACCAGGAGTCTGAAGTAGGAAGAGCACAGTGTTTTCAAGGCCAACTTGTTTTATTTTTTGGATTTATTTATTTTTGGGGAAAGGTCTCATTTTATTTACCCCAGGTTGATCTAAAACTCTGCAGCTCCAGGCTGGCCTCAAACTCACAGCAATCCTCCTACCTCAGTTTCCCAATTGCTGGGATTAAAGGTGAGAACTATCATGCCTGGTTCCTCTCGGCCTCTTGAAATGTGACCTTGTCACATACTAACCTGCCCCAGGCTGCCTTTCTTGATCCCCTTCCACACAGGCCCCAGTTTTTGCCCCTTAGAATGGGTCATACAAGGCAGAGAGCTTACTCCCACTCCACCAAGGCCTGAGTGAAGAACTAGACAGGTTTAGCAATTAGATAAAAAGAACTAACTGGGTATGGTGGAGCATGCCTTTAATTCCAACACTCAGGAGGTAGAGAGGTAGGATCACCATGAGTTCAAGGCAACCCTGAGACCCTGCCTCAAAAAAAAAAAAAAAAAAAAAAAAACTTTGCAGAATGGGGCCAGAGCAACAAGGTAAACCATATGGTGTGTTTTGCTCTAAGAGGTGCTGGACCTTTTACATTTTTAAAAAATATTTTGTTTAGCCAGGCATGGTGGAGCACACCTTTAATCCCAGCACTCGAGAGGCAGAGGTAGGAGGATCACAGTGAATTCAAGGCCACTCTGAGACTACATAATATTCCAGATTAGCCTGGACTAGAGGAAGATCCTTCTTCAAAACTCCCCCAAATTATTTATTTATTTATTTGAGATAGATTAAGAAAGTGAGAGAGAAAGACAGAGAATGGGCATGCCAGGGCCTCTAGTCACTGCAAACAAACTCCAGATGTAAGCTCCACCTTGTGGATCTGGCTTTATGTGGGTACTGGGGAATCAAACTTGGGTCCTTTGGCCTTGCAGGCAAGTGCCTTAACTGCTGAGCCATCTCTCCAGTCCCCCCCCCCTTTTTTTTTTGTTTTTTGAGGCAGGGTTTTGCTCTACTCAGGCTGACCTGGAATTCACTATGTAGTCTCAAAGTGACCTTGAATTCACAGTAATCCTCCTACCTCTGCCTCCCAAGTGCTGGGATTAAAGGATTGTGCCACCATGCCTGGCTTTTTTTCTTTTCTTGTTTTTTGAGGTAGGGTCTCACCATGACCAGGAATTCACTCTGGTCTCAGGGTTTTTGGCAATTCCTTGCCTTTGTTGAGTGCTGGGATTAAAGGTATGTCTCACTCTTTTTTTTTTTGGTTTTTCGAGCCACTCTGGTCCAGGCTGACCTGGAATTAACTCTGTAGTCTCAGGGTGGCCTCAGACTCTTGGCAATCCTCCTACCTCTGCCTGAGTGCTGGGATTAAAGGCGTCCCAATTTAAAAATATATATATTTATTTATTTGAGAGAGAGAGAGAGAGAGAGAGAGAGAGAGAAAGAGGCAGAGAGAGAGAGAATGGGCACACCAGGGCCTCCAGCTCAAATGAAGTTCCATCCGGCTCCATTTTTTTGGAGAATTTTTTTGGCTTTGCAGGCAAACGCTTTAATCGCTAAACCATCTCTCAAGCTCCATCCAGCTCCATTTTTTTTTTTCCAAGGTAGGGTCTCACTCTAGCTCAGGCTGACCTGGAATTCACTATGTAGTCTCAGAGTGGCCTTGAACTCATGGCAATCCTTTTACCTCTGCCTCCCGAGTGCTGGGATTAAAGGCATGTGCCACCATGCCTGGCATTTTTTTTGTTTTTTTGAGGTAGGGTCTCATTCTAACCCAGGCTGACCTGGAATTCACTACGCAGTCTCAGACTGGCCTTGAACTCATGGTAACCCACCTACCTCTGCCTCCTAAGTATGCTAGGACTAAAGGTATGCACCTCCATGCCTGGCAATTTTTTTTTAAGGTAAAGTATTTTTTTTTTTTTCGAGGTAGGATCTCACTCTGGCTCAGGCTGACCTGGAATTCACTAGGTAGTCTCCGGGTGGCCTCGAACTCATGGCGATCCTCCTACCTCTGCCTCCCGAGTGCTGGGATTAAAAGGTGTGCACCACCACGCCCGGCTGTTTGTTTGTTTTTTAAGATTTTATTTTTATTTATTAGAGATAGTGAATGAGAATGGGCATGCCAGGGCCTCTAGCCATTGCAACCAAACTCCAGATGCATGCGCCAACATGTGCATCTGGCTTAGTGGGACCTGGAGAATAGAACCAGGGTCCTTAGGCTTTGCAGGCATGTGCTTTAACCACTAAGCCATCTCTCCAGCCCCCCAGCCCATGTTTTTTTTTTTTTTTGAGACAGATCTTCATTCTCTAACTCAGACTTGCAGTCTTGGTTGTCCAGGCTGGCCTCAGACTCTACAATCTTCTTGCCTCAGCCTCCTGAGTGCTGGGATGACCAGCATGAGTTACCACACCCAGCTCGACTTCCTGCATCATATATCTCTTAGGCCTTCATCACCTGTCCAGGGATGGCTGGTGAGGTCATAGTGTGGGGGACCCCAGTCCTCCTCCCTTCCTGTGCTAGGTGGGGCCTCCACCTGCCTGTGACTCAGTAGGACTTCGTCCTTGTCTACCTGCTGCCAGTCCTGACTCTTAACCAGGCCCTTGCCAGCTGGGAGGGACAGTCATGGCAATAGATCAGCATGTCCTCCAAAGTGTCTGAGAGGCCACGGGGGTAGAGGGCAGAGTGGGCAACTTGGAAAATGGAGACATCAGCACCTGCTATCTTGTCATTTCCTCTACCTACAAGATCCCACAGAAGCAGACAAGGACTCACACCACTTCCCCACCTCCCGGGCCTGCCTAGGACTCCTTTTCTTTTCTTTTCTTCTTTTTTTTTTTTTTTTTTTTGCAAGGTATGGTCTCACTCTGGTCCAGGCTGACCTGGAATTAACTATGTAGTCTCAGGGTGGCCTTGAACTCTCCGCGATCCTCCTACCTCTGCCTCCCGAGTGCTGGGATTAAAGGCGTGCGCCACCACGCCCGGCTTCTTTTTCTTTTTAACTTTTTATTGATAGCTTCCATAAGTAGAGACAATAAACGATAATTCCCATCCAACACCCCATAAGGACTCCTTTTCTTACTGGGGGACAGCATGATCTGGGAGTTAGAGTATTGGCTTTGAGATTAGATGGACCTTGGGCTAGCACTGTCATTAACTCATTAAAGGGCAAGAGTGTCCCCTTAGGTTGAAAAGGGAGGAAAAGACCCAACATGTATGCTCTCACTACTTCACTTGGTCGCTACATCCTTTCCTGGCTTTCCCCTCCAGCTTTGGCCCTGAAGCAGGTACTCTTTATGTAAAGGCACCAAGCTCCCAGCATAGCCACCTGTTGAGGGGTCTCCTGGTCTGAGCTGCAGGGCGGCCTGCCTCAAAGCTCTTGAGAGACACAGATCAATGCCTAGCAAAAGCCCAACCCTATAATCCCAGCATTTGGGAGGCT
This sequence comes from Orientallactaga sibirica, assembly GCA_036365145.1. Lineage (NCBI taxonomy): Eukaryota > Metazoa > Chordata > Mammalia > Rodentia > Dipodidae > Orientallactaga > Orientallactaga sibirica. The sequence goes on along the minus strand of JAEOAD010000042.1, from coordinate 6,092,521 downwards.
GAGGTAGGCTGTGGATGAAACTGGAGGTAGCTAGCCAGTGGCTACAGAGGGAGAAATTTTCAGAACAGCCTGGCCTAGAGTGAGCCCCTACTAAAAAAAAAAATAAATAAAATAAAACTAAAACCAAGCCAGGTGTGGTGGCACACGCCTTTGATCCTAGCAGAGATAGGAGGATCACCAGGAGTTCCAGGTCAACCCAGTGAATTCCCGGTCAGCCAGGGCTAGAGCAAGACCCTATCTTGAAAAACAAACAAACAAAAAAATCAACCAACCAGCTGGGCATTGTGGCGCATGCCTTTAATCCCAACACTCGGTAGGCAGAGGTGGGTGGATCAGCATGAGTTTGAGGCCACCCTGAGACTACATAGTGAATTCCAGGTCAGCCTGAGCTAGAGTGAGACCCTACCTCAAAAAACAAAAACAAAAAAACCAACCAACCAACCAAACAAACAAACAAACAAAAAATGGGCTGGAAGGCAGAGGTAGGAGGATTGCCATCAGTTCGAGGCCAACCTGAGAATACGGAGTGAATTCCAGGTCATCTTGGGCTAGAGTGAGACCCTACTTTGAAACAAACAAACAAAAAAATGAAAACAACAACAACAACAACAAAAAAAAGCCCCACAAAAACAAAACAAAAATATATATATTAAAAAAACAAAAAACAAAAATGCTGGGCGATAATCCCAGCACTAGGAAGGCAGAGGTAGGATAACTGCCATGAGTTTGAGGCCACCCTGAGACTACATAGTTAATTCCAGGTCATCCTGGGCCAGTGTGAGACCCTACCTCGAAAAACCAAAAAAAAAAAAAAAAGGGCTGGAGAGATGGCTCAGCGTTAAAATGCATGTCTGCATAGCTTAATGACCTCAGTTTGATTCTCCAGTACCCATGTAAAGCCAGATGCACAAAATGGCACATGCATCTGGAGTTCTTTTGCAGTGGCTGGAGGCCCTGGTACACCCATTCTCTCTTGGTGTCTCTCTTCTGTCTTTCTCTCTCTCTGCTTGCAAATAACTAAATTTTAACAAAAAAGGGTGTGTGGGGGGGCTATGGTAATGGCCTGTAACCAGTGCTCTTGAAAGCTCCAATGTGCTTATTTCAACATCTCTGACAGCTAAACCTCTTGGAATGTCAGGACAATCCTCAGGAGGCCCTGAGAGGGGAAGTGACTTGCCAGAGACCATATACGAGAGGGCTGGTGAGTGACAGAGCCAGGTCTGTCTGGCTTCAGAGGCCAGGCTCTCTCCCCAGTCACCTGCAGCTCCTCAGGTCATCAACTCCACTAGTAGCATCAGAAGTTTGCAGGAAGGAGGTAGGTTGCCTGTTTGACTGAGAAGTGTCACCTCCCTTACTATGGAATGTGAGACCTTTTGTCATGCTCTTTGACCCCCAGGCAAGGCCCACTACCTTGTGTGTAGGACCAATAAGCATCTAATCTTATCAGTTGCTCAGAGCAGCAGAAGCACAAAGCTGGGTCTGGGCCGGGTCAGGACAGAGATGACTCAGCCCCAGACTGGACCTGCCCTCATGGGGTTCAGACAGGCAGGACCATTATGGGATGAGGACACAGGTCAGAAGGGTGTCAGGGTTCTCCAGGCCACCTATCGGAGTTGGAACAGTCAGAAGGGTTCTGCTGGTTCCTCAGGCAGGCCTGGGTGCTCCCAGCTATCTCATAGCCCCATCTGTTGTGAGCCACTGGGCTTTGGCCCACTGGGGAATGGCTATGTTGCTAATGCCAGCTGGGACTGCTTGTGGACTGGCATCCTGCCTGCCCCAGGAGTTCTCCCCATCTTGCTTCCTATGCCTCGAACTTGAGGTTGGGCCACAGCCAACGAGGTTTCTACAAATTACCAGGATGCTGTCTGTCCTTTGCTGCAACCAGAAAGCCGGGATGATGGGACTCCAAACTATTGGTTCCCTGGGCTTCCAGAGCTACTTGGAGAAGTCTGGGTCCAGTTGGCAGAACACTAGTGGCTTCAGAGTTCCCTGGTGGGTGGCGGGGACACCTGAGCTCTAGACCAGCATTATCACCATAGGGCTGTCCATCCCCTTGTGAGACCTCCCTTTCTGGTCTCAGTTTCCCCATTTGTAAAGTGAAGGCTTTCCTAGTCTTGATCCCCCCCCCAAGGCAGGGTCTCACTCTAGCCCAGGTTGACATAGAACTTACTCTGAGGTTCTAATCTAGCCTTGAACTCACATTGATCCTACTGGCTTCCTGAGTGCTGGGTCTAAAGGTGCACACGAACCCTGCTCTTGAATCATGTGACTGAAAAGAGGCCTTTATCCAGTCTTGGTAGCACATGTCTGTAATCCCAGCAAGGGAGGCAAGAGGATTAAGAGTTCAAAATCATTCTCAGTTTCACAGCAAAACCAGGTCAGCTTGGGTTACATGAGACTGTCTCAAAAACAAAACAGAGAATAAAAACAAACAAACAAAAAAGTTTCTATGCCTGTAATCCCAGCACTGGATCATGGATTTAAAGACAGCCTGGTCTACAAAAACAAAACAAACAAAAAAACCCAGGTAAGGTACAATCCTCTGATCCCAGCACTTGGATAACAGAAGCAGAAATATTAGTGTGAAACCAACTTGGGAGAAGTTGTCTCCTCAAAAAACTAAGTCAGGGAAGAACTTTGTTTATCCCCCTGGTGACCAGTCTGCCTTCTTTATATATATATATTTTATTTATTTGAGAGAGAATGAGGCGGGGGGGGTGCACCAGGGTCTCTAGCCACTGCAAAGGAACTCTAGATGCATGTGCCCCTTGTGCATCTGACTTACTTGGGTCCTGGAGAATCGAACATGGATCCTTTGGCTTTGCAGGCAAAGGCCTAAACGCTAAGCCATCTCTCCAGCTCCAGTCTACCTACTTGTCACCCCACTGTGTCCTTCAAAACATACACAATTAATGGACTGCAAGGTGTCCATTTCCATATGAAAATGGCCTGGCTTTCACATCAACTGTCACCAACTAGGATGTCTGGTCCAGGATAATGGTGGTTAACACCCCACCCCTACTCTCCTGGGTGCCCTCACCAGAGTCCCTGGGCTGTTCTCAGCCTGTCACAATGGTTGGATTCCTATGGCTAGCATCTGCGGACCTGGAAAACACATCCTCTCACCTTAAAAAAAATAAACAAACAAAAAAACACACATGTAACTGGTCAAAGGAGGTGACGTCAGCTGGGCATGGTGGCACACACATAATCCCAGCAGATTTCAGGAGACAAAGGCAAGGAAGATAAAGGGTTCAAAGCCAGCCTGGGCTACATAGTGAGACTGTCTCAAACAACCACAAACAAAATTCCCACAACATTAAAAAAATGGCCAGCGTGCCGGGTGTAGAGGCACATGCCGCCTTTAACACTAGCACTCAGGAGGCAGAAGTAGGAGGATTGCTGAGAGTTCTAGGCCACCCTGAGACTACATAGTGAATTCCAGGTTAGCCTGAGGTAGAGTGAGACCCTACCTCGAAAAACCAAAGGGAAAAAAAAAAAACCCGGGGGGGTGGTGGCGCACATCTTTAATCCCAGCACTTGGGAGGCAGAGGTAGGAGGATCACCGTGAGTTCGAGGCCAGCCTGAGACTACATAGTTAATTCCAGGTCAGCCTGGACCAGAGTGAAACTCTAACTCGAAAAACCAAAAAAAAAAAAAAAAAAAAAAAAAAAAAGAAAAGAAAAGAAAAAAGAAAAAGCCAGCGAAAGCTCGCTGGTACAGAGTGGCAAGCAAAGCTCAGCCATGTTTGCCTGGCTGGCCTCTCCAGCTTCCGCTTTCACACTGCACAATCCTGCATGACCCCAGAGGCTGGAAGGATTTAGGGACTGGAAAGGACAAGGAGGTGCGGCTGCAGGCAAACCTACAGGTTCCCAGGATTCGCACTCTTCACGTGGCCCAGTCCGTTGAGCACAGAACCCAGTGGAACTGACCATCCACCTAACATACGCACTATCTCCTCACCAACCCCCAAACCCCACCACCCCAAGAGGCTGCGGGGTGACACAGGCTCAAGTAAGTGCTAAGGAAGTCGTAAGGGGCACCGTGTTCTTTTAGAGGAGAGCTGAGGTGCCAATGCCGCTGTCCGACTCCAGAGCTGGCACAATCTTCCTCTCCAAGGTGGAGCCCAGGATGTAAACCATAGTGGTCAGGGCTGGATAAAGAGACGGCTCTCCGGAGGGCCATCATTTGACAACTTTCAGCCAGTCCTTCAACTTTCATTTGAGCATTTGACTTCACTCTCTCCTCTATTAACTCGGGTGGGCACTACCATTAGTCCTATGATGCAATTAAGGAAACAGGGTCAGAGACTTGTCCGAGGGCACACAGAGCTAAGAGCTAGACATGATTTGAATCGTGCCATTCTGGCTCCAAAGTCTTCACTCTCTCTTAGTCAAGTTGTGGTACCAATTATTCTCTTAGGACCAGCTATGTCCACAGGTGGCCTAATTCAGTCTTTGTGACACCCCTTCCAGGTAGGTGCCATGGGTCCCACCGTACAGATAACATCACTTGGGACTTCGTTCCTAATAGCAAAGACAGAAAGGCTCTGCCCTTGATCTCCTGCTGGGAGACACCCCCGCCCCCCGCACGGTAAGTCTGCGGGCTGGGCCCATCCACAGCAGGGCAGTTCTGTGCAGATGCGCAACACTGATGCATCCCAGCACAGAAATGGAGCAAGGCCATGGGTGAGGGTACTCACCTCGGGGAAGGCCCCGTCGGCAAAGACCATGAGCAGAGACGTCTTCCCGCAGCCCCCGTCGCCCACCACGACCACTTTGACGGTGCGCCCGCCGGGCGACGCCTCCTCGCCCTCGGCCTGAGCCGCCTTCATCCCTGGCGGGCCGAGGGCCGGGAGGGCGCGGAGCCGCGGGGCTGCTGCAGGCTGGCGGCGGGCTGCGGCGCGGGGCTGGCCCGGCGGGGCAGGAATGTGGAAGGGGCGGGGCGGCGGGAGGAAGTGGGAGCAGGGCGACCAGGGCGGGAGACGGCCTGGGGGCGGGGGCCACCAAGCCCAGGTGAGAGACCGGACCGGCATAGAAGCATGAAGGGCTGCTGGAGCCCTTCCTCTTGCGACCCAATGGGACATTCAAGGAACATTTATGCAGCACCTACTGTGTGCTGTCACTGAGACACGCTGGTGTCAAGGGGAGAAGACAAGTGTGTGTGTGTGGGGGGGTGCAGATGGAGACAAGAAAGGAGGAGACACCTGGCTCACCTGCCCTGGGAAGGAGATGGCTGTGAATGAATGAATGAATGAATGAATGAATGAATGAATGAATGCGTTGCCATCAGAGTCCTACTCCAGCTGTCAGATGAAAAAAGGGGTGGCTTGGGCATTCCCCAACTGCATTGGCACTGCAGACTCTCTTCAAACACCACCAAGAAGCTTCCATGAAAGTGTGTAACCACCTGTCTCACCCAGGCTGGCGGTGATCTGGGGAAAGGGTGGTGGAACCTAACCTTCCATCTCTAATTTATCTATTAATTAATTTATTTATGAGAAAGACAGAAAGAGAAACAGGCAGAGAGAGAGGATGGGCACACCAGGGCCTCCAGCCACTGCAAATGAACTCCAGATGCATATGCCCCCTTGTGCATCTGGCTTATTTGGGTACTTTGGAATCAAACCTGGGTCCTTAGGCTTTTGCAGGCACGCACCTTAACCGCTAAGCTGTCTCTCCAGCCCCACTTACCTTCCATCTCTAAACTGCTCAGAGTGGCCTCTGGCATAGGGCTGTTGCCATGAGTGGTTCTTAGGTGAATCCCAGTTTCCAAGTGCCTGGGCACCCTGGACTATTCCAGACAAAGCCCCTGCTTTGAGAAGTCCATGATTTAGAGTGGGACACAGGCAGGTAAATTGGTATGAGAAGAGCTACCTGAGGCAGGAGGGCAGGACAGGAGGGACAAGGGGCTCGGCATCCATTCTGGAGGAGTAGAAAGCACTTCTGAGAGGTCAGAAAAGGGTGTCCTAAAGGAGGGACTGAACCAAGGGTAAATGGGTCCCTGCCTCTACCTTTCTCAGGGACAGGACCGAAAGCAGGGCTTGGCTGACAGCTGGTTCTTAGATGTAGGTTGGATACCAGGAATAAATCCAATATTGAACCAGAAGCTTGGTGTCTTCTAACTCTCTCTTCTCCCTTTAGTGGCCAGAATTTAAGTCTCAAGCAATGGCCTGCCAGACATGCTGGCACATACCTTTAATCTCAGCAAAGGTATGACTTTGGCCCTCACTGTGGGCAGTGAAAGCATCCTTTTTTTTTTTTTTTTTTTTTTTTTTTTTTTTTTTCTTCGAGGTAGGGTTTCACTCTAGCCCAGGCTGACCAGGAATTCACTATGCATTCTCAGGGTGGCCTTGAACTCATGGCGATCCACCACCTACCTCTGCCTCCCAAGTGCTGAGATTAAAGGCGTGCGCCACCACACCCAGCTGCATCCCATCCTTTAGTTCTCTTTTGGGCATCGGCCAGAGCTCAGCCAGGGAGGCAGCCTCTCCAGGATAACTCCACCTTTCAGGTGTCCCTTCCTCCCCGAAACTGCCACAGGGCTGGGTGTGTAGCTGAGCAGTGCTCCTGCCCCAAGGAGTGGTGAGGCGGGACCCTGTCCCCCACAGTCAGCTGTCAGCCTCGTCATCCCCTGAACTCTTCTTGCAGGCTGCTGTCATCAGGCCAGCCTGGGAGGCAGGTGGGGCTGGACTGAGGGTGGAGGGAGCTGAGAGGCAGAGGCGGTTGGCCTTGGTTGCTATAGGAATAATCACTCTAATGACACACTTGGTGACTGTCACGCTTTACAGTTTCTCTGAACACCTCCTAATAACATCGCCCACTGATGGGTGGCAGCCCCTCCCCCCTGCCGTGGTCCGCTGGGGGGGGCATGTTTAGCTCCATTTTACAGAGGAGGAAACTGAGGCCCAGAGAGGGTAACTTTCTTGTCAAAACCCCACTGCATGTAAAAACTGGCTTTCTCCCCTACACACACCTTCTATAAAGTTTTGTAATATTTATTATTTATTTATTTGAGAGAGAATGAGAGAAGGAATGGGCATATCAGAATGAACTCCAGATGCCTTTCATACTGGGGAATTGATCCCTGGCCATTGGGCTTTGCAAGCAAGTGCCTTTAACCACTGAGCCATCTCTCCAGCCCCTTCTACAATTTATTCAACTCCCAGGCTGTGAGGTGGGCTTGCTTTGCAGGGCTACAACTTGGGTCTCTCCATGCCAGAGCCTCCCCCCCCCCGGTCCCCCACCACATCACTGCCACCAATGCTCAGACTCCTGCAAGAGGCAGGTCATTCAGTCACTGACCCATGACCATTTGCCCTGGTTAGCAGGAATTTCCCCAAATCTGACATTGCTGAGCTCTGGACCGCACTGTTTTCCTGGAGTTTATTTTTGGAGTGGAGAGGCAGCCCAGCTCACAGTCAGCCTGGTCAGGGCTGCTTTTCTGTTTACAGTAGCTGCTGTTGACTTCCAGCCTGTGGGTGACTCAGCCCCCTTGGAGGCCCCATCAATCCCAAACCTAGCATTCTTTTTGAACCCCACATAACATGTGACTGCCCTGCAAACCACAGAATAGCAGAGGGGGCCAGGCTAACATCAGTCTGGCATGTTGTTCCTTCTTGGGGAGGCAGTGGTCAGACAGTATCCATCAGCCCCCAGCAGAGCCATGACCACTTCAAGGGCAAGGATCATGGTTGACCCATTTCTGTACCCCAGTCTGTCTCAGGCTGGCGCCAGTTGTAGTTCCAAATATTAAGTCCAATTGGCAGCCTGGCTGGACATAAACAGAAAGGGAAGGAAAAAGACAGTGGAGGAGAATGGAAGGGAAGAACAGAGAGAGAAAGGGAGAAAGGGAAAGAGAAGAAGGAAGGAAGGGAAGGGATGGAGGGATGGAGGGAAGGTTCAAAAGAAACAAACTGAAGAAATGAACAAATGCTTTCAAGAATAAGCGCATGGTGGTGCAGGCCTTTAATCCCAGCACTCAGGAGACAGAGGTAGGAAGGTCGCCTTGAGTTCAAGGGCACCCTGAGACTACAGAGTGAATTCCAGGTCAGCCTGAGCTACAGTGAGAGACCCTACCTGGAAAAACAAAAACAAAACAAAGCCGGGTGTGGTGGCGCACGCCTTTAATCCCAGCACTCGGGAGGCAGAGGTAGGAGGATCGCTGTGAGTTCAAGGCCACCCTGAGACTACATAGTTAATTCCAGGTCAGCCTGGGCCAGAGTGAGACCCCACCTCGAAAAACCAAAAAAGAAAAAAAAAAAAAAGCCGGATGCGGTGGCGCATGCATTTAGTCCCAGGCTGAGGTAGGAGGATCTCTGTGAGTTCAAGGCCAGCCTGAGGCTACAGAGTGAGTTCCAGGTCCCAGCTCCTAGCTACAGACCCAGACTTGGAAAAAACCAAACAACAAAGAGTAAGTGAATACAACATGTCACCTAATTTGGGAGATCTGCAGGCATACATGACCACCTTCCAGTCTCCACTTACTCCAGGGATCTCCTAACCTTGACCCCTCTGCCCTGTTTTCTGAAAACCACCCCGACCTTACCTTACGGCCAAGCATCCTAGTTGGTTCTCTGCTGCCCCCGTGTGGCTGCTCTGCTCTCTGCACTGTGACCACCTATGTTGCCTGGCTGGGGGCCTGGGGTGTTGGTGGTGGGTAGCTGAGTGAAGGGGAATGTCAGCCAGGAGGAGGAGCAAAACTTCAGGGATGTAGTCCTGCCCTTGAGGCTCACAGGTCTGGAATACAGTTTATGAAGTGTTTTGATGCATACAGCTCCATGCCCTCCAGGCTTTCATCTTAAACATCAAATCCCAGGGGCCTTTGTGCTCAACCTGGACTAGGACTGGCAAAACCTTGCCTTCATGTTTACCAAGCACCTCCTGTGTGCACCAGACATTTATGTGTCATTTCACTCTTTCTATAATTCTTTTCTTTTCTTTTTTTTCTTTCTTTCTTTTTTTTTTTGTTTTTTTGTTTTTTTGAGGAAAGGTCTCACTTAGCTCAGGCTGACCTGGAACTCACTATGCAGTCTTAGGATGGCCTTGAATTCACGGCAATCCTCCTACCTCTGCCTCCCAAGTGCTGGGATTAAAGACGTGCACTACCACGCTTTTTAAAAAAAAATATTTTATTTATTTATTTGAAAGAGAGTGAGCACGCCAGGGACTCTAGATGCATGCACCTCCTTCTGCATATGGCTTATGTGGGTTTTGGGGAATTGAACTGGGGTTCTTTGGCTTTGCAGGCAAATGCCTTAACCGATAAACCATCTTCTCCAGCCCTCTTTCTATAATTCTTTTTTTGTTTATTATTTATTTATTTATTTGAGGGTGACAGACAGAGAGAGAAAGAGGCAGACAGAGAATGGGCATGCCAGGGCCTCCAGCCACTGCAAACGAATTCCAGATGCATGAGCCACCTTGTGCATCTGGCTTACATGGGTCCTAGGGAATCTAACCTTAAACAGGGGTCCTTAGGCATCACAGGCAAGCGCTTAACCACTAAGCAATCTCTCCAGGCCTCTATAATTCTTTTTTTTTTTTTTTTTTTTTTTGGTTTTGCAAGGTAGGGTCTCACTCTGGTCCAGGCTGACCTGGAATTAACTATGTAGTCTCAGGGTGGCCTCGAACTCTCAGCGATCCTCCTACCTCTGCCTCCCAAGTGCTGGGATTAAAGGCGTGCACCACCACGCCCGGCTTCCCTCTATAATTCTTATGTTCCTTTTTTTTTTTTTGAGGCCAGGACCTCCAGCCACTGCAATGGAACTCCAGATATATGTACCACCTTGTGCACATGTGCCACCCTCCACACTCATGTCACCTTGTATGTCTGGCTTACGTGGGACTTAGAGAGTCGAACATGGGTCCTTAGGCTTTGCAAGCAAGCTCCTTAACCACTAAGCCATCTCTCCAGCCCAATTCTTTTTTTTTTTTTTTTTTTGGTTTTTTCGAGGTAGGGTTTCACTCTGGTCCAGGCTAACCTGGAATTCACTATGTAGTCTCAGGGTGGCCTCGAACTCACAGCAATCCTCCTACCTCTGCCTCCCAAGTGTTGTGATTAAAGGCATGCGCCACCATGCCCCACTCAGCCCAATTCTTATGTTCCATTGACAAATGAAGAAACTGAGGCCCAAAGAGGACAGATGATTTGTCCAAAGTCCTACAGCTGGTTAAGTGGAAGAGTTGAACCTCAATCACAGGCAACTGGGCACATCTACACACATACATACATACACACATGCAAAAAGAAAATCAGCCCTGGCATGTCCATTCTCCTCTCTCTGCCTCTTTCTCTCTCAAATAAAATAAAGTTAAAAAAAAAAAAACACACAGGGCTGGGGAGATTTCTCAGCAGTCAAAGGCACTTGCTTGCAAAGCCTGCTGGCCCAGGTTTAATTTTCCAGTACTCACTTAAAGCCAGAGGCACAAAGTGGCACATAAGTCTGAAGTTTGTGTATAGTGGCAAGAGGCCCTGGTGCACCCATACTCTTTCTCACACACACACAGAGAAATAAAAAATAAAAATACTTGGGGCTGAGGAGATGGCTTAGTGGTTAAGGTGTTTGCCTGCAAAACCAAAGGACCCAGGTTTGATTCCCCAGGACCCGCGTAAGCCAGATGCCCAAGGTGGCGCATGCATCTGGAGTTCGTTTGCAGTGGCTGGAGGCCCTGGCATCCCATTCTCTCTGTCTCTCTCCCTCTCTCTCTCTTTCTGGCTCTCTCAAATAAATAAAACTTTAAAAAAATTAAATAAATAGAGCCAGGCATGGTGGTGCATGCTTTAATCCCAGCACTTGGGAGGCAGAGGTAGGGGGATCACTGTGAGTTTGAGGCCACCCTGAGAATACATAGTGAATTCCAGGTCAGCCTGGACTAGAGTGAGACCCTACCTCGAACCCCCCCCCCAAAAAAAATAATAATAATAATAATAAAAATAATAATAAAAATAAAATAAATAAATAAAATAAATAAAAGTAAAATACTTTTTTACAGGAAAACAAGGGCTGGCGAGATAGCTTAGCAGTTAAGGTGCTTGTCTGGGAAACCTAAGGACCCAAATTTAGTTCCCCAGTACCCACATAAACCAGATGCACAAGGTGGTACATGCATCTGGAGTTCATTTGCAATGGCTAGAGGCCTGGTGTACCCATTCTGAGTGTGTGTGTGTCAAATAAATAAATAAAAATATTCGAGAGATGGCTCAGCTGTTAAGACGCTTGCCTGCAAAGCCTAATGACCTGGAGTCAGACAGGGACAAAGACCCAGAGAGAGGGAATGAGAAGATGCCACCTCACCTGGCAAAACTGGAAAAAAAAAAAAAAAGAAGAAGAAAAATATTTGAGCAAGGCATGGTGTCTCACACCTTTAATCCCAGCACTTAGGAGGCAGAGGTGTGAGGATCGCTGTGAGTTAGAGGCCACCCGGAGATTACATAGTGAATTCCAGGTCAGCCTGGGCTACAGCGAGACCTTACCTTGAAAAAAAAAAAAAAAAAAAAAAAAAAAGCTGGGCCATGGTACACACCTATACCCAGCACTGGGAAGGTTAGAGAGAGAAAGACCATGAGTTCAAGTTCATTCTTGGTTACATAGCCAAATATAGGCCAGCCTAGGCAAAATGAGATCTTGTTTCAAAAAAATCAAGAAGCTGGGCATGGTGGCACACACCTTTAATCCCAGCACTTGGGAGGCAGAGGTAGGAGGATCACTGTGAGTTCGAGGCCACCCTGAGACTACATAGTGAATTCCAGGTCAGCCTGGGCTAGAGTGAAACCCTACGTCAAAAAACCAAAACCAAACAAACAAAAAAATCAAGAGTCAGAGGAGTAAGACTTTTACAGACCTTCTTGTCCAACATTCTCATTGTTCAGTTGTAGAAACTGAGAGGAGAAGGAACTTGTCACACAAAAGGTAAGTCACAACCCAGGCCTACTCCAGGTGAGCACACAGGGCTCCTTCTCCCATTCATCTTCCTGCTGGGGATCAGTTCCTCCAGCTGTGAGTCCTCTTGCCTGGCCTTGTTTCCCCGTGGACCACTGTTGGCCTTTGTGTTTGGACAGGTGGAGCAGTGATTGAGTAGACAGGGAGGGAACCCTGTGACCCCCCCATCTTAGCACTCAGTTAACCTCTTATTAATTTGCCCCTTGGTGTGGCCATAGACCATGAGGGGGACAAAGGGGAAAACTGCTGTCATTTGTGGGTGCTAAAGAAACCCATCTTTCTTCTCCCATAGGCAAGCTTGGTCCAGACAATGCTATTGGTCGGTCAGTGACCTCTACATCTTTCCTCTTAGGTGGGCTCCTAGACCTAGGCGCCTGGGACCCTGGAGACTGGCCCATAGGCCCAGGGCTGGGAAGTAGTGGAGAGGAAAGGGTGGAGATGGAGAGGATTGTGGGGAGGGTGTCAGAGAAGGGATGGTGATGGCTGGAGTCATGAGAGGAACCTGCCAGCCTTGGTTGAATGCTTCTTCTCCAAGAGCACACCTTAGTTCTACTTCATGAACCCCACGCTTAAAGGTAGCTCAGAGGCCAGAAGCCATGACCAGAAGCCATGTTTGCTAATGCCCTCTGGGTCACCTCTAGGACCCCAGAGTCCTCCTGACCCTGTTTCAGACCTGCTCCTGCTCAGAACCTCTCCATGACTTCCTGTTACCACATTCTACCTTACCTGGTATTCTGGGAGACCCCATAGACCAGCCCGCTCAGCCTCTCAAGCCTCTGTCCACATGTGTCTCCCCAGACATATGACATCTTTGCTCAGGCCCTTTGGGGTGCCTCTCCCTTCTCCATGTGTACAAAGATGCCCTATGAAGCCAGTGAGCATGTTTCCATTGCTTCCGAAAAGCCCTCCCCAGTACGTATTCTTCCAACAGGCTCCAGTCCTGGCTTGTCTGTCTGCCTGGTTGGGGGTGGGGTTCCACAGAGCTCTTCAGTCAGCCCATGGCTTCCTGGGGGCTACTGGGTATTTTCAGCAAAATTGTTTTCTGCTTCTTCTCCTCCTCCTCCTCCTCCTCCTCCTCCTCCTCCTCCTCCTCCTCCTCTTCTTCTTCTTCTTCTTCTTCTTCTTCTTTTTTTCGAGGCAGGGTCTCACTCTGGCCCAGGCTGACCTGGAATTAACTATGTAGTCTCAGGGTGCCCTTGAGCCTTGAACTCACTGCAATCCTCCTACCTCTGCCTCCCGAGTGCTGGGATTAAAGGCGTGCGCCACCACGCCCAGCTTTTTCTTCTTTTTTAATTCTTTTTTTGTTTTTGTTTTTCGAGGTAGGGTCTCACTCTAGCTCACGCTGACCTGGAATTCACTCTGTAGTCTCAGGGTGGCCTTGAACTCACAGCGATCCTCCTACCTCTGCCCTAAGTGCTAGGATTAAAGGCATGTGCCACCACACCTGGCCTTAATTTTTTTTTTTTTTTTTTTTTTTTTTTGAGGTAGGGTCTTGCTCTAGCTCAGGCTGACCTGGAATTCACTAAGTAGTCTCAGGCTGGCCTCGAAATCACAGCAATCCTTCTACTGCTGCCTCCTAAATGCTGGGATTAAAGTCATGTGCTACTAAGCCCGGCTTTAAAAAAATATTTTTATTTATTTATTTGAGAGGGAGAAAGGCAAATGGGAAAGCGAGCGAGAGAGAGAGAGAGACACAGAGAGATTGCATAGGCATGCCAGGGCCTTCTGCCACCCCAAACAAACTCCAGATGTATCTGGCTTTATGTGGGTATCCAGGCTATCAGGCTTTGCAAACAAGCACCTTTAACTGCTGAACCATCTCTCTAGCCCCATACAAAGTCTTAGCAAGATTTGTTTTAATTAATTAATTTAAGAGAGAGAGAGAGAGAGAGAAGTGAGTATGGGCACACCAGGACCTCCCTACATGTACATCTGGCTTTACATGGGCACTGGGGAATTGAACCTGGTCTGTTAGGCTTTGCAAACAAGCTCCTTTAACCACTGTGCCATCTCCCCAGCTCTGCTATGTATTATCCAGCTGTGATCTGCCAGAGGAAAGCAGAATACTATGGAATCCAGAGGGATTTTAGCTGCATCTCTAAGGACTTGGGGAAAGGGGCAACATGTCCTAGTGGGACAACATGGGCTCTGGAACCAGACAGCCTGATTGGATCACAGCCCTGTGCCTTTCTGGCCGTATGATCTTGGGTTAGTTATCGAAATTCTCTGAGCTCAGTTTCCACAAATGTACAAGAGGATGTTCACGGCTGCCCGCCTGTGAAGTGCTGCCAGGCTGCAGGCTGGGCACCAGCTCTCAGGAACCTTAAAGGGTACTTCTTCCACCTGGGCCTTCCCCTGGCTCCATGTTCCCCACTTCCTCCCTCTGCTCAAGCAAGGCGAAGAATTTGGTCCTGTATTTGTCCCTCCTGCCCTTTTGTATGTATGGTTCTCTCTGTTCAGAATGTTGTTCCTGCCTTATCCACTTGGTAAGATTGTTTGGGCCTGGAGAATCACGCCCCCCCCCCAGAAGCTTTCCTTGATTTCCCTGTCCACACCCACCTTTGCACAAGCTTCAGAGCTTTCCAAGCAGCTTGATGGTGTTGTTTGTATCATCAACAGGGAAAGAAGGACCCAAAGCCCCCCTCCCCCTGTGAGATTCCTGGAGACAAAGGTGACTGACTCGAGGCTGAGCAGGGCTCTCTGGAAGCCCCCTTCCCACCCTAGCTTTATTTTAGTTTAGATCATTCCAGTCAGCATTCTCAGTCTCTATCGCAACCATCCAGGCACACAGTTAACATTTCATGCAATTAGAGGGAGGGAAAAGGGGACAGAGAAGGTTGGGGATGTGGCCTGCCCTGCAAAACCACTGGGTTACAAAGAATTTGGAGCCTCGAGGTGGCCAAGGACTGGCTCAACTGTGTGTATTACTGGTCATGGGTTGGTCTCTTGGTACTAGAAATTGTGGACCTCAGTGGGGGCCTAGTTGTGGCAGGAGGGTCCTGCTTTCAAGCCTGTCACCCCTGTGTGCCCATTCTAGGTACCAGTCTCTTGGTCACTGATGATACTGGTCGGACTTGGGTCTCCATGGCTCACTAGGGACAGCTAGTCTCGCTCTCACCACATCCCCCACTCACCATCCCTTTAAACTCGAAGAGGCACCCTCGCATCTTCCATGAAGGGCTGTCAGATAAAAGCCACCCCCTCATCCTGTGACATGCGGAGTGGTGTGACACCCTCCCTCATTAACTCTGGCTGGGGGGGGGGAGGGGAGAGCCAAAGACTGACTGAGAGGGTAATGTAAAACCGAGCCCCTCCAGAGCTCTGCCTGACCACCAAGCTGAGGGTAACCATCCCTGAAATCATAGTTTTAGGGACCTTGGCCCAGGAAGCTCAGTGTCCCTGGAGTAAGAACCAGGCCTGCTCAAGACAACTTTCTTTCCAATAGGAACACAGCCAACACTCGGGAACTTCCGGATCTTGTAGTGGCAGAGGTTGGGCGAAGCCTTCATATGGCCTGCAGGCTTTTGCTGGGCGGGGTCTGCTAGCCTCTCCTGTTCCTGGAGCAGTGTGTTGAGGTCTGTATGTGGGATAGGAAGGTTTATGTCCTACCATTGCTTGGCTGTGTCCCCTGTCTGGGATGCTCTGTTTTCTTCCCAGCCTTTGAAGTTCAGCTCTTTCCTTGTACAGAAGTCCTCCTCATGTGCGCAGACCCCAGGGCCCTTCCATGAGTCCATCAGGCTGGGCTGTCAGCTGGCCTTGAGTTCACGCAGAACAGCGGGCATTTTGACTTCCTGGCATCCCAAGGGCTATGTCTTGTTTGTGTTAGCCTCTGTTAGTGCCTGGCACAAGACCTGGCCCCCAAGGCTCACTGGCAGCTAGCTTCTAGGAGCAATGCAGAAGGGGAGCTGGCCAGCTCCAAGAGCCCATGTCTCTCAGCAGGTCAGGGACAGACCTCAAGAGGGTTTTGATGAGTGCGTAGTGGTCAGTGTTTGCTGCCTTCCCAGGGTCCTTGCCTAGCCACAGTTGATCCTCCACAGGAGAAAACCCTGGTTTCCTGGATGAAAAGGCCATACTGCTCTTCCACTACAGTCTGGACAGAGGTTCCAAGACAGCTGATGAGGTCTCCCTGGGGATTCTCTGGTGTTCAGGGCTCCAGCTGGCTACGGAGAGACCATTGTCAGAAGGGCTAAGCTTGTGTCAGGCTCTGGTGGTTCTGTTACCCACCTGGCCTGGCCTGGCCTGGCAGCTAGTTTCGCCGGACGGGATGCCACATGGACACAGGCCTGCGCAGTGTGGCCAGCATCTGGTTCCAGTGTGTGGTGCCCATGCCGCTGGCCGAGGGTCCGATGATGACGTGGCCCACGTTATCCCCATGGCCGTCACTGCTGCTCTCAGCCACTGTCACACGGAGTGACAAGTCCTAGGAAGGAAGTGACAAGAGTGTTGGGGGTCTGATTCTTCCTTAGCTCCCAGTCCTAGCTCATGAAGGCCAGGCCCCAAGAGGTGCCAGCCCAGTCCCCTCAATCATCCCCCTGACATGGGAGGTGAGGAGACTTGTCCCAGGTCACCTGGCAAATAAATGGCAGGCAAGGGCTAGAGTGAGCATTGCCTAAGTTTCAAAGAGTGGCAGTACAAGTAAGGTTCAAATGCTATCTTCTCACTTCCTTGCTGCTAGCTATGTGACTGTGGGTAGAATTTGGGTTCCTTCCTTCCCTCCCTCCCTCCCTCCCTCCCTCCTTCCCTTCCTCCTTCCCTCCCTTCTTCTTTCTTTAGTTCTTTCTTTCTTTCTTTCTTTCTTTCTTTCTTTCTTTCTTTCTTTCTTTCTTTCTTTCTTTTTTCTTTGCTGTTTGCTTGATTTTAGATTTTTTCTTTCTTTCTTTTTTTTTTTTTTTTTTTTTTTTTCCGAGGCAGGGTCTCACTCTAGCCCAGGCTGTCCTGGAATTCACTATGTAGTCTCAGGGTAGCCTTGAACTCATGACAGTCCTACTTCTGTCTCCCAAGTGCTAGGATTAAAGGTATGAGCCACCATGCCTGGCTGATTTTAAAATTTTTATTCATTTATTTTTATTTCTTTATTAGAGACAGAGAGAGGGACAGAGAGAGAGGGAGAGTGAGAATGGGTGCACCAGGGCCTCTAGACACTGCAAACTAACTCCAGACGCATGCGTCCCCTTGTGCATCTGGCTTATGTGGGACCTGGAGAATTGAACTGGGATCCTTAGGCTTAGCAGGCATGTGCCTTAACCGCTAAGACATCTCTCTAGCCCCCCTTTTTTTGAGGTAGGGTCTCACTTAGCTCAGGCTGACATGGAACTCACTATGTAGTCTCAGGGTGGCCTTGAACTCATGACGATCCTCCTACCTCTGCCTCCCAAGTGCTGGGATTAAAGGCATGCACCACCATGTCCAGCTGATTTTGGATATTTAAAAATATTTATTTTATTTATTTGGGAGAGAAAAAGAGAGAAAGAGAATGATAGGAAGAATGGGCATGCCAGGGCTTCCAGCCACTGCAAACGAACATCAGACGCTTGTGCCATCTTGTGCATCTGGCTTACAGGGGTCCTGGGGAATCGAACCTGGGTCCTTTGGCTTCTTTGGCTTTGCAGACAAATGACTTAACTGCTAAGCCATCTCTCCAGCCTGGATATTTTTCTTTCTTTCTTTCTTTCTTTCTTTCTTTCTTTCTTTCTTTCTTTAATATATTTTATCTATTTATTTAAGACAGAGAGAGAGAGAGAACAAATAAATGAACGAATATGGGCATGCCAGGGCCTCCAGCCACTGCAAAAGAACTCCAGATGTATGTGCCCCCTTGTGCATCTGGCTTATGTGGGTCCTGGAGAATCAAACTGGGATCCTTTGGCTTTGCAGACAAACACCTTAACCACTAAGCCATCTCTCCAGCCTGATATTTTTCTGTTTGAGACAAAGTCTCATGTGACCCACATGGGCTACAAGCTGAGTCTGGCCTTGAATTCATAATCCTCCTGTCTCTGCTGTGTGAGTGCTGGAATTATAGACATGCACCATCATGCACCATTGGGCTTGGCTAAGGACTTGGGAGTTTTTCCTTTTCCTCCTCTTCCTTTGTCCTCCCAGCAATGTATAAATCAGGCATGGTGGCACATACCTGTAATCCCAGTACTTGGGAGGTGAAGGCAGGAGGATCACAAGTTCTAGGTCGTCCTTGGCTACACATTGAGTTCTAGGCCAGCGAGGGCTACATGGCAGGACCCTGTCTCAAAAACAAACAAACAAACGAACAAGAACAAATCCAGAGGGACCACCCTGGGGAGGGGAGATTAGCTGGGCTCTGCACAGTTCCCAGGTTATGGGGCAGGCTTTGACACAAGGCACAAAGAACTGTCTTTCTGTTAGAAATGCCAAAGCAGCTGGACGTGATGGCGTACGCCTTTAATCCCAGCACTTGGGAGCCAGAGGTAGGAGGATCACTGTGAGTTTGAGGCCATTCTGAGACTACATAATGAATTCCAGGTCAGCCTGGGCTAGAGTAAGACCCTACCTTGAAAAACAAAACAAAACAAACAAACAAAAAAGGCCAAAGCATGGAACAAGACAGTAAGGTGAGTTGGCTACATCCCCATCTTCACAGGTATGAAACTGATGTGGCCCAAAATATATCCTTTGTAGTCTCTCTATGGTCTGTGCTATCTCTGCTGGAAGGGACCTCCAGGGGCACACAGCACTTTGGAAGCCATAGAGTGTCAGGAGCCCAGCAGGGCCTTACAGTAGAACCCTTGTAGACTTAGGCCTAGGACCTTGGGCCCTGTCTTATACCCAGGCCCTGGGGGTCCTTTCATTGAGGCCTATCCCAGAGCTTGGCTGCAGGAAGCACCTCTGACTGCTGAAACCTGGGAAGCATCTATGGGATTCACCACAGGACTGGCACCCAGTAGTCACTCAATAAATGCTTGACTCTAAAAGTGAGGGCTTGGGAATGGGTGCAAGAGTGGCATGTCTGTTATGGGGGAAACCAACCACTCTCTAATTGGACTGGAGGCCATCCATGGGAGGGAATACATGCCTGATACTGGCTAATTGTATATACTATGCTCACCAAACTGCCCAGTAAGCACTTCTCTTAATGTCCATACCCATATATAGAGAAGCTTCTCTTTTCATATGGCATTGACCATGGGATGACTCAGAAGGTACCATGGTGCTGAGAAGTGACAGAGGAGTGCTCAGCACTGAAACATCTCTAACACACCTTCCAAGGTTCAGGGTCCATTTCGGAAGAGGTGGCAGAAAGACACAAAATGGCCTAGATATCCATGACCTCACAGTGCCTGACACTACCTATATAAGACCATCATAATAGGAGGAAAAGATCATGACATCAAACTGAAAAGAGAGACTGATTGAGAGGGGGAGGAGATATGATGGAGAGTGGAGTTGCAAAGGGGAAAGTGGGGGGAGGAAGGGAAATACCGTAGTATATTGTCTACAATTACGGAAGTTGTCAATAAAAAAATAATAAAAAAAAAAAGAGTGAGGGCTTGGGGCTCCAAGAGGCAGAACCAGAGGGGTATAGAGAGACAGAGGGGTGTAGAGGCCCAGAGGCCCTGCAGGTACCTGGCCTTCCCCTCACCTGGAGAACAATGGCTGGCACTGAAAAAATCATGGCTTCATTGAACACTGGGTTTGGGTCGTCCCTCTTCACAGCTGTCTTCTTCTTGCTCATCTTCCTTCCATCCTGCAGCAGGTACACCTTGACAAAGGGGTCTGTATGTAGATAGGTGGGGTTAGGACGAGTGCCAAATTTGCTTTGCATAGCCTTCCCCACTTCTGGCTCCACACACTGACTCTAACTCCCTGACCCTTGCCATTATCTCCAGAAGCCTGCTGTTGAATTGATTGTCTATTTTTTAAATTATCTATCTATGTGTAATTTTTTGATTTTTTTTTCAATGTAGGGTCTCGCTCTAGCCCAGGCTGACCTGGAATTCACTATGTAGTCTGAAGCTGGCCTTGAACTCACAGCAATTCTCCTACCTCTGCCTCCCGAGTGCTGGAATTAAAGGAGTGCGCCACCACACCTGGCCTTTTTTTTTTTTTTTTTTCCCGAGGTAGAGTCTCATTCTAGCTCAGGCTAACCTGGAATTCACTATGTAGTCTCAGGGTGACCTTGAACTCACGGTGATCCTCCTACCTCTGCCTCCCGAGTGCTGGGATTAAAGGTGTGTGCCACTACGCTCGGCTTCACCTGGCCTTTTTTGTTTGCTTGTTTTTTTCGAGGTAGGGTCTCGCTCTAGCCCAGGCTGACCTGAAATTCACTATGCAGTCTCAGGGTGGCCTCGAACTCATGGTGATCCTCCTACCTCTGCCTCCTGAATGCTGGGATTAAAGGTGTGCGCCACCATGCCTGGCTTCTAACATAATTTTTAATGCATTTAAAAAATAAGAACAGGAGTTTGAGGCCACCCTGAGACTACAGAATGAGATCCATGTCAGCCTGAGCTAGAGTGAGACCCAACCTCGGAAAACCAAAAAAAAAAACCCAAAAAACAAAAAACTTATTAATTATAATTTTGAATAATTAATTATAATTTGAATGAATGAAGCGTTTTGGGACTTTCTGGCCTCAAACTCATGATCTTCCTGCCACAGTACTCCCAATGCTAGGATTACAGGCATGCTCCCATACTCAGAGGGATATTATTTGAAACCCTATCTTACAGATGTGAAACCAGAAGTTCCCACGGCAAGTCAGGAGACAGGAGGGTCTGGACTCAGGCAGCCCCACTGCACAGCCCCATATTTCGGTTCCCCTCACACGATGCTCCAGGGAGTTGGCATACCCATCCTTTCGCACTTATAAATGGCCTGAGTGCAGACAACAGCCTTGAATCACTAGGTGCCAGCCACAGCACAGCACAGCAACAGTGTGCAGCACTGAAATACCAAACATCCCTCTTGCCTGGGGTCCTAGGATGGCAGGTTCCAATAGGTTCCTGCAGAGCTGGGACATTAGGTCCCACATTTCACCCATCGTGAGCTGGCCCTGGTCTCCATTAATTAATTAATTAATTAATTTTTATTTATTTATTTATTTATTTATTTATTTATTTATTTATTTATTTATTTGGTTTTTCGAGGTAGGGTCTCACTCTGGTCTAGGCTGACCTGGAATTCACTATGTAGTCTCCCTGTCACTTTGTCCTCCCAGGCTCCCTGCCTTCCTCCAGAGTTTTCCAGCTGGACTAACTTTCCCACCACACCTGGCTCAGCTGAAGCCGTGAAGCGCCCCCTGCCTGTGCCGTGCCCCTGCTGATGCCCACCAGGTGCGCCTTGGCACACTGGTCAGAACACAGCTTCCCCTGAATCACACAGGAGCTGGGTACACAGGACTTTACCTGCTGTGGTCTTGTCACTGGTCCAGATGAGATTCTTAGCTTTCACCACAACCACGGTGAGGCGCTCGGCTGTGGGCAGGTAGCTGAGGGACAGCAGGATCTCCCCCACCGCATCCGCAGCCTAGGTGACAAGGGTGACTCAGAAGGCTTCTGCCCCAAGAGTTTAAGGAGTCCAGGGAAAGGTGGAAGCTTCTTTCTGTTCTTGGGGCCTCTTACACCCACATGCTAGACTAGCAGGATTGAAAAAAGGACAGTCCAGGGAGCATGAGCCTACCCTCCCTTGCACCAGGTATGGACTCTGCCTTGGAAGGCAGCTCAGAGGCTGCCTGTCACATGTATTAATCCAGTACAGTTTTGTTCCCTCACTATAGGGCACGGAAAATGTTCTATGACAGTAGGACACACAGATCCAAGCAGAACAGGACGACAGCATTTGCTCAAGCAATAGTGTCCCCCAGCATTCTTACACTCTTAAAAGAAAGCCTCAGCTTGGCCTATGGCCTATGGCCTATGGCTCTGGAGTGCCCATTCTCACTTTCCTTCTCTCTCTTTCCCTCTGTCTCTAATAAATAAATAAAGATATAAAAATATATTTTATTTATTTATTTATTTGGGAGAGAGAGAAAGGCAGACAGAGAGAGAGAGAGAATGGGCACACCAGGACCTCCAGCCACTGCAAACGAACTCTAGATGCATGCGCCCCCTAGTGCCTCTGGCTTACGTGAGTCCTGGAGAATTGAACGGGGATCCTTTGGCTTTGCAGGCAAACACCTTAATGGCTAAGCCATCTCTCCAGCCCTTATTTTTAAATTTTTATTGTTTTTGGTTTTTCGAGGTAGGGTCTCACTCTAGCCCAGGCTGACCTGGAATTCACTATGTAGTCTCAGGGTGGCTCGAACTCATGGTGATCCTCCTACCTCTGCCTCCCAAGTGCTGGGATTAAAGGCATGTGCCACCATGGCTGGCTCAGCCCCTTATTTTTTATTTTATTTTATTTTTTAATTTTAGAGAGAGAGGCAGAGAGAGAGAGAGAATTGGCCCGCCAGAGCCTCAGCCACTACGATTGAATTCCAGACACTTGCACCACCTAGTGGGCATGTGTGACCTTGCTCATGCCTCACTTTTGTGCGTCTGGCTTATATGGGATCTGGAGAGTTGAACATAGGTCCTTAGGCTTCGCAGACAAACACCTTAACCACTAAGCCATCTCTCCAGCCCTACATTCATTCTTCTCTCTCTCTCTTTCTTTCTTTCTTTCATTCATTTGTTTTTCAAGGTAGGGTTTCACTCTAGTTCTGACTGACCTGGAATTCACTCTGTTCTTTTTAAAAATATTTACTATTTGAGAGAAAGGGAGAGAGAAAGAGAAAGGATGGGCATACCAGAACCTTCTGACACTGCAAACAAGGTCTAGATGCATGTACCACTTTGTGCATCTGGCTTTATGTGAGTATTAGGAAATTGAACCCAGGCCAGTCAGCTTTGCAAGCATATACCTTTAACTTCTGAGCCATCTCCCCATCTTTTCCCTTCTCTGATCTAATGATGTTGGGATTCAGGCTGTGGGAGAAGATAGTGGAACCTCTCCTAAGAAGTGGATGTATGCACATTCTCTCCAGGGGTAGATGGGCAAGCCAAAGCAACTGATGCTCACCTTATTCTGGTCCTGTAAGTAAAGCCAGCCAGTGAAGGGCTGCAGTGGGAGGTCAAGCACAGACAGCTTCAGCTCTACCACCCCCGTGCTGATGTTCCGCTCATCCTCGTCAACACCGAACACGGAAAACCGCAGGCTCTTCTCCTCCAGGGCTGTGGGATCCAGGGGGATAGAGAACTTCTCGTCGAAGAAGATGGAATAGGCATTCCTCTGGATCTATGGAGAGAAGTAGCCATGGTGGGGCTTCTGATTTCTACAGTCTCAGTGCTCATCATCGGTGGCTCAGCCTTGAAAGTTTATCTGTTTTGCTTTGCTTTTTTTTTTTTTTTTTTTTTTTTTTGATTTTTTGAGGTAGGATCTTGCTCTAGCCCAGGCTGACCTGGAATTCACTATGTAGTCTCAGGCTGGCGTCAAACTCACAGCAATCCTCCTATGTCTGCCTCCTGAGTGAGTGCTGGGATTAAAGGTGTGCACCACCATGCTCGGCATTTGATTTGCTTTTCTGAGATAATGTCTAATAAAGTCCAGGCTGGTCTGGAATTGTAGCTGAACTCTTTTATTTCTTTTTAAAAATATTTTATTTTAGGGCTGAAGGGATGGCTTAGTGGTTAAGGCATTTGCCTGCAAAGCCAAAGGACCCAGGTTCAATTCCTCAGGACCCACTTTAGCCAGATGCACAAGATGGCACATGCATCTGGAGTTCATTTGCAGTGGCTGGAGGCCCTAGTGCACCTATTCTCTCTCTCTCTCTCTGTCAAATAAATAAAAATAAAATATTTTTATAAAAATATTTTATTTTATTTTATTTATTTATTAGAGACAGAGAGAGGGAGAGAGTGAGTGAGAATGGACACACCAGGGCCTCTAGCCACTGCAAACAAACTCCAGATGCATGCACCACTATATGCATTTGGCTTACATGGGACCTGGAGAATTGAACTGGGGTCCTTAGGCTATGCAGGCATGTGCCTTAACTGCTAAGCCATCTCTCCAGCTCTACCTTGAACTCTTGATCCTTCTGTTTCCACCTCCCAATTATATGGGATTATAGGCATGTACCACTATGCTGGGCAATGTTTCTGCATGTGTGTGTATGCGTGCATGTGGGTTTGTATGTGTGTGCCTATGGGGGCAAGAGGTCAGCGTCAGGTGTCTTCCTCAGTCATTCTCTGCTTTACTTAATTATTTATTTTTGTTTTTCGAGGTAGGGTCTTGCTTTTTAGCCCAGGCTGACCTGGAATTCACTAGTAGTCTCAGGGTGGCCTTGAACTCATGGTTATCATCCTATCCCTGCCTCCTGAGTGCTGAGATTAAAGGCAAGCACCACCATGCCCAGCACTTTTTTTTTTTTTTTTTGGTTTTTCAAGGAGGGGTCTCACTCTGGCCCAGGCTGACCTGGAATTAACTATGTAGTCTCAGGGTGGCCTTGAACTCACGGCGATCCTCCTACCTCTGCCTCCTGAGTGCTGGGATTAAAGGCGTGTGCCACCACGCCCGGCTCCAGCACTTTTTTTTTGTTGTTGTTGAGACAAAGTCTCATGTAGTCCAGGCTGACCTCAACCTCATTATGTAGCTATAAAGACTATATAGCCAGGCATGGTGGTACATGCCTTTAATCCCAGCACTCAGGAGGATCGCCGTGAGTTCGAGGCCACCCTGAGACTACATAGTGAATTCCAGGTCAGCCTGGGCTAGAGTGAAACCTTACCTCGAAACCACCTCCCCCCCAAAAAAAGGAGGCTGGAGAGATGGCTTAGCGGTTAAGGTGCATGCCTGTGAAGCCTAAGTTCCCAGGTTCGTTTCTCCAGGTCCCACGTAAGCATGCATCTGGAGTTTGTTTGCAGTGGTTAGAGGCCCTGGCGTGCCCATTCTCACTCTCTCTCCCTCTCTCTGTCTCTAATAAAAATGAATCTTTAAAAAAAAAAAAAGAAAGAAAGTCTGTATATATCCATGTTAAGAGTTTAAGGTTGCGCTGGGGAGATGGCTTAGCTGTTAAGGCGCCTGCCTCCTAAGCCTAAGAACGCTGGTTCCAATCTCCAGTGGTTCCAATCTCCAGGTCCTATGTTGAGCCAGATCCAGTGATGCAAGGGTGCAATGCCGCACTCGACCACAAGGGGGTGCACACATCTGGATTTCATTTGCAGCAGCTGAGAGGCTGCTGGAGCGCCCATCTCTATCTGTCTTCCTCTCCCACTCTCTCTGTGTCTCTCTCCAAAAAAAAAAAAAAAAAAAAAGAGTTTAAGGTTATCTATTCACTGACTGAGACTGTCTTGAAACAGCACTTCTCAAACTTCAGTTTCTTCCTCAGTAACATACCCTAGCTTCCCACCTCTCTCTCCCTAGAGCTGAGATTACTCCAAATTCCCTTTGGTTGTGGTTAATCTACTGGCCTCACACTCAGAGTTTCCAGAGTTGGAGCCCAGTAAAGTCCCATCCTCATAGAACCCTCTGGATGCTCTGGCTGAGCTGGTGTCTCTGTCTCTTGTCAGTCCTGGGCGTGACATGCAGTTGGGGCAGGGCAGTTGTCTGCGGAGTCAATAGCTATTAACACTGCACCCTCCTGTAGAGCTGGGCCAGGCTGCTCAGATTGCCATAAGGATGAATGGCAGGCGGATAGATAAACAGATGGATGGAGTGAATAAGCAGGGCTGGGCAGGCTCCTTTTCCCAGGAAGCCGTGGGCAGCCCCCAAGGAGGTGCACTTGAGGCTTTGCTCTCCCTTCCGTGGGGGGGGCTGCCTGAGTCACTGCCTGGTGGTATTTAGATCGCTGCTCTCATGCCTGGCACCTTTTCTGAAGCTAGGGAGGTGGTTCTGCCATAAGGCAATCCTCCACATGGTGGGACTGGCTGGCTTGTGATGTCATGAAGCCTGTCTTTCCTGGAACAGATTCTCTAGCCACCTTGATTTCATTCTTCAATCACTATTGGGCTCTGGGAAGGCTCTTCCTCCAGGCCCCCTCCAGCCATGGTGACCCACCTCTGTGTCTCCTGACCTCAGCATACAGGCACTTCAGGATCTCTGGACCCATTCCCTCTTCCCCTGACCCAGCCAGCTTCTGAGCTGCCCCTGCCCACAGAGGCTCAGGATCTCCAACAGCCATTCTCCAAATATTGTGCTTCATGGGCCCGTGGGCAACGCAGGACAGCACACCTGGACTCAAGTCCCTGACCTGCTCACTCACCGGGGCTCTTGAAACAGCACTTTCCAAGTTTCAGTCTCTTTACCATGAAGATGTTCTAACAGTCTGTCCTATTGGCCCTGGGTGGTGGTTGGTGAATGAGAGAATCATGGATATGTTGGGCTTTGTAAAACAGGCTCTCAGATTACATCAGGCTTCTTTTCTGCCAGTGTCCCTCTGCAAGGAACGACATGTCCTGAATTGCCCAGGGACCTTCAGGTGATCTAGGCCATTGGCAATGTGTATTAGGCATGATAGCAGGTTCTTCATGATCCTGAGAGCCCCTATTAGGAACTGAGCTAAGGGATTTGCAAGTATAAACCCACCCTTCCTCGATAATTATGATGCTCATTTGACAGATGGGGAATCCGAGTCACTGATTGCTTAAGTGTCCTACTCAAGGTCACACTGCTAGGAAGAGGTAAAACTGACTCCTCACCGTCCACTATGTTGTCACTAGGAGGCTGGGCCACACACTTCATGTCCCCTCAACACAGGGCTGGTAGACAGTTCGATAGCCTAGAGAGTGATGGGGACAGAGCAGGGCGGAAGAAGTAGTGGTACATAGTACCAGTGAGAACCAGCCATGGTTGTTCGTGCAGGGTAAAAGTATCATAGGGTTAGATCTCTGAGAAGTCAGAAGACCCTGGTCCTGCAGGTCACAGGCTATTGACTCTCAATTGACCTGGCCCATCTGAGAAGGATCTGGACCTCTGCCAGCCTACAGATGCTGGTTTGGGGGCAGTAAAGGTATGGCTGTCAAGGTGAAGCACCTTGGAGGCTATCCAGGCTTGTCCCTGTTGGCTCTCCCCTCTTCTTTGGCTCTTGGCTAACCTCAGCTCTCTCTCTCTCAATCTCTCTCTCTCTCTCTTTTTTTTTGGTTTTCCAAGGAAGGGTCTTCCTCTAGCTCACGCTGACCTGGAATTCACTATGTAGTCTCAGGGTGGCCTTGAACTCTCGGAGATCCTCCTACCTCTGCCTCCTGAGTGCTGGGATTAAAGGCATGCACCACCACACCTGGCTCCACGGTGCTCTCTTGATCTCTGGCTTCCAGTGGGTCAGTCACTGGGGTTGGAGGGAGGTCTGGGTGCTTATTCCCCAAGGTTAATTCTCTAGGGGCTAACCCTATCCTCTAAACCAAAGGGCACAGCTATCGGCGTTGGTGGTATAGTGGTGAACATAGCTGCCTTCCAAAGGGCACAGCTCTCACAAAGGGGACTCTCTCCATTGACCTTCTCAGTATAGGCTCAGAACCTCATCTTCCTCTCTTGCCTTCAGACCTGTGTGTTGGCAGGGGGTGCCTCTCTGTTAACAGTCTGGGGAAACCAAGCAAGCACTGCTGGGGTTTCACTCTCCACCCTTACATCACAGCAAACAGTCCTGTCATTCCCAAATCAGCCAAAGAGCTTTGGCATCTTTTTCCTGCCAGAACCCCATGTGGACCACAAGGGACAGATGTGGACACGGACAGTTACTGCACACTGTACTTGAGTGACAGGAGAGCCGGGGTACTGTGGCTCTCAGCTGGTTCTGCGCAGGCAGGTGGTGGTGGGGCTTCAGCTCTGAATCTGAATCTGCATCCAAACCTGCTTTCTAGTGCCCTCTGCGATGCTGCCTGGAACTGCAGAGATACGCAACAGCTTACCCTTGGGCATTCCCGGAAGTACTCTCCCCCTCTGCCTGCTCCAAGCCCACTTACCCTGGAGATGCCCACGATCTGCTCATCAGGCAACAGGCTGACACGCATGAAGCAGGACTCGAAGCTGGCTTCCTCACGCTCCAGGAGGTCCTTTCCCTGCAGCACAGCCACATGGAGGGTGTGGGAGGTGGCATCGTAGTCCATGCCCACCTCCACTTGGCCCAGTATGAAGTCCTGCCCAAAGGTATTGGTCACAGAGGAGATGGAGTTCAGAGAGTCGGCTGATTGTGACTTTCGGAGGGTCCCATAGGGGGCCAGGTCCAGCTCCCGGCCCATCAGCTCCAGGGGTCCGAGTTCACTGATGCTGTCAAAGGTGTCTTCAATACTGAGGCTGCCTTTGCGGCTGGGTGGCCCTCGAGTGTTGGTTCGCTGGGCATTCCAGGGAGGGACTCTCTAAGGGTGAGCAAATGGGACATGAGCGCATCATAAGGGTTGCAGGCACCATCTTTAGGAGGAGACAGCAAAGAAATGAAGTAAGAAGTCCTTGCTTACGGTAATTTCATGTCAACTAGTGTATTCTCCCAGATTTGGAACTCACTGCGATCCTCCTACCTCAGCCTCCTGAGTGCTGGAATTAAAAGCGGCGTGCGGGCTGGAGAGATGACATAGTGGTTAAGGTGAATACCTGCGAAGCCTAAGGACCTCGGTTTGATTGTCCAGGTCCCACGTAAGCCAGACGCACAAGGGGGTGCACGCATTTGGAGTTTGTTTGCAGTGGCTAGAGGCCCTGGTGTGCCCATTCTCCCTCTCCCTCTCTTTCCCTCTCTTTGTCTCTAATAAATAAATAAAAATAAAAAATATTTTTAAAATAATAAAGGCAGCGGGCGTGCACCACCACACCCGGCTGTTACCATAATTTTAACAACTCCCCTATTTTCCATGGAGCATGTAATCTATAATTTATTACCCTATTATTAGACAGTTGTTTCAAATTTTTCACAAACCCAAATAATTGGGCATCAAATGTCTTTCTTTTTTCCTTTTTTCCTCCCTTCTTCCCTCCCTCCCTCCCTCCCTCCTTCCTCCCTCCCTCCCTCCCTTCCTTCCTTCCTTCCTTCCTTCCTTCCTTCCTTCCTTCCTTCCTTCCTTCCTCCTTTCTTTCCTTCCTTCTTTCTTCCCACCTCCCTTCCCTTCTCATTCCTTCCTTCCCTTTCCTTCTCCATCCTTCCTTTCTTGTTTAGGCAGTATTTCATGTAACATAGACTGACTTAGAACTCTCTATGTAGCTCAGGCTGGTCTTGAACTCCTGATCCTCCTGCCTCTGCCTCTTCAGTGCTGGGATTACAGGCATACACCACCATGCCCAGCTTCAAATAACTTTCCTTCCTTCTTTCTTTCTTTCTTTCTTTCTTTCCTTCCTTCTTCCCTTCCCTTCCCTCTCTTCCTTCTTCCTTCTTTTCTTTCTTTCTTTCTTTCTTTCTTTCTTTCTTTCTTTCTTTCTTTCTTTCTTTCTTTCTTTCTTCCCCAAGGTAGGGTCTCTCTCTAGCCTCATGAGGCTGAAGAGATGGCTTAGCAGTTAAGGTGCTTGCCTGCAAAGCCAAAGGACCCAAGTTCAATTCCCTAGTACTCACATCAAGAAAGATGCACAAGGTGGCATATGTGTCTGGTGTTTGTTTGTAGTGGCTAGAGGTCCTGGCATGCCCATACTCTCTCCCTCTATCTGCCTCTCTCTCTCTCTAGTAAATAAATAAATAAAGTATTTTTTAAAATCCTGGCTCATGGATCAGTCTTTCTGACAGCTTTCAACATGTGTTGTCAAAATGCTTTTTGGAAAAGTTGTCCCAATTTACACTCCTGCAGCAGAGTGTCAGATGGTACCTCAGAGCCTGACTAATCATGTAGCAGAGTCATGCTGTGCGCTCTGTAATTCTATATGATGTTTGAAAAAATCTCTGCCAAGTATTAAATGATCCAACATTCAGCAAGATGTATTGAGAGCCTTAGAAATGTTCATATCCTTGACACAGTAATTCCACATCTGGGGCATCTATCCAAAGTGTAGCATCCCACTGGGCATGTTGGCATACATTTATAATCCCAGCACTCAGGAGGTGGAAAGCAGGAGGATCAGGAGTTCAAGGTCATATTGAGGTCAAGGCCAAACTATGCTACATGAAGCCATGCCTCAAATATTTTAAAAAATAGGGCTAAGGCCAGGTGTGGTGGCACATGCCTTTAATCCCAGCACTCGGGAGGCAGAGGTAGGAGGATTGTCATGAGTTTGAGGCCACCCTGAGACTACATAGTGAATTCCAGGTCAGCCTGAGCTAGAGTGAGACCCTACCTTGGAAAACCAAAAAAAAAAAAAAAAAAAAAAAAAAAAAAAAAAAAAAAAAAAAAAAAAAAAAAAAAAAGTAGGGCTAGATAAATGACTTAGCAGTTAAGGCACTTGCCTGCGAAGCATAAGGACCCAGGTTCAATTCCCCAGAATCCATGTAAGCCAGATGCACATGGTGGCACATGTATCTGGAGTTTGTTTGCAGTGGCTAGAGGCCCTGACATACCCATTCATTTTCTCTATTGCTCTCTCTCTCAAATAATTCAAAAAGTAGCCAGGTGTCAGGCAATAATTTGTTTTTTTTTTTTTTTTTTTTTGTTTTTCAAGAAGGGTCTCACTCTGGTCTGGTCCAGGTGACCTGGAATTAACTATGTTGTCTCAGGGTAGTTTTGAACTCCAGCCTCC
Organism: Orientallactaga sibirica; assembly: GCA_036365145.1. NCBI lineage: Eukaryota > Metazoa > Chordata > Mammalia > Rodentia > Dipodidae > Orientallactaga > Orientallactaga sibirica. Next base: position 6,061,986 of record JAEOAD010000042.1, on the reverse strand, counting down.
TACCTCTGCCTCCCGAGTGCTGGGATTAAAGGCGTGCGCCAGGGTGACATTTGTTTTTAATTCCAGCCCGTTGGGGGTGGGGTTTGAGGTAGAAGCCAGGCGTGGTGGCACACACCTTTAATCCCAGCACTTGGAAGGCAGAGGTAGAAGGATTGCCTTGAGTTTGAGATCACCCTGAGACTACATAGTGAATTCCAGGTCACGCTAGACTAGAGTGAAACCCTACCTTGAAAAACCAAAAAATAAAAAAATTTTTTAAAAGCTGGGCTTGGTGGTACACGTATTCAATCCCAGCACTTGGGAGGCAGAGGTAGGAGGATCACCGAGTGTTCAAGACCATCCTGAGACTACATAGTGAATTCCAGGTCAGCCTGGGCTGGAGCAAAACCCTACTTTGAAAAACCAAAAAATAAAAATTAAATAAATAAATAAATAACCAGAGTGAGACCCTACCTCGAAAAACCAAAAAAAAAAAAAAAAAAATAAATAAAATAAAAATAAATAAAAAATAAATAAATAAATAAATAAATAAATAAATAAAAACAGGAGTAGAAGTCTTACCTTTGGCCTGCCTTCCACATAGGCCTCTCCATACTTCTGCTGAAGGTACCTGTAGTCATAATTTGGGAATGGGGAGGGGCTAGGGAAGCTCCCTGATGACCAGAGCTTCCAGAGACTCACAGCTGCAATTCCAAGCAGTGCCAGGGCCCCTGCAGCGTAGACACCCACCTCCCAGCCAGGGGGGCTCTTGATGACTGCAAAGGAGACAACCTATCATCAGTAAAGTACAGTGGTCACAGACCCCTCCACCCAGGAAACAACTTGTTTAGCAATCATAGTTATGTATTTATTTGTTTGTTTAATATTTTATTTATTTATTTGAGAGATAGAGAGAGAGAGAAAGAGAAAGAAGCAGAAAGAGAGAGAGAGAGAGAGAGAGAGAGAAAAAATGGGTGCACCAGGGCCTCTAGTCACTGCAAAAAACTCCAGATGCATGCACCACCTTGTGCATCTGGCTTATATGGGTACTGTGGAATCAAACCTGGGTCCTTAGGCTTCACACTAAGCCATCTCTCCAGTCCTGTTTATTTATTTTTTCTTTTTAAAAATATTTATTTACTTATTTGAGAGAGTGAGAGAGAAAGAGGCAGAGAGAGAGAGAGAGAGAGAGAGGAAGGGAACGGGCATGCCAGAGTCTCCAGCTGCTGCAAATGAACTCCAGATGTATGCGCCACCTTGTGCATCTGGTTTACGTGGGTCCTGGGGAATCAAACTGAGGTCCTTTGGTTTTGCAAACAAATGTCTTAACCGCTAAGTCATTTCTCCAGCCCCCTGTTTGTTTGTTTGTTTGTTTATTTATTTATTTATTTTTTTGGTTTTCGAGGTAGGGTCTCACTCTGGTCCAGGCTGACCTGGAATTAACTATGTATTCTCAGGGTGGCCTCGAACTCTCGGCAATCCTCCTACCTCTGCCTCCCAAGTGCTGGGATTAAAGGCATGCGCCACCATGCCCGGCTTTCTGTTTATTTATTTTTTAAAAATATTTTATTTTGGGCTGGAGAGATGTCTTAGGCATAGCAATAAGGCAAAGAGACACACATAAAAGGGATATAAGTTGGAAAGAAAGAGATCAAATTATCATTATTTGCAGATGATATGATTCTATACATAAGGGACCCTGAAGACTCTACCAACAAACTGTTAGAGCTGATAAACACTTATAGCCATGTAGTAGGTTACAAAATAAACACATAGAAATCAGTAGTCTTCCTATATGCTAACAACAAACACACAAAAGATGAAATCAGAGAATTACTCCCACTCACAATTGCATCAAAATAATAAAGCAACTGGGAATAAACCTAACTGAGGAAGTGAAGGATGTCTACAATGAAAACTTTAAAATACTCAAGTGAGGGCTGGAGAGATGGTTTAGCGGTTAAGGCGCCTGCCTCCTAAGCCTAAGAACGCTGGTTCCAATCTCCAGCAGTTCCAATCTCCAGGTCCCATGTTTAACCAGATGCAAAGTGACGCAAGGGCACAATGCCACACTTGACCACAAGGGGGCACACGCATCTGGATTTCATTTGCAGCAGCTGAGAGACTGCTGGCGTGCCCATCTCTGTCTTCCTCTCCCTCCCCCCCCATCTCTCTCCAAAAAAAATAAAATAAAATAAAATACTCAAGTGAGAAATTGTAGAAGACACTAAGAAATGTAAAGACATCCCTTGTTCTTGGATTGGAAGAATCAATATTGTGAAAATGTCAATCTTACCAAAAGTAATCTACACATTTAATGCAATCTCCATCAAAATTCCAATGGTCTAAAAGCCGGGCGTGGTGGCGCACGCCTTTAATCCCAGCACTCGGGAGGCAGAGGTAGGAGGATCGCCAAGAGTTCAAGGCCACCCTGAGACTTCATAGTTAATTCCAGGTCAGCCTGGACCAGAGTGAGACCCTATCTCAAAAAAAAAAAAAAAAAAAAAAAAAAATTCCAATGGCCTGGGTGTGGTGGCGCATGCCTTTAATCCCAGCACTCCGGAGGCAGAGGTAGGAGGATCACCATGAGTTTGAGGCCACCCTGAGACTACACAGTGAATTCCAGGTCAGCCTAAACTAGAGTGAGACCCTACCTAGAAACAAACAAACAAACAAACAAACAAACAAACAAACAAACAAAACAAAACAAAACAATGGTATTCTTCACAGAAATAGAAAAAGCAATCCAAAAATTCATTTGGAAGCACAAAAAACCTCAAATATTTAAAACAATTTTGAGCAACAAAAATAAGGCTGGTGATATCACCATACCTGATTTTAACCTATATTACAGAGCCATAGTAACAAGAACATCATGGTACTGGAACAAAAACAGACATGTAGATCAATGGAACAGAATACAGGACCCTGATGTAAGTCTGGGTAGCTACAGCCACCTGATCTTCGACAAAAATGCCAAAAATACTCATTGGAGGAAAAACAGCCTCTTCAGCAAATGGTGCTGGGAAAACTGGATATGTATCTGTAGAAGGATGAAAATAGATCCTTATCTCTCTTCATGCACAAGAATTAAGTCCAAATGGATCAAAGACCTTAAAATTGGACCTGAAACTCTGAAACTGCTAGAAGAAAAGTAGGGGAAACTCTTCAACATATTGGTCTTGGCAAAGACTTTCTGAATATAACCCCAATTGCTCAGGAAATAAAACCACAGATCAACCACGGAGACCTCATGAAATTACAAAGCTTTTGTGCAGCAAAGGATACCATGAATAGAGCAAAGAGGCAGCCTACAGAATGGGAGAAAATCTTTTCCAGCTATATATATGACAAAAGATTAATATCTAAAATATATAAAGAACTCAAAAAGCTAAATAATAAGAAATCAAATAACCCAATTTAAAAAAATGGGCTATGCAACTGAAAGCTGGAAAAAGCTGCATGCAGCCATATGGGAGACAGAAGTCATCAGCAGTGAAAACAATGGACACTGGAAACCTAAAGTTTGGCCAGACAGGCCAAATGACCAAATGGGTGCAATAGTGGCATGACTGCTCTGGGGGAAACCAACTGCTCTCTAATTGGACCAAAGGCCGGCTCTTTGGGAGGGAATACATGCCTGGTACTGAAAAAACCTAATCAAAAGTCTATGGCAGGGGAGATCATGAGCCTTAGAGGTATAAAGCCTGCTCTTGTCTGGCTAAATTATTCCCACCAAACTGCCCTGAAAGCACTACACTTAATGTTCACATTCATATATTAATGCTACTCTCACTTCTGGTTAGAGAAACTTCTCTTTTCAAATGGTGATGACCACTGGGATGACACAAAAGGCAACATAGTGCTGAGAAGAAGGGATGGAGGAGTGTTCAGCAATGAAACATTTCTGTCACACCCTCCAAGGCTCAGGGACCATTGTGGAAGAGGGGGCGGATAGAATGGAAGAGCCAAAGGAAGGGTACGACTCCTTACAATGTAACTGACCAGACAGAAATCAGCCTCGATATCTATGACCTCTCAGTGCCTAGCAATGCCTTCACAAGACCCTCATAATAGGAGAAAAAGATGATGACATAGAATTAAAAGACAGACTAATGGAGAGAGGGAGGGGATATGATGGAGAGTGGAGTTCTGAAGGGGAATGGGGGTAGGGGAGGGAAATATCATGGTTTATGGTCTATAAGTATAGAAGTTGTCAATTAAAAAAATTGACCCCAAAAAAAGGGTTATAGAACTAAATAAAGAGTACTCAAAAGAAGATGGCATATAAACATCTAACAAAAAGTTCTACATCCCTAGCCATCAGGGAAATACAAATTAAAACTACTTTCAGATTCCATCTTACACCTGTCAGAATGGCTACCATCATGAAAACAAATGACAATAAATGCTGGTGAGGATGCAGATTCTACACTATTGGTGGGAATGTAATCTGGTCCAGCCATTGTGGAAATCAGTGTGGAGTTTCCTGAGACAGCTAAAATAGATTTACCATATGACCCAGCTATACCACTCCTAGGCATATATCCTAAGGACTCATCTCACTACTTTAGATACCATGTTTATTGATGTTCTATTCACAATAGCTAGAAAATGGAACCAGCCTAGATGTCCCTCAACTGATGAGTGGATAATGAAGATATGGCACATTTACACAATGGAGTTCTACTCAGTGGTAAAGAAAAATGAAATTATGAAATTTTTAGGAAAATGGATGGATCTGGAGGTAACCCAGGCCCAGAAAGCCAAATTTCACATGATCTCTCTCATATGTGGATCCTAGCTACAAATGATTGGACTTCTTTGTGAGTTGAAATAAAACTCATTAGCAGCTGGATGTGGTGACACACACCTTTAATCCTAGCACTTGGGAGGCAGAGGTAGGAGGATTGCCGTGAGTTTGAGGCCACCCTGAGACTACAGAGTGAATTCCAGGTCAGCCTGGACCAGAGTGAGACCCTACCTCGAAAAACAAAACAAAACAAAACAAAACAAAAAAATCCATTAGCAAAGGCCAGTAAGCTAGAATGGGGATCTAAAGGGAATAGAAAGGAAGGGAGGGGGTACTTAATAGGATGATATATATATATATATATATATATATATATATATATATATATATATATATATATAAATAGAAGAAGATTAATGGGGGTGAAAATGCCTAAGTGTGGTCAGGGGAAGAGATTGAGTAAAGGAAAGGTGGAGGAAGGGCTAATCAAAATTTAAGAGGATATAAATAAGTCATATGGTAACCTACTTTTCTGGACAATGGAACACTCAGAAGCCATAGATTGTTACTAGAAAATTTTCAGTGCCAGGGATGGGATACATTCCAGTGAGTTATTGGTCAGGGAGGTCACGGATACCCCCAAAACATTACAGGCCATTGCCGAGGCTCTTGGTTTCCCACCAGGAATAAACAGTAAAGAACCCATTACTGAAGACTCCACATATTTGGGCTGCAAGGTCACTGAGAAGTCCTGCTGGAGCTGAAGTGAAAGCCTCCTCCATGTGGACCAGCTGACAGAAAGCTGGAAAAAGCTATGCTGCATGCAGTTCAATAGGAGAGAGTGAAATCACCAGTGGAGATACCCAACAGTCAACACTGCAAGCCTTAACTTTGGCCAGCCAAGCCAAATGAGCCAGTGGGTATCATAGTGGCATGTCTGTTATGGGGGAAACCAACCACTCTCTAATTGGACTGGAGGCCCACACCATGGGAGGGAATACATCCCTGATACTGAAAACCTACAACAGGGGTAGTCATGAGCCCTAGGCGTGTAGTGTCTGCTGGTGTCTAGCTAAATGTATATACTATGCTCACCAAACTGCTCAGTAAGCACTTCTCTTAATGTTCATACCAATATATTAATGCTACTCTCACTTTTGGTTAGAGAAGCTTCTCTTTTCAGATGGCATGTCTCAGAAGGCACCATGGTGCTGAGAAGTGACAGAGGAGTGCTCAGCACTGAAATATCTCTAACACACCTCCCAAGGCTCAGAAGAGGTGGTGGAAAGAATGTAAGAGCCAAATGAAGGGTAGGACTCCTTACAACGTGCTCCTCCAGACACAAAATGGCCTGGATATCCATGACCTCACAGTGCCTGAAACAAGCTACACAAGACCATCATAATAGGAGGCAAAGATGATGACATCTAAATAAAAGAGAGACTGATTGAGAGGGGAAGGAGTATGGTGGAGAGTGAAGTTTCAACGGGGAAAGTGGGGGGAGGGAGGGAATTACCATGGATTGTCTACAATTATGGAAGTTGTCAATTAAAAAAAATAAATTAAAAGCTGGGCGTGGTGGCGCAGGCCTTTAATTCTAGCACTCAGGAGGCAGAGGTAGGAAGATTGCCGTAAGTTCAAGGTCACCCTGAGACTACATAGGTAATTCCAGATCAGCCTGAACTAGAGTGAGACCCTACCTTGAAAAACCAAAATAAATAAATAAATAAATTAAAATGAAAAAAAAAAGTACATTCTATTGCAATAGACATTTGGCCAGAGCTAATGAAAAGCTGCAAACATGCCGGGCATGGTGGCACACGCCTTTAATCCCAGCACTCGGGAGGCAGAGGTAGGAGGATCGCTGTGAGTTCGAGGCTACCCTGAGACTACATAGTGAATTCCAGGTCAGCCTGAACTAGAGTGAGACCCTACCTCGAAAAACCAAAAAAAAAAAAAAAAAAAAAAAAAGCTGCAAACAATCTGGGTGTGGTGGCACACACCTTTAATCCCAGCACTGGGGAGGCAGAGGTAGGAGAATTGCCATGAGTTTGAGGCTATCCTGAGAATATAGAGTGAAATCCAGGTTAGCCTGAGCTAAAGTGAGACCCTACCTTGGAAAAACAAAAACAAACAAACAAACAAAAAAGAAAGAAAGAAAAGTTGCAAACAATGGTTAGATATTCCTTGGGCTTCAAACAAAGAGGGGTTCTTTTTTGTGGGGGAGGCACCATGCCTGGCTCAAAGAGTAGTTCTTGCTTCTGTGGGTTTACTTGACCTCGTCTTTTAGTCTGGGGAAAAAGGATGGAGTTTTTTTAAAAAAATATTTTTTAATTTAATTAATTTATTTTTTGGTGGGGGGGTCTCACTCTAGCTCGGGCTGACCTGGAATTCACTATGTAGTCTCAGGGTGGCCTTGAACTCCTGGTAATCCACCTACCTCTGCCTCCCGAGTGCTGGGATTCAAGATGTGCGCCACCATGGCTGGCAATTTTTTAAATTTATTTGAGTGTGAGAGAGAGATAGAGATAGATAGATAGATAGAGAGAGAGAGAGAGAGAGAGAGAGAGAGAGAGACTGGGTGTGCCAGGGCCTCCAGCTGCTGCAAACAAACTCCAGATGCATGTGTCACCTTGTGCATCTGGCTTACATGGGTCCTGGGTAATCAAATCTGGGTCCTTTGGCTTTGCAGGCAAGCACCTTAACTGCTAAGCCATCTCTCCAGCACAAGTAAGGAGATTTAGAGGAGAAAAAGAAATGACTATCTGTGCCTTAGGCCTCAAAAGCCAATATCCACCAAGAATGATTAAACAAAGCGTACCACCCCCACAGTATGGAACATTATTCAGCAATACCAAGGAATGAAGGGAGCTCTGAACCTGAAGCAATTATGACGTCACTGAACTTTGGGAACATCTTGTTGAAATTAGTCACACACACACACAAAAAAAAAAACACATGTTTTGTAATTCTATTTACAGTCAGCTTCTGTTTCTATGGGTTCTGCATTTGTGAATTGAATCAACCCTGGATTGCAGTCGGGCCTACAATGTTTGGGTCTGTATTGAACTCAGACAGAACTCCTTTTCTTGTCCTTATTCCTTAAGTATCTAGGGAGTCCTAGAATTAAGTCCCTGAAGATTGTGAGGGACAACTGTACAATAACTATTTATAATTTGCAAATGAGGGATGTTGAGGGGATAGAGTTTTTTTTTTTTTTTTTTTTTTTTTTGAGACACTCTGGTCCAGGCTGACCTGGAATTCACTATGAGTCTCAGGGTGGCCTCGAACTCTCGGTGATCCTCCTACCTCTGCCTCCCGAGTGCTGGGATTAAAGGCGTGCGCCACCACGCACTCTAGCCAAAGTTATTTATTTATTTGAGACAGAGAGAGGGAGAATGAGAATGGGTGCGCCAGGGCCTCTAGCCATTGCAAACGAACTCCAGATGCATGCGCCCCCTTGTGCATCTGGCTTAGGTGGGACCTGGAGAATCGAACTGGGATCCTTGGCTTCACAAGCAAACACCTTAACTGCTAAGCCATCTCTCCAGCCCTAGAGTTTCTTTTTGATGTGATGAAAATTTAAAAATTCATCAGCTACACAATACATTAAAAGCTACTACAATGTACACTTTAATGTGGTGAATGATATAGTAGGTGAATAGTTTTGTTTTGAGACAGTCTTATTGTGTAACTCAGATGGAATTACAAACTTGAACCACCTTTCCGGACTTATATAGGTGAATTTTATCTCAATCAATCTCTTACCTCAAACAACAGCAGGTCCACCAAGTGAGTGAGAGGTGGCCACAAGCAGGGCTGGGCCTATTGGTGATCCAGATGCCCAGATGCTTTTCCTCTGCTGACCTGGGTACAGCTTTCCCTGCCTGTGCCTCACTGTCCCTACACACAGTAATTCCCTCCTTTAGCTGTGTCTGGTACTAAAACATCTGACCTCATTCTACTCAGAAAACTGGCTCTGTTGTCCAAAGGAAGCCACTGAGAATCTGGGATTCAAGTGGCAAGTCACACTGGGGGCAAATAGGATCCTCTAAGCCCTTTCCAGTACTGCTACTCTACTCAACTGCTGGGTGTGGTGGCGCATGCCTTTAATCCCAGCACTGGGGAGGCAGAGGTAGGAGGATTGCCTTGAGTTAGAGGCCACTCTGAGACTACATAGTGAATTCCAGGTTAGCCTGGGCTAGAGTGAAATCCTATCTCAAAACAAACAAACAAACAAACAAACAACCCCAAAACCAAACCAAACCAAAACAAACAAACAAACAACAAGCCGTGGTGGTGCACCCCCCCAAAAAAAAAGCCAGAAAACAGGAGAAACTGAGGCACAGGAAAGTTAAAGAACTTGCCTATGACCACAGAACCAGGAAGGGACATTGTAGGGTTGCCACTCTGGCGGTCAGACTCATGAGTGAGCAAGGATAACCACTGCTCCACTTGACCTTGACCTAGCCCTAGCCCTAGCAGCAAAGTGGAGATGGGCAAGAGGCAAAGAGAGTGGTGACACATCACTGAACATCCACTACTTTGCCCATGGGAAGCAAGTACTGAGTGAGTGAGCTCCAGGCCCAGTCCCTGTCCTTAAGCAGTTCACAATCTAGAGGGTGTGGTGGCACAGGAAAACAAATAAATGAAACAGAATGCTGGGAATTGTGCTGGGAGTAGTCAAGGAAGGCTTCCTGAAGGAGGAACATGTAAGCTGAAATGGAGGAAGAACAAGAAGGAGGGCAGGTTATACAGCATGGGCCAAGAGGTAAAGGGGCAAAGGTAAAGCAGACAGCTGGGCATGGTGGCACATGTCTTTAACCCCAGCACTTGGGAGGCATAGGTAGGAGGATCACCATGAGTTCGAGGCCACCCTGAGAATACAGACTGAATTCCAGGTCAGCCTGAGCTAGAGCGAAACCCTACCTTGAAAAACACACACACACACACACACACACACACACACACACACACACACACATGCCCTGAGCAGAGTGCCCAGTGGGAGCGAGGCAGCAGGAAAGAATGGTCCAGAAGGGCTCCTTGTCTCTGCTGTTCTAGCACTCGCAGGTTGAAGGACATCCCTCCAGCTTTTGGAAGAGGAAGCACAGGCAAGGCACAGCAGTGCTGGGTGCAGGTATTTTGGCTGCCAGGCATGTCATCATGTCACCCATCAGCCTCTTTGGGCTTCAGTCACCTCATTTGGAAAATGTGGGTAATGACAAAAGCATCCTGATGAAGTGGTCCCACTCAGGCAAATGTATTCTAAGGGGAAAAAAAATCCCAACACATTTTATGTCTGGTGTGAGTCACCGGGCTTATTTATAACAGAGATCTGAGAAAAAACCTGAAGGTCCTATCAAGGGGGCCAGTGGGGGCTGGTGGGGCTGTCGCAGGAAGGAATGTCACTGGTTTTTGACAATGACAACTCAGGTCATTAGAATGGGCAGGAACATTTCCAGCATTGTTAAGAGAAACAGGCTGGGCGTGGTGGCATATGTTTTTAATCCCAGCACTCTGAGATGCACAGGTAGGAGGATCACTGTGAGTTCGGGGCCACTCTGAGACTACATAGTGAATTCCAGATCAGCCTGGGCTAGAGCAAGAACCTACCTCGAAAACCACCCCCCCAAAAAAAAAAAAAGAGAAAAAGAAAATCAGTCCTCAACACGATATATGACAATTTTATACATGTATACAATGTATTTTGAACATATTGACTCTTCATTACTCCCTCTATCTGCCTCCTATTCTTGTTGAACCCCTTCCTCTTCCAAATAGTCCCTCTTTTAGTTTCATGTCTTTTTTTTTTTCCCCTATGACCCATTGAGTTTAACAAAGGCTGCTTACATGAGCATGGGTAAGGGGTTGTTTATTGGAGCTCAGGCAATGTACCAAAGAAAACATATCCCCTTCCCACAGCAATCATTAACTACCAGTAACTCCTCAGGGGAAAGGGATATTGTGAGCCCCTCCCCATCCGTGATGGACTATTGATGGGCCCAGTCTTGTGTAGGTAAACACAGCTGCTGTGAGGTCATGAATGCAACCACCCTGCCATATCCAGAAGACACCACTCCACAGCCCTCCTCCCCATCCTCTGGCTCTTACATTCTTTCCACTCCCTCTTCCATGATGATCCCCTGAGTCTTGGAGGGGGTGATATGGATGTCTCTTTAGAGCTGAGCACTCAACAGTCATCTACTCTCAGCACTTTAATGAGTTAGGAGTCTCTGCAGTAACCACCATCCACTGCAAAAAGAAGTTTCTTGGGACTGGAGAGATGGCTTAGCTGTTAAGCGCTTGCCCCGGTTTGAGGCTCGATTCCCCAGGACCCATGTAAGCCAGATGCACAAGGTGATACATGCATGTGGAGTTCGTTTGTAGTGGCTGGAGGCCCTGGAACACCCATTCTCTCTCTCTGTCTCTCTGTGCCTCTTTCTCTGTCTGCCTGTAGCTCTAAAATAAAATAAAATAAATAAATAAAAATAGAAAAAAGAAGTTTCTCTGGCCAAGGCTGAGAGCAGCACTCATCTAACCACAGTAGTTGGCTGTAAAATCACACAATGTAGAGTCAAGGGCTGGGCAAATCAGGGAGAAACAGAAACTTAAATGTGGCACCATGCACCATATACATGCCTCTAATCCCATCACTTGGGAAGTGGAGGTAAGGAAGATCAGGTGTTCTAGGTCATTTTCAGTTACATTGAGTGGGCTGTAAACACCCTACTCACTCTTGACTTCTGTTTGTAGAAAGTAATTTAGGTTAAACAAAACCACAACCACATCATCTATGGAGGGTTTCAGGCCTAGCCATGCCAAAGTTCTGGAATGTTCTTGGAGCCTATGAACACAGGATAAGATGGGAAAGAGACCAGTCAGCTGGAGGCTGGCCAAAAAGCCAAAAGAGAGAGACACACAGCTTCCAGCAGGCTGCCGGAGTTTTGAGGGGTACAGAGGAGCCAGGGCCCCCGTGCACATGAGGGTCTAGGTGCTGAGAACTGACGTCCAACTCTGGTTGGCAGAAAGAAATCCTGGGGAACAGAGCTGGGGGCAGGAAAGGAAAAGCCCTGGGAAGATGACATGAAATGACAATGAGTATTTGTTTATTGATCTGTTTTATGGAGTGCGAGCCTGGGGAAGAATTCCCAAAGGAGGTGAGGTCTAAGCTAAGACCAGAAATGAAGAGATAGGGGGAGGAGAATGTTAATAATGATAGCTCCCCTTATCGCACACTATTTATTATTTGCTAGATTTTGTTTAAGCTCTTCATTCATATTGGCCCCCTGAGTCCCGAGAACAACACTGAGAGGCAGGTTTGATTACTGTCCCAATTTTACAGATGAGGAAGCTGAAGGCAGAGGCCTAGAGCTACTGCTAGTTGCTCTGGCTCTAGATGGGCATACTCTGCTAACCCCCATCTGAGACCCAAGGGCTTATCCAAACAGAACAGAAAAGATGTCTATTCCTGGGCATCAGCACCTGCAAAGACTGGGCACTGAGAGAGTTGTATGACATAGTACTGGACATTGCACATGTGCGTTAGCTCTCTGAATCCCGCTAAGTGTTCCAACCTCATGCCCTCCCCACCCCCCTATTTTATAGAGAAGAAAGTGGAAGCTTGGAAGTTTCATCACTTGCCCAAGGCCACGCCAGGGCCTGTGTGAAAGACAGTGGTCCTATAGAAGAAAAGTTCGGGCCTCTGGTTGGATGCTGGAAGGGGGTCCCTTGGCTTATTGTCAGGTTAAGCTCTGGGTCCTTAGTGACTGTGTTAGGGTAGGGTGGAACACTGGCCTTGGGGGAGATCTGAGGTCTCATACTGCCTGACCTGTGTTACTCATTATCTCTTTCCTGCTGAGTCTTGCTTTTCCCACCCAAGAATGGGGAGGGAAGCTTCTGGTGGGTGGTGGTGGTGGTGGGGGAAAAGATGGCAACTATGTTTCAGCTATGTCACCATCCACTACCACTATTGGCATACTGTGGGAGTATGTCTGATCAGCTTCAGGCTACCCCTTAGCTTAGTGCCACATAAAGGCATTGGGGAAGGGCATGACTTTGTCCTAGATGCTCACCATCCCAGGACTAGGTGAACTGAGTCATATGCTCCTGATTTTCACATTGACCTTCCTGGGTTCTCTTTCACTTGCTACTGGACAGGGTCCAAGAGAGGCCCTGGGTTAGTACATACCATACCATAGGCTTGTCCTCAGTACAAGAAATTCCCAGAAGCCAGGCATGGTGGTGGTGCATGCCTTTAATCCCAACACTTGGGAGGTAGAGGTAGGAGGATTGCTGTGAGTTCAAGGCCACCCTGAGATTACATAGTGAATTCCAGGTAAGCCTGAGCTAGAGTGAAACCCTACGAGAAAAACAAACAAACAAACAAACAAACTCCCAGGGAATCCCCTCAAATCAGAGAGAATCACTTTAACAGAAAGGATTCCTAGGAGGCTGGAGAGATGGCTCAGTGATTAAGGCACTTGCCTGCAAAGCCTAACAACCTGTGTTTGATTCCCCAGTACCCAAGTAAAACCAGATTGAACAAGGTGGCACATACATCTGGAGTTTGTTTGTAGTGGCTAGATGCCCTGGCATGCCTATTCATTCTCTTTCGCTCACCTTGAAAATAAATAAATAAAAATATTTATTTATTTAATTTTTAGAGAAAGAGAGAGAGAGAAAATTGGTGCACCAGGGCCTCAGCTACTGCAATAGAACTCCAGATGCGTGCACTACCTAGTGGGATTGTGCAACCTTGTGCTTACCTCACCTTTGTGTGTCTGTCTGGCTTACATGGGATCTGGAGAGTCGAACATAGGTCCTTAGGCTTTGCAGCAAGCACCTTAATCACTAAGTCATCTCTCCAGCCCAATAAAAATATTTTTCTTTTAACAAAGAAAGGATGGAACTGGAGAGATGGCTTAGCAGTTAAGGCGCCTGCCTGTGAAGCCTAAGAATGCCCGTTTGATTCTCCAGGTCCTATGTTTAACCAGACACAAAAGTGACGCAAGCACACAATGTTGCACATGCGCACAAGGGGGAGCATGCATCTGGAGTTTGTTCACTGGTTGAGAGGCCACTGGTGAGCCCATTCTCCCTCTCTTTCCCCCTCTCTCTCTGTTTCTCTCAAATTAAAAAAAAAAAAAGAAAGAAAGGATGCTCGGCATGGTGGTCCATGTCTATATTCCTAGCACTTGGGAGGTGGAGGCTAGAGAATCAGTAGTTCAAGGTCATCCTAGGCTACAAAGAGACTTTGAAGCCACATATGACCCTGTCTAAGGAAAAAAAAAAAAAAAAAAAAGGAAAGGAAAGACATGACTTCAGCAGATGGGTCTCAGAGTGGTGACCCAAAGCTGAGTGACCTTGAGCAAGATGCTGATAGCTCTCCCCAGCAAAGTGGTTCTGTTAGTTATGTCCCACTGGTACTTCCCACCATAGGCCTGGTGTGAATGAATGTCCATTGAGAAGGGCTGCAGATCCTTGGTGGGGCTTGGAAGACTCACCACTCAGATGATATTCTGTCACATCCACAGCCATGATGTCCTGTGCAGTGACTGGGCCTGGAAAGAAAAGAGTCAAGGGCTGGAGAGATGGCTTAGAGGTTAAATGCTTGCCTATGAAGCCTAAAGACCCCGGTTCAAGGCTTGATTCTCCAGGACCCACGTAAGCCAGATGCACAAGGGGATGCAGGCATCTGGAGTTCGTTTGCAGTGGCTGAAGGCCCTGGCACGCCCATTCTCTGTCTGTCTGTTGCTCTTAAGTAAATAAATAATTTTTTTACAAAGTTCAAAGGGCTGGAGAGATGGCTTAGCAGTTAAGGCACCTGCCCGCTAAGCATAAAGAACACCGGCTCCAATCTCCAGGTCCCACATTTAGCCAGATGCAAAGTGATGCAAGGGCACAATGCCGCACTTGCCCACAAAGGGGCACACGCATCTGGAGTTCATTCAGAGCTGCTGAGAGGCTGCTGGTGTGTCCATTCTCTCTCTCTCTCTGCCTCTCCATCTCTCAAAAAAAAAAAATAAATAAAAATACTTTAAAAATGTTTGAAGCTGGGAATGGTGGCTAACACCTTTAATCCCAGCACTTGGGAGGCAGAGGTAGGAGGATTGCTGTGAGTTTGAAGCCATCCTGAGACTACATAGTGGGTTCCTCATCAGCCTGAGCTGGAGTGAGACCCTACCTCGAAAAACAAACAAAAAGTTTGGGTTGGAGAGATGGTTGGAGTGGTTAAAGATTCTTGTCTGCAAAGCCTATTTGCCCAGGTTTGATTGTCCTATATCCACATAAAGCCATATGTACAAAGTGGGGCATGTATCTGGCATTCATTTGCAGTGGCAGGAGGCCCTGGAGTGTGCATTCTCTATGTCCTTTCTCTCTCTACCTCTTTCTCTCTCTCTCCCTCTGCTTGCAAATAAATAAAAATTATTGAAAAAATCCAGGGCTGGTGCTTGCCTCCAGAGCCTAATGACCCAGGTTCAATTCCCCAGTACCTACATAAAGCTAGATACACATGGTGGTACATGCATCTGGAGTTCATTTGCAGTGGCTGGAAGCACTGTCTCCCCGACCCCCCACACTCTCTCTGTATCTCTCTGCTTGAAAATAAATAATTTTTTTGAGAGATACAGAGAGAGAGACAGACAGAGAGAGAGGGAGACAGATAGAGAATGGGCACGCCAGCAGTCTCTCAGCTGCTGTGAACGAAATCCAGATGCGTGCGCCCCCTTGTGGGCAAGTGCGGCATTGCGCCCTTGCGTCACTTTGTATCTGGCTAAACGTGGGACCTGGAGATTGGAACTGGGTTCTTAGGCTTAGCAGGCAGGCGCCTTAACCGCTAAGCCATCTCTCCAGCCCTAAATAATTTTTTTACAAGATTTTTAAAATTTTTATTTATTTATTTGAGAGAAAGAGGCAGAGAGAGAGAGAGAGAGAGATAGAATGGGCGCGCCAGGATCTCTAGCCACTGCAAATGAACTCCAGATGTGTGTGCCCCCTTGTGTATCTGGCTTATGTGGGTCCTGGAGAATGGAGCCTCGAACCGGGGTCCTTAGGCTTCACAGGCAAGCGCTTAACTGCTAAGTCATCTCTCCAGCCCCCTAAATAATTTTTTTTTTTTTTTTTTTTTTTTGGTTTTGCGGGTAGGGTCTCACTCTGGTCCAGGCTGACCTGGAATTCACTACGTAGTCTCAGGGTGGCCTCAAATATAAAAATATTGAAAAATTAAAGGCGCCAACAAACATAAATTTTGAAAAAAACAAAAATAAATTTTAAAAAAAGGACCTCATTTCAAGGTCGTCAGATAAAGCACAGGATAGGATGCCCTGTGGCATCAGAATTTCTAAGTAAGGCCCAAATATGCATGGGACATACTTATGCTAAAAATTATCTCTCTCTCTCTCTCTTTTTTTTTTTTTTTTTTTTTTTTTTTTTTCAAAGGTAGGGTCTCACTCTAGCTCAGGCTGACCTGGAATTCACAATGTAGTCTCAGGGTGGCCTCGAACTCATGGTGATCCTCCTACCTCTGCCTCCCTAGTGCTGGGACTAAAGGCATGCACCACCACGCCTGGCTTAATTATCTCTCTCTCTCTCTTTTTTTTTTTTTTTGGTTTTTCGAGGTAGGGTTTCACTTTGGTCCAGGCTGACCTGAAATTAACTATGTAGTCTCAGGGTGGCCTTGAACTCATGGTGATCCTCCTACCTCTGCCTCCCAGGTGCTGGGATTAAAGGCGTGCGCCACCACGCCCGGCTAATTATCTCTTTTTTTAAAAAAATATTTTATTTATTTATTTGAGAGAGAGAGAGAATGGGTGTACCAGGACCTCCAGGCATTGCAAACGAACTCCAGATGGATACACCCCTTGTGCATCTGGTTTATGTGGGTCCTGGAGAGTAAAACAGGGATCCTTTGACTTTTCAGGCAAACACCTTAACTGCTAAGTCATCTCTCTAGCCCATGTCTTTTTTTTTTTGAGGTAGGGTCTTACTCTAGCTCAGGGACCTGGAATTCACTATATAGTCTCAAGCTGGCCTCAAACTCACAGTGATCCTCCTACCTCTGCCTCTGGAGAACTAGTATTAAAGGCATCCACGCCAGGCTAAAAAACTATCTTGTGTTTGTCTGAAGCTCCAGAGTTAGCAGGCATCCTGTGTAACTGCCTCTGGGAACTGCCTCATCTACATCCTAACAGCAACAGTGAGAACTTAGGCAGCTTCCCTCACCACTGGGGCTTGCAAGTGATTTGAAAGGAAAAGGCCAAATTCCCACAATATTCTATTCCCAATCCTTTCCTGTATGGGATGCTTTCCTCCCTGCTCCACTCTCTTCTTTCAGGTTTTATGAACCACTGAGGTCTAAATTATTCTAGAAAGGCCTGGGAGCTCATACAAGCCATTACCTGAGCCTGGGTGATTGCTTACTGCCTTATTGTTGCTAAGTAAATCTGGCTCAGGGATGTGTTCCAAGTGGGTGGGTGAAGAGCATTCTGGAACAGGAGAAAAGGATGAGCTATACTGATTTCACTTAAGAGCAAAGAAACAAGGATTACCTTCCTCTCCCACCTCTGGGTTCCCTTGCAGCTCAGAGGTGCTGATACCCTGCAGGCCCCTGGCAGATGAGACAGAATGAAGGCAGAATGGTAGAGGGCTTGTTCAGCTCAGGGCATCTGTTATCCCTCGCTAACAGAAATGCCAACCAAGCATGACTGGATCTTCCAGCTCTTTAAAGAAAAGCCATATACTTGGATTTTTCTTGTTATTGTTTGACAGAGGGTCTCACTCTGTACTCCAGGCTGGCCTAGAGCTCAAAGGGTGACCTTGATCTCCTGATTCTTCTGCCTCTACTCCCCAAGTGTTAGGATTATAACACCACACCTACTAAGTTCTATATTTTCAAAAATATTCTTATTGGTGGGCATGGTGGCACACGCCTTTAATCCCAGTACTCGGGAGGCAGAGGTAGGAGGATCGCCATGAGTTCAAGGCCACCTTGAGACTACATAGTGAATTTCAGGTTAGCCTGGGCTAGAGTGAGTCCCTACCTTGAAAAACAAACAAAAAATACTTTTTATTATATTTATTTAAGAGAGGGGGGAGAGAGAATGGGTGTGCCAGACTGCTTGACACTGAAAACAAACTTCAGATTCATGTGCCACTTTGCAGGTTTTCCAAGCAAGTGCCTTAATCACTGAGCCTAACTCCATAGCTCACCTACTAACCTTTAAAAAATAATTAGGGCTGGAGAGATGGCTTAGTGGTTAAGGAACTTGTGTGTGAAGCCTAAGGACCTAGGTTCAATTCCTCAGTACCCTCATAAGCCAGATGTACAAGATGGTGCATGCGTCTGGAGTTTGCAGTGGCTAGAGGCCCTAGCACACCCATTTTCTCTTTCTCTCTGTCTCTGCTTCTCTCTCTATCTGCCTCTTTCTCTCAAATAAATAAATAAACATTTAAAAATTAACTTTTTTTTTGTTTTGGTTTTTTCCACGGTAGGGTCTCACTGTAGCTCAGGCTGACCTGGAATTCACTCTGTAGTCTCAGGATGGACTTGAACTCATGGCGATCCTCCTACCTCTGCCTCCTGAGTGCTGGGATTAAAGGCATGTGCCACCACGCCTGGCTCTTAAAAATTAACTATTTTTTAAAGATATTTATTTATTTATTTGGTTTTTTGAGGTAGGGTATTGCTTTAGTTCAGGCTGACCTAGGATTAACTATGGAGTCTCAGGGCGGCCTGGAACTCACGGTGATCCTCCTACTTCTGCCCCCTGAGTGCTGGGATTAAAGGCGTGTGCCACCACATCTGGCTGAAATTTTATATTTTTATTTACTTATTTGCGGGGGGAGGGGAGAGTGAGGAGAAGAAAATGTGCACACCAGGGTTTCTAGCCACTGCAAACAAACTCCAGATGCTGTACCACTTTGTTCATCTGGCTTAATGTGGGTACTGGGGAATCAAACTCAGGCAGGCAGGTTTTGCAAACAGTGCCTTTAACTGCTGAACAACCTCTCCCAGCACATTAATTACTTTTTGAGACATGATCTTGCTATCTTTTCTTGGCTGGGCTTGAATTTCTGGGTTCAAGCAATTCCCATGTTTGACCTTCCTGAATAGCTTTGTTCTACAGGAGCAAACCACTACACCCAGCTTCCTGACTTATATTTATTTTTAGTAAAAGGCGAAAGATTTATTTGATCTGAAGAGGAACCAGAATATTATTTATTTATTTTGTGTGTGTGTGCATAAGCACACATGTCACACATGCACCACTTTGCATCCAGCTTTAGGTAGGTGCTGAGGAATCAAACCCAGCCCAACAAGCATTACCCATAAAGGCCTTTAACTGATGAGCCATTTCTCCAGCCCCTTCCCAACTTTTTTTTTTTTTTTTGAAGTAGGGTCTCATTCTAGCTCAGGCTGACCTGGAATTCACTCTGTAGTCTCAGGGTGGCCTGAACTCACGGCAATCCTCCTTCTTCTGCCTCCCAAGTGCTGAGATTAAAGGCGTGCGCCACCACGCCCAGCTCCCAACTTAAAAAAAAAAATATTGTATTTATATATTTATTTGAGCAAGAGTGAGACAGAAAGAGGCAGAGAGAGAGAGAGAGAAAGAGAAAGAGAGAGAGAGAGAGAATGGGCACGCCAGGGCCTCCAGCCTTTGCATGCATGCACCACCTTGTGCATCTGGCTTATGTGGGTCCTAGGGGATTGAACCTGGGTCCTTTGGCTTTGCTGGCAAGCTCCTTAACTGCTGTCTCTCCAGCCCCCAACTTCTATTTATTTATTTGTTTATTTATATTTATTTGTTTTTTCCAGGTAGGGTCTCACCCTAGCCCAAGCTGACCTGGAATTCACTCTGTAGTCTCAGTGTGGCCTCGAACTCATGGAGATCCTCCTATCTCTGCTTCTG
Organism: Orientallactaga sibirica; assembly: GCA_036365145.1. Classification (NCBI taxonomy): domain Eukaryota; kingdom Metazoa; phylum Chordata; class Mammalia; order Rodentia; family Dipodidae; genus Orientallactaga; species Orientallactaga sibirica. Next base: position 6,042,342 of record JAEOAD010000042.1, on the reverse strand, counting down.
GACAGCTGGGATTAAAGGTGTGCACCATCACACCTTGCCCTTCCCAACTGTTAAATGTTGATATCAGTTTACAAAAAAAAAAAAAAAAAAAAAAAAAAAAAAAAAAAGCCCACATGATTCAGACACAGTGTACCACTCCCCCTAGCTTGCCTTCTTCCAAGCATTCTGCATGCTACCTTTGGGATCAGGGTCCAAGTCAGAGAGTAAAGTTGAGACACTGGGCATTTTGGGGAATTTTGGAGTTCTCCCCAAGCTGTGGCTTTGGAGTCTAGAAGTAGCACATATATGGGGTGCTATAACCCAAGGGTACATGGTCTCATGATGCAAGGCAGATGAAAGTGTACAGCCAGCTCCTGGTTCCCTGCTCTCCTGATGCTGCTCCCACAATGATGAGATGAGAGTTGTCATGGTGATGGGAGGCAGTGCTAAGTCAGAAAGGCATCACCCATCCTGGCTTGAGATGATAATAATAGCCAACCTCACTGGGGTACTTCTTAGGCCCCAAGCACAGTTTTAAGCATCGTGTCATTGACCTCAAGATAGGTATTATGATCATGTCTGGTTTGTAGAGCAGAGTAATTTGCCACACAACTCATAAGTAAGTGTTCAGCCTAGGCTGTCTGGCTCTGAGCTTTTCACCACTGTGTCTTACCACAGGTGGGTAAAGCATTTTAAAAAGGTTGCCTAAAGGCTGGAGGGATGGTTTAGCGATTAAAGTACTTGCCTGTGAAGCTTAAGGACCCAGGTTTGATTCCCCAGAACCCACATAAGCCATATGTACATGGTGGCACATGAGCATGCAGTTTGTTTGCAGTGGCTAGAGGCCCTGGCATGCCCATTCTCTCTCTCTTTCTTTGACTCTCTCTCTAATAATTCAATAAAAAAATGTAGCCAGGTGTGGTGGCGCAAGCCTTTGATCCCAGCTCTTGGAAGGGAAGGCAGAGGTAGGAGGATCGTCGTGAGTTCGAGGCAACCTGAGACTGAATTCCAGGTCAGACTGAGCTAGAGTGAAACCCTACCTCAAAATAAATAAATAAAAAATAAAATTAACTAACTAAATAACATATATATATATATATATTTTTTTTTTTTGGTTTTGCGAGGTAAGGTCTCTCTGGTCCAGGCTGACCTGGAATTAACTATGTAGTCTCAGGGTGGCCTCAAACTCTCAGCGCTCCTCCTACCTCTGCCTCCCGAGTGCTGGGATTAAAGGCGTGCGCCACCACGCCTGGCTTAACTAAATAAAATATTAAAAAATATTGCCTAAGAACTGTATGCTTCAAATGGCTCACTATGTACAAGCCCAAGGCAGTCCTAGGTCCTGGTAGAAGGGGGTCTGGACACACTAAACATAGTATGTTTGACAACATGCATACCAGCCTGCCTTGGCCTTGCCAGGAATCTCATAACACTGCAGGGCTCTTTCTTGTACACCTGGCCCAAGTTGGCTTCACAAAGGGAAAGATCAAGCAATGAGGGCAGCCCAGTGTGCACGGTACTGCCAGAACGTCAGGCTGTATCAGGACTCTGGCTGTTGGTGACATGTATCCAAGGTTGATATACCTCACACCCTAGTATTCCAAGCACCCGCTTCCCTTCCCCCCACCATAGCACATTCACCTTGGGATGCGTGATATCAAGGAAGGTGTGAATGACTGCTAGGCACACACCCTGCTGCAAAGGGTTTGAAGCCAGGGCACATTTGCCTGACTGGAGGGAGGAGGACAGGGCAGATGGGGAGACTTCTGCAAGGGGGTCACCTTGAGCCTTAAATTTGTAGTCAGTTGCAGCCAGCTCTGAATCCCAGATATGCCTCTGGCTCAAGTGGCCTTAGGCAATTTTCTCAGTCTCTTTGAGCCTTAGATGTAGGTGGCACACACCTTTAGTCCTAATGCTTGGGAGGCAGAGGTAGGTGGATCACCGTGAGTTCAAGGCCACCCTGAGACTGAGTGAATCCCAGGTCAGCCTGGGCTAGAGTGAGACCCTACCTTGAACCCCTCCAAAATGGCAGGGGGTTCATGACTGCCCTGTGAGAATGCCAGAAGGGTAGATTGAGTAGGTAAATAATGCTTGGCAAATATTAGCTTCGGTGGTTACTGGCCTGGCCATGGTCCAGACAGGTCCCTCATCTAATTCCTAGACCGAATAGTGGACTTGTGTGGACAACACTGCCAGCCTGCAGATGTGTTGTGTTTTATTTAAATGTAAGTGAATTGTATTTTTAAAATATTTTATTTATTTGTTGGGGGGGGGGGAGAATATGGGTGTGCCAGGGCCTCTTGCTGCCGCATACGAACTCTAGCTGCATGAGCCACTTTGTATATCTGGATTTACATGGGTAAATTGAATCTGGGTCAGCAGGCTCTGCAAACAAGCATCTTCAGCTATTGAGCCAACCTCCTAGTCCCCATGTTTTTTTTTTTTTTTTTTTTTTTTTTTGGTTTTTGCAAGGTAGGGTCTCACTCTGGTCCAGGCTGACCTGGAATTAACTATGTAGTCCCAGGGTGGACTTGAACTCTCGGCAATCCTCCTACCTCTGCCTCCCGAGTGCTGGGATTAAAGGCGTGAGCCACCACGCCCGGCTAGTCCCCATGTTTTTTACATATTTTATTTATTTATTGCAAGCAGAGAGAGAAAGGGGGGTGGAGAATGGGTGCACCAGGGCCTCTAGCCACTGCAAACTCCAGATACATGTGCCACTTTGTGCATGTGGCCTTATGTGGGTATTGGGAAATCAAACCCAGGTCATTAGTCTTTACAGGCAAATGCCTTAACAGTTGAGCTAACTCTCCAGCGCCCCCCCCTCAGGTTATTTATTTTTTATTTGTAAAAATATATTTATTTATTTGTTTGTTTGAGAGAGAAAGAACGAGGTAAGACAGAGTGTGTGTGAGAGAGAATAGGCACACCAGGGCCTCCAGCCCCTGAAAATGAACTCCAGATGCATGTGCTTCCTTGTGCATCTGGCTTACATGGGTCCTGGGGAATTGAACTGCGGTCTTTTGGCTTTGCAGGCAAACATCTTAACCACTAAACCATCTTCTCTAGCCCCCTCAGTTTAGTTTTTTAGTTTTATTTATTATTTATTTGTAAGCAAAGAGGGAGGATGGGTGCACCAGGGCCTTTTGCTACTACAAGCAAACTCCAGATGCATGTGCCACCCTGTGCATGTGGTTTACATGGGCCCTGGGGAATCAAACTTGGGCCATCAGGCTTTGCAAGCAAGCACTTTTAACTGTTGAGCCATCTTTCCAGCTCCCCAATTTATTTCAATTTATTTTATTTTACAAATATTTTTATTTGTCAGGCATTGTGGTGCACACCTTTCATCCCAGCACTTTGGAGTCAGAGGTAAGCTGGATTTACTACTCATATACTGGTAAGGGTGAGTTAGGAGAGGTTCTGGGAGACAAAGTAAGTGACTTGCCTAAAGCCAGAAGTGGATGGGCCTTTCCAGTCCTTCTTCCCATAGCAGCCATAGTCCCTTGCCCAGGACTTCATGTGCCTCTTCCCCGTCACCCGCCAGATGTTCTGTGGTAAATCCTGATACTATCCTTACTCTGCAGAGGAGGATAGGAGGTTCACAGAACGACACTGAATTGGCTCAAGGCTGCCCAGCCACTGCATGGGAGAACTGAGACTGGGCCAGGTCTGGTTCTACAGCAAGTACCCTTAATGACTTTAGTCACTACCCTAAAATTCCCAACCCAGGCGATGTGAATAGGCTCCCTGTGGCAGGCAGCCTAGAGGTCTGTCAGACAAGAGGGGGCTGTAGCTTCAGCTAGGGCAAGGATGCTGACAAAGCATCCTAGGATGGCTAGTCACCAGAGCTGGAGCTTCTGACACAGGGGAATGAGCTCTGCAGGAGCCAGCTGGGGCTGCTCCAGGCCCTCATCTGAGCCAAGACTGTATGACTTCCTCCTTGAGCACCCCTCCAGGTCTGATCTAAGTTCAGCCTGTAGTGTACACTGGGTAGAACTTGCTCATTAAAAACAGCTCCTACTTCACAGTCTGGCTCAGTGGTACCACCTAGCAATAATCTCCCCACTTTTTAAAAAATTTATTTTTATTTATTAGAGACAGAGAGAAGGAGAGAGATAGCACCAGGGCCTCTAGCCACTGCAAATGAACTCCAGATGCATGCACTAGCATGTGCATCTGGCTTTCATGGAACCTGGAGAATTGAACCAGGGTCCTTAAGCATTGCAGGCAAGTGCCTTAACCGCTAAGCCATATCTCCAGCCACCTCCCCACTTTTTTCCTAAATATTTTATTTCTATTTATTTATTTGTTAGAGACAGAGAGAGAGAGACTGAACAGGTGCTCCAGGGCCTGTATCCACTGCAAATGAACTCCAGATGGATGCGTCACCATGTGCATCTGGCTTATGTGGGCTCTGGGAAATCAAATCTGGGTCTTTAGGTTTCACAGGCAAGTGCCTTAACTGCTAAGACATCTCTCTAGCCCAATGCACCAACTTAAAAAAAAAAAAAAAAACATATTTGGCCAGGTGGCACATGCCTTTAATCCCAGCACTTGAGAGGCAGAGGTAGGATTGCCATGAGTTTGAGTCCACCCTGAGACTACAGAGTGGATTCCAGGTCAGCCTAGGCCAGAGCAAGTCCCTACCTCGAAAAACAAAAAACAAAAAAATTTAAAAAATATTTGGCCGGTGAGGTGGTGCATGCCTTTAATCTCAGCACTCAGGAGGCAGAGGTAGGAGAACTACCTTCAGTTCAAGGCCACCCTGAAACTACAGTGTGAATTCCAGGTCAGCCTGGGCTAGAGCGAGACCCTACCTCAAAAAAAAAAAAAAAATGGGGGCTGGAGGGATTGCTTAGTAATTAAGGTGCTTGCCTGCAAAGCCAAAGGACCCACGTTAAATTCCCTAGGACCTATGTAAGCCAGATGTACAAGGGGGCACAAGCATCTGGAGTTTGTTTGCAGTGGCTAGAGGCCCTGGCGCACCCATTCTCTCTCTCTCTCTCTGCCTATTTCTGTATCTCTCTCCCAAATAAATAAATAAAAATTAAAAAAATAAAATAAAAAGCCAGGTGTAGTGGCACATGCCTTTAATCCCAGCATTTGGGAGGCAGAGGTAGGAGGATTACTGTGAGTTCAAGGCCACCATGAGACTAGTTCAGCCTGAGCTAGAGACTCTATCTCAAAAACAAAAACAAACCAGGTCCAGGTGTGGTGGCAAATGCCTTTAATCCCAGCATTTGGGAGGCAGAGGTAGAAGGATTGCCATGAATTCGAAGCCACCCTGAGACTACATAGTGAATTCCAAGTCAGCCTGGGCTAGAGTGAGACCCTACCTTGAAAAACAAACAAACAAACAAAATTTACAGGAAGAGAGATAGAGATAGAGAGAGAGAGAAAAGACAGAGACACAGAGAATGGGCACACCAGAGCCTCCAGCTGCTACAAACGAACTCCAGATGTCTGCTCCACTTTGTGCATCTGTTCGTTTGTGGGTACTGGGGGATTGAACCCAGGTTGTTAAGCTTTGCAGGCAAGCGCATTAACCCCTGAGCCATCTCTCCAGCCCCATCTCCTCACTTTTTTTTTTCCCCAAGGCAGGGTCTCACTCTAGCCCAGGCTGACCTGGAATTCACTCTGTATTCTCAGGGTGACCTCAAACTCATAGCCATCCTCCTACCTCTGCCTCCCGAGTGCTGGGATTAAAGGGGTGCGCCACCACCCCGGCTCCCTCCCCACTTTTATATGGACATAATATATGCTAAGCACTTAACACTGGGTCTGGTATGTAGTAGGTACTGATCATACATAGACCTGGTGATTGGATAGATTTCTGGGTTCCCATTTCACAGATGAGGAAGCTGGAGCTCTGGAGCCTTCAGCACAAGAGTAGCTAGCTGCTCTGGACTTCATGCTAGGGAGTGATGGCTTTGGGCCTGAGCTCTGGGCCACCATACTGACCGTGACTCCTGGGAGAGGGTGGACAGAGCAGGGAGAGAAATGGAGGAAGAACCACTACCTGCCCTGATGCAGCCCCCTCCTGGGCTTGTCGGGAGTTTTGTGCCTTGACCAAAGAGGGCTGGTGGTGGTCTTTGTGTCCCTGCTTCTCACTCCACCCCATCTCCTTGTTCAGTGTCCTTGTAGCATGACCAGCAAGGTGTTGGCTCCCCTTACTCCCACCCTGATGCCAGCAGGTAATGGGAAGGATGGCATGGGGATTGATATGGGGGGAACCTCAGTGTTCTAGGCTGTGAGCTTCTTCCAGACCTGTAGGTTTGGAAACCTGTGCAAGTGTCTCTCCCCCACAACACTTTCTGAGATAGCCACATCCTGGCTTTATCCCCCCAAACCCCCAAGTACAGACTGGCTAGAGGTGGGTGGCAGCTGACATTAAGCACCTACTGTGTGCCAAGCATAGTGCCAAGATTTGCCCTGTGTTATCTCAGCGAATCCTCCCACCAGCCCTTCGAGCTGGATGGGGGCGGAGGCGGGGGGGAGGGTAGGCCGGGGGGCGGCAGCAGCTGCTGTGCCCCCTTACCAGGTTAGATACCCAAGTGCAAGAAATGAATTGTCCAGAGTCATCGGTGCTCACAAGAGGATGGGGTCCAAACCTGGAAGCCGTCATTCTTCTGGGCTGCATGGACAGTGTTTCAGATTGGTGAGGAGGAAAGGGGAGACAGGGAGTTTGCGTGGTGTCCTAACCCTTCCTGTTCCTTCTTTGGATGGGTTGTTGCATTGACTTGGGTGGGTCTCTTGTCTCTTCAAGGTCTCCGTTTTCTGATTTCTAATAGGACTACTGTTGTTGCTTTTTAAGCCTGTCACCCTGACTGGGGGAAGGGGACGAGAGTCTAGCCCGCAGGTTTCTCAGACTCTTTCGCTGGCTGGGGAGAGTGACCACACTTCCTTATAGTGACCACAGGCTCACCAAGGAGGCAGACTCAGGGACCCCTCCACCCACAGGCTTGGCTCCATCCACCCAAGTCTCCAGCCCTGAGGGTCCCCTTGGGCTCTTTTGGAGACCACAGACTTTCTGGAAATGGGGTGCGACGCGCCCCTTCGGACCCAGCAAGCATTCTTGCACAGGGACTCCCCCAGGGCATCTTAGGGGACTGGAGAGTTGAGGGGCTATCCAGGGAACCCCAAGAGAATATGAGGTCCAGACCGAGGCAGGGAGGACAGTCAGGGTGCCGAGTGTGACCGTGAGGGGTGTGCGGCCGGCGCGGGCGCAGGGGAGGCGTGTAAATAGCGGGGTGCGCCGCCGAGTGTGCGCGGGCGGACAGGCGGGCGCGGGGCGATGCGCAGTGAGCGCGGAGCGGCCGGGGCCGGAGCCAGGGCAGTGCGCTCGGGTGCAGGCGAGCTGAGTGTGCGGGAGCCCGGGAGTGAGGTGGGGTGGGGGGGGACTACGTGCGTCCGTGCTCCGGGATCGGCAGGCTGCGTGTATACTCACCCCGGTTCCTCCGAGGGACACCGCTCGGGTTCTGACTCCCGTTCCCCCTTGGCCGGTCGGCCTCCGCAGTTCGCACGCACCCACGCCAGCCGCGACGCCGCCCCTGCAGTGTCGCTGGTCGCCCGCCTCGGAGCGGCGCGGAGCGGGTCGGGGGCTCGGCTGGGCCGGGTGACGGACGGGAGCAGCGCCGCAGTCCGGGCACGCTCCCAGGAGCCCGCCGCGCGCTCCCTTGCGCCCGCCCGCCTGTCCGTCCGCCCGCCCGCTCCTGCTGTAATTTAAAGTGACAACCCCGAGCGCTCGCCCTACGCCGGGGAGCCGAGCAGCGCGGCTCGGAGCTGAGCCGGAGATCCCCAAGCGCTTCCCAGTGGGGTGGGATGGAGGGGGAATTCTCGATCGTGTGGGGTGCGGAGCCGAGCCGGGTGTGCTCAGTGGGACGGCGGAGAGGGCGGTGGAGCCCTGCAAGCAGCCAGCAGGCCTGGTTTGAATCCTAGCCCCGCTGTGGCCCCTGGTTATGTTCTTCCTCTTCTAGGCCTCAGTTTCTTTATCTGTACAACGGACCTGAGACTGACTACCACCTCCTGGGAGCCACCAAAAACAAACCAGCAGGCAGCCCAACAAGGAAGTGTCCCCCTTCTCCAAATAGATGAAGCCCTCCCACGACTGTAGGTCAGACCCCCATGCTGGTGGCTTACAGCATCATCTAATGCCATCTCTGCAGTGACCTCATCTGGTCAGGCCCACTCGGTTTTATTTATTTATTTATTTATTTATTTATTTATTTATTTATTTACTGTTTATTTATTGGTTTTCCGAGGTAGGGTCTCACTCTAGCCCAGGCTGACCTGGAATTCACTACGTAGTCCCAGGTGGCCTCAAACTCACAGCGATCTTCCTACCTCTGCTTCACCCCCCCCCCCAGTGCTGGGATTAAAGGCGTGCACCACCACGCCTGGTTTTCTTTTGTTTTTCCAACATAAGGAGACAGGCTCAGAGTGAATAGCAAGGTCACATTTCCAAAGGTCAAGCCAGTACTTGAACACAGGTCTGTGTGACTTCATGGCCTTTCCTTTTTTTAAACCTCTTAAGGGTCATGCTTTCTCTTCCAGAGGAATGAATGAATCATTCAGGAGATATTTATGACGCTGTCACCCGGGGCTCTCGGCACAGTGCCAGGTGTGGGCGATCTTCCATCTTCCGGGAACAGGGGACAGGTCCCTCCCTGCCCGCGCAGTCTGGCAGGGAGACAGGGCACACATTAGGAGGGGCTGGATGTGTGGGAAAGGCCCACGTGTTGTGGGCACAGGAGACCAGGATGGGTAGGCAACTGGTACGGTAGGTAGGGAAGGGGGTGGGAATCCCAGGGGATGGCCATGTGGCCAGGCCGTGGTGTGCGGGTACTGCCCAGATGTCTGTGGAAAGCAGACACTCTTGGTCCAGAAAGCCTGACTAGGCCAAAGGGAGACTGCAACTTCATTCTCACCTGTAGGGGTGCCCTTGTTTTCGTTGCATTTCCTGAACCTGAAATGGGAAAGAGGGGAGTATTGATTATGTCTGGGTACTGGGCCATGGGCTTTTGGTACCGTTTCCCATTTAACTTTATGGTTTTCTGCAGCTTTAATAAGTCTGAGACCATTTTCTATGAGGACACTGAGGCCTGAAGAATAACTAGGCTTTCCTTCAGTGGGGAGAGGGGAGAGAGGCAAACCATGTGTTAGTCTAACTAAGGTTAGACTGAAAACTGGGTGTGATGCACGCCTTTAATCCCAGCACTCGCGAGGCTGAGGTAGAAGGACCACCATGTCAAGACCAGCCTAGGCTACAGTGAGTTCCAGGTCAGCCCGGGCTAGAATGAGACCTTGCTTCAAAAACAAACAAAAAAGTGTATACTGAGAAAGGCTTCTGTTGCAGGAGCCAAAGGTAAAGCTGAAGCTGGCCCACTTCTTGTATAACCATAGGTTACTCCTACATGAACTGGAGTGACCTTGAAGTGAAACCTTGTCAATTTCATGTTTAAAACCCTTTAATGACCACAAACACATAAGCACATGCACCAAAAGACAGGACTAGAATGTTAACAGCAGCTCTAAACCAGAGACCACAAACGCCCACCAACAGTCCCATGTGTAAATGCACTGAGGAAGTCATGCAGTCTAAGCAGAAAATGAGAAGAAACAGGGTTGGGGAGATGGCTTAGCGGTTAAGGCACTTGCTTGCAAAGCCCAAGGACCCAGGTTTGATTCCCCAGTACCCATGTAAGCTAGGTGCACGGGGGGGCGGGGTTGCACATGTCTGAAGTTTGTTTACAGCTGCTGGAGGCCCTGGAGTACCTATTCTCTCTCTCCCTTTGCACATATATAAATATAAATATAAATATAAATATAAATATAAATATAAATATATATTTAAACTTTTTAAAAAATTTAAAAAATTATTTCTTTGGAGAGAGACACAGAGAGAGAGAGACAGAGAGAGAGAGAGGGAGAGGAAGACAGAGATGGGCACGCCAGCAGTGTCTCAGCTGCTGGGAACGAAATCCAGATGTGTGCGCCCCCTTGCGTCACTTTGCATCTGGCTAAACGTGGGACCTGGAGATTGGAATCGCTGGAGATTGGAACCAGTGTTCTTAGGCTTAGGAGACAGGCGCCTTAACCCCTAAGCCATCTCTCCAGCCCAAAATATATATTTTTTAAAAAGCACATGACTAGGGCCAGGTGTGGTGGCGCACGCCTTTAATCCCAGCACTCGGGAGGCAGAGGTAGGAGGATCGCTGAGAGTTCAATATCACCCTGAAACTACATAGTGAATTCCAGTTAGCCTGGGCTAGAGTGAGACCCTACCTCGAAAAAAAACATAAATAAATAAATAAATAAATAAATAAATAAATGAAAAGCACATGACTGGCTCTTCCCTGGTCCTTGGCTTTCTGCCTTACCATGTGATCTCTCTGTCTAACACTATGATGCCACCTGTCATGATGTGACCCAGCCTTCACCATGGTCCAAATCAATGGTACCACCCAATTTTGATCTTTCAGTTTCTAAAACTGTGAGCTAAGTAAACTACTTTTCTTTTTCCTTCATTATTTCTTTCCTTCTCTCTCCCTCACCCCCACCTTTGTTGTTGAGACAGAATCCCACTGTGTAGACCAGGCATACAATCATCTTGCCTAAGCCTCCTGAGTGCTGGAATTGCAGGTAGTACTGGCTTACACCTCTTCTCGCCCACCTTTTCTTTTCTTTTCTTCTTCTTTTTAAATTTTTAAGTACTTAAAAAAACCTTTTTTATTTGCAAAGGGAAAGAGAGAGAGAATGAAAATGGGCATGCCAGGGCCTCTAGCCACTGCAAACAAACTCCACATGCATGTGTCACTTTATGCATCTGGTTTTACATAGGTACTGGGGAATCCAACCCAGGCTGTCAGGCTTTGCAACTAAGGCCTTTAACCCCTGAGCCATCTCTCCAGCCCATCTCTTTTCTTTCCTTTCTTTCTTTTTTTACTCACGTAGGATCTCACTCTGGCCCAGGCTGACCTGGAATTCACTATGTAGTCTCAGGGTGGCCTCAAACTCACAGCAATCCTCCTACCTCTGCCTCCTGAGTGCTGGAATTAAAGGCATGTGCCACCATGCCTGGCTGTGGGTCTCACTTTTTAAAGTTTTTTTTTAAATTTATTTATTTGACAGAGAAAGAGGGAGAGAGAGAGAGAGAGAGAATGGGCATGCCAGAGCCTCCAGCCACTGCAAACGAACTCCAGACGCCTGTGCCCCCTTGCATCTGGCTAACGTGGGTCCTGGGGAATCGAACCTGGGTTCTTTGGCTTTACAGGCAAACACCTTAACCTCTAAGCCATCCCTCCAGCCCTAGAACAGTTTTTTTTTTTTTAATTCTTTTTTGTTTTTGTTGTTGTTGTTGTTTTTCAAGGTAAAGTCTCACTCTAGCCCGGGCTGACCTGGAATTCACTATGTAGTCTCAGGGTGGCCTCAAACTCGTGACAATCCTCCTACCTCTGCTTCCCAAGTGCTAGGATTGAAGGCATGCATCACCACACCTGGCCTTATTTTTATTTATTTGAGAAAGAGAAAGAGGCAGATAGAGAGAGAATGGGCATGCTAGGGCTTTCAGCCATTGCAAACAAACTCCATAAGCATGTACTATCTTGTGCATCTGGCTTATGTGGGTCCTGGGGAATCAAACCTGGGTCCTTTGTCTTTGCAGGTGAGTGCTTAAACCTCTCCAGCACCCCCTTTTGGTGTTTCAAGGTAGGGTCTTGCTTTCTAGCCCAAGCTGACCTGGAATTCACTATGTAACCTATGTGCGTGCGTGCATGTGTATTTGCATTCAGAGAGAGACAGAGAGAAGAGAGACACAGAGAGAAAGAGAGAGAGAGAGAGACAGAGACAGAGACAGAGAAAGAAAGAGGGATAATGGGCACATCAGGACCTCTAGCTACCGCAAACAAACTGCAGATGCAACGCACTTCTTTCTTTCTTTTTTTTTTTTTTTTTTTTTTTTGCTTTTCAAGGTATCTATATATGTGATTTGCTCCCATACAGATTATAAAAACACCTTGTGTGGCTAAGGCTGCACTGCAAATAGAACCACGCTTTACAGGCCCTGGTGAGCTGGCCTTGCTGGCCTTTCTTGTTTGAAATGCCACCATCCCCCTTACTCACCAAGCTCACTCCTCCTGGGCCTTCTGGCATTCCTGACACCTGCCAAGCCATTTTCTGCTTCAGGACTCTCACTTGCTGGTCCCTCTGCCTGTAATGTTTTTCTTTTTTTTCTTTCTTTCTTCTTTTTTTCCGAGGTAGGGTCTCACTCTAGCTCAGGCTGACCTGGAATTCACTCTGTAGTCTCAGGGTGGCCTCGAATTCAAGGCGATCCTCCTATCTCTGCCTCCCAAGTGCTGGGATTAAAGGCCTGTGCCACCACACCCGGCCTGTAACATTTTTCTTGATCTGGCTGAGACTGTCTGGGGACAGGGGACAGTCTTCTATGTCCTATATCTTCTATGCATCACCCTAAAAGAGCCACTTTTCTGAGAGGCTTGATCACCCCACATAGAAGAATCCTCCACCAACAACTAATGTCTCCTATAGCATGCTCTTTTTCTTCCTTCATTCCCTCCCTCCCTTTCTTCTTTTCTTTTTTGTTTTTTTTGTTTTGTTTTATTTACATTTTCCCCAAGGTAAGGTCTCTAGCCCAGGCTGACCTGGAACTCATTCTGTAGTTCCAGGCTGGCCTTAAACTCATTGCAATCCTCCTATACCTCTGCCTCCTGAGTGCTGAGATCAAAGGTGTGGGCCACTATACTTTCTTTCCTTTTTTTTTTTTTTTTTCTGAGGTAGGGTCTCACTCTAGCTCAGGCTGACCTGGAATTCACTATGTAGTTTCAGGTGGCCTTGAACTCATGGCGATCCTCCAACCTCTGCCTCCTAAATGCTGGGATTAAAGGTGTGCTCCACGCCCAGCTGGCCTGCCTTTTTATTTTTTTTTAGTTTCTTCTTCTCTCTTCCCTCCCTTGCCTCCCTTACTCTTTCTTTCATTCCCCTCCTCTTCTTTTTATCTTCTTCAAGACAAGAGTCTCATCCTGTGGCCCAGGGTGGACTGAAACGCACTTTATAGCTCAAAGTGGCCAGGAACTGGAGATAATCTTGCCTTAACCTCTCAAATGCTAGGATTACAGGCATAAACCACCATGCCATGCCTGGTTTATTTCTTTCTTTCACAAATCAGCTATAATCTGCAATTATTGCATGTCTCATTTGCTGTGTTCTCTCATTGGATTAATAGTTGTGAATACATGGCCCACTTAACCGTTAAGTCAAGACCAAGTGCTCATTAATACCATGCAAAGGCATTGAATCCTTATCCCAGCCCCTTGGGGAGATACTATTCTTAGCCCCATTTTATAGCTGAGGCAATTGTGATTCAGAGACCTTATGTAACTTGTTCTTGATCACACAGCTGGAAGCAGTGGGACCAGGACCTGAATGGAAGCAGTTTTGCTCCAGAGTCCTTGCTCTCTCTCTCTCTCTTTATGCATGTGTGTTTGTCTGTGTGTGTGTGTGTGCGTGCACACGTGTGCGCGTGCATGCGCACGTGTACCCACATGTGCAGATGTGCAAGTCCTATGTGCATGGCTATGAAAGCCAAAAGACAGCACTGGGTATCTTCCTTTATCATTATTCTGCCTTGTTTCCTTGAGACAAGTCTCTCACTGCTCACAGAAAAGAGCTTCTGTGGGAGTCAGGCTGGCTGACTGTGAAGCCCCAGGAATTCTCTGCTCTCTGCCCACCCCCATCCAGGACTGGGGTTCCAAGTCCAGTTCTTTTCCTTTTCAAGTTCACATCTCAGGTCAGGAAGATGTGAACTTAAATTCTCATGCCAGGCAAAATATTTTCCTTTCCTGAATCAATGCCTTCATCCATACACGGGGAACAAAGCCATTGGGTCCTTCCTCATAGGTTGAAGAACATTGAATAAATTCATGTCTGGGTCCAGCAAGTCCTCAGTAGTTGGAAGCCAGGCCTTACTTTCCCCTCATATTTCCTTTGAAATAATTATAATCATGAAATCTACATAGTATTTTGTTTTATTATTATTATTATTATTACTACTTTTTTTTTTTTTGGTTTTTCAAAGTAGGGTCTCACTTTAGCCCAGGCTGACCTGGAATTCACTATGTAATCTCAGGGTGGCCTTGAACTCATGGTGATCCTCCTACCTCTGCCTCCCAAGTGCTGGCATGTGTTAAAGGCATGCATCACCACATCCGACTAGTTTTTTGAGGTAGGTTTTTGCTCTAGCCCAGGCTGACTTGGAATTCACTATGCGGTCTCAGGCTGGCCTTGAACTCATAGTGATCCTCCTACCTCTGACTCCTGAATGCAGGGATTAAAGGCATGCACCATCACACCCAGCCTATGTAGTATTTGACACTGTACAAATGGGGCTGGACAGATGGCTGAGCAGTTAAGACACTTGCCTGTACAAATGCTTTCTCTCCCCTTGCCTCATGTCATCCTCACAATACTTGATGATGATCTATCTCAGTTTGTGGAAAGGCATGAGGCAATGGAATACTTTCCAGAGCTCACAGATAGAATAAAAGATTGTCATGGAGGGGTAGTGTTGACTATTGTGGGGAGAGGGGAGAAGTCTGATAAGATGTGGCCCTTTGGGCATGGCTGAATGAGAGGGTGAGGCAGCCAGGATTCCACAGCTGAGACCCACAGTTCCTATCCTGTTATCTCCAATACTCTGTGGTTCCAGGACAGGCCTACTCAGGGGAGGGCCTGTGATGTCCTACTGTGTATAATGCACAGAACTTTGAGACTCTGTCGTATGGATGTATGAATGTGTGTGTTTTGTTATCTTAAGACAGGGTCTCATGTAACCCAGGCTGGTCTTGAATTCATTATGTAGCTGATGCTGGCCTTGAACTCCTTCCTAATTCTCCTGCTTCTACTTCCCAAGTGCTAGGATTACAGGCATGGACCTAGGCAAACTTTAGAGAGATTAAATCCTAGGCCCACAAAAGGATGCTAATAGGAATAGTCACCATATCTGGAACATTCCAAACCCTGTGTGTTTGTTGTGTGTGTGTGTGTGTGTGTGTGTGTGTGTGTGCATGTGGAAGCCAGAGGTTGATGTCCTGTGTGTCTTCCTCAATTACTCTCCACCGTATTTTTTGAGAGAGGGTCTCTCACTGAACCTGGACGTTGTGGATTTGGATACGCTAGCTAGCCAGAAAGTCCTAGGAATCCTCTCGTCTCTGCTTCCCCAGCTGAGATTATAAACACAAACTGTCACATCTGTCTTTTACATAGGTGCTGGGGATCTGAACTCAGGTCCTCATGCTTGTAAGGCAAGCACTATACAGAATAAACCATCCCCCTCCCTCCCCAGCCCCCTCAACCCTTTTTTTTTTTTTTTTTTTTTTTTTTTTTTGGTAGGGTCTCACTCTGGCTTAGGCTAACCTGGAATTTACTATGTAGTCTCAGGGTGGCCTCGAATTTACGGCAATCCTCCTACCTCTGCCTCCCGAGTGCTGGGATTAAAGGCGTGCGCCACCACGCCCGGCTTCCTTTCAACCCTTTTGATCTCACTTAATGCTGGAAGAGGCAGTTTCTTGTTTTTTTTTTTCAATTTTATTTATTTATTTGCAAGCATAGAGAGAAATAGAGATAAAGAGAAGAGAGACAGAGAGAGAATGGGCACACCAGGGCCCCTAGCCACTGCAAACCAACTCCAAATGCATGTGCCCCTTATGTAGCTGGCTAATGTGGGTCCTGGAGAGTCGAACCTGGTTCCTTTGGCTTCACAGGCAAATGCCTTAACCGCTAAGCCATCTCTCCAGCCCTCTTTTTTTTTTTTTTTTTTTTTTTTTGAGAGAGAGAGAGAGAGAATGAGTGTGCCAGGGCCATTTCAGCCCAAGAATGAACTCCTGATGTGTGCGCCCCCATGTGGGCAAGTGTGGCACTGCATGCTTGCCTCGCTTGCGTCACTTGTGCCTGGCTAAATGTGGGACCTGGAGATTGAGCGGGCATTCTTAGGCTTGGCAGGCCTAACCACTAAGCCATCTCTCCAGCGCCCCTTCTTCCCCTGAGGTAGGATCTCCCTCTAGCTCAGCTGGCCTTGAACTCATGGTGATCCTCCTACCTCTGCCTCCCGAGTGCTGGGATTAAAGACCCAGCCAGTTTCTTGTTCTTACTCAGGAAGAGCTTATGTTTACGAGAGTGGCTATCCCTGGGCCTGGCCCTATGGAGTCTTGAGTTTTTGGCTCCCAAGATAGCCTTTAACTTTACAGTCAGTCACAGAAAGCATTTGGAGGCAGTGGCAGGTGTCATCTGTGGGGTGCCAGGCAACCAATTAACACGGAGCCAGAAGAAGCCTGCTGAGGCCGAGGATTGTGAGCTCAGGGTCAGGCGTGGAGCCCAGGGAAAGATCTGGCAACCTGAGGATCAGTGGACTCTGGCACTACCCACCTCCAGCTCCATCATGAAGCCCACTCTGCAAACTGCCTCTGGGTGCCAAACCGTCCTTCACAACGGAGCTGGGGCCTGGGTCTGGGCAAGGTCATGCCGTCAGTCCCCGTGAGGCAGCTTGGGATAGGGCCAGTAGGTGTTTTTGTGGTGGAGACAAGAATAAAGGATGATTACTTTTTAGGGTAATTCCCGGGATTACATTCTAACTTCTTCTAGCCTGGGTGGGGACTAAATACGTTCTCTAAATATCTTGGTAAACCAGGAGCCCCTGGGCAAATAGCTTCATTTTGTTTTCTCACCTGTCACTTCAACCCTTTATCCCTCATCACCATCCCTCAGGCCATATGCTTGAAGTGGCAGCCAAATCGCCCCACTCACTATTTGCCAGGCATGATGACTTGTGCTCAGTATAGTTCCTTTAACCTGAAATGCCCTTTGTCTGCCTCCTTACCCCACCTTGACCGTGCCCAACACCTGTAAACTTCTCTTCATCCTTCAAAACCCTGTCCTGTGAAGCCTTCCATAACTGCTCAGCAAGACATTCATTTCCTTCTCCCACAGTGCTTGGATCTCCCCCCACTAGCATATCCCCATAGATCATCTGTTCTGGAATTATTCATTCATTCTTTTCTTTTCTTTCTTTCTTTCTTTCTTTCTTTTTTTTTTTTGGTTTCAAAGTAGGGTCTCACTGTAGCCCGGGTAGACCTGGAATTCTCTATAGTCTTGGGGTATTCATTCATTTTTGTAAAAAAAAAAAAAAAAAAAAAATATTTATTTATGAAAGAGAAGCAGAGAGAATGCATATGGGTGTGATATGGCTTCTTGCCACTGCTGTCAAACTCCAGATGCATGCACCACTTTATGCATCTGGCTTTATGAGAGTACTGGAGAATTGAACCCTAATCTAGCAGGGTTTTTTTTTTTTTTTTTTTTGTTTTTTTTTTTTCGAGGTAGGGTCTCACTGTATCCCAGGCTGACCTGAAATTCACTCTGTATTCTCAGGGTGGCCTCAAACTCTTGGCAATCCTCCTACCTCTGCCTCCTGAGTGCTGGGATTAAAGGCGTGCGCCACCACGCCCAGCTTTTTTTTTTTTTTTTTTGAGGTAGGGTCTCACTCTAGTCCAGGTTGACCTGGAACTCACTATGTAGTCACAAGGTGGCCTTGAACTCACAGTGATCCTTCTACCTCTGCTTCTCCAGTGCTGGGATTAAAGGCATGCGCCACCATGCTGGGCTTTTTTTTTTTTTTTTTTTTGAGGTGGGGTCTCACTCTAGTCCAGGCCGACCTGGAACTCAAATCATGGCGATCCTCCTATCTCTGCCTCCCGGGTGCTGGGATCAAAGGCGTGTGCCACCACGCCCAGCTCATTCTATGCTATTCTTACTGGATCCTGGGCACTGATGTCCTGTCGTATTCATCCGGGTCCTTCAGATCCAAGGACCATGTCAGCATGTGCAAATCAAGAACCTGCACATATGAAGCCCTGACGTGCCAGGCACAGTGTTGACTATGTGACCCTCCCAGCACCCTTATGAGGAGATTTGCTTTATCAGACTATTTACACATTCAGAAGCAGAAGCCTAGAAAGGTTGTGAAGTGTGGTCAAGAACACACCAGCAGATGGCAGAGGTTGGATTCATACTGACAAAGGCAGTGTTAAGAGTGTGGGGCCTCTCGGTCCAGATGGGCTGGACTCCAACTGCTAAGACCCTCCAGTTTGTGTCTTATGCCAAAGAATTAAGGAATGTGTGCAAGGGGATGAGGAGGGCAAAAATAGACTTTAAGAAAAACAGAAAAAGACTTCCAAAAGTGGGAACATTTCCCATAAGAGAGAGGGAGTTGCTGGATCAGGTGTTTGGAGCTGGAAATATAAAGGTGGAAAAGCCCCAAGTGTCAGGGCAAGCATGCATGCTTAGGAGTTCTGTGGGCATCCAAAGAAGAGAGAGAGAGAGAGAAAGAACAGGGTTTGGTGGCACAGGCCTTTAATCCCAGCATTCAGGAGGCAGAAGTGGGAGGATCACCATCAGGCCAGCCTGAGACTAACTACATAGTGAATTCCAGGTCAACCTGGGCTAGAGTGAGACCCTACTTCAAAAAAGTAAAAAAGAAAAACAAAAGTTACATTTTTTGAGTTAGAACTCAGTAAAGCACGCAGACTCAGAGGTGAGGGTCTGCAAGCACTGTCTGGAGGGAGGGCTTTTTGGAGGTATAGCACATGTTCTCATTACCAGGATAACGATTCCTCCCACCTCTTTAGCTTGTCTATAGGTAAGGGGTGGTTTCTTGGCCAGGTGAGTGATTGACAGGCTCTCAGGACCAGAGGACTTTGTCAGGAGGAAATGTCTCTTATCCTTCTAAAGTTACCAGGGAAACAGGATGTGGGGTCCTGAGCAAGTAGTCACGTGGTAACTTGGATCACGTTTTCTTTTCTTGTCCTTTTTTTTTTTTTTCCTTTTCTTTTTTTGGGATAGGGTCTCACTCTAGCCCAGGCTGACCTAGAATTCACTCTGTATTCTCAGGGTGGCCTTGAATTCACAGCGATCCTCCTCCTTCTGTCTCCTGAGTGCTCCTATTAAAGGTGTGTGTCACCATGCCCGGCTGAATCATGTTTTCTTTCTTTCTTTTTAAAAAAATATTTATTTATTCATTTATTTATTTTGGTTTTTTGAAATAGGGTCTCACTCTAACTCAGGCTGACCTGGAACTATGTAGTCTTAAGGTATCCTTGCACTCATGGTGATCCTCCTACCTCTACCTCCTGAGTGCTGGGATTAAAGGCTTGCACCACCACACCTGGCTATTTTTATTTATTTATTTATTTATTTATTTATTTATTTATTTATTTATTTGAGAGAGAGAGATACAGAAATAGGCAGCTAGAGAGAGAGAGAGAGAGAGAGAGAATGGGCATGCCAGCACCTCCAGCCACTGCAAACGAATTCCAGACACATGCACCCCCTGTGCATCTGGCTTATGTGGGTCCTGGGGAGTTGAACCTGG
The DNA here is from genome assembly GCA_036365145.1 of Orientallactaga sibirica. Taxonomy (NCBI): domain Eukaryota; kingdom Metazoa; phylum Chordata; class Mammalia; order Rodentia; family Dipodidae; genus Orientallactaga; species Orientallactaga sibirica. The sequence goes on along the minus strand of JAEOAD010000042.1, from coordinate 6,022,922 downwards.
GTCCTTTGGCTTTGCAGGCAAGCTCCTTAATCACTAGCCATCTCTCCAGCCCTGGATCACGTTTTCTAACTAGCTACCTGCAAAAGACTACTTTGCTTCTAATTTCTATCAATAGCAGTAATAATAAGCAATGAGCTGATAGATAAAAGGAAGAGAAAATGCAATAAGGAGGAAGTGCTCCTCCTAAGGAATGATGAGAGAAAAAAGCCCTCTTAATCCACACCCAGTTTTTTTTCATAAAGATATTCTCCCTTCTCCCCTTCCCACTCTCTCTTATTACCACCTCCCACTTAGGAACTGAGAACTCTGTGTAAAAATAGCAACCGTGAAAGAGAGCGCCCCATCCAGCTGTGACCCCTGAGGGAGGGTGGTGGCTGGCTCCAGGGTGCTGCAGAACCTGAAGGAGAGGAGGCCTCAGGCTGGCTATGAGGCACAAATGCCCTCTGCTAGTGGGTGGAACCCAGGGCATGAATTCCATGTTTCCCTGGAGGGTGAAGCACAGCATCTTAGCCTCCTGGCCTGACATTTCTGGTCCAGAACTCTAAAACCCTGATGGGATCCTCAATTCACTGGGCTGCACCTGCCTCTTCATTACCCCAGGTCTCTACCCCAGTCTACCTTCTACCACATTCTCACATCCTGAGGTCTACCCCCTATTTCTTTTGTTTTGTTTTGTTTTTCGAGGTAGGGTTTCACTCTAGTCCAGGCTGACCTGGAATTCACTATGTAGTGTCAGGGTGGCCTTGAACTCACTGTGATCCTCCTTCCTCTGCCTCCCGAGTGCTAGGATTAAAGGCGTGTGCCACCACACCCGGCTCAACCCCCTATTTCTTGTTGAGCTCATTCTGTTACTGGGATCTTGCTCTGGCCTCTCCTCAGCTCCCTGGTCCTGGTGATCTCCATCATATGATCCAAATGAGACAGCATTGTGTGGAAGGCAGGTTCTTTGAGAAAGGCTGGAACTGGGCCCAGGGTCAATTGTGTGTACACTGCATGCTGGGCTCCTGGTGTGTATGCTGTGTAGACATGCACAAGCGCACAGCCAGTTCCAACAGCAAGTGGCATATAATAGGTTTTTTTTTTTTTTTTTAAAATTTTTTTTTTTTTTGGAGAGAGACACAGAGAGAGACAGACACAGAGGGAGAGGGAGACAGAGAATAGGTGCGCTAGCAGTCTCTTAGCTGCTGTGAACGAAATCCAGATGTGTGCACCCCCTTGTGGGCAAGTGCGGCATTGCGCCCTTGTGTCACTTTGCATCTGGCTAAACGTGGGACCTGGAGATTGGAACCAGATTCTTAGGCTTAGCAGGCAGGTGTCTTAACCGCTAAGCCATCTCTCCAGCCCTATAATAGGGTTTTAAAGGAAGCACAGGGTTGGAGAGATGGCTCAGCAGTTAAGGTGCTTACCTGCAAAGCCTAAGGACCTGGGTTTGACTTCCCAGTACCCATATAAAGCCAGATGCACAAAGTGGTGCATGAGTCTGGAGATTGTTTGTGGCGGCTAGATGCCCTATGAGCTCATTTTCTCTCTCTCTCTCTCTCTCTCTTGCAAACAAATAAATAAATAAAATATTTTTTAAAAATATATAAAGGAAAGCCGGGCGTGGTGGCGCACGCCTTTAATCCCAGCACTCGGGAGGCAGAGGTAGGAGGATTGCCGTGAGTTGAGGCCAAGACAAATAATTCCAGGTAAATGAAATATTTTTAAAAAAAAAAAAAAAAAAAAAAAAAATATATATATATATATATATATATAAAGGAAGCACAGGAAGGTTGAGAGTGAGACACCTTTTAGGAAGAAATTTTATTTAGCAACACTGTTTACTTCTCTGCTTGGTAGCCATGTCTATACCACGTGACTCCTCTTCTAGTCACTTCTGATTGGAGCAGGCCTACCACCTGACCCCTAACCAGCCAATCAGAGCCCTAGCCTGAGACTGTCCATGGGGTAGCTATGGCTTCCCAAATGAAAAAAGGAAGTGAATGGTAGGTGGGATCATGCGAGTTTCCCATCCTTGATTCTGTCTTTATGGGTCTCTGATGGAACCGTTGCCCTCAGGGTGCCTTGAAATGCTGGATCTTTTTTATAAACTCCTGTTTGAGGCTTCAGCTAATCTGAGGCTTGTTCAGGGTTGGGGTAGGCATCAAGGAAATAGGGAAAATTAGGCAGCTAGTCAGACATTAACAGGTTTGAAGATCATTGAAGATAGACTCACCCTCATAATCTGCAGCTGGAACTGAAACCAGGAACTGAAACTGCAGGGATCCAATAACTGGAGAGAATAATGGGATCTGAGTCACATGTCTGGCCCTGGGTGGAGGCATGACTGTGCTTTTACACTGGAGCCTGCAGATATGAGAACTGTTCCTGCCTCTTATTGACCCACTTTTAGCTCTCCTTCCAACCTTTGTCAATCCACTGGGATTGCTATACCCAAATGCCCCACACTGGGCAGCTTAAACAACAGATTGGTGATCTCACTTCTGGAGGCTGGAAGTTTCAGATCAAGGTGCCATCAGGGTTAATTTCTGGTAAAACCTTTCTCACTTGTACATGGCGTTTTTTTTTTTTTTTTTTTTTTTTTTTTTTTTTTTTGAGGTAGAATCTCAGGAGGATGTGGAACTCTAGCCTTAGGTTGTCCTTGAACTCACAGTGATCCTCCTACTTCAGCCTCCCAAGTTCTGGGATTAAAGGTGTGCATCAACACCCTCAACTAATGGACTCCTTGCTGTGTCCATATACAGCCCTTTTGGATCTCTAGTATTACTTGTTTGTTTAGAGAGAGAGGGAGAGAGAATTGGCACACCAGGGCCTCAGTCACTGAAATCGAACCCCAGATTCTTGCGCCACCTAGGGGGCATATGTGACCTTGCACTTGCCTCTCCTTTCTGTGTCTGGCAAATGTGGGATCTGGAGAGTCAAACATGGGTCCTTAGGCTTCACAGGCAAGTGCCTCAACCGCTAAGCCATCTCTCTGCCCCCCCCTTTTTTTCAAGGTAGGGTCTAACTCTATCCCAGGTTGACCTGTAGTCCGAGGATGGCCTCGAACTCAGCGATTCTCCTACCTCTGTCTCCTGAGTGGTGGGATATAAGGCATGCACCATCACACCCAGCTTGTTGTTTTTTAAGGTTACTTCCTTCGTTCTTTCCTTTCTTCATTTAAGGAGATAGTGTCTTGCTATGAAACATACTGGCCTCAAACCCACATTAAGGCCCTACCCTTCTGAACTCAGCCGAAAGACCCTATTTCCAGACACAGTTGTCCTTCAGTACACATGGAAATGAGGGTCTAAGACCACTATCCATGACCACATTGGATACCCAAACTTGAAGATGCTCGAGTTCCTTATATAAGCTGGTTAGGGGGTGGATGCACAAGCAAGAGGATCTCAGATCAACCCCCAGCATTCACATAAAAATCTGGGTGTATCCAGAAGCTGTAGTTAGTTACTAGAAATTTTTCAGTTCCAGGGATGGGATACTGTAGCAGACAGCTTCAGGTTCACTGAGATGAACTTTCAGACCAGGCATAGTTATGGAGGAGGGGATATTTATTGAAGTTTATAGATCTAGGGGAAGTTACATAATGGCAGAAGAAGCTGGCATGCCTTCACAGGACGGAACAGAGAGAGAGAAGCCAAAAGCCAAACATTGAAGCACACCTCACGAACTCCAGCTAGGCACATTTTGTATATCTTTAGATTGAAATCTCAAACCCACCACCACACCTTAAGATCCGCCCAGTGACATTGCCTCCAGCCAGGTGGATGCAGATGCAAACTACAAACTAATAAAACACCAAATATATTGAGGGCCATCTATTCAAACTACCACAGATACCTTCCTGTGAGTTGTTGGCCAAGGAGGTCCCTGATCCCCTAAAACATTACAGGCCATTGCCAAGGATCTTGGTTTTCCATGAGGAATAGCTGGTAAGACCTTATTGCTAAAGACTCCACATGCGTTGGCTGTAAGGTCACTGTGAAATCAAGCTGGAGCTGAGCTGAACACCTCCTCCCTGTAGACCGGCTGCTAGAAAGCTGGAAAAAGCTATGCTGCATACATCCCTATGGGAGAGAGAAGTCATCAGCAGTGAAAACTGGACACTGCAAGCCTTAAGTTTGGCCATCCAGTCCAACTGTGCAATAGTGGCATGTCTGTTATGGGGAAAACCAACCACTCTCTACTTGGACTGGAGGCCTGCTCTATGGGAGGGAATAAATGATAGGTACTAAAAACCTAATCAAAAGCCCATGGCAGGAGAGGTCATGAGTTGTAGGAGTGTAATGCCGGCTGGTGTCTGGCTAAATGCATATATTATGTGCACCAATCTTCCCTGTAAGCACTTTTCTTTTTTTTTTTATTTTTTTAAATTATTTTTTATTTATTTTTGGAGAGAGAGACAGAGAGAGATAGACAGAGAGGGAGACAGAAATGGGCATGCCAGCAGTCTCTCAGCTGCTGTGAACGAAATCCAGATGCGTGTGCCCCCTTGTGGGCAAGTGCGGCATTGCGCCCTTGCCTCATTTTGCATCTGGCTGAACGTGGGACCTGGAGATTGGAACCGCTGGACATTGGAACCAGCATTCTTAGGCTTAGCAGACAGGCGCCTTAGCTGCTAAACCATCTCTCCAGCCCTAAGCACTTTTCTTAACATTCATACCTATATATTAATGCTACTTTCACTTTTGGTTAGAGAAGCTTCTCTTTTCAGATGGCAGTGATCACTGGGATGACCCAAAAGGCAACATAGTGCTGAGAAGAAGTGGCAGAGAAGTGTTCAGCACTGAAACATCTCTATCACACCTTTCAAGGCTCAGAGTCCATTGCAGAAAAGGTGGCAATCATTCACACAGAAATTGGCCTCAATATCCATGACCTTGCAATGCCTAGCAATATCTTCACAAGACCCTCATAATAAGAGGAAAAGATGATGACATCAAAATAAAAGACTAATTGAAAGCCAGGCATGGTGGTGCATGCCTTTAATCCCAGCACTCAGGAGGCAGAAGTAGGAGGATTGCCATGAGTTCGAGGCCACCCTGAGACTACATAGTGAATTCCAGGTCAGCCTAGGCTAGAGCGAAACCCTACCTTGAAAAGCCAAAACAAATAAAAATTTAAAAAATAAAAGACTAATTGAGAGAGGGAGGGGATATGATGGAGAGTAGATTTGAGAAGGAGAAAGTAGGGGAGGGGAGGGAATTAGCATGGTTATTGTCTATAATTATGGAAGTTGTCAATAAAAATATTTTTTAGGGGCTGGAGAGATGGCTTAGCAGTTAAGGCGTTTGCCTACGAAGCCTAAGGACCCCAGTTTGAGGCTCCACGTCCCACCTAAGCCAGATGCACAAGGGGGCACATGCGTCTGGAGTTCGTTTGCAGTGGCTAGAGGTCCTGGCGTGCTCATTCTCACTCTCCCTTTCCCTCTCTCTGTCTCTAATAAATAAAAATAAAAAATCTTAAAAAAATATTTTTTAGTAGGAGGATTGCTGTGAGTTCAAGGCCACCCTGAGACTATATGGTGAGTTCCAGCTCAGCCTGGGCTAGAGTGAGACCCTACCTTGAACAACCAAAAAAAAAAAAAGTTTTTGGAAGAATCTGGGTGTATTCATGAATGCCTGTTACCCCAGTACTGAAGGAGTAGAGGTAGGAGGATTGTGGGCTCACTGGTCAAAAAACAGCCAGGTTCAGTGTGCAATTCTGTCCCAAGGAAATAGGCAGAAGATTGATAGAGGGCAGCCAACATCCTCCTAACATTTTCCTCTACTTCTGTACAGGGTGCTCATATCACCACACGCACGCACGCACGCACACACACACACAGGGCCTTAGTATTTGTAATTTCTATGGACATCCTCCCATGTACCAGGGCCTCTAGCTGCTGCAAACAAACTCCAGATGGATGTACCACTTTGTGCATCTGGCTTTATGTGGGTACTGGGGAATTGAACCTGGGTCATTAGACATCGCAGGCAAGTGCCTTAACCGAGCCACTTCTCCAGCCCTGGCTTAAAATTTTCTCCCTTCCTTCCTTCTTTCCTCCCTCCCTCCCTCCCTCCCTTCCTCTCTTTCTTTCTTTCTTTCTTTCTTTCTTTCTTTCTTTCTTTCTTTCTTTCTTTTGGTTTTGCGAGGTAGGGTCTCACTCTGGTCCAGGCTGACCTGGAATTCACTATGTAGTCTCAGGGTGGCCTCAAACTCTCAGCAATGCTCCTACCTCTGCCTCCCAAGTGCTGGGATTAAAGGCATGTACCACCATGCCCGGCTAAAATTTTCTAATGAATGTCCTCCTCAACATAAAGGGAGCAATGGCCACAAACTGGCCATTGTGGTAGGGATGGTAGGAATGCCTGTGGGATAACATAAGATCTGATATGTACCCCCCAAAATATTCCAGGCCATTGCTGAGACTCTTGGTTTCCCACCAGGAATAGATGGTAAGACCCTATTGCTGAAGACTCCACATGCTTGGGCTGCAAGGTCACTGAGAAATCCTGCTGGAGCTGAGCTGAAAGCCTCCTCCATGTGGATCAGCTGACAGAAAGCTGGAAAAAGCAATGTTGCATGTATTTTCATGGAAGATAAACAACAGAGGACACTGCAAGCCTTAAATGTGGCCAGGTGGGCCAAATGAGCCAATGGTACAGTAGTGGCATTTCTGTTTTTGGGGAAACTAACCACTCTCTAATTGGATTGGATGCCTGCTCCACAGGTGGGAATACCTGCCTGATACTGAAAACCTATGACAGTGGAAGTCATGAACCCTAAGGGTGTGACTCCTGCTTGTTTCTGGCTAAATGTATATGCTATATGCTCACCAAACTGCCTGGTAAGCACTTCTCTCTCTTTTTTTTTTTTTTTTTTTTTTTGAGGTAGGGTCTCACTCTGGCTCAGGCTGACCTGGAATTCACTATGTAGTCTCAGGGTGGCCTCGAACTCTCGCCGATCCTCCTACCTCTGCCTCCCGAGTGCTGGGATTAAAGCCACCACGCCCGGCTCAGCACTTCTCTTAATGTTCATACCCGTATGTTAATGCTACTCTCACTCTTGGTTAGAGAAGCTTCAGATGGTGGTGACTTCTGAGATGACTTAAAAGGCACCACAGTGCATAGAAGAAGTGACAGAGGAGTGCTCAACACTGCAGCATCTCTACAACATCTTCCAAGGCTTAGGGTCCATTGTGGAAGAGGTGGCAGAAAGAATGTAAGAGCCAAAGGAAGGGTAGGACTCCTTACAATGCACTCTTCCAGACACAAAATGGCCTGAATATCCATGACCTCCCAGTGCCTGACACTACCTACAGAAGAACTTCATAACAGGAGGAAAAGATGATATCATCAAAATAAAAGAGAGACTGATTGAGAGGGGCCGGGGATATGATGGAGAGTGGAGTTGTAAAGGGGAAAGTGGGGTGGGGAAAGTAATTATCATGGTTTATTGTCTTTGATTATGGAAGTTGTCAATAAAAAATAAAAATTTAAAAATAAAAAAGAAGCCAGGCATGGTGGCGCATGCCTTTAATCCCAGCACTGGGGAGGCAGAGGTAGGAGGATCACTGTGAGTTCAAGGTCACCCTGAGACTACATAGTTAATTCCAGGTCAGCTTGAGCCAGAGTGAGACCCTACCTCAAAAAACCAAATAAATAAATAAATAAATAAAAATAAAAATAAAAAAGAAGATAAATGTGTGTGTGTGTGTGTGTGTGTGTGTAAAAAAAAAAAAAGATCTGATATGTAGAAGGGAAGTCTGAAGCCAGCCGTGGCATAATGAGAAGTGGGATGTAGACTGGTCTCAGGCAAGTTCTGGATGTAGTGTATGACACAGAGATAGCACCATCCAAACAGGTGGCAGAGTCCAGGAGGGGATGAGAATGCCCTATGTAGTGGAAGAAAGCAGGTGGTCCATGAGGGTTATGGCAAACAAAGTAAAAGAGTAGGCTGGGGGGAGATGGCTCATGGTTAAAAGCACTTGCCATTTAAGCATGAGGGACTCTTGGGCAAGAGATGGCAAAGTTTGACCTCTCAGAGCACAAGTAAAAAAAAAAAACTGGGTATGGGGCTGGAAAGATGGCTTAATGGTTAAGGCACTTTCCTGTGAAGCCTAAGGATCCATGTTCGATTCTCCAGATCCCACGTAAGTCAGATGCACAAAAGTGAGGCAAGTGCAAGATTGCACATGCCCACTAGGTGGTGCAAATGTCTGGAACGCAATTACAGTGGCTGAGGCCTTGGCGTGACAATTCTCTCTCTCTCTCTCTAAAATAAAAATTTAAAAAACTGGGTACAGGGCTGGAGAGATGGCTTAGCAGTTAAGGCGCTTGCCTGTGAAGCCTAAGGATCCATGTTCAATCTCCAGATCCCACATAAGTCAGATGCACAAGGTGATGCATGCATCTGGAGTATTTTTGCAGTTGCTAAAGGCCCTGGTGCACCCATTCTCTTTCTCTGTCTTTCTCTCCTTGCAAATAACTAAATCATATATATGTATTTTTTTTTTTTTTGGGTTTTCGAGGTAGGGTCTTGCTCTAGTCTAGGCTGACCTGGAATTAGTTTCAAGCTAACCTAGAACTCACAGTGATCCTCCTACCTCAACCTCCTGAGTTCTGGGATTAAAGGTGTGTACTACCATGCCAGGCAGAGAGAGAGAGAGAGAGAGAGAGAGAGAGAGAGAAGAATATGGGCACACCAGGGCCTCCAGCCACTGCAAATAAACTCCAGATGCATGTGCTGCTGTGTATCTGGCTTTACATGGATGTTGTGGAATCAAACTCGGGTTGTTAGGCTTTATGGGAAAATGCCTTAACTGCTGAGCTATCTTTCCAGCCCAATAATATCCATATATATATATATATATTTTAGTTTTTCTGAGGTTGGGTCTCTCTCTATCCTAGGCTGACCTGGAATTCACTATGCAGTCTCAGGGTGGCCTTGAATTCATGGTGATTCTAGCTCTGCCTCCCAAATTTTGGGATTAAAGGTGTGTACCACCAAGCCTGGCCCAATAAATTATTATCAATTTATTTTATTTTTTAGTTTTTCGAGGTAGAGTCTCACTCTAGCCGAGACTGACCTGAAACTCACCATGTAGTCTCAGGGTGGCCTTGAACTCATGGCGATTCTCCTACCTCTGCCTTCCAAGTCTTGGGATTAAAGGCGTGAGTCAGCACGCCCAGCTAAATTTTTAAAATAATTTTTATTTTATTTACTTATTTGCAAGCAGAGAGAGATATAGAGAAGAGAGATAGCGAATGTGTGCACCAAGGCCTCTAGCCACTGCAAATGGACTCCAGATGCATGTGTCAACTTATGCATCTGGCTTACATGGGTACTGGGGAATTGAATCTGGGTCCTTATGCTTCACAGACCTGCACCTTAACCACTGAGCCATCTCTCCAGCCCTAAATTATTTTTTCTTTTTTTAAAAAAATGTTTTATTTCTACTTATTTATTTGAGAGAAAGAGAAATAGGCAGGGAGAGAGAGAGAGAGAGAGAGAGAGAGAGAATGGGTATGCCAGAGTCTCCAGCCACTGCAAATGAACTCCAGACACATGTGCCCCCTTGTACATCTGGCTTATGTGGGTACTGGAAAATTGAACCTGGATCCTTTGGCTTTGCAGGCAACTGCCTTAACCACTAAGCCATTTCTCCAGCCCCCAAATAATAATAATAATAATTTTTTTTTTTTTTTTCGAGGAAGGGTCTCACTCTAGCTCAGGCTGACCTGAAATTCACTATGTAGTCTCAGGGTTGCCTCAAACTCATGGTGATCCTCCTACCCCTTTCTCCCAAGTGCTGGGATTAAAGGCATGAGCCACCATGCCCAGCCCAAATTATTTTTTTAAGAAAGGAAATTTTAGGCCAGGTGTGGTAGCACATGCCTTTAATCCCAGCACTTGGGAGGCAGAGGGAGGAGAATCGCCATGAGTTTGAGGCCACCCTAAGACTATATAGTGAATTCCAGGTCAGCCTGGGCTACAGTGAAATACCATACCTCAAAAAACCAAAAAAGGGCTGGAGAGATGGCTTAGCAGTTAAGGCGCCTGCCTGCAAAGCCTAAGAATGCTTGTTGGAATCTCCAGGTTTCATATGTAGCCAGATGCAAAAGAGACGCAAGCACACAATGTCGCACATGTGGGCAAGGGGCACATGTCTGGAGTTTGTTCACAGTGGCTGAAAGGCCCTGGCATGCCATTCTCTCTCTGCCTCTTCCTCTCTTTCTCTCTGTTTCTCTCTCTCCCTCAAATTAAAAAGAAAAATGAAGAAGAAAGAAAATTTTAGGGAAAGAGAGATAGCTAGTGGTTAAGGTGCTTGCTTGCAAAGCCAAAGGACTAAGATTCCTGAGGACCCATATTAGCCAGATGCACAAGGGGGTGCACATGTCTGGAGTTTGTTACAGTGGCTGGAGGCCCTGGTTTGCACATTCTCTCTCTGTATGCTTCTTTTCCCTCACTCTCAAATCAACAAATAAAATATTTTTTAAAAAAAGAAAAAAATTAAACTATAGAGGCTATACACTTATCATCATCCATGAGAGTTAGGTTTCAGAATTTTTCCCCAGGACACACACAAGTCTTTAGATATACAAATTTTATAGAGAAAATGGCATAGTATCGGGAATTAACCCATACACATTTCCTGGTTAATTGTCTAACTTGTCTGTAGATGACTTATAGCAACTAATAATGTAATATCTGTAAATACCTTTTTTTTTGGGGGGGGGGTTTCAAGGCAGGGTTTCACTGTAGCTCAGGCTGATGTGGAATTCACTCTGTAGTCTCAGGGTGGCCTTGAACTCACAGTGATCCTCCTACCTCTGCCTCCCGAGTGCTGGGATTAAAGGTGTGCACCACCATGCTCAGCATGTAAGTACCTTTTAGGCTGTACTCAGGGAATAAGACCAAGAAAAAAGTCTGTACATGTTCAGTATAGGTGCATTTTTTTCAAATATTTTATTTATTTACTTATTTGAGAGAGAGATAAAGAGAGAGAGAGAGAGAGAGAGAGAGAATGGGTGCACCAGGGCCTTCAGCCATTGCAAACAAACTCCAGATGCATGTGCCCCCCCTCATACATCTGGCTTACGTGGGTCCTGGAGAATCGAACTGAGATCCTTTGGTTTTGCAGGCAAATGCCTTAACTGCCAACCCATTTCTCCAGCCCCTTTATTTCAAACATATATATATATTTTTTTTTTGGTTTTGGTTTTTCGAGGTAGGGTCTCACTCTGGTCCAGGCTGACCTGGAATTCACTATGTAGTCTCAGGGTGGCCTCGAACTCTCGGCGATCCTCCTACCTCTGCCTCCCAAGTGCTGGGATTAAAGGCGTGCACCACCACGCCCGGCTTTATTTCAAATATTTTTGATTCATGATTTGGTTAAATATGCAGATTTGATTTGGAATCCACAGACATGGGGGGCTAAAGCAGGCATAATGGCTCATGCCTATAATCCCAGCACTCAGGAGTTCTGAGGTAGGAGGATCACAGTGAGTTCTAGGCCAGTCTAGAAAATACACACACACACACACACACACACACACACACACACACACACACAGCACATCCCCCCCCCAAAAAAAAATCCTACATAAACAGGCAAAAAAAAAAAGTGTTGAGCAATGACTTCTTTCTCCAATGTATCTGTCTTCCCAGGAGGGGCAGTTCAGGGAAGAGCCAGATAAATGGGCATGGATTTTTTTAAAAATTTTAAATTATTTTTAAATTTATTTTTGGAGAGAGAGACAGAGATAGACAGAGAGAGGGAGCAGAAGACAGATAGAGATGGGCGCGCCAGCAATGTCTCAGCTGCTGTGAACGAAATCCAGATGTGTGTGACCCCTTACGGGCAAGTGCGGCATTGCGCCCTTGCCTCACTTTGCATCTGGCTAAACGTGGGACCTGGAGATTGAAACCACTGGACATTGGAACCAGCATTCTTAGGCTTAGCAGGCAGGTGCCTTAGCCGCTAAGCCATCTCTCCAGCCCATGGGCATGGATTTTAAGTGTCAGGGCATGGGGTGGAGGTGGGGCATCTGCAGGGATGAGGAAAATAAAAGGAAACCCCAAAATAACTCTTTTTTAAAAAAATTTATTTATTTATTTGAGAGAGTGAGAGAGGGAAAGAGGCAGACAGACAGACAGAGAGAAAATGGGCACGCCAGGGCCTCCAGCCACTGCAAACGAAGTCCAGATGCATGTGCCACCCTGTGCATCTGGCTAACGTGAGTCCTGGGGAATCAAACCTAGGTCCTTTGGCTTTGCAGGCAAATACCTTAACCACTAAGCCATCTCTCCAGCTCCCCAAAATAACTCTTAATCAAAGGCATACTCTCCTACACAGATCAGGTGATGTCACCATCCACCCCTGACTTTGCCCTGGAAAAGGAAGGTGTTTACCAGGTTGGGGGCTCGCTTTCCTTCAGGTGTTCCTGTGTGTCTGTGTGAGGATGTGTGTGTGGAGTTGTTTGCCTACAGCCTTCTTTGTCTACAGCTTCCTCACCCCTAGCTACAGCCAACCACCATCGAACTTGTTGCCCCATTATGTGTGCTACTTAGTGAAGCCTACTATGCATGTGCTACCACATCTAGGATTTTGTCTTTTTTTTTTTTTTGATAGGGTCTTTCTGTAGTCCAGGCTGACCTGGAATTCACTATGTAGCCTCAGGGTGGCCTCGAACTCACAGCGATCCTCTTACCTCTGCCTCCTGAGTGCTGGGGTTAAAGGCGTGCGCCACTAGGCCCATCGGATTTTGTCTTTTCTGAGACATGATTTCATTTACCCTGCTAGCCTCAAATTCAATATGTGACTAAGGATGGCCTTAAACTCCTGCTCCTCCTGATTCCCTGTCTCTGTCTCTCCAGCAGTAGGATTATAGGCACATGCCACTATACCTGGCATTAAATTTTTTTAAAATTTTTATTTGTTTATGAGAGAGAAGGAGAGAGAAAGAGAAAAAAAAGAATGGGCACGCTAGGACCTCTACCCACTGCAAATGAACTCCAGATTCATGTGTCACTGTGTGCATCTGGCTTACGTGGGTTCTGGGGAATTGAACATGGGTCTTTAGGCTTTGCAGGCAAGTACTTTAACCACTGAGCCATCTCTCTTGCCCTGTAACTGGCATGTTTATGTGGATTCTGGATCTTCAAACTCAAGCCTTCATGCTTGTGTGGCAAGTACTTTACCAACTGAACCATTGCTCTGGCTCAACCCCAGGCCACTCTGACGCCACTGAATCTGTGGTGGTTTCTTGTCCACCATGGTTGGCATTGGCTTCAGCCCCACCCCTCAAGCTGCCCACTCCTGACCCTCCAAGGACTTCTAGCACCCACAGGGGAAGTGACCCAGACTTCCTAGCAAACAAACCCACCCACAGATTTCCAAATATACAGAAGTTACTGTTTTCTCTTGCTGTAGCCTGGAAAGGCTGAAGCTCCAAACATCCCACTTCAGCTTCTGATCTTCCTGGGGATGAGACCCATGTTTAAAATCCTCATTAGAACAAACAGCATGTGTTCTACTCTGGATGGTGGAGGTGACAACCTGCAGCACTTATAACATCACTGTTATAGCTTGCAGCCACATCCATCAGTCCAGCCTGGGCATATTTTATTATTTGTATGTAAATGTGTGTAGACACACGTGTGTGTGCACAGAGGTTAGAAGTCAATGTCAGGAGGCCGGGTGTGGTGGCACATGCCTTTAATCCCAGCACTCGGGAGGCAGAGGTAGGAGGATCGCTGTGAGTTCTAGGCCAACCTGAGCCCTGAGACTACATAGTTAATTCCAGGTCAGCCTGGGCCAGGGTGAGACCCTACCTTGAAAAAAAAAATTATTTATTTATTTATTTGAGGGAGGGAGAGAGAGAGAGAAAGAGAGGGAGAGAATGGGCAAGCCATGGCTTCTAGTCACTGCAAACAAACTCCAGACGCATGCACCACCATGTGCATCTAGTTTATGTGGGTTCTAGGGAATAGAACCTGGGTCCTTAGGCTTCACAGGCAAGTGCCTTAACTGCTAAGCCATCTCTCCAGTCCTTCACTTTATTTATTTATTCATTCATTCATTCATTTGATTTTTCAAAGTAGGGTCTCACTCTAGCCCAGGTTGACCTGGAACACACTATATAGTCTCAAACTGGCCTTGAACTCACAGCAATCCTCCTACCTCTGCCTCCCAAGTGCTGGGATTAAAGGTGTGTACCACCACACCAGGCTTCATCTTATTTTTAAAGACAGTTTCTCATTGAACCTGGAGCTCACCTATTTCACTAGCAAGCCCCAGGAATCCTCCTGTTTCTGCCTTCTCAGTGGTGAGATTACTGGCATGCCCTGTTGTCTAGCTTTTAAGTGGTTGTTGGGGGATCAGGCAAGAGCCTTAACCACTGAGCAATCTCTACAGCCCTTGCTGGGAATCAAACTCATGTCCTCATACTTGTACTAAAAGCATGCCTTTAATCTCAGCACTAGGGAGGTAGAAGTAGGAGGATCGCTGAGAGCTAGAGGCCACACTTGAGATTACATAGTGAATTCCAGGTCAGACTGGGCTAGAGTGAGACCCTACCTCGAAAAACCAAAATAAATAAATAGCACTTTACCAGCTGTGCAATCACTTTAGCCCCATTAATACTTTTTTGTTTATTTATTTATTTATTTGAGAGCAACAGACAGAGAGAGAAATAGACAGCTAGATAGAGAGAGAATGGGCACGCAAGGGCCTCCAGCCACTGCAAACGAACTCCAGATGCAAATACCACTTTGTGCACCTGGCTTATGTGGGTCAGGGGGAATCGAACAGGGATCTTTTGGCTTTGCAGGCAAATGCCTCAACTGTTAAGCCATCTCTCCAGCCTGCCTTTTATTTATTTTTTTTTTTTAAGTAGGGTTTCACTCTAGTCCAGGCTGACCTAGACTTCACTGTGTTGTCTCAGGGTGGCCTCAAACTCACGGAGATCCTCCTATCTCTGTCTCCTGAGTGCTGGGATTAAAGGTGTGAGCCACCAATCCTGGCTTTTTTTTTTAATTTTAAATTTTTGAGGTAAGGTCTCACTCTAGCCCAGGCTGACCTGGAATTCACTCTGTAGTCTCAGTGTGGCCTCAAACTCACAGCAATCCTCCTACCTCTGCCTCCCGAGTGCTGGGATTAAAGGCGTGTGCCACCACGCCCGGCTTCCTGGCTTTTTTTTCTTAAGGTAGTATCTCACTCTAGCCCAGGCTTACCTGGAATTTACTATGTAGTCTCAGGGTGCCTCAAACTCTTAGCGCTCCTCCTACCTCAGCCTCCCCAGTGCTGGGATTAAAGGTGTGCACCACCATGCCTGGCTTAGCCCATTCATTTAAAAAAATATATTTTATTTTCTTCATTTATTTGTTTGAGAGAGACGCAGAGAGAGAGAGAGAAAGAGGCAGATAAAGAATGGGTGCACCAGAGCATCTAACCGCTGCAAATGAACTCCAGATGCATGTACCACCTTGTCCATCTGGTTTACGTGGGCCCTGGGGAATCGAACTGAGGTCCTTTGGCTTTGCAGGCAAGCACCCTAACTGCTAATCCATCTCTCCAGCCCAGCCCATTCATTTTTATTTAATTAATTTAATTTATTTATTTGAGAAAGAAATAGGCAGATAGAGAAAGTGAATGGGTGTGCCAGGGCCTCCAGCCACTGCAAACGAACTCCAGACACATGCGCCCCCTTGTGCATCTGGCTTACATGGGTCTTTGGGAATTGAACCTGGGTCCTTTGGCCTTAACCACTAAGCAATTTACAGTTCTCTTGATCTCTCTCTCTCTCTCTCTTTTTTTTTTTTAATTTTTCGAGGTACGGTCTCACTCTAGTCCAGGCTGACCTGGAATTCACTCTGTAGTCTCAGGGTGGCCTCAAACTCACAGTGATACACCTACCTCTCTGCCTCCCAAGTGCTGGGATTAAAGGCATGCACCACCATGCCCGGCTTTCATTCTTTTTGTAAATTGATTTTTATTTATTTATAAGCAGAGAGAGTGTGTGTGAGAGCCTAGAGACTGCAAACTAACTCCAGATGCATGGGCCACTTAACGTATCTGGGTACTGGGAAATTGAACCTGGGCCATTAGGCTTTGCAAACAAGTGCCTTAACTGCTGAGCCATCTCTTCAGCTCCTGTAATCTCTCTCTCTCTTTTTTTTTTTTTTTTTTTTGGTTTTTTGAGGTAGGGTCTCACTCTAGCCCAGGCTGACCTGGAATTCACTATGTAGTCTCAGGGTGGCCTTGAACTCATGACAATCCTCCTATTCCTGCCTCACAAGTGCTAGAATAAAAGGCTTGTAATCTTAATTTTAATGAAACACTTAAGTCTATGGGGCCAAACATTCAAACTACCACAATGCACAGTTTTTATTTACATGCAAAGATATGTGCATATGTGGCTGCTACACTATATATGTGTGCTATAGTAAATCTGTTGATAATAGATGGCAAAACATCACCTTTTTTTTTTTTTTTTTTTTTTTCAGGTAGGGTCTCACTCTGGCCCAGGCTGACCTGGAATTAACTATGTAGTCTCAGGGTGGCCTTGAACTCACGGCGATCCTCCTACCTCTGCCTCCCGAGTGCTGGGATTAAAGGCGTGCGCCACCACGCCCGGCTAAAACATCACCTTTTTATTTTATTTTATTTTATTTTATTTTATTTTATTTTATTTTATTTTATTTTATTTTATTTTATTTTATTTTATTTTATTTTATTTTTCGAGGAAGGGTTTCACTCTAGCCCAGGCTGACCTGGAATTCACTGTGTAGTTTCAGGGTAGACTTGAACTTATGGCAATCCTCATAACTCTGCCTCCCAAGTACTGAGTACTGGAATTAAAGGCATGTGCCATCACACCTACCATAACATCACATCTTTTTACATTGGAAAACTTCATTTAGCATGCATCTCCTGTGTACTCTGTTTCATAACCATTAGATTCAGGAACTATGCCAGCAATACCATTCCACGGTCTACTTTCTAGACCATATTCAGGTTTTGTCTGTTATCCTGTATTGCTTTTTTAAAATTTTTCTTTTTTTTTTTTTTTTTTTTTTTTTTTTTTGGTTTTTCGAGGTAGGGTCTCACTCTGGCCCAGGCTGACCTGGAATTAACTATGTAGTCTCAGGGTGGCCTTGAACTCAAGGCAATCCTCCTACCTCTGCCTCCCGAGTGCTGGGATTAAAGGCGTGCGCCACCACGCCCGGCCAAAAATTTTATTTCTTTATTTGCAAGCAGAGAAAGATAGAGAAGAGACAGACAGAGAGAATATGCACCGGAGGGCCTCTAGCCATTGCAAATGAATTCCAGATGAATGTGCCACTATGCATCTGGTTTTACATGGAAACTGGGGAATAGAACCTGGTTTGTTAGGCTTGACAGGCAAATGCCTTAACTACTGAGCTATCTCTCCAGTCCCTGTATTGCTCTTTGAAATGACTTTCAAGAGAGTCCTGGTAGGGCTGGGAAGATGGTTCTGTGGGTAAAGTGCTTACTGCACAAGCACATAGACCTTCATTCCGATCTCCAGCACCCATGAAAGATGTAGGACATGGTAGCATATGTCTGTGATTCTAGCACTGGGTATTCAGAGATAAGAAATCCCTGGGGCTCACTGGCCAGATAGTTTAGCTGAATTGGTGAGCCCTAGGTTTAGTGAGAGATCTTATCCCAAAGAATACGGTGGAGAATGACAGAGTAAGAATCCCAGCGTTGGCCTCTGGGCCGCATACCCAAGCATGCACACATGTACTCACACACTTACAACGCCCCCACACACCCATGCACACAAAGAAACAACAGACTGATTCTAGCTGGCTGTGGTGTTACACACCTATAATTTTAACACTCAGGAGGTGGCGGCAGAAGGTTCAAGGTTATCATTGGCTGCATAGTACATTTGAGGCTGGCTTGCGCTACAGGAGACCCTGTCTGAAAAAAAAAGTAATATTACCCGTCACGCATCGCACGTTCATGTGGAACCTGGCACTAAACCATTTGTAGATGACCTGCTTCTGGGTCGGGGTTTTGTACGTAGCAGAGCAGCTCCCTCGCTGCGATCTATTGAAAAGTCAGCCCTCGACATAAGGGTTTGTAAAAGAATACAAGAACAAAAGGAATAAAGAAAAAAAAAACAAATAAAAAGAAGTTGAAAGAAAACAAAAAAAATGAAAAGAAACAAGGAAAAAAAAGTAATATTAATTCTAAAACGGGTAATCCTTGGAATTATGAGACGGGTAATCCTTGGAATTATGAGACTATAGTTTCATGATTCATAAATCTATGTTAAATTTGTTTTTTCTTTCTCTCAAAGCAGCATGTTTACTTAGGTGGGAAGATCAAATAGTCAGAGGTTTATGAGAACCAGTGGCCTTGCCCTACCCTTCACACAGCAGGCACTCTGACAGGTGTCTTCTCTGGAGTTTACCTCCACAATTCTCAACAATGTGCTCGCACTGCTATTTCTTGGCTTTTTTTTTTTTTTTTTTCGGTAGGGTCTCACTTTGGTCCAGGCTGACCTGGAATTCACTATGTAGTCTCAGGATGGCCTCGAACTCACGGCGATCCTCCTACCTCTGCCTCCCGAGTGCTGGGATGAAAGGTGTGCGCCACCACACCCAGCTCTTGGCTTTTTAAATATGGATGTTATGATATCCATTGACTTCAAACTGTGGAAGGTGAACATTTAGCACTCCCTCTTCCCCTGCCACCACATATACAGTATTTTCTTCTCCCATCTTCTTAACAGAGTCACATCATAATTTTTGGTGTAATAAATATCCATTGATTACATTACTTGCTTTCTTTCTTTTCTTTCTTTCTTTCTTTCTTTTTTTTCTTTTTGTTTGTTTTTCAAAGTAGGGTCTCACTCTCTAGGCCAAGCTGACCTGGAATTTACTATGCAGGCTCAGGATGGCCTCTAACACACGGTGATTCTCCTACCTCTGCCTCCCAAGTGCATGAACCACCACACCCTGCCTTTTGTTTTGTTTTGTTTTGTTTGAGGTAGGTTCTTGCTCTAGTCCAGTTGGACCTGGAATTCATTCTGTAGTCTCAGGGTGGCCTTGGACTCATGATGATCCTCCTACCTTGGCCTCCCAAGCTGGGATTAAAGGCATGCGCTACTATGCCAGGCCTTTCAGATCTAGTCTTCTCTTTTTAAAGACTGGTCTTGAACTCCTGATCCTCCTGTCTCTACCTCCCAAGTGCTGGGATTACAGGTGTTTTCTACAATGACCATCAATTACATTATTGTCACTATGCAAATACTGCTCATAGCTGAGCCATTTGGTGTCTTACATGCTTGTTTCCTTTTTCTTTTCTTTTTAATTTGCGAGAGAGAGAGAGAGAGAGAGAGACAGAGAGAGAGAGAGAGAGACAGACAGAGAATGGACACGCCAGCGGCTTCTTAGCTGCTGTAAATGAACTCCAGATGTGTGCACCTCCTTGTGGGCATACATGGCATTTCGTGCTTGCATCACCTTTGCGGCTGACTAAACATGGGATGTGGAGATTTGAATGGGCATTCTTAGGTTTCTTAGGCAGGTGCCTTAACTGCTAAGCCATCTCTCCAGCCCTTGTTTCCTTTCTTGTACACTTTCTGTTTGGTTTACGTGGTTACAGGGCAGAGGCTTGATGGCTCATGGCTTCCATGTTCTCACACACAGCAGAAGTTGGGAGATGTTTGCTGAATGAATAATTGATGCTTGTTTACAAGTCTGGATCAGGACAGACACATGCCAATAAATTCAGTTTAGAGAGGAACAGCAAAAACCTCCAGTTCCCCTGTCTGAGCTAAGAAGTTTCCATCCATGAACTTCCCTAAGTCCTTCAAGAAGCTAAAGCCTCTTTCAATGAGTTGTTCATACAAAGGCTGTTAAATCAGTATTTACCATGTACCTACCATATGCACTGGGGATATAGTAAAGCACATTCCAAGTTCCTGTAGAGCTGACGGTTAGGTGTGTGTGTGTGCGCACACATGTGGAGGACAGAAGACAATCTGCCCATGGGTGTTGGTCCTCACTTCCACCTTGTTTGAGGCAGGGTCTTGTTGTTCACAGCTGTATTCTCCAGGCTAGCTGGTCCCCAAGGTTCTGGGGATCTCCACCTCCCATCTTGCTGTAGGCATGCTGGAATTATAGACACTCATGCCACACTGTGTGTGGCTTTACATGGTACTCCATGCTGGTACAGAAAGTGCTTTACCCACTTAGCCATATGCCCAGTCCTGGAGAGCTATTCTTGATAGGTCAGAGAAGGGCTCTGCAAGGAGGCACTAAGGGAGCAGAGCTAGAGGGAAATGAGGCAGACAGGAAAAGTGGTTCAGGTGGAGGGAACAGCAAAGGTCCCAAAGTAGAATCGAATATTGATGTGTTAAAGAGAAAACAAGAAGGGCTGGATAGATGGCTCAGCAGTTAAGGCATTTGCCTGCAAAGCCTAAGGACCCAGGTTCAGTTCCCCAGTACCCATGTAAGCTAGATGCACATGGTGGCTCATGCGTCCACAGTTTGTTTGCAGTGGCTAGAGACCCTGGTGCACCCATTCTCTCACTCCCTCCCTCCCTCTCTCTCTCTCTCTCTCTCTCCCTCCCCCCAAATAAATAAAATATTTACTAAAAGGAAAGAGACAACACGAAGACTAGTGCAATAGTTTGAATGTCCCCACCAAAACTTACCATGAAATTTATTCCAACTGAGGCAGTGATGGGGTGACAGGGCCCCAAAGTGAATAGCTTTCTCTTGGCTAAACATGGGAACTGTCCTTGGGCCTCTAGAGGGGAATCTAGATCATTTCACTTTACTACAGATCAGAAACTTAAGAAGGGTCTGACCTTTCCTTATCACTATCCCCTTAGGGAGTCTTTCACTCCCTTCCCAGAAGGCCCTGCCAAGAGAATTAAGAAGATTGCCCTTTTCCAGAAATCCTGACACCAGACACCTGACTTCAAGACTAGACTGACTAGACCAGTTGTCCATGCACGGGATGCACAGAAAAGATCCCAACCTGAGTCTTGAGGCGGGCTCCTCAAACCCCCTCTTGCCTCCTTCAGGAAGAGCTCTATCTTCCTTCTTCCCCTTAAGCTTCCCTTCCTTAAAGCTCTCCCTTCTAAAACTAAAAGCTATAATCAATTTTTTTTCTGAACCTTATACTCTGGCCTGTGAATTTCATTCAATTCATGACAAGAATTTGGAAACATCCCAAAATTATTAATGCATTGGAAGGAACCCCATTTCCTATATCACAGTCATGTTAGGAGGTGTGGACCACAAGGGGTCATTTAGAGATAACAGGCCATAGAGGCTCAATCCTTATGAATATATTAACCGCCTAGTATGGTGGTACATGCCTTTAATCCCAGCACTTGGGAGGCAGAGGTAAGAGGATTGTCGTGAGTTTGAGTTTGAGGCCACCCTGACACTACATAGTGAATTCCAGGTCATCCTGGGATACACTGAGACCCTACCTGGGGGGGGGGAGTTAATGGGTTATTTTTAGCTATAAAATTCAATTTGGACTCTGTGTGGTAGCACACGCCTTTAATCCCAGCAATTGGAGGCAGAAGTAGGCAGATCACTGTGAGTTTGAGGCCACTCTGAGACTACATAGTGAATTCCAGGTCAGTCTGGGCTACAGTCAAACCCTACCTCAATAAAACAAAAAAACAAAAAATCCAGTTTGCATGTATCCTCTCACAGTGCAATGCCCTATGCCACCTGTAGACATTGTTGAGAGTCCCCAACAGAAGGCCACTTAACTTCTCAATCTTCAGAAGTGAAGTAGACCCATTTTTTCTTCTTCTTTTCCTCTTCCTCCACCTCTTCCTTTTCCTCTTTCTCTTCCTCCTCCTCCTCCTTCTTCTTTTTTGAGTTTGACTGGCCTCAAACTCATGGTGAAGTGATTCTGCTACCTTTGCCTCCCCAGTGCACCATTTTTTTCTTTCTTTTCTTTTCTTTCTTTCTTTTTTCTTTTTTTTGGTTTTTTTGAGGTAGGGTTTCACTCTGGTCCAGGCTGACCTGGAATTCACTATGTAGTCTCAGGGTGGCCTCAAACTCACAGTGATCTGCCTACTTCTGCCTCCCAATTGCTGGGATTAAAGGCGTGTGCTACCACACAGAGTCCAAATTCACTATGTAGTCTCAGGGTGGCCT
This sequence comes from Orientallactaga sibirica, assembly GCA_036365145.1. Taxonomy (NCBI): domain Eukaryota; kingdom Metazoa; phylum Chordata; class Mammalia; order Rodentia; family Dipodidae; genus Orientallactaga; species Orientallactaga sibirica. The sequence goes on along the minus strand of JAEOAD010000042.1, from coordinate 6,000,764 downwards.
CAAAATGATGGCGATCCTCCTATCTCTGCCTCCTGAGTGCTGGGATTAAAGGTGTGTGCCACTATGCCTGGCTCATTTTTTTTTAATATTTATTTATTTGACACAGAGAGAAGCAGATAGAGAGAATGGACACACCAGGGCCTCTAGTCACTGCAAATGAACTCTAGATGGATGTGCCTCCTTGTAAAATCTATCTTTACTTGGGTACAAGGGAATTAAAGCTTAGTCCTTTGGCTTTGCCAGCAAGTGCCTAAACTGCTAAACTGTTTCTCCAGGGCCCCCTTTTGAAGATTTTTTTGTTTTTTTGTTTTGTGAGGTAGGGTCTCACTCTGGTCCTCCAGGCTGACCTGGAATTAACTATGTAGTCTCAGGGTGGCCTCGAACTCTCAGCGATCCTCCTACCTCTGCCTCCCAAGTGCTGGGATTAAAGGCATGCGCCACCATGCCCAGCTTTGAAGATTTTTTTTAAAAAAAATTATTTTTGGGCTAGAGAGATGGCTTAGCAGTTAAGGCGCCTGACTCCTAAACCTAAGAACGCCGGTTCAAATCTCCAGGTCCCACGTTTAGCCAGATGCAAAATGACACAAGGGCACAATGCCGCACTTGACCACAAGGGGGCGCACGCATCTGGATTTCGTTTGCAGCAGCTGAGGGACTGCTGGCGCACCCATCTCTATCTGTCTTCCTCTCCCTTTCTCTCTCTCTGTCAAAAAAAATTATTTTTATTTTTTGTTTTATTTATTAGCAACAGACAGAGAGAGAAAGAGAGAGAGAGAGAGAGAGAGAGAGAGAGAGAAATGGGCACACCAGGGTCTCCAGCCACTGCAAACGAACTCCAGATTGCATGTGCCACTTTGTGCATCTGGCTTTCGTGGGTATTAGGGAATTGAGCCTTGAACCAGGGTCCATAGGCTTCATAGGCAAGCGCTTAACCGCTAAGCCATCTCTCCAGCCCTAAAATTTTTATTTATTTATTTATTAGAGACAGAGAGAGAGAGAGAGAGAGAGAGAGAGTGAAAGAGTGAGAATTGGTGTGCCAGGGCTTCTAGCCACTGCAAACAAACTACAGATGCATGCGCCACCAGGTACGTCTGGCTTACGTGGGACCTGGAGAATCCAACTGGAGTCCTTAGGCTTTGCAGGCATGTACCTTAACCACCAAGCCATCTCTCCAGCCCCATTCCCCGCCCTTTTTAGTATTTTATTTATTTATATGAAAGAGAGAGAGAATGGGTGCACCAGGGCCTCTAGCCGCTGCAAGCGAACTCCAGGTTTATGTACCACCTTATGCATCTGGCTTATGTGAGTCCTGGGGAGTCAAACCTGGGTACTTCGGCTTCACAGGCATGAACCTTAACCTCTAAGCCATCTCTCCAGCCCAGGAGTCTAGTTTTTGATGTTAATGTTAGATACATGACCCTGCATATGGATGAAAAGTGAATGGCAGAGGGCCAGTGGAAGTGAGCCACAGGTAATATGGGAAAAGAGTCCCCAGTTGCTGAAGGTTTGAGCCCAGCTGTGGTCTATTTGGAGTTTCCATGAACTAGAATGCAGAGCAGGTAGGACAGAGTGACAGTATGGGATATGTTGGCCCTGAGGTCCTGTTAGATGTTCAGGGTAGGGGGAGAGGAATGGAATAGGGGATTGGGTTGGGGAAGGGTTGGGACTATGTGACCACAGACACTTTATTATTATTATTATTATTTATTTATTTATTTTTTATTGTTAGGTAGGGTCTCACTCTAGCCCAGGCTGACCTGGAATTCACTATTTAGTCTTAGAGTGGCCTCAAGCTCATGGTGATCCTCCTACCTCTGCCTCCCAAGTGCTGGGATTAACAGCATGCGCCACCACACCCGGCACTATTACTTTGTTGTTGTTGTTTTTCTGAGGTAGGGTCTCACTGTATGTAGCTCAAGCTTACCTGGAACTCACTCTGTAGTTCCAGACTGGCCTCGAACTCACAGTAATTCTCCTACCTTTGCTTCCTGAACGCTAGGATTAAAGGTGTACACCACCATGCCCAGCCATTATCATTATTATTATTGCTTCTGTTTGGGGTGTGTGTGTGTGTGTGTTGAATGCACATGTATGTGCCCTTGTGACACCCTATGGGCTTGCCTACAGTGACCAGTGAGCTGATGGGGCAGAACATCCCTGTCCTGTTCAGCTTTTTCTCACCCATTCTTTTTTAAATATTTTATTATTTATTTATTTATTTGAGAGAGATACAGAAATAGGCAGGTAGAGAGAGAGAGAGAGAGAGAGAGAGAATGGATGCACCAGGGCCTCCAGCCACTGTAAACGAACTCCAGATGCATGCACCCCCTTGTGCATCTGGCTTACGTGGGTCCTGGAGAATCGAGCCTCGAACCGGCGTCCTTAGGCTTCATAGGCAAGCGTTTAACTGCTAAGCCATCTCTCCAGCCCTCACCCATTCTTATTTTGAGCCAGAGTGTCTTTATTAATACTGGAGCCTGGGCAATTCCCTGGTCTCTGCTCCCCTTTGTGGGACTGGGGTTACAGGCACACAGGGCCATGCCCAGCTGCTTACATAGGTTCTGAAGATTTGAACTTAGGCAGTTTCAGGCCCTCATTCTCATGTAGGAAGCACACTTAACTTCTGGGCTATCTCTCCAGCCTACATGTTATTATTTTATTTTATTTCTTTGCTTTTTTTTTAGATTTTATTTATTTATTTATTTATGACAGAGAGAGGGACAGGGAGAGAGTGAGAATGGGTGTGTTAGGGCATCTAGCCACTGCAAACGAACTCCAGACCACATGCACCACCACATGCACCACCACTTTACGTGGGACCTATAGAATCGAACTGGGATCCTTAGGCTTTGCAGGCATACGCCTTAACTGCTAAGCCATCTCTCCAGCCCTTCTTTGCTTTTTTTGAGTTAGGGTCTCACTGTAGTCCAGTTTGACCTGGCACTCACTCTGTAGTCCCAGGCTGACCTTGAACTCATAGCAATCTGCTTCTTGAGTGCTGGGATTAAAAGCATGTGCCACTGGGCTGGAGAGATGGCTTAGTGGTTAAGGCGCCTGCCTGCTAAGCCTAAGAACCTGGTTCCAATCTCCATGTCCCACGTTTAGCCAGATGCAAAGTGATGCAAGGGCGCAATGCCGCACTTGACCACAAGGGGGTGCATGCATCTGGATTTCATTCACAGCAGCTGAGAATCTGCTGGCGTGCCCATCTCTACCTGTCTCCCTCTCCCTCTCTGTCTGTCTCTCTGTGTCTCTCTCCAAAAATAAATAAAATAAACAAAAAAGCATGTGCCACTATGCCAGGCCTTATTTTTATTTTTATTTTTATGGTACTTGGGGTCAAACCAGGCATTTTATTCTATATCCTGATACAGCATTCAGTTTAGTTGGAGAATCCATTCTACTCCCATGGGATTCTAGACAAGTCAACTTGGACTCCACCAACTAAACTCTTACACTGCCTCTGTCATAATGACTGGTTCAGAAACAAGTGTGTGACCTCTTTAGAACCAATGTGACTTGTAAAAGCTTCTGGGTCAGAGAGATTAAACACTCTCCCTAAGGGCTTCAGAATATGAGGGCTGGAGCTGTTGCAGTTCTGTAATGAGATCATAAGGAGTGAATCAAATGAGTGGAGGGAAGGAGAGAGGAGGGGATGGGAGAAAAGGGGAAGGGTAGAAAGAGGAGAAAGAGAGGGAAGGAGCTTGGATCCCAGGGATGACTTTAAGCCCCTGATCAAATTGTACCTGTAGCTTGTCCTGGGTCTGTACTTTTCAGTTATGTGTGCCAATAAGTTATATTTATTTTTTGCTCCCAGATAATTTTTTAGCACTTAAAAAAAAACTATTATTTATTGGGCTGGAGGAATGGCTTAGCGGTTAAGGCATTTGCCTGCAAAGCCAAAGAACCCAGTTCAATTCCACAGGACCCATGTAAGCCAGATGCACAAGGGGCGCACGTGTCTGGAGTTCGTCTGCAGTGGCTGGAGGCCCTGGTGCACCCATTTTCCCTCTCCCTCTCTGTCAAACAAATAAATAAAAATAAAATATTTTTAAAACTATTATTTATTGATTGATTTTGGAGAGAGAGAGAGAGGGAGGGAGATAATGTGTGCGCAGGGCCTCCAGCTACTACAAATGAACTCCAGACACACGCACTACCTAATGCGTCTGGCTTACATGGGTCCTAGGGAATTGAACCTGCCTGGGTCCTTTAGCTTTTCAGTCAAGTGCCTTAACCGCTAAGCCCCTCCCCCCGATAGTTTTGATTGTTTCCTGTTCATTGACTTAAAAATCCATGTAGTCTTTTTATTTTACCAACAGGTAAAAGGACTTCCAGGAGGTGATGGAACAAATGAGCAAATGAGTGAATGAACTTGATAGCCAGACCACCAGACTGTCTGCTCACTGACCAGAAGGAGGCAGGAGTCCTAGCTGGGAGCAAGAAGGAAGATGGGTGAGGGAGGCTTCTTCCTAGAGCAACTCTGAAGTCCAGCCAGCAAGACACGTTTGGATAGGTTCCTTCTCACTTCATCTTCATGAAGTCCCAACTGTTCTTCTGGGGAAGGGAGATGTCAGAAACAGCTTGTGGGGCTCATCCTTCCAGGGTCTGCTCTGTGTGGTCATACTGAGTAGCCATTGTGAGGCATCTGCGCTGGGTGGCAGCAGTCATAGGAGCACACACGAAGATGTGGGACATGGGGTTGCAGGCTAGAAGTGAGAACAGAACTGGGGGAGGTTTGAGAAAAGATGTAGGGCAGGGTTCAACACCATGCATATGCCATGGCCGTCTTGGGTAGAAGCGGGGCCTAGCTGGGACTGCTGCCAGCAAAGTACCCTGTCAATCACTGACATGTCCATCTTGTGCTGTCAAGGCATCAGGATTGCAAAGGCCTAGGAACCCCGAGCAGAGGGAAAGAGGGTAGAGATAGAGAGGGCACTATGCTAAGTAATGTGATGGCAACTGGGCATGGAGGGCTAGGTGGAACGTGGGACACAGGAAGCTCTGTCTTGTGGCATTTCACTGTGTGTGGCCTGTTTTACCCTCTGGGTCTGGAGATCTTAATCTGTAAAATAGAGAGTCTAGTCACACTTCTTCCAAGGGGGTTCCTCACCAGCCCTTCTCTGTACTTGAGCAGCCCCTGGGAATCTTTCCAAGCTACCTTTCCTGAACAGCCCGCTGTGTGGCTCTCCAGTGCACCTCAGGGAAGTACAGACTGTTGGACTTGCCTTCCTGGCTGGCTCTCATCTCTCTCTCTCTCTGTCTTCCCACTGCTGCTTTTCCCCCCAACAAAAGTGATGGGTTTGGGCTGGAGAGATGGCTTAGCAGTTAAGGCGCTTGCCTGTGAAGCCTAAGGCCCAGGTTCGATTCCCCAGGACCCACGTAAGCCAGATGCACAAGGTGAAGCATGCATCTGGAGTTCATTTGCAGGGCAGGAAGCCAAGGGAACCTGGGAAGCCCAGCACCGTCTGTGGCTTGCTGAGCTGACTTTCCCTGATCCGAATATCCTCTCCCTATGGCACACAGTCCTGCCAAAACCTAGGCATAGCCAAGGTGAGCTGAGGATATGCCAGGCTGAGTGCCAGGCTTCCCCAAGGCTCTCCTGGGACAGGTGCTTCCTTGGGCTGGCCCTAGCTGGGCACAATATATGCCTTGGCTCTTTGCTTTCCCCCAGGCTCTTCATTAATGTTCCCATTTCCCAGAGGAAGCTGCTGAGGTTCAGGGAGAGAACCTACCCTAATAGTCCCATAAGGGAGTACTCTCTGGAACTGGCTAGCAAGAACTCAAGAGTCACTAACTGTAGCGGTGTTTGCATTCATTGGCTCTGGGAATGCAATAACCTTGCACTCCCCCCCCCGAGGAGACGTGAGGAAATGCTTGCTCTCCCCAGATGGAGCCCCAACAACAGACCAAAGTACAGCTCCACTAAAGTCTGACTTGAACAATCGATGAGTTTAATGGATTTCCTTTCAGAGCAGGAGTGAAGGTTACAGGAGCTTGAGTAACCCTAAGACAGCCCCATCCCTGGAAAGTCTCCCCCCAGCACAGATGGCGACCTTCTAGCACCTTCTGAGACTACGTGCAGGTGGAGCAGAATTACATACAGCTAGCAGGGAGGCACAGGAGGCATGTGAGGGAGAGGGTCTTCCCCAGACCCACCTCCTCAATCTCTCCTTTCTTTCTTTCTTTCTTTCTTTCTTTCTTTCTTTCTTTCTTTCTTTCTTTCTCTCTCTCTCTTCTCTCTCTTTCTCTCTCCCTTTTTTTTTTTTTTGTTTTTTCGAAGTAGGGTTTCACTCTAGCTCAGACTGACCTGGAATTCACTATATAGTCTCAAGGTGGCCTGGAACTCCCGGACGCTGGGATTAAAGGCCTGAACCACCACATCTGCCCCCAGTCCCTCCTTCCTTCTATGAGGGACTGGCAACAGGCTCAATCTTGAGGATGTCATGCTAATACTCACAGCTGTTCTGATGAAGACAGCAATGGCTATTATGCTTGGGGAACAGCAATCTAAAATACCCTGTGAGAAGGTACAGGTTTTTTTTTTTTTTGTTTGTTTATTTTTATTTATTTATTTATTTGAGGGCAACAGATATAGAGAGAAAGAGGCAGAGGAGAGAGAGAGAATGGGCACGCCAGGGCCTCCAGCCACTGCAAACAAACTCCAGATGCATGTGCCACCTTGTGCATCTGGCTTACGTGGGTCCTGGGGAATTGAGCCTCAAACAGGGGTCCTTAGGCTTCACAGGCAAGTGCTTAACTGCTAAGCCATCTCTCCAGCCCAACAGTTTTTATTTTTATCGAATGGATGAAGAGTTCAAGGCATAGAGAGCTGGGTGTGGTGGATCAAGCCTTTAATCCTAGCATTCTGGACGCTGAGGTAGAAGGATGGCTAAGAGTTTGAGGCTAGCCTGGGCTACAGAGTGAATTCCAGATCAGCCTGAGCTAGAGTGAGATCCTACCAAAAAAAAAAAAAAAAAAGCACAAAGAGGTTGAATGATTTGCCTGACGTGACTCAGTTAGCAAGCAGTAGAAAGCAGGCATGGGAAGAGGGCAATTAGGATGGTGTGAGAGTTCTCTCAGGAGGCAGGATCCTGGGCTGGAGAGATGGCTTAATGATTAAAATGCTTGCCTATTGGGCTGGAGAGATGGCTTAGCAGTTAAGGCACCTGCCTCCTAAGCCTAAGAACGCTGGTTCCAATCTCCAGGTCCCACATTTAACCAGATGCAAAGTAACGCAAGGGCACAATGCCGCACTTGACCACAAGGGGGCGCACGCATCTGGATTTCATTCTCAGCAGCAGCTGAGAGACTGGTGGCGCGTCCATCTCTATCTGTCTCCCTCTCCCTCTCTCTGTATCTCTCTCTGTGTCTCTCTCTAAAAAAAAAAATGCTTGCTTGCTTATTTATTTATTTATTTATTTATTTATTTATTTATTTATTTTTGAGGCATGGTCTCACTCTAGCCTCAGGCTGACCTGGACCTCACTCTGTAGTCCTAGGCTGGCCTCAAACTCACAGAAATCCTCCTACCTCTGCCTCTGCTGGGATTAGTGTGTGCCACCACACCTGACCAAGGATGCAGGATCTTAGTCCTGCCTCTTTAGTCCAAAGCCCACTACTCACATGTTATAGAGGAGACAGTTAAAGCCAGAGGAAGAAGCTATTCTCCCCAGGTCACTGAGCAAGTTAGCTGCAGGGAAGAGGCTGGGAAGGCAGGTTTTACCACCAGGCCTGGACTCCTCTGACTGGCTGCCTCTAGTGTCTCCTAATGAAAGAGGCTTTGGATATCCAGTGTGGGCAAAGAGCTCTGGGCAGGAGGCAGCAGCTCTTGGGGAGAACTTAAGCTTTGTTTCTGGCCTGCTGTATAGCTTCACTTTCCTCATTTGTAAGATAAATGGTGTCCCATCCAGATCCGCAGCCCCTGCTGTCTCTGAGAGATTCTAGGGACACACTGTTTTCTGCTTTGCTCGCCTCGCTGCTTCTCCATTTGCGCAGCCAAGCAGCCCCACTTCCCCTGCAGGATTTCTCCCCACCCCCACCTGCTCCCAGCCTTCTCCCTTACAGGAAACCAAAGAAGATATCCAGTGAAGCCCACAGCCTAACCCTGGTACAGGCATAGAGGGGTCTCCTATGTAACCCTCCCTATCCCACTGCCTCACGGAGCATGTATTGCATTCTGTCTTGTAGCAGAGCAGCGAGCATCTGTCTGTCTACTATTCAGCCACACTCTGAGCTACTTGAGGCCTGGGGGCACAGGCTGCATGAGCCAGGAATGCAGCGCAGGGGAGACTGGAGTTCAGTGGGGTGGGACTCAGGCTCTCCAGCTATAAGACCCCATGAAGAGTACCTAACACCCCCTAGACATAGACCGAATGGCTGTGTCCACTGAGAGCAGCTGAAATAGAGCAAAGAAGCAGGAAACTGAGGGTCAGGGTGGGGGGGTTGTTTGAGCAAGACAGGCAGAGGGCTGCTAGTAGTCACAGAGGCTGGAAGGGTGGGTAAAACATCAAGTCCTGACTTAAGCCTCTGTATAGGCTGTGTTGACTACTATGCTGGGGAGACCTGTGGGTGCCACAGCCCCTCACATGTTTCTGCACTCTCAGGAAGGTCTGTAAGATGGGGAACATCCTCCGTGAGGTTGGCTCACTGGCTGGCTGGGAACTGCCACACCAGCAAGCTACCTCATCTGGGATCTTTCCTGCCAGGTTTGAACCCAGCATGGTTGCTGTTCTAGTCCAGCTCAATGTGGTCCCCTCACCTCCTCTTGCCACTTCACCCTATAAGCTGGCAAGGTTTCAAGTGCTAGAGGACACAGGCAGGTGTCACAGAGCCCAGCTTGAGGCTGTGTCCTTCCCAGTGGCCAGTATACCTGATGAAAGTGTAAGGGATGGGCAGATATTAAGAGGGCATATGGTGGGGCTGAAGAGATGGCTTAGCAGTTAAGGTGTTTGCCTGAAAAGCCAAAGGACCTAGGTTCGACTCCCCAGGATCCACGTAAGCCAGATACACAAGGGGGCTCATGCATCTGGAGTTCATTTGCAGTGGCTGGAGGCCCTGGCACACCCATTCTCTCTCTCTTTCTACCTGCCTATTTCTGTATCTCTCTCTCAAATGAATAAATAAATAAATAAAATTTTTAAAAAGAGGGCATGTGGTAGGCAGCAGGGACCTGGGAGGGGTTGTTTGCAGTAAATATGTGCAGAGCTGGAGTCAAGGACATAAATATGTCCTTGACCCTTGTAGCAATTTGTGTTCCCAAATACATAATGGCCTTTCTAGCCTGTGCTGATCCCAAGCCAGGTGTCATGGCACATACCTATAATTCCAGCACTGGGAAACTGAGGTAGGAGAATTATCATGAGCTCCAGGTCAGCCTCCTGAGAGAGAAAGAGAGAGAGTGGGAGAGAGAAAGAGATTGTCTCTTCCGTTTACTTCTATTCATTCTCTAGTTCTCAGCTTCAATATGCTCATTACAGTGCAGCCAGCATTGTCCCAGCAGGCACTGTTCACAGCAAGCCTAAGTAGACACAGCTTTGCTCTTGATGTTTGCAGCCTTCCAAGGGAGCCTCATGTTCGTAACATGGAATGAGTCAGAGGGCTGTAAAAAGTGTCTCCCCGCAAATCAATGACTTAAAGTGATGAAGGTCTTTCCTACACCTATGCCCCAGTCCAACTGGGTAACAGGGGACCCTATTGCAGCTATAATGTCTCAAACTTACCACGAGCATGAGATTCCTGTGGTTACTATAATAAGTGAAGCCAAAGTCAGACTTAAAACATTAGAAATTGGGGCTAAAGAGATGGCTAAGCAGTTAAGGCACTTGCCTGCAAAGCCAAAGGACACAGGTTTGATTCCCCAGAACCCAGGTAAACCAGATGCACAAGGTGGCGCATGTGTTTGGAATTTGTTTGCAGTGGCTAGAGGCCCTGGTGTGTCCATATCTATCTGCTTCTCTCTCTCTCAAATAAATGTAATTTCAAAATATCTTTAAAAAAATTAGAAATTGGGGCTGGAGAGATGGCTTAGCGGTTAAGGCACCTGCCTGCTAAGCCTAAGAACGCTGGTTCCAATATCCAGCGGTTCCAATCTCCAGGTCCCACGTTTAGCCAGATGCAGTGAGGCAAGGGCGCAATGCCGCACTTGCCTACAAGGGGGCGCACACATCTGGATTTGGTTCACAGCGGCTGAGAGACTGTTGGTGCGCCCATCTCTGTCTCCCTCTCCTCTCTGTCTATCTTTCTCTGTGTCTCTCTCCAAAAATAAATAAAATAATTTTTAAAAAATTTAAAAATTAGAAATTCACTCTCTGTCAGTCCGGGAGGCCAAACCAGAGGTTCAAGTTCAAGAGGAGGAAGTGGTGGGATACACTTGGGAGATGGAGGCAAAAGAATTAGGAATTCCTGACCAGCAAAGCTACATAGCAAGTTTGAGACTAACTTTAGCTACATGAGACCCTGTCTCAAAAAAGCTGGCTGTAGATGCAGTGATGCAAGGGCACAATGCCGCACTTGCCCACAAGGGGGCGCACGCAATCTGGATTTCGTTCACAGCAGCTGAGAGACCGCTGGCACGTCCATTCTCTGTCTCCCTCTCCCTCTCTCTGTGTCTGTCTCTCTCTGTGTCTCTCTCTAAAAATAAAATTTAAAAAAAGCTGGCTGTGGGGACAAACGCTGTGGTAGTTTGAATATATGTCCCCCAATATATTCAGTGTTTTATTATTTTATAGTTTGCATCTGCAATCACCTTGCTAGAGGCAAGGTCACTGGGGTCCCGGTCTTAAGGTGTGGTGATGGTTTGAGAGTCCATTGTAAAGATATGCAAATGTGCCTAGCAGGAGTTCCTGAAGTGTGCTGTGTGACCTTTTGGCTGTAGTTTTGCTCTGTGTGCTGTGGTGTCTGGTTGGCTTTTGCTCTCTCTGCTTGGCCCTATGGAGAGCAGGCCGTTTCTTCTGCCATTATAGAACTTCCCCTGGATCTGTAAGCTTCAGTAAATAATATCCCTTCCTCCATAACTGTGCCTGGTCTGGAAGTTCATCTCAGTGAACCTGAAGCTGTCTGCTACAAACGCTTTTAATCCCAACACTTGGGAGGCAAAGGTAGGAGGATTGCCATGAATGTGAGGCCACCCTGAGACAATATAATGAATTCCAGGTCAGCCTAGGCTAGAGTAAGACTTGAAACTCCCCGGTACTCCCCCACCAAAAAAGAGAAAAAAAAAGTCAGGTATGATGGCACACACCTTTAATCCCAGCACTTGGAAGACTGAGATAGGGGAATCACCTGGGACTACAGAGTGAATTCCAGGTCAGTTTGGCTAGAGTGAGACTCTACCTCAAAAAAAAAAAAAAAAAAAAAAGTTTGAGTTCAAGGGATCCTCCTAATCATAAGGATAACCCAAGATGATCCTTTTTTTTAAAATTTATTTGCAAGCAGAGAGAGAGAGAAAGAGAGAAGAGAGACAGACAGAGAGAGAATAGGCATGCCAGGGCCTCTAGCCACTGCAAACGAACTCCAGATGCATGTGCTCCCAAGATGATCTTTTTATTTCAAGATCTTTAACTTGATTTCTGCTGCTACAAGGTGTGACAAGCATACAAAGGCATTCACGTCGAGGAGGATGGCTATGGCCATTTTTAGAAACCACTCACATGGATATGTAGAAGGTCTCTTGTCAAAGGTCCCAGAAATATACTCTCTGTCAGTGACATTACTAAGACTAAGGTACCTCTCACCCCTGTCCTGGGCCAAGCTTCCTCCTCCAGCCATTGAGGGGCCTGGTCAGAGTTTTGGACTCAGCTGGGCATGGTGGTGCACGCCTGTAATCCCGGAATTTGGAAGGTAGAGGTAAGAGGATCACCATGAGTTCGAGGCCCTGGAAGAGAGACACCCTACCTCAAAAAAAAAAAAAAAAAAAGTTTTGCACTCAACAGCTTCTTGGAGCCCCGAGGTTCCCTTGAGGCACCCTCCCCAGGCTACTGCAGAAGGGCTGAGCTGGGGACACCTGAAGTTTGCAACTAACTGGATTCAAACAGCTTCTTCTGGGGGCGGGGGTTGGGCTGAGAAATCGTTCAGTCAGTAAGTGATTGTCGCTCAACCATGAGCATCCCCAGCACTCATGTAAACCTGTGCTGGGCTAGCCCAGCTAGCTGAATCAGCAGAGAGCAATTGAGGAAGACATCACACATTGACTTTTGGCTTCCACATATACATGCTCTCACGCACATGCAAACACACATGAACGCACTCTGTGCATACATACACATGCCAAAAAAGTAAAAAGCTTCTGCTTGGCTCCCACGGTTTAGCTTCCAGGTCAGGTTCTCAATGGCTGCCTAAGACAAAAAGCTCCCAGGACCTCTCTTGCTCCTTAATGGCTCTGCCAGGTTTTTGAATTCTGGGGCAATGAGTAGACCACCACTCTGTCAGTTGGATCTACTGAACTCCTGAGTGGACTGTGTATCAGGACTCCTTGCTGGAACCTGGAGAGCCCTGGAGCATATCCTCCAAGAACTGCTTGTACCTCTCAAAGAGCTCAAACCTTCTCACCCTGTGTGGCCCTGGGAGAGCTCTTTAACCCCTCTGTATCTCAAGAGACTTGCTAGGACTCTGGGCCCAGATTGCTTGTACTATCACAGGGATTAGAAGAGGCTTTGAGCCTGCGCATTAGTCACTAGGCAAAAAGCTTCCTTCAGTGGGTGTGGTGGCTCATGCCTTTAATCCCAGCACTGGAGAGGCAGAGGTAGGACTAACTATGAGTTTAAGGCCACCCTGAGACTACATAGTGAATTCTAGGACAGTCTGGGCTAGAGCAAGACCCTACCTTAAAAAAAAAGGGGGGGGGCGCGGCTGGAGAGATGGCTTAGCCATTAAGGCACATGGCTGCGAAGCCTAAAGACCCAGGTTCAATTGTCCAGGTCCCACATAAACCAGATGCACATGGTGACGCATGTGTCTGGAGTTTGTTTGCAGTGGCTAGAGGCCCTGGTGCACCCTTTCTCTCCCTCTCTGTCTCTAACAAATAAATAAATCTTAACCCCCCCCCCAAAAAAAAAAGTTTCCTTCAGTTCAGTGTCTTTATTTTTTATTTATTTTATTTTTTTTTTTTTTTGGCTTTTTGAGATAGGGTTTCACTGTAGCCCAGGTTGACCTGGAATTCACTATATAGTCTCAGGGTGGCCTCGAACTCACAGCGATCCTCCTGCCTCTGCCTCCTGAGAGCTGGGATTAAAGGCGTGCGCCACCACACCCAGCTTCGGTGTCTTTATTAATGTGTTGAGCACAAATTTTGGGCACTGAGGGATAAGGGTAGACATATCTTCTTCTGTCTAGGCCTTTTTCTCCCTGTGTGACATAGGAAGGAAAGGCTCCCTGCTTCCTTCATCAGGACACTAAAGACCAGAGGCAGCAGCATACAAAGGCTGGGCCTCACAGTGATACAGTGTCCAGCACTGAGGACAGCTCAGACATGGTCTTTGCCCTTTATAGCTCACTGTCTGGGAAAGAGACCCATATCCTGACCCAGCATTAGCAGCTTGACCAGAAGGGAGGTAGAACCTTGCTCAGGTGACCAGATGACCTCCAAGAGCTTTTCAGCCATGTTTGGCTTCACCAAGCTCTGTCCTGGAAGTAGATGGCTGGTCTGTGTGGGGCTTGGACATCAACATTCTCACTTCTGTGAAGGTCTTCAGATGTATCATAGTCCAAGGGGTGTCTAGCCCAAAGGGCAGAGAGCAGAGCCGCTTCTCCTCGGGCCTACAGGGATCTTTGCTGAGAACTGGCCAGCAGGTGGGAGGGCCAGAGCCAAAAGGGCATCCACACAGGACCTTAAATGAGCTGTTGGCAGAGGCCTCCTTGGGTCACATGACAAAGGCCGAAGGTTGGAGCAGTTCAGAGTCCAGAAAAGCCACAAAGAGCAGGTAAGGCGAGCAGACATAGCGGTCCAGTTGGGTACAGTGAGGGGCTGTCATGGCTTACAGCTGGTGGTGTCTAGTGGATGTTCCAGGGAGGTGGGTCGACTCAGGGTCACACCGGGTAAACTGGAGACAAAGCTCTGCCACCTTCTCCTTACCTGCTGGAAGAGCAACGGGGGAAACGACAACAGTGGTGGGCTTCAGGTGCTATTCCACCCATAACCACCAGGTGGGGGTAGACCCCAAAGAGAGAGAGACAGACAGACAGACTAGCCGCTCCTGAGAGACCCTTCCTCCTCTCAGAAGAAGGCAAGGCCAAGATGGAGTTGGGAATCTCCCCTTTTCTCCTGGGTAAGAGGCACAAAATGTACTTTCAGGAACTTGCATTGACAGATCTGCTTGCCTCCTGCTCCATTTGCCCATTCAACATATTGTCACATTAATCATCTTAAAATAGTCCTGGGGGCTGGAGAGATGGCTTAGTGGTTAAGGCGCTTAGCTGCAAAGCCAAAGGACCCAGGTTCGATTCCCCAAGACCCATGTAAACCAGATGCACAAAGTTAGTGCATGTGTCTGGAGTTTGCGGTGCCTGGAGGCCCTGGTGAACCCATTCTCTCTCTCCCTTTCAAATAAATAAATAAGAATAAAATATTTTTAAGGCTGGGAAATGGCTTAGCAGTTAAGTTGTTTGCCTGCTGAGCCTAAGGACCTGGTTTATTCCCCAGGACCCACATAAGCCAGATGCACAAGGGGGCGCATGCATCTGGAGTTCGTTTGCAATGGTTGGAGGCCCTGGTTCGCCCATTTGCTCTTGCTCTCTGCCTCTTCTCTCTTTCTTTCTCTCCCAAATAAATAAATAAGTAACATATCTTTTTTTTAAAAAAAAGAATAAAGTATTTTAAAAATATATATATATTTAAAGTTCTGAAAGCTTGGCATGATGGTACATGCCTGTAATCCCAGCACTCAGGAGGTAGCGGCAGGAAGAGCGAGAATTCCAGGCCAGCCAGGGCTACAAAGTGAGACCCCTGTCTCAAAACAGACAAACACACACAGCTCTGGTTGTATTACCCACCCGCGTACACCTCGGTTGCTTCCATGGCCCTCCAATGCAATTCCTGGTATCTTGCCAAGCTCTATTCCAGTCAGCTGTGCTATCCATATCTGTCTACCTCTGTCCTAGGTCCCTCTCCTGGAAGCCCCCATCCTCTTTGGCACCACCTCCCCCACTTCAACTCACAACCATACCTGTTGGTATTGCTTAAGCCACCTACGGCTGCTTCCTTGCTGGGCTTCGATCAGTTGCTCTGTGTCCCCTAAGGTCCCCGGCAATCGCTCCTGAGCAGGATCTTCTAGTCTTTCCACACCTCCATCAAGTCCCTGGAGCCTGGACTTTCCGTGGCCTTGTCTGAGGCTCAGTGCCCGGCAGAGTCTGCCCTCAAGAGGCCTCCCCTGGGTCTCCTGGAGCTTCCCATAGCAGGGCCGGGGTCCTCGCAAGGACTGACTGCGCCGGCTGGTTCCCATGATTCGGTAGTCTGTGGCCACTTGTTCGGAAAGTCACTGGCCTTCTGAGATGGCCTGGTGCCTCCACCCATCTGATGGGAGATCACCTGGGAGCAAAGGTCCATCCTGCTGAGGTGGCTGTCATAAATCAAAGGGTAAGTAAGCTACAGGGGCAAGCATCTCTGAGTCACCTCCTCTGGGTCCGCTGACCTTCTGGGGTTATATAGCCTTCAGCTGGCCTGAAACTCACCATCCTCCTGAGTGCTGGGATTACATCATGGGTATACCACCATGTCCAACAGAACATCTTCCCAGCCCCTCACTAAACCATAGAAAGAGGCAGATAGAGAGAAAGAATGGGCGTGCCAGGGCCTCCAGCTACTGCAAATGAACTTGAATTCCAGATGCATGTGCCACTTTGTGCATCTGGCTTACTTGGGTCCTGGGGAATCAAGCCTTGAACCGGGGTCCTTACAGGCAAGCGCTTAACTGCTAAGCCATCTCTCCAGGCCTAAACCTTTTTTTTTTTTTTTTTTTTTTTTTTTTGGTTTTTCGAGGTAGGGTTTCACTCTGGTCCAGGCTGACCTGGAATTAACTATGTAGTCTCAGGGTGGCCTCGAACTCACGGCAATCCTCCTACCTCTGCCTCCCAAGTGCTGGGATTAAAGGCGTGAGCCACCACGCCTGGCTCTAAGCCATATTTTTATTGTTGTTGTTGTGAGACAGGGTCTCATGTAGCCTAGGCTGCTTTCAAACCGTTAGGTAGCAGAGGGTGGCCTGGAATGCCTGATGCTTCTTGCTTCCATCTCCTGAGTACCAGGAACACAGGCATTCACCATCATGCACAGGTTAAAAAAATAGAAAGAAAGGAAGGAAGAGGGAGAGAGAAAGAGGGAGAGGAGGAAAGAAAGAAAGAAAAAGGAAGAAAAGAAAGAGGACAACCCCAGGCTAGGAGTCAGGAGGCCTAGATTTTTTTTTCCAGACTTGGCTCTGTCCCCAATATTCTAGCACAGCACATGGTTAAGAGCTCAGCCTCTTGGGACAAACTGCCTTTAAGTAAATTGCAGCCTCATCTCTTAAAACTCTGTGACCTTGGATATATTCTTCTCTCTTTAGTCCCCCTGTAACAGGGACAAATATCTCAAGCGATTGTTGTGTGGCTTAAATGAGACCCACAGGGCCTGGAACACAGCAAGGGCTCATTAAAAGCCAGTCAGTAGTGTTCATTATTGTGGGCAGACTCTCTGCTGGTCAGTCTGCAAACAAATAGTAGACTCTTTCACCACTTTTTGCATCTGGCCTTATGTGGGTGCTGGGAGACTGAAATGGAACTGGGCATGCAAGCGCCCTTAACTGCTGAGACATCTCACCAACCCTCTAAACCCACATTTCCAATTTCTATTATAGTTGTTTATTTGAGCCAGACTCTCACTATGTAGCCCAGACCGACCTCAAAGACATGATTCCTCTTGTCTCAGCCTCTCAGGGGATGGGATTACAGGTGTGCACCACTATTCCTGTCTTCAGCCTTTCCATGTATATGTGCATGCTATGATGTTAGCAAGCAAACCCAGGACCTGGTGTATGCTAGGTACTACTGTACCACCAAGTTAAATCCTGCAAAGCTTAAGGCCCTGGTTCAATTATCCAGGACCCATGTAAGCCAGATGCACAAGAGGGCACATGTGTCTGGAGTTCGTTTGCAGTGGCTGGAAGCCCTGGCATGTCCATCATCTCTTTCTCTCTGCCTCTTCCTCTCTCTCTCAAATAAATAAATAAAAATTGGGGGCTGGAGAGATGGCTTAGTGGTTAAACGCTTGCCTGTGAAGCCTAAGGACCCTGGTTCAATGCTGGATTCCCCAGAACCCACATAAGCCACATGCACAAGGGGTGCACCCATCTGGAGTTTGTTTGCAGTAGCTGGAGGCCCTGGCATGCCCATTCTCTCTCTCACTCTCTCCCTGCCTATTTCTGTATCTCTCTCTCAAATAAATAAATAAATAAATAAAATATTTAAAAATAAACAAATAAATAAATATTTTTAAAGTTATTTTTTTAAATGTATTTTTATTTATTTATTTGAGCGAGAAAGAGACAGCGAGAGAGAGACACACACACAGAGAAAGAGACAGAGAATGGGCACGCCAGGGCCTCCAGCCACTGTAAATGAACTCCAGATGCATGCACCCCTTGTGCAACTGGCTTACATGGGTCCTGGAGAGTCAAACTGGGATCCTTTGGCTTTGCAGGCAAACACCTTAACAGCTAAGCCATCTCTCCAGCCTCTATTTATTTATTTATTTATTTATTTGACACAGAGAAAGAGAGAGAGAGAGAATGGGTGCACCAGGGCCTCCAGCCACTGCAAACGAACTCCAGATGCATGCATCACTCTGTAGTCTTAGGGTGGCCTTGAACTCATGGTGATCCTTCAGATGCATGTACCACCTGGCTTTACGTGGGCACTGGGGAATTGAACTTGGATCATTAGGCTTTGCAGGCAAGTGTCTTAACTGCTAAGCCATTTCTTTAACCCTTATTATTTATTTATTTGTATATTTATTTTGGTTTTTTGAGGTAGGATCTCACTCTAGCCTAGGCTGACCTGGAATACACTAAGAAGTTTCAGGATGGCCTCAAACTCATGGTGATCCTTTTACCTCTGACTCCCAAGTGCTGGGATTAAAGGTGTGCACTACCACACTTGGCTATTATTTATTTATTTATTTATTTATTTATTTATTTATTTATTATTTTGGTTTTTTGAGGTAGGGTTTCACTCTAGTCCAGGCTGACCTGGAATTCACTATGTAGTCTCAGGGTGGCCTTGAACTCAAGGTGATCCTCCTACCTCTGCCTCTCGAGTGCTGGAATTTATTTTTTATTTTTTAAAATAGATTTATTTAGTTATGAGAGAGTGGTCATGGCAGGACCTCTTGCTACTGCAAACAAACTCCAGATGCATGTGACATTTTAGATACTTTTTTTTTTTTTTTTTTTTTGGTTTTTCAAGGTAGGGTTTCACTCTAGCCTAAGCTGACCTGGAATTAATTAATTAATTTATTTATTTATTTATTTTGGAGATAGGGCTTCACTCTAGCCCAGGCTGACCTGGAATTCACTATGTACTCTCAGGGTGGCCTCGAACTCATGGCGATCCTCCTACCTCTGCTTCCAGAGTGCTGGGATTAAAGGGGTGCGCCACCAAGCCCAGCTGCATGTGACACTTTGTGCATTAGGCTTTACATGGGTACTAGAGAATTGAACCTGGGCCATCAGGCTTTGCAAGCAATTACCTTTGACCACTGAGCCATCTCCCTAGTTCCCCCCCCCCATTTTTTTTTCGAGTTAGGGTCTCGCCCCTACCTCTGCCTCCTGAGTGCTGGGATTAAAGGCATGCATCACCACGCCCAGCAGGCCCTATCCCTTTAAAAAGAAAAAATGGCCAGGTGTGGTCACCCATGCCTTTAATACCAGCATAAGCAAAGAGATAGGAGGATCGCTGTGAGTTCAAGGCCACCCTGAGACTACAGAATGAATTCCAGGTCAGCCTGGGCTAGAGTGAGACCCTACCTCGAAAAACAAAACAAAAAAAAAAAAAAAGGGAGAGAGAGATAGGGCCTTACTATGTAGCCCAGGCTGGCCTCCAACTCCTATGTCAAAATAGTCCTCCTGTCTCCGCCTCTTGAGTTGTTGGAACTACAAGTACATACCATTGTACTTGGCTGATTTTCACATTTTACAGATCAGGAAGCAGAGGTTCACTGAAATTAGCACTAGGCTGGAAAGCAAGCTGGGTCAGTAGTACCCTGGTCAGACTGCCTTTAAAGTCCATGCTGCTAGCACTCTGCTCTCTGGGGCCAGGCATTCTGCTTCCTCGTGTTCAAGTTGCTGCACAGGCCACCACTAACTGGGGTCAGAGAAGGGTTGTGCCTCTTGCTTCACCCCTTTTTCTTCCCCTGGGCCTGGATTTCTGCACTTTCTTGTAAGAGTTCAAGAGCGATCTCCTCCTCCATCTCCCTTCTTTCCTTGCTCCCATCTCACCTTGCTTAGATTAGGTCTGGCTTTTTTGTTTTGTTTTTTTCTTTGAGGTAGATTCTTGCTCTAGCTCAAGCTGACCTGGAATTCACTATGTGGTCTCAGGGTGGCCTTGAACTCATGGTGATCTTGTACTTTTTTTTTTTTGCTTTTCCGAGGTAGGGTCTCACTCTAGCTCAGGCTGACCTGGAATTCACTATGTAGTCTCAGGGTGGCCTCGAACTCTCTGCAATCCTCCTACCTCTGCCTCCCAAGTGCTGGGATTAAAGGTGTGCGCCACCACGCCTGGCTGATCTTGTACTTTTGCCTCCCATGTCTTGGGATTAAAGGCGTGTGCCACCACACAGGCTCCCCTTTTTTCTTTTTTTTTCTTTTCGTTTCTTGAAGTAGGGTCTCACTCTAGCCCAGGCTGTGCGTGCGCCACCACACCCAGCTCTTTTTTCTTTTCTTTGTTTTTTGTTTAATTAAGGTAGGGTCTTGCTCTAACCCAGGCTGACCTGAAATTCATTATGTAGTCTCAGGGTAGCCTCACGATGATCCTCCTACCTCTGCCTCCCAAGTGTTGGGATTAAAGGTGTGCACCACCATGCCCAGGCTCCAACTTGGGTTTTTGGAACTACCTACTGTTATGGTAATTGAGTACTCAGGGTTGAGAAGAGGGCATTCCCTCTTTCCATTGCCCCCACCTGAACCACATCACACAAGGCCCCTCTTTCCCTTTTTCCTCCTTTTCTTTTCTTTTCTTTTCTTTTCTTTTCTTTTCTTTTCTTTTCTTTTCTTTTCTTTTCTTTCCTTTCCTTTCCTTTTCTTTTTTCTTTTCTTCTCTCCTTTCCTTTCTTCTTTCTTTCCTTCTGACCAGGCTGACCTGGAATTCACTATGTAGTCTCAGGGTGGCCTCAAACTCAATGCAACCCTCTTACCTCTGCCTCAAAAGTGCTGGCATTAAAGGCGTGCACCACCATGCCTGGCTCTTTCCTCTTTTTTACCAAGATTCCCAGAGCTTCTCTCTCTCCCTTTCTCCTTCTTACCCTTTCCCTCTCTCTCTTCTTCTCTATCTCTCTTCAGATCCTGTCCATTTTCTCCTGGTGTTAAATAAAAGTCTTGGGGGAGATAGCTCTTGAACTCTTACATTTCCTCCATCTTAGAGTTTTGGGGGCTTTCCATGGGTGGTGGGTCTCTTAATATCTGCCACACTTAGCTCCCACCCAGAAGACCTTTAAAAGGGCCCATGTGAAGAAAATGGACCAAAAGGGTCCCCAGTTCAGTCCCAGGTTGTCCTAAGTATCTATTCTTATGCACACCCAGGCTTTTTATGTATGTGAGAGGGGTGTAGTGGGGGGGGGATAGGGTCTAATGCAACCCAGAGTGGCTGCAAACTCAACAATAGCTAGGAATGGCTTCAAACTGATCCTTCTGCCTCCACCTGGATTATAGACATGTACTGTCATGTCAATTCCAAGGCCTCTTTCTATCAGTCTGCTCATGCACATAGTGTTTAACCATACCCTCCCTCAGGTTAAAAAGCAATGGAAAGTCGGGCGTGGTGGCGCACGCCTTTAATCCCAGTACTCGGGCGGCAGAGGTAGGAGGATCACCGAGAGTTCCAGGCCACCCTGAGACTACATAGTTAATTCCAGGTCAGCCTGGACCAGAGTGAGACCCTACCTTGCAAAAAAAAAAAAAAAAAAAAAAAAAAAAAAAGCAATGGAAGTATGTAGCTCAGTTGGTAGAGTGCTTGCCTAGCATGCATGAAGTGCTGGATTTGAGCCTTAGCACTGCATAAACCAGATGTGGTACATACCAAAACCAAGGCTACCCTTGGGTTATAATAGGGAGTTGAGGCCAACCTGGGATACATGAGAACCTGTATCCAAAAAAAAAAAAAAAAAAAAAAAAGCAAAAGAATCATCAATGTCCTCACCTCAGCCCATGCGGTGAACTCAGATCACCACCCTTGGGCCTGGGGCTGTGCTTAGTGGCCAAGTGCTTGTTTGGCATATGCCAGACCTGGGTTCCACCCCAGCCCCTGAGTGGCGTGTGTGTGTGTGTGTGTGGTGGTGGTGTCTGAGTCCAGGAAAAGCCTACTGACCAACAAACTCACTGGTTCTTGTTAAGCCTGCAGCTCTAGAATAAATACCCTCTTGCTAAACCTATAGTCTTTTTGTTGTTGTTTTTGTTTTTCTGAAATAGGGTCTCATTCTAACCTAGGTTGACCTGGAACTCATTCTGTAGCCTAGGTTGACCTGGAACTCATTCTGTAGTCTCTGGCTGGCCTCAAACTCATAACAATCCTCCTGCCTTTGCCTCCCAAATGCTGGGATTAAAAGCATGCACCACAGCTTCCAGCTCCTCTAGTCTTTTTATTTATTTATTTAATTAATTAATTAATTATTTATTTATTTATTCTGGTTTTCCAAGGTAGGGTCTCACTCTAGCCCAGGCTGACCTGGAAATCATTATGTAGTCTCAGGGTGGCCTTGAACTCATGGTGATCCTCCTACCTCTGCCTCCCGAGTGCTGGGATTAAAGGCGTGCGCTACCACGCCTGGCTTATTTTATTTTATTTTTTGGTGGGTGTGTATGGGTACACCTGGGCTTCTTGCTGCTGCAAGTGAACATGAGATGTACCACTTTTGTGTCTGGCTTTTCACACTCTGACTTATGTCCCCACAGCACAAAAGCTAATCAAACCTGGGGTTGAGGATCAGTGCAGACAAGCTCCTTAACCACTGAGCATTCTCTCCAGCCCATTCTCTGTCTCTCTTTTTTTTCTTTTTTTTTTTTAATTTTTTTTTTTGAGAGAACGAGGTTTTTCGAGGAAGGGTTTCACTCCAGCTGTCTAGGCTGACCTGGAATTAACTATACATCTGACTCAGGGTGGCCTCAAACCTGTCCTCTCGGCGATCCTCCACTGACCTCTGCCTCCCGAGTGCTGGGATTAACTCTGGTCTAGGCCTGGAATTAACACCACCTCCTACCTCTGCCTCCCGAGTGCTGGGGCCTTTTTTTTTTTTTTTTTTTTTTTTTTTTGAGGTAGGGTCTCGCTCTGGCCCCAGGCTGACCTGTAATTCACTATGTAGTCTCAGGCTGGCCTCAGACTCACAGCAATCCTTCTACCTCTGTTTCCTGAGTGCTGGGATTAAAGATGTGCACCACTATGCCCGGCCTCTCTCTGTGTGCAAATGAATAAATAAAATATTTAAAACAAACAATCTTTTCCCACCCCTTGAGGACAAGGAGAAAATGTGCACAGCTGTCCTTCCTTCCCTACCATCTCCCACCTGCTTCACCTGGCCAGCTCTCACTTACCTTTCTACACCTTCCCAAGAAGCCTGCTTGATGCCTCGGGGCTGGGTAAGGTAGGCTGTCACTCCTGTGGCCCACCTTACCCCTCTCAAGTGCATCTCCTGAAAGTTGGCAACATCTTTTTCATCTCTCTGTCCCAGGATCAGACACAATAAACAGTGTTAAATACTGGAGGCTGTTAGGTTCCATGGTTCACAATGGAAGACCAAGATTGACAGTTTCTTGGATCCTAGACTTTATTATAATGAGGAGAAAGAGAAGGGGGGGGGAGGTGGGGATTGCACTGCACACTCCTGAAGCAGGAGAGCTAAAAAGAGAATAAGTGAGGGCTGGGCCAAGGAGTGGGTTTTATGAGGAGAGGAGGGAAACTGCTCTGTGAGGGAGGGGCCTTGGATGGTGTGCAGAGGTGTGGGTTGGAGGGAGGTTGCCTTCTCTCCTCTTAGTCCAAAGGTATACTATTCCAGGAGGCAGTCCCAGAGTTACAGGTCTAGCATAGCCAGGTGGTAGGGGAAGAAGAGGAGTATGGGTAGAGAGCTCTGAGCCTCTAACATTCTTTCTTTTATTGTTTTGGTTTTTCGAGGCAGAGCCTTGATCTAGCCCGGCTGACCAGGAATTCACTATGTAGTCTCAGGCTGGTCTCAAACTCACAGTGATCCTCCTATCTCGGCCTCCCAAGTGCTGGGACTAAAGGGGTGTGCCACCATGCCTGGCTTTCATTTGTCAGTTTTTTTTCTTTTCTTTTCTTTTCTTTTCTTTTCTTTTCTTTTCTTTTCTTTTTTTTCTTTTCTTTTCTTTTCTTTTTGCTCCTTTCCTTCTTTCTTTCTTTCTTTCTTTCTTTTTTTTTTGAAGGTAGGGTTTCACTATAGCCAGGGTGGCCTGGAATTCACTATGTAGTCTCAGGGTGGCCTCGAACTCATGGCAATCCTCCTACCTCTGCCTCCTGAGTGCTAGGATTAAAGGTGTGCGCCACCAAGCCCAGCTTTCATTTGTCAGTTTTAAAGTAAAATTCCTCTCCTGATTATTTTTGTACATTTATTTATTTATTTATTTATTTATTTTGGTTTTTCGAGGTAGGGTCTCCAGGCTGACCTGGAATTCACTCTGTAGTCTCAGGATGGCCTCGAACTCACAGTGATTCTCCTACCTCTGCATCCTGAGTGCTGGGATTAAAGGCGTGCGCCACCACGCCCGGCTTTATTTTTGTACATCTTAAAGACAGGGTATCTATTAGTATTTTTTATTCAAAAGGGATATAATTTTCTTTGCCTCTGGGAAGACTCATAACATATGGGAGAGGCTTGCATGCCCTGGGAGAAGGTTTACACAATGGAGTTGGTGGGCAGGGCATATTAATCTTTACTTCTTGCCATAAGGAACAATCCTGTGGCCACTGTTTTTTGAGTTAGGGTCTCACTCTGGCCCAGGATGATCTGGAATTTTCTTAGTCTCAGTGGCCTCAAGGGAAAGATCCTACCTTTGAGGTCTGAGTGCTGGGATTGACATTTGCATGAGTCTAAGCAAAGGCCAGGGGCAGAATGTTTTTTGGATGTATGGCCCCTACAGAATCAGGTATTTTATTAAAACTAAACTTGGATTTTCAGAGATGTCACAGAGGAATAGATCTAGAGGCCAGCCTTAAGGTGTTGGGGACTGTGGGAGTATGTACTCCAGTAGAATCAGGTGTTTTTTTAATGTTTAGGGGAAGATTGAGAGTGGAGCTTGCTGCCATGGCCTCAGCCACTGCAGTGCTCAAGATGCATATGCCCCCTGCCATCCCTGGCTTACATCAGAGTCCTGGGGGCAGACAAGTGGTCCTTTGGCTTTACAGGGAGAAAGTGCCTTAACCACTAAAGCATCTTTCTTTCCTTCTGACCAGGCTGACCTGGAATTCACTATGTAGTCTCAGGGTGGCCTCAAACTCAATGCAACCCTCTTACCTCTGCCTCAAAAGTGCTGGCATTAAAGGCGTGCACCACCATGCCTGGCTCTTTCCTCTTTTTTACCAAGATTCCCAGAGCTTCTCTCTCTCCCTTTCTCCTTCTTACCCTTTCCCTCTCTCTCTTCTTCTCTATCTCTCTTCAGATCCTGCCCATTTTCTCCTGGTGTTAAATAAAAGTCTTGGGGGAGATAGCTCTTGAACTCTTACATTTCCTCCATCTTAGAGTTTTGGGGGCTTTCCATGGGTGGTGGGTCTCTTAATATCTGCCACACTTAGCTCCCACCCAGAAGACCTTTAAAAGGGCCCATGTGAAGAAAATGGACCAAAAGGGTCCCCAGTTCAGTCCCAGGTTGTCCTAAGTATCTATTCTTATGCACACCCAGGCTTTTATGTATGTGAGAGGGGTGTAGTGGGGGATAGGGTCTAATGCAACCCAGAGTGGCTGCAAACTCAACAATAGCTAGGAATGGCTTCAAACTGATCCTTCTGCCTCCACCTGGATTAGAGACATGTACTGTCATGTCAATTCCAAGGCCTCTTTCTATCAGTCTGCTCATGCACATAGTGTTTAACCATACCCTCCCTCAGGTTAAAAAAGCAATGGAAAGTCGGGCGTGGTGGCGCACGCCTTTAATCCCAGTACTCGGGCGGCAGAGGTAGGAGGATCACCGAGAGTTCAGGCCACCCTGAGACTACATAGTTAATTCCAGGTCAGCCTGGACCAGAGTGAGACCCTACCTTGCAAAAAAAAAAAAAAAAAAAAAAAAAAAAAAAAAAAAGCAATGGAAGTATGTAGCTCAGTTGGTAGAGTGCTTGCCTAGCATGCATGAAGTGCTGGATTTGAGCCTTAGCACTGCATAAACCAGATGTGGTACATACCAAAACCAAGGCTACCCTTGGGTTATAATAGGGAGTTGAGTCCAACCTGGGATACATGAGAACCTGTATCCAAAAAAAAAAAAAAAAAAAAAGCAAAAGAAAGAATCATCAATGTCCTCACCTCAGCCCATGCGGTGAACTCAGATCACCACTCTTGGGCCTGGGGCTGTGCTTAGTGGCCAAGTGCTTGTCTGGCATATGCCAGACCTGGGTTCCACCCCAGCCCCTGAGTGGCGTGTGTGTGTGTGTGTGTGTGTGTGTGTGTGTGTGTGTGTGGTGGTGGTGGTGTCTGAGTCCAGGAAAAGCCTACTGACAAACAAACTCACTGGTTCTTGTTAAGCCTGCAGCTCTAGAATAAATACCCTCTTGCTAAACCTATAGTCTTTTTGTTGTTTTTGTTTTTGTTTTTCTAGCTGAAATGACCTGGAACTCATTCTAACCTGGAACTCATTCTGAGTCTCTGGCTGGCCTCAACTCATTCCTGCCTTTGCCTCCCAAATGCTGGGATTAAAAGACCTGGAACTCATTCTGTAGTCTTTTTATTTATTTATTTATTGGCCTAAACTTATTTATTCTGGTTTTCCTGCCTTTGCCTCCCAAATGCTGGGATTAAATCATTATGCATGCACCACAGCTGATCCTCAGCCTCTGCCTCTTAGTCTTTTTATTTTATTTAATTAATTAATTAATTAAGATTTATTTATTTGTGTCTGGTTTTCAAGGGCACTGGGAATTGAACTCAATCCCACAGCACAAAAGCTATAGCCTAAAACAAGCTTCACCTGAAGAAATCATGGTTAAGTTTGTCTCAGGGTGGCCTTAAACTCATGCCCAGTATCCACATAAACCAGATGCACAAACTTGTACATCTGACTTTTGTTTGTACTGGGAATCAAACCTCTGTCTCTCTTTTTTTCTTTCTTTTTAAAAATTAATTAGGCTTTGCAGACAAGCTCCTTAACCACTGAGCATTCTCTCTGGGGAATCAGCCCCACTCCTTAGGCTTTTTTTTCCTTTGAGCATTTTTTTTTTTTTTTTTTTTTTTTTTTTTTTTTGGTTTTTGAGGTAGGGTTTCACTCTAGTCTAGGCTGACCTGGAATTAACTATGTAGTCTCAGGGTGGCCTCGAACTCTCGGCGATCCTCCTACCTCTGCCTCCCGAGTGCTGGGATTAAAGGCGTGCGCCACCACGCCCGGCCTTTTTTTTTTTTTTTTGAGGTAGGGTCTCGCTCTAGCCCCAGGCTGACCTGTAATTCACTATGTAGTCTCAGGCTGGCCTCAGACTCACAGCAATCCTTCTACCTCTGTTTCCTGAGTGCTGGGATTAAAGATGTGCACCACTATGCCCGGCCTCTCTCTGTGTGCAAATGAATAAATAAAATATTTAAAACAAACAATCTTTTCCCACCCCTTGAGGACAAGGAGAAAATATGCACAGCTGGCCTTCCTTCCCTACCATCTCCCACCTGCTTCACCTGGCCAGCTCTCACTTACCTTTCTACACCTTCCCAAGAAGCCTGCTTGATGCCTCGGGGCTGGGTAAGGTAGGCTGTCACTCCTGTGGCCCACCTTACCCCTCTAGTGCATCTCCTGAAAGTTGGCAACATCTTTTTCATCTCTCTGTCCCAGGATCAGACACAATAAACAGTGTTAAATACTGGAGGCTGTTAGGTTCCATGGTTCACAATGGAAGACCAAGATTGACAGTTTCTTGGATCCTAGACTTTATTATAATGAGGGAGAAAGAGAAGGGGGGAGGGGGAGGTGGGGATTGCACTGCACACTCCTGAAGCAGGAGAGCTAAAAAGAGAATAAGTGAGGGCTGGGCCAAGGAGTGGGTTTTATGAGGAGAGGAGGGAAACTGCTCTGTGAGGGAGGGGCCTTGGATGGTGTGCAGAGGTGTGGGTTGGAGGGAGGTTGCCTTCTCTCCTCTTAGTCCAAAGGTATACTATTCCAGGAGGCAGTCCCAGAGTTACAGGTCTAGCATAGCCAGGTGGTAGGGGAAGAAGAGGAGTATGGGTAGAGAGCTCTGAGCCTCTAACATTCTTTCTTTTATTGTTTTGGTTTTTCAAGGCAGAGCCTTGATCTAGCCCGGCTGACCAGGAATTCACTATGTAGTCTCAGGCTGGTCTCAAACTCACAGTGATCCTCCTATCTAGGCCTCCCAAGTGCTGGGACTAAAGGGGTGTGCCACCATGCCTGGCTTTCATTTGTCAGTTTTTTTTTCTTTTCTTTTCTTTTCTTTTCTTTTCTTTCTTTTCTTTTCTTTTCTTTTTGCTCGCTCGCTCGCTTTCTTTCTTTCTTTCTTTTTTTTTTTTTGAAGGTAGGGTTTCACTATAGCCAGGGTGGCCTGGAATTCACTATGTAGTCTCAGGGTGGCCTCGAACTCATGGCAATCCTCCTACCTCTGCCTCCTGAGTGCTAGGATTAAAGGTGTGCGCCACCAAGCCCAGCTTTCATTTGTCAGTTTTAAAGTAAAATTCCTCTCCTGATTATTTTTGTACATTTATTTATTTATTTATTTATTTATTTATTTATTTATTTTGGTTTTTCGAGGTAGGGTCTCCAGGCTGACCTGGAATTCACTCTGTAGTCTCAGGATGGCCTCGAACTCACAGTGATTCTCCTACCTCTGCATCCCGAGTGCTGGGATTAAAGGCCTGCGCCACCACGCCCGGCTTTATTTTTGTACATCTTAAAGACAGGGTATCTATTAGTATTTTTTATTCAAAAGGGATATAATTTTCTTTGCCTCTGGGAAGACTCATAACATATGGGAGAGGCTTGCATGCCCTGGGAGAAGGTTTACACAATGGAGTTGGTGGGCAGGGCATATTAACTTTACTTCTTGCCATAAGGAACAATCCCTGTGGCCACTGTTCATGACCAGTAAATGCAGGCCCAGCCGGTGGGAGAACAGAGTCCTCATCTCACCATGTGGCTGGTGGTCATAGGCAGATTTCTCTGGGAAAGCAAGTCATGTTGGAAATTCTGAAGGTAGAATTCAAAAGACAAAAAAGGCAAGACCAGTAGAACCTGGAGAATGGGCTGGAGGTGGCCTTTCTCTCTTGCATGCTCTCTTTCTCTCTCTCCTTTTTTTTTTTTTTTTTTTTTTTTTTTTTTTTTGGTTTTTTGAGTTAGGGTCTCACTCTGGCCCAGGATGATCTGGAATTTACTATGTAGTCTCAGAGTGGCCTCAAGGATCCTCCTACCTCTGCCTCTGAGTGCTGGGATTAAAGATGTGCGCCGCCACGCCTAGCTTTTTTTTTTTTTTTTTTTTTTTTCCAGGTAGGGTCTCACTCTAGCCCAGGCTGACCTGGAATTCACTATGTAGTCTCAGGGTGGCTAGAGGCCTTTCTTTCTTTCTTTTGTTCTTTTTTTTTTTAAATATTTTTATTTATTTATTTGGGAGAAAGGCAGAGGAAGATTGAGAATGGGCATGCCATGGCCTCCAGCCACTGCAAATTAACTCCAGATGCATATGCCCCCCTGTGCATCTGGCTTACATGGGTCCTGGGGAACTGAACCGTGGTCCTTTGGCTTTGCAGGAAAGTGCCTTAACCACTAAGCAATTTCTCCAGCCCTGGAGGCCTTTCTCTTTCTCTCTCTCTCTCTCTTTTTTTTAAAGATTTTATTTATTGATTGATTGATTGATTTGAGACAGAGAGAGTATGAAAATGGGCGTGCTTCTATCCGCTGCAAATGAACTCCAGACACGTGCGCCATCATGTGCATCTGGCTTACATGGGACCTGGAGAATCAAACCAGGGTTCTTAAGCTTCACAAGCATATGCCTTAACTGCTAGGCCATCTCTCCAGCCCTGTAGGCCTTTCTTGTTTTTTTTTTTTTTTTTTTTTTTTTTTGGTTTTTCGAGGTAGGGTTTCACTCTGGTCCAGACTGACCTGGAATTAACTATGTAGTCTCAGGGTGGCCTTGAACTCTCAGCGATCCTCCCTGTAGGCCTTTCTTAAAGGCAGTTTTATAGTTGTACTTTGAGCAGAAACAGGTTAAGCAAACCTGGCTACAGCTTAGAACTATACCTTTGAAGACAAAAAAGGAGAGAGGGTGATTGCCATTTGCCATGGCACACTGAAGGAGTGCCCATTTTATGGGTCTTAACTCTGGAGCTGCCCAGCTCTGGGAGGGTCTGGGGCAGGCTTTGAGGCAAGGAAGTCCTGGACCTTTGCCCACTGGAGAGGGTATGAGGAGAAAGTCTGGGAGGGGAGGGTGGTAAGTTCTAAGCTCTGGAAAACAATCAGGTAAAAAGATGTAAGGGGTACAAGAACGTTCACACTTAATCTTCTTTAATCTCCTGGAAGTGAATCCACCATGCAGAAAGTAACTTCAAATTAGAGATGAAATGTCTTTGCATCTCAGAGGGAAACACCTGACTCAACGCTGAGATTTATCCAAACAGATGTCCTGGCCACCTGATTCACCAGAAAATGGAGCTAGTGTTGAATGTAGGAAAAGTCCTGGCAAGAGGTAGAAGGAGGAAAAAGAGGAGGAGTGGAGCCCCCAAAAGACAGTCAGTCTTGGTAATACCTCCAGTACCAGGTTCCAGCACCATAAGTTAGGTTCACAATGTAGAATCAAGATGGACATTTTCTTGGATCTAAGACTCCTGCTCCCATCTTCCAAGTGTTGGGATTACAGGCAGGTGTTGGGGATCAATCACAAGGCTTCGCTGGGCATGGTGGCACACGCCTTTAATCCCAGCACTTGGGAGGCAGAGGTAGGAGGACCGCCATGAGTTCGAGGCCACCCTGAGACTACATAGTGAATTCCAGGTTAGCCTGAGCTACAGTGAAGCCCTACCTCGAAAAACAAAACAAAACAAACAAAAACAAAAAAAACAAACAAACAAACAAACAAACACAAGACTTCATTCATGCAAGACAATCATTCTACTAACTGAATTACACTCCCAGGGCCTGTTTCTTTGATTTTTTTTCTTTAAAAAAAAAAAAAAAAAAAGGTGTTAAGGATCAATCTGCTAAGCCTAAGAATGCTGGTTCCAATCTCCAGCGGTTCTAATCTCCAGGTCCCACGTTTAGCCAGATGCAAAGTGACGCAAGGGCGCAATGCTGCACTTGCCCACAAGGGGCCGCACACATATGGATTTCCTTCATAGCAGCTGAGAGACTGCTGGTGCGCCCATTCTCTGTCTCCCTCTCCCTCTCTCTCTGTCTCTCTCTAAAAACAAATAAAAATAAAATAAAATAAAATAAAATAAAATAAAATAAAATAAAATAAAATAAGAAGCCGGGTGTGGTGGCGCATGCCTTTAATCCCAGCACTCGGGAGGCAAAGGTAGGAGGATCACCATGAGTTCGAGGCCACCCTGGGATGACCTAGTGAATTCCAGGTCAGCCTGAGCTAGAGTGAGACCCTACGTTAAAACAAACAAACAAACAAACAAACAAACAAACAAACAAAAAAAACCAAAACAACAACAACAACAAAAGATTAACTTTATTATTATTATTTTTAAATTTTATTTTATTTTTATTGACTTTTAATCTTACATACCAAAAAAACCCCACCTGATATTTCCCTCCCCTCCCCCATTCCACTTTAGAACTCCGGTCTCCATCATATCCCCTCCCTTTCTCCATTAGTCTCTCTCCTAATTTGATGACATCATCTTTCTCTTCTATTTTGAGGGTCTTGCAAAGGTATTGCTAGGCACTGCAAGATCATGGATATCGAGGCCAATTTCTGTCTGGGCAGCTGCATTGTAAGAGGTTATATCCTTCCTTTGGCTCTTCCATTCTATCTGCCCCCTCTTCCTCAATGGTCCCTGAGCCACTGGAGGATGTGACAGAGGTGTTTCAGTGCTAGGCACTCCTCCATCCCTTCTTCTCAGCAGCACTATGTTGCCTTTTGTGTCATCCCAGTGGTCATCACCATCTGAAAAGAAAAGCTTCTCTAAAAGTGAAATTAAATAAACATTTAGTGTAGTGTCTTAAGGGCAGCTTAAAATAATAATATATACATTTAGTCAGACATGAGCAGGCTTATACCCCAAGGCTCATGACCTTACCTACCATAGACTTTTACTTAGGTTTTCAGTACCGGGTATGTATTCCCTCCGTGAGAGGGCCTTCCAGTCCAATTATGGAGCAGTTGGTTACCCCAAGAGTAGACACGCCTGCACCTGTTCAGTCATTGGGCCTGTCTGGCCAAGCTTGAATATTCAGCATCCACTGTTTTCACTGTTGATGGCTTCTGTCTCCCAAAAAAAAGATTAACTTTATATATTTAAGAGAGAGAGAAAGAGGCAGATACAGAGAGACAGACAGAGAGTGGGCATGCCAGTGCCTTCAACCACTGCAAATGAACTCCAGATGCATGCGCCACCCTGTGCATCTGGCTTATGTGGGTCCTGGGGAATTGAACCTGGGTGCTTTGGCTTTGCAGGCAAATACCTTAACCTCTAAGCCATCTCTCCAGCCCTGATTTTTTTTGTTGTTGTTGTTGTTTGTTTGTTTTCCAAGAAAGGGTCTTACTCTAGCCCAGGCTGACCTGGAATTCACTATGCAGTCTTAGGGTGGCCTCGAACTCATAGCGATCCTTCTACCTCTGCCTCCAGAGTGCAGGGATTAAAGGCCTGTGCCACCATGTCTGGCTGATTTTTTTTTTTTTCAGGTGGTCTGAAGCAGGGTCTCATGCTAGCCAGACTGGCCTTGAACTCATGATGACCTTCCTACTTCAGCCTCCAGACTGCTGGGATTAAAGGCATGTGCCACCATGCCCAGCCATCTTTGATTTGTTGAGGTAGGGTCCAATGTAACCCAGGCTGGCTTCAAATATTATATACAGCCCAGGGCTGGAGAGATGGCTTAGCTGTTAAGGCATTTGCCTGCAAAGCCAAAGGATCCCAGTTTGATTCTCCAGCATCCACATAAACCAGATGCACAAGAGGGTGCACGTGTCTGGAGTTCATTTGCAGTGGTTGGATGGCATGGCATGCCCATTTTTTCTCTCTCTCTGCCTCTTTCTGTCTCTGAAATAAATAAATAAAATATTTTAAAAATATATTCTATACAGCCCAGGCTTAACTTGACCTCCTGATTTTCCTGCCTCTACCTCTCTACCTCCCAAATGCTAGGATTACAGAAGT
Organism: Orientallactaga sibirica; assembly: GCA_036365145.1. Taxonomy (NCBI): domain Eukaryota; kingdom Metazoa; phylum Chordata; class Mammalia; order Rodentia; family Dipodidae; genus Orientallactaga; species Orientallactaga sibirica. The sequence continues at coordinate 5,968,060 of JAEOAD010000042.1, read as the reverse complement.
ATGCCAAACACTCCTGGCTTTCTCTTTCGGTTTTAACCGCTATTTTTCAAGCATTTTTTTTTCCTGGTTCTAGGGCTGATCCTTCCATGGATTTCATCTAAACCTCCTGAGATCTTAAATGAAATTTAGTGGCTTAAAACAACATTAGTGACTTAAGACAGCACACCGTTATAATCTCACTGTTCCTGTAATAGCAGAGCATGGTTTAGTGGGACTGACTGAGGCCTCTCATGTGCTTCCATTGAGAGCTACCTTCCCCACAGGTCACCATGGAAGTGCTCCCAAGCTTACTCTTGAGGTGGTTGGTAGAGTTCTGGTCCTTGTAGGTGGTTGGACCAAGGGCTTCAGTTTCTTGTTGGCTGTTGCTACTTGGGCCTCTCCCAAGAGCAGTTCACGACACATGGGAGCTGGCTTTAATCAGAGTAAGCACTTGAGAGGACCAGAGCTGGATAGCAAGGTAGAAGCCAGTCTCTGAAGAACTGAATCTTGGAAGTGACATCATTAATTTTGCTATATTCTATTTGTTAGCAGCAAGTGTTCAGGTCCAGTCTACCCTCAGAGAAGAAGACCACACAAGGAGGTTGTGGTGGTTTAATTCAGGTATCCCCATAAACTTACATGTTCTGAATGTGTAAGTCCCCAGCTGGTGGCAGTTTGGGAACTGAAGCCTCCTGGAGGCAGTGTATTGTTGGGGTGGGCTTATGGGTGTGTAGCAGACAGCTTCAGGTTTGCTGAGATGAACTTCCAGACCAGGCAAAGTTAGGGAGGAAGGGATATTCATTGAAGCTTATAGATCCAGGGGAAGTTCCATAATGGCAGAAGAAGCTGGCCTGCCTTTATAGGACCAAACACAGAGAGAAAAGCCACACAGCCAAGAGCCACACAGCACAACATACTTCAGGAACTCCAGCTAGGCACACTTTGCATATCTTTAGATTGAAATCGAAAACCCACCACCACACCGTAAGATCCACCCAGTGACATTGCCTCCAGCCAGGTGGCTGCAGATGCAAACTACAAACTAATAAAACACTGAATATATTGGGGGCCATCTATTCAAACTACCACATTCTGCCCCTGGCCCCCAATAGATTTATAACCATCACACATTGTAAATTGTACTCGGTCCAATTTCAAAGGTTCTCACAGTCTTGACCAACTTAAGATAATGAGTCCTGTAAAAGCAAACAAGTTAAATACTTTCAACATGTAAAGGCACAGAGTAAACATTTTCAACTGGTAGAGGGCATAGCAAGGAGAGACTAGAACAATGTAAACTCAACCACCATCAGCAATCATCAAGCTTCTGCAGTTCAAATTCAATACAACCAGAGACTGACAGTCTCCAGATTTTCCAGTTTTTCCCCTCTCCAGCTGGGCAGAGTAGCCAGGGAAAACTTCCATCTCAGGTCAACAGTGCGCTTCATGGTAGCCCTTGCATAGTCTTGGCATATCCAAAACATCTTTGGGTCTCCACGTAAACCATGGTCCATCTTCCAAAGACTCTCAGCCTATCAGGGCATCATACCCTGATTCATGTTGCATCTCAGAAATGGCTCCTGGAACCGTGTGCAATTCATGACCATTTCATGCATTTTTCATGTTTCCAAAATTAATACCAGGTGTGTAGGACACAATCATATTCTTAATTCAGGGACAAAATAAATCATAACCTTGAAAAGCAGGTTCCTTTTCCAGTCAAATGCTGGGATTAAAGGCATGTGCCACTACACCTGGCAGCTTGCATTTAAAATATTAAAACATTTTAATCATTTGTTTGTTATTAATTTTTTTAATTTTAATTTTTCTTTCTTCCTTTCTTTCTTCTTTCTTTCTTTCTTTCTTTCTTTCTTTTCTCTTTCTCTCTCTCTTTCTTTCTTTCTTTTCTTTTCTCTTTCTTTCTTTCTTTCTTTCTTTCTTTCTTTCTTTCTTTCTTCTTTCTTTCTTTCTTTTTGGTTTTTCAAGATAGGCTCTCACTCTAGCTCAGGCTGACCTGGAATTCACTATGTAGTCTCAGAGTAGCCTTGAACTCATGGCAATCCTACCTCTGCCTTTCAAGTGCTGGGATTAAAGGTGTGCGGCACCATGCCTGCCTTTTTTTTTTTTTTTTTTTTTTTGGTAGGGTCTCACTCTAGCCCAGAAATTTACTAGACCTGGAATTTACTATGTAGTCTCAGCAGTGTTGTCAATTTTTAAAACAGGGGTTCAGCCTTATAGCCCAGGCTAGACTGGGATTCACTATGAATGAGGCTGTGCTCAAACTTGCATGGGTCCTTCTGTACCCATCCTGACAGGAGAGAAGATATTCCAAAGGTAGAGCTTTATGCAACCAGACTATTGAAACAATGGGCCCCAAAGAATTAAATTTTCCCCAGGACTCTCATGCTGGGGGAAGGGAAAAGATGAAGTCTGGTGTCAGCCAGAGGAGGAACTTTGTCTCCCAGGAAGAGATTTCACACAGCTAACCTTTCCATCTAGAAGGAAAGACTGCCTCTGAGACGATGATGGGTCAGTGATGAGTGAAGCCACACCTTGACAGGGAATGCCTAGTTAGCACCTCTTGCCCTCTACTTAAACCTAACCCTTATGTCAGGACACCAAACACTGACCTAGAGGTCATAGACCCCTATTTGCTCCTTTGTGGAGCAATGGGGTCACATTGATTTTTTTTTTTTACTATTATGAATAAACTTAACTAATGTGTTAGGGAGAGGTAGCTGAGTCTAGCTTGTAGGGATTGTGAAAGCTCAGGCTTTTACCCTAACAATTCAAGTAGCATTCCTGTCTCAGCCTCCTGAATTCAGGATTTAAAAGAGTGTGCCACCATACCCTGCTGGGGTGGATTCATTTTCTTTTTTGAAGTAGGGTCTTGGTCTAGCCCAGGCTAACCTGGCATCACTATGTAGTCTCAGGCTGGCCTTGAACTCAGTGATCCTCCTACTTATGCCTCCTGAGTGCTGAGATTAAACATGTACGCCACCACACCCGGCACAGATTCTTTTAGAACAATGGCACCAAACATTTGTGCTGGAATGCCAAGCTCTCAGGTTCAACAGGAGAACATAGCCACCTTATCACTTGGTCTAATCAAAGTGAACAGTAAATAATTACACCATTACTTAAAAGCTACTATAAAAGCTTGGTGTTAAGGGCTTCCTGTGCAGGGGTGTGTTTAATTCCTTGAGCTTTGTAGATAACAGACTCAATAACACAGGTGTGCTTGAGTTTATTAAAATATGCAGGTTCCAGGGCTGGAGAGATGGCTTAATGGTTAAGGTGCTTGCTTACAAAACCAAAGGACCCAGGTTTGATTCCCCTGTACCAATGTGGAGCAAGACAGACAAGGTGACACCTTCATCTGGAGTTCATTTGCAGTGACTAGAGGCCCTGCTGTGTCTGTTCTGTGTATGTATATATATGTATCTCAAATAAATATGTAAAATAGAAAACAAGATAGTTAAAAAATATAGTGCTGGGCGTGGTGGCACACGCCTTTAATCCCAGCACTCGGGAGGCAGAGGTAGGAGGATCGCTGAGAGTTCGAGGCCACCCTGAGAATACATAGTTAATTCCAGGTCAGCCTGGACCAGAGTGAGACCCTACCTCGCAAAACTAATATATATATAATTTGCAGGTTCTGATGACTGTGGATGGTTGATCTGTCCTGCCATCTGAGCTTTTTCCTTACCTGGGTGTCCAAACTCCATTTGCTAATAAGCACCAATGGTGGACATCAGCAAAGTCTACTCAATAGACAGGTCTGGGTAGGGACCTGAGGAGCTGCCTGTACAATCAGGTCCCAGTCCCTCCTTATCTTGTGGGAGATCATGGAAGCACATTGCTCAAGCCCTTTTACTTTTAAGACTAGTTTTTCGGATGTAAATCCCGAAACAAAGTCCTTTGTGTGTCATCTGAATTCTGCCCTTTGTTGCTTTGTCTTTTCCCTGTTGACCCAAGATGACCAGAAAAAGCACAGCCTGGGAGTACCTGGCTTGACCCCTAGCTGCGGGATCAGGCAAGAGGTCACTTCTCTTCTTAAAGGAGCCTCGCTGTCCACATATGTCAAGTGGGTTCAGCAGCCCTGTCTGCTTTCGAGGAGGGTAACCAGGAGAGCCAGAGCAGCTATGATGAGGAGGTATGTCCTCCTCCTCTGCCTCAGCCTGTGAGCAGTGGCTTGGTGTAGACCTGATAGGTAGTCATAGCGAGGAGGACCCCATAGCCTCTGAGGACTAGAGCATGTGGGCATTGAAACAGGAGTGTGAGAGGACAGAAGCTTATGCTCACTGTAGCTAAGAGACTACCGGTGTTGTCATCGCAATCAAACCAGGGGCACTTTGTATGACATGCTCAGCAGTATGGAAACACGCAAACAGAAGAGGGAAGCTCTCAGAACTAGTACAGACTCCTGCAGTCAAATCGTATAGGGGAGCTATAACTGGAGGCCCACTGGGGCTGATGGAGGGGCTCACTCGAACATTTTGTAGAAATAGGACTGTCCATATTGAATGACCAGAGTGAGAGGAGGCTGAAAAGACAGGGTGGGTGGCACCCAGCTTAAAAGAACTGGGGACCATAGTTAGGGAAAGCATTGAGATTCGTCTTCCTTCCAACCCCAAAACTGTCCCCAGGCAAGAGTATAGGATAGCTTCATACAGTTGTACAGTTCTCACATTGCACAAACGCTCCTGACTCATGCAGCAAGGGAGAGGACTGCAATCCAACCCATGCTTTGTCTGCTCAGTCATGTGCTGGTGAGAGACTGCTATGGCCCCAGGAAGGGACACCACACCCAGTGCTTCCCAGAGGGCAACTTTTTCTTCACTGTCATGAAGGCATGGCATCGCTTATTGATGGCCATGTTTGGGAGCCATCTTTAGGGTCTCAGTAGAGTGACCTGGGTCCCTTGAGTACCTTGGGGGAGAGAAACATCAAAAAGAATAGAAGAAAGCTGGATGTGATGATGTGTGCCTTTAATCCTAGCACTGGGGAGGCTGAGGTAGGATTGCTAAGAGTTCCAGGGCAGGTCAGCCTGGGCTAGAGTGAGACCCTGTCTCAAACAAACAAACAAACAAACAAACAAACAAACAAACAAACAAACAAACAAATGGGGATGGAGGGATGGTTCAGCAGTTAAGGCACTTGCCTGCAAAGCCTAAGGACAAAGGTTCAATTCTCCAGGACCCACGGAAGCCAGATGCACAAGGTGGTGCATCAATTTGGAGTTTGTTTGCAGTGGCTGGAGGCCTTGGCACACCCATTCTCGATGTCTGTCTCTCTCTCTCTCTGACTCTCTCAAATAAATAAAAAATAAAAACTAGGGGCTGGAGAGATGGCTTAGTGGTTAGGCACTTGCCTGTGAAGCCCAAGGACCACTGTTGGAGGCTTGATTCCCCTGTACCCACATAAGCCAGATGCACAAGGTATACACATGTATCTGGAGTTCGCTTGCAGTGGCTGGAGGCCCTTGTGCGCCCATTCCCTCTCTCTCTCTCTGCCTCTCTGTTTGTTGCTCTCAAATAAATAAATAAATAACATTAAAAAAAAAAAAAAAAAACTAAGCCGGGTGTTGTGGCACACGCCTTTAATCCCAGCACTTGGGAGGCAGAGGTAGGAGGATCACCATGAGTTCCAGGCCACCCTGCGACTACATAGTGAGTTCCAGGTCAGCCTGGACTAGAGAGAAACCCTACCTTGAAAAACCAAAAAAATATAAATAAATAAAAATAAAAACTAAAAAAAAAAAAAAAGCTGGGCTTGGTGGTGCATGCTTTTTTTAAAAAAAGGGTGTGGCTGGAGAAATAGCTTAGTGGTTAAACGCTTGCCTGTGAAGCCTAAGGACCCCGGTTCAAGGGTCAATTCTCCAGGACCCACATAAGGCAGATACACAAGGGGGCACATGCACCTGGAGTTCATTTGCAGTGGCTGGAGGCCCTGGCGTGCCCATTTTCTCTTTCTCTCTCTCTCTCTCTACCTGCCTATTTCTGTATCTCTCTCTCTCAAATAAATAATAAAATATTTTTAAAAAAGAAAAAGAAAATGGGGAATCGAACCTGGCTTTGCAGGCAAACACCTTAACCACTAAGCCATCTATCTTCTCTAGCCCTTTTTTTTTTTTTTGTTTGTTTTTTTTCCTTTTTGGTGTTTGGAGATAAGAGTTTTACTCTAGCCCAAACTGACCTGGAATGCACTATGTAATCTCAGGGTGTCCTCGAACTCATGGCAATCCTTCTACCTCTGCCTCTCAAGTGCTGGGACTAAAGGTGTGTGCCACCATACCACCCTGGCTGAGATTGAAGATCTGCTCCCCCCTCTTCTCACACTATCCCCACTGGTCTGGTCAGGCAGGGTGGGAACATAGCTTCTCCATGGGTGCTGCTGCTAAGGCTCATTTTTCTCTTCCCAGCCCAGGAACCATGTCAGTGTCTCCTCCTGGCACTTTATGACTCACTGGCCAAGTCTCTGACCCCACCTGGTCTGTTCCAGGTTGTTGAGTCTTTAACATTCCCTCCTCCCTTTGATGTACCACCTTATGGACTCCTCTCTCACTGGACTCTGTCTCTGGGCTAGTCTCATTTACTCCAGTCTTTTTTCTTTTTTGGTTTTTGGAGGTAGGGTCTCACTCTAGTCCAGGCTGACCTGGAATTCACTATGTAGTCTCAGGGTGGCCTCAGACTTACAGCAATCCTCCTACCTCTGCCTCTGGAGTGCTGTGATTAAAGGTGTGTGCTGGGCTGGAGAGATGGCTTAGTGGTTAAACGCTTGCCTGTGAAGCCTAAGGATCCTGGTTCGAGGCTCGATTCTCCAGGATCCATGTAAGCCAGATGCATAAGGGGGCACATGCATCTGGAGTTCGTTTGCAGTGGCTAGAGGCCCTGGCATGCCCATTCTCTCTCTCTCTCTTCCTGCCTATTTCTGTATCTCTCTCTCTCTCAAATAAATAAAAATAAAATATTAAAAAAAAGGTATGTGCCATTATGCCCAGCTAACAATTTTTTTTTTTTAGGTGGATAAGTTCTGGGTCATGGCTCAATGGATAAAACACTTGTCACACAAGTGTGAGCACATGAATTTGGATCTCCAGAACCCAAGTAACCCTGGACACTGTAGCATTGCACTGTCTGTAATTCCAGGGCTCCTGTGGTGAAAAGGGAGGTGGAGACAGGATTTCTTAGAAGCTCACATGCCAGCTGGTGCACACCTTTAATCCTAGTACTAGGGAGGCAGAGATATGAGGATTGCCGTTGAGTTCGAGACCAGCCTGGGACTAGAGTGAGTTCCAGGTCAGCCTAGGCTAGAGTGAGATACCACCTTAGAAAACAAACAACTAAACAAACAAACACCAAGTGGAAAGTGAGGCCTGACTCTAGAAGTTATTCTCTGGCCACCACATACAGGCGTAGTTGCATGCAGGTACCTGCATTCACACACATGAACACATCCCCACCCCATATACAGATGGACAGAAAAAAACAAACAAACCCAGAGAACGTTCCAGAAAGTGGAAGACACTAAGAAGCAAGAAGACAGAACTGGACTCCAAGCTGTACAGGAGCTCCTGAACTGCTGGTCATCATTTCCTCTGACTCATTCTGTGTCCTGTGTGCTATGCACCACAGCCAAACTTCTGGCTGGTCCTGCCCAGGCTGGGCTCAGCCCTTCTGTCTGGCCTTACTTTCTGCCAAAATCTCCCAGGAACACAGCCAAGTTCAGTTTAGGGCTGGAGAAAAAGTTCAGAGGTTAAGGCATTTGCCCTTAAAACCTAAGGACCGAAGTTTGATTCCCTAGTACTCATGGTAGGCCACATGCACAGTGGCACATGTGTCTAGAGGCCCTGGTAAGCCTGTTCTCTCTTCCTCTGCTGGGTGTGGTGCTGGGCGCCAGCACCAGCACCACAGTCAGCCTGGGCTAGAGCAAGACACTACCTCAAAAAAACACGAAAAAAAAAAAAAAAAAAAAAAAAAAGAACCAGTTGGGGTTGGTCAAAGAATAAAGTCAGTAAGAAGACCCCAGATTTTCTTCATCATTGTTCACAAGCATAGGTGTGAACCCAGAAATCTGATTTTGTTTTTAGACAGCCAGGGAGATTCTTTATGTATATATTTGAGAGTGAGAAAGAGAGAATGGGAATGGGTGCGCCAGGGTCTCCAGCCACTGCAAATGAACTCCAGATGCATGTGCCCCCTTGTGCATCTGGCTTACGTGGGTCCTGGAGAATGGAAACGGGATCCTTTGGCTTTGCAGGCAAACACCTTAACCACTAATTCGTCTCTCCAGCTCCCAGGGAGATTCTTATCACAGCGCAAGTCTGGGGAACACTCTAGGTCTCGCAACACTAACCCACCTCAGACCCATTTGAGGAGCTTCTAAAACTAGCAACACAATGCAGGGGTTCCCTTTCTCCAGCGATGGCTTTTTAAATGGTTTGTTGCAACTCTGCTGTGGATTCTGGCTACATTCATGGGGTGGGGCTTAGGCATCTATCTCTCACCGGCATTGGGTCCCTGGGAGATCTCATGCTTGTGGTATAGGGCCCATGCAGATAAATGCTTCCCAGCCACTATGATAAGAGTTCTCACCTTGACTTTTGGTGAGGTCACCTGAACTCTGGGGCCTGGAATGGAAAACTGGAATGGGATGGAGAGAGTTTGGGTGGAGAAGTGCCTTGTTTCCTAATCTAACTTGAGCTACATAATGTACAGGCTAGAGTAAACTGCTCAGAGCAGTTTCCTTTATTCAGAAATTCCTTTATTCACAGTTGCCCATTCACTTTCTGGTTGAACTCAATTAGTTTCTTTGTTCAGGTCTGAGTCAACTGGAATGGGATGTAGGAGTCATATGAACCTGGGAGGAAACATCTGTCCTCTGCCCTGAGAGCTCACAGGGACCAAGCAGAAGCGAGTCACCACATCATTTCCAACCCTTGTTGAATGGGCTAGCCTTCATGTGAGGAGGGCTTCGCCTTTTCTGAAGCACACAGGGATCCACATCTTACACCTACAAAGCAGGGGAGATAAGCAAGACAGGAAATCACAAGGTATGTGCTGGCAGAGTAACAGGGACAATATGTTAATGATAGAATCAGTGTCCATTAAGGCCAATCCTTCCCATGTGGAAATCCAGTCCAGAGTTTTAACTCTTTCCTGCCTTATTAAAAAATGAGAGAGGGCTAGAGAGATGGCTTAGCGATTAAGATGCATGCCTGGGAAGCCTAAGGAGCCCTGTTCAATTCTCCGGGCCCCACATAAGCCAACATGGTAACACATATGTCTGGAGTTCGTTTGCAGTAGCTATAGGCCGTGGTGTGCCCATTCTCACTCTCCCTCACTCTGTTCCTAATAAGTAAATAAATAAATAAATAAATAAATAAAATCTTTTTTAAAAAGGAGAGAGAGAGTGTGTGTGTGTGTGTTGAAGCCAAGTGCAGTGACCCACACCTGTAATCCCAGCACTTGGGAGGCTGAGGTAGGAGGATCACCTTGAGGTTGAAACCAGCCTGGACTAAATAGTGAGACCTCATCTCAGCAAAACAAAAAAGGTAGGAAGAACAGGGTGTGGTGGTGCATACCTTTAATCCCAGCACTTGGAAGGCTGAGGCAGGAGGATCACTGAGATTGAGGCGAGCCTGGACTACAAAGTGAGTTCCAGGTCACCCTGGACTAGAGTGAGACCCTACCTCAAAACAAACAGGGGCTGGAGAGATGGCTCAGTGATTCAGGCACTTGCCTGCAAAGCCTAACAACCTGGGTTCAACTCCCCAGTACCCACATAGAGTCAGATGCACAAAGTGGTGAACGTATCTGGAGTTGGTTTGCAGCAGCTGGAGGCCCTGGCACCTATTCTGTCTCTCTTTGCAAAAAAAGCATATTTAAAGACAAATAGCTGGAGTGGTGGTGCACGCCTTTAATCCCAGCACTTGGGAGGCAGAGATAGGAGGATCACCATGAGTTTGAGGCCACCCTGAGACTACATAGTGAATTCCAGGTCAGCCTGAGCTAGAGTGAGACCCTACCTTGAAAAACCAAAAATAAATAAATAAATAAATAAATAAATAAATAAATAAATAAATAAATAAATACAAACAAATGACTGGAGTGATGGCTTAATGGTTAAGATGCTTGCCTGCAAAGCCAAAGGACCCAGGTTCGATTCTTGAGGACCCACGTAAGCCAGATGCATAAGTGGCACATGTGTGTGGAGTTCATTTGCAGTGGCTTTTCTCTCCCTCTCAAATAAATCCATAAAAATAAAATGTTTATAAATAAATATCTTTGAAAAAGACAAACAAAAAGTAGGAAAAATCTTTGTTTTTTTTTTTCTTGGTTTTTCGAGGTAGGGTCTCCCTCTAGCCCAGGCTGACCTGGAATTTACTATGTAGTCTCAGGTTGGCTTTGAACTCACAGAGGTCCTCCTACCTCTGCCTCTCAAGTGCTGGGATTAAAGGCTATGCCATCATGCCTGGTTAGGAAGAATCTTTGAACTTGAGCATCCTTCCCCCGCCCCCAAAATTAGTTCTTTTAGTTACATAGACTTTGAAGCCAGCATGGGCTGGAGACCCGCTTCAAAAAGAACGCCTCACAGTCCCAAATGCTGGGATTACATACCTGTACCGCCATTCTCTGCTGAGTGGCAAACAAATACAGCAACAAAGTCGGAGTCAAAATCTTTCTCCATGCTCATTAAGTGATTTCAAGCTAACTCGATGTTCTCAGAGGCCTTGATTCTCCTGTCCCGAAGCAGGTTCTTACTCCCCCCCTCCTTCTTCTTAGCCCGTTTTACCATCTGACACACTTGTATATTTTATTTGCTTATTGTCTGGTCTCCTCTCACTGGAAGGTAGGACTTTTGGGTTGCTTTGGTCACGTCCCTCTCCCCTGTTGGACACAGAGTCTTAGAATGTATGAAGCGAGCCGGGCGTGGTGGCGCACGCCTTTAATCCCAGCACTCGGGAGGCAGAGGTAGGAGGATCGCCGAGAGTTCGAGGCCACCCTGAGACTACATAGTTAATTCCAGGTCAGCCTGGACCAGTGTGAGACCCTACCTCGCAAAAACCAAAAAGAATGTATGAAGCGTGGTGGCGCACGTCTTTAATTCCAGCACGAGGAGGCAGAGGTAGGAGGATCGTCGCGAGTTTGAGGCCAGCCTGAGACTACGTAATGAATTCCAGGTCAGCTCTATATACCTCGAAAAACTCAAAACAAACAAACAAAAATATGAAGCTTTTTCTTTTGTGACTCAAACCAAGCCTTCTAAACCTTTTGGAGTTTAAGCGTCCCCGCTTTGCAGATCAGGACACTGAGCTCAGAGACGTGCACACAGTCATTACCCAAGGTCACACAGCAGGGGCCTCCTGACCACCATCGCCTCCCACGCAACTGCTTACAAGGCGCAGCCTCGTAACCCCGAGGTCACGCCGGAGTTCTTCTCCTTCTTCCTGCCCTTCGCTAACGCTTTTTCCAGGCGACCTCTTCTCCATTTGTTAACGTACACCTGCGTCTAGGCGGGTTGCGGCAGCCGGGGTGCCTCTGTTATGATTGCGGTTTGGGGAGACACGTGCTACCCGGGTGAATGAATCGCACGTCCCCACCCCCACCGGCAGCCAATCACGGCGTTTCTGAGCCCGACCACTTCCGCCTATTGCGGGCAAGGGCCACGCTGGGCGGCCCACGTGAGGTTTTCTCTAGACAAGGGAGTAGGCGGTGGCGCTCCGGGGGGCGGGCTCTCTCCGCCTCTGGACCAATCCAGAAGCCCGCCGGAGACGCGAGGGGCGGGGCTGACGTGGGGCGCCAAGGCTTAAACGCGAGGGGTAGGTGGATGCAGGGAGGAGTCCGGAGAAGGGGGAGCGGTGAGTGACGGAGAGTCCTGGCCAATAGAAGGAGGGGCTGGGCTGTGTGGACCAATAGGAAGTCTTGGAGGCGGGGCTGGGACCTCAGCAAGTTCGGCTGCGCGGAGACCGCAGCTGTTCCCTGTCAGTGGAGGTAGCGGCGGCGGCGGCGGTAGCGGCAGCGGCGACGACTTGCGGCGCGGGGCGGAGGTGAGTGTCCACGGCGCTCTGCACCTTCCTCTTCCTGAGGCAGGTCGGAGTAGAGTAGGCGTGCGTCGGCGCCGGCCCCAGGGACGCTTATGTAAGGGTCTACGCGCGCGCAAAGGCTCCGCGAGTGACGGCTGGAGGAGACCGCCACGGGCTGCGCGAGACGGAGACGCGACCAGACGTGCGCCGTCCCTCCCACTCCCTCGGGGAGGGGGTCGGTGTGGACCCGCCCCATTCCCCCTCCCCCTTCCCCTCCCCCTGCAGCCGGCGCTCGGGGCCCTTCGCCCCGAGAGCATCCCCTCTGTAGTATCGCAGCCTTGTTCCGCCCCCGCTGGCGGGTGGCCTTAGTCCTGCTTAAGGGCCCATTTTGCAGATGGAGAAACTGACGCACTGAGCCCCCAGATGCCTCGCGCTAGGTCCTTTGCAGGGCTCGTACGCAAAGTCAGACTGAATAGGACGTTCAAGTCGTTCCCGTCATCTCTAGATGTATGGAAACCGGGACAGTATGTGCGCGCGTGAGGCTTTCCCTTGTTCCAGGTGCCAGCGCTGCGTCTCCGGGGCGGAAAGCTCCTAGGAGTCCCCGAGTTCCACTTTGGTTCAGGTGTGGAAGGAAGTTGCAGGCACCCAGATGATTGACCCCAGGAGGTGCGGCTGTGCTCAACCCGTTATTTCCACAGCTCTGAATCAGTTTATGGAGTGGGTTTGGGAAGTGCCCCTGTGGGTTCACACTGTCAGAACCCTGGCTTGGAGGACTCGCCCTGCAGGTTCCTTTCAGCGTGACTTGCCCTGTGTACTTTGAGCAAGTTGTTCTACCTTTGGAGAGATCCTTCCTTGGCTCACAAACTGTGGAATCAAGCCAAGTTCCCAGGTCTCTGTCAGCTCGGGAAGTCTTAAAAAGTCTGATAGTCTCTTCACTTTGTGAGTGAAAGGCTGGGGTTCATTGTCCCCCATTCTGCTTCCGAGAAAACTGAGGCTTGGAGAAGCGCCAGTACTTGCCAGAGCACAGTATAGCCTGAGTCTTCCACCTTGTGCCTTTTCTGCTGCTCCTTTACCCACTGCCACCAGCAGTCCTGGCTAGCCTCTCTTGCATGTCACCCTTTCCCTTTATATGATGCAAATTCTTGATCTGGGGGTGATGTGCTGAGCTTTTCTACCCACTTGCAGCTACTGTGTTCCCATTTCATTTGCCTGCTCTTCAGTCATAACTCTTTTTCTTTCTGTTTGTTTTTTGACACAGGATCGTGCTATGTAACCCAATTTGGCTTTGAACTCATTATCCTCCTGCCTCTTCCCCTAAATGTTGGGATTTCAGGCACGTGCCACCAGTTTCACCTCCAGCTCTTGAACTCCTTTTTTTTTTTTTTTTTTTTTGGCAGAGTCTCCCTCTAGCCTATGCTGGCCTTGAACTCACACCAATCCTCTTACCCTAGCCTTCTGGCACTAAAGGTATGCTTCCAGCTATTGAATTCTTTTTTTTTTTTTTTTCCATTCAATATAGGGTCTTGCTCTAGCCCAGGCTGACCTAGAATTCATTATGTAGTCTCAGGCTGGCCTCAAACTCAGGGCAATCATCCTACCTCTGCCTACCTAGTGCTGGGATTAAAGGTGTGCACCACCACACCTGGCTTTGAATTATTATTCTTTTTTTTAATAAAAAATCTTTTAAAAATCCATTTGTAAGCAGAGAGATACAGAGAGAACCAGAGAATGGGCATACCAGGGCCTTTAGCCACTGCAAAGGAGTTCCAGAGACATGTGTCGTTTTGTGCATTTGGCTTTTTGTAGGTGCTAGGGAATCCAATCTAGGTTTTTAGGCTTTGTAGGCAAATGCCTTAACCGCTGAGCCATCTTTCCAACCTCCAGCTCTTGAATTCTTTTTTTTTTTTTTTTTTTTCCCCTGAGGTAGGGTCTCACTCTAGCCCAGGCTGACCTGGAATTCACTCTGTAGTCTCAGGGTGGCCTCCAACTCTCGGTGATCCTCCTACCTCTGCCTCCCCAGTGCTGGGATTAAAGGCGTGTGCCACCATGCCCAGCTCCCAGCTCTTGAATTCTGCAGAGCCCTAGACTGGGTATGGAGAGATGACCTTGGGGATGAGGTCAGTCTTTGTCTTAGAATTGCTAATGAACTGTTAGAGAAAAGTAAAATTTAAGCAGCAGGTCAATGTGCCACAGCTGGCTGTAGAAAGTTGGTGAGAGGAAGGTGTGAAAAAGGAGGTGAAGCCGGGTGTGGTGGCACACACCTTTAATCACAGTACTTGGGAGGCAGAGGTAGGTGGATTGCTGAGAGTTCAGGCCTGAGACTACATAGTGAATTCCAGGTCAGCCTGAGCTAGAGCGAAACTCTACCTCGAACAAACAAACAAACAAACAAAAAGGAGGTGGAGGAGCCAGGCATGCTGGTGCACACCTTTAATCCCAGCACTCAGGAGGCAGAGGTAGGAGGATCACCGAGAGTTCGAGGCCACCCTAAGACTACAGAGTGAATTCTAGATCAGCCTGGGCTAGAGTAAAACCCTACCTTGAAAAACAAAAACAAAAAGAAAAGAAAAAGGAGGTGGAAAGGAAATTTGGTAGAGCCTGACAAATCAGGGCAGACCCATCACTGGAGCAAGGAGAGGAAAAATGGACTGGCCTCAGGGCTGAGAGGAATGGATTTGAGCTGGCTTCACTCAGGAGGTGTGTGGTAAATGTCTTTTTGATGTTACTGTGGTTGGAACTGGTTTGTTTCTCGGTTTTTATTTATTTGACAGAGAAGGAGGGAGGGGGTGAGAGAGAATGGGCATGCTAGGGCCTCCAGCCACTGCAAATGAACTCCAGACGCATGCACCCCTGTGAATCTGGCTAATGTGGGTCCTGGGGAATTGAACCTGGGTCCTTTGGATTTGCAGGCAAATGCCTTAATCGCTAAGCCATCCCTCCAGCTCCCAAATATTTTTACTTTAGAAGAGGGGTGAGCTTTCAGTAAGTAGAATCCCAAGGAGGAAGGCTGAGGAAAGTCAAAGAAGAATGTGAGGCAATAGTGTTAGATCGGGACAGGCTCCCAAAATGGAGTCACCAAGGACAGCACGATGGTGACAGGCATAAGGAAGTGAGGAATGTGAGGAATCCATTTCCTTATGCCTGTCACCATCGTGCTGTCCTTGGTGACTCCATTTTGGGAGCCTGTCCCGATCTAACACATAGTACTTGTCAGGTCAGTGTGAGAAACACAAGCAAGGAAGGCACTAGTTTGCAATATTGCAGGGGAGGGAGGCCAGAGACAGGTGCTTGGATTGGATCTGAGGATCTAGCAGGAGGTCTGAGCTGCAGATTGTATCCATTTGTGTTCTGGCAAGCTCCTTGAGAACAGCCAGTCTATGGTGCTAGGGATGGAACCCCGGGCCTTGAGCATGTTAAGCTCGTGTTCACCCATTGAGCTACACTCCAGCCTCTTCTTTGTTTCTTCATGACTGCCCTGTGCCCTGCACTTAGGGAAAGTGCTCTCTTACTAAGGTTGCTCAATATCTGTTTTTTGAATCAATTTAGGCAGCTCTCCAAAGTCTCCCCAACTTACCCCAGTGAGCCCTTCTACACTCTATCTTCTTGCCCCACTCTGTGGAATCCTGCTGCAGCACAGCTGACCCCTTCCTGTGTCTGTTCTACGTAGCTCCAGGATCTCCCCTGAAGAAAGCTGGTAGCCCATGGTGAGTCCCTCCCTCCACCTGCCCATCCTCTTTATCCTCCTCCTCGCTTTTGCTGCTGCTGCTGCTTCTTGACACAGGGTCATACATAGTCTAAGCTGGCCTTGAACTCCTGATCCTGCATCTATTGCACTAGTGCTAGATTACAAGTCACACCCAGCTCTTCCTTGCTTCTTTCCATTTCCTTTAAGCACCCCAGAGATGCTGTACTGGGTGCGTGTCTTCCCAAATTCCATGTCACCACTCTTTGTGTCCCTCTTCATTGTCCTCACAGTCCCTAACATCGTCCTAGGAACAAGAAGGTGCTTAATAAGTGTTTTGGATAAATTAGTAGGAATTGGCTCAAATTGAGAGCCAGTGAGGAGAGCAGGGCACAAGCTGGGGAAGATGAAGTTTGTGGCAATGGCCATGACCAACAGCACTGGGGGTTGGCTGATAAATTTTGGAGGACGTCCCTGCTCTCAGCTGAATGCCTCATTCAGGTCAGTGTGTTCTTGGAAAATTCTTGTGGATCTTCTCTTTGGGTGCCTGAGGCAGCATCTTACCTCTTTTGAATGGACCTTTCTTTTTTGCCCCCCCCAAAAGTGTCTGACTGCCAGCCCATTAGTGCCAAATTGCAGTGAGATAGACCAGTGTCTGAGAAGCCAGAGTGCAGGTTACTCATGAGTGTTAGACGCAGTTGTGAGGAGAAGCAGCCCTAGGGCTTCTTTCTCAACCAGAGACATCCTTTGCAGAAATGGGTTCTTGTGCCTGCTTATTGTCTGAGGCCTCACCTGGGCTTGCCTGGGGACCCTCCATTCTTGTGTTTTAGCTGTCTTCTAGTGTCAGCTGTAGCCATCTGCCAGAGGAGGGGGGCCTGAAAATGGGGGGGTGGCAGATTGATAGAACAAACCATTTCTTCTTACTTGTTGAATGGCAAGCTTTCCTAAATTTGGCATTTAAGACTTTACTGTGCATAATAGTGCATGCCTGGGAGGCGGAGGCAGGAGGATCAAGAGTTAGAGAACAGTCACAAACACATGGTGAGATCCTGTCTCAACAAACAAGACTCTAATGTGATTCTACTTAATCAGGTTTTTATTTATTTATTTATTTTTTATTTCCATTGATCCCTTGACCCTGACTTATAGGTCATCTCTTCTGCCTCTCATCCTCCCATTATGAGACTGTCCACTGTTTCTTTAAACTCCTGAGTGTCCGTCCTGCACTTGTTTCTGATGACTTTGTTTTCTGCAGGGCCTATCCTCCTGTGCTGCAAAATTAAATTACACGGGCTGGAGAGATGGCTTAGCAGGTAAAGGCACTTGCTTGCAAAGTCTGCTGGTCCAGGTTTGATGTCCCAGTACCCACAGAAAGCCATATGCACAAAGTGGTGCATGCATCTGGAGTTCATTTGCTGTGGCAAAGAGATCCTGGCATGCACATCCTCATTCTCTTATCTCTCTGTTTATAAATAAATAAAAATATTTACAAAAAATAAATTACTCTCCAAGACGCAGGCCTTTCCTGTATTAAGTTTGCCAAATCTATTCTGTTGGATGTGGGCTTTCTCTTACAATGATGATATTGACGGGAGAGATGGCTTAGCAGTTAAGGCACTTGCCTATGAAGCCTAAAGACCCAGGTTCAATTCCCCAGTGACCATGTAAGCCAGATGCACAATGGTGATATTAACAATAAAAGCCAGCTAGGCGTGGTGTTGCATACCAATTTGGTAGAGCCTGACAAATCAGGGCAGACCCATCACTGGAGCAAGGAGAGGAAAAATGGACTGGCCTCAGGGCTGAGAGGAATGGATTTGAGCTGGCTTCACTCAGGAGGTGTGTGGTAAATGTCTTTTTGATGTTACTGTGGTTGGAACTGGTTTGTTTCTCGGTTTTTATTTATTTGACAGAGAAGGAGGGAGGGGTGAGAGAGAATGGGCATGCTAGGGCCTCCAGCCACTGCAAATGAACTCCAGACGCATGCACCCCTGTGAATCTGGCTAATGTGGGTCCTGGGGAATTGAACCTGGGTCCTTTGGATTTGCAGGCAAATGCCTTAATCGCTAAGCCATCCCTCCAGCTCCCAAATATTTTTACTTTAGAAGAGGGTGAGCTTTCAGTAAGTAGAATCCCAAGGAGGAAGGCTGAGGAAAGTCAAAGAAGAATGTGAGGCAATAGTGTTAGATCGGGACAGGCTCCCAAAATGGAGTCACCAAGGACAGCACGATGGTGACAGGCATAAGGAAGTGAGGAATGTGAGGAATCCATTTCCTTATGCCTGTCACCATCGTGCTGTCCTTATTGACTCCATTTTGGGAGCCTGTCCCGATCTAACACATAGTACTTGTCAGGTCAGTGTGAGAAACACAAGCAAGGAAGGCACTAGTTTGCAATATTGCAGGGGAGGGAGGCCAGAGACAGGTGCTTGGATTGGATCTGAGGATCTAGCAGGAGGTCTGAGCTGCAGATTGTATCCATTTGTGTTCTGGCAAGCTCCTTGAGAACAGCCAGTCTATGGTGCTAGGGATGGAACCCCGGGCCTTGAGCATGTTAAGCTCGTGTTCACCCATTGAGCTACACTCCAGCCTCTTCTTTGTTTCTTCATGACTGCCCTGTGCCCTGCACTTAGGGAAAGTGCTCTCTTACTAAGGTTGCTCAATATCTGTTTTTGAATCAATTTAGGCAGCTCTCCAAAGTCTCCCCAACTTACCCCAGTGAGCCCTTCTACACTCTATCTTCTTGCCCCACTCTGTGGAATCCTGCTGCAGCACAGCTGACCCCTTCCTGTGTCTGTTCTCGTGGCTCCAGGATCTCCCCTGAAGAAAGCTGGTAGCCCATGGTGAGTCCCTCTCCCTCCACCTGCCCATCCTCTTTATCCTCCTCCTCGCTTTTGCTGCTGCTGCTGCTTCTTGACACAGGGTCATACATAGTCTAAGCTGGCCTTGAACTCCTGATCCTGCATCTATTGCACTAGTGCTAGATTACAAGTCACACCCAGCTCTTCCTTGCTTCTTTCCATTTCCTTTAAGCACCCCAGAGATGCTGTACTGGGTGCGTGTCTTCCCAAATTCCATGTCACCACTCTTTTGTGTCCCTCTTCATTGTCCTCACAGTCCCTAACATCGTCCTAGGAACAAGAAGGTGCTTAATAAGTGTTTTGGATAAATTAGTAGGAATTGGCTCAAATTGAGAGCCAGTGAGGAGAGCAGGGCACAAGCTGGGGAAGATGAAGTTTGTGGCAATGGCCATGACCAACAGCACTGGGGGTTGGCTGATAAATTTTGGAGGACGTCCCTGCTCTCAGCTGAATGCCTCATTCAGGTCAGTGTGTTCTTGGAAAATTCTTGTGGATCTTCTCTTTGGGTGCCTGAGGCAGCATCTTACCTCTTTTGAATGGACCTTTCTTTTTTGCCCCCCCCAAAAGTGTCTGACTGCCAGCCCATTAGTGCCAAATTGCAGTGAGATAGACCAGTGTCTGAGAAGCCAGAGTGCAGGTTACTCATGAGTGTTAGACGCAGTTGTGAGGAGAAGCAGCCCTAGGGCTTCTTTCTCAACCAGAGACATCCTTTGCAGAAATGGGTTCTTGTGCCTGCTTATTGTCTGAGGCCTCACCTGGGCTTGCCTGGGGACCCTCCATTCTTGTGTTTTAGCTGTCTTCTAGTGTCAGCTGTAGCCATCTGCCAGAGGAGGGGGGCCTGAAAATGGGGGGTGGCAGATTGATAGAACAAACCATTTCTTCTTACTTGTTGAATGGCAAGCTTTCCTAAATTTGGCATTTAAGACTTTACTGTGCATAATAGTGCATGCCTGGGAGGCGGAGGCAGGAGGATCAAGAGTTAGAGAACAGTCACAAACACATGGTGAGATCCTGTCTCAACAAACAAGACTCTAATGTGATTCTACTTAATCAGGTTTTTATTTATTTATTTATTTTTATTTCCATTGATCCCTTGACCCTGACTTATAGGTCATCTCTTCTGCCTCTCATCCTCCCATTATGAGACTGTCCACTGTTTCTTTAAACTCCTGAGTGTCCGTCCTGCACTTGTTTCTGATGACTTTGTTTTCTGCAGGGCCTATCCTCCTGTGCTGCAAAATTAAATTACACGGGCTGGAGAGATGGCTTAGCAGGTAAAGGCACTTGCTTGCAAAGTCTGCTGGTCAGGTTTGATGTCCCAGTACCCACAGAAAGCCATATGCACAAAGTGGTGCATGCATCTGGAGTTCATTTGCTGTGGCAAAGAGGTCCTGGCATGCACATCCTCATTCTCTTATCTCTCTGTTTATAAATAAATAAAAATATTTACAAAAAATAAATTACTCTCCAAGACGCAGGCCTTTCCTGTATTAAGTTTGCCAAATCTATTCTGTTGGATGTGGGCTTTCTCTTACAATGATGATATTGACGGGAGAGATGGCTTAGCAGTTAAGGCACTTGCCTATGAAGCCTAAAGACCCAGGTTCAATTCCCCAGTGACCATGTAAGCCAGATGCACAATGGTGATATTAACAATAAAAGCCAGCTAGGCGTGGTGTTGCATACCTTTAATCCTAGCACTCGGGAGGCAGAGGTAGGAGGATTGCTGTGAGTTCGAGGCCACCCTGAGACTACATAATGAATTCCAGGTCAGTGTAGAACTAGAGTGAGACCCCATCTTGAAAAACAATAACAAAACAAAACAAAAAAAAAAACACAATAAAAGGCAACCTGTATATATTCCTACTATGTGATAGGGACTTTGCAGACAGTGAGGTGAGATAATTCAATTCAGAATCACGCAGCTAGGAAATGGCCAGGTGAAACTGGCCCTGGGCTCAGGGTCCCTGTTAGCATACCTTTCATGTTTCTTCTCCCTTTTGCTTTCTAAAGTTGGTCCTTAACTTAATTTGCTTTTTGGCACTTTTGGCGCAGCCTCTGTCTTCTGGCATAGTTCCCTGTGCAAGGCTTGCATTCAGTAGTAACGTTTCGTTGCATTGAATGCCCTAGGCGTTCAACTTCAATGGGACATAACCTAGAGGCAGCTGGTTTTCTGTGAGAATGCTAGTTTGCTGCTCTGTGTCTTCATTTTGAGCTTCCTCACAGGTGTGGCCTTTGGAAAAGAAATAGTCCATAACCCCCCTCTCCAAAGTGGTTTGGGCCCCAGGGGCTTAAACACTGGGTGTACTCTTAGGCAGGGCAGGAAATGGCCTCTGCAGGAAAGATCAGAGGAAAGAGTCTGGAAAAAGGAGACACATTGCAGGTCACAGAAGACAGTTCTTCACTAGTGTCAAGTTGCACAATGAGATAGGAGCCAGAGTGGAGCGCAGGTAGCTCCTGATTATTAGAAGCAGCTGTTTGGAAAAAGTGTAGCTGGGGCTGGATGGAGGTGAGCAGGAGGAGAAGGCACTTGAGATAAAACTGTTTCTAAAGCTGGGCGTAGTGGTGGTGCACACCTTTACTCTCAGCACTAGGGAGGCAGAGGTGGGAGGATCACTTTGAGTTTGAGGCCACCCTGATTTCCCTTTGGTTTTTTCGAGGTAGGGTTTCACTCTATTCCAGGCTGACCTGGAATTCACTATGTATTCTCAGGGTGTCCTCGAACTCACAGTGATCCCTCCTCCTGCCTTTGCCTGGGGTTAAATGCATGGGCCACCACACCTGGCATTGTTGTTGATTTTTAAGATAGGGTCTCAGCCTTATAGCCCAGACTAAACTGGAATTCTCTATGGATGAGGCTGTGCTTCAAACTTGCATGGGTCCTTCTGTACCCATCCTGACAGGAGAGAAGATATTCCAAAGGTAGAGCTTTGTGCAACCAGACTGTTGAAAAAATGGACCCCAAAGAATTAAAATTTCCCCAGGACTCTCATGCTGGAGGAAGGGAAAAGATGAAGTCTGGTGTCAGCCAGAGGAGGAACTTGTCTCCCAGGAAGAGATTTCTTTCTTTTTCTTTCTTTCTTTTTTTTTTCTTTTCTTTGAGGTAGGTTATCTCTCTAGCCTAGGCTGACCTGGAATTCACTATGTAGTCTCATGGTGGCCTCGAACTCACCGCAATCCTCCTACCTCTGCCTCCTGAGTGCTGGGATTAAAGGCGTGCACCACCATGTCCAGCTCACCAGGAAGCGATTTCACACAACTAACCTTTCCATCTAGAAGGAGAGCCTGCCTCTGAGACGATGATGGGTCAGTGATGAGTGAAGCCACACCTTGACCAGGAATGCCTAGTTAGCACCTCTTGCCCTCTACTTAAACCTAACCCTTATGTCAGGACACCAAACACTGACTTGGAGGTCATAGACCCCTATTTGCTCCTTTGTTCCTCTTCCCAATGTGGTCACATTTTTAAAAATGTATTTTTTTTATTTATTTGAGAGAGAGAGATAAGGAATGAGAATGGGCGCATTAGGGCCTCCAAGCCACTGCAGACTCCAGACATGTTTCCCCTTGTACATCTGGCTTAGGGGGTCCTGGAGAATTGAACCAAGGTCCTTTGGCTTTGCAGGCAAACACCTTAACCACTAAGCCCTCTCCAGCCCCTGTGGTCACTCCCCCCCCCTTTTTTTTTCTTTCAAGGTAGGGTCTTGCTGTAGCCCAGGCTGACCTGGAATTCACTACATCATCTCAGGGTGGCCTTGAACTCATGGCGATCCTCTTACCTCTGCCTCCCCAGTGCTGTGATTAAAGGCGTGCGCCACCACGCCTGGCTTCTTCTTCTTCTTCTTTTTTTTTGAGGCAGAGTCTCACTCTAGCCCAGGCTGACCTGGAATTCACCATGTAGTCTCAGGCTGGCCTCGAACTCTCAGTGATCCTCCCACTTGAGCCACCCAAGTGCTGGGATTGAAGACTACCATGCCTGGCAAATTTTGTTTTTACTATTATGAATAAATGTAGTTGGTGTCTCAGGGATGGGTGGCTGAGCCTAACTTGTTGGGATTGCTAGATCTCATGCTTTTACCTTTTAAATTCAGATAACAAGTCAGAGTGTCCTTTTTTTCCTCCTCATTGCTAGAGATTGAGCCTGGTGTATCATGTATGCTAGATAAATGCCGTACCACTGAACTATGACTCAATCCTCTTTTTTTTTTTTTTTTAATTCCTGAGGTAGGCTCTCAGTATAGCCCAAGCTGACCTTGAACTCATGGCCATCTTCCTACCTCTGCCTCCCTAATGCTGGGATTAAAGGCATGTGCCACCATGCCTGGTGTGCCCTATTTTAACATTTTATTTTGAGCCAGGGTGTACATTGTCCAGGCTGGCTTTGTACTTGTGATCCTCTTGCCTTAACCTCCCAAGTAGTTGGAGTTTCAGTCCTGTGCTAGTAGGCCCAGGCAGTGTGTCCCCAGAGCCTGTGAGGTGGGTATTGCTCCTGCCATTTTGTAGATGAGTGGATGGCAGAGCAGCAAGAGGTGGGGCCCAGTCAGCTGGACAACAGAGCTGGGGTACTCTGGTTACCCTCATGGAACAAGCCAGTCTGAGGTTCCTAAACCAATGTTTTTGCTACTCTTGGGTTTTCTGGGAGTGCCTGAAGAAATGAGCATAACACTTTTTTCTTTCTTTTACTTTAGAGAGCATCTGCCTCCTGTATAGCTGACAGAACACTAAGGGTGAGTCCTGTGCCTGAACCCAGGCCAATGTTGTGTGTTGGGATCTTTGTGGACACTCTAGTCCCAGCAGGTCATGTTTCAGGTTTAGTCAATATAAAAGGTCACACTCTGGTTTTTGGAAATTTTCCATTTCATCTTGATCTCTGAATTTTCCTAGCTTTTCACAGGAAGGTAACATCTGGCTCCCTACTGGCCCCAGTTGGCAGCTGGCCAGTTAGAGCAGGAGGCCCTTCTTCTGAATGGTTGTGGCTTGGGAAGCTGGGCAGGGACATGGTAGTGATGACCTACAGGAGGAAGCATCCCCCATGAGCAGCCTCTTTGAAGACCCCTTCTTTTCAGTATTGTGGGTACAGACATCTGTGCCATGCTGGGACCTGAAAGAAGACTCTACCAGCTAGTCGACCCCTTTTCTAGTTTCTGCCAGACACAAGGTGCAATTGGCCCTTCTTTCTCCTATCTTGTGCCCCAAAGCAACACTGTCCTTGATGACCTGTGGCCTTTGGTGGTTTCTCCATTGCAGATTTCCCAGGGGTGCAGGTGGCTGGGAGATCCAGTTGCATCTGTTCAGTTTAAATTCCAAGGGGCTGGGCGGGGCCACCTTTTAACCCTAGTCCAGTTTCCTGCTGGTTTGCAAGAACAGCCTAGAAGCCTAGCCAGGCTTCTCCTGAGTTTAGGACTGCTGCTCTCCCTGTTTCACAGCTGGGGGCCCTGAGTAGTTTGTAGCTCAACTTTCCCCAGCACTCACATTCATTGTGGAGGGGAAATTCCTCTGTACAGGAATTTTCTTGGCTTTCCAAGTATTGTGTAGGGAATTTTCTCAGGGGGTCTGTCCCTCATGACCCAAGAGTTGGTTTCCTTTGAGATTTTCCACACTCCTCTTGTCCTAGGCCTTGGGCGGGCAGTGGCTGTTTTCCACTCCATCATAGTCTTCTTAGAGAGCTGGTGGAGAATAGGGCTCATTTCATATCTATGTGTTTATCTTTGAATAATAAAAAGGGATACTCATTGTATTGTTTTTTTTTTTTTTTTTTTAAAGAGGGCTGGAGAGATGGCTTAGTGGTAAAGATACTTGCCTACAAAGCCAAAGAACCCAGGTTCAATTCTCCAGTACCCATGTAAGCCAGATGCACGTGGTGGTGCATGTGTCTGGAGTTTGTTTACAGTGGCTAGAGGCCCTGGCATGCCCATTTTCTCTCTCAAATAAAAGAAAGAAATCTAGCTAGCTAGCAGGTGAAGAAAGGGCAGATGGGTACCTGGTGAGAATGGTCTCCTTTGTGAATGAGCTCCATCTTCCACATTTCCACTGCCCTCTTTTAGCTGATTGCTCTGGCCACTTAGTCTTGGTTGGTAGAATTAGATGTCATTTCTCTTGCTTGCACCCTGTCAGAAGAGGTGGTGGTCCTGGGTAATGTGCCCCAAACCAGGTGAAGGTAAAGAAACCAGAGCATGGAGAAAGTTTGCCCCCCACCCCCTTTCTGTTATTGTTGTTTTGTTTCCAGTCCCCTCCCTTGCATGGTCTCTCTCTTTCTCTCTCTAGAGCCCTGGTTGACTAGAAACTCATTGTGTAGCCCCAGGCTGGCCTTGAACTCACAGTGATCCTCTTACTTCAACCTCCTTAGGGCTGGAACTAAGTGCATGTGCCAGCATGTTTGCTCCCAGTGTTTTTAAGGCTGTCGACTAATGGCTTCCCCAGGTCCATCCTTTGGAAGGGCCTTCTCCCAGGTCATGTGGGTTTGTCAGAGCTTGTTCAGCTCTCAGTTCCCAAGTCCTACAGATTCCCCAGAGCTTTCCTTAGTTACGGTAACCAGGTCTCTGTCATGTAAGCTGGGGCCTCCCTGCTCTGTGACTTTCTCCTGGGGATCTCTGAGGAGGTGAGTGTGGGCTGTTGTTAAGCACCACACCAGAAGGCAGAAACCCAGGTCTTCCCCTATCCACCTCAGTCTGCAGTTCTTGTTTCCTCCTTGCCCTGATTTGCCTTCAGAGTAGGGGTGGGGCTTGTGGACTACTAGATGTGTACTTCCACCAGCTGCATGAGTGTGGACTGTTCCAGACTCCAGTGTCAGCTCCTCTCCTGACCAACATTTGAAATGACATCCGAGGCTGAGGCTGAGGCTGAGGCTGAGACTGCGGGAAAATTCCATGAGCTAGCTGTGCTGAGTCATGCCTAGTCTGAATGCGAGTGCCGCCTTTCTCCTGTCTGTCACTGGTCAGAGTCTTCAACATCTGCAGTTACTGAGAGGAATGTCAGGCTATTAGTGACAAATGCTTCTCTGAGTGATTTCCCTTACTACATGCTAATCATCAATATGAAATTAATAATAGAGCACTACACTTTTCATTCTTAAGTGTCACCTACAAATCTTTCCATTCTATTTAGAATTCTAGAAAATGTTGACAATTATTTTGAAGGACCTTTTGATTAATACTGGCCCCATTTGAATACCTAATTAAACTCATTTGAAAATTTTAAATTGAATTTATAAATTAGTCACTTTCCTTTAATTATTTTAATACTTCTTCAAATTGCCTGATTAAAAAAATGCCTTAACACTTTAATAACCTCTATAAATCCAATACATTATGCTGAGTCTTAAATTAATTTTCTTAAACATTCCTGTCCTGTTTTTTAAGTATTTTATTTATATGATTTTTTAAAATATAGTTTATTTATTTATTTACATGAGAGAGAGAAAGAGGCAGAGAGAGAGAGAGAGAGAGACTCCAGACGCATGTGCCCCCTTGTGCATCTGGCTTATGTGGGTCTTGGAGAATCGAACTGGGATCCTTTGGCTTTGCAGGCAAACACCTTAACCACTAAGCCATCTCTCCAGCCCTTACATGATTTTTTTACAAAGGGTGCTTTATTTATTTTTAGAGGAAAAAATGTATCAATATGATTGTGACTTTGCTAAATTGTTTTAAAAATAATATTTTTAGCTGGGCGTAGTGGCACACTCCTTTAATGTCAGTACACAGGGGGCAGAGGTAGGAGGATCACTGTGAGTTCTAGGTTACCATGAGAGACTACATAGTGAATTCCAGGTCTGCTTGGGTTAGATCAAAACCCTACCTTGAAAAATAAACCAAAAAAATATTTTTAGAAAAACTTTGTATTGGCAACCTTCATATATATATACACACAATGTACCCTGATTGTAAACCTCTCCCACCACCCTCCTTTGTCACCTCTCCTTCTTTCCAACTAGTCCCTCTTCTATTTTTTTTTTTTCAAGGTAGTCTCAGGCTGGCCTCAAACTCATGGCAATCCTCCTACCTCTGTCTCCCGAGTGCTGGGATTAAAGGCGTGCACTACCATGCTCGGCTTTTCCCTCTTCTATTTTGATGTCATTCTTTTCTTTTCTTTTCTTTCTTTTCTTTTGTCCTCAGATTATTTAGGTTTTATAGCATCACCCACTTCTTGTGTGGTCCTGAATTACACTTTTTGGTTTTCTGAGGTAGAGTTTCACTCTAGCCAGGCTGACCTGGAGTTCACTCTGTAGTCTCAGCGTGGCCTTGAACTCATGGCAATCCTCCTACCTCTGCTTCCCAAGTGATAGGACTAAAGGCATGTGCCATCACACCGGGCTCTTTTGCACTTTTATAAGTTTTGAATCTCCCCAGTAGTCACCTCCATCTGTTTTTGGTTTTTGGAAGTAGGTTCTCACTCTAGCCCAAACTGACCTGGAATTCACTTTGTAGTCTCAGGGTGGCCTCGAACTCATAGTGATCCCCCTACCTCTGCCTCCCAACTGCTGGGAGTAAATGCATGTGCCACCATGCCTGGCTTATTTATTTATTTATTTGAGAGAGAGAGGCAGATGGGGATGGGGAGAGAGAATGAGAGAATAGGCCTACTGCAAATGAAATCCAGATGCATGTGCCACCATGTGCATCTGGCTTACATGTGAACCTGGGTCCTTGGGCTTTACAGGCAAAGTGCCTTAACTGCTAAGCCATCTCTTCAGCCCCATTAAAAAAAATTATTTATTTATTTATTTATTTATTTATTTATTTACAAGGACAAAAAGATTTATTTCAACAGGTTCATGCAACACTTTGTGCATCTGGCTTTATGTAAGTACTGGGGAGTCAAACCTGGGTCATTAGGGTTTGAAGGCAAGTGCCTTAACCATTGAGCCATCTTTCCAGCCATTTTTTGTTATTGTTTATTTATTTATTTATTTATTTTGATTTTTTGAGGTAGGGTCTCTCTCTACCAGACTGACCTGAAATTCACTTTGTAGTCTCATGGTGGGCTGGAGCTCACCATGATCCTCCTACTTCTACCTCCTGAGTGCTGGCATCAAAGGCATGTACCACTACTCCCAGCTTGTTTTTATTTTTCAAGGTAGGTTCTCACTCTAGCCCAGGCTGACCTGGAATTCACTATGTAGTTTCAGGGTGGTCTCAAGGCATACCACCATGCCTGGCAGAGAAAAAGAGAGAAAATGGGCACACTAGGGCATCTAGCTGCTGCAAATGAACTCCAGATGCATGTGCCACTTTGTGAATCTGGCTTCATGTGGGTCTGGAGAATTGAACTCCAGTTGTTATGATTTGCAGGCAAACACCTTAACCACTGAGCCATCTCTTCAGCCCTATATTTATTTATTTTTTGATTTTTTGAGGTAGGGCCTCACTCTAGCTCAGGCTGACCTGAGCTCTGTATATTCACTCTGTAGTTTCAGGGTGGCCTTGAACTCACAGCGATCTTCCTACTTCTGCCTTCCCAGTGCTAGGATTAAAGGTGTGTGTCACCACATGGTGGCTGATTAGGAGTTCCTGAAGTCTGCTGTGTGACTTTTGGCTGTAGTTTTGCTCTGTTTGCTGTGGTGGCTGGTTGGCTTTGTCTTTCTCTCCTTGGCCCTGTGAAAAGCAGGCTGCTTCTCCTGCCATTATGGAACTTCCCTGGATCTGTTGTTCAATAAATAATATCCCTTTATTGAACTGTGTCTGGTCTGGAAGTTCATCTCAGCGAACCCGAAGCTGTCTGCAACAGTAAAGTGGTACCAGAGTGTGAACCTTTGTTTTGGAGGAATGGGCATGGACTTGGTGCTTGCAACTGAAGATGCCTTCTGGAGTGGTAAGCCAAGTTTTATGGACTATTCTGATGAGAGTTTGAGAATGCTAAGTGCAGATAGTACTGAACTTGAGGCTTGGCTTATCCTCCTGCAGAGGACTTTGTTGGAATTGGGCTACTGGCATAAGGGATGGCTACGTTCTGCTATCCAGGCCCAGAAAGTTTGATGAAGGTTAAATTTGTAATGGACTGATGTGCTTGGCTAAAGATATCGGACTGAGATTTTAAGATTTTAAGTTGGAAAACCTCAATCAAGTTAAAAGCAGAGGCACTGAGACTGGTTTTAGGTTACTGGAGCTGCTATTTAGTTTCTTAAGGAAGGTGGAAGGAAGGTCTTGATTTACATTAAAACAATGGAGAGGATGCCTGAGGAAAGACTGTTAGAAATGCAAATTCTTTGGAAAGAGTTGACTGGAGAAGGAACCTGCTTTTCAAGGCAATGGTTTATTTTGTCCCTGGATTTAGAATATGGCTGTGTCCTGCACACCTGGTATTAGTTTTGGAAATATGAAAAATGCATGGAGTGGTCATGAGTTGCACGGTTCCAGGAGCCGCTGCTGAGTTGCAGCATGAAGGCAGGGCATGAAGTTCCTGAGGAATAGGCTGCAAGAGCCTTTTGGAAGATGGACTGTGGTTTGCATGGAGACCTGAAGATGTTTTGGATATACCAGGACTGTGCAAAGGGCTACCTTCAGTGTTTTACTTTATAGTTTGCATCTGCAATCACCTTGCTAGAGCAAAGGTCACTGGGGCCAGTCTTAAGGTGTGGTGATGGGTTTGAGATTCCATTGTAAAGATATGCAAATGTGTCTAGCAGGAGTTCCTGAAGTCTGCTGTGTGACTTTTTGGCTGTAGTTTTTTTGCTCTGTTTGCTGTGGTGGCTGGTTGGCTTTGTCTTTCTCTCCTTGGCCCTGTGAAAGCAGGCTGCTTCTCCTGCCTTTATGGAACTTCCCTGGATCTGTAAGCTTCAATAAATAATATCCCTTCCTCCATAACTGTGCCTGGTCTGGAAGTTCATCTCAGCGAACCTGAAGCTGTCTGCAACAGTAAAGTGGTACCAGGAGTGTGGGGTGAGATGAACCTGACCGTGTGGATATTCATCTTTTGGAACCTTTGTTTTGGAGGAATGGGCATGGACTTGGTGCTTGCAACTGAAGATGCCTTCTGGAGTGGTAAGCCAAGTTTTATGGACTATTCTGATGAGAGTTTGAGAATGCTAAGTGCAGATAGTACTGAACTTCGAGGCTTGGCTTATGAGGTTTCTAAGGGGAAGGAAAGACTGCAGAGGACTTTGTTGGAAGTGGGCTACTGGCATAAGGGATGGCTACGTTCTGCTATCCAGGCCCAGAAAGTTTGATGAAGGTTAAATTTGTAATGGACTGATGTGCTTGGCTAAAGATATCGAACTGAGATTTTAAGATTTTAAGTTGGAAAACCTCAATCAAGTTAAAAGCAGAGGCACTGAGACTGGTTTTAGGTTACTGGAGCTGCTATTGTCAACGCATTAGCAATCTTAAGGAAGGTGGAAGGAAGGTGGCCCGACTTGATTTACATTAAAACAATGGAGAGGATGCCTGAGGAAAGACTGTTAGAAATGCAAACTCTTTGGAAAGAGTTGACTGGAGAAGGAACCTGCTTTTCAAGGCAATGGTTTATTTTGTCCCTGGATTTAGAATATGGCTGTGTCCTGCACACCTGGTATTAGTTTTGGAAATATGAAAAATGCATGGAGTGGTCATGAGTTGCACACGGTTCCAGGAGCCGCTGCTGAGTTGCAGCATGAAGGCAGGGCATGAAGTTCCTGAGGAATAGGCTGCAAGAGCCTTTTGGAAGATGGACTGTGGTTTGCATGGAGACCTGAAGATGTTTTGGATATACCAGGACTGTGCAAAAGGGCTACCATGGAGTGCAGTGTTGGCATGGGATGAAAGTTTTGCCCAGCTGGAGGGGCGGAATTGGTAAACATGGAGACTGTTAGTCTCTGGTTATATTGAACTTGAACTGCAGAAGTTTGATGATGGCTGATGATAGTTGAGTTTGCATTATTCTAGTCTCTCTTTGCTTTTTACCAGTTAAAAATGTTTACTCTGTGCCTTTACATGTTGAAAGTATTTAACTTGTTTGATTTTACAGGACTCACTATCTTAAGTTGATCAAGACTGTGAGAACCTTTGAAATTGGACTGAGTACAATTTACAATGTGTGATAGTTATTAATCTATTGGGGGCCAGGAGCTAAATATATTGGGGGC
Source organism: Orientallactaga sibirica (assembly GCA_036365145.1). Lineage (NCBI taxonomy): Eukaryota > Metazoa > Chordata > Mammalia > Rodentia > Dipodidae > Orientallactaga > Orientallactaga sibirica. Next base: position 5,937,453 of record JAEOAD010000042.1, on the reverse strand, counting down.
CAGGGGCGGAATGTAGTAGTTTGAATATATGTCCCCATTACTTTATAGTTTGCATCTCAATCACCTTGCTAGAGGCAAGGTCACTTCTTAAGGTGTGGTGATGGGTTTGAGATTCCATTGTAAAGATATGCAAATTGTCACAAATCCACTCTCTATCATATCCCCTCCTCTCTCAATTAGTCTCTTTTGTTTTGATGTCATCATCTTTTCCTCCTGTTATAAGGGTCTTGTGTAGGTTGTACCAGACACTGTTAGGTCATGGATATCCAGGCCATTTTGTGACTGGAAGATTGCATTGTAAGCAGTCCTACCCTTCCTTTGGCTCTTACATTTTTTTAAAAAAAAATATTTTAATTTTAATTAATTAATTAATTTGACAGAAAGAGGCAAAGAGAGAAAGAGAGAGAGAGAGAAAGGGAATGGATATGCTAGGACCTCCAGTCATTGCAAACAAACTCCAGACACACGTGCCACCTTGTGCATCTGGCTTAGCTTACATGGGTCCTGGGGAATTGAACCTGGGTCCTTTAGCTTTGCAGCCAAGCATCTTAACCACTAAGCCATCCCTCCAGCCCTGGCTCTTATGTTCTTTCCACCACTTCTTCCATAATGGACCCTGAGACTTGGAAGGTTTGATAGAGATGTTTCAGTGCTGAATACTTCTCTGTCACTTCCTCTCAGCACTATGGTGCCTTTTGAGTCATTCCAGTGGTCACTGCCGTCTGAAAAGAGAAGTTTCTCTAACCAAAAGTGAGAGTAGCATAAATATATGGGTATGGACATTAAGAAAAATGTTTACAGGGCAGTTTGGTGCCAATAACATATGCATTTAGCCAGACACCACAGGCATTACACCCCTAGGGTTCATGTTCTTCCCTAGCATAGGCTTTTGACTAGGTTTTCAGTACCAGGCATGTATTCCCTCTCGTGGAGTGAGCCTCTACTTCAATTAGGGAATGGTTGGTTGGTTCCCCCATAACAGACATGCCACTATTGTACCCGTTGGTTCATTTGACCTGGCTGGCCAAACTTAAGGCTTGCAGTGTCCACTGTTGTTTATATCCACTGATGACTTCTTTCTTCCATAGGGCTGCATGCAGCATAGCTTTTTCCAGCTTTCTGTCAGCTGGTCCACAGGGAGAAGGTTTTCAGCTCAGCTCCAGCTTGATTTCTCAGTGACCTTACAGCACAAGCATGTGGAGTCTTCAGCAATAGGGTCTTACCATTTATTCCTGGTGGGAATCCAAGATCCTTGGCAATGGCCTGCAATGTTTTGGGGGCATCAGGGACCTCCCTGGCCAACAACTCACTGGAAGGTACCCATCCTTGGCACTGTAATTTTTCTATTAACAGTCTATGGCTTCTGTGTGTGCCATTGTTTTTCCATAGGGCTTATTCAAACTTTCTTAGATTTGGATTAACCCTCCCCCCACCCTTCCTTTACTCATTCTCTTCCCCTGACCTCACTTAGGCCTTTCCAACCCCCAGTAATCTGTTTATCACTTAGATATATACAGTGCTATCCTGTATTTATTTTTTTAATTGTTCATTGAGACAGAATTTCACACTGTAGCCCAGGCGGTTTTTTTTTTTTTTGTTTTTTTTTGTTTTGTTTTTTGTTTTTCAAGGTAGGGTCTCACTTTAGCCCAGGCTGACCTGGAATTCACTATGTAGTCTCAGGGTGGCCTCCCAAGTGCTGGGATTAAACCACCACGCCCAGCTTTTTTTTTTTTTTTTTTTTTTTTTTTTTTTTTTTTTTCGTGGGTCTCACTCCTCCAGGCTGACCTGGAATTCTCTCAGGCCTCCCAAGTGCTGGGATTAAAGGCGTGTGCTACCACGCCCAGCTTTTTTTTTTTTTTTTTTTGAGGTAGGGTCTCACTCTGGTCCAGGCTGACCTGGAATTCACTTTGCAGTCTCAGGGTGGCCTCAAACTCACAGTGATCCTCCTACCTCTGCCTCCTGAGTGTTGGGATTAAAGGTGTGCGCCACCATGCCCAGCTTCAGGCTGTTTTTGAGTGTCGGGATTTATAGGTGTGAGCTATTATGCCCAGCTCTCTATTTTGTATTTTAATTGTTTTTAAATATTTTATTTAGTTAGTTAGTTATGAGAGAGAAAGAGGCAGAGAGTGGGAGAGGGAGAGTGGGCATGCCAGGATATCAGCCACTGCAAATAAACTCCAGACGCATATGCCACTGTTTTTTTTTTTTCCTTCTTCAAGGTAGGGTCTCCCGTTAGCCCAGGCTGTCCTGGAATTCACTCTGTATTCTCAGGCTGGCCTGGAACTCACAATGATTCTCCTACTTCTGCCTCCTGTGTGCGGGGATTAAAGTCGTGAGCCACCATTCCTGGCTTAAAAGGGTTTTTTTGTTTTTTTTTTTTGGATTTTCAAGGTAGGGTCTCACTCTAGCCCAGGCTGGCCTGGAATTCACTATGTAGTCTCAGGGTGGCCTTGAACTCACAGTAATCCTCCTGCCTCTGCCTCCCAAGTGCTGGGATTAAAGGTATGCACCACACCATGCCCTGCTTAAAAGGGATTTTAAAAATATTTTAATTTATTTATTAGAGAAAGAGAGAGAGAGAGAGAGAGAGAGAGAGAACGAGCATGCCAGGGCCTCCAGCCAATGCAAATGAACTCCAGACGCATGTACTACCTTGTGCATCTGGCTTATATAGGTTTTGAGGAATCAAACCTGGGTCCTTAGGCTTCGCAGGCAAGCACCTTAACTGCTTAAGCCATCTCTCTAGTCCATACCCTTTTTTTTTTTTTTTTTTTTTTTTTTTTTTAAAGACTGGGTCTTGCTATGTAGCTCAGGCTGTCCTTAAAGTCACTATATAGTCCAGGGTGGCCTCAAACTTGTGAGGCCTTATGCCTTTACCTGCAAAGTGCTGGATTATAGACATGTCCCACCATATCTGACCACATTTCCTGAAAGTTCATACAGTAGCAGATACAATGTAGTGGAGGTGTTGAGGCTGCAACCCAGAACACTATCCTGCACATGTGCCCTACCACTGAACTACATCCCAAGCCTAGTACACAGATTTTAAAAAAAATTTTTATTTTATTTAGTTGAGAGAGAGACAGAAAGAGGCATATATATAGAGAAAATGGGTGCACCAGGGACTTCAGCTGCTGCAAACAAACTCCAGATGCATGCACGACCTTGTGCATCTGGCTTATGTGGGTCCTGGAGAATCAAACCTGGGTCCTTCAGCTTCGCAGGCAAGTGCCTTAACCACTAAGCCATCTCTCCAGCCCAATTGATTTTTTTTTTTTTTTTTTTTTCAAGAGAGTTTCACTTTAACCCAGGCTGACCTGGAACTCACTCTGTAGTCTCAGGTTGGCTTTCAACATCTGTCTTCTGAGTGCTGGGATTAAAGGTATGTGCCACCATGCCCTGCATTTTTTAAAAAACTTTTTACTGACAACCATTGTACATATAGACAATGTATCATGATCATAATCCTCTCCCACCACTGTCCCTTTTCCCCCTCCTGAGTCCCCTCTCCACTGAATCTCTTCAATTTTGATGTCATATGTCCCCCTTCTATTATTCAGGTCTTGTGTAGGCAGCATCAGCTTCTGTGAGGTCATGAATACTACCACCACTTTGTGTCTGCAAGACAGTATTGCAAAGCACTCCTTCCCTTCTTTTGGCTCTTATATTCTTTCTATCACCCCTTCCGTAAGCAACACACAGATTTGTTAACACAAAATTATTATCGTCATGGTTTTAATTTTCATCAGCATATCTACACTTAATTCTATAGCTTCTTGGAATTTAGAAGTTTTGAATAAGGAAACAATTACATGATCTCGGGCTAGTGCATTGCTTTCCTAAGCAACTTTTGGTGTGTCTTTCACAACTGGATGTTTTTCTTATTATTCAAGAGACCCTTGGCCCAGATGAAAGTAGGTCTTGACCTTTGAATCCAGCTGCTAAGTAGAGCCCTGACTCATTGCCATTTTATCTCCCAAGTGGGGATGGTCTTAACAGCCCTTGAGCCCTGGATGGAAGCACTTCATTGCATAATCTCTTACCATGTAACTGTAGTTCTCCATTAGGTGCTATACCTTTGTACTGGATTTAATTAATCTGCGCATGGCTTTGTTTCCTATATGCCATGTTAATAAAAAATAGGTAAAACTTGGATTCTGTGTGTCTTTCAAGGTTTTGTCTGACCAACAACTAGTTGCAAAATCATGTCAGTGACTAAGCAAGGCTAGAAATTTGGTTCCATTCTTCAAGCTCTGACATTTCCCTCCTCCTGCCATTTCATACTTTATTTTTCTTCAAAGAAGAGAAAAGTAGTCTGGAACTTAAGAATTCTTGCTTTATGAGAAATCCTGGCAACTAGAACCAGTGCCACCTTTCTCCTATTCTTCAGTTCATCCCTCTGGAATGGTGAGAACTTGACCTCTCCCTGACCTCCCAGTGGAGATTTACCAGTCTCTTTGGAAGGGCTATTGCCATCATATTCTTGTTAGATTGGATCTTGGATGGTAAGCAGATGTGGAATTACATTCCGGGGCAGGTTACTGGGTTGGTCCCAAGAAGCTTGTGGGTGGTGCGTGTACCTGCTGACTGCAGACTGATCTTTCCCTGGATGTCTGGAGCACATGTGGCCCATGTGGGTGAGTGTGGAGATCTGTAAAGTTCAAAGACTCATGATTGAGGAGGAAATTGGTAGGATTCTATCATAGATTCTTGCTCTGCATAATTCCCCACACCCATATTTGTTCTTTAGACAGGACTGTCATGTCATGTAGTCCTGGTAACTTTTGGTGTCTTCTTCACCCTTATTGTCACTTTGCTTCAAATGAGAATGGTCTTTAACTTACTATGTAGCCACTAAGGATGACCTGGAACTACTGATCTTGCTTCTACCTCCCAGTTGCTAGTTACAAGTCTGTACCACCATACTTGGCCTTTTTTGTTTGTTTGTTTTTTCTTTTTTCTTCTTTCTTCTTGTTTTTTTTTTTTTTTTTTTTTGAGATAGAGTCTCACTAGCTCAGGCCCTGGAGGCTAACCTGGCCTCGAATTCTGCAATCCTCCTACCTCTGCCTAGTTAGTCCCAGGCTGGCCTTGTTTTTGAGATAGGGTCTCACTCTAGCCCAGTCCTGGAATTCACTATGTAGTAGTCCCAGGCTGGCCCCAGTGCTGGGATCTTTTTTTGTTGTTGTTTTTTTGATTTGTTCTTAAATTATTGACAACTTCCACAGTAATAGACAATAAACCATAATTCCCCCACATACTTTCTCCTTCACAACTCCACTCTCTACCATATCCCTTTCCCCCTCTCATTCACTCTCTCTTTTATTTCATTTTCATTTTTATTTTTTTGTTTTTTTGAGGTAGGGTCTTGCTGTAGCTCAGGCTGACTTGGAATTCACTATGTAGTCTAAGGGTGGCCTCAAACTCATGGTGATCCTCCTACCTCTGCCTGCTCAGTGCTGGGCTTAAAGGCATGCGCCACCATGCCCAACTACTCTTTATTTTGATGTCATCATCTGCTGGGATCATTTACTAATGACTTCCTGCAAATCCCACCAATCCCCAACAGGTGGTACTCTTGTTGTTACTCTCCAGCTGCCCCTTTCAGTGCACTTACTAAGTCTGTTAAAAATCTCAATATTTATCATGTTATGGCGTATGCCAGAATTTTCTTCCTTTTTAGTAATACTCATTGTATGGATTTGGCTTTTCCATTATCCATCGATGACACTGTTGGGGCTTGGGAGATGACTAAGTGGGTAAAGTGCTTCTCATGTAAGCATGAAGAACTGAGTTTGGATCCCCAGCACCCATGGAAAAGCCAGGTGTGATGGTGCCTATCATCTCAGTGTTGGGTAGGCAAAGCTAGTAACTATCAGGGATGCTCCTGAGGATTTTTCTTTTTCTTTTTTGTTTTTCAAGGTAGGGTCTCACTCTAGCCCAGGCTGACCTGGAATTCCCTATGTAGTCTCAGGGTGGCCTTGAACCCATGGCAATCCTCCTATCTCTGCCTCCTGAGTGCTGGAATTAAAGATGTGTTCCATGACACCTGGCTCCTGAGACTTTTTAAAAATATATATTTTATTTTTATTTATTTATTAGAGAGAGAATGGTCGTACCAGGGCCTCCAGCCACTTCAAATGAACTCCAGATGCATGCATCCCCTTGTGCATCTGGCTTACATAGGTCCTGGGGAATCAAACCAAGGCCCTTTGGCTTTGCAGGCAAGTGCCTTAACTGTTAAGCCATCTCTCCAGCCCCCTGAGACTTTTTTAAAAAATTATTTATTTATTTATTACAGAAAGAGAGAGAAAGGGGCAGATAGAGAATGGGAACGCCAGGGCTTCTAGCCACTGCAAATGAATTCCAGACATGTGCCACTTTCTTCATCTGTTCTTGTTTTTCAAGGTAGGGTCTCACTTTTAGCTCTGGCTGACCTGGAATTCACTATGTATTCTCAGGCAATCCTCCTACCTCTGTCTCCCAAGTGCTGGGATTAAAACATGCGCCACCATGCCCTGCTTTCATTTGGTTTTTATGTGGGTACTGTACTGGGAAATCAAACCTAGGTCCTTAGGTTTCACAGGCAAGCACCTTAACCACTAAGCCATCTCTCCAGTCTGGCTTTTTATTTATTTATTTGAGAGAGAGAAATAGGAATGGGGGGGGGGAGAATGGGCACACCAGGGCCCCTAGCTGCTGCAACAGAACTCCAAATGCCTACATCCCCTTGTGCATCTGGCTTACATGGTTCCTGGGGAATCAAACCTGGGTTCTTTGGCTTTGCAGGCAAGCACCTTAACTGCTAAGCCATCTCTTCAGCCTGCTTTTTTTTTTTTTTTTTTTTTTTTTTTAAAGGAGATAGAGAGAGAATTGGCACACCAAGGCCTCCAGATGCATTTGAACTCCAGATGCACATTCCACCTTGTGAGCATGCGTGACTTGCACATGCGTTACCTTGTGCTTCTGGCTAACATGGGATCTGGGAAGTCAAAACATGGGTCCTTAGGCTTTGCAAACAAATGCCTTATCCACTAAGCCATCTCCCCATCCCATGAGGCTTTTAAAAACATTTTAGAGTATGGTGGCACATGAGTTCCAGATCAGCCTGGGCTAGAGTGATATACTCTGCCTAAAAAAAAAAAAAAAAAAAAAAAAAAAAAGTATTGTCAAATAAATTTCATGAGGCATTTTGCTTGTTTCCTTCTAAGAATTTTATTATTTCAGGTTTTGCATTTATGCAATGGACCCATTCAAATTAAGTTTTGTATCTGAGATTTTGAATTTTCTATTTAGTTTTTTTTTTTTTTTTTTGGTTTTTCGAGGTAGGGTCTCGTTCTAGCCCAGGCTGACCTGGAATTTACTATGTAGTCTCAGGGTGGCCTGAAGCTCAAGGAATTCTTCTATCTCCCAAGTGCTGGGATTAAAGGCTTGTGCTACCACACCCAGTGAGATTTTTTTTTTTTTTTTTTTTTGTTTTTTTTTTCGTAGGGTCTCACTCTGGCCCAGGCTGACCTGGAATTTACTATGTAGTCTCAGGGTGGCCTGAAGCTCAAGGAATTCTTCTATCTCCCAAGTGCTGGGATTAAAGGCTTGTGCTACCACACCCAGTGAGATTTTTATTTTGACTGTTTTAGTTATCTGTCCAAAATCATTAATTGTAAAATTCCAGAAACAATTCCTAAGTTTTAAATTGCTTACTGTTTTAAGTAGCCTGATTAAATCTCTCACGTCCTGCTTCTTCCTGCCTAGGACATGAGTCATCCATTTGCTCAATAAATCCATACTATACATGATACCCACCCATTAGCCACTTAGTGGCAATCTTAATCAAGATCAGTCATGCTAAGATTGTAATGCTGTGTTCAAATAACCCTTATGTAGTAGCCCAACACTATGTCACAATGCTTATGCTATCTGTCTGGCTTCATCTCATCATGTAGTAGACATTGTATCATTTCACATCAGCACAAGAAGAGCGAGTACAGTAAGTTTATTTTTAGTGAGAGAGATCATGTTTTCATTACTTTTTAGCAGTATATTGTTATAACTTCTACTTTGTTATTGTTAATCTCTTACCATACCTCTTTTATTAATTAAACTTGTCTAGGAAACAGTGCATATAGAGTTCAGTATTATCAGAGGCTTCAGGTATGCACTGGAGGTCTTGGAATGTGATCTTCTGGACAAAGTGGAACTATATAGTATTAGGTATTAGGAAGTCAACTTCATTCTTTTTCATGTATTTGTAGAAGTTTCAAATGCAGTTTTGGGTCTAAAGGGAGGGCTCAAGGGTTAAAGGCACTTGCTTATAAAGCCTGATGGTCCAGGTTCAGTTCTCAGTACCCATGCAAAGCCATATGCACAAAGTGGCGCACATGTCTGGAATTTGTTAGCAGTGGCAGGAGGCCCTGGCATGCCCATTCCCTCTATCTCATTCTCTTTCCTTGCAAAATCACTCAACCAACCAGTTGATCTTCTCAAATGCAGTTTTTCCTCACCTGTAATTCTGTGCTTCTCCTTCAAGTCATGCAGGACTACTGTGTGATAGACAGTGTATGAGAATACAGTTGACTCTCTGTATTTGTGGGTTTGCCTCTGAATTCATACATGTCCAGATTGTTTCCTTGTCACCGTTCTCAAAGCAACACAGTGGAATAACTGTTTGCATAGCATTTGTGTTGTATTTAGTATTTCAAGTAATCTAGAGCTAAGTCTATGTGAGGGTTGTGCAAATTACATGCACATTGGCAATTTTAGATAAGGAATTAAGCACCTGAAGATTTTGACATCCAAGTGGGGCCTGGAACAAATTCCCCTTGAAATACCAGGATTAATTAAACAATGTATTAAACAATGGCAATGATGTCACTGAGTGACAGATTTTCCTTTCTGAGAGAAGAAACATGCTAAATCATAGGACAGAACATTAAATGGCAGAATGTACAGAGATAATAATCCTAAAACTTCAAAAGCATTTAATAACTGGGTGTGGTGGTACACACCTTTAATCCCAGTACTTGGGAGGCAGAGGTAGGAGGATCACTGTGAGTTCAAGGCTACTCTGAGACTACATAGTGAATTCCAGGTCAGCCTGGGCTAGAGTGAGACCCTACCTTGAAAAACAAACAAAAAAACACAAAAAAGCACATAAACTGAAGTATAGTGAGATAAACAAGTCTAGAGATTGTTCAAATTAGTGTTTATAGTAGAAAATGGGAAATCACCAAAGTGTGCATAAAACTACTGCTATATACGCAGTCTGCTCAGTGTCATACGATGCAGCTTTAAAAATAGCTCTTATGCCCTAATCAAAATGTCAGTCCAATTTTATTACCACAGAATAAGACCTATGAGGTTTTCATACAAAAAAAGGTTGAAAACAAAATGAGTAACTTCCCTTTTGTGGTTATACTTGAATACTATGTCAAATATTTTTCTGGATGCTAGAATTGTATTTGTACTTACTTTTTTTTCTTTGCACTATGCTTAATTTGGTTTGTTTTTGCAGTGATGGGGATTGAAACTAGTACCTTACGCATGCTAGATAAGCATTCTTCCACTGAGCAACATGTTTTAATTTTAAATAATCAACTTAAAATCTTTTATTTAAAAAAATTTTTGTTTTATTTTTATTTATTTATTTGAGAGCAACAGAGAAAGAGGCAGAGAGAGAGAGAAAGAGAGAGAGAAAGAAAGAGGCAGAGAGAGAGAGAAAGAGAGAGAGAAAGAAAGAGGCAGAGAGAGAGAATGGGCATACCAGGACCTCCAGCCATTGTGAATGAACTCCAGATGCTTGCGCCACCTTGTGCATCTGGTTTATGTGGGTACTGGGGAATCGAGACTTGAACCAGGCTCCTTAGGTTTCACAAGCAAGTGCTTAACCACTTACTTAGTCATCTCTCCAGCCCAACTTAAAATATTTTTTTTTTGTTTTTTATGTAAAGAACTGTAAAATTTGTAATCCTACTTGGGTCTCAAGATTGAGTACTATTGGAACTCTATTATTTTGACCTTTTTTCTCTAAAAATTTATTTTGGAGGGTGAAAACCTCTTTCTAAGTGACTTAAGAGGTATAGATTCCTAAGAAATGACATTAAAAGACTTCTTTTTTTCATGGTAGAGTCTCCCTCTAGCTCAGGCTGACCTGGAATTCACTATGTAGTCTCATGGTGGCCTTGAACTCATGGCGATCCTCCTACCTCTGCCTCCCAAATGCTGGGATTAAAGGTGTGCACCACCACGCCCAGCCACTAAACACTTCTTATAAACTGCTCATTCATAAAAGTAACCAGAGAACTGGTAACTGGTGAAAATGGACAAAACCAGCTTGTTCAAAACTTTGCAAATTAACCAAAAGCTTGCAACAATCCAAGATACATTTATCTAAGAAAAATGGCTTTAAAAAATGTTCATGTTTTTTGCTGGGCATGGTAGCACACACCTTTAATCCCGGCACTTGGGAGGCAGAGGTAGGAGGATTGCCATAAGTTAAAGGCCACCCTGAGACTACATAGTGAATTCCAGATCAGCCTGGACTAGAGGGAGACCCTACCTTGAAAAATCAAAAAAAAAAAAATTCATGTTTTCAACAAATAATTATGAGGCATTACATGTAAAGAAGAAATAATCAGTCAGTAGAAGTTGTCTCTGAGGAAACCTAGATATTGATATTAGACTTTATCAACAAAGACTTTATATTATCTATTTCAAGTAAAGGAAAATATGAAAACAAATCCTGACCAAGTAGATATCATTAACAAATGTTAGAACAGAACCAAAATAGGGCTGGAGAGATGGCTTAGCTGTTAAGGTGCTTGCTTGTCTGCAAAGCCTAAGGACCTAGGTTTGACTCTCCAGAACCCATGTAGGACAGATGCACATGGTGCATGCATCTGGAGTTCATTTGCAGTGGCTAGAGGCCCTGGTACACCTATTCTCTCTCTTTCTAAAATAAATAAATTTTTTAAAATTATTTATTTATTTGCAAGCCGAGAGAGATAGAAGAGAGGCAGACAGAGTAGTTTGGACAGTTTCTGCTATTATTTCTACAAGCATTCTTTCTGACCCTTTCCACTCTTAGAACTCCCATTATACATATGTCATATGTCAATCCACAGTGTTCCCCTACCCCCATCTCTCTGAGACCCTGTTCATTCACCTTCACCCTTTTTTCTTTCTGATCTTCAAACTAGATAAACACCATTTACCTATTTTCATATGTGCTGATTCAACCCCCCAGCTCTGTACATGTACATGGGACTTCTGATAAGTTGTAATAGCTCATTTCTCCTCAGAAACCAGAGGCCTAGGAGACAGTGAATGAGTAGATGAAGAACATAATGCCTTATGGGGCAAAATCTTTAATGTAATTATTTAACTTTTGGTCAAACAGACCAAAAGTCTAGATAGCCCAAACCTTGTGAATTTGTCTTAAATAACAGTGAAGTTTTTTGTTGTTGTTGTTTTGTTTGTTTTTTTTGTTTTGAGGTAGGGTCTCGCTCTAGCCCAGCTGACCTATAGTTCACTATGTAGTCTTAGGCTAGCCTGGAACTCACAGCAGTCTTCCTACCTCTGCCTCTTGAGTGCTGGGATATATGGCACTTTTACTTTTTATAGTCCTGGGCTTTGAGCCCCAAAGCCTTGCACATGCTAAGCAAGCTCTTTAGCACTAGTTACACCCTCAGTTTTTTTTTTTTTTTTTTTTGGTTTTGTGAGGTAGGGTCTCACTCTGGTCCAGGCTGACCTGGAATTCACTATATATTCTCAGGGTGGCCTCGAACTCTCGGCGATCCTCCTACCTCTGACTCCCGAGTGCTGGGATTAAAGGCGTGCGCCACCACGCCCGGCTACCCTCAGTTTTTTAAATAAATTATTTTTATTTATATTTTTTATTTTTAGTTATTTATTTTAAAGAGAGAGAGAATATGGGTGTGTCAGGCCTCCAGCCACTACAAACGAACTCTAGATGCATGCGCCACCTTGTTCATCCAGCTTATGTGCATCCTGGGGAATTGAACCTGGGTCCTTTGGCTTTGCAGGCAAGTGCCTTAAGCACTAAACTATCTCTCCAGCCCCCTCAGTGTTTTTTTTTTTTTTTTTTTTCTCGAGGTAGGGTCTCACTCTAGCCCAGGCTAACCTGGAATTCACTATATAGTCTTAGGGTGGCCTGGAACTCATGGCAATCCTACTACCTCTGTTCCTGAGTGCTGGGATTAAAGGCGTGCGCCACCACGCCCAGCTCTTTTTTAAAAAAATTTTTTTACTTTATTTATCTTAGAGTTGGGGAGAGAGAGAGAGAGAGAGAGAGAGAGAGAAAGAAAAAAAGAAAGAAAGAAAGAAAGAAAGAAAGAAAGAAAGAAAGAAAGAAAGAAAGAAAGGGCATACCAGGGCCTCTAGCCACTGCAGACAAACTCCACATGCATGTGTCACTTTGTGCATCTGGTTTATGTGGGTATTGGCGAATTGAACCTGGGTCCTTAGGCTTCACAGGCAAGTATCTTAACCACTAAGCCATCCCTCCAGCCCTCCCTCAGCTTTTTTAAAACTTTTCTTTTCTTTTCTTTTCTTTTCTTCGAGGTAGGATCTTGTTCTAGCCCAGGCTGACCTGGAATTCATTGTGTAGTCTCAGGGTGGTCTTAAACTCATTGCGATCCTCCTACCTCTGCTTTCTGAGTGCTGGGCTTAAAGGTATGTACCACCATGCCTGGCTATTATCTTCAGTTTTTTGAGACAGGATCTCTTGCAGCCCAGGGTAGTTTCTTCAAACTCCATGGGTAGCCAAAGATGACTTTGAACTCTTGATCCTCCTGCCATCATCTCCAAGTGCTGGTATTACAGGCATTTATCATCATACTCAGCCCCTCTTTTTAGTTTTTATTTTGAGACAGGACCTTGATAACTTGATCAGGCTGGTCTTGAATTCATTATAGCCAAGGCAAGCCTTGACCTTGTCATCTTCTTGCCTCAGCCCTCTCTCCTTCCAGTACCTGGGATTACAGGCCTGCACTATCAGGAATTTATTCTTTACTCAAGAAAACTAGACCAAATACCATAATTTAACAATGGCAAACCTCTTCCCCATCCATTAGCCATCAAGGTTCAACTGGATATTTGGCTCTGATCTAAACAGGACACCGTTGGAGCTGGCTGTTTGTGATGCTTTTCCTTAGGTGTATGTGCTGTTTTATAGTTAAATTGCTTCATGTAGCAGGTCTCACTGGGACTGGTTGAAGACATGGTTAAAGTTGTAGTTTCTCTGTAGATGACAGACCTTAGGTTTAGAGAGGGTTAATGATGCAATCTCACTAGGAAAAGGTTCTCAAAGAACAAAATGACAGCAGACTTAATTGCCCTCATTTTATTTAATTACTTACTTAATTTTTTTTTTTTTTTTGTTTTGTTTTTTTTGAGGTAGTGTCTCACTCTAGCTCAGGCTGACATGGAATTCATTATGTAATCTCAGGGTGTCTTTGAACTCACGCCAGTCTTCCTACCTCTGCCTCCCGAGTGCTGGGATTAAAGGTGTGCACCACTGTGCCCGGCTTATTTTTTTAAAACTTTTTATTGACAACATCCATAAATACAGACAATATACCATGATCATAATATCATAATCCTCTCCCATTACTTCCCTTTCTCCCCCTCCCAAATCCCCCTTCTGCTAAATCCCTTCTTTCCTTCTAGTCTCTCTTCTGTTTTTGTTTGTTTGGGTTTTTGTGTTTTCTTTCTTTCTTGCTTTCTTGTTTTGTTTTGTTTTGTTTTGTTTTGTTTTGTTTTGTTTTGTTTTGTTTTGTGGTAAGGTCTCATTCTAGCCCAGGCTGACCTAGAATTCACTATGTCCCAGGCTGGCATAGAACTCATGGCAATCTTCCTACCTCTGCCTCCTGAGTGCTAGGATTAAAGGTGTACACCACTATGCCCACCTTTGGCATCATTAAAAAAATACTTTATTTATTTGAGAGAGAGAGAGAATAGGCATGCCAAGGCCTCTGCAAATGAACTCCAGATACAAGCACCACTTTGTGTATCTGGCTTACATGGATACATGGGAATCAAACCTGGGTTCTTAGGTTTCACAAGCAAGCACCTTAACTGCTAAGCTATCTCTCCAGCCCCGGTCTTACATTAGCCCAGGCTGACCTGGAATTCACTATGTAGTTTCAGGATGGCCTCCAACTCAAGGCAATCATCCTACCTCGGCCTCCTGAGTGCTGGAATTAAAGGCATGCGTTACCATGCCCAGCTTTCTCTCTCTCTTTTAAAATTTATTTTTTGCTATGTGTAGGTCACACAAAGTAGTTATGACATGCTTTTATCTTGAACATGGTTGAAACCCAGGGTCTCATCATGCTAGGCATTTTTAAATTAGTATTTTTATTTATTTGAGACAAAGAGTGAGAGAGTATGGACATACTAGAGCTCCTGCCATTGTAAATGAACCGCAGAAGCTTGTGCCATTTTGTGCATCTGGCTTTATGTGGGAACTGGAGAATCAAACCTAGGCTGTTAAATTTGTGTAAGCAAGTGCCTGTATCCCTAAGCCATCTCTTCAGTCCATTTTATTTTATTTTATTTTTTACTTTTTTTTTTTTTTTTGGTTTTTCGAGGTATGGTCTCACTCTGGCCCAGGCTGACCTATGTAGTCTCAGGGTGGCCTCGAACTCTCGGCAATCCTCCTACCTCTGCCTCCCGAGTGCTGGGATTAAAGGCGTGCGCCACCACGCCCGGCTTACTTTTTGTTTTTGAGATGTAGTTTTACTAAATTGTCTAGGCTGGCCTTAAACATACTCTGTAACCTGGGCAAACCTTGAACTTGCAGTCCTCCTGCCTCAGTAGGTGGGATTACAGACCTGCTCCCTGAGGCTCAGCTGGAAGAGGATATAATTTGTGTATATAGTTTCTGTATAGGGTAGTCTCCAGTCAGCTCTGTGGAAACTACTCAATCAGCAAGACATGTAAGGCAGGATCAGGTAGATAAGGGTGAGGGACTTTTTCCTTTTCCCATGTCCCCTTAACCTTTGCCTATTTTGCCTCACTATCATACTCAAAACATGAAGTTATACCACTCATTCCTTTCCCAGTTTCTTTTTGATTTTTCATGGCTCCTGTGCTGGAAAGCCAACTGGGACACCAGGTGCCACTTTAAGACTGAAATCACAAAGGATGCTTTGCTTCTCAGAGAGGCTGCATATGTTGTGTCTGGCTTCTGTCAGCTGGAGCTGATTTTCCTGCCCTGGCTGACTTGCTTCTCCAGCTGGAGATAGCACACAGCTTAAAGAAGCTTTACCCCCACCCCAACCCTTGGCTAGATTAAGGGCATGTCTGGAGCAGGGAGCAAAAGCAGCCATTCTTTGTAGATTTATAACTCTGTAAGGACATCTTGGCTACTGCCTGCTTCTAAGAGCCCTTTCCAGATCAACCCACACAGCAGAGCTCAAGAGTGCAGTCATTCATGGGGTCCATTCAGGAGGCCTCTAAGGAACCTGGGTTAAGATGGGCTAGAGTTGTTCTTCCCTTTGGGGAAGTCATCTGAGATATTGGAGTGCCTTGCATGCTGAAAACTGGTGAGACCAAGAAGGTGGGGGTTATCCAGGAAAGTGCTTCATGGGTGCTACCTTGAACCTAACAGTCTAGTAACATGTTACCAAATGGTGACCCAAAGAGTTAGTGTTTAACTTTTAAAATGTCATTTATTTTAGCTGAGTAGTACTTGCATCTGGTATAAACATTTCAGTTTATCAAAGTCTCCTTTTGTTCTCTCAGAACTAATTCAGTTCTTCTCCTTAGAGGCAAACTCTGGTGGTATCATGTATTCTAGCCTTTTAGACACCATGTGTACACTTAAAATAGAAATATAGTTCTTTTTTTTTTCTCCCTATATCTTTTCTCTTGTGCCTTTTCTCTGCTCAGGCCTTTTTCATTTATTAGTACCTTGGAGCTGTTCCCATATCAGCTCAGGTAAGACAACAATGCTTTTTTTTTTTGTTTTGTTTTGTTTTTTTTTTTTTTTTGTTTTGTTTTTTTTTTTGAGGTAGGGTCTCTCTCTAGCCCAGGCTGACCTGGAATTCACTCTGTAGTCTCAGGGTGGCCTTGAACTCATGGCAGTTCTCCTATCTCTGACTCCTGAGTGCTGGGATTAAAGGTGTGTGCCACCACGCCTGACTTTTTTTTTTTTTGAGGTTGGGTCTTGCTCTAGCCCAGGCTGACCTGGAATTTACTCTGTAGTCTCAGGGTAGCCTCGAACTCATGTCGATCCTCCTACCTCTGTCTCCTGAATAGTGGGATTAAAGGTATGTGCCACCATGCCTGGTGACAATACTTTTTTTTTTTTTTTTTAGAGAGAGAAAATTGGTGAGCCAGGACCTCCAGCCTCTGTAACCATAACTCCAGAGCATGCGCCACCTTGTGTGTCTGGCTTTTGTGGGACCTGGAGAGTTGAACATGGGTACTTAGGCTTCGCAGGCAAGCATTTTAGCTCAGCCATCTCTCTAGCCTGACAATACTTTTTGTGTGTGTGTTTTTCTTTTTCTTTTTCTTTTCTTTTCTTTTTTTTTTTTTTTGGTGTCTCGAGGTAGGGTCTCACTCTGGCTCAGGCTGACCTGGAATTCACCATGTATTCTCAGGATGGTCTTGAACTCACTGCGATCCTCCTAACTCTGCCTCCCAAGTGCTGGGAATAAAGGTGTGTGCCACCATGTCCAGCTTCTGATAATACTTTTTTTTTTTTTTTGGTTTTGCGAGGTAGGGTCTCACTCTGGTCCAGGCTGACCTGGAATTAACTATGTAGTCTCAGGGTGGCCTCGAACTCTCAGCGATCCTCCTACCTCTGCCTCCCGAGTGCTGGGATTAAAGGCCTGCGCCACCACACCCAGCTGATAATACTTTTTAAAAAAATTAATTAATTAATTAATTTGCAAGGAGAGAGAGAAGAGAGGCAGACAGAGAGAGAATGGGCATGCCAAGGCCTCTAGCCACTGCAAACGAACTCCAAATGCATGTGCCCCTTGTGCATCTGGCTTACATGGAACCTGAAGAATCGAACCTGGGTCCTTAGGCTTCACAGGAATGCTCCTTAACCACTAAGCCATCTCTCCAGCCCCCTTGAAAAAATTTAAAAAATATTTTTATTTGAGAGAGAGAAAGGCAGATAGAGAAAGAGAGAGAGAGAATGGGCATTCCAGGGCATCAAGTCACTGTAAATGAATTCCAGATGCATGTGCCACCTTGTGCATCTGCTTTACCTGGGTCCTGGGGAATTAAACCTGGGTCTTTTGGTTTTGTAGGCAAGTGCCTTAATCATTAGACCATCTCTCCAGCCCTTAAAAACATTTTTTCCTCTTTTTTTTTTTGTTTTTGAGGTAGTTTCGCTCTAGTCCAGGCTGAATTGGAATACACTATGTAGTCTGAGGCTGGCCTCAAACTCACAGCCATCCTCCTTATCTTTGCCTCCTGAGTGCTGGGATTAAAGGTGTGCACCACCATGCCTGGCTTTCCTTTTAAAAATTATTTGAGGTAGGGTCTCTGACACTAGCCCAGGCTGATCTGGAATGTAGCACTCTGTAGTCCCAGGCTAGCCTCAAACTCAAAGCAATCCTTCTACCTCTGCCTCCCAAGTGCTGTGATTTATGTATTTGAGAGAAAGGCAAACACAGAGAGTGAATATGGATGCATGAGGGCCTTCTACCACTGCAGATGAATTGTAGATGCATGCATCACTTTGTACACATCTGCCTTTACGTTCAAACCCCGGACTGTCAGGCTTTGTAAGCAAGGGCCTTTAACCGGCTGAGCCATCTCTTCAGCCCCTCCACAGTTTCAACTTCTTTTTACCATTTGTTTATTATAAAATATATCACAGTTACAGAAGACATGTTTAAAACATAGGGACATTAAAACCAAATTATAGAGAGTTCTGTTCCTGTGCCTCAGATGTGGGACACTGGATATTCCACCCTTTACCACAGCTATTCTGACTTTGACCATAGTCATCTGCTATCCTCTTGATTTTCATCATGTTTTTCTCTTACTTTTATTTGATTTTACCTGTTCTGAGTATCCTAGATAAGGAATCATAATGCTGCTTCTGCCATTCACTTGCACATGGTACATTCTTAGTTCGTCCATTGTGCTCCATTCTTTTTTTCTGCTGTAGAGTTTTCCACTCCATGAATGTGCCCTGAAGTATGTTATCCCTTCTTTGCTAATATAAACCCATGAAGTTTCACTGTTTCTCTTAGGAATGACACTTTTGTGAAATTCTTGTCCAGGGCTGCAAGTGCATGTGAACAGGTATTGCTCCAGGGTATAGATTAGGATTGGAATTGCTGTCACTGCCCAATTTTAGAGTATGTGGAACTTTCCTTCCCACCGGCATACAGAGCACTGGATGTCTCTGACCACAGATATATGTGAGGGTTGCCTGGGATTATAACTTCTTGGACTGAGTTATTTTTCTGTTTCTTCAGCTACTTGGTGATAGGATAGGCGCAGTTGATTTTCCTTGCAGATAGTTTTTGGGGTCCAGGAGACAGATCAGGTTTATTTCTTGTTGATTCTCACTTTGAGAGGTCTTTTGTGAATCCCAACTTCACTAGAGCTGTGGATCTCCTTATATTACTCTCTTTGGCTGGGTGCTGGGCTATGTCATGTGTCCTGTGAGGCTTTGAAACCTGAAGCTCAGGTTTGCTTGGTTCTGTAAATGGCATTAAGATAAAGGTTTCAGCAGTTACTGCCTCCTCTTTTTTTTAATAGTCTTTTTTTTTCTTTTTCATTTATTTATTTGCAAGCAAAGAGAGAGAGATAGAAGAGAACCAGACACAGAGAGAATGGACATGCCAGGGCCTCTAGCCACTGCAAACGAACTTCAGATGCACGTGCCCCTTGTGCATCTGGCTTATGTGGGTCCTGGAGAATCAAACTGGGATCCTTTGGCTTCCCAGGCAAACACCTTAACTGCTAAGCCATTTCTCTAGACCCCTCCTCTTTTTTTTTTAAAAAAAATTATTTATTTATTTGAGAGGGAAAGAGGGGGAAAGATAGAAAGAGAGAGAGAGAGAAAGAATGGGCATGCCAGGGCCTCCAGACATGGCAAATGAGATCCAGACACATGTTCCACCTTGTGCATCTGGCTTATGTGGGTCCTGGGGAATCAAACCTGGGTCCTTTGGCTTTGCTGGCAAACGCCTTAACCACTAAGCCATCTCTCTAGCCCCTCCTCTTAGGTTTTGGCCTAAAAGTGTTTATTTTATTGTCAACTTATTTATACTTTCAAAAAATGTGTTTCATTTAAAAATCATATTAATAAAAAAGTCGCCAGGCATGGTGGCGCACACCTTTAATCCCAGCACACAGGAGGCAGAGGTAAGAGGATCGCTGTGAGTTTGAGGTCACCCTGAGACTACCAAGTGAATTCCAGGTCATCCTGGGCTAGAGTGAGACCCTACCTTGAAGAAAAAAAATCATATTAAGGGGAGAGGCAGAAAAAGAAATGTGTGTGTGCACACACATTCACCTTCCCCTCTACAAACATGTATTTTTACCCAAATTTGTAGGTATTTTCAGCAGGAAGGATGCATAGTTATTGACCCTGCCTGGAAAATCTCTTGCTTTCCTTGGAAGAAACGTTTTGAGATGAGCCCCTGCATCTGTGGCTCTGGTTTTTGTTCCCAGGGTCTCCTGTTCAGGCTTGAGTAGTGAAGCTACTCCATCACAGGGACATGATAGAAGCAGTTTGCCCCTTCCACTCAGAACTGTAGAATTTTGATGTTTGGGTTTTGTAGACAGTTTCACATTTCTGGGATGCACATCCAAACCAGGTATAGTTTAGGGGAAAGAAGGGGTTATTTCAAGCTTACAGATCCAGTGAAGTTCCATGAATGGCAGAAGAAGCTGGTTCCTATTCATAAATCCAAGTAGCAACACCAAATCCAGCCAGCAACAAGCACTAACAAATAGCAAGCAGGCCACCCTGTCCCCGCCTCCTCTCCCTAAGAGCTTAAACCTCTTTGCACACCTTTGGGCTGGAATTCATATCCACCCCCCAAACACACCTTTGGGCTGGACCCCAGGATCCACCCCTCAGTGACACCTTCTCCAGCCAGGTGGCTAGAGACCCAAGTCACAAGCTTTAATAAAACACTGAGTCTATGGGGAACATACATTCAAACTACCACAAGTCTGAATGTCTGATTGTGTGTCACTGATTTGTGAATTGGTGATAAGAGCTTGAAACTCTGAGGTCTTCCTCTCAGGTTTTAAAGATGTGTGGTTGACCCATCTGGGCCACATCCATCTGGCCTGGGGCTGGGTCAACAGTAGCATTTACCAGTAAGGGCAGATTGCTTATCAGGTCTAGCATATAGGCAATGATTAAGAAATATCTTAAAGGTTTTTTTGTTTAATGAGGTATTGTCCCATTCCAGACCCTGTGACCCTGTCCCAGACTACAAATTCCTACTTTCATGTAGTACTTTTTTCCTACCTGTTTTGCTATGTTAGCTTTTTTCGTTTCTTTGTTTTTTTTTTTTTAATTTCAAGCAAGGGAGAATTGGCATGCTAGGGCCTCAGCCACTACAATCGAAATCCAGACGCTTCTGCCACCTAATGGGCATGTGCGACCTTGCACTTGCCTCACCTTTGTACATTTATTTACAGGGGATCTGGAGAGATTTTGAACATGGGTTCTTAGGCTTCGCAGGCAAGCACCTTAACCACTAAGCCATCTCTCCAGCCCTTTTTTTTCAAGGTAGGGTCTCATTCTAGTTCAGGCTGACCTGGAATTCACGGTGATCCTTCTACCTCTGCCTCCCAAGTGCTGGGATTAAAGGTGTGTGCCACCACACCCAGCTCTGTTTTTGTTTTTTTATTATTTATTTTATTATTTATTGCTTATTATTATTATTATTATTTTGTTTTTCGAGATAGGGTCTCACTCTGGCCCAGGCTGA
Organism: Orientallactaga sibirica; assembly: GCA_036365145.1. Lineage (NCBI taxonomy): Eukaryota > Metazoa > Chordata > Mammalia > Rodentia > Dipodidae > Orientallactaga > Orientallactaga sibirica. The sequence continues at coordinate 5,916,508 of JAEOAD010000042.1, read as the reverse complement.
CCTGGAATTCACCATGTAGTCTCAGAGTGGCCTTGAACTCAAAGCAATCCTCTATCTCTGCCTCCCGAGTGCTGGGATTAAAGGCATGCGCCACCACGGCCAGCAGTTCTCACATTAAAAAAAAAAAAAAGTTATTTATTTGGGAGAAAGGGACAGAGAGAAAGGGACTCTATGTATTTGTGTATGTGAGAGAGACAAAGAGCGAGCTACCATGCCTGGCTTTTTTTTTCTTTTTCTCTTTTTGCTCACCAATGAAAAATATTTTTAAAAATGCATATACGCAAAACACTGGCTTCGCAGACAGGAAACAACCTGGTTGTTTGTATTCCCTCCTATCCCCACAGCCCAACAGAAGTCATGTAATCTGTGCTCCAGTTTAACTTTTTTTTTTTTTTTAACTTTAGAAAGAACCTGCTACTGATGTTATATGATAAGTGTAGCATGACACACTGATATCAGTGACAAAAGATAACAAAACCACCTTAGAGCAGAGGGCAGAACCACTGAGGAGCCAGGAAGGTCTCAGGCTTACTCCACTTCCAGGGCATTTCCCTGGCAAGGGAGGGTAAGCCAGAGAGCATGGACATAAGAATGGAAATAAGATAAAACAGACCAGGGGGAGGGGGCAGCTGATGGACACTGCACCAGCAAAGCTGCACAGCAGAGTATGCAAGAAGGGGTATGGTTGCAACTGCTGGGAGAAGAAGATAATTTATAGAATTGTGGCAATAAAACATTTTTAAAATATTCTACTTAGTAGTGTAGTTCAGTGGTAAGTGTGAGCCTAGCATACATGAGGCCCTAGGTTCACTCCCCAATACTGGGGAAAAAAGGAAAAGCAAAGTTGGGCATGGTGGTGCACATGTTTAATCCCAGGGCACTTGGGAGGCAGCGGTAGGAGGATCGCAGTGAGTTTGAGGCCAGCCTGAGACTACATAGTGAATTCCAGGTCAGCCTGGGCTAGAACAAGACCCTACCTGGATAAACTAACCAACCAACCAACCAAACAAACAAAAAAAGTAAAAGCCAAAGGAAGGGGAGGAACACTGCAATACTGTCTTCCAGTAACAAAGTGTCTGTGGTATTTATGACTTTACCAGGGGCTGAGACTACCTCTACAAGACCCACATAATAGGAGGGTAGAAAATGATGATTATCAAAATAGGAGAGAGACTCGTTGGGAAAAGCAATTCAGGGGAAGGGGGATAGAATAGGAGGAAGAGGGAGGGTGGGAAGGGGGAGACTATGATGTGATATGTTGTCTTTTTTAAATTATTTATTTATTTATTTGCAAGCAGAGAGAGAGAGAAAAAAAAGAGGCAGAGAGAATGGGCACATCAGGGCCTCCAGCCACTGCAAACAAACTCCAAATGCATGTGCCCCTTGTCATCTGGCTTACATGGGTCCTGGAGAATCAAACTGGGATCCTTTGGCTTCGCAGGCAAATGCCTTAACCACTAAGCCATTTCTCCAACCCTGATATGTTGTCTTTATATGTGGAGGTTGATAATAAAAATTTTTAAAAGTTCATGTGAGCTGGGTGTGGTGGCACATTTAATCCCAGCAATTGGGAGGCAGAGGTACTAGGGAATTAAACCCAGGTCCTTAGGCTTTGCAGGCAAGCACCTTAACCATTGAGCTCTTTTTTTTTTTTTTTTTCCCAAGGTAAGGTCTCACTTCGGCCCAGGCGGACCTGGAATTCACTATGTCATCTCAGGGTGGCCTCAAACTCATGGTGATCCTCCCACCTTTGCCTCTCAAGTGCTGGGATTAAAGGTGTGTGCCACCACGCCTGGCTCCCTTAATTTTTTTATTATTTTTTAAAAAATATTTATTTTTATTTATTTATTTGAGAGAGAGAGATACAGAATTAGGCAGGGAGATAGAGAGAGAGAGAGAATGAGAGAGAGAATGGGCACACCAGGGCTTCCAGCCACTGCAAACAAACTCCAGATGCATGTGCCCCCTTGTGCATCTGGCTTATGTGGGTCCTGGAGAATAGAGCCTTGAACTGGGGTCCTTAGGCTTCACAGGCAAGCGTTTAACCGCTAAGCCATCTCTCCAGCCCTTTTTTATTATTTTTTATTTATTTTTGGAGAGAGAGACAGAGATAGACAGGGGGCAAGGGAGACAGAGATGGGCGCGCCAGCAGTCTCTTGGCTGCTGTGAATGAAATCCAGATGCGTGCGCCCCCTTGTGGGCAAGTGTGGCATTGCTCCCTTGCCTCACTTTGCATCTGGCTAAATGTGGGACCTGGAGATTGGAACCGCTGGACATTGGAACCAGCATTCTTAGGCTTAGCAGGCAGGCGCCTTAGCCGCTAAGCCATCTCTCCAGCCCAATTTTTTAATATAATCATGAGTAAGATAGATTTCTATGCCTTTGGGAACTTATACTTGGGTTTTTATAAATATATCAGTGCAAGGGGATTACCTTGTATATTCCTCTTCAGACAGAACATGGGAAGTAGAAGGCCAATCATGTGTGGAAGCAGAGAACCTGGTGTAACTGAGGGGCAAGTCTCTGAACCACCTAAGTTGCAACATGTATGTGTCGGGAACTGGTCCCTTGATGTGAAGAGTAGGTAGCCAGGGCCTCTAGCCACTGCAGACGGACTCCAGATGCATGTGACACCTTGTCTGGCTTACGTGGGAAGTGGGGAATTGAACCTGGGTCCCTAGCCTTTGTAGGCAAGTGCCCTAACCGCTAAACCATCTCTCCAACTCCAACCCCCTTTTTCTTTCTTTTCTTTTCTTTTTTTTTTTAAAGCAGGTTCTTGCTCTAGCCAAGGCTTACCTGGGACTCACTCTGTAACCAAGGCTGGTCTCAAATTCATACTGATCCAGTCCTCTTACTTTAGCTTTCTGAGTGCTGGGACTAAAGGTGTATGCCACCACACCCCAGGGTTCTTTTTGGATGATGAAAATAATGTGGAATCACCAGGCATGGTGATGCACACCTTTAATCCCAGCACTCAGGAGGCAGAGGTAGGAGGATCCCTATGAGTTCAAGGCCAGCCTGGGACTACAGAGTGAGTTCCAGGTCAACCTGGGCTAGAATAAGACCCGACATTCCTACATTGAAAAAACCAAAACCAAACTAAAACAAAACAAAATGTTCTGGAATTAGTGGTCATGGTTGCACAATATTGTAAATATACAAAAACCTACTAAATTATGTACTTTAAAATGGTTACAATGATTAAAAAATAACCTAAAGCATTTAATAAAGTAACAAACTGAAAAATTAATCACTATCTGCTACACTTTATTCTCTTTGTGAGTGCGTCTGTGTTTTGCACATTGTTAGGAGAATATGTGCGTTATTATGCCCATGTGCAGATGATTTTAATTGGTCATATCCCTCACTGTGGCTATATTCATCTATCATGTTTTGTTTATTCATTTGCCTATTGTTGTGTACTTGCATTATTTCCAGGATTTTGTGTTACTGATAATGTCTTTGTGTTAAATTTCTGTTGCTATATCAAAATCACCTGTGAAAGTCAACTTGAAAGAGGAAAAGTTTATTTTGGCTCATGGTTTTAGAGATTTCAGTCAGTGGTTGCTTGTCCCTGTTGTTTTGGGCTTGTAGCTACACAGTATGTGGGGGTGAGGAGAAGGAGTATGTGGCAGAGAAATGCTTACTTCATGGCAGCCAGGAAGTGAGAAAGAGAGAGGAGGCAGAGTACCAGATCCCTTCAAGGGGACACTGTCAAAGACCTAACATACTTCCACTAAGACCACCTAAGAGTTCTACTAGCGTCCATTAAGTGCCACAGGCTTGCAACCAAGCCTTTAGCATATGAGTCTTTGAGGACATGTAAGATACAACCTTGTTTTTAGAGTTTATTATAGTTAAAAAAGGTTCTTCCTATGCTATGCCAAGCACTTAAGAATTACTCTATAAATATTTATTGAGTTACCTATGCTTGTTATTTCAAGTTCATTAGTGTGGACAAATTTCAGGTTAGCTGTAATTACCTAGTGTTCCATATTGCCTCAAAAAGATGATATTCGGGCTGGAGAGATGGCTTAGGGGTTAAGACGCCTGCCTCCTAAGCCTAAGAACGCTGGTTCCAATCTCCAGTGGTTCCAATCTCCAGGTCTCACGTTTTAGCCAGATGCAAAGTGACGCAAGGGCGCAATGCCTCACTTGACCACAAGGGGGCGCACTCATTTGGATTTCGTTTGCAGCAGCTGAGAGGCTGCTGATGTGCCCATCTCTGTCTTCTCCCTCTCTCTCTGTCTCTCTCTGTGTCTCTCTCCAAAAAAAAAGATGATATTCCTTAAATGATGTAAGAGCTGCCCGTTTTACACATGTAAGTGTATTTTTCGAAAAAAAAAATAGCTTGCTTGCATCTTTAGATCACAAAGACCGTATCCAATGTAGGCATTCAGATCTAGCCTTGCAGGACTGGTCTTTATCTCTTAGAAGTCTCCAAACAATTCCATCCCCTCAGGAGCCTGTTTATTTGTCTGCCCCTGTCTTCTTGTCACCGTCTTTTTTTGGTTTTTCGAGGTAGGGTTTCACTGTAGCCCAGGCTGACCTGGAATTCACTATGTAGTCTCAGGGTGGCCTCGAACTCATGGCGATCCTCCTACCTCTGCCTCCCAAGTGCTGGGATTAAAGGCGTGCGCCACCACGCCCGGCTTTTTCTGCATGTTGGCTTTGCTTGATGTTGTAGACAACTTTCATGTTGCTGGGATAAACATTCAACCAGACAGTGTTTATGAGAGGAAGGAATTTATTTCTAGCTTACAGATAGAGCAAGGGGAAGTTCCATCAAGAATGGTGGAAGGAGCTGGCTCCCATTCATAAAGCATAGAAAGCACCACTAGCAAACACCAAAAAGCAGCAAGCATGAACTGGCAGCAAACAGGACCCCCAAGAGCTCAGACTGCTCTTGCTACCTTTGGGCTCAAATTAAAATCTGCCCCCAGTGACATCTTAGGGCTAGACTCCAAGATCCACTCCCAGTGACACCCCTTCCAGCCACGCAGCTGGAGATCCAAGTTGTAAGTTTAATTTTTACACCTGAATCTATGGCAGGGGGCATACATTCAAACTACCACACTGTTCTTGTCACTGACTTTTCTGCATCTTGACTTTGTTTGACTTTCACCATTTTATCCCCACTGGTTTCTTAGATATCTTTTCTGAGATAGGCACCCAGGTTGACACTGTCCCTTTGCCCAAAAGTTATGTCTATGTTGTTTGCAAATAATGAGGAAGAATAGAGTCCTTGATGTTTTTTCTGCCAAGTCAACACTCTTAACAGTGATCCTCTATCTACTTCATCCTTCCGAGTGCTGAGATTAAAGGTGTGTGCCACCATGCCCAGCTTTTTCTTTCAATTTTTAACCTCAGAATTTTCTGACATCCACAACTGTCTGTTTTTCTATGACCCACTTAAAGTGTTCAGCTATTATACAGCTCTCCTGCAGAAAAGAAGGAATGAACTTCTAGGACACTTCCCTTTTCTGTGACTCACTGGCTTCTATGTGGTTCCCTTCTGTGCCTGGCCTCTTGCCGCTGCCACCATTGCTCAGTGTACCTGTTGTAGTTACCTTCTCATGGTGGGGCAAAGCACCTCACCAAAAGCAGCAATGGAAAGAAGGTTTTTATTTGGCTTACAGTCTTGAGGGGAAGCCTCATGATGGCAGGGAAAACATGGCATGAACAGAGGCTGGACATCACCTCTGCCACAGCAGATGGAAAACAGAAAGTGAGCCAAGCCCTGGCAAGGGGGAGATGGTATGACACCCCAAAGCCAGCCCCCAGCAACCTACCTCTTCCAGCAAGGCGCCACCTCCTAAACTGCCACCAGCTGGGGACCAAGCATTCAAAACACATGAATTAATGGGGGGAGTGTTTGATTCAAACCACCATACTACCTTTGGGTGAGATATGCATGGTGGCAAGTAATGTTTATGAAACTTATGTTAATGACCTGTGCCTTTCTTTTCTCCTGTTATCCTACTCTTGTTGTAGCCTCGTTGTCTGAAATATGGAACTTTCTTTCAAAATTGAGTCTATGTTTGAGGTTTTCCTTCCTTTCCAGTTATTAGGCAGGGGCATATAGCAGGAGGGTGGCGGGATACTGGGCAGACACACTAGTTATAAAGAATGACACTTAGTGTAAGCATCTTCTGAGTCAGCTGGGGTTTGTCTTGGCACATGGAATCTGGCAAAAAAGAAAAGAAACAAACCATTGCCTTTGCCCCTCCTGCCATGCCCTTCCTCTGCCTCAACAAGAGGTGTCAAATGTTCTGGTCATCCTTCCTCACTTACGCACACCTTTTGTCTGCCAGAGTCTATTCATTCGTGCATCCCTGCAGCAAGCATTTTTGTGTAGGCACTGTGCTAAGCTATATCTCCAAGGCTCTAAGTGCTAATCATCAAGCTCATATTACTTGTGACTGATGTGCCTTTTTGACCCAGTGTTCATTTTTTTTTTTTTTTTTTTTTTGCAAGGTAGGGTCTCACTCTGGTCCAGGCTGACCTGGAATTAACTATGTACTCTCAGGGTGGCCTCGAACTCTCGGCGATCCTCCTACCTCTTGCCTCCCAAGTGCTGGGATTAAAGGCATGCGCCACCATGCCCGGCCCAGTGTTCATTTTTATGAACCAGGTGTTCGTCTTGAACAGAGTAACTCTTCTCCAAAGAGGTAAGATCTGGGGCTGGGGATATGACTTAGTGGTTAAGGTGCTTGTCTACAAAGCCAAAGGACCCAGATTCAATTCCCCAGGCCCACTTAAGCCAGATGCATAGGGTGACGCATGGGTCTAGAGTTCATTTGCAGTGGCTGGAGGCCCTGGTGCATCCATTCTCTCTCTCAAATAAATGAAAAAAAATTATTTTTATTTATTTATTTATTTATTTTGGTTTTTCAAGGTAGGGTTCCACTCTAGCCCAGGTGGACCTGGAATTCACTATGTAGTCTCAGGGTGGCATCGAACTCATGGTGATCCTCCTACCTCTGCCTCCCAAGTGCTGGGATTAAAGGCATGTGCCACCACGCCCGGTTTAAAAAATATATATTTTGGTTTTTTGAGGTAGGGTCTCACTCTAGTCCAGGCTGACCTGGAATTCACTAATGTAGTCTCAGGGTGGCCTCGAACTCACAGAGAAAGAGAGAGAGAGAAATTTACATAGTGACAGCCAGGAAATTCCTGTAAAGGGGGAGGGAACTGTAATTTAACCTCTATATGAATATGTAAATAAATGGGCGACTCAGTCTGCTTGTGTTCTGAGTTTGAGTTTATAGTCCTACAGCTGGGCATCCTTAAGATCATCACTAAGGCCACAGGGTTCAAGTGGGCAAGTGACATAAGGTCTCATGGTGGGATTAGAATAGTGTCCAATTGCAAGTCACAAGCTAAACCCACTACAGCCAAGCTCTGCCGAAGTTCCTATAGGACACGGCCAAACGAGCATCTAAATGGTTTCCTTCTGACAACCCCTTCCCTTGTCTGTCATGCGTCACTGAAACTTGGAGAAAAACATAAGAAGGGGAGATACTATGATACCTCTTAATGTATGTGTGTATGTGAATGTGTATGGGAGCCCTGAATCTATGGGTATGCAGGTAAGGGAGGAGGCACTGTGATGTCTCCTAGTGTAGGGTATGTATGTGTCTGAGGTTGTGAACAATTTTTACCCAGGGTCTCTGCCCCCTGGGCAGAGCCTAGAAAAGATCTGAGATCCCAGGCTGAGGCTTGGTGAACCTAGAAGCCTATAAGTGACACAGAGGGTGAGCCCTATATTCGAGTCTCTTAGGAAGGGGACTGGGAGACTAGCTTTAGTGCAGCTGTGTCAGTACTACTATGATCCTGGGCCCCTGGTCCTTACTATTTTTCCAGTGCTGGAAGTTGATTTAAAAAAGTTGGGTGCTGGGGTGGATCCCAAGCTATTATAGGTTTTCTTGAAGACCCAAGGGAAACTTTTAGAAATTGTGAAAGAATTTGCTGTAGCTGTTTCAGTATTTTTTGTCTCCCTTGGCCTGTACAAATGGATAATGGGGGTGCTGGGAGAAGGAGGCAAACTGCATTACAGATCTCACTGCCAGGTTAATGCTATCTCACTATGCTCCCCAGTGGTGAGGGTCCATCAAAAAAGTTAAAACACTAAAGTTGTGTGGGGGTGGGGGTCATTGAAGTTTCTGGGTTGCCAGAACAGTCCAAGATGAGGAGGGGAAGAGAGATAAAATTAAACTTCTGGCTGTTTACTTTTCCTTGGGAATGGATAATGGAAAGATAAATTCTTTTCCTTTTTTTTTTACTAAAGTTTTTAAAAAATTTTGAGAGCAAGGGAAAGAGGGCACATAAGGGACTTCAGCTGCTGCAAACGAACTCCAGATGCTTGTGCCACCTTGTGCATCTGGCTTACCTGGGTCCTGTGGAATTGAACTTGTGTCCTTTAGCTTTGCAGACAAGTGCCTTAACTGCTAAGCCATCTCTCCAGCCCAATTCTTTTCCTTTTGTTTACTAATTACCTGTCAAGAGAAGATTAAAGTTGTCTCCCAGGTGGCCTGATAACTCCAAGGTCAAATCTGCCTGTCTGTGAGCTTGTAAGTTTTATGATCCAAAAGAATTTTTCCATGGTGGTAGTGGTTCATAAATCCCTCAGTTATGTTGAAGTCTTATGATAAGGTGGTAAGGAATATTCTAAGACATGGTTCCCCTAGAGAGACTGGCTGATGCATTCATGACTCCACTGAGTAAATAAAGGGAAAAAGACCAAAAAAGGTAAATAAACAGAGATGGATCTTCAGAAGACTTGAGAGGAAAATAAAATGCTATCAAATATCAGCTATACTAGGGTTGATTAGATAAAGGAAATTGTTGTTGGGCATGGTGGTGCACACACCTTTAATCCCAGCACTTGGAGGCAGAGGTAAGAGGATCGCTGTGAGTTCGAGGCCACCCTGAGACTACATAGTGAATTCTAGGTCAGCCTGGGCTACAGTGAGACCCTACCTCGAAAAACAAAACAAAACAAAAAAGGGAAATTGTTACAAAATTTAAAACTGAGAAGTATGTATTTAAGAGATTCTTTTAAAAATATTATTTATTTATTTATTTGACAGAGAGAAGGGCGGGGAGAGAATGGGTGCACCAGGGCCTCTAGCCACTGCAACTGAACTCAAATACATGCACCACCTTGTGCATCTGGCTAATGTGGGTCCGGGGGAATTGAACCTGGGTCCTTTGGCTAAGCCATCCCTTCAAGTCAGATTCTTTTTCCTTTTAATGTAGTTTCCATTTGTCCTAATAAAACATAAAATTATTTTAATTACACAGATACATGGACAAAAGGTCATCTTGGATCTGCCAAGTATAGTACCTTTCTTTATTTGCTATTAAATTATTTAATTATTATTTTTTTTAATTAATTAGTTTGAGAGAGAGAGAGAATGGGTGTGCCAGGGCCTCCAGCCACTGCAAACAAACTCCAGATGCATGTGCCACTTGTGCATCTGGCTTATAAGGGTCCTGTGGAGTTGAACCAAGGTCCTTTGGTTTTGCAGGCAAATGCCTTAACAGTTAAGCCATCTCTCCAGCCCTATTATTTAAAAGGGACCAAAAGATCCTGGTTTTGTAAATTAAAAAAAAAAAAAAAAAGCTATGAGAATTGTAACCTAGAGCAACAGATGTCTCAGTTGGTCACAGAGATGCCACGTTATATACAAAAAGACAGTAAATTGACTATTCTATGGGGCAAATATAGCTCAAGATTATTAGGATCTGGACAGACAGCAATCAGTTCTTAAGTGCTGAAGATGAAGTTCTAATAATATAGGTATAGTTCTTAGGAATTTCAGTTTTAGTTCTTTATTGTATGTTGGACAGAGACCACTCTTCACAAAAAATGAGTGCTTATCAGAGCCACCCAAAAAATAATTCCATGGATTATATTAAGTCTATTAGCCCCCATAGCCTGGCTATTATCTTATATAACCTTTCTTATGTGGCATGACATTTATAGGTGACCCAGACAAATATTATATCTGAGATCAAAAATGACAGTTACAGCCGGGCCTTTAATCCCAGCATTCGGGAGGCAGAGGTAGGAGGATTGCTGTGAGTTCAAGGCCAGCCTGAGACTTCATAGTGAATTCCAGGTCAGCCTGGACTAGAGTGAGACCCTACCTTGAAAAACAAAAGAACAAACAAACAAAAAAATTGACAATTACATGTAATTACAGGTATAAAAAGAGATATTATTGGGCTGGGGAAATGGCTTAGTGGTTAAGGCATCTGCCTGTGAAGCCTAAGGACCGGTGTTCAATTCCCCAGGACCCACATAAGGCAGATGCACAATGGGGTGCATGCATCTGGAGTTAATCTGCAATTGTTGGAAGCCCTGGCATGCCCATTCTCTCTTTCAAGCTGCCTCTTTCTCTCTCTCAAATAAATAAATAAAATATATTTTAAAAAGATATTATCTTAGATAATTACAATTAAAAGACTAATAAATAGGTCTCTAATGTAGTCTCAGGGTGGCCTCGAACTCACAGAGAAAGAGAGAGAGAGAAATTTACATAGTGACAGCCAGGAAATTCCTGTAAAGGGGAGGGAACTGTAATTTAACCTCTATATGAATATGTAAATAAATGGGCGACTCAGTCTGCTTGTGTTCTGAGTTTGAGTTTATAGTCCTACAGCTGGGCATCCTTAAGATCATCACTAAGGCCACAGGGTTCAAGTGGGCAAGTGACATAAGGTCTCATGATGGGATTAGAATAGTGTCCAATTGCAAGTCACAAGCTAAACCCACTACAGCCAAGCTCTGCCGAAGTTCCTATAGGACACGGCCAAACGAGCATCTAAATGGTTTCCTTCTGACAACCCCTTCCCTTGTCTGTCATGCGTCACTGAAACTTGGAGAAAAACACAAGAAGGGGAGATACTATGATACCTCTTAATGTATGTGTGTATGTGAATGTGTATGGGAGCCCTGAATCTATGGGTATGCAGGTAAGGGAGGAGGCACTGTGATGTCTCCTAGTGTAGGGTATGTATGTGTCTGAGGTTGTGAACAATTTTTACCCAGGGTCTCTGCCCCCTGAGCAGAGCCTAGAAAAGATCTGAGATCCCAGGCTGAGGCTTGGTGAACCTAGAAGCCTATAAGTGACACAGAGGGTGAGCCCTATATTCGAGTCTCTTAGGAAGGGGATTGGGAGACTAGCTTTAGTGCAGCTGTGTCAGTACTACTATGATCCTGGGCCCCTGGTCCTTACTATTTTTCCAGTGCTGGAAGTTGATTTAAAAAAGTTGGGTGCTGGGGTGGATCCCAAGCTATTATAGGTTTTCTTGAAGACCCAAGGAAACTTTTAGAAATTGTGAAAGAATTTGCTGTAGCTGTTTCAGTATTTTTGTCTCCCTTGGCCTGTACAAATGGATAATGGGGGTGCTGGGAGAAGGAGGCAAACTGCATTGCAGATCTCACTGCCAGGTTAATGCTATCTCACTATGCTCCCCAGTGGTGAGGGTCCATCAAAAAAAGTTAAAACACTAAAGTTGTGTGTGGGGGTGTGGGGGGGGTCATTGAAGTTTCTGGGTTGCCAGAACAGTCCAAGATGAGGAGGGGAAGAGAGATAAAATTAAACTTCTGGCTGTTTACTTTTCCTTGGGAATGGATAATGGAAAGATAAATTCTTTTCCTTTTTTTTTTACTAAAGTTTTTAAAAAATTTTGAGAGCAAGGGAAAGAGGGCACATAAGGGACTTCAGCTGCTGCAAACGAACTCCAGATGCTTGTGCCACCTTGTGCATCTGGCTTACCTGGGTCCTGTGGAATTGAACTTGTGTCCTTTAGCTTTGCAGACAAGTGCCTTAACTGCTAAGCCATCTCTCCAGCCCAATTCTTTTCCTTTTGTTTACTAATTACCTGTCAAGAGAAGATTAAAGTTGTCTCCCAGGTGGCCTGATAACTCCAAGGTCAAATCTGCCTGTCTGTGAGCTTGTAAGTTTTATGATCCAAAAGAATTTTTCCATGGTGGTAGTGGTTCATAAATCCCTCAGTTATGTTGAAGTCTTATGATAAGGTGGTAAGGAATATTCTAAGACATGGTTCCCCTAGAGAGACTGGCTGATGCATTCATGACTCCACTGAGTAAATAAAGGGAAAAAGACCAAAAAAGGTAAATAAACAGAGATGGATCTTCAGAAGACTTGAGAGGAAAATAAAATGCTATCAAATATCAGCTATACTAGGGTTGATTAGATAAAGGAAATTGTTGTTGGGCATGGTGGTGCACACACCTTTAATCCCAGCACTTGGAGGCAGAGGTAAGAGGATCGCTGTGAGTTCGAGGCCACCCTGAGACTACATAGTGAATTCTAGGTCAGCCTGGGCTACAGTGAGACCCTACCTCGAAAAACAAAACAAAACAAAAAAGGGAAATTGTTACAAAATTTAAAACTGAGAAGTATGTATTTAAGAGATTCTTTTAAAAATATTATTTATTTATTTATTTGACAGAGAGAAGGGGCGGGGAGAGAATGGGTGCACCAGGGCCTCTAGCCACTGCAACTGAACTCCAAATACATGCACCACCTTGTGCATCTGGCTAATGTGGGTCCGGGGGAATTGAACCTGGGTCCTTTGGCTAAGCCATCCCTTCAAGTCCAGATTCTTTTTCCTTTTAATGTAGTTTCCATTTGTCCTAATAAAACATAAAATTATTTTAATTACACAGATACATGGACAAAAGGTCATCTTGGATCTGCCAAGTATAGTACCTTTCTTTATTTGCTATTAAATTATTTAATTATTATTTTTTTTAATTAATTAGTTTGAGAGAGAGAGAGAATGGGTGTGCCAGGGCCTCCAGCCACTGCAAACAAACTCCAGATGCATGTGCCACTTGTGCATCTGGCTTATAAGGGTCCTGTGGAGTTGAACCAAGGTCCTTTGGTTTTGCAGGCAAATGCCTTAACAGTTAAGCCATCTCTCCAGCCCTATTATTTAAAAGGGACCAAAAGATCCTGGTTTTGTAAATTAAAAAAAAAAAAAAAGCTATGAGAATTGTAACCTAGAGCAACAGATGTCTCAGTTGGTCACAGAGATGCCACGTTATATACAAAAAGACAGTAAATTGACTATTCTATGGGGCAAATATAGCTCAAGATTATTAGGATCTGGACAGACAGCAATCAGTTCTTAAGTGCTGAAGATGAAGTTCTAATAATATAGGTATAGTTCTTAGGAATTTCAGTTTTAGTTCTTTATTGTATGTTGGACAGAGACCACTCTTCACAAAAATGAGTGCTTATCAGAGCCACCCAAAAAATAATTCCATGGATTATATTAAGTCTATTAGCCCCATAGCCTGGCTATTATCTTATATAACCTTTCTTATGTGGCATGACATTTATAGGTGACCCAGACAAATATTATATCTGAGATCAAAAATGACAGTTACAGCCGGGCCTTTAATCCCAGCATTCGGGAGGCAGAGGTAGGAGGATTGCTGTGAGTTCAAGGCCAGCCTGAGACTTCATAGTGAATTCCAGGTCAGCCTGGACTAGAGTGAGACCCTACCTTGAAAAACAAAAGAACAAACAAACAAAAAAATTGACAATTACATGTAATTACAGGTATAAAAAGAGATATTATTGGGCTGGGGAAATGGCTTAGTGGTTAAGGCATCTGCCTGTGAAGCCTAAGGACCGGTGTTCAATTCCCCAGGACCCACATAAGGCAGATGTACAATGGGGTGCATGCATCTGGAGTTAATCTGCAATTGTTGGAAGCCCTGGCATGCCCATTCTCTCTTTCAAGCTGCCTCTTTCTCTCTCTCAAATAAATAAATAAAATATATTTTAAAAAAGATATTATCTTAGATAATTACAATTAAAAGACTAATAAATAGGTCTGGAGAGGTGGCTTAGCGGTTAAGGTGCTTGCTGGCAAAGCCAAAGGACTTTGGTTCAATTCCCTAGGACCCATGTAAGCCAGATGCACAAGGTGGTGCATGCATCTGGAGTTCATTTGCAGGACAGGAAGCCCTGGCACACCCATTCTCTCTCTCTCTCAAATAAATAAATAAAAATTTAAAAAATTAAAAAAAGACTAATAAAAGTATTTAGTATGGACAAAAAATATAGAGATGCCAAGAGTTCGAGGCCACCCTGAGACTACATAGTTAACTCCAGGTCAGCCTGGCCCAGAGTGAGACCCTACCTTGCAAAACCAAAAAAAAAAAAAAAAAAATAGAGAGATATAAAAAGATGTCAAACTAAAAAGACTAAAGGTTTTATTTATTTATTTTTATTGACAGCTTCTTTAATTGTAGACAATATCCCATGGTACTTTCCTCCTCCCATTTTCCCCTTTGAAACTTCACTCTCCATCATATCCCCCTCCCCTCTCAATCAGTCTCTTTTATTTTGATGTCATGATCTTTTCCTCCTATTATGATGGTCTGGTGTAGGTAGTGTCAGGCACTGTGAGGTCATGGATATCCAGGCCATTTTGTGTCTTAGGAGCATGTTGTAGGTTTGATTATTTTTGTCAAGTTTTATATAACCATGAAATTATGAGCTTTGTATCATTGGGCCTAATGTCTGTTGAAATAAATTTCCCTATTACATGAGGTTTTTGTCTAACAGGAATGATATGAAATCAAAACAATATATATAAAGAGTAATTTATTTTTATTTTATTTTTTAAAATATTTCATTTTTATTTATTAGAGAGAGAGAGAGAATGGGTGCACCAGGGCCTCCAGACACTGCAAATGAACTCCAGATGTGTGCATCCCCCCCCTCCCGTGTGCATCTGGCTAATTTCAGGGTGGTCTTGAATTCACTGTGATCCTTCTACCTCTGCCTCCCAAGTGCTGGGATTAAAGGCGTGCACCACCACGTCCAGCAAGAGGGGCTATTTTTTATAGTAAGTCTGTGTCATATCAAGCCATACAGTGCTGGGAAACACCCATAAGTAGAAACTAAAAATAAAAAAAGTCTCTACACACTTTTAATATACCTTTTTTGCTAAATTTATGAATAACATACACCAAATAGCCAAGTCATTAATAAACCTACAAAAACAACTAAATTATCCGGCTGATATACAAAACCAAAGAGGCCTGAATCTGCTTACAGCAGATAAAGGAGGACTATGCTTATTTAAATAAAAACGCTACTTTATACAAACAAACCTGGAGTTACTATGAATAGACTCCAGAGACTTAAAAAAAAGCATGGCTAAAGGGGAAAAAAGTATAAAAAACTCCTGGCTGTCATGGGACAGCTATTGGTCATGGGCTAACTGGTCTATGCCCCTTGATCAGACCACTAACAAAGATCTTAGGATTGTTATTTGGGCCAGCATCTTGGACCTCCTAAGTAGTCTTATCACCACTAGATACTCTTAGCCCAAGGGCTTATTATAGTCCAATAAAACAAAAAATCTCAGATCTATAAAAATTAAAATCTTTCATATAAAATTGACAAAACTTCAAAAGGCGGAAACTATTGAAAGAATACCATATATTTAATGTTTCTAGCTTATATTAGTTTAGATGAAATATAATCAATGTATCTATAAGAAATGTAAATGTACCTGGGATTCCAGTGAAGTGATAGATGTTGTACTTCCCTCCTCTGAAATGACAGTGGGGGAGATTCCTCTGATAGTAGCTAATAAAATTTCTGTGACTCTGAACCTGACCCCTTTGGACAATATATATGACTACCTTTATCTCAGGAGACAGCTACCTGTACTTAATCCTATTTGATGGAACCCTTCCCTTATGGATGTAAATCTCTCCCCTAAGTGCGGGAGGATTCAGACAAAAGATTGTAAAAGGTATATAAGTCCAGCACAATCTAAGTTCAGGGCCTCTGTCAGTTTTTTTTTTTTTTTTCCTGAGGTAGTGGCTCACTCTAGCTCAGGCTGACCTGGAATTCACTATGGTAGTCTTAGGGTGGCTTCAAACTCACTGCAATCCTCCTACCTCTGCCTTCCAAGAGCTGGGATTAAAGGCATGCACCACCATGCCCGGCTTCTCTGTCAGTTTTTTGACATTAGCCAGCAGAGGTCCACGTGTGAAGAAAGACGCTCTCCTCTCTGAAGTGGATTTTGCCTGATTATTCTCATTAACTCATTAATTCCTATAACACCTCCACCTGTCTCCCTTTCTCATGGTACTTGAAATCTTGAGGGGCTAAATTGATCATGATGGAGTGATCCATCTTCAGTGGTCTCTAAGCCTGCTAATGTCAGTCTAGTAACCTAGCAATAGTAGAGGGACTAGTGGGGAAGAGAAAGAAGATCAGCAGGTGAGGGAGGCGAGAAGAAGGTAATAGAAATCGAATGACAAAAGATATATACAGGGCTGGAGAGATGGTTTGAGTTAAGGCGCTTGCCTGCAAAGCCAAAGGACCCAGGTTCAGTTTCCCAGGACCCACGTAAGCAAGATGCACAAGGTGGCACATGCGTCTGGAGTCGTTTGCAGTGGCTGAAGGCCCTGGTGCACCCATTCTCTCTCTCTGTGTGTCTCTTTCTCAAAAACAAACTAAAAATAAAATTAAAATTAAAAAAACACATATACATGTATAAAAAGTCAGTAAAGCCCAGCATTTGTGTAATAGATTCCTGTTTAAAAAACAAACAAACAAAGGAAATCACAAAGAGTATGAGAAGGTAGCTGAGGGGGGCTGGGAAGATGGCTCAGCCATTAAATGCAATTGCTTGCAAAGCTTGCTGGCCTGGGTTCAGTTCCCACCTGTAAACCAGATTCAGAAGGTAGAGCAAGCATCTGGTGATTGTGTGGCAAGAGGTCCTGGTGTGCATGCACTCAGCTGTAACATAGAGAGAGACACTGAGGGCAGCCCAATGTAAGGCGCAGGCAGCATGCAACTCCATCTCCTCACAGATTGGGAAGGGGAAGCAGCCAGAAGGTAAGGCAGGTAGCCTCCTGGTAAAAACACTCCTAGCCTTGGCAGCAAAGCCCTCAGTTTTTTGTTGTTTTTTTTAAATATAGGGTATCACTCTAGTCCCAGCTGACCTGGAATTCACTATGTAATCTTAGGCTGACCTCAAACTCAAGGTGATCCTCCTACCTCTGCCTCCCCTGCGATTAAAGGCATCCCCACTATCCTCAGCTTTTTGGTTGTTTTTGAGGTAGGGCCTCACTCTAGTTTAGGACCTGGAACTTTATAGCCTAGGATAGCCTTAAACTTACAGAGATCCTCTTACTCAGCCTCCCAAGCCTGTTATGGGGCCGGGCTAGTTCTTGCAAGCCTAGAAGATTTAGAGAGACCTTATAGATTAAAAGAAGGAAAGATGAGAGAGTATAAAGAACTCTTGCCCATGAGAAGACAAGGCCTGGATAAAGCCCAGAACAAAAGGAAGGAAGGGAAGGGAGGGAGGAAGAAGTACAGAAACCTTCTGACTGAGAGAAGGTAGATGTGAAGTAAAGCCCCTGTTTGCTATTCTTAGCACAGATTCTCAAGATTGGCTCTGCATTGTCTCTGGCCTGGGGCCCATTCTACCTTCCCCTGTAGCCTATGGCTTCTCATTCTTTCCCAGCTTGTCCTGGAGATCTCGGAAAATCTGTACCATTGGCACAGAGCTCACCTGTCTATACATGCTTTGAAAGGAAAATTTGCACAGAAAAATTTTCTCCATTCATTGTCTCTTTCAAGATTACCTTTCATGGCTTGAATCAGTCCACTTGAGCACATGGTACCAGGATTGTGAGCCTATTCTGAGATTCCCCTGACACCCTCTTGTTAATATGGGTGGGGAAGCCTCACTGGGCTTGGTCTGGCCACTCTTGTAGCTATTCTATTTGAGGAGCTTCAGGGCAGAAGAGCTGTTCCCATGCAGGTTCCCAGTGTTCCTGGGGCCTTCATGAGGAGGACATCTGGAGGTCACTGCCTCAGTGCAGCTCACGGGCTGGGGAAGCCTTTATTCTTTTCCTTCTCATCTCAACTTCACATAATGCCCCAAAAGAAATGATTACAAGTAGAATGTTAACAGTGGAATTGGTCTAGGGGGAAGCCGTGTTGATTTGTTCGCCTCCCTGTAGAGGAGCTACACAGTGGGGGTGGGGCTGTCTAATTGCCTCACATGCAGTGTTGTTTGGGAGGAAGAAAGAGCATCCACTTGCTGTTTCTGTCACCTCTAGAGACTGCACAGGCTTCTAGGAGTGGATAGAGTTGGCATTTGAGAAAAGATTTTGTAGTTGATTGCGACTACCCCATCCTAGAGCTGAGCACTTCTGGTTTGTCTCTTCCTATTATAAGAGCCTGCCCTGGGTTGGGAGTGCTGCTGCCTAGAATGCTGAGGCTGGGCAGAGGGGTTTCTCACCCCAGGTCACCCAAATCTAGGTCAAACAAATCTCTAGTGTAGAGTACCAGCAGGTTTCAGACCTCTCTTACAGCAACTATTGCATGTCTATCAGACCAGTGGAAGTTGCTGATTTAGATATTAGTGTCCTGAAGCTAAACTCTCACTGAGGCAAAGCCCAGGGCTGTGTGGCACACTCACAGTAAACCATGATTATGCTGCCCTGGCTGGCTCCCATTTTCTTTAGAGCTTAGTCTGGAATTTAACACTTGACCTCTTCTTAGCTTCATTTCCCACACCCTTGAGCTCTTTTATCTCAGATGGGAAAAGGAGAGGGCCATCTCTGGAGGCCCATACTGATTTGTATAGACCCTTCTTGTAAACAGACTATTTCCAAATACATTCCTGAGTCGGGGGGGGGGGGTTAAATTTTTTTTTTTTTTTTTGTAATGGTTTACCAGATATCATGAAGGAATCCAGGTGCTGGATCATCTACTCTTAAGTACTTTTTGTGGTGTCATGTTTTTCTTCTTTTAGGCTTTATTTCCATAACTGTTAACCCAGTTAGAATTGACAGGAGAGCCAGGAAAGAGATCCAGCCCCTGTGCAAAGGTCATGTTTTTACCAAGTCCCACCAGCAACAGTGTGTGTTCCAGCAGAGTTGGTAGCTAAATGCAGGTTGGTGGGTTTGTTTGGGGGTTGAAGGAGTGGAATGTTGGAAGCCCAGGGGAAAGGCTAAGAAGAGCTTATAGTGAGGAGACTGAGATGGCAGGAGTACTTAGCTTGAAGTGCAGGAAGATGCGAGTAGTAGCTGGCGCCTGGAAAGACTGAGTGGAAACAGAACCAAAGTGGGGCTTCATAGGCCTGGAACTCCCACCAATGCATGCTTGCCAGGGCTCGGATTGCTGCCTAGTTACCCTCTCTGCTCCTTTAGCCTTTGTGATGTGTAATGGGAGCCTTGGAATCTGGCGTGTTGCCCCTTGAGGCTCCTGCCCCTCTCCCCAGAGTTCCCATTGGTGGAGTAGGGAAGGCACAGCACAATCCTCCTTGGGATGGTGCTGAATGCCCCAGCCCTTGGTCTGTGTGTGGCTGCTGGGCAGAGTGCCCTTGGAGTGGGTGATCCATTGCAGGCACTGCTGTGCAGATGAGGGAGCTTCCTTTGCTCTGCAAGTGTGTTCCAGACCCTTGTTACCTGCTGGGGCCATAGCAGGAGAAAGAAGGCCCAGCTTCTGTCATCAGAAGGCCAGGGCATGTTCATTTAGCTGTGATCATGGTGTGGAGAGAAAAGCACAATGAGTAATGAGCATGCCCTTCAAACCCATGGGCGGCCACCAGGGGAGCCTCCCTCCCTCCCTGTAGCTATCTGTCTCCTGCAGCTTACAGCAATGGGCGTGTATCTCGGCAGTTCATTTGAATGCTAGGCACATTAAGAACCAATGCTGTCCCTTTCTGCCCTGGAGTGGAGGGTGAGCTGAGCCTGCAGCAGCCCCTGCTGCCTACTTGGGGCCCATTGCTTGTGCTGTCTTGTGACCTGGTGAGCCTCTTCCCCTTAGCACAGCACAGGGGCCAGTGGGATACTTCCTTTAGCCCTTGGTGCTGTCATTGGAGTTGGTGACAGAAATGCTCCCTGGGGACAAGGGCCTGTTTAAAGTTGAATTCTGTTCTTCCTGGCAGCTGTGGGTTATCTGGGTTTGTTTTCACTTCATTGTCGCCTGAGCATTTTCTTAGGTTAAGCTGGTCCAGGCCTTCTAGCAAAGTCTCCCTGTGTACTTTCTTCCTGTGTCTCACTTGTGGGCCTCAGTAAGGGGACTGGCCTGTTCAAGTGCAAAATTCGAAACAAACTATCCTGCCACCTCCTAGGAGTGAGTTGTAGAGACCTAGGGACTCTGAACAGTCAGCTTGTCTGACATTTGGGGTGAGCCAAATGATTTGATAACCTCAGAGAACAGGGGCTAGGAAATACGTGGCTTTGAGGTCCTATTTTTGAGGACAGCCTTCATAATCCTTCAAACTCATAATGGTGGCTATGTAGCCAGGAGTGCTTACTATCCTTGGGCCTAAGCATGGCCCCTGTACTAGACAGCACTTTGGAATATCTTTTCTCCCCATTGCCCTTCTGGTCAGGCATTTCAGACCCAGACTGACATCCACACTGGTCCCTTTAGGATGCTCTGACTCCACTACCCTGTGCAGGGATAACTAGCTGTCCCATGGAGTTATCCTGGCTCATGTGTAAGCCCAGTCCCTATAATTATATATATAATTTATTTATTTGAGAGAGAGAAAGATAAAGAGGCAGATAGAATAGGTATGCCAGGGCCTCCTCCAGCCCCACTGCAAATGAACTCCAGGTGCATGTGCCACCTTGTGTATCCAGCTTTATGTGGATACTGGGGAATTGAACCTGAGTCCTTTGGCTTTGCAACCAAGCACCTTAACCACTAAACCATCTCTCCAGTCCAGCTGTGATATTTCTTTTTCTTTCTTTTTTTTTTCTTTCTTTCTTTTTTTTTTTTTTTTTGGTTTTCCGAGGTAGGGTCTCACTCTAGCTCAGGGTGGCCTCAAACTCGCTGCGATCCCAAGTGCTGGGATTAAAGGCGTGAGCCACCAAGCCCAGCTTGTGGTATTTCTTATGTGGGACTTGTGACACTGGGATGCCAGAATAATGCTGGCACAACTAATTTTGATTGGCTCAAGTTTTTCATGTATACAGATTTCCAAAAAAGGAAAAGAAAAGAAAAGAAAAGAAAAAAAAAATTTGGCCTGGGGTCTCACACATCCTAAGGGTGGCCCTGCCCAGAAGCTACCCATTGTGATCTCTAGCTCTACCCAGCAGCTCTGGGCTTGGACCAGAAAAGAGGATAAAGGCTTATTGTTTGTTCCTTGGGCCTGAATGGTACTTTGTTTTCTGCCTACAGCAAAAAGCAGCTAAGTGGTTTTGTTGCAGTTGCTACAGTCTCTGTCTCTGATGAGAAATCCCTTCCCACCAGACCTCACGCTATTTACTGATACGGCTTTGAGCCAACTAGGGGTCTTGTGTTGATGGATGCTGAGTAGGAAGCCATTACTGTGGGGTTGAGAGAAGGCACCTTCCCTATCAAGAGACTAGAATTTTAGCGTTGAGCTTGGGACTAGCGGGGCAGGAATCTGCAATGAGGGAATGAAGTGGGTGCTAGTTGATAAACCAAGCTGGAGCTGAGGCAGGAGATGTGCGTTGTGCCTCTCTTTGCCCTCCTGTTCTCTGTCCCTAGCTATGTACTGTTGCCCCCTACTCCCTGTACCCTCTATATAGAAGCAGGAAACAATCTTAATCCTGACAATTGGAGGTCCCAGACAAATGGAGGTCAAAGGGAGAGAAAGGTGGTACAGGTAGACCCCACAGCATGTTGATGGGTGTAGCAACTACTGAAGCTGCCTATTTAGCTGGCCATGCGCTTAAAAGCAGCCTATCCTGCAGGCCCAGGTCAGCTTCCACTCACTGTGCTTCATAGGTCAGATAGCCAGGGCTGGCTGCTTGTTTTGTTCCCCACCCCCAGGCCAGCAGAGAATGCCGCCCTCACCCAGTGGTTCTCCAAGGGCTCCCGAGACCCCTGCAGGTCTTCAAGCCCACTTTTAGAAAGGGGGAGAAATACAATGATTTTTTTAAAACAATACTAACATGTTATGTTTCTTTTTTCATCAGTGGTGTAAAATCAGAGTAGGCAAAACTGCTGGAACATTTGCAGGAATCAGGGCCTCACACTGCCTGCCTGGCAATCCTGAGCCCCTTTCCTCCACTTCATTTAACAGAGACCTTCACGAAGCAGTGAAGCGGATTCATTTTTATTAATATTAACTTGCTGTGCTTGGTACTTGTCCTCGGCATTCTGTGTAGTGAAATGGGAAATGAAGATTGTACTTACCCAATCTCATGGGGAAAAGCACTTTTAGGGTTGTGAGTTGCTCACAGAAGTAAATAGGTTTTCAAAAATCTGTATGTATGGGCTGGGGAGATTGCTCAGTGGTTAAAGACACTTGTTTGCAAAACCTTCTGGCCAGAGTTCAGTTCCCTAGTACCCATGTAAAACCAGATGCACAAAGTGACACATGTGTCTGGAGTTTGTTTGTAGTGGCAGGATGCCTTGGAGCATCCATATTTAGCTTTCTTTTTCTCTACTTGCAAGTAAATAAAATTATTGTGTTTTTAAAAATTGAATATTTTTGAGTGGGGGTTATACCAGGGGACTGCTGCTACTGCAAACAAAAATCCAGATGCATGCACCACCTAGTGCATCTGGCTTTACGTGGGTCCTGGGGAATACAACCTGGGTCGTCAGGCTTTGCAAACAACCTCCTTTAACCTCCGAGCCATCTCCCCAGTCCCCCCTTTAACTGTTACCTTTGTGTGTGTGTGAATGTGATTGCAGCTGCACATATGCCACTGTGCATGTGTAGAAGTCAGAGGAGAACCTTGAGTGTCATTCCTTGCCTTCTACCTTGTTTGAGTCAGGGTCTCTTGTTCACCACTGTAAATATCGGGCTGGCTAGCCCATAAACTTCCAGGATTCTCTTCTCTCTACTTCCCACCTCACTTAGGAGGGCTGGGATTACAGAAGCTCCTTACTGTGTATTGCTTTATATGAGTTCTAGGGATTTGAACTCAGGTTGCCATGCTTATAGAGCCATCTCCACAGCCCAGGAATCCCTGTTTTACTTGAAAGAACTGATGGAACTTGGTTACTCAGAATTGGGTGTCTTAGACTGTTTTCTTTTTCTTTTCTTTTTTTTTGTTTTGTGTGTATGTTGTTTTGTTTTGTTTTGTTTTGTTTTGAAAATGAACATTGTGAACCTGTGGCTTCAGAAAAAGAGTACCTGTGGCGTATGGTGGAGTTAGAGTTTCTGACCACAAATCAAAACTTGTCCTGAGCTGGTCAGTGTCACTGCAGCTGTAGGCCTTTCTGAAGACACTGGTGATGATTCTATGCAGGTGGTATTTTGACACTTCATTATGAAATGTGTCAACACCTCAAAGATCAGCTTTGCCCAGGGAGCCAAGATTTTAGGATGACCAGTGCCTGAGGTTACAAAATCATGCTGGGCAAAAAAAAAAGACCCATTTACAATTTGAGAAAGTCCAGTGGATTTTCAAGTCACAGAGTAGGAAATTTACAACGTTTCTCATACCCTATCAGAGTGCACTGCTTGAGCTTTGGTATAATGTCAAGGGGAGTGAACAGAGTTTTTCTAGAGGTTATTAAAATATTTCTTTCTTTTGCAACTGTATGTCTGGGTAAATCCAGATAAGCAACATTGTAATGGATTGAATCACAGGTGCAAATCTGAGAAACTTTTTTGCAAGGAGGGATTTTGGGGATTGAACCCAGGGCCTCACACATGCTAAACGGATTACCATTGAGCTATATCCCCAAGTCTTTATTTGCTTGATAGATTTTTTTGTAGTACTGGGGATATAACCTAGGGCTTTGTGCATGCTGAGTAAGTACTGTACACGGAGTAGCCCTGTAATCCTAAAATTTCTTCTTATAACACTTTTATTGAGATATAATTAATATACTATAAAACTCATCTTTTGTTGTTAATTGAGACAGGGTTATTGTTGTCCAGGGTATGATAGCATTTTATTAATTTATTATTTTTATTATTTTTTTTTTTTTTGAGGTAGGGTATCACTCTTGCCCAGGCCGATCTGGAATTTACTATGTAGTCTCAGGGTGGCCTCAAACTCATGGTGATTCTCCTATCTGTACCTCCTGAGTGCTGGGTTTAAAGGCACATGCCATCACGCTTTGGCTAAAATTTTATTTATTTATTTATTTTTATTTTTTTATTTTTTGGTTTTTTCGAGGTAGGGTCTCACTCTGGCTCAGGCTGACCTGGAATTCACTATGTAGTCTCAGGGTGGCCTCGAACTCTCGGCAATCCTCCTACCTCTGCCTCCCAAGTGCTGGGATTAAAGGCATGTGCTACCACGCCCAGCTTAAAATTTTATTTTTTTAAGCTGTCTGTTTTTCTTTCTAATCTATCTACCCATCCATTCATCTATGTGTGGATGTCTGTGCTCCACTTATTTGCAACATGAGTTCTTGGAATTGCAAAGTGCTAGACTGTAAACAAACATCAGATTAGCTGGTCTGCAAGCTTTGAATTCTCCTGGCTCTGCATCCCTTTGTCATAAGTGTGTTGGGATCGCAGATGCATGTACCACTTTGCATTGGTAACCTGGGACCTCAGGCTTTGCAAACCAGTACCTTTAACTGTTGAGTCCCTTCCCTCTAACCTAGCTCCCCTCCCCTTTGTTTCAGGTAGGATCTCACTGTAACCCAGGCTGATGTTCAATTCACTATGTAGTTTCAGGTTGGCCTCAAACTCACAGCAATCCTCCTACCTCTGTCTTCCTCCCAAGTGCTGGGATTAAAGGAATGTGCCATCACACCCAGCTCTCAGCTGGCTTTCAAGCAAGTACTTTTTTTTTTTGAGAGAGAGAGAGAGAATTGACATGCCAGGGCCTCAGCCACTGACATCAAACTCCAGATGTTTATGCCTCTTAGTGGGCATGTGCGACCTTGCTCTTACCTCACCTTTGTGTGTCTGGCTAACGTGGGATCTGGATAGTGGAATATGGGTCCTTAGGCTTTGCAGGCAAGTGCCTTAACCACTAAGCCATCTCTGCAGCCCACAAGCAAGCATTTATTTTATTTTATTTTATTATTATTATTATTATTATTATTATTATTATTATTATTTTGGTTTTGCAAGGTAGGGTCTTACTCTGGTCCAGGCTGACTTGTAATTAACTATGTAGTCTCAGGGTGGCCTCGAACTCTCGGCGATCCTCCTACCTCTGCCTCCCAAGTGCTGGGTGGGATTAAAGGCGTGCGCCACCACCCGGCTATTTTTTTTTTAAATTGACAACTTCTATACTTACATACAAAAAACATGATATTTCCTTCCCCTCCCCCCCATTCCCCTTTAGAACTCCAATCTCCATCATATCCCCTCCCTCTCCGTTAGTCTCTCTTTTAATTTGATGTCATCATCTTTTTCTTCTATTATGAGGGTCTAAGCAAGCACTTTTAAATGCTGAGCCATCTTTCCAGCTGCCATTCCCCTTCTTTCCAACCAGTCTCTCTTCTAGTTTGTGTAATGTTTTTTTGCCCTCCTTCATCATCCATGACAACATGTTGATAGGCTCAATATTTATTATACAGGTCTTGTGCAGGTAATGACAGCTGCTGTGAGGTCATGAGTGCACTCACAACTTTGTGTCTGGAAGGTGGTGTTTCAATGGACTCCTCCCCATCCTGTGGTTCTTACAGTCTTTCTGTGGTCTCTTCCTCAACGGTCCCTGAGCCTTGAAGAGTGTGATAGAGACGTCTCGTTTAATGCTAAATACTCAGCTGTCCCTTCTCAGTGCATTAATCAATTTTAGTTCTCCCTAATAGTTACTGCCATCTGAAAAGAGAAGCTTCCCTAAACCAAAGTGAGAGCACTAATATATCAGTATAAACATAAATATATATTTTAAATATTTTATTCTTATTTATTTGAGAGAGAGAGAGATACAGAAATAGACAGGTAGAAAGAAAGAGAGAATGTGGGTGTGCCAGGGCCTCCAGCCACTATAAATGAACTCCAGATGTGTGCACGCCCTTGTGCAGCTGGCTTACGTGGGTCTGGGGGGGGGTTGAACCTGGGTCCTTTGGTTTTGCAGGCAAGCACCTTAACTGTTAAGCCATCTCTCCAGCCACATAAGTATTTTTAAATTTTATTTATTTGCAAGCAGAAAGAGAGAGAGAAAGAGAGAGACAGGATATGAATATGGGCATGCCAGGGCCTCTAGCCACTGCAAACAAACTGCAGATGCATGTGACCACTTTGTGCATCTGGCTTTATGTGGGTACTGGGGAATCGAACCCTGGTCGTCAGGCTTTGCAGGCAAATACCTTAACCACTGAGCCATCTCTCTGCCCTAACCATAAATATTTAGAAGGCAATTTGATGGGTATAAGAAATCCATTTAGCCGAACAACAGTAATAACGTCCCACATATGGTTTGTGACCTTTTCAGTCATTGGCTCCCCCCTCTCACCCCTGAAGTAGGGACTCACTCTAACCCAGGCTGACCTTCAATTCATAGCAATCTTTCTACCTCTGCCTCCCAAATGCTTGGATTAAAGGCATGTGCTGCCATGTCCAGCTAAGTTTTTTTCCCCCCTGAGGCAGGGTCTCACTCTAGCTCAGGCTGACCTGGAATTCACTGTGTATTTTCAGAATGGCCTCGAACTCACAGCAATTCTCCTACCTCTGCCTCCCGAGTTCTGGGATTAAAGGTGTGCGCCACCATGCCTGGCTCACAGCTAAGTTTGAGTCTTGTGTAGCCTAGATACTAGTCTTCTGTCAGATGTATAGTTGGCAAGGTTTTTTTTTCCCCATTCTGTAGGTTGCCTCTTTTATGGATTAATAGTGTCCTTTGCTGTATAAAAGCTTTTTAATTACACGAGGTCCCAATGGTTGATTAGTTGTCTTATTCCCTGAGCAACTAGGATTCTATTCAGAAAGTCCTTGCCTATGGCTCTATGTTAAAGTGTTTCCTCTACTTTTTCCTCTGGCAGTTTGAATTCTCCTGGCTCTGCATCCCTTTGTCATAAGTGTGTTGGGATCGCAGATGCATGTACCACTTTGCATTGGTAACCTGGGACATCAGGCTTTGCAAGCCAGTACCTTTAACTGCTGAGTCCCCTCCCTCTAACCTAGCTCTGACATTAAGGTCTTTGATCCATTTCGAGATGATTCTTGTTCATGGAAAGATAAGGATTTAGTTTTCCCAGCACCATTTGTAAAAGAGCTATCTTTTCTTCATTGAGTATCTTTGGCATTTTTGTCAAAATTCAGATGGCTATAGATACATGGGTTTATATCTGGGTCCTCTATTCTATTCCATTGATCTATATGTTTGTTTTTGTGTCAGTACCATGCTGTTTTTGTTACTTGTGGCTCTGATACTTAAAATCAGGTATGGTAATATTTCTAGTCTTATTTTTGTTGCTCAGGATTGCTTTGGCTATCTGAGATCTTTTGTGCTTCCAAATGAATTTCTTTTTCCAAATGAATTTTAAGATGTTTTTCTGTTTGAGTAAGGAAATAACAGTGGCATTTTGATGAGGATTGCATTAAATTCATAGATTGCTTTTGTTAAGATAGCCATTTTCTTTTTAAAATATATTTTATTTATTTATTTGACAGAGAAAGAGGCAGGGAGGGAGAGAGAGAGAGAGAGAGAGCAAGAGAGAGAGAGAATGGGCACACCAGGGTCTCTAGCCACTGCAAATGAACTCCAGATGCATGTGCCACCTTGTGCATCTGCCTTACTTGGGTACTGGGGAATTGAACCTGGGTCCTTAGATTTCACAAGCAAACACCTTAACCACTAAGCCATCTCTCCAGCCTGCCATTTCCTCCCTCCCTCCCTTTTAATTTTTTTATTGTTTATTAGGAACAGAGAGAGAAAGAGGTGGGGGTGGAGAATAGGCACACCAGGGCCTCTAGCCACTGCAAACGAACTCCAGATGCATGCGCCACCTTTTGTGTCTGGCTTATGTGAGTACTGGGGAATTGAGCCTTGAACCAGGGTCCTTAGGCTTCATGGCAAGTACTTAACCACAAAGCCATTTCTCTAGCCCCTGCCATTTTCTCTTAAAAAATATTTTTAGGGATAAGGAGATGGCTTAGCAGTTAAAGGTACTTGCTTAAAAAAAAGCCTGGTGGCTCAGGTTCCAATCCCCATTTCCCACATAAAGCCAGGTGCACAAAGTGGTACATGTATCTGGAGTCATTTACACAGGCAAGAGGCCCTGGTGCATCCATTTTTTTCTCTCTGTTTACTAATAAATAAAAATACTTATTTTTATTTATTTGTGTGTGGGGGGAGGGGGAATGAGCATAGATGTACCAGGGCCTCAATCCTGAACTTGGGATGTCTTTCTATCTTGTGTTTTTTTACCCCCCTGAGGTAAGGTCTCACTGCAGCGCTGGAGTGACCTGGAACTCACTCTGTAGTCTTAGGGTGGCCTCGAACTCACAGCAATCTTCCTACCTTTGCCTCCCAAGTGCTGGGATTAAAGGCATGTACCACCATGCCCAGCTTTATTTTTTGGTGTCTTTTTCAGTTTCTCTCTTGAGTGTTTAAGGTTTTCATTGTAGAGGTCTTTTATTTCCTTAGTTAGGTTCATTTCAAGGTTTTTTTTTTAATTATTATTTTTTTATTGACAACTTTTATACTTACATACAAAAAAACCCACCTGATATTTCCCTCTCCTCCCCTCATTCCACTTTAGAACTCCAATCTCCATCATATCCCCTCCCTCTCTCCATTAGTCTCTCTTTTAATTTGATGTCATCATCTTTTTCTTCTATTTTGAGGGTCTTGCAGAGGTATTGCTAGGCACTGCAAGGTCATGGATATCGAGGCCAATTTCTGTCTGGGCAGTTGCATTGTAAGAAGTCATACCCTTCCTTTGGCTCTTCCATTCTATCTGCCCCCTCTTCCACAATGGTCCCTGAGCCTTGGAGGGTGTGACAGAGGTGTTTCAGTGCTGGGCATTCCTCCATCCCTTCTTCTCAGCACTATGTTGCCTTTTGGGTCATCCCAGTGGTCATCGCCATCTGAAAAGAGAAGCTTCTCTAACCAGAAGTGAGAGTAGCGTTAATATGTGAATATGAGCATTAAGTGTAGTATTTTCAGGGGAGCTTGGTGGGAATAGTATATACATTTAGTCAGACAAGAGCAGGCTTTATACCCCTAAGGCTCATGACTTCACCTGTCATAGACTTTTGCTTAGGTTTTTCAGTACCAGGTATGTATTTCCTCCTGTAGAGAGGGCCTTCAGTCCAATTATGGAGCAGTTGGTTACCCCAAGAGTAGACATGCCACTATTGCACCTGTTCAGTCATTGGGCCTGTCTGGCCAAACTTGAATATTCGGCGTCCACTGTTTTCACTGCTGATGACTTCTGTCTCCCATATGCTGCGTGCAGTGCAGCTTTTTTCAGCTTTCAGTTGGCTGGTCTACAGGGAGGTTTTCTGCTCCACACCAGCTTGCTTTCTCAGTGACCTTGCCTCTCAGGCAAGAGATGTCTTCAGCAATAGGGTCTTACTATCTGTTTCTCAGGGGAAACCAAGGGCTTTGGCAAAAGCCTTTAATGTTTTGGAGGCTTCCAGGACCTCCTTGGCCAACAACTCGCTGGAAGGTATCCCATCCCACGTACAGAAAATTTTCTAGTAACAGTCTACAGCTTCTAGATGTGCCATTATTCAAAAAAGTAATTTTACATAAGTCTTATTCACAATATCTTGAATTAATATTTTATTTATTTTCTAGAGAGAGAGACAAAGAAAGTAAAAAAGAAAGAAAAGAAAAGAAAAAGAGTGGAGTGTGGGTCTCCTGCCAACTGCAAACGAACTCCACACACATGTTCCACTTTGTGCATCTGGCTTTACATGGGTACTGGGGAATCAAAGCCAGGCTGTCACACTTTATAACAAGCACCTTTACTGCTGAACCACCTCTCCAGCCCTTAATTTTTTTTGAAGCAGTTGTGATTGGGATTGCTTCCCTGATTCATTAGCATGTTTGATATTGTTATGTCAGAAGGCTGCTGATTTCCGTGTGTTAGTTTTGTATCCTGCTATTTTGCTGAGAGTATGAGCTGTTTTCTAGTGGAGTCTTTAGGATCTCCTTTATATAGAATCATGTTATTTGCAAATAAAGATAGTTTGAATTCCTCCTTTCCTATTTGTATGATTTTTATTTGTGTCACTTGTCTCATTGCTATAAACAAGACTTCCAGTAGTATATTGAGTACGAGTAGAAAAAGTGGCCACTTTGTGTCTGGCAGATAGTATTACAAAATAGTCCTCCCCTTCCTTTGGCTCTGCATTCTTTCTGCTACCTCTTCTGCAATGATTTCTGAGCCTTAGAGGGGGTATGATAGATAGAGATATCTCATTTAGTGCTGAACACACCACTGCCACTTCTTAGCACTTTGATGAATTGTAAGTCTCCCCAGTGGCCACTGCCATCTGAAAATAGAAGCTTCTCTAACCAAGAGTGAGAGTAGCATTACTATATGGGCATAAACATAAGTATTTAGAGGGCAGTTTGATGGACTTAATCAATCCATCTAGCAGACAATAATAGTACTCACCCCCCTAGGACTTATGATCTCCCCAGCCATAAGCTTTTGTTGTAGTTACCTTCTCTCTCTCTCTCTCTCTTTTGTTTTTTTGGTTTTGGTTTTTCGAGGTAGGGTCTCTCTAACCCAGGCTGACCTGGAATTCACTCTGTATTCTCAGGGTGGCCTCGAACTTATGGTGATCCTCCTACCTCTGCCTCCCAAGTGCTGGGATTAAAGGCGTGAGCCATCACGCCTGGCTGTAGTTACCTTCTTTCTCATTGCTGGACAAACACCTGACCAGAAGCAGTTTATGGGAGGAAAGAATTTATTATAGATTCCAGGGGAAGTTCCATCGTGGTAGAAGAACCTGGCTCACCTCAGCATAAATCCATAGGAGAAAGACAACAGCCAGCACTAGAAAGCATGAACAACCAGAGCTCAGGCTGGCCCTCTACACAGTTAGTAGGGCTGGACTCTACTAGATCTACCCCTAGTGACACACCTCCTCCAGTAGGGCTCCACCTGCTAAAGACCAAGTAGGAAGCTCAATCAAAAATACCTCAGGCAGCACTGGGCATCCTGGAGCATGCCTTTAATCCCAGCATTTGGGAAGCAGAGGTAGGAGGATCGCCGTGAGTTCGAGGCCATTCTGAGACTTCATAGTGAATTCCAGGTCAGCCTGGGTCAGATTGAGACCCTACCTCAAAGACCAAAAAAAAACAAAACAAAACAAAACAAAAAAACCCTCTGGCAAATTTGTGAAGTGTTCCATTTAAAAACAAACAAACAAACAAACAAACAAACAAAGACAGGGCTGGGTCTGAGAGATGACTTAGCAGTTAAGGTGAATGCCTGTGAAGCCTAAGGACCCAGGTTCAATTCTCCAGGTCCCGTGTAAGCCAGATGTACATGGTAACACATGCATTTGGAGTTCTTTTACAGTGGCTAGAGGCCCTGGTGCACCCATTCTCACTCTCTCTCTCCCCCTCCTTCCCTCTCTGTGTCATAAATAAATAAATAATTTAATGAAATCTTAAAAAAATAAGAGGGCTGGAGGTGGCTTAGCAGTTAAGGCACTTGCCTGTAAAGCCAAAGAACCCAGGTTCATTTGCCCAGGACCCATGTAAGCCAGATGCACAAGGTGGCACATGCATCTGGAGTTCGTTTGCAGTGGCAGGAGGCTCTGGTGTACCCATTCTCTCTCTCTCTAGCTGCCTCTTCCTCTATTTCTCTCTGTGTGTCTCTCAAATAAATAAATAAAATATTTAAAAAAAAAAAAAAGAAAAGAAAACCAAGCCGGGCGTGGTGACACACGCCTTTAATCCCAGCACTCGGGAGGCAGAGGTAGGAGGATCGCCATGAGTTTGAGGCCATCCTGAGACTACATAGTGAATTCCAGGTCAGCCTGGGCTAGAGCGAGACCCTACCTCGAAAAACCAAAAAAAAAAAAAAAAAACAAAAAAAAAAACACCACCTTAGGCTATAGGGGACATACATTTACATTTAAACCACCACAGCGTTTTCAGTTGCCTGCCCTGGAGTGGGCCTCAAATCCAATCAAAGAGCAATTGGTTTCCCTATGACATGCCACCATTGTACCAGTTGGTATATTTGGTCTGGTTGTTCAGCAGTGGGACTTGCTGGGTTCAATGCTTGTTAAGACCATTGGTGACTTGTCTCCCCCCAACAGGCTACATAGCTTTTTCTGGCATCCTGACAGCTAGTCAACAGGGAGGAGGCTTCCAGCTCAGCTCCAGCTTGGTTTCTCAGTGTCCTACAGCCTAAGCATGTAGCATTTTCAGTAGTAGGGTCTTACCATCTAGTTCTGGTGGGCAACCAAGAGCCTTGGCCATAACCTTTTGTAATGTTTTGGGGTCATCAAGGGTCACCCTGATCAACAACTCGCTAGAAGGTATCCCACTCCAGTCCTGAAATTTTCTTGTGGCAATCTGTGGCTTCTAGGAACAAAATTATCCACTCTCACAGGGTACTTTGCCCAAACTTTATCTTTTTGACATGTGTGTTATTTAGCTAGTGAAATAGTGAAAAAGTAGGTTTTCATATGGCTTATTCATAACATCTTTCATTTTGATTAACTCTCTTTTGGTTAATTTCACTTAGGGTTTATTGATCTTCTTTTTTCAAAGAAATAATTCTTTGTTTCATTGATTCTTTGTGTGTGTGTGTGTATGTGTGGTTTCTGTTATATTAATTTCAGCTTTGATCTTCATTATTTTTTCCATCTACTGATTTTTGGTTTAACTTGTTCTTTTTCCAGAGCCCTAAGATGTATATCATAATAAATATGTGACCTTTTAACTTTCTTATATGGGCACTTATTTTATTTTTATTTTTTTAGGTAGGTCTCACTGTAGCCCAGGCTGACCTGGAATGCACTATGTAATCTTAGGCTGGCCGCAAACTCACAGCAATCCTCCTTTCTCTGCCTCCTGAGTGCTGGGATTAAAGGCGTGTGCCACCACACCTGGCCTATAAAATTTCCTCTTAGGATGGGCTTCATTGTATACCATCTGTTTTAGTATGCTGTGTTTTTATTGTCATTTGATTGTAGAATTTTTAAAAATTCTGATTTATTTTTATTTATTAGAGACAGAGAGAGAGAGAGAGAGAAGATGAGAATGGGCACTCTAGGGCCTCTAGCCACTACAAATGAACTCCAGATGCATTCACCACCATGTACATCTGGTTTACGTGGGACCAGGAGAATTGAACCTGGGTCCTTAGGCTTAATGGGCAGGCATCTTAATCACTGAGCCATATATATATATATTTCATGTGCTACTGAAAAGAATGTGTGTTTTATAGCATTTGGATACTGTGGTAGTTTGGTGGTGGATTTTGTCTTGGTCCAGTCTCTCCATGTTATGCATTTTTACAATGGAAATGTTTTCTCTGTGCAATTATGTGTTGGAAGTATGTAACTTGTTTTGATTTTATACAATTAAGAGACAATATTAAATATCAGATGAGACTTGGGACTTTGGAACAGTCTAAAAGTTGGTAAAGCTTATGGGGACCTTTGAAGTTGTACTAAATGCAATTTGCATTGTGGTATGGTCATGAGTTTATGGGGGCCAAGGGCCAAATGTGGTAGTTTGAATATGATAGTACAAATGTATGGCCCCATAGACTCAAGTGTTTTTAAAAATATTTTATTTATTTATTTATTTATTTATTTATTTATTTATTTATTTATTTATTTGAGAGGGTGAAAGAGAGAGAATGAGGCAGATAGAGAGAAAGAGAATGGGTGTACCAAGGTTTCTAGCAGCTGCAAACGAACTCCAGATGCATGTGCCACCTTGTGTATTTGGCTTACATGGATGCTGGGAAATCAAACCTGGGTCCTCAGGCTTCGTAGTCAAGCACTTAACCACTAAGCCATCTCTCTAGCCCTCAAGTGTTTTATTAAAATTAAACTTGTAACTTTGGTCTCTAGTCATCTGGCCAGAGGTGTCACTGGGGGTGGATCCTGGAGTCCAGCTCTAAGGTGTGTTTGGGGGCAGATCTGAATTCCAGCCCTAAGGTATAGAGAGAGCAGTCTGAGCTCTGGTGGTATGTGTTTGCTGGTGCTGGTGTTTGCTTGCTGCAGTTGTTTCTTTCTGCTTCAGTCTATGGAAGGAAGCAGCTTCTTTAGCCATTGATGGAGTTTCGCATGCATTTGTCAACTAAAATAAATCCCTTCCTCCCATAGACTGTGTCTTGTTGGGTGTTTATTCTAGCAATGTGGAGCTGACTACAAAAGAGGGAATGTTCTGTAGATGTCTGGTTAGTTGATTTGTTTTATTATGTTGTGTTTTGAGGGGAGGTTTTTTCAGGTAGGGTCTCATTCTAGCACAGGCTGACCTGGAATTCACCATATAGTCTCAGGGTGGCCTCAAACTCATGGTGTAATCCTCCTACCTTTCCTTCCCAAGTGCTGGAAGTAAAGGCATGTACCGCTGTGCCTGGCTCTGGTTGATTGTAAGTTTTTTGTTTTTTTAAATTTATTTGAGAGAGAAAGAGGCAGAGAGAGAGAGTGTGTGTGTGAGAGAGAATGGGTGTGCCAGGGCCTCCAGCCACTGCAAACGAACTCCAGATGCATGCAGCTCCTTTTGCATCTGGCTTACATGGGTCCTGGAGAATCAAACTGGGATCCTTTGTAATGCCTTAACGACTAAGCCATCTGTCCACCACTCTGGTTGATTTTATAGTGCCTGATAATTTTTCTGTTCCTGTCTTGCATTGGCTATTATTCAGATATTGTTTATTCTTTCCTGTGGCCTCATGTATGTACTTTTCCTTATTCATTCTGAAAGATTCCTTCAAATGTTTTCTGTAGTGCTGGCTTAGTCATGTTTTCCTTTAGACTGTTTTCATCATGGAAAGTCCTTTCTCTTTCAGTTATGACAGAGCTTTGCTGGATATGGTCTGGGTTGGCAGTTGTCTTTCAGAATGTGAAATATGTTATTCTAAGCTCTTAATATTCCTTTTAAAGATTCTGTTAAGAAATATGTCCTTATTTTGCTGGGCATGGTGGTGCATGCCTTTAATCCTAGCACTAGGAGGCAGAGGTAAGAGGATCACTGTGAGTTTGAGACCAGCCTGGGGACTACAGAGTGAGTTCCAGGTTAGCCAGGGCCAGAGTGAGACCTTACCTCAAAAGCAGACAAAAAAACAAACAAAAAAAAAAACTGCTCTTCTGATGGCTAGGTGCTTTTCTCTTTTTGCTTTCAATATATTTTCTTTGGTTTGTGTATTTAGTAGTTTAATTATAACAAAGGGAGGTTATTTTCTGGTCATGTCTGTTTGGTGTTCTACATGGCTTCTGTACCTGTATTGGTATCTTTTTCCCTGATTTGGGGAAATCTTCTATGATTTTGTTTAAAATCTTTTGCCTTTAAATTGAAATTCTCTTCCTTCTTCTATGCCCAGAATTCTCAGATTTGATCTCTTCATAATGTCCCAAATGTTTTGAAGTTCTTTTTAAAAAAATATTTATTTATTTATTTATTTATTTATTTGAGAGAGACATACAGAAATAGGTACAGAGAGAGAGAGAGAGAGAGAGAGAGAGAGAGAGAGAGAGAGGGAGAATGGGCGTGCCAGGGCCTCCAGCCACTGCAAATGAACTCCAGATTCGTGTGTCCCCTTGTGCATCTGGCTTATGTGGGTCCTGGGGAATCAAACTTGGGTCCTTTGGCTTTGCAGGCAAGTGCCTTAATTGCTAAGCCATCTCTCTAACCCCTGAAATTCTTGTTCATACCACCATTTCCCCCCTTTTGAAGTAGGGTTTCATTCTAACCTAGGAACTCACACTCTATGGTCCAGGCTGGCCTTGAACTTACAGGGATCCTCTTACCTCAGCTTTTTTTTTTTTTTTTTTTTTTGGTTTTTCAAGGTAGGGTTTCACTCTAGTCCAGGCTGCCCTGGAATTAACTATGTAGTCTCAGGGTGGCCTCGAACTCTCAGAGATCCTCCTACCTCTGCCTCCTGAGTGCTGGGATTAAAGGCATGCGCCACCACACCCGGTTTACCTCAGCTTTTGAATGCTGGGATCAAAGGTTTGCGCTACCATGCCCAGCCTGTTTTGTCAGGGTTTTTTTTTTTTTTTTTTTTTGTATTCTTATTGGTTTATCTTTCTCTTTGTTGAACTATTCCAAACCCTTTATCTTCAAGCTCAGTTGATTCTTTTCTTCCTTGACCCATTCTAATGGTGAGATTTTCTTTCTTTCCTTCATTCTTTCTTTATTTCTTCTTTTTTTTTTTTTTTTTTTCAAGGAAGGGTCTTGCTCTAGCCCAGACTGACCTGGAATTCACTATGTAGTCTTAGGGTGGCCTTGAACTCACAGCAATCCTCCTACCTCTGCCTCCCGAGTGCTGGGATTAAAGGTGTGCACCACCACACCCGGCTCTTCTATGGAGTTATTTTTTTATTTATTACAAGTAGAGGGAGGAGACAATTATGAACATGCTAGGGCTTCCTGCCACTGCAAACAAACTCCAGACACATGTGTCACTTAGTGCATCTGGCTTTACGTGGGTACTGGGGAATCAAACCTGGGCTGTCAGGCTTTATAAGCAAAAGCCTCTTCCCAGCCCAATTAAAAAAAAATTTTTTTTTTTTCTGAGGTAGGGTCTCACTCTAGTCCAGGATGACCTGGAATTCACTGTGTAGTTTCAGAGTGGCCTCAAGCCCACAGCGATTCTCCTACCTCTGCCTCCTGAGTGCTGGGATTAAAGGTGTGTACCACCATACCTGGCTAAAGTTGTTTTTTTTGTTTTATTTTGTTTTGTTTTGTTTTTGACTTATTGTGCTTTTCATTTTAGTATTTCAGATTGATTTTTCTTCACTTACTCATGTTTTATATCAACCTCCTTATTTGGTTTAGCTGATTTCTTGTGATCTCATCCGATTCCTTCAGGAGTTTGTTTTCTTCTTTGAATCCTTTGACTTCTTTGAACGTACTTATCATTCTTCTTTTGAATTCTCTGTCTAGCATTTCAGCTAATGCAGTCTCACTCGAGGTCATTACTGTGGGATTCTTAATTCTTGGAGAGCTATGTTTCCTTGCCTTGGTATTTTGTGTTTCTTATATTCCTGTGTTGGGATTTTTGCATCTTGTGTTTTTTCATTGCTTGGATTTTCTGTTTGTTTTATCAGCTGTATTCTCAGATGTGTATGTCAGAAGTTGTATCATCAGAGTAGGAGCTCTGGTGCCAGGTATGGCCTCTGTATTACTCTGAGAGTAGAATACTAATGGCATGAGTAACCCAAGTTGGTGGGGTATGCCTGCTATATGAATGTCCTAGTAGTACATTAACAACAATGCTCCTTTTTCTTCTATAATTGCTATTGGGTAAACAGGTAAGGGTGGTATAAAGTATGCTAGGATTTTGGTTCCTTAGAAGTGGACCCAGTGTGTAGGGTGGGTTAGGATGAGGACAAGTATTGGAAAAAGATGGAGGTGCCATAGTTATCCAGGAGAGTAAAGTTGGGGTATTGCTAGGTTCCACAGATTTTAGAGGTTGTTGAGGCTATGGGAAGTAGCAGTTATGGAGAATAAAGAGGAGGAGATGAGAACATGGAAAAGACACTGGAAAGAGAGGGAAAGCTATGAGTTGTACATGTGAAAAGTAATAGAGAGGTCCTAATAGTAGACTGGGTGGAGAAAAATACAAAACAGACATAAAATTCTACAGCGTGATAAACACAAACAGAACCATCATGAAATATATATGTATGAGTGGATATTTAAGAAAAAAAAGAGGGGAGCTGGAGAGATGACTTAGCGGTTAAACACTTGCCTGTGAAGCCTAAGTACCCTGGTTCGAGGCTCGATTCTTCAGGACCCACGTAAGCCAGTTTGCAGTGGCTGGAGGCCCCGGCGTGCCCATTCTCTCTCTCTCTCTACCTGCCTATTTCTGTATCTCAAATAAATAAAAATAAAATATAAAAATAAGAGAGCTGGAGAGATGGCTTGGTGGTTAAAGGCACTTGCTTGCAAAGCCTGACAGCCTGGGTTCAATTCCCCAATACCCACATAAAGCCAGGTGCATCAAGTGGCACATGTGTCTGGAGTTTATTTGCAGTGGAAGCATTCTCCCTTCCCTCTGTCTCACTTTCAAATAAACAAATAGATAAATAAATAAATAAATTTAGAAAATGGGGGGGGGCACTGGAGAGAGAGCTCAGCACTTAAGGCACTTGCTTGCAAAGCCAAAGGACCCAGGTTCAATTCCCCAGTATCCTTATAAGCCAGATATAAAAGGTGATGCATGCATCTAGAGTTCATTTGCAATGGCTGGAAGCCCTGGCATGTGTTCTCTCTCTCTCCTTTATTTCTCTATACTTGCAAATAAATCAAATTTAAAAAGAAAAAAAGCACTAAGCCAGGTATGGTGGCTCACACCTTTAACCCAAGCAAGCATGTGGTGGGAGGCTGAGGTAGGAGGATTGCCATGAGTTCAAGGCTAGCCTGAGCCACAGAGTGAATTCCAGGTTAGCCTGGTCTAGAGAGATGATGCCTCAAAAAAAGAAAAAAGCGGGTTGAAGAGATAGCTTAGTGGTTAAGGCGTTTTCCTGCAAAGCCAAGGATCCAGGAAGTTTGTTTCTCCAGAACCCTCGTAAGCCAGATGCACAAAGTAGTGCATGCATCTTGAGTTTGTAGAGGTCCTGGCATGCCCATTTTCCCTCCCTCACTCACTCCCTTCTCCTCCTCCTCTTCTTCTCTCTCCCTCTCTTTGTGTATCTGCCTGTTTCTCTCATTAGTAAATAATAAATAATAAAAAGGTACTAAAAGATTAAAAATATTTTTAAAAATGACAGCCATTTACCTAACATACAAATGAATATACTAAACAAACATCAGACCTACCAAGTCAGTATTTCTGCCTTGGTGGGATGGGTTTTGAATTCTTTCTGCCCTGGAAGGTTTTTTAGCACCCTGCCTTGATATGGGAGATGCGATTAGCACTTTCAGTTCAAGATTTAGGGTATGTATTGCCCTAGTGTTAATCAGTCCAGTTACCTTTTGCGGTGAGTTGTGAAGCTGGTTCCTTCTTTGGTGCACTATGGGCTTATCTCAACTGGCTAAGAGAGCCAGTGGTTTGGATCAGCTGGTCTGCAGGTTGTGTGGTGAAGGGGCAGAGGGGCTCCTTGGCTTCCTGCAATATAAGGTGGTGTTCCCTGTGCTTGCTTGTCTATGGGGGAGGGGAGGCCCTGGAATGTTGGCTAGAAGTACTATGGAGCTGCTAGGCTGGTCCTCGTTATCATCTCTTTCAGATTCTTTCGATTTTACAGGGCTGGTGTGAGAAGGGAGAATCCTGTCCCATTAGTCCCAAGAAGCTTGCTGGCTCTGGCTAGGCAGGGCGAGGAGAAGCACTTCCAGACTGCAGCTGGAGCCAGAACCACACTGATTTGTAGCAGCTCTCTTCCATTTCTCTTGGGTTCTCACCTGGTTTAAGAATTTCCTTGCAGATCTTCACCTGGTGTTATCTTGCCTTTTTTACCTCAGATTTCTTTGGTAAAGCTCCTATTCTGCCATCTTAACCAAAATTTTCTCACCATACAACATTTCATCATTTTTTTTTTTCCAAGGTAGGGTCACACTCTAGCTCAGGCTGACCCGGAATTCACTATGTAGTCCCAGGGTAGCCTTGAACTCTCTGCGATCCTCCTACCTCTGCCTCCCTAGTGCTGGGATTAAAGGTGTGCGCCACCATTCCTGGCTGCAAGCAAGTGCTTTAAAAACAAACAAACAAACAAACTTGTTTTAAGATATATTTTTCATTTATTTGCTTGCAAGCAGAGAGAGATTGACTGATAGAGAAATGGGCACCCCAGGCACTCCAGCTGCTGAAACGAACTCCAGATGCATGTCAGTTTGTACTGGGAATTAAAATTTGGGCATTAGGCTCTGCAGGCAGGCAAGCACCTTAACTGATGAGCCATCTCTCCAGCCCCAGCTCAGTTTTTTTTTTTTTTTTAAGGTAAGGTCTCACTCTAGCTCAGGCTGACCTGGAATTCACTCTGTATTCTCAGGGTGACCACCTCATGGTGATTCTCCTACCTCTGCCTCCCGAGTGCTGGGAGTAAAGGAGTGCACCACCATGGGCTCCAGCTTTTTTTTTTTTTTTTTTTTTTTTGGTTTTTCGAGGTAGGGTCTCACTCTAGCTCAAGCTGACCTGTAGTCTCAGGGTGGCCTCAAACTCACAGTGATCCTACTTCTACCTCCCAGTGCTGGGATTAAAGGTGTGTACCACCACACCTGGTTTAGGACTGTTATTATTATTTATTTTTTTTTTGTGAGGTAGGGTCTCATTCTGGTCCAGGCTGACCTGGAATCAACTATGTAGTCTCAGGGTGGCCTCGAACTCTCGGCGATCCTCCTACCTCTGCCTCCCGAGTGCTGGGATTAAAGGCGTGCGCCACCACGCCCGGCCAGGACTGTTATTCTTGATTTCTTGGGGTTTGTATCTGAGGCTCTGCCTCTCTTACATTGTAGCCCCAGGGCATTATGGAACAGAGAAGGATTCCAGCCATGTCACAGGGTTGGCCATTGGGGTCACTGTGTTGGGCATCTCTAATATTCTCCCGGGTATTGAAAAAATAGCTTTCTTCAGTGAGTTCTTGTAGCAACCCCACAAGGTGATTCAGATCATTCTACTTTTATAGATCAGGAAACTAACGCTCTGAAGAGTATGTAAATTACCCAGTCGATGAGTAACTTAAGCTTTGGAGCTTAAGACAGTACTTAAGACAGTTCCAAAGCTCAAGCTGTGGTGCTAGAGGGGAACCATGAACCCCTGAGCTGTGTGGAAGAAGCAGGGAATAGGGATGATCTGGAAACAGGGAGGTTCAGATTAGTTATATCAACTCAGAAGCATTTTCTGCCTGGTCTGAAACTATCACAATGTGTGAGGCAAAGGTGATAACCACTACAGTACAGAAACCTGCCTGAAACTATCACAAACAATGTGGTTGGCTTGTGGCATCTTTCTGGAGGTGATGAGACATTAGATGCCTAGAAGCCTCAGCCCCATAATCTGTGGCATTGCCCTGTGGTGACTGACTCAGGGGAGTGGAGTGGCCATGTCATGATGAGCTCTGGGGGATAGAGTAGCATTGTGATGATGGACTCTTGGGGACAGAGTGGCCCTATGGTGACTGACTTTTTTTTGGGGGGGGATAGCAGATTGACTCTGTGATAATCGGCACTTTGGGGCAAAGTGGCCCTGTGTTGATGGGTTAGGAAGGGTTGGTGATGGGCTCTGGGGGTAGGGATTCATTTTCCACATGCAGGTCTTCAGCATGTGGTGAATTTGTCAAATGTGGGAACCACTGTCCTCTATATGCTTCTCTATAGAACATAACATCATTTCTGTACAAGTTTTTAATTTTTTTATATTTTAGTTTTTATTTATTTATTTGAGAGAAAGAAAAGAGGTGGGGGTGGGGGTGGGAAGTAGAGAGAATTGGCGAGCCAGGACCTCTAGCCACTGCAAATGAACTCCAGATGCATGTGCCCAACCTTGTGCATCTGGCTAATGTGGTTGCTGGGGGGATCAAACCTGGGTCCTTTGGCTTTGCAGGCAAGCTCCTTAACCACTAAAGTCACCTCTCCAGCCCTCTGTACAAGCTTTGAATAAAACAAAAGGTTCCCCATGCCTACTTTGCTGCATAGAACTCACACAACTGTAGTGCCTCTGCAGCTGGATTGGAGGTAATGGGAAGAAAGAGCAAGGTCTTAAAGGGGCCCAACTACCCTGAAAGCATGAGCAGCTTGTGTAAGATAGACCCTGAGTGAGGATATGAGGGATGGGGCAGATGCAAAATCTGCCTTTTGTCAGCATGTCCCCACTACTAGAGCTGAGCCAGGAAAGGCTCATCATCCACTGGCTGACTAGCTGTGCCCACTACACCAAGCTAGCAGAGCTGTCTAGCTCCTGAGCAACCCCACCAAGCATCAGTGGATGACCTGACCACCTTTATTTATTTATTTTTGGTTTTTTGAGGTAGGGTTTCACTCTAGCCCAGGTTGACCTGGAATTCACTGTGTAGTCTCAGGATGGCCTGAACTCACAGCAGTCCTCCTACCTCTGCCTCCTGAGTGCTGGGATTAAAGACATGTGCCACCATGCCCAGCATGGCCACCTTTTTAACAGAGACAAACACTGGATCCTTAGAGGCCACCCTGTTTTTTACTGAGATGGAGAAACAACCTGGGCTAATAATAAGACCCTATCTTCAAAAAACCAATAACCAACCAACCAACCAACAACAACAAACAAACAAAACCCACATCAAAAAGCCAGGTGTGGTGGCATATGCCTTTAATTCCTAGCACTCAGAAAGCAGAGGTAGGTGGATCTCCATGAGTTAGAGGCCACCCTGAGACTACATAGTGAATTCCAGGTCAGCCTGGGCTAGAGAGCAAGACCCTATCTTCAAAAACCAACCAACCAACCAACCAAACAAACAAACAAACAAAACCCACCATTAAAAAAGTCTGCCCTATTTACCCGTGGCTT
This sequence comes from Orientallactaga sibirica, assembly GCA_036365145.1. Taxonomy (NCBI): domain Eukaryota; kingdom Metazoa; phylum Chordata; class Mammalia; order Rodentia; family Dipodidae; genus Orientallactaga; species Orientallactaga sibirica. The sequence continues at coordinate 5,873,993 of JAEOAD010000042.1, read as the reverse complement.
CTGCATTCAAAAGGTTTTAAACAAGTCCTGGATCAAAAATATTGGGAATAATATATTAACATTGTTGTTACAAGGTTAGTCCTTTGCTGGTTGTATGTGTACTGAGCATTTACAGATTTTTTTCTTGTTATTATTTCCTAAATAATATAGCATAACAACTATTTATATAGCATTTACATTATATCAAATATTGTAAGTCACCTAGAGGTGGTTTAAGTGCATGGGAGGATGTGTAGGAAGTTATATGCAAACCATACCATTTTATATGAAGGGACTTGAGCATCCACAGATTTTGGTGTTTGTGGAGGTCTTGGAACTAGTCCTGCACTGGTACCAGAAGATGGTTGGCCTTGAGGGTATTTCACAACTACATAGAGGCCACTGAATTTTTTTTTTTTTTTTTTTTTTTTTTTTTTTGTAGTGGCACACGCTTTTAATCTTAGCACTTGGGAGGCAGGGGTAGGAGGATCGCCTGGACCAGGGTGAGACCCTACCTTGAAAAAAAAAAAACAATTACAAGTAGGTGCCTTTCATTGGGCATAAAGGTTGCATACCAGGGAGCAGCTTAGGAGCATGACCTGGCTGACTCAGAAAGTAACCTGGCACCTAGGGAGATGGCTCAGGGTTAATGGCATTTGCTTGAAAAGCCTGCCTGATTTGGATTTCCCAGTACCCATGTAAAGTGCACAAAGTGGCACATGCATCTGAAAGCTCACACTAACCACAGGCAGAGTTCTGGGCCACTGTGGAAAGTGCTCCCCTTGACCAGGGTGAAAATGGCTGGAGGCTCATCTAGAGTTCACTGGGGCACAAGGTCACTCCAGGCTGGCATGGTGCTCTAGCTAGAGTTGCAGTCAGCAGCTGTGGTTGCCTTAAAACTTCCTACAGGCATCCCTCCTGCATTTAATGAAGCTGGACTGCTGTGAGAGCCAGTTCAGCCAGCTGCTAAAGACTGAGGGCTGGAGAGATGGTTTAGCGATTAAGGCACTTGCCTGCAAAGCCCAAAGACCCAGGTGCACAAGGTGGCACATGTATCTGGCATTCTTTTGCAGCAGCTGAAGGCCCTGGCACGCCCATTCTCTCCCTTCCACCCTCTTTCTCTCTTATTAAATTAATATGTCCAAATTCCATCACAAATGAACGTTTCTGGGTGTGGTAGCATATGATTGTAATTCTATCACTCAGGAGAATGCCTATTTTAAGGCCAGTTTGGTACTGAATATTTTTTTAAAATATTTTTATGTATGTATGTGTGTGTGAGAGAGAGAGAGAAAAATAGAAAGAATGGGCACATTAAGGCCTCCATAGGGCCTCCAGCACTGCAAACGAACTCCAGACACATGCACCATCTTATGCATCTGGCATATATGGGTCCTGGGGAATTGAACCTGTGTCCTTAGGCACCTTAACCACTAAGCCGTCTCTCTAGCCACTCCCTTAAAAATTTTTTAAATTTTTATTTATGATCTTTTTTTTCGAGGTAGGGTCTCACTCTAGCCCAGGCTGACCTGGAATTCACTATGTAGTCTCAGGGTGGCCTTGAACTCATGGCAATCCTCCTACCTCTGCCTCCTGAGTGCTGGGATTAAAGGCATGCGCCAGCATGCCCGACTAAAATTTCCTAATGAATATCCTCCTTAAAATAAAGGGAGCAATGGCAAATGAACTCCTGTTGTGCATTTGAGTTTACGTGGGTGCTGGGGATTTGAACCCAGGCTATCAGGGTTTGCAAGCATGTGCCTTTAACCACTAAGCCATCTCTACAGCCTGTTTATTTTATTTTATTTTTAAAATGTTTTATTTTGATTTAATTTATTTATTTGACAGAGAAGGGGGGGGGAGAGAATGGGCACACCAGAGCTTCCTGCCACTGCAAACAAACTCCAAACACATGTGCCCCCTTGTGCATCTGGCTAATGTGGGTCCTAGGGAATCAAACCTGGATCCTTTGGCTTTGCAGGCAAATGCCTTAACTACTAAGCCATGTCTCCAGCCTGTTTATTTTATTTTTAAATTTTTTAATTATTTATTTATTTATTTACTTGACAGAGAGAGAGGGAGAAAGAAAGAATGGGCACACCAGGGCCTCCAGCCACTGCAAATGAACTCCAGACACATGTGCCCCCTTGTGCTAACGTGGGTCCTGGAGAATTGAACCTGGGTCCTTGGGCTTTGCAGGCAAATAAATTCCTTAACCACTAAGCCATCCCTCCAGCCCTTATTTTTTGAGGTAGAGTCTTGCTTTAGCCCAGGCTGACCTGGAATTCACTATGTAGTCTCAGGCTGGCCTGATCCTCCTACCTCAGCCTTCTGAGTGCTGAGATTAAAGGTGTGACATCATGCCTGGCTAAATATTTATTTGCAAGGGAGAGAGAGCAATCAAGATAGATTATGAATGAATGGGCACACTAGGGCCTCTTGCTGCTACAAACAAACTCCAGATGCATGCATCTGGCTTTATGTGGTGGCAGAAATATCTGACCAAAAGCAGCTTGGGGGGAAAAAAAGGTTTATTTTGGCTTACAGACTTTAGGGAAAGCTCAGTGAAGGCAGGGGAAAACGATGACATGAGCAGAAGGTGGACATCACTTCCTGGCCAACATCAGATGGGCAATAGCAACAGAAGACTGTGCCAAGCACTGGCAAGAGGAAGCTGGCTATAAAGCCCATAAGCCCACCCCCAACAATACATTGCCTCCAGGAGGCTTTAATTTCCAAATTGCCATCTGCTAGGGAGACTAGCATTCAGAACACGTAAGTTTATGGGGGACACCTCAATCAAACCACCACATGTGGGTACTGAGGAATCAAACTTGAGACACAACTCAGGCCAGCAGGCTTTTGCAAACAAGCACCTTTAGTTTCTGAGCCATCTCCCTAGCCCTCACTTTCATTCTAATTGGTCTTCTCTTATTCCTGGGCACAGCTGTGGTTTGAGCGGCCAGGGCTCACCTCCCAAAATCAATGTTCACCTGGTTTTGTCAGGGTTTCCTAGGGGGAACATTCTCCCTCAATGTATAGGAAGGGTGGTGGGTTGTTAGAGAAATAGAAGCCTCTGTTGTCAGTTCTAGCAAAAGATAGGTGGTCGAAGCAGGTCAGTGCCATCAGGGATGTTGGACCTGAAGGATATGCCAGTTTCCTCTCCCACTGAGGGCTCAGTTTACCCTGGCTTTCCAGGAGACTTGGGTTCATACTTTACCAATCTGGGACTGTGGCATATCTCTGGTCGACCTACCCTTCATAAGTAGCTTCTCTGGATATGGCCTCATCACATAGCAAGTATCCAGAACCAGGTGAGGCTTCCTTTGAGTGGTTAACCAGGCAAGGCCTTCTTTGAGTGCTCACTTTGGTTGAGGAGGCCAAGGAAAAGGTAGAACAGTGGGCTATTCATTGCACTGCTCCAACAGACCTCGTCAGAGCTTGGTCAGGTGGTGGTTGTGGTTTTTTTTCTTTCTTGAGCTGGCCCAGTGCCAGGTGGAAGAGGTTCCCTCCTGCCCTTCCTGGGTGGTCTTCAGGCTAACACCACATGAAGTAGAGTGATTGGTGTTAGATATTTAAGCATTCAAAAGGCTACTTGCTAATAAACTCTAGCACCAGCTTACCGGCCACTAGGTGATTCTGACATATGCCCTAGTGAGGGATCAGTCTCCTAGCCTATTTGGGAGAAAGGAGCTTCATGTCACCTGTTCCCAGGTGGACAACCTGAAGCTATGCACAGTTTCAGAAGGAAGGAGGAAGATTTTAGCTTTTTTTCTTCTTCTCCCTGTAGTTCCTTCACTCTTCTCAGTCCTGATAACTCATCTCTCTCCTGGCTGGCTTTCCCAGCCCCCTCCTTTGTAAAACTCAGTGTCACTGCCCTTTAATCCTTCCACTGAGGGAGCCTGTGGACAGCAGCTTCTGACTCCTGTGGTTTTGTTTCTGGTTTGAGGTCTTTTGGACACGCATGACCACTGTCATTCCTCCCTCTAGAACTTGACAGCCTTCTGGAGAGAGGTCTTCAGAGAACAGGAATCCAGGGGAGGGTTGGACTAGATCATCACTGTTTAAGGACCTGTGGGACATCTATGGTCTGGGATGGGAAAAACCCTGCTTGACAATAAAGACAGATTCTGCCCAAGACTTTGGACAGAATATGGGCCATGGATCCCAGAGCTAAGTGTGATGGTGACCATTGTGGGGAAGGCCACAAGCTTCTCTAGTAGTTCCCTATGGAAGTGATACAGCTGCCATAGGTCAGGGGAAGGCTGTTCTTAGTCCAGCCCAGGCCATGAGGTGATGTCCTAGAACTGTAGAGCACAAGGCCTAGCCTCCTTTGGGTATATGGACACTGGAGGGTGAAGGGCAGTGCTCCAGGGCGTGAGGCCTTCTGGATGGAATTCAGTGAGGGAAAACACAGCTGCCTGGCCTTTGAGTAGACTCACTGCTCCTTTGTGGAAGTGGAGAGCTTCATTTGCTTGAGAGAAAAACCTTTCCCTCAGTTCAGGAGGAGGAGAACTGATAAGGCTCCCTGGTTCCAGGCTCTTTATCTATAACTTCAAACAGTCTAGATGCTTGCCAAGTCATGGGATAGCAACTCAAGAAGGAACAGGTGCTGTGTGTGTGTGTGTGTGCGCATGTATGTTTGAGGGGCAGGTTTGAGGAGAGTGTGGACAGCTGTGCTTCAGTTCTTTTCACTCAGTGCTGATATTGGCATTTGATAAAGACTGCATCTTTTCTTTGTGTGAACTAGGCTGAGGTGGAATCTTTGCTCCTGTGGCTTTGTTCTCTGTCCAAGAAATCTGTCATCTGGAGGGGGTTTGAGGCAAAGACCAAGAATTTACTAATCTAAATGAATCTGGGGGCTGGAGAGATGGCTTAGCGGTTAAGGTGCTTTCCTGTGAAGCCAGAGGACCTAGGTCCAATTCCCTACTACCCACATAAGCCAGATGCCACAAGGTGGTACATGGATCTGTTTGTTTGCAATGCCTAGAGGCCCTGGTGCGCTTGCTGTCTCCCTCTCTCTCTCTCTCTCTGTTTCTCTCTCTCTCTCTCTCTCTCTCTCTCTCTGAATTAAATAAACTAAATGAATCTGGAATGGTAAAATGGAATTTCAGTTTTGTAAATGCCTGCCCTCTTTTCTGATGCTGTTATCTCCAGTGCCTAGCAGTTCCTGTAGTTTGCAAAAGGTTCTATCAAGATTGAGTCAATGAATGAATGTTTCTTCCCTTATGTTTGTGCTTATCATTCCTTTAACCCTGTGTGCCTTCTGTCAGTGCCATTCAGGCCTTTCACTATTCATCATCTATTTAGTACTGCCCTTTCTATGGCCTTGAGGGTTCCTATTCCCCAGCTCCCTGCTCAAACCTTTTGGGCCCCTGCCTGGTGATATTCAGCAGTATTTGTTTGCCCCTTCTCAGCCCTCTCCCAGTCCATTCCTGCCTTGGTTTCTCCTCCTGGCATTTCTGCATTCCACCCCAACCCTGACCCTCTGCTCTTCTGGGGAAGGTTTTCTTTTCTTTTTCTTTCTCTGAGGTAGGGTCTTACTCTAGCCCAGGCTGATCTAGAATTCACTATATAGTCTCAGGGTGGCCTTGGACTCATGGTGATCTTCCTACCTCTGCTTCCCAAGTTCTGGGATTAAAGGTGTGTGCCACCATACCCAGCTTGGTTATAGTTTTTAAATACTTATTTGAGAGGAGGAGAAGAGAAAGAAAGGGAGAAAGAGAGAGTGAGCTCACCAGGACCTCCTTGCCACTGCAAACAAACTCCAGATACCTGCGCCATTTTTGTGGATCTGGCTTTACATGGTCACTGGGGAATTGAACCCAGATGGGTAGGCTTTGCAAGGAAGCACCTTTAGCCTTTGAACCATCTTACTGTCCCAGAAGGGGTTTTTGAGGCAGAAACACTTGACTTGCACTGGGCTAAGCTCTCCAGATACCATTGTTGGGGGAGGGGAACATGGTTGCATCATTTGAGGGTATGTGACTTCTCCCCATCATACTTAAAACAAGCTCCTTTGTCATGGTTTTGCCTGTCTTCTCTATGCTGATCCCTCCCAATCAATGTGTACACCTTTCCCTACTGAAGTTTATGAACTACAAGTCTGGTCCTAGCCTGTCAATCAGGCCTCATTTGATGTAGATGATTATTAGTTGGTAGCATTTTTTTTTACATCCCTGCTGTGGGCAGATTCATGCACCTTCTGTTTTTATTTATTTTTATTTTTATTCATTTATTTGCAAGGAGAGAGAGAGAGAAAGGGGAGAGAGACAGACAAAGAAAATGGGCATACCAGGGCCTCCAGCCACTGCAAATGAACTTCAGATGCATATGCTACTTTGTGCATCTGGCTCTATGTGGGTACTGGGGAATTGAACCTGGGTCATTAGGCTTTGCAGGCAAGTGCCTTAACTGCTGAGCCATCTCTCCAGCCCAGATTCATATACTTTGTTTCATTTAATCTTTCTTAGGAATATTTGAAGTTAAATGTTCTTATTTTTCATTCTGATGCAAGTGAGTTCCCTGAGCAATCTGGTTTATTTATACATTGGGTCTTGGGATTAAGATTTGCTAGACCCTGCCCAGAAACAGAGCCCTTCTGACACCAGTTACAGAAATGTGATCTTCTTACCACCATGCATGTGCTGAGTACATGTTGGCCCCCAAATGTCAGGCTCCTTGTACCATCTGGGCTTCTATAACAGGTCTTTCCTCAGAGCCCAGCTGCTGCCCCTGATCTGCCTCCAGCTCCCTCTTCTCCTGTAGCACTATCTTCACATGTGCCATATGTTCTATACACCTGATAACACAAGATGCTAAGTTTCTTTTTTGTTTGTTTGTTTTGAGGCAGGCTGTCAAGGGATGGCTTTGAATTCACAACATTCCTCCTACCTCAACTTCCTAAGAGCTGGGACTAAAAACATAAGCCACCATGCCCGGCTCGAGACTCTTTAATTTGTTTCTTTCCTTCGTTCCTTCAAATTATTTATTTATTTATGACCGAGAAAGAGGCAGATAGAAAGAGAACGAACGTGTCAGGGCCTCCAGCCAATGCAAATGAACTCCAGACGCATGTGCCTCCTTGTGCATCTGGCTTACATGGGTACTGGGGAATAGAACCTGGGGTCTTAGACTTCACAGGCAAGCACCTTAACCATTAAGCAATCTCTCCAGCCCCATTCTAAGTTTCTTAAAGGCAGAAGCCATGTTTTATCTTGTTCCTTATCCCACAAATGTGTGTTATTGGAATAATGCTCAGTCATGACATCTAGTCACAATGCTTTGAGTGTATATTGTTATTAACAGTCTAGGATAAAAAGGCATACAAATGGCCAGAATTTATACAGGGAAAAATGCTCAAAAATTACTGCTCATTAGGGAAATGCAAATCAAAGTCACCCCAGGAAGAATGGCTATCAGACAGATGACAACAAGTGCTGGTAAGATTTAGAGAGAAGGGACCCTTACACCCTGTTGGTAAGAATGTAAAGTAGTACAGTCATCATGAAAAACTGGAAGTTTCTCAAAAATTAAAACTAGAAGTACCATATGACCCAGCAATCCCACTACTGGGTATATATCCCAAGGGAATGAAATATTGATGAGACATCTACACTCCCATGTTTTTTGCACAATAGCCAAGACATGGAAACCACCTTGATATCTATTAGTTGATGAATGGATTTTAAAACTGGTATATACACAATAAAATACTATCAGCCATAAAAGTAATGAAATCCTGTCATATGGGACAATACAGATGGAACTGGGACATTATGTTATATCAAATAAACTAGGCACAAAGTACCTCGTACCTCATGATCTCTCTTGGGTAGAATATAAAAATGTTGACCTTATAGAAATTGAGAGTACAGAGGCTGTGGAGAATATAGGAGAAATAGAGGAAGGATGGTTGTGGGTACTAAGCTACAGTTAGGTAGGATCAGGAAGCTGTGGTGTGCCCATTCATAATGGAGTGATTGGGATATAATAATTTTATACTATATATCTCAGTAAGCTAGAAGAGGGGACAGGAAGATGGCTTAGTGGTTAAAGGAGCTTGCTTACAAAGCCTGCCAATCTAGGTTCAATTTCCAAGCCACCCATATGAGCTAAATGCACAAAGTGGCATAAGCAGTGGCAAGAGGCATCTAGCCTTCTCACCCGCATACACATACATACATGTGGAAATAAGTAAATAAATTTTAAAAGTTAGAAGAAAGGATTTTTAGTGTTTTTTTGTTTATTGTTTTTTGAGGCAGGGTGTCACTCTCTAGCTCCATGCTGACCTAGAATTCACTATGTAGTCTCAGAATGGCTTCAAACTCACAGCAATCCTCCTGCCTCTACCTCCTGAGTGCTGGGATTAAAGGTGTGTGCACCATCACACCTGGATTCAATGTGTTTTTTTTTTTTTGTTGTTGTTGTTGTTGTTGTTGTTTTGGTATTTCGAGATAGGGTCTCACTCTAACCCAGGCTGGCCTGGAATTCACAATGTAGTCTCAGGGTAGCCTTGAACTCACAGGGATCCTCCTACCTTTGCCTCCCAGGTACTGGGATTAAAGGTGTGTGCCACCACGCCCGGGTTTAAAAAAATTTTTTTTTATTGACACTTTCCATACTTACAATAAACCATGATAATTCCCTCCTTTTCTCCTTCATAAATCCATACTCCATCATATTCCCTCCCTCTCTCCATTAGTTTCTCTTATTTTGATGACATCACCTTTTCCTCTATTATGAGGATCTTGTGAAGGTAGTGCTAGGCACTTCAAGCTCATAGATATAGAGGCCAATTTCTGTCTGGATGATTGCATGTCTCCTGAGTGCTGGGATTAAAGATATGTACCACCATGCCTGGCTTGGCTCTTACATTCTTTTTGCCACCTCTTCCACAATGGACCCTGAGCCTTGGAAGGTGTGATAGAGATGTTTTCATGCTGAGCACTCCTCTGTCACATCTTCTTACTACTGTGGTGCCTTTTGAATCATCCCAATGGTCATTGCCATCTGAAAAAAGAAGCTTCTCTAAACAAAAGTGAGAGTAGCATTAATATAAGGGAATGAACGTTAAATAAAGTGCTTACAGGGCAGTTTAGTGGACATAATATATGCATTTAGCAAGACAAGAGCAGACATTATATACCTAAGGTTCATGACCTTCCCACCATAGGCTTTTAATTAGGTTTTCAGTACTAGGTATGTATCCCCTCCCATAGAGCGGCCCTCCAGTCTAATTAGAGAGCATTTGGTTTACCTCATAACAAACATGCCATTATTGCACCTGTTGGCCCATTTGGCTTGGCTGGCCCAACTTGAGGCTTGCAGTGTCCACTGTTTTCACCACTGATGGCTCCTGTCTCCCATAGGGCTGCATGCAGTGCAGTCTTTTCTAGCTTTCTGTCAGCTGGTCTACAGGGAGGAGGTTTTCAACTCAGCCCCAGTTTGATTTCTTAGTGATTTCTTGCAGCCCAGGCATGTGGAGTCTTTAGCAATAGGGTCTTATCATCTATTCTTGGTGGAAAACCAAGGACCTTGCCAATAGCCTTTAATGTTTTTGGGGCATCAGGGACTTCCCTGGCCAACAACTCATTGGAAGGTATCCCATCCCTGGCACTGAAATTATTCTAGTAACAGTCTATCACTTCTGGATGTGCCCTTATCCAAAAAAAGTAGGTTATCATATGGCTTATTCACAATATCCTGAATTTTGATTAACCCTTCTCCAATGTTTTTTTCTATAAAGAAGTGACTATATATATATATTTTTTTTTTTTTCAAGGTAGTATCTTGCTCATCCAGGCTGACCTGGCATTCACTATGTAGTCTTAGGGTGGCCTCAAACTCATGGCGATTCTCCTACCTCTGTCTCCCAAGTGCTGGGATTAAAGGCATGCTCCACCACGTCTGGCTAGGAAGTGACAATATCTTTGAAGATAGATATATCTAACCTGATTTAAGCATTAAATGAGAGTAGGGAATACAACTCAGTGATAGGCCTAGTATGTATGAGGTTCTGGGTTCAATTCCTAGCAACACACAGTGTATACATGTGTTGAGACATCATGTGATATCCCATGAGTATATATAATTTAAAAAATATTTTCTGTTTGCTTATTTATTTATTTATTCATTTGAGAGAGAGAATGTGCCAGGGCCTCTAGCCACTGCAAATGAACTCCAGCCTAGTATGTATAGTTTTCATGTTTTGAATGCATTAAAAGTCTTAATATGGGGCTGCAGAGATGGCTTAGTGGTTATGGTGTGTGCTTGCAAACCCAAGAACCCAGATTTGATTCGTCAGGTCCCACATAAGCCCTATGCACAAGGTGACACATGCGACTGGAGTTCATTTGCACTGGCTAGAGACCCTAGTGTGCCCATTCTCTTTCTCTTTCTCTCTCTGTCCCAAATAAGAATTTTAGAAATTTTAATATGAATTTAAAAAAGCCAATATGGCAGAAAGTTAAAATCTATTAAAATTGTACAATAGTTAAAAAATAGAGGGTAGAGAGATAGTTCAGTTGAAAAAAGTGTCTACCTTGCAAGTATGAGGACCTGAATTCAATTCTCAATACTGATATAAAATGCCAGATGTGGTGGTGTACACCTGTTGTCCCAGCACTGGAGAGACAGAGACATATGGATCCCTGGGGCTTGCTGGTCAGCTATTCTAGCCTAATTGGTGAGCTCCAAGCCAGTGAGAGACCCTGTCTCAAGCAAGTGCCTTTAACCACTGAGCCATCTCAGCTCAAGAGACCCTGTCTCACTGAAGATGTACAGTGTTCCTGAGGAACACCTGAAGTTGTCCTCTGGCTTCCACATGCATAAACACATATACATACTTGCACACACATACTAACATGTCTACATACATGCACACCACACTCACACAATTAAGAAAATAAGGCACATGGTTGCAAAACCTGATAGCCTGGGTTTGATTCCCCAGTACCCATGTAAAACTGGATGCACAATGTGGTGCATGTATCTGGAATTTGCTTGCAGTGGCAAGATGCCCTAGCATGCCATTTTGTTCTCCTCCTCCCCCCCCCCGACTTGCAAATAAATAAAAATAAATGTTATAGATTGCTGTCCTTCAAAAAAAATTTTCAGGGCTGGAAAGATGGCTTAGTAGTTAAGGCACTTGCCTACAAAGCTAAAGGATCCAGGTTCAATTCCCCCAGGGCCCAGGTAAGCCAGATGCACAAGGTGGTACCTGTGGCTGGAGGCCCTAATACACCCATTCTCTCTATCTGCCTCTTTCTCTCTCAAATAAATAAATAAAAATTTTAAAAATTAAAAATTATTTTTAGCTAGAGTGTTTTCAGTGATCTGAATTTTTACCCTGAGAAGTTACATGCAGAGGACTGCTAATGGGGAACAGATAGGTGAGGCTTGGTCAGGCACTAGCTTTTGGAGGCCAAGAAAGTGAGGCCTACAGAGTTGTGACCCTAGCACTGGGTGGCCAGCCTGCAGCAGCTTCTTAATTCCACTGGTCATCTGTTTTTCTTCTGGCCAGGTAAGCATTTCAGGGCAAGAAACAAACTGGATCCCTTGTCAGTTCTGCAAAAGGGGGTGCAATGTTGGGCTCACCACCACCAGATAGGTGGCTTGACTGTGATCACCCAGTTAACCTATGAGAGAAGGCCAGAGTTGTGACTGTCACACAGCTGGAGAAGGAGACCCGTCACACACTGATCACAAGGCCCAAGGTAGCTAGGGCAGGAAGGATGATAGGGCAGGGTAGCAAGCATGAAGGTGTGAGGCAGTAACTAGAACTGCTATAGCAAGATCCATTTTGACAATCTGCCTGCAGGTGACTGGTAGGGCAGGATAGTGACTGAGTCACACAGGTTGGTTCATAGCTGTGGGGCTTTGAGCTTTGAAACTGTGGCAAGGTATTTATCCTGAGCTTTTATTTTCTTGCTTATAATACCTGATATCCAAGGCTTCTGGTGATGAAATCAGATTTTTGTTTGTGTTGGGGGTGGGGTGGGGAAGGGGGATATATGAATAAATGTGTGTATATGGTTGCACCAGGACTGTAAATAAACTCCAGATACATGCACCATTTTGTATATCTGGCCTTCCATGGGTATTGGGAAGTCAAACTCAGGCCAGCAGGCTTTGCAAGAAAGTGCCTTTAACTGCTAAGTCATATCCAGCCCTCTTGCTTGTTTTTTTTTTTTCAAAGTAGGATCTTGCTCTAGCTCAGGCTGACCTAGGATTCACAATGTAATCTCAGGGTGGCCACGAACTCATGGTGATCTTCCTACCTCTGCCTCCTGAATGCTGGGATTAAAGGCATGTGCCACTACGCCTGGCCCTCTTATTTGTTTTACTGAGCAGGATCTTATGTAGCTCAGGAAGACCTTGAACTTACTATGTAGCCGAAGCTGGCCTTGAAGCTGGCCTTGAACTCCTAATCCTTTGACCTCTACCTGGGATCATAGTTATACACCACCACTCCCAGCTAAGTGAGATAATTTTATTTTGTTTGTTTGTTTGTTTTGTTTTTGGTTTTTCGAGGTAGGGTCTCACTCTAGCTCAGGCTGACCTGGAATTCACTATGTAGTCTCAGGGTGGTCTCGAACTCATGGTGATCCTCCTAACTCTGCCTCCCGAGTGCTGGGATTAAAGGCGTGCACCACAACGCCTGGCTGAGATAATTTTAAATTTATTTATTTGCAAGCACAGAGGAGAGAATGGAAAGAGAGAATATGAACGGGTACATCACGGCCTCTAGGTGCTACAAACAAACTCCAGACACATGCATCCCTTGTGCATCTTGTTTTAAATGGGTACTGGGAAATCAAACCTGGGTCATTAGGCTTTGCATGCAAGTGCCTTAAGTGCTGAGCCATCTCTCCAGCCCACAATGAGATAATTTTTAAAGCATTTAATGAAGCAGCTGGCACGTGTAGCAAACTCATACAAATAGGCTCAGCGACCCTGACACTTTTGCCTGTGGTGTTGGGATAAAAGCAGCAATGGTAGATGGTTAGACACCTATGTGCATCTCACAGGCCTCCGGGTCTGGTTTTTTCCTGCTTGAATTTCTACATAAGATAAAAGGTCAAATTAAAGGACTGCTAAGGTATGTTTTTCTGGGGGTCAAGAACAAGGAAAGAAAACATCACCGACCATGGTCAAGGTTATGCTCTATCTGAGTTGCTCTTTATGTTCCTTCCAGAAGTTCTTTGTTGGCGAGTTCCCTCACTATATCCTTGCTCACAGTTTGGCACTTTGGGCATCAGTTTGCTCAGAAGGCCAAGTTTCTAGTATCTTTCTCCATGGACTTGTTGTGGGTATGGGGTCTTGCAGAAAAGCAATGAAAGACTGGCCAGGAACGGTTGAATTGCACATTGTTATTACGAAGTGGAATGAATTGGCAAGACGCGTTAGGCACCCACCAAGGAAAAACAAGGCACCCAGGGATCAGCAAAGTGGAAAGCCATTACTACTTTTAGGACTTAAACAGTCTCTAGAGGATATAGTGTTTCCTAAAAAATGTCAGTAAGAGCTGACAAAGTGGAGGCTGGGATGCCTAGTAAGAAATTTCCCAGTTACAGGACACAGTTGTGACCAGGACTGTGGAACTTAAGCTCTGGGAGAAGGGGACAGACTTACCCTATGTTTTCCTCTCCTGAGTGTGCTTCCTAATAACAGAGCCCATGAGGAGCCAGCCATCCATCCAGCAAGAGAGCTCAGGGGCCTGTGGCCACAGGGAACAGCTTCCCTGGGCTTAAAGCAAGCAGAGAAGAATTAGGATTCAAGGAGGTGAAGCCAGTTACTAGGGAGAGGGGAAACCCAGGTGGTGGTACACAGGGGCATGAGAGCTCTGGCCATAGCCTCCAGATCATAGCTACTTGCCACCTCAAACTTTGGTTATCCAAGAGGATGCCAAGTTTGATGCTAGCCTGGGTAGATAGTATGATCCTATATTTGCAGTGGTTGGAGGCTCTGGTGAGCTCATTTTATGCAGTACTGGGAATCAAAGCCAGGACTTTGTTTTTGTTCAGCAAGCACCTTACCAACTGAGTTACATCCCCAGCCCTGAATGTGTACTTTAAAGTATTTTTTCTTTTCTTTCTGTATTTATTTGAAGAGAGAGAGACTAGGTACACCAGGGCCTCTAGCCACTGCAAACGAACTCCAGACACATGCACCATCTTGTACATCTGGCTTACGTGGGTACTGGGAATTGAACCTGGGTCCTTAAGCTTCACAGGCAAGCGCCTGAACCACTAAGCCATCTCTCCAGCCCCAGAAAGTGAACTTTAGTTTTTTTTGTCTCTGCACCCCACCCCTTGCCATTGAACCCCTTTTTTCCAGTTAATCCCTCCTACTATGACATGTTTTTGCCCTCCTCTATCATCCATGACAACATGTTGATGGGCCCAATATTAAACAGTTCTTCTGTAGGTAATGACAGCCACTGTAAGGTCATGATTGCAACTGCCAGTTTGTATTTGAAAGATAGCATTCCAAACCTCTTCTCCCCATTGAATGTATACTTTAAATGTAGGAACCATGTGATATGTAAATTATATCTCTGTAAAACTGTTCAAAACAAAAATCCCCAACCTGGCCACAAAGGTAACAGGTTGGCTAAAAGATTGATTCCATGGGCCTGGAGAGATGGATTAGCAATTAAGTGCTTGCCTGTGAAGCCTAAGGACCCTGGTTCGAGGCTCGATTCCCCAGGACCCACATAAGCCAGATGCACAAGGTGGTGCACGCACCTGGAGTTTGTTTCCAGTGGCTGGAGGCCCTGGCACACCCATTCTCTATCTATCTGCCTCTTTCTCTCTCTCTCTGTCTGTTGCTCTCAAATAAGTAAACAATAAACAACAAAAAAAGATTGATTCCATGAGGATACTTCCCAGTCAGTTGTAACCACTGGCTCTGGCTTACCATGGCAGGTGGAGGTGCTCCCCACCATTGGCCTCTTTTTCTAGATCTTAGAGCATGGGAAGACCCTGACTTCAGTAGAACATTTGCATTCCAATTCAATCTTATTTGGTTCAATTAAGCACATTTGGAACCTACTCTGTGAACAGGCACTAGGCCAGGTTACTCTGGTGAAAAAAAACAATGGCTGTGAAATTGGATGGGAGTAAAGAGTTTGCTTCTTCCTGTGAGTCCTTCTGAGCCTCATTTTTCTTATCAGTAAAATGAGGGTTGATAATACCCCATGGGATTGTGGGGAGAGTTAAGTGAGCTAGAAGGTTCCTGGCATATAACAGGCAGGAAATGAAAGTTCCTCACCAGAATTCCTGGAGCAAGTTTTATATACCACATTTACATGACAAAAATGAGTTGAATGTGCAATAGGGCCTTCTCCACATCTTCCAGATACATTCTAAGATCCCCAGGATGCCTGAGATCTCAAATAATACATAGAAAAATATAGAGAGATGTATTTGTGTGTATACATGTATGTATATGCTATACATATATGTAGATATATAGTGTATATGTGTGTACATGTTTTTTTCCTAGTCATACAAATTTATGATAGTTTAGCTTATAAATTATATACAGTAAGAGATTAACAACATTATACTAATATTCGGTAATAAAAGTTATTTGAGGGCTGGACATGTAGCTTAGTTCAATATGTATCCAACATGCACAAGACCCCTAGATTCAATCCCTAGCACTGCATAAAACTGCGTATGGTGGCATATAGAGATGGTACTTTTGGCAGGAAGATTAGAAGTTCAAGGCCATTCTCAAATACACAGTGAGTTGGAGAGAGGACTACATGAGACCCTATCTTTAAAAAAAAGGCTGGAGAGATGGCTTAGTGGTTAAGGCGCCTGCCTGCCTGCCAAGCCTAAGAACGCCCATTCAATCTCCAGGTCCCACGTTCAGCCAGTTGCAAGTGACGCAAGCGCACAATGCTGCGTGTGCCCACAAGGGGGCACACGCGCCTGGGGTTCTTTCACAGCAGCTGAAATGGCCCTGGCGTGTCCATTCTCTCTCTCTCTGCCTCTTCCTTTCTCTCTCTCAAAAGAAAAAAAAAGGCTGGAGAGGGCCAGAGAGATGGCTTAGTGGTTAAGGTGCATGCCTGCAAAGCCTAAGGACCCAGGTTTGGTTCTCCCACTTAAGCCACCTGGAGTTCATTTGCAGTGCCCTGGTGCACCCATTCTCACTCTCTCTATATATCTCTAATAAATAAATAAAAATCAATCTTTAAAAAAAAAAAAAAAGACTGAAGAGATGGCTTAGCTATTAAAGGTACTTGCTTACAAAGCCTGACAACCTGGGTTCAGATCCCCAGCAGTCAGATGCCAAAAGTGGTGCATGCATCTGGAATTAGTTTGCACCAGGGCAGTAGGCCTTTTATATCATTATCTCCCCCCACCCTGCTTGCAAGTGAATTAACTAATTAAAAATTTTTTGATGTAGAGTCTTGCTCTAGCCCAGGCTGACCTGGAATTCACTATGTAGTCTCAGGATGGCATTAAACTCCTCCTGCGTCTGCCTCCCAAGTGCTGGGATTAAAGGTGCGCACCACCACACCTGGTTTAAAAAAAAATTTTTTTTTCAAGGTAGGGTTTCACTCTACTCCAGGCTGACCTGAACTTTACTATGCAGTCTAAGGGTGGCCTCAAACTCACGATGATCCTTCTACCTCTGCCTCCTTAGTGCTGGGATTAAAGGCATGTGCCACCATGCCTGTTTTATAAATTTTTTTCTTTCAATTTATTTTTTTATTGACAACTTCCATAATTATAGGCAATAACCCATGGTAATTCCCTCCCTCCCCTCACTTTCCCCTTTGAAAATCCACTCTCCATCATATCCCCTCTCCCCCTTAATTAGACTCTTTTAAAATTTTTTTTAATTTTTGTTTCTATTTATTTAATTATTTATGAGCAACACAGAGAGAGAGAGAGAGAATGGGCATGCCAGGGCCTCCAGCCACTGCAAACAAACTCCAGATACATGCGCCACCTTGTACATCTGGCTTATGTGGGTACTAGGGAATAGATCCTCGAACTGGGGTCCTTAGGCTTTACAGGCAAGCGCTTAACTGCTAAGCAATCTCTCCAGCCCTCTCTCTCTTTTATTTTGATGTCATAATCTTTTCCTACTATTATGATGGTCGTGTGTAGATAGTGTCAGGCACTGTGAGGTCATGGATATCTAGGCCATTTTGTGTCTGGAGGAGCACGTTGTAAGGTGTCCTACCCTTCTTTTGGCTCTTACATTCTTTCCGCCACTTCTACCACAATGGACCCTGAGCCTTGGAAGATGTGATAGAGATATTTTGGTGTTGTACACTCCTCTGTCACTTCTTCTCAGCACCATTGTGCCTTTTAAGTCATCCCAAAGTCACTGCCATCTGAAAAGAGAAGCTTCTCTAACCAAAAGTGAGAGTAGCATTAATATATGGGTATGAACATTAAGAGAAGTACTTACTGGGCAGTTTGGTGAGCATAATACATGCATTTAGTCAGACACCAGCAGGCATTATATCCCTAGGGCTTATGACTTTCTCCATCATAGGTTTTCAGTATTAGGGATGTATTCCCTCCCATGGAGCGGGCCTCCAGTCCAATTAGAGAGTGGTTGGTTTCCCCTATAACAGATATGCCACTGTTGCATCCATTGACTCATTTGGCCTGGCTGGCCAAATTTAAGGCTTGCAATATCTACTGCTGAGTATCTCCACTGGTGATTTCTCTTTCTCCCATTGAACTGCATGCAGCATAGTGGGTTTTTTTCTACATTTTTTTTTTTTACAATTTTATTTATTTTTTTATTGGGAACTTCCATAATTGTAGACAATATCCCATGGTAATTCCCTCCCTCTCCCCACTTTCCCCTTTGAAACTCCACTCTCCATCATATCCTTCCCCTCTTAATCAGTCTCTTTTATTTTGATGTCATGATCTTTTCCTCCTTTTATGATGGTCTTGTGTAGGTAGTGTCAGGCACTGTGAGGTCATGGATATCCAGGCCATTTTGTGTCTGGAGGAGCATGTTGTAAGGAGTCCTACCCTTCCTTTGGCTCTTACATTCTTTCCACCACCTCTACCACAATGGACCCTGAGCCTTGGAAGGTGTGTTAGAGATATTTCAGTGCTGAGCACTCCTCTGTCACTTTTTCTCAGCACCATGGTGCCTTTTGAGTCATCCCAAGGTCACCGCCATCTGAAAAGAGAAGCTTCTCTAACCAAAAGTGAGAGTGGCATTAATCTATAAGTGTGGACATTAAGAGAAGTGCTTACCAGACAGTTGGGTGAGCATAGTATGTACATTTATCCAGACACCAGCAGATGTTCCATCCTTATGGCTCATGACTATCCCTGTTGTAGGTTCTCAGTATCAGGGATGTATTCCCTCCCATGGAGCGGGCCTCCAGTCCAATTAGAGAGCGGTTGGTTTCCCCCATAACAGACATGCCACTATTGCACTATTTGCTCATTTGGCCTGGCTGGCCAAATTTAAGGCTTGCAGTGTCCACTGTTGAGTATCTTCACTGGTTATTTCTCTCTCTCCCACTGAACTACATGTAGCATAGCTTTTTCCAGCTTTCTGTCAGCTGGGCCACATGGAGGAGGCTTTCAGCTCAGCTCTATCAGGATTTCTTAGTGACCTTGCAGCCCAAGTATGTGGAGTCTTCAGCAATAGGGTCTTCCCATCTATTCCTGGTGGGAAACCAAGGGCCACAGCAATGGTCTGTAATGTTTTAGGGGTATTAGTGACTTCCCTGGCCAACAACTCACTGGAAGATATCCCATCCTTGGCATTGAAAATTTTCTAGTAACAATCTATGGCTTCTGAGTGTTCCATTGTCCAAAAAAATAGGTTACCACATGACTTATTTATATCCTCTTAGATTTTGATTAGCACTCCCTCCACCTTTCCTTTACTCAGTCTCTTCCTCTGACCTCACTTAGGCCTTTTCACCCCCATTAATCTGTTCTTATACTTACATATATATAATACCATCCTATTAAGTCTCCTCTCCCTCCCTCCCTTTCTAGTCTCTTTATATCCCCTTCCTTCTTTCCTTCCTTCCTTCCTTCTTTCCTTCCTTCCTTCCTTCCTTCCTTTCTTTTTTTTTGACATATATTTTATTCAGATAGCTTGGTCATACATGGTCCAAGAATATTCAAATAACAAATCAAATATAATCAGAGGTTAAAGATTGGTCTTCACATCTCTTGCCTGAGAGGCAAGGTCACTGAGAAAGCAAGCTGGTGCAGAGCAGTAAACCTTCTCCCTGTAGACCAGCCAACTGAAAGCTGGAAAAAGCTGCACTGCATGCAGCCGTATGGGAGACAGAAGTCATCAGCAGTGAAAACAGTGGACACTGAATATTCAAGTTTGGCCATACAGGCCCAGTGACTGAACGGGTGCAGTAGTGGCATGTCTACTCTTGGGGTAACCAACTGCTCCATAATTGGACTGAAGGCCCTCTCTACAGGAGGGAATACATGCCTGGTACTGAAAAACCTAAGCAAAAGTCTATGGCAGGTGAGGTCATGAGCCTTAGGGGTATAAAACCTGCTCTTGTCTGACTAAATGTATATATTATTCCCACCAAGCTGTCCTGAGGGCACTACACTTAATGTTCATGTTCACATATTAACACTACTCTCATTTCTGGTTAGAGAAGCTTCTCTTTTCAGATGGTGATGACCACTGGGATCACCAAAAGGCAACATAGTGCTGAGAAGAAGGGATAGAGGAATGCCAGCACTGAAACATCTCTGTCACACCCTCCAAGGCTCAGGGACCATTGCGGAAGAGGGGGCAGATAGAATGGAAGAGCCAAAGGAAGGGTATGACTTCTTACAATGCAATTGCCCAGACAGAAATTGGCCTTGATATCCATGACCTTGCAGTGCCTAGCAATACCTTCGCAAGACCCTCAAAATAGAAGAAAAAGATGATGACATCAAATTAAAAGAAAGACTAATGTGGGAGGCAGAGATAGGAGGATCACCGAGAGTTCAAGGCCACCCTGAGACTACATAGTTAATTCTAGGTCAGCCTGGACCAGAGTGAGACCCTACCTCGCAAAACCAAAAAAAAGAAAAAAAAAAGAAAAGAAAGAAAGACTAATGGAGAGAGGGAGGGGATATGATGGAGATTTGTGTTCTAAAGTGGAATGGCGGGAGGGGAGGGAAATATCATATGTTTTTTGTATGTAAATATAGGTGTCAATAAAAAATTAATAATTAAAAAAAGATTGGTCTTCAAACATTATAGCCAACAATGCCATGCTTGCCAATATAAAACCATATCCAGGGCTGGAGAATGGCTTAGTGGTTAAGGCGTTTGCCTGCGAAGCCAAAGGATCCTGGTTCTATTCTCCAGGACCCACGTTAGCCGGATGCACAAGGGGTACATGCATCTGGAGTTTGTTTGCAGGGGCTAGAGGCCCTAGTGTGCCCATTCTATCTCTGTCTGCCTCTCTTCTATCTCTCTCTCTCTGCTTGCAAATAAATAAATAAAAATTAAAAAAAACAAAAAACCATATCCACATTCAGTGGCCACCAAACCATTCAGTATTGCTTCCTTAATTGTAAGATGTTTGAAGGCAGCAGTTTCGGCACTCCAGATTATATTTTTCAAGCTCTGAATAGCTGTAGGGATTTCAGCAGGAACTGGCTTGGAGGAACCAGCTCAACCTTGGCATAGTACAAAAATGTGCTTAATCAAAGCTTCGAGTAAGTCACAGTATTGTTTACCAGCTCTGGGGCCATCTGCATAAGGTTATGGATGAACTGAGCCATAGCTCTAGGCTGGAAGGTCTTTCATCCCAAATAGCCTTTAATATCCCCTTTCTACCTTATTGGCCTGTGCTGAGTTTTATTCCGACTCACATAGAAGTCCAATCATTTGTAGCTAGGATCCACATATGAGAGAGAACATGTGACGTTTGGCTTTCTGGCCTTGGGTTACCTCACTAAGTATAATCCTTTACAGATCCATCCATTTTCCTGAAAATTTCTTTTCTTTTCTTTTCTTTTCTTTTCTTTTCTTTTCTTTTCTTTTCTTTTCTTTTCTTTTCTTTTCTTTTCTTTTCTTTTCGTTTTTCGAGGTAGGGTCTCACTCTAGCCCAGGCTGACCTGGAATTCACTCTGTAGTCTCAGGGTAGCCTTGAACTCATGGCAATCCTCCTACCTCTACCTCCTGAGTGCTGGGATTAAAGGCATGCACCACCAAGCCCAGCTTATAATTTCATTTTTCTTTAGCGCTGAGTAGAACTCCATTGTGTAAATGTGCCACATCTTCATTATCCACTCATCAGTTGAGGGATATTTAGGCTGGTTCCATTTCCTAGCTATTGTGAATAGAGCGGCAATAAAGATGGATGAGCAGGTATCTCTAAGGTAGTAAGATGAGTCCTTAGGATATATGCCTAGTATTGGTGTAGCTGCATCATATGGTAAATCTATTTTTAGCTGTCTCAGGAACCTGCACACTGATTTCCACAATGGCTGTACCAGATGGCATTCCCACCAACAGTGTAGAAGGGTTCCTCTTTTTCCGCATCCTCATCAGCATTTATGGTCATTTATTTTCATGATGGTAGCCAATCTGACAGGAGTGAGATGGAATCTCAAAGTAGTTTTAATCTGCATTTCCCTGATGGCTAGGAATGTAGAACATTTTTTAGATGTTTATATGCCATCTGTATTTCTTCTTTTGAGAATTCTCTATTTAGTTCCATAGCCCATTTTTTAATTAGGTTGTTTGATTTCTTATTATTTAGTTTTTTGAGTTCTTTGTATATCCTAGATATTAATCCTTTGTCAGATGTATAGCTGGCAAAGATTTTCTCCCATTCTGTAGGTTGCCTCTTTGCTATATTCACAGTGTCCTTTGCTGTACAAAAGCTTTGTAATTTTATGAGGTCCCAGCAGTTGATCTGTGGTTTTACTTACCAAGACCAATATATTGCCAAGACCAATATATTGAAGGGTTTCCCCTACTTTTTCCTCTAGCAGTTTCAGAGTTTCAGGTCTGATATTAAGGTCTTTGATCCATTTGGGCTTAATTCTTGTACATGGAGAGAGATAAAGATCTATTTTCATCCTTCTACAGATACATATCCAGTTTTCCCAGCACCATTTGTTGAAGAGGCTGTCTTTTCTCTAATGAGGATTTTTGGCATCTTTGTCAAAGGTCAGGTGGCTATAGCTACCCAAACATACAGCTGGGTCCTCTATTCTGTTCCATTGATCTACATGTCTATTTTTGTGCCAGTACCATGTTGTTTTTGTTACTATGGCTCTGTAATATAGGTTAAAATCAGGTATGGTGATACCACCAGCCTTATTTTTATTGCTCAAAATTGTTTTAGGTATTCGAGGGTTTTTGTGCTTCCAAATGAATTTTTGGACTTTTTTTCTATTTCCGTGAAGAATACCATTTGAATTTTGATGGGGATTGCATTAAATGTATAGATTGCTTTTGGTAAGATTGCCATTTTTACAATATCGATTCTTCCAACCCAAGAACAAGGGATGTCTTTCCATTTCCTAGTGTCTTCTGCCATTTCTCGCTTGAGTGTTTTAAAGTTCTCATTGTAGAGATCCTTCACTTCCTTGGTTAGGTTTATTCCAAGGTGCTTTATTTATTTATTTTTTTGATGCAATTGTGAATGGGAGTGATTCTTTGATTTCATCCTCTGTGCGTTTGTTGTTAGCATATAGGAAGGCTACTGATTTCTGTGTTTATTTTGTATCCTGCTACATGGCTATAGGTGTTTATCAGCTCTAACAGTTTGCTGGTAGAGTCTTCAGGGTCCTTTATGTATAGAATCATATCATCTGCAAATAATGATAACTTGATCTCTTCCTTTCCAATTTGTATCCCTTTTATGTGTGTTTCTTGCCTTATTGCTATGGCTAAGACTTCCAGTACTATATTAAATAAAAGTGGGGACAGTGGACACCCTTGTCTTGTTCTTGATTTTAGTGGAGAAGCTTCAAGTTTTTCCCCATTTAGTATTATGTTGGCTGTAGGTTTGTCATAAATAGCCTTTATTATGTTGAAATATGTTCCTTCTATTCCCAGTCTCTGTAGGACTTTTCTCATGAAGGGATGTTGGATTTTGTCAAATGCTTTTTCTGCTTCTAATGAGATGATCATGTGATTTTTGTCCTTCAGTCCATTTATATGATTCATTACATTTATCAATTCACATATGTTGAACCATCCCTGCATCTCTGGGATAAACCCTACTTGGTCAGGGTGAATGATCTTTCTGATGTATTTTGTATTGTTTGCCAATATTTTGTTGAGAATTTTTGCATCTATGTTCATGAGGGAGACTGGTCTGTAATTTTCCTTTTTTGTTCTATCTTTGTTTGGTTTTGGTATCAGGTTGATGCTGGCTTTGTAGAAGAGGTTTGGTAGTATTCCTTCCTTTTCTACTTTATGGAAAAGTTTGAGAAGCATTGGTGTTAGTTCTTCCATGAAGGTCTGGTAAAATTCACCAGTGAGTCCATC
The DNA here is from genome assembly GCA_036365145.1 of Orientallactaga sibirica. Taxonomy (NCBI): domain Eukaryota; kingdom Metazoa; phylum Chordata; class Mammalia; order Rodentia; family Dipodidae; genus Orientallactaga; species Orientallactaga sibirica. Next base: position 5,850,521 of record JAEOAD010000042.1, on the reverse strand, counting down.
TGGGCCTGGATGTTTTTTAGTTGGGAGTTTGTTTTTTTATATATATAACTGCTTGGATTGCCATACTTGTTATAGGTCTACTTAAGTGGTTAAACTCATCTTGATTTAATTTAGGTAGGTCAAATAAATCAAGTAAATCATCCATTTCTTTCAGATTTTCAAACTTAGTGGAGTATATATTCTTATAGTATGCCCCTATGATTTTTTTGAACTTCTCTGGTATCTGTTGTGATCATACCTGTTTCATCTCTAATTTTATTAATTTGTGTCTCTTCTCTCTTTCTTTTGGTCAGATTTGCTAAGAGTTTATCAGTCCTGCTTATCCTTTCAAAGAAGCCAGGGGTGGTAGCATACACCTTTAGTCCCATTACAATGACACACAGTTTAAACTAGGAATTGGGTTTGGACCACACTTTACCATAAGAAACTGAAAAAGTGAAAACGAAACCACTGATGGTAGGAGGACCACCACTATATCTACTTCTAAAGATTTCTACATACAAAACATGCACTCACAGGGACTGGACAGATGGCTCAGCAGTTAAAAACACTTGCTTGAAGGCCTGATGGCCCAGGTTCAGTTCTCCAGTACCCACATAAAGCCAAATGCACAAAATGGCCTGTAGCTCTGGAGTTCATTTGTATTACCAGAGGCCCTGGTATGCCCATTCTTTGTCTATCTCTCCAATAAATAAATAAAAATATTTTTTAAAGGGCTGGAGAGATGGCTTAGTGGTCAAGGTGCATGCCTGCAAAGCCTAAGGACCCATGTTTGACTCTCCAGGTCCCACGTAAGTGAGACGCACAAGATGATGCAAATGTGCAAGGTTGTACATGTGCACAAGGTGATACACGCATCTGGAGTTTGATTTTAGTGACTGGAGGCCCTGGCATGCCAATTCTCTCTCTCTCTCTCAAACAATTACAAAAAATATTTAAAAAAAATAGTGAACCAGGCATGGTGGCTCATGCCTTTAATCCAAGTACTTGGGAGGCAGAGGTAGAAGGATTGCCATGAGTTCAAGGCCACCCTGAGACTACATAGTGAGTTCCAGGTCAGCCTGGGCTAGAGTGAGACCCTACTGCAGGGGGAAAGGCTGGATAGATGGCTCAGTGGTTAAGGTGCTTGCCTGTAAAGCCTAATGACTTGGGTTCGATTCCCCAGTACCCACATAAAGTCAAATGCACAAAGTGGTGCAGGCATCTGGAATTCGTTTGCAGCAGCTGTAGGTCCTGGAACATCCATTCTGTCTATCTGGCTCTGCTTGCAAATAAATAAATAAAATATCTTTTTAAAGTTTGCACTTGGGAGGGAGGAAAGAACCATGGGATATTGTCTACAATTAAGGACGTTATCAATAAAAAATAAATTTAAAAAGCTGGGCGTGGTGGTGCATGCCTTTAATCCTAGCACTTGGGAGGCAGAGGTAGGAGGATCTCCATGAGTTCAAGGCCACCCTGAGTCTACATTGTGAATTCCAGGTCAGCGTGGGCTAGAGTGAGACCCTACCTTGAAAAACCAAATAATAAATAAATAAATAAATAAATAAATAAATAAATAAATTTTTTTTAAAAAGCATGCACTTAACTAAGCCCTAAAGAGGACACTGGGAGCCAAAGATGCTTTCTGAGGGAAGGAGGTAATAAAGCAGGACCTTACAGGGTAGGGGGAGATGCCTTTCATGTATTGTGTTCATTTTCAAATAATTAAATACATGGTGCAAATTCAGACAGTACCCCCTGTGAACAATTCCTAAAGTCTCATTCTAGAACATTCTAAATGTGTTACATTTGGTTTGACTCATGTCCCATAAACTCATGTGTTAGGAATGTTTTGTTCCTAGCTGGTGGCAGTTTGGGAGGTGGAGTCTTGCTGGAGGAGGCGTGTTGCTGGGGTGGACTTTAAGGTTTAGCTTGCTCATGTTAATTCCGCTCACTCTCCTGCATGTTCCACCTGCTGTGGCAGAGGTGATGTTCAGCCTGTTCTCATGCTGTCCTTTCCCCTGCCATCAGGGAGCGTCCCCTTGAGTCTATAAGCCCAAATAAAAACCTTTCCTCCCAACTATTTTTGGTTGGGTGCTTTGTCCCAGCCATGAGAAGGTACCTGAAACACTACATGACGTACATTTGTCTGCATAGAGGATTCCTTCTCTCATGAGCAGATCTTGACATCTTCCCTGTTGTGGTCTGTGGTGCTCAGAAGGCTTCTGCTTAGGTGTGAGTTAGAAATGTGGCCAAGTGTGCCTGGGTACCAGGTGTTGTCCATGCTGCTTTCTTGTCTCCATCAGGTTTAGCCAGAGGGTGTGACCCCTGGGGATCTCATTAGTAAGAATGGTGGTCTGTTTCCCTTCCCTGGAAGGAAGGGTACCCAGGAAGTGGAGGCTGGTGCTCTTGACCCTCCTCATACTGCTTTATCTCCTCCCCCCCATCCGCCCCAGCCATCTCTGGGTTCTTTACCCTTTTCCTGGCAGAGCTCCTGTTTCCTACTCCATCCCTGCTACCTCATTTGGGTGGAATCCATCCACAACAGCTTCTGGGGAAAGGGTGGTTAGCCTTTGCACTGTGTGTGTGTGTGTGTGTGTGTGTGTGTGTGTGTGTGTGTGTATGTATTTTTTTTTTTTTTCCCCTCCAAGGTAGAGATTGACTATAGCTCAAGCTGACCTGGAATTTACTATGTAGTCTCCACATGGCGCCAAGGCAATCCTCCTACCTCTGCTGGAAATTAAAAGTGTATGCCACCATGCCCAGCTATTTATGTTTTAAGACAGGGTTTTGTTATGTAGCCCAGCTTGGCCTGGAGCTCTTAGTCTCCTTATACTTGCCTTTTGAGTGCTGGGATTATATTTGTGTGCCTCCAAACTGCTCAGTCGTTGCCTTTATTTTGCCTTCATACATGATCAGTAGTTAGCCAGGAAGGGAAATTTCAGGTTAGAAGCCATTTTCCTTGACAAATTAAAGAATTTCTCTGTAGTTTTGTAGCTTCTCAAATTGCTGAGAAATCTAAAACCTTTCTGATTTCTGCTTGTCTTCTGCATGCCCCCTTTGACAGATTACAGGATGTGAAATTTTACAGCATGCTTTGATGTGGAGGCTCTGAGCTAGTTTTTCCCTGTGTATCCTGGGAGGTCTCTGAGTTGTTTTATTTTTTCCTCCTTGCTTTTCACGGTTTCCTTTTTGTGAAACTCTGTATTATTTAGCTTTTGTATCTCTGAAACTGACCTTCTAATTACTTTTCTACTCCTTGCCTACACTCTTTGACTTCTTTACTTCAGTTTCTGGATTTCCTTTCATCTTACTTCCAGTCCTTTTATTGAGTTTTGTTTTTGTTTTAATCACTTTTTAAATTTCCAAGAGCCTTTTTTTCCTGGGTGTTTTTTTAAAAATACATGTATAATATCTATTGTTTCAGGGATATAATCTTGTCTTATTTCTCTGAGGATATGAATGCCATTTTTAAATTTTTCCCTGCACAGTCTACTTCCTCCAAATTGCTTTTCTGCAACTTTCTTTTGGTCTCTATCTTCTTTGAATAAGTCAGCCCAGTGGTCTTGGTTTGTCTGTGCATTTCAGTATTAGGGGGCTTAAAAGCTGCCTGAGCCCAGGCATAGTGGCCCACACCTTTAATCCCAGCACTTGGGAGGCAGAGTCAGGAGGATTGCTGTGAGTTTGAGGCCACTCTGGGACTACAGAGTGAATTCCAGGTCAGCCTGGGCTACAGTGAGACCCTACCTTGAAAAAATCAAAAGCAAACAAAGCATCTTGAAGTCTTCCCTTCTCCCTTGCTGGCATTCTGGGAGTGGAATGTGGCAGGGAGCCCAGTACATAGAGTCACCATTCGTGTCCCCCCAACCCCCGTTTTTTTTTTTTTTTTGTTTTTGTTTTTGAGGTAGGGTTTTCACTCTAGCCCAGGCTGCAGAATTTACAATTCACTATGTAGTCTCAGGGTGGCCTCAAACTCAGGGCGATCTTCCTACCTCTGCCTCCCAAGTGCTGGGATTAAAGGCATGTGCCAACATACTGGGCTTCCTCTCCCATTTTTGACAAGGTTTATAGCCCCTCTGTTGTGTCTTGTACCCTAGCCCAAGTTCAGAAATACTTGCTTTCTTTACCTTCCTTTTTTTAAAAAAATTATTTATTTATTAGCAACAGAGAGAGAGAGAGAGAGAGAGAGAACGGGCGCATCAGGGCCTTTAGCCACTGCAAAGAAACTCTAGATGCATGCTCCACCTTGTGCATCTGGCTTACGTGGGTCCTGGGGAATCAAGCCTTGAACCAGGGTCCTTAGGCTTCACAGGCAAGCACTTAACCACTATGCCATTTCTCCAGCCCCTTTACCTTTCTTTTTAAAGAGTTTGTTTATTTACTTGTTTGTTTATTTGAGAAAGAGAATGGGCACACCAGGGCCTCTAGCTGCTGCAAACGAACACCAGACACATGCACCAACTTGTGCATGTGGCTTTATGTAGGTTCTGGTGGTGGTGAAGGTAGAACCTGGTGGGTTATCAGCTTTCTCAGTGAGGTGGTTTAACCTGAGCTCTGTTCCTGCTGCTGCCCTGGTTATGTTCCTGTTAACACCTCTCCAGTTAGCTCTGTCCTTGAGAGTTTATATCTGTGTGGAAATCTGGCAGGCACAGTGTTTATGCCTATAATCTGACTTTGTCTCAAAACAAGTAAACAATAACACCTCTTTCCTAGAGGAACCGCAGGAGAGAGAAACATTGCGTGCTTAACTCAGATTTGAGGGGATTCACACATCAAGGAGGGGAGAGTGTTCCATGTGGGAACTTACTGGAGTCAGGGAGACAGTGATTGGAATGTTTGGGAACAAGATTGGTGACAGTTGGGCTGGACATACTGGACGCAGGAGTCAGAGGAACAATGAGAGGCAAGGCTGTGCTAGGGCATACCTAGCCTAACACTGCCAGAGGATGTGTCAGTGGCTCATGCTGTATTGATGGTTATAAGGATATAGTCAGAAGAGGATAATGTGGGATGGGTCTGTAGAAATGGAAGAAGAAGGAGTTGTAAGGGAATTAAGAGGTGAAACTAATAGGATTTCTTAAGTAGATAATGGGCAGAGGGAAGAAAGAGCAGAAAATGGCCCCAAAGCTTAGTCCCTGGGGAAATGGTAGTGAGGAAGACAGGAAGTGTTGGCCTGGTTTTGTGGTGCACCAGTGAATACATGCATGTGTGTTGTTTGAGTGGAGGCAGGAAGGGGCAGGAGAGGGAAGGGAATGATTAAGTTCTGCTACCTAGTAGGTCTTTAGCATATAAATTAAAAAGCTGTAGTTTTTTTTTTTTTTTTTTTTTTTTTTGTTTTGTTTTTTTTTTTGAGGTAGGGTCTCAGTCTAGCCCAGCCTGACTTGGAACTCCCTCTGTAGTCTCTCTACACTTCAATTTGTGAAATCTTATGTTATGTTGGTCGGGAGGGGAGAAAGAGGAAGTCAGGAGAGAGTTATCAAGGGTAACAACAAGGAAATCAGTCTCTTGAAAGACAGAAGAACAATTTTCAAGTTGTTCAAAGTGATTATCAAAAGCATTTTTATTTTGTGATGCTCATAGATTAATTAGTGCTGCCAGTGGTGTCTGAGGTACCTTAAGAGATCGACAAAGGGGCTGTTTCCTCTTTTCTTTAGCTCATCCCCATGTTTTGGCTGAATTAAACCCTCTGTGTACTAAGGTGTTAAAGAAAGAAAAGGCGCTTCTTTGAGTTTTGTAGCTAAAGGGAAAGTAGAGAAGGGACTGTGTTCACAGCTCTGCCTTCCTGTCTCCAGTCCCCTTGGGGATACATGTGCCATCATAGGAGTGTCTGTCAGTGATGGCTTCGGGAGGAGAGAAAGGGCTCTGATCAGAGAGTTTTCCAGTTTCTGGGGAATCAGTATGCTCACTGTGGCCAATTTCTGGCTACTGATGTGATGCTATTGAATATATAACTAAAAAACAATGTGCACAGTCAGGTGGGCCAGTGAGATGAGCTGGACCCAAGCAGGTCCTTGCTGACAGCATGGGCAGCTGGGCCTCATCATTGAGATGATCTGACCTGTTCTGAACACCATCTCAGAAACAAGGTCTCACTCAGCCCCAGCCTCTCTGACAGGCTTCTGCTATTTTCTTCCTCTCTTTTTTCTGCCCCACTTGGCAGCACCCACAGATCTAGTATTAATACTAAACACTACTTCAGTTATAGAAAGTCACCATAGAGTCATGGCTGAGGTGCCAGGCAGTGGTCTGAGCTCTTTACATGCCTCAGTTCATTTGTTCTCTGTACCAACCCTCTTAGGTAACTATTATGGTTATCTCTGATTTCTTTTTTTTCTTTCTTTTGTTTATTTATTTATTTTTATTTTATTTTATTTTATTTTTTATTTTTTATTTTTTATTTTTATTTATTTGATAGAGAAAGAGGGAGGGAGAGAGAGAGAGAGAGAATGGACATGCCAGGACAGACGTGTGTACCCCCTTGTGCAGCTGTCTTACATGGGTCCTGGGGAATCGAACCTGGGTCCTTTGGCTTTGCAGGCAAATGTCTTAACCACTAAGCCATTCCTCCAGCCCTATTTTTGTTTTTCTGAGGTAGGATCTCACTGTAGCCCAGGCTGATTTGGAACTTACTCTGTAGTCCCAGGCTGGCCTCAAATTCGTATCAATCCTCCTACGTCTGCCTCCTAAGTGTTGGGATTAAAGCCGTGTGCCACCACTCTTAGCTTGGTTATCTCTGATATTACAGATGAAGAAATTGAGGCCCAGAAGTGAAGTAGTCTCCCCAGAGTCTGTGGACCTGGGTTTTCCCTGTCCTGTTACACCAACAGCTAGGAATTCTACTTACCAATTTCTTTTCTTTTAATGGTCCCTCCCCCACAGGGTCTCTATTCTGCTGACTCATTAGAGTTGTGAGATAAAAGACCTGTTTTAGTTATGAATATACAACGATTAATTTCCCAGCATAAGTATGCCAGGGTATTGTATGGGATATACCTATATTTAACCTTTTTATTGTTTAGCTGAAATTTAGGGGTTTAAATTTTTTTTAATTTTTATTTATTAATTTACAAGCAGAGAGAGATAGAAGAGAGGTAGGCAAAAAGAATGGGCACATCAGGGCCTCTAGCCACTGCAAACGAACTCCAGATGCATGTGCCCCTTCGTGCATCTGGCTTATGTGGGTCCTGGAGAATCGAACCGGGATCCTTTGGCTTTTGCAGGCAAACACATTAACTGCTAAGCCATTTCTCCAGCCCAAATTTAAGGTTTTTGTTTTACATTTTTGTCAGTGCGGGGGAGGGGGATGATTGAACCTAGGGTCTTTACATGCTAGGCAAGCACTCTATCACTGAGCTCACACCCTCAGTCCCTCAGCATTTTACATTTTAATTTGCTGATTCTGGCTACTGTCAACCTGGTAGGAAGCTTTTCCTACTCCTCTCTTTCGAGATAAGTCTCATATAGGCCAGGCTGCCTTTGAACTCGTCTCCTTGCCTCTGTCTCCCAGGTTCTGGGATTATAGGCATGAATCACTGGCCTTTACTTGCTTGGTAAGAGTCAGGAACAGCAAAGAGTAGAAGCCACAGCCAGCTGCTCCATTTTTCTGGCCTGTGATACTGAGCACCAAACCTGAGTCTGGTGCATTTTAAACTAGAATATAATGTCTGAGACCTGACTTCTGCTCTTTTCCTCTAAAGGAAGATTATTAGGGCCTGATGTGGTGCCCCATACTTGTAATCCCAGAGGCAGGAGGCCCAGAGGCAGAGGCAGGAGGATCGCTGCAAATTCAAAATCAGCTTAGTCAGTTATAGCAAGTTCCAAGCCAGCCAGGGCTACTTAGTGAGACTGCCTTAAAACAACAGCAAAACAGAGCATTGTATAGAAACATGCCTGAATACAGACGGCAAAGTGCCTCACGTTCCTTCTCCAAGGTGAGATGAGATGATAATCACAGCAGAAATCACTTCTGTAGTCAGTTTAACATTTTGCTATTCCAGAATAATCACTTGACCTAAACCACTCATTTGGAAAAGTTCTTTTAAACCCCCTGAGAGGGAAATGCCACTGCATCTCTAATCGGAATCTTTTGCTGATCAGAAGGGGCCAGCCAGTTTTTCTTCACGTCTAATCTTTAGTGCAATTTGACCTCATTATTCAGAGCTCCTGGAGCAGCTGCGAAGATAGGCAGTTGTGATGTTAGTAGGAAGTTGTGTTGTCTGCACATGAAGCTGCCCCCTCTCTCTCTCTTTTTTTTTTTTTTTTTCGAGGTAGGTCTCACTCTAGCCCAGGCTGACCTGGAATTCACTGTGTCATCTCAGGGTGGCCTTAAACTCATGGCAATCCTCCTACCTCTACCTCCTGAGTGCTGGCATTAAAGGTGTGTGCCACCACGCCCAGCTTCCCTTTGCTCTTTTATGGATATGCCTCTTGAAAGGTGACAGCCAGGCCTCTCAGCCTAGGTGTCAGAGTGAAAGGCTTATTTTATTAGTTAGCCTTTCCAGGTTCTGATGTGTCAGTGCACTGGGTCATGTCTCTGGCCAGAAATTGGGATGTTTTACAACCCAGATTGCCCCAGAAGACTGAGACACTTTTCTCTTGAGAGAAGATGTTCTTCATCCACATCAGAGCCAGTCTTTTACTTGAGGCTGGAGCCTCCTTCTCAGACTTGCTCTATCTCTTATCCCCTTCCTTATTCCTTCACTCCCTCTTTGCCTCGAACCTCTTTCCTCTGCCTCTCCTAACACTTGCTAAGCATCCTCCTAGCAGGAAGGTGTCTGCTACATACATAATGGAGAACAGATTCATGCCTAGAATACATAAAGAGGTACTACAACTTGTAAAGAAGAAGACAGCTAGGTCAGTAGAAAAACAGGCAAGTAATATGAACAAGCAATTCACAAAAGAGAAAACCTAAAAATTTGTCCACAACTTTGAGAAGATATCTAACTTCACTAATAATAGGAGAAATGAAAATTAAAATAAGACATTTGCCGGCCATGGTGATGAATGCCTTTAATCCCAGCACTGGAGAGGAAGAGGTAGGAGGATCATTGTAAATTCTAGGGAGGCAGAAATAGAAGGATTACTGTGAGTTTGAGACCAGCCTGGGCCTATATAATGAATTCCAGGTCAGCCTGGGCTAAAAACCCTACCTGGGAAACACACAAACATACCCAAAACCTCACACCATCTTATACCTACAAGATTGATAAAAATGAAGATCTGATTATAGGAGTCAATAATGATATAGGGAAGTAGAAGTCTTGGTGTACTTTGGTGGTTGTGAATAATTATTTTTTAGAGTTATTATTATTATTATATTTTTATTTTTTTGGTTTCCCGAGGTACAATTTCTAGCTCAGGCTGACCTGGAATTCACTATGTAGTCTCAGGGTGGCCTCGAACTCTCAGCAATCCTCCTACCTCTGCCTCCTGAGTGCTGGGATTAAAGGTGTGTGCCACCACGTTTGGCCTATATTTGCAATTTTGATATTAAAAATGTATCTAGTGGGGGCTGGGGAGGTTGCTCAGTGGGTAAGGCACTTGCTCCACAAGCCTGCCAACTAGAGTTCAGATCCCAGAACCCATGTAGAGCTAGATGCAAAAGTGGTATATATGGCTGTAATCCCCAAACACCTACAACATTGTGAGGTGGAGTCAGGAGAACCCTGAAGCTCACAGGCCAGGTAATCTGGCCTTCCCAGTGACAAAACAACAAGAGAGACCCATCTTTCAGAAGAGGACTAACACTCCAAAGTTGTCCTCTGACCTCCACATGTGTGCAGAGGCACACTATCATCACACACACACACACACACACACACACACACACACACACACACGTGAATTAAAATTTATTTACTGGGGGCTGGAGAGATGGCTTAGCAGTTAAGGCGCCTGCCTCCTAAGCCTAAGAACACTGGTTCCAATCACCAGTGGTTCCAATCTCCAGGTCCCACATTTAGCCAGACGCAAAGTGACACAAGGGCGCAATGCCACACTTGACCACAAGGGGGCACATGCATCTGGATTTCGTTCACAGCAGCTGAGAAACTGCTGGCGGGCCCATCTCTATCTGTCTCTCTCTCCATCTCTCTCTCTCTGTGTCTCTCTCCAAAAATAAAAAAAATTTATTTACTGGGCCTGGAGAGATGGCTTAGCGGCTAAGTACTTGACTGTGAATCCTAAGGACTCCAGTTTGAGGCTTGATTCCCCAGGACCCATGTAGGCCAGATGCACAAGGTGGTGCATGCATCTGGATTTTGTTTGCATTGGCTGGAGGCCCTGGCGTGCCCATTCTTTCTCTGTCTGCCTCTTTCTCTCTCTGCCTCTTTCTCTCTCTATCTAAACAACAACAAAAAAAAGTATTTACTGGGCTGGAGAGATGGCTTAGCAGTTAAGGCGCTTGCCTGAAAAGCCTAAGGACCCATGTTCGATGGTCCAGAACTCATGTAAACCAGACACACAAAGGTGAGGCAAGCATAAGGCCACACATGCCCATTAGGGATGCAAGCATCTGGAATTTGATTGCAACAGCTGAGGCCCTGGTGCGCCAGTTCTCTCCCTCTGTCTCTCTCTAAAACAGAAAAATAAAAACAAAAAAAAAAGTATTTATTTTCTGAGCAATCTACTCCAGTTGTAGGTTTGTGTCCTAGAGAATTTTTTTGGTTTTTTGAGGTAGGGTCTCACTCTAGACCAGGATGACCTGGAATTCACTATGTAGTCTCAGAGTGGCCTCAAATTTATGGCATTCCTCCTACCTCTACCTCCCAAGTGCTGGGATTAAAGGCGTGTGCCACCACACCTGGCTTTATATACATCTTTAATACAGGGTCAAAGTTATTCATTTTTAACTTTTAATTTATTTGCTTTTAGTTTACCTTTTTGAGATATGTGGCCTCAAACTTGCTATGTAACCAAGGATAACTTTGAACTGCTGATCTTCTTGCCATCACCTCCTAAGTTCTGAGGTTACGGGTGCAAAATTAAAAAAAAAATTATTTTGGGGTTTTTCAAGGTAGGGTCTCACTCTAGCTCAGGCTGTCCCAGAACTCACTAAGTAGTCTCAGGGTGGCTTCAAACTCACAGCAATCCTCCTACATTTGCCTCCTAAGTGCTGGGAGGAAAGGTGTGCACCATCATGCCCAGCTTTTAAAAAATATTTTATTTTTTTATTTTTTAGAGAGAGAATTGGTACACTAGGGCCTCAGCTGTTGCAATTAAACTCCAGATACTTGTACCACCTAGTGGGCACATGTGATCTTAAGCTTGCTTCAACCTTGTGCATCTGCTTTACATGGGATCTAGAAAGTTGAACATGGGTCCTTAGGTTTCACAGGCAAGCACCTTAACTGCTAAGCCATCTCTCCAGCCCAAAATTGAACATTTTCATTGAATTTTTATTGTGGCTTGTCAGTCATACATAAATAAGTAATTCGTATAATGAGTTTTATGTACCTATTGTCCAACCTCAACAATTATAATTTCATAGTGTAGTTCTTTGTTTTCTTTTGGTTTTTTGAAATAGGGTCTCACTCTTAGCCCAAACTGACCTGGAATTCACTATGTAGTCTCAGGGTGGCCTTGAACTCATGGTGATCCTCCTACCTCTGCCTCCCGAGTGCTGGGATTAAAGGCATGTGCCACCACGCCCAGCTACCAGTATAGTTCTTTCTAGCTAAAAAAAATTTAAAGTAATCTTTGTTTATTCAACACTCTTAATACCCCAACACTCTTTTTGTTTTTTTTTTGGTTTTTCGAGGTAGGGTCTCACTCTAGCCCAGGCTGACCTGGAATTCACTATGTAGTCTCAGGGTGGCCTTGAACTCATGGCAACCCTCCCACCTCTGCCTCCCAAGTGCTGGGATTAAAGACATGTGCCACCATGCCTAGCTACCACAATACTCTTAATACCATAGACAGAGATGTTTATAAGCAATAAATGACAATTTAAAAAATATGTAAATCTATGTGCACCAATGTAGATAATTTAAAATACTATATTGGGGGCTGGAGAGATGACTTAATGGTTAAGGCGCTTGCCTGCAAAGCCAAAGGACCAAGGTTTGATTCCCCAGGACCCACATAAACCAGACGTACAAGATGGCATGTGTTTGGAGTTTGTTTTCAGCGGCTAGAGCTGTGTGCCCATTCTCTCTCTGCCTCTTTCTGTCAAATAAATAAAAAAATTTTTAAATGCTATATTGGGGGCTGGAGAGATGGCTTAGCAGTTAAAGGTGCCTGACTCCTAAGCCTAAGAACACAGGTTCCAATCTCCAGGTCCCACGTTTAGCCAGATGCAAAGTGACACAAGGGCGCAATGCTGCACTTGACCACAAGGGGGCGCACGCATCGGGATTTCGTTCATAGCAGCTTAAAGGCTGCTGGCGCGCCCATTTCTATCTGTCTTCCTCTCCCTCTCTCGCTCTCTCTGTCTCTCTCCAAAAAAAAATATTATATTGGGTTAACAAGAAGCAAGTTAAATAATGAATATATCATTCATGATGAAAATTAAAACCCATATTCATGGTTAAGGGTGCACGTGTTGAGTCAATCAAGGGAACTATAGCCAGCAATGCAGGCTTGTGGTAGCCCAGGGAGAGAAAGGAGCAGTGGGAGTGGGGTTTGGAAAAGCCCCAGGTAAACTGCAATGTTTGTAGAGTGTGTTCTCTCCTTCGGTGTGTTTACCTCTTATTTACCAAAATAATGTCAGATTGTGCTAGCCTGCCATCCTCCCCAGGGCTGGCTTCTGGGTCAACCCTTACCTCTTGCTTCCAGTCTCATTCCATCCTGTTTATTGATTTGCTGTTTTCTTTGAGATTTTTGGTTCATTTTTACTGTCTTCATCCAAGCCCAGACACATGCCCCCTCCCTCTGACCTCCCAGCATGGTTATATATGTGTATTTCCAGATCTTCAATTATTCAAATTAAACAGTCACATCTGAATACAGAGAACATATACTGTCATGGCATTTCCTTGTCTAACTTCTCATTTTCCTGAGTTGGTGTCTGCTCATTCCTTCATCCCCCCCCCCCCTTAGCTAGCCTGCCTCTTTGTTGTTAACTGCCACCTCTCCCCTGAGAGCTTCAAGAGTCTTTTACCTTGTAAGTCTGCAGTTGGCCCTGCAGGCCTGCTGGGCAGCAACGTGGGGCTTCCTGTTGCTCGCCTTGGTCATTCCCTTTTCCCCCTCTGCTGGCTGCCAGGGATTGGACTGTGTCTTCCTCACCCATGGCTTATTTGCTCTTTTGTTTTGTTAGTGCCCATCCTGAGTTGCCCAGGCATCAAGGCATGGAAGATAAACCTGCTGAGGCAGGGCATAGCTGTAAAGATCTATATTTTACAGATATTGATTAATTAAAACAGGATAAAAAGATAGGAAATTAAGGGGACTCGGAAAGGGAAAAGAGCCATTCACTCCCAAATCTGATTCAAGCAGCCCAAAAAAAGTCACACCAGCTGAGAGTAAGAATTCCAAGAGAAGTATTTCAAATAATAATGTTAAAATAGCAATATGCCATGCTTAAGTCCTAAGCATATATGACCAAATATGACCTTCTTCCTTTCCCAGCTATAAACTTGATATTTTCTGGAATCTCATGAACAAGACTATAAATTCCATTTACAGTAAAAGACATGTCTTGACTCCTTTTTGCAACCATTGTGGCCCATGTTTTTGCCTTATCAGATTGTAATTCTATCCATGGTCCTTTGATCTCATTTACCAAAAGAGGGAGAAGGGCTGGAGAGACGGCTAAGCGGTTAAGACCCACGTAAGCCAGATGTGCAAGGGGGCGCATGCATCTGGAGTTCATTTATAGTGGCTGGAGGCCCTGGTGTACCCATTTTTTCCTCTCTCTCTCTCTCTCTCAAATAAATAAATAAATAAATAAATAAATAAATAAATAAATAAAAGTATTTATTTTAAAAAAGAGAGAAAAGATTATTAGAAACTGACAAGGTCATTTCAGGAGCCACTCAAATCATATAAATGGCTACTGCTAAGGCGCTTTAAAAGTACAATTTTTTTGAGACACCTACACCCACACGTGGTTGTGTACTATCCTTTCCCTAAATGCTTCTCTATTAATCATATACTTAAATCTGTTACCTGTGTTTAAAAAAAAAATCTCTTTATTAAACCCTAACTCTTGTTTCATACTGACTCATCCTGAAATTCTTTTCTGTGGCAAAGTCAATCTCAGCTTCACCTGAGGAGTAGAGGTCTCTAAGAAGAACTGCTGAGTAGCTGAAGGCAGCAGTGTGGAGCTGTCTCACCCTGTGCCCCACTGCTGTTGACATGATGGTCTGACTGGGTAGAGAATTGCAGATTGGGAAGTACTTCCCTCACAAGTTTGACAACATTGCTCCAGGAGCCTCTGGCTGCAGTGGTGTCCTGTTGCAGTCTGTTGAATATGACCCTTCTTTCTGCTTAGAAGTGTAAGAGGTTGAGCTATCCCCACAGAAATGAGGTTCTAATCTCAATGTTACCTTACAAGAAAATGGGATCTTGTCACAGGACAATTATCCAAGGTTATCCATTAAAACAATTACAGTGAAAAGGTGGTGTGGTGGCAGAGGCAGACATTGAAACAATGTGGCTCCAAGCCACAAGGAATATTAGCTGCCACCGGAAACTGCAGAAACAAGAAGTGGGTTCTCCCCAGGGCCCCCTGAGGGAACACTGCCCTGCCCATATCAGGATTTCAGCCTGCTGATGCTGATTTCCAGCCTCCCTCACTGAAAGGATACATTTCTATTGTCTGAAGTCACCAAGTTTGTGGTAATTTGTCACCATCACCATAGGAAAGGACTACAGGAAGCTCATGGGGTTCCTTTTGATCCTTTCAGGTGGGACTTTCAGCAGCCTACAGTCACAGAGCTTTTTCAACACCAAATGAAATGGGTGTCCTTTAGTTCAGGGACACCACCGTGGACAGTTCCCCCTGGTTTTCTCCCACTTTGTATTCCCACGTAGCTGGATATTGGAATCACTGGATAAGTCTTACTTTCCCCTATTTTCCATATGTTAGCCTTTCTGGGTGATGTCTTGAACTGTCTTGTAATTATTCTACTTGTTACATTTAAAATTTTCTGCAACCCTATTTTTAATTTCCTAGAACTCTGTCTTGTTGCTTTTTTTTTTTTTTAAATAACTACCGCCTCTTAATGGATGCAGTAGCTTTTCTTGTTTCTCCATGGAGATTAATTATAGTTTTTCTCAGCGTCTACTCTCTGTATTATTTTTCTCTTCAGGATCTCCAGATTTTTTTTTTTCCAATTTGTTTTGGTGATTTACTCAAATATGTGGTGGTGTTCCACTGATTATTCTTATGAAAGATTGTAATCCCAAAGCCCAGTGGGCAGTGTGAGCAGGCTGGAGTTTGGAGAAAGTTATAGATATGGGAAGTGGTTCTCTCCCTTGGAGAGGAGATTGTGAGTAGGCAAAAAGTCTGCAGCTACAGGACTTCTGTCCCAGCTTTTTTGTTTCTGTGTTAGTCAGCTTTCTGTCACTGTAACAAATCCTGCAATAATGAATTTGCAATGAGAAGAGATTTATCAGCCAGTGTGGTGGCACATGCCTTTAATCCCAGCACTTGGGAGGCAGAGGGTAGGAGGATCACCATGAATTCAAAGCTACCCTGAGACTACTACCCTGAGACTATAAAGTGAATTCCAGGTCAGCTTGGGCTAGAGCAAGACCCTACCTTGAAAAAGAAAAGAGAGAGAGAGAGGTTTATCTTAGCTCACAGTTTCAGAAATTTTCGTTCATAGTTAGTCAGCTCTGTTTCTTTTGGGCCTGTTGTAAGGCAGTACATCATGGTGGGAGCATGAGGCAGAGCAAACCTGTTTATCTTTTTTTAAAATTTATTTATTTTCATGTGTCTCTGTGTATGTATGTATATATGGGAATACTGAGATCTCTTGTAGTTGCAAACAAACTCCAGACTCATGTGCCATTTTGTGTTAAACTTTATGTGGGTACTAGGGAATTGAACCTGGGTCATCCGGCTTTGCAAGCAAGTGCCTTTAACTACTGAGTCATCTCCCCAGCCCTAAACTGTTTACCTTATGGCCAGGAAGGGAAACAGGGAGACCAATCCCATAGTGCCCTTGAAAAACACCTCCCAATGCCACTAGACCTTACCTTCTAAAGACTCTACTGCTTCTTCATAATGCTACTCTGTGGGACAGCCTTTAACCCATAGGCCTATGGAGGGCGTGGAAGGTCCAAGAGAAAATCCTTTGACTTGTTGCCTGGGGGTGAACCCCTAGAGAGGGACCTAGTCTGTCTTCAGAGAGGGCTTTTGCATGGCAGTTGGGCAGGGTTGTGGATTCTCGTGACTGGGATATGCATCCTGGCCTTGACACATCCTGGCAGCAAGTCTAGAGCATGCAGCTCGACCTGTGTTGCCAGTGTCTGTTTCCACCACTGTAGACCTGGGAGCAGCAGGTGACTCTCACAAAGGTTGTTGTGAGGAGTCAGTAAGCGAGTGTGCAGGGTGCTCAGGAACCACAGGCATATCAAGGACTGTCATTGCACTGGGGACTAGGGAATCACCAGGCTGTGTTGAGAAAAGTTATCTGGGGAGATTCGGTTCCCTTAAACTTTACCCTGGCTTTTTGACACCCTACCCTTTGCTCCAATTTCTGAGGCACCAACATAAACTTCTGAGCTTCCCAGAGATCTGCATTCACCTCCTGGGTGGTTCTTCCCTCTGTGTTTGTTCTCCACCCCCCTTGGTCATGACCATATGTCCACATGTTACCCATCTTCAGAGTGTTACCTCAGTTTTCTGTTGTTGGAGGCCAGTATCACCTAAATAGTGAGTTCCAGACCAGCCTCCTGGACTAGAATGATACCCTGTCTCAAAAAAATGACAAAAGAAAAAAAATTAGGAAATCCCTAACTGATGTTTAGTGGGATTAAAGATTGTTACAATCTTTTTTGTTTTTGTTTTTGTTTTTTCGAGGTAGGGTTTTAC
This sequence comes from Orientallactaga sibirica, assembly GCA_036365145.1. Taxonomy (NCBI): domain Eukaryota; kingdom Metazoa; phylum Chordata; class Mammalia; order Rodentia; family Dipodidae; genus Orientallactaga; species Orientallactaga sibirica. Next base: position 5,833,555 of record JAEOAD010000042.1, on the reverse strand, counting down.
TATAGCCCAGGCTGACCTGGAATTCACTCTGTAATCTCAGGGTGGCCTCGAACTCATGGCAATCCTCCTACCTCTTCCTCCCGAGTGCTGCGATTAAAGGCGTGTGCCACCACGCCCGGCTAAAGATTGTTACAATCTTGTCCTCCCCTTCCCTCTCCCCCCTAAGACTGCTCAGACTCCAGGGAGCCTTGTGTCACAGAATCTGTTGGCCAAATTTCTAGCTTCTCAGAGCTCTGCTGCCTCGCTGCTGTTCATCTTCCTCAGGGTCGTGTGTTTCATGATAGCCCCTGGGCTGGGCCCTGGCTGTCCTCTTTGTGTTGTGTCCCTGTCAGGGTGTTTCCATGTTTTCTCCCTGGGGATGACTCCCCATCTCTAGCTCCATGTCACAGCTCTCCCTGGATGTGAGGCTCACATGCAGCTGCCTTTTTGCCCTTTCTAGCTGAAATCTGGCAACTCTCTGGGTTTCTTGTTGAGCTTCCTGGCTTCTGTCTCCATCTGCTTCTTAGTCTTTGATTTGGTATCACCATCCTTGTTGTAACACAGGAACCCAGAGTTGTTCCCTGCTGCCTCTTTGCCTCCCATCTAATAGGCACTGTTGGTTTTGCCTTGCATTTCCTGCCCAGTCACCTCATCTGTTCCCTCCTCTCACCCCCAGCTCAAGTTGGGTCCTCATTATCTCTCTCTGGCATTAGAATGTCTTCCTGACTTACCTCCCACCTCCAGTCTTTCCTTCTCAAATCCAGCTTCCTCCTGCCTTCAGAGTGGTCTCTCTGCCAGTAGCACATCTGTTTCTCCCCTGTGATACCCTGCGTTTGAGGTGCAGCCCACGCTTCCTGCCCAGCATGCGTGCTTTCGAGGTCAGTGTCTATCTATCCTTGGGCTTCTCTTGAGTGCCTTTCCTCTCTGCCACACTAATACCCTGGCCAGGCTCTTTCTGTCCCCACAGCTGAGCCTCCTCTCCAACTCCCCTCCTTTGCCTGGCCTCCTTCCTCAAACACTCCTCCTCCTCTTCCTCCTGTTTCTGAGGGGCCCTGTTCCTTGCTCAGTCAGCTGTCTGATCAGCCACGCATGCCACCACACCGAGTCACTGTTCACGTCGTTTTCACTGCCTCCCACTCACCTTCCCCAGCTGAGAGTAGTCCTAAATAGCAACACGCTCTAAAACCACTGCAGCGGCCTGCAGCAGGATGAACAGATGAGAGAAGGACACATTTGTGCCATCAGGTCATGTCCCTAGGCCTGTGTAAGGATCTGTGTAGGTCTGGCTGTCTGTGAGGAACCTGCCAGTTCATTTTCCATAACAAAGGACCAACACTGAGAAGCTTAAAGCAACTCAGTTTGCCTTTCACATTTGGTAGCCAAAAGTCCATATTCATGGCCTCCACAGAGCCATGTCCTCCAGAAGATTTAAGGAGATCTTCCCTGGCTTCTTCCAGTTTCTAGTGTTTGCCAGTGACCTTTGGCTTCCTAGGTTTGTAAATTTATCATTCCAGTCACATGGCCACTGTACCTTCAGATCATATTCTGTGTGTCTGACACTGTTTCCAACTGTCTTCCTTTTATAAGGTCAAGAAGCATATTGGGTTAACGCTCACCCTAGTATTCGAATTCACTTTCACTTGAGTACCTTGGTAAAAAGGAACTGAAGGGGCTGGAGAGATGGCTTAGTGGTTAAGGCGCTTGCGTGCGAAGCCTATGGCCCTGGGTTTGATTCCCCAATAACCACCATAAGCCAGATACACAAGGTAGCACATACATCTGGTGTTTGTTTGCAGTGGTTGGAAGCCCTGGCACATCCATTCTCTTGCAAATAAATAAATAAAAAGTTTTTTTTTTTTTAAAGAAGGGATTAAGACTAGGACTTCAGCATATTTTTTTCTTTTTTTGGTGGAGGCAGTTTCTTTTGTAGCCAGTCTGGCTTCAAACCTTGCTCTGTAGCTGAGGCCTGCCTTCATTCCTGTTTCAGGCAGCACTGGGATGGGGAGTTAAATCAAGAACATACTAGGTAACACTATACTAACTGACTTATTTTGTTTTTCTTTCTTTTTTTTCCTATCTCCAGATGCATGCACCACCTTGTGCATCTGGCTTACATGGGTCCTGGGGAATTGAACCTGGGTCATTTGGCTTTGCAGGCAAGTACCTTAACTGCTAAGCCATTTCTCCAGACCCCCAGCCCATGTTTTTTAAATTTAATTAATTTTTTATTGATAACTTCCATAATTCAATATGAAAGACAATAACCCATGGTAATCCTCCCCCCACTTTGCCCTTTGAAACTCCACTCTCCATCATAGCCCCTCCCCCTCTCAATCAGTCTCTCTTTTATTTTGATGTCATGATATTTTCCTCCTATTATGAAGGTCTTGTGTAGGTAGTGTCAGGCACTGTGAGGTCATGGATATCCAGGCTATTTTGTGTCTAGAGAAGCATGTTGTAAGGAGTCTTACTCTTCCTTTGACTCTTACATTCTTTCCTCCCCCTCTTCCACAGTGGACCCTGAGCCTTGAAAGATGGATAGAGATATTTCAGTACTGAACACTCCTCTGTCACTTCTCAGCACCATGGTGCCTTCGGAGTCATCCCAAGGTTACTTGCCATCTGAACAGAGAAGCTTCTCTAACCAGAAGTGAGAGTAGCATTAATATATTGGTATGAACATTAAGAGAAGTGCTTACCAGACAGTTGTGTGAGCATAGTATGTACATTTAGCCAGACATCAGCAGACGTTGCACCCCTACGGCTCATACTACCCCTGTTGTAGGTTTTCAGTATCAGGGATGTGTTCCCTCCCATGGAGCAGGCCTCCAGTCCAATTAGGAGCGGTTGGTTTTTCCCATAACTATTGTACCCATTGGCTATTTGGCCTGGCTGGCCGAAGTTAAGGCTTGCAGTGTCCACTGTTGAGTATCTCCATGGATGACTTCTCTCTCTCCCATTGAACTGCATGCAGTGTAGCTTTTCTAGCTTTCTGTCAGCTGGTCCACATGGAGGAGGCTTTCAGCTCAGCTCCAGCAGGATTTCTCAGTGACCTTGCAGCCCAAGCATGTGGCGTTTTCAGCAATTCCTAGTGGGAAACCAAGAGCCTTGGCAATGGCCTGTAATGTTTTGGGGATATGACTTCTCTGGCCAACAACTCACTGGAAGGTATCCCATCCCTGGCACTGAAAAATTTTTAGTAACAATCTATGGCTTCTGAGTGTTCATTGTCCAGAAAAGTAGGTTTCCATGTGACTTTTTTATATCCTCTTAGATTTTGATTAGCCCTCTCTCCACCTTCCTGGGCCACTTGCTGACATCTGTGTGTCTGGCATCTGACTCCCTGTAGACATAATCCAGTCATGTTTAGGATTAAGATTTTAGTGTCCTTAACAACTTCACTCAGCCCTGAAACTCCTGGCTTCTACTCTTGGCTATGTCTGAGTCCATTTGGGCCACTTTAACACACTGACATAAACGTGTGTGTGGCGGGGGCGGTGTGTGGGGGAGACTGAGAAGTCCAAGGTCAAGGTTTCAACATGTGAATTTTGGGGAGAGACAAACATTCAGTTTGCCACGTATTCTCTACTGCTCCTGCCCTTTTGACCTTCCTTATGTCCTGTCAGCAGCACTTTGGGCTCTGATCTATATGGAAGGGACACTTGTGTGTACTGCTTCCAGGAAGGGCCATGCCTTATTAACTTTGCTAAGTGTTCCATCCTATTTCTGTATGAATCTTTACAGCTTCACACTATTCTGCTCATTTACTTTGTGACCTGGAATATTTATCCATTCATTTTTTTGGTTTTCAAGGTAGGGTTTTCTCTAGCCCAGGCTGGCCTGAAATTCACTATGTAGTCTCAGGCTGGCCTCAAACTCACACCGATTCTCCTATCTTGGCCTCCCCCATGCTGTGATTGAAGGCATGCACCACCATGCCTTGCCCATTCATTCATTCTTCATCTCATCACTATTTATTTAATTTTGGTGTCAGGCACTACAAAAAATATTAAGGAGGGCTGGATAGATGGCTTAGCAGTTAAGGCTCATGCCTACGAAGCCTAAGAACCCAAGTTCGATTCTCCAGGTCCCACATAAGCCAGATGCATATGGTGGTGCATGCATCTGGAGTTTGTTTGCAGTGGCTAGAGGCCCTGGAGTGCCCATTCTCTCTCTCTCTCTAATAAATAAATAAAAATAAATCTTTAAAATATTAAGGAGACAAAAAGCCCAAGAATTCTGTGCCTGAGGTACTCAGTGTCCAGTAAAGGAGACAGACTGGTCAGCCAATGGAGGTAACGATGTCCTTGTACAGGACATTGATACATCCTCATAGAGAGCCTTTACGTGAAAGCTCAGCAGTGTGACAAGGATAATGGAACTGGCTGAAGGGTGATGGCTGCCACAGTGGAGGTATCAGAGCCAGCTGGGGACATGGTATGTTAAGGAAGGCATGTTCTGAATCATAAATGTATGGAGAAATAGGGAAGGGCGAGTAACCTTCCCCTGGGAGGTCTTTCCCTGTTGAGGGTGGGGCTCTGGGCACCAGGTCAGCACTGGTGGTTCCTTGCACCAGAGGGCAGTGTTGGCCTTGATTGTCTCTGTCTCCAAAGAGGCTGGAAGGAGCAGCCACCTCTAGGCCAGCTGTGCCCTGTCCTCTTCCTGCTACACACCTCCAGACTTTCATGATACGTTCTCTCCTCTTTTCTCTGAGGTCTTACGTAGGTGCTGTGTGCAACAGCAGCTGCTCTGACCTCCCTCATTTCAGTGGAGGCCTTTGAGTAGATGGTTTCTCTGCACTGGGGGACCAGGTGGACACTGGTGGTCATGGCCCAGCTCTGCTTAGATGCAGAGACCTGTCATCTGGAGCCTCAGCCAGTGCCCTTGTGCTGGTCTTTCTCCTGACTTGTCTTGTGTGTCATGGCATAGTCCTCCATATCCCCCTCCCTGCCCCCATTGTTCTCACTGCCCAGAAATCTCAGCCTCAGTCTGCCCTCTCTTGAATACTTTATGGTATGTCCTCTTTTCACCTGTCTCTGCTGGCTACTAGCCTCAGGGCCCCCAGTGGACATGTTTAAGATAGCATGGAGGCACCTAGGGAGAGCTACCTATCCATCAGAGGCCATGGCTGCCAGGGTCCAGTGCTCTCTCAAGATTCTTTCTGGTTCCTAGTCCTCATTTGCTGGCAATGACCCAGACTGGCTGGGTCAGGCAGAGTGGAATGCTAGTGCTGGGGCCTAGGAGGAAGGAAAGGGGGCCTTGGTGGTTAGTTTGTGGGTCCCAGAGGCATATTTCCTGAGCCTCACTTCCTTCTTGTCACTCAGCTGGCTTCATTCCTTGAGACAGCCAAAGCAGCCAGAACTGCTGGCCTTTTAAGAGCCACATACTGACCAGGCCTCAAGCAGGACTTCACCTTTCCCTTTCTCACAGCCTCTACCCACTATGTAGAAACAGATATTTTGGACCAAAGCAGTGCAGATCCCAGAAGGCACATTCCAAGGCCTGTCACTGATCCTCAGCCAGGCTACTTGGTGAGGGGGTGGGGTGACCACATCTTTTTTGGCACAATAGTTATATTGTCTGTACCTGAACTGGCCTGACCTGGAATTGTGTGCTGCTTATGGTTTCAAGAGGTAGCCTGGGAGATGTAGTTTTGGTCTGAAGGAACAGTTTCTTGATTTATTGGACAAATTGAAACAGTCTGGTATATCTGGGACATATGACTGCTGGAACTGTTGGCTATTCTCTGGTACTCAGTGCTGCTAGTGACCCAGCTTCATTCAACCCAGGCAATTTTTAAAATATTTATTTATTTGCTTATTTTGGTTTTTCGAAGTAGGTTCTTGTCTAGCCCAGGCTGACCTGGAATTCACTATGTAGTATCAGAATGGGCTTGAACTCACAGTGATCCTCTACTTCTGCCTCAGGAGTGCTGGGATTAAAGGCATGTGCCACCAGGTCCAGCAAGTCAGGCAATTTTTATTAGAGGTGGGTTTTCGGGGTTTAGTATTTCTGGTGTCCAAGTGCCTGTTACACTGTGCTTCTGATAAAAGTCACAACTTAATCCTACAGCTGAGTGAAGATTCCTTAATCTCTAACAGGTCCGCACACCTGTTCTGGAGGGAGGCGTAAATGTTGGGCTCAATCTTGGCTGGTCACTTTGGGTGTGTTACTTAAGTCCACAGAACCTACTTCTGTATCTGTAAGAGGGACAGTGTCTCCTGAGGATCACATGAATCAGGACATATGAAACCAACATACCAACCAAGGAGTTGAGCCCCTCTAGGATCATCAGTGTCCCCACCTGCTGGCACTGGACCACGTCCTGGGTGGAGCCTGGCAATTGCTTTGCACTGTACAAGCCACGTGGACAGCTCAGCAGGCCGTGGCCTGTGATGTCAGGACCTTTGCCCGGCTTCATCCTGTTGTTGTAGGCACCTTCCCAACACCGTATTTTTCACTCTCTCTGGAGAATTCTCTGAAGGATTCTCTGAAGGGAGACTGCTGAGTTCCTAGATCCGACATCAGGGAGGAACTGAAGCTGGAACAGGTGAGACGCCTCCGTGCTTCCTAAGAGGTGGCGGGGAGAAACAGATGCACCAGATGTTTCTTGCTTCACTGTGGCTCATTCTTGCTCTTAAGAGTGATTTACACATCCCCAGTGACAGTCATATTTCTAATTTTCCTGTCTCTAATGTACATCCAAGGCCAAAAAAAGGGATCTGTTAGCAGAGTGCAGAAAATAGCAAATGGGCCTCTCCAGGCCGTCAGCTCTGGAGAGGAATGTGGGGTTAAGGATCTTTGGGAGTGGGGGTGGTTTGCTTTTTTCTTGCCATCTCCCCCATCTCTGCAGGCAGGAAAGACGTTTGTTTGTGGATGTTACCAGCCGCAAGCAGGACAGTGTGACATCCTCTGAGGCATGTGTTCTGGGCCACTTGCTATGTCCATAGGATCTGAGAGTGCCTCTTCCATGTAGGGAAAAAAGGCTCCTTGTCCCTGACTGCAGCCTCCTTTCTAGAAGACTTTGGGCTCAGTTCAGGCTCTGGGACCACCAATGTAACTGAGTATAAGGACTTTCCCAGTTGCTGGCTTTGAGAGACAGAGGTGGGGGAGGGAATGGAGGAGAGTATATGGGCTCACCAGGGCCTCTTGTTGCTGCACACAAACTCCAGATGCATATGCCACTTTGTGCATCTGGTTTTACATGGGTACTGGGGAATTGAACCTGGGCTGGCAGATTTTGCAAGTAAACCATCTGCTGAGCCATCTCCCCAGCCCTGCTGGCTTTGATAAATGAGGCCCTCAGAGGTTTTTAAGCAGATTCTCAAATTGTCAACCTTGAGGACTTCATGATAAACATCCAACCAAGTACCCCAAAAGCAGGGCATGAAAAGTGGGCTGAGTGGAAGCCTGACTCCTGCTCTCTGTCATGTCATTACCTGATATGAAGATGACAGGAAATGGATTGGAACAGTTCTGGTATGAAGGGCTGCATCTGGAAATGCCTTCTGAGCAGGTGCCATTGTGAGGAAAGAGGTACCAGGGTGCCAGGGTTTGGTCCTAGGGCTGGGGACAAGAGGACTCTTTAAAGCCAGAGGCAGGACTTCTGGGGGGCCCAGAGAGCATCTTAGCACCTGAGACCTTCTCAGCATTCTGCACTTATTTCAGGGGCCCTTGATTCTCTGCTGTGGGTCTCTACAGGGCCTGCAGCCTGGATAAAGTTTTAGGGGATGCAGTGGATCCACCCAGCCAGCTCCTTCCTATGGACCATCCCACACCCACAAACCCTCTACCTCAGTTGGCTGCTACATCAGTCTGCAAGGTCCCTGCCTTTGTGGACCCATGGCTGTCCTGTGGCAGGGATTTTTGGGCTGATAGTGATTTTGGAAAGGCCCTGGTTTGGGCCCTGAGATTGTAGCAAAATTCAATAAAAGGTTGGATTGACCACTTTATAAAACAGATGGAGATGCTCTGGGAACAGTGTGGTGTATTAATGTGGACTTGTCTGGTGCCAGGTATTGTGTGTCAGGATATGGGAGAGGCAGGTTGGTTGCTGGGACCTTTTGTGACTGTGATGATGAACTAACCTTCAAGGCAGGAACCCTCGTCCTCCACAGTGTAGCCCCTCCTGAGCAGCCCTTCCAGGCTCCACTTTACCTGCTAGTTGACATTCATATGCCTTTAGTCTCAAGTGGCAGCATGTCCTAAATCCATCACAGAAGTCTATCCGCTAACCGCCTCCCCTGTAACCACCCTGCCTATCCTTGAGGGCCAGGGAAGCAGGCCAGCCCTGCTCTGTGGCTTGCTTACTCTCTGCAGGACTCACTGTCCTGCCTTCCAGACAGCCAGTGGCCCATGACAATAGCACCCCTTCCCCTGATTTCAGCCTTGGCCACATCCCAGGCCTCCAGCAGCCTGGTGCTAAAGAACTTTGTATTCTGGGGCTAATGACCTTGGGTGGAGCAGCAGCTGGCTGTGGTTTCTCTACCATTCTCTGTTCTGAAAACCAGGGTGCTTGGCTGGTGCAGCGACTGCTCCAGGACAGGTACAGTTCTACATACTTGTGGGTTCTGCTATTAGTAAAAGTGTGTCATGGGCTCACTTGGCTCTGTACGTGTGCTGGTGTGAATCATGCTGGTGCCTTACCCAGCAAACTCTGCTGAGCATTTGGTGCAAAGCAGGCTCCATGATGCCTCCTGGGGTTGATCAACAGCAGGAAGAGGGGAGAAGGAAGGGGGAAAGAGAAGATAGAGAAAGAGGGAGAGGAACAAGGGAAATACGAAGGTGATGGTGGTGTGAGTTGTACAGGACTATGAGGAAGTTGAGGGATTCCTTTCTCCATCCCTGGATTCATCTGGGAAGAAGAAAGGACAAGGGGAAAGAGAGTGATAGGCATCTGGCATTTGTTACCCAAAGCCGGGTATTTCAGGTGCTCTGTGTCACTTGGTCCCACAGTAACCTGTCTAGGTTTGGTAGTGGTACCTGAGTTTGTTGATGAGGAAAATGGGTCTCAGAGGTACCAAATCAGAGCTGGGGAAGGGATCCTAGACCAATTGACTGCAGGCTTGTACTGTGCCAACTGCCCACCCTTCAGGCCACAGGCAAGGACTGTTCCCTGCCCCACTTTCCCCCTGCTCTGACTCCAGCTGCAGGGACTGTTTCCCATCTGTAAACCTCTGCCAGGCATGCTGTCAGCCTGAACTCCTGTACCCTAGTGGCTGGTCACTCAGGTCTTATGTCCAGGGAAGCTTTCACTGCCCTCTGCAGGAACACAGGGGCTCACAGAGCCATTGTTTCTTCCCCTGTCCCCCACTGCCCTTGACCCCAGGGTTTCTTGTGGATTGGGATTGCCAAAGAGTCTCTGGCCCACCAAGAGCACCTGTAGGGATCACTTTTTTGTTTGTTTGTTTGTTTGTTTGTTTGTTTGTTTGTTTGTTGAGGTAGGGTCTCGCTCTAGCTCAGGCTGACCTGGAATTCACTGGGTAGTCTCAGAGTGGCCTTGAACTCAGGGCAATGCTCCTACCTCTGCCTCCTGAGTGCTGGGATTAAAGGCATGCGCCACCACGCCCAACAGGATCACTTTTTTTTTTTTTTTTTTTTTTTTTTTTTCAAGGTAGGGTCTCACTCTGGTCCAGGCTGACCTGGAATTAACTATGTAGTCTCAGGGTGGCCTCGAACTCTTGGCGATCCTCCTACCTCTGCCTCCCGAGTGCTGGGATTAAAGGTGTGTGCCACCACGCCCGGTTTACAGGATCACTTTTAAGAGTATGTGTGAAAGGGCCAGATAGATAATCCAGCCCTGTCATTTTCCTGTCAGCTCAGGCCATGTTCCTTCCAGGATCTCAGGAGGTGACTGGGGCCAAGGCAACAAAAATGTCCTATTTAACCACTGGATGAGGGGTTAGTGCCCAAGTGGTGGCAAGACCAAACCCACCCACATGGGAGAAACACACAGGACCTCTCCAGAACTTCCCTGGAGGTTTGAAAACTGAGGAACCAGCTGTTAGGCTACTTGCCTACTGACAGGACAGGGTCAGTTGGGGCAACAGGTAGAGAGTTTAGGGGTGTTGCCCCAGCTTGTAGGGACTCAGCAGTTTCATCCTCTTTCCAAAGTGATCCTCAGAACACTTTTTGGGTTTTTTCTGCAAAGGTCTTCCTCTCTTCTCCCGCTCCCCCTTCCTTTCTCCTTCCTTTTGGTTTTTTGAGGTAGCATCTCAGTCTAGTCCAGGCTGACTTAGAACTCACTCTTTAGTCCCAGGCTGGTCTAGAACTCAGTGATCCTCCAACCTCCACTCCTCATGTGCTGGGATTAAAGGCGTGCATTACCACTTCCCCCTTTTCCTCTTTCCCTCTCTTCTTCCCCCCTCATATTCCTACCCTTTCTTCTTCCTCCCTCTATTCCTCCCCCCTCATCTTCCATCTTGCTACATAGCCCAGGCTGGCCTTGAGCTCATGATCCTTTTGCCGCACTTCCAATGGATAAAATATGGGAATTTCTACATATGAAAATATAGACAAGCATAAAGAATGTGGGGAAAAGCAACACTGCTTCCACCCAAGCCCATGAGAGCTAATGGGGCAGCCTAGTAACAAGGCCCTATCACTTGTCATCCTTGCTTCAGAAAAAGGCTTCATAAGACTATGCAATTTATCTTTTCATTTTTTGGCTTCACATTCTATCATGAGCATTTCTTGCATCATCAAACCTATCCAAGTGCATTATTGTTGATGGTTGCATGATGTCTGTACAGTGCCCTACAATTGGACTTTTATTGCTGCTCATTCTTCGCTGCTATGAATGATGCTGTTTTGAACATCTTTATGCACACACCTTGGTTCCTGTTTTAGAATATTTCTTTGAGTTGAATTACTAGAATGGAATGACCCAGCCAAGGAACAGGGGCCAAAATGTTTTAGAAGCTTTTTGTTAATGGTACATGGGAGGCTGTTGCAGGATTATTGTAGCTACATCAAGGCCAGACTATGCTAATCAGTAAGTTCAAGGCCAGTCCTGACCCAACCTCAAAAAACCAAAGAGGGGGCTGGAGAGATGGCTTAGCAGTTAGGGCACCTGCCTCCTAAGCCTAAGAATGCTGGTTCCAATCTCCGGGTCCCATGTTTAGCCAGATGCAAAGTGCCGCAAGGGCACAATGGCACTCTTCACCACAAGGGGGCGCACACATCTGGATTTCGTTCTGGCGCGCCCATCTCTATCTGTCTTCCTCTCCCTCTCTCTCTGTCTCTGTGTCTCTCTCCCCACCCCCCCAAAAAAAAACCCAAAGAGGCCAGGTATAGTGATATGTACCTTTAATCCCAGAACTTGGAAGGTAGAGGTAGGAGGATCCCTGTGAGTTGGAGGTGAGCCTGAGACTACATGGTGAACTCCAGGTCAGCCTGGGCTAGAGCAAGACCCCTACCAAAAAAAAAAAAAAAAAAAGGCTTGAGAAGGTGACTCAGTGGGTAAGAGTGTTTGCAAGAGAACCTGAGAAAGCTTGATTCACCCAAGTTCAATCCCCATCATCCATATAAAAACCTGGATGTGTTGGGCTGGAGAGATGGCTTAGCAGTTAAGGTGCCTGCCTCCTAAGCCTAAGAACCAGGTTCCAATCTCCAGGTCCCACGTTTAGCCAGATGCAAAGTGATGCAAGGGCGCAATGCCGCGCTTGCCCACAAGGGGGCACACTCATCTGGATTTCATTCACAGCAGCTGAGAGACTGCTGGCGCACCCATTCTCTATCTGTCTCCCTCTCCCTCTGTCTCTGTCTGTCTCCTCTCTGTGTCTCTTTCTAAACATAAAAATAAATAAATAAAAAAAAAAAAATAACCTGGATGTGGCCATGGACTGGAGACCCATGAATCACTGGAGCTTACTGGTCAGCAAATCTGACCAAAACAAAAAAAAAAAATCAAATACAGTGGGGTTAGTGTGATGTATGACTCAGTGGTTAAAGGTGCTTGCTTGCAAAACCTGCCAACCCCAGTTCAATTCCCTAGCACCCTCATAAAGCTAGATGCAAAGTGGAACATACATCTGTGATCCCAGTGTCTTGATGACAAAGGGAGAAGGATCCAGGAGAATCTGAAGCTCATGGGCTAACTAGTCTGATAATTATTTGCATGCAGTCTGGCAGTTTGTGTGCAGTGGCAAGAGACTCTGTCTCAAAGGTAGAACACAGACACCTCAAGGTTGTCTTCTGACCTTCACACACACATGCGCATACATAAATGAATAAATATAATCAAAATTTGAAGGCAGCTCCAGGTTGAGTGAGAGACTTCGTCTCAAGGAAACACTTGGATGAGTCATATAGGAGGACAATAGGCATTCTCCTCTGGCCTCTGCACAAGTACACACAGTATACACATTAGTGCACACGCCACACACACATATATGCACACACACAATAAAAAAGGGCTGGAGAGATGGCTTAGCAGCTAATGCACTTGCTTGCAAAGCCTAACTGCCCAAGTTCGATTCCCCAGCACCCATGTAAAGCCAGATGTGCAGTGGCACATGCATCTGGAGTTCATTTGCAGTAGCTGGAGGCCCTGGTGTGCCCATTCTCTCTGTGTGTCTTTCCTCTCTTTACCTCTTTCTGCTTGCAAATAAATAAAATATTTTTTTTAAAAAGCCGGGCGTAGTGCACACCTTTAATCCCAGCACTTGGGAGGCAAAGGTAGGAGGATCACCATGAGTTCAAGGCCACCCTGAGACTACATAGTGTATCCCAGGTCAGCCTGGGCTAGAGTGAGACCCTACCTAAAAAAAAAAAAAAAGTTGGGCGTGGTGGCGCATGCCCTTTATCTCAGCACTTGGGAGGCAGAGGTAGGAGGATGGCTATGAGTTTGAGGCCACCCTGAGACTACGTAGTAAATTCCAGGTCAGCCTGAGCTAGAGTGAAACCCTACCCAAAAAACCCAAAAAACAACAACAGCAATTTTAAAAAAGCAGACAAAACAAAAATCAGAGTTCTATTTTGTAACCTGGATTGGTCTTGAACTTTCAATGCTTCTGCCTTGGCCTTTGGCTGAGTTTATATAGAAGTGCATCACCAGGCCTGGTTTAAAGGCTTGGGATAGATTTGCAAAGGGCTTCCAGTGTAGTCCTGGTTTACCAGAAAAGGCCTTTCCACTCTGACCCTATGGGCCTTACCAGTGGTAAGTATCCTTTACAATGTCAAATATCCCTTGTGATTCTACTGCTACTTTATAGGTAAAAGCGGCATTTTGTATCTTCCATACTTCAGTGTAGTGGGGAAACTTCAGTGTTGACTGTTTTGTTGCTGTGCCTGTCCTAAAGGAGCCCTTATGACTTCCTGACTTACATGTGAAATAGTCTAGGATCACCCAGCATGGCCCCCTGTAGATCCCAGCAGAGTGGGCATTCTGTGTCCAGGATGAAGGTGGGATATGTGCCCATGCCTGCTCTGTGGAGTGTGTCTTAGACAGCCAGTGCCACCTGCTTCCAAGGGGGAAACAGTGCCCTTCATAGTAGGCAGCTTCCAGGCATCTGCCAAGTGGAGCTCAGGACTAGGAGGTTGCTCAGATCTGCAAGTGGGATACAACAGGCTCTGACTCATATTCACTCCACTCTGAGCAGAGAGAGTGGACTGTGGGTCTGCCCTGAGCTCCTGGCAGATAGCTACACCCTCCTGTATAGGGACATGGGGCTGTGCTCTTCCGACCACTGTGCAACAGGTTTCACTTGTCATTTTGAAGTAACTTCACTTCACACTTAGTGAATAGTTGCAAATATATCCCTTCCCCAAATCCCACAAATACTAGGATTTCATTCTCAACTATTTGAGCATAACCTGCAGGTTGGCTTCTAATGCCCCAAATGTGCCAGTATTTTCTCCTAAGGAGGTGTTGAAGTCAGCTTCGTGATGCTGGCAGAAAGAACTCGACCAAGAGCAGCTTGTGGGAGGAAAGGGTTTATTTTGGTTTATAGACTTGAGGGGAAACTCCATGATGGCAGGGAAAATGATGGCACGAGCAGAGGGTGGACATCACCTCCTAGCCAACATCAGGTAGGCAACAGTAGCAGGAGAGTGTGCCAAACACTGGCAAAAGGAAGCTGGCTATAACATCCATAAGCCCTCCCCCACAGTACACTGCCTCCAGGAGGCTTCGGTTCCTAAATGGCTGCCAGCTGGGGACCTAAGTATTCAGAATACATGAGTTTATGGGGGACACCTAAATCAAACCACCACAGGAAGGTATTCTCTCACATACCCACAGTCCAACAAACAAGATCAGGAAGTGAGCATCAACACAGTACTGTTTAATTTTAGACTGTTTAAACTTTGTCAGTTGTCTCTTACTGTCCTTGTTGGCAGCAGAAGTCCAGGGTCCAGTCTGGTCCCCTATGCATTTAGTTATCTCTTTGGCCTCTCTTCATCTGGACCTGTCATGGAGTTCTTGTCTCACATGTCCTTTGACATGTTTGAAGGGTTAGTGTTGGGCCTTTGGTTAAATCCAGGCTATAGTCCTGAGGCAGGACCCTGCAGGAGAACTGCCTCTTTAGTAGGCCACACCAGAGGCATGCTAAATTAGTTTGGTGTTGGTGATGTGAACCTTCACCTCACGGTCAATGAGGTGTTGGCTCAGTTTTCCACACCGCAGTCAGCTCTCCAACTGACTGACTTCTCACTTTCACTTACCCATGGCCAGTCATTCTGCAAAAAATATTAAGTGGAAAATTCTAGACATAAGCAAGTCATAAGTTTTAGGTTGTGTACTGTTCTGGGTAGCCCCGTCTCACTCCCACCTACCCCAGTGGGAACCACCCCTTTGTCCCGAGTATCCATGCTGATTGGTGATTGGTTAGTAGTGTCTCAGAGCAGTAGCCCTAACAAGGTTGCTTGTGCCAAGTAACCTGTGTGTTACTTCAGTGGTCACAAAACACGAGAGAAGTGATCTTGGAAATTCAGATATGCCAGAGGGGAGCCATAAACTGCTTTCTTCAAGTAAAAAGGGGAATATTCTTGTGTTCTTCAGAAAAAAAAAAAATCATATGTAGACAACCATAGTTGCAGCCAGATTTGGTAGCACACCTGTAATCCTAACACTTGGAAGGCAAAGGCAGGAGGGTCAGTAGTTCAAGACTTGGCTGCATATGGAGTGTGAGACTGCGTTACATGAGATCCTGTCTCCAAAAGACAAAAAGAAGGGGAAAAGTCATAATTGTGTAGGATTGGGTACTGTCCATGATTTTAGGTATCCACCCGGTGGGGGGTGTCTTGGAATCTCCTCCAGATGAAGTGAGATGTCTAAAATAGGGACAAGACACAAGTTTTATTTTAGAAATACCAGGAGCCCAACAAGGCTCCACATTTGAATTGGTGGGTGACATTACCAGAACCACATGCAGGGCCTTCCTTAGCACTGTCTTATTCTACCTCTCAGAGCTCATGGCTAACACCCACTCCCACAATACCTCCCTAGTGCTCCCACTTCTATCCAAAGATTCGTGCTACGCTCCCAGCATTCCTCCTGGCTCTAGGGTGGTCCTGTCTCCTTGTTGGCTCTTCCTCCTAGTCCTCCTAGACGCTTCAGGTTGGTTTGCCCAAGGGTTTAGGCATAGTCCTTTTCTTTAGAACATTCTTTGCCTGTCTTCTGGCATTGTCATGATGCCAGATTTTTCCTCTCTTGATCTTCTCGTATCCGTGAGCCAAATTCATTCCCGGCTTTGCCTGTATCTCTCTAGTGTTCCTATGGTAGGAAAAGTTGGTCCCATCCACCTGTGCAAGTGTCTTCCTTCCTTGACTCAGTGGACCTCTTAGTGAATGAATCCTGCCTGATGTATCCTGCACGTCTCCCTTACCCAGCAGGACCACTGTGGCCCCCACCCTAGTCTGAGGCATTGCTGCTTCTCAGCCTTGGCATATTCAGATGGGTACCACCTGCCAGTCCTTATTATTGTCCTCTACAGAGATATCTTTCCATATCCCATCCTTTCAAACCTGCTCAAGGCCTAAGGGAGGAGGAGGCCAGCAGGCCCTGTTCACACCATTAGCTTACCTCACACCTGGCTCCATGCCCTCCAGCTCTGGGCTGTCTAGCTTTTTTCAATGCACCAAGCTTATTCTGTCAGGTCCTTAGCGATTGCTAACTTTACCCTTCTGGGTATGGCCCCCTCTTTTCTTCCTGGCCAGGACCCAGCTTCTCTGATCCCTTGTTAGAGAGTGCCAACCAAGGACAGTCATAAACCATTCTGCTACTTAATCTTTGAGGTACTTGCCGTAATCACTTGTCTGATCAGATGGGCTTGTGTATGTCTTTTTCTTTCTCCCTTGTTGGCTCAGCCTCTCAAACTGTGTCTGCAAGGTAAACCTGTGGGCTGACCTCCTTCCTCTTCCTCTTCTATTTCTAAGATCTCTTCCTCTGTGTTTTCTTTCTTTTCCATTCCAACTGTATTTCCTCTCCATCTCCATATTGTTGGCACCAGAGTTTTCAAAATGTTTTATTTATTGTTTTATGTGTCTAAAACAAAGTGGCTGAGTCAAGCATTTTAAAAGATATTATATTTATTTATTTATTTACAAGCAGAAAGATACAGAGAGAGAGAGAGAGAGAGTGTGTGTGTGTGTATATGTATGGGTGCACCAGGACCTATAGCCACTGCAAACAAACTCCAGACACATGCTCCACCTTGTGCATCTGGCTTATGTGGGTACTGGAAAATTGAACCTGGGTCCTTAGGCTTTGCAGGCAAATGCTTAACTGCTGAGCCATCCCAGTCCAGTTAAACATTTTTTTAGCTTTCCCTAAGAACTCAGTCACTCAGATAAAGGCCATCTCCTAGTGGATGGAGAGGTCAGATAAGGCTCAGACTTGCTGGGGCCTGGTCTCCCTCCCTCTCTTTTTCCCTGTCTTCTTTTTTGTTTTTCGAGCTAGGGTCTCAATTTAGCCCAGGCTGACCTGGAATTCACTACGTAGTCTCAGAGTGGCCTCAAACTCACGACAACCTTCCTACCTCTGCCTCCCAAGTGTTGGGATTAAAGGTGTACACCACCATGTCCAGCTTTTTGCTTCTTGTTGGTGGGGCAGAATCTCACACTGTAGTACAGGCTAGCCTTGAACTCATGACCATCATCAGTCTTAGCTATGTCCTTAGTTGGTTTTTAAAAAAAGTTGGACTGGAGAGATGGCTTAGCGGTTAAGGTGCTTGCCTGTGAAGCCTAAGGACCCAGGTTTGATTCCCCAGTACCCACGTGTAGCAGACAGCTTCAGCTTCGCTGAGATAACCTTCAGACCAGGCACAGTTATGGAGGAAGGGATATTTATTGGAGCTTACAGGTTCAGGGGAAGTTCCATAATGGCAGAAGAAGCTGGCCTACTCTTCATAGGACCAAACACAGAGAGCGAAGTCACAAGCCAAAAGCCGAAAGTCACACCTCAGGAACTCCAGCTAGGCACACTTTGCATATCTTTAGATTGAAATCCTAAACCCACCACCACACCTTGAGATCCACCCAGTAACTCTGCCTCCAGCCAGGTGGCTGCAGATGGAAACTACAAACTAATAAAGCACTGAATATATTGGGGGCCATCTATTCAAACTTCCACACCACAGTAAGCCAGCTGCACAAGGTGGAGCATGTGTCTGGAGTTTGTTTGCAGTGGCTGGAAGCCCTGGCATGCCCATTCTCATTCTATCTCTCTTTCTCTGCAAATAAATAAAGAAAAAAATTTTAAGAATGTTATTGTGGCTGGGTGTAATGGCACATGTCTTTAATCCCAGCACTCAGAAGGCAGAGGTAGGAGGATCACTGTGAGTTCAAGGCTAGTCTGGGACTACAGAGAGAGTTCCATGTCCGCCTGGGCTAGAGTGAGACCCTACATTGAAAACAAAACAAAATAAAAATAAATGTTATTATACAATAAATGACATGAGATTTAGTATGTTAACTGCTTCTAAGTGTCAAGTTCAGTGGCATTTAAATCCATTCACATTATTGTACAACCATTGCCACCATCCACAGAGCTCTTTTCATCTTACAAACCTGAAACTGTCCCCATGAAACACTAACTCCCTGTCCTCACTCCCGGCCCTGTTGTATTCATTCTCTCTTTCCTTCCTCCTCCTCTTCCCTTTCCCTCACCCAAGGACTTGCCTGTAAGTAGAATCCCACAGCATGTATCTCTGTGACAGGCTTCTTTCACTCACCCTCCTTGATTTTGATGAATAATTTCCTTAGTAGCCCTCAGTAGAAGGAAGGTTCTGGCCTCTGTTGGAAAAACACTACATTTTAACTGAGCCAGGACCATCTCCTGAGAGAGCAGGTTGACAGGATCATCACAAAGAAGAAGGCCATCGTGCTCTCATGGCCTGGCCAGCAGGACCTAGGAGGTGACACAGACTGGGTATTGGTGGCAGACAGTCTGTTGCTGGAGCCTGTCTAGGCAGATACCAACAAGATGCATGCCTTGTCTACTTTTCCATAGTCTCTCAAATTGCCTTATGAGCTTGAAATTTAAACTTAAAACACTGCTCTGAACATTTAGGATGTGAAGATGAGCTAAGTTGCACTGGGTTGGGATTTGCTTACTGTCTAACGGCTGAGCCACAGTTGGGGGTAGAGATGGCAGTGGTTTTCTGGCCTGCTACTAGTTGCTGACCCTCACTCTTTCTCAGGGGCCCTCAGTGCCAGTGCTGTTATAAACTTGGCTCTGACTGCTCTCCCCAGATGCTGAAGTTCCAAACAGTCCGTGGGGGCCTAAGGCTCCTAGGTGTCCGCCGCTCCTCCACTGCCCCTGCTGCTTCTCCAAATGTTCGGCGTCTGGAGTACAAACCCATCAAGAAAGTCATGGTGGCCAACAGAGGTGCGTGCTGCCAGTGAGGGGGCCTGGAATTGGTCTGCCCCAGCCTCCTCCTTGCCCCACTTGTCCCTTCTGCTATTTTCAGGACCCAGGAGTCTTAACTTCTCCTCCTGCCACCCCTAGGTGAGATCGCCATCCGCGTGTTCCGTGCCTGCACAGAGCTGGGTATCAGAACAGTGGCCATCTATTCTGAGCAGGATACGGGCCAGATGCACCGCCAGAAAGCTGATGAAGCCTACCTCATTGGCCGGGGCCTGGCACCTGTGCAGGCCTACCTGCACATCCCAGACATCATCAAAGTGGCCAAGGTGAGCCACCCACTCTCAGGCTGGGAGGTACTGGAGTCTCCTGAGGCCAGGAAGGTCCTGTGCTTTATCCTGCACCCATGCCCACCAGCAGTCTGTGTGTATGAAGGGGTTGGAGCCACCTGGCAGGGAAGAAGAGAAAGGGTATGAAGGTTGTGAGGGGACTCTGTATTCCTCGTCTCTTGCAGGAGAACGGTGTGGATGCCGTGCACCCTGGCTATGGGTTCCTCTCAGAGCGAGCAGACTTTGCCCAGGCCTGCCAGGATGCTGGAGTCCGGTTCATTGGGCCAAGCCCAGAAGTGGTCCGTAAGATGGGAGACAAGGTGGAGGCCCGAGCCATTGCCATTGCCGCAGGTGAGGCACAGTTCCTCCCAGGGGCTGGCCAGGAGTAGCCGAGAATAGTTTACTTCTGTAATAGGCATGACAGGGATCCAGCCTGATACAGAGATCCTCACATTGTCCCCAACAGGTGTCCCTGTGGTCCCTGGCACTGATGCCCCCATCACTTCCCTGCACGAAGCTCATGAATTCTCCAACACCTACGGCTACCCCATCATCTTCAAGGCTGCCTATGGGGGTGGAGGCCGTGGCATGAGGGTTGTGCACAATTACGAGGTAAGCAGAGCAGGCTAAGAGGCCCAGGGCTTGGTGCAGGGTGAGTCTGGGTGGCGCCTCTGGTAAATGGGCAGGGGTGATGGCAAAAGGCACACAGAGACAGGCCCCTCATCTGCTACCCTCTTCTTCCCTCCTAGGAACTGGAAGAGAATTACACCCGGGCCTACTCTGAGGCCCTGGCAGCCTTTGGGAATGGGGCACTGTTTGTGGAGAAGTTTATTGAGAGGCCGCGCCACATCGAGGTACAGATCCTGGGTGAGTGGAAGCTGAGTCAGGAGAACCCAGGCCACTATGGCTTACAGCAGCAACCTTTTGGACAGCCTGTCCAGGGGACAGGACCACCTTCTAGGAAGGACTCTGGGCAGGGGTGGCAGTTGAGTGGTTGACTGGCCACAGTGCTATGGGAGGAAGGGGCATGGATGAGATGCAGGAGACACTCTGGCTCCAGGGAAGGCTAAGTCAGGTTCCCAATGTGCCCAGGGGACCAATACGGGAACATCTTGCACCTGTACGAGCGGGACTGCTCCATACAGCGGCGGCACCAAAAGGTGGTGGAGATCGCCCCTGCAGCTCACCTGGACCCCCAACTCCGCTCACGCCTCACCAGTGACTCTGTCAAACTTGCCAAGCAGGTAAGGGCATGTTCTCAGGGGCATGGGGACAGGAGCCAGCTTTTGCAGGCTCACTTGGCACCTCTGTTTTGGTAGGTGAGGTGGGGAGGAGGCTCGTGGCTGGGAGGGTCCCCGGTGGATAGCCTATGGGGGAGCAGGGAGGTCCATGTTGATGGCTCAAGGAATGTGGGGGGTGCAGGAGGAGCTGGAAGAAGCTGGGTGCTCTCCATTCTCTTGTGATGGTAGTGGTGTCTAGCCCAAATAACAGGCCTAGAATGGCCAGAATGGAGAGGAGAGAGGGAAGGAGCCTCTGGCTCCTCTCTCTGCTCTCTCCTACATAGGCCTTCCTTCGTTCACTGTGGCACCTCATTCTGGTCATTATAAATGAAATGTGCTCCTTGATTCTGTCAGAGTTAAGGCACTTTTTCCTCTCTCACAGTTAACTTCACCTGCACCAGAAGCAGAGTTGTTATAATCTATTCCCTCAGTGAGATCTCTGCCAGTCTCTGCTCCCCTGGTGTGTGCCGAAAGCAAGAGGTGGGGGGTTCCATTAGCCCAGGAGCACCCACCATGGCATCATGGTCCTGCCTTCATCACCCTGGACTGCATACTTGGCCTTTCCAGTTCCAGATGTGACACACTGTCCCAAGTTCCAATCCCACAGCTGCCAGAGCAGAAGAGGGCCCAGAAGAAGGGGCAGATGGTGGGCAAGTCTATAATGTTCCCAAAGTAGAACTGGGCGTCCTATGGGTGAGGTTTGGCACAGAGGAGACATACTGGTGAGGCCCAAAGGTTGGGGTTGTCTCCGAGGAACAGCCTCACCTTGGTCTTGCTCAGGCTGGTTGGCCAATGTCATTTATCATTCTGCCTTAGGAATCTAGGGAGGAGGCCTTTAACCTGGTATGTGGTTCTGGAAGGATCAGAAGTGAAAATGGAAGTAGGGTTGTAATCTGAGTTAGTCACCATTGCTGGTCTTTCTCAAATGACATCTTGTCAGGTGATGACCAGGGTGAGGATACTATTAAGGCTGGCCTTGGACTCATGGTGCTCCTCTTACCTCAGCCTCCCCAGTGCTGGGATTAAAGGCGTGCGCCACCACGCCCAGCTAAAACTTTTATTCTACTTTAAAATTCTGAGGTGACGGCAGAGCAGAGCAAGAAAGAACTTCCTGAGACACTTTCTGTAGGAGAAAAACCAGCTAGGAGGACCAGGGCTGCAGATTCTGAGGGCTGGGAGAGCCTCCGATGTCCTCTGAGGAGGATGCTGGAAAGTAGTGTGATGCTTTGGTCCACATTTCTGGGTGTAGCTATCACTCGCTGCCAGTGGCATCTTGAGCCTTGTGGAGTCCTCGGATTTACAAGGTCCTGGTGCTGGCCACTGATGAGAGTTGGTATCTTTGTGCCCTGCAGGTGGGCTATGAGAATGCAGGCACTGTGGAATTCCTGGTGGATAAGCATGGCAAGCACTACTTCATTGAGGTCAACTCTCGTCTGCAAGTGGAACACACAGTCACGGAGGAGATCACAGAGTGAGCCTAGGGCACAGGACAAGGGAGGTGCTGGGAGGGGCCCTGCTGCAAGTGGCTCCTGAGGGTACCCAGTGAGTCTCACTTGCTTTCCACTTTGGTAAAAAGCAATGATGGACCTAGGGACTTTATAAAAAAAATAAGTTCTCCTAAAGTTATGGTTTTTGTAAACATTTACACAAAGGAACAAATAAAAGCAATTCAGAGCTCCACCCCTCACATCAGGATGCCAGGTGTGCACTGGATGCTCCATGGAACCCTGTGGCTACACTGTAAGGAATGGACCCATGGCCTCATTTTTCAGATGAGGGAGCCAAGGCTTAGATAGATTAAGGGAGTTGCCCAAGGCCACAGCAGAAACTAGAATCCCAGTCTCTCTCTGATCCTGCCTCCAGCTCTGCTATATTCCCTTTGCCCAGTCTTTATCTTTAGGTAAATTTCTTTCACTACATAGATAGTTATGCCACTGGGATGTTTTATAAAGAATTTTGTTGTTGTTTCTTTTGAGGTAGGGTTTCTGTGTAGCTCAGGCTGACCTGAAACTTACTCTGTAGCCCCAGGATGGCCTTGGACTCATGGTGATCCTCCTGCCTCAGCCTCCCCAGTGTTGGGACTAAAGGCCTGTCCCATCTTGCTGGGCTCTTAATAAAAACCTTTTATTCAAGCCAGATGTAGTGGCACACGCCTTTAATCACAGCACTTGGGAGGCAGTGGTAGGTGGATTGCTATGAGTTTGAGGCCACCCTGAGACTACATAGTGAATTCCAGGTCAGCCTGGGCTAGAGTGAGACTCTACCTCAGGGGAAAAAAAAAATACCACTTTTATTCTACTTTAAATTTTACTATTTATTGAAGGCATTATTCAGGCCATTATTCTTTCTAAGTACTTTTAGTGGCTACATATTGTTCCACCATCTGTATATGTCATAACTCAGTCATTTTGTCCTCTGTTGGACAGTTAGGCACTTCTGGCTTTTGTGTTTTCAGGATGTGTTCATTAACATCTGTATGCTCAAATCTGGGCCATATCACATCTTTCTAGAAAGCTGTGTTCTGCCATAAGCTTTAGGCACAGACATTATTTTTAAAATCTGCCTATTCTGGGGCTGGAGAGATGGCTTAGCTGTTAAGCACTTTCCTGTGACGCCTAAGGACCCTCGTTCGAGGCTCGATTCCCCAGTACCCACATAGGCCAGATGCACAAGGTGATGCATGCATCTGGAGTTCGTTTGCAGTGGCTGGAGGCCCTGGTGCACCCATTCTCTCTCTCTCTCTCTCTTTGTCTGTCTGTCTATTGCTAATAAATAAATAAATAATTTTTAAAATCTTGCCTATTCTGTAAACTATTCAAATGGCTTTCATTGTTTCAAGATATATATCTAGAGCCATTTTAAGTATTAAACCTTAGCTTTGGGCCAGTCCATTCACCATGAAACATTCTTGATGCAATACCTTCCCCACCCCACCTGAGACTGAGGATGCTGCCCAGGCAGTTTCCCTTACCCAGCAGGGGAACCAAGGCCCGAGACTCCCTACTTTCCTCCAAGGTCAGGGCTGGGGTCAAGGCAATGCCTTGGTCAATAGCCTGTAGAGGGGGTGATGTGGTGTTCATCATCACCTTTACTCACAGTGGCTTCACAGGTGATATTGAGCATGGAAGACAGCCTGCATAGTGCTGACCACAAGCTTTAGAGACTAATCATGTAAAACCTTAAGGGTTGGGCTGGAGAGATGGCTTAGCAGTTAAGGCACTTGCCTGCAAAGCCACCCAGGTTGGAGAACCCAGATCACAAGGTGGTACATGCATCTGGGGTTTGTTTGGCAGTTTGGAGATGGCTGGCAGCCCATTCTCTTGCTGTCAAATATATATGTGTGTGTGGTTTGGTTTTCCAGGTAGGTCCTGAGACTGCTGCCCAGGCAGTTTCCCTTACCCAGGCCAAGGCCCGAGACTCCCTACTTTCCTCCAACCAAGGCAATGCCTTGGTCAATAGCCTGTAGAGGGGGTGATGTGGTGTTCATCATCACCTTTACTCACAGTGGCTTCACAGGTGATATTGAGCATGGAAGACAGCCTGCATAGTGCTGACCACAAGCTTTAGAGACTAATCATGTAAAACCTTAAGGGTTGGGCTGGAGAGATGGCTTAGCAGTTAAGGCACTTGCCTGCAAAGCCGAAGGACCCAGGTTCGGGTCCCCAGAACCCAGATGCACAAGGTGGTACATGCATCTGGGGTTTGTTTGCAGTTTGGAGACCTTGGCATGCCCATTCTCTCTGTCAAATATATATGTGTGTGTGTGTTTTGGTTTTCCAGGTAGGGTCTCGCTCTGGCCCAGGCTGACCTGGAATTCACTATGTAGTCTCAGGGTGGCCTCGAACTCACGGCGATCCTCCTACCTCTGCCTCCCAAGTGCTGGGATTAAAAGCGTTGAGCCACCACGCCCGGCTAGGTTTTTCTTTTAAGTATTTTATTTTTGAGCCCGGCTAGGTTTTTCTTTTAAGTATTTTATTTTTGAGCCAGGTAGGAGCCAGGTAGGAGCCAGGTAGGAGGATCGCCGTGAGTTCGAGGCCATCCTGAGACTACATAGTGAATTCCAGGTCAGCCTGGGCCAGAGTGAGACCCTACCTTGGAAAAAAAAAAAAAAAAAAAACCTTAAGGGTCCTGTCGCTGGCCTTAGGAGCATGGTTGTCACTCAGGCTGGGCATATGGAATAATACAAACACATAGAACTTTGTGTTCTGAGATCTTCCTTCCTGGGGCTTGAGCACAGGCTCTGCCAGGCATAGGCCCCAGGAAATGGCATCCTGACCATGTCCTCCCTAGCACAGTGCAGTTCCTATATGTCCAAGAGTGTGGTATCCCAACCCTGGGATCTAGCATTCTGCCTAGGTTTCCAGTCTTAGTGTCACCAGACAGGCTCAGGGGTGGCAGAGGCACACAGACCCTAGATAGAGACAGGCAGGGAACAGGCCTGTGGAAGTGAAGAGCAAGTCAACCCTTCTCTTCCTGAAGCTCCTTGGGTGGTGGTTCTCTCACGCCTGGGGGAGCGGCAGCCCCCCCCCCCCGTGGGGCCACCAAATAGAGATTCGGGGCTGCTTGTGCTGGGAGGAGCATTCAGCAGCCGTTAGCCTGTGAGCCCCATCTCATGCCATGCTCCTCCTCTCTGCATTTCCCCACTTGTAGTGTGGACCTGGTTCACGCTCAGATCCACATAACCGAGGGCAGGAGCCTGCCTGACCTGGGGCTACGGCAAGAGAACATCCGTATCAATGGCTGTGCCATCCAGTGCCGGGTCACCACCGAGGACCCTGCTCGAAGTTTTCAGCCTGACACTGGCCGCATTGAGGTAGGTGACATTTCAAGAGCGTGAGCCTGTCCTCAGCCTGGGCCAAGATTCGCATTGTCCCTCCAGGGTGCCTAGAGTTGTAGCATTGTCACCCAGGGGCCCAGCAGTCAGGATAAACCCTGCTTGTGCTGGTCTGAGCTAGCCTAGAGCACATGGGAGCCCAGTACTGCCCTGGAGCAAGAGGAAAGCATTCCATGGAAGAGCTCGCCCTTTGTGGAGGGCTAAGAGAAACCCAGTGAGCAGATCATACAAGAACGGGACAGACCAGGTGGGGATGCAAAGTGCTGAATCCCCATACATGAAACCCAGGCCCTTACATTCTGAGAACCCAGAGCCTCACTGTGATAGAACAGGGGCTGTTGGCCTCAGTCCTGCCGGGTTTTTTTTGGTGGTTGTTGTTGTTGTTGTTTGTTTGAGGCTGGGGGTGGCTGGTATGGCAAGAACCAAGAATTGGGGTCCCTGTGCAGGAGTGAGCCAAGCAGAGGGCCTCTTCAGAGATGAGTGAGGGGGCTCTACAGAGGATGTCACTGTGAGAAGACCAAGAGGCCAGCCAAGGGCTGGAGAGATGTCTCAGCAGTTGAGATGCTTACCTGCAAATCCTAACGACCAGAGTTCAATTCCCCAGTACCATGTAAAGCCAGATGCATGAAGTGGCACATGCATCTGAAGTTTGTTTGCAGTACTAGAGGCCTGGGAGCACCCATTCTTTCTGACTGTCCCTTCTCCGTCTCTCTGCTTGCAAATAAATAAATAAATAAATGATTTATTTATTTATTTTTTTTGGTTTTTCGAGGTAGGGTTTCACTCTGGTCCAGGCGGACCTGGAATTAACTATGTAGTCTCAGGGTGGCTTCGAACTCTCGGCAATCTTCCTACCTCTGCCTCCCAAGTGCTGGGATTAAAGGCGTGTGCCACCACACCCAGCTAATAAATGATTTTTAAAAGAGGCCAGCCAAGTTTAGGGTTGCAGCTCCCCATCCATCTTTCCTCTCAGTGCTGAGATCTGGCCTGCAAGTCCAAAGCTACCTCTGTCCCTTTCCTTCCTTTCCCAGTCTGTAGACCAGCCTGCTTCTTTGCCCTCCAGGTCCTGCCTGTTGGTAGTGCTGTGATAACTGCTGGTCAGAAGACACAGGACATCAGAGGCACTTAGAGTTAGCTGTGGCCAGATGTTGGGCTTCTAAGACCTTCCGAGAGTGGTGTGGTTGAGGGTGGGGCAGGGATCAGACACTAGGTAGGTTCTGATGGTGGACCTCTACAGGGAGCTGGCTGCCTTCATTTATTTCTGGAAGACCCAGAGCCCCTAGATGAGGACAGCTCCAGGCCAGTACTGCCCCATGGGCATGGCTGCTGCTCTGTCCTTTGTTGGGAAGAGGCAATGAAAGGACTGGGGTTCAACTGCCAGCTGCATGGGCCAACACCTCTCTCCACCCCTCACCACTTCAGAGTGGTCACCACAGAGTATTTTTAGCCGGCGGTTCCTGTGCACGGCTGAGTGTCCACCCTTAAATATTTCATTAGATTCCTCTTTATCGAACACAGACTATGCCCCTTAGCAGCAGAAGGGTGATGCCAAGGGTGTCCCCAGCCCCTATGGCTTCCTTCTCTCCCCCCTTCCTCCCATTAACCTGAGGTCCCAAGCCTGTCATTAGCCCTTGTCTGTGGGTGCAGGTGTGCCAGTATCTCCAGGCCTCAGGCCTCCATCTCCCTAGCTCATCACCTTCCATGGGCCCATCATTTCCTGCTTGCCTCTCCTCTCTGCTTCCTGGCTGGCCACATGAGCTGGGTGTACCTGCCCGCTCACAAGGAGTACATTTTCTTCATTCTGTTTCTGTCTCCCTGTCTACTTCCTCTCTGTGTGCTCCTCCTCCCCTCTCCTCTAAGAAGGGCGGGAACTTGAGTTCCTCACCCGGTATGTGAAAACAAAACCAAGCTGCATGTGGTGGTGCACATCTGTAATCCCAGCACTTAGGAGGCAGAGGCAGGAGGATTGTCATGAGTTCAAGGCCAGCCTGGGCTACATAGTGAGATCCTGTCTCAAAACACCAAAAACCAAAACCCCATGGCCCTCCTAGGTCAGCAGGCTGCCTCTTGTTTGCTGTCCTAGGACACACATGTGTAAGCAGGGATTCCATTTCAGCTACTGTGTCCACAGTGTGGGGTTCTAGCAGATGCTGCATGCACATTGCTCCTGGAATGGTTGGTGGACACAGAATGGAGGTGGGAGAGCTGGTCAGGAGGGGACAGAGGGTTGTTGGGTTCTGGCCCTGCCTACCCAGGGTCTGTGCATGAACCCAGGAACTGGTAGGGCATCTCCTCCTCTGCCCCTCCTCTGCAATGCAGCAGGGACTTCATGGTGCTCAGTAGAGTCTAGTCTGCTGGCACAACAAAACTTAACCAGTTGGAATTAGGGCTCCCCACAGCACCCTGGAACTCAGCACCCTGGAGTCCAAGTGCAGTCCCGCACTGGGTGTCTCACTTGCCTGCAGCCTCTACCTTGCCTGCTGACTTGGGTTTCCCTCTGCCACAGGTGTTTCGGAGTGGCGAGGGCATGGGCATCCGCCTGGACAATGCATCAGCTTTCCAGGGGGCCGTCATCTCGCCACATTACGACTCCCTGCTGGTCAAAGTCATTGCCCACGGCAAAGACCACCCCACAGCTGCCACAAAGATGAGTAGAGCCCTGGCTGAGTTCCGCGTCCGAGGTGTGAAGGTGAGAGGTTGTGTCCTGCCACGTTCTTTTATCCCCAAGGCACAGCAGGGCCCCCGTTCACATTCTTGCTGAGGGCCAGGTATGGCACTATCTGCCTTGGCTTTGCTAAGGTGGGTGGCCTCAGTCTCAGTGGCACAGTCACCTCTCTTGGCTGTTCTCACCCACCTGGCTCTGTACTCCTGCTCTTGTGCCCAACCTGAAACTGTTCTGAAGTTGAGGGACTCACATGGTTTCTGCCACTCTTGTGTGTTCAATGTCCCAGGCCTCTTTTTGGAAGGTCTGACTTCATAGGCTTTATTGGAGACCCAAGGGCCTGTGTTTTGAACCCACTCCCCAGGAAATTCTAAATTTCAAGGAAGTATGGAGGCCAGGTATGGTGGCACATGCCTTTCAACCTAGCACTCAGGAGGCTGAGGTAGGAGGATCAATGTGAGTTCAAGGCCAGCCTACAAAGTGAGTTCCAGGTCAGCCTGGACTAGAATGAGACCCTATTTCAAAACCCTCACCTCCCCCAAAAAAGTGTGGACCCGTGGGGTGAGAGCTCCAACTTTGGTGGGTGAGGTTGGACCATCTACCATCTGTCAGCTTCCAGCCCTCCATTTAGCTTGGCATCTACAGTGGTAGATGTGACTGAAGAGATGGCTCAGCGATTCAGGTGCTTGCCTAGAGTGGCAGGTGCCTCAGGGACAGTCAAGGGCTCCTACCATGGTCTCCTCACTGGGCTCCATTCATTACTAGTGTTTGTAAGTAGAGATGAATTCAGTCTTATTTGATGCCAGCACCTGACCATGTTTCCTGCAGGAACCATTAGCTTAGGGGATGGGTTTGGGCACTTGGTCCCTGTGGGAGTTTCTCCTTCCTCTTCCAGGAGCTCCCAAGGGATGCCCTACCCACAGCAGAGGCTCGCCCTGGTGATAGGGTGGTCCTGGGTGCTGGCCTCTTTGTATTCCTTATGGCCTTTTCCAGTTCCCACCTGTTGTCAAGTCTCCGTGGCTTGTGAGGTTGGCTGTATCAAGGCTTTATCAATGCTGTCCTTGCTGTCATTCCTCTCACCTGTTTACAAGGCTCTGTGGCATGTTCTGTCAGTGACCTAGGGGGCTCAAAGCCCTCTTGAAAAACACTATGGGAAGAAGGGATAGAGTTTCTGGGCAGGGCAACCTTTCTCACAGTCCACCCCGGGAAGGAACAGAGGTTTCTCTGGCGCTGGGGCCTACACTGTCAAGGTCCGTGTACAAGGCAGAGGTGTGTCATCAGGTCAGCTGCTCATATCCTGGGCTCCACCACCCTGTGCTCTGGTGCTTGGATTTCCTAGCCTAGATGTTCTGTGGCCAACAGGGGTAGTCACACTGGTGTGCATACTGTGTTGTCCCTATGTGTTATACTGGCTGGCTCCTGAAGTTGTGCTTTGATTCCTCTGCTGAGTTCCCACTGTGAGCAACATGTCCCTTTGGCCGTACAACCCCATACCTGTCTCATACCCCAGGGCCCATGACCACAGGGACAACAGGACTTTGGGCCTGCACCCACCCCTTCCCATCCCATCCCACTCCAAATCTGAGCCTGCCTTGCCCCCTCCCTCCCCCAAATCCTCCACAGCTCCTCTTTCCCACTCATTTCCCTTGCAGACCTTGTTTCCATTTTCTTAAACAAGCATCTCTCTTGGTCAAGTTCAGGTAGGTGTTATGGGGCTGAGACGTTGTGTGTGTGAGCTCAGCCTACCCACATGTGCACAAACAATGGAGTGTCTGCCTCCATGGGCTGCCTATCATGGTGGCTCTGATAAAGAAGCAGTGTCCTTGCGCAATACATGTTGTGGCCAGGTAGGTACCTTGGCAGGTCTGAGATACCAACATCTGCTTTGGTGTTTTCATAAAGCCATCTGGATGCCTATGCAGGGCTCACCTGTACATGGCTGAGAGCTCCATGCCTGTGGGAGTATGCACTGCAGTCCAGCAAAACAGCAGAGCAGGGGAGAGACCATGTGTTACCCCAGGTGCCACCCTGCAACAAGCACAGATGAAGGCCATCCTTCCAGGAAAATGCAGGGGTATAGGCACCAGGTCTTAGAGGAACAGCTGTGAGATACCATTGTCGACCTGGGGAGCCACAGGATCTTCCAGAAAGTCCTGGGTTGATGGCTGCCAGGCCTTCTGTATGGCATCTTACAAATCCAGACATTTGAGGAAATCATGGTCCGGACCATCCCTATGGGAGCTGTGCTCAGGAAAATGTTCCCACTCAGATCCCTCTGTCTGCCTAGAAGGGAACACTGTCTCTGGTTGCTAAGTGTAGTCCTGTGGCTCCTTCTTGGGCTGCAGTGCTCATGTCCAGCTCCATGCACCTGGGCTTCACATACTGGGACAGTGGGTCCTATGCTCCCCTGCCAGGAAGGGGTGGCCTCTACACTTTCAAACAGGAGGGTATCAAAGCCTAGAAAGCTCAGGCCAGACAGATCTTAGCACCCGACTGTTGCCTTAGACTGACTGAGTGGATTCCAGGCTACAAGGACTACCTCCACTGTGCCTGAAGCCCAGCCTTGAAGACTGTGCTGGTCTGTGTGCCTCCATCAGCCTCCCCCTCCCAAGGACAAGCAAGATGAGACAATAGACCTGCACTGGGGTGACCCCAACAATTTTATTATAAATAGAAACAAGACTCCCTCTTAGTGGCTGCAGCCCCTGCCTTGGTGGCTCTGAGCACCTGTAGGTGGGACCTGTCCCTTTAGTCTGAAGGCCAGACCAAGGAAAGGGCTTGCTGTCCCACTGGGTAGCCTGAGGTACCAAGGATAAAAAAGCAGGGCGGGGCCCAGGGCTGTGCTGACCACCTAGGCTTAGTGCTGCCACAGGGGTCCTTGGATGGCACTGCTCTTCCTCCAGACACAAGAGTAGCTGCCCCTCCCATCACACCACACTCTCTTCCAGCCGTTCTGCACTGCCCCCAGCCCCCCGGCACCCAGCCCCCAAAAGTCCCCCATGAACAGAGTGGCTCCGCCTGGCCCAGGCTCCTCCCAAGCGCCTGGCATACCCATAGCACCCACCAGTGTCTCCCAGGTCCAGGGAGCAGCTGCGCTGGGGGCGAGGTGGAGGGCTCCGTGGTGGGTGGCTCTTGGGTGTGGGGCTGGTGCCACCATTGGTCTGGGATTGGACGTGGCTGAGCTTGAGTGGGAGACGGCCGTTCCCAGCTCCCCGGCCCCGAACCAGCAAGGCCACAGTGAAGACCAGTAAGGCAGCCACCAGCACCCCGCCCACAGCAACTGTCAGTGTTCCACCAAGCACGTGGGCCTGTAGGGCATGGCACAGAGGTGTGGCTGGCAGAGTGGAGAAGTGGGCACAGCCCAGCAGCCTAGTGGCCGTGAGGTCGGAGGGCCCAGTGGCAGGTGACAGGGCCAGCAAGCAGAGGTCGTAGTCAGCACCAGGAACTAGGTGCTTCAGCAGGAAGTGGTGGCTGGAGGCTGGGACAATCCTGCAGACAAGAGCAGGATCAGAGCCCAGGGTTGGGATTCATGCCCCATAGCCCCCCAGCTGATGCTCACAGGTTGGCACCTGGACAGCCCAATAGCTCCTCAGGCTCCATGAGCCATGGCAGAGAACAATGACAGGCATCTCCATATGTGGGACAGGGCCAAGGGACAGTTGAACATGTGTACTGACACAAGCAGGGGTAGAAATACCTGGGGGTGTGGGGCAGGTGCTTCAGTAACATTCAGCTGCCGCCACTGGTGGTCACCTCCAAGGTCCTTTACAAGCAGGGCCCACCCACCTCCTCCCCAGGTCTTCCCAACACCCTAGGTAGCTGGCCCAGACATGCTCCTCCAAGAGTTCAAAAGTGGAGCAGAGGAGGTATGAGGGCCCAAGGAGAGGAGAAACAGGCAAGGCGCAGAGGAGCAGCAAGCAGGACTTGGGGACATAGGGTCAGTGGGAGAGGAGGGGCACCAAGCAGGCCAAGGGGTGTATGTAGAACGCATAATCACCGGTAGATGAGGGTCTCATCCTCGCTGCTGTTGTACTGGATTTGAAACATCCACACAGGGTCAGCTGGCCGCCCTGGGCCCCAGCTCACCAGCCCTGAGGTGGCCGTCACTTCTGTCACCTGCACGGCAGGCTCAGACTCCAGAGTCCCCTCACCTTCAGCAGCAGTTCTAGCTGAGGCAGCAATGTCCGAGGGCCCAGGGCGGCCCCCTTCAGCACTGGCATTCCCGCCATGGGGCAAGGCCAGTACCCGGAGCTCTACTCGGGCTGTGGCCTCACCAGCTGGGTTAGTGGCAATGCAGGTATAGTCTCCTGCATCCCCAGCGCCTGTCACCCCAATCTCTAGGGTCCCATTGGGGAAAGCCCAGGCTCGGGAGGAGTTGCCGACCAGCCGGTCATCAGGGCCAACCCAATGCATGGTGGGTGCAGGGTCACCAAGAGCCCGGCACCGTAGAGTGGCCCGCTGGCCCTCCAGTACCCACAGGCGCTGTGTGTGGCGAGCAATGAGGGGCGGCTCACAGGAGAACTCGCCCTCGGGCACTGCCCAGAAGTAGCGGCCTGCCAGGCCTGGTGGAGAGGCGCAGGTCTCCAGGTCATCAGGCCGGGCCAGGCGCCGTAGCCACAGCAGCTCGCAGTTGCAGTGCAGTGGGTTCCCACTGAAGCTCAACACCAGAGGGGCAGGTGAGGCCTCAGCGTCCCGCCCTCTGGAAAAAAGTGGGTCAGGTGCTAGTGTGGCCAGGCGGTTGGATGTGAGGTCAAGGCGAGAAAGCTGGCCAAGCTGGGCAAAGGCGCCTGGGGGCAGTGCATCGATGAGGTTGTGGTCCAGGTTGAGGGTGTGTAGGGCAGGCATGGCACCGATGCCAGCCCAGGGCACCTGCCTGAGGTTGTTGTAGGACAGGTCCAGGTCCTCAAGGCTCTCAAGGAAGTCGTCAAAGGCCCCTGGCGCAATGCGTCCCAGCTGGTTACCACTAAGTATGAGGTGCTGCAGGTTGACAGGCCCTCGAAGGCTGCTGCTGCCCAGTTCGACCAGCCTGTTGCCATCCAAGTGCAAGGAACGCAGGCTCTCCAGGTCCCCAAAGGCACGGGCCCCAATACGGGTGATGGCATTGCGAGACAGGGTCAGGTCCACCAGCCCTGTCATGTTGCGGAAGTCAGGTGGCCCCAGAGCCTGAATGAAGTTGTCAGCCAGGCGCAGTTCCACTGTGCGCCGGTCCACGTTGGGTGGCACAAACAACAGGCCTCGGTGGGCACAAAGGGTGCTGAGTGACTCCGACAGGTTCTGGCAGACACAGGGCAGCGGGCAAGCAGCAGCTCCACTGGCCAGCAGGAGCAGTAGGAGCGGAGGGGCCATGGTCAGTGCCCTGTGGGGAAGGGCCACAGCCCAGGCACAGGTGGGGTTGGTGTTGGTGCCCACTTGTGCCCAGGGCACAGTCCCAGGAGCAAGTTTCCAGAGCCTGGCCTGGGGAAGGATTGGGTCAGAGGCTCAAGGACCCCAGGGAGGAAAAAAGGTTGGGGCTGCAGGCCCCCCAGAGTAAAGGTCACATTTCCCAAGCAGTTGAGGGGAGTCCAGGTGCTGGGGACAAGGTGAGGCATGAGGCAGGAAGCGGAGGTGGGCCGACAGCAGGGAGGGTCCCGGAACTTCCTTTGCCTGGCCTTCCTTGAAATTGTCAGTCCCCTCCCCCGTCCGAGCTTTCCCCTCCACGGCTGGGTAAGGCGTCCCCTAAATCCCTTGAGTGGATTGTGGCCCCTCCCCAAGCAGACTCCGTGCTGCGCCCTGAGGCCCCCTCACCTGGTGTCTGTCGCTCAGGGGGAGCGGGCTGGCCTCCCCGCAGGCCTAGCCGGCCCTTGCCGGCTCCAGGCCGCTCTTGCTCTCCCACGGGGATCAGACCTGGCCCGCCAGCTGTGCACCCTCCGGCCCATGGCGATTGGGCCCGTGGCCCCGGCTCTTTCGGTTCCCGGCACCTTTTCCCCAGGCGAGGTTGGCGGCAGCGACAGGCAGGCGGGTGCGCGCTGGCGGGTACGAGCGCGGCGGACACGCACGTGGAGGGCGGACCTGGAGGAGCGCGCGAGGATCCTCACGGGCCTGAGCAGGCTCCCGAGGTCACAGGGACACGCGGTCCCCGCAGCGTCCACGGGTGGCACCCAGTCACGCCCGAGGTTTTGGCCAGCACAATCCTGCCTGTTGTCCCCGATGCTGCCGCAGTGCACTCACCCTGGCATAGACGCGCGCCCCCGGCCCTTGCGCCCGGGAATCCTGCACTGCTCAGGATCCCAGCGCGGCTCTGCAGACAAAGCTCCAGCTCGCTGGCTCTTTCACCATCTCCCAGAGACAGGTCTTTGTCACATGTCGCTGGGCACCCTCCCCAACACGCCCACATATGCCCACACACCCACACTTCCCCGCACCCACGGGCAGGGCCAGGCGCAAACCCGCACTGTTGCTGAGACCCTTCCGTTCACAGACACACGCTGAAGGTCACAACCGTTCTGCATCATCGAGTCACGTGGAGGGTCCCCAACAAGCACAGGCCATGGGGGGGGGGCTGGGGCGGTGCCCCTCGGCAGGACTGCTGTGGGGTGGGGCCCGAGAGGGCTCGGCCTCTGGGCTGGCTGCACGCCCCGCCCTGCCTTGCGCCCCTCCCTCTTCTCTTCCCGGTACCCCACCCGCCGGGTTTGCCAGAGCTCCCGAGCCAACGGGCCTCTGCCTCTGGTCCGATTGGTCTGCGCTGTTCGGTTTCCCAGCAGGCTGGTGGTGGCACGCTGTTTGAAGCTGTGCGTCAGTGGTCCTCCTAGCGTCGCAGCCCCGCCCCCTCCGCCTCCTCGCAGGAGCCCTGTTCCTAGGTGTGAGGTGGCTTCAGATACCTGAGGCTTGGAGGGGAATGCTGCTAACCAGATCGGTCACCCTGATCCTTGTTTGTGCCTGCAGCAGGAAATACTTCACCCAGTCGAAAAATATGATATACCCATACTCCTTCTTTCTCTGGCTAGCTAGGTCCCCTCCTTTCCAGACCCCTCTATTCCCAGGAGCCGGTTCAGGAACTCAGGGAAACTAGAAACTGGATTCTAGTCCTGCCTGACATAGCTCTGCAGCCTTGGGAAACTTACTTAACCACTGAGACAATTTCTTCTTGTAGACCAATGGGTATTAATTGCAGGTTCTTTCACACTTCCTGGGATGTGGGGATGAGGGGACACGTACAGCTCGAGGGACTTCACTCCCAACCTGTAAGCCAGTTTACTCTCGCCGCTGCCTGGTCTCCATTGTTGCTTTTATTATTTTATTTTATTATTATTTTATTTGTTTTTTCAAGGAAGGGTTTCATTCTGGCACAGGCTGACATGGAATTAACTATGTAGTCTCAGGGTGGCCTCATGGTGATCCTCCTACCTCTGCCTCCTGAGTGCTGGGATTAAAGGTGTGCACCACCACGCCCGGCTCACTGTTGCTTTTATAAAGGTTGGTTTGTTAGTCTGGTCAGTTCTGATGTGAGGTGACATCAGATATTTGGTTGTGCCTCATCCCCCCCCCACCACCACCTGTGCCTTTAATCCCAGCCCTTTGGAAGCAGGGGTAGGAGATCACTGAGTTCAAGGCCACCCTGAGACTACACAGTAAATTCCAGGTTAGTCTGGGCTAGAGTGAGACCCTACCCTGAAAAACAAAAAGTATTTCCACTCACTGAGCATACATGAGTATTGGTATCTGCCATGTGCCACTCTGCTGGGAGCCAGCTGGGTCCAGTTCCTGCCACTATGGAGCTCCCAGTGTTAAGGCAATGATGGGAAGGAATCTGCATCAAAAGGGAAAGAGAAACAGGGGTCCTCTAAGGGTCCTTGCCATCTTTATGTAGCTCTGGGTTCTTCAGATTGTTTAACTGGTGGCCTTGCTGCTCAAATGCTGTGCTGGGTCTAAATGTAATATTCCTTTTTCTTTAGGGCATGAGCTAGTTTCCAGGAGACAGGCAGATCTATCATTCTAGTCAGGCATGAGGCATGATGGCTGCCCTCCGCTGCAGCTGCACTGACCAGGGACTGTCAGGCACCCTTCCTGTCCTGTTCTCCAGGTGATAGAAGCCCTCTGGTGACGGGATTCCTATGGAAGGTGCCACAGAGATTGTGAATAAGTAACATGAAGAGTTGCCCCCATGCAGCCAAGGCCACACTCATGGTCATGGGCTGTCTCTCAGTGCTGGCCCAAGTTTCATGTGGCCTGATGCCAAAGTACCAAGGGAGTGAGGGATGCAGACAAGCGAAGAGCAAAGTCTGATTCCACTGGGACCTAGTGGAAAGGAGACCACCGTGCCTTGTTGAGAGGGTAGGAGAAGGGGACAAAGGTGGCCTTCACTCATAGAAGCAGGCACAAAGTAGTAGAGGTGCAAGAGTAGAAAGTTCCTTTGGTGTGGCGAAGGGTGACTATGATGAGGCAGCCCAAGGGAGGTTGTGACCTGAGCAGAAGAGTTTGAGAGTCCAGAGTTGGCCATAGACAGTTGTCCAGCCTAATCAGTAACAGGAGGGTGGGTGGCAAGGGTGCGGGCTCTAGCTTTTGGTAACTGGGTAGTGGGCAAGGTAGACACCAGCCAGGCAGGGTGGAGCTCCCAGGAGGGATGTACAGGGAGAGGCCAGGGGGCGCGTCCACCTTTGAGTCCTGGCACTAAAGACTAGAGTGAGGCGTCTCAGGAAGATTGGCATGTGCAGCATGGAAGGGTAGAGCAGTGAGCAGAAGAACAAGATGCCCGAGGGGCCCAGGGAGCATCAAGGTGGGAGCTGGTAGTAAGAGGGCAGGAGGATGCCTGCTGGACCCAGTGAAAGGGAGTGTGTGTTAAAGGTGGGGACTCCTTCAAGAAGCGTGGCTGGTGAGGGCTAAAGGGTGGTGTTGTGCATGCTACTATAGGGGTGGCTGAGTCAAGTTCTAGGCCATGGGGAGGAACTACTTTCCAGAACGCATGAGGCAGAAGCAGGTGCAAGGACATATGCTCTTGGGGGGTTAACAAGGACAGAGGGTGAGCATGCAGCCACTGGTAGCTTAGGGGATTGCCAAATGATTGGTGAGGTGGTAGAGGCTTAGAAACTGCACTGTTCTAGAACAGTGTCTGTAGCCTTTTCTTTCTTCTCCATCCAAACTGTTTAGTGACACCCATCCACCTTTGTCCTGCAGACCAACATACCCTTCCTGCAGAACGTACTCAACAACCAGCAGTTCCTGTCGGGCACTGTGGACACCCAGTTCATCGATGAGAACCCTGAGCTCTTCCAGCTGCGGCCCGCACAGAACCGGGCCCAGAAGCTGCTACACTACCTCGGTCTGCCCACGCTGCCCTTCTCTCCTCCCTGTACCTACTCCTGGCCCCAGACCCTTAGCGCAGCCCTTATTCTGGTCCTCCATGTGGCCTTAAATAGGTCTCCACTGTCCAGACCCAAAAGATCCTGGTCTGAGTAGACAGGGGCAACTGGAGAACTGGATGTCCTGGAGGACTGTCTCCAAGTCTGCCTGTTCACATTGCTGCCCTCAATTCTGTCCTGACCTTTTGCCCATTCTCTTCACAGGACACGTCATGGTGAATGGCCCCACCACTCCAATCCCTGTCAAGGCCAACCCCAGCCCTGTGGACCCCGTTGTCCCTGCAGTGCCCATAGGTGAGTGACATCCATGTGACTCAGAGGAAGCAGGAGCCTGCCACCTACAGGATGAGCATTAATGTCTTTGTCTGCCCTAGGCCCACCTCCGCCTGGTTTCCGAGATATACTTCTGCGAGAGGGCCCAGAGGGCTTTGCTCGTGCTGTACGGAACCACCAGGGGCTGCTGCTGATGGACACAACTTTCCGGGATGCTCACCAGTCACTGCTGGCCACACGTGTACGCACCCACGATCTCAAAAAGATTTCACCCTATGTCGCCCACAGCTTCAACAAGCTCTTCAGCATGGAGAACTGGGGAGGTAGGCTAGAGGAGGGCTGGGATGCTAAAAATTGGTGGCAGAAATTGAGTGCTTAGCCACAAAGGCCCAGGCACTGAGGGCACTGAGAAAAGCTAGAGATTTTGACAGTGAGATAACCAGAAAGTGACCGTTGAAGAGGTCACAGTGGTCACCTGCTCCTCAAACAACTGCAGCCAGCTCCTGCTGGCCTTGAGTGCTTGAGGTTGCAGAGCCAGGGTGCAGGCACCATTCTGAGCACTTTGGGAGCAGGGAGGAGCTAATCACAGCATGGAGAAGGAGGGGAGCGTGAGTGAGGGGT
This sequence comes from Orientallactaga sibirica, assembly GCA_036365145.1. NCBI lineage: Eukaryota > Metazoa > Chordata > Mammalia > Rodentia > Dipodidae > Orientallactaga > Orientallactaga sibirica. The sequence continues at coordinate 5,795,437 of JAEOAD010000042.1, read as the reverse complement.
GTGAGGGTGGGTGCAGAGTGAGCACAAGTGAGCTGAGCTGCCCTGAGCATCAACAAAGGGAGAGGCTGGTGGGCCAGCACTGGGGACACAAAGAACCCTGGAGCTAAGGAGAGGCCAGAAGCTCATGTCACAGAGCTGCAGAGTATAGTGGGGTCATCATGACATACAGAGTGACCAGCTTGTCCGTCATCTCCTCACAGGAGCCACATTTGACGTTGCCATGCGCTTCTTGTACGAGTGCCCCTGGCGGCGGCTGCAGGAGCTCCGGGAGCTCATCCCCAACATCCCATTCCAGATGCTGCTTCGGGGGGCCAATGCTGTGGGCTACACAAACTACCCTGACAATGTGGTCTTCAAGTGAGCCTGGGTTGGGTGGGCAGACACAGCACAGTGGGACCACACAGTGATGGGTTCTGCTCTCTACAGAAGGCTCAAAACACAGTGTATGTAGCCACACCCCACAGAGACGGCTGTTTGGAAGTGTCATAGTAGTAGTTCTGGCAGGACTGAAGAGGTTTCTAGGTAGCTCATAGCATTAGAGACTCAGGAGACATGGCGTGGAGCTGGGTTGGACTAGGCCTTAGGACTCTTGTTGAGTGCTCTCACCCACAGCCTGCCACTCTTTTGCAAAGCAAACCTCACTGATCTTTTAGGCGGGGACAGGCTGAAGACAACATGGCATGTAACTAGCACAGGAGCCCAGTGCCTCTAAGGCTACTCTACCCAGCCCGGGCTTCCCTGGAAAAGGCCTTGTGGAAGGCTCTCTCCTGCCAGGCCAGACTTCATTCCCTAGGGACTCTAGTATAGGCCAGGGACCAGCAGGAAGTGCAAGAAGGACAGGAGGAGCCCTGGAGGTGAGCAGAGGCCAAAGGGTCAGCCATAGAGCTGTAGGGCATGGTGGCATGTGGTAGGACTCACCTGTGGTTTCTTCCCCCTCAGGTTCTGTGAGGTGGCCAAAGAGAATGGCATGGATATCTTCCGGGTCTTTGACTCCCTCAACTACTTGCCAAACATGCTACTGGGCATGGAAGCAGTAGGCAGCGCTGGGGGTGTGGTGGAGGCTGCCATCTCCTATACAGGCGATGTGGCTGACCCCAGCCGCACTAAATACTCACTTCAGTACTACATGGGCTTAGCTGAAGAGTTAGTACGAGCTGGCACTCACATCCTGTGCATCAAGGTACCTGGGCCTTGTGCCAATCTCTTCCATTCAGCCCTCGCCCACCATGGTCTACACACATCAGGTCCCTGCTTACCATCTTTCTCCATCTCTCCTCCCCACTTCCTTCAGGACATGGCAGGGCTGCTTAAGCCAGCAGCCTGCACCATGCTGGTCAGCTCCCTTCGGGACCGCTTCCCTGACCTCCCACTGCACATCCACACCCATGACACATCAGGGGCAGGTGTGGCAGCCATGCTGGCCTGTGCTCAGGCTGGTGCTGATGTAGTGGATGTGGCAGCTGACTCCATGTCTGGGATGACCTCACAGCCCAGCATGGGAGCCCTAGTGGCCTGTACCAGAGGGACTCCCCTGGACACAGGTAGGAAGGAGCAGCTCATGGCCATGCCCCTCTCAGAACTGTAGCCACCTCCAGTCCCAGTAGAGTCTGGCACATCTAGAATCTATAGGCCTTACTCTGGCCTAGCCTTCTTCTCCCACCCAAGTTTGAGATGGGATTTGGGCTGTCTGGGTCCTTAGAGGAGGCCCTAGGAGTTTTTAGACACATGGTCAAGCTCTCTGACTCTGGCCTCCCTGCAGAGGTGCCCCTGGAGCGTGTGTTCGACTACAGTGAGTACTGGGAGGGGGCTCGGGGACTGTACGCAGCCTTTGACTGCACGGCTACCATGAAGTCTGGCAACTCGGACGTGTATGAAAATGAGATCCCAGGGGGCCAGTACACCAACCTACATTTCCAGGCCCACAGCATGGGGCTTGGCTCCAAGTTCAAGGAGGTCAAGAAGGCCTATGTGGAGGCCAACCAGATGCTGGGTGACCTGATAAAGGTGAGCAAGGGCTAGTACTCTTACCTGAAAGCCCTGCATACTTTTGCCTCTGAGACTGGCCCCCTAAAATCTAGAAATCCTTCCCCTCAGGTGACACCTTCCTCCAAGATTGTGGGGGACTTGGCCCAGTTTATGGTGCAGAATGGGTTGACCCGGGCAGATGCTGAAGCTCAAGCAGAAGAGCTGTCCTTCCCTCGCTCCGTGGTGGAGTTCCTGCAGGGCTACATTGGGGTTCCCCATGGGGGGTTCCCCGAGCCCTTTCGCTCTAAGGTAGGGAAGGCCCAACATGATGCAAGGTGGGAATTGGGTGCAAGAACCAGGCCTGACCCTGTCTGCTTTGCTCCCCAGGTGCTAAAGGACCTGCCAAGGATAGAGGGGCGGCCTGGAGCCTCCCTCCCCGCCCTGAATCTACAAGCACTGGAGAAGGAGCTGATAGAGAGGCATGGGGAGGAAGTGACTCCAGAGGATGTGCTCTCAGCAGCCATGTACCCTGATGTCTTTGCCCAGTTCAAGGACTTCACAGCCACATTTGGCCCCCTAGATAGCCTCAATACCCGTCTTTTTCTGCAAGGACCCAAAATTGCAGAGGAGTTTGAGGTCAGTGTTTCTGGTGCTTGTCTACACTCAGCCCTCCTTAGCTCTAGCTCTATGGCCTGGTTCTCTCTCAGTCTCATGAGCTTTTTGAGCAGAAGGGGCCCTTAGGAGACCAGGAGCTAGACCTTTACATGTGAGGAGCTGAGAGGGTGGAAGACTCCCCCTAGGGCCTGCTCTCCTGACTTCCTTCCGTGCTCTGGCCCTGGTACCTTTTCTTCAGGTGGAACTTGAACGGGGCAAGACACTGCACATCAAAGCCTTGGCTGTAAGTGACCTGAACCGAGCTGGCCAGAGGCAGGTCTTCTTTGAACTCAATGGACAGTTGCGGTCCATCCTGGTTAAAGACACCCAAGCCATGAAGGTGCGGTTTCCCCAGGGCTAGCCAGGTGGTAGGGATGGGCCTGACTTAGTATCTCACATCTCCTCTACCATCTACAGGAAATGCATTTCCACCCCAAGGCTCTGAAGGATGTGAGGGGCCAAATAGGGGCACCCATGCCTGGAAAGGTGATTGACATCAAGGTGGTAGCAGGAGCCAAGGTGTCCAAGGGCCAGCCGCTCTGTGTGCTCAGTGCCATGAAGATGGAGACTGTGGTGACTTCGCCCATGGAGGGTACTGTCCGCAAGGTCCATGTGACCAAGGACATGACACTGGAAGGCGATGACCTCATCTTGGAGATTGAGTGATCTTGCCCTAGCTTGGTAGCCTGGCCACCCCTACCCCAAACCTTCAACAGAAGCTGTGCTGCCAGGGCAGGCCCGTGCCAGCCAGTGCCTGAGGGCAGGAAGGCCTGGCCCTCGAAATCCTGTCCCATGGGACAACAGACTCATCACCTGCAGCAATCCATTCCCTTGACCCATTTGTCCTTTCGCTACTGGCGGACAGTTGTTCACATACTCATCTCTTGCCAAATACGGGTCTTCTCCTTGTGGGAGACTAAAGGTGGTAGAACAAGTGGCCTTGGGGCCTGGAGGAAAGAGGTTAGAGGTCCTTCCTCCTGGGGAGAGGGAAGATCTAAGCTTCAGGTCTGGGAAATCTATTCAATAAAACTGGCTTTCCCCTGCCTCCACACTAGGTCCTGTGCAGTCTACTCTACCATAGTACTGCCCCCAGCCTGGAGGCAGCGGGTAGGCCTGTCTCAAATTTTCCATGGGCTCTGTGAGCACATCAGTTTTTTTTTGTTGTTGTTTGTTTGTTTGTTTGTTTGTTTGTTTGTTTGTTTGTTTGTTTTGAGGTAGGGTCTCACTCTAGCCCAGGCTGACCTGGAATTCACTCTGTAGTCTCACCTTGAACTCATGGCAGTCCTTCTACCTCTGCCTCCCAAGTGCTGGAATTAAAGGCATGTACCTCCACACTCGACAGGTCAGTTACTTTTTATTCCCTGAAAAGTAACAAGAATGGTAATTATAGCCCTGGGTTATGGCATTACTGAGTATCTATCTCTACATAAACAGCCCAGACAGGTCCATTTGTATTCCAGTGTCTTAACTCAAGAATCAACGTTTACTATCTTATGGACTAGCATCAAGTCACAGCAGGGTTGGATGATTTGTTCAGACATCCACACTTAGGGAAGAGGTAGAAAGGGTTCAAATCCAGGCTGTTGGTAGACCTGCTTCCCAGCTCTGCTGATTTACTATTTATAATTTTATTGACTGATATTTAAGAGACAGGGCCTCAGTGTGTAGCCTAGACTGGTCTCAAATTTGCCATCCAAGCACTGGGGTTTTGGATGTGGGCCAACATGCCTCACTAGTTTTATTTTCTATAATATGGGGCCAACTTCACATCTGGTAAGTTCAGGACTAAGTGCAAATAGATACAATGTTAGCAGTAACGGACCCTCAGGAATGGTGACAGGGCAGACTGCTGCCAGTACTCTGGCTGTAAGGCTGCTGGATAGAGTGCCTTGTCTGCACAACCAGCCTTCAAGAGAATCCTGAGCCTAGGTGATTGCCTCAATGTATGGGGGACAGTAATCCTGGCTGCTTCCAGCCCACCCACTAGCATGGGTTAGACAATAGGCAGAGGTGGATAGGCAGCTTAAGAGTAAGGGGACTAAAGCTGGGCAGGGTAGCACATGCCTTTAATCCCAGCACTCTGGGAGGCAGAGGTAGGAGGATCACTGTGAGTTCAAGGCCACCCTCAGACTACATAGTGAATTCCAGGTCAGCCTGAGCCAGAATGAGACCTTACCTGGGGGGAGAGCAAGGGGGCTATGAAAGAAATGCTGGACCCCAGACTCCCTTGGGCCCCAGGAGGGATCAGGCAGGGAATAAATACTTTTACTCTACTAGCTTGTAAGCCCAGTGTTCTTAGGATACTGGAAACAGGTACCTGACTTCAGGCAAAGACAAGTCACACTGTGCTTGGACTTCTTACTCATTTGAACCCAGGATCACAAATGTACCCTTTACAACAGGTCACTACTTACCCTTGCCCACCCCATTCCCCAGCCTCACAGGTTCCACCCAGGCTTGGGGTAAAGAGCTCCTCACAGAGGTAGATGCACGACTACAATGCTGTACTTTAGATCTACGTGAATACGGTTTAATCACAGCCATCCTGGGGATGACCTGAAGGAGCATGTCCAGTACCCTTCCTGTAGCCACAGACCTCCCTGAATGTGGAATGTGGCTTAAAAGGACAAAACTTTTAAAACTAAGGAACTGAAACCCATTCTAAGAGTAAGGTGAGGGGTAGGTAAAACCCTAGAAGGTTCTTTAAAAATCTTGAATTATTACCATATTGCTTGGCAGGATCCCTGCCATTCCTAAGGCTGCAACTTCATCTCAAGTTCCTCCAGGGGCTGGGTCAGGCACAGTAGTAACAGCCCAGGCAGAACGAGCTGGGTGACTTACAAGATTCCTGTCCCATTCTGGACCTGCTTCCTCATGTGGAATGACATTGAGTTTCTGGAAGAGGTCCCACAGCCAATTCTTCACCTTACCAGAAGACAATGGAGACTCCACTGCTGGGTCAGGGCCATGAGCCTCACCCTCTGACCCTGATAGTCAAGGTGTAGGTATCAGCATGACCTGGGTGCCTCCAATCTCAGATTCATCTGTGCTGGGACTTGGGGCAGGGCTCAGACAAGAGTAAGCCACAGCTTTGGCAGCCAAAGGCCCCCACCCCACCCACTACAGCTGGGAACTGCCTGCCAGGCTCAACTGCCCAGGTTAGTGTTCATGGTAGCCCCAAGGGAATAGACATACTCTCATGAGCTGCCTGGAGTCCTTCCCCAAAATCCAAATAGACCGATTCTCAAAATGTTGAAGGCCGTATTACACCAAGTTAAATCTCTTTAATATCCCAATACAAAGTCCTAATGCAAAAAGACAATGAGAAAACCCTGGGAAGTTTAGGGGGAGAGTATTATAAATAAACCCACCCCGAGCAGCTTTTCAGAGGCAGAGGGGGGCAGAGGAGCTAAAAGGAAGCAGCAGTCCAAAGTGAGGGTGTGCACAGCTCCCAGGGCTTGCCTCCTGACCCTCACCTTCCAGCTGTACCTTTTGGATAGCCTGCTCCTTTCTCGTGGTCCCTGGGATTCAACTAGCTCTGGCTTCAATCCCCTACAAAAATTCCTGAGATCTCGGGGACCCCAACCAGCCCCTCCCCTGCAGTACCCCTTGATAGGGAGGGGCCAGGCGGCCCATGAGAGTTCACTGGAGTGTACACAGGAGTGAAGGTCAGGAGCATAAGAGGGCTTCTGAGTCTCCTGCCCGTTCCAAAAGCACACACAGGGGAAGGCTGCCGTACAGCTTAGGATCCGTGAGGGGCTGGAGCAGAATCAGGAAGAGTCCCACACCCAGGACATAGCCTGCCAGCAGTGGCCACCTCTGTGGATGCTCCAGGGCTGCACATACAGCAGGGAAGCCCATGTAATTGCAGAAAGAGTGGCAGAGAACAGGCCCAATCAGGTGTCCTGGGAAGGGGAGAGAGTGCAGGTCATGTAGCAAACCCACCACCATCCCTGACCCTTCTGACCCTCATTTCCTGAACAGGTGCCCAGTGACCCACACCCAATACCCATCCTCCACACCATGGCCTCTGCTTCCACCTCTCAACCTTACCAAGCTGAGGGCCCTGTCTCAAGAACTGTTGTAGAAAAAACTTCTTGTCCCTCCCAGAACAAACAAAATAGTCCCCTTCTTCCACCCACTCCTGTGGATTCCCGAACCCCTGCAGACTGAGATACTGAAGACCAACCTGTGCGAATGAAGAGGAAAGCAGTGTAGGCACCGAAGACAGCTGTATAGGAGAACTGGAACGCTGGAGATGGGGAGGCTGCGAGTGACCACAACTGCATGCCCGCCCTACCCTGCACTGCACAACTATCAGCCAAAGACCATCCCTTTCCACTGGTGTAGTTCCTGTCTACTCCAGCACCCCAACTCCCCTCCAATACTACAGTCCTCTGTCCCCAGTTCCTCCTGCTGTCAGGGATATCCTAACACTCCCCAACCCAGGACTGCCCCACACAAGCTCTCCAGGCCTCACCTGCAGACAGGAAGATGCTGCCAATGCTGCTCTGGCGGAAACGCAGCTGCTCAATAATGTGGTGAAAATGAGCTGGAAGGACGATGAGAACCACTTTGTATCCACCTTGGCCTTCCATCTAGGGAAACCCTTAATCCCAAGCCTAAATTTTAGCTTATGCTGGGAATATCTTAGCAGGACCAGATTAGACTCACCAACTCCGAAAAACAGTGGACAGGTGAACACTGCAGGGCCTAGACCTGTGCATGGTGCTAACATGGGCAGCATACAAGCCCGGAATACCAGTTCTTCTGTCAAGGGTGCAATAATTTGGTTCCGCAGCCAACGCATGTCCGTGAGGCAGCGGGCCCAGGAGCGAGGAGCTAGGATATAGATTCAGGATGAGCAATGAGTTTCTAATTACTAAAAATGGAACCCTAGGAACTCTTCTCCCACAACTTTACCCAGGATAAACTCCCAAGAACAAGAGTGGGGAAGGGGGTGAATTACCATACCCAGTGTAAAACAACGTCCTGAGATGACTGACATTAGTTGATGAGGTCAGGTAGCCTAGTTGTAAATTTTGGAGTCACCAGGATCAATGCCAGGGAAGATACTCTTTGGCCAATACCAAGTACCATTATGAATCCTGAGGGGCATCCTTAGGTGCCATAAATACTTAACAGGCCACCCAGAAATATGATTATATTTTACTGATAAGCAGACACCCACAGAGAATATTTCATATCTCTTGCCCAGATCTCACTGACTCCTTTCCCCCTCTGCTTTGAAGACTTACCTAAGACAACCTTCAGCCCATCTGCCAGGTCACATGGACAATCCATAGAAAGCTGCATCAGTGGGCCCAGGAAAAGGATCTGATGACAGAAAGAAAACAGAAATCAAATGAAAGACTTGCTATTATCCACTGACCTTGCCCAGATCTTTGCCCTTGGCCAGCTTCAGGAGGCCTTCTAAGTTTCCTCCCATGCATACAAGAGGGCCATACCAAAATTTCTGTCTCCTGTCTCCTGTCTCCTAAATCCTGTAGGGAAAAGTGCATTATCCTAAGGACAAAGAGAAAGAAAGCAGAACTCACCATGGTCAGCAGCAAGGGCAGTAGAGCTGCGGGGAAAATGCCCTCCAGTCTGAAGCCCATCAGGGTGAGCAGGGATGTGCCTGGCTAAGCCACAGGAAAGGGGTCATGAGTGTTGTTCCCTCCCACAAAGCCCCTGAAACCGCTCCCTGGTTGTCTTTACCCCGCCTCCTTCGCACCTGGATGCCGGTGAGTTCTCTCCAGAGTAGCACGCAGAGAGGCGAGAGACTGGAGACCACCAGGACACTGGTGAAGCGCCTCTTGATGACAGCCGGGTGATCCCTATAAACGCGACCGTAAGTTCTACAGGTCTGCGGCCACCACCTGCCGCCGCGGCCCCACCTCCGTCAGCCAAGCTCCGCCTGCAGCCCCGCCCCTCCACGCCCCGCGCGGGCGCGGGATCCGACCGAGCGCAGCCCCCTCACCTGGGCAGCTCGCTCTTCCACACGTAGAGACTGCCCACGTACGAGCAGGCAAGGCTGAGGCAGGAGAACACGGACACCCAGCAGCACAGTCCGGGGGCCGGGCCGCCCAGCGCTGCTGACTCCGACTGCCGCTCCGGCCGCGATACAGACAGTAGGCGCAAGCCGTCCCCGCCCAGCGCCGCCATCGCGCCCGGACTTGCGGCGCGTACCAGTGACGCGACCGCGCGGGAGCGCGGATGACGCGGGCGGCGCGCACGCTCCCGACCCCACCCCCTGCACAGAAGCGGACGAGGTTCGGGAGGAGCACCTTTATTAAACCACGGGTGGCACGCGCCCCGCGCGCGGCCTCCTGACCCCCTCCACGACTCGCCCCCCCAAGACTCAGGGCTTGGGGCCGGGACTCAGCCACTCCGACAGATTGGAGACCTCCTGCAGCCACAGCGTGTCCTGTGGGAGCGAAGCGGGTCGCGGTGAGCGCCCTGGGCGGCGGCCCGGATCCCGCGCCTCCCCCGCGCTCGCCGGGTTACCTCCAGACTGCTCCCGAGGCTCGCCCGGCTGGGGGCCGCGCGGGCTTGCCCTTGGCTCGCTGTGAGGAAGGCTGCGAGGGGCTCCAGGCGGCGCACGGTGGCCTGTGGCGGGCCCAGGTCCCTAGCAGAGTGCATCTTCTCCACGCCCTGGTGGAGGCTGCTCTTCTTGAGCCTCTTTTCTGCTTGCCCGCCCGTCTCTAGGAGAAAACAAGCCCATGTCATCTAGCTCCCATGGCCCTGTGCTACAAAGAGGCGTGGGGCAGAGGAGGTGGGCACAGCCCGAAGGTAGCTCGCACGCCCTGTCCCATTCTTCAAGGTTCTTCCGGATCAGAGCTTTGCAGCTCCAGGCAAAGGCTGCGGAACAGTTACATGCCTCTATGCCACCCGAGTTGGGCTTTGGCAGCGCACCTGTGACTTTCCACACATAGATTGTCCATGCAGGCTGCATTCTAAGCTCCTTTCTCTTCGGCCAAGTTCAGATTCCCCAGACAGAAGGCAACTCCTCCGTATTCGCTGTAGCACTGGACACTACCAGCAGCTTTTATCTTCCCTCTCTCTTTCCCTCTTCCCTCCTTCTTTTCCTACCTTCCTTCCTTTCTCTTTCTCCCTTGCTCTCCCCCTCTTCCCTTCCTCCTTTATGTGACAAAGTTTCATGTAACCTATACTGGCCTCAGACTCCTGATCTTTCTGCCTCCACTTCCCAACCTCCCAAATGTCAGCGTTACAGAAGTGCAACATCATGCCCAGCTTTAGCATTCCTAATTTTTTAACTTTTTAATTTGTGTGTATGCACAATTCCAGGATCTCTTGCTGCTGCAGTGGAACTCTCATCTGCCTTTACATGGGTGGCTGCAGAATCGAACCTGAGCGAACAGGCTTTGCAAGCAAGCACCTTTAATCACTGAGCCATCTCCTCAGCCCCCTAGCTTGCTTGCTTGCTCTCTCTCTCTTTCTTTCTTTCTTTCTTTCTTTCTTTCTTTCTTTCTTTTTTTTTTTTTTTTTTTGGGTTTCACTCTAGCCCAGGCTGACTTGGAATTCACTATTTAGTCTCAGGGTGGCCTCGAGCTCATGGTGATCCTCTTACCTCTGCCTCCCAAGTGTGTGCCATCAGGCCCAGCCACTTTCTTAACAGATTTACTTGTGGGGGGAAAAAAATTGTTTCCAGTGCTGGGGATCAAATCCAGGACCTCGGGCTGGAGAGATGGCTTAGTGGTTAAGCACTTGCCTGTAAACCAGATGTACAAGGGGCACACGCATCTGGAATTCGTTTGCAGTAGCTGGAGGCTCTTGTGCACTCATTCTCTCTCTCCCTTCTCTCTCTGTCACTTTCAAACAAATAAATAAAAATTAAAAAGCCGGGCGTGGTGGCACACACCTTTAATTCCAGCACTTGGGAGGCAGAGGTAGGAGGATCGCTGAGTTTGAGGCCACCCTGAGACTACATGTATTCCAGGTCAGCCTGAGCTAGAGTGAGACCCTACTTCCAAAAACAAACAAACAAACAAAAATTAAATCCAGGGCCTTGATATGCAAGTAAGATTAGCTCCATGTTTGAGCTACATCACAAGCCCCTTGTGCAAATATAAAGCACCTTTGGATCCTTAGATCTTTCCTTATCCCCTTGTCCTGTGGATGTAGATCAATGAATGAACTTTTTCCTGGGAGAAGCTAAAAGGTGCTGGGAAGGATGCAGCAGTACAAAGCCCAGGAGTGGATAGGAGATGGAAACTGTTTTAACTGTGGGGGAGGTGAAGTGCTGAGCTGAGTTTGGAAGGATAATGAGAAATGTGAAGAGACAATGGAGAGAAAATAAACTCCATGTTGAAAATTGTGTGCATGAACGTTTATGCAAAAGCATAAAAGGAAGGCTGGAGAGATAGCTCAGTGGTTAAAGGCACTTGCTTGCAAAGTCTGATGGCTTTGGTTCAATTCTACAGTACCCATGTAAAGCCAGATGCACAAAGTGGCACATGAGTCTGGAGTTCATTTGCAGAGGCAGGTGGCCTTGGTGTGCCCATTCTCTTTCTATCTGCTTTTTTCTTTTTCTCTCTCAAAATATTTTTTAAAAGAATAAAAAATCCTACATAGCTGGGTGTGGTAGCTCATGCCTTTAATTCCAACACTTGGGAGGCTGAGGTAAGAGGATTGCTGTGAGTTTGAGGCTAGCCTGAGGTGACAGTGAATTCCAGGTCAGCCTGGGCTAGAGTGAGTACCTACCTCGAAAAAAAAAATCCTACAAAAATTCAAAGTATGGGATCTGAGGAGATGAATTCATGGAGTTAGTAGAAATCTGAGAAGGCTGAGAAACACATATCTGCTGCAAGCAAGAAGCCACTGAAAAAAAAATTAAAGAATAGCAAGATACATTGTAATCTTGTCAAAGGTTGGCTTATTCATGCCAAAACTAGAAGGAGGAGAGGAAGTAGCCCAAGTGGGGCTGGAGAGATGGCTTGACGGTTAAGGCACCTGCCTGCCAAGCCTAAGAACGTCAGTTCCTATCTCCAGGTGCCACGTTTTAGCCAGACGCAAAAAGTGATGAAAGGGCGCAATGCTGCACTTGCCCACAAGGGGGCACACACATCTCGAGTTCACTCACAGTGGCTGAGAGGCCGCTGGCACCCCATTCTCTATTTCTCTAGCTTGCTCGCTCTCAAAAAAAAAAAGTTTTTAAAAAAAGTGGCACAAGTGTTTTCAGGGGCAGGAGACCCTGATATATGATCACACACACACATACATGTGCAAATAGAAAAGAAGACCCAAGTCAGGCATGCTGGCGCACGCCTTTAATCCCAGCACTTGGGAGGCAGAGGTAGGAGGATTGCCATGAGTTCGAGGCTACCCTGAGGATACATAGTTAATTCCAGGTCAGCCTGAACCAGAGTGAAACCCTACCTCAAAAAAACCAAAAGAAAAAAAAAAAAGAAAAGAAAAAAAAGAAAGAAAAGAAGAGAAGCGAAGCAGTGGAAGAGAAGTGCAACAGGATAGTTTGCAAGCTTAAAGCCATGTTTTTACTTCTCTGATGTCAGTCTGATGGCTTCCCTGAAAAGCTAAAGCCTTACCTGCAAGTAACTGTGCACTGCTGGTCTCAAGTGCATCCTCGGTGCTCTGTGCTGAATCCTTTCTCTCTGGGATCACCTGCTTATAAAATTAGAAGTCCCAAGTGAGTTTTACAAAAGCTGAATGAGCCCTAGGTCTGTGCCCGGTGGTTTCATTGACTTCACAGAGGCGTCTTCCTCTACCTGCAACACCCTCTTCACCTTGGGTTATGACCATCCCTCCCCAGCCTTCAGCCGTCAAAGCTGCCTTTTTCTATGGACCTTCCAGCAGCTCACAGGAGCCCTTCCCAGCATCTGCACACTTCTCTAATCCACTTATGTACTGTCTGCCACACCCCAGGCTCTGAAGCTCACTCAGCATGGCACTGCTCATTGTTTGTATGTGCATGTGTGCGTTTCTATGCCTTAAATGCATTGGAGGATAAGGTTCATCATGTCCTTGTCTCTAGAGAGCTCATAGTGTTCCTTACAGAGGGTAAGTAAGTGCTCAGTAAATGGCTGAGGTCAAACCTGGGAAGCTATAGGCACATTATGTATATAGCATTTTGGAACATTGCCACACTGGTTGCCTATTCTCTCATTCTCTATCTGCCCCCCCTCAAATAAATAAAATCAAAACACTTTTTTAAAACTCCTAACAACTCTGTAGCCCAATTAAAAAACTAAATAGAAGAGCTGGAGAAATGGTTTAGCAGTTAAGGCACTTGCCTGCAAAGCCTAAGGACCCATGTTCGACTCTCCAGATCTCATGTTAACCAGAAGCACAAAGGTGAGGCAAGAGCAAGGTCGCACATGCCCACTAGGTGGTACAAGCGTCTGGAGTTTGGTTACAGTGGCTGAGGCCTTGGCACGCCAATTCTCTCTCTTTCTCTGTCCCTCTCTTGCTCACTCTAAGATAAAAAAAAAATTAAAAACTAAATAGAATATCTTTAAGCACAGAAGACACTCAAGATCATTATTCATCACAAATGCAAATCAAAATCCCTATGAGATGGCAATGAAAAAACAAAGGAGGGCTGGAAAGGTGGTTCAGTCAGTAAAGCACTTGCTGTGCAAGTGTGAGGACTATACTTCAGATTCACACACCCATGTAAATACCGGGTGAGGGTGTCAGCCGGCTTAATCCCAGTGCTTGGGAGGCACAGACAGGAAGTAAACTGGCAACTCTGGGTTCAAGTGAGAGACCTTGCCAGGGATGTGGTAGTGCATGCCTTAATCCCAGCACTTAGGCAGAGGTAAATGGATCACTGTGATTTTGAGGCCACCCTGAGACTACATAGTGAATTCCAGGTTAGTGTGAGCTAGAGTGAGACCCTACCTCAAGAAAATAAAAGAAAGAAAGAAAGAAAGAAAGAAAGAAAGAAAGAAAGAAAGAAAGAAAAAAGCCCCCCAAGTGAGAGACCTTACCTTGGTAAAAGAGGTTGAAGGCAATCAAGGAAGATACCCAGTGTCAACCTCTGGCCTCTATACATGTACACACATATGAAAACAAAAACTATTGATAAAGATGTGAAGAAATTGGAACAACTGCAGTGCTGGCAGCCTGGAAAATGCTTAGGAAGTTCCTCAGAGAGTTAAACAGAGGCAGGTATGGTGAATGGATAAACAGAATGTAGTCTGTCTATACAATGAGCTGTTATTCAGTCTGTAATCCTAGTATGGCTAAAGCAGAAAGATTCTAAATTTAAGGCCAATCTGGTCTACATAATTTAATTTAATAAAATAATTTAAGGCCTGTCTCAAAAAACAGAAAGTGTAGTTCAGTGGTAGATTATGTCTCTGTCCAGGCTGACCTGGAATTAACTTGCTCAGGGTGGCCTGTCACTCTAAGCCTAATGCTGGGAAAAAAAATTTTTTTTGCAGGTGGATCTTTAGACAGAAGACACTCAAGATCATTATTCATCACAAATGCAAATCAAAAATCCCTATGAGATGGCAATGAAAACAAAGGCTGGAAAGGTGGTTCAGTCAGTAAAAGCACTTTGCTGCAGAAGTGTGAGGACTATACTTCAGATTCACACACCATGTAAAATGCAGGTGGGGGTGTCAAGCCGGCTTAATCCCAGTGCTTGGGAGGCACAGACAGGAAGTAAACTGGCAACTCTGGGTTCAAGTGAGAGACCTTGCCAGGGATGTGGTGGTGCATGCCTTAATAATCCCACACTTAGCAGAGGTAAATGGATCACTGTGATTTTGAGGCCACCCTGAGACTACATAGTGAATTCCAGGTTAGTGTGAGCTAGAGTGAGACCCTACCTCAAGAAAATAAAAAGAAAAGAAAGAAAGAAAGAAAGAAAAAGAAAGAAAGAAAGAAAGAAGGAGAGAGAAAAAGCCCCCAAGTGAGAGACCTTACCTTGGTAAAAAGAGGTTGAGGCAATCATGGAAGATACAGTGTCAACCTCTGGCCTCTATACATGTACACACATATGAGAAAGCAAAACTATTGATAAAGATGTGAAGAAATTGGAACAACTGCAGTGCTGGCAGCCTGGAAAATGCTTGGAAGTTCCTCAGAGAGTTAAACAGAGGTAGGTATGGTGAATGGATAAAACAGGAATGTAGTCTGTCTATAAGCAATGAGCTGTTATTCAGTCTGTAATCCCCTAGGTATAAGCTAAAGCAGAAAGATTCTAAATTTAAGGCCAATCTGGTCTACATAATTTAATTTAATAAAATAATTTAAGGCCTGTCTCAAAAAACAGAAAGTGTAGTTCAGTGGTAGATTATGTGCTTAGCATGTGTAAAAAGAATTGAGTTCAATTTTTTTTTTTTTTTGGTTTTGCAAGGTAGGGTCTCACTCTGGTCCAGGCTGACCTGGAATTAACTATGTAGTCTCAGGGTGGCCTCGAACTCTCAGTGATCCTCCTACCTCTGCCTCCCGAGTGCTGGGACTAAAGGCGTGCGCCACCATGCCCGGCTTGAGTTCAATTTTTTAGCACCAAAAACAATAATAAAAAGTCAAACAGAGGGCTGGAGAGATGGCTCATTGTTTAAGCAGCTTGCCTACAAAGCCTAAGGACCTGAATTTGATTCTCCAGTACCCACGTAATGCCAGATGTACAAGGTGGCACATACATCTGGAGTTTGTTTGCAGTGGCTGGAGGCCCTGGCAGTCCAATCCCATTCTCCCTCTCCCTCTCCTTTTCCCTCTCCCTCTCTCTCTTTCTCTCTCTCTCTCAAATAAGTAAATAAATAAAAATTATATATATGCAAACATAGCTGGGCGTGGTGGCGCATGCCTTTAATCCCAGCACTTCGGAGGCAGAGGTAGGAGGATAGCTATGAGTTTAAGGCCAGTTTGAGACTACATAGAGAATTCCAGGTCAGCCTGGGCTACAGTGAAATTCTACCTCAAACACACACACACACCATTCAGAGTTAAACAATGCTACTGTATGACTCAGTGTTTCTACACTTGATATACACAAGAGAATTAAGCAAGTTTCCACACAAAAATGTTCTAAGCAACATTATTCATAACTAGTAGAAAGTGTAGAATACTTAAATGTTCATCAATTGATGAATGGAGTAAACAAAATGTGATCTATTTATACAATGGGATGTGATTCAGCCAGAAAAATGAATTAAAGCTGGGCATGGTAGTACACACACTTTAATCCAGCACTCAGGAGGGAGGCAGGAGGATTGCCATGAGTTCAAGGCCACCCTGAGAATACAGAAGTGAATTCCAACAAACAAAAAAAAAAAGAATTCAGCACTGTTATATGCTACAACATAGATGCAACTTTTTTGAAACATGTTTGAAACACATAAAATTCTACCTCAAACACACACACACACACACACAGAGTTAAACAGTGCTACCATATGACTCAGTGTTTCTACACTTGATATATACACAAGAGAATTAAGCAAGTTTCCACACAAAAATGTTCACAAGCAACATTATTCATAACCAGTAGAAAGTGTGAAATACTTAAATGTTCATCAATTGATGAATGGGTAAACAAAATGTGATCTATTTATACAATGGGATGTGATTCAGCCAGAAAAATGAATTAAAGCTGGGCATGGTAGTACACACCTTTAATCCCAGCACTCAGGAGGCAGAGGCAGGAGGATTGCCATGAGTTCAAGGCCACCCTGAGAATACAGAGTGAATTCCAAAACAAACAAAAAAAAAGAAGAATTAAGCACTATTATATGCTACAACATAGATGCAACTTTTGAAACATGTTAAAAAAAAGTAGCCACACATATTTTATGATTCATTTATGAGATATGTAGTAGAGGTAAATCCATGGAGATGGAGAAGAGGGAAGACAGGACTAATTGCAACCCAGCAGTTTGTGACAGGTGTACAACACAATGACTATATTTGAGAGCACTGAATTGCACACTTTAAAATGGATGTAAATCTCATGTAAGAATTATGTCACAAAAAAAAAAAAAAAAAAAGAGATGGCCTAGCAGTTAAAGCATTTGCCTGCAAAGTCAAAGGACCTTGGTTCAATTCCCCAGGAACCATGTAAACCAGATGCACAAGGTGGCACATGCATCTGAAGTCCATTTGCAGTGGCTGGAGGCCCTGGTATGCCCATTCTTTCTCTCTCTCTCTCAAATAAATAAATAAATACAATTTAAAAACTAAAAAAAAAGAGATTTTCTAGGAGCTGGGAAGATAGTTCAGTGGGTAAGCACACTTGCCACACAAGCATGAGGACCTGAGCTCCATCTGCAGCACACAAAAAAAGTCAGTCATGGCCATATGTACCTGCAACTCCAGTGCCACGAGTGGAGTAGGGACAGAAGAAGCACTGGGGCTCCTGGGTCAACCAGTCTGACCCAAACCCAGAAGCTCCAGGTTCAGTGAGAGACAAAGTCTCAAGGAAATGATATGAAAGAGCAACAGAGGAAGATGCCACCTGACAGTCTACTCTGGCCTCCACAGCACATGCACAATGGTGTGTGCATCTGTACACACATGTGCAGACTACACACACACCAAAAACATACTGTTTATTAAAGGAAATTTAAATTTCTAAGTTATTATATTCTGAGAGACAGAAGAGACAGAAATGGCTCTAAAGGTAAAAAGAAACAGTATTTGTGGGTATTTGGGGGCCTAAAGTAAAGAAACAATATTTGAAATTTTTCCAAACATTTTTTTCTTCTTTTCAAGAAAGCTCCCTCTCCATTTTCAGTGCACTGCGGCCTGGGAAATCTCATGTACTAAATAAACCTTTCTCATTTTAAAACATTTTTATTTATTTGAGAAAGAGGGAGAATGGCACACTAAGGCCTCTTGGTGCTGCAAATGAACTCCAGACATATGTACCACTTTGTGCATCTGGCTTTATGTGGGTACTAGGGAATCAAACCCAGGCTGGCAGACTCTGTAAGAAAGTGCCTTTACAGGTGGTTTTTTTGTATGTAAGTATAAAAGTTATCAATAAAAAATAATAATTAAAAAAATTAAAAATAATAAAAAAATTTAAAAAGTGCCTTTACTAGTTGTCAATAAAAAAGTTAAAACAAAAAAAAAGAAAGTGCCTTTAGTCACTGAGCCATCTCCCCAGCCCCAACTTTTCTTTCTTTCTTTTTTCGGTTTTTCGAGGTAGGCTCTCACTATAGCTCAGGCTAACCTGGAATTCACTATGTAATCTCAGAGTGGCCTTGAACCTATGGCAATCCTCCTACCTCTGCCTCTCAAGTGCTGGGATTAAAGGTGTACACCATCACATCCGGCAAACTTTCTCATTTTTGATATTTTATTTTATGTATTTATTTGTGAGAGAGACAGACAGAAAGAGACAGAGAGAGTGAGTATGGATGCACTTGGGTCCCCTGTCACTGTATACAAATTCCAGACATGTGTGCTTTGTGCATTTGGCTTTATGTGGGTACTAACTGGGGAATTGAACCCAGGCCATTAAGCTTTGCAAGCAAGTGCCTTTAACCACTAAGAAATCTTTCCAGCCCCCTTTCTCATTTTTGAAATTGGTCTTAACGGACTATCCACATGAGGCAGGTACTACCTGAGCACTGTAAGAGCCTTACAAACCTTTCCCTCATTATCAGGGCCCCTGGAAGACACAATCTGGTCCTCAAGATATGTCTCTTTAGATTAGCACTATGGGACATCTAATTCTAGTCTGAACCCTGGAAAACAATGCTTCTCCCTAGAATTGCGCCCATCATTCCTTCTGCTCATTCTGGCTGAAGTTCTCAGGCATCACAGACATCTATGCCATAGGTCCTGGAGTCCTATTCTTGTCTACTCCTTCCTGGCCCACAGTGTGTTCTGATATCCAGGATTAAAATTTCCACTGCTGGGCTGGAGAGATGGTGGAGTCGTTAAGGTGCTTGCCTGCGAAGCCTAAGGACCCAGGTTCAATCCCCAATACCCACAAAAGCCAGATGTACAAGGTGGCGTATGTGTCTGAAGTTTGTTTGCAGTGGCTACAGGCCCTGGTACAACCATTCTCTTTCTCTCTCCTCCCCTTGCCTTTCTAATAAATAAAATATAAATTTTCCACTGCTGAATGACCTTTCCCTGAATATACTCTGTAACTCTGAAACATATAGTCCCCTATATCTTCTGTTTCTCCATAAATTGTAATATATCCAATAAATATAATTTATAATAGTAAGAAGGTGGTTTATTCTATATTACTAATGAGAATCTGCCAGTCTACCTTTGTTCTAGAACAAAAAATGAAGGGACTGGCCTAAGGTAAAACTGTCAACCTTGATTGTGTAATTTGAAGCTGAAGCCACTGGGTGCTGCTCTTGTGCCACCAACAAGTTATTTCTCATTCAGTGGCCATTGCCAGAGGAAGCAGTAATGAGACTCAGAGAAGCCAGGGCTCTAGACCTGATATCCTGGATCATTTTTTTCTTCCCAGGCTCACCGTTCAGTTCTATGTAGTCATAATGTTACCAGGTCAGGAGATCTCAGTACAAATCCTAGCTGTGCCAGTTACTAGCTGTGTGACTCTGGCAAATTGCAAAAACAAACAAACAAACAAACAAAAAAGTTTCCTTATCAATAAAATGGAAAATAATGACCTAACTTATACTATCTTTGTGGATATAGAAATAGAAATCTTGGCCCAGGTTAGGGATTCAGTAAATGCTCATTTCTTTTTCTTTTCTTTTCCTTTCTTTCCCTCTTTCTTTCTTTCTTTCTTTCTTTCTTTCTTTCTTTCTTTCTTTCTCTTCTCTCTTTCTTTCTTTCTTTCTTTCTTTCTTTCTTTCTTTCTTTCTTTCTTTCTTTCTTTCTTTCTTTGGTTTTTCAAGGTAGGGTTTCACTCTAGCTCAGGCTGACCTGGAATTCACTATGTAATTAATTACAGGGTGGCCTCAAACTCATGGCGATCCTCCTACCTTTGCCAGGGATCAAACCCTGGGGCCTCATACATGCAAAGCATGTACTCTACCACTGAGCACACCCCCAAATGCTCATTTCTTCCAAGACCTATGGCTACTGGAAAGAAGACCTTGAGCCATCTGCCAAGTTAATTGGGTTATGAATGGCCCTGAGGCTATGAACCATCTCAAGAACCAAAGAACAGGATAAAGAGGTCAGATCACTTCTTTTTCAGATCTCACTGACATATCAGAAAGGTCCACTCAAAAGATCTTCACAAGCCAAATCACTCCTAGGACCTGAGGAGTCTTCCTGCCCATATGTTCCAGTCCTGGCAACAGCTCATATCGTATCCTCAAGATGTGCACATTGTAGGGAACTGAATTGTGCCTTCCTCGTGTGGAGAGCAAAATGGAAAGTGCATGTACTTTGACTATGAAGCATCTGAATCATGGGACCTTGACTGTGGTTTTTGCAGGCGTTGAGCTGAGAAGAGTATAAACAGTGATTGAGACACATATCTTTGAACAGGATATCACTGTCTGAAAGCTAGCTATTCTTGGTACTTGGAGGAAAAATAACTGAGTACATGGGTTCTAGAGAGAAGTTGGTTGATGTCTTTATGTCTGGTGATAATCTGTTGCAAGTTTGTGGTTTTTTCCTATATAAACTTGTGTGTTCAATAATAAAGAGCTTTTTCGGCTTTTTCAGCCTTCTGCTTTTAGCCTTTAGCCCTCAACCTTCAGCCTTCAACCTCCCCTAAAGTAATGATCATTCTTTTCATCCTCACTCTCCCTCTCGAGAACCTCATTGACTGACCGAGCGGGCTTGGTCACCTCATATGCCCTAAGAGCCTATAAATGTGAGTTCATTCGGAAAAGGTCTTTGCAGATGTAGTTAATGATTTGGAGATGGGATCATGCTATATGCTGGATTTAGAGTGGGCTCTAAATCCAGTAACAGGTGTCCTTATAAAAGAAAGGCCAAGAGCTATATTGACAAGTAGACAGAAGAGGAAGGGCTAAGTGAAGATGGAGTTATGTAGACCACAAAACCAATAACACCTCTAACCAGAAGCTGAAAGAGACAGGAAGGGTTCTCTTCTAGAGCCTCTGGCAGGAGTGCAGTCCTGCTTACACCCTGACCTTGACTTCTGGTCTCCAGAAGTGTGAGAAAATAAATTGTGTTTTTTAAAAAATATTTTATTTATTATTTATTTATTTGAGAGAGAGAGAGATACAGAAATAGGCAGGTAGAGAAAGAGAATGGGTGCGCCAGGGCCTCCAGCCACTGCAAACGAACTCCAGATGCATGCACCCCATTGTGCATCTGGCTTACGTGGGTCCTGGAGAATCAAGCCTTGAACCGGGGTCCTTAGGCTCCACAGGCAAGCGTTTAACCACTAAGCCATCTCTCCAGCCCTAAATTGTGTTTTTTTAAAGCCCTTGTGTTTATGGTAATATCTTACAGCATCCCTAGGAAACTAACAGCACAGTTATTAGCTTTACTTGCTTAAGGTGTGGACAGTGGTGCTCCAAGTTGAAGAAAAACTAGTGAGAATAGCAGGTACACTACACTTGGTGCCTCCTCAGAGGTGCAGCTGACCAGGACAAAAAGGTATGGTAAAGGGAGCATGTACCTTTCCACAAGTGTGTGTATGGGTGTGCCAGGATCTTCTGCTGCTACAATCCAGCTCTATGTCCAGCTTTATGTGGGTGGCTGGGGAACTGAACCTGGGACAGCTGACTTTGCAAACAAGTGCCTTTTACTACTGAACCATCTCCAGGCCCAACTGTTTCATGTGTTTGAAAGCCCTCTAAAATACATGGATTGTTAGAGCTCTAGACAATCCCTGAGTTATGATGATTTGACATGTTTTTTGACTTTTTTTTTTTTTTTTTTTTTGAGGTAGAGTCTCACTCTAGCCCAGGCTGATCTGGAATTCACTATGTAGTCTCAGGGTGGCCTCATACTCACTGTGATTTTCCTATCTCTGCCTCTTGAGTGCTGGGATTAAAGGCATGTGTCACCATGCCTGGTGATTTTTTGACTTTACAATGGTGAGGAAGCACACCCAGACAACCTTTCTGTCTTTTCACTTTCAATACAGCATCTAACACATTTCATGAGATATTGGATAAAACTGATTTAGTGCTAGATAATTTTGCCAGATGAAAGCCATTGTAAGGATTCTGAACTCATTCAAGTATTTTATCTATTTATTTGTAAGGAGGGAGGGAGGGAAGGAAGAAGGAAGGGAGAAACAGAAAGAGGGAAAGAAAGAAAGGAGAGTATGGGCACACCAGAGCCTCTTGCCACTGCACATGAACTCCAGATACATGTGCCACTTTGTGTAATGTGGTTAATGTGTGTATGTGTGTATGGTGTGGTATCATGTATGTGTTGTGGTGTGGCACCCCACTGGTGTCCTGTGGCAGGGAAGGGGTGTTGAGCAGAAGATAAGGTGTCCTGCTCCGTCATTCTTTTGCCCAATCTTGTTTTGAGCCAGAGTCTCTTTTACTGATTCTGGAGCTTGCGGGACACCAGTGATTCTTGGGTCTCTGGTCTCCTGCAAGACTGGGGTTACAGAAGCATATGGCCATGCCCAGCTGTTTATATGGGATCTGGAGATTCAAACGCTGGTAGTTTCAGACCCTCTCTAAGCCCTCATGCATGTGCAAGAAGTACACTTAACCTGTGAACCCTCTCCAGCCCTTAAGTGAATTTTTGACTTAAAATGTTTTGCATTTATGGTGGGTTATTGTAATATAATCACACTGTAAATCGAGAAGCATCTATATATAGTGTCTTTGGGGCAAACTAATCCATTCTTCATTATAAAATGACCCTCTTTATCCCAGATATTTTCTGCTCTAAAATATGGTATTAATATAGCCTCTCTAGCTCTATTTTTATTTGTGTTACCATGGCATCTTTTTCTGTCCTTTTACTTTAAAAAAGTTTATTTAATCATGAAGATATCAAGAACACCAGGACCTCTGGTCATTGCAAATGAACTCCAGACACATGTGCCACTCTGTCTGGCTTTACGTGGGTACAGGGGAATTGAACCTGGGCTGTCAGGTTTTTTAAGCAAGTGCTTTTAACCAATGAGCCATCTCTCCAGCTTGCTTGCTTGTTTGCTTTCTTCTTCTTTTTCTTTCTTTCTTTAAAAAATATATATTTGAAGCCGGGTGTGGTGGCGCACACCTTTAATCCCAGCACTCGGGAGGCAGAGGTAGGAGGATTGCCATGAGTTCAAGGCACCCTGAGACTACAGAGTGAATTCCAGGTCAGCCTGGGCCAGAGCAAGACCCTACTTTGAAAAACCAAAAAATATATATATATTTGGTTTACAGATACAGGATCTCACTGTAGCCCAGGCTGACTTAGAATTCACTATGTAGTCTCAGGGTAGCCTTGAACTCATAGTGATCCTCCTACCTTAGCCTCCCATGTGCTGGGACTAAAGGCATGTGTCACTATACCTGGTTCTGAAAATATTTTTATTTATTTGGAAGGAGAGAAAGAGAATGGGTACACCAGGAACTTCAGGCACTGCAAACAACTCCAGATGCATGTGCCACTTTGTTTATCTGCCTTTACATGGGTACTGGGGAATAAAACCTGGCTTTGCAGACAAGCACCTTAACTGCTGAGCCAGCTTTCCAGCACACCTGCCTGTTCTTTTTCGTTCTTTTCTTTTTTCTTGATTATTATTAATTATTATTATTATTATTTTGGTTTTTGAGGTAGGGTTTCACTCTAGTCCAGGCTGATGTGGAATTCACTATGTAATCTCAGGGTGGCCTCAAACTCATGGTGATCCTCCTACCTCTGCCTCCCAAGCACAGGGATTAAAGATTAAAGGCATGCGCCATCACGCCTGGTTTGGCTAGGTTTTTTGAGATTCCATTTTATCTCCTTTCCTAAAGTATTAGTTATAATTCTTTCTTATGTTAATAGTTTTTCTTTTCTTTCACGTAGTCTACCTTCAAGCAATACATCACTCCACATATATAATAGATTATTATATAGATGCATTCTATATAATATATATAGAATCATTCACCACTTTGTGCATCTGGCTTTACATGGGTATTGGGGAATCGAACCCGGGCAGGCAGGCTTTGAAAGAAAGTGCCTTTAACTGTTGAGCCATCTCCCCAGTCCAAGTAAAAAATTCTAGGTTGACTCTTCCCTGTAGACCAGCTGACAGAAAGCTGGAAAAAGCTGCACTGTGTGCAGCCCTATGGGAGACAGAAGCCATCAGTGGTGAAAACAGTGGACACTGCAAGCTTCAAGTTTGGCCAACCATGCCAAATGAGTCAGTGGGTGTATAGTGGCATGTCTGTTATGGGGAAAACCAACTGCTCTCTAATTGGACTGGAGGCCCGCTCTATGGGAGGGAATACATGCCTGGTATTGAAAACCTAATTAAAAGCCTATGGTAGAGGAGGCCATGAGCCTTAGGAATGTAACGCCTGCTCTTGTCTGGCTAAATGCATATATTATACCCACCAAACTGCCCTGAAAGCACTTTACTTAACGTTCATACCCATATATTAATGCTACTCTCACTTTTGATTAGAGAAGCTTCTCTTTTCAGATGGTGGTGCCTACTGGGATCACCCAGAAGACACCATGGTGCTGAGAAGAAATGACAGGAGTGCTCAGCACTAAAACATCTTTATCACAACTTCCAAGTCTCAGGGTCCATTGTGGAAGAGGTGGTGAAAAGAATGTAAGACCCAAAGGAAGGGTAGGACTGCTTACAATGCAATCATCTAGACAGAAACTGGCCTTGATATCCATGACCTTGCAGTGCCTAGTAATACCTTCATAAGACCCTCATAATAGGAGGAAAAGATGATGACATCAAAATAAAAGTGAGACTAATGGAGAGAGGGAGGGGATATGGTGGAGAGTGGATTTGTGAAGGGGCAAGTGGGGGAGGGGAGGGAATTATCATGGTTTATTGTCTGTAAGTATGGAAACTGTCAATAAAAAATTAATAATAGGGCTGGAGGCATGGCTTAGCGGTTAAGGCACATGCCTGTGAAACCTAAGGACCCCAGTTCGATTCTCCACGTCCCATGTAAGTCAAATGCAGGTGGTGGCGCATGCATCTGGAGTTCGTTTGCAGTGGCTGGAGGCCCTGGTGCTCCCATTCTCACTTTCTTTCTTTCTTTCTCTCTCTCTGTCTCTATTAAATAAATAAATAAATAAAAATAAAATATTTTTTAAAAATTAATAATAAAAGGACTGGAGCTGGGCATGGTGGCACACGCCTTTAATCCCAGCACTCGGGAGACAGATGTAGGAGGATCACCGTGAGTCTGAGGCTACCCTGAGACTACATAGTGAATTCCAGGTCAGCCTGAGCTGGAGTGAGACCCTACCTCGAAAAACCAAAAAGAAAAAAAAAAAAAAGACTGCAGAGATGGCTTAGCGATTAAGGCACTTGCCAAAGGATCCCTGTTTCACCTCTTGAGGACCCATGTAAGGCAGCTGCACAAGGGAGCACATGCATCTGGAGTTCATTTGCAGTGGCTGGAGACCCTGGCGGGCATGCCCATTCTCATATTCTCTCTTTCTCTTTCTCTCAAATAAATATTTTATTTTTTATTTTATTTTATTTTATTTTTTGGTTTTTCGAGGTAGGGTCTCACTCTGGCCCAGGCTGACCTGGAATTAACTACGTAGTCTCAGGGTGGCCTCGATCTCTCGGCGATCCTCCAACCTCTGCCTCCCGAGTGCTGGGATTAAAGGCATGCGCCACCATGCCCGGCTCTTATTTTTTATTTTTATTTATTTACTTATTAGAGACAGAGAAAGGGAGAGAGTGAGAGAATTGGCACACCAGGCCCTCTAGTCACTACAAATGAACTCCAGACGCATGCGCCACCATGTGCATCTGGCTTATGTGGGTACTGGGGAATCGAGCCCCAAACCGGTGTCCTTAGGTTTCACAAGCAAGTACTTAATAGCTAAGTTATCTCTCCAGCTCCCCTCAGATGTATTTTCTGTTCCATACCCTTCTTCTTTAGACTTTTCAATTGCATATTATTAGGCTATTTGAAATCATACCATAGCTCACTGACATGTAAGCCCTGCTCATTTTTCCCTCTGATCCTTCTGTGTGGTAGGGTTTCACTCTAGTCCAGGCTGGAATTCAGTATACCGTCTCAGGGTGGCCTCGAACTCTTGGTGATCCTCCTACCTCTGCCTCCCGGATGCTGGGATTAAAGGCATGTGCCACCATGCCCTGCTTTCTGGGTGGTTCTTTACCTACATATTTTTTTTTCATAGGAATTAGCTACTTAGTATTCAACTGAATAGTAGAGATGGAACTTGACTTCAGATCACCAGGATTCTCTTTTGTGTGCAACTCTCCCCTCTCTAGGACTCTTTCCTATAAACTTAAGCTATGTAGCATCTGTTGTGGCTTGACTATGGTATGTTCTCACAGGGATTCATATGTTGGAGGCTTGGTCTCCAATATTATGGTATTGAAAGGTGCTGAGACTTCAAGAGGTGGGGGCCTAGTAGGAGGTGATTAAGTCATTACTGTCTCGGAAAGACTGGCTGTTATTGCTGGTCTTGGAAAGCAGTTTCAATCTCGAAAGAGTAGACTAGAGCCTGGCCTCTCCCCGCTCACTTCCTTCCTCACTCATTGGATGCTGGTGCCATGCTGCCTGATTTTCTAACCACCAAACTCAAGTGCCAGTCACAAGTATTTTGTTATAGCAACACAAAACAGATTAAGACCTCATTCCTAGATGGCCAGCTCCATCTATTGAACTTGTCTTTGTCTGCTCTCCTTGTCCAATGACCTCCATACTTTCTCTAGACAGGATGTTGTGACAAACAACATTTTATTTGATAAAACAAAAAAAAAAGTTTTCTGGGCCTGGAGAGATGGCTTAGTGGTTAAGGTGTTTGCCTGCAAAGACAAAGGATCCCAGTTCGACTCTCCGGGACCCATATAAGCCAGATGCACAAGGGGGTGTATGCATCTAGAGTTTGTTTAAAGTGGCTAGAGGCCCTGGCATGCCCATTCTCTCTCTCTCTCAAATAAATAAATAATTTTAAAATAATTATTTTCTGTATCTCAGAAATTTAGGGTTATTGATATGACAGAGTTTAAATACATTATATTTTATTTTTTTGGAGAGAGACACACAGAGAGACAGAGAAAGATAGAGATGGGCGCAACAGCAGCCTCTCAGCTGCTGAGAACGAAATCCAGATGTGTGCACCCCCTTGTGGTCAAGTGCAGCATTGCGCCTTTGTGTCACTTTGCATCTGGCTAAATGTGGGACCTGGAGATTGGAACCAGCGTTCTTAGACTTAGGAGGCAGGCTCCTTAACCACTAAGCCGTCTCTCCAGCCCTTAATACATTATCTTTATAATTTATCTTATATTTTGTTTCATTTCCTAAAAATTGCTTTCCATCTCTCTGTTACCTGATATCCAGTAGGTATCTCTCTTTCTCTACCCCTCTCCTCTTTCTTTCTCTCTTGGGCAATAATGTCATCTTTAGTCTCTGGCTTATTCATCCTATCCTATATTTCCAAAAAAGTCAACCACAGTGATTAGAGAGCCAGAAAGGTGAGTTTCAGTTGGACAAGTCCTGCAAGCTACATTGAGAATGCAAAGGCATATGGAATTTCCTACCTATGATCTCCTTCTCTTGTTAGAGGAGATGAACATAAACCCAGCTAATGTTATTCTACCTTCTTGAGAGTAGAGAGCTCAACTAATGAAATTCTAGATTGCCAGCATCCAGAAAGGTTAACAGATAAAAGTATATTTTTATTAGTAAAAACTAAATACAAGAATACTCCCCCAACGCCATTGTAGTAACAGCTTTGCATTTAGCACTTTATATACATATCTTACTCAAGCTTCACAGCAGTAATTTTAGGTATGCTTTTTTTTTTTTTTTTTTTTTTTTTTTGTTTTGTTTTGTTTTGTTTTGCAAGGTGGGGTCTCACTCTGGTCCAGGCTGACCTGGAATTAACTATGTAGTCTCAGGGTGGCCTCGAACTCTCGGTGATCCTCCTACCTCTTCCTCCCGAGTGCTGGGATTAAAGGCGTGCTCCACCACACCCGGCTCTCTTTTATTGATGAAGAAGCTGAGGCTTAGAAAGGTTAAATCAAAGGCTGGGAAGATGGCTCAGCAATTAAAGGTGCTTGCTTGCAAAGCTTGCTGGATTGGGTTCAATTCCCCAGTATCCACATAAAGCCAGATCCACAAGTTGCACAAGCATTTTGAGTTTGTTTGCAGTGGCAGGAGGCCCTGGCATGCCCATCCACTGTCTCTCTCTCTCTCAATAAATAAATAAAATATTAAAAAATAAAAAAATAGGGCTGGAGAGATGGCTTAGGGGTTAAGGCGCCTGCCTGCTAAGCCTAAGAACCCGGTTCCAATCTCCAGGTCCCACGTTTAGCCAGATGCAAAGTGATGCAAGGGCACAATGCTGCGCTTGCCCACAAGGGGGCGCACACATCTGGATTTTGTTCTCAGCAGCTGAGAGACTGCTGTCTCCCTTTCCCTCTCTGTCTCTCTCTGTGTCTCTCTCCAAAAATAAATAAAAAAATAATTTAAAAAATTTAAAAAATAATAAAAATAATAAAAAAGAAAGGCTAAATCACTTCCACAATAATGCTAAGAACTTCTTAGTAGTAGAAATGAAACACAGACAATGATCATGTTCTCAACTTCTGCATAAACCTTTTAAAAATCTTTTAAAAAAGATTTTATTTATTTATTTATTTATTTATTTGAGACAGAGAGAGGGAGGGAGGGAGAGAGAGAGAGAGAGAGTGAGTGAGTGAGAATGAGCGCACCAGTGCCTCTAGCCAAAACAAACTCCAGACACATGCATCTGGCTTACATGGGACCTGGAGAATCAAACCTGGGTCCTTGGGCTTCACAGGCAAGCGCCTTAACTGCTAAGCCATCTCTCCAACCGCCCCCCCTTTTAAATTTATTTTATTTTATTTGCAAGCAGAGAGAGAGAGAGAGACAGAGAGAAAGAGGGAGAATGGGTGCACCAGGGCCTCTAGCCACTGCAAACGAACTCCAGACACACGTGCCCCCTTGTGCATTTGGCTTACGTGGGTATTGGGGAATCGAACCTGGGTCCTTTGGCGTTGCAGGCAAGTACTTTAACCGCTAAGCCATCTCTCCAACCCCCCTTTTTTGAGACAGGGTCCATGTAGCTCAGGCTGACCTCACACTTGATATGTAGCTGCAGTTGACCTTGAACTTCTGATCCTCCTGCCTCCATCTTCCAGATGCTAGGATTATAGGCATGTGCCACCACACACTCAGTTTACACTGGTGCCAGTGTTCAAACTCAAGGCTTCATGCAGGCTAACCAGGCACTCAACCCACTAAGCCACATCTCTAGACCTCATAAAACTTTTTTCTATAAAGTTTTTCAAGTCAATGGGCTTCCCTGATGAAAGACTAGCCACACATTGTGTAGTCTAAAGCATTTCTACCCACCTTGAACTCTGGATGCCTACATACTAAAATTGTTGTCCTACATACCAAAAGTTGTCCACTAAAATACAGATTATTAATCACTCTTACCTGCTCCTTGTCACATGAGCAGTGGTGAAGAAATCGGGGCTGGATGATATCATAAAATATTTTGTGCAGTTTTGTTCCAAACTCCTGTGTGTCAGCTGCCTAAAATAGGTGAGAAATAAAAGGAGCTGAGTTCCACTACTGGAGACCAAAGTATCATAGGATATTTAAATGGAGAGTATGAGGAAGATGTTGACATTCCTTCATATTGTACTTAGTGTTTCTTTTATCTCTCTGAGAGCAGAAAGAGGCAGGAAAGGGGCCAAGATACTTGGTATGTAACAGGTAGTTATGGCTGTCATATGTCTTCCCATTTGTCACCTAAGCAAGATCCTTTCTAAATCTATAGCAGATAAATATCCCAGAGAGCAATCTAACTCATGAAGGGATTATATGAACCTACTTTTCTATAAAACAAGTTGTGAAAAGTAGTTTCCATTGAACCACTGAGGCTGATGTAAGAGCTCTTCCTTGGACAAGGCTTTTGAACCAAGAGTGGGTAAGAGTTAAAGGGACAAGAATAATCACCTAATGCAACACACCAATTTTGTTTTATTTTAATATTTTTATTTATTATTTATTTGCAAGGAGACAGGGGAGAGGGAGATAGAGAGAAAGAGAAAGAGAGAGAGAGAAAGGAAGGAAGGAAGGAAGGAAGGAAGGAAGGAAGGAAGGAAGGAAGGAAGGGAAGAAGGAAGGAAGAAAAGAAGGAAGGAAAGAAGGAAGGAAGGAGGGAAGGAAGGAAGAAAGGGCAAACCATGGCCTCTTGCCACTGCAAACGAACTCCAGACACATGTGCCACTTTGTGCATCTGGTTTTATGTGGGTACTGGGGAAATGAACCTAGGCTGTCAGGCAATCAAGCGTCTTAACCACTGAGACATCTCTCCAGCCCAACATATCATTTTATAGATGAGAGAATGAACTTCAAAAAGAAGTGAACTGGGCTGGGTGTGGTGGTGCACACCTTTAACCCCAGCACTTGGAAAGCAGAGGTAGGAGGATCACTGTAAATTCAGGTCTGCCTGGACTACAGTGAGACTCTACCTCGAAAAAACAAAACAAAAGAGAAGTTAACCACTTAAGGTCAAGTAGTGTGAAACTCAGGACCTCTCACTACTGACGCTTATCCACAAAACCCAGAAAGGTGAAGCTATATGATGAAAAAGCACTTGCTTATAACAATATCACATTCTCTGAACCATTAACTCTACCATAAGAAATTCTAGAAAAGAATTTAAAATAAGCAAGATATCATGCAAGGCATTAACGAAAGCACTATATATCAGCAATAAATTAATCAATTTAAATGTCTATTAGATTGGTTTATTAAATAATATAGTAAGATACTAATTAAACAAATTAAACTTCTAACACTGTTGAAAGAAGAAAAGTGCTAATTTATAGATAAAAGTGGAATGCCTTGGTTGCAACTATATGTATTATAGTAGGCAAAATTTGAAATTATACTAGTAAAATATTAATATTTAAATTTTCTGAACTGAGAATATGGCTCAGTGGTAAAAGGCACTTGCTTGTAAAACCTGCTGGTCCAGGCTCAATTTCCCAGTAGACATATAAAGCCAGATACAGAGTGGCCCATGCGTCTGGAGTTTGTTAGCAGTTAATCCCAGCACTTGGGAGGCAGAGGTAGGAGGATCGCCATGAGTTCAAGGCCACTCTGAGACTACATAGTGAACTCCAGGTCAACCTGGACTAGAATGAGACCCTACCTTGAAAACCAAAAAAAAAATTATTTTAAATATTTTATTTAGTTATTTGCAAGTAGAGATAGAGACAGAGACAGAAAGAGAAAGAGAGAGAGTATGGGCATGTCAGGGCCTCCTGACACTGCAAATGAACTCCAGATACATGTGCCACTTTGTGCATCTGGCTTTACATGGATACTGGCAAATCAAACCTGGGTCATTAGGCTTTGCGGGCAAATGCCTTAACTACTAAGCCATCCATTCTTTGACAAGAATCTGGGAGTCAAGGACTTAATTCTAGTTTTTTCTTAACTAGTTATATGACCTAAAGGAAGTGTAAATCTTTAATAACTCTTCTTATAAAACAGTATACATACTTTTATTCATTCAACAAATACTTCTTAAAATACTTAGACCTGGTATGAAGTAGGTCTCACTCTAACCCAGGCTGATCTGAAACTCACTCTGTAGCTTAGGCTGGCCTTCAAACTCATGGTGATCTCTCTACCTCAGCCTCCCAGTACTAGAATTAAAGGCATGTGCCTCCATGACCAGTTTTAAATGTTTCTCAAAGCACTGCACACACTGTAGAGACAGGTAGTAGAATGTTATTAAACCCTGGCATTTGTAAGTATTCCAAATCTCCCCCTAACCTGAAGCCCCTGGAGACATGTCCTTCGGAAGCTGCTACAGGTGCTTCCAGTCACCACACTCATGATGGAACTCACAGCCACTGACAGTGAGGCTTGCAATTTCTGCTGAGCCTAGGGAACAGAAAAAGTAAGGCAGAGACCACACCAGTCCCAAACTACTGGCTCAAAGAATGCCAAAGGGACCCAAATTTCCTGTCACATCAGGACATCAACAGTCCTACCACCAATATTTAATAAGATAATGACATCTTTATATCATGACATGGCGTTGTATGGCACATTTCCTTCACATTGAAAGGTGTAAACAACTACTGTCAACTTTATCAAAAGCAGCTGGGTCAACTCACCAGAGAAGGTGTGTGCAGGATCATCAGCCCCCCACCTGAGACTTAGGCACCCCCAGCCCCAGCTGTACACAATAACACACAAGAGCTCATGACCTGAGGTGAAGAAGATAGAGTATATAGAGAAGAAAAGATCTAGGAACAAGGAACTCTACTGAGGTGTGTCTCTGGAGTCTCCATGCTCTGTAAGTAAGCCCTCATCCTGAGGCTGAAGGAGGAGCATCCAAGGAGTAATTTTAACACAGTAATTGCCATCAGAATGGCTGCTTTGGGGGCCCTACATTGGTATATGCTCTGTAAGTGACCCCCCCCCCAATAAACTCATTGGTTCACTGCACTGGTATGGTGTAATTGTATTTTGGTCTGCCATCTGAGCCCTATTTGGGGTAAAGATGTGTGTCTGCATCTCCCCAGGGGAAAAGTTTTCCCTTGACATGTGGATCAAAGTAAATTTTTTTTTAATATTTTATTTTTATTTATTTATTAGAGAGAGAGAGAGATACAGAAATAGGCAGGTAGAGAGAGAGAGAGAGAGAGAGAGAGAGAGAGAATGGGCGCACCAGGGCCTCTAGCCACTGCAAACGAACTCCAGATGCATGCGCCCCTTATGCATCTGGCTTACGTGGGTTCTGGAGAATCAAGCCTCGAACCGGGATCCTTAGGCTTCACAGGCAAGCATTTAACCACTAAGCCATCTCTCCAGCCCCCCAAAGTAAATTTTAAAACATTCCCTTTTTCCACAGAAATGGCTTATTGACTCAGGCATACAAAGACAAGCAGTAAGACACTGAGCAAAAGGCTGTGGATGGAGTTCAATTGGTAGAATATTTGTATCACGTGAATGACATCATGGGTTCAATCCCCAGCACAGAAGAAACTGGCTGTGGTGTCACATGCTTGTAATCTCAGCATGTGGAGAGTAGAGGCAAGAGGATCCAAAGTTCAAGGTCACTGAGTTTGAGGCTAGCCTGAGCTACTGAGACCCTATCTCAATGAATACAAACACTAAGCAACAAAGCAGATATCATAAGACAGATGCATTTACTGTTCTCTAATTTTTAAAAATATTTATTTATTTGTAGAGAGAGACAGAGAGAGACAGAGACAGAGACAGAGACAGAGACAGAGACAGAAAATGGGCACTCCAGGGCCTCCAGCCATTGCAAATGAACTCCAGGTACATATGCCACTTTGTGCATCTGGCTCTATGTGGGTACTGGGGAATTGAACTCCAGTTATTAAGCTTTGCAGGCAAGCACCTTAGCTGCTGAGCCATCTCTCCAGCCTCTAATTTATTTTTTTGATGCAGGGTCTTACACTGTAGCCTAGGCTGATTTGGAATTCACTAAATGCTCTGGATGACCTCAAACATCCTCCTGCCTCAGCCATTTGCCACTGCAAATGAATGTCAGATGCCTGTATCACTTTTTGTGTCTGACTTTACGTGGATTCTAGGGAATGCAACCCAGGCTGGAAGGTTCTGCAAACAAAGTGCCTTTCACCACTGAGCAATCTCCCTAGCACCAGGTGTTTTTTATTTTTTTTTCTCTCGTTAGTTGGCTTTTTTCTCTGAGGGGGGGGTCATATGAAATAACAATTGTATTAACAACTACCAAAGTACACAGGAAGAGGGAATTCAGAAATACAGGTAAGAAGAGAATGCAGTATTGTGAAAGAATTAGGAAAATGGAGGAAGAGGATAAAGTTTAGTGAATCATCAGCTCCAGAGGACATGGGGGACAGAGAGATGTACAGATATGGAAAGGTATGACATCAAATGTGGGGGACAGAGAGACGTACAGATATGGAAGAACTATAGTATCAAACATTTTCCTATAGTCATTATGTTGCTATTACTCACGCACATGAAGTAGAAGGTAAGACCACACTTAAGTGGCCACACCAGGCTGCCTATGTGACAGTCTGAGTTCCTGGTCTAGATGTGGTATTACATCATCCCAGGTGGCAGAGAAGAGAGGAAGGGGCATCAAGGGAGAAGGGGGTCTGAGGCTCTGTGGCTATATACTTTCATTTTCTTAGAAAGTGGGAGAAAAGTAAATTTCTTTTTACCTTGGTAGCTTGGTGATGCTGCTCCAAAACCTGGTCCACAGTTATCTGGACGGAATCTTGTACCATGCTGCGGCTCTCCATGAGAATGGCACTGAGATGAGCGGTGAGCAACGTATGGACTCCTAAGAGGATTGAGAATGTTGGCAATAATGAGTGAGGGTGGCTACTTCAGGACTCTTGCTCATATGCTCTGAACAAGGGCTGGGATTGGGGAAAATGCCTTTAGGGAGAAGTCGCTTCTACCTATCCACAATGAACTATTTTTTAAAGACATCTCCTTCAGTTTTCACATAGAAATGAAAGAAAGCTCAAGAAAATGAAAATGAAGAGTTATACTATTTTTGAAGAAGTAAATGAGGGAGCTTCCTTAATTCATGCTATAAACAATTATTTTGGTATATTCCAAAGGAGAAGGAAGCCTGTCAGAGAGTGTCTAACTCTCTTCTATTCCCACTTGAGCATCACAGCTGGAGGTAAGTCACTGTTATATGGGGTGCGATTTCTTTCAGATATGTTGTGGTAAAAGGCTAAAATTTACAAAGATGACTCTGAGAACTATAAGTCCCTTAAGAATGGGGATGAGGGTTGGGATGTAGCTCAGTTGGCAGAGTCCTTGTCTAGCAAGCATGAAGCCCTAGGTTCAATGCCAGCACCATAAAAATGGATGTGGTGGCACATGCCTATGATACCAGCACTCAGGAAGTAGAAGCAGAAGAATCAAGAGTTCAAGACCATCCTCAGCTACATAGCAAGTTCAAGGTCAGCTTGGGATCCATGAGATCCTATCTCAACTTTTTTTGTTGTTTTTTTTTTTTTTTTTTTTGAGGTAGGGTTTCACTCTAGTCCAGGCTGACCTGGAATTCACTATGTAGTCTCAGGGTGGTCTCGAACTCATGGTGATCCTCCTAGGATCTGCCTCCCAAGGGCTGGGATCAAAGGCGTGTGCTTTTTTTTTTTTTTTTTTTTTTTTTGAGGTAGGGTCTCACTCTTGCCCAGGCTTACCTGGAATTCACTATGTAGTCTCAGGGTGGCCTTGAACTCACAGTGATCCTCCTACCCCAGTATCCCAAGTGCTGGGATTAAAGACATACACCACCATGCCCAGCTTCAACTTTTTGTTTTGTTTTGTTTTTTTTGAGGTAGTATCTTACTCTACCCTAGGCTGATCTAGAATTCACTATGTAGTCTCAGGGTGGCCTTGAACTCATGGTGATTCTCCTACCTCTGCCTCCCAAGTGCTAGGATTAAAGGCATGTGCCACCATGCCCAGCAACATTTTTTAATATATGGGACAGGAAAAATGGCTCAGTGGTTAAAAGCACTTGCTTGCAAAGTCTGATGGCCTGGGTTCAATTTCCCAGTACCCACTCAAAGCCAGGTGCACAAAGTGGCGCACACACACCTGCAGCAGCAGGAGGCCCCGGTGCACTCATACTTTCTCTCTCTCTCAAAACATTAAAATTTTTTTTAAAAAATTTTAAAATAAAATAGAGGTGAGCTCTGATGAAGCAACTACAGTCACCCTGTTCAGTACTGCTCAGTAAGACATGTGAGAGAAGAGCAAAAATAATATCCTCCAACAATGGCAGGAAGACAATTTAGCTTACAGGGCACCTAGAGAAAATGCTTCTGAATGGATCTTCCTATTTTCAGTGTTTCTCTCATCTCCTCTGGTAAAGCAGTTGGTTTTTATCAGGACTGTCTTAAAAATTAAAGCAGAAGGAATAGTTCCTACCATAAAGGCACCATGATGCTTTCATGGTAGAGGTGAATTTAAAAGGAATCTGGAGAGCTGGGAGTGGTGGTGCACACCTTTAATCCCAGCACTTGGGAGGCAGTGGTAGGAGGATCGCCATAAATTCGAGGCCACCCTGAAACTACATAATGAATACCAGATCAGCCTGGGCCAAAGTGAGACCCTACCTTGAAAAACAAACAAATAAATAAATGAATCTGGAACTAGAGGTAGAATATAGATTTAAGGGCTGGAGAGATAGCTGAGTGGTTAAGGCACTTACCTGCAAAGCCAAAGGACCCAGGTTCAATTCCCCAGGACTCACGTAAGCCAGATTCACAAGGTGGCACATGCATCTGGAGTTCATTTGCAGGAGCTGGCGTGCCCATTCTCCCCCCCCCCACCCCGCCCCCATCTCTCTCTCTCTCTCTCTCGTCTGCTTCTCTCTCTCTTTTTTTTTTTCAAGGTAGGGTCTTGCTCTAGCTCAGGCTGACCTGGAATTCACTCTGTATTCTCAGGGTGGCCTTGAAACTCTTGGCAATCCTCCTACCTCTGCCTCTCAAGTGCTGGGACTAAAGGCATTTGCCACCATGCCCGGCTTGCTCCTCTCTCTCTAAAAAGATAAAACTAAATAAGACTTTCATTTTAAAAAGAAAGGATATAGATTTAAAGTCAATTCTACTACTCATTTCTGATAACAAGGTCACACTCCACTATTCCTCACTTTAGAGAAGAGAATGGATTTATCTTGCTTTAGCAGATGTGTTGTCTAGATAAACTGTGAAAATGTAAATGAAGCATTTTGAAATATACATGCAGGACTGGGGAGATGACTCAGTGGTTAAAGACACTTGCTTGAGAAGCCTGCCAGCTGGGGTTTGATTCCCCAGTATCTACATAAAGTGATGCATGCATCTGGAGTTTGTTTGCAGTGGAAAGAGGCCCTGATGTACCTATTCTTTCTCTTTCATGCTCTGCTAATAAAAATATATATACATAAATAAATAATACTTTTTAAAGATTTTTATTTATTTATTTATTTATTAGAGACAGAGAAAGGGGGGAGAGAGAATGAGAAGGGGCACACCAGGGCCTCCAGCTACTGCAAACGAACTCCAGATGCATGCACCACCATGTGCATCTGGCTTATGTGGGACCTGGAGAATTGAACCGGGGTCCTTAGGCTTTACAGGCAATGCCTTAACCACTAAGCCATCTCTCCAGCCTATAAATAATATTTTTTAAATATTTTTATTTATTTGAGAGAGACAGAAAGGCAGACAGATAGAGTGAGCTTAAGTGTGCCAGGACACTAGACACTGCAAACAAACTCTAGATGCACGAACCACGTTGTGTATCTGGCCTTACGTGGGTACTGGGGAATCCAAACTGGGCCATCAGGCTTTGCAGGCAAGCACCTTCAACCACTGAGCCATCTCTCCAGGCCCATATTTTAAAAATGAAATACACATGCAATATCCCAAGGGAAAATACAGCTTTTATTATGATGATATAGCATGTAGGTTATATTTTCCACACTTTGGTCCTAACAAGTGTCTCAAGAAATTAGAAGTTTTTTGAAAGCAGACATTTAATTAAAAAGCCAAAGTTAATTGCCACAACTGCCAATGCCACCAGATACTTTTGGTGTTGTAGCATAATAAGGAGTTAATCCTAGAAAAGTTACCATGACAAGGTGGGCTGAAGGCCAACTGAGTGGTTTTTAAAAACACATGGAAACAGACTGTAATTCTGCAAAATCTTCCTACAGGAAGGAGCTCTAGAGACTGCTTTTAAGGACTTGAAAAAGGATGGGGAAAGACAAGGTGAAAATACTTTATTTCTATTGACTTTCCCTCACTCTATGACTGCTTCAGAGGCTAGTCCTAAATTACCAGAAGGGTAGGATTTTATTTATTTATTTTTTTCTGAGGTAGGATTTCATTCTAGCCCAGGCTGACTTGGAATTCACTATGTAGTCTCAGAGTGGCTTCAAACTCAATGGCGATCCTGCTACCTCTGCCTCCCGAGTGCTGGGATTAAAGGCATGCGCCACCATGCCCAGCTCCCTTGGGTAGCATTTTAAGACACTTACTTTATTTATCATGCAGTGGTGAATTTCTTTTTAATCTTAAACTGAGTATAACTACGGAGATGCTGCAGGCATTCAGCGGCATGCTAAAGAGAGATGTGTAAGTCATCACAGTACAAGAGAAATGACAGGAAACACTGCTTCTGAGGCATCTGAGGTCTTTAGATATGCTCAACAGCCTCAGAACATGGTGTCAGACTTGCATTATCCTAGGGATATCCTCTGGCAAACATTAAAAAAAAATTCCTGAAAGTAACAGATCTTGTCTCAAGAGGATCTTAAGCCTTAGAAGGGCCTTTGCTATTATCTAATCTAACAATCTCATGCTAAAGATAGGAAAGGGGAACTCAGATGATTTATGTGACTTGCTTCCCAAACATCACTCAGGAAGCTGGTGGCATCAGAACTCAAATGAGATCCAGGCGTCTTAATTCTATCCCTGAAGTCCTCTCTGTTGCTTCTCTCTCTAATCAGGCTCTGTCTTTGTGCCCACGCCCCAGATAACAGCCCCTGGAACCTTCACCTGAGTCTTTGTTACTGAAGCCTCATTAATCTGGGTGTCTTCTATTCCTCCCCTGGCCTTAATCAGTGGAAAAGGAGCACCAGAGAATGCCAGCTCCTCAAAACGAGTTGCAAACCTGAGCCTAGGAAAGCTGTCCTTTTCTCCCAGACTGCATACATTGGGAGAGAGGGGAGAGGCTTGGAAGGCAGGCAGGCAGCAGAAGGAGCCTCACATCTGACAATAACAAATAATTGGCACCAGTCAATAAGGGAGCTTCTGATCTGGGTTCTATGTGGTCTTGTTTCCCCATGATGCAGTGAGAATAGTACCATACCATGTGGAACACATGGAGAGCAGAGCCCCACAAGAACACACTGCTGCAGTGAAAGGCGTTCTGAATCTCTCCCCCAAGCATACATCAACTCTACTTCTCCTTGTAACATCCCTAAAAGTTTAGGAGGGCATTGACTAACTCTTAAATTTTTGGCCCAGAATTCATTGGATTAAGATATGTGAACCAACTAATTCAACTCATTTTATGCTTCCAAGTTTTACTATTTTTGAGAATCTTGTTGAAAGATTCTGCTATCTGTGCCATACCATATTTTTACATGATAGCAAAACCATGAATTCTTCTTGGCCCAGGAAGCTGCACACACCTAGATGATTCTGATTCATGTTTCATGGCCCACAAGCTGAAGCTACCACATTGCCTATATAAGAAGAGAACCTTTTCAATAACAGATTACTATGTATCCCACAGACACATGCCAAAGCATCCCTAATCACACACTTGCATAGACAGGCTACTTTTTAAAATGTAGTCTAGAAAAGAGTGTGATGACAAAAAGTTCTCAAAGCCAGGTGTGGGGCGCATGCCTTTAATCCCAGCACTCGGGAGGCAGAGGTAGGAGGATCTCCATGAGTTCAAAGCCACCCTGACATGACATAGTGATTTTCAGGTCAGCCTGGGCTAGAGAGAGACCCTATCTTGAAAAAAAGAAAAAAAAAAAAAGTTCTCAAGCCTAGATGCACATCAGAATCACCAGACTCCCCAGGTTCTCATGCTTGCACAGGAAGCACATTTAACCACTAAGCCAGTTGTCTAGTCCTCACTGAAATTCTTGATTTTTGGGTTTTGTTTTGTTTAGTTTCATTTCCAAGACAGGGTCTCACTCTAGCCTGGTCTGCCTCCAGGCTGACCTCAAATTCACAGTAATCCTCCAACCTCAGCATCCCAAGTGCTGGAACAAAAGGTGTGTGCCACCACACAGGGCTTCCTCACTGAAATTCTTTACATAAACATATCTAATTCAGATAGACATATGCGCTATTCACACTGCCCTTTCTTTATCCACTTAGCATTTGGCACACCTAAGCCAAATGCCCTATTCTCTTATACATACCCCAGATTTCCATTTTCTGGACTGGTGATTCACTGTGGAAGTCCACAAAGAGGAAAAGTAACAGAGTTGGTCCCTGAGGGTCCATATTATGAGGCTGAGTCTCCTCACTGGATTTCACATGATAACTCACATCTGGAAGCACCAAGTCTAAAGGAAAAAATATGGCCCAGTTTTTAAGGTAAGCAAAGTCTTTAAAATGCTCAATGACTAAAGCACCTATGTCCTGAGCAAAAAAGGACCCAACAAGACATCTAAACTCATACATAGTGAGTTGGGCTACCTGAATTCCTGTCTCAAAAAAAGTTCAATTCAATTAAAGAGATAATGAAATCCCCAGAAATTCACCTAGGGCATCTATTTAATGCCCTGATGGTGTGATGTCCCATCTATTAAGATCAAACATTGGTTCCTCTCAAAACCACTTATACCCAGATGGTCCAGGGACACCTCTCATCCATTCCTCTAGGATATTGTGTACTCAAGAACAAAGAGCTTTCTGTGGAGGCTTACTTTTTAGGTTCCCCTTGACATGCTATTCCATGCTAAAGGGCTTCAATTTTCTCATACTAGTTACAATCCTAGAACACCTCTTCCCTCCTACTGGCTGTTTTCCTTTGGGCTCAAATGACCAGACTGCCCTCCAAACTTCAAAGGAATCTACCTAACCATAGTCAAACTTAGAACTGCAAATCTCCTAGTCATTACTCATGGCTGAATTATCCTATTTCTCAGTTTTATTTATTGGTCCAGTTAGTAATCATTCAATTTTTAGATTTTTTCGTTTGTTTTTTTCAAGGTGGGGGTCTCACTCTAGCTCAGGCTGACCTGGAATTCACTATGTAGTTTCAGGGTGGCCTTGAACTCATTGTGATCTCCTACCTCTGCTTTCCAAATGCTAGGATTAAAGGCATGCGCCACCATGCCTGGCTAATCATTCAATTTTTAGCACAGCTCACCAAAGATAATTATGTTAGATGCTACATGAGCAACACAGCCAGCTTTCTAAGTTTAATATTATTGTATCTGGCCTTTATGTTGTATTTTATATTTTTCTAAGTAATTTTATGATCATGTCCTCATTTTATTAGGATTTTTCTTCTACAATAGCTCACAGGAGTCATTGCTTCCTAACCTACCTTTCTAAAGATCCCAAGGTGACAAATTAAGGTACAATAGAAACCTTCTGAACTAGTCCCTAGAGAAAGC
The DNA here is from genome assembly GCA_036365145.1 of Orientallactaga sibirica. Taxonomy (NCBI): domain Eukaryota; kingdom Metazoa; phylum Chordata; class Mammalia; order Rodentia; family Dipodidae; genus Orientallactaga; species Orientallactaga sibirica. Next base: position 5,754,601 of record JAEOAD010000042.1, on the reverse strand, counting down.
ACCAGAAATAGACAAGGCAGCAGAAGTGAGAGAACAGAGCTGCAATGCCAAAACAGGCTCTGACTGTGCCTTGACTGTGGGACACATGTGCCTCATCTTAGGTGGACTAATTTGATCAGTTCCCACCCCCGTATCTCAAGCCATTAGCTCACTGGGTCCCAATTTACCTACACCTGCTATTTATATTCCTTTCATTTTTCTCACTCTGCAGGTTTTTACATTTCTATGCAAAAGGGGTGAATACCTCTATCCAAACTGAGATCCAAATTAGGCACTGTACACAAGTGGTACTTCTTCCAGTCAATGAAGTAAGAGGTGTCTTTGAAGACAGTGTTGCTTGGCTGCTCCTGATTTGATGATATCAGAGGCAGACCCAAAGGTCCAAATAGAAATATGTATAGCTGCTAAAGAAAACTGCACAATTTTCATTTCTATGACTATGTATTCAGTTGTATAAAATAAAGTTACATATGGACCTTGTTCACATTTCTAGAAATAAATGCATGTGCCATACAATTACATGTTCAGCCTTTCTTTCCCACACAGCAAAGAGGTGTGAAGTACCAGAGACAGATCCACTGGGATCCTCAGATGTTTCTTTGGGTTTAATGAATGTGAGTTACAGATAGAGCAATAGGAAAATGTATTTATTCATCTTATTTGAGTGGCACCACAGGCTAACCATCATGCTAAGTTCTGGGGTACACAGATTAATAACTATGCTCAAGTTACCATAATTATATTGTGAGAGATAGGCATAAAACCAGCAGACTTAAACAAAATGTGAATAGTACTTGAATAAAAGTATATACAAAGGGGGGCTGGAGAGATGGTCTAGTGGTTAAGGCACTTAGTGGTTAAACACTTGCCTGTGAAGCCTAAGACCCCGGTTCAAGGCTCGATTCCCCAGTACCCGTGTAAGCCAGATGCACAAGGGGGTACATGCATCTGGAGTTCGTTTGCAGTGACTGGAGGCCCTGGTATGCCCATTCTCTCTCTCTCTACCTCTTTCTCTGTCTGTTGCTAATAAATAAAAATTAAAAACAAAGTAGGGCTGGAGAGATGGCTTAGCAGTTAAGGCGTTTGCCTGCAAAGCCAAAGGACCCAGGTTCAATTCCCCAGGACCCACGTAAACCAGATGCACAAGGGGCACATGCATCTGGAGTTTGTTTGCAGTGGCTGGAGGCCCTGGCGTGCCCATTCTCTCTCTGTCTCTCTTTTCTCTATCTCTATCTCTGCTTGTAAATAAATTAATAAAATTAAAGCTTAAAAAAAGTATATACAAAGGGGCTGGAGAGATGTGGTTAAGGCACTTGTCTGCAAAGCCAAAGGACCCAGGTTTGATCCCCCAGTACCCTGGTAAAGCCAGATGCACAAGGTGGCACATGCGTCTGGAGTTTGTTTGCAGTGGCCAGAGGCCCTGATATGTCATTTTCTCTGTATCTGCCTCTCTCTCAAATAAATAAAATATTTAAAAATATATATACAAAGGAGATTTTTTTCCTGGAAGGTATTTGAGAATATTTGGATTGAAATGGAAACTTCCTATCAATTTTTCCAACCCTATTCCCCAACCAGTTAAAAGGAAGACAAGCCCCTGAAACATTTCCTTCCCTGGACTCTTGCTTCCCTACTCTTTTGTTTTGTTTTGTTTTTTGAGGTAGGGTCTCACTCTGGTCCAGGTAGCCTCAAACTCACGGTGATCCTCCTACCTCTGCCTCCTGTGTGCTGGGATTAAAGGCGTGTGCCACCACATCCAGCCCCACCCCCCCGTAGGGTCTCACTGTAGCCCAGGCTGACCTAGAATTCACTGTGTCATCTCAGGGTGGCCCTTAACACACCAAACTGGGGGGTCTCCATATCAACACTACTGACACTCTGACCAGATGATTTCCTGTTGGAGAAGACTTTCCTATGTCCTATAGGATGGGGCTTTCCTATGGAAAGTCATAGCAGAACAGAGAGGTCATACCCACAAATATAGCCTCTCTCACAAACTCTGAAGACACTGACATAGGAACTAAGGCCATACACTCAATTTTTAGGGCCATAGGATCTTAGAGACTGGACACTCAGAAGGAAGAGTAGAATGTCTGAAGTGCCAAAAACATATGGCTGTCTTTTTTTCCCTTTGATTTTTCAAGGCAGGGTCTTTCTCTAGCCCAGGCTAACCTGGAATTCACTGTATAGTCTCAGGCTGGCTTCAAACTCACAGCAATCCTCCTACATTGACCTGAGTGCTGGGATTAAAGGTGTGCACCACCATGCCCGCCTTTTAGTTAGGTTGCTTAAACCAGTTGCATCTAATATTAATACAGCCATATGGCTTCATGTTCTTTAGTTTTGGTTACTCTTTCCCCTCCCCATCTCAATCCCTTTTAACATTTTTTTTTTTTTTCCGAGGTAGAATCTCACTCTGGCCCAGGCTGACCTGGAATTAACTATGTAGTCTCAGGGTGGCCTTGAACTCACAGTGATCCTTCTAACTCTGCCTCCCAAGTGCTAGGATTAAAGGCGTGCACCACCACACCTGGCTCTTTTAACATTTCTTATCACACATTTGTTGGTGATGAATTCTTTTTTAAAAATATTTTTATTTTTATTTATTTATTTGAGAGAGTGAGAGAAAAAAAATGGGCACACCAGGGCCTCCAGCTGCTGCAAACAAACTACAGATGTATGTGTCACCTTGTGCATCTGGCTTATGTGGGTACTGGGGAATTGAACCATGGTCCTTTGGCTTTGCAGGCAACCACCTTAACCACTAAGCCATTTCTCCAGCCTGGTGATGTATTCTTTTTTTTAAAAAAAAATATTTTATTTGTTTATTTGAGAGAGACAGAGAAAGGGAGAGAGAGAATGAAAGAACGGGCATGCCAGGGCCTCTAGTCACTGCAAATGAACTCCAGATGCATATGCCATTTTATACATCTGGTTTACGTGGGTCCTAGGGAACCAAACCTGGGTCCTTTGGGCTTTCAGGCAAGCACCTTAATCACTAAGCCATCTCCCCAGCCCTCAATGATGAACTCTTTTTTAAAAAGGTTTTATTTATTAGAGAGAGAAGAGAGAGAGGATGGGCATGGCCAAGGCCTCTAGCCACTGCAAATGAACTCCAGATACATGTGCTACCATGTGCATCTGGTTTATGTGGGACCTGGAGAATCGAACTGGGGTCTTTAGGCTTAGCAGGCATGCACCTTAACTGCTAAGCCATCTCCCCAGCCCTCAGTGATGAATTCTTAAACCATGTGGATATCTGAGAAAGTCTTAAGTTTTTCTATCTCTTTTTTCTTTTCTTTTTTTTTTCTCTTCTCTTCCATCCCTCCCTCTCTCTTTTAAGATAAGGTCTCACTCTGTAGCCCAGGCTGCTCTGGAACTTACTATGTATTACAGGCTGGCCTCAAAGTCATGGTGATTCCTCTTGCCTCAGTCTCCCAAAGTGCTGAGACTATAGGGGTGAGCCACCACATGCAATTCTTATCTTCATTTTAAAAAAATATTTAAACTGGGTACAGAATTCCAGGTTAATAGCTTTCTTTTCTTTCTTTAATTTCAGTATTTGAAAAATGTTTTACTTTCTTCTAGATAACAATGTTCCCAACAAATCTGCTGTTTTGTTTGTTTTTTGAGGTAGGGTCTCACCTTAGCCCAGGTGGACCTGGAATTCACTACGTAGTCTCAGGGTGGCCTCAAACTCTCACTGATCCTCCTTCCTCTGCCTCCTGAGTGCTGGGGTTAAAGGTGTGTGCCACCACGCCCGGCAGGAATGAGTTGTCATACCCAGACAGTTGTAGCTGTTTCAATGTCCTTTTTATTATCATCTGTGCCATTTCTGGGTAGGTTTCCATTGATTCTTTTCTTCCTTATGGGTCCTATTTTTCTACTTCCAATCAATTTTCATTAGACATCAGTATTGTGAAGTTTGTCTAAGTGAACACAGAATATTTTTTGTATCTCTGTAAGTATTCCTGAAATTCCCACCCCACACACACAACAAAAGCTAAAAAGTTAAGTGCAGGGGCTGGAGAGATGGCTTAATGGTTAAGCGCTTGTCTATGAAGCCTAAGGATCCCGGTTCAAGGCTCCATTCCCCAGGACCCACGTAAGCCAGATGCACAAGGTGGCTCATGCATCTGGAGTTCGTTTGCAGGAGCTGGAAGCCCCGGTGTGCCCATTCTCTCTCTCTCTCTCTCTCTCTCTGTGTGTGTGTGTGTGTCTGCCTCTTTCTTTCTGTGTTTGTCTGTTGCTCTCAAATAAATAAAAATAAAACAAAACAAGTTTTTTTTTTATTTTTAAGTGCAAACAATTTAAAAGGCTGGGACCTTGCTTTTAAGTTTTGTCAGATGGGACTAGGGTATCCAGAGTTAATTATTCCCTAGTATTCATTCAAATTATTATTTTGGGGGGCTGGGTTTCGAGGTAAGATCTCACTCTAGCCCAGGCTGACCTGTAATTCACTATGTAGTCTCAGGGTGGCCTCGAACTCATGGCAATCCTCCTACCTCTGCCTCCCAAGTGCTGGGATTAAGGGCGTGAGCCACCACACCCGGCTCAAATTATTATTATTATTTTTCTTTTTTTGGAGAGAGAGACAGAGAGAAAGAGGGAGAGGAAGACAGATAGAGATGGGCGCACCAGCAGCCTCTCAGCTGCTGAGAACGAAATCCAGATGCGTGCACCCCCTTGTGGTCAACAGCGGCATTGCACCCTTGCATCTGGCTAAACATGGGACCTAGAGATTGGAACTGGCGTTCTTAGGCTTAGGAGGCAGGCATCTTAACCGCTAAGCCATCTCTCCAGCCCTCAAATTATTTTTTAAGAAATATTTTTTTATTTATTTATTTGCAAGCAGAGAGAGCTAGAGAAGAGAAGCAGAGAAAATGGGCACACCAGGGCCTCCAGCCACTGCAATGAACTCCAGATGCATGTACCACTGTGCATCTGGGGAATCAAACCAGGGTGTTAGGCTTTGCAGGTAAGCACCTTAACTGCTGAGCCATCTCTCCAGCCCTCTAATTCTTTCAAAAAAACATTTATTCATTTATTTATTAGCAAGCAGAGAGAGAGAATGAGAATGGGCATGTCAGGGCCTCTGCGAATGAATTCCAGAGGCATGCACCACTTTGTGCATTTGGCTTTACATAGATGTTGGGAAATTGAACCCAGGTGGTCAGCTTTTGCAAGCAAGCACCTTTAACCACACAGCCGTCTCCCCAGCCTCATTCAGATTTTTTAAAAAAAATTAATTTATTTTTATTTATTAGAGACAGAGAGAGGGACACAGAGAGAGTGAGAATGGGTGCACCAGAGCCACTAGCCACTGAAAACAAGCTCCAGACACTTGTGCCACCATGTGCATCTGGCTTACGTGGGACCTGGAGAATCAAACCTGGGTCCTTAGGCTTTGCAGGCAAACACCTTAACCGCTAAGCCATCTCTCCAGCCCCTCATTCAGATTTTTTGTTTTGTTTTGTTTTTTGTTTTCAAGGTAGGGTCTCACTCTAGCCCAGGCTGACCTAGAATTCACTATGTAGTCTCAGGGTGGCCTCGAACTCATGGCAATCCTCCTACCTCTGCCTCCCGAGTGCTGGGATTAAAGGTGCGCGCCACCACGCCCGGCTTCCATTCAGATTTTTTTTTTTTTTTTTGAGGTTTCCACCTGATGCCATGGAACACAAGTTTTTTCCACTTATCTTGATGGGGGCAGAAACTACTTCTAGTTCTGTGAAATCCTAGGATTGTGCCTTGCCTGGAGCTCTCTGTCTCTCTGTATTTCTCTTTTCTTCAGTTTTTTCTTCCACAAATTTTAGATGCCTGGATTTTCCACAGTTTTGCACATTGTCTTATCTCAGACTCTAGTTTGGTATCTCCTGCCTGCACTGTAGCTTGGAAATTCTCTCTAGCAGTATAGTGAGGAAATCATAGGTTTTCTTTCTAGAACCACTGTTCTGCACTATTTATAAAATATATGAAAACCAAGCTGGGCGTGGTGGCACATGGCTTTAATCCCAGCACTCGGGAGGTAGAGGTAGGAGGATCACTGAGTTCGAGACCACACTGAAACTACATAGTGAATTCCAGGTCAGCCTGGACCACAGTGAAACCCTACCTCGAAAAACAAAAACAAAAAAAAAAAAATTTAATATATGAAAACCAGTGATTAATATAATTTGAACATTTATGTTTTATTTTGAAATGGGTCTCATGAATCCCAGGATGGCCTTGAAATAACTGTGTTCCAGAAGATGGGAGGATGGTCTTGAACTGATCTTCCTTCCTCTTCCTCCGGAGTGATGGCATAACAGGCATGCACCACTCAATTCTGTTTGTTTGTTTATTAATTTATTTGTGATAGAGAGATGGCTTAGTGTGAAGCCTAAGGACCCAGGTTTGATTCCCCAGTACCCACATAAGCCAGACGCATAAGGGGGCGCATGCATCTGGAGTTCTTTTGCAGTGGCTAGAGGCTCTGGTGTGCCCATTCTGTCTCTCTCTCAAATAAATAAATAAAATATTTTTTAAAAAGAAAAAGAAACAGGCAGGTAGAGAGAGAGAGAGAATGGGCACACCATGGTCTCTAGCCATTGCAAACAAACTCCAGATGCATGTGCCCCCTTGTGCATCTGGCTTATGTGGATCCTGGGGAATCTAATTTGGGTCCTTTGGCTTTGCAGGCAAGTGATTTAACCGCTAAGCCATCTCTCCAGCCCTCTGTTTTTTTTGTTTTTGTTTTTTTTTTACTTTTTATTGACAACTTCCATGCATATAGACAAAATACCATGATCATAATCATTTCACACCACCCTCCCATTTTCTGCTCCCAAAGTCCCCCTTTCTGAATCCCTTTTTCTTTCTAACTAGTCTCTGTCCTATTTTGATGTTATCATTTTTCCCTTTTATTAAGTAGGTATTATTTAGGTAGCATCAGTCAACTGTGAGGTCATGAATACCAAGGCCACTTTGTTTTTGGAAGACAGTATTGTAAGCAGTCCCCTCCTCTTTTGGCACTTATATTCTTTCCTCCACTTCTTCTGCAATGGTCCTTGAGCCTTGGAGGGTGTAATAGAGAAGCTTCATTTAGTGATGAACACTCCACTGTCACTTCTCAGCACTGTGGGGAGTTTTAATCACCCCAGTGGTTACGATCATGTGAAAAGAGAAGCTTCTCTAATCAAAAGTGAGAGTAGCATTAATATATTGGCATAAACATAAGTATATAGAGGCAGTTTGATGGGCATAATATATCCATTTAGCCAGACAACGGTAGTAGTTTCCCCCTAGGGCTTATGACCTCCCCAGCCATAGGCTTTTTAGTACCAGGCCTCCCATAGGCCTCAAAGCCAATCAAAGAGCAGTAGGTTTCCTCCATAACAGACATGCCACCATTGTACCAGTTTGTACATTTGGCCTCGCTAGCCAGCCATAATGCTTACAGGGTCCACTGCTGGTTAAGACCATTGATGACATTTCTCCCCCAACAGGCTGGCATAGCATCCTGATAGCTAGTCATCAGGGAGGAGGTTTCCAGCTCAGCTCCAGCTTGCTTTCTCAGTGACCTGTAGCCCCCACATGTGGGCTACAATAGGGTCTTACCATCTAATTCTGGTGGGCAACCAAGAACCTTAGCAATAGTGTGTAATGTTGTGGGGGCATCAGGGGCTTCCTGACCAATAACTGAATGGAAGGCATCCCTCCCCTGGCACTGAAATGTTCTAGTAACACTATGACTTTTGAGCACATTTGACACTTCTGCCCAAACTCTCTTTTATCATATATATATTATTAGATAGTGAAGAAGTAGTTTTCAGGCTGGAGGGATTGCTTAGTGGTTAAAGTGTTTGCCTGCAAAGCCAAAGGATCCAGCTTCAATTCCCCAAGACCCACGTTAGCCAGATGCCCAAGGGAGCGCATGTATCTAGAGTTTGTTTGCAGTGGCTGGAGGCCCTGGCACACCCATTCTCTCTCTCTCTCTCCTCCCTCTCTCTGTCAAATAAATAAATTTAAAAAATAAAATATTTTTAAAGTAGTAGTTTTCCATATGACTTATTCATAACATTTTTTTTGTTTTTTTTTTTTCAAGGTAGGGTCTCACTCTAACCTAGGCTGAGTATAGACTATGTAATCTCAGGGTAGCCTTGAACTCACAGCCATCCTCCTACCTTTGCCCTGACTGCTGGGATTAAAGGTGTGTGCCACCACTCCCGGCCATAACATTTTTTTTAAAATTTTTATTTATTTGGCGGGGGAGAGGGAGAATGGGCGTGCTAGAGCCTTCAGTCACTGCAAACAAACTCCAGACACATGAGCCCCTTTGTGCATCTGGCTTACGTGGGTCCTGGGGAATCGAACCTGGGCCCGTAATTGAGCACTCGAGAGACTGAGGCAAGACGATCATGAGTTTGATGCCAGCCTGGGTAACACAGTGTAGAGTCATCTTAATCCGATATCAAAGTTTAAGATTTTCTTTTCTAGAAGACACAAAACACAGTTCATAGGAAGGATGGGTTACTTCAAGTTCACCTTACTCCTTGAAATGTAATCTTTTAGTTACCCCCACCAAAACAGAGGTATTTTTCCATGTTTTTTTGCATGTGTTTGTGGTGTGTATGTTCATGTACAGTGGGCATATGTGTATGTGCACATTTGTACACACGTGTGCACAGGCCAGAGGTCAATATCAGGTGTCTTTCTCAAGTCACTCTGCCTTATTTTTTTGAGACAGGATCTCTCACAGAACCTAGAGCTCATCAGTACAGAAGACTTCTTAGCCAGCAAGACCCAAATCCTCCTATCTCTGACTTCCCATATTCTGGTTTTTATGTGGGTATTGGGGATCTGAATTCAAGTCGTCATGTTTTTAAAAAGTGGCAAGCACTTTACCAACTGAGCCATCTCCCCAGCCCATGCAAAGGTATTTTTAAAAATTTTTTATTATTTTATTTATTTTTGGAGAGAGACAGAGAGAGAGAGAGAGACGGAGAGGGAGACAGATAAGAGATGGGCGCGCCAGCAGTGTCTCAGCTGCTGTGAACGAAATCCAGATGTGTGCGCCCCCTTGTGGTCAAGTGTGGCATTGTGCCCTTGCGTCACTGCATCTGGCTAAACGTGGGACCTGGAGATTGGATCTGGGTTCTTAGGCTTAGCAGGCAGTCGCCTTAACCGCTAAGCCATCTCTCCAGCCTGATGCAAAGGTATTTTTAAGAGCACCTCCAAGCTTAGCAGACCTTGAACTCTGGCTTTCTTGTACTGCACAGATCCAGAAGTACAACTTAGCCTTTAATTGGCAAATGACCCAAGGGCAAAAGCTGTGCTCACTGTAATTCCATTCTCTTTTAATCATGGTCTGCACATTCCTTCCCATTGACTACCTCCTTTCATGCTTTCATGATGTCTTACTATATCTCTTAGTATTTACTTTCAATGGAAGGATTAATCTAAATTACTTAATTTGCTATTTCCAGAAACTGAAATCCCACTAGAGTTTTTAGAGCTAACTCTATCTTCTTTAAAACATTACTTCCCACCAGGCATGGAGATACACACCTACAATTCTGGCTCTCTGGAGGCCAAGGCAAAAGGATTGCAAGTATCAGGGCTACCCACAGACCCTGTCTTCAAAACAACTAGTAACAATAATAGTAACAAGCTCATCAGTTTATGCTGACCATATTTGAAATAACCCCACCATTCTCTAACCTATCACCTGCTTTAATTTTCTCACTTCATTTATCACTAACTAGTATTTATTATTTGTTGGATTTTCCCACTAAAATGTAAACTCTGGGGGATAACTCAGTGGTTAAAGGTGCTTTCTTACAAAGCCTGACAACCTGGGTTAAATTCCTCAATATCCAGGGAAAGCCAGATGTACAAAATGGCACCTGCACCTGGAGTTTCTTTGCAGCAGCAAGAGACTCCGGTGTGCCCATTCTCTCCCTCTCAAATAAATAAATAATAAATATTTTTTTAAAAAACAAAATCAAATCGCCGGGCGTGGTGGTGCACGCCTTTAATCCCAGCACTCGGGAGGCAGAGGTAGGAGGATCACCGTGAGTTCGAGGCCACCCTGAGACTACATAGGTAATTCCAGGTCAGCCTGGACCAGAGTGAAACCCTACCTCGAAAAACCAAAAAAAAAAAAAAAAAAAAAAAAAAAAATTAAGCCAGGCATGGTGGTGCACACCTTTAATCCCAGCACTGGGGAGGCAGAGGTAGGAGGATCACCGTGAGTTCAAGGCCACCCTGAGACTACATAGTGAATTCCAGATCAGCCTGAACTAGAGCAAGACCTTACCTCAGAAAAACTAAAAAAAAAAATAATAATAATAATAATAAAATAAAAAATAAAAACAAAATCAAAATCAAAATCTAATGTAAACTCAGGCTGGAGAGATGACTCAGTGGTTAAGGCAACTTGCCTGCAAAGTCTAATGACCCAAGTTCAATTCTCCAGTATCCATATAAAGCCAGATGTACAGTGCATGTGTCTGGAGTTCGTTTGAAGCAACTGGAGGCACTGGTGCACCCATTCTCTCTGTCTCTCTTCTCTCTTTGTTTGAAAATATATATATATATATAATGCAAACTCTAAAGCCAGGCGTGGTGGTGCACGCTTTTAATTCCAGCACTTGGGAGGCAGAGGTAGAAGGATCGCCATGAGTTCGAGGCCACCCTGAGACTACATAGTGAATTTCAGGTCAGTCTGGGCTAGAATGAGACCCAACCTCAAAAACAAAACAAAACAAAACAAAAAACCAACAACAACAACAAAAAAAAATGCAAACTCTAAGAGGACAGAAAATCTGTATCTTAAAAATAAAATTAAATTAAAAAAAGTAAAAAAAATCTGTATCTTATTCCCTCTAGATAATAGAATAGGCAGGAGGAGAAATTTATTCTTTATATTTTTCTCTACTATCTAAATGGTAAGAAAAGGCATGTTTCAAAATATAAAATGTCCATAGTCATATTTTCTGTCCTTCTCCTTCCTAAAAGATACTCAGCTCCAATATCTACCATACCATACCCCTTAGTTCTTCTTTATACTATAACTTAGTGTACTCTTTCAGCTCCAATCATATAACTAACACTTAACAAACAGATATGTATCAGTATGGTAAGGACTTTACATGAATTATTACAGTTCTTTTTTGTTTTGTTTTGTTTTGTTTTGTTTTTAGAGATAGGGTCTCACTCTAGCTCAGGCTGACCTGGAATTCACTATGTAGTCTCAGGGTGGCCTAGAACTCACGGTGCTCCTCTTACCTCAGCCTCCCGAGTGCTGGGATTAAAGGCGTGCGCCACCACTCCCAGCCTTACAGTTCTTTCTTTAAAAAAAAAACACAAAGAGCCCAGGCATGGTGGCACACGCCTTTAATCCCAGCACTCCAGAGGCAGAGGTAGGAGGATCACTATGAGTTCGAGGCCACTCTGAGAATACAGAGTGAATTCCAGGTCAGCATGGGCTAGAGTGAGACCCTACCTCGAAAAAACCAAAACAAAATATCACAAAGAAACAGCTCTCCTAATAACAACCACAAAACTTTAGGAGTAGAAAATAAACAAATACATGATATACTATTATCTCCATTTTAAAGCTGAGGAAGTAAAGGGTTAGGCTGGTTGAGAAAGCTGCTTCCATCACACAGCATTTGTATTCCTGTACCACACACTCACCACAGAGCTACAGTGCATTTGTCTATGGGATAAACTGAAATGATAAAGAGCTGTATCTCTAAATCTGATCACTTCCAATTTGCAGACCTTAATATCTACACAGCTGCTTGCCATCTTTAAGCCATGTCCTAAAGGTACTATTAATTTAACATGTTTAAGACAAGCTCATCTTCTTCATCCTTCAAATTTGCTGTCCACAGAGAACTCTTTTAACAGCTTTATTCAGATCTACATACCATACAATTCCTCCATTTAACATGTATAACTAAAAGAATTTTTAGACTTTTTAAATTTTAAATTTATTTATGTATTATTTATTTACTTGAGAGAAAGAAAGAGATGATAGATGATGATAGATAGATAGATAGATAGATAGATAGATAGATAGATAGATAGATAGAGAATGATCATTCCAGGGCCTCTAGCCACTATAAATGAACTCCAGACACATGTGACACCTTGTATATGGGTACTGGGGAATCAAACCTGGGTCCTTAGGCTTCACAGGCAAATGTCTTAACTGCTAAGCCATCTCTCCAGCCCACTAAAAGGATTTTAGTAAATTCAAAGAGCTATACAACCATCACCATCAATTAGAAGATTTTCATCACCCCTAACAGGGTTCCTCTCATCTTTTAAAAAAAAATTATTTATTTGTGAGAGAACCAGAGAGAGAAAGAGGCAGACAGAGAGAGAGAATGGGCATGCTAGGACCAGCAGCCACTGAAACGAACTCCAGATGCATGCGCCCCTTATGCATCTGGCTTATGTGAGTACTGGGGAATCAAACCTGGGTCCTTAGGTTTCTCAGGCAAGTGCCTTAACCACTAAGCCATCTATGCAGCCCAAATGCTTTCTTTTCTTTTCTTCCTGTCTTTTTCTTTCTTTCTTTCTTTCTTTCTTTTTTTTTTTTTTAGAGAGAGAGCAAGAGATAGAGGGAGAGAAAGAGAATTGGCAAACCAGGACCTCAGCCACTCAATCAAACTTCAGATGCTTGTGCCACCTAGTGAGCATGTGTGACTTTGTGCTTGCTCACCTTTGTGGGTCTGGCTTACATGGGAAAGTAGAACATGGGTCCTTAGGCTTCCCAGGCCTTAACCACTAAGCCATCTCTCCAGTCCCACATCCTTTTTAAATTAAGGTACTTGAGATTGAACCCAAGGCTCACACATGCCAGACAAGTGCTCTACCACTGAACTATCCCTAGCCTCTTTTTAAGTTTTTTTATTTTTATTTTTTGGTTTTCTGAGGTAGGGTTTCACTCTGGATTCACTATGGAGTCTCAGGGTGGCCTCAAACTCAAGGTAATCCTCCTACCTCTGCCTTCTGAGTGCTGGGATTAAAGGCGTTTGCCACCACACTTAGCTAAATTTATATTTTGAGATAAGATCTTACTAAGTTTCCCACATTGGTCTTGAGTTTACTTTATAGCCCAGGCAGGCCTTGAACTTGTGATCCTCCTGCCTCAGTGTCCTGTGTAGCTGGGATTACAGGTTTCTGCCACCAGACAGACCCAGATGGACATAGAAATCTTAACATCAGGGCTGGGGATACATTTCAGTTGGCAGAGTGCCTATCATGACCTGGATTTGAGCCCCAGCACCACATAAACCAGGTAGAGTGGTACATGCCTCCTAGTATTCAGGAGGTTGAAGGAGGAGGATCAGAAATTCAAGATCATCTTTGGCTACATAGTGAGTTCCTCAACAGCCTGTGATACACCAGACACTGTCTTAAAAAAAAAAAAAAGGAAAGGAAAGGAAAGGAAAGGAAAGGAAAGGAAAGGAAAGGAAAGGAAAGGAAAGGAAAGGAGGAAGGATGGAAGGAAGATGGAAAGAAATTAGAAAGAAAGAAAGAAAGAAAGAAAGAAAGAAAGAAAGAAAGAAAGAAAGAAAGAAAGAAAGAAAAAGAAAGGGAGGGCAGGGGAGAGGAGAAAGAAGGAAAGAAGGCAGGCAAGCAGGAGAACAAGCTGGGCTTGGTGACGCATACCTTTAATCCCAGCACCCAGGAGGCAGAGGTAGGAGGATCACTGTGAATTTGAAGCCACTCTGAGAATACAGGGTGAATTCCAGATCAGCCTGAACTAGAGTGAAACCCTACGTCGAAAAACCAAGAAAGAAAGAAAGAAATAGAGAGAGAGAGAGGGAGGGAGGGAGGGAGGGAGCGAGGGAGGGAGGAAAGGGAAAGGGAAAGGAAGAAAGAAAAGAAAGAAAGAAAAGAAAGAAAAGAAAGAAAAGAAAGAAAGAAAGAAAGAAAGAAAGAAAGAAAGAAAGAAAGAGAAAAAGAGGGAAGTCATGTCATCAATTTCACCATTTCTTACCTCAGTCTTTCATTATATTGATTCTTTCCAGGGATAAATATTGCCTTTCTATACCCATCACACTTTTTAAAAATGTAAAACAATTCTTTAAAAACACAAAATAAACATTATATTACAGTTGTTCTAGAGGTTAGAAGTCTATGAGACAGAAAAACTGGATTCATTCTGGAGGCCCTGGCCTTGAATTCACTTCCTTGTCAGGCTGTCCACTTTCTTAGCTCATACTGTAGCTCCCACTGTTACAAGTCTTCTGCCCATCACACTCTGTATTAAATGTGTGTGCCACCACGCCTGGCTTCCTGTGGGATACTCTTGCCAAAGCATCCAGTGGTTCCCCATTGCAGAAAATAAAGGTCACACTTCTTACTGTGGCCCTCGAGATCTACCACATTCAATTCCAACTATTTTACAGCCTCATCTCTCCTCCTTTAATCATCCATTATAGTTTTTAGTTCCATGGCAAAATTTTCAAGCTTGGCTTGCATACTGTGTTATACTCTTATAGAAATCACATGTGCTTCTAGAGAAATAATTCATATATAAAATCTTTCCAAGAATTGGGCTATAAAAACCCATCTTCAAAAGCAATTGGATAGAACTTGTCATCAAAAGGATATGGAAACTGAAGCAATCCTGTTCAGATGACTGGGAAAGACCTTTGGGCTGGGGCACAAAGCGGCAGCTGGAGTCAATACCAGTTCTCCTAACAAGTCCATGCCAGCCACATCATCAGGAATGTTAAGTGCTACTGGATGTCCTAGCACTGGGTGGATTCTGCTGCAGTGTGATTCAGTCGTATTGAATTTTGGTTTACTGTCAAAAACAAGGCAAGATAAATTTAACTTTTCTTTCCTCTCAAATTATTTAATGAGGCAATCAAAATTCCTTTTATATTATAAAGGTGTATCCAGGCTTTTGACATGATGTTGTCATCTACAAATGTGTTGGGCCATATTCATGGCTATCCTAGAACACATGTGGCCCATAGGTCACAAAGTAGACATGCTTATAAATTACTCAGCATATACATAATCATAGACCCCACTATATCAGGTTTTTATTTTTTTAATTTTTTTAAGAGAGAGAAAGAATTGGCATGCCAGGGCCTCAGTCACTGCAATCAAACTCATCTGGAGTTTGGGCATGTGTCACCTGCTGTTTGCCTCACTTTTGTGCATCTGGTTTATGTGGGATCTGGAGAGTCGAACATGGATCCTTAGACTTTGCAGGCAAGTGCCTTAACTGCTAAGCCATCTCTGTAGCCCTTAAAATTTTTTTTTCTATTTAACTTTTTAGAGCAAGCAAAAGAGAGAGAGAGTCAATTTTGCCTTCCTCAGTAACTTGTGTCTCACAGGACCAATGACAGAGAAGAAAAATTGGCATTTCAATGATGGTATCACAGTTCCTGTTTTGCCTGTCTCTAAATGACAGTTTCTTTTTCTCAAAAGCATTTTGTCCACTATAGTTGCTCTATTTGTTCTGGCCAGAAGTTTCTAAAATCAGCATTGTGTGTAGTGTTGGGGGGGGTGCGTCTGTGAATCACAAATGGCATAAAACTGGCCCCATGATACTTAAAGTCTATCACATGTGCTTTACCTTCCCTTGCATAGGTCTGAGGTTGCTGTTTGATAAGAGCAGTGAGGGGGTAAATTAGGCTATCATTCTCTCCAAGAAAAGATCTAGTTAAATTTTATGTTTCTTTACTTTCCAGTAGCTCCTAATACTTTTCTGTTTAGAAAGGAGGGGAGGAATGAAAGAAGAAGAAAGGAGGGAAGGAAGGGAAGGAGGGGAAAGAGAAGAGAAGGGAGATCATTTCCAGCCTCTACTCACATCCAAACTCAAAACAGGATAGAAAAACACAAAAAGGAATGGCAATTCCTTTGTCTTCACCTCATATAATGCTGATTGTCTGTGACAAGAGCAATTCCATTGGATAGGTTCAAAGTAGGTTCATTTTCTATCCTGCAAAGCAAAGACAAACTAAGTAATCTCTCAAATCAGTCTCTGCTTGATACAACTGTTGTCCCCTGACTATTACCACCCCTAAGATTACTAGAATTCAGGGACTCAATAACCAAAAGGAAAATGCAATTTTTAATTCTCACAGTGTAAGAGAAAAACATGAAAGGTTTAGAAGTACCCAGTTACTATTAAAAGTTAATATTCAATAAGAAAATGTGAAGACATCAGAAAATTAGTTTCAAATCAGGTTTCTTGATTTTTGGATCAAGAAATCAAACTTTGGGGCTGGAGAGATGGCTTAGTGGTTAAACGCTTGCTTGTGAAACCTAAGGACCCCAGTTCGAGGCTCACTCCAGGACCCACGTAAGCCAGATGCACAAGGGGCACACACATCTGGAGTTTGTTTGCAGTGGCTGGAGGCCCTGGTGTGCCATTCTCTCTCTCTACCTGCCTATTTCTGTATCTTTCTCTTTTTTTTTTTTTTTTTTTTTTTTTTGGTTTTTCGAGGTAGGGTCTCACTCTGGCCCAGGCTGACCTGGAATTAACTATGCAATCTCAGGGTGGCCTTGAACTCACAGCGATCCTCCTACCTCTGCCTCCCGAGTGCTGGGATTAAAGGTGTGCGCCACCACGCCCGGCTCTTTCTCTCTTAAATAAATAAATAAAAATAAATGTTTAAAAAAATCAAACTTTGAACCTACTGGAAATAGGACAACAGTGTCTAAAAAAAAAAAAACTGCAGAGCTACAATATTATTTTAAGTTATGGATTTACAGACTTACCCAAAGATCACTGTGGAGAGGATTCCATTTACCTTTACACTGAAATTAAACCTGATCTGTAAGACAGTAAATGAGGTGAGAGATTTTACATGGGCTAGGATAGAGATTAAAATTTTTTCAGGAGCTAGGGAGACTAAAGGTGCTTGTTTGCAAAGCCTGCCTGCCCAGGTTTAATCCCCAAGCACCTATGTCTTGGTGCAAAGTGGCAGATGCATTTGTGATCTCAAGAAGCCTACAACAATGGGAGGCAGAGCCAGGAGAATCCAAAACTCATAGGCCTGCTAGTCTGACAAGTCACTTGCATAAGCAAGAAACCCTATCTCTGGCCTGTAGAGATGGCTTAGTAGTTAAGGTGTTTGCCTGCAAAGCCAAAGGATCCCAGTTCGATTCTCCAGGACCCATGTAAGCCAGATGCACAAGGGGGCGCATGCATCTGGAGTTTGCAGTGGCTGGAGGCCCTGGCACGCCCTCTCTCTCTCCCCCTCTTTCTCTCTCAAATAAATAAATAAAATATTAAAAAAGAAAGAAACCCTATCTTAAAGAAGGTGAAACACAGGCACCTTGAAGTTACTCAATCTATGCGCTTGTCTTTCTTCAGTCTCACATACCATGGGGCTGATCCTCACACACTAGAACTGGGTTATTTTGGAAAATCAATAGAATCCCCCAAACATGGTCTTTCTATCTAACTGAAAACTTGTACCTTTTGACTTAGCCCTTCCTCTCACCTTCCTCCAGCCTCTGGTAACCATCATTCTATTCTCTTCTTCTATGAATTCAACTTTTTAAGATCCTATACATAAATGAGACCTTGTGGTGTCTTTCTTTCTGTGTCTGGCTTATTTGAAGTAATAACAAAAATCTAGGGGAGAGCTGAAGAGATGGCTTAGTGGTTAAGGCACTTGCCTGCAAAGCCTAAGGACCCATGTTTGATTCCCCAGGACCCATGTAAGCCAGATGTACAAGGTGACTTAAATATCTGGAGTTCATTTGCAGTGGCTAAAGGCCCTAGCACACCCATTCTCTCTCTCTCTCTCTCTCTCTTTTTTTTTTTTTTTTTGTTGGTTTTTTTGTTTGTTTGTTTTTGGGGAGAAAGACAAACAGAGAGGGAGAGGGATAGGAAGACAGAGATGGGCATGCCAGCAGCCTCTCAGCTGCTGAGAACAAAAATCCAGATGTGTGTGCCCCCTTGTGGTCAAGTGCAGCATTGCACCCTTACATCACTTTGCATCTGGCTAAACGTGGGACCTGGAAATTGGAACTGGCATTCTTAGGTTTAGGAGGCGGGCGCCTTAACCGCTAAGCCATCTCTCCAGCCCTCTTTGTTTTGTTTTGTTTTGTTTTTTCAATCTTTAAAAACCTAGGAGAGCTGTGAAGATGGCTTAGCAGGTAGGAGAATCACTGTGAATTCAAGGCCTGCCTGGAACTACAGAGTGAATTCCAGGTCAGCCTGGCCTAGATGGAGCCCCTGGCTTGAAAAAAAAATTGTATGTTCAGTGGTTGGCTAAACATACACACACAAGTGGAAAAGAGGACAGGAAAGACATGAGATTGCCTTAAGACCATAGAAACTACATTAACTCAATAATCATTTTCACTGAAAAAAATCATAACCTTCTATCTACTATAAAATGGAAGTAGCTTGAAAACATGACTTAACCAAGAGAAGCAAGACTAGGCAAAAGAATTTTTTTTAAGTATTTATTTATTTGAGAGACAGAGAGATAGATACATAAGTAGGCAGGTAGAGAGAGAAAGAATGGGCACACCAGGGCCTCCAGCCACTGCAAACGAACTCCAGATGCGTACACCCTCTTGTGCATCTGGCTTATGTGGGTCCTGAAGGTTCAAGCCTCGAACCAGCTTCACAGGCAAGCATTTATCCACTAAGCCATCTCTCTAGTCCCAAAAGAATTATTTAGGTAGTTGCTACTTAGTCCTCAAATACTCAATTCATATTGTGACAGGTATGAGACCATTAAAAGAAAAGAACAAGGCTGGGGAGAGGGCTCATCAGTTAAGTGTGCTTCCTGTGCAAGTATAAGGACCCGAGGAAGCCTGAGACTGCCTGAGTTTGAATCTCCAAAGCCCATGTGAACAGCTGGGTATGGCCATGCACATCTGTCACTGTAGTCTTGTGGGGAATGGAGACTGGAGAATCCCTAGGGCTCAAGTACAGCAAGCTCTGGAATCAGTAAGAGACTCCATTACAAGGAAAAACAGTCAGGTGAATGATGGAGGGGGTCATCCAAAGTTCTCTGGTAGGTGCAAGTGAGGCCATGGGGTGCTGCATCAGCACACACACATGTATACAACACACACACATAGCAGCACACATCATATCACAAATTCTACACACATGCAAAAAAGAAGGAAGGGCAGAGGGGGTGAAGAAAGAAAAAAGGCAATTTACCTTGTGGTGTACTATGACAATTTTGTGTAAAAAATGCTTTATAGCCAAGCAACCTGTCTTCAAAGTTCTGAACTTTTCATCAACCTGTAATAAGAAAAAGCAACCTATAACCACATATACACAAACCCAAAAACACAAATGAGTCAAATAGGTAATTTTTCCTATAAAAGTAATTATACTTGAAGATGCTTTTGGACACCCACAAGGACAAACCACTTTAAGAATGAGAAATGGGGCTGGAGAGATGGCTTAGCCATTAAGGCGCCTGCCTGCCAAGCCTAAGAACGCCCGCCCTTTCGATTATCCAGGTCCCACGTTTAGTCAGACACAAAAAGTGACACAAGGGCACAATGCCGCACTTGCCCACAAGGGGGCGCATGGGTCTGGAGTTTGTTCACAGTGGCTGAGAGGCTGCTGGCAAGCCCATTCTCTGTCTGTCCCTCTCTTGCTGTCTCTCTGACACTCTCCAAAAAAAAAAAAAAAGTTCCTTTTAGTGTCACTCTTTTGACTGCCTTCAGGTTCTTATACAGATTGTCCCAGAGCACTTAGGATAATAAACATATAATTATTTTATCATCTTCTTTCTGATTAAGTTGAAGAATACTTATTTATTGTTTTTTAAAAAATATTTATTGTTTTTAAAAAATGGCCTCTAGCCATTGCAAACAAACTCCAGATGCATGTGCCACCGTGTGCATCTGGCTTTACGTAGGTTCTGGGGAATCAAACCTGGATCCTTGGGCTTGGCCAGCAAGCACCTTAACCCCTAAGCCATCTCTCCAGCCCTATTTATTGTTTTGTGGGCAAGTGCAGCATTGCACCCTTGCATCACTTTGCGTCTGGCTAAACGTGGGACCTGGAGAACTGAACGGGCATTCTTAGGCTTAGGAGGCAGGAGCCTTAACCCCAAGCCATCTCTCCAGCCCAGGAACTTATTTTTGAACAACAATCTATTAATCCAAATATTTCTCTATTAAAAAAAATCTATAGGGTCTGGGAATGTAGTTTGATTGAGAGCTTCCTTGGTGTGCACAAAGCCCTGGCTTTGATCTCTAGCACTGCATAAAGCCAGATGTGATAGTGCCCAACTATAATCCAGGACTCAGGAGACAGAGGCAGGAGGATCAAAAGATCAAGGTTATCCTCAACTACATAGTGAGTCTGATGCTAGCCTGGGTTACATAAGACCTGATGAAAAGAGAGGAGGAAAGAGGAGGGGAAAGGGAGGTAAATGGGGGAAGTTTTATGACATATTTAACTGTTTTTTAATATTTAATTTTTCTTTATTTGTAACACAAAGAGAGAGAGTGGGAGCACTAGGGCCCTTAGCCACTGCAAATGAATTCCAGACACATGCACCATCTTGTGCATCTGGCTTACGTGGGTTCTGGGGAATCAAACCTGGGTCCTTAGGCTTTGCAGGCAAGCACCTTAATCTCTATGCCATCTCCCCAGACCTTAACTGTTTTCATCTTTATAAAATATCTATATGCAGATATGTTTACCTTATCTATCTTACAGAATACTTTTTGGTTTACATTCAACTTTATATATTTTTTATTTTTATTTTTATCTATTTATTTGAGAGAGAGAAGAGGTAGAGAGAGAGAGAGAGAGAAAGAGAAGAGGTGTGCTAGGGCCTCCAGCCACTGCAGACAAACTCCAGCTGCATGTGCCACCTTGTGCATCTTGGCTTACATGGGTCCTGGGGAATCAAACCTGGGTCCTTTGGCTTTGCAAGCAAGCACCTTAACTACTAAGCCATCTCTCTAGCCCTACATTCAACTTTTTTTTTTTTTTTTTTTTTTTTTTTTTTTTTTTTTTTTTTTAGTTTTTCAAGGTAGGGTCTGATTCTAGCTCAGGCTGACCTGGAATTCACTCTGTAGTCTCAGGGTGGCCCTGAACTCACAGCGATCCTCCTATCTCTGCCTCCCAAGTGCTGGGATTAAAGGCATGTGCCACCACACCCAGCACTACATTCAATTTTTTTTTAAAAAATATTATGGACAAACTTAATATGGATACATCAGGTGTTGGTACCATCCTTTTGTTCATCCCTGCCCCTATTCTGCTGGGAGCAAAGAATACTTTTAAGGATCTTTATATATATATGAAAAATATATTGTACACATTAATGATAACAGATATGTGAAAACCTGATATGTGATAAGCATTATGTAGATTCTTTTTTACCTTCTTTTGTCCCCCCTTCTGCCATTATGTAGATTCTATATGTACATTACCACACAACAGTTTTGTAAGGTAGCTATTGTTGTCTCCAATTTGTAGATATTTTTTAAGAAAGAAAGACTCAAAGAGGGCAGGGGAAATAGTTCAATAGTTAAAAGTTCTTGCTGTTTAAGCCTGATGACCAGAACTAGCTAGATGCAAATGCATATGCATCTGAATCTCAATGTGCCTTTGGCAATGGGAGAGTCAGAAGAATCACAAAGCTAGCATACCAGCCGTTTAGCCTGGCATTCACAACTACAAAACAAGAGACACCTTGTCTTAAACAAGGTAGAAGATGAGGACCAACATCCCAAGGTTTTCCTCTGACCTCCACACTTACTATACACACTTACTATAATACAGATACACATACATATACATATATACATATAAAAATAATTAAAACAATATTTCACCAAATTTCTAGAAAAAATAGAGGATTATTAGAAAATTCAAACAAGTCTAGGACTTTCCACAGTATCTATAGTATATATATAAATTTATCATAGTCACATCCTTCATTGAAAAAAAGAAAAAACAACAGAGCCAGGTGTGGTGGTGCACGCCTTTAATCCCAGCACTCGGGAGGCAGAGGTAGGAGGATCACCATGAGTTCAAGGCCACCCTGAGACTACAGAGTGAATTCCAGGTCAGCCTGGACTAGAGTGAGACCCTACCTTGAAAAACAAACAAACAAACAAACAAACAAACAAACAAACAAACAAAAACAGGGCTGAAGAGATGGCTTAGCAGTTAATGCATTTGCCTGCAAAGCCAAAGGACCCAAGTTCAATTCCCCAGGACCCACGTAAGCTGGAAACACAAGGTGGTGCATGCATCTGGAGTTCATTTGCAGTGACTAGAGGCTCTGGTGCACCCATTCCCTCATTCTCTCTATCTGCCTCTTTCTCCTCTCTGTAAGAAAGAAGAGAAAGAAGAGAAAGAAAGAAAGAAAGAAAGAAGGAAGGAAGGAAGGAAGGAAGGAAGGAAGGAAGGAAGGAAGGAAGGAAGGGGAGAGAGGGAGGGAGGGAGAGAGAAAGAGAGAAAGAGGGAGGGAGGGAGGGACAGAGGGAAGGAAGGAAGGAAGGAAGGGAGGGAGGGAGGGAGGGAGGGAGGGAAGAAGGGAGGGAAGAAGGGAGGAAGGGAGGAAGGAAAGAAGGAAGGAAGGAAGGAAAGAAGGAAAGAAGGAAAGAAGGAAGAAAACAAAGAAAGAAAGAAAGAAACAACTCTTAGTATAGGAGGCTAGGAAGATAGTTCAGTTAGTAAAATGCTTGCATCACAAGCATGAGGATCTGAGTTGAATCCACATAAAAATACAAGAGAAGCCAGGCGTGGTGGCGCATGCTTTTAATCCCAGCACTCGGGAGGCAGAGGTAGGATGATCACCATGAGTTCAAGGCCACCCTGAGACTACATAGTGAATTCCAGGTCAGCCTGGGCTAGAGCGAGACCCTACCTCAAAAAAACCACACACACACACACACACACACACACACACAAATACGAGACAGGCAAATCTGTAGGGCTCACTGGCCAGATAGTCAAGCCTAATCAGCAAGCTCTGGGCCAATGAGAGACCCAATCTCAAAAACAAAATGGATGGCATTCCTACAGAACACCACCAGTGATTATCCTCTGGTCTTCATATGAGCACACGCACATGTGCACAAGCACCTGCACATACATGTGCACCCCCCCACACACAAAACATGCACACAGGGCTGGAGAGATGGCTTAGCAGTTAAGGCGCCTGCCTGCTAAGCCTAAGAACCTGGTTCCAATCTCCAGGTCCCACGTTTAGCCAGATGCAAAGTGATGCAAGGGCACAATGCCATACTTGCCCAAAAGGGGGCGCATACATCTGGATTTCGTTCACAGCAGCTGACAGACTGCTGGTGTGCCCATTCTCTATCTGTCTCCCTCTCCCTCTCTCTTTGTCTGTCTCTCTCTGTGTCTCTCTCAAAAATAAAAAAATAAAATAAAATAAAACATGCACACACATACACATGTATTTTAAAAAAACAGGGCTGGAGAGATGATTTAGCAGTTAAGGTACTTGTCTGTGAAGCCTAAGGACCCATGTTCAACTCCTTGCCTCAACAAATAAATAAATAAATAAAACAGGGCAGGGACATGGCTCAGTGGATAAAGCACTTACCACACAAATGTGAGGTCCTCAGTCTAGAACCCCAGAACTCAAATAGAGCTGGACACAGTAGCATAAGTATCTGTAATCCAGCATGCTGACAGAGAGATGGGAAGCAGAGATGGGAGAATTCTTGTGAAGCTTGTGGGATAAACAGTGAGAGACCCTGCCTCAAACAAGGTGGAAAGCAAGGACCAACACCCAACGTTGTCTTATGACTTCCACACATGAGCTGGGGCATGGGTATGCCCTCATTTACACACATGAGCATGCATGCACACACACACACCACACATCAGAAATACACACAAAAATTTAAAAATATAAACTTTTTTTTGTTTTTGGTTTTTCGAGATAGGGTAGTCCCAGGCTGGTCTCAAACTCACAGTGATTTTCCTAACTCTGCTTCCTGAGTGCTGAGATTAAAGGTGTATGACACCACACCTGGCTAAAAATACAAACTTTTAGTATAGAACATTTAAACAGTGGAAAAGCAATAATGGCTCAAAATCATTTTCTGTACTTGACACTCACAAAATAAATTTTTAGACCAGATTCAAATCTCTGTAACTTTGGTAATTAGAAAGTATATCACAGAGAGGGCTGCTTCTATCTAACAGTAAGGTAATCAAATAAGTGAAAATTCACTGGACAGCTCTAAGAAAGGGACTACAGTTAATGACAGCTACCATTTACTGAATACCTGCTACTTGCCAAACAGTTTGTGTACAAACAGGAAATACTTGCATTTTATCGAAGAGGATCATGAGACCCAATAAGCTAATTAATTTGTCCAGGTTCACAAACAGCTGGTTAAGGCACATCACTAGAATTCAAAACTACATTTGACTAACTCCAATGTCCATACTCCACAGTGTAGTAATGCCTCTCCAAAAATCTCTGTGTTCTGTACATACAGATAGCTATGTGAACAGGGAAATACATATTATTACATCATTACATATTAATACATCATTATTTTTAATGAAAAATGCTTAAGTATAATTACTCAATTTACACATTTATTCACTCATAAAATACTAACATAGGGCTGGGGTGATAGCTTGGTAGTGTTTGCCTCACAAACATGAGGACCTGAGTATAATTCCCCAGAACCCACATAAAATGCCAAGTGTGGAGGCATGCACCTGTGATCCCAGGGTTGGGAGGCAGAGATAGGCAGATCCTTGGAGCTTATTAGCCAAATTACATATGCTCTGTTTGTTTTGGTCTTAGGTTTTTTTTTTCTACAGGAAATACATGTAATAAGGGGAAAGAAAAGAGAAACTTTATATGCTCATAACAACGTCTTAATCTTTCAAGTGTCTTGAATCCCTTATGCCTAGAGGTTACCATTTGATTCAAATCCATTTTCAGCCTCATCAAGACCTCAAAACCAGGTTGGGGAGATAGCTTAGCAGTTAAAGGCACTTGCTTGCAAAGCCTGCTGGCCCAGGTTTAATTACCCAGTACCCACATAAAGCCAGATGCATAAAGTAGCACAAATATAGATGCTTAAGGTTTAAAAAGATTTTAAGCTGGGCCTGGTGGCACAAGCCTTTAATCCCAGCACTCAGGAGACAGAGGTAGGAGGATCACAGTGAGTTTGAGGCCAGCCTGAGACTACATAGTGAATTCAGGTCAGCCTGGGCTAAAGTGAGACCCTACCTCAAATAAATAAATAAAAAGATTTTTAAAAGAACTGTTAATTAACAACAACAACAACAACAACAACAACAACAAAAAGACCTGAAAACATTGACCTCTTCCCATCAGGTTAGGTGCCCTTCCTTCCTCTATGCTAGGACACACTCAGAGCTCATTTCTATCACGACATATATCACACTGTTCTCTAATACTTGTCTATACTTGGATGTTTCCCTTTATATTCCAAGCTCCTTGGGATCTAGCTCATGGCCTATCTACCTCTGTACCTACGAGACTCTCTGTACCTATAGTACTTCATATAGCATGACTAACTTGAACAGACAGGCTTCTGA
The DNA here is from genome assembly GCA_036365145.1 of Orientallactaga sibirica. NCBI lineage: Eukaryota > Metazoa > Chordata > Mammalia > Rodentia > Dipodidae > Orientallactaga > Orientallactaga sibirica. Next base: position 5,729,067 of record JAEOAD010000042.1, on the reverse strand, counting down.
ATGAATGAGTAAATGAATATTGAAATACCACTGACCGATATGAGTCAGACTTTGGCTCAAGTTCTAAATCTTCCACTTTCATATGACACTGAGAAAGTCAGTCTAATTTTCCAAATCTCAATTTTATTATACTTATCTGTAAGAGAGGGTGGTAGTCCTTATCCTTACCCTATTCACCTGATGGAGTTGTCAGGAGGCTTAGATAAAATTTGTAAATGTTAGGTATGTGAATTATTATTACTTGTTCAGACTGGCTAAACACATGATCTCATTTCTTAGAATTACTTTCCTTGGTTCACTGGAACCACCTTTTTATTGCTCTTTGACATTAGTAGTTTCAGAGCTGACTAACCATTAATTGTTCCAGACTGTTTACCTTTCATTCCCTTAAAGAAGATAAGGCATAGTCAGGAGCATCTGTTGTCCTGATACTGTTTATACTAGTACTTTCAGAAAGAACATATAACTATTCAAACATAGAAAAATGCTTCCCAATTGCTTCTGTTTTTTTTTTCATTCTATCATATTGGTATTAAAACATTTAGAGACCACATTATTTTTATTTTTATTTATTTATTTATTAGAGAGAGAGTGAGAATGGGCACGCCAGTGCCTCTAACCACTGCAAATGAATTCCAGACGCATGTGCCACCATGTGCATCTGGCTTACATGGGACCTGGAGAATTGAACCATGGTCCTTAGGCTTCATAGGCATGCGCCTTAACCACTAAGCCATCTTTCCAGCCCTAGAAACCACATTTTTTTTAAACTGCTGCTTTCATTCCAAGAATGTCTCTTTCTTTCTGTTTTTAAAATTTTATTATCTTTATTTATTTGAAAGGAGAATGTGCATGCCAGGGCCTTTAGCCACTGCAAATGAACTCCAAATGCATGCACCACCTTATGCATCTGGCTTACATGAATTCTGAGGAATTGAACCTGGGTCCTTAGGTTTTGCAGGCAAGTGCTTTAACCGTTAAGCCATCTCTTCAACCCACCAAGTGCTTCTTGAAAGAATTATTTTTTAATTTATTTTATTATATATGTATAGTTTTTTGAGACCCAGAGTCTGATATATTTCAGGCTGGCCTTGAACTTACTATGTAGCCAAGAGTGACCTTGAACTGATCCTTCTGCCTCATCTTATAAGTACTGGGATCATCAGTGTGTGCCACCAAGCTGGGTCTACAAAGAATGCAAAGCATTCTTCTTTTCCTTCTCCCTCCTCCTCATCCTCTTTTTCTTCTTCCTCTTCCTTTTTTTTGGGGGTGGGGCAGCATCTCACTCTAGCCCAGGCTGGCCTTAAATGCATAGTGACCCTCCCTACCTCAGCCTCCCAAGGGCTGGGATTAAAAATGTGAGCCACTATGACCATTATAAGTCTTTTTTTTTTTTTTTTTTTTTTTTTTTTTTTCGAGGTAGGGGTTTCACTCTGGTCCAGGCTGACCTGTAATTCACTCTGTATTCTCAGGGTGGCCTTGAACTTACAGCCATCCTCCTACCTCTGCCTCCCAAGTGCTGGGATTAAAGGCATGTGCCACCACGCCCGGCTCAGCATTATAATTCTTTACACCTCTACCAACTCCAAGAAGGAAAGACAGGAGACCAGCAAATCATTAAAGAGAGTGAGAACTCCACTGTCATTCTCGTAAAGCTGGACTACAGGTAAATCAAGAAAGAGATCTTCAGGGCTGTCTCTGTGAATCAAGCACTTGCAGTGCAAGCATGAGGACTGAATTCATAATCCCAGAACCACATAAAGCTGGATGCAGTGGTACAAGTGTTTTTAATCCCAGGGCTCCTACGGCAAGATGAGAGGCAGAGACTGGAGCATCTCTAGAAGCTCCCAGGCCAGCTAGCCTGGCATCTGCAACAGTAAACAACAAAGAAAACCTTCCTCAAATAAAGTGGAAGGTGAGGATCAACACCCAAGGTTGTCTTCTGACCTTCATACACACTGTGGCATACAATGGGCTACACACGTGCGCGCGCACGCACACACACACACACACACACGGGTATTTTTAAACCAATTAATTAAAAATGTAGCCAAATATACTGAGAATCAATTTTTGTGTTTGTATGTATGTATGTGTAGGGAGGGTACACGTGTGTGTGTGCATGAATATTGAAGACAGAGGAAAACTTCTGATGTTCCTCTCAAGTGCTTTTCACCTTTTTAAAATTGAATTTTTGCATGTGTATGTGTGTGTAGCGTGCACAGTGGTGTGTGTGTATGTTTGCACAAGTGTGGGTGCTCATGCATGTGTCTGAGCATGAATGTGGATACCAGAAGTTGACATTGGATGTCTTCCTTGAATGCTCTCCCCTTTCTTTACTGAAGCAAGGACTCTCACTTGAACCCAGAGCTCTCTGATTCAGCTAGTCTAGCTAGCCAGCTTGCCCCAGTGGCCCCTAGTCTCCCCCTATAAAGTGCTGGAATTACAGAAAGGCCTCCACACCCAACAGCATTTACATGGGTGCTGGGTATCCTAACTCTAGACCTCATGCTTGTGTAGCTTTATCCACTGAGCTATTTCATCAGCCACCTCCCCCACATTTTTTGAGATAGGATTTCTCACTAGCCTGGAGCTCACCAACTAGTCTTAGACTGGCTTTCCAACAAGCCTCAAAAATCTGCCTGTCTCTGTCTCCCCAGTGCTGGGATTCCTAGCATGTGCCAAGATACTCAGGTTTATTTCAATGGTTCTCAAAGTTGTCTGTGCATTAGGAATCACCTGGAACTTTAAAAATATTCCAAAGCAGACCACACCTGTTAGGGACTGAATTGTGTACCTCAAAATTTATGTGTTGAAGTCCTAACCACCAATGTGACTGGTTTTGGAAGTAGTGTCTTAAAGAGATAATTAACATGCTTCTTCATATAGATACTAGAGTCTCTCTCCTCTCTTTCTCCACTTATCTGAGGAAAGGCCACGTAAGGACACATTGAAGAGACACCTCACTAGAAAGCAATCATGATGGTACTTGTTTTACGAGGGTGGAGACAGAAAGACAGAATGTCCCTATGTTGCCAAGGTTGTTTGGGGGGTGGGGACTGTTTGGGTTTTTTTTGTTTTGTTTTGTTTTTTTGAGGTGGGGTCTCACTCTAGCTCAGGCTTACCTAGAATTCACTCTGTAGTCTCAGGGTGGCCTTGAACTCAAGGGGATCCTCCTGTCTCTGCCTCCCAAGTGCTGGGATTAAAGGCGTACACCACAATGCCCAGCCACAGAGGTGGTTTTCTTACTCCTAGACTCAGGCAATTCTGCTATGTTAGCTTCCCAAGTGCTGGGATTACAGATCCAAACCATCATGCCTTGTCCGGACTGTACCTTGATCTTGGACTTTCAGCCTTCATAACTGTGAGAATATAAATCTCTGTTGTTTAAGCCACCTACTTTATGGTGTTTTGTGTGGCAGTACAAACTAATTCAATTCTACAGATCAATTAAATCACAACCTCTCAGTAAGACATAGACATCAGAATTTCAGAAGTTCCTAGGTGATCTAATGTGAGCACAGGCAAATTTTGGAACCAACCTTATTTCACTTTAACTTGAGACTGTGATGAAAATAGGATTTTCCTTTTTTGTAATTAGTTTTGCATAAAAATAAGAATCAAGCCAGGCTTGGTGGCACACCCTTTAATCCCAGTACTCAGGAGGCAGAAGTAGGAGAATTGCTGTGAGTTTGAGGCCAATCCCTGGGACTACAGAGTGAGTTCAGGTCAGCAGGTAAGAACATTTAGTACTCAAGCATAAAGACTAAAAGAGAATCTGAGATGGCCTGAGTTTGATCTCTGGCACCCACAATAAAATCTGGGTGTGGCCACACATGCCTGTAACTCTCCAGTTCTGTGAGAGTCAGAGACAGGAAAATCACTGGGGCTCACTGGGCAGTCAGTGTGACCAAAAACAACAGCTCCAGGTTCAGTATGGCCTCTGCACACAGGCACATGGGACATGCATATTTGCACACACATGTGCATACACCACACATATACCATAGTACATACACTACACATACATGCAAAAAAGGGAAAAAATTATCAGAATTTATAGAACTACAACAAAACTTGCCTCAAAAATTATCTGGAAGGGTGTTACTCTTGATGTGTCTTGGAAACAGTTGCTTTCTTCTGAAGTACAAGTCAGCTTTGCAGAAAATGTGGGCAGTATAGATTGTATATCTGTAAAAAGAAATTACAAAAAAAATAGAGCTGGGCGTGGTAGTGCACGCCTTTAATCCCAGCACTCGGGACTACATAGTTAATTCCAGGTCAGCCTGGACCAGAGTGAGACCCTACCTTGCAAAAAAAAAAAAAAAAGAACAAGCAGTTTGGATAAGCACCAGAGCCTCTGGAATGTTTATTAAACTGATAGCCAAGAAGGCTTTTCCCTGATGAAAAGATTACCTGCAAAATTTAAAATATGAGCCAGGTGTGGTGACACACGCCTTTAATCCCAGCACTTGGGAGGCAGAGATAGGAAGATTGACATGAGTTTGAGGCTACGCTGAGACTACATAGTGAATTCCAGGTCAGCCTGGGCTAGAGTGAGACCCTACCTCAAAAAAAATAAAAATAAATATTGTATATATTATTCCCACCAACCTACCCTGAAAGCACTACGCTTAATGTTCATACTCTCACTTCTGGTTAGAGAAGCTTCTTTTTTCAGATGACGATGACCACTGGGATGACCCAAAAGGCAACATAGTCCTGAGAAGAAGGGATGGAGGAGTGCCCAGCACTGAAACACCTCTGTCACACCCTCCAAGTCTCAGGGACGATTGTAGAAGAGGGGGCGCATAGAATGGAAGAACCAAAGGAAGGGTATGACTTCTTACAATGAAACTGCCCAGACAGAAATTGGTCTTGATATCCATAACATTGCAGTGCCTAGCAATACCTTCGCAAGACCCTCAGAATAGAGGAAAAAGATGATGACATCAAATCAAAAGAAAGACTAATGGAGATTGGAGATTGATGGAGATTGGAGTTCTAAAGTGGAATGGGGGGAGGGGAGGGAAATATCATGTGTTTTTTGTATGTAAATATAGAAGTTGTCAATAAAGAAAAGAAAAAAAATAATAAAAATTTAAAATCTAGCCGGGCGTGGTGGCGCACGCCTTTAATCCCAGCACTTGGGAGGCAGAGGTAGGAGGATTGCCATGAGACTAGTGAATTCCAGGTCAGCCTGAGCTAGAGTGAGACCCTACCTCGAAAAACCAAAAAAAAAAAAAAAAAAAAAATATGACTAGAACTGGCTACGCATTGGCAAACTGCTTGAATATTTAGAATTGCTTTCTGGAGTCAAGATATTTAACCTTATGTTTTCAGTTTTTCAGATTTGCTAAATCAATTTGAATTTTCAGTTAATTTCCACAAGGCCATGTCCAATGCCAGAATTCTTCAGACCTCATTGTTATAGTTGATAGTCCTGAATTTTACAAGGCAACTCATTACTTAATAAAAATAAGCCCAACAAGTGAAAGAATTTAGAGCTGAAAACAAAAAGATTAAGGCAGTCTTTAATAATTGCTTATTTTATCTCAGAACAATCTTCCACAAAGCATCTGTGAGTCATGGGACATCTAGAGAACATCAAAGTATTACCATCTTTCTTTTACATTCCCTGGTACTTGTTACCAAGTAAAATATAAAATCTCCAATTTTATAAAATACTAACCTTTGCTACCCTCTACATTATACAATTAGAGAAGTAAAGGATAAAGATAATTCATTAATATGCAAGTTTTATAGTATAAGTGAGGTTAATAATGTTGATATTAGATAAGAATTCAACTTCAAAAGTCTAACATTATACACACCCTAAAATAACAGTACAAGCATCTCCTAAATATTATATTCATACCTAATAATGCTGCAACCATTTCAAAAGAGTGGCTGGGTGTGGTGGTGCACACCTTTAATCCCAGCACTCAGGAGGCTAAGGTAGGAGAATCGCCATGAGCTTTAGGCCAGCCTGGGCTACAGAATGAGTTCTACATCAGCCTGGGCTATAGTAGGACCCTGCTTCAAAACAAACAAAGAAAAACTCCAAAAACTAAAAAACATTTCAAGGCTGGAGAGATTGCTCAGTAGTTAAAGGCACTTTCATTGCAAAGCCTGATAGTCCAGGTTTAATTCCCCAGTATACCCATGTAAAGCCCGATGCACAAAGTGGCACATGCATGTGTGGACGTTTGTTTGCACTGTCACATTCATACTCACTCTCTGTCTCCCTCTCAAAATAATAAATAAATATTTTTTAAAAATTTTAAAAAATTCAAAAAAGTAAGGGCATGCTCAAGATCTAGATATGCATCTCAATGAGTAACATTCTTCTCATTGTTAATTTGTTTTTCAAATCTAATTTGGTCTGAAGCCTTGGGTAATATAGCAGCAAGGTTATGGTACACTGAAGTTCAATGACCTTGGTACTAAGCCAGGATACCCTGCATCAATCTTCAGTTTCACCACTGACTGACTTCTGACTTAAGGTAACCCCCTCTTCTGATTCAATTACTTTTCTGTGAAATAAGGAAAAATTGTTCTAGAATCTTAGTTCTCTTTGAGCTAGTAAGACATTACACAAGCGGAGGAAATATGGATACATGAGAAAAAGTTTGTAAACAACTTTAAGTTCTGTAGAATAATCTTAATAATAATTTTAAATAAATTGTTAAAAAATATATAAGGAGCCGGGCATAGTGGCGCATGCCTTTATCCCAGCACTCCGGAGGCAGAGGTGGGAGGATCACTGAGAGTTCAAGGCCACCCTGAGACTACATAGTGAATTCCAGGTCATCCTGGGCTAGAGTGAGACCCTACCTTGAAAAACTAAAAATAAATAAATAAATAAGGAAGCCGGGCATGGTGGTGCACACCTTTAATCCCAGCACTCAGGAGGCAGAGGTAGGAGATTGTTATGAGTTCAAGGCCATCCTGAGACTACACAGTGAATTTCAGGTCAGCCTGGGCCAGAGTGAGACCCTACCTCAAAAAACCAAATAAATAAATCAATTAATTAAAATAAAATAAAAAAAATAAAAATATATAAGGGGCTGAAGAGATGGCTTAGGGGTTAAGGTGCTTACCTGCAAAACCAAAGGACCCAGGTTCAATTCTCCAGGACCCATGTAAGCAAGATGCACAAGGTGGCATGTGCATCTGGTTTGTCTGCAGCAGCTGGAGGCCCTTGTGCACCTATTCATTCTTTCTCTCCCTCTCTGCTTCTTTCTTTCTTTCTCATAAATAAATAAATAAATAAATATATAAATAAATAAATAAAATTTAAAAGGGGTTGGAGAGATGGCTTAGCAGTTAAGGCACTGCCTCTGAAGCCTAAGGATACAGGTTCCAGTAAGCCTGAAGCACAAGGTGGTGCAAATTGTCAGGAGTTTGGCTGGAGGCCCTGGTATGTCCATTCTCTCTCTATCTGCCTCTTCCTCTCTCTCTCCCTCCCCCTCTCTCTCAAATAAACAAATAAAATATTTTAAAAATTAAAAACCCAGAAAATGAAAATTGTATAGTTATTTTGGAAAAAGCCTATTTCAACTGTCTCATCCACACACCAAAAAAAAAAAAAAAAAAAAAAAAAAAAGTGAGCATGCAATCAAAATATAGATGTAATGGCCGGAGTTAAATATGCGGAGGTGAAATAATAGAAACAAAAGCATTCATTTCAAGGTAAATTGAGCACGTACTGGAATCTTATGTTCCTATTCAAATATATAAAATTGTAGAACAAATATCTTTAAATTTTAATAAAGGTACAGTCATGTGAAAGAAAATGCAAAATGTTATAGACCAGAAATAGGGAGGTATTTTTCTCCCTCCAGTTTCAAAAAGAACAAAAAGAAAGTCAGGAAGAAAATCCTCCCTGAGAAGCAAAGCCTAAAGATGGATGATCCTTAGTTCAGGCTGGGAAAACACATGGAGTTAGTATCACAACACTCACAAGTTTAGAAGCAGTAGTGAGGGCTGGAGAGATGCTCAGTGGGTAATGAGCTTGTCGTGCAAGCATAAGGATCTGAATTTAGATCTCTAGCACCCACACAAAATCTGGGCATGGTGTCGTACATCTGTAATCTCAGTGCTGAGGAAATGGATATAGAAGGATCCCCTATGGCTTGCTAGCCATCCAGTCTAGCTGAATCAGTGAGCTCTAGGTTACTGCAAGACACTTATCGCAATAAATAAGGTGGAGAACAACTAAGACATCTGACTTAGATCTTTGACCTCCACATACACAAGTTCACTGTACATACACGTGTGCACATACACACAAACATGCGTACATACATGTGTACTACAAATAACTACAAAAGACAAGCAAGAGCAACAGATGTCTATGTGAAGGACCAAGCCATGAATAAAGGCCGTAGATTCACTACCTGCTTACTTAAAGGTACTGGTAGCAATATCACTGATATGTGATAAGGGACTTAAAGCCTGTCATGTAAGTGTACACAAGATTCTGAACTATACAAGCTATTAAAATGCAAGGGCTTTGCATCTTACAACTTATGTAAAATTTAATCCAAGATATATACCATGCAAAGCTAGGGCTCAGCAATCCTGAGAACCTCCTATTAAATGGCTGCCAGGGGACTGGGGAGATGGCTCAGTGCATAAAGCACTTGCTGGGCAAGTTGAGGACTGGGGTTTGGATTCCAGAACTCACATAAAGCCAGATTACCATAGTGAGTATCTATAATCCCAAGAAAGGCAGGAAAGGAGACAGAGGCAGGAGAATCAGAAGCTTGTGGATCAGTTAACCTGGTGAATGCAGCAGTCAACAACAAAGAGAGCCTTTCTCAAACAAGGTGGAAGGCAAGGACTGACACCTGAGGTTGTCCCCAGACTGCCACACATGTAATGGCATACACATCCTCACAGGCACATTATACATACATATACACACAAAAGATTCTTATTTTATTTTATTTATTTCAGAGAAATAGAAAGAAAGAAAGAAAGAAAGAAAGAAAGAAAGAAAGAAAGAAAGAAAGAAAGAAAGAAAGAAAGAAAGAAAGAAAGAGAAACAGAGGAAGAGGCAGATAGAGAGAGAGAGAGAATGGTCACACCAGAACCTTCAGCCGCTGCAAATGAACTTGAGATGCATGCTCCCCTGCATCTTAAAAGCTTGTATAATTCAGAATCTTGTGTACACTTCATGACAGGCTTTAAGTCCCTTATCACATAACAGCCTATACACAAAAGAGTTTTAAAAATAAGAATAGGGGCTGGAGAGATGATGTAGTAGTAAAGGTGCATGCCTGCAAAGCCTAAGGATTCAGGTTTGAATTCTCCAGGTCCCACATAAGCCAAATGCATGTGGTGGCACATTAATCTGGAGTTTGTTTGCAGTGGCTTGGCATCCCCATTCTCTCTCTCTCTTTCTCTCTCTCCCCCTGTCTCAAATAAATAAAAATAAAATATTTTTAAAAATAAATAAGAATAAGTAATAGGGCTGGAGTGGTAGTTTAGCAGTTAAGGTGCTTGCCTGTGAAGCCTAAGGACTCAGGTTCTACACCCCAGGACCAACATAAGCCAGATGCACAAGGTGGTGCATGCATCTGGAGTTTGTTCACAGTGGCTAAAGGCCCTGGCATGCTCATCATCCCTTCCTTCCTCTGTCTCTCCCTCCCTCCCTCTCTCTCTCTCATTTATAAACAAAAATAAAATAATAAAAAAGAACAAATAAATGGTTTTAGAGTTCCTTTCCCCAATACCCACGTAATAGCAGAATTACAAGGTGGTGCATACGTCTGGAGTTCTTTTGCAGTAGCTAGACACCTGGTGCCCATTCTCTTTCTATCTGCCTCTCTTTCTCTCAAGTAAATAAATAATTTAAAAAAAAAAAAAAAAAACAGCTGTTGGCTGAGTGAGCATAGTGGTACACACCTTTAATCTCAGCACTTGGGAGACAGGGGTAGGAGGTTCGCTTGTGAGTTTGAGGCCAGCCTGGGAATAGAGAATTCCAGGTCAGCCAGGGCTAGAGTGAGGCCCTACCTTGAAAAAAATAATAATAAAATAAAATAAAATAAAGCAGTTGTTGGAAACTGAGGAAATGGCTCAGTGGCCGGGTGTGATGGCCCACACCTTTAATCCCAGCACTTGGGAGGCAGGTAGGAGGATCACCGTGAGTTCGAGGCCACCCTGAGACTACATAGTGAATTCCAGCCTGGACTACAGTGAGACCCTACCTTGAAAAATCAAAAAGAAAAAAAAAAGCCTAACAGCTTGGGTTTGATTTCCCAGTACCCATGTAAAGCCAGATGCAGAGTAGCGCATACATCTGGAGTTCATTTACAGCAGCAGGAGGCCCTGGAATGCCTTCCATCTCTCTCTCTCTGTGTCTGTCTCTTTCCCTCCCTTTCTTCTTCCTCTTGCTCTCTTTTCCTCTCTTCTTGCAATTAAAAAAATTTTTAAATGTAAAGTGGGGGCTGGAGAGATGGCTTAGCGGTTAAGGCGCCTGCCTGCTAAGCCTAAGAACCCAGTTCCAATCTCCAGGTCCCACATTTAGCCAGATGCAAAGTGACGCAAGGGTGCAATGCCACACTTGCTCACAAGGGGGCGCACACATCTGGATTTCGTTCGCAGCAGCTGAGACTGCTGGCGCGCCCATTCTCTGTCTCCTTCTCCCTCTCTGTCTGTCTCTCTCTGTGTCTCTCTCCAAAAATAAATAAAATAATTTTTAAAGAAATTTTTAAAAAAAAATGTAAAGGGGGAAATCTTATTAGATATATTGGAACTTAAAGAAACAACGTTTGAGGGCCGGAGAGATGGTCGAGCAGTTAAGAAATTTGATTGCAAAACATAACAGCCCTGGTTCAATTCCCCAGCACCCACATGAAGCCAGAGACACAAGGTGGTACATGCATCTGGAGTTCATTTTCAGTGGGTAGAGGCCCTAGCATGCCATGTTTCTCTCTCTCTCTCTCTCTCTCCTTACAAATAAATAATATTTTTTAAAAGGAGAAAAAGAAAAAAATTAAGAATAGGTCAAGGCCTGGGGAGATGACTTAGCAGTTAAATGCACTTACAGCTTAAGCATGACAGCATCTAGGGCCAGAGATCTCCAAGTTCAACTCCCCAGTGCCTAAATAAAAACTTGGGTGTGACCTTGCACATCTGTAACCCCAGGCCAAGGGAGGAAAAGGGGGAGCACAAGACATCCAAGAATCTCTGGGGCTTCTGACAGACAGTAGCTCCAGGCTGAGAGAAAGAAACAGGCAGATGAGTGGTAAGAGGACACCTAATGTTCTCCTCTGGCCTGCCCACGCACACATATGGGATATGTGCTTCTGAATAAACATGTGCATACAACCACATATCACATATTGCCACACACATACTCTACACATGCACACAAAAAGAAAAAAATACATCCAGGGCTGGAAGAGATGGCTTAGCAGTTAAGACATTTGCCTACCAAGCCAAAGGACCCAGGTTTGGTTCCCCAGTACCCACATAAGCCAGATGCACAAGGGGGCGCACTCATCTGGAGTTCATTTGCAGTGGCTGGAGGCCCTGGTGCACCAATTCTTCTCTCTCTCCCTCTCTCTCTCCCTCTCTCTCTCTCAAATAAATAAATAAAATAAAATTTAAAAATACATCCAGAAGAAATACTGATAGAATTATAAAACAAAGAAAGACATAAATACTATTTGAGCAAACCTGGTATCAAGAATAAAATGTTTCTAAAAACAAAACACTAAAAAAACTATATAACATATCACAAATGAAACTTGCAAACTGCAAAGAGAAAACCCTAAAAATTATGAAGCAATATAGTAAATTGGGTCAAAAGAAACAAACAAGCTGGGCGTGGTGACACATGACTTTAATCCCAGCACTCAGGAGGCAGAGGTAGGAGGATTGCTGTGAGTGCAAGGCCACCCTGAGACTACATAGTGAATTCCAGGTCAACTAGGGCTAGAGCAAGACCCTACCTTGAAAAACCAATAAATAAATTAATTAATTAATAAAATAAAACAAAATAAAGAAACAAACAAGAGTTAGACTTTTCATTGACAAAGCTAAATGCCTGAAGATGATCTGGCACTATCTTCGGAGATCTGAAGTAAAGTAATGTTGATATGAATCTTTCTCTCTCTTAGATCTCTCTCTGCAGTGCTGGAGATGATCTCACATATACAAGGCAAATGTTCTACCACTGAGCCACACTCCTAGCTATTTCTTCTCCTTCTCCTCTTCCTTTTCCTTTCCTTCTTTCTTTCCTTCCTTCTCTTCCTCTCCCCTTTTTCTGTTCCTCTTTTTTAAATTTTATTTTGAGAGACAGAAAGAAGCAGAGGGGGGTTAGAGAATGGGCATGCCAGGTCCTTCAGCCACTGCTAACAAACTACAGACGTATGTGCCCCCTTGTAGTGTATGTGTGACATTGCATGCTTGTGTCACTTGTGTGTCTGGCTACATGGGACCTGGAGATTTGAACATGAGTGCTAAGGCTTCACAGGCAAGTGCCAAGTGCTGGGATTACAAGTGTGTATCACCATACCTGACACCCCTAGCTTGTTAATGTATAGTTTTTTGGGTTGGGTTTTTTTTTTTTTTTAATGTAAGAGAAAGAGAAAGAGAGAATTGGTGCACCAGGTCCCCCAGCACTAAAATCTAACTCCAGACACATGCACCACTTTTTGCACATGTGCAACCTTGCACCACCTTGTGCCTGGTGACCTGGAGAGTCAAATATAAATTTAGGGATGGAGAGATGGCTTAGCGGTTAAGGCGCCTGCCTGCTAAGCCTAAGAACACGGTTCCAATCCCCGGGTCCCATGTTTAGCCAGGTGCAAAATGACGCAAGGGCGCAATGCCACACTTGCCCACAAGGAGGAGCACACACATGGATTTCACTCACAGCAGTTGAGAGACTGCTGGCTCACTCATTCTCTATCTGTCTCCCTCTCCCTCTCCCTCTGTCTGTCTCTCTCTGTGTCTCTCTTCAAAAAAAAAAAAAAAAACGGGCTGGGGAAATGGCTTAGTGGTTAAGGAATTTGCCTGCAAAGCCTAAGGACCTGGGTTCAATTCCCCAGGACCCACGTAAGTCAGATGCATGAGGGGGGGTGCATGTATCTGGAGTTCGTTTGCAGTGGCTGGAGGCCTTGGTGCGCCCATTCGCTCTTTCTCTCTGCCTCTTCCTCTCTCTCTCTCTCAAATAAATAAATGAATAAAATATCTTTTAAAAAAATAAAAATAAAAATAATAAAAATAAATTTAAAACATAAATTTAGGCTTTGCAGGCAAGCACCTTAACTGCTAAGCCATCTCTCCAGTCCTAATCTATACTTAAAAATATTATTTATTTATTTATTTGAGAAAGAGGGATGGAGGGAGGGAGGAAGAGGCAGATAGAGAGAGAATGGGCATGCCAGGGCCTCCAGCCACTGCAAACGAATTTCAGATACATGTGCCGCCTTGTGTATCTGGCTTACATGGGTCCTGGGGAATTGAACCTGGGTCTTTAGGTTTTGTAGGCAAGCGCCTTAACGACTAAGCCATCTCTCCAGCCCACTTAATCTATACTTTTAAGACAGTTAAACTACCATTAAAAATAAGAGGCTTAGGCTGGAGAGATGGCTCAGCAGTTAAGGATCTTGCCTACAAAGTCTAAGGACCCAGGTTCAATTCCCCAGGTCCCATGTAAGCCAGATGTACAAGGTGGCAAGTATCTGGAGTTCATTTGCAGTGACTAGAGGCCCTGGCATGCCCATTCTCTCTTCTCTCCCTCTCTCTCTCAAAAAAAAAAAAAAATCAAATAAGATAAAAAATGTTTTTAGCCAGGCATGGTGGTGTACGCTTTTAATCCGAGAAACCAGGAGGTAGAGGAAGGAGGATCGCAGTGAGTTCAAGGCCATCCTCAGACTACTTAGTGAATCCCAGGTCAGCCTTGGGCTAGAGTGAGACTCTACTTTGAAAAATCAAAAAAATAAAAATAAAAATAAATAAGAGGGTCTGGGGGATGGCTTACTAGTCAAATGTGCTTGCTTGCAAAGGTGACAACCCAGGTTCAGTTCCCCAGCACCCACATAAAGTTAGATGCACAAAGTGGAGCATGCATCTGGAGTTCATTTGCAGTGATAAGAGACCCTAGTATACCTACTCCCTCTCTCTCTCTCACTTTCATTCTTTGTCTTTCTCTCTCTCTTTGCTTACAAATAATAAATAAAAATATTTTTAAAAATAAAAATGAGAGCCTTGGCTGGAGATAATAGCTCAGTAGGAAGCTTGTCTACCATGTATAAGTAGGAGAAGTTTGGGAGATGCCTTGACTTTCCCTAAACATATCTTCTAAGGGCTGGAGAGATGTGTCAGCAGTTAAGATGCTTGTCTGCAAAACCTGGTTCAATTCCCCAGTACTTAACGTAAAAGCCAAGTGCACGAGGTGGCACATGCATCTGGAATTCGTTTGCAGTGGCTAGAGGCCCTGGCGCACCCATTATCTCTGTCTCTCCCTCTCTCCCCCTTCTGTGTGTGTCTCTCTGTCTCTCTCTGCTTAAAAATAAATAAAAATATATTTTAAAACATACCTTTTAATTTTTTTAGAATTATTTATTTATTTGCAAGGGGAGAGAGAGAGAGAATGAGTAAGCCAGGGCCTCTAGTCACTGCAAACAAACTCCAGATGAATATGCCACTTTGTGCATCTGGCTTTATTTGGGTACTGAGGAATCAAACCCAGGACATCAGACTTTGCAAGCAAGTGTCTTTAACCAGTGACCTATCTTTCTAGCTCAAACATACCTTTTTAAAATGTATAAAAGCAGGCTTGAACAAGGTCAAGGTTAAAATTCGTGTGTGTGTGTTTGTTATATGTGCATGAGTGAGCACATGCTATGGAGTATGTATGGAGGTCAGAGGGCAACCTTGGGACAGGGTTGCTGCTGCTACTTTTTGCCATTATGAATGCCAGGGAGCTGGATGGCAAGATTAGATATTCTCCTGACTCTACCTCCCATTACCACAGGTGTGTTGGGATTCCAGACACATATGCTACTATGTTCAGCTTCATGGGGGTTCTGGGGATCTGAATTCCAGTCATCAGGTTTGTACAGCAAGCACTTTGAACCACTGAGCCATCTCCCCAAGATCAACATTTTTCAGAGGAGGATAACAAAATATAGACCATAACCAGATATTATCTAGCATTACATAAAAATTTATAAACCAGGGGCTAGAGAGATGGCTTAGCTGTTAAGGTGCCTGCCTGCTAAGCCTAAGAATGCTGGTTCCAATCTCCAGGTCCCATGTTTAGCCAGATGCAAAGTGACGCAAGGGCTCAATGCTGCACTTGCCCACAAGGGGGCGCATGCATCTGGTGTTCATTCACAGCAGCTGAGAAGCTGCTGGCGCACCCATTCTCTCTCTCTCTGCCTCTCTCTCTCTGTCTCTGTGTCTCTCTCCCCCCAAAAAAATGTATAAACCAGGTATAGTGGTACACACTTGTAATCTCAGCCCCCAGAAGATTGAGGCAAGAGGATTACTTCAAGTTTGAGACTACCCTGGGTTACATAGTGAGTACCAGGTCAACCAGGACCACATTGTGAGACCTGTTCTCAAAAAAACAAAACTAGAGCTGGAAAGATAGCTTAGCAGTTAAGGCGCTTGCTGGCAAAGCCAAAGGACCCAGGTTCAACTCCCCAGTACACATGCAAAGCCATATACAATAGGTGGCACATGTGTCTGGAATTTGTTTACAGTATCTGGAGGCCCTGGTGCACCAATTCTCTCTCTCTCTCTCTCTCTCTGTGTACCTCCTTCTCTGTCTCTCAAGTAAATAAATAAATATTAAAAAATAAAAACCAGGGGACTGGAAAAATGGCTTAGCCGTTAAGCGCTTACCTGTGAAGCCTAAGGACCCTGGTTCGAGATTTCATTCCCCAGGATCCACATAAGCCAGATACACAAGGTGGTACATGCATCTGGAGTTCGTTTGCAGTGGCTGGAGGTCCTGGTGTGCCTATTCTCTCTCTATCTGCCTCTTTCTCTCTCTGTCTGTCGCTCTCAAATAAATAAATAAATAAATAAATAAATAAATAAATAAATACCAAAGAAAGTTTAGAAATTTTCAGAGGGAGATGATCTTAGGAATGGAAATCTCTTTTGGAATGAGTTTTCAGATGGTCAACTGAAATGTCAGAAAGTCATCCTTTCTGGCTAGGGATGTATAGCTCAGTGGTAAAGAACTTCCCTCACATGCACAAAGCCCTGGAGTTCAAAAAAATATCTTGTTTTGGAGATCTACCTAGGTAAATCCTTTTTATCTAACTTGTTTTCTAATCATATGTAGCCTTTCAATGAGCAAGGCAAGCACCATTTTCTAGGTCCATCTGACCCAAGAAAGTCTTCTTGGGCTTTCTAAAGCTTTCCCTTCCTGTTTTGTTAGATCAGAGCTACAGCAGATTATCAGCCCATAAAGTTAGGCATGGCCTGGCAAACAAAAGAGGCATCCAATTACAACACAAAGGACTTTCTTCAGCCCCAGTGTTTATTATGGACTTTTACCACACAGATACACAGTTGATACACAGTTAAGGATGGCCAGCAACCAGAAAAGGTTTAAGATAAAAAGCTCTAAGCCTAGAGAGAGATGGCTCAGCAGATAAGGCACTTGCCTATAAAGTCTAACAACCCAGGTTCAATTCCCCAGTACCCATGTAAAGCAAAATGTAGTGAAACATGCATCTGGAGTTAGTTTGCAGCAGCTGGAAGCCCTGGAGTGCCTAGTCTCTCTCTATCCCTTTTCTATCTCTACTTGCAAAAAAAAGCTCTAGAACCTGAGTACAAGAGAGGAAATGGGAGAAGTTCTTAGACAAAAGAAAATATTAAAGTTAAAATAGGATATACAGCTGGGCATGGTGGCGCACACCTTTAATCCCAGCACTAGGAGGCAGAGGTTGGAGGATCACCATGAGTTCAAGGCCACCCTGAGACGACATAGTGAATTCCAGGTCAGCCTGGACTACAGTGAGACCCTACCTCGAAAAACCAAAAAAAAAAAAAAAAAAAAAAAAAGGATATATACATAACCATGATAACAGGACACATGCATTACCAACCTCAGATCCTGGTGCCAGAGAAAAAATCCTGGAAAGTTCTCACAAGGCCATCACCTCCCAGGTCACCACCAGGAGGCCTAGATTTGCAGCAAAGATGAATCAACTTCTCAGAAGTGAGTTTTCCAGGGCTGGGCATCCCTAACAAGTCTGAGTCTTTTCAGATCATCATCTCTTATTCCACAGCAAATACCATATCGTGTGTGCAAACACACACACACACAAATCAACTCCCTGAGTTTTCTTATATCCTTTCCCTACTACTTACTAATGAATTCAAACCTTCCTCAGAAAAAAGTAGCATGAACAAAAATAACTGAAAATAGCTCAAAAGAATCCCAAAATGACAATACAAAATTTGATATCCCCAAATAATGGCTCAAAATAGCCCTCAAAGTGACAGGAATTCAAATTCACCTGGTTCTTTTCTTTTTTCTTTTCCTTTCCTTTCCTTTCTTTCCTTTCCTTTCTTTCCTTTCTTTCTTTCCTTTCCTTTCTTTCCTTTCTTTCTTTCCTTTCTTTCTTTCCTTTCTTTCTTTCCTTTCTTTCTTTCCTTTCTTTCTTTCCTTTCTTTCTTTCCTTTCTTTCTTTCCTTTCTTTCTTTCCTTTCTTTCTTTCCTTTCTTTCTTTCCTTTCTTTCCTTTCTTTCTTTCCTTTCTTTCTTTCCTTTCTTTCTTTCCTTTCTTTCTTTCCTTCCTTCCTTCCTTCCTTTTTTTTTTTTTTTTTTTTTTGGTTTTCCCAGGTAGGGTCTCACGCTAGCTCAGGCTAACCTGGAATTCACTATGTAGTCTCAGGGTGGCCTTGAACTCACGGCAATCCTCCTACCTCTGCCTCCCAAGTGCTGGACTTAAAGGCATGTGCCACCATGCCCAACCAGACTGTTTTTTTAAATGTAAGAATGAGTGAGAGCAAGAGAGAGGGAAAGAGAATTGGTGCACCAGGGCCTCCAGCCACTAAAACCAAAAGCCAGATGCATGTGCCCCCTTGTGCACATGTACAACTTTGTGCACTTGCGTCACTGTGCATCTGGCTTATGAAGAACCTGGAGAGTTGAACATGAGTCCTTAGACTTTGCAGGCAAGTGCCTTAACCGTTAAGCCATCTCTCCAGCCCTCTTTTTAAAAAAGTATTTATATTTATTTATTTGAGAGAGAAAGAGGCAGATAGAGAGAGAGTGGGCATGCCAAGGCCTCTAGTCAGTGTAAACAAATCCCATATGCATGCCCCACCTTGTGCATCTGGTTTATGTGGGTCCTGGGGAATCAAACCTGGGTCTTTTGGCTTTGTAGGCAAACGCCTGAACCACGAAGCCATCTCTCCAGCCCTCACCTGGTTTTTCTTAACCCTCTTCACAAACTGGCACACAAGACAAAATACTCATCAACAAATGCTTCCAAGAGTGCAACTACCTTTAACCGCTGAGACATCTCTCTATCCCACATGGGTTGGTTTGTTTGGATTTTTAAAAATATTTAAAATTTTTTTATTTAATTGACAAAGAGAGGCAGCGGGGGGTGGGGGGGTGGAGAGACAGACAGAATGGGTGCCAGGGCCTCCAGCTGCTGCAAATGAACTCCAGATGCATGTGCCACCTTGTGTATCTGGCTTATGTGGGTCCTGGGGAATTGAACTTGGGTTCTTTGGTTTTGCAGGCAAGTGCCTTAACCACTAAACCATCTCTCCAGCCATGTTTGGATTTTTTTGGGGGCTTTTAAAAGTAAGGTTTCGGGGCCTGGGGAAATGGCTTAGCGGTTAAGGTGCTTGCCTGTGAAGCCTAAGGGCTCCAGTTCGATTCCCCAGGACCCACGTAAGCCAGATACACAAGGTGGCACATGCATCTGGGGCTTGTTTGCAGTGGCTGGATGCCCTGGCATGCCCATTCTCTCTTTCTCTCTGCCTCTTCCTCTCTCTCTCTCTCTCTCTCTCTCTCTCTCTCAAATAAATAAATGAATAAAATATATATATATTTTTTAAAAAAGTAAGGTTTCATTGTAGCCCAGGCTGACCTGGAATTCACTATGTAGTCTCAGGGTAGCCTCCAACTCAGGGTGATCCTCCTACGTATGCCTCCCAAGTGCCCGGCTTGATTGGATTTTTGATCCTGTGCTGGGGATGAAACCCCCCAGGTCTTTGTGTATGCTAGACAAGGTACTTTACCACTAAACTATACCTCTTGAAGGCTCAATATATATATTTTTTCTTTTGGTTGTTTATACTTTAAAAGTAATACCTAGGAAAATATTGTCTAATCCAAGGTCATGAAGATTTATACCAATCATTTTTTCTAAGAGTTTTATAGCTTTAACTTTTACATTGAGGGCTTAAATACATTTTGAGTTAATCCCATATATGGTGTTATTCAATCACTTTTCAGAATGTACTACATGACTCTCAGGAAGGAAAAATACATACCAGCCAAATTTACTACTTAGAGAGCCAACTTTTGTGTTCCTAGCTGAGGAGAGGAAAAGTATGTGGTGTAGTAATCCAAAAGGCCAGAACTGGAGCTACAGTAAGTGCCCAGTTGATTAGTCAATCAGAATAACAGTACAAAGGTTTTAAGCCACAGCAGGTAAAGGCTAGTTCCCACTGGTTGCTGAATAAAAGTAGTTATATACCACTCAGTCAGGTTCTGCGCCAACTCCCTGGATCTCTAATATTTAAGGTTTCTTTTTCTTCCTCTTCCACTTAATCAATTTCCAAAAGAAAAGTAGGGGCTAGAGAGATGGTTTAGGTGATTTAGCCAGTGAAAGATGGCCCTGGTTCAATTCCCCAGTACCCACATAAAGCCAGATGCACAAAGTGGCGCATGTGTTTGAAGTTTCTTCTCTCTCAAATAGATAAATTTTTTTTTTTTTAAATTTAAAAGAAAAGTAATATGTCAGGTTGCACATAAACCACTTCGGTCCTTTCCTCTCCTTCCCTGTCACATCAAAACTTGTACATGGGACTAGAGAGTTGGCTCAGCAGTTAAGGTGCTTGCCTATAAAGCCCAACAACTGAAGTCCAATTCCCCAGGACCCACATAAGCCAGGTGCACAAGGTGGCGCATGTGTCTGGAGGCCCTAGCATGCCTATTCTCTCTCTCTGCCTCTGTCTCTCTTTCCCTCCCCTCTCTCTTTCTCTCTTTTCAAAAAATAAAATAAAATACTTAAAAGAACAAAAAGTGCCAGGCATGGTGGTGCATGCCTTTAATCCTTGCACTTGGGAGGCAGAGGTAGGGGGATTGCCATGAGTTCAAGGCCACCCTGAGACTACATAGTGAATTCCAGGTCAGCCTGGACTAGAGTGACACCCTACCTTGGAAAAAAAAAAAAAGTTAAAGATTTTCTAATTTGGAACAGACAACAGACCAAACTTTATAGAGTTAAATTATGTCAATAGACAAGAAGAAGTGAAAATGTAGCTGAGAAATACAGCATTTAACCTGGCATATGCAAGCCCTGGTTTCTATCTCCAGCACTGCAATAATAAAAATAAACATGGGAATTCAGAGAGGTTTACTATTAATTTCACAATTATACATAAGTCTGGGCTTGAAATGTAGTTCAATTGGTAGAATGCTTGCCTAGCATGCACAAAGCCCTGAGTTCAATCAGCAGAACTGCATAAAACTAAGTGGGGTACCCACACCTGAAATCCCAGTACTCAGGAGGTGGTGACAGGAGAATCAGAAATTCAAGGTTGCTATTGCTGAAGACTCCATATGCTTGGGCTGCAGGTCATTGAGAAATCAATCTGGAGCTGAGCTGGAAACCTCCTCTATGTTGACTAGCTGTCAGAAAGTGGGAAAGAGCTATCTGGCATGTAGTCCTTTGGGAGAGAGACATTATCAATGGTGTTAAACATCAGGGAGCCCTAAGATTGGCCAACCACACCAAATGTGCCAACTGGTGCAATAGTAGCATGTCTGTTATGGGGGATACTAACCACTCTATAAATGGACTGGAGGTCTGCTCCATAGGAGGAAACACATACCAGGTACCAAAAACTTAGTCAAAAGTCTGGCTGGGGTGGCCATGAGCCCTAGTGTAGTAACACCTGCTGGTGTCTGGCTAAATATGTATATTATGCCCACCAAACTGCTCTGTAAGCACTTTTTTAAATGTTTATATCCATATATTAATGCTACTCTCACTTTTGGTTGGAGAAGCTTCTCTTTTCATATGGCAGTGACCACTGGGGTGACTCAAAAGTCTCCATAGTGCTGAGAAGAAGTCACAGTGGGGTGTTCAGCATTGAACCATCTCTATCACACCTTCCAAGGCTCAGGGTCCATTGTGGAAGAGATGGCGGAAAGAATGTAAGAGCCAAAGGAAGGGTAGGGCTCCTTACAATACAATCTTTCAGACACAAAATGGACTGGATATCCATAACCTCACAGCCTGAAACTACCTGCAGAAGACCTTTATAATAAGAGGAAAAGATGATGACATCAAAATAAGACAAACTAATTGAAGGAGGAGGGGATTAGATGGATTTGAGAGGACAGGAATGAGAGTGGAGGGAGGGAATTATCATGGTTTTATTGTCTATACTTATAGAAGCAATAAAAAGTTTTTTTGAGAGAGAGAGAGAAAGAGAGGGAGAATGGGCACACCAGTAGCCTCTCAGCCGCTGTGAACAAATTCCAGACGCATGCGTCCCCTTGTGGGCAAGTGCAGCATTGTGCCCCTGCGTCACTTTACATCTGGCTAAACGTGGGACCTGGAGAATCAAATGGGTGTTCTTAGGCTTGGCAGGCAAGCACCTTAACCACTAAGCCATATCTCCAGCCCAAAAGTTTGTGTTTTTTTTTAAGTGGGGTGAAGAGATGGTTCAGTGGTTTGCTTGCCTACAAAACCTAACGACCTGGATTTGATTGCCCAGGATCCATATAAAGCTGGATGCACAAAATGACACATTCATCTGGAGTATATTTGCAGCTGCTAGAGGCCCTGGTGTCCATCCTCCCTCTCTCTCTTCCCCTTCTCTGCTTGCAGATAAATAAATAAGAAATTCAAGATCAAATTGGGCATGGTGGCACATGCTTTTATTCCCAGCACTCAGGAGGCAGAGGTAGGAGGATCACTGAGAGTTCAAGGCCACCCTGAGACTACATAGTGAATTCCAGGTCAGCTAGAGTGAGACCCTACCTCAGAAAACCCAGAAAAAAGAAAGAAGAAAGAAAGAAAGAGAGAGAGAGAGAGGGAGAGAGAGAGAGGAAGGAGGGAAGGAAGGAGGGAAGGAAGAAAATTCATAATCATGCTCAACTATATAGTTGAGTTTGAATTCAGCATGGCCTACATGAGTACATGAGACCTTGTCTTTAAAAAAAGGATACATAATCCTTTAGTATCTAGACACCTGATGACTCATGAATCAGCTGCCAGAGACTCAGTGATGAAGCTAATTAAACAGTGTAAAGATTAGTGAATGGACTAATTTAAGGCAGTTTGCTAATAGTGCTATAGGAATGTTAAATAAATAATAATAGTAATAAAGGCATAATTTATGATGCATAAGCCAGGGAGCTAAGGAATTGGAGACTCCGTCCTGGCCAATTTCCTTGGTGAGCTTCACTGAGCAATGTTACTAATTAGTATGAATAAATAGCATTATGGAAGTTAGTATTATGTGCTATAACTGCTGAAGACTTAAGCTGTAGCTGCCTACTAAATGTGACTATGAACAAGTGTCTCTATTTTTATTGCATATTTGATGTGCACCCATTCTTTTTTTTTTTAAGTTTATTTCAAAGTAAAAGGTAAAGAAAGCAGAGAAAACATAGACTCCTCTTTGAGGAGGGGATTCCAGAGCTGGAAAATCCCTTCTTCTTTATAATGATATTAAAGCAGATTAAGTAAAATTGCTTTGACCTTTTTTTTTAAAACTTTTTATTTTTTATTATTTTTTTGGAGAGAGACACAGAGAGAGACACGGGGGGGGGAGAGCAAGACAGAGATGGGTGCGCCAGCAGTGTCTCAGCTGCTGCGAACGAAATCCAGATGTGTGCGCCCCCTTGTGGTCAAGTGCAGCATTGCGCCCTTGCATCACTTTGCATCTGGCTTAACATGGGACCTGGAGATTGGAACCACTGGAGATTGGAACCAGTGTTCTTAGGCTTAGGAGGCAGGCGCCTTAACCCCTAAGCCATCTCTCCAGCCCTGCTTTGAGCTTTTAAAAAACAGCTTTAAAAAACTTAAATCATACTGTGTATGGTGGTACACACCTGTAATCCCAGCAGCTCCCAGGAGGTGGGAGGATCAGGAGTTCAAAGCCATTTTCATCTACATGGTAGGTTCTCAGCCTGCCTAAGATACAAGTGAACTTACATTTTAAAAAAAAAAAAAAAACAGAGCTGGGTGTGGTGGCACATGCCTTCAATCCCAGCACTTGGGAGGCAGAGGTAGGAGGATTGCTGTGAGTCCAAGGCCACACTGAGACTACATAGTAAATTCCAGGTCTGGGTCTGCCTGGGCTAGAGCAAGACCCTACCTTGAAAAACAAACAAACAAAAAAGGCTGTGGAAATATTTTGGTTTTCTCTATGCAGATTCTCACTTTAAACTTTCATTCGCATGTGTGAGCACAGCACTGAGCAGTATTTTTTTTTCTGTTTTTGGAGAGAGACACAGAGAGAGACAGAGAGAGAGAATGGGCGTGCCAGCAGCCTCTCAGCTGCTGTGAATAAACTCCAGATGCATGCGCCCCTCTGTGGGCAAGTGTAGCATTGCGCCCTTGCATCACTTTGCATCTGGCTAAAGGTGGGACCTGTAGATTGGAATCGGCATTCTTAGGCTTAGCAGGCAGGCGCCTTAACTGCTAAGCCATCTCTCCAGCCCTGAGCAGTATTTTTTATCAACACCTGAGAACTGTTACACCTTTTATTTTATCTTTTAGGAAATCCCTGACTTTCCATTTTTTCCATGTAAATTTTACACAGTTACTTGTTCATATGTAAATATTTTACTTTCAAAAATGAAGTTTTTAATTGCTATTGTTTTATATAGGGTTGAAAGAAAACTCCTTTATTAAAAACAAATTTAGGGCTGGAGAAATGGCTTAGCAGTTAAGGCACCTGCCTGCTAAGCCTAAGAAGGCTGGTTCCAATCTCCAGCGGTTCCAATCTCCAGGTCCCACGTTTAGCCAGATGCAAAGTGACACAAGGGCGCAATGCCGCACTTGACCACAAGGGGAGCGCACTCATCTAGATTTCATTCACAGCAGTTGAGAGGCTGCTGGCGCACCCATCTCTGTCTCCCTCTCCCTCTCTGTCTATCTCTCTCTGTGTCTCTCTCCAAAAATAAATAAAAAATAATAAAAAATTTATCAGAGCTTGAAAAATGGCTTAGTGGTTAAGGCACTTGTCTGCAAAGACAAAGGACCTAGGTTCAATTCCCCAGAACCCACGTAAGCCAGATGCACCAGGTGGCACATGCGTCTGGAGTTTGTTTGCAATGGCTGGAGGCCCTGGTGTGTCCATTTTCTGTCTCTTTTTCTCTCTCTCAAATAAATAAATTTTAAAAAACCAAATTTATCTGTTAAAAAAAAGGGGGGCTGGGGAGATAGCTCAGTGTTTAAAGGCATTTGTTGATAAAACCTAATGGCCAGGGTTTGATTCCTGAGTTCCCACATAAAGCCAGATACACAAAGTGGAGCATGTATCTGGAATTCTTTTGCTGGGGCAAGAGACCCCGGTGTGCTCCCCCCCACCATTCTACCCACAAATAAGTAAAAATATTTTTTAAAAAGCAGAAGTATCCTTGATATTTGTGACTTCACAGTGGTTGACACTGCCTACACAAGACCTGCATAAGAGGGGAAAAAACCTGATGACATCAAAACAGAAGAGAAAAAAAAGAAGACTAGTTGGAAAGAAGGGATTCAGTGGGAGGGGAATTTGGGAGAGGGAAAAGGGGGTAGTGGGAGGGGATTATGACCATTGCATATTGCCTGTATTTATGGAAGTTGTCACTTAAAAGTTGATGTTGTAAATTTTTTAATTTTTATTTGAAACAGAGAGAGGGAGAGAAAGAAGGAGAGAGAGAATGGGTACACCAGGGCCTCTAGTCACTGCAAATGAACTCCAGACACATGTATCCAGACCTTGTGTATCTAGCTTACATGAGACCTGGAGAATTGAACCTGGGTCCTTAGGCTTCACAGGCAAGCGCCTTAACTTCTAAGCCATCTCTTTAGCCCTCTTGTTTCTTTGAGGTAGGGTTTCACTCTAGCCCAGGCTGACCTGGACTTCACTATGTAGTCTCGAACTCACAGCAATCCTCCTACCTCTTCCTCTGGAGTGCTGGGATTAAAAGTGTGCACCACCATGCCCAGAACAGGGAGAGACAGGGAGAGAGCGTGAATGGGCATGCCAGGGCCTCTAGCTACTGCAAATGAACTCCAGATGCATGCACCACCATGTGCATCTGGCTTACATGGGACCTGGAGAATCTAACCTGGATCCTTAGGCTTCGCAGGCAGGCGCCTTAACCACTAAGCCATCTGCCCGCTAAACCTAAGAATGTCAGTTCCAATCTCCAGGTCCCATGTTTAGCCAGATGCAAAGTGATGCAAGGGTGTAATGCTGCACTTGCCCACCAGGGAGCGGAAGCATCAGGAGTTCATTCACAGCAGCTGAGAGGCTGCTGGCATGCCCATTCTCTATCTATCCTCCTCTCCCTTTCTCTCTGTCTCTCTCAAAAAAAAAAAAAAAAAAAAAGCTGGGAGTGAGTGGTGGCACACACCATTAATCCCAGCATTTGGGAGGCAGAGGTAGGAGGATCACTGTGAGTTCGAGGCCACCCTGAGACTACATATTCCAGGTCAGCCTGAACTAGAGTGAAACCCTACCTCGAAAAACCAAAAAAAAAAAAAAAAAAAAAAAAAAAAAAAAAACCAAGACTGGGAAGATAGTTCAAAGTTATAGGCATTTGCTTACAGAGCCTGATAGTCCAGGTTTGATTCCCTAGTACCCATATAAAGCCAGTTGCACAAAATGGCATGTGTGTCTGGAATTTGTTTGCAGTGGCAAGAAACTCTGATGTGCCCATATTCTCTCTCTCTTTTCTCCCTCTCTCTCAAATAAATATAAAAATGAACCAAAAATTAAGTCACAATAACATAAATCATCTAAACTGTGTTTTAGCATAATAATTATGTGATTAGTCCATAAACAACACCTAATACCTCCTCCCCAATAGTAACAATGATAACAAACTGATTTCCTTATTCTCATGGACTTTTCATTTTTCTCAAAGCACTATAACAAATATTGAGGAAGCAGCCTTATGTTAAATCTGATGACTCCTTGCACAAGTATGGGTTTATGTCAGAGGAAATACTATCTCTTGCTTACTGTTAATAATATACTCCTGTTTTTATATGTATTTTCACTGCTTTCAAAGCATATATAAACTGGAGCAGTGGCATTAGGAATGATCTTCCCATTCTTTATAACATCCAAAAGAAGAACAACTAAAAATTGATAAGACAGTTTTGAAGCAGCTTTGTTTTTTTAGGTGGTGGTGGGGGGGACAAGGTTTCAGGTAGCCCAGACTGACCTTGAATTCAATATGTAACTGAGGATGACTTTAAATTCTTGTCCCTCTTGCCTCCATCTCCTAAGTACTGGGATTACAGGTATGAACCATGTCTGGCCATAACCCGTGATTTTTTTTTTTTTAGTATTTTATTTTTATTTATTTATTTACTTCAGAGGGAAAGAGTCAGAAGAGAAAGAAAGAGTGGTCATGCCAGGGCACCCAGCCACTGCAAACAAACTCCAGATGCATGTGCCACCTTATGCATCTGGCTTACATGGGTCCTGGGGAATTGAACCTGGGACCTTTGGCTTTTCAGGCAAGCGCCTTAACCACTAAGCCATCTCTCCAGCCCAACCCATGATTCTTGAACATGGATTCAGATCTCCCAAAAATTTCAAAACCAGAGCAAAAGGCCCTGGAGCATCCATTCCCCCCCTCTCTCCTTGCAAATAAATTAAATGTATATATAAGTACATTATATGTATAAAGTTTTTAAAAATATATATTTGGTCATGCCTGGCTAGTTCCAAGCCAATGAGAGATCCTGTCTCAAAAAGGGTAAATGGGGGCTGGAGAGATGGCTTAGTGATTTAAGGTGCTTGCTGGCTAAGCCAAAGGACTTGGGTTCGATTCCCAAGAACCCACATAAGCCAGATGCACTAGGTGTTTCTGGAGCTTGTTTGCAGTGGCTAAAGGCCTTGGTGTGCCCATTCTCTCTCTCTCTCTATCTCCCTCAAATAAATTAAAAAAATTTTTAAAGGGTAAATGGCACTTGAGGAAGGACATCTGAGATTGTCCTCTGACCTCTGGACACACACACAGATACAAGCACCAGCATAAGAAGAAAAAATTCAGCTGGGCATGGTGGCACATGCCTTTAATCCCAGCACTCAGGAAGCAGAGGTAAGAGAATCGCTGTGAGTTCAAGGCCAGCCTGGGATTACAGAGTGAGTTCCAGGCCAGCCTGGGCTAGAATGAAACATTGCCTCAAAAAACCCAAATAAATTTTAAAACAAAAAATTTTTTTAAAAAGAAGAAGCTGGGCATGGTGGCACATGTCTTTAATCCCAGCACACAGGAGGCAGAGGTAGGAAGATCACCGTGAGTTCAAGGCCACCCTGAGACTACATAGTGAATTCCAGGTCAGCCTGGGCTAGATTGAGACCCCACCTCAGAAAAAAAAGAAGAAAGAAGAAAGAAGAAGGAGAAGGAGAAGGAGAAGCAGCAGCTGCTGCCGCTGCCGCCACCAAGCATGGTAGCGCATGCCTTTAATCCCAGCACTCAGGAGGCAGAAGTAGGAGGATCACCATGAGTTCAACGCCACCTTGAGACTACATAGTGAATCCCAGGTCAGCCTTGGCTAGAGTGAAACCCTACTTCAAGAAAAAGAAGAAGAAGAAAAATTCAGTCCATCTTGCTCACTCTGTTAACTCCTCTATAATGAGTACAAGATCTAAAGCATAGCAAATGCTCAACAAATCATCATTGGGACTATTACTAAAGGGAAAACATTCTATTCAAATTTTCAAAGAATATCTGTTTGGGAGTGTTGCAGTCAGGTTCGCATTGCTGGCAGAAATCACCCGACTAAGAGCAGCTTGTGGGAAAAAAAGAGGTTTATTTTGGCTTACAGGCTCAAGGGGGAAGCTCCATGATAGCAGGAAAAACGATGGCATGAGCAGAGGGTGGACATTACCCTCTGGTCAACATAAGGTGGACAACAGCAACCGGAGAGTGTGCCAAACACTGGCAAGGGGAAGCTGGCTATAATACCCATAAGCCCTCCCCCAAAAATACACCGCCTCCAGGAGGCTTTAATTTCTAAATTGCCATCAGCTGGAGATACTAGCATTCAGAACACTTAAGTTTATGGGGGACACGTGAATCAAACCACCACATTCCGCCCCGGCCCCCATAAACTGATAACTATACACGATGTAAAATGCAATGCATTCATGCAACTTTAAAAGTCCCCATAGTTTTTATCAATTCCAATGATGTTCATACGTCCCCATAATCCAAGGTCTTTTAACTGAGCCAAAATACCAAAAATATCCCCCCCAAAACCCCATAATGGCACAGAATAAACATTCACACTGCAAAGGATGGCATTGGGCAAAGCAAAGAAATATTCAACCAATACAAGATTTAAAACAACCAGGGAAAACGTCATACTCTGTAATTCCAATCCAGCAACTACTTAGTGACAAATCTCCAAGTCTGATAATTCTGACCAGCAACAAGTCTCTGGAGTTCCAATTCCACCCCTCCAGCTAGGCTACTCACAGTCCTGGAAAACTTCATCCAGGGCCGGCAGCTCTCCTTGGCAGCCATCTCATAGTTCCGGCATCTCCACTGGGTCTCCACTGCAACCCACGGTCCATCCTCATGGCCCAATGGGATTTCCATGCAGGCATCCAGCAAACCTGCTTCACTCTGCCCATGGCCATTTCCAAAACACAAGACCATGTTACAAACTCAATGACCCTCTCTTTCCTGCATTTGTTATACTCCATAATACCAGGTAGGATGCCAATTTGTTAATCCAGGGGGGAATAAATCAGACTTTGAAGAACAGGACACTCCTTCAGCATTCAGGCCCCTTCAAAAGAGTCTGCATTCTTCCTGTTGCCCCATTGCAGGTCAGCTGGCCCAATCTCAAAGGTTGTAACCTCTCAACTGTAGCTGAACGGGTAGAGTTCACCCAAAGATTTCATTTTTTCTGTGCCATATCCCTCTGCTCACACCAGTTCATTTCTACGCAAAGCAACCCTGCACAACTTCTCAGGACACTGGCATAACAGCAAACTTCTCACACAAACTGCTAGCCCAGCCCAAGTAAAGCTCTTTCTCACCCTCATAAGCCAAACCTCACAGTTCATAGTTCTTCCTCTTGAAAATCAGCTCCAAAAGGCCAAAGCCACACAGTCAGGTGTCTAGCCACAATCCCACTCCTCGGTACCACTTTACTGTTGCAGTCAGGTTCGCATTGCTGGCAGAAATCACCCGACTAAGAGCAGCTTGTGGGAAAAAAAGAGGTTTATTTTGGCTTACAGGCTCGAGGGGGAAGCTCCATGATAGCAGGAAAAACGATGGCATGAGCAGAGGGTGGACATTACCCTCTGGTCAACATAAGGTGGACAACAGCAACCGGAGAGTGTGCCAAACACTGGCAAGGGGAAGCTGGCTATAATACCCATAAGCCCTCCCCCAACAATACACCGCCTCCAGGAGGCTTTAATTTCTAAATTGCCATCAGCTGGAGAGACTAGCATTCAGAACACTTAAGTTTATGGGGGACACCTGAATCAAACCACCACAGGGAGCTACAAGCAAAATTTTAAAAAAACCTCTTTTGGGCTGGAGAGATGGCTTAGCGGTTAAGGCGCCTGCCTGCTAAGCCTAAGAACCCAGTTCCAATCTCCAGGTCCCACGTTTAGCAAGATGCAAAGTGACACAATGCCGCACTTGCCCACAAGGGGGCGCACATATCTGGATTTTGTTCACAGCAGCTGAGAGACTGCTGGCGCTCCCATTCTCTGTCTCTCTCCAAAAATAAAAAAAAAAAATTTAAAAAAACCTCTTTTGTGTGTGTTTTGCTACTTTTCCTCCACAAATACTATTTTTGTTTATTTTTTTCAGGAGTCTTGCACAGGAGCCATGCTAATCTCTGTATTGTTCCAATTTTAGTTTTTGCTTGTTTGTTTGGTTTTGGTTTTTCAAGATTGGGTCTCACTCTAACCTAGACTGACCTGGGATTCACTATGTAATCTCAGGATGGTCTCAAACTCACAGTGATCCTCCTACTTTCAGCCTCCCAATTGCTGGGGTTAAGGTGTGTGCTACCAAGCCTGGCTACAATTACTATTTTGTTTGTTTGACAGTAGGGTCTAGCTGCAGCCCAGACTGACTTGGAATGTACTATGTAGTCTCAGGCTGGCCTTGAACTCACTGTGACCTCCTCTTTCTGCCTCCTGAGCACTGGGATTAAAGGCATGCACCACCATGCCAGGCTAATAAAAATATAATAAGAACATAAAAGCCAAAGATAGGGTAGGACCGCTTACAATGCAATATTCCAGACACAAAATGGCCCAGATATTCATGACCTAGCTGTGCCTAGCACTACCAACACAAGACCTTCATAATAGGAGGAAAAGATGATGACATCAAAATTAAAGAGAGATTAATTGAGAGAGGGAGGAGATATGATGGAGGGTAGATTTGTGAGGGGAAGGATGGGAGAGGAGAGGGAAGTATCATAGTTTATTGTCTATAATTATGGAAGCTGTCAATAATTTTTTAATTTTTATTTTAGTTATTAATTTATTAGAGACAGAGAAAGCGAAAGAGGGAGAGTGAGAATGGGTGCGCCAGGGCCTCTAGCCACTGCAAATGAACTCCAAACATGTGCGCCCCATTGTGCATCTGGTTTACATGGGACCTGGACAATTGAACCAGGGTCCTTAGGCTTCGCAGGCATGTGCCTTAACCACTAAGCCATCTCTCCACCCAATAAATTTTTTTAAAAAGAAGGGCAAATAAAACTTTACAGACTAAATGAACAAAGCTGCTTAGGAAGTAGAAAATTGTACTTAAATTAAATTTTTTTGAACCCATTTCTTGATATGTAGAAATACTTAATAAGTGTTTATTGGATAGAAATCTGTAGACATTAGGCTAGAAATGTGAAAGGTAAGCAAGTGCTAACAACACCAAACTGGAAATTCTGGAAAAATGAATGCCTATCAAAACCTTCAAAAGGAAAGAAGGAAGAGGACTTCCGGTTAAGATGGCGACATAGGAACCTCGCCAAAAGAGGGTAGCGAATAAAAGCAAAACAAACCCTAGCAAAATACACTTTTCTACTAAAAAGTGAGGTACATAGTAAACTTTCAAGCCCAGCAGAGAAGTAGGAGAGTTCCAGAGCGTCTGGAGCCCACAGAAGCGGGCAGAAGCGGCTCCACAGCCGCCGCAGCTGCCGTGGCGGCGGCGCGGCTAGGCGCCGCCTGAGACAGCTGATCCGCAGGACTTTTAAAGGCAGGTGAGGAGAATTTTCCACTCACACCGCCTCCTCACAATCTCAAGAAGCGTGGAAGGAGGACAGTAGAGACCAACAGAGAGGCTTGTGAGGAAGAGGATCGCGTAGAGGAACAGACGGACTTCAGCCGCCACTCACAGCCTCCCCTCCCCCACCACGAGTGCAAGCACGGCGAGCAACAGAGATCACTAGCTCACCAGCAGCATCGGGCGCAGCGCGAAGCAGACAACAGACAGACGCGCTGACTTACTGAATCCACAACACAGCAAAGGAACCAAGCAGCCGTGCAGCATAAGCTGTGATCAAACCCGTTCCAAAAGGTAATTTGGTTTTCACTAGGTTAGTACCCAACAAATAAGCCTGGTATATAATCCTGTTGGATGGTCAGATCTGACATTCCTAAATAAGCTATTTTCTAGGCTGCTCATTTGTTGCTTCCTGATTTGTTTCCTCCTCTGTCATTCATTGGGGAAGGGTCTCTCTTGATCACAAGCTGACCTTGGAACTCTCTACAGATCAGAAATCTTAGCCTCCCAGCTGACAGGATTAAGGGCGTGGGCTAACACATATCCTTAGGAACTGTGACTTTGTCATAATACCTGCTTTTGCACAAATACTCTGTGCTGTATTTCATTGAAGGGGTACATTGTTGAGTTAAATTTTTGGATCTTGACTGTATTCTGTTCCATTCACCCCACTTGATAATCTCATAGCAGGCAAGGGTCACTTCTGTGATTACTTTGAGAGCCTTAAGAACCACACTTAACACCTTAAACTCCTACACTGAAGATATATAATATCAGATTGATTGATACATCTAACATTACTGCAGATATTTAGAAAACCCAAGCATTAAATTAATTCAAGATGCAAAGATCTCTACATTACAATACAAGAAACACAAAACATCCAGACAATATAAATCCACCAAAAAGTATTAATATATCAGAAATGACCTTCAGTGAGGCTGACTTAGAGGACATCCCCGAGAAAGATTTCAAAAGAATGATTATAATTATGTTCAAAAAGAACTCAAAGAGGAAATGAAAGGGTTCAAAGACCTCAAAGAAGAAATCAAAGGATTCAAAGAAAACACAGAAAACCAATTTAATGAAATAAGGAGGTCAATACTAGACATAAATACGGAAATAGAAAGAATAAAGAAAACCCACTCAGAAATGCTAGCAATAAAGAACACAGTCAGTGAAATTAAAACCTCTGTAGAAAATCTCTCTAGTAGAATGGATGAAGGAGAGAACAGGATATCGAAGCTAGAAGACCAAGTAGCTGATCTAATACAGTCCAACAGAGAGAAAGACAAAATAATAGGAAGGTATGAATGGGAATTACAGGATATTCGGGACACTATGAAAAGATCAAACATAAGAATTCAAGGGATAGTAGAAGGAGAAGAATTTCACTCCAAAGGCATAGTAGGTGTTTTCAACAAAATCATAGAGGAAAACTTCCCCAAATTGGGAAAGAGATGCCAATGCAGATACAGGAAGCCTTTAGAACACCAAACAGACAAAACCTGGAAAGAACCTCTCCCTGCCATATTATAATTAAACTACCAAACATACAAACCAAAGAAAATATATTGAAAGCAGCTAGAGAGAAAAAGCAAGTGACCTACAAAGGGAAGCCCATCAGACTCACAGCAGATTACTCAACACAAACTTTAAAGGCCAGAAGGGCCTGGGTGATGTATTCAAGTTCTGAAAGATAAAAACTGTCAACCGAGATTACTTTATCCTGCAAAACTATCTATCCAAATAGATGGAGAAATAAGGACATTCCACAACAAAGACAGGCTAAAGGAATTTTTGGCAACTAAACCAGCTCTACAGAAAATACTTGCAGGAATCATTCATGCTGAGGAGAAAGCAAAGCACACACATCAGGAAATAGGAAAAAATAAACCATACTCAAATAACAGTTAAAACAAGTGAGTAAAGGGAAAACAGGAAAAACTAAAAATAAGAAGAATGGTGAGAATAAACACATATATGTCAATAATAACTCTTAATATCAATGGTCTCAATGCCCCTATCAAAAGACACAGACTTGCAGACTGGATTAAAAAGCAGGATCCTACCATCTGTTGCCTCCAGGAAACTCATCTCTCAATAAAAATAGAAACCTTCTTAGGGTGAAAGGTTGGAAAAAGGTATTTCAAGCAAATGGGCCTAGAAAACAAGCAGGGGTTGCTATTTTAATTTCTGACAAGATAGACTTCAATCCAACATTTGTGAGGAAAGATAAAGAAGGTCACTTTATACTGATTAAAGGAACACTCCAACAGGAGGACATTACAATCCTAAACATATATGCCCCTAACATGGGGGCTCCCAATTTCATCAAACAAACACTATTAGAATTAAGGTCAGAGATATCTCCTAACACAATAGTAGTGGGGACTTCAATACCCCACTCTCATCACTTGACAGGTCTACCCAGCAAAAAATAAACAGAGAGACATCTGCATTAAATGATACCATGGAACAAATGGACCTAACAGATATATACAGAACATTCCATCCAAATGCTGCAGAATATACATTTTTCTCAGCAGCACACGGACATTTTCTAAAATAGACCATATACTAGGACACAAATCAAATCTTAACAAATACAGGAAAATTGAAATAATCCCTTGTACATTTTCTGACCACAATGGGATTAAACTGCAAATCAGCAACAAGAAAATATACAGAGCATACAGAAACTCATGGAGACTAAACAGCACTTTATTGAATGATGTATGGGTCATTGAAGAAATTAAAAAGGAAATCAAGAAATTCGTAGAATCAAATGATGATGAGAATACAACATACCAAAACCTTTGGGACACAATGAAGGCAGTCCTACGAGGGAAATTTATAGCCCTAAGTGCATATATTAAGAAATTGGAGAGTTCACAACTAAACAATTTAATGCTTCACCTTAAGGCCTTGGAAAAAGAAGAACAAGGCAAACCAAAAATTAGTAGACGGGAAGAAATAATAAAGGTTAGGGCAGAAATTAATGAAATGGAAACCAAAAAAACAATCAAAAGATCAATGAAACAAAGAGTTGGTTCTTTGAAAGGATAAACAAGATTGACAAACCCTTAGCAAATCTGACCAAAAGAAAGAGAGAAGAGACAAAAATTGATAAAATTAGAGATGAAAAAGGCAACATCACAACAGATACCAAAGAAATTCAGAAAATCATACGGACATACTTTAAGAATATATATGCCTCTAAGTTTGAAAACCTGAAAGAAATGGATGAATTCCTTGATTCATATGACCTACCAAAATTAAATCAAGAAGAGATAAACCATTTAAATAGAACTATAACAACCACAGAGATTCAAGCAGTTATAAAAAGTCTCCCAACTAAAAAAGCCCAGGCCCAGATGGATTCACTGCTGAATTTTACCAGACATTCCTGGAGGATCTAACGCCAATGCTTCTCAAACTTTTCCATAAAATAGAAAAGGAAGGAACTCTACCAAAATCCTTCTATGAAGCCAGCATCACCCTGATACCCAAATCGGACAAAGACAGATCAAAAAAAAAAATTATAGACCAATCTCCCTCATGAACATGGATGCAAAAATTCTCAACAAAATACTGGCAAACAGAATACAAGAATTTATCAGAAAGATTATTCACCCTGACCAAGTAGGCTTTATCCCAGAGATGCAGGGATGGTTCAACATACGCAAATCCATAAATGTAATACACCATATAAATGGTCTGAAGGACAAAAATCATATGGTCATCTCAATAGATGCAGAAAAGGCATTTGACAAAATCCAACACCCCTTCATGGTGAAAGTATTACAGAAACTGGGAATAGAAGGAGCATATCTCAACATAATAAAAGCTATTTATGACAAACCTACAGCCAACATAATACTAAATGGGAAAAAACTTGAAGCTTTTCCTCTAAATTCAGGAACAAGACAAGGGTGTCCACTTTCCCCACTACTATTTAATATAGTACTGGAAGTCTTAGCCACAGCAATAAGGCAAGAGACACTCATAAAGGGATACAAATCGGAAGGGAAGAGATCAAATTATCATTATTTGCAGACGATATGATTCTATACCTAACAGACCCTAAAGTCTCTACCTGCAAACT
The DNA here is from genome assembly GCA_036365145.1 of Orientallactaga sibirica. NCBI lineage: Eukaryota > Metazoa > Chordata > Mammalia > Rodentia > Dipodidae > Orientallactaga > Orientallactaga sibirica. The sequence continues at coordinate 5,693,279 of JAEOAD010000042.1, read as the reverse complement.
GTTAGAGCTGATAAACACTTTTAGCAATGTAGCAGGATACAAAATAAACACACAGAAATCAGTAGCTTTTCTATATACTAACAACAAACGTGCAGAGGATGAAATCAGGGAATCTCTCCCATTCACAATTGCCTCAAAAAATAAAATACCTTGGAATAAACTTAACCAAGGAAGTGAAGGATCTCTACAATGAGAACTTTAAAAAACTCGAGCGACAAATTACAGAAGACACAAGGAAATGGAAAGACATCCCATGCTCCTGGATTGGAAGAATCAATATTGTGAAAATGTCAATCTTACCAAAAGCAATCTATACATTTAATGCGATCCCTATTAAAATCCCAATAGCTTTCTTCACGGAAATAGAAAAAACAATCCTAAAATTCATCTGGAAACACAAAAACCTCGAATAGCCAAAACAATTTTGCGAAACAAAAATCAGGCAGGTGGTATAACCATACCCGATTTTAAGTTATATTACAAAGCCATAGTAACAAAAACAGCATGGTACTGGCACAAGGACAGACAGGTAGATCAATGGAACAGAATAGAAGACCCAAATATTAATCCAAGCAGCTACAGCCACCTGATTTTTGACAAAAATGCCAAAAATATTAATTGGAGAAAAGATAGCCTCTTTAACAAGTGGTGTTGGGAAAACTGGACATCGGTATGTAAAAGGATAAACATAGATCCTTGTCTTTCTCCATGCACAAGAGTCAAATCCAAATGGATCAGGGACCTTGATATCAGACCTGAAACTCTGAACCTGCTAGAGGAAAAAGTAGGGGAAACCCTTCAACATATTGGCATAGGTAAGGACTTTCTGAATATAACCCCAATTGCTCAGCGAATAAAATCACTAATCAACCAATGGGACCTTATGAAATTACAAAGCTTTTGTACAGCAAAGGACACTGTGAGTAGAGCAAAAAGACAACCTACAGAATGGGAGAAAATCTTTGCCAGCTATACATCTGACAGAGGATTAATATCCAGAATATACAAAGAACTCAAAAAACAGAATAATAAGAATTCAAACAACCCAGTTAAAAATGGGCTATGGAACTAAATAGAGAATTCACAGAAGATGAAATTCAGATGGCATATAAACATCTGAAAAAGTGTTCCACATCCTTAGCCATCAGGGAAATGCAAATAAACCACTTTGAGATTCCATTTCACTCCTGTCAGAATGGCTTCCATCAAGAAAACAAATGACAATAAGTGTTGGCGTGGATGCGGAAAAGAGAGGAACACTTCTACACTGTTGGTGGGAATGTAACCTGGTCCAACCATTGTGGAAATCAGTGTGGAGGTTTTTGAGACAGCTAGAAATAGATTTACCATATGATCCAGCTATAGCACTCCTAGGCATATATCCAGAAGACTCTTCTCACTTCCTTAGAGATACTTGCAAAACCATGTTTATTGCCGCTCTATTCACAATAGCTAGGAAATGGAAGCAGCCTAGATGTCCCACCACAAATGAATGGATAATAAAGATGTGGTACATTTACACAATGGAGTTCTACTCAGCGGTAAAGAAAATGAAATTATGAAATTTGCAGGAAATGGATGGATCTGGAAAGGATTATACTAAGTGAGGTAACCCAGGCTCAGAAAGCCAAACGTCACATGTTCTCTCTCATATGTGGATCCTAGCTACAAATAGACAGACTTGTGTGTGAACTGGAACCAAAAATTGGTACCAGAAACCAGTAAGCTGGTAAAAGGCTATAAGGGACGGAGGAAAGGGAAGGACTGAAGTGTATGGTATTGCACATATGTAAGTGGAAGGACTGATTACAAGGAGGGGAATGGCCTAACCAAGGCCATGGGTAGAGAATGCATAAAAGAAGGGCAAGGGGAGGGTCAATCTAATTTCAAAAGATTGTGAATAAGACTTATGTAAAACTACTTTTTTGAATAATGGTACATCTAGAAGCTGTAGACTGTTACTAGAAAATTTTCAGTACCTGGGATGGGATACCTTCCAGTGAGTTGTTGGCCAAGGAGGTCCCGGTAGCCTCCAAAACATTAAAGGCTTTTGCCAAAGCCCTTGGTTTCCCCTGAGAAACAGATAGTAAGACCCTATTGCTGAAGACATCTCTTGCCTGAGAGGCAAGGTCACTGAGAAAGCAAGCTGGTGCTGAGCAGAAAACCTTCTCCCTGTAGACCAGCCAACTGAAAGCTGGAAAAAGCTGCACTGCATGCAGAGTATGGGAGACAGAAGTCATCAGCAGTGAAAACAGTGGACGCTGAATATTCAAATTTGGCCAGACAGGCCCAAAGACTGAACGGGGTGCAATAGTGGCATGTCTACTCGTGGGGTAACCAACTGCTCTATAATTGGACTGAAGGCCCTCTCTGGGGAGGGAATACATACCTGGTACTGAAAAACCTAAGCAAAGTCTATGGTAGGTAAGGTCATAAGCCTTAGGGGTATAAAGCATGCCCTTATCTAAATGTATATACTATTCCCACCAAGCTGCCCGGAAAATACTACACTTAATGCTCATATTCACATATTAATGCTACTCTCACTTCTGGTTAGAGAAGCTTCTCTTTTCAGATGGCGATGACCGCTGGGATGATCCAAAAGGCAACATAGTGCTGAGAAGAAGGGATGGAGAAGTGCCCAGCACTGAAACATCTCTGTCACACCCTCCAAGGCTCAGGGATCATTGCGGAAGAGGGTGCGGATAGAATGGAAGAGCCAAAGGAAGGGTACGACTCCCTACAATGCAACTGCCCAGACAGAAATTGGCCTTGATATCCATGACCTTGCTGTGCCTAGCAATACCTCCGCAAGACCCTCATAGTAGAAGTAAAAGAGGATGACATCATATTAAAAAAAGAGACTAATGGAGAGAGGGAGGGGATATGATGGAGAGTGGAGTTCTAAAGGGGAAGGGAGGGAGGGGAGGGAAAAATACGCACCTTTGGTATGTAAGTATGTTTTGTTGTCAATAAATATTTTAAAAAAAAGTTAAAGGAGGAAGACAACAAATAAATAAATTAGCATCCTTGCACAAAAAAAAAAAGGAAAGAAGGAAGGAAGGAAGGGAAGGAGGGAGGGAGGCAGGGAGGGAGGGAGGCAGAGAGGGAGGGAGGAAGGAAGGGGGGAAAGAAAAAAATCAACAGCATGGAAAGCATGCATTGGTGTTTGTGGAGAGAAGGCCTAGCTAGCTAAGTAGCTCAGGAAGGCCTTGAATAAGCAGAAAAGAAATTTCAAAAGGTAGAATTATTCCCTACATGCTACATCTTCAGAGTTCACTGGGGGCTGAGGATGGAGCTCAGTAGACAGACATTTGCTTAGACTAAAGTGAGGCCCTGGGTACAATACTCAACATGAAAAAGAAACTTTATTTTATAAAATTTGTATATTATCAACTCACCAGGGAAATTAGATCGACTGAATAATACTTATGAACCAAACAACCATATGAGATGAAAATGAAAGTACAACAGTCCTCAAATGATTTAGTTTCCTTAAAATGAATGTTTAGCTTTGGCTTGTAGATTATTCTTAAGCCAAATGAAAGAAGAATTTCTTTTTTAATATTTTATTTATTTCTTATTTGAGAGAGAAAGGCAGAGAGAGAGAATGGGAGCACCAAGGCCTCTAGCCACTGCAAACCAACTCCAGACGCATGCTCCACCTTGTGCATCTGGCTTATGTGGGTACTGGGGAATCAAACCTGGGTCCTTAGGCCTTGCAGGCAAGTGCCTTAACAGCTAAGCCATCTCACCAGTCCAAAAGAAAAATTCTTAAAACCAAGGTCACCAAAAGCTCCTAAACATGTCAACACAGCCAAGCAATATAGAGAACAGTATCAGTACCAATCAAAATCATTTTCAAGTATGTAGAAACAAATAATTTTAATTATCTGGGGAAACTATGCCTGAGGTTATACAGAGAGTATTCAGAAAAGCTACAATTACCTAAGTTTCATGCACATTCCTGTACTGTATAAATTCAGTAGAGTTACCAGAAAATATGTAGGAAAAAGATTGCATGGGGCATAAACTAAAAAATTATTGCTTATCTGAAACTGAAATTTAAGTAGGCATCTCATATTTTTATTTACAAACCCCAGAAATTCCATCTTTCAGTATTAATCTAGTTTGGAAAATATCAAATTCATTTTCAGAAATAATTTAGTCTCATGGAAATTAGGTAATTCTTTACCTTTTAGAAACTTCTTAAGGACCAAACCACCACAAATGCTTCCTGCAGAAGTAACTGTAAGAAAGTGAATACAAATAAATATCACATATAAGAACATTAAATTGATTTTTTTAAATTAAGTGGGAGCCTGAAACATGGCTTTTAGACACAGAGCATTAAAAGGAAACCTTAGGGGCTGGAGGGATGGCTCAGCAGTTAAGGGTGCTTGCCTGAAAAACCAAAGGACCCAGGTTCGATTTCCCAGGACCCACATAAACCAGATGCACAAGGTGTTGTGGTAGTTTGAATAGATGGTCCCCAATATATTCAGTGTTTTGTTTGTTTGTAGTTTGCATCTACAGCTACCTGGCTGGAGTCAGTGTCACTGGGCAGATCTTAAGGTGTGATGGTGGGTTTGAGATTTCAATCTAAAGATATACAAAGTGCGCCTAGCTGGAGTTCCTGAAGTGTGCTGTGTGGCTTTTGGTTTTTGGCTTTTGTCTCTGTGTTTGGTCCTATAAGAGCAGGCCAGCTTCTTCTGCCATTATGGAACTTCCTCTGGATCTGTAAGCTTCAATAAATCCCTTCCTCCATAACTGTGCTTGGTCTGGAAGTTCATCTCAGCGAACCTGAAACTGTCTGTTACAGTGGTGCATGGGTCTGGAGTTTGTTTGCAGTGGCTGGAGGCCCTGTCATGCCCATTCTCTCTCTCTTTTTTTCCCTCTTTCTCTCTGCCAAACAAATAAAAATAAAATATTTTTAAAATTTTAAATATGACAGGCATGGTGGCACACACCTTTAATCCCAGCACTTGGGAGGCAGAGGTAAGTGGATCACCATGAGTTCAAGCCACCCTGAAACTTCATAGTGAATTCCAGGTCAGCCTGGGTTAGAGTGGGTAATAGTGCTTGTCACATAAGTGTAGTGACCAGATTTCAGAACCCACATAAAGTTGTATCATCTTGTCTATAATCCCAGTGCTCCTATGGTGAGATGGGAGACAAAGACAAGATAATTTTCAGAAGATCAGCTATTCTGAAACATGTAGTTGTGAAAAACAAGAGACCCTGCTTCAAAGTGGAAAGCAAGGACCAACACCCAGGGATGTCCTCTGACCCCTATACATGTGACATGATATGTGTGACCACACACACACACACACACAAACATACACATATATACACATGACACACACAAAAAGATTTTTTAAAAAACAGTAACTAATAATGAACATATGTGCAGAAAAATCTAGAAAAAATGCTAATTATTTCAAGGAATCAGATAACTAGAAGGTCTCCCCTCCATGATAAATGTTCCTATGTTCCCGTAATGTCATGTATGTATCACTGTTTTTTAAAGGTTGTTTTTTTTTTTTTTTTTTTTTTTTTTTTTTTTTTTTTTTTTTTTTGAGGTAGGGTTTCACTCTAGTCCAGGCTGCTCTGGAATTCACTATGTAGTCTCAGGGTGGCCTCAAACTCATGGTGATCTGCCTCCCTCCCGAGTGCTGGGATTAAAGGCGTGCGCCACCACGCCCAGCTTGTTTTTTTTTAAAGTTTTTTATATTTGATTTTTAATTATTTATTTGAGAAAAAGAGAAGGAGAAAGAGGCAGATAGCGAATGGGCATGTCAGGGCCTCTAGCCACTGCAAACAAACTCCAGACACATGCAACCCCTTGTGCATTTGGCTTATGTGGGTCCTGGGGAGTTGAACCTGAGTCCTTTGGCTTTTCAGGCAAACACCTTAACCACTAAGCCATCTCTCCAGCCCTATATCACTGTTTTTCCTAATATATTATAAATATAATTGAATGAAGATCAGAGACAATAAAAGAAATACCCTCTATGAGCTAGACATGCTGAAGAAATCCATTATTCTCAAAATGTCTATGGAATTGGGTAAAAGCTATTGTGGCTGAAGTTCTATGCTTTGTGAAATCAACCCTGTCCATAGCTTATTAGATTAGCATCAGTGAACAAGCTAACTCAACCATATTCAGACCAGTCATTCCCCAAACCATGTAGCTAAGCATTTCTCTCATGAGAACTTTGCCCAGTCACAGCAGAGTTCATACACAGTAATAGCAAACCAAACTATCACACCCTTTAACTTCACAAACAGAAGCTAGGTCATTTCCATTTAGGTAAATAAATGTCTTTAAGAATCTGTTGTACTGTCCAATCTCAGCTGGGTCTCCACGTGATTACCCTAAGACCGATAAATTTCAAAATATTTCATTACAAAATATTCTTTAAAAAACCTATACACATGCCAAAAATCAGACAAAAAAGCTAGCCCTCACAAGTTCAAGAAGGTTGTTTCAAAGACACTCAATATATTAGCTTTCTCTCAAGAGAATAGACAAAATTTATGAAAGAAAAACCAAGTGGGAGCCAGGCATGGTGGTGCATGCCTGTAATCCCAGCACTTGGGAGGCAGAGGTAGGAGGATCACCATGAGTTCAAGACCACCCTGAGACTACATAGTGAATTCCAAGTCAGCCTGGACTAGAGTGAACTAGAGTGAAACCCTACCTCAGGAAAAAAAAAAAAAAAAAAGTGGAAGTGATTGTTTTCAAACTAACTGCAAGTCAAGATTATCAAAGTAAGCCAGGTATGGTGGCACAGGCCTTTAAACCCAGCACTTGGGATGCAGAAGTAGGAGGATCTCCATGAGTTTAAGGCCACTCTGAGACTACACAGTGAGTTTCAGGTCAGCCTGTGCTAGAGTAAAACCCTACCTTAAAAAAAAAAAAAGCTGGGCACAGTGGTGCACACCTTTAATCCCAGCACATGGGAGGCAGAGGTAGGAAGAGCGCCATGAGTTCGAGGCCAGCCTGAGAATACAGAGTGAATTCCGGGTCAGCCTGGGCCAGAATGAGACCCTACCTCGAAAAAAACAAAACAAAAAAAAAACAAACAAACAAAAGATATTATCAAAGTATATACCATTCATCCTTTCCTTCCTTTTCTCTTTCATTTACTTTGACTCTTTTGCAACTAAAAAGTCCAGACATGAAAAATGTTTTACATAAGTAAAACTAGATATAATCTTTGCTGTGAAAAAAAGTAAGTTAAAACAAAGAGCAACGCCGGGCGTGGTGGCACACACCTTTAATCCCAGCACTCGGGAGGCAGAGGTAGGAGGATCGCCGAGAGTTCGAGGCCACCCTGAGACTACATAGTTAATTCCAGGTCAGCCTGGACCAGAGTGAAACCCTACCTTGCAGTCTTAAGCCAATGAAATAAATAATCTTATGGTAAGAGTCATCCTAGGGTTGGGGAGATGGCTCAGTAGTTAAAGGCACTTGCTTGCAAAGCATGACAGCCCGTTAGATCCCCCAATACCAATGTAAAAGTCAGACACACAAAGTGGTCCAATGCATCTGGAGTTTATTTGCAGCTCCAAGAGGCCATGGTATGTCCATACTTTCCTCTCCCTCCCTTTCTTTCTCTCTCTCTTTTCTTTCTCTCTTTCTTTTTCTTTTCTTCTTCTTCTTCTTCTTTTTTTTTTTTGTTTTATTTTTCGAGGTAGAGTCTCACTCAAGCCCAGGCTGACCTGGAACTCACTCTGTAGTCTCAGGGTGGCCTTGAACTCATGGTGATCCTCCTACTTCTTCCTCCCAAGTGCTGGGATTAAAGGTGTGCGCCACCATGCCTGGCTCTCTTTCTTTTTCTTTTTTTTTTTTTCTTTCATTTTTAAAAAAGAGACAGAGAGAGAGAGCGCTAGAGAATGGGTGTGCCAGCGGCCTCTCAACTGCTGTGAACGAACTCCAGACACGTGCACCCCCTTGTGGGCAAGTACAACATTGCACCTTTGCATCACTTTTTGCATCTGGCTAAATGTAGGACCTGGAGATTGGAACCAGTGTTCCTAAGCATCGCAGGCAGGTGCCTTAACTGCTAAGCCATCTCTCCAGCCCTTTCTTTTTCTAATAAATAAAAACAAGTTAAAAACAGTCATTCTAAACTAGGCATGGTGGCACATGCCAATAATTCCAGCACTTGGGAGGCAGAGGTAGGATTGCCATAGAGTTTGAGGCCACCTTGAGACTACATATAGTGAGCTCCAGGTCATTCTGGGCTAAAGCAATACCCTACTTCAGAAAACCAACCCCCACCCCAAAAAACTAGTCTTTCTAAGCCTGGCATGGTGCCGCACACCATTAATCCTAGCACTTGGGAGGCAGAGGATCACCAAAAGTTCAAGGCCACCTTGAGACTACATAGAAAATTCCAGGTGAGCCTGGGCTAGAGGGAGACCCTACCTTGAAAAAATCCAAATAAATAAATAAAAACAGTCATTCTGGGCTGGGGAGATGGCTTAGTGATGGCATTTGCCTGCAAAGCCAAAAGACTCAGGCTCAATTCCCCAGGACTCACATAAGCCAAATGCACAAAGGGTACATGCGTGTGGAGTTCATTTGCAGTGGCTGGAGGCCATGGTATGCCCATTCTCTCTCTGTCTGTCTCTCTTCGATCTCTCTCTCTCTGCTTGCAAATAAATAAATACATTTTAAAAAACAGTCATTCTATTCACTTTTTCTGTATGACCCACTTATAAATCTGTCAACAGATAGTTATAAAAATCATTTTGGGGCTGGAGAGATAGCTTGGCGGTTAAGACGCCTGCCTGCGAAGCCTAAGAACGCCCATTCAAATCTCCAGGTCCCACATTTAGCCAGACGCAAAATGTGATGCAAGCGCACAATGTCGTACATGTGCACAGAAGCTGAGGGCCGCTAGCACACCCATTCTCTCTCTCTCAAAAAAAAAATCATGTTGACTTAACTACATGATAAAAGATTGTGACTAACCGAAATTGTTATATAAACTATGGCATACATCATGACAAAACAAAAATAGAAACTCAGTAATTTTCTTCTTTTACTTACTGGTTGCTATACAATGAAGAGAATTTGGCTGGTGCTTAGAACTTAATGCTTCTATGGAAATCACTAGCTGCCCTTCTAGCAATGCTCTCTTTGATATTGTTGTTTGACATTTCCAGTGAATGATCAAATATTTCAAAATCTGAAAAGAGCATAATTCAAATCAATACTAAAGGAGACTTATAACACCCCCTCGAGGCAAGGCTCAGGGAACATTGTGGAAGAGGGGGCAGATAGAATGTAAGAGCCACAGGGTGGGAAGTTATTCTGAGACACAGTCCCCCCCCCACACACACACAGAGACTGACTGGTGCATCCATGATCTCACAGTGAATACGCATAACCTCATTAAGGAATGCTCTCTGTGGAATGGGGGTGGGGTAGAGGGAATATGATCAATCTGTAATATGTCCATATATTAAAGTTTCCAATAAAAATGAAAAACTCTCCACAATCTCCTTTAAAATCATGGTAATAAATTTGTATGACACAGTTAGATTGGTAAGCCAAACACAAAATACTGTTTTCCTGCTTATAAAATGTCAGGTTTACATTTACTTAGAGCATATCATTGTGTCTAAACATAATAGCTAGGGAAGTGACATGAGGAGACAGTGAAATTCAACACAATGCTCAATAAGCCAGGAAATGAAGAAAAAAAACTTCTGAGTAAGTTCATCTAGAAATGAAAATTAATTAAAAAAAATTTTAGTGGCAGTTTGGTTTTGTTTCCTTTTTTCTCCCCAAATAAAAGCCAACATGACAACTATGAAGAAGATGACATCTGATTATGACTCATCTTTACCTTTCATCAAATCAATATCTTTGAGGGTCAGATTAGTATTTATGAGAGCTGGAGGCAAAAGCTTAGGTTGGAATCCCTGCTGTGTCAAATTCTAGTATGTGAGCAAGATACAGAACCACTCTGAACACAGTACCTGGCATGTAGTAAATGCTTAATAGATATTAGCTGTTATTCCTAAGACGTTCACCTAAAGACTTCATACAAATATTTTAAGTAAAATAGGTCTCCAAGGTGTCTGAAAATGTCAGGGTTTTTTGTTGTTGTTTGTTTTTTGGTTGCTATTTTGTTTTGTTGAGTCAGGGTCTTCTAGGTATCCCAGACTGGCCTCCAACTTCTGATCTTTCTGACTCTACCTTCCAAGTGCTGGGATTATGGTACGTGTGTAAAACTCTGGACAGTTATAATAGTCAAATCTTGATGATGAAAGTTAAATATATAATTTCCATTATTATTCATAACAATAAGCCCACTTCCACACTAAGGGACAACAAGAATTATTCTATCCCTTGACCCCTTTTGCCATCTACTCCCTTCTCCTTTTCAAAGGAGATCTGAGTAAGATAATTTGGAAAGATCCTAATTTCTTTTTTTGTTTGTTTGTTTTGTTTTTTGTTTTTTGTTTTTGCAAGGTAGGGTCTCACTCTGGTCCAGGCTGACCTGGAATTAACTATGTAGTCTCAGGGTGGCCTCGAACTCTCGGCGATCCTCCTACCTCTGCCTCCCAAGTGCTGGGATTAAAGGCGTGCGCCACCACGCCCGGCTCTAAGATCCTAATTTCTATCAGAGTCCACGTAGATAGCTTGCAGGCATTTCTAGTCTAACACTTTCATCCCCATATTTTCTGACTTCCTGAGCTCCCTCTGTTCAGATTTTTCCATACTGTCTTTATCCATAATGACAGCAGTTACAAAAAGAACACAGGCCCATGAATGAGTCAGAGCCCTGAGTCCTAGCCTAGGTTCTGTCCTCCTGTCCAATCTAATCCTCCAACTTCCTAGGACTGGAACAAAGACCGCAAGAGGACCAAGAGAACTCTGAGGTGCCTCAGAGCCTGTCCCTTAAACTTAAGAGCTAAGCATCCCATTAAGGTAATGGCTGCCAAATTATGCAGTGGAAGGAACACGCGTGGCGTGGCAGGAGCCTGCTGATCTCTGGAAGTAGACTGGTCTGGGGAGAGCAAAGCCTCTGGCCTCACCCTCTCCATGCCCAGCTCAAGCCCGCACCCCATAGCTGCTGCTCCAAGGGCCTCAGCACAGCAGCACACCTTTCCCACAAGCCAGGACTGCCATCTGGCTCCCCGACTCTCCCAAAAGGGCGCCCATTGCGTTCTTTCCTTCCTGTCAGCATGGGTGGGTGGAAGACGCTGGGGATGAAGGTGGGCAAAGCCCTTGGCGTTGGTTCACGCTTAGCACACGCGAGTTTTCTGGATCTCCGTGAGCTTATCAATAGCGGGGCGTCGTCATCACTTCACGTGTGTGTGGGGGGGGGAACTCCCCAAGAGGATTGACTTGAGAGGACCCACCAAGATGACTTCCGGCGGGCTGGTTCTGTGACCCATCCACGACAGACACCCTAGAATCTTCCTCCTCCTCTCCCCCGCACCTCGTCCACCTCAGGCAGCGCCAGCTCTCTCTCCCTCCCCTCAAACTTCGAGGTCTCCTCACAAAGCCCATCTCCTCAGAGAGGGGTGCCTTTCTCTGTTTCCTCGCGCTTCCCAGCATCACCTCGCAGACGGCCAAGGCCGTTCCCTCCATTCTGCAAGAGGCGCAGCCGCGAGGTGCCGGGGTGAGATCACGACCTCCTCCTCCTCCTCCTCAGCTAGGGTTTCGGTCTAGGGCCGGCGCCCTCGCCCGGCGGCTCGGAGCCTGGCCTTTCCCGCGCCGCCGCGCGTTCGCCCCGCCCCTCGCCCTCCGCGCCTGCGCACTCGGTGACGTCCGCCCCTCCTTCAGGCTGCTGCGGTGGGGGGAGCCGCTCGGGCCAGTTAGCCCGTGGGTGTGGGTGTGGGTGGACAGGTGGCGTATCCCGTGAGAGCCCGCGGGCCGCGGCTGGTCTTGGAGGCGAGCGGGAGAAAAAACCCGGCTGGCTCCTCCCAAGGAGACTTTCCCACGGTCCTGCCGAGACGCAGCCCTTCGCCCTTTTCAAAGCGTTTTGACCGCCCTTGGCATTTTCCAAGGGCCCTTCCCCACCCAGGCCCGGCTGTCTGGTGTGGCATTCCCGAGCTGGCTCTGGACGAGCGAACTGCCTCGCCTTCTGCTGGGGCTACCCTACGTGGACCTGGCTGGACTCCGGTACCCACAATGCAGCAAAGGAAAATATGAGCGGCCAATTAAAACTGAATTTCAGAGAAACAATGATTTCCACCACAACCACCCCTGTATACATATATATCAATGCAGTATTTCGGACAAATGCTAAGAAAATTATTGTGCAACTCTAAACTGGGCGCCCTGTATTTTATCTGGCAACCTGCTCTAAACCTCTCCCGGGCCTATACCAGGAGGAACCTAGGAGCCTCTCTGTCCTGCCAGACCCTTACCCATTTATTATTTTATCTTATTTACTCTGTGTAAATAAACACACACACACACAGATACTTCTGCCACTTTTTGCTTCTGGCTTACATGGGTAGCTGGGGAATTGAACCCAGCCAGGCTGACGGGCTTGACAAGCAAGGGCCTTTAATCGCTGAGCCATCTTTCCCAGGCCACGTTCCCCACTTTTGATTTCACTAAACATGAGACTGACAGAAGCAGCCCTAGGTTCTTCCAAGATCGTCCCCAGCTAGAAGGAAAGGAGGGACAGAAGGAGGGAGGGAGTCCTTCAGGCTCCTTAAACAGACATAGTAGGAGGGGCTTAGGCCCATAACTACTGATATCTGGCAGCTTGTTCCTTGGGCTTCCAAAAGAAGACGCTAGTGAGATTCTTGCCTGGCAACGAGTTGCCCAAGAAGGGTGGAACAGGGTGTTGGCTGCTTTCCTTCAGGGAAAATTCTTCCACCCCAACTCCAAGAAGCCAGGATTTGACAGAACAGGCTGCGGAGCTGGCAGCGTGCCTGCCCAGTACACAATCCTGGTGCTACTCCAAAGGACACATCTAATGGGGCTTGAATCATGCCCTTTTCCAGTCTGCTCAGCCTTTCTAACCCCTCCTCCCCATCTCAGGTGCTCACAGGTAGACATACCAGAGAGGTGGCTTTTATTTCTGGAGAATTAATTTTAGCCATCAGGTTTGATTAGAGTTGGCATTTGGGGAATCATTGAAAGTCTCTCTCCCTTTCACTCCACCCACCCTGGTTCTTTTAAATGTTTCCCATTGAGGGGTTGGAGAGATGGCTTAGCAGTAAAATGCTAAGGACCCCGGTTTGAGGATCGATTCTCCAGTACCCACATAAGCCAGATACACAAGGTGGCGCATGCATCTGGAGTTCATTTGCAGTGGCTGGAGGCCCTGGTGTGCCCATTCTCTCTCTCTCTCCCTCCCTCCCTCTCTCTCTCTCTCTCTGCCCATTTCTGTATCTCTCTCTTTCTCAAATAAATAAAAAAATAAAATATTTAAATATTTCCCATTGAGAGTATCAGCTCAGCAGAAATGTTCCACCTTGAGAATGACATTGGGAATGAGAGGTGGAGGAATAGTTGTCAGTGGCAAAGTGCTTCCAGTTAGCTGGGCATCCTGGCTTCCAGCCCTTCTCCTTAGGATGAGATCTTCAGGGATGAAGGTGCAAGGAAACACCAAAACTACCCTGTAGTTAGGAAAGGCCTAACGGGTAGCCAGGAACAGAGTTTCTTCCCTATGGGATCTAGCATAAGTGAAGGGAGGAAGTCTTTGATAGGAGTTACCACCTTTAGGACTTCCATAGAATTTACCCTTGTAGTCAGTGACGGTTTGATGCAGGCCTGACATTTGATGAGCATTGCCTCTGCTGTGCACTCTTTGCTTTTTCTTATTTAAGTAATCCTCCCCTGTAAAGGAGGTGTTATAGCATAAATGAGGCTCCAAAAAGAGATTGTATGACACTCAGTTTGTAAATGTCAGATCCAGAATCTGAAACAAAAATCTCCTAGCCACCTCTTTCCTATTTCCCAACAGCTACCCAGTGCATCTACCACCTGGATGTGACCTGACTAGATGCCAGGGAGTTCTGTAGGACTGTAGTTCTGGGAACATTCACATTATCATGACATGCCAACCCCTGTGCAAAACCTAAGGAGCCAAGACACTCATACCCTCATCTCCCACAAACTAGGACTTGAATGTACAGCAGCTTCCAGTCTTCTCACTCATCAGTATGTACCCCAATCTGTTTGACTCTCATAAGTAATACACTATTGGATTCCACATTATTAAAACTGTGTTTACACAGTCTTTTTTTAATAGTCAGTGTGTAGAACTTTTATTTATTTTATTTATTTATTTGAGAGAGTGAAAGAGGGAAAGAGGCCGAGAGAGAGAGAGAGAGAATGGGGGCACCAGGGTCTCCAGCCACTGCAAATGAACTCCAGATGCATGTGCCCCCTTGTGCATCTGGCTTATGTGGGTCCTGGGGAATTGAACCGAGGTCCTTTGGCTTTGCAGGCAAATGCCTTAACTGCTAAGCCATCTCTCCAGCCCCCAGACTCTTTTTTTTAAATTCTTTTTTTAATATTTTATTTTTACTTATTTTGTTTATTTTTATTTATTTATTTGAGAGAGAAAGAGGTAGAGAGAGAGAGAGAATGGGCACGTCAGGGCCTCCAGGCACTGCAAACGAACTCCAGATATATATATGTGCCACCTTGTGCATCTGGCTTATGTGGGTCCTGGGGAGTCAAGCCTCGAACCAGGGTCCTTAGGCTTCACAAGCAAGCACTTAACCACTAAGCTATCTCTTCAGGTCCTATTTTTACTTATTTATTTGAGAGAGAGAGAATGGGCATGCCAGGGCCTCCAGCCACAGCAACTGAACACTAGGCACTACAAAGGAACTCCAGACACATGGGCCACTTGTGCATCTAGCTTACATGGGTCCTGGGGAATTTAACCTGGGTTCTTTGGCTTTGCAGGCAAGCACCTTAAATGCTAAACCATCTCTCTAGCCCTACTCAGACTCTTTCCAGAGGGGGATACAATGTTATACTTAGAAGGGACTGTTGAGGGAACTGGAGAGATAGCTCAGAGGTTAAGACGCTTGCTTGAAAAGCCTAATGACCCATATTTGATTCTCCACTACCCACATAAGCCAGATACACTAAGTGGCACATGTGTCTGGTGTTCATTTGCATTGTCAGAAAGCCCTGGTGCACCCTTACTCATTCTCTCTGTTAATCTCATTCTCTCTGTCTCTTTCTCCTATAAATAATGAATAAAATACCCAAAACATTTTTTTAAAAAGAAGGGATTGTTGAGGTGGTCAGTTATCATCAGTAAATTAATAAATGTGAGGCCCAAATAAATTTCTTGACAACAGTGGGGTCAGTTTAGTCAACCAGGTCAGCCTAGTTGCATGTGACTGAGTATTTTCAGTACTGGCCTCTAATGTCTTACTTGCAGTGTCTTCAGGATTCAGTTCTCCTTAATTCTTAGACTGGATAACATACTGATTGTGTTGCAACTTCTCTACCCACTCAGGAATTATATTAAATTTTCATATCCATTTGAATGTTCTGTTTATTCTTTTTTTATATAAATATTTTTATTTATTTGCAAGCAGAGAGACTGGGCCACTGCAAACAAACTCCAGATGCATCACCACTTTGTGATCTGGCTTTACTTGGGTACTGGAGAAGTGAACCTGGCTGCTAGGTTTTGCAGGTAAGCACTTTAACCGCTGAGCCATCTCTCCAGCCCTGTACTATTTATTCTGAGAAGCCCCCTACCTGGCCAATGAAGACCACACCCTAGAAGTCCTAGATTGACTCAAAACCAAAAACCAAGCATTTAAATGGAACCAGAATATCACAGGCAGTGCTACCAGATGAATGGTGACATTTTTAAAACTACTGAGTACTGAGCTGCCTTTTTCTTTTGAATGTGCCCTCTGTGGACATCACTCCTAGTTATTTCTTAGGTCATACCTTATTCTCAGGTTCCCCCAGAGTACTCAAATGATGTCCTTAAGAAATTGACCCTGGGAATTTAGATGGAAAATATCCTTGAGATTTCTCTTATTAGGCTGTTTTTGTTTTTTTAAGTCCATTTGAGGAAACAACCAACTGTTATCACATGAGGCTATTTTTCATACATATAATGAGAAAGGGTTAACCACTGCTCTTGGGTCCTGAGAGAAGTCTGTCCCCCACCAGTTCCCATAACCGGGTTTCCTGAAATGGAGCAAGTCCCAGGTGCCTCTCCACTAATCACATCCTTGCAAATGGGGCCATGAAGCTCAGATTAGCTCATCCCTTCACCTTCTTGAGGCCTTCTCCACCTGGAGCACAGAATCTGGGGCAGCCTCGCCACTGCTTTCCTATTAGGGGTCACACAGGGATGCTCTCACAGAAGGATGTGGGGTTCCAGAGACTATAGTGTTGCTGACTTCTGTGCTATGACATCTGTTCTTTTTAAGACTTGTAGGCAAAGGACAATGCTGAAGTTTACGTAACTATTTTCTTCTTCGCCCCCATTCCCTATGCTTTCTTCCTCTCCTTCTTAAAATGACTGGCTCTGATACTGAGTGGCTTCCTGTTTTTCCTGGCTGAGTCACCCTTTGCATGGTCTCATTTCTCATCTCCCAGTAGCAGGTGCTGGGCCAACCCAGAGATTTCATTCTTTTCCTGTTCATGTCAATTTTTTGCTGTAATAACCTATAAAAATCTATATCACAAAGTGGTTCTACCCTCTATAATTGGCTTTTTTACCTTTTTTGCAAACTGAGATGGCTTTGTCCTTCTGAGAAATGCCCACTGGAAGAGAAGCCTGCTTTGAGATCTAAAGTCTTTGAGGATGGAAACATCTGGGTAATCTGGTTGCATGTGTCCAAGTAAGCTTATTGATCTGAAGGCCAGTCAGTTTTATTTGAAAGACAAGTAGGGGGCTAGAGAGATGGCTCAGCACTTAAGGCACTTGCCTGTGAAGCCCAAGGACTCAGGTTTGATTCTCCAGGTCCCATGTAAGCCAGATGCAGAGGTGCAGTGGCCAGAGGCCCTGGCATGCCCATTCTCACTCTCTCTTTCTCTCTCTCTCTCTGTCTCTAATAAATAAATAAAAATAAATCAGAAAAAAAAAAGAAAGACAAGTAGGGTGATTGAGACAAAAGATTCATCTTCCAGAAGTTTCCAGAGTATTAGCTCTACCAGTTTAGTCTTGGATCAGTCTTTGTATGAGAACTGTATTCTTTTTTCTTTTTCTTTCTTTTCTTTTCTTTTCTTTTTTTTTCCGAGGGAAAGGTCTTACTTTAGTCCAGGCTGACCTGGAATTCACTATGTAATCTCAGGGTGGCCTCAAACTCACAGCGATCCTCCTACCTCTGCCTGCCAAGTGCTGGGATTAAAGGCGTGTGCCACCACGCCCAGTTTGAAAACTGTATTCTTTTTATTTGTATTTTATTTTATTTTTTGGTTTTTCGAGGTAGGGTCTCACTCTGGCCTAGGCTGACCTATAAGTACTGACCAGGAATGCAGGCCCACACACTCTTAAAGCTAGTGATCTGGAACCTTAGTTGAGCTAAATTTTTCACTGACTTTTAAAGTTGATTTGATTTATTTGTTCTAGCTTTGAGTCTTCTCTTTCCCCCAACTCTCATTCTCACCAGTTGAAAAAAGGCCATGGGATCAAAAGTCTAAAAGGGTCAAGGTGTCTAGTTCTTTTCCAATTTTATCATTTACTTTAGGTGTTATGTTCTAATTTTCTACAACTAAAATAGGAAAATTCTCTAAGGACAACAATTAAAATAACATCTATGAAACAATTTGAGTTTTAGTATCTTTCAAAGAGGAAGAAATCTTAGAGGTCATTTAATCCAATATTTCTCAGCCAGAGAAGCAATGTTTGGCCAGGCACAGTAGCTCTAGCCTATCATTCCAGCACTCAGGTGACTGAGGTAAGAGGATCACCATGAATTTGAAGCCAACCTGGGCTAGAGGGATAAAAAAAAAAAAAGAAGAAAGAGAAAAAGAAGCAATGCTTGTTCCAGCTCATTTCTTTCATTCCTCCTTAGCCCTCCTCTCCTTAATGGCCTCTCTCTACTTCCTTCCTCAACCTCTTTCTGGTATCCAAGATAGAGAATAGATCTAGTTTGCATGACTACTTAAGATTGGGAAACACTTGACCTACTTCACCTCCCCATTTCATGCAACTCTCATAAAAAGTTGATATCTAGCTTTTTACTTGAATGTCTTGCATTAGGAAATCTACCACCTCAGACACAACCCATTTTACTTTAGAAGGCAATGGTTTGGTAGAGTGGTTTCATTGTATGAAGCTAACATCTTTTCCCATTCCCTAGCCCTGTATCTTCCACTCATTAGTCCCAGATCTGCTCTTTGAAACCACAGACAATCCATCTAATCCCTTTATAAAGGGGCCTTTGGAATACCCAGGATGGTTATTGTTAACTTGTCACAGTGGTTCAGACCTGGCCTGAATGATTGTATTACAGATGTCCTGTGCTTAGCACACAAGTTGGGTTCCTAAAGCATTGTATAAGCCAAGTTTTGTGTAAATCAATGTATTTTACACATACAGGGACATTGTTTTAAAAAAATCTTGTTATCAGTTTTTTTTTCATAAAATGAAGTGGTTTTTTTTTGTTGTTGTTGTTGTTGTTTGTTTTTAATTGGAAATTGAACCCAGGGTCTCACACATTGGTAGGCAAGTACTCTACTACTTGCTAGACCTTTTTTTACTTTTTATTTTGAGATAAGGTCTCGCTAAGTTGCCCAGGATGATGACCTTGAACTCATTAGGTAGGTTTTGAACTTGTGATCCTTCTTCCACAGCCTCCCAAATATTTGTAATCCCAAAGGATTACAGGCCTAAGAGCCACTTGAAGAATATTTTTAAAAATACCTTAATATTTATTTTATTTATCTGAGAGAGAGACAGAGAGAGAGGAAGAGAGAATAGGCACACCAGGGCCTCTAGCCACTGCAAACAAACTCCAGACACATGTGCCCCCTTGTGCATCTGGCTTACGTGGGTCCTGGAGAATCAAATCTGGGTCCTTAGGCTTTGCAGGCAAACGCCTTAACTGCTAAGCCATCTCTCCAGCCCAAAGAGATGGCTTAGTGGTTAAGGTGTTTGCCTGCAAAACCAAAGGATCCCTGTTCAATTCTCCAGGACCCACGTAAGCCAGATGCACAAGGGGGCACATGCATCTGGAGTTCGTTTGCAGTGGCTGGAGGCCCTGGCGTGCCCATTCTCTGCCTTTCTCTCTCTCAAATAAATAAATAAACAAGGGCTGAGAGATGGCTTAGTGGTTAAGGCATATGCCTACAAAGCCTAAGGACCCCAGTTCAATTCTCTAGGTCCCACATAAGCTAGATGCACATGGTGGCCATGCATCTGGAGTTCATTTGCAGTGGCTCGAGGTCCTAGAGCACCTATTTTCATTCTCTCTCTTTCTGTCTCAAATAAATAAATAAAAATAAAATCTTGGGCCGAGTATGGTGGCACACGCATTTAATCCCAGCACTCGGGAGGCAGAGGTAGGAGGATCACCAAGAGTTCGAGGCCACCCTGAGACTACATAGTGAATTCCAGGTCAGCTTGAGCTAGAGTGAGACCCTACCTCAGAAATCCAAAAAATAACAATAATAATAATAAAATCTTTTTTAAAATAAATAAATTTTATAATTTTTAAAGTCTCAAGCCAGGAGCAGTGATGCATCCTTCAAATCCTAATGCTCCAGAAGTTGAGGCAGAAGTATCACCAAGTTCAAGGCCAGCCTGAGCTATAGAGTGTGACTCCATCTCAAAAGAATAAAACAAAAATGGGCTGGTTGGGCCGGAGCGATGGCTTAGCAGTTAAGGCGCCTGCCTGCTAAACCTAAGAACGCTGGTTCCAATCTCCAGCGGGTCCAATCTCCAGGTCCCACGTTTAGCCAGATGCAAAGTGACGCAAGGGCACAATCCCGCACTTGCCCACAAGGAGGCACACGCATCTGGATTTTGTTCACAGCAGCTGAGAGACTGCTGGCACACCCATCTCTATCTGTCTCCCTCTCCCTCTCTGTCTGTCTCTCTCTCTCTCTCTGTCTGTCTCTCTCCAAAACTAAATAAACAAATAAATAAAATGGGCTGGTTGGCCTGGAGAGATGGCTTGTGGTGTTTGCCCGCAAAGCCAAAGGACCCCAGTTTGATTCCCCAGTACCCACGTAAGCCAGATGCACAAGTACATGAGTCTGGAGTTCATCTGCAGTGGCTAGAGGCCCTGATGTGCCCATTCTCTATCTGCCTCTTTTTCTCTCACTCTCTTTCAAATAAGTAAAAAAAAAAAAAAAAAAAAAAAAAAATTTTAAGGCTGGCAGCACTCGGGAGGCAGAGGTAGGAGGATTGCAGTGAGTTCAAGGTCACCCAGGTCAGCCTGGGCCAGAGTGAAACCCTACCTTGAAAAGCTTTTGAAGCCTGTAGGCCTGGATCCAATACCCCAGTACCCACATAAAAAGCCAGATGTACAAAATGGAGTATGCATCTGGAGTTCATTTTCAGTGGCAAGAGGCCCTGGCACACCCATACTCATTCTCTCTTTCTCTCTAATAAATACAATTTTAAAAAGAATAAAAAGTTGATGAGAAAAAAAAATTGATTAGCAAACATCTCCCCCATTAACTTTTTTTTTTTTAATTTTTTGATTTTTCTCAAGGTAGGGTCTCGCTCTAGCCCAGGCTGACCTGGAACTCATTCTGTAGTTCCAGGCTGGCCACAAACTCATGGTGATCCTCCTACCCCAGCCTCCCAAGTACTGGTATTAAAGGCATGCACACTACTACTGGCTAACCTTTAATAATAATCTAATTTTCATACATTACCTATAAAAATAAAGGCGAAATTTGCCTATATGTAAAACATGTAAACTAATAGCTAGCATTCATTGAGCTCTTATCTGGTACCTGGTGTCTCACATCTGATATGCATTATTTAATTTCTCACTACAACTTCATCCTGTAAAATTATCCTTTAATTATTTTCAAATGAGGAAACCAGGCTTCGAGACATTAATTACCTTGTCCAAGGTCATTCAATTAGAAAGTGATAGGCCAGAGTTCAAGCAAGGTCATAAGAGGCCAAAGTCTGGTGTTCTTACCATCAGGAAGCTTCAGATGCTAGTCATCGTTGAAATGACAAGGTATATCACAACACAAGTAAATCAAACTATGATAGAGAAAACTGACCTAAAGTGTCTACAGCTTCAAAGATGTACACAAAACCTAATCTTTTGGGATTGTGGCCTTGTAGGTTTCCCAGCTCACATTTTCCAGTACAGCTTGTTCAAGAACCTCTGTTTGTGATTTCCCCTCAGTTTGTGAATATTAAACAGTCACACAAATCTTGTTCCAGGTGTATGACTGCGAAAAGATACTTTTCCCCAGGGTCTGTCTACATCTAGGGATTATTGACACGAGTTTCTTTCTTAGAAGAAATAAATGGTTCATTATTGACGGGTAAGATCCAAGTTATCGAGAATCACAGTTGATTTCAGCCTGCTCCTAGATGGGTCAGGATCGTTCAAATGTGCTGTTTTTAGTGACATTTAAGTTTTCAAGTTAAAAATAGCTCGAGAGGAATAAGCCATAATAAGTAAGTGCTGTTGTGAATCCAATCTGGACAAAGATAAATGGGTGTACTATCTCTATGTCCTCAAATCAGGCTCCGTTTCCCCATCTAGTCAGTACCAGCATGCATTCAGAATATTGCTCAGATCAGAACACAGCCCTTGGGGTTCCCAGGACCCCACCCTTTTCTACACTGTCTAGGAGGCACAATGTGGGACTTTTTTCAGTCCTCCCTGCCCCATTGCAACCGTCCCCACCTATCAGAATGCCCCTATTTGTCTAAAAACATTACCTACAGCATCTGCAGATTTCTGCTTTCAAACAAATGCTGATACTTTGCAAATCATGTCCCAAGCTAGCTAAGACCAAGCTGGAATCCTCGTCTGCATCAGTTACAGGAAATCACACCAGATCTCATAAGATGCCCAGCACCTCTTGCATGACCACCTTTCTAACCTTCCCTTGGGCTGCAGGCTTGTTTAAACTATAAGTCTCGGGCTGGAGATATGGCTTAGCGGTTAAGGTGCTTGCCTGCAAAGCCAACGGATCCCAGTTCCATTCTCCAGGACCCATGTAAGCCAGATGCACAAGGGGGCACATGTATCTGGAGTTCATTCGCAGTGGCTAGAGGACCTGGTATGCCCATTCCCTCTCTCTCTCTCTCTCTCTCTCTCTCTCTCTCTCTCTCTCTGCCTCTTTCTCTCAAATAAATAAATAAATAAATAAATAAATAAATAAATAAATAATGTCTTTAAAAATAATTTTAAAAAACTGCAAGTCTAATTTTATTTCTCAGTTCCCATTTTCTTTCTTTTCTTCCTTCCTTCCTTCCTTCCTTCCTTCCTTCCTTCCTTCCTTCCTTCCTTTCTTTTTCTTTTTTTTTTTGTTTTGTTTTTCGATCTCACTCTAGCTCAGGCTAACCTGGAATTACTATGTAGTTTCAGGGTGGCCTTGAGCTCATAACGATCCTCCTACCTCTGCCTCCAGAGTGCTGGAATTAAAGGTGTATGCCACCACGCCTGGTTAAATTTTATTATTATTATTTATTTGAGAGGGAGGAAGAAGCAGATAGAGTGAGAATGGGCACACCAGGGCCTCCAGATGCATGTGCCACTTTGTGCATCTAGCTTATGTGGGTACTGGGAAATTGAACCTGGGTCCTTAGCCTTCACAGGCAAACACCTTAACCGCTAAACCATCTCTCCAGCCCTCAACTCCCATTTTCTACTGATGGAAGAAAAAAATAATAAATTTCACCAATTGAAGACAACTCAATCACTCTTAAATTTTAAACTCAGTCTCTTGGGATTTTCATCCCAGTCCCTTTTTTATGATGCTCTAATTGAAAGGTTATGTATCATTCTGACATCAAGGAAGAAACATTAAGGGATCATCTTCAGTCCTTCTTGTCTGATTGACAAAATGTGGCTCCCTTCATTTCAATCTTGGCCATTGGATTCTTTTTTAAAATTTTTTTAATTTTATTTATTTATTAGAGACAGAGAGAGGAGGGAGAGAGAGAATGGGGCCAGGCGTGGTGGCACACGCCTTTAATCCCAGCACTCGGGAGGCAGAGGTAGGAGGATTGCCATGAGTTCTAGGCCACCCTGAGACTACATAGTTAATTCCCAGGTCAGCCTGGGCCAGAGTGAGACCCTACCTTGAAAAACCAAAAGAGAGAGAGAGCGCGAAAGAATGGGCATGCCAGGGACTCTAGCCACTGCAAACGAACTCCAGATGTATGTGCCACCTTGTGCATCTGGCTTACATGGGACCTGGAGAACTGAACCTGGGTCCTTAGGCTTCTTGGGCAAGCGCCTTAACTGCTAAGCCATCTCTTCAGCCCACTGGCCATTAGATTCTATGGCGACTGTATCTTCAGTAGAGTTCCCTGGCAGGTGGCATCTATGATTTTGGTATAGCTGAAGCACAAGTGGTTTCTACCTCAGCTCTTCTTGCTGCCACTGAGTCTCCATCTGTGCCCCAGTTGGACCATTCACCTCCCTGCCTCTCTAGGATTCTCACCCCCTCCCACTCCATAGGCACCCTGGGTTTTAGTGTCCAGCACATGCCTCTCTATTATCTCTCCTGCTTTTCTATTTTCTTTTTCTGTTCCTCCCCTCCCTCCCTTTCTTTCTAATGGGCACCAAGAAACTTTTGAGACTTCCTCCAAATATTAAGAGATTGGCACTAAAGGGGTGAGATGGCAATGAGGGGAGTAGTTTGGGGAGATCTCAGACCTGCTTTGCCTACACAGATGACAATGCTACTTCTCACTCTGTGACAGTTGCCCCTTGATGAGGTACTTTGAAAGGGTGTGTGTCTTCTTAGAGTTCAGGAATGAAATAGAGCCTAAGCCTTTTTGATCAACTACTATTTGGCAGTGTGGACACAGACCAGAGCTCCAGGAGTATCTAAAGTCTCTTGCTCTCCTGTCTCCATCCTTTTCAATTCCTTTTTAATCCCAGAATAGATTATATTTTATGTATGGAAGGGAAACCCACATGTCCTTTCTTTCTTTTCTTTTCTTTTCTTTTTTTAAGATTTCTTTTTATTTATTTATTTATTTGAGACAGAGAGAGGGAGATAGAGAGTGAGAATGGACGCGCCAGGGCCTCTAGCCACTGCAAACAACCTCCAGTCGTATGCGTCACCCTGTGCATCTGGCTTACATGGGACCTGGAGAATCGAACCTGGATCCTTAGGTTTTGCAGACATGCACCTTAACCACTAAGCCATCTCTCCAGCCTCCACATGTCCTTTCTAATGCAACAGATGATGGTATGTTCTCTAAACTTCAGGCTTACATTTCTATCTATCTCTTGATATTTAAAAGGAAACTCCAGGAGAAAAATTAAAAATCTGTCTCAAGCACTTGGCTCTTACAACTGAAAAATTGAAGTTTTCAAGAACATTATTCATGCTATAGGTTTGATTTTTATTTTGAGACAAACTCCAAAGCTCAAGCAATCCTCCTGTCTCAACCTCCTGAGTAACTGAAACTATAGGGATGCCTAGCTCTGGTATAGGTTTTTGTTTTTGTTTTTGTTTTTTGAAGCAGGGTCTCACTCTAATTCAAGCTGACCTGGAACTCACTCTGTAGCCCAGGCTGGCCTTGAACTCACAGTGATCCTCCCACTACCGCCTCCAGATTGCTCACCATACCCAACTTCTGGCATAAGTTTTATTTGTTTTTGTTTTGTTGTTGTTGTTGTTGTTGTTGTTTGTTTTTTGTTTTTTTTTTTTTTTTTTTTTGTTTTTGAGGTAGGGTCTCACTCTAGCTCAGGCTGACCTGGAAATTAACTATGTAGTCTCAGGGTGGCCTCGAACTCACAGTGATGCTCCTACCTCTGCCTCCCGAGTGCTGGGATTAAAGGCGTGCACCACCACGCCCGGCTTATTTGGGTTTTTTGTTTTGTTTTTTTGAGGTAGGGTCTCACTCTAGCTCAGGCTGACCTGGAATTCACCATGTAGTCTCAGGGTGGCCTCGAACTCATGGTGATCCTTCTACCTCTGCCTTCCGAGTGCTGGGATTAAAGGCATGCACCACCACACCCAGCTTCTGGCATAGTCATAGATTTTAAAAGACCTGATTAAGAGTTAAAAAGTCAGGAATTTAACTCAGATCTCTGTGCAGAAGGCAGTATGGTAAAGCAGAAGGCTTTACAGCTCTTGCTGCTGTTTACATGAGAGAAGACCGATGTATCAGTTACTTTTTCATTGCTGAGACAAAATACCCAACCAAAAGCAACTTAGGAAGGACAGGTTTATGTTGGTTCACAGTTCTGAGAGAAAGTACATCATGGTGCAGAAAGCATGGCAGGAGCAGGAAACCAGAGTCACATTGTCACATCAGCCAGGAGGAGGTACAGAGAGATGAACACTGAATGCTCAGCTCGCTTTCTCCTTTTAAAAATATTTTATTTAGGGCTGGAGAGATAGCTTAGGGGTTAAGGCACATGTCTGTGAAGCCTAAAGACCCAGGTTTGATTCTTCAGGTCCCATGTAAGCCAGATGCACATGGTGGCACATGCATCTGGAGTTTTGTTTGCAGTGGCTAGAGGCCTTGGCATGCTCATTCTCACTCTCAAATAAATAAATAAATAAATAAATAAATCTTTAGAAAATATTTTACTTATTTATTTATTTGCAAGAAAGAGGCAGATAGCTAGAGAGAGAGAATGGGCACACCAGTGGTAGAGCACTTTCCTAGTGTGTATGAGTCCCTGGGTTCCATTCCTAGCACTGATAAATAAATAAATAGGGAGGAGAAAATAGTTGGATATGAAAACATCTAGTTGTATGTATATGCATTAAATCCTCTCCCAAAGTCTTTTCTGTCATTCATTAATTTATTGAACAGATAGCTGTGCCTACTTTGCTTGGGCTTGAACTAGAAAATAAATGTATTCTGTTCCTCATGGAGCTCACAGCTCAAAAGAGAACATGACCAGTGACGATTTAGTATGGAGTGT
Organism: Orientallactaga sibirica; assembly: GCA_036365145.1. NCBI lineage: Eukaryota > Metazoa > Chordata > Mammalia > Rodentia > Dipodidae > Orientallactaga > Orientallactaga sibirica. The sequence continues at coordinate 5,667,245 of JAEOAD010000042.1, read as the reverse complement.
TGGATAGCACACTCCTGTAACCCTCGTTCTTTGGGAGGCTGAGGAAGGAGGATCACTATTTTTTGTTGTGTTTTGTTTTTTTTTGTTTGTTTGTTTGTTTTGTTTTTCGAGGTAGGGTTTCACTCTAGCTCAGGCTGACCTGGAATTCACTATGTAGTCTCAGGGTGGCCTGGAACTCTTGGTGATCCTCCTACCTCTGCCTCCCGAGTGCTGGGATTAAAGGTGTGCACCACCACGCCCTGCAATTTATCTATTTATTTATTTATTTATTTATTTATTTATTTATTTATTTATTCATTTATTTATTGGAGAGAGAGAATGGTTGCACCAGGGCCTCCAGCTACTGCAAACTCCAAATGCATGTGCTACCATGTGCATCTGGCTTACACAGGTCCTGGGGAATTGAACCTGGGTGCTTTGGCTTTGCAGGCAAGTGCCTTAACTGCCAAGCCATCTCTTCAGCCCATGAGGGTCACAAATTTGCATTCAGTCTGAACTACATGGTGAGTTTCAGCCCAGCCTGGGCTATATACCAAAATCCTGACTCAACCAAAACAAACAAACAAAAACCTAGCTTTTTTTTTCAGCTTTAAAAAATATTTTTTTTATTTATTAGAGAAAGAAAGAGAGAATGGGTATACCAGGGCCTCTAGCCACTACAAATGAACTCCAGATGCATGCGCCACTTTGTGCATCTGGCTTACCTGGGCACTGGGGAGTCAAACCTGGGTCCTTAGGCTTCACAGGCAAGCGCCTTAATTGCTAAGCCATCTCTCCAGCCCAGTTTTTGAGATAGTCTCCTACAACTCAGACTGGCCTCAAACTTGCTATGTAGCCAAGCATGGCATGGAACCTCCTGTTTCCACCTTCCAAGTACTGAGAGTACAAGGTGTGTGCCACTAGGCCTAAGGATAACATGTTCAAAGTTCCACACACATGAGATGACTCCCAGAGGTTCATTATGTCTAGGACATCAAGTACCAAGGAAAGAGGGGTGAGACGAGGCTGAAGAGTGACAAAAGGCAGGTAAACTTTAAGAACTTTGGATCCATCCCAAGCCCAGTGTGCATGTCCTGAAGGGTTTTCAGCAGATGAGGGGTCTTTCATAGTGGTAGATTAGAGATACCACTCACGATGTCCAGTGGATAATAAGATGGCTCAGAGAGGAGCTATTAGAATAAGGAAAAGCCTAGACAAAATACCACCACCATCAAAAAACAACACTAACTGGTAAACAGAATCCTCAAAAGAAACAGAAGGAGGGGCCAGAGAAGTTGAAAGAAACCTAAGAGAATGTGACAACTTGAAACCAAAAGAAAAAACTTCCAGCAGGAAGGCATAATTAGTCACTGCTGTCAAAAAGAACAGTAAGATAGCAGTTAGAACAACTGGACTTAGCAAGAGAGCCATTGACAACCTTGCTGGAAGCATGTTGACTGGAATGAAAAATATATTGTGTTAAATGGAGTCAATCACATCAAAGCACGCCTCTCTCCTTCAATGACTGTCTCTACACTGGCACCTTTCTAATGGATATCCTGTATGCAGATATCCCCTTGATGCCCATATATAATTGACTGCTTAGTATCTCTCCACTGACTCAAAGATACCTCAAACTCAGGTTCCAAAACCAGTTGTCTCCCCACCCAGACCTGGCCATTCCGCAGTATTCCTCATTTAAGCAGATGGCACCTCCCTCCTTCCACTTGCTCAATCTATCTTTGGCAAGCTTTACTACCCCTATATCTAAGCCATCTCATCCACATCTTGTCATTTTTTGCTACCTATGCACTTCTGTCTGAATTGCCAGCACACATCTGAATCCCAGTTACTATCTTCTCTCACCTGCACCACAGTGGTAGCCTCAAAACTGGCTTTTTTTTTTTTTATTTGTTTATTTATTTGAGAGAGAGATACAGAAATAGGCAGAGGGAGAGAGAGAGAGAGAGAGAGAGAGAGAGCACATCTTTACTCCAGATGCATGCACCCCCTTGTGCATCTGGCTTGGGAGGCAGAGGGGTCCTTAGGCTTCATAGGCAGGAGGATTGCTGTGGCTTTTGAGGCCAGCCTGAGCACTTGGGAGGCAGAGTGAGGATTGCTGTGAGTTTGAGGCCAGCCTGAGAGCTGTGAATTCCAGTGAGACAGAGCTGGAGTGAGACTCAAAAACAAAAACAAAAACAAAAACAAACAAAAAAAAAAAAACCAAAAAAAAAAAAGCTGGCTTTTCATGTCCACTTGGATATTGCTTCCACTTCCTTCCCACACACCATCTAATCTTTTTTGAAATAGAAAGTCAAAGTCAAACATGTACTTCTTTGCTTCACCTCTTCAGTAGCTCCCTAGGGTGCAAACCAAATTTTTTAAATGGTATATAAAGTTCTAGTTAAAAATCTCGCTCTACATATGTATGTTGCAAGACATTTGACCTTCCATTAAAAAAAATAACATAATAGGGCTGGAGAGATGGCTTAGTGGTTAAGGCACTTGCCTGTGAAGCCTAAGGACCCAGGTTCAATTCTCCATGTCCCACATAAGCCAGATGCACATGTGTCTGGAGTTCATTTGCAGTGGCTAGAGGCCCTAGCCTGCCCATTCTCACTCTCTCTTTCTGTCTCTGTCTTAAATAAATAAATAAATAAATAAATAAATAAATAAATAAATTTTTTAAAAATCAGAGAAAAGGGCTGAAGAGCTGGTTTAGTGGTTAAGGCACCTGCCTGCGAAGCCTAAGAACGCTTGTTCAAATCTCCAGGTCCCACATTTAGCCAGATGCAAGCACTCAATGTTGCACATGCACGCAAGGGGGCGCACGTGTCTGGAGTTCATTCACAGCGCCTGAAAAGGCCCTGGCGCGCCCATTCTCTCTCTGCCTCTTCCTCTCTCTCTCTCTCCAAAAAAAAAAAAAAAATCAGAGAAAAAATTTTTAAAACAGCCAGGAGTGGTGGTGTATGCCTTTAATCCCAGCACTCAGGAGGCAGAGGTAGGAGGATCACCGTGAGTTCAACCACCCTGAGATTACATAGTGAATTCCAGGTCAGCCTGAGCTAGAGTGAGACCCTACCTCAAAAAACCAAAAATAAGAGCTGGAGAGATGGCTTAGCGGCTAAGGCGCCTGCCTGCTAAGCCTAAGAATGCTGGTTCCAATGTCCAGTGGTTCCAATGTCCAGCGGTTCCAATCTCCAGGTCCCATGTTTAGCCAGATGCAAAGTGAGGCAAGGGCGCACACATCTGAATTTTGTTCACAGCAGCTGAGAGACTGCTGGCACGCCCATTTCTGTCTCCCTCTCCCTCTCTGTCTCTCTCTCTCTCTCTCTCTATAAAAATTTTTAAAAAGCAAAAATAAAATAAAATAATAAAATAAAATAAAATAAAATAAAATGAAAAATCCAAGCTGGGTGTGGTTGGCACATGTCTTTAATCCCAGCACTCGGGAGGCAGAGATAGGAGGATCACCATGAGTTTGAGGCCATCCTGAGACTACATAGTGAATTCTAGGTCAACCTGAGCTAGAGACCTTACCTTCAAAAACAAAAACAAAAACATAACAAACAAACAAAAAACTCTACAACAACAACAACAAAAATTTCAACCCTATATTTGCTGCACAAGCATGAGGATCTAAGTTTGATTCCCAGCATTCATGAAAAAAAAAATTGTGGTGGTGCATGGTTTTAATCTGAGCACTCAGGAGGCTGAAATAGAAGGATCACCATGAGTTTGAGACCAGCTTGGGACTACAGAGTGAGTTCTAGATCAGCCTGGGCTAGAGTGAGACCCTACCTCAAAAACAAAAAATAGGGCTGGAGAGATGACTTAGCAGTTAAATGCTTGCCTGTGAAGCCTAAGGACCCCAGGTTTGAGGCTCAATTCTCCAAGACCCACGTAAGCCAGATGCACAAGGGGGCACACACATCTGGAGTTCGTTTACAGTGGCTGGAGGCCCTGGCACGCCTATTCTCTCTCTCTCTCTACCTGCCTATTTTTGTATCTCTCTCTCTCAAATAAATAAATAATAAAATATTAAACAAACAAATAATAATAAAATAAAGCCAGATGTGGTGGCACACACCTCTAATACCAGCTCGAGAGGCAGAGGTAGGAGGATTGCCATGAGTTTGAGGCCACCCTGAGACTACATGGTGAATTCCAGATCAGCCTGGGCTAGAGTGAGACCCTACCTCAAAAAACAAAAACAAAAAAAACATAAAATAAAACATAAAAAATAAGGTGGGCATGGCCACACATGCCTATAATCCAAGCACTGAGCTGGGCGGAGACAGGAGGATCACTGGGGCTCCCTGTGTAGCTAGTAAAGCTGAAAAGCAGAGAGCTCCAGGTTCAGCGAGAGACTCTGTCTCAAAGAAACAAGACAGAATGTGACAGAGGAGGACACTCAGTGTCCTCCTCTGGTCATTACACACATGCACACTAGGCAGGTACATATGCACACATATATGCACACACTATATACACCAAAGGGGGAAAAATATCCCAGCTCTATTCCTTCCCCATTCAGTGATCTCGCATTATGATATTTAGTATCCAGTCAATGTCTCCACTTAATACTTAATACTTATCTCTCCAAGTTGTAATAAGAATTAAATGTTAGTTGGGCATGGTGGCATACACCTTTAATTCCTGCACTTGTAAGGCAGATGTAGGAGAATCACTGTGAGTTTGAGGCCAGCCTGAGACTATATAGTGAAGTCCAGGTCAGCCTGGGCTATGATGAGACCCTACCTGGAAAATGCAAAATAAATAAATAAATAAATTAATTAATTAATTAATTAATTTTAAAAAAATGTGCTAGGCATGCACCCAGGAGGCAAAAGCAGGTGAATCACTGTAAGTTCAAGGCTAGCTTGTGATGTAAAGTATGAGGGTTAAGCACTCAGGATGTAGCTCAATGTAGACTATTTGCCTAGCATGCACAAGACCATGGGCTCAATCCCTGGCACACAACAGTAAAGGCAATATGTGCAGGGCATCAGGGTTTCTTTTCTTTTTTAAGATATTTATTTATTTATTTATTTATTTATTTATTTATTTATTTATTTATTTATTTATTTGAGACAGAGAGGGAAAAGAGTGAGAATGGGTGTGCCAGGGCCTCTAGCCACTGCAAACAAACTCCAGATGTATTTTTTACCATGTGCATCTGGCTTACATGGGACTTGGAGAATCAAACCTGGGTCCTTAAGCTTCACAAGCATGCGCCTTAACTGCTAAACCATCTCTCCAGCCCAGGGTTTTTTTTTTTTTAATACTTTTTTAAAAAATAAATAAATGTTTAATTTTTATTTATTTATTTGAGAGAGGGAGAGAGAGAATAGGCATGCCAGGGCCTCCAGCCACTGCAAATGAACTCCAGATGCATGCGCCCCCTTGTGCATCTGGCTTATGTGGGTTCTGGGGAATCAAACCAGGGTCCTTTGGCTTTGCAGGCAAATGCCTTAACCACTAACCTATCTCTCCAGCCGAAGGGGTTTCTTTTTTTAATAATTTAAAAATTATATTATTTACTTGAGCTGGGTGTGGTGGCACAGGCCTTTAATCCCAGCACTTAGGAGGCAGAGGTAGGAGGGTTGTCATGAGTTTAATAAATATTTATTTGAGAGAGAGATTGAGCATGGGTGTGCCAGGACCTCTTGCCACTGCAAACGACCTCCCAGATGCATGCAGCACTTGGTGCATCTGGCTTTATGTGGGCACTAGGAAATCAAACTCAGACTGGCAGGCTTTGCAAGCAAGTGCTTTTAACCACTGACCCCACCTCGTGAGCCCAGGTTTCTTATTTTCTTAAGCTGGCAAATACTTGAGCATGTTTAAATGCTCACCAGAAGGAGTGAGGGCCATGAGGGTGTGGGAGGGGATGAGATTAGAGCAGAAGACAGAAGAATCAGTCTCAGGTGGAAGAAGGGACACATACTCTCCCATGGTACAGAAACAGCCGAGAATTCATCTACGTCTCTGGGTTTGGCGGTAGAGCTAAGACCTTTCCATGAGTCACAGTTAACCTAAGCAGCAAATCTAGGTTCTCTGATCAGCTCAGCATACTTGGATATCATTCCATTCACTTTCACAACTCACAGAAAAGGAAGCAGTGATTTTCTTCGTCATTGACTGTACTGATTCACTAGAGAGCAAAATAACAGGTTTCCAAAGCAACCCAGTCGCAGAGCTGAGACAAGTGATCTCAGTGTTCCCTCTACTGAGCATGCTTCCTTTCCAAATTGGGAACCGAACAGCAAAGTAAGAATATGGTAAAATAAAAATGGCTGACACTGATTGAGTACTTATTATGGGCTGGACACTGTTACAGCACTTTACCTCCTGCAATAATTCATTTGATCATATATATATTTTACAAGCAGAGAGAGAATCGCGGGCGGGGGAGAGAATGGGTGTGCCAGGGCCTCTAGCCACTACAATATAACTACTCCATTTTGTGCATCTGGCTTTACGTGGGTAACAGGGAATTAAACCCAGGTCATTAGGCTTTGCAGACTAGTGCCTTAACCTCTCAGCCTCCATCTCTCCAGCCCCCAACTTTTGATTATTCTGCCATACTCTCTCTCTGAACAGATAGGAATTGGCAAACCTGGAGTCCCTGCCATGAGGTAATTCTGTGAACTTAGACTTTCGCTTAAATGCCTATCATTTTGCTCATCATTAAAATAAGAATGAAAATTCAAATGCTTACCTTAGAAGGCTTTTTAAAGGATTATGAAATGCTGAAAATGGAAAATGACTCTACAAAATCTATTATTATGCTAATCACAAGACCTAACATCCTTGACTTCTAATTGGGTCACAGACTACCAGGCTGTCATTGAGACCCTCAGTTCCCATAACCAGGAAGCAACAGCAGCTGGATGGTTCCAATTCCTTTGGCTAATTCTCATCCTATCAATTTCAATGTCCTTGGTCAAGTTTCTACAATGACCATCATGCACACCTTGGTCTCCTTCCTGAATATTCCAACACACACTCTTACCTTGGAGACAGTGCAGCTTATGCCTACACTTCTGTGATTCCATTGCTTTAAGGAATGACTGTTTAAAACAATCATAACATCCTGAATTACAACTAATAGTAAAGTGTACTAGTAAAGGCCAAATTCCAATTTAGTGGTAGAATCTGATATCAGACCTAGGAGTGAACTTCAGGATAGTCTGGCGCAACTCTCCAACCCATTTTATAGTCTAGGAAAACCAAGGCTAGGTGAATGATACAACTATTTGGGAGCAGTAACAACATTCTGTTTTACCTTGCAAATGTTTTCAAGTACATTTAACACAAGTGATTTCACTTTGTCAAAATCATATCTGAGCCGGGCGTGGTGGCCCACGCCTTTAATCCCAGCACTCGGGAAGCAGAGGCAGGAGGATCGCCGTGAATTCAAAGCCACCCTGAGACTACATAGTTAATTCCAGGTCAGCCTGGGCCAGAGTGAGACCCTAACTCGAAAAACCAAAAACAAAAAAAAATCATATCTGAAAAGTAGCTCAATTACTTTTATTTGTTTCAGTTATGCACGCTGTTTCAAACAAACAAACAAAAAAAAAACAGGCTGGGGAAATGGCTTAGAGTTAAGGTTCTTGTTTGTGAAGCCTAAGGACCCAGGTTCGATTCCCCAGTACCCATGTAAGCCAGATGCATAAGGTGGTGCATGTGTCTGGAGTTTGTTTGCAGTGGCTAGAGGCCCTGGCTCACTTATTCTGTGTGTTGCTCTTAAATAAATTAGTAACAAATTAATTTAAAAAAGCAAAATCCTAAAATTCAGTTACCAACAAAGCCAATAATTCACCCGAAAGAACATTCTTTGGATTGCCCTTACTTGGTCATTTCCAATGTTCCCCAGGTAGGAAAAGGGCCTACCTGTCTCTTTATCGACTGCAGATAACATAAAGCCTCCATACAAAGCCCATCATGCTATTACTGGTTCCTCTCCGAGCTTAGCTCTCTAGTCTGGAAGAACAGTACTTTCAGAGCTGGAGTGGGGGTGGGAGTGTCACATGACATAACACACTTTTAGCACCCACTGCTAGCACCCACTCTGCGTTTGCTCTGATTTGGGCATAATTCCTTCCTCTCCTAAGCAGATAGCTGTTCACCTTAGACCACTCAGCCGCTAATACACCAAGAAGAAACTCAGCAGTGCCAGGCCTAGAAATGTCCATCCCCGCCCCCAAGCCCCTAAAGACAGCGACAAGGCCAGAATTTTCCTGGTTGATAAATGAGAGGAGCTGAGGAGCCGCTGTGATGACGGTTCCGAGAATCTGATTTGTGTGAAGGCGAATCTCCAGAAGCACCATGGAGATGCTTTTGGAAAGCGGGCCAGCCTACCTGCCAGAAGGAGGACGAGAGAAAGGGGGCATGGCAGAGAGAAACGCTTAAGGGAGATGGCCTGGAGGTGCCCAGAGAGGAACATTTGAAAAGGAAGTAAAGGCCGCATCTCCGGAAACCTCAGGGGTGAGTGACATTAAAAGGATTGCGCATCCTGGGAATACGGATTTCGGACCGAAAGCGCAAAATAGGGACAAAGGTGGGGTGTCCAGACTGGGAAGCCTGGGCCCTGTAACTTGGAGGGGGGAGTACTACCCAGACGCCAAAAGGGCATGATGCGAGGCTGGTGAGGATGGGAAGGGGGGGTGTCAAGCGGGACACCCACGCGGAAGGCGGCGGGGGGTCAGGGGCCGGCCAAAGAGCGCCAAGGAGGCGCGTTCGCCCTGGGGAAGGTCAACGACCCCCAGCGGAGGAGCCACGGGGAGAAGGAAGAGGGGCCGCCGTTGCCATGGCACCGGGCGAGGAGGGGGGTAACTTGGGCCCCGCCCCGAGCCCCCGTGGGGCCGCGGGCTCCAGATGGTCCCGGGCCTCCCGCGGGAGCCGGCGGCCTACGGCAGGGGGAGGCTATTGTCCTCCTTCCGCGGCGCCGCAGTCCCGCCGCTCGCGCCCGCGCGTCGCCGCCACGCGCCCCGCCGCCGCCGGCCCCGCGCGCCCCCCGCGCCGCTCGCGCCCCGTGACAGCGCCCGCCCGCCAGCCGTGCGCCCCGCGGCCGCCCTGTCACCGCCGCCGGCAACTGCCCCTCGCGGCCGGGCTGTGGAAGCGGCGACCACCGGTGCGCCCTCGCCCGCCCCGCCCGCTTCGCTAGCGCTCCGCACCCAGGTAGGTGCCGCCGGCGCCCCGGCCCGCTTTGTCCGGACCGGCGGGGCGGCGCGCTTTGTGCAACCGCGTGCAGACGGCGGGGTCCGGGATCAGGGTCCCAGTTGGTCTCGGGGTTGCCGGGGGCGGGGAGGGGGTCAGGTAGGGAAAGAGGAGGGAAGATGAGGTGCCTGGCCCTCATCCCCGCCGGGTGCGGGGGAACGGGATGCAGAGTCATGTGCCAAGCCAGTGAGGTGGGGGGAGGGCGGGGGTCGAGGTGTGGGGCACGCGGGTCTTTCTGGTGCGGAGAGAAGAGTCTGGAAGAGTTGAGGCTGACATGCCGGTTGGATGGATGGGGGGGTGGTCAGGGCACCAAGCGTGTCTGACAGCGCCGGCTGTCGGCGCGGCCGCGCTTCCACCCGCCGACCCGCCGGCGCCGGTCGCGAGGCTGGAGACGCGCTCTGCCCCGCGTCTGCGAGCGCTTGTCTCCCGGCTCCCTCCCTCCGGCTCCGCAGCGTGTCGGCGGCTCGCAGTGGAGCTGCGTGGGCATCTTGCCTCTCTGGTAGCTAGCTAGGTCCATGCTTTCCTGCAGTCTCCCTCGCAGTATGTGGGAGTGGGGGGGATTGTAGCACCGGCTGGGAACGAAGCCCCTTAGGGCGGCGAGGAAGCGTTGTGTAAGGTGTTTCTGCGCCCCCCCCCCAGGCATTTACACGGTTGTGGAGTCCGCCTGTCTCATAACTATCCCCTGCAAGGCCTCCTGGCTGGAATATTCCAACTCCAGTACAACAATCCATGTCCACTACTCCCGGGTTCCAACCAACCACATTACACCCCATTAACCTCATGACATTGCATGCTTGTGTGAGGTGCAGGCTTGCCCCTGCCCTAACCTGCTACGTTCTGTTTCTGTGGGTTGTTTCTCAACTCTGCCTTCCCCCACCACAAGTCTAATCCTAAGAGTTAGGAGTTGCGTGCACGGCCAGTCAAGTCCACAAGTCAGTTTTCCTTGAAGGTGAAGAGGGGCAGAGTGATTTCCAGATACTGGTATGTGTGTATCCTAGTGTGAGAGTGGGCACCTGCTGGTGTATTCAGAAGCGCAAAGGATCAGTGGAGGGAAAGTTAAGATGGAGCTTAGACTTGTCTCATAGAGAAACTTAGGTAAGCTGAGGTTCGTGGATGGAGGTAGGGAATCAAAATGAGTCTAATTCTACTCTAGGTGGAGGATTAATTTTTTTATTATTATTCTTTGCAAGCAGAGGGAGAGACTGGGCATGCCAGGGCCTCTAGCCAACTGCAAACCAACCCCAGACACATGAGCCACTTTATGCATCTGGCTTTCCGTGGGTACTGGGGCGTCTAACCTGGGCCATCAAGCTTGCAAGCAAGCGCCTTAGCCATTAAGCCATTTCTCCAGTGATCCTCCTGACTCAGCCTCTTGAGTGCTGGGCTCACAGGTGTGCAGCACTGCACCCAGTCTACACAGAGGATTCTAAAGGAGAAAATGAAAATGAAAAAGAAAAAGAAAAATTCAGTCTCTCTTTTGAGCTCAGTTCTAAATTTCTCAGGGCCCGAGAGTTCCTTGGGAAGTGCTCTGGGGTTTCGGTTTCCTTTCTTCTCTTCTCTGCCTGGGAGCATCCAACTCTAGCTTTCCTAGGCAATCTGGGTTTTACTGTGACTTTTTTTCTTTTTGTCTCCTGGCCAGTTCATCCATTTATACTTTGAAATAAGTAAGATCTTCACTTTGTCAAGTTTCTATCTGTTCTAATCTATTATTCATCCTCTGGTCATTTATTCAATCTTGACTTCCCAAGGCTGCTCCAGCCCTGTTTTCTTCCTCACATCTGTGATTCACTGTGTCAGGGCATGAGCTCTAGACATTAGCTCTAGAGCCCACTCTGTCTTCATTTCCTCTCTCACTGCCTGAGGGGAATATGTATTTAGTTTAGCATGGGATGGCGCCTGCACACACCTAGAAGCTACCTCAGTCACACTCAGCCCTGAACCTTTGTGTCTTCTCAGTCCTCAGGACACCTCTAACCAGTTCCAGCTGCTTGCTTGTCATCTTCGGATAGCAGCGGTCCTCGAAGGGTGCTCACTTTAGCAGCTTCTGTACCACCTGGGAATGAGTTAGAAATGCAAAATCCAAGGCTCCAGGCCAGACCTGTCAAGCCAGGAACTGGGGAAGGGGGATTAGTGTGATCTGTTTCAACAGTCCTTCACTCCAGGTCATGTGACTCAGTTTGCATATCCCTGGTCCCAACACTAGTGCTGAAAGTCCTCCAGCAAGTCTTTTTCCCATCTCACCTTTATCCTTTCCTTGAGCATTTTCTTCATCCATGAGAAAGACATTAATTTAGTGGCCAAAATGAACCTATTGTGCTGGCCCAGAAAGGAGGGGAAAAAAAAAGACCAAGACTCAGTCCTCAAAGAGTTAAAAGTAGAGCGGGCAGACACACATAAACATCTAACCATAATACAACATGGTAAGTACAGTAATAGCTGCAATTGAAGTACTATGTAGAGCAGAGAAGCAGGAATGAGCCCCTGTCTCTGAATTAACCAGGAGCAGGATGTGGTGAGAGGATGAATTAGAGGACAAGGCAGGCTTTAACCCAGGAGTTAGGATTTCTAGTTTTACAGGCTAGCACCAGTGAAGGAAAGTGAGAGGGATCAGCTGCTAGGCAGGACCAACAAGTGGCTGAGCAGACTATCCATCAGCATTTGGTAGGTGTGAGATTCCAGCAGGACCCAAACTTGCAGCGAAGAGGAAGTGATGCTATTCTGATATGAATGACATAAACTACTTGGACCTGGCCGAGGTCAATGGCTAAGAATAAGAGCGTGGCAATACTGTAATCTGGATTAGCTGGGGCACCTCCCTATTGTGAGAGTTAAGGAATCCTTGGAAGAGAATAAGGCTGAGAATTGCCTACTGTAAAGAGAGACAGGGCCTTGTGGCTGGGGCTTGGCTAGAAGCACCAGCATGGACTCCCAGGTGCTAGGCAAGGGATAATATGCTCAGTGCAAAGGAGCCAAGCAAGATCTGCATAAGAAAACTCAAATAAAAAAATAAAAACTATAGGAATCTAGAGGTGGCAGCTATTGGAACACAAGCAGAGAACATATTGTCCAAAAGGCTGGGGCTGCAGAGCTAGAGGGCTTGGAAATCTAGACCTTCAGGATACAGAGACAGGCTTCAGAGCTGCAGTGCTGAATAATGCCAGAGAGCACAGTTCTCATCATGCCAACAAACCTTATAGAGTCAAGTCATATACAGCATGGTGGCCCTGGGGGAATCTGTGATCTCAGGTCCAGTGCCAGCATTTCAGTATTTGAATTTTTTTTTTTTTTTTTTTTTTTTTTTTTTTTGGTTTTTCAAGGTAGGGTCTCACTCTAGATCAGGCTGACCTGGAATCTGGAATTCACTATGTAGTCTCCAGGTGGCCTTGAACTCATGGTGATCCTCCTACCTCTGCCTCCCAAGTGCTGGGATTAAAGACATGCGCCACCATGCCCAGCTACTTGAATTTTTTTGTTGGGAGTGAGGGTGGATGGTAGACTCCAGCTCTAGACTTTCTTCCCAAAATTGCAGGGTTTCACAGAAAGGCCCTATCAGCCAGACCTCCCTGGAAGGTCTGGATCCCATACTTGGACTCTGATAGGTTTGCAGGAGGACCAAGTGGAATCACCAAAAAGAAGCCAAAATAGTACATATTTGGTTTATAGAAGCCTTGAGGGACACAGTTGGTTTAAGTGACTGTTCTTTATGGAGCACAAAGACATAAAACAGAGTTTGGAAACCTGGGAGCCTTCAGGAAGTAGATAGCTAAATAGGTAAGGCACATTTGCATGGGCTACAAAAGGGAATGGTGAGGTCTGCAGAGAAGTAGGCAGCACAGCCCCACCTAAAGGAATCCCAAGTCCATTATACTGAAACATTTATTGGGCAAAGCATTCCTGGGGGCTGACTTTAGTAGGTTTGTGCCTCCTGGGAGAAGGGGAAAAAAGAAAAAGAAGTTAAAGAATCTCATCAGTGGATAAAGAAAACACTTGCTGTGTGGTGGCACACGCCTTTAATCCCAGCACTCAGGAGGCAGAGGTAGGAGGGTCACCATGAGTTCGAGGCCATCCTGAGACTAATTCCAGGTCAGCCTGGGCTAGAGTGAGACCCTACCTCGAAAAACCAAAACAAACAAACAAACAAACAAACAAACAAAAAAAACGCTAGATGTTGTAACCCTATCTTCTGTAATCCCAGTGTGCTTAGGGTGAGAAGGGAGGCAGAGACAGGAGAATCTGCAGGATGATCATGGGCCAGAGGTAAACAGTGAGACACCCTGCCTGAAAACAAGCTGGAAGGTGAGGACCAACACCTGAAAGTTGGCTCCCAGAGCGTGCGTGCACACGTGCGCACGCGCACACACGCACGCACGCATGCACATGTACAGGCTGGAAAGATGACTTAGTGCGCTTCCTGTGAAAGCATAAGGACTGTTCAAATCTCCAGATCCCATGTAAAACAGCTGGCTGTGGCCACATGCACCTCTAACCACAGTTCTGCCAGAGAGCAGAAACCCAAGAACCTTCGGAAGTTCCAGAATTAGTAAAAGGAGACTCCAGCTCAAAACAAGACCAGGCAGAAGACTGATGGAGCAAGTGTGACCCCCTCCATGGGCAAGCACATGGGACACTGCAAGGGCACATACACATGCTTATGCCACACACACCACATTACACAGACACACACACAAGCAAAAAAAGAAATAATAGGGCTGGAGAGATGGCTTAGCGGTTAAGGCGCCTGCCTCCTAAGCCAAAGAACGCTGGTTCCAATCTCCAGGTCCCACATTTAGCCAGATGCAAAGTGACGCAAGGGCGCATTGCCGCACTTTACCACAAGGGGGCGCACACATCTGGATTTCGTTCGCAGGAGCTGAGAGGCTGCTGGTGCGCCCATCTCTATTTGTCTTCCCTCCCTCTCTCTCTGTTTCTCTCTGTGTCTCTCTCCAAAAAAAAAAAAAAAAAAAAAAAAAGGAAAGAAAAGAAATAATAGTCCAATGGAAGAGCATGAGATGTCATGATGTCAGTGGTTTTTCCTGGGCTGCCTGTAGAGAAATTGTTTAATCCCAGGGCTGAGAGCAACACTTCTGAGTTGGCCTCTACTTTCCTGTCCTACAACCAAGAGTGTTGGGTGACTAGTTCAGGTCATATGTGGCTCATAGAACTCTGTTCAGGATGATTCAACTCTACCCTAGAATTTATTTTTATATAAATATTTACAGAGCAAACTCAGAAACTCTGTTGGGGGAAAATGATGGGGGGGGGAAAGTTCTTAAATCTCATGGGAATTAAGCCCCTGCCCTTCTAGAGGGAATGAAAGACCTAAATCTAGGAACTAAAGACCACTTCTCCTTCACATCTCTACCACACTATTCCCAGAGAAATCCTGGGGTGTAGGGGTAGACAACCTTGCCCTTCAAGAGGGTCAGGTTCAGCTTCATGGAATCAGCTAATTATAGAAGCCAAATTCTGCCTTTGTGTGCCCATGGGAACACACCGTTCTCCCCACCCAGAGTCTCACCACCTAGCTTTCCCCAAACCACATAAGAGGTTCTCCTCACCTGCTTCCTTCCCAGACCAGACACAGGAAAGGTCACAGCCCAGCCTGGGAAGTAGTACTTAGAAATAAAATGTCTTGTGTTAAAGAGGTACTAGGAAAATGAGAACTGTAAAATTTGGGCTCTGTTAAGGTTACAATTCTCTATCCCCCATTCCTTTGAGTAGCTGCTGAATATTCTGTCACTCAAGAACTTTGTACCGTACAAGTTTTTGTAAAGTTCCCAGCAGCTAATTTGAAGCTCATTTGTTAGTTTTGAGGACAGAGTATGTTTGCATAAGTGAAGGTCATAAATAGTGCTGGCAGGCATGCACGGTCCAGATATCCCCAGCCTAGGACCTAGAAGGCCAGGATGGTGCTGATCTCTGTGGACATCACTAAAAGGCCCCAGGGTGGCCAGGGAAGATATCAGTGTTCTCTATCCCAGAGGTGATGATTAAGAGTCAGAAGAAGGGCTGGGGAAATGGCTCAGTGGTTAAAAAGTGCTTGCTTGCAAAGCCTACTGGCCTGGGTTCAATTCTCAAGTATCCATGTAAAACCAGATGCACAAAGTGAAACATGTGTCTGGACTTTGTTTGCAGGGGCAGGAAGCCTAGGAATGCCCTTCCATACCCCCTTCCTCTCTCCCCCTCCCTTCTCACTTCCCCCTCTCCTTCTACTCTCTCAAGTAAATAAATAAATAAAAACAAATTAATAAAAAATAAAAGGGCCAGGTAAGGTGGCACAAGCCTTTAATCCCAGCACTCGGGAGGCAGAGGTAGCAGGATTACAGTGAGTTTGAGGCCACCCTGAGACTACATAGTGAATTCCAGGTCAGCCTGGGCTACAGCAAGACCCTACCTCGGAAAAAAAAAAAAAGAAAGAAAGAAAGAGAGAGAGAGGGAGAGAGGGAGGGGGGAGAGGGAGAAAGAAAGAGAAGGAAAGAAAGAAAGAGACGGGGCTGGAGGGATGGCTTAGCAGTTAAGGCGTTTGCCTGCAAAGCCAAAGGACCCTGGTTCGATTCCCCAGGATCCACGTAAGCCAGATGCACAAGGGGGTGCACACATCTGGAGTTCGTTTGCAGTGGCTGAAGGCCCTGGTGTGCCCATTCTCTCGCTCTCTCTCTTCCTCTCCCTCTTTCTCTGTCAAATACATAAAAAAAATTTTTAAAAGAAGAAAGAAAGAAAAAAAGAAAAAGGTAGATGATGTTTCTGAGGAACAACACAGGTTGTCCTCTGGCCTCCACATTCACTCCGACACAGCAGAATGTGAGTCTTTATATCTCCAGTTTCCTATAGGGGATAGAGGACTCAGGACAAGAGTAGAAGTGGTACATGAAAGAATGTCTATTTCTACTCATTACATCCCTAGGGGACCCATATCTTGATTGCTTCATCCTGAAGCCCGCTGCCACTTTCTAGGCCCCCCCCACACACACACTCTGCCCTGTCTCTGGCCTGTGGCCCTTGAAGCCCTTTCTGCCCACCATGTGCTCCCAGATATGGCTGCTGCCTTCTTGCCTCCCTTCACTCTGGACCTGCCATTGTTGTTGTCTCCACTTCCTCATGGTGGTTTCCCCTCTCCCACTAGGGTCTGATTTCCATTGACAAAAGAAAATCACCCAGCCACAACCTCTGGCCAGAAGAGAGGGGAACAGAGGTAGGGCAGATACAAGGACATGGTAAGTGGCAGGCTCAGTATCCCCAAGGCATCCCTCACTAGCTGTGTCTTCTTGCAGGAGCAGGAATCCACCCACCACCATGAGCAGCACTCTGTCGCCCACAGACTTCGACAGCTTGGAGATCCAGGGCCAGTATAGCGACATCAACAACCGCTGGGACCTGCCTGACTCTGACTGGGACAATGACAGCAGCTCAGCCCGCCTCTTTGAGAGGTCCAGAATTAAGGCCCTGGCAGGTGAGGTCAGGGGAGGGCCAGGGAGGTGCTGAGACTGGTGGAGGCTGGTCTGTGAGTTTGGCAAGAAGAGTCTTTTACCTTTATGAGAAGACATCACTTTCTATGCTGTTATACTGAAGCAGGAGACTCAGAGCAAGTCTCTGGGCTCCTAATCCAGCCTCAAGAACAAACTATGCAATCCAGAACATTCCCTAGCTTTCCTACCCCTAGCCTAGAGATGCCAGCCACAATGACCCTTGGAATCCCTGAGCTGAGTGGATCAGCTTCCTTTTCTGTTCTGGGCCCTGAGTCAGGTCCCTTCATTGCTTTGCCCTGTCACTCACTCTAGCTGTCACTTCTGTCTCCACCCACCCCTCTCCCACCTGCCCACCCCAACTTCCTTGATTTTCACTGTCATTTCCCACACCTGTTCTCTCTCCTGGCCTATTATCTTCTCAGCACCCTCCCCACCTGTTCCTTTCACCTGTCGCCTGTTACTCCTGTTATTTTATCTACCTGTTTCCTGAAGCAGGTTCTCCTTTGCCTGAAGACTGCTGTCCCTATCCACAGCTGCTTACCTGCCCAACCTCTGGGGTTTGCTCTCCACCCACCTCAGCTCCTGCCCTCCCCTGCAGCCAGGGCTCTCCCCTTTGCTGCTCTGGGCACAAACAAACTCGTCTGACAGGCCTTCCGGGGTTCCGGGGGAGGAGTTGTCATGGCAACGAGCTGCCATGACATGGCTGCCACCTGACACCATCAGTGGTTGGCATGGGGCTGAGTCACCCACACACCTCAAGGCCACCCACCCAGTTTGGCTTCCCTCTTCTGTCCCACCTTCCTCACTGCCATTGACCTGTTTGTGGCCCAGTCCAGTCCAGTGTTGCACTTGAGATGTAAGGTGGCCTGCAACAGAAGAAAGACTCAGAGTCCTAGGTGATTTTTACAAATCCAGATTCCTAAGCGCCCCTCCTCAACACAGTGAATAGGAACCTTAGGACATTTGGTCCAGTACTTGAGATTTTTAAAAAACATCCCCAGGCTGAGTATGGTGGCACACGCCTTTAATTCTGGTGCTTGGGAGGCTGAGGTAGGAGGATCATGGTGGGTTCAAGTCCAGCCTGGGCTACATAGTGAGTTCCAAGTCAGCCTGGGACAGAGTGAGACCGTGACTCAGAAAAAACAAAAACCGGGCTGGAGAGATGGCTTAGCGGTTAAGGCACATGCCTGCGAAGCCTAAGGACCCCAGTTCAATTCTTCATGTCCCACGTAAGCCAGATGCACATGGTGGTCCATGCATCTGGAGTTCGTTTGCAGCAGCTAGAGGCCCTGGTGCACCCGTTCTCACACACACACACACACACACACACACTCTCTCTCTCTCTCTCTGTCTCAACTAAATAAATAAAATGAAAAAAAGAAACCTTCGTTTTAAAAAATGAAGGTGTTAAAAAAAAAGATAAAACAAAAACAAAAATTCTTGAGGAAATTCTGTTTAGCCAGCCCAGCCCCAGCCTGAACTGGACACCTGATGGTGGCCACAGCTTCTGTGGATCCTGGGTCACTTTCTCTGGGCTTTCAGGCTTTCTGGTTATGTATGCAGAAATAATTGATATTAGTGTTTCGATACGGAAGTCAAGAAGACAGAGGGTGTGGGGAATGGAGACAGTCACATCTTTGAGGGAAAGTTTCCCTGGTTCACATTTATGCATCCTCTAGCACTATCATTAATATCTGTGAACATAGAACAAGCTATTCAGGACCCTCGCTTTGTCTGCAA
The DNA here is from genome assembly GCA_036365145.1 of Orientallactaga sibirica. Classification (NCBI taxonomy): domain Eukaryota; kingdom Metazoa; phylum Chordata; class Mammalia; order Rodentia; family Dipodidae; genus Orientallactaga; species Orientallactaga sibirica. The sequence goes on along the minus strand of JAEOAD010000042.1, from coordinate 5,648,832 downwards.
GGATACCACCGTCACTGTCTGCGGGACACATGCCATGCAATACTATTTCCATGTACAGTTGCACATGACATATGTTACCTAGAACTCTCACCCTGTCTGAGCACATGATACATTGCCACACAGTACCGTTGCCATGTCTTAGCATTTGACATGTGCTATTTCAGTATTGTCTTAAATTCTACAAACAAGACCAGCATTACCTAGGACTGTTGCTGTGTGTGTGTGCACACACGTAAGTCATTCAGTGCACTCCTCCTATTGGATGTTTATCTTCCCTACCAGATTGGGCTCCCTAAAGAAGAATCTCTGAATGGACATTGTCTTGTACTGTACCTCTCATTCAGTAGGCACCAAATAAATACTATCTGAATGAATATGAAGAGACAATTATAGCCGGGCGTGGTGGTGCACGCCTTTAATTCCAGGCAGAGGTAGGAGGATCACAGTGAGTTCAAGGTTATCCTGAGACTACATAGTAAACTCAGGTCAGCCTGGCTAGAGTGAGACCCTATCTCAAAAAAAAAAAAAAAAGAGAGAGAGAGACAATTATAGGCTGCCAGTGACAAAAGCAGATGCCCAGGAGAGGTAGGAAAGGACTCTGGTAGATGTGCCCAGCAGTGGGATGTACCCGGGCCATATGCTGTCTGGGCTGAGGAAGCCCTGGTGGGCAGGACAAGGGCTGTGGCTCTGCAGAACAGTCACAATACTAGTTCCCCAGATGAGGTCAGAAAGTGATCCCCAACACATCGTCTGGCTTTTCTTCCAGGATCTCCTTGTTTCCCTGTTTCTCTTTCTGTGCTCTCAGGGCTAAAATTAAAAGCCCAGGCATCCTGGAGAGAGACCACCCAGAGACAACCAGAGCAGCTGGCCCACCAGCAGACCTTTGAGAATTAGGAGTTTGCCTTGGAGCCCCCTCTGGCAGGTCTTCCCTAGTCTTAAGCAACCAGTGGCCTGATGGGCAGGTCTTCTGGCACTGGTAGCTCCCTCCTCCGCCCCCGCAGGGCCTGGCCCTGCCCCAGTCAGCTCCGCCTCCTGAGCCTCCTGCCCCTCCCCCGCCACTGTCCAACCTGTTTGTCTGGAGTTGCCTCTGTCTCCTCTCTTCAAGGCCAGGTGTGCTCTACTCACTCCTCTTGGGGAGCTCAGACATCCCTAAACTTTTTTCCACGCCTTGGAGCTCCTAGCATCCTTGAACCCCCACCTCCGTAAATTCTCTGGACCTCCCGCACAGGCTTAGGGGACAGACAGTTTCCACTCTGCCCTTGCAGGGGAGCATGGACTCTGGGCCTCCGGCTGTGTAGGAAGCAGCAGGCACCATGAGTGGAAATGGAGTGGGCAGGGTGCATGGGAACGGCCTGAACGGGGCTGATGAGTTTTACTATGAGGCTGTGGAAGGGTCTCAGAACCCTGGGGGCCTCCTGCTTTCACCAGCTGCCTTCATCAACCCTGCTCAGTATGCCAGTGTGCTGGAAGGACGCTTCAAACAGCTTCAAGGTGAGTTCCCCTGGGCAGAGGGGAACCTAATGTGCCAGAGGTCGGGACCTGGGGCAGGAGGAGCCTCTGGGGCCCAGACGCTCACACTGAATGCTTTCTATTTGTGTTTGGGAGAAAAGCTAGGGCTTAGAAGGAATTATTGCAAAGTGGCCAGAGAATCCAGGGATGTAGATGGAATCCCACTGAAAAGGGACTCTGGGAGTAGTGTGAGGGGTGTGACCTTGAGGTGCCCTGCTCTGTACAAAGGTGATGAGGATGGAGGGAGCCTATGGGTTGATGTCAGCAGCTAGGGAGAGACAGACACAGGCTCCCAAGGCAGCTCATGTTGGCCCAGTTAGGAAAGCAGAAAAGGGGAGTGGGCCAGAGCTTGCTTGTGTTTTTCTAGGCTTCTGAGTGGGTGTGAGGGAAGCATGTATGGAAACTGGGCAGAATGATCAAAGGGGAGGGTTTATACACAGATCCATGTCTGAATAGAAGTGTTCATCCTGGTGCAAATATTTCTGTCAGTCACTGTGTATGGTAGTGTGCATGTGTGTGCACACACATTTAGGGATGTTTTGGGTATCTTGTGACAATACATTTTGGTGCTTGGCTTTATTTTTCCCTGGCTATTACCATTTCCTCTTTTAATCTACCTGCTGTGCCAGAGGGCCTCACCCCAGGTGCCTGGTATCAGGGCGGTCTCCCAAATCTAGTAATGACCACTTGACCCAGGCTTTCCCCAGCTTAGGCAGGACCTGTAGATCCTGAAAGAGGCCCAGAGACACCCAAAGTGCCACAAGTGATAGAAAGCATCTCACATGGTCATTGGCATGCTGGGTTTAGCATGGGCACAGGGGTTGGAGGTGAGAAAAGCAGGAATAGACATGGGTGTGTTGCTATTTTATGGGTGAGGTGCACAGGAATGTGAGATTAAGGGATGAGTCTTTGTGATTTCTGAGGTGCTAGTGCTGAGATGGAAAAAAAGTGATTCCACCCCGGCCACTTGGGTGGGGTCCTCACATGGGGCTCTTTGAAGGCAACTAGCAGAAATCCTGGCCTTCAGATGCTTGAGTTTCCTCATTCCTTTTCCGTTTACAATTTTTAATTTCCATTTTTGTGTGGAATCTAACAACATCCCTTGTCAGGAGCTCCCCCTTGGGGACTAGGCAGCAGGGCCTTGCCTACCTGTCTATGCAGTTGGCATCCAATCTGCCCACACCCTCTCCCTTGAACTTGTAAGATCCTATTTCTCAGTTTTGGGATGTTGATGTCTTGCAACTGCATTCACTACAGCCAACTGAGTGAGCCCATCTCAGGGGAGAGCAGGCCACCGTTTTGTACATGATCCCAGGACAGTGAGCTGACTTAATGGCCCACAGCCTCTCCACTGCTAAGTCCAACTGATGACCACCTGGGAGAGCCACTGCTGTATTTTCAGGCCACATCTTCTTCCTTATCCACAGTTAAAAGAGAAGGAAAAAGCTGGGCATGGTGGCAGAGGCCTTTAATCCCAGCAGAGGTAGGAGGATCACTGTGAGTTCAAGGCCACCCTGAGACTACATAGTGAATTCCAGGTCAGCCTGGGCCAGAGTGAGACCCTACCTCGAAAAACACACAAACAAACAAAAAAAACCATATGCCTGAGACAGAGACAGAGTAGGAAAGTGGTCCTCACTAGGGAGCTATATTGTACCAGGCACCTGTTAGCTGTCTCGTACCCAGAATCATTTAATCATCACAGTTACTACTAAAGTAGAAAGTAATATACCTACGTACAGATGGGGAAACTGAGGTAATGGATAAAGTAATCTGCCCAGGTGTTTCACCCCGTTATCACTTCTATTCTACCAAGCACCCTCACTCCTCCCCACACACAACACACTCTTCCAATTGGTGTTTAGAAGCAGGCATATGGTTTTTTTTGTTTGTGTGTTTTTCGAGGTAGGGTCTCACTCTGGCCCAGGCTGACCTGGAATTCACGATGTAGTCTCAGGGTTGCCTTGAACTCACAGCCAGCCATCCTCCTACCTCTGCCTGATTAAAGGCGTGCGCCCCCATGCCTGGCTAGGCATACTGTTTTTGAAGGACAGAAATGACCCATTGTTGCCACTACAGATGAGCGAGAAGCTGTGCAGAAGAAAACCTTCACCAAGTGGGTGAATTCGCACCTGGCCCGGGTGACATGCCGGGTGGGAGACCTGTACAGCGACCTGCGGGACGGGCGCAATCTCCTGAGGCTCCTGGAGGTGCTCTCAGGAGAGACACTGGTGAGCTGCACTTATGGAGGGAAGAGGGAACCTCAGAGACCAGCCAGGGGGCCAAATAGCAGGAAGTGGCTGTAGAGAGCAGAGAGGAACCCAAGGACCCCTCTGCCCAGAGGATGGTCTCATTCTGAGAGGCTTTGCTGTGTGAATTACATAGGAGCCATGCTTTGCAGAGACAAGAACAGTGGCCCCATTGAAACATTTCTTCTCCTACCCACTCTGGGTGCAATTAATTCCCTTGGGAATCTTAATCTGCCCAAGCCTCATCTGTAACTTGCTTGGGCTCCATGACCTTTGGCCTAACCCTGGGGCTGTTCTTGTGTTCCTGAAGGAGATCATGGGAAGGTGTGCAACAAAGCTCTGGGAAGGCTGGGGGTGGGGGGAAGGAAAGCCATAGCCCAATGTTACACTCCCTGCCTCCCAACAGCCAAAGCCCACAAAAGGTCGCATGCGAATTCACTGCCTGGAGAATGTGGACAAGGCACTGCAGTTCCTGAAGGAGCAGAAAGTGCATTTAGAAAATATGGGCTCCCACGACATTGTAGATGGGAACCACCGCCTGACCCTTGGGCTTGTTTGGACCATCATTCTTCGATTCCAGGTATCCTCTCAGTATTAGTCAAGGTCTGAGCCATGCACCGGTTCTGCACCACAGTCACTGGAACATCTCAAACCTTCTCGATCAGTTAGCAATATTATCAGCCTCATTCAACAAGGAAGAGACCAGTTTAGTGTTGGCAAACTTTTGTGGCAAGTTTCCCAAGGCATGTGACCAGGCCTTGGGGTCATCCCTAAGGGACTGAAACTTTTATAAACTGGTCCATCATTGTGGAGAGTTTGAAAACTTCAGGAGGGGGTCTGGTCACTCTACTCCTTATGCTTCTGGGTCCCAATGCCATCTCAACTTCCCTTATACCCCTTTTTCCCCTAAGTGGAATTCCTTCAGTCCCAACTTGGAAAGCCAGCCCTCAGAAAATGTGCAGTCATTCACCCACATGCTCTACCTGGAAGAACCAGCTCCTTTCATTCTCAGATACTTTCAGTCCACTGACATCCTACCCCAAATCCCTGGGACTTGATAATACATGTCACTATCCCTGGTTGAAAGGGCCCAGGCTCTATCCCTTCACCCCTAGGACAGCAAAGTAAAGAATAATTTCCTGCCATATTCTCTGAGTGTCTCTGTTAACACCAAGAGCCTCTGTCCAGTGAGTCAGCATTCTACTTGCTTCTGCCTCAGATCCAAGACATCAGTGTGGAGACAGAAGACAACAAGGAGAAGAAGTCAGCCAAAGACGCCTTACTGCTGTGGTGTCAGATGAAGACGGCAGGGTGAGGAGGCCCCAGGAGCCACACCCAGGCTGTGCAGAACAGGAAGGATGGGCTCTGGGATCCACAACCTGGTTACTGTCCTTGCATCGCAGACCAGGACTCTGAAGCACTCACCATTTTTTCTGGTCACTGTTTATAGGTATCCCAATGTCAATGTGCACAACTTCACCACCAGCTGGAGAGATGGGCTAGCCTTCAACGCCATTGTACACAAACACCGGTGAGAAGACAGGGTTAGTGAGCACATGGGTTAATGACCCAGGGGCATATATACATACACATAGGTCAGGAGAGGAATTTAGCTTCACCCCAGCTGTGGGCAAATCTAAGTATATGGGTGACAGAGGCAGGAGGATAGAAAATTCAAGGATAGGAGGATAGCCATGGCTACATGATGAGACCCTATCTCAAAAAAAAGAAAAAAGGGGCTGGAGAGAGGGCTCAATGCTTAAAGCCTAATGACCTGGGTTCGATTCCCCAGTACCCATGTAAAGCTGGATGCACAAAGTGGCGCATACATCTGGAGTTTGTTTGCAGTGGTTAGAGGCTCTGGTACACCCATTCTCCCTCCCTCCCTCTCTCTCTCTCTGCTTGAACATAAATAGAGAAAGAAAGAAGCAATCAAGCTGGGTATGGTGGTATACCCCTTTAATCCCAGCACTAGAGAATCAGAGGTAGGAGGACTGCTCTGAATTCAAGGCCAACCTGGGACTACGTAATGAGTTCCAGAGGTCAGTCTGTGCTAGAGTGAGATCCTATGTCAGAAAGGAAGAAAGGGAGGGAAGGAGGGAGGGAAGAAGGAAAGAAGGAAGGAAGGAAGGAAGGAAGGAGGGAAGGAAAGAGAAGAGAAGAGAAGAGAAAAACCAGGGCATGGTGTGGCACACGTTTTTACTCCCAGCACTTGGGAGATTGAGGTAGGATGATCACTGTAAATTCAAGGCCAGCCTTAGGCTACAGAGTGAATTCCAGGTCAGCCTGGGCTAAAATGAAACCATGCCTCAAAAGAAAAAAAATATGGGGAGAGAAGCCAGAACATGGGGGTGTCATACTATATAGAATGTTTATGATGGAGAAGGGATGAGTTTAGGGTGGTCTCTTCTGGACAGAATTGGTTGGAAATTAAAGAATAAAGGTAGGAATTAACATTTTTTTCTTTATGGTCTAGCATGCTTTTAATGCTTTCTGTGTTCCCCCTTACCCCCAGGCCAGACCTTCTGGATTTTGAGTCATTGAAGAAGTGCAATGCGCACTACAATCTGCAGAATGCTTTCAATCTGGCTGAGAAGGAGCTGGGTCTAACCAAACTGCTGGATCCTGAAGGTAGGCCAGAGCTTTGCAAAACAGGTGTAGGCAGACAGAAGACAGACCAGGAGTTGCCAGGGGAGGACTGGCAGCAGTTGCCAGTGAGTACAGGGTTTCTTTTGCAGGATGCAAATATTCTGGAATTAAGTAGTAATGATGGCATGATTGAATACATCCCAAACCATTGAACTGTTCACTTTAAAAGGATAAAATTAGGGCTGGGGAAATGACTTAAGGTGTTTGCCTGCGAAGGTTGAGGACCCCAGTTCAATTCCCCCAGACTCATGTAAGCCAAATGCACAAGGGGGCGCACACATCTGGAGTTCGTTTGCAGTAGCTGGAGGCCCTGGCACACCCATTCTCTCTTTCTCTCTGCCCCTTCCCCCCTCCCTCTCTCTCCCCTCTTTCTCAAATAAATAAATAAAATATTTTTTTTAAAAAAAGGTTGAAGGGGCTGGAGAGATGGCTTAGGGGTTAAGGCGCCTGCCTCCTAAGCCTAAGAACACTGGTTCCAATCTCCAGCGGTTCCAATCTCCAGGTCCCACGTTTAGCCAGATGCAAAGTGAGGCAAGGGCGTAATGCCGCACTTGACCACAAGGGGGCGCACGCATCTGGATTTCTTTCTCAGCAGCTGAGACACTGCTGGTGTGCCCATCTCTGTCTTCCTCTCCCTCTTTCTGTCTCTCTTTCTGTGTCTCTCTCCAAAAAACATAATAAAAAATAAAAAGTTTTTTTTTTTTAAAAAGGATGAAATTAGCTGGGCATCGTGGTGCGCATCTTTAATCCCAGAACTCAGGAGGCAGAGGTAGGAGGATCACTGTGAGTTCAAGGCCATCCTGACACTACATAGTGAATTCCAGGTCAGCCTGAGCTAGAGTGAGACTCTACCTTGGAAAAACTTAAAAAAAAAAAAAAAAAAAAAAGAAGAAGAAGAAGAAGCCGGGCATGGTGGCGCATGCCTTTAATCCCAGCACTCACGAGGTAGAGGTAGGAGGATCACCATGAGTTTGAGGCCATCCTGAGACTACACAGTGAATTCCAGGTCAGCCTGAGCTAGAGTGAGACCCTACCTCGAAAAACAAAAACAAAACAAAACAAAACAAAAAGATAAACTTTATCGTAAGAAAATTATGCCTCAATAAATAAACAAAAGTGCCTAGTATGCTAGTAATCCTGCATTCAGTTTGGAGGCAAAGATAGGAGTTCAAGGCTAGTCTTGGTCACTCACATAGTTTGAAGCCAGCCTGGGCTACATGAAACCCTGTCTCAAAAAAAAAGGGGGGGGGGCTGGAGAGATGGCTTAGCGGTTAAGGCACACGCCTGTGAAGCCTAAGGACCCAGGTTGATTCTCCAGGTCCTACATGAACCAGATGTACATGGTTGCTCATGTGTGTGGAGTTCGTTTGCAGTGAGTGGCTAGAGGCCCTGGCACTCCCATTCTCACTCCTCCCCACCCCCCCGATTCTAATAAATAAATAAAAATAAAATCTTAAAAAAAAAAAAAACCCTAAGCTAGGCGTGGTGGTACATGCTTTTCATCCCAGCACTCGGGAGGCAGAGGTAGGAGGATCGCCATGAGTTTGAGGCCACCCTGAGACTACATAGTGAATTCTAGGTCAGCCTGAGCTAGAGTGAGACCCTACCTCGAAAAACGCAAAAAAAAAAAAAAAAAAAAAAAAAAAAAAACCACCTCTGAGGCTGGGGAGATTGCTCAGTGGTTAAAGGCACTTCTTTGCAAAGCCTGCAGTCCAGGTTCAGTTCTCCGTAGAACCAGATGCACAATGTGGTGCATGCATCTGGAGTTTGTTGCAGCGGCAAGAGGCCCTGACATGCCCATACTGTTGTCCATCTTTCTCTGTCTGCTTGCAAATAAATAAATAACATTTTTTTTTTCAATTTTAGAGCTGGGCATGGTGGTGCATGTCTTTAATCCCAGTACTTGGGAGGCAGAGGTAGAAGGATCACTGTGAATTCAAGGCCAGCCTGGGACTATAGAGTGAGTGCCAGGTCAGCCTGGCTACAGTGAGACCCTACCTCAAAAAAAAATTTTTTTTAAGGACTGTTATACTATACCCAGAAAGATTCATAGGCCCTGGCTTCAATTCCTAACGCCACAAAAATAAATAAAAATTTTAAAAAGGGGGCTGGGAAGATGGTTTAGTGGTTAAAAGCACTTGCTTGCAAAGCCTGCTGGCTTGGGCTCAATTCCAAAGCTGCCCTATGTGATCCAGATGCAAAAAAGTGGAACAAGTATCTGATATTCATTTGCAGTAGCAATAGGCCCTGGTGCACACATTCACACTCTCAAATGTACAAATAAAATAAATTTAAAAGTTAAATTAGAGGACTGGTCCATGTGGTTCCTGAGGTCCTTCCTTATTCTAAAATTCTAGAGTTCTAAATTAAGCTATATAACCTTGGTTCTCACCGAGAACTGGCCCATGGTCTGCTGCCCTTGCTGACTGGCTCCCATGGTGCTAAGATTAGTAAAAGCCACCAGGCTCTTCATACTTTGTGCAGCACTGCACTTGACATAACTTAATTAATTGTCCCCTTTGAAATTAGTACCATTATTACCCTCAGTTTGTGGAAGACATGGAGCCTATAAAGGTTAAGTGACTTGCTCAAGGTTATATATCTGGTAAAGCTGAGATTCAGATGCAGGTATCCTGGCTCCAGAGTTATTTCCTTAGCTGCCTCTGCAAAGCAGAACAATCTGGGTGTGACCAGAAAAGGGAGGAGAGCAGGCCCACACGTACCTGTTGGAAGCATTCCTTCTTACCTTGCTGGGCAGGTTTGAATCTGTTACTTTCTCCCTCTTTTCCATCTCACCTGTAGCCCCATCTCCTATGCCCTCTTAGTCCAGGATGACAAGAATGTCTTTTAGCTGTCATTTATACTGTCTCTGCTACTTAAAGGCAGAAGTCCTTAGGTAGCTTTGGAGAAGTAAAGCTATTTTGTGGAGCACAGAAGTAAAATAAAGTATCCTGTGACTTTACAAAATGACTTCAGGAGCCAACTTATCTGAGTTTTGGAGAGGTGTTTTTGGTTGGTTGGTTGTAAGTTTTTTTTTGTTTGTTTGTTTTTTAAGGCTTTGAAGGGGCTTCTAATCTCATAGTCTTAGGGATAAAAATCTGGTCTAATTCAGACATCCCAGGGATTCCAAGTCATGGTCAGCCTTGATCATGTGGTGGGAACTGTTTGTACCTGAAGGATGCTTACCTCCTTGGGTGTGCTACGGCTGAGCTTTGGGACTGAGATTGGAAATTGTAGTGACCATGTCCCAAGATGATGCTGAGTGCTGGCCTCTGTCTCCACTGGATTACAACCAGCTTCAGGAGGCTTTAGCTCTCAGCATCTGATCCAGAATCCTTTGTAGACATCCTTCCAGGCTGTAAGTCCGTCATCCATCCCCACCACTCGGTGTGCTTTTCTTTCTGTAAACAACTAGCTTCAGTGTGGACTAGCTATACTGAGTAAAGCCTCCTGGGCTTTTGGGTTTTGTCCTCTGTGTGGAGAACCCTGCCTATGACCAGGGGAAAGTCATTGAAATGATTGTCACTTTGTATGAAGGGAACTAGAAAAATGTTAGCCTTGGAGGGATGGAGGGCCCCCTAGCATAGCCTAAGTGATTGAGGTTTGGGGTCTACTTCTGGGGGAGGGTGCGGTTTCCAATGTTTACCTGACCTGAGTGGTCTTTTTTCTCAGATGTGAATGTGGATCAACCAGATGAGAAATCCATCATTACCTATGTGGCCACCTACTATCACTACTTCTCCAAGATGAAGGCCCTGGCTGTGGAAGGCAAAAGAATTGGCAAGGTACCTCCACTGTGAAACAGTACACAAAAGGGCCAGGGGAGGCCTGGCCTAGTTCTTACACCCCTATAGCAGGAGCAAAGTAGACCCACATGATTGGTCAAGACTCCCACCACTGTCTCCTGTCCCTCAGGTCCTGGACCATGCCATGGAGGCAGAGCACCTGGTGGAGAAGTATGAGTCCCTGGCCTCTGAACTGCTACAGTGGATTGAGCAAACTATCGTGACCCTCAATGACCGGCAGCTGGCCAACTCCCTGAGTGGGGTCCAGAACCAACTGCAGTCCTTCAATTCCTACCGCACTGTGGAGAAGCCACCCAAGTATGTGCCCCCTCCCCAAGTCCCACCCTGCAAATACATGCCTGCCCTGAGCTGTCCTCATATAAGCTAAAGCCTAAATGAAGATGTCCTTTTGGGAGGGACATTTCACAGTACAGAAATGCAGCCAAGGCTCATTTCACGAGCTCCAAATGCTAGAAGCATCCAAATAGCATAGTTATTCCAAAATAAATTTTCTAATGACTAGCCATTTTTAAAACTCACGTGTGGAAACATGATTGCCATGGTATGTTGAGTCAGTGCAACCCATCAGATAAAATTACTGCTGGAGGGCTGGAGCCTAAGGACCCTGGTTCGAGGCTCGATTCCCCAATACCCAAGTAAGTCAGACACACAAGGTGCATTTGCAGTGGCTGGAGGCCCTGGTGCACCTGTTCTCTCTGCCTCTTTCTCTCTGTCTGTCGCTCTCAAATAAATAAATAAATAAAAAAAAACAAAAAATTTAAAAATATATTACTGGTGGCAATCCAACTATGGTGGCCTGAGCCTATAATCCCAACACTCAGGGGTCTGAGATGGGAAGATTGCCCAGTGTTCAAGGCCAGCCTGGGCTAAAAAGTAAGAGTCTATCTCAAAAATATATATAAAATCCCAGTGTAGGAACAAGACTGGACCTACCTGACAGGTCACTGCTAGCAAGTGTGATGTGGTTGGTGGTATGAATATTGAAATGGTTCTTGCCATTTATGTTTTAGCAGTTATCTGTTTTCTAGCATATACTAAGAATAAGGTGTGTGTGTGTGTGTGTGTTTTTCAAGTGCTACTGTAGTTATTATACATCAGCTCCAAAACTAATATATATCCAGAAAACAACTGTTCCCACACAGTCTAGGGAATGATTTGAGATGTGCCCTTTGCCTGGAAAAACCCTCTTTTGGACATTCAACAAAGATGTAAGGTACTCACCAACATGACCTTTGAAAAAGTAAGAAATCACAGGACAACCACTGAATGCTTTTTTTGTTGTAGTTGCTGTTTTGGTTTTTTCTAGATAGGGTCTTGCTTTAGCCCAAGCTGGCCTCAAACATTCAGTGATCCTCCTTCCTCTGCCTCTTGAGTGCTGAGAAGAATACATTTTTAAATTAAATTAAATTAAATTTTTAATTTTTAATTTGTATTTATTTATTTATTTATTTATTTATTTATTTGAGAGGGAGAGAATGAATGGCCGTGCCAGGGCCTCCAACCACTGCAAACAAACTCCAGATGCATGCGCCCCCTTGTGCATCTGGCTTACTTGGGTCCTGGGGACTCGAACCTGGGTCCTTTGGCTTTGCAGTCACGTGCCTTAATTGCTAAGCTATCTCTCCAGCCCAAGAATACTTTTTGGATTTGAAAAGGTAGTAATAATTGAAGAAACTAACTACAAGAATTCTTTGTGGACCACAGAGAACAAAGCATTAAGTGCCCAGGCTCAAAATGTCTAAGTTCAAATCCTGGTTCTGCCTCTTAGTTGTGAGTGCTGGACAACTTATTTAGCCTTTAAAAATATATATATATTTTATTTATTTATTTGAAAGAAAGAGGCAGACAGAGAGAATGGGTGTGCCAGGGCCTCCTGCCACTGCAAATGAACTCCAGATGCATGTGCTGCCTTGTGCATCTGGCTTATGTGGGTTCTGGGGAATCAAACCTGGGTCCTCAGGCTTCGTAGGCAAGTGTCTTAACTGCTAAGCCATCTCTCCAGCCTGTGTGCCCTATTGTGTTTCAGTTTTCTCATCTGGAAAATGAGATTAATGAGAGAATGTAGATAACACTGAGAAATAAGTGAGTTAATATCTGCAAAGTGCTGAGAACTGGCCCAGATTACAGCAGCTGAGTTCTTTTTTTTTTTTTTTTTTTTTTTTTTTTTTTTTTTTTGCGAGGTAGGGTCTCACTCTGGTCCAGGCTGACCTGGAATTAGCTATGTAGTCTCAGGGTGGCCTCGAACTCAACGGCGATCCTCCTACCTCTGCCTCCCGAGTGCTGGGATTAAAGATGTGCGCCACCACGCCCGGCTAGCAGCTGAGTTCTTGATCATCTATGGTTACACGAGGACCCTATTTGTGTGAGAAAGAAACCACTACTACCATGCAAAAGGGGAACAACAGTCACTATTTCTGTGTAGCTTTTGGTTGCTTTTGCTGGGCCTAGTGTTGCAGACCTATAATCACAGTTACTCATGAAGCTGAGGGGGATCACAATGATGAGCTTAAAGCCACCCTGGGCAACTGTGTCAAGGTAGGAAGTTAAAAAAGAAAAAGAAAAAAAAAGCTGGAGATGTAGCTCAGAGTAAAGCACTCACTTCACATGTGTGAGACCCTTGGTTCCATCATCATCACTGCAATAAATAATCAAATGGATGAATGAATGAATAAAGTAAAATAAGATGATGTTCTTGAGCTGGGTATGGTGACACAGCCTTTAAAACCATCATTTTAGAGGCTGAGATAAGAGGATCACAAATTTCAGACCTGCCTGAACCTAATCTCAAAATTATTTTTCTTTTGTTTTGCTAGGTTTAAAAAAAATATTTATTTTTACCTATTTGAGTGTGAGAGAGAAAGAGGCAGATATATACAGATATGTGTGTGTGTGTGTGTGTATCACGCCCTCTCTCTCTATATATATACACACACACACACACACACACACACACACACACACACACACACACAGAGAATGGGCATTCCAGGGACTCTAGCCACTGCAAACAAACTCCAAACGCATGCATCATCTTGTGCATCTGGCTTATATGGGTACTAGGGAATTGAACCTGGGTCCTTATATTTCACAGGCAAGCACCTTAACTCCTAAGCTATCTCTCCAGCCCTCCCCCACCCCTTTTGTGAGAAGAAAAGCAACATAGGCCAGGCATGGTGTCGCATACCTCTAGTCCCAGCACTCTGGATGCTGAGGTAGGAGGATCGCCATAATTCAAGGCCAGCCCAGGGCTAGAGAGTGAGTTTCAGGTCATACTCAGAAAAAAACTAAAAGAAAACAAACAACAAAAAATAGTATACTTTATGCTACTGAGTCTCGTCCCTGGGTCCCTCATGACCTTTGCCTCTGACCCTGACTTGGCTCCTGCCTCAGGTTCACCGAGAAAGGAAACTTGGAGGTTCTGCTCTTCACCATCCAGAGCAAGCTGCGGGCCAACAACCAGAAGGTCTATACACCTCGTGAAGGACGGCTCATCTCTGACATTAACAAGGTCTGTGGCCTCCCCTGACATTCACATATGGCCACTCTTAGCAGTCCTTGGCCTAGACACTTTACGTATGTCTCAGAACCCATGACTGTCTTGACCTCCACTAAGTCCTACTGCCCTGGTTACATACTCACACCCCCAGACTTGATGCTTGTGTCCTCTCCTGCACGTAGTTCCTTTCCCATTCTAATCACTCTCTATACAGGGTCATGTAAATAAATAAATTATACCTCAGGTCTCATATCTTTGTTTTGTTTTGTTTTTTTGAGGTAGAGTCTCACTCTCTAGTCCAGGCTCACCTGGAATTCACTATGTAGTCTCAGGGTGGCCTCGAACTCACAACGATCTTCCTACCTCTACCTCCTGAATGCTGGGATTAAAGGCATGCGCCACATGCCTAGCTTTTTTCAAGTCCCAAACCTGTTTGACATATTTCCATTTCACTATCTCTACTTCTATTTTCTTTTCTTTCTTTCTTTTTTATTTTTATAAACAATTATAAGAATAATGAAAGTAATGGGGGCAGGGGAGGGAAATATCATGCATTTTTTGTATGTAAGTATAGAAGTTGTCAATAAAAAAAAAAGAATAATGAAAGTAAAATCAGGTTCCCCACAGGCCTACCACTGCAAACAAATGTTCAGATATTGATTGCATCCAGAAGCAGACAGTTACTCTGTCTCCCATTTTTCTCATACTTCCTCATATGGTCAGATACCTCACTGAGCCCATTCCATAAATTCACTAGACCAAGCTTTTATGAGACTCACACGTGGCCCACTCCTGTTGACTGTCCCCTCTGGCCCTGTTGCACTAATTCTGCCCCTTACCACGCAGGCCTGGGAGCGGCTGGAGAAAGCTGAGCATGAGCGTGAACTGGCCCTGCGCACAGAGCTAATCCGCCAGGAGAAGCTGGAGCAGCTGGCTGCCCGCTTTGACCGCAAGGCCGCCATGCGAGAAACCTGGCTTAGTGAGAACCAGCGCCTTGTGTCCCAGGTAGGACCCATGTTCACACTGGTGGGAAGCAGTAGAAGAGATACAGTGGCAGGTAAGGGTGGGGAGATGAAACATGAAATCCATTGCAGCTAAGAAGACTAGGAAACCCATGAGCCAGAGGCTTGCACAGGGGAAAGGATAGTGAGTCAGGATAGGACAGAGTGGAGGACAGGGAGCCACTTCATGGAGTTGGCACCTGGCAGCCAGCATGCTCCGGGGGACAGATGGAGCAAACAAAGGTACCATTGGTTCCCAAGGGTCCCCTCCCTGCCTCTGCCACAGGACAACTTTGGGTTGGAGTTGGCTGCAGTTGAGGCTGCAGTGCGGAAGCATGAAGCCATCGAGACAGACATTGTGGCCTACAGTGGCCGGGTGCAGGCAGTGGATGCTGTGGCAGCTGAGCTGGCTGCTGAGCACTACCACGACATCAAGCGAATCTCTGCGCGCCAAAACAATGTTGCACGACTCTGGGACTTCCTGCGGCAGATGGTGGCTGCCCGACGTGAGCGGCTTCTTCTCAACCTGGAGCTTCAGAAGGTGTTTCAAGACCTGCTCTACCTCATGGACTGGATGGCAGAGATGAAGGTAGTGGGCTCTTGTGTGACTCAGATGGGCAGGAGTCCTGGGGGACAAGGCTTTGGCACTGTCACTCACCCACTCAGTTCATCCCTATATAGCATGTGCCAATGCAGAGCTAGTTCCTTCAGTTCCCAGACTAGGGAAAGGAGATTTATCAAAACCATAGACACAGCCCAGTGTAGTGGCACACACCTTTAATCCCAGCACTCAGGAAGAGGTATGAGGATCACTGTGAGTTGACACCAGCCTGGAACTACAGTGAGTTCCAGGTCAGTCTGGGCTACATTGAGACCCTACCTCAATAAAATCAAGTTTAGACTAAGTACAAACAGTCTCTGGGCAGCCAGAATGGGATCAGAGAACCTAATTAAAGGCTGTTGGAGTGGCTGGCTCGAGGGTGGGTTTGGGAGTGATGCTAAAGTGTCTGATTCTGGAGCTGAGAATGAGTCACAGTAAAGATTCCAGAAGCAGCATTTAATAAGAAAGCTCTTCACGGGAGGGTAGTTGAAGATAAGGAACCAGGTGCAAGGACAGAACTGGGGTGTCCCTGTGCAAGTAAGCAGATAAACTCACCTGGGTACTACACAGAGCCACTCAGAATGGAAGATGCTGTGTGCCTGGCATGTCTATCCGGCTGATAGGGTACCAGGCAGCGCTCAAGACAGGCTCTTGCATACCGCATACCGCATACCGCATACCGCAATCCGCATGTGCCTGACAGGGCCGACTGCAGTCTCAGGACCTGGGCAAGCACCTGGCTGGAGTGGAGGACCTGCTACAACTTCATGAGCTGGTGGAAGCAGACATTGCTGTGCAGGCTGAGAGGGTTCGGGCTGTCAGTGCCTCTGCCCTGCGCTTCTGTGACCCAGGGAAAGGTGAAAAACGGGGGGAAAGCACTGGAAATAGAGGGTCTAGGAAAAGGCCTCTTGCCTGGGAAAAGGTGGGGCTAGCTAGGATCATTGATGATGGGTGACAGAGCTAGATCCAGGGAGGGAGTTCTACCAGGGTGGGGTGAGAGTCAAAACTGGGGTTGGTGGGGGCAACCAGAACTCTGGACCTCTGGCCTCACTTTTTCAGAGTACAGACCATGTGACCCACAACTGGTGTCAGAGCGGGTGGCCACCCTGGAGCAGAGCTATGAGTCCTTGTGTGAGTTGGCAGCTGCTCGGAGGGCCCGTCTAGAAGAGTCACGGCGCCTCTGGAGGTTCCTCTGGGAGGTGGGAGAGGCTGAGGCCTGGGTGCGAGAGCAGCAGCACCTCCTGGCCTCAGCTGATACAGGCCGGGACCTGACGGGTGTCCTCCGCCTGCTGAACAAGCACACAGCACTGCGGGGTGAGATGAGTGGCCGACTGGGACCCCTCAAGCTCACCCTGGAAGAGGGCCAGCAGTTGGTTGCTGAGGGCCATCCTGGAGCCAGCCAGGCCTCAGCCCGTGCAGCAGAGCTCCAGGCTCAGTGGGAGCAGCTGGAAGCCCTGGCTGAGGAGCGAGCCCAGCAGCTCTCTCAAGCTGCCAGCCTCTACCAGTTCCAAGCAGATGCAAATGACATGGAGGCCTGGTTGGTGGACGCACTACGCCTGGTGTCCAGCCCTGAGCTAGGACATGACGAGTTCTCCACGCAGGCCCTGGCCAGGCAGCACCGGGCCCTCGAAGAGGAGATCCGAGGCCACCGGCCCATGCTGGATGCCTTGAGAGAGCAGGCTACTGCCCTTCCTCCCGCACTGAGCCACACACCAGAGGTGCAGAGCAGGGTGCCCACTCTGGAGCGGCACTATGAGGAGCTGCAGGCCCGGGCGGGCGAGCGTGCACGAGCCCTGGAGGCAGCCCTGGCACTCTATACCATGCTCAGTGAAGCTGGAGCCTGTGGGCTCTGGGTGGAGGAGAAGGAACAGTGGCTCAATGGGCTGGCCTTGCCTGAGCGCCTGGAGGATCTGGAGGTGGTACAGCAGCGGTAAGGCTTCCTCTAGATGGATTACCTACAAGCTAGGGGCCAGGTGGAGGGAGGTGGGTCCCACCATAAACTGCCTGCTACATCTGTTTTGTTTTTGGTTTTGGTATATTGAAACAGGATCTTTCTATGTAGCTAAGCTGAGTGAATTCGTGGCAATCTTCCTATCTCTGTCATCTGAATGCTGGTGTTATAGGCATGGGTCACCGTGTCCAGCTACTATAGATCCAATGAAAATGCTAAACATACTCAGTAGGAGAGAACATATCACAATAAACTCTTGTGTGCCCACCTCCCACATGTCATTATTACTCTTTCTGGTCCATTTCACTTAAAAATGTCCCTAGGGGCTGGAGAGATGGCTTAGCAGTTAAGGCAATTGCCTGCAAAGCCAAAGGATCCTGGTTTAATTCTCCAGGACCCATGTAAGCCAGATGCACAAGGGGGCGCATGCATCTGGAGCTCGTTTGCACTGGCTGGAGGCCCTGGCATGTGCCCATTTTCTCTCTCTGTCTCAAATAAATAAATAAGTAAAAAAATATATTTTAAAAGTCCCTAATGTTATGATGTCACTATTACATGCCCTTAAAGAAGATGAAGAACCAGCCTTACACATACATTACTTTTGTAAAAATATATTTTATTTATTTATTTGAGAGAGAGAGAAAGAGAATGAATGTGCCAGGGCCTCAAGCCACTGCAAACGAACTCTAGATGCATACACCCCCTTGTGCATCTGGCTTATGTAGGTCCTGGAGAATCAAACCAGGATCCTTTGGCTTTGTAGGCAAATATCTTAACCACTAAGCCATCTCTCCAGCCCCATACATTACTTTACTAAAAATATTCTTAAATTTATTTTTATTTATTTTAGAGAGAGTGTGTGTGTCAGATATATATAGAGATTGGGCATTAGCCATTGCAAACAAACTCCAGACGCATATACCACCTTGTGCATCTTGGGCTTCACAGGCAAGCGCCTTAACCTCTAAACCATCTTTCCAGCCCCATACATTACTTTTTGTGTATGAACTTAAAATAGTTGAGAATTTAGAAACTCTGTGGTGGTGCATACCTGTGATACCAGCACTCAAGAGGTTCAGGCAGCCTTCACAATTTGAAGTCATGTTGAGAGCTACATAGCAAGTTCCAGAGCAGCCTGGACTGTACAGTGAGACCCTGTCTCAAAATAAAATAGCGGAAAGCCACGCGTGGTAGCGCATGCCTTTAATCCCAGCACTCGGGAGGCAGAGGTAGGAGGATCACCTTGAGTTCGAGGCCACCCTGAGACAACATAGTGAATTCTAGGTCAACCTGAGCTAGAGTGAGACCCTACCTTGAAAAAAACAAAAAATAAAAAATAAAATAAATAAAATAAAATAGCTGAGACTGAAATTATGAATCTTTAAAAAAATATTTCTTAATTTGAAAGAGAGACAGAGAGAAAGAGGCAGATTGAGATAGAGAATGGGCACACCTGCCACTGCAGATGAACTCCAGACGCATATACCACTTTGTGCATCTGGCATTAAGTGGGTACTGGAGAATCAAACCTGAGCCATCAAGCTTTACAAACAAGTACCTTTAACTGCTCCAGCCTTGAAATTATCAATTGTTTAGGCAGATAGTGATTAAACTCTTATGAGAGTAATAAATCTTAAAGTCCTTTAGAAAAGTTTTTTTTTTTTTTTTTGCCAGGCATGATGGTGCATGTCTTTAATCCCAGGGAGGATGAGGTAGGAGGATCACCATAAGTTCCAGGTCAGCCTGGGTTATAGAGTGAGTGGTTTTGAGATCCTGCCTCAAAACAAACAAAATGGCTGAGGAGATGACTCAGTAATTAAAGATACTTGCTTGCGAAGCCTGATGGTCTGGGTTTGAATCCTCAATACCTACATAAAGCTAGACTCACAAAGTGGCTTATGTATCTGGAGTTCATTTGCAATGGCAGGAGGCCCTGGCATGTCCATTCTCTTCCATTCTCTCCCTTTCTCTTGGTCTCTCTCAAATAAATAATTTTAAAAACAAACAAAGCCAGGGATGGTGGTGCATACCTTTAATCTCGGCAGAGGTAGGAGGATTGCTGTGAGTTCAAGGCCAGTCTGGAACTATAGAATGAGTTCCAGGTCAGCCTGAGCTAGAGTAAGACCTTACCTTGAAAAAACAAACAAAACAAAAGGAAGACAATTTTCTTATAGAACTTCAATACTATCATCGTATAGTACAAAATTAGTGATTCCTTGATTCCTACTATCAGTCTATAATCAAATTTCCTGGCAGTTCTAAAAATGGAATTAGCCAGGCATGGTGGCGCACACGTTTAATCCCAGCACTCGGGAGGATGAGGTAGGAGGATCACAGTGAGTTCAAGGCCAGCCTGAGACTTCATAGTAAATTCCAGGTCAGCCTGGGCTAGAGTGAGACCCCCACCTTGAAAAAAAAAAGTAAACAATTTTTTTTTAGTTTTCAAGATATCCTGTTATAAGCCGGGCCTGATGGCAAACGCCTTTAATTCCAGCACTCGGGAGGCAGAGGTAGAAGGATTGCTGTGAGTTCAAGGCCACCCTGAGACTACATAGTGAATTCCAGGTCAGCCTGAGCTAAAGCAAGACCCTACCTCACAAAACAAAACAAAACAAAACAAAACAAAACAAAACAAAACAAAAAAACAAGAAAGATACTCTATTATAGGGTTTGACAAACTATGACCCTGCTGCCCAGGTTGCCTGTTTTTGTAAATAAAACTTTATTGTAATAGAGCTATGCTTATTTATATCTCATCTCTGGCTGTGTTCACCCCACCCAGCAGCATTGAGGACTTGTGACAGACTGTGGGGACTTACAAAGCCTGAAATATTTACCATGTCTCCTTTTATAGAAAATGTTTGCAGAGCCGGGAGTGGTGGCACATGCCTTTAATCCCAGCACTTGGGAGGCAGAGGTAGGAGGATCACCATGAATTGGAGGCCACCCTGAGACTACATAGTAAATTCCAGGTCAGCTTGGGCTAGAGTGAGACCCCACCTCAAAAAAACAAAAAAGAAAAAGAAAAAAAAAAGAAAACGTTAGCAGAGCCTGCTCTGTGAAAATGTCAGATGCCCCCAGGAGAAGTCACATTTCACATCTTTATCAATAGATCATATATATACTGGTTTTGTAAGGTAGGGTCTCACTCTAGTCTAGGCTGCCTCGAACTCATGGTGATCCTCCTACTTCTGCCTCCTGAGTGCTGAGATGAAAGGCGTGCACCACCACACCTGGCTTTTGATCATGTATTTTTGCTCATAGTAACAGGATGGGGCCTGGGTAGGTAGCTAGGGGGCAAGCTTCAGGAGGAACAATGAGGTTCTGATAAAGATGGTGTCCAACCCATGCCATAGTTGAGTTTGACTTGTTCCTGACCTTTGACCTTCATCTATCATCTTTCTTTCTCTCTCCCTTTCTTTCTTTCTTTCTTTCTTTCTTTCATTCTTTCTTTCGAAAGAGAGACAGATATAGAAAGAGAAAAAATGAATGGGCATGTCAGGGCCTCTAGCCACTGCAAATAAACTCCAGACACATGTACCACCTTGTGCATCTGGCTTTACTTGGGTAGTGAGGAATGGAACCTGGGTCCTTTGGCTTTGCAGGCAAGCACCTTAACCTCTAAGCCATCTCTCCAGCCCCTTCACCATATTTTTGAGCAACTCTACAAAGGATAGAATTGTTTTGTGGGAATTTGGGGCTCCTCCTCTGATCCACAGGTACTGTGGACCTTGAAGGCTAAGAGGTACAGAGTTACCAGAACAGAAGCCTCATGTTGAAGGGACAGTGTTTCTGTGGACATGTAAGGGAGGTGGTCTGTGTACCTCACTGCCTCTGATCTCATGTTCCACTCCTCCATTTCCTCAGGTTTGAGACCTTGGAGCCCGAAATGAATGCCCTGGCTGTGAGGATTACTGCTGTGAACGACATTGCTGAGCAGTTGCTAAAGGCCAACCCACCAGGCAAGGATCGCATCATCAGCACCCAGAAGCAGCTCAACCACAGGTGGGCCGGAGGTGGGGAGGAGGCAACACTAGGTACCAGAGAAAGAAGGAAGCAGTGCATATGGCAGTTGGAGGAGAGTTTGGTAGAGCCTGGAAGGGTGGCTGAGAAAGGAAGCCCATCTGGAATATATTAGGGGAGGAGAATTTATCAAAAAGTTAGAAGAGGGACAAGGCAGTCCAAAGAGGTTGGGGATTAGATGGGAAGCAATCAAGAAGAGAAGACAGCTGGGTGTGGGGGTGCACACCTTTAATCCCAGCTCTTGGGAGGCAGAGGTAGGAGGATCAATGTGAGTTCCAGGTCAGCCTGGGACTACAGAGTGAGTTCCAGGTCAGCCTGGACTAGAGTGAGATCCTACCTTGAAAAAAATTTTTAAAAGGAGATACAAAGCTGGTTGTGGTGGCTCGCACCTCTAATTCCAGTACTTGGGAAGCCGAGACAAGAGGATTGCTGTGACATAGGAGGCCAGCATGGGCTACAGAGTGAGTTCCAGGTCAGCCTGGGCTAGAGTGTGAAAGTACCTCAAAAAAAAAATTAAGAAAGAGCTGGGTGTGGTGGCACACGCCTTTAATCCCAGCACTTGGGAGGCAGAGGTAGGAGGATCGCCGTGAGTTCAAGGCCACCCTGAGACTACATAGCGAATTCCAAGTCAGTCTGAGCTAGAGTGAGACCCTACCTCGAAAAACCAAAAACAAATAAATAAATAAAAATACAAAATAAAAAAAATTAAGAAAGGGCTGGAGAAATTGCTTAGTGGTTAAGGTGTTTGCTGCAAAGCCCAAGGACCCAGATTCAATTCTCCAATACCCATATAAAACCAGATGCACAAGGTGGCACATGCATTTGGCATTGTTTGCACTGTCTAGAGGTCCTGGCATGCCCATTCTCTCTCTCTCTCTTTTTGCTCCTTCTCTCTCTCTCCTTGTAAATAAATGAACAGAAATAAATAAAATATTTAAAAATAAATTAAGAATAAAGAGAGGAAGAGGTGAGGAGCAGGTGGGGAGCAGCCCCCTTACAAAAGCAGAAGATAGTATGTAAGAGAGAACGGACTTCCAAGTGTACCTGGCCAGGGCAGGGAAGCTGAGCAGCTCCAATTGTCCTCTACTTACAGGTGGCAGCAATTTCGGTCCCTGGCAGATGGCAAGAAGGCAGCTCTGACATCAGCCCTGAGCATCCAGAATTACCACCTCGAGTGCACGGAGACCCAGGCCTGGATGAGAGAGAAGACCAAAGTCATTGAGTCCACCCAGGGTCTCGGCAATGATCTGGCTGGTGTGCTGGCCCTGCAGCGGAAGCTGGCTGGCACTGAGAGAGACCTAGAAGCCATCTCTGCCCGGGTGGGTGAACTGACCCGAGAGGCAAATGCCCTGGCTGCTGGTCATCCAGCCCAGGCTCCTGCCATCAATTCCCGGCTTGGAGAGGTGCAAGCTGGCTGGGAGGACCTGCGTACCACCATGCGGCAACGAGAGGAGTCCCTGGGTGAGGCACGGAGGCTACAAGACTTCCTGCGCAGCTTGGATGACTTCCAGGCCTGGCTAGGCCGCACGCAGACCGCTGTAGCCTCTGAGGAAGGGCCAGCCACCTTACCTGAGGCAGAAGCCCTCTTAGCCCAACATGCAGCCTTGCGGGGAGAAGTGGAACGGGCCCAGAGCGAGTATAGCCGCCTACGGGCCTTGGGCGAGGAGGTGACAAAGGACCAGGCCGATCCCCAGTGCCTCTTCCTTAGGCAGCGCCTGGAAGCCCTAGGAACTGGCTGGGAGGAGCTGGGCCGCATGTGGGAGAGCCGACAAGGTCGCTTGGCCCAGGCCCATGGCTTCCAGGGTTTCCTGAGAGATGCTCGTCAGGCAGAGGGTGTGCTTAGCAGCCAGGTAAGAGCCCAGCTGACAAAGCCCTAACCAAATTGAGAGAAATAAGAGACTAAAGTATGTGTGAAGGAATGCAGGAGACTGAGCAAGCAGGATGGGCAGAAAGAACATGTTAGAAATGTGTGGGAGTAACAAAATAAAATCTAAACATGACCACACTTATTTTAGAAGAAATGAAAATTTGACTAGTCATGTAACTATTAAATCAAGTGATAACTACAAATGAGGTGGAACAGGAACAAGATCTGGACTAGTAAAAGTCCTCCAGCTAAGCTCCTGTGAAACTTCTGAGACCCTCACTAGTTTCCCTCCCCCTCTGCCTTCAAACCCAGCTGGGTTACCTTGTCCCCCACCAGGACGGACCCCCCCCTATCTAAGGTGTGCCTTTGGGCAGGTTCCTCTCAGAGCAGTAGAATCTCTGTGCTTTGAGAAGTGAGCTCACTACCACCTCTCCACACAGGAGTATGTCCTGTCTCATACGGAGATGCCGGGTACACTCCAGGCTGCGGATGCTGCCATTAAAAAGCTGGAAGACTTCATGAGCACCATGGATGCCAATGGGGAGCGCATCCGCGGGCTCCTGGAGGCTGGGCGCCAGCTAGTGTCAGAAGGCAACATCCATGCTGAGAAGATACAAGAGAAGGCAGACTCCATTGAAAAGAGGTATGATTAAAATGATGGACAAATGAGAAGCCCGAGAAAGGAAATAAGTGAAAACAGGGTGGCCTAAAAGCTGTGCACAGGCAGCATGGGAGTTAGAAGCCGACAACAAAATAGAGGAAGTGCAAACTGGTTGGAGAGGGGCTGGACCAGGTCCCATAAAGTTTTACCTCTACACACCAGGGCAGATGAGAGCCTGCTTGGATGGCAGGACTGCAAATTGGATTCCTGGAGTGTCTTGTGGCATTCATGGCATATATTACTACCTCCATAGGAGGAACACTACAGCTTCTGGGTAGGTTAAGGGTCATAACTCTTTCACAAGAGTATGGTTTCACCCGGGGCTGTCATTATAGACACAGGAAGAATCAAGAGGCAGTGCAGCAGCTTTTGGGTCGACTTCGGGATAACCGAGAACAGCAACACTTCTTGCAAGACTGTCAGGAGGTGAGGTTCTTGGTTCCCTAGTGTCTCCTGTGGTATCCCCTAGCATCCAGCCCCTTCCCACACACCTTCACTTGGAGCCTAGAGTAAGAGTGCCTATGAACCCATTGATGGCTTCTTCTAGAGTCTTCCAAATCTCCTGCTCCCTTCTCTGTCCCAGCCTCCCCTTCTCTGTAATATCCCCACCTCCATCCTGCTCTGTGTCTGTACCAGCTGAAACTCTGGATTGATGAGAAGATGCTGACAGCCCAGGATGTGTCCTATGATGAGGCCCGCAACCTGCACACCAAGTGGCAGAAGCACCAAGCATTCATGGCTGAGCTGGCAGCCAATAAGGACTGGCTGGACAAGGTGGACAAGGTGAGCAGTGTGACCAGAGCAGCAAGAAGAGGCTGCCTCTGGACAGGCACAGGCTGAGGGGGCCCAGCCAGAAGACATGACTCTTATCAGTGCTAGAGGTATGAGCCTTGGGGGCCACACCATTAAGATAGAAAGTTATTGCCTGGAGATAAATACCTTAGGGATATTGGACAAAACTCTGAGAAAGTACAATGTGGTAGGGAACCAAACTGCAACTTTGTTCACACTTTGTTTTTGGATCTACAGATGATGACTATTCAACCAGGGTCTGCAAACATATGTAAGGCTATTCAACCAGGGTCTGCAAACATAATGTAAGACTATTCAACCAGGGTCTGCAAACATATGTAAAGGACTCATAGTAAATGCTCGAGGCATGACAGACCACACTGTTTTTGCTGCAGCTAACGTCTGTTTCCTTAGTACAAAAGCAGCTATAGAGAATAATAAGCATGATTGTCTTCCAATAAAACTTTATGTGTAAAAACAGGCAGTGGATCAGATCTGGCCCATCTGCTCTGGTTTGCTGACCCTTGCTTTTGATTCTGGCTGTTCCTGAGACTTGGTCTCCCCGTTAGCTTTGCCTCAGCTGCTAAGGACAGGTGAAGCATTATTTCTACTCAGCAAGTATTCCTGAATATGGTTTATGTGTGCTCAGCACACTGCTATGGCTGCACAGTAGTCAGAAGACACTTTTCTCCCTCAAGGGCATGGTAACTGAGGAGAGGAAACCAGTTTTCAATGGTTTTCCATTTACTCAGCAAATTTTTTCTTGGTGCTGCTATATGTAAACCATCATGTAAGATGCTGAGTGAGGATTAGAGGCGATCCCACCACTGGCTCCACCCTCAAAGAATAATACTAGCCAGCATGTGAGATGTATTCACAAACAGCTAAATTAAATATGAGTAGAAGCCCATTAAATATGAGTAGAAGCCTAGCTTGATAGCATATACCTGTAATCCTAGTTGCTCCCTAGGCTGAGCCAAGAAGATAGCAAGTTCAAGGATTACCTGGGCTGCAGAGTGAATGAATTCAAGGCCAGCATGGGCAACTTGGTGAGATCCTGTCTCAAAATGAACAGTGAAAAGAGGGCCAGGGATATAGAGGTTATAGTGTGATTGTCTAGCATGTATGAGGCCCAGGGTTTAAACCCCTGGACTGCAAAAATAAATTCAGAGAGAATACGATGGGTGCCAAAAGACAGTCCATAAATCCTGGGGCTAAAGAGAGTGGATATGAGAGAATTTTGGAAGCAGCGTCCACACAGTCCAAGGAGCATGAGCAGAAAGCAGGCTAGCAGAGATATTAGGGGAAAGGTGTATCTGGATAGAAAATGTGGTAAGCAGAAACCCAGAGGTATAAAAAGGAGTGCCTAGAAGAAGGAGGGAGTAACTTGTCAGGAACACAGAATGTGTGATGGGGCCTGTAGAAGAAAAGGTGGGAAAAGTCTCCTGGGTCAGGTCGGGAAAAGTCTGGATCAGATCACCATGGAAGGAGAGTGTGTTGAAGTGTGGATTGATTGTGCTGAAGGCTGTAAAGTGACCTGAGTAGAGCTGCCCTTGAAAGCAACATCTTGGTTTGTGGTTTGTGGTGCCAGAACTCCAGAGTCACCCACCTTTAGGAGAGATGACCCCAGGAAGCACCAGGAGGAGAGTGGAATGAGACAGGGTATTATGGGGCCAAAGGAATAGCTCAGTGATAGAGTATGTGCTAATCATGTGTGAGGCCCAGGTTCTATCCCTAGCACCAAAAAGGGATAGAGGAGGGAGGACAGAAGGAAGGGAGGGAAGGAAATACACCATGCCAACCTTGTCAGCAAGCTGCTGGAGCACAGAGCTAGTGGGCTACTCTGCAGGATAGAACATGAAACAGTATTGTCCTACCCAAAGTATGAGATTGCTGTGTATTTATCCATCATCTACCTCTCTGCCAGTGGTTGAGAGCAACATATAGGGTATCACCTCTGGTACTTCCAGCTTACCTGCCACTAATGCTTCCCAGAGCTCCCTGGAAACAACAGTCCTTGAGTTGAAGGCCGGAAATGGGAGACCACGTGAGTTCCAGGTCTAGACTAAGACCATACCTCAAAAAATACAAAACAGGCCAGGTGTGGTGGCACACGCCTATAATCCCAGCACTTGGGAGGCAGAGGTAGGAGGATCGCCGTGAGTTCAAGGCCACCCTGAGAATACAGAGTGAATTCCAGATCAGCCTGGACTAAAGTGAGACTCTACCTCAGAAAACCAAAACAAAACAAAAGTAAATATTTTCTAAAATGTATTTACTTGCATGGAGAGCGAGAGAGAGAGAAAGAATGAGAATGGGCACACCAGGGTCTCCAGCCACTGCAAATATATTCCAGACACATGTACCACTTTGTGCATCTGGCTTTATGTGGGAACTGGGGAATTGAACCCAGGCTGTTAGGCTTTTCAAGCAAGTGCCTCAAACTACTGAGCCATCTCCACAGCTCTACAGTAGCTTTAAAATATATATATATATGCCGGGCATGGTGGTGCACCCCTTTAATCCCAGCACTCGGGAGGCAGAGGTAGGAGGATTGCCATAAGTTCGAGACCATCCTGAGACTACATAGTGAATTCCAGGTCAGCCTGAGCTAGAGTGAGACCCTACCTCAGGAAAAAATAATAATAATATAATTGTTTATATATATATAATTTATTTGTTTGTTTGTTTTATTAGAGAGAGAAAGAGAACAGGTACACCAGGGCCTCTAGCCACTACAAATGAACTCCAGACACATGCGCCACCACCATGTGTGTCTGGCTTATATGGGTACTAGAAACTTGAACCTGGGTCCTTAGGCTTCACAGGCAAGCACCTTAACTGCTAAGCCATCTTTCTAGTCCCTTATATAATGGCTTTTTAAATATATATTCTGTTTATTTGAGAGCGAGAGAGGGAGAAGACGCAGATAGAGAATGTGTACACCAGTGCCTCTAGCCACTGCAAATGAACTCCAGATGCATATGCCACCGTGTGCATCTGGTTTACATGGGAATCAAACCTGGTCCTAGGCTTTGCAGGCAAGTGCCTTAACCTCTAAGCCATCTCTCCAGACCTGTAATGGTTTTTGTTGTTACTGTTTTGAGGTAGGGTCTTGCTTTAGCCCAGGCTGACGTGGAATTCACTATGTAGGCTCAGGGTGGCCTTGAACTCACGGTGATCCTTCTACCTCTGCCTCCTGAGTGCTGGGATTAAAGGCGTGCACCACCATGCCACCTATAATGGCTTTTTTAAAAAAGATTTTATTTATTATTTATTTATTTATTTATTTATTTATTTATTATTTATTTATTTATTCATTTATTAGAGACAGAGGGAAAGAGTGAGTGAGATTGGGCACACCAGGGTCTCTAGCCACTGCAAATGAACTCCAGACACATGCACCACCATGTGTATCTGGCTTACGTGGGAACTGGAGAATCGAGTCAAGGGTCCTTGGGCTTTGCCTTAACCATTAAGCCATCTCTCCAGCCCCTATAATGGCTTTTTAGTTAAAGTGATGTACAAGTTGGACCTTGAAGGACGGAGGATTATGGGCAGCAGTAAGGAGTAATCTAGCAGATTTTTTAAACCTCTTGAGAAAGCTATATTAATGAGCTCACATAAGAACTTGGAACACTGGCACACTTTAGCTCTATTGCTCTTTACGTCCTTGTTCTATGATTGGCCTGTAACTTTCAGTAGTGCCTAATCCCTACTCTTACACCTTCTTTGGCTACCAGGAAGGGCGGGAGCTGACTCTTGAGAAGCCAGAGCTAAAAGCTTTGGTGTCAGAGAAGCTGGAGGACCTGCACAGGCGCTGGGATGAGCTGGAGACCACCACTCAGGCCAAGGCCCGCAGCCTCTTTGATGCCAACCGTGCTGAGCTATTTGCCCAAAGCTGCTCTGCCCTGGAGAGCTGGATGGAGAGCCTGCAGGCCCAGCTACACTCAGATGACTATGGCAAGGACCTCACCAGTGTCAACATTCTGCTTAAGAAGCAACAGGTACGTTTTGGGCCTTTGAAGAAGATGAACAGCAGGGGAAAGAAACAGAGTGCCTGTAGTTCTTGAAATTCAGGAGTTCATTCTGAGGCCTGGAAGTTCATGTCTTTTTGTATTTCTCACATTGATTGTATGAACCACTGTATCAGAATCTATAGGGGTGTGTATCAGTTGGGGTAAAGTCAGGATGCAGGGCACACTGGTAATTTGTACAGAGAAACTTTAATAAAAAGTATTCAGAGTCAGGTGTGGTGGTGCACACCTTTAATCCCAACACTCGGGAGGCAGAGGTAGTAGGATCACTGTGAGTTCAAGGCCACCCTGAGACTACCTAGTGAATTCCAGGTCAGCCTGGCCTAGATTGAAACCCTACCTCGAAAACAAAAAAAGAATCCTGGAATAGTAAATGTAGAGGGAAGGAATATCTACAGGGTTGAGGAAGAATACCCAAGGAAAGAATGAGATGACTGTTTCAGGCCTTATTGGAAATGGCCGAGGCCCCCTGAATGGCCTAAAATTTTGCTTGGGGTGTCATATGCTAGAGCATGTTAAACAGCAGAAAGTTACTGAGCAAAAAGGAAGCATTTTGGAACCATGGCAGTTTTTCCTCCACTGTGTGCTATTTCTCTAGCGTCCTCTGTTGACCAGGCCTAACATTGCACCAGCTCCTAAAATAAATGTTTAGGGGGTCCATCCAGTTTCAACCCCTCAAAACAAGACAAAGGTGGATTTGAAACTGAAGCAGATTTGGGAATGAGAGCCAATAAATTCATAGTACTTATAGTTATCACACAGCCCTATGTGTGTGTATTAAGGTTTGACATCAACCTAGTCAGGCCATAAGAGGATGGTCTTCCTGGAGTGAGCCTTAGGGTTAAGTCAAGTTTCTGTTCTGAGTTTGGAGGTGGAAATGCAGCATTGACATCTCCTTCCTTCTCTGGACTTGCAGATGCTGGAACGGGAGATGGCTGTGAGAGAGAAGGAGGTGGAGGCAATCCAGGCCCAGGCTAAGGCCCTGGCCCAGGAAGACCAGAGTGCAGGGGAGGTGGAGAGGACCTCAAGAGCTGTGGAGGAGAAGTTCAGGGCCCTGTGCCAACCAATGAAGGAGCGCTGCCAGCACCTGCAAGCCTCGCGTGAGCGGCACCAGTTCCACCGGGATGTTGAAGATGAGATTGTGAGTCATTGGGCTGGGCATGGGATAGACTTTTCATCTTGGCAAGTTTTTCCCAGCAACATGGCTCTCCAGCCTCCTTCCTGGACACTGGGGAGATGCCTGCAGTGCTTCATTCCTTCTCCCCAAGCATTGAGAGTCTCCCCTCTAAGGATGCTCCAATATCTTCTCCAAGCCCCTCTTCCCCACAGTCAGAGATGTTGTTCCCTCCACGTATTCCTTTAGCTCCAGTAAGTGCTGGCTCTGCTGTACCTTCATTGGCTCTGTCTTTCTCATCCAGTTGTGGGTGACTGAGCGGCTGCCCATGGCCAGCTCCATGGAACATGGCAAGGATCTACCCAGCGTCCAGCTTCTCATGAAGAAAAACCAGGTGAGGCAGAGGGGTAAGGGCAAAAGAAACATTCCGAAGGGCTTCCCCACATTCAGATGTTTGTTTTTTTTATCCTAACTTGGGGATTTTTCTGACCTCAACTTGATGCTGTATAGCCCTAAACTTCAGTGGTTCACCTTTCTCCTCTTAGGACAGTGGATTCTAATGGTAAGAGAGTGTGAGCATTAAAGGGACATCACCATTTACATGTACCTAGGCCTGAGAAAGGGTTTGAGGGAGGATTCAGGAAGGAGAAGCAAGAGTGTGAAGAGAAGTCTCAAGGCTGAGTGGGCCTAAAGGAATACAGGGATTGGGGTTGCCTTGGCGAGTTTTTCAGTGCATCCTCTTCTGTGGCTTGGACAGACTCTGCAGAAGGAGATCCAGGGCCATGAGCCCCGGATTGCAGACCTCAAAGAGAGGCAGCGTGTACTGGGAGCAGCAGCAGCAGGTCCGGAGCTGGCTGAACTCCAGGAAATGTGGAAACGCCTGAGCCATGAGCTGGAACTTCGGCGGAAGAGACTGGAGGAGGCCCTGAGGGCCCAGCAGTTCTACCGTGATGCTGCTGAGGCCGAAGCCTGGATGGGTGAGCAGGAGTTGCACATGATGGGTCAAGAGAAAGCCAAGGTGAGAGTCTGGTCTGTGTGGCCAATTCTTCCTGCCCCTGGCTCCTGCTGTCTGACACTTATTTTCCCCTCTCCTAGGATGAGATGAGTGCCCAGGCAGAGGTGAAGAAGCATCAGGTATTAGAGCAAGCCCTGGCAGACTACGCCCAGACCATCCACCAGCTAGCTAGCAGCAGTCAAGACATGATTGACCATGACCACCCAGAGAGGTGAGCATGTGGGCAGCAAAGGGCCGGGTCCCTAGGGAAGAGGAGAACTGGTTCTGGGAAGGTACAGGGATTGTGGCACCTATTATATTATATGTGCAAAGAACATTCTAGAAAGCTGACAAAGCAGGGATTTGGCAAGCAGTGACTCAAGAGGGACAGGGCTGCACAAAACAAGCCAGACATCAGTGCCAGGTGCCTAAGTCCCATGGTGCTTTCCCACCGCATGCAGCACGCGGATCTCAATCCGCCAGGCCCAGGTGGACAAGCTGTACGCCAGCCTGAAGGAGCTGGCGGGGGAGCGGCGTGAGCGCCTGCAGGAGCACCTCCGGCTGTGCCAGCTCCGCCGAGAGCTGGATGATCTGGAGCAGTGGATCCAGGAACGTGAAGTGGTGGCAGCCTCTCATGAGTTGGGCCAGGACTACGAGCATGTGACTGTGAGTACCACAAAGATCAGCACGAGGAAAGGTGAGGACCCACTGGGAGACCTAGGCCTTGGCCCATGTAGAGTGCTAAGGGTCAGGGGCACAGGATCAGACAGTGGACACTCCTGAGTTTTGAGGTATATAATCTCCTGAGTTTTGAGGTATATAATCTGAGCAATTATGCAGAAAGGGAGGCATGGTGACCACAGGTTGAATACAAAAAGGAAATTTATTCCAATGACTCTTTCAACAGACTTCACAAAGTGAGGTGAGGTTTAGATTCTCCTCTACAGTTTAGGGGTTTAGGCCCTCTAGTACAGAAACCTGCCCCATACTTAGGATATCCTTGTCTAAGAGCTAAAGGTTCTAAGCATCTATAAATCTCTGAATGCATTTTTGGGGTGTCAGGCAAATATGGCCACATGTACAATGGTGGTCCCATGAGATTATGTCACCTAGTGGCATCTTAACCATCTTAGTTTTGTGTGAGCTGTCTGGAGAAGTTGCCCAGTGACACATTTTTAATGATGTGTCCTCATGGGGAAGTAAGTGCACCTGCTCATTGACTCCCTGGGTTCTTAGTTTTGGGGAGATAAGTGACTCCTTCATGGGGCAGAGACCTCACCCACTAGGGCCAAATGCTTATATCTACAACTGCTTCCTCCACCAGATGCTCCGGGACAAATTCCGTGAGTTCTCCCGGGACACCAGCACCATTGGTCAGGAGCGCGTAGATGGTGCCAACACACTGGCCAATGGGCTCATTGCAGGGGGCCATGCTGCACGGGCCACTGTGGCTGAGTGGAAGGACAGTCTCAACGAGGCCTGGGCTGACCTGCTTGAGCTGCTGGACACGCGAGGTCAGGTGCTGGCTGCTGCTTACGAGCTGCAGCGCTTTCTGCATGGGGCCCGTCAAGCCCTGGCACGGGTGCAACACAAGCAGCAGCAGCTTCCAGATGGGACTGGCCGTGACCTCAATGCAGCTGAGGCCCTGCAGCGCCGGCACTGTGCCTATGAGCATGATATCCAGGCCCTCAGCACCCAGGTCTGACCCTAACTGAGGAGGTGGGGCAGGCTCAGCAGAAACTGTGTGGTGGGAAATGAGAGGGGCAGATCTCAGAAATGTCAGGAGGATAGCACTCCTAGAAGATTCTTGAGAGATGAGGTTAGAATCACTTCAGGATGACATATCTAGCCAATGGACATCAGCCACCATGTTTATTTTTTTTAGTTGTGTATGTTTATGTGTGTGCAACATGCATGTGTGCATGTTCATATGTGTTTTTACAGGTGCACATGCACATGTGTTCACCTATTATGTAGAGGCCAGAAATTGATACCTCCCTCTATTGCTCTACAACTTATTTATTGAGACAGGGCTTTTCACTGAACCCAGACCTCACTGATTCGGCTAGTCTCTGTCTCCTCAGTGCTCGGATTATAGGTACACACCACCACACCTGGCATTTACATGGGTTCTGAGGATCGGAACTAGGGTCCTCATGCTTGATATTGCAAGCACTTTGCCAAATGAGCCATCTCCCCATGTTCACATTTTTACTGAAGGCCCATGATATTTCCAGTGGTCCCAATGGCTGAAAGATTGCTCATGCTATACTAAAATCCACCTGTTGTTGCCACGCAGACTAAAGCTCTGGACTTAGAAAATTAACATAGATCCTTTGTCCCATATGGCTGGTCAGCCCATCCAAGATCCTTGTACAAGGTGCATATCTCATTAACACAGTTTTCAGTGTCTTTCATGTCCTGCACAGGCTAGCTCAAATGCTAATGGCCCTTTAACAGGGTGGAGAGTGGCATAGCACCTCCTGAAACTTCATTCCTCCTACTGCCTCTTAGGATGGTGAAACAGGCAGGAAGTGGACAGCAGTGATCAGGGCAAAGGGAGGCTATAGCTCCTCAGTCTTCCTGTTCTGACTCTAACCTGGGTCCCCACAGGTCCAGCAGGTGCAGGATGATGGCCACCGGCTACAGAAGGCCTATGCTGGAGACAAGGCTGAGGAGATTGGCCGCCACATGCAGGCAGTGGCTGAGGCCTGGGCCCAGCTTCAGGGAAGCTCTACCGCCCGCCGTCAGTTGCTATTGGACACTACAGACAAGTTCCGCTTCTTCAAGGCTGTCCGGGAGTTGATGCTGTGGATGGATGGAATTAACCTGCAAATGGATGCCCAGGAGCGGCCCAGGTGAGACCCATGAGGCCTGGCAGCCTCCATAGGTTGTATGGTACTGGTGGCTCTGATGGAGTTGGGGGCAGGGATGATATTCTCACTGTATCCCTCTAGGGATGTGTCCTCTGCAAATCTAGTCATCAAAAACCAACAAAGCATTAAAGCAGAGATAGAAGCCAGAGCAGACCGCTTCTCCTCCTGCATTGATATGGGGCAGGAGCTGCTGGCCCGGAGCCACTATGCAGCTGAGGAGGTGAGTGAGTCTTGGAGAAGCTGGGACAGGGCTCAATGCTGATTTTCCTCCTTTTCTTTTCTTTTCTTTTTTTTTTTTTTCTTTTTTTCTTTTTTTGGTTTTTCAAGATAGGGTCTTACTCTAGCCCAGGTTGACCTGGAATTCACTCAGGGTGGCTTTGAACTCATGACAATCCTCCTACCTCTGCCTCTCGAGTGCTGGGATTAAACGAGTGAGCCACTATGCCCGGCTCTTCTTTCTTTTTTTTGAGACAGGGTAGCACCAAGTAGCCCAGGCTGGTCTTGAACTCACAATGTAGCTATATGAGTTAACTTCTTGTTACTATGAGCAAACACCTGACCAGAAGCAACCTAAGAAAGGAAGGGTTTATTTCAGCTTACATTTTGAGGTGACTTAGTCCATCATGGCAAGGAAGGCATAGCAGACCAACTTGTCATATTTCAGTCAGAGGCAGGAAGCCAAAGAGCAAATGGGAAATGGGGCCTGGCCCACCTCAAGACCCACCTCCAATGACCCATTCCCCCCCCCCCCAGTAAGGCACAACTACTCAAAGGTTTCATAACCTTCCCAAACAGTGCCATCAGATAGGGACCAAACTAATGAACATATGAGAGACATTTTACATTCAAACCATAACAGTAGCTTAAGCTGTACTCAAACTTGCAGTGATTCTCCTGCCTCCCAAATGCTGGGATCTTAGGCAAGCATCACCATCCCCAGCTTCAGTTTTTCTTGTGTCTACTTCTCATTCTTGCTTAGAAAAAGAAAAAAACCTTTCACTTTCTATCTCTTAGATGCTTGTCTAGGGATCTTTTTTTTTTTTTTTAAGCTTTATTATTTGAGAGGGAGAGAGAGACAGACAGAATGGGCATGCCAGGGCTTCCAGCCACTGCAAACGAACTCCAGATGCATGTGCCACCTTGTGCATCTGGCTTACGTGGGTCCTGGGGAATCAAACCAGGGTCCTTTGCCTTTGCAAGCAAATGCCTTAACCGTTAAGCCATCCTTCCAGCCCTTGTCTAGGGATCTCTTGCATCCCAATTCTCCCCTTCTCTTGACATCAGAAATTATTCTGCACCTGGGCGGCTCCCAGGGCGTGTGGAAAGGCCCCACTAGTTCCTAACAAATGTCCTCCTCCCCAGATCTCAGAGAAGCTGTCTCAGCTGCAGGCCCGGCGCCAGGAGACAGCTGACAAGTGGCAAGAGAAGATGGACTGGCTCCAGCTTGGTGAGCTGCTGTGGGAGCAGCAGCAGAAAGGAGTAGGGCTTGGGAGGAAGGTTTGGGCATCCCTTTTCTGTGGTTTCCACAGTGGACAAGACTAGGATTCCTATGTGGAATTCCAGGCACTCACACTTGGCATTATCTGGTAGTGCTTGGGGGCAGAGGCTTTCTTTGTCCCTGTATTTAAGGTTGCCATTGCTACCATGTCTTGCCACTGCCCTCTCTGATCCTTCTGCAATCCTCTGTCCTGACAGTTTTGGAAGTGCTCATATTTGGGAGAGATGCAGGGATGGCAGAGGCCTGGCTGTGCAGCCAAGAGCCATTGGTGAGAAGTGCAGAGCTGGGTTGCACAGTGGATGAAGTGGAGAACCTCATCAAGCGGCACGAGGCCTTCCAGAAGTCAGCAGTGGCCTGGGAGGAGCGTTTCAGTGCACTGGAGAAGCTCACTGCAGTAAGGACTATGGGGACCCCTGAGTGTCCACCCCCCCACACTGCCCCAAACTTCTCTTTTCACCAAGCCTGCTTCTTTAGATGTGAGCTGAGAGTGTCCTTTGGTTATCCCAACCACAGGTGTTGGTTCCCCTGGGGGTTCTAAGACCCCCCCACTTCTCCCTCTGCTTCTTGTCCTGCCTTCTTTTCAGATTCTCGTCTCCATCCTTCCTGTTTTATCTGGCTAGAGCTGAGCCATTTCAGCTCTCCCTCTCTCCCTGCTCCTCTTGAATGAGGCCTGCTGTGTGCTGACCTCAGCATCTCTTGACAGTTGGAGGAGCGGGAGAAGGAGCAAAAGAGAAAGAGGGAGGAGGAGGAACGAAGGAAACAGCCTCCTACTCCAGAGCCAATGGTCAGTCGATCTGAAGGGAATCTGGTGGATGGCCAGACAGCTCCTGACTCTGCCTTTGATGGGTAAGAGACGAATACCTAGGCTAAGAGGATGAAGTTGAGCCCAAGCAAGCCACAGATTAATTAATCTCTGTCACTTTTGGCCATTCCAGAACCCAGTCGCAATTGCCACCATCCACACAGGCACCTAGTGTTAACGGAGTCTGCACAGACACAGTGTCCTCACAGGTAGCCCTAAGTCCCTGAATATCCCTGTCAGAATCTGCTATCCCCTACATCCTCTTACAGCCTCTTGTCCTTGCAGCCCCTGTTGGAACAACAGAGACTTGAGCAGAGCAGCTTACCAGAAGGGCCTGTGAGTCCCTCTGGAGGGGGGTGGGTGTGGCTGCCTGAGATGAAGGGACAAAAGGAGTAGAGATCTTAGGCATGGGACCAGGCAGAGGTTCAACACAGGGACTGGGAGACCAGTTCTTAGCCATAGAGCTTTCTATCCCCAAGGTTGGGTGCCTCCCATGGCATCCTTTGATACTAATACCATTCCCCCTATACACACAGGGCTCTGGAGCAGTGGATGAGGTCAATGGGCCACGGGGAGAGAGACAGACCAGGCCTCGGGGCCCGGCTCCTGCAGTGCCCCAGAGTAGATCGTCTGAGTCAACCCATGTTGCCACCTTACCCACTCGAGGCCCAGAGCTCTCTGCCCAGGAGCAGATGGAGGGAATGCTGTGTCGCAAACAGGAAATGGAAGTTTTCGGCAAGAAGGCCGCTAACAGGTATCAGGCCTGGCCATGCAGAGCTTGGAGGAGGCTTCCAGGGAAGTTCTTAGGGAGGGGACATTCTATCATCCTCTGGGAAAGGGCTGGGATTAAGGACCAGTGCAGGCCTCAAGGGAAAACTACAAGTTGCCTAAAGATAGGACAAGAACTGGAAGTCCCATGAAATCCAGGGAACCCCAGGTTACATACCCCACACAGACTGGCCAGACTGCCTACCCATTTGTCCTTCTGATCCCACCCTGTCCCCTCCAGATCGTGGCAGAATGTGTACTGTGTCCTGCGGCGTGGGAGCCTTGGCTTTTACAAGGATGCCAAGGCAGCCAGTGCAGGAGTGCCATACCATGGAGAAGTGCCTGTCAGCCTGGCCAGGGCCCAGGGCAGTGTGGCCTTTGATTACCGGAAGCGCAAACATGTCTTCAAGCTGGGGTAGGAACCAGGGCTGTTCTGAGGATGGGATTGGAGGAGTGAGGCGATATGAGTGGGCCATGAACAAGCTCCAGAGGGAGTGGTGTTACCTAAAAGAACTTCAGAGACAAGGACTTGAGACACTCATAGGTGAGGGAGAGCAGAATACTCTGATTGTGTTCCACACTAATGCGAGTGAGGAAACCCAGACAGGCGGAAAAGTTCTCCTGGGTGGGAAATATAAGGGCAGGATGTTGACCCTGGTCCTCTGCAGCCAATCAAAAAGAATTTGCTTTTGCACATCTGCAAAACCATGGGAATCTGAAGAAATGTGTAAAATGTGTCTGATCTGGACCTGGCCTTCAGGGCTGCCCCAATGTCTTCCCTGCCCAGTTAGTCCCAGGAGAGAATTGAGCTCCCAGTAGCAATGACATGGCAAACACAAGTTCTCAGTTCTGCCTGGTGCCTTCTTTCTCTCAACAGCTTACCAGATGGAAAAGAGTATTTATTCCAGGCCAAGGATGAGGTGAGCTGTTCCCTTGTCCTGCTGT
Source organism: Orientallactaga sibirica (assembly GCA_036365145.1). NCBI lineage: Eukaryota > Metazoa > Chordata > Mammalia > Rodentia > Dipodidae > Orientallactaga > Orientallactaga sibirica. Next base: position 5,611,193 of record JAEOAD010000042.1, on the reverse strand, counting down.
ATTCCCCTATCTCCCTGCCAGTCTTCTGTTTTATGAAAAAGGGCCTCACTCTATAGCCCAGGTTGGCTTGTAGCTCACAGCAGTCCTCTAGCCATCAGCTTCCTGAGTGCTGGATTCATAGGCATAAACCATCATGCCCAGCTGATGTGCCCTGTCCTAAAGGAGTCCTTTTCCTCTTAGTGAAATAAAAAATTCATTCACTCTTCTACATCCTCCTTTCATATTCCCCTACTGTCTGCCACCAGCTGCCTCAGCTCAGGGTCCTTTGAAGCTGAGCTGATGTCTCCTGTCTCCCACAGGCAGAAATGAGTTCCTGGCTGCGGGTGGTGAATGCAGCCATTGCCACTGCATCCTCTGCCTCTGGAGATCCAGAAGAGCCAGCAGTACCCAGTGCTACACGGGGAATGACCCGGGCCATGACCATGCCCCCAGTGTCACAGCCTGAGGGGTCTGTTATGCTGCGCAGCAAGGATGGCAGAGAACGAGAACGAGAAAAAAGATTCAGCTTCTTCAAGAAGAACAAGTAGTTGGTTGGGGGGGGGCAAGACTCCAGGCCAGCTCCCGCTCTCTGTTTAGGAAACTGCCAGGGTCTGTCAACAGAGACACCCTCTTTGTCAGGACAACTGCCTGCTGCTAGGGTCTGTTGCCAAGGTCAGCCCATCACCAAGAACTGTCACTGGGAACAAGCCAGTGTTCCCAAGAACAACTTTCTCTTCTGCTGTTTAATTCCAGACTGGTGGTAGGACTCAGGCAACCCCCAATACCATTCCCTCCCCAACTCTGTTCCATATTCCCTAGCCTTATGCCTCCATCTCCCACTATGGTGCAGATACTGTCACCCTCGACATGGGCCCTGTGGGAACCACTGTCCCTGCCTTAGGGTCATTGTGCCACCACAGCTAGGGTGTTTCATTCGCCATCCAGATCCTTGTCCCTGGGGACCAGCCAGGACCCTCTCAGAGCTGAAGCAGGACCCAGGGACAGGAATGCCAGATGATGGGAGTCGGAGGTGCTGAAGCCCCTGCCCGTCCTGCCTCACCCTCTGACTTGAGTGGCTGCTCCATCTCCAGTAGCTCTTAGTGGCTCCCAGGTGTGAGGAGTTGTTCAGGGGCAGCCACAGCCTTGAGTCTGGCTAAGGAAGTGATTAAATAGCTTAGCTTCTCTCTCTGACTCTTGGTGTTGTTGCTTTCCTGACCATAGCCTCTCTGCCTAAGCCCCTCTTCTTCCCTTTGGCTCTGGTCTCCTGTGTGCCTGGTTTCCACTCTCTCCAGCCTCCAAATTCTCAAAGAACTGTGTAATTATGAGAGCCTTCCTATCTCAATCTCCCCATAGTAATGACCTCTGGTTTGCAGAATATTGACCTATGCTAAGCCTCTTTTTAGACCAAAGACATTCACTATGGGTCATATTGATGTTAAACAACAGTGTTCATGTTGAGAGGCAGCAAGTTACCCTTTTGCTGCAGCACAATTTTCTTTACCAATTTTTTTCAGTCCTAGGAATGGGATCCCAGGTCTTGTGCATGCTAGACAAGCATACTACCACTGAGTTTTGCCCCCCACCTCCCACAACTTTCTTCACTTGTGTTTCACCTGTTTTCAGTCATGAGCAGTAGGGAACATTGCCACAACCTAGTCTCAGCTACTCTTCAGCCAACATTGGAGTACTGAGCACCCTACTTTCTATCTCCCCATCAGATTCAGGGAAGCTCACATGGGAATCAAAGGAGTAACAGATTCTAGAACTCCAGAATGATGTCACTTTAGGAAGCCATGAACTGCAACCTGTCCATGTAAAATAAACACAGTATATTCTAGATTGAAGTATTTTTTAAATGTCTGTTTGACTCCAAATGATGGAGGTGACTACTCCTTGGTGACCCCCACACACACACACACATAAAAAACTATGTTCCTGCATTATTTTCTCTACACAAACAACCATCTTTCCAGGAAACCTACCATATCTTTAGCATAAATGAGCTGAAGACCTCTGACTACCATTAGTCAAGACAAAAACAGCCAGAGTCAGGTGTGTGCAGGCCAAGAACTAGCACAGCAAGCCCTGGAATGAGCTCCAGACATGAGATCTGGCAGAACAGATCACCATGGGATAATTACCCCTTTCTCCTAAGATGGGCAGATTTGGTACTCCACACTAACGGTGCATGAATATAACAACAGTCCATCTTGAGATTAAACAGACACAGATACCTTCTCAGGACAGCTGGGGAAAGGAGGAGACAGTCATTGTGGAGTGCTCATGAAAGCTGGGCATTTGCACCCTGAGGTGACAAGCTCGCAGGCCTGGTGCAAAGCAATGATGAGAAAGTTTAGAAGGACATACAGATTGTGTGAGAGGGAACTTAGCAAAAATTGATCAATTTAATGTAAGAGGTAAAGAGAAAATAGGGCTACCAACTGCAGTAGAATAGCCACTGTGAATTGAAAGGTAAGAGAGGAAATGTGAGGATCATCTCCATGCATAGCAGCTAATGCTGCTTCAAGATATGATTCCATAAGGACAGGACGGAGATAGAAGAGAAGCATAGGGCTAGGAAGTATGATGGGGAGACACGTGGGTGGGAAAGAGGACAAGATCCAGGAAGGATGACAGAATGAAACAATGAAGGACATGAAAAAGTTAGGGTACAAAAATTCCATCAGTGCAGGTGCTGCAAATCAGTGGGGGAAACATGAACAGAAAATGGATAAATTACAAGCTGGGCATGGTGGCTCACACCTAAAAGCTCAGCACTTGGGAGACTGAGACAGGCAGATAGCCATGAGATTAAGGCCAGCTTAGTCTACATAGTGAATTCAGGACAACCTGGGTTACAGAGTGAGAACCTCTCTCAAAAAAGACAAAGAAGATAGCTTATGTAGAGATGAATATGTTTACATTCTTATTTAACACCAATGATTGTGAATTCATCCTTCCGTGGTCCAACATTGTAGCCACTAGTCACATGTGGCTGCTGAGCACTTGAAGTACGGCAAGTCTAAATTAAGATGTGCTTCGAGTATAAAATGCTGAATTTCAAAGACTTCAGAAGGAAAAAAGATCTCAACTTTTATATTGATTATGTATTGAAATGATGTAAAAAGTATTAAAGTGGATTTCAAACTTTTGTTTTTATCTTTTTGGTGTTTATTGAAAATTTTGATTCATTTACCTGCTTATTGTGATACTGGGGGTGAAACCCAGAGCCTTCTATATGCTAGACAAGTGCTGTACCATTGAGATGTACCCTCTGCCCACTTTCCCAACTCATCTTAAGTTACTTGTGTGGCTCATACTATACTTCTGTTGGACAACACTGTTCTAGATGGACTACAAACCTAAATATGAAAGGTAAAACCTGTATTAGTGGGGCTGGGAATATGGCTCTGTGGATGAAGTACTTGCCATGAAAGTGTGGGTGCCTGAGTTTGTATTACCAGCCGGACTCTCTGGTGGGCTTCTATAGTCCCAGCACACTGAAGGCAAGGAGGGAGGCAGAGACAGGAAAATTTCCCAGCTTTCAGATTATCTAGCTTGACCAAAACGCCATGGTGAACAAGAGACCCTGCCTCAAAACACAGTAGAAAGGTGACCAACACCCAAAATGTCCTCCAACCTCCATTGCATGTGCCTTCACACACATGAACACACATACTTATACACCACAACTAAAAAAAAAAAAACTAATAGAAGGAAACAATATCTGCATGACTTGGAATAGAAAAGACTATCTTACAGGAAACCCCAAAAGCACAAGCTTTAGAGCTGGAGAGATGGTTCAGTGGTTAAGGCGCTTGCCTGCAAAGCCCAATGACCTGGGTTCATTTCCCAAGTACCCATGTAAAGACAGATGCACAAAGTGGTCCGTGCATCTGGAGTTTGTTTGCAGCAGCTAGAGACCTTGGCACACATGCACTCCCTCTCTCTGCAAATGAAATATATATATATATATATATATGTATATGTATATGTATATGTATATATATATATTTTTTTTTTTTTTGGTTTTTTTGCAAGGTAGGGTCTCACTCTGGTCCAGGCTGACCTGGAATTCACTATGTAGTCTCAGGGTGGCCTTGAACTCTCGGCGATCCTCCTACCTCTGCCTCCCGAGTGCTGGGATTAAAGGCGTGTGCCACCACGCCCAGCCAATAATAATATATTTTTTTAAAAGCACAAGCTTGGGCTAGAGATATGGCTTAATGGTTAAGGCACTTGCCTGCAAAGCCTAAGAACCCACGTTTGACTCTGCAGAACCAACATAAGCCAGGTGCACAAGGTGGCATAAGCACGTAAGGTTGCACATGTGCACAAGATGGCACACATGTCTGGATTTTGACTGCAGCCATTGGAAGCCCTGGCACACCAATTCTCTCTCTCTCATAAAACAATAATTTTTAAAAAGCACACGCTTAAGCCGGGTGTGGTGGTGCATGCCTTTAATCCCAGCACTTGGGAAGCAAGGATAGGAGGATCACCCTGAGTTTGAGGCCACCCTGAGACTAATTCCAGGTCAGCCTGAGCAGTAAAACCCTACCTTGAAAAACCAAAAAACAAGCTTTATTACAAAAATTGATTACATGAAAAGGATTTCAGTCATTAGTGGAATGACAATAGACATTTGAAAACAGCGATAGCTGGAATGAAATGAAAAGGAAGTCTTAAAAATCTATTTTTAAAAAAAGGTTGGAGGGCTGGAGAGATGGCTTAGCGGTTAAGGCACCTGCTTCCTAAGCCTAAACCCAATTCCAATCTCCAGGTCCCACGGTTAGCCAGATGCAACGTGACACAAGGGTGCAATGCCGCACTTGCCCACAAGGGGGCGCACACATCTGGATTTGGTTCACAGCAGCCAAGAGACTGCTGGCGCGTCCATTCTCTATCTGTCTCCCTCTCCCTCTCTCTCTGTCTCTCTCTCTAAAAAAAAAAAAAAAAAGGCTGGAGAGATGGCTTACTCTTTAAGGTGTTTGTTTGCCTGCAAAGCCAAAGGATCCTGGTTCGATTCACCAGGACCCACATAAGCCAGATGCACAAGGGGGTGCATGTGTCTGGAATTCGTGTGCAGTGGCTGGAGGCTCTGGAGCGCCCATTCTCTCTCTCTCTCTGTCTCTTTCTCTTTCAAATAACTAAATAAAAATATATTTAAAAAAAGAAAAGAAAGTCTTATATGGGCTGGAGAGATGGCTTAGCAGTTAAGGCACTTGCCTATGAAGCCAAAGGACCCAGGTTCAATTCCCCAGGAACCATGTACACCAGATGCACAAGGTGGCGCATGCATCTGGAGTTCCTTTGCAGCTGCTGAAGGTCCTGGTGCACCCAATCTCTCTCTCTCTCAAACAAATTTAAAAAAAAATAAAATAAAAAGCTTAGCCGGGTGTGGTGGTGCACATCTTTAATCCCAGCACTCAGGAGGCATAGGTAGGAGGATCACCGTGAGTTCAAGGCCACCCTCAGACTACAAAGTGAAATCCAGGTTGGCCTGGGTTAGAGTGAGACCCTACCTCAAAAAACTAACTAACTAAATAAATAGATAGATTAAAAGCTTTAAAATATTAAAGTCTTATAAACTGGGTTGGAGAGACGGCTTAGTGGTTAAGGTGTTTGCCTACAAGGTTGACCAAGGTTCAATTCCCCAGAACCCATGTAAGCCCTATGTGCACAGTGGTACATATGTCTGGAGTTCGTTTACAGTGGCTAGAAGCCCTGGGAGGCCCATTCTCTCCCTCCCTCTCTCTCATAAGTAAATAATAAAATATTTTTTAAAATCTTACAAGTCAACAAAAAGACTGTATTAAGGAATGTGGGGTTGGAGACATGGCTCAGTGGTTAAAGGTGTTTGCTCATAGAGCCTACTGGCCCAGGTTCGATTTCCTCTTATCTACATAAACCCAGAAAAAAAGTGGAACAACAGGTGGCACTTTTTTGCAGTGGCAGGAGACTCTCTTATGCCCAGACATACATACACACACACATACACACACACACACACACACATGCAAATAAAAATATTTTGTTGGGCTGGAGAGATGGCTTAGCAGTTAAGGCGCATGCCTGCTAAGCCTAAGAACGCTGGTTCCAATCTCCAGGTCCCACGTTTAGCCAGATGCAGTGACGCAAGGGCGCAATGCCGCACTTGCCCACAAGGGGGCGCAGACATCTGGATTTCGTTCACAGCAGCTGAGAGACTGCTGGCGCGCCCATCTCTGTCTCCCTCTCCCTCTCTCTCTCTCTGTGTGTCTCTCTCCAAAAATAAATAAAAAATAAAATTAAAAAATATATATTTTGTTAAGGTGGGGTGTGGTGGCACACGCCTTTAATCCCAGCATTCAGGAGGCAGAGATAGGGGGATTGCCATGAGTTTGAGGCCACCCTGAGACTATATAGTGAATTCCAGGTCAGCCTGGGGTGGAACAAGACCCTACCTCGAAAAAAAATTAAAAAAAAAAACAAAACTGCATTTAGGTAGCCTGGCGTGGTGGCATATGCCTTTAATCCCAGCACTCAGGAGGCAGAGGTAGGAGGATTTCTGTGAATTCAAGGCCACCCTGAGAATACAGAGTGAATTCCAGGTCAGCTTGGGCTAGAGTGAGACACTACTTTAAAAAACTAAAATAAAAATAAAAATAAAAAAAGGTAAAAAAACTGCATTTAGCCAGGTGTGGTGGCACATGCCTTTAATCCCAGCACTCGGGAGAAAGAGGTAGGAGGATCACCATGAGTTCGCGACCACCCTGTGACTACATAGTGAATTCCAGGTCAGCCTGAGCTAGAGTGACACCCTTACCTCGAAAACAAACAAACAAAAAACCCCAAAAACACACCACCAAAACAAAACATATATGTTTGCTATTATAATTGGAAAGATAGTGACTCTTTTGAAATGACTGGAAAACAAAAGAATTCAGTGAAAGTAGCTGCAGTGAAGAAGGGCAGCTTGAGGAATTTGTGCCTCGAAGGCATCCGAGTATCTGTCATGGAACTACTACAATGAAAAATAGTGATTGACAACTACTCTGGCGCCTTCTACTAGAGATAAACTCAGTCCATCAATCTATTAATCTCTGTTTTGTTGGAAGATGAATAATAATCCACCTAGCAGCTTCCCTTTTGCCACCAGGTGGTGCCCTTGGACCGTAACTGAATTTTTAACGTAGAAAGTTGAGATTCGGTTGCCTACATCCCCAGCAGCTTGGTGTGGATACTAAGAGCTTGCTACACAACCGAACCAGGTATCTCTTTGGGCCTTTGCACCAAACATTCCGTTGGAGTGCTCCCCACGTTCCAGGAACTGTGATATACACAATTATAGTTTAAATCGTAGCGAGAGAAAACAAGGGCATGTTTACATGAATTAATCCAACAAAGTATAGCTTGGGTAGAAATGCCCAGCTCTGCCACAGATCATGGGTTCCTCGGGTCTCAGTTTCCTCACCAACAAACAACACGTGTGCAAGAATGACTAGTTTGCTTTAAATGTCGCCCCAGTCAACACAGGTAGGTCAACCCGCTAAGAAAACCCTTTTTTAGCAGACTCGGTGAGATAACCCTTTGTCATCAGCTCCCCCCCCCCCCGCCCCAGCTGGCCTAATAGCACGATCCATTGTGATGGTCAGTGATGCCCCCCGGTCTCAAGCTTTCACCAAAGCAGTGGTTGCTTCCCGAGCCCTTCTGACGTGTGAACCGCGACCCCCTCCCAGGGAGCTGATTGGCTACCCGGAGTCGGGGGCGGGCTAACCTCCCCTTTGCAGAGCCGTCACCAGGCGACCCCGCCCTCGTGCAGGGTGGTCCTTTGTATGCGGCCGTGGGATTGGTCGCCCGGCTCCCGTGAGGCGGGGACAGACGGACGGCGCGCAGTCGCGCGTGCGTGAGCTGGCGCGCGAGAAAGGGCCCGGTCGCGCCGAGGCTCGAGCGGCCGCCGCCATTTTGTGGGGTTTTCTCTGACGCGGGACCCGCCGCCACGGCCACCACCCCCGGAGGTGCGAGTGGGTGCTGTGGGTGTGTGGGGAAGACGGGGATGGGCCTGGCCGGACCTCCGGCGGTCTGGGAAGGCCCGGGTTTGGGGCTTCTCATCTTGCGGCAGAAGGTCCCGGGCAGACAACGGGAGGAGGCGGGGCCGGCTCTCCGAAGGGGGCGGGGCAGGGGTCGAGCCGAGTCTTTGTTGGGATGTACGAGCTGGAGGTCGGACCGCTAAGGAAAGGGGTGCAGGTGTGAAGCCGAGGGGGTGCTCTTTATTAGTTTGAAAGGGGATGCCCCACGGTAGAGAGGTACACAGATTTCCCTCCAAAATCTCATTACCGAGGACCCTCACGTCTCGTATTGTTGGCTCTTTTCCCTCCGCGTGCTAGACGTGAAGCAGCTAACCGTGTTGATGAAACGCGCCGTGCGTCCTCACTGACCCCCCGACCTCATGTTTGCTTGTCACACACAGCTTCCACTGCTTAGGAGAAAACTTGGTATTCCTCTCCCGAGAGGAATAATGGTCTAAGTGAGGGACTTAGAAATGCCAACACCTTTGGATAATTAATTTGAAATTACTGCAGTGGCGTTGAAATTTATTTCCACACCTGACTCAAATGAAATCCTGTTTCTTCCTTCCCAGGCTCTTGTCAGGATGGTGAAGCTGTTCATTGGAAACCTGCCACGAGAGGCCACAGAGCAGGAGATCCGCTCACTCTTCGAGCAGTATGGGAAGGTGCTGGAATGTGACATCATTAAGAACTATGGCTTTGTGCACATAGAGGACAAGACGGCCGCTGAGGATGCCATACGCAACCTGCACCACTACAAGCTGCACGGAGTGAACATCAACGTGGAAGCCAGCAAGAATAAGAGCAAAGCTTCAACCAAGTTACACGTGGGCAACATCAGCCCCACTTGTACCAACCAAGAGCTTCGGGCCAAGTTTGAGGAGTATGGTCCAGTCATCGAATGTGACATCGTGAAAGATTATGCCTTTGTACACATGGAGCGGGCAGAGGATGCAGTAGAAGCCATCAGGGGCCTCGATAACACAGAGTTTCAAGGTGAACTGTTCTGGGGCTTGGGTGGCAGAGCTGAGTGGGGTCTAGCTCAGGGCAGAAGTAGGAACACAAGACCATAGAATGGTTTCTTCCATTCTCTTTTAGCTGAAAATAATTGTGTTTAACATTCTCAAGCATTATTCACTCTTGTGGAAGCAAGTACTTCCCTCTTTCAGGGTTGCTGAGATGTTTCTTCACAACTATGTATAGGATCACATATTGTGTGTTACTTTATCTATGGTCTTCATTTGAATGCTATTGGAAGTTTAATCTGCCCAGGCAAATGAGTACCTCATGGGAGAAAGGACAAAGGTTATGATCTACCTGGTGCTTTTGTTGTGGCCAAGAAGCCTTCCAAATGCTAAGGGTTTATATACTCTGCTGCCTTGAATGATAGCTAGTACTGGGAAAGAGGGAAAAGGGTATCTAGAGGAAGCCCTGTATTTCATAAATCTAGGTGGCGAGTCTGGATTTAGAAATGGTTATATTTGAGGTGTTCAGACTTGTTCAGACGGGGGTCACAAGCATAGCCAAAATATATCATGGACTATTCTGCTCCACCGATTTTTAAAATTTATTTTATGTTTTAAAATATTTATTTATTTATTTGCGGAAATAAAGAGAATGTGCACACCAGGGCCTCTTGCCACTGCAGATAAATTCCAGATGGATGTGCCATTTTGTGCATCTGGCTTTAAATGGGTACTGGGGAATTGAACCCAGGCTTTGCAAGTAAGTGCCTTTAACTACTGCTCCCCGACCCTCTACTTAACTCTTAAGATGGGAAACTTTCTAGAAATTTAAGGTTGAATGGAAATGATATCTTCTGAGAAAATTCCAGTAAAAGCATCATAAAGCATATCATATTACTTATATTGATAATAAATATATGTGCTGTCATTTAACACCAAGTGGTTACCCAAAAACTCTAGAATTGTGCTAATATGATAAGTAGGTACATGTGGTTAGTAAATTTACATTAATTAAAGTCAAAATTTATTTCTCTTGTAGTGGGCATATTTCAGGAATACAGTAGACATATACAGGTAATGATTACCATATTAGGATGCATATGGAACATTTCCATCATCATAGAAGTTTGTTGAATAGCACTGTTCTTCAAGGTTCTTAACATTGTCATGTTGGACCACATATTCACAGCCACTTTCTAGTCCCTATGTCAACATTTTTTTCTGCCCTTAATGATACTAAAAGAGTTATTAAGAAGTACTTAAACTCTCTGTTAAACCAAGAAAACAGAATGAAAAGACACAATGGGAGAAAGGGAAAAGTGATTAAAAAAAAAAAAGGGTAAAAAAAGGTGGGACGTGGTGGCGCACCTGAGAGGCAGAGGTAGGAGGATCACCCTGAGTTCAAGCCCACTCAGACTACATAGTGAATTCCAGGTCAGCCTAGGCTAGAGTGAAGACCCTACCTCAAAAAAAAAAAAAAAAGTGCAAATAGTGAAAATTGTGGAGAAGCACTATCATGTGTTTTGGCTCAGCCAGTGATGCCCTGTTTTCTAGCTCCTCTTTAAAACACAAAGCAAAGGTAATTGTTACCCTTAACCATGAAAGGGACAAGTGTTTACCTCTCTGTGCTTTTCTCCCTTATAAAATAAATGATCTCCACCACTGTACCCACCCTCACATGATAGTAATGAAACTAGAATAAGGTAATAGATAGGAAATAATTTGGCAGTAAAAGCACTATATAATGAAAGGTGAGTGCTGTTTACAAATGAGTGTTTCTGGTTAGAAAGTTATAAGTGTGTCAGTTAAGCTTTACTTATTTGCTTTGTAAATTTAGTTAAGTTTTTCTTTTATTTTGGATTACTAGTACACTTCAACTTTGAAAGTATACTTAATATTTTCACTTGATGTGGAAGGAGATCATGGGTGGACAGTAGAGAGTAAGGAAAGAGGTTATTTTGGGGGGGGATGTCTTTTTAAAAATATTTATTTATTTGGGAGAGGAAGAGGCAGATAGAGAATGGGCACACCAGGGCCTCCAGCCAATGCAAATGAACTCCAAATGGAAGCACCAGTTTGTGCATCTGGCATATGTGGGTACTGGAGAATTGAACCAGGGTCCTTAGGCTTTGCAGGCAAGCGCCTTAACCACTAAGCCACTTTTTTAAAAAAATTATTTGTGAGGGGAGAGTGTGTGTGAGAGAAAATGTATCCTCCTGCCTCTGCTCCCTGAGTACTGAGGTTACAGGCATAACCCTACTACATCTGTCTTAAATTGCAGGGGTTTTGTTTTGTTTTGTGGCAGGGTATCACTCTAGCCTAGGTTGATCAGAAACTGTGTAGCCCCAGCTTGGCCTTGAACTCACAGCCATGTTCTTATCTCAGGCTCCCCACTGTTAGGACTAAATGCATGCACCACCACACCTGGCTTAGGTTCCAGTTTTATAGAAAATAAAATCTGAGCTGGGTATGGTGGGTGCATGCTTTCAGACTCAGAGTTGGGGGAGGCAGAAGTAGGACTGTCGAGAGTCCAAGGCCAGTCTGGGACTACAGGTTGAGTTTTGGACCTTAGCTTGAAAAACCAAAATAAGATAAAATAGTAGATACTACTTTGGCATATTTTTTCGATTTAAAACCTTTTTTCAGCCTGGAAAGTGCCTTTATTTCTGTATGTTAATGGTTGGCTAAAATCGAGGCATCTGAATTTTATAATGTACACAAAGACGAAGTAGAATGTGAGTTTACCTGGGTCTTTCAGGATCTGTTTTCTTTCCATAAGGAGCAGTGAACAGTTTGTATTGGAAGTCATAAGGAGGCTGTTCCCAGGTAACCATCCAGGCCCCTGAATTGGAAGGATATGTAAAAATTTAGGAGTGTTTTCAGCATTAAGTTAGAATACTATTATATCAGCAACATCTCTAGTCGTCTTTGGATCCTAGCACATGATTGGATCTCAGAAATTGGGGCCCCAAGTATCCCACCTCTTAGCCTTTTAGTATTCTCTTCTGTTCCAGCTTTCAAGACAAATACTTTTAGTGGACTGGTTTCTGGAAAATCCTGGCAAATTTCAATTAATTTGGAGGTCTCAAAATCTTGTAAGCTTTTGGTCTGTCTGCATCTAGTAGAGTGGCAAAATTTGTCTTTCGGGCTAGAGAGATGGCTTAGCGGTTAAGGCGCCTGCCTCCTAAGCCTAAGAAGAACGCTGGTTCCAATCTCCAGTTCCCATGTTTAGCCAGATACAAAGTGACGCAAGGGCGCAATGCCGCACTTGACCACAAGGGGGCGCGTGCATCTGGATTTCGTTCACAGCAGCTGAGAGGCTGCTGGCACGCCCATCTCTGTCTTCCTCTACCTCTCTCTCTGTCTCCAAAAAAAAAATTGTCTTTCAATTCTCTTTGACCTGGTCCCTAAAGGTAATAGAGAAGCACAGTACTTTCCAGTTATTTTAAGAAGTTGGGGGCGGGGGCTGGAGAGATGGCTTAGCAATTAAGGCACTACAAAGGCTAATGCAAATGACCTGAGTTCCAGTCCCCAATACCCATGTAAAGCTAAATGCACAAAGATGCATGCATCTGAAGTTTGTTTGCAGTGGCTGAAGGCCCTGGCACACCCATTCTCTCAGTCTCTCTCCTCCCTCCCTCTCTCTCTCTCTCTGCTTGCAAATAAATATTTTTTTTAAAAGGAATTTTAGGGGTTTTAAATTAAAAGCCTGGTTTTAACAGTCCTTGCAAATAAAGCTTCCAATTACTTCTATTACAGATCTTTTTAGTTGTAGGCATCCTTTTCACAACTATATGGGGGTAGATTCTTGTTACAGATTATTTATAATCTTAAAGTTTCCCCCTCCAAAAACACAATAGAGGGCTAGGAAAAAAAAATAATATAGGGCTAAAGAGATGGCTCAGCAGATAAGTCCACTCTGCGTAAGCATGAGAGCGTGAAGGGAACTGAGACCACCCCAAATTAGAATCGTCAGAACCCATGCTAAACAGCTGGTTGTAGTCGACACCTTTGTAACCCCAGTCCCATAGGGGAACACTGTTTCCCATCCAGGATCAGTGAGAGACTTTGCTTCAAACAAGAACAGGCAAAAGAATGATGAAGCAGGACACCCCCATGTGCTCTGAGCACCACAGGTGAGCATATGGGGTGCCTCAAGAGCATCGGCACACACACACACACCAACAAAAATGAATAATATAAATAAGAGTTCCCACACTATGTTTAAAAAAAAAAAAAGCAGGAGTGGAGATTGGATTTACTACAACATAGCAGTAAAAGCAGGGTGGGGTTTTTTCCTCTCTAAAACCTGACCCGAATCTTATAAAGAGTGCATTTGTTTGTTTGTTTTTGAGGCAGTCTCATTAGCCCAGGTTCTTGGTGACCCTCTTCTACCTCTTCCTCCTGAGTGCTGGGATTATAGGTGTGAGCCACCATACCCAGCTGAAGAGCAAATTTGATGGACTTTTTTCCTTATAGTTGTCTCCTGAATGTCTAGATTGGTTCCTTTTTATATTTGCATGGTACTCTGCCTTCAGTATTTGAGTGGTCTGTCATAAAGCTTAATGTCACAATTCATGTTTGTTTGAAAGCCAAGTGACTTGTAATGCTAAAGAATTTTAAACAGATATAAATGGAGGTAGAAATAATTCTTTCGTAAGTACAGTAGACTTGTGACTCTTAATAACTTCTAAGTATTAGACTGGGAATATTTAAATCCCTGAAAACAGCAAGTTGAATGACTGCATGCTACTTTCAGAGAATGACTGCCATTTGGTATCTGTTGAGAACATCAGTGGTGGTAATGAATACTGTCTACTAGCAGCTGGGGACAGAAGCTTGAGCACCTTTGTTTCTGCTACAGAGTGATTTTAAGTTGAAGGTGACAAATTCTAGAAACTTGAGTGATAGGAACTTTAGGCACTGGACAGAACTGAGTTTGACTAAAGTGATACGATTACACTGACTGGCTGCCCTCTCAGCTTGGTGCATGGCAGTATTGTGCCTACCATCCTGAGTTGAGATGTTTTCAACAGAGGAAGAATGAGGCTTCTTACTACACAACTCCATCTAGAACAAGGTCTGTTAACAGCAACTTGCTGATGCAGCAGAGCAGGATTTGTTCAGAGCATCCCCTTCCTTAATGATGAGAACCCCTTGTTCTCTGTTTTCTACATTTGTACTGGATGCCTTTTGAATACAATTTGACAGAATTAACTTGATCACCACTCTTTTTATTTATTTGCAAACAAAGAGAGAATGGGCCCACCAAGGCCTCCAGCCACTGCAAATGAACTCCAGATGCATGTGGCACTTTATGCATCTGGCTTTACTTGGGTGCTGGGGAATCAAACCCAAGTTGTTAGGCTTCACAGGCAAGCACCTTAACCACTGAGCTATCTCTACAACCCTTGATCACCAGTCTTAATGAAGTTTGGAACTAAAGCACTGCCAAGACCATGCCTTCAGAGGAAAGGCCCTTGGATTTGGTAGTTCACAAGCTCTGAACAAAGATTTCTTCTCTTAGCTATTCCTCAGTGGTCATTTCCTGGAAGCATAGACTGTGGTTTGTTTGGGTGCTCAGATCTTTAGGCAAGTGCTACATTCTTCTAACGACTAGAGTAGTCTCACTCTTCTCCCATAAACAGTTGTAAGCAACTTGACTGGGTGAGATGATCACTTCATTACATGCAAATATACTGCCCTTTATAAACTGTTTTAAGATCTAATTCTTGAGAGATTTCAATCTTTTCAAAGACATGGATTTGCCCTTGAGGAAAAAAGGGAGCAAAGTTGAAATCTGGAAGGTCTTTAAAACTCCTATAGGTACAAATGAAGCAAATAATGAGCTAAATATGATTTCAGTACCCAACACAGCTTGGTGGCACTTACAGGCTTGCAAAACCTGATTGTCAGATGTTTGCATCTGGAGTTCATTTACAGTGGCAAGAGGCCCCAGTGCACCCATTCTCTCTCCCTCCCTCCTTAAGCACTTTCATTCATATATATATATATATATATATATATATATTTTTTTTTTTTTTTTTTTTTTTTTTTTTATTTTTTTTTTTTTTTGGAGAGAGACACACGGGGGGGAGGGGGAGACAGATAGAGATGGGCGCACCAGCAGCATCTCAGCTGCTGCGAACGAAATCCAGGTGCGTGCGCCCCCTTGTGTCACTTTGCATCTGGCTAAACGTGGGACCTGGAGATTGGAACCGCTGGAGGCAGGTGCCTTAACCGCTAAGCCATCTCTCCAGCCCTTAAATAAATTTTAAAAAAAAATTACTGGAAGAAACAAGATGGACAGAAGATGGCTGACCTTTTTTTTTTTTTTTTTTTTTTTTTTGCAATGCTTAGGGTTAAATCTGGGCCTCACACATACTAAGTTTATGTTATCACTAAAATCAGGTCTTACAGAAATCATTGAGAGGTGAGAAAGATGCCTCACAAAACTGAGATTAACTGAAGTTTTACTGAATGTTTGGGAGGTTTTTTGAATCATTACAATCCAAAACAGTTTTAGTGAAAAGTAGACATTTTTTACTTTTTGCATTTGGTCTATTGAAAATAGAAAGGATTGACTGATCTCAGAGGACTCACATTTTGTACTTTCCTACTATTTAGAAACTTAACTACTTTTTTGGAAAGGGTTGCTGGACAAGGGTTACAGGAGTATGTGTATGTATATATATCTTATGTTTACTTTCATTTTGGGAAGGATAAAGAGTTATAATCTTAATCTATTTCCTTAAGGCAAACGAATGCATGTGCAGTTGTCAACAAGTCGTCTTCGGACTGCCCCTGGGATGGGAGATCAGAGCGGCTGCTATCGGTGTGGGAAAGAAGGACACTGGTCCAAAGAGTGCCCAGTAGACCGTACGGGGCGTGTAGCAGACTTTTCTGAGCAGTACAATGAGCAGTATGGAGCAGTGCGCACACCCTACACCATGGGCTATGGGGAATCCATGTATTACAACGATGCATATGGAGCACTCGACTACTATAAGCGCTACCGAGTCCGCTCTTATGAAGCTGTGGCAGCTGCGGCTGCAGCTTCCGCGTACAACTATGCAGACCAGACCATGTCTCATCTGCCTCAAGTTCAGAGCTCATCTGTGTCCAGTCATCTCAACTCCACTTCTGTTGATCCCTATGACAGACATCTATTGCAGAACTCTGGCACTGCTGCCACCTCAGCGGCCATGGCTGCTGCCGCTGCTTCTTCTTATTATGGAAGGGACAGGAGCCCACTGCGTCGTAATGCAGGTGTGCTCCCCACAGTTGGAGAGGGCTACGGTTATGGGCCAGAAAGTGAGCTATCTCAGGCATCAGCAGCTGCACGGAATTCTCTGTATGACATGGCTCGGTATGAGCGGGAGCAGTATGTGGACCGAGCACGGTACTCAGCCTTTTAAAAACTGGAGGTGAGAGGGGTGGGTATGGTTGAGATTTGCCTTTAATTCCCTTACAAGAGACCTTTGCTTCATAGAGGTCAGAGCCACCTGCTTGCTATCAGAACCATTATCTAAAAAGTACAAATTATGTGTTCTCACTATTTCTCTAGCTTAGGCCACACAGGTTTACTTATCCTGTTGAGATTTTAGTGTGAGTCCAATGTATTTCTTCTGAAAGAGCAGCAAACTCAATTTGTTAGTGAGAATGTTATTTAATCAGTTGTTAACAGGTTTGGGTTACAGAAAAACATTTAGGGGAACATTTGTTAGAGCCCTTTGTATTTTGTCATCAATAGACCGTAAAGAGTTATTTTTCTCATACAAGGTAGGACTGAGGCTTAAAGAGGTTCAGTACTTTGTCGACAGACATCTGATAAATGAGAGGTAGAGACAAAAGTCAAACTCTGGTCTGTCTGACTCAAGCCCATGTTCTTTCCACTACTAAAGTTCAGTAATTAGTAACAGGTGCCACATTGAGAATTTTGTCTATAAATTTAGGATTTCCAGTTTGCTAATAAAACTATTTCAGTGAGGGAGTATGGTGGGACATGCCTGTCCACACTGGAAAGTATAAGGCAAGAAGATCATGACAAGTTCCTGGGCAATCTTGTTACAAAAACAGCTCAATTATTTTCCGAGATATTTATTATCCTTTATCAAAGGAAGCTCTTCAGGTGTTCTGCTATAAACCAGATAAATCCCTAAAGAAATGTTGTTTAATTCTAAGACACTAGAATTCCTTTTAATTTATGGTTTGTTTTTTTAATTTTCGAGGCAGGGTCTCGCTCTAACCCAGGCTGATCTGGAATTCACTATGTAGTCTCAGGCTGTCCTCAAACTCAGTGATCCTACCTCTGCCTCCCCAACTGCTAGGATTAAAGGTGTGTGCCACCATTTCCAGCTGAATTCCAACTTGTTTGGTATATGATCTATGTGTGGATATGTATGTTTGTGTAGGGCAGATGTTGACATCAGGTGACTTCCTAAATTGCTGTCTACTTTGAGACAAGGTCTCTTGAACCCAGAGTGCTTCAACTAGTCTAGATAGCCAGCTTGCTACAAGGATCGTTTCTGCCTCCCAGGCACTGAAGGTGGTCCACCTTGGTCATCCGGCATTTTTATAGATGCTGGGGATCCAACCACAGGTCCTCATGCTTGTGTGGCAATTTGCCCATTGAGCCATCTCCCCAGCTCTGAATTCTGAATATTTTGATGTGTGTTCTTTGCAGTCCTTATTATGATCCAGAGCACCTGTTCTATGAAGGCACTTAAGCCCTATATCTTTGTAGCTTATGACACAATTCCCATTTCTTCCAGCAATTTTTTTTAAGAGACACAAGGAACTAAATAAACTGATAGTTTTCTGGTGTGTATAAAAATGTCAGGTGTTGTAATGGCAATAATCAGAAGTATTCAAAGATGAGTAAATCCCTTCACCAAAGTGGAAGTGACATTTATAAATTTATAGACTTGTGGTTTTCCTTGTATTTTGAAATTCTGCATCACAAACTGCAGCCCCAAAGGTGAGGTTAAACTGAACTTCCAGGGTCCTTAACTTATCCTCCTTTTGGTATATGTGAAGACAAAAAGCAAATGTGGCATTACCTTGCATAAGCAATATCCTATACAAGGCTTGGAACTTTCCAAGACCATAGTACAAACAGGGTGTGTTCTTGTGTGTGTAAATCTTAGAACCTGTGGAGTTTGTGATTTTTTTTTACAGCTGAATCTACTGAGATACTTCTAAAAGTAAGTTGGTATTAATCTTTCAGATAACTTTTATTTCTCTGATGTATGTTTCAAAGTTAAATATCAAGTTATTATATTGTGGCCTTTAAAGGGTATTGTTAGGGCATTTTAAAAGTGAACTTTAATTTTGAGCAGTGGTTGTTCAATTAACCTCTTTTTAGTGATGACTTTTAAAGACACTTACCTTCCAGGTGTGAACCTCAGATGGACTGAATAACCCTGAGTTGGTTGCAGTCCCAGGAGCCTGATGTTAATGAGGCTGCCAGGATGAAATACTCGAGAACTGTTGGGGATCCAAATTCGGGTCTCACCCTAGCAGAACTGATCCAAGAACATCACAACTTTTGAAGTCGATTGGCACAGATCAAGACCAAGATTTGGCCCTTTGTCTGTATTAAGTAGAGGAACTTGGTGTGAGTTAACTTTTTTTTTTCCCCAGCCATTGGTGTCTGGAGTTCCCATCATCAATGGAAGAATTAGAGAATACTAGAAGTGGTTTCTTCTTTTGACTTGTCATGGGAGATTTGGTCATTTAGGGGAACTACTAGAATTATGGTTCTGAATATTAACAGTGAGATGTAGCTATGTTGAAGGATGAATGACCAATTTTGTTGCTGGAGATTTTACTCTTTGTGACTTGTCATTTCTGAAAGTTTACTTTAGATTAATGAAAACCTTTTAATAGTGAAATTGGGCTGGGCATGGGTAGTGGATACCTATAGTCCCAAGCTACTCAGGAGGACTGCTTGAGCCTAGAGGTTCAGTGCCACTTTGGGCAACATAATTAGACCCTATCCCATTAAGAGAGAGAGAGAAAGAAATTAACTATATTTGAGATTCAGCATCTTCTACTTTTTCTGAGCCCCACAGTTAAATTTATGCCCTTATTTGGAGCAATAGTAGCCTTATATGAAAGAGGTTACTTTACTTTGGAAGCCGGGCGTGGTGGCGCACGTCTTTAATCCCAGCACTTGGGAGGCAGAGGTAGGAGGATCACCTTGAGGTCAAGGTCACCCTGAGACTACAGAGTGAATTCCAGGTCAGCCTGGGCTAGAGTGAAACCCTACCTCAAAACCCCTCCCCCCCCCCCGAAAAAACAAGTTACTTTGGTTAAGAGATTTAAAAAAAAAAAAAAAAGATAAAGTTGAATTTTCACACAGCAGTCTTCCAACTAGATTTCATCTTGCCCTACATATAGTTCTAAGTAGGTTTCTATATATAGCTGTAAGACTTGTGGGTGATTTTGTGGGATATACATTTGATCCAGTCTGACTTGGTTTTGTTTGTTTCCCCCCCCCCACCCTTGGAATACAGGACGGGACCAGGGCCCTTGTACTCCAAGCCGCGCTGCTCTCCAGGCACTGTGTAAGCCTCTTGTGTTGTGCTCTCTTTCAGGTAGGATAATTGCGGACTGAACCCTCGGGCTGCGGTCATATATGAGAACTTGCTCCGCGCGGTCCCCTTTGCCGGGATGTTTCCATTGCTTCATGTTTCAGTAAACAAAGGAATTTGTGACCAACTATGTTTTCTTTCTTAATTTAATTCTTCTGTGTTGACTTTTCTTTCCTCCTGATGCTAGTATCTGTAGCCTTTCACTCTGTTCCTTACATTCTCAGCCTCTGAACAGCCCTAGGTAAGGATTATGCTGGCATCCCCTTTTTCCTGTACAGTGGAACCCCTCTTATCTTGCTTTCCCTAGGAATTGAGCCCTTCCTTCTGCCTACCTGCAGCACCTCCTTTCCCTTTAAAATGACCATGTAGTGGCAAGCAGCCTTTTTACTCTTCTGTTAGCTCTGGACTGTTAACATTGAAGCTAATCTTCTGAAATTGCTAGGACCATTGGAGGTTTTGTTGTCTTGGTTTGGTTTTAATTTGTTTTGTTTTGCTTTTCATTTTGTCTGACCTGTGATCGTGGTACAGCATTAGCTGAAATTTACCCTTGTTTTATTCCACTCCCTTTTTTTTTATTTTTTATTTTTTGACAAATAATAAACGTTTCTAATACTTACTCTCTTTTTATTTGTGACTGTTATTTACCACTGTTGTCTCCTGACTCTTCCCCAGTTGTGCTTGAGCTTCAAAATTCAAATGGGTGAATGTCTAAAATGTTGGTGTAAGCCGGACGTGGTGGCGCACGCCTTTAATCCCAGCACTTGGGAGGCAGAGGTAGGAGGATCACCATGAGTTCAAGGCCACCCTGAGACTACAGAGTTGAGACCCTACCTTGAAAAACAAAACAACAACAAAAAGTAAAATGTCGGTGTAGAAAGAAGAATTCAGTAAGATGAGTTATGTAGCCTCAGAAGTAGATACTGGGAAAAGCATCTTGAGAAATTGATAAATATTATGTAGCTGCTGGTTAGGTACCTTTTCTCTAAATAAGTAATCAGAGCTGCTCTTTCCACTTTAAAGGCCAATCTAGAATACTAGTGATAGAAGTGCCACAGGAAGTCCCGCTTCTAGAAGAGGCTGAGCTAGAATATCTCCAAGTCTTATCAGGATGACTCAATTTGACTGCACAGTCTGCTATACCAATGTAAATAATGGACATTTTAGACTTAATTAGTACACCTATGCAATTTTTCCCTCTGTGTGTTTGTTTTAGCAGGCTGGCCTCAAATTTATTCTGATCCTCCTCCTGAGTCAAGATTACAGGTATAAGCCACCACACCAGGCTATTTGTCCTACTAAAAAAAAATCATTTTCTGGGTGTGGTGGCACACACCTTTAATCCCAGTACTAGGGAGCCAGAGGTAGATGGATCACTTTGAGTTTGAGGCCACCCTGGGACTACATAGTGAATTCCAGGTCAACCTGGACTAGAGTGAAACCCTACCTTCAAGATCCAAAAAAAACACAAAAAACATTTAGAGGCTAGGGGTATAGCTCTGTGGTAGAATACAAAGGCTTGGGTTCAATCCCCATAGCCCCCCCCCATGTTTGTTTTCGTTTAATTGACTTACAAGCTATTAAAAGAAGTCTTCCTCTTTTTTTTTTTTTTTTTTTTTTTTTTTTGGTTTTGCAAGGTAGGGTCTCACTCTGGTCTAAACAGGGTTCATAGCCTAGGTTTGTGTTGAACTCACTCTGTAGCCTAGGCTGTCCTTGACCTTGTGATGCATGCTACCACCACCCCAGTACTGGGATTACAAACATGCACCACCATACCTGACTTACTAAAATAATTTCATTAAATCAAAAGAAGGGTCCAGGGTTGGAGAGACGGCTCAGCGCTTAAGGTACTTGCTTGCAAAGTCTAACGTCCCAGGTCTGATTCCCCAGTACCCATGTAAAACCAGATGCACAGGGCTGGAGAGATGGCTTAGCAGTTAAGGCGCCTGCCTCCTAAGCCTAAGAATGCTGGTTCCAATCTCCAGGTCCCACATTTAGCCAGATGCAAAGTGACACAAGGGCGCAATGCCACACTTGACCACAAGGGGACGCACACATCTGGATTTTGCTCTCAGGTGGCGCGCCCATCTCTCTCTGCCTCTCCCTCTCTCAAAAAAAAAAAAAAAAAAATGCACAAAGTGGCACATGCATCTGAAGTTTGTTTACAGCAGCTAGAGGCCCATCCCCTCTCTGTTTACAAATAAATAATTTTTTTTTTAAAAAGGATGGGCCCAAGTGTGGTCTCTCACTCAAGCCCAAATGGGCCTCAAACTCAAGGCAAGCTTCCTACCTCAATTTATTTAAGGTTGGAGGATTGGGTGTGGTGGCACATTTAATCCCAGCACTTGGGAGGCAGAGGTAGGAGTATCGCTGTGAGTTCAAGGCCACTCTGAGACTACATAGTGAATTCCAGGTCAGCCTGGGCTAGAGTGAGACTACCTGAGAAAACCAAAAAGAAAGGAAAAAAAAAAAAAGATTTAAGGTGTGGCCCGCTATACCCAACTTCTACTTTTTTTTTTTTTTTTTTTTTTTGAGGTAGGGTCTAACTCTAGGCCCAGGCTAACCTTGATTTCACTGTGTAGTTTCAGGGTGGCCTCGAACTCACAATGATCCTCCTGCCTCTCCCTCCCAAGTGCTGGGATTAAAGGTGTGAGCCACCACACACGACTACAATTTTTTAAATTGTTTTATAAGGAAAAAATTTTTCTTGAGGTTGGTTCTTGCTGTAGCCCAGACTGACCTGGAACTTACGTAGTCTCAGGCTGGCCTTGAATTCATGGCAATGCTTCTTCCCCAGTGCTGGGATTAAAGACATGTGCCACCATACTCGGTACATTTTTATAATTTAAAACAAGTTTAATGATGGAGCCAACCCTGCTTAAGCTTTTGTACTCTATGTGGAAATCACCTTTTAAATTCTAACTACATATGAAATTTTACCTACAATTAAATAGCATTTTCCCATTTAGGGAATTCATTATGTGGTCTCAGGCCAACCTTGAACTTACATTGATCCTCCTACCTGGGCCTCCTGAGTACTGGGATAAAAAGCATGCACCACCACTCCCAGCAGAAGCTACAAATTTTAAGCTCAGTTTATTCATAGTATCACCATTCTGTGACATTAGAAGTATAAGGGAAAATAAACCTTACCCTGGTAGAAATACTATCACTGCCTGGGACAAAAGCAGCCAGATTCCCCTAGGTAGCATGTGAGAATTCTCTTGAGTGCTAGTCTAACATTTTTCTAGAGTTTGTGGGGGAGAGGGAAAAGGAGGGGGACACAGAACTGCTAAGCTTTGGTTCCTGTAACCAAGCCTTGCTTCACCTTTTAGGTCCACCTGAAGAAGCAGTCTTTGATCTTCTATTCCTTCCTCTGATTTCCAGCTACATAATGAAGACAGGCACAGAAAAATACAAGGCCCTCTGAGCACTCAATGTATTGCAAGGAGCTTTTCCTAAGGGTAAAAAAAGGTTGGCTGCCTCTGCAAAATGGCCCAGAAAAGGGAAGCAGTCTGCCTTGGAATGGTTCATGGTTTGTCAAGATTTGACTCACAAATTTGATCTGCAGAGAGTTTCTTATCCTTGGAGATTTGGAAGAAGATAGGAAAGAAGAAATAAAACTAAACACACATTCCTAGGATGTCAAAAAAAACAGTGTCAGTCAGGACTTAGGGAGTGTTACCACAGCTATGCTCTACTGCCAAGGAGAAATGAAATATGGGAAATACTTGAATACATTCCAGGAACTCAGAACAAAAGATACGGAGAGGGATGGTTTAGCAGTTAAGACACTTGGCTGCAAAGCCAAAGGACCTAGGTTCGGTTCCCCAGGACCCAAGTAAGCCAGATTCACAAGGCAACGCATGTGTCTGGAATTCATGTGAAGCAGCTGGAGGAACTGGATGCGCCCATTTCCTCTCTGCCTTTCTCTCAAAAAAAAAAAAAAAAAAAAAAAAAGCCAGGAGTAGTGGAGCACACCTTTAATCCCCGCACTTGAAAGGCAGAGAGGTAAGAGAATGGCCAGGAGTTCAAGGCCATCCTGAGACTACAAAGTGAATTCAGGTCAGCCTGGGCTAGAAAACCAACCTTGAAAAACCAAAAAAAAAAAAAAAAAAAAAAAAAAGAAAGGAATTCTATAAAGTGTGTATTAGAGGCTTACAGAGCCTTTGAGAATCCAGGCTAAGTACAAACCAGGCTAGACACAGTTTG
The DNA here is from genome assembly GCA_036365145.1 of Orientallactaga sibirica. Lineage (NCBI taxonomy): Eukaryota > Metazoa > Chordata > Mammalia > Rodentia > Dipodidae > Orientallactaga > Orientallactaga sibirica. Next base: position 5,587,391 of record JAEOAD010000042.1, on the reverse strand, counting down.
AGCACTGAAAAGGCACACCAGTGTGCATGCATATTGTGTGTACGCATATGGAGGCCAGAGGACAACATTGGTGTCATCCTCAGGAATGCTATCCATCTTTTATTTATTTATTTTCTATTTATTTTTTTATTTTTTTTTGGTTTTGCGAGGTAGGGTCTCACTCTGGTCCAGGCTGACCTGGAATTCACTATGTAGTCTCAGGGTGGCCTTGAACTCTCGGCAATCCTCCTACCTCTGCCTCCCCAGTGCTGGGATTAAAGGCGTGCGCCACCACGCCCGGCTCCTTTTATTTATTTATGTATTTATTTTTTGGTTTTTCGAGGTAGGGTCTCACTCTGGCCCAGGCTGACCTGGAATTAACTATGCAATCTCAGGGTAGCCCTGAACTCATGGCGATCCTCCTATCTCTGCCTCCCAAGTGCTGGGACTAAAGGCATATGCCACCACGCCCAGCTGCTATCCATCTTTTTCTCTGCCTCCCCAGCACTGGGATTACATATCTGGCATTTTTACCACAGATTGTGGGGATCAAAACCAGGTCTTGAGCTGGAGAGATGGCTTAGTGGTTAAGGCATTTGCCTACAAAGCCAAAGGATCCCGGTTCAATTCTCCAGGATCCACGTAAGCCAGATGTACAAGGGGGCGCAAGCGTCTGAAATAATTTTCTACCATCACTGCTCAGCATGTTACTATAGCTTTGGATTAAACTGTTAGAATGTTTGATTTTAAAAATTGATACTTGAAAGCCAGGCATGGGGGCGCACGCCTTTAATCGCAGCCCTTGGGAGGCAGAGGTAGGAGGATTGCCATGAGTTTGAGGCCACCCTGAGACTACATAGTGAATTCCAGGTCAGCCTGGGTTAGAGCGAGACCCCACCTGGAAAAACCAAAAAAAATAGATAAATAAATAAATTGCTACTTGAGGACAGTTGAGATAGCTTAGTAGTTAAGGTGTTTGCCTGTGAAACCTAAGGACCCAGGTTTAAGTCTTCAGGTCCCATGTAAGCTAGATACACAAGATGGCACATATATCTGGAATTCATTTTCAGTGGCTAAAGGCCCTGGTGTGCCCATTCTCTCTTCCCCACTCTGTCCATTAATAAATAAATAAAAATTTTAAAAATTGTTACTTGAGGTGACAGGGATATAGCTCAGTTGGTAGATGCTTACCAAGCATGCATAAAAACCTGAGTTGAATCCCCAGTACCATATTAAAAAATGAAAAAATTATGCTGAGCATGGTAGCACCTCTAATCCCAGCACTTGGGAGGATCACTGTGAGTTTGAGGGCACCCTGAGATGATATAGTGAATTCCAGGTCAGCCTTGGGAGACCCTACCTTGAAAAACAAACAAACAAAAAAAAAACCCAAAAATTAAAAAGGCACAGTTGGCACAAGGTACATACCCATTAATCCCAGTACTCAGGAGGTAAAGGATCTAGGATGAGAAGTTTGAGATCATCTGTATCTACATAGCAAGCTCAAGGCTAGCCTGGACTCTCTGGAATGGGGTAAATATTATTTGGGGGAAATAGCTTAGTTGGTAAACTGCTTGCCTTGCAAGCCATGAGGACCTGAGTTTGAGCTCCAACACTCACATAATATGCCTAACAAAATGGCAGGTAGCAATAATCCCAGCACTGGGGAGGCAAAAACAGGCAGATTCCTACAGTTCACTTGCCAGCTAGTCTAAACTAAGGGGTACCACTAAGCCATCCCTCCAGCTCTAAACTAAGAGGTAGGCTCGAAGCCAATGACAGACCTTGTCTCAGAGAGGTAGATATCATGCCCGAGGAACAACCACCAGAGATGTCCCTCTAGCCTTCCCATGCATGCACACATATACACTGTTCATAGCCATGCACGTATGAACATATATGCATACACACCACACACATACAAAAAAATGCTGTTTTGAATTGCTAACTTTAGTTTCATTTTTAAAAAAAAATGAAGGGCATGGTGGCGCATGCCTTTAATCCCAGCACTCGGGAGGCAGAGGTAGGAGGATTACCGTGAGTTCGAGGCCACCCTGAGACTACATAGTAATTCCCGATCAGTCTGGACTAGAGTGAAACCCTACCTCAAAAAACCAATAATAATAATGATAAATAGGAAGCTAGGTGTGGTGGTGCATTCCTTTAATACCAGCACTCAGGAGGCAAAGGTAGGAGGATTGCCATGAGTTCAAGGCCAGCCTGAGACTACATGGTGAGTTCCAAGTCAGCCTGGGCTAGAACAAGACCCCACCTTGAAAAAACAAAACATAAAGCTGGGCGTGGTGGCGCACACCTTTAATCCCAGCACTCTAGAGGCAGAGGTAGGAGGATTGCTGTGAGTTCGAGGCCACCCTGAGACTATATAGTGAATTCCAGATGAGCCTGGGCTAGAGTGAGACCCTACCTCAAAAAAACAAAAAATAAATTAATTTTTAAAAAAAGAAAAAGGAAGGAAAAAAAAACAATATATAGGACTGGAGAGATCTGCCTGCAAAGCCAAAGCATTCTGGTTTGACTCTCCAGTACCCATGTAAACCAGATGTACAAGGGGGTGCAAGCATCTGGAGTTCATTTGCAGTGGCTGGAGGCCCTGACATGCCCATTCTCTCTATCTCTTTCTCTCTCTCTCAAATATTTTAAAACTTAAAAAAAAAGAAAAGCCAAAAAATAAAAATAGGGCTTGAGAGATGGCTTTTAAGGACCCAGGTTCAATTCCTATTACTCATGTAAGTTAGGTGCATATGGTGGCTCATGTATCTATAGTTTCTTTACAGTGGCAGGAGGCCTTGGTGCATCCATTCTCTCTGTCTTCTGTTTGTAAATAAACAAAAACTTAAAAAATTAGGGCTGGAGCCGGGCATGGTGGTGCACGCCTTTAATCCCAGCATTTGGGAGGCAGAGGTAGGATCACTGTGAGTTGGAGGCCACCCTGAGACTATAGAGTGAATTCCGGTCAGCCTGAGCTAGGACTGAAACCCTACCTCGGGAAAAAAAAAAAAAAAAAAAAAAAATTAGGGCTGGAGAGAAGGCTTAGCTGTTAAGGTGTTTGCCTGCAAAGCCAAAGGACCCAGGTTTGATTCCCCAGGACAAGGTGGCACATGGGTCTGGAGTGTGTTTGCAGTGGCTGGATGCCCTGGCGTGCCTATTCTTTCTCTCTCAAAAAAGTAAAGAAATAGATTTAAAAAATAAAAAAAGAAAAGACACTTATCAAAGTGCTATTTAAAAAAAAAAAAACTTAAAATTAGCCAGGCATGGTGGTGCACACCTTTAATCCCAGCACTCAGGAGGCAAAAGTAAGAGGATCACTGTGAGTTCGAGGCCACCCTGAGACTATATAGTGAATTCCAGGTCAGCCTGGGTTAGAGCAAGATCCTATCATGAAAAACAAAACCAAAAAAAATTGAAAATTTTAAAAAAAGAATAAATCATAGGCAAGAACAAAAAAAGGGGGGGGGAGGTGAACCAAATGTATGAGTGATTGGCCTTTGTAAGAGGGCCTGAGATTGCCTGAGTTCAATTCCCCAGTGGGTATATTAATACCCATCTTAACCCCAGTCCTGTGTGTAGCAGAGACCAAAGAATCACTGGGGGTCTGCATCCAGTGACTCCATCACAAGGAAACAGATAAGCAATAAATGATACCCAATGTTCTCTGGCTTCTGTTCCAGTGAGCTCATATGGACACGCATATACACATAAAAAATTTGTTTTGGGGCTGGAGAGATGGCTTAGCGGTTAAGGCGTTTGCCTGCAAAGCCAAAGGATCCAGGTTCGATTCTCCAGGACCCACATTAGCCAAATGCACAGGAGGGCACATGCATCTGGAATTTACAGTGGCTGGAGGCCCTGGCGTGCCAATTCTCTCTCTCTCCCTCTTTCTCTCTCTCTCAAATAAACAAATGAATGAATAAAAACAAAACATTTGTTTTGTGCTGGGATTCAAGCTCCACTACAAAAAATTTTTAATGTAATTGTTGTAAGATGGAGAAGGAATACATAAGGAGAAAAATGTCATCTAATATGACTAATAGGTCTTTTTAAGTTCAATTCTGATAGGCCCTGGGCACTGTGTGGCCACTGGACTAGAGAATCCTACAGTATGAATTAAATTCATATAAGAGACAAGCATCCCAAACCAAAGGAAATCTGTCAACACTCATAAAGTCTGTTACTTAAAATATGCTAAGACAATTTAAACCTAGGTTTCTTTTGCCTTCAGAGGCTGTAACTCCGAGGTAGGGTCTCACTCTGGCCCAGGCTGACCTGGAATTAACTATGTAATCTCAGGGTGGCCTTGAATTCACAGCGATCCTCCTACCTCTGCCTCCCAAGTGCTGGGATTAAAGGCGTGCGCCACCATGCCCGGCTCAGAGGCTGTAACTTTTTATCTGATCTACAGTAGTGGTTCCCCTGGATAAGAAGGGTTAGTTACAGTTAGTAGGCATCAAAAAGGGAGTCAAGGGGCTGGAGAGATGGCTAAAGGGATAAAACACCACTTAAACTGGGGTACACATTAAAATGGGGAGAGGGACTGGAAAGATCACACAGAAATTAAAGGGACTTGCTTTCAAAGTCTGATGGCCTGGGTATGATTTCCTAGCACTCAAGTAAAGCCAGATATAAAAGTGGAACATGTATTTGGAGTTCGTTTGCAGAGGCAGAAGGCTGTGGCACACTCTCTCTCTCTCTGTGTGTGTGTGTGTGTGTGTTTCAAGGTAGAGTCTTGCTCTAGCCCAGGCTGACATGGAATTTACCATGTATTCTCAGGGTGGCCTTGAACTCATGGCAATCCTCCTACCTCTCAAGTACTGGGATCAAAGGCATGCATCACCACACCCAACTCCCACTCTCTCTTGTTTTCTCTGTCTTTCACTCTATCTCCATCTCTCTCAAATAAGGCTTCTAGGGTTGGAGAGATGTTTTAGCAGTTAAGGTGCTTGATTGCATGGGAAGCCTAAAGACCCATGTTCAACTCTCCAGATCCCACATAAGACAGATGCACACAGGTGAGGCAAGCACAAGATTGCCACTAGAAGCGTCCGGAGTTTGCAGTGGCTGAGGCCTGGCCCTGGGCCAATTCTCATTCTCTCTTTCTTCTAAAATTTAAAAAAAAGAAAAGAAAAAGAAAAAGGTGAAAATAAAATAAGGATTCTAGATCTGGGCGTGGTGGCTCACACCTTTAACCCCAGCAATCAGGAGGCAGGGCAGGAGGATCGCTGTGAGATGGGAGGATGAGACAGGAGAATTCCTAGAAGCTTGTGCACAGCAAAAAACAGCACAGAGAGCTGGGTGTGGTGGCTCATGCCTTTAATCCCAGCACTGGGGAAGCAAACGTAGGAGGATTGCTGTGAATCTGAGGTTACCCTGAGACTACATAGTGAATTCCCAGTCAGCCTGGTCTAGAGCGAGACCCTGTCTTGAAAAATGGAGGGGGCGGGGAGAACAGCACAGCGATTGCAGAGAGAGAAACCATGCCTCAAATGAGGTGGACTTGGAAGGACTGACCCCAAAGCTGTCCTGACTGACATACGCATGCCATGACACACATGAACGTACATGCGCACATACACACACAATAAAATAAAATGTGAGCCAGGCATGGTGGCACATACCTTTAATCCCAGCACTCAGGAGGCAGAAGTAGGAGGATCACCGTGAGTTCAAGGCCACCCTGAGACTACACATAGTTAATTCCAGGTCAGCCTGGGCCAGAGTGAGACCCTACCTCAAAAAACCAATAAATAAATAAAATAAAATAAAATAAAATGTGGAGTACGAGGTAGAAGCTGGGCATGGTGGCTCTTTTCTATAATCCCAGCAGCACTCAAGAGGCTAAGTAAAGAGGATCACGTTGTCATCATGAATTTTAAGTTCTAGTCAAGTCAGCCTGGGCTAGAATGAGGCTCTGCCTCAAAAACAAAGAGAGGGAAGGGGAGGATAGGATTTGACTGTGTAAGATTGAAACACAGTAGGTACAAAGTCTAGGAGTGCCTCCAGAAAAGATTATTTATACAAACCCTTGTAAATAAGCATCTCAAAATTAGGTACACTGCCAGTAATGGAGTCTAACTGATGGCATTTGATTTTTGTTTTTCCGAGATGACTTGGAATTCACTATGAAGTAGTCTCACAGTGACCTCGAACTCATGGTGATCCTCCTACCTCAGCCCCTCAACTACTGGGATTAAAGGCTAGCCCAGATAATAAATGACTTTTTTTTTTTGTTGATTTTTTAAAATAGGGTCTCATTCTAGCCCAGGCTGAGGTGGAATTCACTATGCAATCTCAGAGCGGTCTCAAACTCAGAGCAATCCTCCTACTTTGACCTTCCAAGTGCTGGGATAAAAGACGTGTGCCACTAGCCCAGCTACTAAAAGAGAACTTTTTTTTTTTTTTTTTTTTCAAGATAGGGTCTCACTCTGACCTAGGCTGACCTGGAATTAACTATGTAATCTCAGGGTTGCCTCGAACTCACAGGGATCCTACCACCTCTACCTCCCAAGTGCTGGGATTAAAGGCATGCCATCACCATGCCAGACCTAAACGGCAACATTTTTTTTTTTTTCGGTTTTCAAGATAGGGTTCAGTGTAGCCCAACTGGCCTAGAATTCACTATGTAGTCTTAGAGGGGCCTTGAACTTACAACAATCCTCCTACCTCTGCCTCCCAAGTGCTGGGACTAAAGGCATGCACCATCAGAGTGCACCCAAAAGCAAATTTAGTTTTGTGGATTCCCACTGATGATTGCAAAGCAGTCTGTCACCTCATTGTTAAATTTGGTGCCACAGCCAAAACCAGCAGACTTCTGGAATAACAAAAGAACTAAATATCATTGCCACCAGTATCAGCTTCCATGTTGGGAGTGGTTGTATTGATCCTGAGACCTTCATATAGGTAGTGTCTAATGCCTGTAGTCTTCAAAATGGGAGCTGGGGGCTGGAGAGATGGCTCAGAGGTTAAGGCGCTTGCTCTGTAAAGCCTAAGGATCCAGGTTCGATTCCCCAGTACCCACGTAAGCCAGATGCACATGCATCTGGAATTTACCTGCAGTGGCTAGAGGTCCTAGCACACTCATTCTATTTGCCTCTTTATCTCTCAAATAAATAATTTTTAAAAATCTTTTAAAGAGGAGCTGGTACTTATTTCAGCATATATCTGCTTGATACTGGTGGTGGCTTTCCAAATTTGAGGACATGAAACTTCAATTCATAGATTACCAATGTGATCAGCCCAGCACTGGACAAGTACTTTCTATCAGACTGTGAAGTGAGCATCATAGGTGAGTTAGGCTTACAGTCATTACCAAAAAAATCATTGAAAGTAGAAGCAACAGATTCCAGGCAGGTTAGAGTGCTCAAAGATCTGATCAAGACCATTATGTATATGCAGTATCATAAAGGAGGTAATTAAATGGTCCTTATCACTCATGAAATACAGGCTTGCTCATTTTGACTCACCATCAGAGCTGGTCTTGAACATAATTTTTTTGGTACTATGCATTACATGATGACATGACCAATGTGATAACTTATGAAGTAAGTTTAGAACCAGCTTCCCACCTGAAGTGGAGAAGCAGGATGCCAGCAGGCAGCCTGTGCATTTTCTCATTACCAATGTGAAGTTACCATCCATCCTTACAGCTCTTTAACTGCAAGTTTAGCTTGAATTAAGGGATTTGGGGAGACCACTTAGTTACTACTAGTTTTATAAGAGTAGGGCTGAGGGGGCCAGGTGTGGTGGCGCACACCTTTAATCCCAACACGTGGGAAGCAGAGGTAGGAGGATCACTGAGAGTTCAAGGCCATCCTGAGACTACATAGTTAATTCCAGGTCAGCCTGGACCAGAATGAGACCCTACGTCGGAAAAAAAAAAAAAGAGTAGGGTTGGAGTGGGCATGGTGATGCTCACCTTTAACCCTAGCACTCAGAGAGCACAGGTAGGAGGATCTCTGTGAGTCTAAAGCTAGCCTGGGACTACAAAAGTGAGTTCCAGGTCAGCCTGGGCTAGAACAAGACCCTACCTCGAAAAAAAACTAAACAGTAGGGCCGGCACAGATGCAACAACATGAAAGGCAGAGGTAAGGGGACTGCCATGAGTTCAAGGCCACCCTGAGACTACATAGTGAATTCCAGGTCAGACTGTGCTAGACTGAAACTCTACCTCAAAATAAAAATTTAAAAAAAAAAAAAAAAAAAGCTGGGCGTGGTGGCTCACGCCTTTAATCCCAGCACTCGGGAGGCAGAGGTAGGAGGATCACCATGAGTTTGAGGCCACCCTGAGACTACATAGTGAATTCCAGGTCAGCCTGGACCAGAGTGAGACCCCACCTCGAAAAAACCAAAAAAAAAAAAAAAAAAAAAGCCGAACATGGTGGTACACACCTTTAATCCCAGCACTCGGGAAGCAGAGGTAGGAGGATCACAGGATCGCTGTGAGTTCAAGGCCAGCCTGAGAATACAGAGTGAATTCCAGGACAGCCTGGGCCAGAGTGAGACCCTACCCTCGAAAAACCAAAAAAAAAAAAAAAAGTTATGGTTAAATTTTCGTGTCCCCCCCCCCCAAAGTTCATGGGTTTTGTTTTGTTTTAAATATTTGAGAGAGCCAGGTATGGTGGCACATGCCTTTAATCCCAGCACTTGGGAGGCAGAGGTAGGATTTCCTTGAGCTCAAGGCCACACTGAGACTACACAGTGAATTCCAGGTCAGCCTGGACTAGAATAAGACCCTATCTCATTCTCAAAAGTATTTAAGAATGGACATGCCAGGGCCTCCTGCCACTGCAAACTGCAGGTACATGCACCACTTTGTGCATCTGGCTTTGTGTGGGTACTGAAGAATAAAATCTGGGCCAAAAGACCTTGCAAATACCTCTAACTGTTAAGCCATAAGCCACACACCCTCTGGTATGGTAATTTCAATTACCTCTAGCCTAAGAGGACAGAAGGCCACTTTGACCCCAGCTGTCAGTGTTTGTTACAGCAGCCCAAATGCACTTTGTTTTGTTTTTGATAGGAAGTCGCTCCTAGTTGCCCTACCTGGTCTGAAACTCCTAAGCTCAATGACCCTCCCAAACCTGACATTTACATGCTACAACCATATAAACACCAGCTCTAGGGGTTGGAGATTGAATCTAAGACATCTTCCATGCTAAGCACATTCAATCTTAGCTCCCAGACCACCTGTCTGGCTTTCCAACAAAATCCTTTTGTTTTTCACATAGGATCTTGACATGTCTGGCCTGAACTTACTATGGAGATGAGGCTGATCTCAAATTTAGTGATCCTCCTGCCCTTACCTACCAAATGCTAGAATTATAAGCATGTACCACCAACTACAGTAAAAATTCCTATCGGTGAGAACTGACGACTTAGTGAGTAAAGTGCTTCTTGTACCAGCATGAAGAACTGACTTCAAAGCTCAACACCTAAGGCTCACTGGCTAGTCTAGCTGAATTGGTTAGCTCTAGATTCAGCCACAGATCCTTGTCTTAAAGAGTAAGATGGACCGGTCGTAGTGTTACACACCTTTAAATTCCAGCACTCAGGAGGCAGAGGCTGGAGGATCGCTGTGAGTTCAAGGCCAGCCCGAGGCTACATAGTGAATTCCAGGTAAGCCTGGGCTAGAGTGACACCCTATCTGGGTGGGTGTATGGGGGGGGGAATAAGATGGGGGGGGGAATAAGATGGGAAGTGATTGAGTTCACACCCACACATATGCCCCCCAAAAAAAAACTTTATTGTTCACTAACACCTGCTCCTTCAAGCTATTCCAATCTATAAACACATCTCATAACATCCTAGTTTATCTGAAGTCAGAGTAAAAAGGACATTTTCACTTTTTTTTTTTTTTTGAGGAAGGACCTTGCTTTAGCCCAGACTGACTGGGAATTCACTGTGTAGTCTCAGGATGGCCTAAAACTCACAGAAAATCCTCCTACCACTGCCTCCCAAATACGGGGATTAAAGGTGTGTACCACATGCCCAGATCATTTCCTTTTTTTTTAAATTTTATTTATTAGAGCCAGAGAGAGGGAGAGAAAAAGAGGGAGAGAGACAATGGATGTACCAGAGCCTGAACTCCAGATACATGTGCCACCACGTACACCTAACTTATGTGGGACCTGGAGAATCGAACCTGGGTCCTTGGGTTGTGCAGGCAAGCGCCTTAACTGGTAAGCCATCATGTCTCCAGTCCTCATTTCCTTTTTTATACCATGAATGCAATAGGCTGGAAATTGTAATAGACACTTTGAACATGTTTGAGGTATTTCTTACATTGTGAAATTGTGAGGTCCACTCTGTTGTATACCTGAAGATGATTAAGCATGTTAAGACAGATATAGCTGGGGACTAGAAGGATGGCTTAGCAGTTAAGGTGCTTGCCTGTGAAGCCTAAGGACCCAGGTTCAGCTCTCCAGAACTCACATAAGCCAGAAGCACAAGGTGATGCATGCACGTGCTGGAGTTCTTGGTGTGCCAATTCTCTCTCATAAATAAAATAATTTAAAATTTTTTTAAACAAAAGTAGGGAAAAGAAGATAGATTAGTAAAAGAATCCAACAGATACACCCTCAGCATTCCTCTATTGACCTTGTCAGTTTAGGTAAAGCCAGAGCAATAATAAAATACTTATTTCAGCTTTTGAAATTCACCTCATCACTAAGCCCTTTCTTCTTCTGCCTTACCTGCTTAACACAGAGCACCATCCCTGCTTTGTTTTTCAGGAGTGTTATTTACCTGCTATAAAGTAATAAAAGTCAGCCTGGCAGGACATTCAGGAGGCAAAGGTAGGAGGATCACCTTAGGTTCAAGGTCACCCTGTGACTAGTAGTCAATTCCAAGTCAGCCTGGGCTAGAGACCCTACCTCAAAAAAAAAAGAAAGAAAAGAGTAATAGAAGTCTATCTTGTCACAAGATCCATGTACCCAAAGGTTGAAAAGGTCATACAAAGTCATAATCTGCTGGTTTCGATGAAAGAGCTATTAACATGACAAAATTTTTATTCCTATTGGTGCACAAACATAATTTGACAAATACCTAAGGTTCTCAAAGCTGTCATTCTTCCCTCTCTAGAGTCAACTGCTTTTGTATATTTATTCTTTACCTGTTCCTAAGATTTCATAATTCTCCATTTGTCACTTATAAGGTAACATCCTAATTTCTATTATGTAAAGAGTATTGGGCTGGAGAGATGGCTTAGTGGTTAAGGTGCTTGCCTGCAAAGCCAAAGAACCTAAGTTTGATTCCCCAAGACCCACATAAGCCATATGCACAAGGTGGTATATGTGTCTTGGAGTTCCTTTGCAGGTGTTGGAGGCTCTAGAGCACCTATCTCTATCTGCCTCTCTCTCTCTCTGCTTCTTTCTCTCCCTCCCTCTCAACATAATAAAAAATACATACTAGCCGGGCATGGTGGCGCATGCCTTTAATCCCAGCACACAGGAGGCAGAGGTAGGAGGATCACCGTGAGTTCAAGGCCACCTGAGACTACATAGTGAATTCCAGGTCAGCCTGAGCCAGAGTGAGACCCTACCTCGAAAAAACAAAAACAAAAAAAAAGTATTGCTGTTTCTTATACATACCATCCAGCCACTCACACTTCATCAGTCAGGTGGACAATTAAATCAAGGCTGCCTCCACCATGACCAGAAATTATCAAGAGTTGTGCACTGCTAGTCTGAACCCCAATTCCTATGTTGAAATCCCATTTCCCAAGGTGACAGAAGGTAGGGACTTTGGAAAGTGATTAAATCACAAGGACAGACCCTTCACGAAGGGTAACTACCCTTATTAAGATTACACATGGCTTGTTCTTGCCACTACAAATGAACACCAGATGCATGTGCCTTTAATCGATCTGGCTTTAAATAGGTACTGGGGAATCGAACCCAGGCTGGCATGCTTGGTAAGCAAGTGCCTTTAACTGCTGACATATTTCCCTAGCCCTTCACATGGCCTTCTTAAAAGAAACACCGGAGCCAGGCGTAGTGGTGCACACCTTTAATCCCAGCACTCCCGGAGGCAGAGGTAGGAGGATCACAGTGAGTTTGAAGCCAGCCTGAGACTACAGAATGAATTCCAAGCCAGCTTAGGCTACAGTGAGACCTTACCTTGAAAGAGAGAGAAGAGAAGAGAAGAGAAGAGAAGAGAAGAGAAGAGAAGAGAAGAGAAGAGAAGAGAAGAGAAGAGAAGAGAAGAGAAGAAGCTGGGGAGACAGATCAGTGGATAAAGTGCTTGCCATGCAAGCAGGAAGACAAGAATTCAGATCCCCAGCACCCACGAAAAGCCAAGCACTGTGGCATACACCTACAATCCCAGTGTTAGCAGAGACATGATCCCTAAGGACTTGCTGGCTAATCTAGCCAAAGTGGTGAATTCAAGGTTCAAGGAGAACCTGTCTCAAAAATTAAAGTGGAGGGACTGAGGAAAGATGGCTCAGTGGATAAAGCTCACTGCTCAAGCTATGGTAATTCCGGCACAAAATGAGAGGCAGAGGGCTGGAGAGATGGCTTAGCAGTTAAGGCACATGCCTGCAAAGCCTTAGGACCTGGGGTTCGATTCTCCAGGTCTCACATAGGCCAGATGCACATGGTGGTGCATGTGTCTGGAGTTTGTTTGCAGTGGCTAGAGGCCCTGGTGCACCCATTCTCAACTCTCTCTTTCTCCCTTTCTGTCTCAAATAAATAAATATTAAAAAGAAAAAAAAATAAGAGGCAGAGACAAGAGGATTTCCAGGAAGCTTGTGGCAAGCACAGCAAATAACAGCAGAGCAAGACACCAGAGAAACCCTGCTTCAAATGAGGTAGAAAGGCAGGACCAGAAAAGCATTCGGGAGGCAGAGGTAGAAGGATCACCATGAGTTTGAGGCCACCCTGAGACTACATAGTTAATTCCAGTTCAGCCTAGGCCAGAGTGAGACCCTATTTAGAAAAACCTATATATATATTTAAAACAAAGAATTTACAGGCTGGAGAGAGAGCTTAGCAGTCAAAGCACTTGCCTGCAAAGCCTAATGACCTGAGTTCAATTCCCCAGCACCCACGTAAAGCCAGATGCACAAAGTGATACATACATCTGCAGTCTGTCTGCAGCAGCTGGAAGCTCCAGCATGCCCATTCCATCTGTCTCTCTTCTACCACTTGCAAAGAAATAAAAATATTTTTTAAAACATAAATGAATCATGTAAATTTTAATTGCCCTTGGTTTTTTTTTTTTTTTTTTTGGAGACAGAGAGAGAGGAAGAGAGAGAGGGAGAGGAAGACAAGAGATGGGCGCGCCAGCAGCCTCTCAACTGCTGTGAACAAAATTCAGATGTGTGCGCCCCCTTGTGGTCAAGTGTGACATTGCGCCCTGCGTCACTTTGCATTTGGCTAAACATGGGACCTGGAGATTGGAACCCGTGTTCTTAGTCTTAGGAGGCAGACACCTTAACCGCTAAGCCATCTCTCCAGCCCCTGCCCTTGTTTTATAATGTAAAAATACAGCAGGGAGGTGGTGCACCCCTTTAGCCCTGGTATTCAGGAATCCGGGGCAGGACTATTTTAATCCAGAGCTTGAGAACAATCTGGGTAACAGAAAAAGGAATGCCCTCCAAGGTTTACTAACATGCTGCTCCCACCCACACCCCCAAAAAAATCCCCCTATAGCCAGGTGTAGTGGTGCACACCTCTAATACCAGCACTTGGGAGGCAGAGGTAGGAGGATTGCTGTGAGTTCAAGGCCACCCTTGAGACTACATAGTTAATTACAGGTCAGCCTCAGCCAGAGTGAGACCCTACCTCAAAAAAACAAACAAACAAACAAAAATCCCCATTTAGCTACTACTTGATACATTTATCACCTCATTGCCAGAATGGAGGTTCTAATGTCCCCAGCACAGCACCTGGATCACCATCATCAAAAGTATCACTCTTTCCGAGTATGGTGGCACATGCTTTTAATTCCAGCACATGGGAGGCAGAAGTAGGAGAATTGCCTTGAATTCAAGGCCACCCTGAGACTATATAATGATTTCCAGGTCAGCGAGGCCCTACCTCAAAAGGGAAAAGTTAAAAAAGTATCACTCTAGGAGCTGGATGGTGGTCTAGCAGTTAAGGTACTTGCCTGCAAAGCCAAATAACCCAGGTTCGACTCCCCAGGACCCACATAAAACCAGATGCACATGTGTCTGAAGTTCATTTGCAGTGGCTCAAGGCCCTAGCACACCCATTCTATCTACCGCTCTCTAATAAATAAAAAAAAATTTTTTTTTTTTGAGGTAGGGTCTTACTCTGGTCCAGGCTGACCTGGAATTCACTATGTAGTCTCAGGGTGGCCTCGAACTCACAGCGATCCTCCTACCTCTGCCTCCCAAGTGCTGGGATTAAAGGAGTGCGCCACCACGCCCGGCTCAATAAAATTTTTTTTAAGTATCACTCTAGGGCCGGGCATGGTGGCTCACACCTTTAATCCCAGCATTTGGGAGGCAGAGGTAGGAGGCTGACCACCCTGAGATTACATAGTGAATTCCAGGTCAGCCTGAGTTAGCGTGATACCCCATCTCAGAAGAAAAAAAAGTATCACTCTAAGCATTTGTTGAGTCAATAAATACTATTAACTCTCCATCTTGTGAAATTTGTCCATCACACCCATCATACCACCAAGCAGCTGTGACAAGAGTATAAGTGCAGATCATTAATGGGTCTGATCATTACAGAAAAAGGAACCAAGATATGACCCTTTGCAAGAGGTGAGAACAACAAAGAAAACCAATTCAGCGAGACAAGGAAAATATCTGAGAGGATTAAATGAGAACACTTATAAATAAAACACCTTGCACAGGGCCACCTCATCTAACAGACAGTATCTGCTTTATCAACCCCAGTGGTCTACAAATTAGAAAAAAACAATGGAATAGTAGTAGTTAGCAGGGAAAAAAAAAATGGGCATTTAGGGCTGGAGATGGCTTAGCAGTTAAGGCGTTTGTCTGCAAAGCCAAAGGACCTTGGTTTGATTCCCCAAGACCTACGTAAGGTGGCGCATGTGTCTGGAGTTCATTGGCAGTAGCTGGAGGCCCTGGCACACCCATTCTCTCTCTTTCTCAAATAAATAAATAAATCTTATAAAAATATTTTTAAATTTTTTTAAATGAGAATTCACTCAAGATCAGCTCCTTTATGTGTCACCCATAGGAACCCTTTCCTAAAAGGTATAATGTAGGTACTCAATTTGGCTGAGTAAATAGGACATATGACCTCATATGTTAAAACTGGAATAAGGTGTAGAAAGATGGAACGGAGGCTCAATGCACTCAGCACTCATTTTCAATGCTGGTATTCAATAAGCTTATCAAAAGCTCACTGCTGGCTCCTTTATACCATTCATCTAAAGGCATTAAGTACAAACTGAGATGCTAGTGGAACAACTTGAGTGTTCTCTGGATTTTGACAGCACTACCTATACAAATAGATGGTGAAAGGCATACTGACCTATGGAAATAGCAAAATGCTCAATGGTAGAAGCCATTACTTTCATTTTTCTAAAGGTGAAAGCTGACCTCTTCTTCCTCAAAGCCCCCATAACCTCTTCCCTAGAAGTCAAAGATACGTTGACTGACTGAGTGGGTAGAATGGTAGTTGTAGGTGTATGCAATGATTAATTTTCTAACAGGGAAAGACCTATAGTTGTAAACCACTAGAACTTTGGACTTTAGAACAAATGTAGACCAGTAGGAGAAATCTTCATTAGAATAAGGCCACATATATGGGTTCTTCTGTATTACCTATTAAATAACCAAGGTCCCATCTATAATTTTAAAAACCCCTGTAGTGATATTCCCCCAAAGCCTAATAGCTTGAACTTTACACCCTCCCCTTCTCTTCTGGGTACAAATAAAGAACCCAGAAAACAGCCCATGCAAGAACTTTCTCAAAGCACACATAACCCTAATTTGAAAAAAAAACATTTATTTCACTTGGAAGAAAAAAGTGATTCACTCTATAGGTCTAGTCTTTGGGCCAAAAAATAACCTGGGAGCAGTGACTCTCACCAAGGTCATTCCCAAATCCAATACCCACTGGAGCCAGGAGTCAGGGAGGAGACAGCAGAGCCCCCACCAGTTTTTGCATACAATGAGGCCTCCTGGGAGAACAGAACATGACTGGGAAGCTACAGAAGTATTAAACAGGAAATTGGGTAGGAAAGGGGAAAAGAAAAGATAAAGTCTGAACTTTGCAAGGTAAATTAAGGTCCATGGTTCCTGAGGGACTGAATGCACAGAGCTGAGAACGTCCCGGAGATGGGGTACCACGGAGATGGGGTACCACGAAGGGTGTATTCTCATGCACAACCGCTGTTCGGAATTTCAGCCCACACACATCCCACCTGAAAGAGAGCACAGTACAGGGGCTTTACAGTAAAGCTCAAAAGGCTTTCCCACTTCAAAGAACATCTTTACAAAGCCTGATACCTTTAACACACCCTTTTTATGTACTTGTACTCTTCTCCAATATCATAATCTTTAAAAATGAAGAGTTTAGAAGGCCAGAGGATCACTGAGCAAAATAATCCCAGATAAAGGCCTTTCTACAAAATAAACAGCAAACCTCCTTTCATGATAGTAGGAAGAAATTCCATTACTCTTGATGTTAACATTAGCATTCCCCAGAAGGTAATTCCATGTCACAAACTGTCCTCAGAGAACAGAAAAAAAAAAAAAAAAATCCATTTAGTTCTCTTGAGTTAAAAAAAAAAAAAATCAACAGTATGTTTCAATCTAGGAGTTACTATCAGGGTCCAAGTTAAAAACCATTCAGGGTCTAGACAAAAGTAGCATCAACTGAACAAGTCTAAGACAACATCCAATTCTGCCTACTGGAGGCTATATGTATCAATCAAGTCACTCATGTTTCTTTTCTAGTCAAATTAGTGATTTCATAGGCAATGAATCCAGTCAGTCATATCCTATCCAATGAACCTGGGCAAGTCACATACCCTCTGTCGTAACTGAAAGATGAAAAAGGATGTTACTACAGGATTAATGATCCATGGCAGTTTCTGGGACACATGAGGCTCTTCAAAATTAAGTGTTGAGAATTAGTCTTAAGTACAACAGTAATCTTAAAAACCTAGAGCCCAAAGCTGGCAAGAAGCATCAAATAGAGAACATATTAGAAGCCCAGCATGGTGCACATGCCTATGATCTTGGTACTCAGAAGGCTAAAGCAAGGAGGAATGCTTTGAGTTCAAGGCCAGGCTGGGCTAGAATAAGATGAGAGCCTGTCTCCAAAAAAGAAAAAAAAAAGACAAAAAAAAAAAGGGAGCCAAATGGATCATGAGATTTAAAATGTACTGGTAGAGGAAAAAGTCAGAACTGAGAGTGGACATGTTGATTAAATAAAATGTTCACAAATATCAGGAAGATGGAGTGATTTTGCTTATGGCAAAGCTCCCAATTCTGAATTTCATCACTACTAAGAAGTAAAATAAACAGGTGTACCTATATATTTATACTAAACTTTTAGAGACATGTTTTCTACTAATCTCCACTTCAACTTACTAACAAGTAAGTTCTAGAAAACACATCAAGAGTTGCCTGGTAATGTGAGAAATAAGTTTCAAGATTAAGATGATGCCATTTTATAGGTTTTCACAGGAACTGGGACCTGAGTGGTGACAACCAGTTAAGTAGAGTTATGGACTTTAATGGTCCTAATAGACATTTCACATATGGTATGATGAATACAGGAAACTTGAATGCTCATAATGTCGCACAACTAGGAAATTCAACGAAGGCTCTGAGAAAAAGCACACCTGACTCAATGTTTAGGTCCTGGGATCAGTTCAATTATATGAGAGGTATGACCCAAGATTCACCAGCATATACCGTTCTTTGTTCATCCAGACATATAATCAGGATGATTCTCATGAATCAGAATGACTCCCACTACAAGGAGTCCTGAAAAAAATAGCCATGTTAAGTATTTAAGGACTTGTCCCTAAATTCTAACCATGCTGCTGATAAACTTGTTCTAATCCTAGCAAAAGCAAGCAAGCAGGGCAACCTATTTGGAGCCCTTTAAAGCTGCAGGAGTGATGTCAATACTAGAACAGGGAACATCCCACCACTCTCACCTCAAGCTTTAAAAGGCCGAGTACCGCGCCCGATCCACATACTGCTCCCGCTCATACCGGGCCATGTTGTACAGAGAATTCCGCGCAGCAGCTGAAGCTTGGGACAACTCACTCTCATGCCCGTAACCGTAACCGTAGCCCTCTCCAACAGTGGGGACTGGGACAGTGGCGCGACGCAGGGGGCTCCGATCCCGCCCGTAATATGAAGTGGAAGCTACATTAGCAGCAGCTGCTGCTGCTGCTGCTGCAGCAGCTCCTGAAGTCGGCAACAGATGTCTATCGTAGGGATCGAGAGAGGTGGAGGTGAGGTGATTGGCCATGGCTGTGTTCTGGACTTGTGGCAGCTGGGACAGGGTCTGCTCTGCGTAGTTATACGCAGAGGCAGCTGCAGCTGCCACTGCCTCATAGGACCCAGCAGCACGGCAGCGCTTGTAGTAGGCATCGAGCGCTCCGTATGCGTTGTTGTAATACAATGAATCCCCATAGCTCATGGTGTAAGGTGTACGCACTGCTCCATACTGCTCATTATACTGCTCGGTCAAGTCTGTCACGCGGCCCGAACGATCTATTGGACACTCTTTGGACCAGTGCCCCTCTTTCCCGCACCGATAGCAGCCGCTCTGGTCTCCCATCCCGGGCGCAGTCCTAAGCCGGCTGGTGGACAACTGCACGTGCATTCGTTTGCCTTGAAGAAACAGACGCAAGAAGGGTTGCTATCACTTAGTCATAGTCCACGCCTCTACCCAAGCCACTATCATTGCAATGGCTTTACCTAAACTACTCTTTAATGTGTGACACATTGCCCCCACCCCCAAAAGCCCAATATATAAATTCAGTATAATGAACAGATTTCAAGCAAAGATCAAGTAGAAGAAGAAATGTTATAAGTGTAACACCTATTTACATCTTAAGAAATTCTTATAAACTCATTTTATCCATCATCAACTGTGTACCAACACCAAAAGAACTCAAAAGAATGCTCCACAAATCTAATTCTTTCCATCTTCCTTATCGAGTGATTTCATTAAGGCAATGTTGCAGCCCTCCTACCTTCAAATCAAACAAGAACAGAGTAAGTTGGTAGTACAGTGGTGAGCATAGCTGTCTTCCAAAGAGAAGAGAGTAAGAGTCTAAAGTTACTACCATGTAAGAGTGATCAGGACCTGATCCAGGGCTGAGCATGGAAGTGAAGTTTCAAACTACATCTTTGGAAAAGTGATGAATTGGGAAGGCTTGGAAACCCGAGATAAGGTGACTACAGAAGGTGTTCCTCTAATCAAGGTCAAAGCAAAAAAAAAAAACAACAAAAAAAAAAAAAAAAAATGCACAAGCTGTTCACACATACAAACCTGAATTTTTGGAAAAATATAAACTGTGAAAGATATAAAAGGCAGAAAGGGAAGAATAACCAGTAACATTAGTGACTCAAACTGTTCAGTTTAACAGATTTAAAGTACTTTCTCCTTCAAGTAAGACTATGGGAGGAGGGCATGGTTACATGCCTGTGATCTTAGCACTCATAAAGCTGAGACTAGAGGATGGTTAAGCTTGAGACCAGTCTGTGCTTATACAGCAGAGACTGTCTTCCCCAACTCCCCGAAATTGTGTTTCTGAGATGCAACACTGTCTTTCCTTCAAAAAACTACAATTTTATTTTGAAAATGAAAAACCTAACAAAAAAAAGCAGAAACTCAATAGTTAAAACTGAATTCTAGGGCTGAAGAGATGGCTTAACAGTTAAGGTGCTTGCCTGCAGGTTTTTGCAAAACCAAAGAATCATGGTTTGATTCCCCAGTACCCACATAAGCCAGATGCATAAGGGGGTGCATGCATCTGGAGTTCGTTTACAGTGGCTAGAACCCTAGTGCTCCCATTCTCTGTCTGCCGCTCTCTCTCTCTGCTTGCAAATAAATATTTAAAAAAAAAAAAACTAAATTCTAAATCTCTTCAAAAAAGCAATTCCACCAAGATCTACCACTTTATAGGTAAACAAACTAAAAAGGGATCCAAATCCAGCAAAACCTTTCCAATGTAATGAACAATACACCCAAACGTACAAATGCTTCAAAAAGGTGAATGGTTAAATCAAGATGAATTGTCTAACATTAAAGAAGGTGGTAAATAGATACTTACCTGAAATATTAAAATTAGATTCTAACACATTTAAAAAAATACAAAACAAGCCAGCATGGTGGCACACGCCTTTAATTCCAGCACTTGGGAGGCAGATGGGTAGGAGGATCACAGTGAATTTGAGGCCACCCTGAGAATACATAGTGAATTCCAGGTCAGCCTGGACTACAGTGAAACCCTACCTTGAGAAAAAAGTAAAAAAAGGAGTAAAACTCTACCTCAAAAAATGTACATGTCTTAAAGTACTAGCTGGGCATTTGCCCAGATGGTCATTTGGGCAGAGAAAACAAATGCAACCAAGAAAGCAACAAAGCATATTCAATAAAGATCTAAGGATTTGTTAATTCTGACACCAGGAGGGGAAAGTTAATTTTTATAATTAAAATAAATTCTCTTTAAATTGGCAAACAAAAGAGACTATATCCAATTCTGAAACAATGAAAAGGCAGTCCAGTCTAGCAATAACACTACTTTATACATAACACAAAATTTTACTAAAATATTAAGAAATGAAACAGCCTGGGGTTAAGTGTCACACAACTTGGAAGGCTAGAGGCAGGAGAATGACTTGTGTCCAGAAGGCTTGAAGCCATTGAGGACAACATAGTGAAGGATAAGTCAGCTAAGGGTGTAGCCGTGTAGCCAGCCATGAGTTCCATTCCCAGGACTGAACTCCTGGCCCTAGAAAAAAAGTATTTTAAAAACATAGTAGCGGGGGCCTGGAGAGATGGTTTAGTGGTTAAGGACCCTGGTTCAAGGCTCGATTCCCCAGGACCCCAAGTAAGCCAGATGCACAGGTGGCACATGCATGTGGAGTTCGTTTGCAGTGGCTGGAGGCCCTGGTGCACCCATTCTCTATCTATCTGCCTCTTTTTCTGTCTGTTACTCTCAAATAAGTAAATAAATAATAAACAAAAAAAATAAAGAAAATAGTAGCCAGGCGTGGTGGGCACACGCCTTTAATCCCAAAACCCCAGAGGCAGAGGTAGGAGGATCACTGAGTTCAAGGCCACCCTATGACTACATAGTGAATTCCAGGTCAGCCTGAGCTACAGTGAAACCTTACATCGAAAAACCAAAAAAAAAAAAGAGGGCTGGAGAAATTGCTCTGTGGTTAAAAGCACTTGCTTACAAAGCCTGCCATCCAGTAATACATGCATATAAAGTTCATTTGCAGTGGTAAGAGGCCCTGGTGCACCCACTCCCTCTCTCAAATAAATAAATAAAAATGTTTAAATTTTTTAAAAAAGTAAGTCTGGGTGTGGTCACAAATGCTTTTAATCTCAGCACTCAGGAAGCAGAGGTAGGAGGATCACCAGGAGTCCAAGGCCACCCTGAGACTACATAGGGAATTCCAGGTCAGCCTAGGCTAGAGACCCTATCTCAAAAAACCAAAATAAATAAATAAAGAGAGATTAGCATTAGAGCTAATCGAGAATTTTAGATGCTCAACTGTAAGGGCAATCTGCCCTCAAAAAGACCACATTGGCCGGGCTTGGTGGTGCACGACTTTAATCCTAACACTAGGGAGTTCAAGGCCAGCCTGAGACTACAGTGAGTTCCAGATCAGCATAGGCTAGTGAGACTCTATCTTGACAAAAACAACAAAAAAGACCACATTGTCTTCCCTTTACATAAGTAACTGTCCCAAGTAGACAGTCTCTTATGATTAAGTTAAAAAGTGCTGAAGAGGCTCCAAAAATGAGGTATCATACCACAACCCTCCACAAGACAGTCTTTGCTCCCAATTAGGTTGTTGACAAAATAATTCTCAACTCGCCAATTAAAAAAGGAAACCAAACTAGACCACAGAGACTTGTGACAGTTTTAATAATGTACAGCAATGCCCATGACACAGGGCACCCATCTCATTGGGGAATGATCAGACCAACAGCTCTTAGAAAGGTCCATATAAACCCTGCTTAACAAAGGGAACAAACAGGAAAAGAACACTAGGTTATTCATATTAATGTGATTTCAGAGTATAGGTATGAAATACAGTCATAAGTTATGGAACTACACTGTAATTTAGAATTATAACCAGCAGGAAAAGCTCTCACTGGGGACCTAAATAAATAAGAGAACTGAGTTCAACTAACTACTCACCTTCATTACTGTCTCGTAAATATCACTCTTAACAAGAGAGTATAGATAGTAAAGCAAAGCACAATACCTTACAAATAAAAGTGTCAATCCACATCAACATTCATGCTGTTCTCCAGGCACAAAACCAATTGTCTAATCAAGGCTCCAATGTACCACCCAACTAAGTACTATAGTACCCAAAGATGTTCAAATCAACCCACCCCCAACCAAAACTAATTTTAAGTCACTGCCTCCCCAATCTCATCCCAACTCCCAAAATCAACCTTTTAATTCTAGAGGCTTTGAAAGTGTAACTCCTTGGTACAGATATGCAATACTAACTAGTCCTATATAACCTTTCAAATGCTATTTTTCTTTACAGCATTATGCAGCATAATGATATTGAGTTGAGCCAATAAATTCAGAAGGAAACACTTTGCCCGCCTCCTCCACACACTCCCCCCAAAAGGAGAATTCAAGTCTTTAAAGAGAAATATTTCTAAACAGAGAGGCTCAAAAGCCTTAAGGGCTCCAAATGAAAACCAATGTTTTCCTCCAAAAGACCCAATTAGGTAAAGTTTCTAAATACCAATCAGTATTTTAAGAGATTTGTCACCTCCTCCTCACCACCAGCCAACCAAAAGACAAACTCGTACCCCAACCTCTCCTTTTACTTATCCAACTTCTTTCTGAACATAGCCTTGTGTTGAGCTCTCTACCAAAAGAGAGTGGTTCACCTTGAAACTCTGTGTTATCGAGGCCCCTGATGGCCTCCACCGCATCCTCTGCCCGCTCCATGTGTACAAAGGCATAATCTTTCACGATGTCACATTCGATGACTGGACCATACTCCTCAAACTTGGCCCGAAGCTCCTTGTTGGTGCAAGTGGGACTTATGTTGCCCACGTGCAACTTTGTTGAGGTTTTGCTTTTATTCTTGCTAGCTTCCACATTGATATTCACTCCATGAAGCTTATAGTGGTGCAAATTGCGTATAGCATCCTCTGCTGCAGTTTTATCTTCTATGTGCACAAAGCCATAGTTCTTAATAATGTCACATTCCAGCACCTTCCCATACTGCTCAAAGAGTGAGCGGATCTCCTGCTCTGTGGCCTCTCGTGGAAGGTTGCCAATGAACAGTTTCACCATCTCCACACAGCCTAGAAGTGAAGAGACAAGATTAAAAATAAAAATCACCAGGGCCCCATCTCCACTCACTCTTAGCATATAGTTCGAAATAATCTCCTAGTGTAAACATGCCCACATTCACACCTCGACACAAGAATCCAAAGGAAATGGGTGTGAAATAAGGTAACCCCTTCCAAGTGTCAAAGAGCCTCTAAGAGGTCTGTAACAGGGCAGTCCTTGGTAGACAAAAGAGGTTTTCTCTTTGTTTTTGTGATGCTGGGGATCAAACCCAAGACACTATTACATTCTAGGCAAATGTTCTGCCACAATGATCTACATTTCCCCGCCCTAAACAAAAGATTTAAGGGTGAGATATCCTCACAGAACAGCAGCACTGAACGCTTTGAGCATAAATGAAAAGCTAAGGATACTCAGCTTTTCTGTCCACTGTGAGGACAATCAGAATTACCACTGGCCTTGTTGATTAACTCATACAACAAACTGACTCTCCCTCCCTACCATTTCCGGGAAAATGCTCTTGTAGTAGCTATGTTTAGGAATTTCCTTTCAAGTGTGAACGCTGGGCTCCCACCGAAGTACAGAAAATGCTGGAGTTGGATGGGAAAGCCTCTCTTGGGGAACTTAGAGAACTGAGAAAAAAAAAAAAAAAAAGGCTGGCCAGAGACGGGGACTTCAGATTGTTTAACCAGGCAACCATGTCCCAGGGCTCAGAAATTTTCAAGAGGGAGCTGAAAGTACCAAGTCTAAATCTCGGAGGAAACCTAGAAGTAGAAAGTTGAGCAAAAGCAGAGATAAAGATGAGGAAAAGCAAGGTATCCTGAAGGGGGAGGGGCTGCAATTAGGGGGAAGGGCTGCTTCAGGCTTACCCGGGAATGTCGAGGACCGAAGTCGGCTCTCAAGAGACGGGTATACAGGCTGCAGCCCCGCCCGAATGAAAAATGTTTTAACAGAAGGAAAGAAAGATACTGCAAGGACTTGGAATCTCTCACCGCAAGGAAATCGGCAGTCTCCTCCTCGCGGCGCGGACGCTTCTGACAAAATGCTAAAATGGCGGCGGTCGCAGCAGTGACTCTGGGTAGAAAAGGGGAGGTGAACCTACCACCGGATTGGCCGTTCAGTAAAGCAAAAGGCAGGCGTTGCAGGAGATCCTCTTCCTGATTGGTTACCACGAACGCCAATTACCTGAGAGGCCGGGAAGAGGTGGAAACGTCAGTAACCTTGGAGCTTTTATACGAAAGCCAATGAGCGCCAACCTAGTGAAGCCGAAGCCATTGATTGGGTAAGAGGTTCGTGAGGCGGAACTACAACGAAAGCTTCGCTGTCGAGTTGCGGCTCGCCCATAGGTGGAGTGAAGGAGGGCTTCGGAGAGGCTGGCAGTCTGTAGTTTCATGGCGCCAACTTTGTTAAGCGTCCACATTTCGCCACTTCCACGTGCACACCCTGATAGTATTCTGTGTTCTATTCCCAATTTCCCTCACTAAACTCCTTCCTGAACGCCGCCACAGGCTGGATGCTGTGGCCAATAGCTTGAGCAGGTATGCCAGGTAAGAAAATCAGCTGAGAGCCCCCTCCTCCCACATGAGAAAAATCTTCTTTGGCAGCTCTGTAGCCCTGAAAGCCCCTCAGCTACTCCAAGTAGCTGAAACTACCTGTAAATACAGAAAAGAACTCTGAAAAGAACAGTGGTTCCAGCTTCAATTAGGGTGTGATAGCCCAAGGTGGGTCTGTCAAGAGGTAGTGAGACAACTTTCCTCTAGGCACCAGCCCCCCAGGGCCCAAGAGGCTGTGTGAGCTTGGAGATTGAAAACCCCTTCCCACTCCGCCCTGAGGGGGTAAAAATGGGAAATGCAAAAGATTTGGCTTTTGTCGTCATTTTATTGGGTGATATCAACCAGGGCGGTAGGTTTAAACTTCCTACAACTGACTTTAGAGGCAAGAACTTGGTCACAATCAACTGTACACAAATACAACATTCTTCACAGGGTTCCTAATCAACATTTGCTCACCCTTTGGATGCTTCATCCACTCCCACATTCACTGAGCAAGCATCTTTAGTTTGGGACCCTTTCTTTACAAAGCTTTTTAAGAGGGAATTAAAAGGAAAAGGAGGTGCAAGTGCTGGATGGAAGAACTTAAAAACACTGGGTGAAAAAGCAGGGAGCTGTTTATGAGGACAGGGTGATCAGGACTAGATATGCACATACTGCCACCCAAAGCAGCTACAAAAGAAAAATAAGTATGTAAAGCAAAAGATGTAAGAGTACTGGAGAAGAAATCAAAATACACCAGGTGTGGTGGCGCACACCTTTAATCCCAGCGCTCATGAGGGAGAAGTAAGAGAATCTGTGAGTTTTAAGTCACCCTGAGACTACATAGTGAATTCCAGGTCAGGTGGGTTAAGGTGAAACCCTCCCTTGAAAAAACAAAAAGGAAAAAAAAAATCAAAATACAACATTAACAGGTGTGGCCTAATCTTGATTTCATTCTGAAGCACCTGAGAGTATGAGTAAAGGCCACAGGATTAGCAATGAAGAAAACTAATTTGTAAATTGGGTTCACCTGCCCTTTTTTGGGGGGTAGGGATAATAATACTTTGTTGTTGCTTTGGTTTCTTTGAGTTAGGGTTTCCTCTAGCCCAGGCTGACCTGGAATTCATTATGTAGTCTCAGACTGGCCTCGAACTTTCAGTGATCCTCCTACCTCAAGCCTTCCCAATGTTGGGAATAAAGGTGTGACACCCAGCAATCTCCCTGCTTTTAAAACTCTATTACAGCCACCCAAAGCAGCTACAAAAGAAAAATAAGTATGTAAAGCAAAAGATGTAAGAGTAATGGAGAATAGATCTGATTAAAGAATGGTGCACGGCTTTAATCCTAGCACTCTGGAGGCAGAGGTAGGAGGACTGCCATGAGTTTGAGGCCACCCTGAGACTACATAGCTAATTCCAAATCAGCCTGGACCAGAGTGAGACCCTACTTCGAAAAAAAAAAAAAAAAAAAAAAGAATGTTATGGTAAAAAACCAGTCATTAAGTTGAGTGTGGAAAACAATAATGCCCTTAAGAAATCAAAATACACCAGGTGTGGTGGCACAGGGCTTTAATCCCAGCAATCGGGAGACAGAAGTGGGAGGATCGCCATGAGTTCGAGGCCACCCTGAGACTACATAGTGCATTCCAGGTCAGCCTGAACTACAGTGAGACCCTACCTCAAAAAAACAAAAAGAAAAAAATAAAGCTATCGGGGACTGGAATGATTGTTTAGTGGTTAAGGTATTTGCCTGCAATGCCAAAGGACCCAGGTTCAATTCCCCAGAACCCTCATAAGCTAGCTGCACAAGGTGGCACATGTGTCTGGAGTTTGTTTTCAGTGTTTGGAGGCCCTAGAGTGCCCATTCTCTTTCTCAAATAAATAAATAAAAATATATTTTTTTAAAAAAGCTATTATAGAGCCTGGTATGGTTATGCATACCTTTATCCCAGCACTTGGGAGGCAGAGACCCTACCTAAAACACTCACATAAAATCTACTACAGTTGGAACAAAAACAATTCAAACTTCTCTCTGGGCTAACAATTTATCCAACCAGGTTGTTACTAGACTAGACTCTAACAATCTGTTTAACCACTACCATCCTTCCAGACACACTGGCCTTATTATCCAAAGTTCATTCAGACTGGAATATTCTCTCTTCAAGTCCTTTTTTTTTTTTTTTTTTTTTAAGTTTTTCAAGGTAGGGTTTCGCTTTAGCCCAGGCTGACCTGGAATTCACTCAGGCTGGCGATCCTCCTAACTCTTACCTCCTGAGTGCTGGGATTAAAGGTGTTATACCACCATGCCAACCTCAAGTCCTCCTTTAGATGGAAATAAAGCCACCCCAACTAAAGACATACCCAGTCGGGCGTGGTGGCGCACACCTTTAATATCAGCACTCATGAGGCAGAAGTAGGAGGATCACCGTGAGTCCAAGGCCACCCTGAAAGTACATAGTGAATTTCATGTCTGAGCTACAGTGAGACCCTACCTTGAAAATAAAATAAAATAAAATAAAATAAAATAAAATAAAATAAAATAAAATAAAATAAAATAAAATAAAATAAAATAAAATAAAATAAAATAAAGACATTCCCCAATCCAACCTGGCCTTGTAACTCATGACTCCATGCTATTTTTCCAAATAACTATCAGTTGAAATTATATTTTGTTCATTTTACTCTTCAGTCCATATTCCATACTATATAGCTCCTGTGTTACACATGCACTTGACAAACAGAAACCAATCATATTTTATTAACAAATAAATGCACAAGGTCGCATCTTGATAATCCAAGAAGTGACTCAATTTTCAAGTAAAGAACGTGGATACAGGGCTGCCTGGAGATCATATATTCATATATATATATTTTTTTTTCCCAATGGTAGAACACTTTCATAGTACGTGAGAACAAGGGAAGGAGGGCTAGAGATGGCTTAGCAGTTAAGGAGCTTGCCTGCGAAGCCTAGGAAACCTGTTCCATTCTTCAGGTGCCACATTTAGCCAAATGCAGAAGTGACACAAGCGTGCAATACCACGCTCGTCCACAAGGGGGCACACATGTCTGGAGTTCATTCACAGCAGCTGAGAAACTGTTGGCGAGCCCATTCTCTCTCTTTCTCTCAAATTTAAAAAAAAGAAAAAGGGAAGGAGAGAGGAAAATGGGGGAGGGAAGGAAGAAGGGAACCTAGAAAGTTAATACTGTAAGCATATAGCATTATTTCAGAAAGGCTAGTGGTACTAGATAGGAGGCAAAAACAGGAGGATCACATGAGTTCAAGACCAGCTGAGCTTCGACGGAGACTTTGGGGGAAGGCACCTGATTCAAATCTTCTACCTACACTTCAAATCACTCCACCTACAGAAAATGACTATAAATGGATTATTCTAAAACACCTTGTCCATCTGGGTTGGGAATACAGCTCAAAAGTAGAGTGCCTGAGTCTGGGCATGGTGGCACACACCTTTAATCCCAGCACTCAGGAGGGAGAGGTAGGTGGATCACCATGAATTCAAGGCCACCCTGAGACTACATAGTGAATTCCAGGCTAGCCTGGGCTACCTACCTCAAAAAAACAACAACAAAAAGTAGAGTGCCTGCCTAGTGAAGTCCTGGATTTGATCCTCAATACTACAAAAACAAACTCTAAGCTTGGGTGTGATGGCTCATGCCTTTAGCACTCAGGAAGTCAAAGGTAGGATTCCTGTAAGTTTGAGACCACCCACAAAGAGTATACAGTGAATTCCAGATCAGCTTGGGCTAGAACAAGACCCTACCTTGAAAAACAAAAATATTAAAACGCACTTTATCAGGCTGGAGAGATGGGTTAGCGGTTAAAGAGTTTGCCTATGAAGCTTAAGGACCCAGGTTTGATTCCCCAGGCACAAGGTAACATGTCTGGATGTATTTGTTTGCAGTGGCTACAGGCCCTGGTGCATGTGCATGCTCTCTTTCTCACACACAAATAAATAAATTAAAACCCTTGTCTAAACAATATGGATACTATTTTGGTATCAAGGTAGGTTGTCACGCTAGCCTCCTGAATGCTGAGATTAAAGATGTATACCTTTGGTGACTTTTGGGATGGGGTGGAAAGTTTCAATACATCACCCAAGCTGGCCTTGCTTGAACTCCTGAGCTCAAATGATTCTATTGCCTCAATCTCCTAAGTGCTGAATAGAGGCCACTATGCCCCCACCACTTTGCTGATTCTTAATTTGTTGATCAGATTACCAGGCTTCTTAAAGGCTGAAAAGATGGCCTAACAGTTAAGGCACTTGCCTGTGAAACTTCAGCACCCAGGTTCAATTCCCCAGTACCCATAAGAGCCAGATACATAAAGTGGCACATGCATCTGGACTGCATTTGCAGTGGGCTAGAGGCCCTGGCACACCCATTCTCTCCCACTCTCAAATAAATGAATAAATACGTATTTAAAGGGAAAAAAAGTGGACTGGAGAGATGGCTTAGCGAAGGACTGCAAAACCAAAGGACCCAGGTTCAATTCTCCAGGACCCACGTAAGCCAGATGCACAAGGCATCTGGAGTTTGTGGCTGGATGCCCTGTCGCACCCATTCTCTCTCTTTCTCTCTGCCTCTCTCTCAAATAAATAAAGATAAAAATAAAATAGCCGGGCGTGGTGGCGCACGCCTTTAATCCCAGCACTGGGGAGGCAGAGGTAGAAGGACTGCTGTGAGTTCGAGGCCACCCTGAGACTACAGTTAATTCCAGGTCAGCCTGGACCAGAGTGAAACCCTACCTCGAAAAACCAAAAAATAAAATAATAAAATAGAGCCAGGTATGGTGGCACATGCCCTTAATCCCAGCACTCAGGATGCAGAGGTTTGAGGATCACCGATAGTTCAAGGCCAGCCTGAGACTATATAGTGAATTCCAGGTCAGCCTGGGCTAGAGCAAGTGAAGTGATTTGTCCAGTCAGTATTCCATAAAACTAATCTTTTATCAGGGGTTGAGTATTACATGCATGTACTAGAGAGAAGCTTCTAATTCCTTGTTTGTTTTTCTGAGGTAAAGGTCTCACTCACTCTAGCCCAGGGTGGCCTCGCCACTAACAGTGATCCTCCTACCTAGGCCTCCAGAGTGGTTGGATTAAAAAAGGTGGGCATGGTGGCACACACCTTTAAATCCAGCACCCAGAAGCAGAGGTAGGTGTTCTCAAGGCCACCCTGAGACTACATAGTGAATTCCAGGACAGCCTGGGCTAGAGAGTGAGACCCTACCTCCAAAAAAGCAAACAAACCAACAACAAAAAAAAGGCATGTACAACCACACCCAGCCAAGAAACTTCTAATTCCTTTAAAGTGAGGGACAAATGCAACTTTAGAGATAAACAATGGTATGATGAAAACTATGTAGATATAATCTATATTGGTCTTGTACCCTTACAAGTGAATATAATTCAATTTTTTTTTCCTTGAAGTAAGGTCTCAACACTGTGCCCATCTTATAATTTGTACTTCTAATAACTATGGCTCCTGGTCTGGAAATCAGTGTTTTGTAAATCTGACAAGAGCTAAAATTAACCCAGTATTCTACAGAGATGGTCATAGGGAGCCGTATAGGAAAGTACGACACAACTCCAATAACATTGCTATCATTACCCTTAGCCATTTTTGTCCCTCCATCATCTTTTATATAGCAACCTTTCTTCTCCATAATCAAAATAATGTGATTCTAGGACAAAAAATAATGTAGCCAGCCTATGTCTGGTAGCCTATGTCACCACACACATGCATTGCAAAAATGCAGATTTCAATGTCCCTTACAGATGTTGCATCCATCCTATATCCAATATCCTTTCTTAGCAAGGACAGTATTCCACTAGGCTGTCTCCATTATTTTCAAATTCTAACACCTTATTACTGAGATTTTCTTTAATTATTAAATTATTATATTTATTTAGGGAAGTACAGAACCAAGATAAGGAAAACAAATACCACCACATAACATGAAAGTCCACGTTGTGGGCCTAGAAAAACTGCAAAGGACAAAAAAAAAAAAAAAAGTACAGGGCTAGGGCTGGAGAGATGGTTTAGCAGTTAAGGTGCCTGCCTCCTAAGCCTAAGAAAGCTGATTCCAATCTCCAGGTCCCACGTTTAGCCAGATGCAGTGATGCAAGGGCACAATGTTGCACTTGACCAGAAGGGGGCACACGCATTTGGATTTCGTTCGCAGCAGCTGAGAGGTGGCTAGTGCACCCATCTCTATCTGTCCTCCTCTCTCTCTGTCTCTCTCCAAAAAAAAAAAAAAGTACAGGGCTAGAAAGATGGTTCAGCAGTTAAGACACTTGCCTAGTAAGCCTAAGGACCCAAGTTTGATTCCCCAGTAAAGGGACACCACACACATAAAAAAGATGTCCACACAAATAACATTTGCAAAATAACTAAATTTTAAATATTTATTTGCACATGTGTATATGGGTGCACCAGACACAAGGTAATGCATGCGTCTGGAGTTCCTCTGCAGGGGCTGGAGGCCCTGGCATGCTCACTCTCATTCTCTCTAATAAACAAAAAGAAAATAATAAAAAGAAATAAAAAGAAAGTACTCCTGCAATATGGAGAGCAGGAGGGGGTAAAGCGCCCATGTTGAAGGTAAGGGCTAAGGGGCCGAGCCAAGCCAAGGAGAAATTCACCAGAAACTGGAGGTTCACAAGTTGTCAGGCAGCCCAGAGAGCCTGAGTTTTGTTTTTGTCTTTTTGTTGTTGTTGTTTTTGAGATAGGGTCTAGCCCAGGCTGACATGGAATTCACTAACTAGTCTCAGGGTGGCCTTGATCCTCTTACCTCTGCCTCCCAAATGCTGGGATTAAAGGTGTGCACCACCACGCCCCACTTAAGCCTGAGATTTTTTAAAACTTGATTTTTGGGTAGGAGAGATGGCTTAGTAGTTAAAAGGCACTTGCAAGCTTGATGACCCAGGTTCAATTCTCCAGTACCCAAATAAAAATACAAAGAGGCACATGCATCTTGTATTAGAGCAGCAAAAAGGCCTGGGTGCACCCAGACACACATGTACAAATAAGTATTTAAATTTTTTAAAAATTTTTTAAAATATTTTTATTTCTTTATTGATTTATATGAAAGAGGCAGAGAGAGAGAGTCATAGAAAGAGGGAGAGAATGGGCGCACTAGGGCATCTAGCCACTGCAAACGAACTCCAGATGCATGTGCCACTTGTACATCTGGCTTATGTCGGACCCGGAGAGTCGAACTGGGATCCTTTGGCTTCGCCGGCAAGCGCCTTAACCACTAAGTCATCTCTCCAGCCCAATTTTTTTATTTTGCAAGTGTTATTTGTGTGGACATCTTTTTTATGTGTGGTGTATGTGCATATTCCTATAAATATGGGTGCACATGAAGGCCAGAGGTTGACTTCAGGTATTTTCCTTGCTCTCCATCTTTTTAAAATATTTATTTTTATTTATTTGAGAGAGAATGGGCATGTCAGGGCCTCCAGCTGCTGTAAACAAACTCCAGACACATGTGCCACCTTGTGCATCTGGCTTATATATGTCCAAGGGAATCAAACCTGGATCCTTTGGCTTTGTAGGCAGGTGCCTTAACTGCTAAGCCATCTCTCCAGTCCCATCTTATGATGTGTGTCTCACAGCAGAACCTAGAACTCTATTTGAATAGTTAACCAGAAATCCCTTGGGAACCTTCCTTCTGCCTATGCCCCTATGCTGATTACAGGCTCATGCCTAGCTTTTACATGGGTTATAGGGATACAAACTCACATCTTCATGATTGTTCAGCAAGCACTTTTCTGACTGAGCGATCTCTCCAACTCCACTAAGCCAGATTTAATGACAAGTGACTGTGAGGCCCTCACATGTCACATGTTCTCATTTGATTCTTCCAACACTAGTATTTGGGGGGGAAGGAATGACCCAATACACCCTGGTACACCTTTATGACAGTGCATGAGGTGGTCAGGATAACCTCTTGGGTGCCATCTACCTTCTTTGAGACAGAGTCTCACACTAGCCTAGGCTAGCCAAGTAAGCTAGACTATCTGACCAGGGATCCACTTGACTCCACTTCCCTAGCAATGGGATTACAAAAGCACCACCACGCTCAACGAAGGGTTCTGGGGATTGAATTCAGGTCCTTATGCTTGTAAAGCAAGCGCTCTACTCTCTACTGATTAAAGTATTATATCTAGACCAGGCTGAGTTGGAACTCAACTGTAGTGGAAGCTGGCCTCAAACTCATAGCAATTCTACTACCTTATCCTCCCAGTGCTGAGATTAAAGGCTTAAACCAGCACACCCAAGAAGTTCTTTTTGTTGTTGTTTTTTGTTTTGTTTTGTTTTGTTTTTCGAGGTAGAGTCTCACTCTAGCCCAGGCTGACCTGGAATTCACTATGTAGTCTCAGAGCAATCCTCCTACCTCTGCTTCCTGAGTGCTGGGATAAAAGGCGTGTGCCTCCACACCCAGCTACCAGAAGTACTTTTTTTTTTTTATTTAGTTATTTATTAGAGACAGAGACACAGAGAGAGAGAGAGAGAGGACAATGGGTGCACCAGGGCCTCTAGCCAGTGCAAACAAACTCCAGATCCATCTGGCTTACGTGGGACCTGGAGAATCGAACAAGGATCCTTAGGCTTCACAGGCAAATGCCTTAACTGCTAAGCCATCTCAGCCCCCAGAAGTACTTCTAAGCAGAACTTAGCACTATAATGAAATGTCTAATGAGCAGCTGAGGATGTAGCTCAGTTGGGAGTGGCATGCTTAGCATGCACAAAGACCCTGGGTTTGATCTCCAGCACTACATAAACTAGACATGGTGGTACATGCTTATAAACTGAGCATTGAGGAAGTAGAAGCAGGAAGAACAGAAGTTCAAGGTCATCCTTGACTACATAGGGAGTTTTTCAGTAATCAGTTTCAAATCAAATTCTATCTCTGGAAAGTATTGTCTAACTGGTGCTGACACATGCTCTCCTTACTTCAACTGGCCTTTATTATTAAATTTATTAAATGTAACTAGTTCATTGAGATAGGTCCTTCCCTCCAGCATTGAAATATCTCCAGGTCAGCCCAACGGCTAAGTAATTTCAAGAACTACACCCATTTTTCAAGATTCTGAGCTAGACCTGAAACCCATTCCCACCACACCACTGCCTACCCTCAAGGTAGGAGCTGGGACTGGAATTCACTATGTAGTCTCAGGCTGACCTCCAACTCACAGTAATCCACCTACCTGTGCTTCCCAAGTGCTGGGATTAAAAGCATGCACCAGCTGAAACCCAATTTTAAGAACCAGGCAGTTGTGGTAGTGCATGTCTTTAATCCCCAACACCCAGGAGACAGAGCTGTGGATCACTACAGAGTAAGTGCCAGATCAACCGGGCTAAAGACAGATCCTACTTCAGAAATAAGTTGGCTAGAGAAATGGCTTAGCAGTTAAGATTCTTGGCAACAAAGCCAAAGGACCCAGGTTCGATTTTCCAGTGCCCACATAAAGCCAGAAGCACAAGGTGGCACGTGTCTGGAGTTTGTTTGCAGTGACTAGAGACCCTGGTGTGCCTATTCTCCATCCCCCCTCTCAAATATATAATAAATAAATAAAATTCCTCTTTTAGTATGGTGAGATTGCTCTCTGGTTAATGATACTTGCTAGCAAAGCCTGCTGCTCTGGGTTCAATTCCCCAGTACCCACATAAAGCCAGATGCAGAGTGCCACATGAGTCTGAAGTCTGTAACAGCAAGAGGCCCTTGGGTAGCTATACTCTTTCCCTCCCTCTCCCTGTATGCAAATAAATTTTTTAAAAATTGTAAAGCCCAGCTTGGTGGCACACGCTTTTAATCCCAACACTTGGGAGGCAGGAGGTTCATCATGAGTTCAAGGTCATCCTGAGACTACATAGTGAATTCCAGGTCAGCATGGGAAAGAGTGAGACCCTACTTGGAAAAGAAGCCAAAAAAAAAAAAAAAAAGGTATCTATCTATAGGGATGGCTCAGCGGTTAAGGTGCTTGCCTGGCAAAGCCTAATGACCTGAGTTTGATTTCCCAGAACCTATGTAAACCAGATGCACAAAGTGTTGCACACATCTGAAGTTCGTTGCAGTGGCTAGAGGCCCTAGTAGGCCCCTACATACTCACTCACTCTATCTCTCTGCATGCAAAAAATAAAAATATTTTATCTTAAAAAGAATCTGCACGCCTTTAATCCCAGCACTCAGGAGGCAGAGGTAGGAGGATCGCTGAGAGTTCTAGGCCACGCTGAGACTACATATTTAATTCCAGGTCAGCCTGGGCCAGAGTGAGACCCTACCTCAGAAAAAAAAAAAAAAAAAAAATCTGTAGAACTTAGGTTACATAAAAATTTTTCAGCCGGACGTGGTGGCACATGCCTTTAATTCCAGCATTCGGGAGGCAGAAGTAGGATCACTGTGAGTTCAAGGTCACCCTGAGACTACATAGTGAATTCCAGGTCAGCCTGAGCTAGAGCGAGACCCTACCTCAGAAAAACAAAAAACAAAAACAAAAAAAAAAAAAAAAACAAAAATCAGCCAGGAGTTGTGGCAAATGCCTTTAATCCCAGTACCCAGAAGGCAGGGGTATTAGGATCACTGTGAGTTCAAGGCCAGCCTGAGACTATATAGTGACTTCAGGCCAGCCTGAGCTAGAATGGGGCCTCAAAAAAATTTTTTTTTCTTTCATATGGTTTTTTCCTCTACTACCTAAAATCCTATTACAAAGCATACTAGTCCATAAATCTAATATATCTACTTTCAACAACTTCGCCCATCCATGCTATTGTCCCTTGACTTGGCTAAAATGCTTGAAGAACCAAGATTATGCAAGGACTTTTGACACAGCTTAGCTGGAGGGGCAGGATATGATTAGACAGGTAGCACACCTATTGAGGTTGGTCTCACTACCTTTATTACAAGAGAAGGAGCCCCAAACCCACCCCAGACAGAATTCAAACAAGATCCAAACCTCAGAAGAGCAACAAGCTGACAAGGTTAGAATCCTCTATGTGATCTTGTTCCAGGAACAAGCCAACAAAAACTTCGATGGTGGTCAAGGTATACAGATGATATAGAAGTTGAATGATCTGAAGATAAACTTAGAGCCCATTTTCCCCAAAATTCACATTAGTATTTGTCTTCCCATTCACCAAACCCAACCTTCCCCAAATTATAAGTCCTTGAAAATCAGAAATCGACAAAAAGCAAGATATGAGTTGGTTATAGGATTGACACAATGGATAATTTAAATTAAAAAAAAGGAGACATTTTTAAAACAATCTGCAAGAGAAAGAAAAATGACAAATGATTTAGCTTTGGAACTTCTGGCATGAATGAGAAGCCTGAGGGCTGAGGCAGCAAGGGCAACAGGATATTCTGAAGAGTTTGGGCTGCAATAAAGAACATCAACACTGGCCCTGGGAGCACGTTAAGTTGATTTTTGCAGGAATCATGGGATAGGACAGTGGCAGAATTCCCACTCAAGAGAAAAAATGATAAAAAAGCCACAATGACAAATTGTGCAAATATACAGGCCAGTCATAGTCCTACAATTAACCTTCAATTACCCAGGCTAATAATGAAAGCTCAACTTAACTCAGCCCTTAGATCATTAAATGATCACACAGAAAAGTAACAAGAGCCTCATCAATCTCCTCTTCCCAGTCTACCCCAGTCCTAAACAGAAATGGAGCAGCAAAGCACCTGAAGGCAAGGCAATGAACAGAAAGCAAAGAGTTATGGCCCAGAGCTCTCTGAAATTACCCCAGTTAGCATCCACAAATAAGAGCCTATAGTCTTAAGGCCATGTTTTCACACGATGAGCAAAAGAGAGAGGATATCCAGGGTAAACTATTCTGTCAGAGCCAAGTTCATAGGAAGCCAATGAAGGAAGCAGTGACAACCCACCTGCACTCCATTTGGGGCACACACACACATAACACACACTCCTGAAGACACCCTGCTCTAGCAAGCTCTCCAGTTATGTCTCTTAAGAATTATTCCCAAAGGAGCAGCAGTAAGTTTTTCTCATATCACCTACTCAACTAGCCTTCTTTCATTTACCCATCATTAAGTTCAATCCTCCATCTTGTCCTTGGTTAGAACTGCCCAGGTCCTCAACCACCAGCTCTGGAGTAAAAGTATAGAAAATATTCTAAATTCTTCACCCAATCTTAGCATCCCCACTTGATTATGCTTGCATCCCAACCCCTCCTCATGAATGTATCTATTTTGACACCTTCAAGTATAAACCCAGGAAGAAGACATCTGAAAACCATAATAGATGCATATAGGTAAAGGAAGAGTCTCAGGTGCTGTGATGGCAGGGGTTGACAGGACACAGGAAGGATACTCCGTGGCGAAGTTCAACAGGCGAAGAACCACGACTGGACAGAACGCCCCATACCTGTTTCAAATTTACCTTGCCCCTCCTTTCCAACCACAGGGAAGTCCCAAACAGTGACATCACACCACCCTACTATGGCTCCTCTTTGGGTCCCATCCTCAACATTCACCCAAATGCCCACTGACTGAAGGATTCACTAGCCTTGTGTGAAAAAAATAGCAGTAGCCCAGTCTCCAATCCAGCCAGAACCATCCTGCTGGAGTATAAGGGTTTTTTCTAAACTGGAGAAAAGTCAAGAACATTGGTCAAGTGTAAGCAAAGGAAAACAGTCATTATTTACTTCCATTTTGATGTGATCAATTCAAGTTGAAGACTGATAAATTCCAACCACTTGGTCTGGACTCTTCAGTCCTTTAAGGTGGTGTACTATTAGGATGCCAATCAAATAAATCCCACTGGGCAGCAAGGAAATCATTCTAATTCCCATATTCAAACCTCTTTCCATACCACACCCACCCTGGGTTCTCAGGCACCTTCCTTCTTAGCTGTCATGTCTCCCTGGATGCCAAATTGGCTCCTCTGACACTGAGTGCAATCAAGACAATGACAACCAGGTTTCCAAACTGCAAATCGCCCCAAGTTTTATTTGTAGTCCATACAAAAAGAGAAAAAAAATCAAGGTTTTCTAACACCACCTACTTGGGGAGATGGGGAATTGGGACTATGCCAGTCACCATTTGCTACAACATCAGTGGTAAGCAGGACATATACAGACTGACTGTCCCAACAGGATCACAGTCTCAACAGTCTCTAAAGAGGGACAGTGAGGTCCCACTGGACTGCTGGCACAGCTTGGTGCATAGGAAGTGGTTAAGCTAACCCTTCCCTGGCCTCCCTCACATCTAAAAATAAAAAGGCGCCGCCAACCTCAGCTGCAGGTTGCTTCCCCATCCAGACGACCTTAAATATCGCGCACAAAAATAAAAGGGAGCCAGGAAAAAATAAAAACATAAAATGAAATTCCCAATCTGGGGAGATGGGAGGCAGGGTAGAGGGAAAACCGCAGATCTAGAGCCAGTAGCAAGATGTACTGCTGAGGCAAAGGAACAAAGTTACTGCCAAACACTCAAAAGGATCATCTCCTGGGGTAGGCCCAATGGTGGAGGGAGGGGATGAAAAAACCACAACCAGGAGAGGTATGGGTCAGAGTGGTTTTAACCTGGATATGCACCCTTCCCTAACTCTCCTCTCCCTCCCTCCCTGTGATGCCCCATCCCCAGGATGGCCCTACATGCGACGCTGGTAGCCAGAGTGCATCTGAGCTGCCCGCAGGTAATCATTATAGGAGCCCGAATAGCGTGCGTAATCGGAATGGGCATCGGGCAGGCGACGGTAATCCAGCGAGGACTTTGTCGGCGAGCGGCGGAACGAAAGCTGCGACTCTGATAAACGGCGGTAATCAGAGAGCTCGGCTAAACGCCGGTCGGAACCATACCTAGTCGAGAGAAGAAGACAGTTGGTGAATGAGACAGTTGAGGGAAGGGTTACTGGTGGGCCTAGGGGGGATGCCTCTGGGGACAGGGAGGGTGTGATCAGTTTGATCTTCAACAGCTTGGTTTCCTTGTCAGAAGGCTCATCATTCTATCCAGGCTAAGAAATCAAACCTGGGTTCAAGTCAGTGGGAAACCAAGCTCTCTAATGAAGCCCTCTCTTTCAAACTGACCAAGGTGAATTTTGATTAGTGTTCCCCAACCACAAACTATCCCCACCCTTTGGGCCCTGCACAGAAAGGCCTTGGTTATCAGGAGAACGGCGGATGAAAGCAAGGTCCCCAACTTCCCATAGAGTGGACGCACCTCATAAACTCGCCTTCAGCCAATGAGTGCCAAAGGGACTACTCTTTCACACTCACCCCATCAAAACCAGGACAACTAAGTAACAGCCTAAGGATCCTTCAAGTCAGTGGGAAAGATTATGGGTCAATCCTATAAATAGTGGCTCCAATGGCACTTTGGGTTAGCCTAGAATGGTGTATTTTTCCCCAGCCCTGGCTATTTGGTACCACACCAACCTTGAGCACTATGCTCCACCTGAATCCTGGTAGCCAGAAATGTTCACAAACACTGACCCTCTCAGCCTCTGGACATCCCACAGGAGTAAAGACAACCAAGGGAGGGGCCAATGGCTCCAGTTTCCCTCCCGTGCCAACCTCAGCCCCTTGCCCTAAGCCCCAACTGGGGGCAGAGGCGGGGGGGCATACAGTACCTTTTCGACATGGCGACAGCCTTTTTGTAGGGATCGTCGTAGCTGGCCCGGGGTGGGGAGAGGCGGGTACGTTCATAGGGTGGCGGGGTGCTGTTGGCGTTGGCAACGGCCCCCTGGGACATGGACAGGTAGGCTGCAGACGGCTGACCTGCCCCATCATAGGCACTGCCTGGCTGGCCACGGTAGGAGGCAGCAGCCTGAGGATGCTGCTGGGCAGCATAGGAAGCAGCCAATGAGGCTGACGACTGAGTGCGGTAAGGAGCTGCCAGTGTGGCAGAAGGCTGGGCCCCATAGGCAGCTGCAGCGCCATAGGATCCAGTGGCCGCAGCAGCTGACTGGGCCCCATATGAGCCTGACAGGCCCATTGATGCTTGAGCCCCATAACTATTCAATTGGGTCTGAACAACTGGCTGAGCCCCATAGGAACCAGCCATTGGGGTAGTGGCTTGTGCAGCATATGCAGCTGGCTGGCTGGCATAGGCAGCAGCGGTGGCTGGCTGTGCCACATAAGCAGCAGGCTGGGAAGAGTAAGAAGCAGCCTGTTGTGCAGCATATGGAGCAGACTGGGCATTATAAGAGGCTGAGGGCTGGGCACTATAAGAAGCTGCCTGGGCTCCATAAGCTAGTGAGGAGGCTGCAGACTGGGCGCCATAGGAGGCTGCCTGAGCCCCATAGGAGCCCAGGGAGGAAGCTGCTCCCTGCGTGTTGTAAGAGGAAGCAGCCGCACGAACCCCATACGAAGAGGCAGCTTGGGCACCATAAGAGGATGGCTGATTGCCATAGGAGGCTAAGGAGGAGCCCTGAGCCCCGTAGGAGTTAAGCGAAGAAGCTGCAGCTGCTTGACCACCATAGGAGGAGAGAGCTGAGGCTGAGGGCTGAGCTCCACCATATGGGCCGAGTGAGGAAGCTGCAGCGGACTGGGAACTAGGACTAGCCAGCTGGCCCCTATATGGGGCCCCAAGGGAGACAGAGGGCTGAGCACGGTAAGAAGCTGCCTGGGCTGTCATAGGCTGAGTCCGATAGCCAACACCCAAAGAGGCAGAAGGCTGGGCCCTATAGGCAGCTCCCAGTGACACTGAGGGCTGGGCCCGGTAGGTGGCTGGCTGGGCCGTCAGAGGAGCCACATAAGAGGCTCGAGGAGGAGAACGGCGCAGGGGGCTGCGGTCGCGACCAAAGAAAGGTGGTGTGGGCTGACGGGCTTGCCCATCAAAGCCACCAGTGCTGTTGCCAAAAGCCTGCTGGTAGTCAAAGGTGGCAGAGAAGCCACCAGTTCCAGGGAATGCCGTATCCCCAGCCCCTGGTTTCTTGGTCTTGTCCCCAGACTGGACAGCCAGGCCAGGACCCTTCTTCTGACCCTTGGTTGAGAGTTCCACGTTGATGCGCTTGCCCTTCACTTCTTTGCCGTTGAGCTGCGCGATGGCGGCTTTGGCATCTGCTTCCTTCTCCATGTGAACAAACGCGTAGTCTGATAAAGCAGCAGACAAAGGGTTAGCAATTAGGGGGGCAGGACATGCTACCTGATGGATCCCAAACTGGACACACACAACAGCACCCAGCTGTTGCCAGCTACCTTCCAAGCCTCCAGCCCCTCCTCTCTGGAAGTATGTCATAACATGTGGCTCCCATGTAACAAAAACTTCTGATTGGCATAGGCAGCCATTCTTGACTATGGCTTTCTCCCCATTCTCCTGTTCCCCTGCCACCTCACCCAATTCCCTAGTGGGAGAAGAAAAATCAAAGATGAACCGCAACTCAGGATAAAATTCTTCACAGCTCCTGTATGTACAAACCAGCAAACAAAATGTAGAAAGCATCCCTAGATCAACTAATTATTCAGTGTTTAAATTCAAGCACACCAAACACCACTGCTCACCTTTGAGGCTTAGCTCTTAAACATGAGAAATGACCACTGACATTCTGGCATGACCCACCTCTCAATCTGGGTTCAAATAAGATAAGTGACTACAATCAAGTGACTCACAAAACTTCTCCAAGGTAACCTTCCCTTTCTCACATTACTTTCCAGTTTTCACAGCTTCATTTGGGCCTCACAGCAATCTTGTGAGGTAGCAGAACCATCATCTTCCTTTTATAAGCAGACGAACATCCTCAAAGTTTCTATCTAGCTTGCCTTAAATCAATGCATTAATGTCCGGACTAAGAACATGGGCTAGCTCCTCCATGTCCTTTTCCTTCATCAGTCTATCCCTAGAAGTCCAAAAACAGGGGCAGGACTATGTAGTATGACTAAAAATATAAGCTCTAAAGGGGAGAAGCTAGACCTTGTTCATACCAATGGGGTATGGGAATGGAAACTAAACTAACCCTTCTTGACCCAGGCCACATTATACCCTCCACCACTTCCTTTTTAAAAGAAAGAAGTATATCTTAATATTGGGCTTCTAGTCATTACAAAATCTGGTTTCTCTGATACAAAGCAAGAAGTTGCAATTATTGCAAGTAGCAGGTAACCCTAAAGATGTCTGTCTGTATGTCTCTCTCCTAGAGATTTAACCTATGGCCTCTCACATGCTGGGCAAAGGTCCTAATACTGAATCAGCTGTTGGAGAACACAAGGCAGGGTGCTGATCCAAAAGTTTCACCTATCCATCACATTGGTGAAAACTTTATGAGGGGGTGCTGGGCATTGGTAGTGCACACCTTTAATCCCAGCACTCAGGAGGCAGAAGTAGGAGGATTGCTGTGAGTTCAAGGCCATCCTGAGA
Source organism: Orientallactaga sibirica (assembly GCA_036365145.1). Lineage (NCBI taxonomy): Eukaryota > Metazoa > Chordata > Mammalia > Rodentia > Dipodidae > Orientallactaga > Orientallactaga sibirica. Next base: position 5,545,041 of record JAEOAD010000042.1, on the reverse strand, counting down.
TTACACAGTGAATTCCAGGTCAGCCTGAGCTAGAATGAGACCCTACCTCTGAAAAACAAAACAAAAACAAACAAAACTTTATGAAGGGGAAGAACTTCTTGTTCATGTCCATATTCAAAAGTCACAATGAGGCTGAAGAGATGGCTTAGTGGTTAAGGCACTTGACTGCAAAGCCAAAGGACCCAGGTCTAAATTTCCCAGGACCCACGTAAGCCAGCTGCACAAGATGGCACAGGTGTCTGGAGTTCGTTTGCAGTGCCTAAAGCCCTGACGTGCCCATTCTCTCTCACTCTCCGCCACTCTCAAATAAATAAATAAAAATTAATTTAAAAAAAAAAAGTCAAATGATGCAAGGAGTATCTGGGGAACAATGACAGGAACCTGTCCCTGAGAAATAAAACCATTTGGGGCCTGTGGCTACTTTGAAATCCAAGAGAGCTATTCATTTTGGGGATGTCCTTTCAAAGTTGTTCCTTTAAAAATAAGTCATTTCCTTGGATTTGAAGGCAATGCCACCATCCTCTTAATAATAAAATAACAGGCAGGCCGGGTGTGGTAGCACACGCCTTTAATCCCAGCACTCGGGAGGCAGAGGTAGGAGGATCACCGTGAGTTTGAGGCCACCCTGAGACTACATAGTAAATTTTAGGTCAGCCTGGGCTAGAATGAGACCCTACCTCAAAAAAAAAAAAAAAAAAAAAAAAGGCAGAAGTCAAAAGCTTGGTATAGCAGGGTACGGTGGCACACGCCTTTAATCCCGGCACTCAGGAGGTAGAGGTAGAGGTAGGAGGATCGCCATGAGTTCAAGGCCACCCTGAGACTACATAGTAAATTCCAGGTCAGCCTTAGCTAGAGTGAGACCCTACCTCAAAAAAAAAAAAAAAAAAAAAGCCTAAAAGGAATTAGCTAGGAGTGAGACCCTACCTCAAAAAAAAAAAAAAAAGCTTGATATAAAGGATACTAGGTTGGAAACTAAAAGGTCTCAGTTCTAGATCTAGAATTCACTGACTTTAAGCAATTTACCATTTATTTTCCCACTGGGCAAATCTACTCTACTAATCTCAAAGTTAGGAGGTTCAAATGAGAAGACAAAAGCCGGGCGTGGTGGCGCACACCTTTAATCCCAGCACTTGGGAGGCAGAGGTAGGAGGACTGCTGAGAGTTCGGGGCCACCCTGAGACTACATAGTGAATTCCAGGTCAACCTGGACCACAGTGTGACCCTACCTCACAAAACCAAAAAAACAACAACAAAAAAAAAAAAAATGAGAAGACAAAAGTGAGATATGAATAGCTGTAGGATGATGGGAAATTATGGATCCTTCAAAACTAAGACTACCTCCAGGCTAATTCCCTACAGATTATTTTTTAGTTCTAATAAAACATGTCATCTGTATGCATAAACTTGGAAGTAGCTAAAGGATCGCAGAAGAACAAAATGAACAATCACTAGTCTTCAACATCCCATCCCCATGACCAGTACCAGAACTGTCATCTGATCACTCATCTTCACTTTGTATAGAATTAGCTAAAAGTACCAGCTGATAGTCTAAGATCTCTTTTAACTATGTTTTTAGAGACAGCAAGCGAGAGATAGAGAATTGGCATGCCAGGGCCTCAGCCACTGCAACAGAACTCCAGATGTGTGCACCACCCAGTGCACGTGTACGACCTTACACTTGTGTAACCTTTGTGCATCTGGCTTATGTGGGATCTGCAGAGAGATCAAACATAGGTTCTTAGGCTTCTCAGGAAAGCGCCTTAACCACTAAGCCCACCTCTCCAGCCCTAACCCTAAGATTTCTTCTAAAAGCAGAGGTTAGTAAGGTATAGTGAAAAATACCCGTAATCCCACACTCAGGAGGCTGAGGCAGGAAGGAGTTGAATGCAGACAGAGCTACATAATTGAGACACTGTCTCAAAACAAAAAAATGGCTGAACTGATACAGACCCTCAGGACAAATCTACCTGGAGACTGCAATGACAAACTGCAGAAATACCCACTGAAAATAAAGAGAAATCATCAAGATTTGTTGGAATTTATAGGCAGATACAGAGGGATAATCTCAGACACTGATCATTCAGCCCACAAATTAAGACTTAATGAGTAAGCTAGGAAAACACCCAACAAAAATCTCAACGCCAGGTGTGGTGGTGCAGCCTTTAATCGCAGTTTCAAGAAGCTAAAGTAAGAGGATCACTGTGAGCTCAAGGCTAACCTGAGACTACATAGTGAATTCCAGGTCAGCCTGGGCTAGAGCAAGACCTCATCTTGAAATAACAAAAAATAGCAATAATTTCAATTTAAAGGAACAGTTAGCTATCCCATTATCTACTCCCTACATTTAGTTGGATTTTAAGAGGTCAATTCTTACTCGGCATTGTGGTAGCAGGTCTTTTATCCCAACACTAAGAGGGAGAAGGAGGAGGATCAGAAATCTGAGGCCAGTATGGCAATATGGGCTACCGAGGGAGACCCTGTCAAAGAGAAAGGACCACTGGTAAAATATGAAAACTGGGATTTCAGGACTAAGATGCAGCTCAGAGGTAGAACACAGTATGCACAAGGGAGAGAAGAGATTCACCATATACAATTCAACTAACTGCCCAGATGAACTATAATTGGGAGAAGGCTGATACTATTACAGCCAAATTAAATTAGGAATTTTTTTATATTTTTATTTATTTGAGAAACAAGACAGACAGTATGGGCACACTACAGTATCCTGCCACTGCAAATGAACTTCAGACACGAGCACCACTTTATGCAACTGGTTTTACATGGGTACTGGGAAATCGAACACAGGCCATTAGGCTTTGCAAGTAAGTGCCTTTAACTGCTGAGCCATCTCTCCAGCCCTTGATCAGGGAATTTCTAAGCTTTATATTCTAGAAGGAAGTATGAGTAGGACATGATGTCACACACCTGTTATTCCAGCACTTGGGAAAGATGGAGGCAGTAAGATCAAGGTCATCCTTGGCTACAAAGTAGTCAAGACCAACCTGAGCTGCATAAAACACTGTAGAAAAAAAAAAAAAAAAAAAGGAAAAAGGAAAAGAGAAAAAAAGGACAGAGAGGAAGGCAAGAAAAATGAAATGGAAGTAGAGGAAAAAAAAAAAAAAGAATGGAGTTCCAGGTCAGCCTGGGCTAGAGTAAGACCCTACTTTGGGGAAAAAAAAAAATGAGTGACAAAGTTGTCTAGCTCAGTTATATCAAGGCTAACTTATATCACAGTAGCCAGCCAAACTCAAACCTAGCCCTGTTAAAAAGTACACGAGAGCCGAGCGTGGTGGCGCACGCCTTTAATCCCAGCACTCGGGAGGCAGAGGTAGGAGGATCACTGAGAGTTCGAGGCCACCCTGAGACCAGCCTGAGCCAGAGTGAGACCCTACCTCGAAAAACCAAAAAAAAAAAAAAAAAAAAAAAAAACGCGAGAGAGCCAGACGTGGTGGCGCACACCTTTAATCCCAACACTCAGCAGGCAGAGGTAGAAGGATGGCTGTGAGTTCAAAGGCACCCTAAGACTACATAATGAATTCCAGGTCAGCCTGGGCTAGAGTGAGACCCCCATCTCAAAAAAAAAAAAAAAAAAATGTGCAGGAGAGCTAGGCAAGGTGGCACACACCTTTAATCCCAGCACTCAGAAGGCAGAGGTAGGAGGATGCCATGAGTTCAAGGCCACCCTGAGACAACACAGGGAATTCCAGGTCAGCTTGGGTTAGAGCAAGACCCTACCTCCAAACCCTGCCCCCCCCAAAGAAAAGAAAAGAAAAAGAAAAAGGACAGAGAAACTAACTCCTAAGAAAATAATGAACTAGAAATGTGAAGAGTTCCAGGGACTCACTTGCCTGAAACTAGTTCAAGGAAACCTCTGAAAGAAATCACTGCATTAAAATTAGCAAGATAGAGCCAGGCATGGTGGCACACGCCTTTAATCCCAGCACTTGGGAGGCAGAGGTAGGAGGATCTCCGTGAGTTCAAGGCCACCCTGAGACTACATAGTTAATTCCAGGTCAGCCTGGGCCAGAGTGAGACCCTACCTTGAAAAAACCAAAAAAAATAATAATAAAATAAATAAATAAAATTAGCAAGAAATGTTTTGCAGGATCTCCTAATAGTATGATGGAATTACAATCTATCTCTCTAATGCCAAAACAAGAGATCTCAGAAAAATGAGCTTTCCCATCCTGAAGACTAAAAACTTATTTGAAACTACAGAGCTCTATATAAAAATAAATATATAAAAATGGCTACCCATCAAAAGTTTTTTTCTTCTAATATTCAGCTCTCCCTTGAAGACTAAATGGTTCCTAAAGTTGTTCATCTTTGAATACCCAATAGGATGTAACTGTGAAGAACGCCTGTCACTGTTGGTATGGAACTTTTTGTTCTATAAATCATATGTAAGCTCATGTAACCAAGCAACTACGTTTTATTTTTCTGTGAAATAAAACAACGCTGGTCATCCTGTGCAATACCAAGCTTCTGTGCTTTTCAAACACTTGACAACCAACCAAGAAGGCTCAATCAAATGCCTATTCTCTGCTCTCAAAAAAGTTATGTAGCCAGTCTCTTCCACATTCCCAATTTAAAACCTCTTTCACCCCCAAACAAGTAGAAATACATCAGCAGAGGATATGTTCAAATATTCCCCAGTCTCTTCCATCAAAGCATAGCAATAGCTCTGTTTCATCAGTCTAAAGATAAAAGACAATGCATTTCTGACCAATAAATGCTTGTTTCCAAAAGGACAAAATGCACACTATTTTCTCTAACTCTCACAGGGAGTCAGCCAGGAATCCTAAAACTCATGTGAAGGTACCAAGTGCTTTACCCTCACTGTCACTTGTTCCAGTCCAAACAAAATTCAGGCAAACTTCTGACAGTCTCTTCCATGTAAGATGAGAGCAAGCTTCTAGACCATATAAGTTCAAAGAGACTGTCCCCTGAAGTACTGGATTCTAGACTCCCAATCTGGTAGCCAGCCTGCCTAAGAACCATGAAAGAAACTTAAAAGGTCAATTAAACACAAAACTCTCATAAAACCTTATATGCCCCCATATGCCCTCATATGCCAAGTACCCAAACTTGAGACCCTTCCCACTCTTTTACTCCAGACAAAAGCAAAAATCCATGCACCATACACCCTGTTTAAAGCACCCAGCTGGAAAGCCCGATTCCGGATAGTCGTGGACTTGCATAACCTGAGTTGAGGAAAATAGAATGCAATATTAATGCAGAACAAAGACTTGTTCCTAGTAAATGCACACTATGACCCTTTAACTTCCCCCACTTATAGAAAGGATAATGAATGGCCCAAAAGATGTGCCTTTCCAGGTCTGCAAATGAACTATCTTTAGTGAGAATGAACAAGCACCTGTCCTCAAAATTTCTCACACAGGATATGAGATTGTTGACAATGACAGAACAAAGTTAACTCTGTTCCCAAGTGAAACAGAGACCGGCCATATACTCAACCAAATCTTGCCAACATAAAAGAATATTTTGGAAGTAAGAACCCAGACTATGAAGTTAAGTGGGTCCTAAAAACAAAGTCGAACATAAATTATGGTGGCATATTTTCTCAAAGAAAAGGCAAATTAGGGATGTGCTTAGGAAATGAAGACTACTCAAGCAATGACGAATACTGAATATTAGCCAAAGTGTAATGGAGATCTCTCAAAAGCCCTTCTCAATGTCTCCCTCAGCCTAAAGATGGCCCCTTGCAAAATCACCAAGTTTATAAAATGGCAATGCCATAGGGCACCAACTTGGCAAGTAGAACGCTACATACATAGGGGGCCCTCCAAAAAACACGACTCCTTCCACATACTACAGGTAGGAATTTACAGTTGATTTAAAATGGAACCCAAAGGGGGCGGTGAAATGAAAAAATAAAAGCATGGCTTGCGGGAGGGCTAGAAAGAACAGAACTGCTAAGTCTAACCCACCAAATACTGAAAGGCCAAAGTAGTTCGGAAGGGGCTCCTCCAGTATCCACGAGCAGACCCATACCAAACAATACTAAAAATATCCCAGCCCAAGAAACGTCCAAGGGCCCCGTTACCTTCCGCTTGGGAGCATTCATCGGGAGGGAACACGAGGGTGGCCTTGGGGCGTGAGCCCCCACCTTTTCCCTCTTCCCTTGCTCCGACCGACGTCTGGAGAGGAAGTGGGGAAGTGGCGAAATCTTCCCCGCTCCACGATCCGGCTCGTGCCTGTCACTTCCCAATATCCGTTCGGTGCCAGGCCCAGGAGACCAGGAGAAGGCGCGCCCCCGGTACACACGCAAGTCTCTGGCGCGTTCCCGGCCCCGTGGCTGGGCTCACAGCAGCCACTGCACCCACCCAGAGCCGACTCCTCCCACTTGATGAATGGTGCCCGGACCGCAGGGGAGGATGGCTCAAACCAACGAGCCCCCAGCTCCTCAGGCCTCGCTCCCGCGCACTTCCCAGCCGATTCCAGCCGCTCCTGGACCGACCCCAGGATAAGGGGCGTGGCTAATAGGCAGAGTGCCCCCCCAGCGCGCCCCCGCCCCTGAGCGCGTCCCCGCGTTACCTTTTACCACGTCACACTCGATGACGCGTCCGCGGCGCTCGAAAAGGCTGCGCAATTCCTGGCTCGTGCATGCAGCCGACACATTGCCCACGAAAATCTTCCAAGTGTTCAAGGGCCTCGGGCGAGACATCTCCACCACGAGCGCGCGCCCTGGCCGAAGCTCGTGGCCGTGCAGGGCCTCGATGGCGCGCAGCGCGCCAGCGTTCTCGCGCATGTGCACGAAGGCGAACTGTTTCATGACGGCGCAGCTCATGACCGTGCCGTAGGGCGCGAAGAGGGCTGCCAGCTCTTCCGGCGTCGTATCCGCCCCGTCGACATTGCCCACAAATATCTTCATTTTGCCGCCGCGGCAGCCTTCCCGGAAAGCCGGGACTTCTTCAGCTACAGACGAAACGTCCGAGCGACCAGCACTCCTCCACAGGAATGGCTGGCGACCGAGAACCCCGCCGCGCAGGCGCTCTGACCTAGCCAATTGGAGCCTGCATCGCGCGGCTAGAACAGCCAATCAGAAAGGCCGAAACAAGATGCATTCGGGTGCAGCCAATCCCAGATTGTCAGAAGCCCACTCGTTCACAGAGGAGGTGGGAGAGAAGCGACTGCGCGCGACCAACCGCCGCCTCCGGGGGGAGGGCAAAGGAGGATGGTGGAGGAGGGAGCTCGCGGGCTTGGCGGCTGCATAGGCCTTCTTGGTGAGGCGGCCTCTGGCCCTGGGTGGGGCAAGGAACTGGGGGCCCCAAGGAAAACTTTGTTAACTCGGGAAGTCACGGCTTCTCGCATACTTGCCGCCTTGTCTAAAGCTTGTACGTGAGTGTCCGCTGGAAGACTGGGCCTGGCGGGAGAAACCAGGATAAACGTCTTCAGTCTACAGACAGCCCCTGGGACTGTGCTTGCAAGGCAGTCCTAGGGGACCCGAGTGGCATCTACCCTGGAGAAACCGTCTTGCCAGTAACTCATTCTTTGCAAGCACATTCCCTGGGGTTGCTAAAGCTCAGGCGGATGATGCAGACAAGTGGTTGGAAGTGTTGGAATTTCCAATTGATAAATGAGATGACTTATGTTTGAAGTTTTCTACAAGGAAAATAGAAAAGGTACAATACTGATGAAGCCAAAAGTTGTGGCTTAGAAAAAAAAAAAAAATACACCCGGGCGTGGAGTCACACGCCTTTAATCCCAGCATTCACAGGCAGAGGTAGGATCGCCGTGAGTTCAAGGCCACCCTGAAACTAAATAGTGAATTCCAGGTCTGCCTGAGCTAGAATGAAACCCTACCTCGAAAAAACAAAAATAAAAAAAAATAAGAACCAGGCTCATTCCTGTAATGCCAGCATTCAGGAAGCTGAAACTGGAAAATCACTTATAAGTGTGAAGCTGGCCTGGCCTATATATATATATGCATGTGCCACTTTGTGCATCTGGCTTTAGGAGGGAAATGGAACCCAAGCTGGCAGGCTTTACAAACTCACTCCTTTAACTGTTGAACTATTTCTGCAGCCCCAGAAACATATTTCTAAGTATTTTATTCATTATTTATTTACAAGGAGAGAGAGAGAGTGTCTGTGAGTATGGGTGTGGAAACCTTGCAAACAAACTCTATATGCACGTAACACTCTCATCTGGTTTTGCATGGGTACTGGAGAATTGAACCCAAGCATTAAGTGCCCTTAACTGCTGAGCAACCTCTCCAGCACTGCCCCCCCCCGAAAAAAAACATTTTAAATAGTAGTTTTCAATTCTACCAGATCAGATATCTCACTTTTGTAATGAATATTTCTGCATGCCTTCTGGATGAGCTGAGATAATTGTTTAATCCACCTTAAACCATTAAAATGGATTATAAATGATATCTTTGACACTAGTGTTGTCAAATATTTGAAGCTGTTTCCGAAGGATATAGTAGGATTTCACTCTGAATCTAGCCATGGCCATGTGACTCACTGGTTAATAAATGGCTAGGAGAAATGCTGTGTGTCCCATCAAGCACATGTGTTAAAAGGCCAGGACACATTTTGCCCAGGTCTCTTCCTTCTCCTGCAGTGTCTGTGGGCATACTCAACCAAGCTGAGGCTCTGTGACTCTAGATGGTTTCAGTGGGCACAGCCCTCACCCTTCTGCAGTCGGGGAGGGGAATGTCACAGCAACATACTGAGCCTATTATGTTCTATACAAATATTGCATATCTCAACTGTTAATTAACAGTAGAAGCCGGGCGTGGTGGCGCACGCCTTTAATCCCAGCACTCGGGAGGCAGAGGTAGGAGGATCGCCGAGAGTTCGAGGCCACCCTGAGACTACATAGTTAATTCCAGGTCAGTCTGGACCAGAGTGAGACCCTACCTCGCAAAACAAACAAACAAAAAAAAAAACAAACAAACAGTAGAGCTGAACTGAAAGACATTTCTAGGCAAGTGTTCTACCAATGAGCTATACCTCCAGACCTTGATAGACATTTTGAATAAAATAATGTATATCTTATTTGAAATATTTATAATGAAATATATCTTCTAGTGAGCTACAAATGCAGACTGACAGCAAAGAGTTGAACTGCCAAATCAAATAACATTGATTTGGAGCTGGAGAGATGGCTTAGCGGTTAAGCACACTTGCTTGTGAAGCCTAAAAGACCCTGACTGACTTGATTCCCCAGTACCCACGTGAGCCAGATGCACAAGGTGGCGCATGCATCTGGAGTTCGTTTGCAGTGGCTGGAGGCCCTAGTGTGCCCATCCTCACTCTATCTGCCTCCTCCTCTCTTTCAAATAAATAAATAATGAAAGGAGGAAAAAGCCAGAAAGATACTGTTATATAGAGAACAAAGTCCAGGCAAATTACTATGAGACCTTTGCCTCATATAACTAATCTTTAGTTTATGAGGTCATTGTAATAGGTTTACTGTCTCCACACATATCAGGTCCTCATTCTTGCAATCTGTGAATGTTGTTCCTACCACTTTTTTTTGGTGTGTGTTTGTATGTGTGTGTCTACCTATGTGTGCCACAGTGGATGTCTGATGCCAACTTTGAGTATCAGTCCTTGCATTCTACCTTGTTTTTATTTCCCTCCCACCTCTGCCTCCTGGAGTGCTGGGGATAAAAAAAACTGAAGCACGCTTTTAATCCCAGCACATGGGAGGCTAAGTAGGAGGATTGCTGTGAGTGCAAGGCCAGCCTGAGACTACTTAGTGAATTTTAGGATAGCCTGGGCTACAGTGAGACTCTACCTCAGAAAAACAAAAAAGAAGTGAATCAACCAGGTGTGGTGATGCACACTTTAAAAAAAAAATTTAGCCGGGCATGGTGGCGCACGCCTTTAATCCCAGCACTCGGGAGGCAGAGGTAGGAGGATTACAGCGAGTTCAAGGCCACCCTGAGACTACACAGTGAATTCCAGGTCAGCCTGGGCTACAGCGAGACCCTACCTCAAAAAAAAAAAAAAAACCAAAAAAAAAATTTTGATCTGGAGAGATGGCTTAGTGGTTAAATAAGATGCTTGCCTGTGAAGCCTAAGGACCCTGGTTCAATTCCCCAGGACCCACATAAGCCAAATGAACAAGGTGGCACATGTGTCTGGAGTTCGTTTGCAGTGCCTAGAGGCCCTGGCACAATCCATTTTCTGTTTCTATCTGCTTTCTCTCTCTCTTTCTAAAATAAATAAAAATTTTAGGGCTGGAGAAATGGCTTAGCGTTTAAGACACTTGCCTGCAAAACCTAAGGCCCAGGTTCAATTCTCCAGGACCTACATAAGCTAGATGCACAAGGTGACACATACTTCTGGAGTTCATTTGCACTGGCTGGAAGCCCTGGCATGGCCATTCTTTCTTTCTCTTGCTCTCTCTGCATCTTTATCTCTCTTAAATAATAATTTTTTAAATTTTATTTATTTATTTGCAAGCAAAGAGAGAAAGAGATAGAAGAGAGACAGAGAGAGAATGGGCACACCAGGGCCTCTAGCCACTGCAAATGAACTCCAAATGCATGTGCCCCTTGTGATCTGGCTTATGTGGGTCCTGGGGAATCGAACCTGGGTCCTTTGGTTTCACAGGCAAACATCTTAACTACTAAGCCATCTCTCCAGCCCACATAATAAATTTTTTAAAAGTTACACATGGGGGCTGGAGAGATGGCTTAGCAGTTAAGGCGCCTGCCTGCTAAGCCTAAGAACCCGGTTCCAATCTCCAGGTCCCACGTTTAGCCAGATGCAAAGTGACGCAAGGGCGCAATGCCGCACTTGCCCACAAGGGGGCGCACACATCTGGATTTCGTTCACAGCAGCTGAGAGACTGCTGGCGCACCCATCTCTATCTGTCTCCCTCTCCCTCTCTCTCTGTCTGTCTCTCTCTCTCTGTGTCTCTCTCCAAGAATAAATAAAAATAAAAATAAAAATAAAGTTACACATAGGTCAGCCTAGGCTAGAGTGAGACACTACCTCAAAAATTAAAAAAAAAAAACTTCTCTTCCTCCCTTTCTCTCTCTCTCTCTCTCTCCCTCCCTTCCTCCTTCGCTCCCTCCCTCTTTCTCTCAAATAAATAAATAAAATATTTTTTAAACCCATAAAAATATTAATATATATATACTAACAAAAGGGTGGAGACATGCATGGGCTGCAAGGTCACTGAGAAATCAAACTGTGGCTGAGCTGAAAACCTCCTCCCTGTAGACCAGCTGACAGAAAGCTGGAAAAAGCTGCACTGCATGCAGCCCTATGGAAGACAGAAGTCATCAGTGGTGAAAACAGTGGACACTGCAAGCCTCAACTTTGGCCACCCAGGCCAAATGAGCCAACTGGTACAATAGTGGCATGTTTGTTATAGAGGAAAATAACTGTTCTCTAATTGGACTGGAGGCCCACTCTATGGGAGGGAATATATGCCTGGTATCGAAAACTTAATCAAAGACCTATTGGGGACAAGGCCATGAGCCTTAAGAGTATAATGCCTACTCTTGTCTGGCTATATGCATATAGTATGCCCACCAAACTGCCCTGTAAGCACTTTACTTAACATTCATACCTATATATTTATGCTACTCTTACTTTTAGTTAGAGAAGCTTCTTTTTTAAAAAAAAAATTTTTTGTGTATTAGAGACAAAGAGATAGAGAATGGGCACACCAGGGCCTCTAGCCACTGCAAACGAACTCCAGATGCATGCGCTACCCTATACATCTGGCTTATATGGGACCTGGAGAATCGAACCTGATCCTTAGGCTTTGGAGGCAAATGCCTTAAACATTAAGCCATCTCTCCAGACCCAAGAGAAGCTTCTTTTTTCAGATGGCAGTGACCCTTGAGATGACCCAAAAGGCACCATAGTGCTGAGAAGACTTGATGGAAGAATGTTCAGCACTGAAACATCTCTATCACACCTTCCAAGACTCAGGGCCCATTGCAGAAGAGGTGATGGAAAGAATGTAAGAGCCATGCTGGAGAGAAGGCTTAGCAGTTAAGGCATTTGCCTACAAAGCCAAAGGACTCAGGTTTGATTCCCCAGAACCCATGTTAGCCAGATGCACAAGGAAGTTCATTTGTAGTGACTGGCAGCCCTGGCACGCCCATATTCTCTCTCTCTCTCTCCCTTCTCCCTCCTCTGTTAAATAAATATAAAAATTATATATATATATATATATATATATATATATATATATATATTTTTTTTTTTTTTTAGGAATGTAGGACTGCTTACAATGCAATCGTCCAGACAGAAATTGGCCTCAATAGCCATGACCTCGCAGTGCCTACCATTACCTACACAAGACCCTCATAATAGGAGGAAAAGATGATGGCATCAAAATAAAAGAGAGAGAGCCAGGCGTGGTGTCACATGCCTTTAATCCCAGCACTCGGGAGGCAGAGGTAGGAGGATCGCTGTGAGTTTGAGGCCACCCTGAGACTACATAGTGAATTCCACGTCAGCCTGGGCTAGAGCAAGACCTTACCTTGGGGGGGAAAAAAAAGAGAGAGAGAGAGAACATATCATAATAAAGTCCCATTACACAGTATAAATTCAAATTTAAAATCTAGGGGCTTGAAGGAATGGATCAGTGGTTAAGGTGCTTGCCTGCAAAGCCTAATGACCTGAGTTTGATTACCCAGTACCATGTAAAGCCAGACACACAAAGTGGAACATGCATCTGGAGTTTGCAGTGACAAGAGGTTCTGGTGTGCCTATGCTCCTTTTGTTTTCTTTTTGTTTGTTTGTTTGTTTTGAGGTAGGGTCTCACTGTAGCCCAGATGGCCTTGAACTCACAGTGATCCTCCTACCTCAACCTCCCAAGTGCTGAGATCAAAGGTGTCACCACACCCAGTGCCTATACTCTCGCATATACTTTATTAATTTTTATAACATTTTAAAATTTTTATTTATTTATTTGACAGAGAAAGAAGGAGAGAGAGAATGGGCATGCCAGGACCTCCAGCCGCTGCAAAAGAACTCCAGATGCGTGTTCCCCCTTGTGCATATGGCTAACATGGGTTCTGGGGAATCAAACCTGGGTCCTTTGGCTTTGCAGGCAAGTGCCTTTACTGCTAAACCATCCCTCCAGCCCTATATTTTATTAATTTTAAAAGGCCAGGTGTCGTAGCACAAGCCTTTAGTCCCAGCACTCAGAAGGCTGAAGTAGGAAGATGGCTGTGAGTTTGAGGCAAGTCTACTGCTACAGAGTGAGCTCCAGATAAATCTGGGTTAGATTGAGACCCTGACTCAAAAAAAAAAAAAAAATGCACTGGGTATGGTTGCATAAAACCTTTAATCCCAGCACCAGGGAGGCAGAGGTAAAAGGATCACTGTGACTTTGAGCCATCCTGGAACTACAGAGTAAGTTCCAAGTTAGCTTTGGCTAGTGTGAGACCCTACCTAGAAAAAAAAAAAGACAAAAAATTTGTTAGATTAATTAAAAATAAGGTTTGATCGTGCACACCTTTAATCCCAGCACTCAGGAGGCAGAGGTAGGAGGATCTCTTTGAGTTTGTGGCCATTCTGAGACTATATAATGAATTCCAGGTCAGCCAGGGCTAGAGTGAAACCCTATCTCAAAAAAACAAAAACAAAAAATAGAATAAAAGAAATCAAGGGCTGGAGAGATGGCTTAGCGATTAAGGCATTTGCCTGCAAAGCTAAAGAATCCTGGTTCGACTCTTCAAGACCCACATCAGCCAGATGCACAAGGGGGCACATGCATCTGGAGTTCGTTAGCACTGGCTGGAGGCCCTGGAGTGCCCATTCTCTCTCTCTCTCTCTCATAAATAAATAAATAAATAAATAAATAAATAAATAAATATTTTAAAAAAGAAATCAGGTCACATTAATTAAAAAAATTTTTTTTTCAAGGTAGGGTCTTGCTCTAGCCCAGGCTGACCTGGAGTTCACTATGTAATCTCAGGGTGGCCTTGAACTCATGGTGATCCTCCTACTTTTGCCTTACCAGTGCTGGGATTAAAGGCGTGCACAACCACACCTGGCGTCAAAATTTTTATTTATTTATTTTATTTATTTATTTATTTATTTATTAGAGAGAGAGAGAATGGGTATGCCAGGGCCTTCAGCCACTGCAAACGAACTCCAGACGCATGCACCTTGTGCATGTGGCTCATGTGGGTCCTGGGGAATCTAACTTGGGTCCTTTGGCTTTGAAGGCTAGCTCCTTAGCTGCTAAGCCATCCTTCCAGCCCAATTCAGATTAATCTTAGTATGTATTCATTCATTGTAAGCAGAGACAGAGAGAATGCAGGCATGCCAGGGCCTCCTGCCACTGCAAACAAACTTCAGATTCATGTGCCACTTTGTGCATCTAGCTTTATGTGGGTACTGGAAAATAAACCTGGGTCATTAGGCTTTGCAAGCCTAAACCAATGAGCAATCTCTCCAGGCCAGATTAATTTTTTAAAAAATGGAGCTTGAGAGATGCCTTAGTGGTTAAGGCACTTGCTGACAAAGCCAAAGGACCCAGGTTCAATGTCCCAGTACCCACATAAAGCCAGATGCACAAGGTGGTACATGCATCTGGAGTTTGTTTGCAATGGCTAGGTGGCTAGAGGCCTTGGCACACCCATTTTCTTTCTCTCTGCCTCACTCTCTCTCAAATAAACAAATTAAAAATTTTTTTTTTGTTTTTCGAGGTAGGGTGTCACTCTAGCCCAGGCTGACCTGGAATTCACTATGTATTCTCAGGGTGGCCTCAAACTCATGGCAATCCTCCTACCTCTGCCTCCCAAATGATGGGATTAATGGCATGCACCACTATGCCTGGTGACAAATAATTTTTTTTATTATTTTATTTATTTTTTTGGAGAGAGACAGAGAGAGAGAGAGACAGACAAACAGAGAGGGAGACAGATAGATGGGCGCGCCAGCAGTCTCTCAGCTGCTGTGAACGAAATCCTGATGTGTGCGCCCCCTTGTGGGCAAGTGCGGCATTGCGCCCTTGCATCACTGCATCTGGCTAAACGTGGGACCTGGAGATTGGAACCACTGGAGATTGGAACCAGCGTTCTTAGGCTTAGCAGGCAGGCGCCTTAACCACTAAGCCATCTCTCCAGCCCAACAAATAATTTTTAAAAAATGGGCTGGAGAGATGGCTTAATGGTTAAGACGCTTGCCTGTGAAGCCGAAGGACCCAGGTTCAATTCTCCAGGTCCTACATAAGCCAGATACACAATGTGGTGCATGTGTCTGGAGTTTGTTTGCAGTGGCTAGAGGCCTGGCACACCCATTCTCTCTCTATCTCTCTCTTGCTGTCTCTAACAAATAAATAAAAATTTTAAAACTTTTTAAAAAATCTACTTATTTGTGTTTATGTGTGTGTGTGTGTGTGCACGCGCACGAACAAGGTCTCTTGCCACTGAAAATGAAGGCCCAAATGCTTGCACAATCTTTTGCATCTGGCTTTATGTGGGTGGCTGGGAAACTGAGCGTGGGGATGCAGGCTTTACCAGCACACTTCTTTTTTTTTTTTTAATAAGGTCTCACTCTAGCTCAGGCTGACCTGTATTTCACTATGTAGTCTCAGGGTGGTCTCGAACTCATGGCAATCCTCCTACTTCTGCCTCCCACGTGCTGGGATTAAATGTATGCACGAGAGCCGGCGTGGTGGTGCACGCCTTTAATCCCAGTACTCGGGAGGCAGAGGTAGGAGGATCGCCGAGAGTTCGAGGCCACCCTGAGACTACATAGTGAATTCCAGGTCAGCCTGGACCAGAGTGAGACCCTACCTTGCAAAAAAAAAAAAAAAAAAAAAAAAAAATGCACGAGCACACCTGACAAGCACATGTCTTTAATTGTTGAGCCATCTGCTCAGCTTCCAAGTCAGCTTAATATTTCTATTATTTTTATTAATTTGCAAGCAGAGAAAGAATGAGCACACCATGGCCTCCAGTCACTGCAAACAAACTCCAGATGCATGTGCCACTGTGTATTTGGCTTCACATGGGTACTGGGGAAATAGAACCAAGGCTGTCAGGTTTTGCAAGCAAGCTCCTTAACCACTGAGCTCTCTCCAGCTCAATTTTAATTTTTTTTTTCCTTTGGTTTTTCAAGGTATTATCTCACTCTAGACCAGGCTGACCTGGAATTCACTATGTAATCTCAGGATGGTCTCAGACTCACAATGATCCCCCTACCTCTGCCTCCCAAGTGCTGGGATTAAAGGTGTGTGCCACTACACCTGACTTTTTTTTTCTTTTTTTCACAGTGGAAAAGCACTTGCTAGCATTTAATGAACCTCCTTGGGTAGCTTCAAGCCACTGGGGACAAAGGCGCCCCCAACACCCTTTATCTTCTCAGCTCTTCTGCTGAAAAATTTGGCCTTCACAATGACAAATTGCTTAGGGAGCTTTCCTTTCTCCAGAACTTTGTAGTAGCCCGATCGCACAACATTGATGATGGGGGCAACTCCAGTCTTGTTTTTGGCAGCGTTTACCCTGGTCTATTCACTGACCATCGTCCACAATTTGTCAAGGTTGACAGTGGGGCAGAAACTCTGGTTCCTCTTTAAGTGGTAATGCCTCATACCAACTTTCCCAAAGTAACCTGGATGATATTTGTCGAAGTTGATCCTGTGGTGATGCATGCCACCAGCATTATCCGGGCCTCCTGGGTGCTTCCGGTAATTGCTGATCTGACGGTGGCCGTGGCTCCCATGGTCCGAAGCTTCCGGGTCTTCCTCAGTCTGGATGGCATGGTGGTGGCCAAAAGGAAAGAGGGAGGCCTGCGCGAAGTCTCGCGAGATATCAAACCTATTTTTGCTTTTTAAAAAATATATTATTAGGGGATATGATGGAGATTGGAGTTCTAAAGTGGAGTGGGGGGGTGAGGGAAATATCATGTGTTTTTTGTATGTAAGTATAGAAGTTGTCAATAAAAAAAAATAATAAATATATATTTTATTTATTTATTTGAGAGAGAGAGAGAATGGGCTTTCCAGGGCCTCCAGCCACTGCAAACAAACTCCAGACGCATGCACCTCTTTGTGCATCTGGCTTATGTGGGTCTTAGGGAATCAAACTGGGGTCCCTTGGCTTTGCACACAAATGCCTTAACTGCTAAGCTATCTTCTCCAGCCCCCCTTAAAAATTTTTCTTTTTTATATTTTTGTTTTTTTCAAGGTAGGGTCTCACTCTAGCCAGGCTGAGCTAGAACTCACTCTGTAACCGAGGCTAACCTAGAACTCACTGCAATCCTCCTACCTCAGTTCCTAACTGCTGAGACTAAGGGTGTGCACCACTATGCTCAGCTCAGGTTTTTAAACATTCGTTTTATTTTTAATTTTTTTTTTGGTTTATTTTTTATTTGAGAGCAACAGAGAGAGAAAGAGGCAGATAGAAGATAGATAGATAGAGAGAGAGAGAGAGAGAGAGAGAGAGAATGAGTGCACCAGAGCCTCTAGCACTGCAAATGAACTCCAGATGCATGCATCACCATGTACAACTGGTTTACGTGGGTTCTGGGGAATTGAACCTGGGTCCTTAAGCAAGCAGCACCTTAACCACTAAGCCATTGTAAGGAAAGTGAGAAAGAAAAGCACTTGACTTGATCTCACACAGAGACCTTTTGTTGAAGTGCAGTGAGGGACTCCACCTTCCTGCAGGATGGAGGCTAAAGCAGCACTGAGCTATGCTAGGGTTCAAGCTTGTAAGGAGGACCAGGAGGAAAACAGACAGGACCAGGTGGAGGTCTAGGGGAGGTTGATAAGGAACTGTAACTATTTGTGGCCTTGTTTGGAGTCAGAATAACCTGTTTCAAGCCTGGTATGGTGGCACATGCCTTTAATCCCAGAACTTGGAAGGCAGAGGTAGGAGGATCACTGTGAGTTTAAGGCCACTCTGAGACTACAAAGTCAGCTTGGGCTACAGCAAGAACCTACTTTGAAAAACAACAACAACAAAAAGAATAAGCTGTTTCAGGGTTAAGCGATCTTGTTTATAGCAGGATGCCCCAGATGGTTTCTGTTCCCTCAAGGTCTTCTGAGCTAAGGGAAGTTTATCAATTAGGGGAGTTGTCAAGCCTGTCTGGGACTGAATGTCTCAGATGTTTCCAAGAACTCCTAGTCTTTTTTTTTTCTTCTTTTTTTAGTTTTTTGGTTTTTTGAGGTAGGGTCTCACTCTAACTCAGGCTGACCTGGAATTCACTATGTAGTCTCAGGGTGGCCTTGAACTCATGCAATCCTCCTACCTCTGCCTCCCGAGTGCTGGGATTAAAGGCATGCGCCACCATGCCCGGCCTGAACTCCTAGTCTTAATGATAGTCATTAACCCTTCAGCCATCTCTCCAGATTCTTTTTTTTTTTTTAATGTTTTAATTTTTTATTTTTTGGTTTTTCAAGGAAAGGTCTCACTCTAGTCCAGGCTGACCTGGAATTCACTATGTAGTCCCAGAGTGGCCTTGAACTCACAATGATTCTCCTATCTCTGCCTCCCGAGTGCTCGGATTAAAGGTGTGCACCACCATGCCCAGCCAGATTAATTTTTAAAAGGAACATTATGGGTTGGAGAGAAGGATTACCAGTTAAAAGTGCTTGCCTGGGGCTGGAGAGATGGCTTAGGGGTTAAGGCACCTGCCTCCTAAGCCTAAGAACACTGGTTCCAATCTCCAGCGGTTCCAATCTCCAGGTCCCAAGTTTAGCCAGATGCAAAGTGACGCAAGGGCGCAATGCCACACTTGACCACAAGGGGGCGCACACATCTGGATTTCGTTTGCAGCAGCTGAGACACTGCTGGCGCGCCCATCTCTGTCTTCCTCTCTCTCTCTCTCTCTCTCTCTCTCTCTGTGTCTCTCTCCAAAAAAATAATAAAAAAAAAAAAAAAAAAAGTGCTTGCCTGTACATAGCCTAAGGACCCAGGTTTGATTCCCCAGTATCCACATAAAGCCAGATGCACAAAGTGGCACACACATCTGGAGTTTGTTTGCAGTGGCTAATGGCCCTGGTATGCCCATTCTTTCTCTCTCCTTGCAAATAAATAAATAAAAAATTAAAAGGGTGGGCTGAAGAGATGGCTCGGCAGGTAAGGCACTTATAGGCAAAGCCTAACAACCCAGGTTCAATTCCCCATTACTCGTGTAAAGCCAGATGACAAAGTGGTACATGCATCTAGTGTTCATTTGCAGTGGCTAGACCCCAGGCATACCCGTTCTCTATCTCACTGTCTGTCTCCTCTGTCTCTCTCTGCTTGTAAATAAATAAATAAAAATAAAAATAGTTTTTAAAAAAGTTAAAAAGGAGCCGGGAGCTGGGGGGGGGGGCGGGCGAGGTGGTGCACACGCCTTTAACCCCAGCACTTGGGAGGCAGAGGTAGGAGGATCGCCATGAGTTTGAGGCCACCCTGCGACTACATAGCGAATTCCAGGTCAGCCTGAGCTAGAGTAAGACCCTACCTCAGAAAACAAAAACAAAGCAAAAAAATTAAAATTAAAATTAAAAAAAAAAGGAGCCAGGGGCATGGTGGTGCACACTTTTAATCCCAGCACTCAGGAGGCAGAGGTAGGACAATCATTGTGAGTTCAAGGCCACCCTGAGACTACATAGTCAATTCCAGGTCAGACTGAACTACAGTGAAACCCTACCTCAAAAAACAAAAAATAAATAAAAAAGGGAGCCAGGGGTGGTGGCACACACCTTTAACCACAGCACTCGGGAGGCAAATGTAGATGGATTGCCTGAGTTTGAGGCCACCCTGAAACTACATAGTGAATTCCAGGTCAGCCTGGGCTAGAGTGAGACCCTACCTCAAAAAACAAAACAAAACAAAATTTAAAAGGAGGGTGGAATATAGGCATACCTCTTGAATCCTAGGGCAGGAGGCAGATAGTCACGAAAGGGTACTGTTGGGGGACTACAAGGTAGCTGGAATTCTCTAGCAACTTCCATTTTCTCTGGGTCTCTGTCCCTTTCCTCTGTCTTTATTAGCCTGGTTTTTCCCTGAAACTCAGTTGACAGAAAAGAGAGAAGCCAGCCACTGATGTTCCCATATTCCTGTATAATATTATAGGTCCATTCACCAGAAAATCTAAAAGTAGATTGCTGCTTCTTGGTGACACGGGACCCAGTTCAAGTCAGGTAAACATTTGGTTCCAATGAGCCATAATGAGGAAGGGAGAGGCCACAAACATAAATATGACTGCTGTGACCCTTCATTTATGACCCCAAGGATGAGGAGGGATCTTCTGAGTTTGTATAGACTTGAGTCAAGGTTTGATACCAAAATTAAAGGGTGGCCCTAATGCAGAAGGCAGAGGCAGAAAGACCCTGTTCACCAAGCCCATTAAGAGACACAGGGGGCTGGAGAGATGGCTTATTGGTTAAGGCGCTTGCCTATGAAGCCTAAGAATACCGGTTCAATTCCCTAGTACCCACATGAGCCAGATGCACAAGGTGGCACATGCATCTGGAGTTCATTTGTAGTGGCTGGAGACCCTGGCATGCCCATTCACACTCTCCCTTTCTCTCTCTGTCGGCCTGTCTGTCTGTCTCTCTCTCTCTGACTCTCTCAAATAAATAAATAAAAATAAAATAAGAATAAAAAAGAGACACACAGATACAGAATGCCATATGAAAATAGGTTTAATTAGGTAAGGACATATTACAACAACCCCTACATTCCCTGTACATAGTTCTCCTAGGCCTGGGGAAGCAAGGCCCACTCTGCTGTAGGTTGGAGATGTTCAGCTGGAAGCATACAGCAGACCACAGGTGATACCCTGCTCAGAGGTGGGCAGGGGGCTGGGCTGATTCTTTTCGGCCTTTGCCAGCAATGGGCCGGCCTCGTTCCTCCCAGATGGTGAGGCCATCACAGGAGCAGATTTGTTTGGGGTTCTGGAAAAGCCCAGCAGAGCGTGCAATAATGCCACAGGCCAACCTGTAGAAAGTATATGGTCAGCATGGGCCTTTATGTGGACCTCCCTAGTTTCCACGTGCACCACTGGCATAGTGGGGAGGGCAGCACTAACTCACCTCTCCCCAGAGTTCCCTGTGATTCTGGATAACGGATGGCTTCCCCGACCCAAGTCATCTTCTCCTTCGTCGATAACCAGGCTGCGGCCAATCACATCCCATACCTTTAAGGGGAGACAACAGCCTCAGCCCCAATGTCCTGCAAGGAGGGCCCATACCACCTGTTTCCCATCTTACCTTCAGCTGTTCATCCTCTATCCGAAAGATAGCTCGGCCGTCAGCATCAGCTTGGACATTGCCCAGGTCTCCACGGTGCTGGAATGAGACCCCATTGGGGACAAAAGGGTCATGTGGGCATAGCTGCTGTCTTCTGGATTCCCAGGGTCTGATTCCTCTTCCCACTTCCCCAAATTTTCTCCTGCAGGCACTATCTGGCAAGATTCAAACAAGGCCACTGGACACTACCTCCTCCCCAGGCATACCCGTTCTCTATCTCACTGTCTGTCTCCTCTGTCTCTCTCTGCTTGTAAATAAATAAATAAAAATAAAAATAGTTTTTAAAAAAGTTAAAAAGGAGCCGGGAGCTGGGGGCGGGCGGGTGGTGCACACGCTTTAACCCCAGCACTTGGGAGGCAGAGGTAGGAGGATCGCCATGAGTTTGAGGCCACCCTGCGACTACATAGCGACTCCAGGTCAGCCTGAGCTAGAGTAAGACCCTACCTCAGAAAACAAAAAACAAAGCAAAAAAATTAAAATTAAAATTAAAAAAAAAAGGAGCCAGGGGCATGGTGGTGCACACTTTTAATCCCAGCACTCAGGAGGCAGAGGTAGGACAATCATTGTGAGTTCAAGGCCACCCTGAGACTACATAGTCAATTCCAGGTCAGACTGAACTACAGTGAAACCCTACCTCAAAAAACAAAAAATAAATAAAAGGGAGCCAGGGGTGGTGGCACACACCTTAACCACAGCACTTTCGGGAGGCAAATGTAGATGGATTGCCTGAGTTTGAGGCCACCCTGAAACTACATAGTGAATTCCAGGTCAGCCTGGGCTAGAGTGAGACCCTACCTCAAAAAACAAAACAAAACAAAATTTAAAAGGAGGGTGGAATATAGGCATACCTCTTGAATCCTAGGGCAGGAGGCAGATAGTCACGAAAGGGTACTGTTGGGGGGACTACAAGGTAGCTGGAATTCTCTAGCAACTTCCATTTTCTCTGGGTCTCTGTCCCTTTCTCTGTCTTTATTAGCCTGGTTTTCCCTGAAACTCAGTTGACAGAAAAGAGAGAAGCCAGCCACTGATGTTCCCATATTCCTGTATAATATTATAGGTCCATTCACCAGAAAATCTAAAAGTAGATTGCTGCTTCTTGGTGACACGGGACCCAGTTCAAGTCAGGTAAACATTTGGTTCCAATGAGCCATAATGAGGAAGGGAGAGGCCACAAACATAAATATGACTGCTGTGACCCTTCATTTATGACCCCAAGGATGAGGAGGGATCTTCTGAGTTTGTATAGACTTGAGTCAAGGTTTGATACCAAAATTAAAGGGTGGCCCTAATGCAGAAGGCAGAGGCAGAAAGACCCTGTTCACCAAGCCCATTAAGAGACACAGGGGGCTGGAGAGATGGCTTATTGGTTAAGGCGCTTGCCTATGAAGCCTAAGAATACCGGTTCAATTCCCTAGTACCCACATGAGCCAGATGCACAAGGTGGCACATGCATCTGGAGTTCATTTGTAGTGGCTGGAGACCCTGGCATGCCCATTCACACTCTCCCTTTCTCTCTCTGTCGGCCTGTCTGTCTGTCTCTCTCTCTGACTCTCTCAAATAAATAAATAAAAATAAAATAAGAATAAAAAAGAGACACACAGATACAGAATGCCATATGAAAATAGGTTTAATTAGGTAAGGACATATTACAACAACCCCTACATTCCCTGTACATAGTTCTCCTAGGCCTGGGGAAGCAAGGCCCACTCTGCTGTAGGTTGGAGATGTTCAGCTGGAAGCATACAGCAGACCACAGGTGATACCCTGCTCAGAGGTGGGCAGGGGCTGGGCTGATTCTTTGGCCTTTGCCAGCAATGGGCCGGCCTCGTTCCTCCCAGATGGTGAGGCCATCACAGGAGCAGATTTGTTTGGGGTTCTGGAAAAGCCCAGCAGAGCGTGCAATAATGCCACAGGCCAACCTGTAGAAAGTATATGGTCAGCATGGGCCTTTATGTGGACCTCCCTAGTTTCCACGTGCACCACTGGCATAGTGGGGAGGCAGCACTAACTCACCTCTCCCCAGAGTTCCCTGTGATTCTGGATAACGGATGGCTTCCCCGACCCAAGTCATCTTCTCCTTCGTCGATAACCAGGCTGCGGCCAATAACATCCCATACCTTTAAGGGGAGACAACAGCCTCAGCCCCAATGTCCTGCAAGGAGGGCCCATACCACCTGTTTCCCATCTTACCTTCAGCTGTTCATCCTCTATCCGAAAGATAGCTCGGCCGTCAGCATCAGCTTGGACATTGCCCAGGTCTCCACGGTGCTGGAATGAGACCCCATTGGGGACAAAAGGGTCATGTGGGCATAGCTGCTGTCTTCTGGATTCCCAGGGTCTGATTCCTCTTCCCACTTCCCCAAATTTTCTCCTGCAGGCACTATCTGGCAAGATTCAAACAAGGCCACTGGACACTACCTCCTGGTACTGAAAGCCAGCATGCTAAAAAGAGCCAGCATGGGGCTGGAGAGATGGCTTAGCGATTAAGGCGCCTGCCTCCTAAGCCTAAGAACACTGGTTCCAATCTCCAGCGGTTCCAATCTCCAGGTCCCACGTTGAGCCAGATGCAAAGTGATGCAAGGGTGCAATGCCACACTTGACCACAAGGGGGTGCACGCATCTGGATTTCATCTGCATCAGCTAGAGGCTACTGGTGTGCCCATCTCTATCTGGCCTCCTCTCCCTCTCTCTCTCTCTGTGTCTGTCTCCAAAAAAAAAAAAAAAAAAGAGCCAGCATGCCTTGTTCCTATGCAATGGTCCCCATTGGACTGACTGCTCCTACAAGCTTATTGCTTAGCCTAGCTTCCACTCCCAGTTAAGTTCTTGCTTCTTTCCAAGATCCTGTAGACTCTGGGAGTTTGTTGTACAGCAAATTCCTCCCAACTAAAATACTCCCTCCTGAGCCTGAGGAGATGGCTTAGCAGTTAAGGCACTTGCCTGCAAAGTAAAATGATCCAGGTTTGATTCCCCAGGACCCATGTAAGCCAGATGGACCAGGGGGCACATGTCTGGAGTTCGTTTGCAGAAGGTAGAGGCCCTGGCATGTCTATTCTCTCTCTCTCTTTCTCATAAATAAATAAATAAATAAATAAATAAATAAATAAATAAATAAATATTTAAAAAAATACTCCCTCCTAAAGGAAAAGGAAAACTCTAGATATTTAGGAGATCTAGTCTGGAGCCGAAACATAAAGATCACAAGACCACTCCCTGATGTTATAGGAACAGTAAACAACTGTTGAGGGGTGGACTCTACCAGTGTTGTGTAGCAATTTTCTCTGAATTGAAACATTCCTGGGGGCAATCAGGAGATACAGAAGGTCAACAAGTCTGAAGAAAAGGTTACAAGACCCTTTCCTAAGGTTATATAAAGGTTAAACAACAGTTTGGGAAGAGGCTCTCTCATCAGTTCAGCTGTCTGCAAAGTGTGCAGGGAGCTCCAGAGATGTAGCTTCCATGTCTTACTGCCAGTGCGGGGGTGGGCTTTTCAGGGATGTAGCTACATTTTTTTTTTTTTGTTTGTTTTTTGTTTTTTTCTAGGTAGGGTCTCACTCTAGCTCAGACTGATCTGGAATTCACTATGTAGTCTCAGGGCAGCCTCAAACTCACAGTGATCCTCCTACCTCTGCCTCCCAAGTGTTGGGATTAAAGGTGTGTGCCACCATACCCGGCTGATGTAGCTACTTTTGAGTCACCCATGCTCCTCTAAGTAACCACTCACCCTGCTCTGTAAATGACCTCCATAACTCACTGGTTCACTAACAGTGACTTTGGTGCAATTGTGCTTATTCTAGTGTCTGTGCCCTATATGGGGTGAACAGACATGTGCTTGCATCTCCCCAGGTAAAAAGTTCACATGACAGGGTCGGAGATATAGTTTAGCAGTTAAGGTGCTCATCTGCAAAGCCAAAAGACCTTGGTTAGATTCCCCAGGACCCACGTAAGCCAGATGCACAAGGTGGCACATGTGTCTGGAGTTCATTTGCAGTGCCTGGAGCCCCTGATGCACCCATTTTCTCTCTTTCTCTCTCTCTGTCTGCCTATATCACTCTCTCTCAAATAAAAATTTTAAAAAATGTTATTAAAAACTTCACAAAAGCTGAGTGTGGTGGCACACACCTGTAATCCCAGCACTTGGGAGGCAGAGGCAGGAGAATCGCTGTGAGTTTGAGGCTGCCCTAAGACTATATAGTGAAGCCGGGCATGGTGGCGCACGCCTTTAATCCCAGCACTCGGGAGGCAGAGGTAGGAGGATCGCCGAGAGTTCGAGGCCACCCTGAGACTACATAGTTAATTCCAGGTCAGCCTGGGCCAGAGTGAGACCCTACCTCGAAAAACCAAAAAACAAAACAAAACAACAAAAAAAAAAAGACTATATAGTAAATTCGAGGTCAGCCTGAGCTAGAAGGAGACCTACCTCGAAAAACCAGAAAACAAAACAAAAAAACATTTCTGTTAGCTGGGTGTGGTGGGACACACCTTTAATCCCAACACTCAGGAGGCAGAGGTAGGAGGATCACACCGTGAGTTCAAGGCCACCCTCAGACTACATCATGAATTCCAGATCAGCCTGGGCTAGAGTGAGACCTTACCAAAAAAAAAAAAAAAACCAAGTGGGGCGTGGTGACGCATGCCTTTAATCCCAGCACTTGTGAGGCAGAGATAGGAAGAACACAGTGAGTTCGAGGCCACCCTGAGAACAGAGTGAATTCCAGATCGGCCTGGGCTACAGCAAGACCTTACCTTGAAAAAAAAAAAAAAAAAAAAAAAACTTCATATGACAGAGCCCTTGGCAGCCTTCAATTCCCTTAGTCCTAATTTGGCCACAATTGGCCTGCATTAATACCCTGACTCCCAACTTCAAGGAACAGACAGAAGAAATAAGAGGCAAAGAGCCTGCCCTTGCCCCAGAAGCTGGCTCTGTCCACCTCTTCCCCTGAAGGTAATAAAGTGTCATAAAACATCTATGGCAGGCACTCTGCCATATATGTTGTCCTTACCCTTAAGGGCCTCCGATATGAACAGATGTGATTATGGAACACAGGGTGAGAAGAACAGTTGGTGAGTTTTTGTGAATCTAAGTGATAAACCACAGAAACCTACATCTGTGCAAATAAATCATTCACAACCTGACAGTTGGGCAGTCACAAAGGCCAAAGCCAGTGTGGGCTGGTCCAAGTGGCCTCACTGGTGAGCAACAAAGCAATCAGTCTGTGTCAGGGCTGTCTGTGGTAAGAAGCTTGGTTTCTGGGCTGGAGAGATTGCTTAGTGGTTAAGGTGCTTGCCTTCAAAGCCAAAGGACCCAGGTTCAATTCCCCAGGACCCATCTAAGCCAGATGCACAAAGTGGCACATGTGTCTAGAACTCATAATGGCTAGAGGCCCTTATGTGCCCACTTTTTCTCCATCTGCCCCCTCTCTCTTTCTCAAATAAATAAATAAATATTTTTTTAAGGGGAAAGAGAGCTGGAGAGATTGCTCAGTGGGTAAGGCACTTGCCTGCAACACCTAATGAGCCGGGTTTGATTCCCCAATACCCACATAAAGCCAGATGCACAAAAGTGGTGCATGTGTCTGGAGTTTGTTTGGAGTGGCAAGAGGCCCCCTCCCTCTCTCTCTTGCAAATAAATAAATTGAATTTAAATTAAATTTTAAAAAAAAGCCAGGGGCTAGAGAGGTGGCTTAGCAGTTAAAGCATTTGCCTGTGAAGTCTAAGGACTCCGGTTTGATTCTCCAGGTCCCACATAAGCCAGATGCACATGGTGGCGTATGTGTCTGGAGTTTGTTTGCAATGGCTAGAGGCCCTGGTGTACCCATTCTCCCTCTCTCCCCCTCTGTCTGTCTCTAATAAATAAATAGATAAAATTTTTTTAAAAACTAAAAAAAAAAAAAAAAGCCAGGCATGGTGGCACATGCCTTTAATCCCAGCACTCATGGGGCAGAGATAGGAGGACTGCCATGCATTAGAGGACACCTTGAGAATACATAGTGAATTCCAGGTCAGCCTGGACTAGAGCAAGACCTTACCTTGAAAAACCAACAAAGCTGGGCATGGTGGCTCACACCTTTAATCCCAGCACTCAGGAGGCAGAGGTAGGAGGAACACTGTGAGTTCGAGGCCACCCTGAGACTACATAGTGAATTCCAGGTCAGCCTGAGCTAGAGTGAGACCCTACCTCGAAAAAACAAAACAAAACAAAAAAAAAGAAGAAGAAGCTGGGCGTGGTGGTGCACGCCTTTAATCCCAGCACTCAAGAGGCAAAGGTAGGAGGATCACCATGAGTTTGAGGCCACCCTGAGACTACCAAGTGAATTCCAGGTCAGCCTGGGCCAGAGTGAAACCCTACCTCGAAAAACTAAAAAAAAAAAAAAAGAAGAAGAAGAAGAAGCAGCAGCTTCGTTTCTGCTTTACCCTCTTGTCCAGAGGAACATCTGAAGCTGATACCTAGCACTTTTTGTTACACCACCCTATGTTGGGGACTTGAATAGTAGAAAGATCAAGGTGGGGTGCTGGATGTTTCTGGGGCTATGGAACAGGCTTGTCAGTATGTTTGGATACATGTCCCTGAAGGGGGCCAGAGAAAAGCAGTCTTTCTGGTCCCTTCTCCTCAGCACACAGGCAGTTAGAACTAGATAGGGAGGCCTCTGCTGTCATGCCAGGAAGCTAGGCCCAGCCTATATGGGCACTGGTAAACCAAGAAAGGTTTCACATAGGTCATGGCATGGCTCCTTTGAACTCCAGAGCAATACTTCCAGCAGTGACAGAAAAAGGACTGGAGGTGATAAGGAGAGAAGAAAAGCAAGAAACTGTTAGGTGTGTGAGGGGCAGCCAGGCTGGTATGTAAACTTCTACATTACATGCATTTCCATCTGAGCAAAACCAGGCTATGGACACCATGCTGCCTTGGCCATTCTATTCCTGCTCATTTCTTGATCTGTTTCAAGGGCACTAGCGCAAATACAGATGCTGATTCTTCTCCTTCAGTGCTGGGATTGAATCTAAAGCCTTCAGTACACTAAGCACATGTTCTACCACTCAGCTATACCCACAACCCTCTCCTCACCCCTAGGGAGAGTCTCATATAGTCCAAGCTGGCCTTGAACTCCCAATCCTCCTGTCTTTGCCTCCCAAATGCTGGGAGTATGGGCATGTACCACTATGCCTGACACAACCCTCTTCTGTTTTGTTTCCTTGGTCCCTTCTGGTTCCCAGCTCCAACTGTAAAATCACAGCAAATACACAGGTAACAAGGCAATTTCTTGCTTACTTTTAAAACATTCCTGCTGTGTCTGCCATTCCCACTCTCACCTGGGATAGGGAGAGGGTTGTGGGTGTAGCTGAGTGGTAAAGCATATGCTTAATGTACGTAAGACCTCATCATTCTTTTTTTTTTTTTTTGGTTTTTCGAGGTAGGGTCTCATTCTAGCCCAGGCTGACTTGGAATTCACTATGTCACTATGTAGTCTCAGGGTGACCTCAAACTCACAGCAATCCTCCTACCTCTGCCTTGCTAGTGCTGGGATTAAAGGTGTGTGCCACCATGCCCAGCTTTCTTTTTTTTTTTTGGTTTTGCGAGGTAGGGTCTCACTCTGGTTCAGGCTGACCTGGAATTAACTATGTAGTCTCAGGGTGGCCTCGAACTCTCGGCGATCCTCCTACCTCTGCCTCCTGAGTGCTGGGATTAAAGGTGCGCGCCACCATGCCCGGCTCTTTTTTTTAAAAATTTATTTATTTGCAAGAGGGGGGAAGATATTTGGCTCACCAGGGCCTTCAGTTTCTGCAAATAAACTCCAGCCACATGCGCCACCTTGTGCATCTGGCCTACGTGGGTTCTGGCGAATTGAACCTGGGTCCTTTGGCTTTGCAGGCAAGTTTAATAACCACTAAGCCATCTCTCCAGCCCCCTCCCTTTTTTTTTGAGGTAGGATCTCGCTCTAGCCCAGGCTGACCTGGATTTCACTATGTAGTCTCAGGGTGGCCTTGAACTCATGGTAATCTTCCTACCTCTGCTTCTGGAGTTCTGGGATTAAAGGCGTGCACCACCACGCCTGGCTAAGACCCCATCTTTCTAGAGTGAGACAAGAGGGTTTGTGGATGCCCCTCCTCATATTCACACTCTGTGTGATTTATATCCTTTGAGTGTGGGCTGGACCAAGTACTTTTTCCTAGATTGGGTTACAGGAAGAATTGACTTCTGTTTTGGATGTCCTCTCACTCACATGCTCCAAGGAATGCCAGCTGCTGTTTCAAGCTGCCTAGGAAAGGCCCACATAGCAAAGAACTGATGTCTGGCCAACAGCCAGGGAGGACCCAAGGCCTGCTAATAGCAGCAGGAGCAAGTTGGAAAACAGATCCTTCCCATGTTGAGCCCTGAAATGACTGTAGCCCACAAGACCATGAGCCAGAGGCACCCACATTCCTGACTCAGAGAAACTGTGAGGTAATGTTTGTTGCTTTATGTCCCTAACATTAATGGCATTTTATCTGCAGTGGCCTCACTATAACATCAAGCACAAAGCACAGCATTGTGCAATGGACCAGGCAAGAACACACACACCTTTCCAACTTTTGAGTGTGAAAGAAGAACTTTGACCATTAGAAATGAGACAGAACTGTCCAAAGTCCAAAAGATCAGTTATATGAATTAAGAAACTCATTCTGGTTGAATTTTTTTCCTTTCTTTCCTTTTCTCTCTCTCTTTCTTTTTTTCTCCCCAGGTAGTGTCTCACTCTAGCCCCAGGCTGACCTGGAATTCATTATGTAGTCTCAGGGTAACCTCAAATCCACAGCAACAATCCTCCTACCTCTGGGACCAAAGTCATGCTCTTTCTCTTATGTGAAATGCTTGGGAACAATGTATTTGTTTTTAACAAATCAAAGTATTTGATCTCAGTGTTTTCTGGAGTCTGAAATATTTGCATATATTTTACTGGTTAAACATCCCTAATGCAGAAAATCTAAATTCCTTTCTTTTGGTTTTTTTTTTTTTTTTGGTTTTTCCAGGTAGTGTCTCACTCCACCCTCAGACTGATCTGGAATTCACTACATAGTCTCAGGGTAGCCTCAAACTCACAGTGACCCTCCTACCTTTGCCTCCAGAGGGCTGGGATTAAAGGCGTGTGCCACCATGCCCAGCTCATTATCTTTTTTGAGGCAGGATCTCAATTTAGCCCATACTACCTGAAATTCACTCTATAGTCCAGACTTGCCTTGAACCTCTTCCCTCAAGTACTGGGATTATAAATGTAAAATGTCATGCCTGGCTCAAAAAGTCCAAACTTATAAATGCATTCAACTCCGTTTCAGATGTTGGTACATCTGGATTTTGGATTTTCAGACTAGGGATATTCAGCTTTTACCATGGCTAGTTTTGTGTAAGAAGACATGGTGGTGCACACCTTTAATCCCAGCACTCAGGAGGCAGAGGTGGGAGGATTGCTGTGAGTTCAAGGCCACCCTGAGACTACATAGTGAATTCCAGGTCAGCCTGGGCTAGAGATAGACACTACCTTGAAAAAACAAAAAGTTTAAAAGTTATAAATTCATCATGATAGAAAATAAAAGCTAGGCATGGTGATACAGGCTTATAATCCTAACATTTAGGACATGAAGGCAGGAGGATCAGGAGTTAAGGTTATCTTTGGCTACTTAGCAAGTTTGAGAACAGCCTGGGCTACATAAAACACTGATAGATAGATAGATAGATAGATAGATAGATAGATAGATAGATAGATAGATAGATAGATAGATAGATGATAGTTAGATAGATAGATAGATAATAATAAAAACAAAGCCCTGAGTCATCTGAGGACCTAAAAATAAATTGGAAGTTTCCCAGCTTTGGGAACCAGAGTATGTCCTATGACTACATTTCTAAGTACATGTGGGGAGGCAACCCCAGACAGGACATGCTGTGAGGTGTATAACAAAAGTAATGAGAGCTGGACATGGTAGCACAACCTTTAATCCCAGTACTCGGGAGGCAGAGGTAGGAGGAATGCTATGGGTTCGAGGCCAGCCTGAGACTACATAATGAATTTCAGGTCAGCCTGGGCTGGAGCGAAACCCTACTAAAAAAAAAAAAAAAAAAAACGCTGGGTGTGGTGGCACACACCCTTAATCTCAGCACTCAGGAGGCAGAGGTAGGAGGATCACTGAGAGTTTGAGGCCACATAGAGAATTCCAAGTCAGCCTGGGTTAGACTGACTGATAATAATAAAAAACAAAAACGCTTGATCCTACCTTAGAAAAAAAAAACAACAACAAAAAAACAAACACACACAAAAAAAGGCAGAGGTAAATCTTGGGTCAGCCTGAGACTACATAATGAATTTCACAGTGGGCTGGATGCCTTAATCTCAGCACTCAGGAGGATCACTGAGAGTTTGAGGCCACATAGAGAATTCCAAGTCAGCCTGGGTTAGACTGAGATCCTACCTTAGAAAAAATAACAACAACAACAAAAAAAACACACACACACACAAAAAAAGTAAATCTTGTCAGGCACAGTGGTGCATGCCTTTAATCCCAGCACTCAGGAGTTTGAGGCAGGAGGATTGCCATGAGTTCAAAGCCAGCCTGAGACTACATAGTTCAACCTGAACTAGAGTGAGACCCTACCTTGAAAAAAAAAAAAAAAAAAAAAAAAAAAGTAAATCTAGGGAATAAATGCTATTTAAAAACTAAAAGTAAATCTGCCTCAGTCAGGAAGGAGAACATCTGTAGTCCTAGGAAGAGTGAGAGAAGGAAGGAAACAGGGAGAGAAGGAGGTAGGGACTGACTAGGTTATGATAGCATCAGATACAGCCTTTTTAGTAAAACTGTCAACTCTCATGCCATCCCATCCTACTGCCCCTACCATTCAGGCTGGACTGGGGTTCATTTTAGGCTCCCAAAGCTATCTTCCTATAAAACCACAGAACTAGCCACCCCTCCCCAACTAAACTGTGAATCCCTCAGGGATATAGTAGTACTACATCTCATTCACAAAAAGCATCAATAAATGTTCCTAAACCGAGCAAAGCCAAGTGAGAAGAAAAGACCCCCCCCACCCCCCCACACACACAGAGTAATCATAGTGCAAGGTGCAGAAGCTGCCTGCCTGACTTGGAGGCCCCGGATTCTCCCTGTGCCCAAGCCCAGCCCAGACTGACACTTACCCGGTTAGAGTCCTGGGGGCCCCCATGAGATGTTCCATCAGGGTTAAAGTGGTCCCCACAGCTAAGAAAGAAAAATATCAGGTGGGAGCTGGAGAGATGGCTTAGCAGTTAAGGCGTTTGCCAGCAAAGCCAAAGGATCCCAGTTCGACTCTCCAGGACCCACGTAAGCCAGATGCGTAAGGGGGAGTTCATTTGCAGTGGCTGGAGGCCCTTGAACGCCCATTTTCTCTCATGTTCTCTCTCCCTCTTTCTCTCTCTCAAATAAATACATTTTTTTAAAAAAGCATCAGGTGGGAAGCCAAATAACATACAGGCCAGGAAGTCCACCCTCTTCTTTGTCTATGTTTGCTTCATTCATTAAACAAAAGGCCTATGATGCTGGGCGCGGTGGCACACACCTTTGATCCCAGCATTTGGGAGGCAAAGGTAGGAGGATCACCCTGAGTTGGAGGCCACCCTGAGATTACATAGTGAATTCCAGGTCAGCCTGGGCTAGAGTGAGACCCTACCTTGAAAAACCAAAAAAACGAATAAAACAAAAACAAAAACAAAAACAAAAGGCCTGTGATGTGCCAGACTTTGGGCAGAGGGCATTGAGAGAAAACTGCACATGGATTCTGCCCTCAGGGAGCTTCTGCTCCAGGAGACACAGAAGAGTAAACACTAATTATATCACAGCAAGACAACACCGTGACACAGGGCCCCTTCCCTCCATGTTCAGGAGCCACCTTCTATCTCATATCTTGATTTAAATCACAACTAACTTTTACATCCTCTGGGGCCTTTCATATATCATTTAACTTCTTTGGGTCTCAGTATTCTCATTTGTAGACTGGGACTGTGTATATGTACAACTCGGAGCACTTGTGTGGACCAAATGTGAAGGGGTGTAACAGAGGATGCCACAGGGTCTTACAGATAGATGACTCACCTGTTGCAGTCCCTTGTGAGATCCCCATACTGATGGACATGGAGTCCGTGTAGTCCAGGCTCCAGGCCATCAATGGTTCCTTCAATCAGGCAGCGTTCAGGGGTCAGCTGTAGGAACCGGACCACCCCCTGCACAGTGCCAGGGCCTCCCAGGATGGCTACTGCTGCTCCCAGATTCTCTGCAAAGTGTGGGATATTTGCTGGCTTGACACCTCATCCAGCTCAGGAAAAGGAGGGCAAGAATCTCACACAAGCACTGGAGAGATGCTCAGTGGTTAAGGCACTTGCCTGCAAAGCCTAAGAACCCAGGTTTAATTCCCCAGCACCCACATACACTACCACATACACAGATACACTAGGTGGCACATGTGTCTGGAGTTCATTTGTAGTGGCTAGAATGGCATGTCCATTCTCTCTCTCTATCTGCCTCTTTCTCTCTCACTCTCTGAAATATATATATATGGTTTTTTTTTTTTGGAGAGAGACACAGCGAGAGATAGAGAGAGAGGGAGATAGAGAATGGGCGTGCCAGCAGCCTCTCAGTTGCTGTGAACAAACTCCAGATGTGTGCACCCCTTGTGGGCAAGTGTGGCATTGCGCCCTTGTGTCACTTTGCATCTGACCTGGAGATTGGAACCAGTGTTCTTAGGCTTAACAGGCAGGCGCCTTAACCGCTAAGCCATCTCTTCAGCCCTATTATATGTATTTTAGCTGGACATGGTGATGCACGCCTTTAATCCCAGCACTCTGGAGGCCAAGGTAGGAGGATTGCTGTGAGTTCAAGGACACCCTGGGACTACATAGTGAATTCCAGGTCAGCCTGGGCTAGAGTGACACCATACTTCAGAAAACCAAAATAATAATAATAATAATAATATTAATAATAATCTAGCAAGGCGTGGTGGTACTCCTTTAATCCCACTCAGGAGGCTGAGGTAGGAGGATCGTCATGTGTTCAAGGCCAGCCTGAGACTACAGAGTGAGTTTCAGGTCAGCCTGGAATAGAGCAAGACCCTATGTTACAAACCGCGCCCCCCCCCAAAAAAAAAAAAGTCACATAAGTTCCATACCTTCCCAGAGCCAATTCAGCCCAGTCTTGGGAGACTTCTATGGTTAGCTGCCCATCCCCCCATCAGAGGTCATGGTCAAGGCCAGGGCCAAGGCCTAGGCCATGTAGTCACTTACGCAATTGACTGCTGCCCATGCCCTTGAGTACAGCCTGCCTCCCTGTGCCTTCCAGGAGCGCCTGCACCTCCTGGCTGGGCAGAGTGGTTTTCACCAACACCATCTGGTTCTCCAGCTGCACCTCCACACCCTGGACACCTGGTAGAAAACAGAGGGAATGGCAACAAAGGGTCATGAAAGCAGTAGAGAAGAGACAGACAGTATTCTCCATGTCCACCAACCTTCCTAGGGCCACAGGGAAACTTGGAAGCTTCCTTCTAGTAGTGTGATCTTGGGTATGAGGTGTTTTTTGTTTTAATATTTTATTTAGCCGGGTGTGGTGGCGTACACCTTTAATCCTAGCCTTCAGGAGGCAGAGGTAGGAGGATTGCAGTGAATTTGAGGCCACCCTGAGACTACATAGTGAATTCCAGGTCAGCCTGAGCTAGAGTGAGACCTTACCTCGAAAAACCCAAACAAACAAATATATATATATATATATATATGTAATTTGAGAGAAAGAAAGAACATAGGCATGCCTCTAGCCACTGCAAACGGATTCCAGACTCATGTACCACTTTGTGTATCTGGCTTACATGGGTACTGGGGACTCAAACCTTGGTCCTTAAGCTTTGCAGGCAAATGCCTTAACCACTAAACCATCTCCCTAGCTCAGGTATGAGATTTTGCTGAGTCTTTTTCTGTGAGTATGGTGCTAGGGATGGAACTCAGGGCCTCGCACATGCTAGGCAAATACTCTACCACTGAGTTATCCCTAGCCTTTTTTTATGAGTCCTTATTACATGCCATGCATTATTTACAACTTTTAAAAAAATTGGTTTATCAGGCCTGGAGAGATGGCTTAGCGGTTAAGGCACATGCCTGCAAAGCCTAAGGATCCCGGTTTGATTCTCCAGGTCCCACATAAGCCAGATGCACAAGGGGCACACACATTTGGAGTTCATTTGCAGTGGCTAGAGGCCTGGCATGCCCATTCTCCCTCTCCCTCTCTCTCTTTCCCTCTCTGTCTCAGATAAATAAATAAAAATAAAATCTTTTTTTAAAATTGGTTTATCAAAGCAGGGTCTTGCTCTGTAGCTGTGAAATATCCCCCTCAGCATCATATATTTGTGATTAAGCCTCATACTTGATTCCCAACTGGAGGAGCCTATAGGAGGTGGAGCCTTGGTCAAGAAGATGTGTTACTAGGGATAGGCCTTGAGGTATATTAGTTCAGCTCCACTAGGTGTTCAGAAGTTCACTCTTGCTACTTCCTCCTACTATCAGTACCTGCTATGTTTAGTTCACCATGATGAAGCTTTCCTTTGAAACTATAAGCAGAAGGCTTAGCAGTTAAGGCATTTGCCTACAAGGCCAAAAGACGCAGGTTCTATTCTCCAGGACCCATGTAAGCCAGATACACAAGGTGGCACACGTGCCTGGAGTTTGTTTGCAGTGGCTGGAGGCCTTGGAACACCCATTCTCTCTCTCTCTCTCTCTCAAATAAATAAAGTATAAATGCATAGGACTATTTTTAAAAAACTGTAAGCAGGGCTGGAGAGATGGCTTAGCGGTTAAGCACTTGCCTGTGAAGCCTAAGGACCCCAGTTCAAGGCTCAATTCTCCAGGACCCACATAAGCCAGATGGACAAGGGGGCGCACGCTTCTGGAGTTCGTTTGCAGTGGCTGGAGGCCTTGGCGCGCCTATTCTCTCTCTCTACCTGCCTATTTCTGTATCTCTCTCTCTCTCTCTCTCTCTCAAATAAATAAATAATTTTTTAAAAACCTGTAAGCAGAAATAAACCCTTTCAGGCTGAAGAGATGGCTTAGTGGTTAAGGTGCTTGTCTGCAAAGCCTATGGACCCAGGTTCAATTCCCCAGGACCTACATAAGCCAGATGCACAAAGTGGCACATGAGGCTAGAGTTTGTTTGCAGTGGCAGGAGGCCCTGGCACACCCATTCTCTCTCTCCCTCTTTCTGACTCTCTCTCTCTCAAATAAATAAATAAAACTAGAATATTAAAATAAAAAGAAGGGCTGGAGAGATGGCTTAGCAGTTCAACGCTTGCCTGTGAAGCTTAAGGAGCCCAGTTCGAGGCTCGATTCTCCAGGACCCATGTAAGCCAGATATACAAGGGGGCACATGCATCTGGAGTTTGTTTGCAGTGGCTAGAGGCCCTGGCGTGCCCATTCTCTCTCTCTTTACTTGCCTATTTCTGAATCTCTCTCTTTCAAATAAATAAATAAATAAATAAATATTTTTTATTTTAATAAAAAAATAAAATAAAAAGAGCCATGTGTGGTGGAGCATGCCTTTAATCCCAACACTTGGAAGGCAGAGGTAGGAGGATTGCTGAGAGTTTGAGGCCACCCTGAGACTACATAGTGAATTCCAGGTCAGCCTGAGCTACAGTGAGACCCTACCTCAAAAAACCAAACAATAAAATTAAAAAAAAAAAAAAAAAAGAAAAGAAACCCTTTCCTTCCATAAGCTGGTCAGGTGCTTTTTTCCCAGTAACAAGAAGGTAACTTAGCCAGGCGTGGTGGCACACACCTTTAATCCCAGCACTCGGGAGGCAGAGGTAGGAGGATCGCCGTGAGTTTGAAGCCACCCTAAGAATATGCAGTGAATTTCAGGTCAGCCTGGGCTACAGTGAGACCCTATCTCGAAAAACAAACAAACAACAACAACAAAAAAAAGGTAACTGCTACAGTAGCCCAGGGTAGCTGAAGCTCATTCTGTAGCCAAGACTGGATTTGAACTTGAAGAAATCCTTCAGACTCTCCCTTCCATGTTCTGAGCTAACAAGTATATGCCACCATACCCAGATTAAACTTTTTTTTGTTGTTGTTTGTTGTGTTTTTCAAGGTAGGGTCTTGCTCTGGCCCAGGGCTGAAGAAACGATGGAATGCCTGCAGGACACTATTTTAAGGCCCACAAGGCTGTTTTGGCTGCTTGCAGAAAGTTCTTCTACAAATTTTTTCAGGAGTTTACTCAAGAACCTTTGGTTAATTTCAATTACTGTCATCTATTTTTTTGAAATAGAAACTTGCTATGAAGCTCAGGTTGGTCTTGAACTTGCAGCCATTCTCCTGCCTCTCCCTCCTAAGTTCTAGAATCAGAGGAGTTTGTCCCCATGCCCAGCAAGTACTATTATCTTTAAAGTAAATACAAAATCAAATGTTGAAAAAAAAAAAATGGTGAACTCCAGGCTCAGTGAAAGACTCTATTTCAAGGAAATAAAGGTGAAAGAGTGATAGAGGAAGATGTCTGATGTCCTCCTCTGGCCTCCACACACATGTGAATGAGGTGTGCACATCTGTACACACACAAACACTCTCTACACACATACCACATACACAAAAAAAAAAAAAAAAAAAAAAGAGCCGGGGACTGGAGAGATGGCTTAGCAGTGAAGGCGCCTGCCTGCAAAGGCTAAGAACGCCCCTTGGAAACTCCAGGTCCCACGTTTAGCCAGATGCAAAAGTGGAGCAAGCACGCCATGTTGTACATGTACACACGTCTTCAGTTCTTTCACAGCTGCTGAGAGGCCACTGGCGTGCCCATTCTCTCTCTCTCTGTCTCTCTCTCTCAAAAGAAAAAAAATGAGCAGGGTGTTGTGGCACATGCCTTTAATCCCAGCACCTGGGAGGCAGAGGTAGGTGGATCACAGCGAGTTCAAGGCCACCCTGAGACTACATAGTAAATTTCAGGTCAGCCTGAGCTACCTCGAAAAAGAGCTAGGGGCTGGAGAGATGGCACAGTGGTTAAGATGTTTGTTTGCAAAGCCTAAGGACCTGGTTTGATTCCCCAGTACCCACATAAAGCCAGATACACAAAGTGGCACATACACCTGGAGCTTGTTTGCAGCAGCTAGAGGCCCTGGCATGCCCATTCGCTCTCTCTCTGGCTCTTTCTCGCTCCCTCTCTCAAATAAATAACTAAATATATTTTTTAAAGTGAGCTAAGGGTCACCGGTCCTGTTTTCTGGTCTCTTCGTTCCTCAGCCCCTGAGTTGAAGATGTCCGGGCGCAGCAAGCAGGGAGGCAAGGCGTGCACCAAGGCCAGGTCTGCTTGTCTGGCAAGGGGCTGCAGTTGCTGGTAGACTGTGTGCACTGCAAGGGCAACTACTCGGAGCATGTGGGTGCCAGCGCGCCCATCTACCTGGCTGCCATGCTTAAGCACCTAAAAGCCAAATCCTCGAGCTGGTGGGCAACAAAGCCCGTGACAGCAATAAGACGTGCATCATCTGGCGCCACCTGCAACGATAAGGAGCTCAACAAGCTGCTGGGCAGTGTGACAATCACGTAGGGCACTACGCTGCCCAACATCCAGGTGGTTCTGCTGCCCAAGAAGACCAAGAGCCATCACAAGGCCAAGGGCAAGTGAGGTCTTACAGCCCCTCAGGCCACCCCTGAGACTATAGAGTGAATTCCAGATCAGCCTGGGTTAGAGCAAGGAGGAAAAAAAAAAAGAGTGTGGCTGGGCCAAGATGTGATGAGCTCAGAGCCCAGTGAGGACAAAAGAGAAGCCACAGGAACTGTAGGGAGAGTGCCAGGTGAACTTTGAGCTGGAGCTCCTCCCACTTACCCCAGGGAGGAGAGAAAAATTCTCTTTCCTAAGGCCTCAGGCAACTCTTTGTGTGTGTTGAGAAACTTTGACTCCCTGCCCAGCCATAAGAAAGCCAAGCTGGCATTTGCCTGCAGAGCCTGAGGACCCAGGTTCAATTCCTCGGTGTCCATGTAAGCCAGATGCATAAGGTGGCACAAGCTAGTTACAGTTACTCAGACCAGAAAACACAGTCACCAGAAGTCTCCTTCTGGTGGATAAGAAACCTACTGAGGGCCAAAAACCAGTGTCCAGCAAACAAGTACAGCTGCCTACTTTCCATGCTAGAATGCTTTATAGGAAGTGGAGGGTCCTACATTCTAGAAAAAAAAAAAATGGCCAAAACACTCCACTCTCAGTGCAATGGCTCAGTTTCCTCACCCACCACCACAAAAAACAGTCTAAGAAAACCTAGTTTCATGGTTTGTGCCCTCAAATACCTGTAAACCTAGCACTCCAGAAGTGAATACTGAAGGATCATGAGTTTAATGCCAGCCTGGGTTATGCAACTAGGCCCTGACTGCCTCAAAACACACACACGTCCTCCCCACTCCTAAAAAAATCCTTCTTGTAGCCGGACATGGTGGCACACACCTTTAATCCCAGCACTTGGGAGGCAGAGGTAGGAGGATTGCCATGAGTTCAAAACCATCCTGAGACTTCATCATGAATTCCAAGTCAGTCTTGGCTAGAATAATACCCTACCTCAAAAAAAAAAAAAAAAAAATCAAGTCTCCCTCAAAGTAGATCCCAAATACTTGTAAACTCTTCCTCTCATAATCCTTTGCGATTTACTCTGCTTTTGTATGAAGCAACTAATCTACTTTTCATGCTATTCTAAGGTCATTTATATCATCAACTCATTCAAACACTGTAGAAACAGAGGCACAGAAAGTTACAAACATGAAGTCTTATGCTAATAAATGACAAAAAGGGAATTTGAACCCAACAGATCTGACTCCAGAGTGCATCCCTCTAACCACTATATACACTAACACCAGAGTCAGAGTCCAGGGCTAACAGTATCCCAGCTTCGGGCCTTCCATCTCATCTCATCTCTTTCCCTTCCAGAACTGCTTTTCCATGAAGTGTTCTCAATGCTAATTTGGAAATTACTTGTATGCTCAACTTTTTTTTTTCAAGTAGGGCCTAACTCTAACCCAGGCTGACCTGGAACTCACTCTGTATTCCAGGATGGCCTCACACTCACAAGCAATCCTCATACTCCTGCCTCCCGAGTGCTGGGAGTAAAGGTGTGTGCCACCACACCGGGTCTATGCTCAAGTTTACCTGGGCACTAGAATAAGCTTTTTCCCTAAGAAGACCTGTGTCTTGTCTATACTTGCTGAATAACTGAACACATAATAGAGTTAGGGGGTGTAGTGGTTTGAATATATGTCCCCCAATATATTCAGTGTTTTATTAGTTATAGTTTGCATCTATGTGGTAGTTTGAATATATGTCCCCCAATATATTCAGTATTTTATTAGTTATAGTTTGCATCTGCAATCACCTTGCTAGAGGCAATGCCACTGGGGGCTGGTCTTAAGGGGTGGTGATGGTTTGAGATTCCATTGTAAAGATATGCAAATGTGCCTAGCAGGAGTTCCTGAAGTGTGCTGGGCTTTTGGCTGTAGTTTTACTCTGTGTGCTGTGGTGGCTGGTTGGTTTCTCTCTCTCTCTGCTTGGCCCTGTGGAGAGCAGGCCGCTTCTCTTGCCATTATGGAACTTCCCCTGGATCTGTAAGCTTCAATAAATAATATCCCTTCCTCCATAACTGTGCCTGGTCTGGAAGTTCATCTCAGCGAACCTGAAGCTATCTGGAACAATCTACAATCACCTTACTAGAGGCAATGTCACTGGGGGCCAGTCTTAAGGTGTGGTGGTAGGTTTGAGATTCCATTGTAAAGATATGCAAAGTGTGCCTAGCAGGAGTTCCTGAAGTGTGCTGTGTGACTTTTTGACTGTAGTTTTGCTCTGTGTGCTCTGTGCCTGGCGGGCTTTTCTCTCTCTGCTTGGCTCTGTAAAGGCAAGCCAGCTTCTTCTGCCATTATAGAACTTCCCCTGGATCTGTAAGCTTCAATAAATAATATCCCTTCCTCCATAACTGTGCCTGGTCTGGAAGTTCATCTCAGCGAACCTGAAGCTGTCTGCTACAGGAGGAAAGAAAGACAAATCTCAGGGCCATATTAATGAGTCTTTCAGATCTTTCTGGTTGTGCCAGGTCACCACTTGACCTGTTGGCCTTTTAAGAACTAGGAGCTGGGGCTGGAGAGATTGCTTAATGGCTAAGGCACTTGCCTATGAATCCCAAGAACTCATGTTCAAATCTATAGGTCCCATGTACCCAGACGCAGTGACACAAAGTGCACAATGTCACATATGTGCACAAAGGAGCGGCACATGTGTCTGGAGTTCCTTTGCAGCAGTTGAAGGCCCTGATATGCCCATTCTCTCTCTCCCCCTTGCTCTGTGTGCGTGTGTATCTGCCTCATTTTCTTTCCCTCTCACAAATAAAAATAAAAAAGAACTAGGAGCTAGGCTGGGCAAGGGCAGCTGTTTGGTTTGCCAGGAGGCACTGTTTTCCAAACAAGACCAGCAGTTGTTCCAAGGACCTCCCTCAGTAGGAGCAGCTATACTGAGTAGCTCCTCCCTCTTCAGGGCACCTGAGGCTCAGGGCAGCAGCAGTTCAGGCAGTACTGGCAAGGCAAGATTAGGAGATACACTTTTAGCCAGGCGTGGTGGCGCATGCCTTTAATCCCAGCAGAGGTAGGAACATCTTCCTGAGTTCGAGGCCACCCTGAGACTATATAGTGAATTCCAGGTCAGCCTGGACCAGAGTGAGACCCTATCTCGAAAAAAAGCAGCAGCAGCAGCAGCAGCAGCAGCAGCAGCAGCAGCAACAACAACAAAAAAAGAGCTGTACTCTAAGGCTCTGCATGACTCTGAAAACATTTCTTTCACTTTCTGGGTATCAGTTTTCTACATCTGTAAAATGAGAGTGGGGCTGGACTGGTCCTTCTCACAGGCTTCGGGCTAGTTCCCAGTAAGCGTAATCCTGCTCTTACCTGCCACTCCTTGCAGGGACTTGCTCACCGCGTCCACGCAGCTCTGACAGGTCATCTGCACAGCAAACTCCAGCTACAAGGGTGTCAGGAAACAGTTGAAGAGGGCTAGGAACATATCTGTTTCATTACCTTCCCTATGATCACCCCAATGCCTGGACGCACACACAACCCGGCGCAGTGTGACCGCTTTTCAAATTCCTTCTTCATTATCTTGGTATCATTCCAGAACCTTGGTCTCATCCCCTAAAGTTTATGTCAGGGTCCTTGCTACCATAGCCCCGAAATTTCCCAGGTCCAGCCCCCACCGTCCTCCGTTTCCCAAGATAAAACCCAGAGGCTGAGTGCTGTGCGGGAAAGTTTCTGCACGAAGCCTTCCACACTCACCGTGCATACGGTCCCAGGTTCCCCGGAATCCGAAGCCATCCTGGGGAACCTTAGTCATACGCGCGTGGAGCGCAACAGCTAAGAACGCAGTGAGCAACCTAGCACTGCGTCTCGAGAGAACGGGGCGGAGCCTCTGGACCCACCTTCTTAGCCCCGCCTCCTGGCGCATGCGCACACACGACATCCCAGCCCGCTATCTTCTGGGCACGCAGGGAAACGCGGCTGCGCAGGCGTATTCGGACTTGCGACCTTGGTTGCCTCCGTAACCATTCGGCGTCCCCCTTTGCTAGATCGGTGGGCGGCGCTAAGATGGAGCCCGACAATCAACAAGAACCCGAGCAGCTCCAGCGCATTTATCACCGGTTGCTGAGTCCGCTGTCACTCTTCCCCCGCAGGGCGACGCCCCCAGCGCCTCGGAAGCGCGTCTTGCAGGAAGCCTCCACCCGGCTGCAGTCGGTGCCGCTGGCCAAGCTGAGGGTGGCACCGCTGTGCCGCCTGGTAGCCAAGCGGCTGGCTGGCTGCGGGCTGTCGGCGCGGGTTCCTCCCAAGGACCGGCGACGTCTCATCGAGGTCATCCTG
Source organism: Orientallactaga sibirica (assembly GCA_036365145.1). Lineage (NCBI taxonomy): Eukaryota > Metazoa > Chordata > Mammalia > Rodentia > Dipodidae > Orientallactaga > Orientallactaga sibirica. Next base: position 5,501,941 of record JAEOAD010000042.1, on the reverse strand, counting down.
GACGAGCTGAAGTGCAGCTGGAGGGATCCCCCTGCCGAACCGAGTCTGGACTACGGCAACAACCAGAAGCTGCGGAAGCGAATCGAGTCATACGTGCTGACCTGCAGCGAACAGCTCTTCGTGCGCTACCTGCACCTGCTGGTGACCCTGCCGTTCTCTAGAGGGGTCTTCACCGAAGAAGCCACTCTCAACCGGCTGGCGGTTCACCTTGCCCGGGACTGCACAGTCTTCCTCACCGCTCCCGATGTCTATCGTTACTTGCTGGCGGATTTTCAGGCCCTGCTGAGCTTAGAACAGATCCGTGGCCGAGTATGCAAGGCACGCCCAGTCTGTCCCACTGGGAATTTCAAACTCTGTCCCCTCCCCTGGCCTCACAGCATCGGCTTCGCCCAAGTGCCATGCTCCAGCCTAAACCTGAACTACCTCATCCAACTCAGCCGCCCACAAGAAATCTTCAGTGAGCCCGAACCGGATCCAGTGTCAGAACTGAAGTCCATTCCGGTGCTGAAGAGAAGAAAGCCTCTCCGCTGGCTGCCTTCCATAAAAAAGGACAAAGAAACAGCACTACCCAGCCGCTCTGGGACTCCCACAAGCGCGACTTCCTTCTTTCCTGTCTACACCCACCTCCAGCGGGGTCAGTCCATGCCCTGTCTGCGTGAGGGCTGGAAGCTGGCAGATGAGTTGGGCCTTCCTCCACTTTCCCCTCGTCCTCTGACCCCGCTGATCTTGACTAAACAGAGTAAAACAGAGCTGACTGGGGACATTGTGGCTGAGGACCTGAAGAACATAAAGAATATGAGGATGGAATGGACTCACTACTCACCACTGGGCTCAAACTTGCCTCCCCTCCTTGCGGTCCTGACCCGCCGCTTAGCTGCAGAGCAGCGCATGGAAAACTTGCAGAACATGTTGAAGAAACTGCAGGAGGAAGAAGATTCAGGGGAGTGGGACCTCCAGCCTCCCAAATCCTCTCCACTTCAACCACAGCCAGTGACTATTGCTTTCAAGCTAAGAAATCAAGTTGCCGTTCAGGTAGCTACTGTGAGACTCTCTGTCAGAAACTTTTTGGACTCTTTCCATGTTGAGGGGGCCGGAGTCCTATACAACCACCTGGCTGGTGAACTGGACTCCAGAGACATAGAAGAAATGGATATTGATTGTCATGTTAGCAACAGCACCAAGGAGGTCTACAAGGAGTTGATGAGCCGGGTCTCTACTGACCACTTACGTTTTGACCAAGGACCTCTGGTTGAGCCTGCAGCAGAAAAAGATCTGTCAACCATCCTGTCCTCAACTTTTCTGTATCAAGACAAGCAGGCTGAAGTCATCAACCCTAATCTAGCTGGATTATACTCCAGGATGACAAACACTCAACAGTTCTACCCTGAGAAGGTTTCTTCTCTCTCGTCACTCCAACAAAGTAAAGGCTGGGACAAACGGATAAACATAGCGTCATGGATGAACTGGTGGAAAAGCGGTGTGTCTGTGGAGGACTACATCACGTTCCTCTCCACTCAGGAGACAGATTTCCTCCATGCCATCTTCCAGATGTGTGAAGAGGAGGCTCCTGTTGAGGTCTCAGTCCCTGTCAGAGAGTCTGTAGAGATTCAGCACCCTCCTCCCTTGCAGGAAGATGAGGAGCCAGACTTTGTGCCAGGAGAGTGGGACTGGAGCTCTGGGTTAGAGCAGAAGCAAGGAGCTGGAAAAATCCACATTCCAAGCCTACAGAAGCGTCTGGAACAACTGTGGTCCATGCTGGAGGTCCCTGACAAGAGCCGGCTAGACATGGTTATCAAGTACAGTTCCAATGCCCGCCTGCAGCAGCTGCCAGCATTGGTCAGGGCCTGGGAAAGAGCCCTGAAGCCCATTCAGACGCGGGAGTTATGGTTAGGGAGACTGGAGTGGTTTGAGCGACATGCCTCTAACCCCAACCGCTTCTTTGAAAAGCCCAACTCTGTCCTGAATCATCTACTGGAAGAGAGTATGTTCCGCAGCTATCTCCATAAGAAGCTCAATCTAATAGAGTCTTCTCTGGTTTCCTTGCTGAAGAAGATTGAGTTAGTCTTTGGGGAGCCAGTGACCTTCAAAGGGCGGCGCTACCTGGACAAGATGAAACAGGATAAAGTGGAGATGCTCTATTGGCTCCAACAGCAGCGGCGGATTGGACAAATGATCGAGGCCCGAAAGACCCCTCAAAGGTTATCCCTGTTCAAAAAGAGTGACAGCAAGACTTTAATAGCTCCTGGGAATACTCCCATTGCCTTCTAAGCAGCTTAAGTGCCCTCAAATCCCTTCCTCACCCCCAAACACCAGGCAACTCATGTGGACCTCTTGATGGCTTCGGAGGAAATCAGCTATGTCTATCTGGGTGTGCATGGCTCAGTTACATTATATTTCTGACTACAAGGGACTTAAGTCTTGGAGAATTCTCCTAAAAGATCACTTACGTCAATAGTCATGCACAATACAACCAAAATCTCATACCAAAGCACTGAGATTGTCCCTTCGAGTATACCATAATGGAGAAGTCACAGAGACCAATAATTTAGCATTCCTGTCTCATTAAAATTGGCGGATTAGAGCCCCAAGTCATTCTTTTTTTCTTTTTAAAAATTTTATTTAGCCGGGCGTGGTGGCGCATGCCTTTAATCCCAGCACTCGGAAGGCAGAGGTAGGAGGATCGCTGTGAGTTCAAGGCCACCCTGAGGCTACATAGTGAATTCCAGGTCAGCCTGGACCAGAGTGAGACCCTACCTCGAAAAACCAAAAAAAAAAAATTATTTATTTAATACTTATTTATTTGAGAAACAGAGAGAGACTGAGAAAGATAATGGGCACACCAGGATTCCCAACTACTGCAAACAAACTCCAGATGCATGCACCACTTTGTGCATCTGACTTATGTGGGTCCTGGGGAATCAAACCTGGGTCCTTTGGCTTTGCCAGCAAGTGCCTTAACTGCTAAGCCATCTCTCCAGCCCCTATTTATTTATTTGAGGGAGAGAGAGGCAGAGAGAATGAGTATGTGTGCACCAGGACTTCATGCCACTGCAAATGAATCCCATATGCATGTGCCACTTAGTGCATCTGTCTTTACCTGGGTACTGGGGAATCAAGCTCAGGTCCTTAGGCTTTACAGGCCACTGCCTGTAAGCCACTAAGCCATCTCTCCAGACCCCAAGTTGTTCTTGATTGAGGCTCAATGACATAATAATTAACAGCAAGGGCTCTGGAGTTAATAGACTAGTAGATATACAAAGTGTTAGATACTTGGCGCCTGTATCAGTGAACAAAACAAAGCTCTCTTTGTCAAGTTTGCGTTGTACTGGGAGGAAACAGATAAACCGTAAACATAGTACATTAAGTAATAAAGTGTTAGGAGGTGACAAGTACTATAGGAAAAAAAGTAAGTGTAGGGCTGGAGAAATGGCTTAGTGGTTAAGGCACTTGCCTGCGAAGCCAAAGGATCTGGGTTTGACTCCTCTCTCTCAAATAAATAAAACAAAATAATAATAATAAAAAAATTAAAGCCAGGCATGGTGTCGTACACCTTTAATCCCAGCACTTGGGAGGCACAGATAGGAGGATCTCTGAGAGTTTGAGGCCACCCTGAGACTACATAGTGAATTCCAGGACAGCCTGAGCTACAGTGAGACTCTACCTCAAAAAATCAAAATAAATAAATAAGTAAATATAAAATAAAATAATGTAAGCATATGGTAAAGGGAACTAGAGGGTGAAGTATGTATTAAGACAGTCAATGTAGGCTTCACTAAGACAAAAATTTTAAAATATTATTTATTAGAGAGAGAGAAAGAAGGGTTGAACCAGGGTACAAATGAATTCCAGATACATGCACCACCTTAGGCTTCTCAGGCAAGGGCTTTAACCACTAAGCCATCTTTCCAGCCCAATTAAGACAAGATTTGAGCAATATCGAGAAGGAGGTATGGATGTCTGGGAGAACTTCCCTGACATCAATTGCAGACCTCCAAGTAAGAATGCTCAAAATATTCTAGGAAACTGGAGCCAGTAAAGTCAGAGGGGCCATGATAAAGTGCCAAAAGGTAAGTTAGATTCTATGAAGCCTTATAGAACATTGTAGGAACTATTTTCAGAGACAACCTAAGCACATATGCCCATACGCATATGTATTATCTATACAAGTATTTATAACTACACAAATTGAAGGTTGCTATACCCATTTTCCCCTTTGCACTTTTAAAATTTTTACTGATTAACCGGACGTGGTGGCACATGCCTTTAATCCCAGCACTTGGGAGGCAGAGGTAGGAGTATCACCGTGAGTTCAAGGCCACCCTGAGACTACATAGTAAATTCCAGGTCAGCCTGGGCCAGAGTGAGACCCTACCTCGAAAAACCAAAAAAAAAAATTTTTTTTTTACTTATTTATTTGCAAGCAGGGAGACAGAAAGAATGGGTGCACTAGGGCCTGTAGCTCCAGATGCATGCACTACTTTATGCGTCAGGCATCACATGCGTACTGGGGGATTGAACCTGGAACCTTAGGCTTTGCAGGTAAGCATTAAACCTCTGAGCCATCTCTCCAATCCCAAAGAAAGAAATGGGTGTGTCCAAATAACACCTTGTAGTTTGTTTCTTTATTTTGGTTTTTCAAAGTAGAGTTTCACTCTAGCCCAGATTGACCTGGAATTCACTATGTAGTCTCAGGCTGGCCTTGAACTCACTACCTCTGCCTCCTGAGTACTCAGATTAAATGCCTGTGCCACTGCTTTTATTGGTTGTTTGTTTAACATGACTTAAGTTGATTCAATATATATGTTAAATACATATAAATATATATCCATGGGGCATAGCGGTACACAGCTTTAATCCCAACACTCAGGAGGCTGAGGTAGTAGGATCACCTTGAGTTTGATCCAGCCTGGATCTATAGAGTGAATTCCAGGTCAGCTTGAGCTAGAGAGAGACCCTGCCTAGAAAACAAACAAACAAACAAAATACATTTCCAACATATATATAAACCTGCCTCTTCTTTTCTTTTCCTTTTTTTTTTTTTTTGAGTCAAGCCCCACAAACTGGCCTTTTTAAAAAAAATTTTATTTTATTTATTTTTGGAGAGAGACACAGAGAGAGACAGAGAAGGAGAGGGAGACAGATAGAGATGGGCGTGCCAGCAGTCTCTCAGTTGCTGTGAACGAAATCCAGATGTGTGTGCCCCCTTGTGGTCAAGTGCAGCATTGCGCCCTTGCATCACTGCATCTGGCTAAACCTGGGACCTGGAGATTGGAACCCTATTCTTAGGCTTAGCAGGCAGGTGCCTTAACCACTAAGCCATCTTTCCAGGCCCCTTTTTTTATTTTTATGCGAGAGAAAGAGAAAATTGGTGCACCAGGGTCTCCAGCCACTGCAGTCAAACTCCAGATGTGTGTCCCCTTGTGCACATGTGCAACATTGCACGCTTGTGTCACTGGGTCTGGCTTATGTGGGACCTGGAGAGTCAAACATGAGTCTTTAGGCTTCACAGGCAAGTGTCTTAACTGCTAAGCCATCTCTCCAGCCCTCATTTTAAAGGCTGGCCTGGAACAACCTACATAGCCCACTATTTTACTGTTCTGACATCTATATAGTATTCCTCTGTATGTTTTTGTTGTTGTTGTTGTTGTTGTTGTTTTTGGTTTTTCGAGGTAGGGTCTCACTCTGGTCCAGGCTGACCTGGAATTCACTATATAGTCTCAGGGTGGCCTTGAACTCATGGTGATCCTCCTACCTCTGCCTCCCGAGTGCTGGGATTAAAGGCGTGCGCCACCATGCCCGGCTTTGTTGTTTTGTTTTTATTTTTCAAGGTAGGGTCCCACTCTAGCTCAGGCTGACCTGGAATTCACTATGTAATCTCAGGATGGCCTCGAACTCACGGTGATCCTCCTACCTTTGCCTCCCGAGTGCTGGGATTAAAGGCATGCGCCACCACACCCGGCTTCCTCTGTATGTTTTTAAGGTTTTGTTTGTCTGTTTGTTTTTGTTTTTGTTTTTCTGTTTTTTCAAGGTAGGGTCTCCCTCTAGCTCAGGCTGACCTGGAATTCACTATGTAGTCTCAGGGTGGCCTGGAGCTCATAATGATCCTCCTATCTAGGTGTGTAATTTTATTTAGCTAGTCCCCTATTATGAAACCAAGGCTCACAGAATTGGCACCAGAGACTAAGTGGAGAATGGGTTTATTTTCACACTAGTGTGGGCCCAGGGGAATTCTTCCAAAGCCTTGTTCCTGATTTTTAGTGGTTCAGAGCTTATATACCTTATCTTGGACTAGTCTTATTTAGTATTTTATTTATATTTTCTTAGATAGAGAGAGAGAATGGGTACTACAGGTCCTTTAGCCACTACAACCTGCTAATGTATGTGCCACCATGTGTATCTGGCTTACATGGGTACTGGGAATTGAGCCTGGGTACTTAGGCTTCACAGGCAAGCACCTTAACTGCTAAACCATTTCTCCAGCTTGGACTAGTCTCATTATTGTTAAGTCTCAGAGCTCAAAGCCCTGGCCTAGTGCCAGAGACCTTGAGTATGAAATAGACAAGCTTTACAGAAAACATTTTTTTTCCTTTTTTAAAAGCTTTTTATTTTTTATTATTTTTTGAGAGAGAGAGAGAGAGAGAGAGGAAGACAGAGATGGGCGCGCCAGCAGTGTCTCAGCTGCTGCGAACGAGATCCAGATGTGTGCGCCCCATTGTGGGCAAGTGTGGCATTGCACCCTTGCGTCACTTTGCATCTGGCTAAACGTGGGACCTGGAGATTGGAACCGCTGGAGATTGGAACCAGTGTTCTTAGGCTTAGGAGGCAGGCGCCTTAACCGCTAAGCCATCTCTCCAGCCCCAGAAAACATTTTTTAAAAAAAGGTTATATAGCAGAGAGATCCTTGCAGCTGCATTATGGAGATAAGAAGAAACACAAAGCCAGACATGGTGGCGCATGCCTCTAATCCCAGCACTCAGGAGGCAGAGGTAGGAGGATCGCCATGAATTCGAGGCCACCCTGAGACTACAGAGTGAATTCAGGTCAGCCTGGGCTAGGCTAGAGTGAGACCGTATACCTTGAAAAACAAAACAAAACAAAACAAAAACAACAAAAAAAAAAAAACCAAGATGAAGCCGGGCGTGGTGGCGCACGCCTTTAATCCCAGCACTTGGGAGGCAGAGGTAGGAGGATCACCGAGAGTTCGAGGCCACCCTGAGACTACATAGTTAATTCCAGGTCAGCCTGGACCAGAGTGAGACCCTACCTTGCAAAACCAAAAAAAAAAAAAAAAAAAAAAAGATGATTTTTCAGTATAGGTCAGAATTTGCAATACAAACCATGGCCTTGAAACAATATTACAAAAAGTATAGTGTCAGGCTGGAGAGATAGCTTAACGATTAAGGCACTTGCCTGCAAAGCCTAAGGACCCAGGTTCAATTCTCCAGGTCCCATGTAAGCCAGATGCACATGGTGGTGCATGAATCTGGAGTTCATTTTCAGTGGCTAGAGGCCACTCTCTCACTCTGTCTCTCTTTCTGACTCTAATAAATAAATAATTTTTTAAAAACCTACAGTGTCCGCACAAAAGATTATGTAATACAGAACACAGGCAATATATAACTTTGGAGCAGGAGCTTCTAAATTCCCTTACCCAATTTCCATCTCACTGACAGCTATATAGTATTTCTCTGTATATATTTAATTTTTTTTTTTTTTTTTTTGGTTTTTTGAGGTAGAGCCTCACTCTAGACCAGGCTGACCTGGAATTCACTATGTGGTCTCAGGGTGGCCTTGATCCTCCTACCTCTGCCTCCTGAGTGCTGGGATTAAAGGCTTGTGCCACCAAAACCGGCTGTATGTATTTAATTTTGCTGTTGAAGAGTTTCAACCAAAAAGAAAGCTTTATTTGGCCTGGGGAGATGATTCAGTGGTTAAAGACACTTCCTTGCCAAAATAGAATGCTTTACCAGATGCACAGAGTGGTGCATGCGTCTGGAGTTTGTTTGCGGTGGCTAAAGGCCTGGGCATGCCCATTTTCTCTCTCTTCCTCTCAAATAAATAAAAAAAATTTTTTTAAATAATGCTTAGCCAGGCATGGTAGCACACACCCTTAATCCCAGCACTTGGGAGGCAGAGGTAGAAGGATCACATGAGTTTGAGGCCACCCTGAGACTACATAGTGAATTCCAGGTCAGCCTGGGCTAGAGCAAGACCCTACCTCAAAAAACAAACAAATAAACAAAAATAATGCTTTATAGTTCCTTGTGCATTTATATATTATGTGCAACTCTTTAACTTAAATTCCTGGAAGTGAGCCAAGCGTGGTGGCACATACCCTTAATTCTAACACTCTGAGGCAGAGGTAGGTGGATTGCAGAGACTTTGAGGCCACCCTGAGACTAAATAGTGAATTCCAAGTCAGCCTGGGTTAGACAGCAAGACCCTACCTCGAAAAATAGAACAAAAACAAAACAAAACAAATTTAAAAATTCCTGGAAGTGAATTTTTTTTGTTTTGTTTTGTTTTTCGAGGTAGGGTCACTCTCTAGCTCAGGCTCACCTGGAATTCATTATATAGTCTCAGGGTGTCCTTGAACTCATGGCAATCCTACCTCTGCCTCCCAAGTGCAGAGATTACAGGCATACACTACCATGCCCAGCTCTGGAAGTGAAGTTTAAACAGTATAATTCTTTTTTTTTTTTTTTTCCCAAGATAGGTTCTCACTCTAGCCCAGGCTGATCTGGAATTCACTATGTAGTCTCAGGCTGGCCTCAAACTCATGGCAGTCCTTCTATCTCTGCCTCCCAAGTGCTGGAATTAAAGGTGTGCACCACCATGCCTGGTTCTGAACAGTGTAATATTTAAATTTTATTTATTATTATTTTTGTTGTTGTTGTTTTTTCATTTTGTTGTTGTTGTTTTTGTTTATTGAGGTAGGGTTTCACTTTAGCCCAGGCTGACCTGGAATTCACTCTGTAGTCTCAGGGTGTACTGCCCAGTTCTCGGCATCCCCAGTGACCATCGAGGATGACCAAACATGTATGCAAAAGCAGAGAGCTTTATTTTGTGCTTAAGCTCTGGCTCCAACCTCACCAACACAGTTGATCCATGTCAGAGAAGCAGGAGAGCAGGCTTTTTATTGCAGTTTCTTACAAGCTTAGGGGGTTTCCAGGTGGGCATACCTTTGATTGGTTAACATTTACATCAGTCTAAGACATTTGTTTGTTATTGGTGGACCTTATTGTGACAGTCAGCCCCTAACCACAAGAACGCTAACCCAAGCTTAGGGGGGTTCCAAGTTGGGGGGGGGTCTCTAAGTTAGGGTATTTCTGAGTTATCTCTGATTGGTCCTGTCCAGGTGCTGCTAGCTTGTGGTTTTTCCAGTAACTGCTTGTTCTGCCCTAGATCTTGACATCGAGGCCTTCAGGGTGGTTGAGGCCTGTCATGGTGTCACTCTGGTTTGTGTTTTAGCTTTTTGGGTCATTCATTCCCCCCTCTGTATGTACCTAAGGGGAGCCAATCTTGGCTCCTCTATATCATTGGGTCCGTCAATAGCAACAGTGTGGTATTGAGCCCTGAGAACCATCAGTTGGACTGAGTTGATGTGATCTCTGACAAAGCTAACAAGTTTACTGAGTATACAAGGTCCTAGGGTGATTATAGTCAAGAAAAGAGCTAAGGGTCCTATCATGGAAGATACTAAGGTAGTAAGCCAAGGAGTTGAACAGGGACTCAAACCATCCCTGTGAGGCTTCATGTTCTTGCTTTCTTTTTGCTAGGCCCTCTCAAACCTTTGCCATGGAATCTTTACACCCGAATGATCAATATAGAAACAACATTCTTCACCTAAAGCTGCACAGAGACCACCTTGTTGAAGAAAAAGTCAATCTAGACCTCTTCTATTTTGTAATACGACCTCAGCCAGAGAGTGATTCCTGAAGCTGAGAAATTGAGGTTTCTATTTTTTTCTATGTCTGCGTCAATAGCTGTCCACAGGCTGGAGTAGTATTGTTTTTGAGTAACTAGGGCTGCCATACCAGTGCCCACCCCAGCTAGTCTGGCCCCCAATATAAGGCTTAAGGTGAGAGCCGTGATGGCCTCTCGTTTATTTTTTTGGACCTGCGGCTGTTCTAGGCGGGCAAATAACTCATCTTCTGTATGATAAAGGAGCTTGGGCATCAGTCTAACTAACACACAAAAACCTTGTGATTGGTTGAGGACCTCTAGATGGATACAGGGAGTTAACCCTGTAGAACATGCCCACCACATGTGGGGGGTGGGGGGGAAGCAGGTAGGTGGAAGGGTGATCAGGCTCTGGGATTAAAACAGTGATATTGCAGAGATGTGTCTGGTGGGGGGGGCACTGTTCCTATGCATAGTCCCTGTCCAGTAACTGATGTTAAAGTTAACTTGGCTTTTTGTTGCCATCTACAAGTAGAAGTATCAGTAGCACTTGTATAGTCACCATGTCCTGCAATTCCTTCATAATATGGAGGCTGAGTGTCACAGCAAAGCCAACAAGCAGTAGTGATCTCGGGTACAGAAGCATTTAAAAAATCAAAAGAAGCTGGGCGTGGTGGTGCACACCTTTAATCCCAGCACTCAGGAGGCAGAGGTAGGAGGATCGCCGTGAGTTTGAGGCCACCCTGAGACTACATAGTTAATTCCAGGTCAGCCTGGGCCAGAGTGAGACCCTACCTTGAAAATCCAAAAAATAATAAATAAATAAATAAATAAATAAATAAATAAATAAATAAATATCAAAAGAGCACTCTAAGAGGTCAAGAAGGGGTTGACTTCTGAGGGGTGGTTAGGGATAGGGACGGGGGGAATAAGGGGAGCAGGGGGAGGGTCAGTGGAGGGGGGTGTAGGGATAAGCGGGGGAGAAGTAGGTAGCGGTAAAGGCGGGGCCAGGGCCTAGGGAGAAGCTTTTAAGTTGTGAAACCCATAAGCGTATTCCTAGGAATCCCCCAGTGTCGCTAGTGCCCCAGCCTGTTTCATAAAGTTTTATTTCCCAAGTTAATCATTGTTGCCATCTCTGATCCTGTTTGCCACGATCAGTGAAAGAAAGTCTAATCGGGTTACAGTGTCCATTTCCGTGTCTCTCTGAGAGCCCTTCCAGAGGCCCCGACTGTACTTTTAAGCAAGGGGGCGTGGAGTCCCTGGCTATAGAAATGAAATCATCTTCCTTTGGTGCCTTCCACCATATGTGTCCTGTGGAAACACAGTCCCATGACTTACAACAATAGCTTTCAGTTCCCCCACAACCTCTATGGTGTTTTTTGTCAGTAATATATCCTGGGCACACATAAAAATGATGTTTTTGGAGAAATCTGTCTGTGAAAGTCACTTCAATGAAGGCTCCCAGTTCAAAATATAAATCTGGGAACCAAGTCCAAAGTGGATACATGCCAGTGGTAGAGTTTAAAGTCTCTAAGGTTGCCACATTGTATATCTCCCATGTAAGATTTAAAGGAACATGTGGATTACGGTTAGGGAAAGTACATACAGTTTGTAACATGAAAACTATTAGGAGGGCTGGAGCTTGAGCTTGAGGGGTGACTCTGGGTCCCGCTGGACTTTCCATTCTGATTGGTAGTCCTCAGGTTCAGCTAGTGGGTCTGCTGGACAGATGTGAGTGTGATGAATCCAAGTGGTGATCCCGTCTACCTTGACGGCGGTGGGGGTCGTCAGGATGATGATGTAGGGTCCCTTCCAGCAAGGTCCGAGGTCTCCCGGTGGTGACAACAGACAAAGACCCAATCCCCCAGCTGGTATCTATGTGTCGGTGGGGGTGGTCCAGTTTCATATATGGCCTTTAGACAAGGCCACACTTCTTTTTGAGTTCTGATTAAGGATTGAAAAGACTCATGTAAATTTTGATTATTAAATTCATCAATTAGTTCTTGTTTTAAATCAGGCAAAATGGGAGGTGGTCTCCCAAACATAATCTCATAGGGAGTTAACCCTATCATATAAGGAGTGTTTCTTACCATATAAAGGGCGAAGGGGAGGAGAGCTACCCAGTCCCCACCGGTCTCTATGGTTAATTTAGTAAGGGTCTCTTTTAGAGTTCTGTTTATCCTCTGTACTTGCCCTGAACTTTGGGATCTGTAGGCACAATGTAATTTCCAATTTGCCCCCAATATTTTAATTACCTATTGTGTTACCTGAGAAATGAAAGCTGGTCCATTATCTGAACTTAAAAGAGCGGGTATTCCATACTTGGGCAGAATATCTTCCAAAATCTTTTTTGTTACCACCTGTGCTGTTTCATGTTTGGTAGGAAAAGCTTCTGTCCAACCTGAAAAAGTATCTACAAAAACTAAGAGATATTTATAGCCACATTTACCAGGCTTTACCTCTGTAAAATCTAGTTTCTAATGTGCTCCTGGTTTGGAGCCTCTCAGACAGGTTCCAAGTCCTTTAGAATGTTGATTGTCCGCATTCGTCACCTTGCAACTTAAACGTTTGTTAGCCATTTGTTCAACCTTGGATCTTAGATTAAGTATTTTAAGATGACTGTGTCTTATCAGTTCCTCAGTCCTTTTGGTCCCCAAATAGGTGGACTGGTGCAGGTGTTGCAGGAGCTGCTTAGTAAGGTGAGAGGGAAGGATTAGTTTATAATCTCTGGCTCTGACCCAGCCATTGTCCATTTTTTGAGTCATTGTCATTTTGTTGATGAGTTTAAAGTACTCAGTGGAGTATCCTGGAGTATCTGGTAACACAGGTGGGCCTGGGTCTGGGACTACAGTCATTACCAGTTCTGCCTCTAAGGCAACTTGTTTGGCTGTGTTATCAGCTCTCTGATTTCCTTTGACCACTGGAGTATCAGCTTTTTGATGACCGGGACAGTGCATAATAGCCAGCATTTGGGGCCACCATCAGGCCGCCAGTAAGCTAAAATCTGTTCTTTGTTTTTAATAGCCTTTCCTTCAGCTGTTAGGAGGCCTCTTTCTTGGTAAATGGCCCCATGCATGTGAGCAGTAGCAAAGGCATAGCAGCTATCAGTGTACACATTTAGCCTTTTGCCTTTGCCTAATTGTAGAGCTTTAGTTAAGGCAATGAGCTCTGCCCATTGTGCAGAAGTTCCTTTTGGAATGTCTGCCACCCAGACAGTCTCTGTTTCCATTACTACAGCCACCCTCACATACCTTTGTCCATCTTTTATGAAGCTGCTGCCGTCTGTGTACCAGGTGACCTTTGTGTCCGGTAGAGGACCTCACTCTGATGTTGTAGACTCGGCTCAGGATGTCAGCACAGTTATGGAGTGGTTCCTCCAAGTCAGGATCGGGTAAAAAGGTAGCGGGGTTTAGGGCTGCACTCAGAAAGAACTGTATCTGGGGCAGGTTTAGAAGTAAGCTTTGATAATGAGTTATGCGAGCATTGCTGATCCATCGGTCAGGAGGTTGTTTGAGGACCCCCTCTATGGCATGGGGGGTAACCACCTGAAGTTCTTGTCCTAATGTTAGTTTGTTTACATCTTTTTATTGATTGAGCTGTTGCTGTTATTATTCTGAGACATGGTGGCCATCTGGCTGCTACGGGATCTAATTTTTTTGATAAGTAGGCAACTGGCCGGTTCCATGGTCCCAAGGTTTGAGTCAAAACTCCTTTGGCTATTCCCTTTTTCTCATCCACATAGAGGCGGAAGGGCTTGATAATGTCAGGTAGTGCCAGCACAGGGGCAGTCAGTAGCACTTGTTTTATTTCATTGAATGCCTGATCTTGGGTTTGGGACCATTGGAAGGGACTTCCTTCCTTGGCCAGTTCATATAGAGGCTTAGCTTTTTCAGCAAATCCAGGGATCCACAGACGACAAAACCCAGTGGATCCCAAGAACTCGTGTACCGCTCTGCAAGTGGAGGGAGTTGGTATACTTAATACAGTTTCTTTTCTAGCCTGGGACAGCCATCTCTGTCTGTCTTTTAGAATATATCCTAGGTATGTTACCTCCTTTAAACAGATTTGGGCCTTTTTGGCAGAAGCACAGTACCCCATGTTTCCCAAAGTTATTAACAAGTCCTCTGTACCTGCTCAACAGGCCTGTGCCATGTCTGCAGCTATGAGTATATCATCAACATACAGCTGACAGTACTCACCCAGATCTTCATGGAGAGCCTCATCAAACAGGGTGGGTGAGTTTTTGAATCCTTGGGGTAACCACGTCCAAGTCAATTGTCCATTAAATCCTTGTTCTGGGTCATGCCATTTGAAGGCAAATAGTAGCTGGCTTTGTTTTGCCAGTGGCAGGCTAAAGAAAGCATCCTTTAAATCCAAAACCATGTACCAGATGCTGGATGGGGACAAAGAACTCAAAAGAGTGTATGGGTTTGGCACTGTTGGGTGAATGTCCATCACCCGTTTGTTTACCTCTCTTAGGTCCTGGACTGGTCGATAATCTCTGGTATGTGTTTTTTTTTTTTTTTTTTTTTTGGCAGGAGTGGAGTATTCCATGGGGAATGGCAGGGGACGAGTGCCCCAATGTCCCTGAGTCACCTAACATGGGGAGTTATTCCCATGTGGGCCTCCCGTGACATAGGATACTGTCTCACTCTGACGGGGGTTGCCCCAGGTTTTAGTTCTACCCAAATGGGTGGGCGATGCGAGGCCAGTCCCATTCCCCCAGTCTCTGTCCAGGCCCAGGGAAACCTTTGTAACCATTCAGTAGTGTCCATTAAGCAACTTGGTTGTTGATGGAGCCTGTATTCATCTTCTAATTGTATAGTTAATACCTGTATTGGGTGCCCACTTTTATCTGTGAGGTGGGGTCCATCTGGGTCAAAAGAAATGTGAGCTCCGCCGGGCGTGGTGGCGCACGCCTTTAATCCCAGCACTCGGGAGGCAGAGGTAGGAGGATCGCCGAGAGTTTGAGGCCACCCTGAGACTACATAGTTAATTCCAGGTCAGCCTGGACCAGAGTGAGACCCTACCTCGAAAAACCAAAAAATAAATAAATAAATAAATAAAAATAAAAAGATCTTCAAACAGAAGAACTGATTTAAAAAAAAAAAAAAAAAAAAAAAAAAAAATGTGAGCTCCCATCTTCGTAAGTCAGTCTCTCCCCAACAGTGGGTAGGGGCACTCAGGTATGACCATGAAGGAGTGGGATACTTGGCCTGTGCCAAGGTCCACTGTTCTTTGGGTAATCCATGAGTATTGGTTCGTACCTGTGCCCCCCCTGTACCTAGGACTTTTTGTTTGATAGTTTTCCTTGAGAATCAGTTAACACTGAATGTTGTGTCCCAGTATCCACCAGAAAATTAATTGGTGTCCCCTCCACTCTTAAAGTTACCCTGGGCTCGGGGAGGGGGTCTGAACCCCATCCCCTCTAATCTGGTAAAGCTCCAAGACTTTCATTCGTTCTGCCTTTTTGTCCTTATTTGTGAGGGTTCTTTTAGGTCCTGGGCAGCTAGGGCAATCCTTGATCCAGTGCCCCATTTCCTTGCAGTAAGCACATTGGTTGCATTGGAGCCTGGGTCTATCTTGTGGGGGTCCCTCCTTACCTTTTTCTCCAATGAGTTTCTTGTATTGCTTGTGTCGTGCCTCTGGAGATTTCTCAGCGGTAGCCAAAAGAATCTTGGCCAGGGTGGGAGTATTTTTCTCATTGGCTGAAGCAATCTTGGCCAGGGTGCGAGTATTTTCTTCAAAGGCTTGAGTCTGACATTCCTCAGGACTCTCTCTGTTGTTATATACCCGCTCTGCCACAGCCACCAATTCCTGTAGACTTCTTCCCTGTAGTCTATCTAGCTTTTGAATCTTTTTCTTAATGTCTGGGGCTGCCTGATTAACAAAACTAAGAATGACCACTGACTTATTCTCTGGGAGTTCTGGATCCATAGGAGTATATGTACAATATGCCTCCATAAGCCTTTCTAGGAAGGCAGCAGGAGATTCTTTTCCCTGCTGAACACTACCAACCTTAGCCAAATTTGTAGGTCACCTGGCGGCGGCCCTGAGACCCCCTATTAGAATCCAGCAATAGACCTGGAGTCTCTCCTTACCTTCTGCCATGTTGAAATCCCAGTTAGGCCTGGTCAATGGAAAGAAAGCATTGATAATGGCCTGATTAGTTGTAGGATTGCCATCTAAGCCTGGAACCAATTTCAGGGCTTCCAGTAGGATTCCGTCCCTTTCCTCTGTAGTGAAGAGAATCTGTAAGAGTTGTTGACAATCATCCTAAGTTGGAAGATGGGTAAAAATGACAGAATCTAAAAGGTCAATTAATCCCTATGGCTTCTCAGAGAACTTAGAGGTTTGCATTTTCCAGTTGTATAGGTCACTAGTGACAAATGGCCAATAGAGAAGAGGTTGATGACCTGTCTTATCTGGGGGCCCCAGTGGCCTCAGTGGGAGGCCTGTGACCTTGGGTTCCAAAGTTGGTCCCCGGGGAGCCCTACTATGAGTGTGTGGGGGGCTTACAACAGGGGGAGGCTGTGATGTCTCAGGGTGAGGCTGGATTTGTGCTGGCCTTGTGGGCTGTGGTGAGTCCAGAAAAGGGGGAGGATAAGGAGGAGGCATGAGGAATTCTTCCTGTTGGGAATCCTATAGGACAGGGTATGGAGGGGCAGTAGGTGGGGAAGAAGAAAGAGAGAGTTTATCCTTATCCTTGGTGGGCAAAATAGTAGACGCTCTTCCCTGTGGAGGCAAATAATGTTGCAGCCAGGTTGGAGGGTGTTCAATCAGATCATGACAAACTAGAATATAGGGTATTTTGTCAGGGTGTCCCTTCTCCTCCTGGAAGATGATGTTCTGGACTCACCGTACGATGGGCAGGTTGAATGCCTTCCGGTGACCAGCCCACATTAAAGGTGGGCCATTCACTCCTGCAAAAGATAATTAGCTTGCCTTTTTTGACTTCTACACTTAAATTGGAGGCTCTTTCTTTTTTTTTTTCTTTTTTTTTTTTTTTTTTTTTTTTTTTTTTTTTTTGGTTTTTCGAGGTAGGGTCTCACTCTGGTCCAGGCTGACCTGGAATTAGCTATGTAGTCTCAGGGTGGCCTCGAACTCATGGCAATCCTCCTACCTCTGCCTCCTGAGTGCTGGGACTAAAGGTGTGCACCACCACACCTGGCTAGGAGGCTCTTTCTTTTACATCTTTAAAATGGTCTGTCAAGAGGGAAAGGGGAGTATAGGCTGAGTCTGTCCCATAATCAGTCCAGTCACACAAATAACAAGTCCAACAAAGTACAGAAAGAGTAGACAATAGACAAGCTCAGCTGGCCAACGAATACAAAATCGAAAGTGGGACAGCGGCGTCTCGTCGCTCCATGGTAGCGACCTGTGCTGTCCTCCAAATACTAGGAGGGGAAAGGATTTCCCCTTAGGTGGGCCAGAGGTACTCTGGTCCCCCCTTTCAAGCAAGGTAGGCTCCAGGGTGCATCCACCCGGCTACAAACCAAGTTTAAAATACTAGAGAACGAAGTTCAAAATACTAGAGAGAAATGAGAGACTAGGATACAAAGGAGAATAACAATTAAACACTCACCAGCTGGCCGTCCAAGCTCCACATGTTGGTGGCCCCCAGGGGTCTCTGGGGGGATCCCTGACGAGCCCCCAAATGTACTGCCCAGTTCTCAGCACCCCCCAGTGACCACCAAGAATGCAAAAGCAGAGAGCTTTATTTCGTGCTTAAGCTCGGGCTCCGACCTCAACAACACAGTGGATCTGTGTCAGAGCCATGAAAAGCAGGAGAGCAGGCTTTTTATTGTGGTTTCTTGCAAGCTTAGGGGGTTTCCAGGTGGGCATACATTTGATTGGTTAACATTTACATCAGTCTAAGACATTTGTTTCTTATTGGTGGGCCTTATTGGTGGGCCCCTAACCACAAGAATGCTAACCCAAGCTTAGGGGGTTTCCAAGTTAGGGGGGGGTCTCTAAGTTAGGGGGTTTCTAAGTTATCTCTGATTGGTCCTGTCCAGGTGCTGCTAGCTTGTGGTTTTTCCAGTAACTGCTTGTTCTGCCCTAGATCTTGACATTGAGGCCTTCAGGGTGGCTGATGCCTGTCATAGTGTCACTCTGGTTTGTATTTTAGCTTTTGGGGTCCTTCAAGGGCAGCCTCAAACTCACAGCAATCCAACCTACCTCTGCCTCCCAAGTGCTAGGATTAAAGGTGCCACCACATCCGGCTATGTTTGTTGTGTTTTTGAGGTAGGTAGGGTCTTACTCTAGCCTGGGCTGACCTGGAATTAACTATGTAGTCTTTGGGTGGCCTTGAACTCATGGACAAGTGTACATGGGCATGTACATTTACACATATAACATGCATACATGAGTGCCTGCATGCACACACATACCCAAAGAGGGGACGGTATTTCATTAACAAGCTTCCTGCCCATTGTAGCATCTAAACATTATTCTAAGTAGCCTCTGTTTGTGCTGTAGGTTGTCACCTAACCATAACCTGCCACTTTGCAGATTTGCTCAGCTGGTATTTTTTTGTTGTTTGTTTGTTGTTTTTGAGGTAAGGTCTTGATCTAGCCCAGGCTGACCTGGAATTAGACTCGGGCTGGCCTACTCATAGTAATTCTTCTACCTCTGCCTCCCAAGTGCTAGGATTAAAGGCATGTACCACCACGCCTGACTGCTCAGCTGTTTTTATTGGCAGACCAGAAGTTGGTGCTAATTAGTCCAAACATGGATGGATCTGCCCTTGGGCAATCACTGAGCCAGGCAGTGTAAGCGAGCTGCGTAACTATGATCAAATGTGCTTAAACTTTTAGTCTTAGCAGCCAATGAAGAACACAAATGCAGTGAGCCTTTCCAGACTTTGTATAGCTTTTTTTTTTAATTTTTATTTTTTTTATTTTTTAGAGAGAGGAAAGAGGCAGATAGAAAGAGAGAGAGAAAGAGAATGGATGCACCAGGGCCATCAGACACTGCAAATGAACTCCAGACACATGTGCTACCTTGTGTATCTGTATTACGTGGGTCCTGAGGAATTGAACCTGGATCCTTAGGCTTTGCAGGCAAGAGCCTTAACCGCTAAGACATTACTGCAGCCTGTATAACTTCTTTTTTAAAAAAATATATTTATGGGCTGGAGAGATGGCTTAGCGGTTAAGGCCCCTGCCCGCTAAGCCTAAGAACGCTGGTTCCAATCTCCAGCAGTTCCAATCTCCAGGTCCCACGTTTAGCCAGATGCAAAGTGACACAAGGGCGCAATGCCGCACTTGCCCACAAGGGGGCACACACATCTGGATTTCGTTCACAGCAGCTGAGAGACTGCTGGCGCGCCCATCTCTATCTGTCTCCCTCTCCCTCTCTGTCTGTCTGTCTCTCTCTCTCTGTGTCTCTCTCCAAAAATAAATTTAAAAAAATTTTTTAAAAATGTATTTTATCTATGGCCTGGAGAGATGGCATAGCGGTTAAGGCATTTGCCCACAAAGCCTAAGGACCCAGGTTTGATTCTCCAGGTCTCATGTAAGCCAGATGCACATGGTGGCGCATGCTTCTGGAGTTTGTTTGCAGTAACTAGAGGCCCTGGTGTGCCCATTCTCACTCTCACTCTCTCTCTCCCTCTCTCTGTCTCCAATAAATTAATTAATTAATTAAAAATATTTTTATTTAATTCCAAGGAGAGGGACAAAGAAAAAGAGAGAGAGAGAACAGACATGCCAGGACTTCTAGCCTCTGCAAATGAACTCTGGATGAGTGCACCACTTTCTGCATCTGGCTTTACGTGGGTACTGGGGAATCGAGCCCAGATTGTTAGGCTTTGCAAGCAAGCGTCTTAACCACTGAGTCATCTCTGCAGCCTGGGCTATATGAGACCCTGTCTCAAAACACCAAAAACAAATGATCAGAACTGAGAGCAGTGACTCTGTTCTTTTTATTCCCCAAATGTAGAGTGCTTCCCAGAGACTTCATGATGTAGAAGCAGATATAAAAACTACTTCATTCAGAAACAATGTGAGAATTGCTGTCTTCTATTAAGCCAGACACTAAAGAGATTTGACAAAATGTAAAACAGGCTGGGGAGGTAGCTGAGAGGTTAAAAACTGCTTGTCAAGCAATGCTTGTCAGCCCAGGCTGGATTCCCCAGATGCACAAGGTGGCTCATGTGTCTGGAGTTGGTTTATGGTGGCAAGAAGCCCTGGTGCATCCATTATTTTTCTCTTTCTCCCTCTCCCTCTCCTTTGTTTGTAAATAAATTTACAAACAAAACAAAAAATATAAAACAGACATACTTCTCTTATAATTTGTTTTGTTTAAGAAAATATAAGGGCCGGGTGTGGTGGCGCACGCCTTTAATCCCAGCACTTGGGAGGCAGAGGTAGGAGGATTGCTGAGAGTTCAAGGGCACCCTGAGATACATAGTGAATTCCAGGTCAGCCTGGACCAGAGTGAGACCCTACCTCGCAAAATCAAAAAAAAAAAAAAAAGAAAGAAAAGAAAAAAGAAAGAAAGAAAGAAAGAAAAGAAAAGAAAATATAAGGGCCAGGCATGGTGGCACACGTCTTTAATCCCAGCACTCGGGAGGCAGAGGTAGGAGGATCGCCAGGAATTTGAGGCCATCCTGAGACTACATAGTTAATTCCAGGTCAGCCTGGACCAGAGTGAGACCCTACCTTGCAAAAAACCAACCCCCCCCAAAAAAAAGAAAAAAAGAAAATATAAGGGGCAGGAAGGATGGCTTAGCCGTTAAGGTGTTTGCCTGCAAAGTCAAAGGACCCAAGTTCAATTCCCCAGGACCCATGTTAGCCCGATGCACAAGGGGGCGCATGTGTCTAGGGTTCGTTTGCAGTGGTTGGAGGCACTGGTGTGCCCATTCTCTCTCTCTCTCTCTCTCCCTCTTTCTCTGTCAAATAAATAAATAAATACAAATAAAATATTAAAAAAGAAAGAAAACTGTCACCTGGTCTGGTGGCACATGCTTTTTTTTATTTTTTATTTTTTGGCATATGCTTTTAATCCCAGCAGTGGGGAGGCTGAAGTAGGAAGATTGCCATGAGTTCAAGTTCAGCTTGAAGCTACAGAGTGAATTGCAGGGTCAGCCTTGGCTAGAGAGAGAACCCAAACTTCTAATTTTCCTACCTCCACTCCCAACCAGTTTATCCGTTGACACTAACCTTTCTCTGACTCCACTTCCCAGACCCAGGGGACGGAAGTCACCAAGTGAACAGGTAAAGACCTTCAACTTCTTCCTAGGCTATCTCTGGAAGGAGCAGGATCCAGCCTCATAGCGCCACCTCGTGTCTTCTAGGAGTCATAACAGTGGACTTGCAGACACAGGACGGAGAAAGGTCCAAATAAATGAAAAGCTATGGATTATTGACCTTTTAGAAACGGGAGAGAGAGGAGGATCCTCAAAGACAGAGCAGCCAGGAAATGAAGAATTATTTAAGAAAAGTAAGACGTCTTATTGTATCTGTGCCATAAAGGAGTCAAAATAATAATGCTGACAGCTTCCATTTAATGAGCACACAGGGGTTGGACACATATCTACATGAATTCATGTAATCTACACACATCCTTACAGGAAAATGAGGCTGAGAGAGGTGAGATGAAATGTCCCAGGCGACAATGGATGGTAGTAGAGTTAGGAGCCTAGCAAATTCCAACTATATCAGATCCAACAGGCTTTTTATTTTTTATTTTATTTTATTTTTTTTTTGAGACAGGGTTTCAGGTAGTCCAGGTTGACCTCGAACTTACTTACTATGTAACCATGCAGCCGGGCGTGGTGGCGCACGCCTTTAATCCCAGCACTCGGGAGGCAGAGGTAGGAGGATCGCTGAGAGTTCGAGGCCACCCTGAGACTACATAGTTAATTCCAGGTCAGCCTGGACCAGAGTGAGACCCTACCTCGCAAAACCAAAAAAAAAAAAAAAAGATGCAAATTTCTGTTCCTCCTGCCTCCGCCTCCTGAATGCTAGGATTACAGGCATGTTCCACCAGTCCTAGTTGCCCTCTTTGTATCGTTAGCATCTAGACTCTTAAATTCTGCCTGTTGGGCATGTCCCTATCATCAATACTGGTTGAATGAGACCTTGTCTGCATAGACTATGTTTGGGAAGCTGGGTGTCTAATCTTTGCACTCAGGAGGCAGAGGAGGTAGGAGGATCACTGTGAGTTCACGGCCACCCTGAGACTACAGAGTGAATTTCTGGTCAGCCTGGGCTAAAGCAAGACCCTACCTCAAAAAACCAAACATAAATAAATAAATAAATAAATAAATAAATAAATAAATAAATAAAATTGTGGTTTTGAAACACAGCTTCATGTAGCCCAGCTGGCTTTGAACTTTCTTTTTTTTTTTTTAATTTCTTTTTATTGACAACTTCCATAATTATAGACAATAACCCATGGTAATTCCCTTCCTACCTCCCACTTTCCCCTTTACAACTCCACTCTCCATCCATCATACGCCTTCCCCCTCTCAGTCTCTCTTTTGTTTTGATGCCATCATCTTTTCCTTCTATTATGATGGTCTTGTGTAGGTAGTGTCAGGCACTGTGACGTCATGGATATCAAGGTCATTTTGTGTCTGGAGGAGCGTGTTGTAAGGAGTCCTACCCTTCCTTTGGCTCTTACTTTTTTTGTTTGTTTGTTTTTTTGTTTTTCGAGGTAGGGTCTCACTCTAGCCCAGGCTGACCTGGAATTTACTATGTAGTCTCAGGGTGGCTCCAGATGCATGAGCCTCCTTGTGCATCTGGCTTACAGGGGTCCTGGGGAATCAAACCAAGGTCCTGTGACTTTGCAGGCAAGTGCCTTAACTGCTAAGCCATCTCTCCAGCCCTGTATTCACATTTTTTATTTAGATTCAGGCAGTCAAAGCAATGGGGAGTGAGAACATAAGACAGACCAGGAGTTTGCATCAGACTAGATCATGAGTTGTTTGTTTAGGTTTATTTCATCAGGAAATCTTTGGAGAAGCTGTGAGTTTCTTGTCTACAGAGTTCCACTCAAGGTGCATAGTTTTCCGTGTCCCCAGGCTTAGCCTGTGCAAAGATTAGCTTTTTTCCAATTAGCTTGCTCTCCACAGATTGCAGGCATGCATTACTATGTCTAGTGGGGCCACATACATTTTAAATATTTATTTATTTATTTATTTATTTTTATTTTTTACTTTCTTGATTTTTCGAGGTAGGGTCTCATTCTAGCTCAGGCTGACCTGGAATTCACTATGTAGTTTCAAGGTGGCCTCGAACTCACGGCGATCCTCCTACCTCTGCCTCCTGAGTGCTGGGATTAAAGGTATGTGCCACCATGCCTGGCACCACCATTTTTTTTTAATTAAGGAAAAACAAAGTGAATGTAATTTATGCTAAAGAAATCTACATTTCTGCATGCAGTCAGGATCACACTCGAAGACAAAGAAGGACCCTTGTAAATAGGAATGCTCTGAACAGCCTAGTACACAGAGGCTGCCTTCAGAGAACTGATATCCTGAAATATCGACTATCATAAATATCTAAGTTCATACAAGAAAAATCCTGCCTTTGATGTACATTCCTGGAAAATTCGCTGTATGCCAAAATTAGACACATAATATTATATGTTTATATATAAACAGAGTTCAGGTTCTCAGCTTAGATAATTATAAACAGGTTTTCCCTTGACATATATAACCAGTAGGATATTACAGAATGTTTCATAACAGATGGAAAGATGGATCAGTGGTTAAAGTACTTTCTTGTAAAGCCTGCCAGCAAGGGTTTGATTCCCCATTGTCCACAGAGAGCCAGATGCGTAGAGTGGTGCATGTGTCTGGAGTCTGTTTGAAGTAGCAGAGGCTCTGGTAAAACCGTGCTCACTTTTTCTCTTTCTCATTCACAAATGGGCATGCTCATTCTCATTCTCTCTCTCTCTCTGACTGTAATAAATAAATAAATAAAAATAAAATCTTTAAAAAACATTTTTTAAATAAAAGAAGAGGTACATGTAGAGAATATAGAATAGATTCATTCACACCATCAGTCATTCACTGCCACTCCCATAAATCAAATAAACATTTCCAGAAATGGAAACCCTAGTGTGCCCCACCCTCTTCTGAAAAGGTCAGTTCTGTTTGGCCATGGCTCTTTCCCTCTTTCTTTCTTTCTTTCTTTCTTTCTTTCTTTCTTTCTTTCTTTCTTCTTTCTTTCTTCTTCCTTCCTTCCTTCCTTCCTTCCTTCCTTCCTTCCTTCCTTCCTTCCTTTCTTCTTTCTTTTCTGTTGTTTTCAAGGTAGGGTCTTACTATAGCCCAGGCTGACCTGGAATTCACTATGTATTCTCAGGGTGGCCTCAAACTCATGGTGATCCTCCTACTTCTGCCTCCCGAGTGCTGGGATTAAAGGCGTGCTCCACACCCAGCTTTTCTTTTTCTTTTTTGGTTTTTCAAGGTAGGGTCTCACTCTAGTCCAGGCCAAAAAAAAAAAAAATAAAAAAGAAAAGAAAGAAAAGAAAGAAAGAAAGAAAGAAAGGAAGGAAGGAAGGAAGGAAGGAAGGAAGGAAGGAAGGAAGGAAGAAAGAAGGAAGAAAGAAAGAAAAAGTTTGAGGCCATCTTGAGACTACATAGTGAATTCCAGGTCAGCCTGAGCTAGAGTGAGACCCTACCTCAAAAAGCCAATATATATATAAATGAAAAACTTACAGGGAGTCTGGGAATCAAACTAAGGTCTGTGACTTTGCAGGCAAGTGCCTTAACTGCTAAGCCATCTCTCAGCCCTGTATTCACATTTTTTTATTTAGATTCAGGTGATCAAAGCAATGAGGAGTGAGAACATAAGACAGACCAGGAGTTTGCATCAGACTAGATCATGAGTTGTTTGTTTAGGTTTATTTCATCAGACATCTTTGAGAAGCTGTGAGTTTCCCCTGCCTTCAAGAAGCTCCACCTAATTACAGTTTCTATGTCCCCAGGCTTAGCCTGTGCAAGATTAGCTTTTTTCCAATTAGCTTGCTCTCCAGATTGCAGGCATGCATTACTATGTCTAGTGGGGCCACATACATTTTAAATATTTATTTATTTATTTATTTATTTTTGTTTTTACTTTCTTGATTTTCGAGGTAGGGTCTCATTTCAGCTCAGGCTGACCTGGAATTCACTCATGTAGTTTCAAGGTGGCTCCCGAACTCACGGCCATCCTCCTACCTCTGCCTCTCCTGAGTGCTGGATTAAAAGGTGTGATGTGCCACCATGCCTGGCACCACCATTTTTTTAATTGCTGGAAAAACAAAAAGAATGTAATGGCAAGTAAAGAAATCTACATTTCTGCATGCAGTCAGGATCACACTGAAGACAAAGAAGGACCCTGTAAATAGGAATGCTCTGATCAGCCTAGTACACAGAGGCTGCTCTCAGAGAACTGGACATCCTGAAATATCGACTATCATAAATACCTAAGTTCATACAAGAAAATCCTGCTCTTGATGTACATTCCTGGAAAATCTGCTGCATGCCAAAATTGACATAATATTATATGTTTATATATAAACAGAGTTCAGGTTCTCAGCTTAGATAATTATAAACAGGTTTTCCTTGACATATATAACCAGTAGGATATTACAGAATGTTTCATAACAGATGGAAAGATGGGTCAGTGGTTAAAGCATCTTCTTGTAAAGCCTGCCAGCAAGGGTTTGATTCCCATTGTCCACAGAGGAGCCAGATGCAAGTAGAGTGGAAAAGGTCTGAGTCTGTTTGATAGCAGAGGCTCTGTAAAATCACAAGCACCACTTTTTCTTCATCTACAAATGGGCATGCTCATTCTCATTCTCTCTCTGACTGCATAAATAAATAAATAAAAATAAAATCTTTAAAACATTTTTAAATAAAAGAAGAGGGTACATGTAGAGAATATAGAATAGATTCATTCTACACCATCAGTCATTCAATGTCAATTCCTATAAATCAAATAAACATTTCCCAGAAAATGGAAACCTAGTGTGCCCCACCCTCTTCTGAAAAGGTTGCCCTGTTTGGCCATGGGCTCTTCCTCTTTCTTTCTTTCTTTCTCTTCTTTCTTTCTTCTTTCTTTCTTTCTTTCTTTCTCCTTCCTTCCTTCCTTCCTTCCTCTTCCTTTCTTCCTTCCTTTCTCTTTCTTTCTGTTGTTTTCAAGTAGGGTCTTACTATAGCCCAGGCTGACCATGCCTGGCACCACCATTTTTTTAATTAAGGAAAAACAAAGTGAATGTAATTTATGCTAAAGAAATCTACATTTCTGCATGCAGTCAGGATCACACTCGAAGACAAAGAAGGACCCTTGTAAATAGGAATGCTCTGAACAGCCTAGTACACAGAGGCTGCCTTCAGAGAACTGATATCCTGAAATATCGACTATCATAAATATCTAAGTTCATACAAGAAAAATCCTGCCTTTGATGTACATTCCTGGAAAATTCGCTGTATGCCAAAATTAGACACATAATATTATATGTTTATATATAAACAGAGTTCAGGTTCTCAGCTTAGATAATTATAAACAGGTTTTCCCTTGACATATATAACCAGTAGGATATTACAGAATGTTTCATAACAGATGGAAAGATGGGTCAGTGGTTAAAGCACTTTCTTGTAAAGCCTGCCAGCAAGGGTTTGATTCCCCATTGTCCACAGAGAGCCAGATGCGTAGAGTGGTGCATGTGTCTGGAGTCTGTTTGAAGTAGCAGAGGCTCTGGTAAAACCGTGCTCACTTTTTCTCTTTCTCATTCACAAATGGGCATGCTCATTCTCATTCTCTCTCTCTCTCTGACTGTAATAAATAAATAAATAAAAATAAAATCTTTAAAAAACATTTTTTAAATAAAAGAAGAGGTACATGTAGAGAATATAGAATAGATTCATTCACACCATCAGTCATTCACTGCCACTCCCATAAATCAAATAAACATTTCCAGAAATGGAAACCCTAGTGTGCCCCACCCTCTTCTGAAAAGGTCAGTTCTGTTTGGCCATGGGCTCTTTCCCTCTTTCTTTCTTTCTTTCTTTCTTTCTTTCTTTCTTTCTTTCTTTCTTTCTTCTTTCTTTCTTTCTCCTTCCTTCCTTCCTTCCTTCCTTCCTTTCTTCCTTCCTTTCTTCTTTCTTTTCTGTTGTTTTCAAGGTAGGGTCTTACTATAGCCCAGGCTGACCTGGAATTCACTATGTATTCTCAGGGTGGCCTCAAACTCATGGCGATCCTCCTACTTCTGCCTCCCGAGTGCTGGGATTAAAGGCGTGCTCCACACCCAGCTTTTCTTTTTCTTTTTTGGTTTTTCAAGGTAGGGTCTCACTCTAGTCCAGGCCAAAAAAAAAAGTAAAAATAAAAGAAAGAAAAGAAAGAGAAAGAAAGAAAGAAAGAAAGGGAAGGAAGGAAGGAAGGAAGGAAGGAAGGAAGGAAGGAAGGAAGAAAGAAGGAAGAAAGAAAGAAAAAAGTTTGAGGCCATCTTGAGACTACATAGTGAATTCCAGGTCAGCCTGAGCTAGAGTGAGACCCTACCTCAAAAAAGCCAATATATATATAAATGAAAAAAAGAAAAAGAAAAGGTCAGCCTGGGCTAGAGCAAGACCCTACCTCAAAAACAAAGCAAAAACAAACAAACAAACAAACAAACAAGCCAGGCATGGAGGCACACGTCTTTAATCCCAGCACTTGGGAGGCAGAGGTAGGAGGATCACCATGAGTTCAAGGCTACCCTGAGACTATATAGAGTGAATTCCTTGTTAGCCTGGGCTAGAATGAGACCCTACCTCAAAAAAATTATTTAATTGAGAGATAGAGAAGAGTATGGGTGCACCAGGGCTTCTAGCCACTGCAAACGAATTCCAGATGCATGTATCCCTTTGTGCATCTGGTTTATATGGGTACTGGGGAATCGAACCTGGTTCTTTAGGCTTTTCAGGCAAATGACTTAACTGCTAAGTCATTTCTCCAGTCTTGTACCAGTATTTTTTTATATTTTGGTTTTTCAAGGTAGGGTCTCATTCTAGCCCAGGCTGACCTGGAATTCACTATGTAGTCTCAGGCTGGTCCTTGAACTCACAGTGATCCTCCTACCTTTGCCTCCTGAGTGCTGGGACTAAAGTCATGTACCACCACGCCCAGCTTTTGTTTTGTTTTGAAACAAGGCTGATCTCAAACTTGCTTATGTAGATGAGGTTGATCTTGAACTTCCTGATCTTGTAGCCTCCACCTTGAAACCAAAATTACAGGTGTGTGCTACTATGACCAGCTTACTCTAAATATCTTGTAAGAACTTTTGTTGTTGCTGTTGTTTTGAGGTAGGGTCTCAATTCTACCCAGGCTGACCTGGAACTCTCTCTGTAGTTCTAGGCTGGCCTTGAACTCACAGCAGTCTTCCTACTTCTGCCTCTTAAGCCCTGAGATTAAAGGCTTGGAGATAGGTTCTAATGGAAAATAAATTAAAAGTAAACTTCATGGGGCTGGAGAGATGGCTTAGCAGTTAAGCGCTTGCTTGTGAAGCCTAAGGACCCTGGTTCAAGGCTCAATTCCCCAGGACCCACGTAAGCCAGATGCACAAGGTGGCACATGCATCTGGAATTTGTTTGCAGTGGCTGGAGGCCCTGGTGCGCCCATTTTCTCTCTCTCTCTCTCTCTCTTTTTCTCTCTGTCACTCTCAAATAAATAAATGCAAATAAACAAAAGTAAATTTCACCCCCATGTGAAGGTCTCATGTCCTAACAACAGACCTATCTAGGAATTTGGTCTCTGTGTGAACACTGATGTGCATACTTTCCAACAGAGTGTTCATAGCTTTCACCAGCGTATTCCAAGGTCCATACTTCAACTAGAGTCGTACTTGTGCATTATCAGCTGCTCCACTACTCCAATTCCTGGTGAGCCTAGTAGTTCATTTACTGTGCTTGGAGAAGGATGCTTATTCTCCATCTTTCAGTGGGGATTCTAATCTAAGAAAAGTCATGTTGAGCTGGAGAGATGGCTTAGCTGTTATAGGGCTTGCGAAGCCTAAGGACCTCGGTTCAATTCCCCAGGACTTACATAAGCCAGATGAACAAGGTGGCACATGTGTCTGGAATTTATTTGCAGTAGCTAGAGGCCCTGGTGAGCCCATTCTCTATCTGCCTTTTTTTTATTGTTGTTGTTGTTTTCCAGGTAGGGTCTTGCTCTAGCTCAGGCTGACCTGGAATTCACTATGTAGTCTCAGGGTGGCTTTGAACTCATGGCAATCCTCCTATCTCTGCCTCCTGAGTGCTGGGATTAAAGGTGTGTGCCACCACACCTGGCTCTCTGCCTTTTTTTGTTTGTTTGTTGTTTTTGTTTTTTTTTCTAAAATAGCTATTAAGCTATTTAATTTTTTTGTTTTTATTTTTATTTATTTGAGAGTGACAGACAGAGAGAGAAAGAGGCAGAAAGAGAGAGAATGGGCACATCAGGGCCTTCAGCCACTGTAAACAAACTCCAGATGCATGCGCCACCTTGTGCATCTGGTTTATATGGGTACTGGGGAATCAAGCCTGGACCCAGGGTCCTTAGGTTGCACAGGCAAACGCTTAACTGCTAAGCCATCTCTCCAGCCCTGTTTTTTGGTTTTTTGAGGTAGGGTTTCACTCTAGCTCAGGCTGACCTGGAATTCACTATGTAGTCTCAGGGTGGCCTCGAACTCACAGCGATCCTCCTACCTCTGCCTCCCAAGTGCTGGGATTAAAGGCATGCGCCACCATGCCCTGCATAAATAAAAATATTTTTTTACAAAGGCAGATAGAAGCCAGGTGTGCGCCACCATGCCCGGCATAAATAAAAATATTTTTTACAAAGGCAGATAGAAGCCAGGTGTGGTGATGCATGCCTTTAATTCCAGCCCTCGGGAGGCAGAGGTAGTAGGATCGCTGTGAGTTTGAGGCCACCCTGAGACTACATAGTGAATTCCAGGTCAGCCTGGACCAGAGTGAGACCCTACCTTGAAAAACCAAAAAAAAAATTTTTTTTATTCATTTATTTATTATTATTTTTTTTTTTTGCAGAGAGACACAGAGAGAGACAGAGAGAGGGAGAGGGAGACAGATAGAGATGGGCACGCCAGCAGCCTCGTAGCCGCTGTGAGCAAAATCCAGATTCATGCACCCCCTTGTGGGCAAGTGCAGCATTGTGCACTTGCATCACTGCATCTGGCTAAACGTGGGACCTGGAGATTGGAACTGACGTTCTTAGGCTTAGGAGGCAGGCGCCTTAACCGCTAAGCCATCTTTCCAGCCGGTAAAAAATATTTTTTAATTTATTTGAGAGAGAGAAAAAAAAAAGGCAGAGAGAGAGAGAGAGAAAGAAAGAGAAAGAGAGAGAGAATGGGCACCCCAGGGCCTCCAGCTGTTGCAAATGAACTCCAGATGCATGTACCACCTTGTACATCTGGCTTATGTGGGTCCTGGGGAATAGAACCTGGGTCCTTTGGCCTTGCAGGCATGCAAACTTAACTGCTAAGCTATCTCTCCAGCCCATATCTGCCTCTTTTTTTTTTTTTTAATAAAGAAAAGTCATGTTTCTCTGGAGCCTGATAAACACATGCTTTTTAATTCATTCCACGTCAGACTGTTGAGATGAAGTGTGTGCTAGTTTGGATAAGTGGTCTTCTATAAACATGGCCTGGTTCTGGGTCAGAGAGGATCTTCCAGGGCTCTCCTGTCAGGACAGCGAGGTTTATATTCACAGCCTTTATTTATTGAAGAGCAGTTTGGTGACACACATAGTCTGGAGCATGCTAACAAACATTTATTTATTAAGCAAACCAAAACAAACAACAAAAGAACTACAAGGGGTCTGGGACCCAATAGCCCCATTTCAGGTATTTACCCCAAAGATTTTCAATCAGGATTTGGCAGAGATGTCTACATGTCTGTATTCATTGAAACACTATTCACAGTAGCCAAGTTATGGAGTCAGCCTTTCAATGTCCACTACTGAATGAATGAAAAAGAAAATATAGCTCAGTGGTCAAGTGTAGGTTTTGAGCCTGTTTCATTCTGTTTGCAGAACACTCTGTGATTCTGCTGATTCTGTTTTGAGAAAAGGACACCCGTGTTTGATCCCAGAATGCTGGGAACAGGGTTTGTGGTGTCTACTCTCCAGCTGTTAGGGAGGTCTAAATATTCATCCATTGTTTCAAGCTATCCAGAATGTCTACCGCTTCTGAGATAGGGAAATTGCTGTCTGTTTTGTTTTGTTTAAGGTATTATCAGCATAAATTCTGCATGAACCCTGTACCCAGAGCTGTTCTAATAAAAGTTCTGCAAGCTGTTGCCTCGGGGCTCCTGTGCAGAAGAAATCACTTGGAGTCCCCTAGTTCTGTTTATTTGCCCTAGTGTCACCCCAGCCTCAGCTCTGTTCCTTGGGACCAGTCATTCAGGACCTGGAAACAGGTTCAGTTGGCACAACAGGTGATGATGCCAATAGTAAAGCACTTACCTAGCATACATGAGGCCCAGAGTTCTATCCTTGACATCAGAAAAAAAATGATATACTTAATAATCAAATACTGTATACTTTCACAGCAAAGCATGTTCTCATCACAAACAATGTCAAATATTTATGGCAATATATAAGTTAATAGATTGACAATCATTCTATATTATGTCCAAAAATCATGACTTTGGGGCCAGGTGTGATGGTGCATGCCTTTAATCCCAGCACTAAAAAGGCAGAGGTAGGAAGGTTGCTGTGAGTTCAAGGCCACCTTGGGACTACATAGTAAATTCCAGGTCAGCCTGGG
Source organism: Orientallactaga sibirica (assembly GCA_036365145.1). Classification (NCBI taxonomy): domain Eukaryota; kingdom Metazoa; phylum Chordata; class Mammalia; order Rodentia; family Dipodidae; genus Orientallactaga; species Orientallactaga sibirica. Next base: position 5,470,297 of record JAEOAD010000042.1, on the reverse strand, counting down.
CTAGAGTGAAACAAAACAAAACAAAAAAAATCATGACTTTGTACCTCATAACATATATAGCTGTAAACTCCCTCTGTCTCTCCCTGACTGATCTCAAACTTGCTATGTTACCAAAGATGACCTTGACTTTCTGATCCTCCTGTCTTTACCTCCCAAGTGCTAGGATTATGGACCTCTGTCTCCCCTGATATGTATAAATTTTCAATATATAATTCTGTTTATTTATTTTTTTGTTTTGATTTTTGAGATAGGGTCTCACTCTAGCCCAGGCTGACCTGGAACTCTGTAGCTCCAGGACAGTACATACATGTATGTATATGTGTGTGTATGTATGTATGTGTGTGTGTATATATGTACATATATACACACACATATATAGGTTTTAAAATATATATTTATTTTTATTTATTTATTTGAGAGAGGGAAAGAGGCTGAGAGAGAGAATGGATACACCAGGGCTTCCAGCCGCTGAAAATGAACTCCAGATGCATGCACCACCTTGTGCATCTGGCTTACGTGGGTCCTGGGGAATCGAACTGAGGTCCTTTGGCTTTGCAGGCAAGCGCCTTAACTGCTAAGCCATCTCTCCAGCCCATATATAGGTTTTTTGAGGTAGGGTCTCACTCTGGCCCAGGCTGACCTGGAATTAACTTTGTAGTCTCAGGGTGGCCTCAACCTCACTGTGATCCTCCTGCCTCTGCCTCCCAAGTGCTGGGATTAAAGGTGTGTGTCACCATGCCTGGCTATAATTTTTAAAAATATATTTTATTTATTTGATAGACAGAAAGAGGCAGAGACAGAGAATGGGCACACCAGGGCCTCCAGACACTGCAAACAAACTCCAGATGCATGTGCCCCCTTGTGCATCTGGCTTACATGGGTCTTGGAGAGTCAAACCAGGATCCTTTGGCTTTGCAGGCAAATGCCTTAACTGCTAAACCATTTCTCCAGCCCCAATGTTTTTTAAAGAAACATTTTTCTTTCCTTTCCTTTCCTTTCCTTTCCTTCCTTCCTTCCTTTCTTTCTTTCAGAGAGGGAAAGAGGCAGAGTGACAGAGAGAGAGAGAATGGGTGCACCAGGGCTTCCAGCCACTGCAAACAAACTCCAGATGCATGTTCCCCCTTGTGTATCTGACTTACTTGGGTCCTGGGTAATCGAACCAAGGTCCTTTGGCTTTGCAGCCAAGCACCTTAACCCCTAAGCCATCTCTCCAGCCCTATTTATTTATTTATTTATTTTAAATTTTATTTATTTATTTATTTGAGAGTGACAGAGAGAGAGAGAATGGGCACACCATGGCCTCTAGCCACTGCAAATGAACTCCAGATACACAGATACATGTGCCACCTTGTGCATCTGGCTTACATGGGTGCTGGGGAATTGAGCCTCAAACCGGGATCCTTAGGCTTCACAGGCAAGCGCTTAATCACTAAGCCATCTCTTCAGCCCTTATTTATTTTTTTGAGGTAGGGTCTCATCCTAGCTCTGGCTAACTTGGAGTTCACCATGTAGTCTCAGGGTGGCCTTGAACTCATGGTGATCCTCCTACCTCTGCCTCCTGAGTGCCGGGATTAAAGGCCTGCGCCACTACGCCTGGCTATAATTCTGTTTTGAGGTGGGATCTCACTATGTTGCCCAGGATGGCCTCCAGTTCCTAGGCTAAACCAACCTTCTTGCCTGTCTCTCCAACAGCTAGGACTACAGGCACTTGGTTGCACTGGGCTTTGTCAATATATAATTTTTAGAAAGTTAACTGTGAGTCGATCAGGCTGAGGGAAAAGTGAGAGTGCAGGTTTCAAGGTGTGCAAGAGCTTAAGTTTCAAAGGAGGGGCAAATAGATTGAGGCCAGAGTGGGAGCAAACATTGACCTCACCCAGCTACCTCAAGGACGTAGCTCCTTTCAGAGATAAGGGGAACCCCAAAGAGTTTATCACAGGGGAGGACTCAATCAAGGCCAGGATGGGCATCTGCTCAAATTCTTCAGACCCTTCCCTCCCACACCTGAGTTCACAGGTATGAGCCCTGAGCTGGCTCGGGCCAGTTCCAGCTCTTATTCCCCGTCAGCAGAAATGTCACTCTGCCTCCCTAAGTCTTTGCTGCTGTTACAAGTCAGAATTGGATCAGATGATCTTCAACACCAGTTCTCTGTACCTTCTAAGCTCAGACTAATTTCTCACTCCTGTGTATTACTTCAATTTCTTTCAATTCTCTTTTCCCTATGTCCCCTCTTCCAGCTGGGAACATCTATCAGGAAGGACTAACTGATCTTTCGTCATGTCTCTCCACTAGACTGTGAGCTCTGAGAATGCAGCACCAGCCTAATGCAGCTGCACAGCCTCCTGTGAAAACTGCAGAAACCAAAGATGACGTCATTCTGTCAGATGCCGGCAAAAACCAGAGCTGGGAAAGCATGGAGGGTATGTATGCAGGGGTAGGGAGGGGAGAGCTCCTGCTTTGCCTGTCTGTAAGAATTGTCTCAAGGACTTAAGAAAATCCTGAACAGAAAGTCCTTCACACACGCTTTGCACGATTCCCACGTACACACAGATGTCCCTAACAAAGTTTATTTTTAACATCTTGAACTGCAAGGCTTCAGACAAGATGCTCCCAGCAACAGCATCTCCACCAATGAGCTGAGGCCAATGCCTGCCTCCTAGCTCCAATACCACTGGATTTTGTGTCCAAGCAAGTTTATGGGAAATTGTCTTTTAATAATAAAAGCTTCCTTTTCCCTTCTTTCTTAGCACGCATTGGATTATAATCCTTTTGCTCATTCCTGAATGAATTCTTTACTCTTGCAGTTTTTTATTTGTTTTGTTTTGTTTTGTTTTGTTTTTAGAGGTAGGGTCTCACTCTAGCCCAGACTGACCTGGAATTCACTATGTAGTCTCAGGGTGGCCTTGAACTCATGGTGATCCTCCTACCTCTACTTCCCAAGTGCTGGGATTAAAGGCATGCACCACCACACCCCCACCACACCCGGCTCAGCCTGAGATTTTAAAAATTTTATTTTTATTTATTTGAGAGAGAGAGAGAGAGAGAAAGAGAAAGAAAGAAAGAAAGAAAGAAAGAAAGAAAGAAAGAAAGAAAGAGAAAAGGACAGACACACAGAGAGAATGGGTACACAAGGGCCTCCAGCTGCTGCAAACGAACTCTAGACACATGTGCCACAGTGTGCATCTGGCTTACTTGAGTCCTAGGAAATTGAACCTCGTTCCTTTGGCTTTGCAGGCAAGCACCTTAACTGCTAAGCCATTTCTCCAGCCTTCCCCCTCTCGCGGAGATTGTTTTAAATATTTTATTTATTTATTTATTTGAGATATATATATAGAGAGAGGCAGAGAGAGAGAGAGAGAGAGAGAGTGAGAGTGAGTAATGGTGCACTAGGGCCTCTAGCCACTGCAAACGAACTCCAGATACATGCGCCACCTTGTGCATCTGGCTTTATATGGGTACTGGGGAATCGAACCTGAATCCTCTGGCTTTTACAGGCAAGTGTAACCGCTAAGCCATCTCTCTTGCCTCGAGATATTATTTTTAAAAATCTTGCCGGGCATGGTGACGCACGCCTTTAATCCCAGCACTTGGGAGGCAAAGGTAGGAGGATCGCCGAGAGTTCAAGGCCACCCTGAGACGATATAGCGAATTCCAGGTCAGCCAGAGCTAGAGTGAGATCCTACCTCGAAAAACCAAAAAAAAAAAAAAAAAAAAAGTCTTTTTCAGCTGTGGCGTCCCCTCGGTAGCCTTGGCACATAGCGCTTGAATGACTGTAGGAATTGTCCCATCGTGTATACACTGCTTTAGTGATTACCAAATGCTCACATAGTTGCATTTAATCTTCACAACAGCTAGACACACCGCCTGATCAAACCTAGAAACCAGGCTCTGGATCCAAAAGGGTTCAAGGTCCGCCATCGGTAAGTTTTTTTTTTTTTTTTTCCTCACCCTTAAAACGGGAACATGAGCATCTACTTCAATAGGACTACCATGATTAAAGGGAGTTGGCAAGCCATGCTTAATATATAATAAGCGTGCAATAGATGGTAGGTATTAGCTCTATTCTCAGGCGGCATCCTTTCCCTCCCCACACCCCCGCGCCCCACGTGCCTCGCGTAAATAAGCGAGCGCGCAGGCGCCGAGGATTGGCACCCATTGGTCGACCCGCCGCCGTGTGAGGGGCTATGGGGAGGGACTCAGCCCGTCTGGCCTCGGGATCTGCTCCGGGTCGGTTGATCAGTGTGTCTGGGCATCCGTGCGTCCAGGCTGCCCTTGCCATGGCGCCCTGGCTGCGGCTCCTGTGGCTGCTGGCGCTGCTCCCGGGCGCGGCCCCGGTGCCCGTCAAACCCCGGGCCGCCGGTGCACTGGCCTGGGAACCGTCGTCTCCGGAGCTGCTGGCGCCCGCTCGCTTCGCCCTGGATGAGTACAACCGCGGCCGGGCTGCGGGGATGCTGGCAGTGTTGGGGACCGTCCGCGGGCGCGTCCGCCGGGTGAGGACGTGTGGGAAGCGGGCCCCCGGCCTGGTCCCAGGGCGGGGGTGGTAGTGGTGGTGGGGAGGGGCGGAGACTTTAGCTTAGACTTGGGGTGAGGGAGGACCTGTGCGGTGGCTGAGGGACGAAGCTGCCGAGGTTGGGACTGGGTAGGGTGGCGCAGGTGGGAGGTGGGTTCAAAAGATGGGCCAAGAGGGGATGGCTGTGCAGGCCCCCCTTGCTCTTCCATCCAGACGGACCAGGGCTCGCTGTACTCACTGGAAGCCACTCTAGAGGAGCCACCTTGTAAGGATCCCTTAGTGTGCCTGCTCCCTGTGTCCAAGAAAACCATGGTGAGTAATGGTCCCTGGCCTGGGCTGTCAGGCAGCAATTGGGGTTGCTGGGTCAGGTCAAGCTACCTCTCTCTGAGTCACTCCCCAGAGACCCATATTCTCTGAAATGGTAGACATGTGGGTGCTGGCTGCATTTTTCTCTCTCCCTCTCTCTCTCTCCTTTCCCTCTCTCCCCCTCTCCCTCCCCCCCTCAGGTGTGTGTGTGGGGGGGATTACCTTGAGAGTCGTCCTAATCTGAGGAGCCTTTAGCTGCTCTTGCCTGCATCTTGTTCCATCCCAGACCCCAGACTCTTTCTTCCTCTCCTTTCAGCTGTGCAGCTTTGAAATCCTGACTGAGCTAGGAAAACACATGCTGCTGAGGCGGGACTGTGGCCCAGTGGATACCAAGGTTACAGGTGCTGGGATAGCCCAAAGAGTCTGGGATAGCCTAGACCAAATTTCACTTAGAGTTAAGCCTTGATTTCTTTTCTGTTCCAACCCTATCCAGAAAACAGAAATGAGAGTTTCAGCTCATTTCTTCCACTGTTGGACAAAGATCCCCTGCACCAGGTGAGGAACTCCTGTCTGCCCCCTTCCTCTTCTTCTCCCATTCACCCTGAAGTAATGAACCCCGAGATCAGGCTGAACTTCTTGTAAAGACCTTTCTGCCTTCCCAGGACTTTGCTATGAAGATGACTTCAGCCTTTAAGGATTTTGTTGCAACTTATAACCGGACTTATGAGTCAAAGGAAGGTGAGGACCCAGTCTTGGCTGTATCTGTCCCACTCAGACCAGGGTCGACCCCCATTATTGCACCTTGATGTTGGGGAGAGGAAGGTCACAAAAGGTAATGTATTCCTCAAGAACCCCTCAATCCCTGAGTTCTTATCCAGCCTTCTAGGCCTGGAGAGACACCCCAAATACCTATCTCCTTTTTCCATCTTACCTTTCTGGCAAGAAACCATGAGCTTTCATTACTAAGGGTAGGGTAGGGCTCAGGGCTATTTTGTGTTTGGAGTCCCCTGTCACCATAACCTTCCTTACAGCCTCTCCTGAGTGATATCCCAAGGTCTTGGTTACTGCTTTTACACCTGGAAAGGCATTGCTTGATTTTCATCCCCCCAAAAAAAATTTGATCACAGATCCTACTTCATCATGTTGAGGTCTGTCCTACCTGTCCTCCTTTCTGTTCATAAAAAGAATTTCAGGTTAGGCATGGTGGCTCACACCTTTAATCCCAGCACTCAGGAAGCAGAGGTAGGAGGATTGTTGTGAGTTCGAGGTCACCCTTGAGATTACATAGTGACTTCTAGGTCAGCCTAGGCTAGAGTGAAACCCTACTTTAAAAAAACCAAAAAATAAAAATTAAAAAAAATAATTTCAGGCTTCAGGCTCTATCCCCAGAGAAACCCCTATCTTTTAGCCCCGTTTACCTCTCCTTTTATGATCTACCTGAAGTCTCAGCTCACCTCTCCATTTCTTTCATGTTCAGAAGCCCAGTGGCGTCTGTCTGTCTTTGCCAGAAACATGGTGCGAGCACAGAAGATTCAGGCCTTGGACCGTGGCACAGCTCAGTATGGGGTCACCAAGTTCAGTGACCTCACAGGTAGGGGTAGTGACCAGAGCCTTCATGGAGCCTAGAAGAGACAAGGCCTTTCTTCCAGAGGTCCTCATGAAGGCTGGCTTAAAATATTCATCCTTCCGTGCCCTACCTACAGAGGAGGAATTCCATACTGTCTACCTGAATCCCCTCCTACGAGAGGAGCCTAGCAAGAAGATGCGCCTAGCCAAGTCCCTGACCGATCCTGCTCCACCTGAATGGGACTGGAGGAAGAAGGGGGCTGTCACTGAAGTCAAGGACCAGGTTTGGATCCCTAGAAGTGAGAGCGGGGATACACACTGCACAAGGGCTGGGGAAGGCATCAAGTTCTGATCCAGTCCATCTATTGCAGGGCATGTGTGGCTCCTGCTGGGCCTTCTCAGTCACAGGCAACGTGGAGGGTCAGTGGTTCCTAAATCGGGGGACCCTGCTTTCCCTCTCAGAGCAGGGTGAGCATCCTCACTCCACACCCTTGTCCCCAGTTCAGCCCCTCTGGAGGGCTCCTTGGGATCAGCCTTCTGTCTCCTAGAACTCTTGGATTGTGACAAAGTGGACAAGGCCTGCATGGGCGGCTTGCCCTCCAGCGCGTACACAGCCATACAGAAATTGGGTACGCATTAATTGAGTCAAGAGGGGCAGCAAGTGCCACCCGTCTCTGCAGTGGGGAGAGACATGGGTGGGGGAGTCTGACAGCAGAACTGGGTTCTAGTCTTCATGTTGTCCCTTATTGGCTTGAGACCTTGTGCACATCAGCTCTGCCAGAGTTTCAGCTGCCTTAATTGTGAAATAGGTCTCACAACCTCTGCCTTGTAGGAGTGCCTTATATGTAAGGTCCTGATGCATGACAGGGACCCAGTGAATCAGAGGATCTTTTTTTTTGTTTTGTTTTGGTTTTTTGAGGTAGGGTCTCACTCTGGCCCAGGCTGACCTAGAATTAACTATGTAGTCTCAGGGTGGCCTTGAACTCACAGCAATCCTCCTACCTCTGCTTCCTGAATGCTGGGATTCACTGCCTGGAGGTCTGTGCTTATATAATGCTAAACCATATACTAGCACACATATTCCCTAAGGGGAATGTTTACTTCAGTTGTCAACTCAGTGGCCTGTGCTGACAGAAGGATGAAGGGTTGAGGGACTGAGGTGACTGGAAGGAAACCAGTGCAGGAGCCTCACAGGCGTCTGAGCTACAGTGGGCTGTCAGAGCAGGATAAACAAGCCAAGGGTGGGAGTCCCAGGCAGGCTGAGATGAGCCCTCAGTGAGGAAGCAGAACTGGATGTGGAGTTATCTGTTGGTTACTGCTCCTCCCACACCTCCCCAGCCCCAGCTGTGTCTACACTGAGACACAGTGTAGTGGGGGTGATGCCCAGACCCTGGCAGCTCAGCACTCTTGCAGCAAATGAGAGATAAACTGGAGTCTGCTCTTTCTTCACTCTTACCACTCTCCAGGAGGGCTGGAGACAGAGGATGACTACAGCTACCGGGGCCATGTGCAGGCCTGCAGCTTCTCAGCACAAATGGCCAAGGTCTACATCAATGATTCGGTGGAGCTGAGCCAGAATGAGCAGAGTGAGTGGGGGGTGGGGGTGAGGATGCGGTGGGGATGGGTGGGCTCATGATGCTGGGCCAAAGTTTCACTGAGTTTGTCCTCCTCTCAGAGCTGGCAGCCTGGCTGGCCCAGAAAGGCCCGATCTCCGTGGCCATCAATGCCTTTGGCATGCAGGTAAGGCTCTGGCCCCTCCATTCCTGCTCTATCTCCTGCCTGCCTTTCCAGTTCTCTTTGTAATTGGCCCCCTACTCCCTTCTTGTTCTGTTCTCCAGTTCTACCGCCATGGGATCGCTCACCCACTGCGGCCCCTCTGTAGCCCTTGGTTCATTGACCACGCTGTACTGCTGGTGGGCTACGGCAACCGTGAGTTCCACTGGCCAACTGTCTGTCCCTCCATCCACCCAGGCCACGGGCAGGGATTGGACAGCAGCTTCTTAGGCCCTCTGTGGAAGCTCTTGGAGGCATGCCTGGGAACTCTGTCCTTACCCCTAGTCTCAGGGAAATATCCATGTCTTCTGTGAAGGGGGTGGTAAGCTGAGGATGTAGGAGATTGAGGCAGCAAGGTTAAAGGCAGATACTCCCCGTGCCTTAGAGCTGCATGACATCTCCATGAGATTGATAAATGGGCTTCCCTTGCCTTCAAACTCTTTTCCTGGTATCTGTCAAATAGTAGGCCCACTGCAATGCTTGAGTCTCTTGAGTGGAGAATTGGGGGACCTTGACCCCTTGAACTCCACACTACTTCCTAGGCTCCAACATTCCCTTCTGGGCCATCAAGAACAGCTGGGGCAGTGACTGGGGTGAAGAGGTAAGTCTTGCCTGCTTGTGCCCTGCCCCTTCAGGCCCATTCCATCAGACCACCCTTACCAAGCCCCTTCCTGTTCCACCCCCTCCCCACCAGGGTTACTACTATTTGCACCGTGGTTCTGGGGCCTGTGGTGTGAACACCATGGCGAGCTCAGCAGTGGTGAACTGAGGAATTCATTGGTATAGGACCCAGTGCTGACCACAGTGGTCCCTTCCTCAGCCAGACTCACATGCCCAGGCCCCTCTCCAGGAGGCATGGCTGGTGGAGGGCCTGGCACTAGGTACTTCAGGGTGAGCAGGGGGCCCTGGGCCCCTCCTTCCTTTTATCCCACTAGCATCTTGAAGGTCCCAAGCTGCACCTTTGTTGAATTGTGGTAGCTAGGAGGATCCTGGGGCTAAGGAGGCTTTCATGGCAGCCAAAGCTGGGCCAAGAACCCTGGGCTTGGGTAAGGAATAGGAAACCTTGCTCTGTCCTCCGCAGGCTGGGGTTTCCTGCCTTGGCTTCCCTCTGTCTGATGCTGTAAATTTTTCCTCCTGGGTTTGGGGACAGTGTTCCTTTCATATCCAGAAAACTTGTAACTACCTTTCTCTAACAGCAATAAAGAGGTGTCCTGGTCGCTAGTGTGGTCTGAGTGCTCAGTCCTTGAGAGCATTGAGAGGGGCATTGGGGAACCCTGGTGGGTCAAGGTGAGTTAATTGGTCCTACCCAGCAGCCTGAGGACCCAGCTTCCACTTCAGGAACCAAAATGAGATGAGAGGCCCACAGCTGGATCTTTATTTCAGAAACACATGGTCAATCTCTGAGGGCCTCCCTCCACGGGGTGGATGGAATCAGCCACAGGGAGCACCCTCTTTCCTTCCATCAGAACTGAAAAGGTTGAGGTTAGAGATCACTCTCCCCATAGAGAGCACTGGAGAAGGCCACGTAGTCCAGGGCTCCAGGAGGAGCCCCAGATCCTTTGTAGGGCGCCATCCTGCGGATGCAATACTCGGCCTGCTCAGCTGGGAGTTCCCGCCGCAGCTCGTCGGGTGTAATGTAGTTCTGGAAGAGAGGAGGCAATGAAGGCCCATAGGTCTTGGATCCTGCCCCATCCTGCTACCCCCTCCACTGCCTTGAGGTTCACCTTGTCTCCTGCTAGGATCTTAAAGGAGGCCACAACTTGTTCAGCTGTGTCTGTCTCAGCTGTCTCTCGGGTCATGAAGTCGATGAAGGCCTGGAAGGTTACAACCCCTGCTGCGTTGGGGTCTACCATGGTCATGATTCGAGCAAATTCCACTTCTCCCTGCAGAGATAGAGGTCAAGAGTGCCCAAGAGTGCTAAAGCCAAAAGGGTCCCCAGTGACCCTTCATGGGCACTGTCCAGACATGGCTTGTACAATGCCAGTGACAAAGTACTCCTCTTTCCTCCCAAGATCTTAATCAGCTTGGCTTTTGTTTGTCCATGCTATGCTGAAACTTACTTCCTGCCTATGGTTATGCCGCCTTTTGTTTCTTGGTCCTGCTATTTTGTTTAACTGTTAAGCACTGGGGTGGAAAAAAATGGTACAGAGCTGGGCATGGTGGTGCACACCTTTAATCCATGGGATTAACATGGATTAACGTGGGAGGCAGAGGTAGGAAGATGGCCATGAGTCCAAAGCCAGCCTGAGACAACACGGTGATTTCCAGGTCAGCCTGTGCTACAGTGAGACCCTACCTCATAAAACCAAAAAAAAAAAAAAAAAGTGCAAGTGTGGTGTGGTGTGTGGTAGCACATCCTTTTAATCCTACTACTTGGGAGGCAGAGGCATGAGAATTGCTGTGATTTTGAGGCCAGCCTGGGAATACAGAGTGAGTTCCAGGTCAGTCTGTACTAGAGTAAGACTCTGCCTTGAAAACAAAACAAAACAAAAGAAACGGTGCAAGCTCAGGCCTTGGGGTTTACACAGAACCAGGTCCAAGTTAATTTATTTCTTGAGCCTTTGAAAGCCTCTGTGTGGGTATGATGAGGCACAGAGGGGATGGTGCATGTGAAGGGAGTGCCAGGCAGTAGAGGGGCACTGATGACACTGCTGGAGGTGGGTTGGAGCACTCACCAGGTCGTACCCCATGGAGATGAGGCAAGCTCGGAAGTCATCAGGCTCCATCATTCCATTCCGTTTCTGTAGATGGCGAGTGAATGTCAGATTTGGGGCATACCTCATCCGCCCCCCAAGTGCCTTACCCACCCTCCCCCCAGACTGGACCCCTGCTGACCCGGTCAAAGTGATTGAAGGAAGCCCGGAACTCGTTGAGCTGCTCCTGGCTTAGTCCCTTGGCATCTCGGGTCAGTACCTGATTCTCTACCTCATTGATGGTGCGGGCAATGGAGGTGAGCAGTTGCTCCCAGCCCACACGAATGTGCTAGAGAACAGGACAGGCCAATCAGTGAGCAGCCAGTGCATGACCCTTTTTCTAGCTCCACTCTTAACCCACTTTGTGACCCGGGGCGAGTCCTCCCCCCACACATTGGACCTCTGTCCCCATCATAAGGTGCTCCTATTTGACTCCTGGAAGTCCTTTCTACTTTAAAGTTATTTGGTATTAAGTATTGATCAACCAGCCATGACCAATCCAGATTAGCTTTAGAATGTTGTGTGACTCCGGAAAAATAGATCACTTTACATCACTGGGCCTCAGGTAGCACCATGGGGTCATTGAGAGACCTTGCCAAGATGAACTGGGAGGCCTCCTGGGACAGATATGCTCTGTCCAGTTGTGATCACTCCAGGCTTCACTTCCCTCTCTCCAGAGGGTGCGACCTCACCTCCATGCTGTAGACAGTGTGCTTGTTGTCAAAGACCAGGCCCTCCTGTAAGAGCTGGTGGTCACCCTCCAGCCGGTCGATGTTGCTCTTGTAGTTGATAATGTTCTGCTCCTGCTGTCGCAGCCCTGCCATCTGCTCCTCCAAAGAGCCAGCCAGCCCTGCTGCCAGCCGCCCCACTTCCTGCAAGGGTACCAGGCAAGATGACTCCCCACTTCTCATGTCCAGCCCCGGTCCCATCCCCCAAATTTGGCCCTGCTCCCCAAGCTCCTTACCTCCACCTTTCCCTGGATCCAGGGTCCTATGGCATTGGCCTGGGCAGCAAACTGTCGCCGGAGCCTCTCATTCACCTGCTGTCGTGCCAGCTCCTCCTGCAACATCTGGTCACGGTTGGGCACCAGCTTTCGGACCTGGGAAGGAGGATGGTTGTACTAGGGCCAGTTCTGAGGGCTAGGATATGGCTCTTAGGGGAGAAGGACTCCTGTAGCCCCTGATTCTGTCAACTAAATTGGGCCATGTAGATAAACACTGGGGACAAATAGCTTAACCCTTGAAGGCACTGTACAGTGGGGCCAATGACATAACTGGTATATGTGACTTTGTGAACGATGTCCTCATGATGTTCTGCACATCAGTTCTGACAGGAGACTGTCATTACAGCTGTTATATAGGTAAGGCTACGACAAGCAGTGGCTTATCCAGCACCATGTGGAATCTTTAGCAGATCCCAGATCTGGGGGTGGATCTGTGTTGGTGGTATACTGGTGAGCATAATTGCCTTCCAGATCTGGGGATGACAAAGGTTTCTATGGTCTGACTATGCAAGGGTGAATGGGGGCCACAGTGTCACTGACCATATCCCACTTGTTGTTGATGTCCTGTGGGCTGAGGGTGATGTAAGGGTTGGTGGATTTTGGCCGCAGTCCATATGTTTGGCAGATCTTCTGGATCTCACCCTGGATACCCAGGATGGCCCCTCGCTCTCGGTCAGCCTCGGGCAATGTTGCTTTGAACTGTTCATGTGCAGTTATCAAGCTCTGGGGGAGAGAAGAATGATCAGCCAGCAATGCCTCGCTCACCATAGGCAGCAGGATGGGCAGCCCCCTCCCAACCTTGCACCATCCCTATTCCCCCAAAGGAATGGCTGCTGAGATTTGATGCCATCTTTCCTGTCATGCCACCCAGTGCCTCCAGAACCACCCCAGAATGCCCACACCCACCTGGGTCTCCTCCACAGAGTGCACCAGCCACACGTCCTGCAGGTCCTCCACAGCCCCATCCAGCCAGTTGTTGAAGGGTGCTGCCCTTCGAGCAAACTCCAACTGCAGCTGGTCAATGGTTTCCAAGAGCTTCTCCATCCTCTAGATGCCAAGGAGAAAGTGGATCAATGCCTTCCCAACTCACTGGCCTGACCACCTTTACCCCAGCTCCCTGGGCCCATCCCCACCTCTAATGCATCCCGCCTCTTCTGAGTCAGTGTGCCCAAGCTGTCCCACTGGTCGCAGATGGCTTGGCAGCGGCTATTCACTGAAGCTGCCTCATGGTAATCCAGCTCACTGGAGTGCGGGTCGGAGGGAGAGAAGTGAGTGTAGAGACAGACTTGGACCTAAATTCATCCCAGGTTGCCCTCCCCAGGCTGAAGGTAGGTTGAGAAGGATAAAGGCATCAGACAGAGCAGGTGAGGGATAGAGTGGATTTTTCTTCAAGGGGTTCCAGGGTATTCCTGTAGGAAGGTGGGTACCCATGATCCTCAGCTCCAGTCCCTGGAGGTGCTCTGATGGAGCAGCCTGGTTTTTATTATTTATTTATTTGAGAGAGGGAAAGGGCATGCCAGGGCTTCCAGCCACTGCAAACGAACTCCAGATGCATGTGCCACCTTGTGTATCTGGCTTACGTGGGTCCTGAGGATTCGAACCTAGGTCTTTTGGCTTTGTAGGCAAGCACCTTAATTACTAAGCCATCTCTCCAGCCACGTCCCCTTTTTTTCTTTTTTTCCAAGGTAGGGTCTCACTCAAGCTCAGGTTGAACTAGAATTCACTATGTAGTTTCAGAATGGCCTTGAATTCACTGAGATCCTCCTACCTCTGCCTCCCGAGTGCTGGGATTAAAGGCGTGCACCACCACGCCCGGCCTGGTTTTGAGAGAAGTCTTATATAAACAGGAGCGACTCTGATGGTTGGGGAGGTCAAGGCTCATGGAAAGTTTTGGGATGGCTATCAGGCTGTGTCCCTGAAGGAGCAACCAGGTCGGGAGTACAGGTCTCCTCGTAGGGTAGGACAGATGGAGCACCAGTGGGGAAGGGTGTGGGCAGCAGAGCGGATAAAGAGATGGGGGTGATGCAAAGGCTGGGTTACCTAACCTAGGACCAAGGGTTTTGCAGGGAGCAGCCAGGGAAGCAGGGCGGAGTTGGACGCGGAGGGGGGGGGTGTCGGACGCTGGGGGGCGGGGTCAGGCCTCGAGCCACGCCTACTTGAGTTCCTGGGCGAGCGCGGCGATGTGCTCCACGCGGTCTTGGTGCGCGGCCAGGTCACTCTCAAAGGCCTCGTGGCGCCGCAGTAGCGCGCGCACCTCCTGTAGCGAAGCCGACTCATAGTCGTGCTGGTTCAGCATCTCCTCCTTCCCTGCTCCGAGAGAGACCGGCTCCGGTCACCCAGCACTGCTGGGGCAGGAGCCTGGGCTTCCGGCCGTGGGTGAAGACACCCGATGACAGTTGCCCAGCCTACCCTAAGGATTTGCTCAGAGGTACCAGCAGAGCAATGTGAAGTGAAGTTCCTGATCTGGGACATGGCCCGTCAGAGTCTCCTGACTCAGCACCATCCAGGCTCACCTTTGCTACACTTCTTTTTTTTTTTTTTTTTTTTTTTTTTAATTTATTTATTTGAGAGCAACAGATAGAGAGAGAAAGAGGCAGAGGGAGGGAGGGAGGGAGGGAGGGAGGGAGGGAGGGAGAGAGAGAGAGAGAGAGAGAGAGAGAGAGAGAGAGAGAAAGAAAGAAAGAATGGGCACACCAGGGCCTCCAGCCACTATAAACAAACTCTAGATGCATGTACCACCTTGAACCTTACATGGGTACTGGGGAATCGAGCCTCGAACCAGGGTCCTATTCACAAGCAAGTGCTTTCTAAGCCATCTCTCCAGCCCCCTTTGCTACACTTGAAATTACTAGGTGGAGGACCTGGTTTCCGTATTCACCAATTTCGCCTGGTACTTGGTAGGTGGAGGACCCTCTATGAGTAATTACTAAATGAATGAATAATAGAAAAGTGCATTATGAGTGCTGGAGAGATGGCTTAGCGGTTAACACGCTTGCCTGTGAAACTAATGACCTAGGTTCGACTCCCCAGTACCCACCTAAACCAGATGTACATGGTGGCATATGTGTCTGGAGTTGGTTTGCAGTGGCCAGAAGCCCTGGCAGGCCCATATTCTTTCTCTCCCCCTCTTTCCCTCTCAAATAAATCTTTTTTAAATATAATTTATTTATTTAGAGAGTGAATGAGAGAATGAGCACACCAGGGCCCCCAACCACTGCAAACGGACTCCAGATGCATGTGCCCCCTTGTGCATCTAGCTTACATGGGTCCTGGAGAATCGAACCAGGATCCCTTGGCTTTGCAGGCAAACACCTTAACTGCTAAGCCAACTCTGCAGCCTAATAATTTTTAAAATTTTATTTATTTATTTATTTATTTATTTATTTATTTTATTTATTGGTTTGGCAAGGTAGGGTCTCACTCTGGTCCAGGCTGACCTAGAATTAACTATGTAGTCTCAGGGTGGCCTCGAACTCTCAGTGATCCTCCCTCTGCCTCCCGAGTGCTGGGATTAAAGGCGTGCGCCACCATGCCCGGCTTCTAATAATTTTTTTAAGCACATTATGGGTCTGGAGAGATGGCGTAACGGTTAAGGCGCCTGCCTGCCAAGCATAAGAATGCTGGTTGGATTCTCCAGGTCCCACATTTAGCCAGATGCAAAAGTGATGCAAGCACACAATGCTGTATTTGTCCACAAGGAGGCGCACGCATCTGAAATGGCCCTGACCCATTCTCTTGCTCTCTGCCTCTTCCTCTCTCTCTCTCTCTCTCTCTCAAAAATAAGCACATTATGAATGATAATTGCCATACTTTTGCAAACAACAATCAACTTAATCACTATAATAGCCGTAGGGACCTTTATTTGAGGGCCTCTGCATTTGGCAGAAGAGGTGACAGGTGTAGGGGTTCAGAAACTTCCTCAGGGTCACACAAAGTTGTAATTTCAGGAATTCCTATAAGGGGTATGGGGGGGGGGTCGTTGATCTGAGAGCTTCAGGATTCTCCTGACTTAGCTTCCCAAAGCTATAGTGCCTTGGGATTACAGATGTTGCATTACCTGTGTCCTGATTTTTGTGGGATCTAAGGGTTGGAGCTAGCTGGTCATTAGGCTTACACAGCAAGTGCTTTAGCCACTTAGCAATCTCCCTAACCCCCCATTTCAGAAATTTTGGTACCAAACGTTTGTTATTCATTATGACATAATCCATTATCAATGGGCTTAAAACCTAGCAATACTTAATGAATGATGTTATGCAGTGACGTATTCGCCTCATGCAATATTTGAATCAGTAGGGCATGGAAGTGGCCCACGCCTTTAATACCAGCACTTGAGAGGCAGAGGTAAGAGGATCCCTATGTGTTCCAGGCCATCCTGAGACTACATAGTGAACTCCAGGTCAGCCTTGGCTAGGGTGAATCCCTAACTCAAAAAACCAAAAAAAAATTTTTTTGAATCAATATACATTTTTTTTTGAGGCAAGCTTGACACACTGGCTTTTTTTTTTTTTTAATGAGATAGAGAGAGATAGAGATAATTGGTACACTCGGGCTTCCAGTCACTGTAATCGAACTCCAGATGCATGTGGCACCTTGTGCGTCTGGCTTATATAGGATCTGATGAGTAGAATATGGGTCCTTAGCCTTCGCAGGCAAGTGTCTTAACTGCTAAGCCATCTTTTTGAGTATGACATAAGTGTGTTAGGGATAGACTCACCTTTGGCTACCAGCTACATATATAAAAAAGTTAAATAACAAATCCATCAGAGAAGATTATAAGAGGGCTAGAGCCTGGAGGAAGGAGAAGAGACCCAGGGAAAACTGTGGCCCAAAGAAAGGCCCAGGCTGCACCACAGCAAGTTAGGTCGGGGTTATAAATGTGGTCTCCAGCTTCCCTGCATAGCACCTACCTGTCTTGTACATTTTGCCAGGACTCTACCCCAGGACAGAGTCCAGCCTTGTGAGTGCACCTACCCCTGGTCCAGGTTTCATGCAGGGAGGCTTTCTGCTGGAACTTCTCGGCGAGGTGCTGCAGGCGCTGCAGGCGTCGGATCTCTGAGAGCAGCCAGTCCTCGTAGCCCTTTTCCACTTGCTCCAGGCCCCTCCATGCATTGGCGATGTCCTGTGGGGAAGGTGGAGGTGGCTTCTATCACAACTACCGCATTGTGCAGATGGGAATATAGAGCCCAAGGTCACCCAGGGCATGTGGGCAGAGCTGGAGCTCCCCCGTGCCCAGCTCAGCTCACCGAGACCAGCTTGCCCTCGGAGGGCATGAAAGCGGGTCGGTGACTCAGGCGCAGCTTGGTCTGCAGCGTATTGAAGTTGATCTCCAGCTGGCATTTCTCCTGCACGCGGGGTGGCTTGTGCAGGCGCCTGTAGTCCCGGAAGTCCTCCAGCTTGCGCTGCATGGCAGTCATGCTGGGTTCACCCACGCGGTTCTCCAGCCATGGGACGGTGCGTCGGATCCATTCCAGCAGCTGTCAGGGCAAGGGCAAAACAGAGTTCTAAGCTAACCTGCCCACCTCTCCCATCCTTCTCCACCCACATCCAGACTGTGGTTAGAAACCAAGCTTTAAATACATGGAGATAACTTTCACAACTATGGTGGGCAGACCTCACTGGTCAGGTAATGAGAAAGATGTTGAAATTGTGCATTTGTGTGTACACACCGTGTGTGTGTGTGTGTGTGTGTGCGCGCGCGTGTGTGTGCGCACATGTGTGCTGGGGATAGAATCCATACCCCAACATGCTATACAAGCACTCTGTCACTGAGCCACACCACCAGCTCTGATGTTAATTTCTTTTTTTTGGGGCCACATTTTTATTGATTTTTAATCATAGAACCAAAAACCCCAAAAGACCATTGTAGCTGCCCTATTATAACTTTAGGAATCAATGAATACATGAGTGAATGATCCCTCTCCATCAGTGAATGACCTGAATTTGATGACATCATCTTTCTCTTCTATTTTGAGGGTCTTGCAAAGGTGGGCAGGATCATGGATATCAGAGAATTTCTGTCTGGGCAGCTGCATGCAGGCCTGTGGCTCTTCCATTCTATCCGCCCCTCTTCCGCAATGGTCCCTGAGCCACTGGAGGATGTGCAGAGTGGGAGTGCTAGGCACTCCTCCATCCCCTTCTCAGCACTATGTTGCTGATGTTAATTTCTGAGTCCTGGGGCCACAATCGGCTGGCATAGAAAGAGAAAAAGACCATTGTAGCTGCCTTAGTATAAGGGAAGGAATCAATGAATACATGAGTGAATGATAGATCTGAGATCAGTGAATGACCTGAACTTGAGTAAGCAGAAAGGCAGGTGATGGTGGGAAGGAAGAACAGAGAAGGCTCAGGGAAGCTCTGCAGGCCTGTGCTGGAAGTTAGTGGGCTTAGGAGGGCCGGCAGGGCCTAGGATGAGGAGCACAGTGGGAGGGGCCTCCCTAGCCCCAGACTTACCTCACTGGCCAGCTTCTCATACTCTTCCATCAGCTTTTCATTTTCCTGGTTCACAGCCAGCACCTTGCAGATCCTGTTGGCAGCTGTCTCTGCCTGTGGTGGTGGCAGCAGAGGGCTGGAGTTTAGACAAGCTGCCCCGGACACCCCAACCTAGCCTCTCCGTATAAAGCCCTTAAAAACCTGGCCTGGGGCTGGAGAGATGGCTTAGCAGTTAAGGCTTTTGCCTGCAAAGCCTAATGACACCAGTTCAATTCCCTAGGACCCACACAAGCCAGACACACTAGGGGGTGCATGAGTCTGGAGTTTGTTTGCAGTGGTAGAGGCCCTGGTGCGCCCATTCTCTTTCATTGCTTCTTTCTCTCTTTCTCTCTCTCAAGTAAATAAATAATTTTAAAAACCTGGCCTGTGTACAAATGAGGAAGGAGGGGGAAATACATCTCTAAGGTAGGAGGGAGCTTCCAGGACAAAGGCCTCTGCTCCTGAACTTCCTGAGGACTAAGTGTGTGTAACTGGGACAGTGGCCTTCCCACCTACATGGCCTGGAACCTACAAATGTTGGACTAATACCAAAGTTGGGCCTTTGGACTCTATCCAGACAGCAGTGCCCTAGTGAGGCAGCAGTGAAGTCCCCACTTACCTGCTCAGCCCCAGCAAATGCATGGTAGAAGCAAGAAACATAGGTCATGATTGCTTTTTCATCGGGCTTTGGAGTGTTCACAATGTCTGGAGGAGGGAGGCAAGGTATGTGGTTTACCTATTTATTTATTTATTTATTTATTTATTTATTTTTGAGGCAGGGTCTCACTCCAGCCCAGGCTGACCTGGAACTCACTTTAGCTCCAGGTTGGCCTCAAATTCACGGTGATCCTCCTACCTCTGCCTCCTGAGCACTGGGAGTCAAAGCGTGTGCTACCATGCCTGGCTTATGGTATGTGTCTTTTCGTGGCACTACTTGCTTACGTTAATCAAGTGCTCTACCACATCCTCAACCCTTGCAAGGTGTATGTTGAACAAAGCCAAGAGTGGAGAATGAACTCAAGACCCATTTTGACAGGCATTCTGAGAATGAGAGGGGTAGAGGCATCTAGACACCAGCTTCTGGCTACCTCAAGTCTAGTGTTGTCCCTGAAGTCCTCTCCAAGCACCCCAGGACCCAGAAACCTCCTTTCTGTGAGATAGGTAAAGTGTGAGGCCATTTCTGAGTGTAAAGATGCCAAGGCCCTCATTAGGGACCAAGCCACACTGCCTGGTGCCCCTAACCATCCTCTGTCTGTCTTTTCCCAAGTCCAGAAGCTCCTCAGGAGCCAGAGCCAGTTCTTCTCCTTGGTTCCTATAAAGCCAAGGCACCACACAGCAAGTTCTCAGAAAATGCTTGCTGTTTCATTGATTGAACACTGCTTAGGCCCAAGGTAGGAACATGCCCTGGAGAAGTTGCCAGTCTTGAGAACCAACATTATCCTAGGAGACTGGAATATGAGGCAGAGTGGAGCCCTTCTATAGCTGAAAGTCAGGAGATGGAGAGCTTCTGGAGGAGGATGGTGGCTGAATGGATTATCAAAAGGGAGTAGGAGGCCGGGAGTGGTGGTGCACGCCTTTAATCCCAGCACTCAGGAGGCAGACGTAGGAGGATCACCGTGAGTTTGAGGCCACCGTGAGACTACATAGTGAATTCCAGGTCAGCCTGGGCTAGAGTGAGACCCTACCTCAAAAAGCCAAAAAAAAAAAAAAAAATAGGGAGCAGGGTGAGGGTGGGGGTAGAGAGTCACGGGAGAAGGGATGAGCAGGGCACAGCATGGTGGTTGGACCCAGCCTAGTGAGTGCTAAGTGAATGGTGTCCTTGCACGAGCAAGGCTCACTCTCACCTTCTGCATCCAACATCTTGGGGATGTCCAGATATTTCTCTGCCACCTCAAAGGCAGTGTTCAGATTGCCAATGGGGTCATCCTAGACAGGCATGAGGAGGGAGGTGAAAGGTCATCTGAGGGCAGAGGTCAAGGAGTTGCATGCAGGAGGGGTGGTAGCAGAGGCTCACCTTGCGAAGCTTGGCATAGTCAATGAGATCCGGCCTGTGGCGGTGGATGAGAGCACAGAGGGCCAAACCATCCTTCCAGCTGGACAGAGAAGAGGGGATGTTAGGCCTGGCATCAAGCTGAGGCTAGGTATCACCCTCAGCCCAGGAGCTTCCTAGCAGGACAGACTCCTTTGTGAAATAGAGTCAAGTGCAAACTCCTTTTCTGGCACGTGAGTCACCTCATTTCCAGACTCAGAGCATCGGATCGTCTCCTTCAACTTTCTTTCCCATGCTGAGGACTTAGACCAGACCAATTTCCAGAGGTTCTAAGCCTCCAGGAATGCGACAAATGCTTCCTGTACCTGTTGTTTATAACTTTAACATGTCCTCCTAGTTTCAGAGGCGGTTCCTATAAGTGGGCTACAACTCCTTCCTCCTCAGGGGCTTGGAATGGGACAAGTCTATGACCTCACAGACTAGGGACTGCTCGCTGAGCCCTACCGCTGCTCAGCCAACAGACCTGGTGTGGAAGTTCTGTACGTTGACATTACGATACGGTGCTGTCTTCCGTTGGCACCACAGGAGCAAGCCTTCCTTGGCCGAGGTTTCTGGGTGGCAAGGGGGTGGAAATGTCAGTTGGGAAGAGGTCTGGACAGGCCCTCTCCGTCTGCCTCCTCCTCCACTGCTCACCCTCTACAGAGATGTCCTGGATGGCGAAGCGAAGGATGATGGTCCAGATCATACCCAGGGTCATCTTCAGGTTCCCGTCAACAATCTCTGCCAGGGACAGGGGTGAGGGTTGGACTCCAAGCCTGTGTGTCCAGGCTTCAGCTCACCATCCTTTTACTCAACCTTCTAACCCCTGTCTCCCACCCTAGGGCTGGCACCTAGTAGGGAAGCACCTAACAGTCATTCAACATCCTTCTGTGCTATTTTAGAACACCTACTAGGTACATGGTGCTGTGCTGGTGTTCTGGGTACATTCTAGGTAAAGTTTTTGATATATTTGCTCCTGAAAGGCAGGAATGATTATCCCCATTGAGGTTCACAGAGCCTGTTGATGTCTTTGACTCACCGTCCAAGTTCCTCTTGTCCCCTCCTCACCTTCAGCACCGATGGACACTAGCTTAACCCCTTTGCTGGCGATGAAATCTAGGGCCTTGTTGACATTGGCGATTTTGTGGAAGCGCATTTTGCCTTTGTCTGGCCTAGGCAGCCTCTCTCCTGAGTATAAGAGGGGAGGGCACAGGTTAGAGGTCATGAGGGGGCTGGGGAAAAAACTCAGTAGTAGAGTGTTTGTTTGTCTGGCATGCACGATGCCCTGTGCTTGATTCCCTAGCATCTAGGGTAGGGCATTGTCTCCAAGTTCCACTTCTCCCACCCAAATCCCTTCCAGAGCTCTGCTGTCATCTCTCCCTCAGCTCTCCAGGTTCCCCTGTCCACAGATGTGCACCCTCACCTGAAATGACCTCCAAAAGCAGCATGAGCTTTAGGCCATTGCGGAAGTCCTCCTCGATGTTCTCGATCTGAGTGCCTGCCTTGCGCAGATGTGAGTTGCACCATGCAGTGAAGGTCTGAGGGCAGAGGACAGTGCTCAGACCCTAGGGTCTGGGGATAAGGGATGCAGTTCTAGCTCCTCAGTCGGGATAGGTTGCAGAGCCTGAGGCCCCTAGATGCAAGTTTTGGCTCAGGCACTGGCTTATTATGCATCCTGGGTCGTCTCTTGCCCTCTCTGGGCTTTAGTTCTTCTGAGAGAGGAGAAAATATGTATGGGAGCAGGTAGGACCCAGTTTGGATTTGGGGTCCCTCTGTGCCTATCACCCTAGCCTAATCTGGTCTTAAATGCTGGAAGAGGGAGTAGAATATATTAAAACATTCCAGGGCTAGAGAGATGGCTTAGTGGTTAAGCACTTATCTGTGATGCCTAAGGACTCTGGTTCAAGGCTCGATTCTCCAGTACCCACGTAAGCCAGATGCACAAGGTGGCACATGCATGTGGAGTTTGTTTGCAGTGGCTGGAGGCCCTGGTGTGCCCTCCCCCCGCCCACTCTCTCTCTCTCTCTGCCTCTTTCTCTATCTGTCACTCTCAAATAAATAAATAAAAATAAAACAAAAATTTTTTTTTAAATCCCAAAATGTGGGGCTCCCTGAGGGGCATCTAAACTGAGAAATCTACAACAAAAGCACATTTGGCCTGGGGGTGGGGATCAACTGCCAGGGAGACCTTGGATGTGAAATGATTACAGAGTGTGGAGGATACACCAGGGCTTAGGCCCAGTTTGACTTTGTTTCCAGCACCCAAGGCTGTCCCACCCCTACAGTCAGCCTCAGCCTCTGGACTAGGACATGGCTCTGTTGGGGATCATGGTACCCAATGACTTTGGGTCCACCTGTCAACTTACCAGGTCTTCAGACCCTAAACACTGCCACTAACTAAGGGATCTTGGTAGAGTGCACAGTTAAACTCCAATCCCTGCTGAGCTACTCCTTCTCAATGATCTGGAGTTAGCCTTTGTCCTCTCTGAGGTTTCTTTGTTTTGTTCTGTTTTTATTTTATTTTATTTTATTTTATTTTTTTGGTTTTTCCAGGTAGGGTCTCACTCTAGCCCAGGCTGACCTGGAATTTACTCTGTATTCTCAGGGTGGCCTCGAACTCACGGCAATCTTCCTACCTCTGCCTCCCAAGTGCTGGGATTAAAGGCATGTGCTGACATGCCCAATGTGTTTTTAAATTTTTAAAAAAATTTGAGAACCCCAGGCAGAGGTGGTGCACACCTTTAATCCCAGCACCTGGGAAACTGGCAGGCATGGTGGTGGAGGAACACTGGCAGAGGTAGGAGGATTGCCATGAGTTTGAGGCCACCCTGAGAATACAGAGTAAATTCCAGGTCAGCCTGGGCTACAGCGAGACCCTACCTCGAAAAACCAAAAAAAAAAAAAAAAAATTTAGGGGCTGGGGAAATGGCTTAGTGGTTAAGGCATTTGCCTGTGAAGCCTAAGGTCCCTGATTCGATTCCTCAGGACCCACATAAGCCAGCTGCACAAGGGGGCGATGTGTCTGTAGTTCATTTGCAGTGGCTGGAGGCCCTGGCATGCATATTGTCTCTTTCTCTCTACCTCTTCCTCTCTCTCTCAAATAAATAAATAAATTAAATATTTTAAACTTTTTTTAGGGCTGGAGAGATGGTTTAGCAGTTACAGTGTATGTTCAACTCTCCAGATCCCATGTAAGCCAGACACACAAAGATGAAGCAAGTGCAAGGTTGCACGTGCCCACTAGGTGGCGCAAGGTACAGGAGTTCAATTGCAGTGGCTGAGGTTCTGGTGTGCCAATTCTCTCTCTCTCTCTAAAATAAAAACAAATTTTTTAAATTAATATTTTGGGAGCCGGGCGTGGTGGCGCACGCCTTTAATCCCAGCACTCAGGAGGCAGAGGTAAGAGGATCGCTGAGAGTTCGAGGCCACCCTGAGACTACATAGTTAATTCCAGGTCAGCCTGGACCAGAGTGAGACCCTACCTCGAAAAAAAAAAAGGGAAAAAAAATATTTTGGGGCTGGAGAGATGGCTTAGCCATTAAGGCACCTGCCTGCCAAGCCTAAGAATGCCGGTTTGATGCAAAAGTGAAGCAAGGGCGCAATGTTACACTTGCCCACAAGGGGCGCATGTGTCTGGAGTTCCCAGCCACTGAAATGGACCTGGCGCACCATTCTTTCTCTCTCTCTGCCTCTTCCTCTCTCTGTGTTTTTCTCTGTCCCCGCCCCTCTCAAGAAAAAAATTTTTGCTGGGCATGGTGGTACACACCTTTTATCCCAGCACTCAGGAGGCAGAGAGAGGTAGGAGGATCTCCATGAGTTTGAGGCCACCCTGAGACTACATAGTGAATTCCAGATCAGCCTGGGCTAGAGTGAGACCCTACCTCAAAAACGAAACAAAAATATTTCATTTATTTATTTGAAAGAGGCAGGGAGAGAGAGAGAGAAAAGGAGAGAGAGAGAGAGAGAGGGAGAACGAGAGACAGAGAGAGACTGAGCACAGCAGGGCCTCACTGCAAATGAACAGATGCATGTGCCACCTTGTGCATCTGGCTTACATAGGTACTGAAGAATCAAACCTGGAAAAAAAAATTTAGGGGCTGGGGAAATGGCTTAGTGGTTAAGGCATTTGCCTGTGAAGCCTAAGGTCCCTGATTCGATTCCTCAGGACCCACATAAGCCAGCTGCACAAGGGGGCGATGTGTCTGTAGTTCATTTGCAGTGGCTGGAGGCCCTGGCATGCATATTGTCTCTTTCTCTCTACCTCTTCCTCTCTCTCTCAAATAAATAAATAAATTAAATATTTTAAACTTTTTTTAGGGCTGGAGAGATGGTTTAGCAGTTACAGTGTATGTTCAACTCTCCAGATCCCATGTAAGCCAGACACACAAAGATGAAGCAAGTGCAAGGTTGCACGTGCCCACTAGGTGGCGCAAGGTACAGGAGTTCAATTGCAGTGGCTGAGGTTCTGGTGTGCCAATTCTCTCTCTCTCTAAAATAAAAACAAATTTTTTAAATTAATATTTTGGGAGCCGGGCGTGGTGGCGCACGCCTTTAATCCCAGCACTCAGGAGGCAGAGGTAAGAGGATCGCTGAGAGTTCGAGGCCACCCTGAGACTACATAGTTAATTCCAGGTCAGCCTGGACCAGAGTGAGACCCTACCTCGAAAAAAAAAAAAGGGAAAAAAAATATTTTGGGGCTGGAGAGATGGCTTAGCCATTAAGGCACCTGCCTGCCAAGCCTAAGAATGCCGGTTTGATGCAAAAGTGAAGCAAGGGCGCAATGTTACACTTGCCCACAAGGGGGCGCATGTGTCTGGAGTTCCCAGCCACTGAAATGGACCTGGCGCACCCATTCTTTCTCTCTCTGCCTCTTCCTCTCTCTGTGTTTTTCTCTGTCCCCCGCCCCTCTCTCAAGAAAAAATATTTTGCTGGGCATGGTGGTACACACCTTTTATCCCAGCACTCAGGAGGCAGAGAGAGGTAGGAGGATCTCCATGAGTTTGAGGCCACCCTGAGACTACATAGTGAATTCCAGATCAGCCTGGGCTAGAGTGAGACCCTACCTCGAAAAAAAACGAAACAAAAAATATTTCATTTATTTATTTGAAAGAGGCAGGGAGAGAGAGAGAGAGAAAGGGAGAGGGAGAGAGAGAGAGGAGGGAGAACGAGAGACAGAGAGAGACTGAGCACAGCAGGGCCTCACTGCAAATGAACAGATGCATGTGCCACCTTGTGCATCTGGCTTACATAGGTACTGAAGAATCAAACCTGGGTCCTTAGGCTTTGCAGGCAAGTGCCTTAACCACTAAGCCATCTCTCCAGCTCAATTTTTTTTTTTTTTTTTTTTTTAAAGGTAGGGTCTTGCTCTAGCCCAGGCTGACCTGGAATTCGCTATGTAGTCTCAGATTGGTCTTGAACTCATGGCGATCCTCCTGCCTCTGCGCCCCGAGTGCTGGGATAAAAGGTGTGTGCCATCATGCCCGGCTTATTCAATATATTTTTTTGTTGTTCATGGTCTTACTCTAGCCCAGTGTGACCCAGAACTCACTCTGCAGTTCTCAGGCTGGCCTCAAACTCAAGGTGATCTTCCTACCTCAGCTTCCCAAGCGCTGGGATTATAGGTGTGAGCCACAATGTTTGACTCTGATTTTTTTTTTTTTGTGCTTGTGTGTTTGCATGCTTGTGGGCATACATGTGTGTGCGAGTACATATGGAGTCCATAAGTTGATGTTGGTGTCTTCCTGGATTGCTATCTATCTTATTTATTGAGACAATGTCTCTCATTGAACTCAGAAATCTCTGATTCAGCATCTAGCTATCCAGCTTGCCCTAGGGATCCCCTGCCTCTACCTCCCAAGTGCTGGGTTTCCATACCTGCTAGGCATTTACATGGGCGCTGGAGATCTGAACTCAAGTCCTCACACTTGCCTAGCAAGCATTTTACCCACTGATCCATCTCCCCAGACCAAGGTTTGGTTTCTGTATTTGAACAAGCAAGGGGTCTGATTCCATGATGTTTCAGCTATTTCTTCCTCTGAGTAGGCATTATCCTAGAACTTAAAGCCTTCCCCCCACCACAAAACAAACACTCCTGGGAGGTGGTACTAGAAGTCATTTGAAATTTTTCCTTTAGCCAGCTTCCCAGATGGGCTGGAAGCTGAATGTGGAAGATGATGCTTTGAAATGTATCGAATTCAAGTATTGAATATATGAGAGGTTGTCATTGCTAAGAGAATGAGCTTCCTGTCACTGGAGGTGTCTAACTGGGTCTATAGTACTAGTCCATGGGGACGTAAGTAAGCATCAGAGAATGCATTTGTAGCTGCTTCTCTATAGCTGCTTCTAGGACTGGAGTCTGGATACTCTGGACATGGGTAGGGCAGAAGAACAGGCAGAAGATGAGGCCCCAGCCCCCCAGGCAGGTTGGTTTGAGGAGACATGTAAAGGAATGAGCAGGGAGACTATTCAAAACAGGGGGGAGTCTCTTAGTGGATGTCTACATTTGCTTGGAGCTGTGATGGGAGAGCAGGAGCTGGGCAGGCCAGGAAGGGCAGTCAAGGGCATTCCAGACAGGGACAGCTACAAGGGGAAACAAGTGGTGAGAAACATTTGGTCCATCTGTAGGACTACAGCATTGTAGGGTATGCTGGGATGAAGCTGGGGGTGTTGTATTATCAGTGGTGAGAAGGCCGGAGGGGTGTCTGGGGCCAGGTCATGCATGATGCTGGGTGCTAAGCCAGGGAGTTTGAATTTGATCCTGAGAGCCATGGAAATGAGCAAAGCTTCAGGCAAGGGGTGAGGATGTCAGAAATGTATTTTAAAAAGCTCATTCTGGCCGGGTGTGGTGGGGCACGTCTTTAATCCCAGCACTCAGGAGGCAGAGGTAGGAGGATCTCTGTGTGTTCAAGGCCAGTTTGAGACTACATAGTGAATTCCAGGTCAGCCTGGGCTAGAGTGAAACCCTACCTCGGAAAACAAACAAACAAACCAAAACAAAACAAACAAGCAAAAAAAGCTCATTCTGCTTGCAGAATGGAGACAGTGGCTCAGCAGAATAGAAGAGAGAAGTGAGGTGGGGATGAGAACAAGGAAAAGAAAGGAGGAAGGAGGGGCAGAGGAAAAGACAGACAGACAGGAACAGGAGGATAAGATAGAGACAAAGTCTGCATTTTTTTCAAGGTAGGGTTTCATTCTAGACATGTAGCTCAGTTGCCTAGCATGAAGTCCTGGGTTCAGTCCCCAGCACCAATCCCCCAGGTGTAATGGCACATGCCTGTAAATCCCCTCCACTGGCTGAGACAGGAGACTGAGGAGTATCAGAAGTTCATAGTCATTCTTGGCTACATAACAAATTTGAGACCAGCCTGGGCTACATGAGACTCTGTCTTAAAAGAAAACTAAAAGCCGGGGCATGATGGCACTCACTCTTAATCTCAGCACCTGGGAGGCAGAGGTAGGAGGATCACCATGAGTTCAAGGTCACCCTAAGACTACATAGTGAATTTCAGGTCATCCTGGGCTAGAGTAAAACCCTACCCAAACAAACAAACAAACAAACAAACAAACAAACAAACAAGCCAAGAAATATTTATGGAACAAGTGTTTTGGGATGTGGTTGAATGAAGAGGACTCAGGCATCAGGGAGGAGAAGCAGAAGTGCTCCAAGACTGGAAACCCTGGATGGAGGAGTCACAGGTGAGAAAGGGAGCAGCCAGAAGCAGGGATGACCACAAGGATACTTATTACTACCTTTAATAAACAATGTTGAAGCTGGGTGTGGTGGTGCCTTTAATCTCAGCACTTGAGAGGCTGAGGTAGAATCACCATGCGTTCAAGGACAACTGGAGCTACAGAGTGAGTTCTAGGTCAGTTTGGGTTAGAGTGAGACCCTGCCTTGAAACAAACAACAAACAACATTAAATGAGAAATAAATAACCCAAATATCCACCTACAGGGAATTCTGACTTGCAGGGCATCTATCCTGTGCAGCTGTTGGATGAATGGGTGACACGAGTGGCTACAAGTTGGGAATAAAAGTATGCTTTTGATATTTTATTTTATTTATTTTCTTTTTTTATTTTTCTTTTGGTTTTTCAAGGCAGGGTCTTGCTCTAGCCCAGGCTGACCTGGAATTAACTATGTAGTCTCAGGGTGGCCTCAAACTCACAGCGATCCTCCTACCTCTGCCTCCCAAGTGCTGGGATTAAAGGTATGTGCCACCATGCCAGGCTACTTTTGATATTTTAAATGGCAAAGCCCAGAAAAGACAGACTGTCAGATGTCATAGGAGGGGCTCTTGGATCTGGATCCAGAAGAGGGCTGGGCTCTGCTGATGGTAGGCATGAGAGTTATTGCAAGAACAAGTGGCAGCTGGAGCTGAAGGCAGGGATGACATCACCCGGGGGTTGCCAAAACCAGGGACCAGAGCCATGCCTAGA
Organism: Orientallactaga sibirica; assembly: GCA_036365145.1. Lineage (NCBI taxonomy): Eukaryota > Metazoa > Chordata > Mammalia > Rodentia > Dipodidae > Orientallactaga > Orientallactaga sibirica. The sequence goes on along the minus strand of JAEOAD010000042.1, from coordinate 5,441,514 downwards.
GACAGGTGCAGGGGAGCAGGGGAGGGGGATGGATCACCCCCAAGCACCCCAGCCAAGTCAGCTCAGCCTCCTGATGCCTGCGGTCAACTTCTGTCAGCTAACCCAGCGGAAGTAATCTGGTTCTAAATTCTGGGGTTTTTGGATCCTTCAAATTCCACTGGGCATGACAGTGCCCTGTCCTTTCTTGGAATCAGACATTGTTGGCAAATAGTAGGTCCAATGGCCTCATGGTGCCCTCCCTTAGCCCTGGCCTGTTGCTCTTCAAATTTTTCTGTCTGGCTGGGATCATTTTTCTCTTTAGGGAACCCAGGTGTCCTATGTGCTCCACTGGCGAGTCTGGGAGTGAAAATAGTTCAGGGAAGGGGGGCAGTGCCCTACAAGGCTGGGCCTGGGCAATAGCTGCCCACGTGTCCCCCTTGAGCTCCCCAAAGGTGCTGCCTCAGCACAAGTGCCCATCTGGCCTGAGGGTCAGGTTACTGGTAAGGGGACCCAGGGTTCCCCTCCTCCCTAACCTTCTGGCCTTTTCAGCATATTCAGGGCACCTGAGGCAGAGAGGGGTATCTTGGGAAAGAGTAGTATGGGGCAAGGAATAAAGACCCTCAGATTGAGCCGGGTGTGGTGGCACACGCCTTTAATCCCAGCACTCGGGAGGCAGAGGTAGGAGGATCGCCAAGAGTTTGAGGCCACTCTGAGACTACATAGTGAATTCCAGGTCAGCCTGAGCCAGTGAGACCCTACCTCGAAAAACCAAAAAACCAACCAACCAACCAAACAAACAAAAAACCCTCAGATTGGGCGGGGGAGAGCCTGCTTTTTGACAGCATACAACATGGGGCCCATCTCTGCTCCTTGCTAGGCCCCAGTTTCCTCAATTGTCAAGTCAGAAGGAGGGATTATTGGACTCCACCCTGGACAGAATATAGAGAGGGTGGGTGTGGGGTCTGAGATGCATCCCCTACAGACGCCTGCAAATCCACCGGTTGTGTGATTAGCACTCCCCTCTCGCCAGGGTGGAGTCTTACTTAGAATAAGGTGGTCAGGTGAAGGGAAATTAGGCTTTTGGACTCCCTCAACTTGGCCCTCCTAGGGTTTGTCCAAAACCTACTGTTAGAAGTGGGGCAGTGGGTTCAAAGGAGTGGGGGAAGGTTGCAGACCCCAGCCACTCTCCTTGACATTCTAAGCCCTTCACATGGGCTCTCAGTCTTCTCTTCCAGCCCTGGTGGACAGCAGATGGCTGGTGAGCAGAGCGTGAGCTGGGGCGTGGTGATCTAGATTAAAAGCAGGCTGCTACCCCTGATTTGTAAGAGAAGCCCTGGAAGAACCGTTGGATCTCTCAGGTCTCAGTTTCTGCCTTTGGGAAATGGGCGAGCACTCACTTTCCGCTGCTGCTTCTCCCAGGCGGGGTCCAGCAGCAGGTCGCGGTCCCAGTCCTCCTCCTGTTCCATGTACTCGCCGCCCCCGCCGCCGGCGAAGGGCCCTTCCCCGGTGCCCAGACCCTCGGGCTGCATAACCATCATCATCTTGTTCAAGCTTCGGGCTCCCCGCTCGCCTCGGCGCGCTCCTGGACACTCGGGCTGCGTTAAGTAGGGCTCAAGCCCAGCCCCAGATCGGATTCGCACTAAATATGGGGAGGTGGGTGGGGCTGGACGGAGATGAGGGATCTTCTCTCTGGACCAGATCAAGAGTTGCCCTGGAGCCAAGGATTTTGGAATTGGGAGACACTAGGGGTAGGTCTACTGGAGGAGACTCCCTGGTTCGCAGCTTGGCTCGGGCTTTGGGCGCTGTGTGATCTCTGATCTCGGTTTCCACATCTGTCAAATGGAGATGAGGACATTAACAGCGGCTGCAGGGCGTCCTACAGGCTTGCCTTCTGGGCCTGCCATTGGCGCTTTTGCAGCGCCGAGCCGGTGGGAAACGGAGCCCTGTTCCCATTTCACAGTCAGCAACATCGAGGCCGCCGAGCTGTTTTGAATGTTTTCTGGGGTGATGGATCACCCGAGGATGAGAAAGAGGCTCGGAGCCAGCTGGATGGACCCAGCCAAGTCTATTAATATCGGGGCGGCTGTAGGGGAGAGCAGAGGGAGAATGTGCTGAGCAGGGAAACCCCGACGCCACGGAGGCTGCAACTCAATCCTCGTGGCCCCCCGCGGCCAGCTACACCGGCGGGCGGGGTTTCCATAGGAGGGGCGGGGCCTCGGCGATGGGCGGGGAGATGACTTCGCTGTGTCACTTGGACAAGCGGCTCCTCGGTGCTCTCGGCCAATCAATCACCTCTCTGGGCCTCTGGCCACGCCCATCGGGCCTGGCGCTCACCGCGATTCCATTGGTCGTGGCAGGCATCAGTCGCCGCTGTGCCCGCCCCGATACGGAAGCAGCGGATCTCCGCCCCCTCCAACTACTCACCCCCCCCCCCTCCCCGGGAGATCCGACCGCGGGTGGGCTGGCCGGGACCATGGGGCGTCCTTGGACCACCGGGAGCACCGACGCGGGGCCCGCGCGGCTGCCGCTTGTGCTCACAGCGCTGTGGGCCGCCGCCGTGGGCCTAGAACTGGCCTACGTGCTGGTGCTGGGTCCCGGACCGCCCCCGCTGGGACCTCTGGCCCGGGCCTTGCAGCTCACGCTGGCCGTCTACCAGCTGCTGAACCTGCTGGGCAACGTGGGGCTGTTCCTGCGCTCGGATCCCAGCATTCGGGGTGTGATGCTGGCCGGCCGCGGTGTAGGCCAAGGCTGGGCGTGAGTGGGGGCGTGGGGAGAACTGCGAGGGGGGGGCGGGCGGAAGAGGGAGCTTTGGACGCAGGAGAGACCCCAGGACCCGACATGCCAGAATCGGTAGAGCCAGAGACTTCCTTTAGCATCCGAAATCGGTTATTCATTCAAATACTGTTGAGGGGTCACTGCTCAGGGAGAGGCGGGGGATAAAACAGATTCCCGCTGTAATGGAGTTCATGCCAGTGGCGCGACGGGCTGATGATAAATTGAAGGCCCTTGAGGCTGGAGAAATGGCTCAGCGGTTAAGGCGCTTGACGGTCAAGCCCAACGATCAGAGCTCGATTCCCCAGTACCCAAGTAACACACAGTGACGTTTGCGTCTAGAGTTCATTTGCAGCTGCTAGAGGCCCTGGTGCTCTCATTCTCTCTCTGTGAGTTTGAAGCCAGCCTGAGACAACATAGTGAATTCCAGGTCAGCCTGAGCTAGGGTGAGACCCTACCTCGAAAACAATAACAACAAAAATTAAAGGCCCAACCATAAGCAAACTGTACAAAGTAGTTGGTGTTGGTGGAGTGATGACAAAAATTAGAACAAGGTAAAGGGGGGCAGAGAGTGCAAGTTTCAGGTATTTTTATTTTTTGTTTTAAATTTAATTAATTAATTTGAGAGGAGGGGTACACAGAAAATGGCCTAGCCACTGCAAACGAACTCCAGACACATGCACCACATTGTGCATCTGGCTTATGTGGGTACTGCCATCCTTAGGCTTCATGGGCAAGTGCCTTAACCACTAAGTCATCTCTCCAGTGCTTTTTTGTTTTCTTTTGATGTAGGGTCTTGCTCTAGTGGAATTCACTGTGTAGTCTCAGTTTGGCCTTGAACTCATAGCAAACCTCCTACCTTAGCCTCCCAAGTGCTGAGATTAAAGGCATGCACCACCACGCCCACAAGTTTCAGTTTTAGGCAAGTGCTTTAACTGCAGAGCTATTTCTCCAGCCCCTTTGCCACTTTGTACGTCTGGCTTTACTTGAGTACTGGGGAATTGAACCTGGGTCGTTAGGCTTTTCAGGCAACGTTTCAGTTTTAAATAGGTGGTCAATTTTCACCACAAGAACTTTAGTTGATGGATTTCTTAATTAGCTTGATTTAATTATTTCACCTTGTATCTGGAAGTCACAGCATCCTTTTGTACCCTGTAAATATATGCAACCATAATTGCCCACTTGCAATTAAAAAATAAAAACAAAGGCTGAGTGTGGTGGTGCATTCAGGAGGCTGAGCAAGAAGGAATGCTGTGAGTTAGAGGCCAGCCTGGGCTATAGCATGAGTTCCAGGTCTGCCTGGGCTAGAGTGAAACCTTGTTTCAAAAAAAAAGAAAAAGAACTGGGAGATGGTGTAGTGGTTAAAGGCACTTGCCTATGAAACCTAAGCACCCATGTTCTATCTCTCCAGATCCCACATAAACCAGACACACAAAGATGAGGCATGTGCCCCCTTGTGCATCTGGCTTACGTGGGTACTGGGGAATCGGACTTGGGTCCTTTGGTTTTGCAGGCAAATGCCTTAACCTCTAAGCCATCTCTCTGGCCTTTTTTTTGTTTTTTCAAGGTATGGTGTCCTATCTCTGCCTCCCGAGTGTTGGGATTAAAGGCATGTACCACCAGCCCTGCTCATGTGGGAATTTTTGAACAGTGTTCTGTCTGGAGGGAATGGGACCAGGAAAAGGCTCTGGGGCAACTGTATGCCCAGCATGTCCCCAGAACCAACAAGATCGGAGTAGCTGGTGAGAGATGTTAGTGATGGCAGGACTTTCAGGACACTGCAAGTTTTTGAATCTCACTGGAGCTGTCACAAGTGGAAGCTAGTGCTGGAGGTGCCTGGTGAATCTTGTGAGGTCTGGCAAGTTCAGCAGCTGTTCCTGCCTCCCCAAGATGGGCTCTAGGGCACTCAGTGCACTAACTTATGGTTCCTTTCACCACAGATACTGCTACCAGTGCCAAAGCCAGGTGCCACCGCGTAGTGGGCATTGCTCCACCTGCCGTGTTTGCATCCTGCGCCGGGACCATCACTGCCGCCTGCTGGGCCGCTGTGTGGGTTACCGCAACTACCGGCCCTTCCTGTGCCTGCTGCTTCATGCGGCTGGAGTCCTGCTCCACATCTCGGTGTTGCTGGGCCCTGCCCTGTCAGCCCTGCTCCGGGCCCACTCCTCTCTGCACACCGTGGCTCTCCTGTTGCTGCCCTGGCTCATGCTGCTCACAGGTGGGGAGCTTGTGGGGCTTTATAGGAGCCAGAGCAGAGCCCCTTCCTGTGGGAGGTAGGGTTTCTGGCAGGTTCTCTTGGCTCTGCCTTAGGGAGTATAAGAGTCTGACTGAAAAGGACTGGTTCGGTAGAGTGAAGCAGACAGATTTCTTTCTTTGGGGGAAAAGGTTTATCAGAGGAGTTAGTAAGCCATGGAAGAGCATGGCAGGGCCATGTAGCCAGAGAGGGGCTTCAGCTTCCAACGGACAAAGGAAGCTTCATTTTCAAGTGTGTGTGTGTGTGGGGGGGTGATGGGGGGTATGGGGGTTATACCACATGACTCAGTCTCTGAGCCACAGAGACTTGATAGGATCCAAGACCATAACCCAGGTGGACCAGGGTTTCCCTGGAAACAGGGGTTTTGTTCTGTTGAAGCAGAGTTGGGAGTTGGGGTGAGGCAGGAAGGCACAAATAAACGAGTAAGTTACAATTCAAGGTTGCCTCGGATCAGTTTGGGCAGCAAGTGACATGAACTCACAGTGATCCTCCTACCTCTGCCTCCTGAGTGCTGAGATTAAAGGCATGCGCCTCCATGCCTAACATCTTTCTTATTTATTTACTTTTTGACAGGTTCTCTCTATGTAGCCCAGGCTTGCCTCAAACTCATAATCTTTTTCCTCAGCCTCCTGTGTGCTGGGATTACAGTTTCTTGGTCTCCTCTGTTTTACTAACCCTACTCCCACATCCACACCCTACTTTTTAGGATCCAGAATATGTCACCTCCATTGGTTGTCCCTTGTGCCTTTCGTGCTTTTTTTCTACTTCTCATTCTTCCATTCCGTAGCACCTGCTCCAAGAGCTGCTGGGCACTGCAGGCTCCTGGCTATCACCTTTCAGTCCATCTGCCCAAGTCCCATCTTTACTGCTGTATGTCCAGCCTGAGCCCTCTATCCATTTCCACTCTTCTCTCCTGCCAACCTCTCAAGAATCCTTGAACATCTTCCATCCCGTTTGCTGAGAGCTGCCAGAGATCTGGATGGCCATTGGCCTTTAAACTCAGCTAATCTTCTTTCTCATAGCTTGCTCCTCCAACAGCTGCAGTTCAAACTTTCCCACTCTGCCATCTGCCTTTCCCCAGAGTCCTTCACAGAGAGAACAGGACAGCATGTAGACTATCCAGAATTGTCCTGTGGGTGGGGTGGCAGATGCCAGTAGTCTCAGCTGAGGCAGCATTGAGAGTTTGAGGTCAGCCTGGGGATAATAAGGGAGTTCAAGGTGAACCTGTTGTCTCAAAAACAACAAAAACTTGGAGGAATGGCTTAGCATTTAAGGCACTTGCCTGCAAAGCCTAAGGACCCAGGTTTGATGCCCCAGTATCTACATAAGCCAGGTGCATAAGGTGGCACGTGCATCTGTAGTTCGTTTGCAGTGGCTGGAGGCCCTGGTGTGCCCATTCTCTCTCTCTATCTGCCTCTTTCTCTCTCTGTCTCTCAAATAAATACTATATGTAGACAGCTGGGCATGGTGGCACACGCCTTTAATCCCAGCACTCAGGAGGAAGAGGTAAGAGGATCACTGAGTTTGAGGCCAGCCTGAGACTACATAGTGAATTCCAGGTCAGCCTGGTCTAGAGTGAGACCCTACCTCGAAAAACCAAAACAAACAAACAACAACAACAACAACAACAAAAAATGGTCCTGTGCTCAATTCTCCCAGCCTGGATAACTGCCCCGCCCCCCATCCCCACCAGCTTCTGGAATCTGGCTTTTTCTTCCCTATTTTTGTCTGTTCCTCTCTGTGTGCCCCAGCTCCCTCTGCTGGCTTTCTCAGTGTTCTCCTACCTTGTTACAGACTTCGTCACCACCACCTTTCATCTTTTCTTCTTCCAAAGGACTTGTCTAACCTTACTGCCACTTTCTCCTCCTGCTCAGTCCTTCACCTGCTCCCACCTGGCCTGTGCCCTGCTGCTCCTCCTAGAGTGCCATGGGCCAGTCTGTCTCCAGAAGATCCGTAGGACCTCTAGCTCTCTTCATACTTTAGGAGACCTCTCAGACTTAAAAGCTGTCAATGCTGTGTCCTTGACATGTTTTGACCTTGGCCTCACTGACACTCAGGCTTTGATCCCTGCATCCCTATCTTCTTTTTTGCTTTCTCTTTCATTTGATGCCCAAGGTTTCCTGCATTTAAACTCTGCCATGTTCAACCACTCCTAGATTCTTGGAGCCGCACTCCAGGTCCCCACTACTTACAGATCTGCTGTGCAGCTGGGCTTCTTCCTGAGCTTCGAGACCATAGACAACATCTCATAGGAGCTTCTCCTGGAAGCAAGATGTTCTCGTCCCACTTTTGCATAGTAAACCTCTGCCATGGCTCTTTCTCTTTTAGTTAAGATTGAATGAGGGCTGAGAGATGGCTTAGTGGTTAAGGTGCTTGCCTGCAAAGCCAAAGCACATAGGTTTGATTCCCCAGGACACATGTAAGCCAGATGCACAAGGTACTACATGTGTCTAGAGTTTGTTTGCAATGGCTGGAGGCCCTGGTGCACCCATTCACTGTCTGTTTTTTTTTTTTTTTTTTTTTTTTTTTGGTTTTTTGGGTCTCACTGGCTGACCTGGCCCTGGCCTTGAACAATCCTCCTATCTGCCTCCCAGTGCTGGGATTAAAGGCGTGCTACTTTTTTTTTTTTTTTTTGGAGAGAGACACAGAGAGAGAGGGAGAGGAAGACAGATAGAGATGGGCACACCAGCAGCCTCTCAGCTGCTGCGAACAAAATCCAGATGCGTTTGCCTCCTTGTGGTCAAGTGCAGCATTGCACCCTTTGCATCTGGCTAAACGTGGGACCTGGAGATTGGAACCGGCGTTCTTAGGCTTAGGAGGCAGGCACCTCAACCACTGAAGCCATCTCTCCAACCCTCTCTGTCTGCTTTTTTTAAAAAAATATTTTATTTTTATTTATTTATTTTGAGAGAGAGAGAGGGAGATACAGAAATAGGCAGGTAGAGAGAAAGAGAGAGAATGGGCACACCAGGGCCTCCAGCCACTGCAAACGAACTCCAGATGCATGCGCCCCCTTGTGCATCTGGCTTACGTGGGTCCTGGAGAGTTGAACCGGGGTCCTTTGGCTTTGCAGGCAAATGCCTTAACCACTAAGCCATCCCTCCAGCCTCTCTGTCTGCTTTTTTATCTCCCTCTCAACTTAACAAATGAAAAATATTAAATTTTTTTTTATTTGAGAGAGAGAGAGAGAGAGAAGAGGCAGAGAGAGAATGGGTGTGCCAGGGCCTTTTCAGCAGCTGTGAATGAACTCCAGACACATGTGCCTCCTTGTGTGTATGTGCGACACTGCGTGCTTTGTCACTTTTGCATCTGTCTATAAGTGGGACCTGGAGATTCGAATAAGCGTTCTTAGGCTTTGCAGGCAGGTGCCTTAACTGCTAAGCCATCTTTCCAGCCCTAAAAAAAATTTTTTTTTCAAGGTAGGGTCTCACTCTAGCTCAGGCTGACTTAGAATTCACTATGTAGTCTCAGGGTGGCCTCGAACTCATGGCGATCCTCCTACCTCTGCCTCCCAAGTGCTGGGATTAAAGGCGTGCGCCACAATGCCTGGCTCTAAAAAAATTTTTTTAAAAAAAATTTATTTGATTTTGGGCTGGAGAGATGGCTTAGCGGTTAAGGCGCCTGCCTCCTAAGCCTAAGAACGCTGGTTCCAATCTCCAGGTCCCACGTTTAGCCAGATGCAAAGTGATGCAAGGGTGCAATGCTGCACTTGGCCACAAGGGGGCGCACACATCTGGATTTCGTTCACAGCAGCTGAGAGACTGCTGGCGTGCCCATTCTCTGTCCTGTCTCCTCTCCCTCTCTGTCCATCTCTCTCTGTGTCTCTCTCCAAAAATAAAATAATAAAAATTAAACAAATTATTTGATTTTATTTATTTGGGGGAAAGAGAAGCAGATAGAGAGAATGGGCATGCAAGGCCGTAAGCCACTGCAGACGAACTCCAGATGCATGCACAACCTTGTGCATCTGCCTTATGTGGGCCCTGGGGAATCAAACCTGGGTCCTTTGACTTCACAGGCAAACGCCTTAACTGCTAAGCCATCCCTCCAGCCCTTAAAATTTTATTTATTTATTTATTTGCAAGCAGAGAGAGGAGATAGAGAATAGGTGTGCCAGGGCCTCTAGCCACTGCAAATGAACTCCAGATGCATGCACCCTCTTGTACATCTGGCTTACATGGGTGCTGGGGAATTGAACCTGGGTCTTTTGGCTTTGCAGGCAAGCATCTTAACCTCTAAGCCATCCCTCCAGCCCTTAAAACATATTTTTTAAAAAGAGATTTAATGAAGCTAGGCATGGTACTTCACGCCTTTAATCCCAGTGCTCAGGAGGCAGAGGTAGGAGGATTGCTGAGTTCAAGGCCAGCCTGGGACTATAGAGTGAGTTCCAGGTCAGCCTGGATTAAAGTGAGACCTTACCTTGGAAAAACAAAAACAACCAAGATATCAGTGTAGCCATTTTGAAATGTACAGTTCAGTAGCTTTTAGTATATTAACAGTATAGTGCAACCATTTCCACTGCCTATGGCCACTAAGCAGCCCCTCCCACTTTTCCCTGAATTCTCTCAGCCTTGTCAACCACTGATCTTTTTTTTTTTTTAATTTTTAATTTTATTTTATTTGAGAGAGAGAGAGAGAATGGGCACAATAAGCCTTTGGCCACTGCAAATGAACTCCAGATGTATGTGCCACCTTGTATATCTGTCTTACATGGGTCCTGGGGAATCAAATCTAGGTCCTCTGGCTTTGCAGGCAAATGACTTAACTGCTGAGCCATCTCTCCAGCCCTTTTTTTACTTTTTTATTTTTATTTATTATGGACCACTAATCTGCTTTCTATCCAGGCACTTCCCCATTGAGGATATCTTATAGAAAGAGCATCAACAAGGTGCCAAAATAGGTCATTTGGGAGAGCGTTATACTGAAAACAGAGCATCACACAACCTGACCTTTTGTGTCTGGTTTCTCCCACTTAGCACAGTGTTTCATGGCATCTAGTAGGTGATTATTTTGCAGGTACTAGTTGTCTGCTGTGGCCAACATGCTATTCTTGTCCATTGTGACACAGATCCCAGGTGTAATTCAGTGAGTTTACAGAATGGAGGGGTGAGTCCTGCTTCTTGATGGAACGGGTAGAGAAGCTGAGTTGGGTTTGGAAAAACTGGACCGACTAACCTCTGACCCTCTTTGCTCTCTCCCCACAGGCAGAGTGTCTCTAGCCCAGTTTGCCTTGGCTTTTGTGATGGACACGTGTGTGGCAGGTGCGCTGCTGTGCGGGGCTGGGCTGCTTTTCCATGGGATGCTGTTGCTGCGGGGCCAGACCACATGGGAGTGGGCTCGGGGCCAGCACTCCTATGACCTGGGCCCCCGCCGCAACCTGCAGGCAGTCCTGGGACCTCGCTGGGCCTTGGTCTGGTTTTGGCCTTTTCTAGCCTCTCCTTTGCCTGGGGATGGAATCACCTTCCACACCATAGGTGATGTAGGACTTGTGGCTTCCTGACTCCTGGGTGAAGCTAGAACTGCACAGGGCAGAGGGGAGGGGAAGGAGGAGCTGAGAACTTGTTTTCAGTCTGTCCCCAGAGGGATGCCAGGTTGGCCTTTCATACCTGCAGTGGGCAGCTCTAGCTTCTTCCTTGGCCTTGCCCCTGCCCATTTTGGGTTCCTTTATGTCCAGGGTTCAGTCATTGCAACTCTGTCCTTTTAGCAGAGGAGGGTCTGGCAATGTGGCTGGTTAACCAGCCTGGCTGTCCCTCTGTTAGGCTAATAAAGTGCCTAGGAAAGGGAGGTTTGCAGCCTCCCTTCACCATTGCCGGGTTTACTCCTCATGTTGTTGTCCTGGATGCTGTTTCCAGTTCTTTTTTTTTTATTATTTATTTTTTTAAATTTATTACAGATGAAAGGCAGAGATGGGGGGGGAGAGAATGAGAATATGGGTATGCCAGGGCTTCTAGAAAACCAACTCCAGATGTATGCACCATCACGTGGGTTCTGGGGGAGTAGAACCTGGGTCCTTAGGCTTCACAGGCAAGCACATTAACCCTTAAGCCATTTCTCCAGCCCTGTTTTCAATTCTTGTGATTATCAGGCCTGGAATCACAAAATGTGTGAGGGGTTAAAGGGCCAGGATTCTCCCTTCTCTGGCCCTGGAAGAGTGGGATGTGATCTAGGCAGTGAGAATCCAAACAGGCTTGACAGGGTAGGGTCAGCAGTTGATAGAAACATTTCCTTTTTTGTTGTTTTTCCAGTTAGGGTCTTGCTCTAGCCCAGACTACCTGGTGATTGAAATATTTCTGCAGCAGGAGTTTCATAGATCCTCTTGGGTCAACCTGGTATATGGGGCAGCAGTTAGGCTCCTTATTCTATGGATTAAAAACCAAAAAGCTCTACCTAGCTGCTGTGACAAGATTGTGGAATAGTAAATTCAAAGAGGCAGGATTGAACCCAGGCCTTTGAGCTCCTGCCTTCATGCTTGCATAACTGAAGGAAGTGAGGAGAAAAATCAGGGTAAAGCAGTGATGTAGCCTGTAAAGGATACTGCTGGCCACACAGCTGCGCTTCTGTGGCTCTTTGGAAGCTGCTTGTTCATTGTTTTATTGCTGTTTTTTTTTTTTTAAATTTATTTTTGGAGAGAGAGACAGAGAGAGATAGACAGAGAGGGAGAGGGAGATAGAGATGGGCACGCCAGCAGTCTCTCAGCTGCTGTGAACGAAATAGATTGCTGTTTTTCTGTTTGAGATTGGAACTGCTGGACATTGGAACCAGCATTCTTAGGCTTAGCAGGCAGGCGCCTTAGCCGCTAAGCCATCTCTCCAGCCCTATTGCTGTTTTTTGTTTGAATTTTTTGTTGTTTTGAGAAAGGTCTCTCAGTAGCCCAGGCTGGTCTGGAACTTACTGTGTAGTTCAGGCTAGCCTGGAACTCACAACAGTCCTGCTGTGCTGGGATTATAGGTGTAGTGAGCCAACACACCCAGATTTTAACATTTTCTGCAAATATAAATAGCCAATAATGACAGGCATCATTCCACACACCAGTTTATCTTTAGTTTATTGTAGATTCACTAAAATGAAAGTAAAGAAGTAAAAATGATATAAATTTGTAAGAGGAAAGAAGCAAAGGAGGCTAAGTGACAGCAATATACCAACAGCCTGACAGTGTTTTGAAATATGGAAAGATGGGGAAGCTTATTCACTCTCTTAGTAGAGAATTAGAAATCAAAATTACGTGTTCCCAAAGGGAGGCACTGACAGGCAAGTAGAATTGCCCTCAGACTTTGGGGAGATTCAGGAACTCCCACAGTGATGTGAAAGATGAGGTGGGGCTTTAGTCCAATCTTGGGGGCAGATGTAAACTCTGTATAAGGTGGCACTAGGCTCCCTCCCTCGTTTCCATCCAAAGCAGCTGCCCATATCTGGTTGAAGGACAAACTGGACCAGCAAAATCTCTGGGCCGTAAGGGGACCAGAAAAGTTGGGGATGAAGGGCTGGACCAAAAGTGGTGCTAAGTAGGAGTTCACAGAAAATGTTGGGGGGCTCTGTACAGATGACATGCTCCTCCATAGTGACTGGGAGCCCACCCTTCTGACAGGCTCTGTTCATGCCCCAGAGGCCTTTTTTTTTTTTTTTTCCCACTCAGCATGCTTTACTGCTTGACTGTGGCATTGGCAGATACCCTGCCTCCTCTTGTGCATTGCTCTTTCCCCTGCAGAATATCTACTTTTCCTGTGTTTTTAAATAGTGAGGAGATGCAAAATACTTAGTCCTCACTACCACCGGTTTGACAAAATTACCATTTCTTTAAATTTCATGCTGTGACCTCCCTGGTGGGGGACACACTATCTTAATTGTTCCCTTGTTTCCATATGTTTGTATTGAATCAACATGTTTTTGAATTTATATGAATGGAATCATACCAAGTTTATTCTTCTGTGACTTGCCTTTCAGCTTAATGTTCTGTTTCTGAGATGTGTTCAAAATTACTGCATGTAGCAGTGGGGTATTCCTTTTCCCTGCTGTGTAGTGATCTATTGAATATACAACTAACTTTTTCTATCTTGTTTCACTGGTTATTTTATCTAGCCCCATGTTCTTTGGGAATTATCCACTAAGAACTATAATCAAGTTTGTAGAAAAGGGGCATCTTTATGAAATTGAACTTTCCAGTTCATGAACATGGTATATTCACTGAATGTTTTCAATAAAGTTGTACATTTTCTGATAAAAATCTTGTTTTTAAAAAAATATTTTTGGGCTGGAGAGATGGCTTAGTGGTTAAGGCGCCTGCCTGCTAAGCCTAAGAACCCGGTTCCAATCTCCAGGTCCTACATTTAGCCAGATGCAGTGACGCAAGGGCGCAATGCCGCACTTGACCACAAGGGGGCGCACACATCTGGATTTTGTTGACAGCAGCTGAGAGACTGCTGGCGTGCCCATCTCTGTCTCCCTCTCTGTCTGTCTCTCTCCAAAACTAAATAAAATAATAAAATTTTTTAAATTTTTATTTTTATTTTATTTATTTGCAAGCAGACAGAGAAGGGAGAGGGATAATGGGTGTGCCAGGGCCTCTAGCCACTTAATTTTTTTTTTTCCTCAAGCCCAGGCTGACCTGGAATTCACTATGTAGTCTCAGGGTGGCTTTGAACTCATAGCAATCCTCCTACCTCTGCCTCCCAAGTGCTGGGATTAAAGGTGTGTGCCACCACACCCTGCTCACTTAAAAAAAAATTCTTTTTTTAATTTGAGAGAGACAAAGAGAGAGTGATAGAGAATGAGCATGCCAGCAGCCTCTCAGCTGCTGCAAACGAACTCCAGATGCATGCACTCCCTTGTGTGCATGTGCGACATTGCGTACTTGTGTCGCTTTTGCATTATGTCTGGCTAAAGGTGGCACCTGGAGAATCAAACAGGCATTCTTAGACTTTGCAGGCAGGCACCTTAACTGCTAAGCCATCTTTCCAGCCCTAAATTTTTTTAAAAAAATATTATTTATTAATCCCAGCACTCGGGAGGCAGAGGTAGGAGGATCACCGAGAGTTCGCGGCCACCCTGAGACTACATAGTTAATTCCAGGTCAGCCTGGACCAGAGTGAGACCCTACCTTGCAAAACAAAACAAAACAAAACAAAACAAAACAAAACAAAACAAAACAAAACAAAACAAAACAAAACAAAACAAAACATTATTTATTTATTTGGGTGAAAAAGAGGCAGATAAAAAGAGAATGGGCATGCCATTATCTAAAATGAACTCCAGATGCATGCACCACCCTGTGCATCTGGCTTTATGTGGGTACTGAGGAATCCAACTTGGGTCATTAGGCTTTGCAGGCAAGTGCCTTAACTGCTGAGCCATCTTTCCTGCCAGCCCCTGCCCCTTGTTTTTTGGTTTTTCAAGGTAGGGTCTTGCTCTAGAGGTCAGGCTGACCTGGAAGTCACTATGTAGTCTCAGGGTAGCCCTGGACTCCCAGTGATCTTCCTACCTCTGCTTCCTGAGTGCTGGGATTAAAGGCATGCACCACCACACCTGGCCTAATCAGGTTTGTAAAATAAGGAACCCCTGGATCTGTTTTATCAAACAGAAGCGAACTAAGGAAGATGACAGAGCCCAGGAGTCAGGATCTAGCACATTCTCTTGTAGAGTACAATCTAGAGAAAACTCAAGATTGGGTGGGGATTGATTTAGCAACCTGTATATTAGAAAACTAAAAAATGAAAACAAAATTAAGGCAATTACCAACTCCATGAAAAATGTAAAAGTTCACAAATGATAATTTATTTATAGCCTAGATCTTCACTTTACTGTGGATAACTGGCATATAACAATACAAATAGTACTGCAAACAGTGATTTACCTAAAAACAGGAGAGGAAGTGCTGTTTCAAGAGAGCTAAACATCATCTATTACAATAGGGAGTCAATAAATAATGTCTAGGAGTGATAAGCAAGAGTAATATAAACATATTTAAAAAATAAATAGCTGAAAGAACTGGAGGAAATAAATGGTGTTGTAGGGGAGTGGTCATAGGAAATGAAGAAAGGTTGCTTTCTTGTTTTATATAATTTTAGATTATAATATAGATGTGTATTTCAAAATAAATATGAATTTTATTGATCTTTGGAAGCTTTGGTGGGTGCTAGAGCCCTTAGCTCCCCACATGAGTTCCTTCTGTTTTGTGCAACACCTCCTCCTTTGGTAACCTTCGTGAGCTTTGGAGGCCTGAGGTAGTAGCTGAGCCCAAGTCTTGGGAAAAGTGCCCTGTGACATCCCTGGACCACAGATTGGGAAGCAGAGTCTCTAATTCAGCTCAGAAGGGAGATCAGCACACATGCTTTTGCTTATCAGCTGAGCTGGCAGCACCTAGGTCTCTGGAACCCAGGGGCAACAGTGGGTTCAGTCTTACTGGAGAAAAGCCTGTGATTTTCCAGGAAAGACCCTTGCCTAATTCTGGTCTTGACTTGAAGCAGATGAATTAAAGAGGAGACGGGCCAGGTCTCTCCTTACTTCTCCTTGACTACTTCAGAGCTCTTCTTGGAGCCTGGTGAGGTTCCTAGAAAGAGCTGAGGAAGCTGTGGGAAGCAGGGGCTATAGGATAATGCCTGGGTGGGTCTTGAGGAAGAGGTGAGCTTGGGTACTCACTGTTGTGCTGCTCAGACCCAGAAGCAGGAGTGGCTAGAAGGGGATGCTTCAGAAAGGAGCAGGAAGCTGGCACCCCAGAAGACAGATCTGTGGGAGAGTGGCCCGGGCCAGCAGGACTTGCCCAGCTCAATGGCAAAGACTAGATCTGCTTGGCTGACTCCGTTCTGTGGGGGCTTGAGTGTCAGACTGGGGTTCAGGCAGCTGCCAGCCCCTCACTCACAGGCATGTTGATGTGGGCGCTCAGCAGAGGTACGCTCTGGCCTTCCCGGAGCACCAGCACCTAGGAAGGAGGTGCCATGGCAGAGAGGTTACACTTTGAAATCTGCTGTGATCCTTGCTAACGGCCTGTCTATGCTGGCTCTAATGACAGGACACCAGTACTGTCCAAGGGATGGGGAGGCTGGAAGGCCTTAACTGTGCAGACAACCCACTTCCATCCCAGAGGGCCTTGTCCAAGCTCATTCTACTGTTTTTAGGGTCCCACTCACCTTGTATGGAGTACCAACAAGTGACCTACCTTGATCATGTCTGAGATGCCCTTGGTACTGAGACTTTCCACAAAAGTTTCCAGAGGGTAACTGAGTCCTGGCACTAGTAAAGGGACCTAGGTTTAAGGATAAAGAAGTAAAATCAGCCCTAAGACCTCTTATGCCCAGATAGTGTTCTGCAGATTCCAAAGTGTGCTTGTGTATGTCAACTCAGGACCCCTCAGGTTGGGCAGGGATCCAGAGGGACAAGTGTAGCGTGTGAAACTGAATGCCTCAGGCATGTGTCTGTAGTTAACCCTACACCCCTTGACTACTACTCCTACTACATTCCAGAGTCTTGGTTATTGCCTCTCCCAACTTAGGGACAAATCTGGGCCTTAGGGGAAACTAGACCCTTTGTTCAATGGTGATTTTTAGAGGGACAGAGTGGTTCCTTTTATATAGCCAGAGCAACTGAGAAGTAGCATGGGTTCTGAAGCTCCTATCCCCCAACAGCCTTGGAAGGGTGGCAATAGGATCCAAGCTCTGCTGTTTTCTAGCTCCTGTGTGCCTCTCTAGGGTCTCTCAGGCTGGGAGAAAGGCAATAGATGAGGGCCTGGTGCTCCTTCCAGATGCCCTAATGGGCCTGATCCTGCTCTTTGGCTAGAGTCAGCCCATTGGCTACTTGCTCACCACTGCTCACTCCTTGATCTCAATCTGGCAGGAGCTTGGAGCTTCTCATCAGGTGTTTGCCCTGACTTCTGCACCCATGTCTCTCTCAGTGAGGGAATACTGTACCTTGAAGAAGGCTCGAGGCAGGGCATAGAGCGCTTCATTGTACAGGAAGCAGATCTGCAATCCCAGCACAGGTCGGGCTGTTGAGGTGTTTTGCAGGTGAAGGGTGAGCTTAAAGGTGGGGCCCAGGCCCTGAACCTGTGGAGGGGTAGATAGAGAGGCCCTTAGAACCCAATGCTTCTCATTAATACCCTCAAGCCACCCCTTTCACCTTTGCCCACCATTCCCAAAATGCACAGAAGTCCAGAGCACATACAGGGATGGCAAAAGCCAGAGGCAGCAAAGGCCTTGATGAAGGCCACTCAGCCAGTTAGAGGCAGAGCTGGCCTGGAGCTGCATCCATGCTCAGTACTTCCCCCAGAATTAACTGTGTCCCTCACACCCCTTTCTCCTCTCTTAGTAAAAAATAATTGTGGGGCTGGAGATATGGCTCAGTGGTTAAAGACACTTGCTTGCAAAGCCTGACAGCCCAGATTTGATTCCTCAGGACCCCTGTAAAGCCAGAGGCACAAAGCAGTGCATACATTTTGAGTTTTATTATAGCAGCAGGTGCTGGTGTGTTCATACCCTCCGCCCTGATGACACACTTGGACCTACTGGCTGGAGCTCTATGGACCTTGAGGTCATTCCTGTGTGGGTGTGGGGGATCCCTCCTCTGTCATGCCTGTGCACATCTCAGAACACCTGCAGTCAGGTCAAGGTGGCCCTTCTCTGTACCAGGCAATCCTAATGTCTTTGGCTGCCTGTGACTAAGGAAGTGAACAACTTTCTTGCCTATACTGTAGCCAGAAGGATCCTTCCAGGCTCCTAGGAAGAAATGTTGCAAGGTGACGACTATATATATAGTACATTTACAACCCCCACCCCAAGTAGGGCCTTATCTAAAGTACAGTATGGAACAGGGAAGCTGGATAGTGTGTTCCCTTGAGCCAGCCATAGAAAAGAAGGGGCTGGAGAGATGGCTTAGTGGTTAAGTGCATGCCTGTGAAACCTAAGGACCCCAGTTCGAGGCTCAGTTCTCCAGGACCCACGTAAGCCAGATGCACAAAGTGGCACATGCATTTGGAGTTCATTTGCAGTGGCTGGAGGCCCTAGTGCACCCATTCTCTCTCTCTATATATCTGCCTCTTTCTCTCTGTCGCTCTGAAATAAATAAACAAACAAAAAGAAAAGAAAGAAAGAAAAAGAGTAACACAAACATAGAGAGGCGTGAGTAGCTCCCCCAGGAGGACATAGAACTCAGTCTCTGAGTCTGTGGGGAGGTGAGAAGGGACATAGGGCTTAGGTTGGTTTGGCTCTGGGGGCTTACCTATGTGGCAGGAGGGTTCCCACCCACCCTGTCCACTGGCATCCCTACACCTGGGTACTCACCACAGCATGCAGCTTGAGTGGCTCGCGAGCTGTGGTTGACATGGGGTTCAGGCTAGATTCAAGGGCTTGTACATAGGCTCGGGCAGCCCGCAGGCGCAGCAGGTAGAGATCTGTCTGGAAGGTCCGGTGCATGGCTGAGAAGGGAAACACAAAGGCTGAAGCTGGGGGAGGGGAGGGAACTCCTATTCAGGGTGTTGTGGTAAGAATGAGAGAGAAAGGTAAGGCAGGCAGGGATCTGCCCTGGGAATGTACACATACGGAGGGCCACACTGGTCCTGTGGACTATGCCTTACTTCCTTTGTTCTGGTTCTCCCACCACCTCACCACCCACACAATCTGTCTCCTTCCTTGGCTCCTTGTTTGGCCCTCAAGGCTGATGCTTTCCAGAGTCTTGGCCTTGGTCCCCTTCTCTTCCTCCATTTTGTTTCCTGGAGAATCTAGGGAGTAGACCCACCCTAAATGTGAGTAAACTAGTGTCCCCAAATGAATCAAAAGGAGTTTAGTGTTCTGAACACCCATAGCCATCTCTGCTTCCTGGCTACAGATGTAATGTGACCAGCAACCTCATATGCCTGTCTCTATGCCTTCCCCACCATGATGGACTGGACACTCAAACAGTGACCCAATATAAACCCTTCCTCTCTTAAGTTGTTTGTCATGACAATGAGAAAGTAACAGATTTGCCAGCCTCACTGTCCTCCTTCAATTGCTGCATTCCTTGATCAAGGCACCCTCAGTCATCTATCTCTAAACATTTGCCCAATTAAATGACGCTTCTTCAAATCCATCCCCAGAGCCCAACCTGTCTCCATTTCATTCCCATCCTTACTCCTTTGCAGAATCAATACCTTGGTCTATATTTTGTTGTGTGTGTGTTTATTGTTTAGACAAGATCTCATTATGTAGCCAAAGCTGACCTTGAACTCAACATCCTCCTGCCACCATTTCCCAAGTGTTATCACACCTACCATGAAGATAGTTTTTAGTTTCCTTACCAAGCTCTGTACATTTTCTTTCTTTCTTTCTTTCTTTCTTTCTTTCTTTCTTTCTTTCTTTCTTTCTTTTTTTTTTTTAAAAAGGATTTTTATTTATTTATTTACCAGAGATAAGAGGTAGAGAGAGAGAATGGGTGCACCAGGGCCTCTAGCCACTGCAAACAAACTCCCAATGCATGCGCCACTTTGTGCATCTGGCTTACATGGGTCCTGGGAAATCGAACCAAGGTCCTTTGGCTTCACAGGCATGTGCCTTAACAGCTAAGCCATCTCTCCAGCCCACTCTGAGTGGAACCTTTTCCCATCATATTTGCCAACTGGATAACATTTACATCTGGTCATGTTACAGAACTTAACTCTGCTTATTTTTCTGATACTTTACCCATTGTTTCAGTTATAGTTTTAGGCTTTTAAAACTTTTTAACATTTTCTCTACCCTTTAACTTGTCTTTCAATCTGAGAGCAAGATCCCCTTTTAAAATAGCTGGCTCAGTTACTGTACTTTTCTGTGTAATATCTGTGTTAGCTCCCCACCCTCTATGCAACACACCTGAACTTAGCCTTGCATCCCCAGCCCTTTGGGAGCTGGCTCCGACCCACCTTTCCTTTGCACCCCAATTCAGGGTCACTCAGCCTTCCAGCATGCAAATGCTTACCTGAATCTAGGTTAAGGCTCTGAATCTCTACCCAGCCTCTGCCTAAATGCCCTTCCCTCCCTGCACTGTCTGGTGGACTTATCTCTTGACAGGAAGTCAATGTAGCCTTTTCCTGAAGCCTTTCTTGTTTCTCAGGCAACATTCTTTGCTCCCTTGAGTGTTCCAGCCCTTGGCAGAAACCCCCTCTACATCCAAGTTGGTTCTGAAGATAGGGACTGGCCATCAAGGCACCTGACATAAAGTCTGGCCTCATTATAGGGATCAAATGAACTAATGAGTGAAAGCATAAGCAAGAAAAATTGACTAGCATCTCAAGGTGAGTACTGCCTCTAAATTCTGTGGATTCTCTCTGCAGCATCCTCGGTCTTGAGGACCATTAATTATTTGCAGGTGTAACTCTGAGTCTGTCCATGGACTACCAGAAGCAGGAGACGGGCCTACTTGGCCAAGATGTCTCCAAGGGCTCAAGATACCCAGTGGCATTCATTGTGTTCTTGCTCCTAGGGAGTCAGTCTTACCCGTGCCAGCTTCCCGCTCACGCAGGGTCTGATCCACATAGAGTCGGGTCTTTCGAGGTACATTGAGTTTCATGGCCTGAGCCTGTGGGGGGCCCATCTCACCTGTCCCCTCCACAAACACTGCTGTACGCTTCAGAATCTTGATGATCAGGCCACCACCTGGGAAATGGACAAATGATAACAGATCTATTGTCCCTGCTCTATCCCACATTCCCATTTTTCAAAAAAAAAATACCAATCAGCCTTATATAGAGCTGTTTTTTTTTTTTTTTTTTTTTGGCTTTTCAAGGTAGGGTCTTGCTTAAGCCCAGGCTGACCTCAAACTCATGCCAATCCTCCTACCTCTGCCTCCCAAGTGCTAGGATTAAAGGCATGCACCACCACACCCAGCTAGAGCTGTTGTTCTACACATTTGTCTTTGTGACAAGATTCAATTTCTGAAAAGAATGAAGCTTGTCTCAACAGTCTCTTTCTTTTGTTCTTTCTGAGGCAGGAGGGTCTCATGTAGCGCAGGCTGGGCTTGAACTGGGCAGAGAAATCATACTACTGATGGGCTGTGTCAATAGTAGTTCAACCCTAGAAAGGACACGTTTGGAGGCCTTCATTTCCATACCCAGGTCTACCCATGCTCCTCTTCCTCCTTTCCCCAGAATCTCATCCCCTTCAACTCCAACACCCTTACCAGATCTGGGTCCTCACCTCGAGTAGTCATGATGAGGGTGTTGTCCTCCCGCCCATAGCGGCCAAAGCAAAGGCTGGTCACTGCATCCTGTGTGGAGACACTAGAGTTTAGTTGGAGAAGTATTTTGGGGAAGAAAACAAGATGGGGAAGAAGGGAGACCCCAGAAGTTATAATGGGTGAGATGTGAGGAGAGGTGTGAGGTAATGCTGCCTTAGAAATATTTCTTTTGTGATGGAGAGATGGTTTGGCGGTGAAGGCGCTTGTCTCCAAAGCCAAAGGACCAGGTTTGATTCCCAGGACCCATGTAAGCTAGACACACAAGGTGGCACATATGTCTGGAGTTCACTTGGAGCAGCTGGAGGCCCTGTCATACCCATTCTCTCTCTCTCAAATAAATAAATAAAATAAAGAAATATTTCTTGTATTTTCCATCTCCCCTCCAAACTCACTGCCCCTGCCAGAGTTCCAGATTAAACATTCCTGATCCTCTTCTGGGACAGACTCCCAAGTAGTTCCCTGCCCTATCTAATCTTTCTCCCTTTTGAATATTTTATTTATTTGTAAGTAGAGAGAGAAGAAAGACAGAGAATGGGCACTCCAGGTTGTCTAGCCACTATAAACAAACTCTAGATGCATGTGCCACCCTGTGCATCTGGCTTTACGTGGGTACTGGAGAATCAAACCTGGGTTGTCAGGCTCCGCAGACAAATGCCTTAACTGCTGAGCCATCTCTCCTGCCCTCTTTCTCCCTTTTTTTTTTTTTTAATTTTATTTATTTATTTGAGAGAC
This sequence comes from Orientallactaga sibirica, assembly GCA_036365145.1. Lineage (NCBI taxonomy): Eukaryota > Metazoa > Chordata > Mammalia > Rodentia > Dipodidae > Orientallactaga > Orientallactaga sibirica. The sequence goes on along the minus strand of JAEOAD010000042.1, from coordinate 5,419,604 downwards.
AGATAGTGAGAAAGAAGCAGAGACAGAGAGAGAGAGAGAATGGGTGTGCTAGGGCCTCTAGCCACCGCAAACAAACTCCAGACTTGTGCACCACCTTGTGTATCTGGCGTATGTGGGTTCTGGGGAATTGAACCTGGGTCCTTTGGCTTTGCAGGCAAGCGCCTTAACCACCACACCATCTCTCCAGCCCCTCTTTCTCCCTTTTGAAAGGCTGCCTTTCTAAAACAAACTTGCAATGAATAGCCTTTCCTGCGTCAGGGCATTTAAAATTGCTTTTATTATTTTTTTAAACCTACTTGCCAGGGTCAAACTCAGATCCTCATGCTTGCACAGCAAGCACTTATTCATTGGGTTATATCCCAACCTACCTAATCAGGGCATTTAAGGCCTTCCACACCAGACTCATCTGCCTTCTCTTTACTTCTCCCAAATCACCTGCCTCCCAGGACTTTACAACTCAAACCTGCTGCTTTCAGATTTTAAGTGATTCATCAACCTCCAGTTTTTCCACTAAGAACCTTCATACCTCTCAGCTTTAGTTTATGCTGCTCTATGTCTAGAATGTTCTTCTGCTATTAATCCATTTGGCAGATGTTCCAGGTGAATGTTTACCTGTTCTGTGAAACATTTCCTGACTTCCATCCCTATTTTTCTCTCACCCACTCCTTGCAGGCACTCACCCCCTCTGCTTTTCCAGTGCTTTGCTCTGCTTCTGTCTGCCTTGTTGGCTTGTGTGGCTCTAGCTGGCTGTTACCTTAAATTGTAAGCTCCCTGCAAACAATGGCTTAGCTCAATAAGTGACTCTGAGATGCATCCATGTGAGGTCAGGAGAGGCTGTGAAGAAGTGGGACTGGGGCAAGGAGGAGTCAATGGCAGATGCCAAAGGCAAGGCTCACCGGGGCACGGATTATGTTGAGCAGGGCCTTGTCACGGTAAATGCGAACTTCTCCATTGGCAAGCCCAGCCATGACAGCCTGCAAACTCCGGGAGCGCTGCTCCAAGAGATTCATGGTCAGGATGGCTGCAGGCATTTGCACCGTCCACAGCTTCTTACCCTGGCAAGGAATAGTCAGTGTCTACGGGGATGCAGAGCTTCAAGTGGAAAGAAGGGATGGCTGGAATTATAGGGAAGGGAAAACTGGAAAGGCTGTTCTGCCAGAGGGATGGGGCAGAGTGTGTGCTGGGGTAGGGGACTTGCCCAAGACCACACCTTGTGGGTGAAGCCATGCAGGCTCTCTTGCGTGCTGCCCACCACCAGGATCTTGTGGACCCGGACAAGCCCCACAGGCTGGGCACTCAGTTCGATGCAGTACTTGGGGTGCTTGGAGTCTCTGTGGAATAAAGACAAGACCGCTCTATCCAGAGAAACCTTGTCTTCACTGCTCTGGCTGACCTTCCTCTTTCTAAGCTCGACAGACTAACCTGGGAGGACCCCTGGCTCTGAGAAGGTGACACGAGAATTGTTTCTACAGGCACCACTTAGTAGATGTGTAACCTTGAGTAGCTCAAGTGTGTATTCCTTCTCTGTCTCCTCTTGTCTTCACTATGGTGACATGTATGGAACTTCAGAAATGTCAACAAACTTTCCTTAGACTTGTCTAGCCAATGCTAGTCGACTTTGGTAGTTTACTGGTCTATCAAAAGGATGAAGTTTGCATTGTGTTAATGCCATTTTCAGTGTTCTGGCTTCTCTGAGTTTTTTTTATCCATTTCTGCTATGGCCTTCCCAGGCTGGCTTCGAACTCACAGCTATCCTCCTACCTCAGCTTCCCCAGTTGCTGAGATTATAGTCATGAGCCACCACACCACACTATAGCCCACTTTTCTTTTTTGGTTTGTCGAGGTAGAGTCTCACTCTAGACCAGGTTGACCTGGAATTCACTATGTAGTCTTAGGGTGGCCTCAAACTCATGGCAATCCTCCTACCTCTGCCTCCTAGGTGCTGGGATTGAAGGTGTGTGCCACCATGCCCAGCCTATAGCCCACTTTTCTTGAGGCTGATGTCATGGCAGACTAATGACAGACCTCCACTGGCTCTGGATCTCTTTCCATATTCAACCCAGCAGTCATTTTATTTGAGAAGGGGTTTTACTCTGATGTCCAGGTCAGTATCAAACTCCTAAACTCAAATGATCCTCTCAGCCTCCCAAAAGCTGAGACTACAGGTGTATGCCATAGTGTTGATTTGCTATGTCTTTGGCTGGTTGTCACCTTAGATTGTAAGCTCCTTCCAGACAAGGGCTTAGTCACCCCTCCACTTGGCAACTATATACACGAGGTGCTCACCAAGTGATTCTGAGATGCAAACTTGGTAGGGTTTCATTCTAGCCCAGCCTGACCTAGAATTTACTATGTATTCTCAGGGTGGCCTAGAACTCTCAGCAATCCTCCTACCTCTGTCTCCCAGACTGCTGGGATTAAAGGTATGTGCCACCACGCCTGGCCTAAACTGGTTCTTTTTTGATCTTCAGACAGGTGTTCCTGATCTTTCCTACCATGTTACTTTTCCCACAAAACTCATTTAAGTTGCAATAGCTTTAATATAAGTCTTCTCCATATGGGCAAGGCCCATATTTACAGAATTTGTTCATCAATATACCCCCACTACCTTGCACAGTGCTAAAGTGCTAAATGCAAAGTAGGTACTCAGTAATTACTTAAATTTTATTTTATTTTTTGAGGTAGGGTCTTGCTGTAGCCCAAGCTGACCTGGAATTAGTCTCAGGTTGCCCTCGAACTCATGGCAATCCTCCTACCCCTGCCTCCCGAGTGCTAGGACTAAAGGCGTGTGCCACCACACCCAGCTAAATTTCTTAAATTAAAAAAAATGTTTTATCAAACTAATGCACATGTCTCATATACTAGAAGGTGATATAACAGAAACAGGAGATTGTTGCTATGTGCTCCATCCACCGACTGCACTACTCATGGATTATAGCCACCCTATAACACTCACTTTGCCAGCCCTCTCCTCAAGCATCCAGGCATCATCCCCTCTATGCTCATCGCTTCAGCCTCTTATATAAAATTTTCACCTCTTTTTCATCCCCAAATTCCAGGCCCAACACCCCGTTTATCTTGTAAGCCTCTGAAATCACCAAGTCTCTCAAGTATTCTATAGGGTCAAAGGTTCCAGCAGTGACTACCTTCTCAGGATATATATGTTCCCATTGCGGCAGGCAGCTGTAAGCCGGAACTCCACATCAAACTGGCCAGAAACCTCCAGAAAGACAGGGACACTGGGAAGGCTCATCTGCAAAGAAAAGTCTTAAATACAATGACCTCTCATTGACAGTCACAGTCCCTCCCTACTGGAAATCACTCCTGTGAGTTAGTTTCTTATCTAAAGTCTCAGTTTCCTCACTCACTCCTTATTAGTTGCAGCTTAAATTTCTACTGTTTTTAGTCTGTATCATATGGCTGAATTCTAGGACTGCACCAGGAAGTATTTAAATAGGCATGCCAAGATGTTTGGACAAGGAAGACTACTAAGGTGGTGTTAATAATAGTGACAAACTAAAATCAATTTAAGTGGGTAATAGGCAAATACATCTATACATGGCACATCTATATAATGGATATGTGGGGCCTTTGAAAAAGCTGATGTGAGGGACTGGGGAGATGGTTCAGTAGTTAAGGGTACTTGTTTGCAAAGCCTGCTAGCCTGTTTTCAACTACCTAATATTCATGTAAAACCAGATACACAAAGTGGCATATGCTTCTGCAGTTCGCTTGCAGAAGCAAGAGGCCCTGACACCCATGTTCTCTAATAAATTATCTAAAAAACAAAACAAAACAAAAAAACTTTAGAGAAAAGGGTTGGATAGATGGCTCAGTGGTTAAAGGTGCTTGCTTGCAAAGCTTGCCAGGATGGGTTTGATTCCTCAGTACCTCATGTAAAGCCAGATGCACAATGTGGTACATAATTCAGGAGTTTGTCTGTAGTGGCAAGAGGCTCTGGTGTACTCATTCTCTCTCTCTCAAATTATATATATAGGGCTGGAGGGATGGCTTAGCAGTTAAGGCATTTGCCTGCAAAGCCGAAGGATCCTGGTTTGACTCTCCAGGACCCATGTAAGCCAGATGCAAAAGGAGGTACATGCATATAGAGGTCATTTGCAGTGGCTAGAGGCCCTGGCATGCCTGTTCTCTTCCTCTCTCTCAAATAAGTTTCATATATATATATATATATATATATTTTTTTTTTAGTTTTTCAAGGTAGGGTCTCACTCTAGCCCAGGCTGACTTGGAATTCATATGTAATCTCAGGCTGGCCTTGCACTCACAGCAATCCTCCTACCTCGGCCTCCCGAGTGCTGGGATTAAAGATGTGTGCCACCACTCCCAGATATATATATTTTAACAAAGGCTGATGTGAGCCAGGCATGGTGGTGCATGCCATAATCCCAGCACTTAGGAGGTAGGAGTAGGGTGACAAATTCAAGGCATGGGCTACACAGCAATGGAGTGTCTCAAAAACAAAAAAAAAAAGAAGATGGTGCTGGAGAGATGGCTCAGCAGTTAAGGCACTTACCTGCAAAGCCTAACAACCTGGGTTCAATTCCTCAGTACCCATGTAAGCTGTCTGTCTCTATCTGTATCTTTCTGCTTGCAAATAAATAAATAAAACAAAAACGTTGATGTAGTTTTTTTTTTTTTTTTTGAGGTAGGGTCTCACTCTGGCCCAGGCTGACCTGGAATTCACTATGTAGTCTCAGGGTGGCCTCTGGCATATGCCACCACACTTGGAAATTTCTGATTTTCTACTATCTCAGCTTGGGATGTGGGCCAAAATGGTGAAGGCCTCAGGGTCAGCACTAGCTGGGCGTGTGCCTCCACCAGGCCACAGCATTCTCATCAGAAGTGCTTCTTCAAGGGATTAAAGAAGGAACTCCACAAGTGCTCCCTATGCCCCCATGGATGATATGTTCAGGTGATGTAGTTTTATAGTCTAGTAAAACATGGATGATATGTTGTAATAAGAAGTCATGTGACTCTACATGCCAGAGGAGAAACATCAGGTGACTGTGTTTCATTCACTTTTCCTTTGAGACAGAGTTTCATGCTGTGTACAGTGTGATGTGGAGTGTGTGCGTGCAGATTTAGTGCCCAGTGCATACATGGAGGCCAGAGGAGAAACATCAGGTGACCCTGTCATTGTTCATCCACTTGTTTCCTTGAGACAGAGTTTCTTCACTGATTCTGAGCTTTTTGGCTGTTTTGTGAGCCTATGTAATTCTCCCATTTCTGCTCCCCTCAGGATTGCCCTTACAGATATGCATGGCCATGACCAACTATTTACATGAGTTCTGGGGAACTGGGCTCAGCAGTCTCAGGCTCCCTCCAGCTCTAGTCATTGCACAGGAAGTGCTCTTAACCACTGAGCCATCTTTTCAGTCAATCTTGTTTTTATATGGGTATATACCTATATATAAAGTTATAATAATTGAATAAAGTTATAAAACCATGTCCACATATGAAAAATGTCTAGAAGGATATATGTAAAAACTTTTAATAGTAATGGTGAGATTTTGGGATATATCTTCAAGTTTATGTATGATTTCTGATTTTTTGTTTTGTTTTGTTTTTCAAGGTAGGGTCTTGTTCTAGCCCAGGCTGACCTGGAATTCACTATGAGTGTCAGGATGGCCTCGAACTCACAGTGATCCTTCTATCTTGGCCTCAAGTGCTGGGATTAAAGGCATATGCCACCACACTTGGAAATTTCTGATTTTTCTACTATGAATGTATACTACCCAGAATTAACAGGGAGAACAGAAGAGTACTTCAGCTTGGTCCTTGGATGTGCCCAGGGCCAGACTTGATACTGACCTTGGCCAAAATGGTGAAGGCCTCAGGGTCAAGCACTAGGAGCTCCTTGTTCTCAGTGCCCACCACCAGGCAGGACACAGCATTCTCATCAGCCAAGTTCTTCTTCAAGGTACTCATGGTGGTGATGACAGTCTGCAGAAGGAACTCCACAAGTCACCCAAGGATCTCCCTATGATACCCCCAAACATCCCCACTAGTGAGAGGGAAGGAAGAGGCCAAAGGAGGAGAATCAAGTATCAGAGATGTATAAATGTTTATGTACAAAGATGTTTATTGCAACAAATGTAATTTATTTAAAAAAATATATTTTATTTTTATTTATTTGACAGAAAGAGGCAGAGGAGAGAGAGAGAGAGAGAGAGAGAGAGAGAATGGGCACACCAGGGCTTCCAGCTACTGCAAATGAACTCCAGGCACCTGTGTTACCTTGTGCATCTGTCTTACGTGACTCCTGGGAAAATTGAACCCGCATCTTTGCCTTTGCAGGCAACTACCTTAATTGCTAAGCCATTCCTCCAGCCCTAACTACTTCTTTTTTTTTTTTTTTTTTTTTTTTTTTTTTTCGAGGTAGGGTCTCACTCTAGCTCAGGCTGACCTGGAATTCACTATGTAGTCTCAGGGTGGCCTTGAACTCATGGCAATCCTCCTACCTCTGCCTCCCAAGTGCTGGGATTAAAGGCGTGCGCCACCACACCCAGCTCACTACTTCTTTTTTTAAGTGTATTTATTTATTTATTTGCAAGCAGAGATAGAAGCGAGACAGACAGAGAGAAAACGGACATATTTCAGCCACTGCAAATGAACTCCAGATGCATGTGCCCCTTGTGCATCTGGCTTACATGGGTCCTGGGGAATCAAACCTGGGTTCTTTGGCTTTGCAAACGCCTTAACTGCTAAGCCGTCTCTCCAGCTCCTAACTTCTTTTTTTACTTATTTGCAAGCAGAAAGGAGAGAGTGAGTGTGTGTGTGGGCACACCAGGGCCTTGCCACTGCAAACAAACTCCAGATGCATGCACCACTTTGTGCATCTAGCTTAACGTGGGTAGTAGGGAACTGAACACAGGTCATCAGGCTTTGCAAGTAAGTGCCTTTAACCACTAAGCCACCTTTCCAGCTCCAAACCTAACTTCAACCCTACCTTGAAAAAAATTTATTTTTTTTGTTTTGTTTTTCAAGGTAGAGTCTTGCTCTAGCCCAGGTTGACCTGGAATTAGTCTCAGGGTGGGTGTGAACTCATGGTGATCCTCCTACCTCTGCCTCCTGAGTGCTGGGATTAAAGGCATGTGCCAACACACCCAGCTCCAAAGTTATATTTTATATTTCAAGATTATAATATCAGCACTGGAGAGGAAGAAGCAGGAGGATCACTTCTAATGGAAAAAAAAAATAAGTGAAAGTTGGGCTGGAGAAATGGCTCAGTGGTTAAAGGCATTTGCTTGCAAAGTCTGATGGCCTGGGTTCAATTCCCCAGTACCCACATAAAGTCAGATGCACAAAGTGGCACAGACATCTGAAATTTATTTGCAGTGGCAGAAAGCCTTGGCATGCCCATATTCTCTTTCTCTTAAATTTAAAAAAAATTTTAAAAATAGGGGACTGGAGAGATGGCTTAGCAGTTAAGGCATTTGTCTGCAAAGCCAAAGGATCCTGGTTCGACTCCCCAGGACCCATGTAAGCCAGATGCACAAGGGAGGGAGCTTGCATCTGGAGTTCATTTGCAGTGGCTGGAGGCCCTGGTGTGCCCATTCTCTCTCTCTCTGCCTCTTTCCTTCTCTCAAATAAATAAAATATTTAAAAAATTAAAAGTAGATAAAAGTTATTAGTTATTTATGCAAAAAGGCTAAACCTTCAAACACAAATAATCTTTATTTCTGGACCATGAGACTGGAGTTTTCTGATAATTTCCACAATGGGCACATGTTAATTTTTTTTCCTGTCATTCCAATTAGACACCAAACCAAAGAAAAGAGCTATTCCTTGTTTTTTTTTGGTTTTTCGATGTAGTGTCTCACTCTAGCTCAGGCTGACCTGTGGCCTCGAACTCATGGCAATCCTCCTACCTCTGCCTCCTGAGTGCTGGGATTAAAGGCGTGAGCCACCATGCCTGGTGCTGTTCCCTTTTTAAAGAATTTCTTGGGCTGGAGAGATGGCTTAACAGTTAAGATGCTTGCCTATGAAGGCTAAGGATCCAGGTTTGATTACCCATGACCCACGTAAGCCAGATGCACAAGGTAGTGCATGAGTGTGGAGTTTGTTTGCTGCATCTGGAGGCCCTGGCGTGCCCAGTCTCTCTACCTGCCTCTTTCTCTCTCTCTTAAATAAAAATTAAATTAAAAAAAAAAAAAAAACTGTACAAGGCAAGCCATTCTCAGAGTATAGCGGAAGGAGAAAGGTCTCAAAAAAATGGACAGATAGATGTCAATGGTCCCGGGCCTGCAACCATGACACAAGCCTAGAAGATTGTCCCTTTCTTCTCAGCTGAGTAATTAATTCACTTTCCTGTTTGAAAAGTACTCAGTCAGCAGGAACAAGCAGTGCTTCTTGAGGAATCAGTCTAGTACATGCTAGCAGCTGAGGCACAGGGAGGGCAGTGTGTTCAGTTAGGATGGTCCCTACAGTGTGGAAGGCTCCCATGACATTTTTAAAATTTCAACACAGCTGTGGAAGCTGAAGCTGGACTAAGGGTTAGCGTTACATGGTCAGGAATCACAAGAGTATGCACTGGTTTACCAGTAAAGCAAAGAAATTATAACTGAAAAGAACACAAGAGAGGTTAAAAGGGAGACACTTCTTGTCCAATGACCTGGACATGAATGATTCTATACAAAATGTAAATGAGATCATGAAGTAAGTACGGGTATGGTGGTACATGCCTAATCCCAGAACTTAGGAGGTAAGGGTTCAAAGGAGTTCAAAGCAAGCCTTGGTTTGAAAGACCAACAACAACAAAAAGAAATCATGAATAACCAATGGGCCACTAAAAATGGAATTTTCTTATTATCTATTTACTTATTAGAGACAGAGAAAAGGAGAAAGAGAGAGAGAGAAAATGAGCATGCCAGGGCCTCTAGCCACTGCAAATAAACTCCAGATGCATGCACCACCATGTGCATCTGGCTTACGTGGGTCCTGGGGCATCGAGCCTTGAACCAGGGTCCTTAGGCTTCACAGGCAAGCACTTAACTGCTAAGCCATCTCTCCAGCAACCCCACCCCCTTTTCTTTTTTTTTTTTTTTTTTTTTGAGGTAGTTTCCTTCTAGCCCAGCCCAGGCTGACCTGGAATTCACTATGTAGTCTCAGGCAGGCCTTGAACTCACAGCGATCCTCCTACCTCAGCTTCCTATGCTGGGATTACATGCACGTGCCACCATATCTAGATAAAAATGTAATTCTTAAAGATTCTTTAAGGCTTAAAATAGAATGTTCTCCCCCATGTTCTCCACATTAAAGGTGTGGTAGCACACCTTTATTTCCAGTACTTAGGAGGCAGAGGTAAAAGGATCACTGTGAGTTTGAAGCCAGCCTGAGACTACAGTGAGACCCTACCTTAAAAAAATAATTTAAAAAAATAATTTTTTTTTTTTTTTTTGGTTTTCAAAGTAGGGTCTCACTCTAGCTCAGGCTGACCTGGAATTCACTATGTAGTCTCAGTACAGCCTCTAACTCACAGCGATCCTCCTACCTCTGCCTTCCAAGTTCTGGGATTAAAGGTGTGCACCACCATACCAAAAATAAAAAGTTAGCTGGGTGTGGAAATATAGAAGCATACTACTTTGCCACTTTATACATGTGATGTGGTTGGAAGAGAAACTTCCAAGTACCACTGGTCAGATTTGGTGGTAAAATTTACTGCTGATGTTATGTGGCCTTTAAAAAATGTATGCATTTTGGGCTGGAGAGATGGCTTAGTGGTTAAGTGCTTACCTGTGAAGCCTAAGGACTCCAGTTCAAGGCTTGATTCCCCAGGACCCAAGTAAGCCAGATGCACAAGGGGGGGGCACACATCTGGAGTTCGTTTGCAGTGGATGGAGGCCCTAATGTGCTCATTCTCTCTCTCTCTCTGCCTCTTTCTTTGTCTTTCTGTTGCTAATAAATAAATAAAAATAAACAAAATGTGTATGCATTTTTATAAGCCAATAAAAAAAGACAGGGCATTACCTGCCGCTTGATGGCCTTGGACTTGTGCTGGTTTACAAATGCCTCCATCTCACTCAGCTCCAGCTGTAGAAACCTGCACGCAAAGAGAACTGGTATATGCATGCCACAGCCTGGCTGTCCTTGTGGCCAGTTCTCAGCTATTTTCTTTCTCCCATCCTGCATGGGACTCTTACCTGAGTGACTGAACAGACAAAGGCACCTCTGCCTTCTCTCTGCAAGGAATGGCCAGAATAGCAGGTTTAGTGGTGGGGTCAGACAAGGCTTTGGGATGAAGGAGGGGAGGGAAGAGGGGAAGTTGTAGGCTCTCACCGAATGCCCTCCAGCATCTCCTTCAGGGTTAAGTGATCTATTCGGTCCTGTGAAGGCATGAGAAGGGAAAACATATGAGCTCCAACAGCCATGTTCTCTGGGAGCACCATCCTTGGGGGGAGGGGTCCCTCTTCCTCTTTCCACCTCTGCACTGTACCCCAAGTCTAAGGCCCTGATTTGAACCAGTCTCAGGGTCATGCTTATGCCCATCATACTCTTTTATCAGTGCCCCTCTCTGCCCTGGTGAGACTACCTTCTTTGGTTTCCCCTCCTTCACAGATAGGCAGGAGTGTGACTAGTGTAGAGGGACTCTTGTTTTTTTTCTCCAAAGGCCATGACTCAGCTGATGCTTAGGGATGAGCATAATCCTTCACTCAGAGATGGACTATGGTCTACCTTATACCACTGGCCTCCTTGAAAGCCCATTCTTCTTGATGGTTCTCATCCAATGGCTGCTCTCTTTACCTTCTATTTCTATAACCTATGTCACTTACCTCCTTGGCTTGGTTCCAAAGATCTTGTTCCAGAGGATTTGGAGGCAACTGGGGCAGGCTAAACTTGAAGTAGGGTCTAAGATTCTTATACACATAGACACAAGGGCCTGAGGCAAGTGCTACAGCTGGAGTCCTGGGCTCATGCAGCTCCATGAGGAAGGTGGCAGCAGCAGCTGGCAGGGCAGGCAGTGGGCTTTCTCTCAACACTGTTGGTCCTTTGAGCACCTTCAGGAGGGGCTGCTGTCCACCTGGCCCAAGGTCTCCCACCACCAGCTGCAGGGATAATTCAGTTCAGGATAAGGGTCTATAAATATTTTTATTATTTATTTGCAAGGAGAGAGTATGGGCGTACTAGGGCCTCCTGCCACTGCAAACAAACTCCACACTCATGCACCACTTTGTGCTTCTGGCTTTACATGGATACTGGGGAACTGAATCCAGACCATCAGGCTTTGCAAGTAAGCACCTTTAACTACCAAGCCATCTCCTCAGCCTGCATTCTGTATATATATTAAATCTTTTTATCTTATTTATTTGAGAGAGAGAGAATATGGGAACGCCAGGACCTCCAGCCACTGCAAATGAACTTTAGACATGTACCACCTTGTGCATCTGGCTTATGTGGGTACTGAGGAATCGAACCTGGATTCTTAGGCTTCACAGACAAGCACCTTAACTGCTAAGTCATCTCTCCAGCCCAGCATTCCTTTTTTTTTTTTTTTTTTGGTTTTGCAAGGCAGGGTCTCACTGGCCCAGGCTGACCTGGAATTAACTATGTAGTCTCAGGGTGGCCTTGAACTCACAGTAATCCTCCTACCTCTGCCTCCCGAGTGCTGGGATTAAAGGCGTGCAGCACCACGCCCAGCCAGCATTCCATATTTTTAAGCCCTGCTAGCCTGGGTTTGATTCCACAGTTCACATGTAAAGCTGGACATGAAGTGGAGCATGCACCTGGTGTTTATTTGCAGCAGTTACTCTGGTGGGCCCTTCCACACACAAGCATGTGCAAATAAATACATACATACATACGTTTTTTGTTTTGTTTTTAGAGATAGGATCTCACATTAGTCCAGGCTGACCTGGAATTCATTATATAGTCCCAGGGTGGCCTTGAACTCATGGTAATCCTCTTACCTCAGCCTCCTGAGTGCTAAATTATAGGTGTGAGCCACCATACTCAGCTTAATTTTTTGTTGTTGTTGTTTGTTTTGTTTTCCGAGGTATGGTTTCTTTCTAGCTCAGGCTGACCTGGAATTCACTAGGTAGTCTCAGGGTGGCCTTGAACTCAAGGCAATCCTCCTAACTCTGCCTCCCGAGTGCTGGGATTAAAGGCGCGTGCCACCTTGCCTGACCCAGCTTAAATATCGTTTAAAAGGTAGTGAAGCCGGGTGTGGTAGTACATGAGAGGTTGGAGGATTGCTGTGAGTTAGTTTAAGGCCACCCAGAGATTACCTAGTGAATTCCAGGTCAGCCTGGGCTAGATTGAGACCCTACCTGGAGAGGAAAAAAAAAAAGGGCTGGAGAGATGGCTTAGCAGTTAAGGCGCCTGCCTCCTAAGGCTAAAGAACTCTGGTTCCAATCTCCAGGTCCCACGTTTAGCCAGATGCAAAGGTGTAATGCCGCATTTAACCACAAGGGGGTGCACGCATCTCGATTTCGTTCGCAGCAGCTGAGATGCTGCTGGCGCGCCCATCTCTGTCTTCCTCTCCCTCTCTCTGTCTCTCTCAAAAAAAAAAAAAAAAAAAAAAAAAAAAAGTGGAAAAAAAAAAAAAAAAAAAAAAGAACATCCAGGTGTGGTGGTGCATGTCTTTAATTCCAGCACTCAGGAGGCTAAAATAGGAGTCCCATGAGTTCACAGTAGGAGGATCCCTGTGGTTTCCAGACCAGCCTGGAATGGAGTGAAACCCTACCTGGAAACAAAAATAACAAAAGCAGCTGGGCATGGTGGCGCACGCCTTTAATCCCAGCACTCGGGAGGCAGAGGTAGGAGGATTGCCGAGAGTTCGAGGCCAACCTGAGACTACATAGTTAATTCCAGGTCAGCCTGGACCAGAGCGAGACCCTACCTCAAAAAAACAAAATAAATAAATAAATAAATAAATAAATAAATAAATAAATAAATAGATAAATAAAAATAACAAAAGCCTGCCTGTGGTGGTGCACGCCTTTAATCCCAGCACTTGGGAGGCAGAGGTAGGATCACCATGAGTTCAAGGCCAGCCTGAGACTACATAGTGAATTCCAGGTCAGCCTGGGCTAGAGCAAGACCCTACCTCGACCCCCCCCCCCAACAAAAAAAAAGAAAACCAATACAATTACAACTAAATGTACTTTAAAGTACCGGTGAATTTTAGAGTATGTTTGAGTCCCCCCCCCCTTTTGGCGTCATGAGGAAATACCACTCCTGGATTAGTCTGCCCAAGCCCCAACTCTCTACTGGGGTGACTGCTTACCTTATACTCCCCGTCCCCATGCAAATCAGCCAGTGCTGGAAAACACAAGAGGGTTCAGTCTCAGGATTCCAAAGGCTCCACCATGGGGCTATTATCTGACTCTCCCAACCTCCTAAAACCTGGTTCTTGGCGCCGGACACTCACCCAGGCAGGAGGAGAAGGTGTGGATGTTGGCCATAGGGTCATAGTGAGCGTCCAGCCATTTCGAATTGGCCTCACTGCTGGGACAGGGAGGAAAGAGAGTTGGAGACGGAGTCCTACGGGAAGGGCAGAAAACTTTGAAGGAATTGGTGTCTGAGACTAAGGAGGGCAGAGAGCTCTGGACCAGGAACACGTAATGTCTGAGTCCAGGTCCCCGGGATCCCCAGCTGGCGCAGCGGGCCACCCAATCGGACACTCGCACTCCTTAGACACAGCTCCCTCGTTTGATCTTTGAAGAGCCCTTCAAGGACTTCCAGCGCGGCCCGAAAACCGCTACAGTCCGAGACCTGGGCACCAAGGTACCATCCACCTATACATCTTTGCGAAAGGAAGCCTGTAAGATCTGGGACTTCACCTCTCAGCTCGGCCGCCCTTGGAATCTGATGAAGATGCAGCAGCCATCTTGGCAGGCGTCGCCTTGGCAACCCGTCCAGCCGCAGCTCAACACCCAATTGTGTCCGGGCTAGCGAGAGAAGCACGCATACGAACGTTCCGGAGCGAAACTTTCCTGGCTAGGGACAGGAAAATTGTGATTTATGGCTTCTGGACCCTATCATATGCATCATTAACAGGGCCCGCTGCCTATAAGACCTGGGGGAGAGCCCCTTGCTTGGTGTTATACCACCAGAGTGAACCACTTCTATCTTCCCTGTTAACCCAGTTGAAAAGGGCATGACCTTTTTGGCTACCTTGAAGCAAAACAGCAGGGTTAAGGGGCAGGATTACGGAAATTGACAGTTTCTAGTTTTTACATTCCTTGGATATTTTTAAATACAAGAAGTGAGGCTGAGGAGAGAGAGCTCAGCGGTTAAAGGCATTTGCTTTCAAATCCTGATCACCAGGGTCCAGGGTTCAATTCCGCAGTACCCACATAAGCCTTATGTATCTGGAGTTTTTTTTTTTTTTTTTTTTTTTCAATGACTAGAGGCCCTGGCGTGTCCAGTCTCTCTTTCAAATAAATAAATAAATAAATAAATAAATAAATATTCATTTTCTCTCTCTCTCAAATAAATAAATAATCCTGTTGAAACTGGGCATGATGGCTGTTTCAGTCAGGTTCACATTGCTGGCAGAAGTAACCTGGATTAGTCTGCCCAAGCCCCAACTCTCTACTGGGGTGACTGCTTACCTTATACTCCCCGTCCCCATGCAAATCAGCCAGTGCTGGAAAACACAAGAGGGTTCAGTCTCAGGATTCCAAAGGCTCCACCATGGGGCTATTATCTGACTCTCCCAACCTCCTAAAACCTGGTTCTTGGCGCCGGACACTCACCCAGGCAGGAGGAGAAGGTGTGGATGTTGGCCATAGGGTCATAGTGAGCGTCCAGCCATTTCGAATTGGCCTCACTGCTGGGACAGGGAGGAAAGAGAGTTGGAGACGGAGTCCTACGGGAAGGGCAGAAAACTTTGAAGGAATTGGTGTCTGAGACTAAGGAGGGCAGAGAGCTCTGGACCAGGAACACGTAATGTCTGAGTCCAGGTCCCCGGGATCCCCAGCTGGCGCAGCGGGCCACCCAATCGGACACGCGCAATCCTTAGACACAGCTCCCTCGTTTGATCTTTGAAGAGCCCTTCAAGGACTTCCAGCGCGGCCCGAAAACCGCTACAGTCCGAGACCTGGGCACCAAGGTACCATCCACCTATACATCTTTGCGAAAGGAAGCCTGTAAGATCTGGGACTTCACCTCTCAGCTCGGCCGCCCTTGGAATCTGATGAAGATGCAGCAGCCATTTTGGCAGGCGTCGCCTTGGCAACCCGTCCAGCCGCAGCTCAACACCCAATTGTGTCCGGGCTAGCGAGAGAAGCACGCATACGAACGTTCCGGAGCGAAACTTTCCTGGCTAGGGACAGGAAAATTGTGATTTATGGCTTCTGGACCCTATCATACGCATCATTAACAGGGCCCGCTGCCTATAAGACCTGGGGGAGAGCCCCTTGCTTGGTGTTATACCACCAGAGTGAACCACTTCTATCTTCCCTGTTAACCCAGTTGAAAAGGGCATGACCTTTTTGGCTACCTTGAAGCAAAACAGCAGGGTTAAGGGGCAGGATTACGGAAATTGACAGTTTCTAGTTTTTACATTCCTTGGATATTTTTAAATACAAGAAATGAGGCTGAGGAGAGAGAGCTCAGCGGTTAAAGGCATTTGCTTTCAAATCCTGATCACCAGGGTCCAGGGTTCAATTCCGCAGTACCCACATAAGCCTTATGTATCTGGAGTTTTTTTTTTTTTTTTTTTTTTTTTTTGCAATGACTAGAGGCCCTGGCGTGTCCAGTCTCTCTTTCAAATAAATAAATAAATAAATAAATATTCATTTTCTCTCTCTCTCAAATAAATAAATAATCCTGTTGAAACTGGGCATGATGGCTGTTTCAGTCAGGTTCACATTGCTGGCAGAAGTAACCTGACCAAGAGCAGCTTGTGGGAAAAAAGGGTTTATTTTGGCCTACAGACTCGAGGGGAAGCTCCATCATGGTAGGGGAAATGATGGCATGTGCAGAGGGTGGTAATCTCTTTCTGGCCAACATCAGGTGGACAATAGCAACAGGAGAGTGTGCCAAACACTGGCAAGGGGAAACTGGCTATAATAACCATAAGCCTGCTCCCAACAATACACTGCCTCCAAGAGGCATTAATTCCCAAATCTCCATCAGCTGGGAACCTAGCATTCAGAACACCTAAGTTTATGGGGGACACCTGAATCAAACCACCACATTGGCACATGCCTTTAATCCCAGCACTCAGGAGGCAGAAGTAGGAGGATAGCTGTGAGTTCCAGGCCAGCCTGAGGATACAGAGTGATTTCCAGGTCAGCCTGGGCTAGAATGAGACCCTACCAAAAAAAAAAAAAAAAAAAAAAAAAAACCATGGGCTGGAGAGATGGCTTAGCAGATAAGATATTTGCCTGCAAAGCCAAAGGATCCCAGTTCGATTCTCCAGGACCCACATAAGCCAGATGCACAAGGGGGTGCATGCATCTGGAGTTTGTTTGCAATGGCTGGAGGCCCTGGCACACCCATTCTCTGTCTCTCTGCCTCTTTCTCTCAAAATTTTCTTAAAAAGAACAACAAAAAGCTGTGCATGGTGGTGCACACCTTTAATTCCAGCACTTGGGATGCAGGGGTAGGTGGATTGCCATGAGTTCAAGGCCACCCTAAGACTACATGGTGAATTCTAGGTCAGCATGGGCTAGAGCAAGACCCTACCAAAAAAAAAAAAATCCTGTTGAAGATGGAAGATCAAAAATGACCTCTTGCCCCATCCCCTCAATCAGACTTTGAACCCACAGCCATGCCAGTAACAAAGAAGAGGAATAATACACATTACAAAGATGACTGTTTCTGGTATTTATTTTTCTGGTTATAAAAGTGATACATGAAGAGCATTGGATTTGGTGAGAATGTTTTGAGCCCTGGCTCTGTCACATGCCACCTGTAGGATTTTATCAGAACTGCCACTTTCACATCCAGGAAATCACACTAGGAGCTCTATGGAGCTCACTCCATAGATGGCAGCAAAGATCAAGTACCAGAGGGGAAGCACTTGGTAAATTATAAAGTGCTGACAAATGAAAGGGGTTAATGTCACCATCCTCAGCTGAGGTAGCACCAAAGTCTGTGCTCCTGCCCCTTCCCTAACCCCCTAAACACACACACACACACACACACACACACACACACACACACACACACAAAAATGCAGGGCCACTGGCAGTCCTGGTTTGGTGAAGTGGGGTAAGTGGCCACACAAATCTTCTCAAGCTTGACTGGATGGGGCCTTGATGGGGTCCCTCCAGAATCGGGCATCAGCTGTGGCCAGCTGGATAAGGATCTCCTCCAACTCGGGTCCATCTTCTGGGAAGCGCTCACGGAAGGATCGTATGAGGCCAGCGGCCGAGGCCTCATACTCAACAAGCTGTACTTCTGAGCCTGAGAGAAGACGAAGAGAAAACAGCAGCAGAAAATACATGAATAGGGAAACAGAATCACAGTGGCAATGAATTCTGACCGAGCTGGCATCAAAAATGGTACTTCACATTGAGGCTTACTTATCTATTTAGTCTTGTGTGGAAGGCATTATTACAAGGGAAGTACTGAATAAATACTACATGTCTTTTACCATTCCTTAAGTAAAGATTTTTGTAGGCATGGTTCTGCACACCTTTAATTCCAGCACTTGAGAGGCAGAGGTAGGAGGATCACTGTGAATTTGAGGCCAGCCTAGAACTACAAAGTCAGTTCCAGGTCAGTCTGGGCTACAGTGAGATTCTACTTCGAAAAAACCAAAACCAAAACAAAACAAAACAAAAATCAAAAATATTCCTCAGATCTAATTAAGCACCATTTCCTCTAGAGCCTCCTTGGAGTCTCTGAAAGTAGATGGGATATTCAGTTGAAACAGTGTTCAGAGCCCTGTGAGTATCTATGCTTTCCGTGTGGGATTATTATCTCCACATCTTTTCATTCCTGCCCTGTGCATAAAGAAAATGAAGCTGAGAGAGAGACTGAAGGGGTTGTGTTGAGGGGGGAAGAGTCAGCATGTCACAGGAAGGTGCCATTTAACAGGGACCTGTACAAAAAGGACCAGACTGACACAAATCTGGGGTACACAGTGCCAAACAGAGGGAACATCATGTATAAAAGCGATAGGGTACAGTGAACTCCGTGCATGGGAGAGATGAAGGGCACATGAGGTACCAGCACCATGCTGGCAGAGTCAGGGTTTCTGGAAATGAAATCGTTACTTGAGAAGAAAGAACCACCGAGCACATCTCCATCTTGAATACTGCCAGGTCAAATGCTCTCTTGGTTCCTACTAAGGTGTGCAGTCCCAGCTCCTGACCTTGTGCTGGGGGCTTCAATAGCCAGGATTCTCCAGGACCTGGTCTAGCCTCCATCTTTTCTCAGACCTGCTGCTGTTATCTGACCAGTGTTCCCACATGTGTGTGAGATGAAGCTACCAAGGTTTTGGTCTGAGGTCTGGCAGGAAGAGAGCCTGCCCCTGGCCTTTGTTTTCTGGGAAGGCGCGTTTGGACCCGTCTAAGGGGCTGGGAGTCCATTACCTTCAAGGCGAGTGTTGGGCTGGACGATAAGCTTCCGGCATTCCTTGCGCAGCAGCACTGTGTCCCTGAGGGTGAGGAAGCACTCGGGGGGTGTGTCAGTGACTGCTGCATACCCCTCATACAGGGCCCGTCCTGCAACCACATCCCCTGTGGATTTTAGCACCTGTAAGAAGGAGGAAGTAAACTGGATGTGGTGGCACACGCCTTTAATCCCAGCACTCTCAACTGAACATCCCATCTACTTTCAGAGACTCCAAGGAGGCTCTAGAGGAAATGATGCTTAATTAGATCTGAGGTAGGAAGATCACTGTGAGTTCAAGGCCACCCTGAGACTACAGAGTGAATTCCAGGTCAGCCTGAGCTACAGTGGGACCCTACCTCGAAAAACCAAAAAAAAAAAAAAAAAGAAGGAAGTGTCTAAGACAGGATTCTACCAGGGTCATGGCCAATTGTGCCCAGTCCAAGATGGTCTGTCTCCTCCAAAACTCCACTGCTGAAACCATGGGGAGCTAGGAAGATGGCTCAGTGCTTAAAGGCACTTGCTTGTAAAAGCCTGCTGGTCCAGGTTCAATTTCTCAGTACCCACGTTAAGGTGGACACAAAGTGGCACATGTGTCTGGTGTTCAGTTGCAGTGGCAAGAGGCCCTGGTGCACATGCACATCATACACGCACATATAAATAAAATTTAGAAAACAAGCTTATCTTCCTAACACTTGGGAGAGAGAGGCAAGAGAATCAGTAATTCAAGGTCATCTTCAACTACACCATGAGTTAAAGGCCAGTCTGGGCTACATGAAATATCTTGTAGAAGGTACCATACAGTAAATAGTAGTTTCTTAGCCAGGCACGGTGGCACACTCCTATAATCCCAGCTCTTGGGAGATAACAGATTGGGGGATCAGAAGTTTAAAGCCTTAGCTACATAGCAAGTTCAAGGCTAACCTGGGCTACCTAAGACCCTGTCTTAAAAAAAAAAAACTAAAAAAAAAAACCAAGGGCTGGAGAGATGGCTTAGCATTAAAGGTGCTTGCCTGCAAAGCCACAGGGCCCAGGTTTGATTCCCCAGGACCCACGTAAACCAGATGCACAAGGTGGCACATTTGTGCTGTAGTACATTTGCAGTGGCTGGAGGCCCTGACATGCCCAATCTCTCTCTCTATCTGCCTTTTTTTCCTCTCTCTCTCTCTCATATAAATAAAAATAAAATATTTAAAAAATAAAAATAGGGGCTGGAGAGATGGCTTAGTGGTTAAGGCACTTGCCTGCGAAGTCTAAGAACTCATGTTTGAATCTCCAGGTCCCACATAGGCCAGATACACAGTGATGCAAACACGCAATGTTGCACATGTGCACAAGGGGATACACACGTCTGGAATTGCTTTGCAGTGGCTGAAGGTCTTGGCCTGCCCATTTTCTCTCTCCCTCTTTCTGCAAAGCCAAAGGACCCAAGTGTAATTCCCCAGGATCCATGTAAACTAGGTACACAAGGTGGTACATGCATCTGGAGTTTGTTTGCAGTGGCTGGAGGCTCTGGCATGCCCATTCTCTCTCTCTCTAAATAAATTAATTAATTAAATAAAATTTAAAAATAAAAATAAAAATAAAAAATAAATGAAGCAAGGCATGGTGGTGCACACCTTTATTCCCAGCACTCAGGAGGCTGAAGTAGGAGGATCACTGTGAGTTTGAGGCCAGCCTGAGACATGTAGTGGATTCCAGGTCAGCCTGGGTAGAGTGAAACCATACCATGAAATAAAAAAACAACATAATCTGAAGGCATCTTGTTCATTCACTGCTTACATATTTATCTACATTCCCTCACAAACATGTGAGAAACTGCTCACAGTTTATTCTCAGTGCCTAGCAAAGGTGACTGTTTAATCATTATAAAGACTTGCTAAGGGCTGGAGAGATGGCTTAGTGGTTAAGGCACTTGCCTGCAAAGCCAAAGAACCTCAGTTCTATTCCCCAGGACCCATGTAAGCCAGATGCACAAGGTAACACATGTGTCTGGAGTTTGTTTGCAGTGGCTGGAGGCCCTGGTGTGCCCATTCTTTCTCTCTCTCTCTCTCTGCCTCTTTCCTTCTCTTGCTCTCTCAAATAAATAAATAATTTAAAAAAAAAAAAAAAAGAAGAAGACGACAACTTGCTAAATGGCCAAGGTAGGAGGGTCACTGTGAGTTTGAGGCCAGTCTGAGACTACACAGTCAATCCCAGGTCAGCCTGGACTAGAGCAGACCCTATTTCAAAAAACAACAGCTGTAACACCTCTGTCACACCCTCCAAGGCTCAGGGCCCATTGCGGAAGAGGGGGCGGATAGAATGGAAGAGCCAAAGGAAGGGTACGACTCCTTACAATGCAACTGTCCAGACAGAAATTGGCTTTGATATCCATGACCTTACAGTGCCTAGCAATACCTTCGCAAGACCCTCATAATATAAGAAAAAGATGATGACATCAAATTAAAAGAGAGACTAATGGAGAGAGGGAGGGGATATGATGGAAATTGGAGTTCTAAAGGGGTATGGGGCAGGGGAGGGAAATATCATGCATTTTTTTGTATGTAAGTATAGAAGTTTTCAATAAAAAAAATTAAAAACAAACAAACAGCTGGGCATGGTGGCAAATGGCTTTAATACCAGTAGAGGTAGGAGGATCGCCATGAGTTCAAGACCACTCTGAGACTACTTAGTGAATTCCAGGTCAGCCTGGGTTAGAGCGAGACTCTACCTTGAAAAGCCAAAATAAATAAATAAATAATAATAATAGGGCTGGAGATATGGTTTAGTGGTAAGGTGCTTGCCAGCAAAGTCAAAGGACCTAGGTTCGATTTTTATTTGCAAGCAGAGAGAGGGAGAATATGAAAAAGGGTGTGCCAGAGTCTCCAGCCACTGTAAACGGATTCCCCAGGACCAATGCAAAGTCAAAGGATCCCGGTTTGACTCTCCAGTACCCACGTAAGCCAGATGCACAAGGGGATGCATGCATCTGGAGTTCATTTGCAGTGGCTGGAGGTCTTGGCATGCCCATTCTCTCGCTCCCCCCCCCCAAATAAATAAAATGCATTAAAAAAACAAAATAATAATAAGAAAAAATTAAAAAGGGGGCTGGAGAGACAGATCAGCAGTTAAAGTGCTTGCCTGCAAAGCCTAACAGGCCAGGTTTGACTCCCCAGTATCCACATGAAGCCAGATGCTCAAAGTGGCGCATGCATCTGGAGTTCTGTTTACAGTGGCTGGAGGCCCTGGCACACCCACTCTCATAGTCTCTCTCTCTACTTGCAAATAAATAAGTAAAGTTTAAAAAATAAAAATAAAAGACTTGCTAAATGAACCAAGGAACTGACCAGGAGTATGAGGTGTTAACAGGGTGGATGTAGGGTAGAGAAGAGGTTGGAGTATCAAAAGGTTTTCACTTACCTGCAGTTTCTGCAGGAACCGCTCTAGGGCAGGTTTGCCCACTGACCGGATCTTGCTGCGGTCCAGATGGACCCGGGCATCTGGGCGTCCATCAGAGCCTGTAGTGGGTGTAACAGTAACGAGTCCTTCGCCAGCCTCCAGCAAAACCCTCAGGATCACAAACCGGGCCTGCATGTGGGCCTGCCAGGGCCAGGGGAAAGAGGACATTTACAGCTCACATTAAGTGCTCAGTCTAAGGCCTGGTGATATGTTTTATAGTCTTGTTAACTCTAAATTATCAGTCATTTTATTCTCTTCCACCCCTGGGGTCCTTTTCCTTTCCTGTTCCCTGTGTGTGTGTGTTGGGGGGGGGGGGCGGGGGCGGGCAGAGAGCCCATTTCTTGGTGTTTTGTGCTCCTACCACAACCCTTGATGCTCCACACAGCAGCTACTCCTGAGGTCCTCTCACAATCAAGACCCTGAGGATTTTCTCTTTTCCAATCTTGTCTGTGCTAATTAGTAGGCAACATTATCCCCATTTTACATAAGACAAAACAAAGAGGCCCAGAGAGATGTGAAGGGACTGGCCCAGAGTCACAAAGCTGGTCAAAAAAAAGAACTAAGACTTAGGGGGCTGGGAAGATGGCTTAATGGTTAAGGTGCTTGCCTGCAAGCCAAAGGACCTAGGTTCAATTCCCCAGGACCCACATAAGCCAGATGCACAAGGGGCACATGCATCTGGAGTTCATTTGCAGTGGCTAGAGGCCCTAACATGCCAATTCTCTGTCTGTCTCTCTTCTCTCTCTCTGCTTGCAAATAAATAAAATTTTAAAAACCTTACAAAAAAGTTACAGAATAGTATGTACCTTTTATGAAGAAAATGTCATTTACAATGTTCAGTGAGAATGTTACTGCTGATTTTCCTTTTCAAGGCGTAGAATATTCTTTGATTTATAGAATTCATTTTTGACCCAGATGATGGTTCTTTTACAGACCAATAAAATAGCTGAACATTTTCACAAAGTGTAAAAATCTGGATTTCTGATACCTTGTCATTTGGAGGATTTTATTTTACTTTGTTGCTTTACAATTCAATGCAAATAAGTTGTTGACTATAGGGGAAATAAAATTAATTCAAATTTTGTGTTAAAAAAAAAAAAAGAACTAAGACTCAGATCTAAGTCCAGACTCTGAAAGATATTCTTGAGCTGCGGAGGTAGCTCCAACTGAAGTGCTGGCTTTGCAAGCATGAGGACCTGAGTTCCATCCTCAGAACCTATGTAAAAAAAAGCAGGCATGGTGGTACGAGCTTATAATCCCTGCACTGGGGAGGGGAGGTGGAGACAAGCAGATTCCTAGAGCTCACTAGAGAGCCATCTTAGCCTTATTTCAAACTCTAGGCCAATAAGGGACCCTGTCTCAAAAAAGGTGGACAGGCCGGGCGTGGTGGTGCACACCTTTAATCCCAGCACTCAGGAGGCAGGGGTAGGAGGACTGCTGTGAGTTTGAGGACACCCTGAGACTACATAGTGAATGCCAGGTCAGCCTGGGCTACAGCGAGACCCTACCTTGAAAAAACAAAAAAAGGTGGACAGTATTCCTGAGGAGCAACACTCAAGGTTGTCCTCTGACCTACATGTGCATGCACACTCATGCATACACAAAAATACACAAAAAACATGTGTATATGTTTTTCTTTTGTGTGCATGCATACATGTATGCTTGTGCACACATACTTTTATTTATTTTTTTGAGAGAAAGAGGTAGAGAGGGAGAGAGAGAGAGAGAGAAAATGGGCACACTAGGGTCTTCAACCACTGCAAACAAACTCCAGACACATGCATCCCCTTGTGCACATGTGTGACATTGCATGCTTGTGTCACTGTGCATCTGGCTTACGTGGGACATGGAGTTTGAACATGAGTTCTTAGGCTTCAAAGGCAAATACTTAACCACTAGGCCATCTCTCCAGCCCTGTTTTTTCTTTTGAGATGGAGATTTACTATGCTGTCCAGGCTAGTCATGAACTCCCGAGTCTGAATCACACTGGTCTGAAATCCTGGTGCTACCTTATCCAATTTCTTTGTGCCTCAATTTCCTCATCTCTGAAATGAGGATGGTCAGTTCACCTGTCCCCTGTGGATAGGACTGGGAGCAACAGCTCGTCCATTTGAGGCACTGAGCCTGGCACATAGTGAGTCAGCTTTTTGTGCGGGCATTCTCACCCAACTCACCCTGAACAGTGCTATGTGTGTGGTATGAGTGCACCAAGGTCTCCTGCCACTGCAAAAGAACACCAGATGCACAAACCACTTTGTATCCAGCTTTACATGGGTGCTGGATCAGCAGGCTTTGCAAGCAGGTGCCTTTAAATGCTGAGCCATCTCTCTAGCCCCAGAATCCTGATCTTGACCACAAGGTAAACTCCCTCCTCATCCTGAGGGCCCCACCAGCCCTACCTGTCGCCAGCTGGCTGCCTCTGGAGTATAGAACTCCAGAGCTAGCAGCCCAGCCCGAACCATGTTGAGCCAGTTCACATAGATCACATCTTCTGCATCAGTCCCCTCAAAGCCAAAGATCCTGGAGGTGAAGGAAACAAGAATGATTAGAGTGGGTCTGGCCTTCAACACCCCCAGAGCAACCCACTGTGTGGGGATGTGGCCCACCCCTCCAGCCCGCTGCTCCTACTCCAGCACTTGGGGATGGAGGCAGAGGTAGAGGCCCACACTCTCTGCCCGGCACTCTTCGTAGCTCGAGGCGATAGTGCTGAACTTGCTGTCCCATGTCTCCCCACTTCTGTACCAGCTCTTAATCTAGAAGAGAGACCCAGGAATTAGGCCCTGCCTGTGCTTACCCTCCTAGCAGCCCAGGTTCCACAGAGAACATCCTCACCTGCTCCCCGGTCTCTGGATTGATCACTGTCTCCTGGTCAAAATTGAATGCTCCTTTCTCATCCTACAGAAAGGTCATGAATGTGGGGTGAGCAAGCGGAAGGTACCCCAGCCAGGTCCAGGCATTAAGACCCAGATTTCCTGGGCAGAATCTGAGTAGCTTAGAAAGGCAAGCAGGCAACATCCAGGCAAGAGCATCATTACACCAGGGCTTATAAACCTCAGTTCTACAGATGCTTGCCACCTCCTCAGAGCCCTCAGCAGTGCAGGAATTAGTCACCCACCCCACTGCACAGAAAGCACAACTGGGGGCCAGATAGGACTCAAAGTTGTGTGCAGACCCAGAGCAGGATCCTTGTAGGATATACTCCAATGGGTGGGCCAAAGAACCCATCTGCTTCTCCCCATGTACTTCCTGTACTGCACTGCACCAACATGACCCTCACCATCCCACCAGGTACCAAGTCTTTTATGCATTGTGGTAGTTTGAATAGATGGCCTCCAATATATTCAGTGTTTTATTAGTTTGCAGTTTGCATCTGCAGCCACCTGGCTGGAGGCAGTGTCACTGAGCGGATCTTAAAGTATGGTGGTGGGTTTGAGATTTCAATCTAAAGATATGCAAAGTGCGCCTAGCTGGAATTCCTGAAGTGTGCTGTGCTGTGTGGCTTTTGGCTTGTGGCTTTTCTCTCTGTGTTTGGTCCTGTGAGAGCAGGGCAGCTTCTTCTGCCATTATGGAACTTCCCCTTCTTCCATAACTGTGTCTGGTCTGGAAGTTTATCTCAGCGAACCTGAAGCTGTCTGCTACATGCATTATCCACTCAATCCTTATAACCACTCTCCTGGGAAGGTTCCATTATCACTCCCACCGCACAGATAAGGAAGCTGAGGCTCAGTAAACCAACAGCCCCAAAATGAAATCAGAATGCCTCTTAACAATACATGCATTTTTTTTTCTTTTTTTAAAAACAAATATTATAGGGGCTGGAGAGATGTCTCAGTGGTTAAGGCATTTTCCTGCAAAGCTAAAGGATCCCAGTTCAGTTCTCCAGGACCCATGTAAGCCAGATGTACAAGGGGGCACATGCTTCTGGAGTTCGTTTGCAGTGGCTGGAGGCCCTGGCATGCCCATTCTCTCCCTCTCTCAAATAAATAAATAAATAAATAAATAAATAAATAAATAAATAAATAAATAAATAAAATATTTTAAAGAATAAAATAAAACAAGTATTCTAGAGCTGGAGAGATGGTTTAGCTGTTAAGGTGCTTGCCTGCAAAGCCAAAGGACCCAGGTTTGATTCCCCAGGATCCATGTAAACCATGGCCTGGCCCACCCATTCTCTCTCTCTCAAATAAATAAATAAAATAAACCATATATATGTTTTTTTTTGTTTGTTTTTTTGAGGTAGGGTCTTGCTCTAGCCCAGGCTGACCTGGAATTCACTATGTCGTCTCAGGGTGGCCTTGAACTCACGGCGATCCTCCTACCTCTGCCTCCCGAGTGCTGGGATTAAAGGCGTGCACCACCACGCCTGGCTTAATAAACTATACTTTTAAAGTATCTATCTATCTATCTATCTATCTATCTATCTGAGAGAGAGAGGGAAAGAGGAGAGATATATATAGAGAGAGACAGAGAGAGAATGGGCACACCAGGGCCTCTAGCCTTTGCAAATGAACTCCAGATGTATGTGCCACCTTGTACATCTGGCTTAAGTGGGTACTAGGTAATCAAACCTGGGTCCTTAGGCTTTGCAGACATGTGCCTTAACCACTAAGCCATCTCTCCAGCCCCTAACATGCATTTTCTAAGGTCTTACTGTGTGCCAGGGCTTATGATCCATCTTCCCTTTTATTCCTCACAACAGTCCATGTGACGGAGTCAGGAACCCTGTTGTACAGATGGGCCCACTGAAGCTCAGGCAGAGGAACAGGCTTATCTAAGGTCGTGGCCTAAGTAAAGCCTGAACAAGACACCATTGCTGAGCTGCTGCCTTATCAGCTGTCCTCCCCTGCATCCTCCTGACTTCCCAAGTCCAGCTCTAGCCCTCCCTCATCCAGGGAGACAACCTCACCTATGGGAGCAGGCCTACCCCAGAACCCTGCTCCCTCTAATGGTCCTCTCTCCCCGCTGCTCAGCTCCGCCATGTGGCTCTACACTGGGGGCCCGGAGCTTCTGCAGCCTAATGAGAAGGCTGTCATGTCAGTCTTTCCCATATTCGCCAAGTGCGTGTTCAGCCACTGTGCGAGTGGGTGATTAGCTCTGGAGAGAAGCAGCTCCCTACAGTACATGGAAAGGCACAAGCCTCAGGGAACAGAGTTACAAAGGCAGACAGTGCTGCATTCCTAGCACAGGCAGCAGCAGAGACTACCGTTCCAGCTTCTGTCCACTGGCAGCCCGAGTCACACCTTGAAGGTGGGGCTTCTCTAGCCTGATCCCAGCAATTTCTCCTAGTCCACGACTACTAGCTGAACTGCCCTGGAGATTTCTCTATGCCCATTTGGTTATCTGGGCTCCTGGGACATGTTGGGGGGAGAGTAAGCCATGCTCTCTTCTGCTTAAGGAGATGCATTCCCCTGAGCAGAAATGAACAGCCTCACCCCTGGGCAGAACAGGTCATGGGGGAGGGAAGCCCCAGGTAGCCCCTGTTGGCTCTAGCCTGGCACCTTCTTACCTGCACAAAGAGCTTGCCACTGCCATGGCCCAGCAGCTCATGCAATCCAACCTGCACATCAAAGGAGGGCCCCTTCCAACGGATATACAGGTCCTGTGAAGACAAGTAGGGGCCCTGGTGACCTCCCCTTCTGCCTCCCCTATCCAGGCAAAAGGCCCATAGGAGGTACATCCTGAGTGGAGCCCAAATATGTTCCAACCCATGTAGTCCATCCTTGCAATGACCTGGAGGGAGGGAATGCCTCTACTATGTACCAAGGAAGACAAGGAGGATCCGCAGTGGCACATGGTTGCAGAGCAGGAAAGTGGCCAGATCCAGACAAAGCTAGGCTCAGTCTTTACCACGATACTGGGCTATCTGCCTTCCAAGACCCAATGAAGCCAGGGACAGCCCAGGCCTGATCCTCCCGCTGCCAGCACCACCTTGTCCTCCTCCTCCAAGAATGTGAGCTTCTCCCGCTTCGTGGCATAGGCCACAGCCAGCACGTTCCCTAGAGACACGTTCTTAAAGCCTTCCGTCTGTCTCAGATCATCATCTGGAAGAGAAGGCCAAAAGGTATCAGAGAGAAAGGTAAAGGTCAAGAGCCACAAGCAAGATATGATGGGAGGGTGAATCTCAAAAGGCAGTGTGTATGTGTGGAGGGAAAAGGGTGGTCTCCCAGAGGGCTCCAAGAGCTTGGGAAGGATAAGAAGGGAGCTCACAGTTGGGAATGTTGATCCCTGCAGGGATGCCAGAGCCAGCGAACGTGAGGACATCCAGCGAGGTGAAGTCGGGGGTGAGGAACTTGTCCTTCTCGAAGGCAGGAGGCCAGGGCAGCTCCTTCAGTAGCTGCTCAGCACTTGCCACCAGCCGCTCGAACTTGGCACTCATGGCTTTGTTCACCATGGCCACAAAGCCTACAGGGAAGTGGGGTAATGGCTTGGTAAGGTCCTGAGATCTCACTCTACCTTACCCCCATCCAACACAAGTTTTTTTTTACTTTTTTTTCTTTTCGAGGTAGGGTCTCACTCTAGCACAGGCTGACCTGGAATTCACTCTGTAGTCTCAGGGTGGCCTTGAACTCATGGCAAACCTCCTACCTTTGCCTCCCGAGTGCTGGGATTAAAGGCGTGCGCTACCACGTCTGGCTCCATTACAAGTTTATTAAATGCTGCTGCATGCAATGGCCCTGTGCTGGTTGTTAGGGAGAGCAGGGACCCAGGCTCCACGTAGGAAAGATATAAATGTGTGACTCCCCATTCCCCCATGCCTGTGACCTTATATTTGAGCCCCTCCTGGGGACTGCTGGCTATCTTCCTTCCTCGGGATAATCTCTGGCTTTAGCAGCTACATGCTCAGTCTCTCTGTCCAGGGCTGGGAGGTTGAGAGTAGGCAGAGGCAAACATGACTCAGACAATACCCTGCCTGGTACAGCTGGGTCCTATGTAATGGGGGTGTGAGAAGGGGTCTGAGATAGCCTGCCATCAGCAGGTGATGACAGACATCACATCAGGCTCACAAGCATGCTATCCCTGTCCCCAGCTGCTGAGCACAGCATTGAATACATGATCTTGCTGATGCTCAAGTCAGGTTACTTGACCCATGGTCACAGAGCTGATGAGGTGCAAAGTTGGGCTCAGAATGCATGTCTGCCGTCTTCTTCTTCTTTTTTTTTTTTTTTTTTGGAGAGAGACGGGGGGCAGAGAATGGGCGCACCAGCATCCTCTCAGCTCTGTGAACAAACTCCAGATGTGTGCGCCCCCTTGTGGGCAAGTGCAGCATTGCGCCCTTGCATCACTTTGCATCTGGCTAAATGTGGGACCTGGAGATTGGAACCACCGTTCTTAGGCTTAGCAGGCAGGCGCCTAAACCACTAAGCTATCTCTCCAGCCCCTGCCTGCCTTCTTTTCTGCCCACCTGCCTGCCTAAAGCCTTACTCTGACCAGGCACCAAAGGCAACACAGTTAAGTGGCTAAGAGCCAGGATGCCTAAGGCCAGCCAACCAACAGTAAAAACCTTATAGGATGATTATGCCTAAATGAGTAAATTTACATGAGCTTTGTGCCCAGGGCCTGGGATGTGGTAAGTGATACTTTTCAGGGTTGTTGGTACTATTATCAAGATAGTGGAGTAGGAACCCTCAGGGGACGCTGGCTACATAACTTAGGCCTGGGTGCTTGAGCTTGGTGTATGAACTTCGACTTGGATGAAATTGATTCCAATCCAACCATCACAAACAGTTACCTTCAAATTCTCCTCGGGAGCCAAAGGGGTCACGGTAGCTCTCAATAAAGCCAATGTAACTGGGAGAGAGAAAGGCAGAGATGGAGAAGGGCCAGGTAGGAGGCAGTGCAGGGGCGGGGTGGGGAGGAAGGGGTGTGAAGGCTGGGTACCTCACCTCTCCACAATGGGGCCTTTGTCCTGAATCCAGAAGCGGGAGCCACTCTTGTGGGCCTCGATGGAGCCGTGGGTGAAGCTCTTCATGTACTGGACAAGCATCTGCTCCTGGTGGCTGTTGGCTGCATATGCCTGGGGGTAAACAAAGCTCAAGTAAACCTTGGCCCATCCACTTTTGCTACCCAGAGGGGTCCTAAGCAGCCATACCTTGGCTTTTTCCAGGTGCTCCACCACCTTCTGAAGGATGGGGGCATAGTCCCCCCGGGTGACCTGGAAATGACTCCCCTGGAACTCATAGCTCCTCAGCTTGGAAGTCACTTCAGAGTCTAGGGCAGGATCTGAAGAAAGAGAAACAGGGAAACAGTAAGATACCTCAGCAGGCTTTTCATCTCGGCAATCTCACTCGAACATCTTTGCTGGCTCCCCATTGCCAACAGAAATTAGGATGAACTTTCTTTTTCTTTTTTTTTTTTTTTTTTTTCAAGGTAGGTTCTTGCTCTAGCCCAGGCTGACCTGGAATTCACTCTATTCTCAGGGTGGCCTTGAACTCACAGTGATCCTCCTACCTCTGTCTCCTGAGTGCTGGGATTAAAGGCGTGCACCACCACTCCTGGAAAGGATGAACTTTCATCTTCAAAAACACATATATTGCTGGTGTGGTGGCACATGGCTTTAATCCCAGAACTTAGGAGACAGAGGTAGGAGGATCGCCATGAGTTCAAGGCCACCTAAGATTACATAGTGAATTCCAGGTCAGCCTGGGCTAGAGTGAGACCCTACCTCAAAAAACAAACAAACAAACAAACAAACAAACAAAAAAAAAGCAACAAAAAAAGGCAACAAAAAACACATATATTAAGACAGGCATGGTGACTTACACCTGTAATCCCAGCACATGGGAGGCAGTGGTAGGAGGATCATTATGAGTTCAAGACTAGCCTGGGACTACAAAGTGCATTCCAGGTCAGCTTGGGCTAGAGTGAGACCCTACCTTGAAAAACCAAAACCAAAACAAACATATCAGGATCTGGGTGGAGCTGGATATGACTCAGTTGATAGAGTGCTTGCCTACATGCATGAAACCCTGGGTTTGATCCAAGCACTGGACAAACTAGGAATGGGATGGTGCCACCTGTAATCCCAGCACTTGGAAGATGGAGGGAGAAGGGTGGTCATGGGTTTGAGGCCAGCCTGGGCTCCACAGTGGGACCCTATGTCAAAAAAAATATAGGGCTGGAGAGATGGCTTAGCAGTTAAGATTACTGCCCGCTAAGCCTAAGAATGCCCGTTTGATTCTCCAGGTCTCATGTTTAGCCAGACATAAGTGATGCAAGGGCACAATGCTGAACTTGCCCACAAGGGGGCACACGTATCTGGAGTTCGTTCACAGTGGCTGAGAGGCTGCTGGCACACCCATTCTCTATCTGTCTCTCTCTGACTCTCCCCCCCCCAAAAATAAGGCGCTTGCCTGTGAAACTGAAGGACTCATGTTCTACTCTCTCTCTCTTTTTTTTTTTGGTTTTCCGAGGTAGGGTCTCACTCTAGCTTAGACTGACGTGGAATTCACTATGTTGTCTCAGGGTGGCCTCAAACTCACAGTGATCTTCCTATCTCTGCCTCCCGAGTAATGGGATTAAAGGTACACGCCCCATGCCTGGCTCATGTTCTACTCTCTAGGTCCCACATCAGTCAGATGCAGTGACACAAGCACACAAGGTCATGCATGTGCACAAGGGGGCGTGTGCATCTGGAATTCTATTCCAGTGGCTGAAGGCTCTGGCGCACCAATTCTCATTCTCTCTCTCTCTTTCATCTCTCTCATAAAAAAATAAAGGCCAATCTGCTGGGTTTGTCTCAAAGAAAAAAAAATAGGGGCTGGAAAAATGGCGTAGTGGTTAAGACACTTGCCCACGAAGCCTAAGGACCCAGGTTCAACTCCCCAGGACCCACATGAAGCCAGATACACAAAGTGGCACATGTGTCTAGAGTTCATTTGCAGTGGCTTGAGGCCCTGACACACCCATCCTTTCTGTCTATCTGCTTCTTTCTCTCCCTTTCTCGCCTCTAGCCATTGCAAACAAACTCCAGGACCCACATAAGCCAGATATACAAGGTGGTGCATGTGTCTGGAGTTCAACTGCAGTGGCTGAAGGCCCTGGAGTACCCATTCTCTATCTGCCTCTTTCTCACTATTTCATAAATAAATAAAAGTAAAATTTTTTTTAAAATGCACTTGGGGGCTGGAGAGATGGCTTAGGGGTTAAGGCGCCTGCCCCCAAGCCTAAGAACACTGGTTCCAATCTCTACGCCAGATGCAGTGATGCAAGGGCGCAATGCCGCACTTGACTGCAAGGGGGCGCACACATCTGGATTTTGTTCGCAGCAGCTGAGACATTGCTGGCGCACCCAACTCTGTCTTCCTCTCCCTCTCTCTCTGTCTCTCTCTGTGTCTCTCTCCAAAAAAATAAAAAAAAATAAAAAGTTAAAAAAATGCACTTGGAAAGGCAGAGATAGAAGGATCACCATGAGTTCAAGACCACCCTGAGACTACTTAGTGAATTCCAGGTCAGCCTGGACTAGAGTGAGACCAAAAAGAAAGAAAGAAAGAAAGAAAGAAAGAAAGAAAGAAAGAAAGAAAGAAAGAAAGAAAGAGAAAGGGAGAGAGAGAGAGAGAGAGAGAGAGAAAGAAAGGCAGTATACAGATGTGCCACCTTATCCTGCATATATTGTAAGACCTCCAGTGGATGCCTGAAACTAAGGATAATATTGAACCCCATATAGGCTTTGCTTTTCTCTTTGGCATACCTATGATAAAGTTTAATTTATATATTAGGCACAGTAAGATTAATAATAGCTAATAATAAAACAGAACAACGGGAGGGCCTGGAGAGATGGCGCAGTGGTTAAAGGCGCTTGCTTGCAAAGCCCTGAAGGCTTAGGTTTGATTCCCTAGACCCCATGCTAAGCCAGATGTACAAAGTGGTAAATGTGTCTGGAGTTCATTTGCAGTGGCACTTGGCTGCACCTATTCTCATTCCCTCTCTCTCTACTTAAAAATAAATAAATAAAATTATTTTTAAAAAATAGAAACATGGCTGGGTGTGGTGGCACATGCCTTTAATCCCAGCACTTGGGAAACAGAGGTAGGAGGATC
The DNA here is from genome assembly GCA_036365145.1 of Orientallactaga sibirica. Lineage (NCBI taxonomy): Eukaryota > Metazoa > Chordata > Mammalia > Rodentia > Dipodidae > Orientallactaga > Orientallactaga sibirica. Next base: position 5,386,596 of record JAEOAD010000042.1, on the reverse strand, counting down.
GCTGTGAGTTTGATGCCACCCTGAGAGTACATAGTGAATTCTAAGTCAGCCTGGGCTAGGGCTAGAGAGATGGCTTAGCGGTTAAGGCACTTGCCTGTGAAGCCTAAGAACTCAGGTTCAATTCCCTAGTACCCATGTAAGCCAAGATGCACAAGGTGGCACATGCATCTGGAGTTAATTTGCAGTGGCTAGATGCCCTGACATGCCCATTCTCTCGCTCTCCATATATATAGCTGCCTCTCAAATAAATTATAAAATATTTTTTTAAGTTGAAACAATGGAGCAATATGCCATATAAAAGTTACTTAAGAGGATGAGTCATTTATTTCTGGAATGTTTCAATTTATTATTTTGAACCTGTAGTGAATGAAAGCCCAAAACTTGAGACCATAGATAAGAGGGGACTACTGGACTTCTAGGCTAAGTAACACTGACCAGTTGTTCCTACTCCATGCTCTGTCCAACTCCTGGTCTCCAGAGTGTAAAGGATAGCCTGGTTGAGAAATTACTTTGTTTTCAATAATGGGAATGGAATCCAGGGCCTTGTGCATCCTAGGCAAGTGCACTACTATTGAGCCACATGCCCACCCTCAAACCACTCTTGGCCACTGTCCTATCCTGTATCCTGGGCTATAAGTAAGTATAGCTTTATTCCAATGGGATCCCCTCCTGTTTCTTAGATTCATGTTCCTTTCCCTAGTCAAATCAGACTGTGTGCTGTTCTCATCACCCAGTGGTAGTTCATACTATTCCCTCCACCAGGAACACAGTTCACATGTCCTCATATTCCCACACCTGAGGCAGGCATAGAGAGATGGTTTAGCCACCAGAGACATTGCTTGGCTCAGGCAGTAAACAAACCCCTTTTCCTAAATAATACATCTAGCAATCTGGAGCCCCTGCCTGCATTGAGCTGCTCATACAACCCACTCAAAACAATGGTCTAGTTTTCTCCTCCCCTAAGCGACCATTATTTGTGATCAGTACCTATTCAAACATGCAAAGGGCCATCCATCCTGGACTAGTTTGGAATGCATGTGCAGTAAAACAAACTGTGTCCTCTAGGTGAACTTTCAGAGAGAAGTTTCTACTTACTATTTCACGCCTATGTATAACTGGGCACATACATGATTAAAATCAGCTGCATCAGGCTGGAGAGATGGCTCAGTGGTTAAGGCGTTTGCCTACTAAGCCAAAGGACCCACATTCAGTTCACCAGTACCTATGTAGAGCCAGATGCACACGTCAGGAGTTCCTTTGCAGTGGCTAGGGGCCCTGGTGTTCCCGTTCTCTCCCCCTCTCTCAAATAAACAAATAAATAAGTGGAAAAAAAATTTTTTTTTTTTGGTTTTCTGAGGTGGGGTCTCACTCTAGCTCAGGCTGACCTGGAATTCACTATGGGGGGTGGCTCACCTCCTACCTCTGCCTCCCAAGTGCTGGGATTAAAGGTGTACGCCACCATGCCCGGCTCAAATTTTTTTTAAATCAGATGTATCCTGGGAAGGGACTTGCACAGAAAACTTTATATAACTCAAATCAAACCAGCATCCTCCTACAATCAATCCATCCTCCCAAAAGCCTGCTGGGATTAGTTAAGGTGCTGTGCGCCCTAAGGACCAATTCGATTTTCCAGGTCCCACAAAAACCAGATGCACAAGATGGTTTTTAAATCAGATGTATCCTGGGAAATTAAAAAAAAAAAAAAATAAAAAAGGGAAAAACCTTATCAAGCCAGAAAACTTTATATAACCCTGAGATGACATAGTGAATTCCAAATCAAAAAAAAACAAAACAAACAAACAAACAAACACAAAGCACCAACTTCAAATATATTTCAAACCTTTCCTATGACTTTCTTCTTTTTTGTTGTTGTTCTTTGTCAAAAGTTTCTTGCTATTTCTTATTTCTCCCTTTCAATTTTTTTTTTTTTTTTTTTGATTTTGCAAGCCTCACTCTGGTCCAGGCTGACCTGGAATTAACTATGAGTCTCAGGGTGGCCTCGATCTCTTGGCGATCCTTATGTCTACCTCCTGAGTGCTGGGATTAAGGTGCCACCATGCCTCACCAAGAACCTGGAAACACCCAGAGGGGAAACTCTGGTAACATACTACTACCAAGCACTAGGCACTGGGGAGATGATGTCTGAAGCACCACATTCCTCCTCCCACCAGGGTTGTAGTGAAGTGGGACAAACAGAAAACGAACTAGGAAACTAACGAGTATGTTGGCAAAGGTCCACACTTAGCAGGGTTAGCCAGACTACTGGCTGCAAAAAAAAGTGTGCAGGGTTGGAGAGATGGCTTAGCGGTTAAGGTGCCTGCCTCCTAAGCCAAAGAACACTGGTTCCAATCTCCAGGTCCCACGTTTAGCCAGATGCAAAGTGACGCAAGGGCGCAATGCTGCACTTGACCACAAGCGGGTGCACGCATCTGGATTTCGTTCGCAGCAGCCGAGGCTGCTGGCACGCCCATCTCTATCTGTCTTCCTCTCCCTCTCTCTCTGTGTCTCTCTCAAAAAAAAAATGTGTGCAAAGGCCTGGAGGGGAGGCGTAGGAATAAGAAGCTGTGGCATATATCTGGAGGCCAGGAACTAGCCAGGGATGCAAAAATGTCCTCTTAGGGACCTAGAAGTGTCCTTTGCCCTCAGAACAGAATCCTCTCCACTGCTACCATTCTGAGTCTAAATGGCTTAGGAAGAGCTGACCTCATCTGACACTGGGGTGGGCTTGAAACCAGAAAGAGCTGAACAGAGACGTGTGACTTGGTTTACAGCAATAAAGGACCCCAGAAAGAGACTCCTTGGCTGTATGCAGAAACAACTATGGGAGTAGCTTAAGCCACCGGAGTCTGGAAACAGTAGGATCTGAGCTTACCTGTGCCGAGCACGGATGCCAGCCGCACTTCGTAACGGGGCTTCCCGTCCTGGTCGACCTCTTTGAAGAGCCGTGTGTTGTATGCACTGAGGTTCTGGTGGGGAGGGAGAAGAGCAGGGTTTGGGGGACAGTGATTCCAGAGAGGCTGGAGAGTTGGAGGGAGTGGACACCATAGGGAGGTATAGTAGGGAAGCAAAGCAGGCTGGGGCTTCTCTTGCATCTCCCAGAGCCCTCTGGGAGGGGGCAGGTAGGCCAGGACTGACTGTTCTGCTCTGCTCCTGTACACTGAACACTGACTTTCACTAAGTATCACCTTGACTCCAAGGCATAGCATGACCTAAGCTAACCACTGGCTTTGTGAGGTGGACACAGAAATCAGTTACACAGGTGGTAACAACACAGGCTTCAAAGCCCCAGTTTGGGGCTGGAGACATGGCTTAGCAGTTAAGGTGCTTGCCTGGAAAATGAGAAGACCCAGGTTCGATTCCCCAGGACTCATGTAAGCCAGATGCACAAGGTGACACATGCATCTGGAATTTGTTTGACTGGAGGCACTGGTGTGCCTATTCTTTCTATCTGCTTCCTTCTCCCTTTCTTTCCCTCTCTCTCTCTCAAATAAATAAATAAAAATAAAAATTTTTAAAAGCCTCAGTTTGGGGCTGTTGAGATGGCACTTAAGGCACCTGCCTGTTAAGCCTAAGATTCTTTGCAAAGTGACGCAAGGGCGCAATGCCGCACTTGACCACAAGGGGGCGCACACATCTGGATCTGCTGGAGCCCCATCTCTCCCTTTCTTTCTGTCTGTCTCTCTCTCTGTGTCTCTCTCCAAAAATAAATAAAATAATAAAAATTTTTAAAAAAAAAAAGCCCCAGTTTGGAAGGAGAGCTGCTTGGTCCTGAGGCTGTCTCATGTCTCAGGCCCTAACCAGAGGTGGGCAAGGACCTACTTCCTGACACATCTGTAACATCTATGAGATGTCTTCCTTGTTGGAGCAAGCTAACCTCATATGCAAAGATTCTTCAAGTCTTTTCTACCTCAAGGACCCAAGATACCCACATCTTTGAGTTCAAACCCAAGAGGAGGTGCAAATGATGAGGGATCTGGGCCAAGGAACTACAATGAACCACTGCCTTGAGTCCCCAAGCCCCAAACCTGGGAGTCCAGAAAGTCCTGGGCCAGTTTGGCATCTTCCATGGTACAGTCTCCAGAAAAATAGGTGGTGACTCCCTGTTGGGAAAGATGAGAGAGATGAAAAAGAGGAGTTGCAGAGAGAAGGGATAGAGCTGGGGAGTCATGTAATGCTGGTAGCTTCCTTCCCAGGATCCTTACACCTCCTGCCCAGCACCTCCACCCTGTCCTGGCTATCTCTTTCCAAGGGAAATAACTGTAAAACAAACAGATGCTTATCTTGAGCATCCTCTTTTTTTGGTTTTTCGAGATAGAGTTTCGCTTTAGCCTAGGCTGACCTGTAATTCACTATGTAATCTCAGGGTGGCCTCAAACTCTCAGCAATCTTCCTATCTCTGCCTTCCTAGTGCTAGGATTAAAGGTGTGCGCCACCATGCCCAGCTTTTTTTTGGAGACTAAATCTCAGTACATAGCCTACAGGCCTCAAACTCCTCCTACCCTATCTCCTGAGTGCTGAGATTATAAGAATGCACCGCCATGCCTGTCTTGGGCCTTCCTCCAGCTCTGCCCCAACCTATCCCTTCTAACTGGTTCAGCCCTAAGGCTTGTCAAACACTTCCGTCCATGCAACTCAAGCAGCCTCCAGAGGCAGAAAGTCTGGGTGCCTTCCTACATCATCTCTCCTGCTCCCTGCTCTTCCCTCCTGGTGTACCCAGCATTGAGTATTAAGAAAGCATTCCATCCAGTCTGCTTCCCACTTTACACGCAGGCCTTCAGTGGAGTAGCTTTGGATACTGCCCTTCCATCTACACCAGGGGGCCTCGAAGTATGCCCTCAACTCTCCCAAACTCTTAAGGGTCTCACCTCCTTCCCCAGCCCGAGGTGTCGAAGCCTTGGCTCCAGAGAGAACATAAGCTCCCCGCAGGTCTGCCAGAGGTTCCTGACTTCTTCTGGATGCTGCTGGGCAGCCTTACTTCCCAGGATCACACGTTCCAGCTTCTCCTGCAGGGGAAGGGAGGTTGGCCTAGCCATGTGACCCCTATACCTGCCCTCCAGAGGCTCCCTCTGCTCCTGAGGTCTTCTTCCTGAGTCTAAGATCTCAGTGTGTAGCCCAGGGACCAGAAGTACTGGCAGGGCCGAACCCCAGGCCTCCACAGACTTGTCGAGAAACCATACTGTATGAGTTATATCCCTGCTGTATAGGGCTTGAGCCCTATAGTCCTTAGGAGGGATGTCCCAGGCCCAGGCTTAACCTTGTTCTCGGTGATAACCAGAAGGCTCCACTCTTAAAAGCCTCTAAGAATTCACACTTCTCTACAACCTGCGCTTGCTTGACCTTCAGATCAGCAGACTAGAAGGTTGTGCTTTCTCTTTATTTTTATATGTTTATTATTACTATTATTTAAATCATTTATTTATTTGAGAGAGAGAGAAAGAGAGAGAGAGAGAATGGGCATGCCAGGGGCCTACAGCCACTGCAAATGAACTCCAGATGCTTACGTGGGTCTTGCAGAGTTGAACCAGGATCCTCTGGCTTTGCAGGAAAATGCCTTAACCGCTAGGCTGTCTCTCCAGCCCTATCATTATCATTATTATTATTATTATTATTATTATTATTATTATTTTAGTATTGTTATTTTTGGTTTTTCGAGGTAGGGTTTCACTCTAGTCCAGGCTGACCTGGAATTCACTATGTAGTCTCCCGGTGGCCTCAAACTCACAGTGATCCTCCTTCTTCTGCCTCCCAAGTGCTGGGATTAAAGGTGTGCACCACCACGCCCGGCAAGTATTTTTTAAAATATTTTATTTTTCATTTGTTTGATGGGGGGAAGAGAATGGGCGCACCAGGGCCTCTAGTCACTGCAAACAGACTCCAGATGTGTGCGCCCCCTTGTACATCTGGCTAACATGGGTCCTGGGGAATCAAACCTGGGTCCTTTGGCTTTGCAGGCAAATGCCTTAACTGCTAAGCCATCCCTCCAGCTCCATTATTATTATCATCATTGTTTTATTTTTTATTTATTTATTTTTTTTTCGAGGTAGGGCTCACTCTAGTTCAGGCTGACCTGGAATTCACTATGTCATCTCAGGATGGCCTCGAACTCACAGCAATCCTCCTACCTCTGCCTCCTGAGTGCTGGGATTAAAGGTGAGTGTCACCACACCTGGCTATTATTATTATTATTATTATTATTTGGTTTTTCGAGGTAGGGTCTCACTCTTGCCCAAGCTGACCTGGAATTTACTATGTAGTCTCAGGGTGGGCTCAAACTCATGGTGATCCTCCTACCTCTCTGCCTCCCGAGTGCTGGGATGAAAGGTGTGCGCTACCACACTTGGCTATTATTATTATTATTTAAGGTAGGATCTCACTCCAGCTCAGGCTGACCTGGAACTCACTCTGAAGCTCTAGGCTGGCCTCAAACTCACAGCAATCCTCCTACCTCAGCCGAGTACTAGAATTAAAGGTGTGTGCCGCCATGCCTGGCTGTGCTTTCCCTTTAAATGTAAGTTGTAGCGTCTGGTGACACCCATAGTCTCAGTGTAGTAGGGACAGTGCCAAGGCTCTGCTTAGCACCCCTCACGCCAGCTAAGGAGTTTTGCTACACCCTCCTCCCATCTCCACTCCACCAGTTACCTCCTCTCCACTTCTCCAACATTCCCTCGCCTTACCTTGGGCAAGTTGGGAACAAACTTGGTGTCACCAAAGGACTTGTAGTTGCCCATGTTGGAATAGACCCCCGCAGCATACACCAGAAATGCCTGAGGAGGGGAGGCAACAGTACATCAGTGACCTGGGAAGAACAGTCCCACACTCCACCCCAGGGAAGTATCTGCCTGAAACCAGAATACCTGGGCAAAACCAGTATGGGAAAGTTTGAGAGATCCAGGAGCAGGACCCAGATTCTGGAAGGCCCCAGTCAGGCTCAACTTACAGACCAATGTTCACACCCTCATTGTGCAGCTAAACTGGTCTCAGCAGTTGGCAAACATACCTAAGATGGCTGTGGGAGGAATTTGCCTCCTACAACTCTAAGGATAGGCATGTAAGCCGGCTCAGTCAGTTGGAGGAATGGCCTTCACTTGCTTGCCTACTTGTTTGCATGCTTCCTTCCTTCCTTTCCTTTTAAATATTTTATTTATTTGAGAGAGAGAATGAGGCAGATGGAGAGAGAAAGAGAATGGGTGCACCAGGGCCTCTAGCCACTACAAACAAACTCTAGACTTATGTGCCACATTGTGCATCTGGATGTATGTGGGTACTGGGGAATCAAACCTGGGTCCTTGGGCTTTGCCAGCAAGTGCCTTAACCACTAAACCATCGCCCCAGCCCTCTTTCTTCATTTTATTTGCAAGCAAGAGAGACAGAGAGGGCTGGAGAGATGGCTTAATGGTTAAGGCGTTTGCCTGCAAACCCAAAGGATCCCGGTTCGATTCTCCCCAGGATCACACGTTCCAGCTTCTCCTGCAGGGAGGTTGGCCAAGCCATGTGACCCCTAAACCTGCCCTCCAGAGCCTGCCTCTGCTCCTGAGGTCTTCTTCCTCAGTCTAAGATCTCCAGAACCCATGTAAGCCAGCTGCACAAGGGGGCGCATGCATCTAGAGTTTGCAGTGGCTGGAGGCCCTGGCATGCCCATTCTCTCTCTCTCAAATAAATAAATACATAAAAATATATATTAAAAAAAAAAAAAAGGGCAGGGTGTGGTGGCTCTGGCCAGGCGTGGTGGCTCACGCCTTTAGTCCCAGCACTCAGGAGGCAGAGATAGGAGGATCACCATGAGTTCAAGGCCACCCTGAGACTACACAGTTACTTCCAGGTCAGCCTGAGCCAGAGTGAGACCCTACCTCAAAAACAAACAAACAAACAAACAAACAAACAAACTGGTCAGAAGCTATTAAAAAAAGAGAGAGAGAGACAGAATGGGTGCACCAAGGCCTCTCACCACAGCAAACCAAGTCCAGATGTATGTGCTACTTTGTGCATCTGACTTTATGTAGGTACTGGGGAAAACAACCCCATGTTAGGCAAGTACCTTACCTGCTGAACCACCTCTCCAGTCCCAATAATGCTCAGTCATTTAAGCCACTTTGAGCTGGGTTTCTGCTACTTCCAAACAAAAGAATCCTAACATTTGAGTAGCACTTCCCACTTACAACATTTCTACAGATAATGAGCTCTTTAAATTAGTATACCAAGTAGTATACCAAGATCTAGGGATCAGAAGTAATTATCCCAAGTTCAAAAAAAGAAAAAAACAAGGGCTGGAGAGATGGCTTAGCAGTTAAGGCACATGCCTGCAAAGCCAAAGTATCCGGGTTCAACTTTCCAGGTCCCACGTAAGCCAGATGCACAAGGGGGCACACGCATCTAGAGTTCATTTGCAGTGGCTAGAAGCCCTGGCATGTCTCTCTCTTTTTCCCTCTCTCTGTCTCTAATAAATAAACAAATAAAACTAAAATCTTAAAAAAAGAAAGGAAGGAAGGAAGGAAGAAATGAAGAAAGGGAGAAAGAAAAAAACAAGTCCAGCGTGGTGACACATGCCTTTATTCCCAGCACTTGGGAGGCAGAGGTAGGAAGATCGCCATGAATTCAAGGCCACCCTGAGACTACATAGTGAATTCCAAATCAGCCTGGGGAGAGATGGCTTAGCAGTTAAGGCACATGCCTGCAAAGCCAAAGTATCCGGGTTCAACTTTCCAGGTCCCACGTAAGCCAGATGCACAAGGGGGCACACGCATCTAGAGTTCATTTGCAGTGGCTAGAAGCCCTGGCATGTCTCTCTCTTTTTCCCTCTCTCTGTCTCTAATAAATAAACAAATAAAACTAAAATCTTAAAAAAAGAAAGGAAGGAAGGAAGGAAGGAAGAAATGAAGGAAGGGAGAAAGAAAAAAACAAGTCCAGCGTGGTGACACATGCCTTTATTCCCAGCACTTGGGAGGCAGAGGTAGGAAGATCGCCATGAGTTCAAGGCCACCCTGAGACTACATAGTGAATTCCAAATCAGCCTGGGCTAGAGTGAAAATCCCTACCTAAAAAAAAAAAAAAAAAAAAAAACAAAAAAAAAAAAAAAATCCAGGCAATCCAGGAGTAGAGAGATGGCTCATTGGTTAAAGCACTCTCCTGCAAAGCTTAAGGACCCAGGCTCAACTCCCCAGTACCCATGTAAGCCAGCTGCACAAGGTAGCTCATGCATCTGGAGTTCATTTGCAGTGGCTAGAGGCCCTGGCATGCCCATTCTCTTTCTCTCTGCTGCTTCTCTCTCTCTCTCTCTTTCTCTCTTTTAAAAAGATTTTATTTTTATATATTTTATTAGATTCAGAGAGAGGAAAAGAGAGAGAGGATGAGTGAGAATGGGCGCGTCAGGGCCTCTAGCCACTGCAAACGAACTCTAGGCGCGTGTGCCCCCTTGTGCATCTGGCTTACATGGGACCTGGAGAATTGAACCGGGGTCCTTAGGCTTTGCAGGCATGTGCCTTAACCGCTAAGCCATCTCTCTAGCCCTCTCTCTCTCTTAAATAAATAAATAAGTTAAATAATTATAAGCTGAGCGTGGTGATGCACACCTTTAATCTCAGCACTTGGGAGGCAGAGGTAGGAAGATCACTGTGAGGTCAAGGCCACCGAGACTACATAGGGAATTCCGGTAGCCTGGGCTAGAGTGAGACCCTGCCTCGAAACTCCCCCTCAAAAAAATAAAATTTTTTTAATATTAAAAAAGAGCCAGGCATGGTGGCTCACGCCTTTAATCCCAGCACTTGGAAGGCAGAGGTAAGAGGATCACCATGAGTTCGAGGCTACCCTGAGACTATATAGTGAATTCCAGGTCAGGCTGGGCTAGAGTGAGACCTTACCTCGGAAAAAAAAAAAAAAAAAAAAAAAAAAAAAATCTAACCCATCTAACCCTTTTCTTGCACATGTAGAAAACCATGTACTTCTGGTAGGAATATAACATGTTAGAGCCTTTTTAGAAGATAATTTAACAGAATCAGCTAACTATAAATGTAAAGTTTTCAACCCAGCATCTCTATTTCCAGAAATAGTTCCTATTCTCACATGTATACAAGTATGTCATTGTGACAGTTTGTAAGAGACTATCTAAAATGTCCAGTAATAAAGAAATGGTTGGGCTGAAAGGTTGGCTTAGCAGTTAAGGCATTTGCCTGCAAAGCCAAAGGACCCAGGACCCATGTAAGCCAGATGCACAAGGTGGCACATGCATCTGGAGTTCATTTGCAGTGGTTGGAGGCACTGGTGCACCCATTCATTCTCTTTCTGTCTCAAATAAATAAATAAAAAATAAAATAAAAATAGAGCTGGGCGTGGTGGCGCATGCCTTTAATCCCAGCACTTGGGAGGCAGAGATAGGAGGATCACCGTGAGTTCGAGGCCACCCTGAGACTACAGAGTGAATTCCAGGTCAGCCTCAGCTAGAGTGAGACCCTACCTCAAAAAAACCAAAAACAATAAAAAATAAAAATAAATAAGTTGAGCTTTAACTTTATAAAAAAAATGGTTCAACTGATTTTAGTGTACACTACTGTATAGTTCTTCACAGCCAATAAAAAGAATGAAGTGGGGGGACTTGAATGGCTCAGCAGTTAAAGGCACTTGCTTGCAAAGCCTGCTGGTCCTGGTTTGATTCCCCAATACCCACATAAAGCCAGACACAGATGCATCTGGCCTTTGTTTATATTGGCAAGAAGCCCTGGCACATCCATACTCACTCTCTCTCCCTTCTTCTCTCTCTCCACATATCTGTACCTCAAATGAATAAAAAATAATAAATAATGATGTCAGACATGGTGATACACATCTTTAATCCCAGCACTCAGGAGGCAGAGGTAGGAGGATTGCTATGAGCTCAAGGCCAGTCTGAGAGTACAGAGTGTGTTTCAGGTCAGCCTGGGCTAGAGTGAGACCCTACTTCGAAAAATCCAAAAGGTGGGGGGGGATGAAGTGAATCAATATGTCCCCTATGGAAGTTCTCTAATTCTCTAAGACAGTGTGTTCAGCACACATGAAAGCAGGACACAGAGGAACACAGACCATGAGCACATTTATGAAAAAGGGAAAATACAAGGCTTGGGGATGCAGCTCCTTGGTATAGTGCTTGCCTTACAAACAGGAGATCCTGGGTTGGATCCCCAACTGTATAAATTACGGGTGGTAGTGCATATCAATAATCTTGGTATTCTTTAGGTGGAGGCAGAAGATCAGAAATTCAAGGTTATCCTCAGCTACATAGCAAATTAAGAGAAGAGTTGGGACTACATGAGACCCTGTCTCAAAAAAAAGGGGGAGGGGGTTGGAGATGGCTTAGCAGTTAAGATGTTTGCCTGCAAAGCCTAAGAGCTCATGTTCAAATCTCCAGGTCCCATGTAGCCAGACACACAGTGACACAAGCATGCAATGTTGCACATGTGCCACAAGGGGGCGCACACATCTGGAATTCATTCACAGCAGGCTGACGGTCCTGGCTCACCCATTCTCTCTCTCTCTCTGCCTCTTTCTCTCAAAAAAAATAAATAAATAGGGGCTTAATGTACTATGCACAGTTAAGTATAGGTACGGTACACTGACAGGGGGTAGGGAAAGGGTGTCATCATCCTAGCCACAGTGGTCACCTCTGGAGACACAGTGAGCATATGTAACCTTTGTGATTTGCATTTTTCGGAATAGCTGTAATGCAGTAAGAATTCATGTGTCAATAGGGCAATAGACCCACAAACAGAACCAGCAGACAGGCATAACATTCTACCCAGGAGCCCACAATGCAGAAGCGGAACATCATCTAGAGCTCAGACCTCCTGGTTTCTATTCCACACTTCTTCCTCTGCCTATGCTGAACACCAGCTACTGCTTCCTATGTAGTCTAGGCTGCCCTCAAACTCCTGACAATCCCTCTGTCTCAGCCTCCCTGACTGCTGGGCATAAGCCACCACATCACACCACACCTAACTTGCCACCATGTATTTTAAGGTAGGGACTATTCTAAATAGGTTACTACAATGCTCTAAGAGGCAGCCCACAAGCACATTCTACAAATGAGAGACGTGATACAGTAGGAGGGGAGAGTCTTGAGCGAGAACCTTTTTTTTTTTTAATTAGAGAGAGACAGAGACAGAGAATGGGCACGCAAGCGGCCTCTCAGCCTCTGTGAATGAACTCCAGACATGTGCGCCCCCTTGAGCACATGTGTGACATTGCACGCTTGTGTCACTTGCATCTGGCTAAACATGGGACCTGGAGAATAGAATGGGCATTCTTAGGCTTCGCAGGGAGGCACCTTAACCGCTAAGCCATCTCTCCAGCCCAAGAACCTTTTTTTTTTTTTGTTTGTTTTTTCCAGGTAGAATTTCACTCTAGCCCAGGATGACTTAAAATTCACTATGTAGTCTCAGGGTGGCCTTGAACTCATGGCAATCTTCTGTTCTGCCTCCCAAGTGCTGGGATTAAAGGAGCGTCCCACCACGCCCAGCTTAGAATCTTTGGTCTAATCCTCCACCTTACTTGAAGAAAGACCAATGTCCCTGGATCCCAGTACCTCACATGGAGAAGCCCTTCAGAAAAATCAGGTTAGCCTTTGAGTACTGACCTGATACTCCTCTTCGGTAAGGCCCTCAGCCAGGGCATGCTGGTGCAGTTGGTCAGGGTCTTGGGCACGGAAGAGGCGGCTGAGCAGAGCGTAGATGTACGGAGCCTCAGGGGAGGTCTGCAGCAGTACAGCCAGGCCTCCATACCAGGCAGCCCGTGACAGATGATGGGCATAGAGGCGTTCTGTGGTTGACAGCAGGCGGAAGGCTTCACGGCAGTCCAGGCTAGACACACCGATGTCATTAGGTAGGATGTACTGAGTATCTGCCATGGGCTCTGCAGAGAAACATTACTGTCACTGTTACCATCACATGGAACACATTATTTGTGTACCTGCTCTGAACCTTCATGAGCTCACATCATCCTCTCAAAAGCCCAGCAAGAAAGGAATAATACTGCTATCCCTATTCATCTGATCTGTTGAGATTCAGAGAACCAAACTTATCAGTGGGCCATACTTGGCTTTTGGCCTTTCATCCTTAGCTGAATTCAGCTACCTACTATATCAGATGGGGAAAGTGAAGCCCTGAGTTTTACCAAGTCACACAAAGAATAATTCAAGCAGCACATGCTCATTTCTAGACTCAACCCAGGCCACTGTGTCTTCTACCTTCTGTAACCTCCTAACCTCTTTGTTCCGATTCTGCCATACACATACCTATCACAGCTCCCAAGGACAGATGCCAGGCTTCCAATTGGATGCCTAACCCTACTCCATCCTACATCCCTAAAAACCATCCAGTCAAATACTTCACTTTTCTGCACCTCTCTTTCCTTCTTTATAAAAAACAGTATGACAATGACACCGAGCTTAACAAGTGGGTGTGAACATTAGACAAGATCACCCTGGACGGGATGGACCTACAGCGGTCGTGATTACTTCATACTCTTCTCCTCTCTCATGGCTCCTAACATCGGTCCCATTCTCATCCCTCTATCTTTTCTTCCGTCCTGTATTCTCCTCTCTCCCCTGGGCGCCGGCTAGGAAGGCACCGACATTCACAGCTCGTTTTAATAATGGGTAAGACCCTGAGACTCGGGGAGGTCAAGCCATTTAACAAAGGTCTTACCACCCCACAGGCTCCGGGGGCATTCCCAGCCCACCACATTCTTCCGGCACGCTCCGGGAGAGTTTCCAGCCTGCCCCCTCCCCCACTTCCCGGTCCCCGAGGCTCCGCCCCGACAACTCAAGTCGGAGGGGTTCGGAAAGGGGTGTTAACTCTTTACTGTCCGGAAAGGCTCCTTGGCCTCGGAGCCGAGAGAGATTGGAAAGGGACATCGGAGGGTGAGCAGAAAAGGACCTGACCCTACGCACGGCCCAACCTCGCTCTGGTCTCTTGAGCACGACACACCGTGACCCCGAGACCAAGGTACCCCGCCTCACCTGCAGCAGCTGCTCAGCTCTCAAACTCACTTCCTGCTTCCGGCTCCCTCCCATTCATTGGGGCTCCCCCAAGCCCCGCCCCCGCCGTCCAATTGTCTGGGCCCCGGGCCCAGATAGGCGGCGGCTCCAGCCAATAGCAGTACCGAGGCCAGCACCTCCCACACCCACTGGCCCGCCTCTGGGTGGCGCGTGGCTTTGGGGCCCTGCGGCCTTGGCCTTTTGTCCTGTCGGAAAAGGGCACGCTTGTGCTGGGCCTGGGAACCGCAGCACCCCACGTGGCTGTTGCCTGGTCCAGGTAGATGGGGCTGACAAGGTCCCCAAGCACCAGGGTGTCTATGAACCAGAGTGTCTTCACGCCTTTCTCTTTGGGGCTTTACTTCAAGTCCTCACTTCAGTTTAGCAGTAATGGGAGTAATTTTAGCAAAGTGATACTTTCTTTCTCAATGGATTTGGAGACTTGGAGTGTTGACTCTTCAGGGGCCTGCAAAAAGCTCTTGGTGTGGTCCCACCGGCCCAGGTGTGCAGCAAAGTATTTCACCGCAGCCCTACCATGCCCTCCCGAATCCAAGAGCCTGAGGGCAGCCACTAAACATCCCGAGCCTTAGTTTCTTCAACAATAAGGCACAAGGCGAGATAAGAGAAGCGCTGGCGTTTTCTTGGTGCTGATTGCCAGATGCTGGGTAGAATGAGGAGACTGAGGACCCAGGTGAGCCTTACGTCCAGTCTTAAAAGTTGAGGTGGTCTTGGGTCTGGGTGGCCCACGGCAGGTGCAAGTGCCTGGTGCCTGACGTGGGGCGAGTAGTAAGCATTGCTAGGGACTTGGGTCAGACTGGGGGCAAGATGCAGGGGACCTAAGGTCAAATCAGGTTTGGCACCTATTGGCTGTGTGACTTTAGGTTGGTCCTTTCACTTCTCTATGAGTCTTAGGTTCATCAGCAGGAAATCCGTGGACACCAACGATAGTATAGGCTTTAGCTGCTCTTGACTGTGCAATGCTACCCCCTAGGGTTGTATTTGGGGACGGAAATCCAGCATACTTCCCTTGTCATGCCTTTGTGTAAGCCCACACCAGCCACTGAAACTAGTTTCTCATTCACAGAGGAGCTGACGACTCTCTGCTAGTGAGGATAGTGCTACTAACTATTGGCTCTGATTGGCAGTTGTGATTATAAAGGGGAATCTTTTCGTAAAGGGGTTCGTGTCCTTGGGAAAGTCGTCCTTCTTTCCTGTGCTTGTTCATTGTCTTTAACAGGTTAGAAAAAAAAAAAAAGTTGACTGGGGCTGGAGAGATGGCTTAGTGGTTAAGGCACTTGCCTGTGAAGCCTAAGGACCCAGGTTTGATTCCCCAGTACTCACATAAGCCAGATACACTAGGTGGTGTATGCATCTGGAGTTCATTTGCAGTTGTTAGAGGCCTTAGCACACCCATTCACTCTCTCTTGCTAATAAATTAAAAGTTAAATTAAATTTTAAAAAAAGTTGAAAGTTGATTGAGCTGACAGGTAGAGTTGAAATGGACACAGGTTGAGGTTGTAGAGCTATTCAAGGCCACTAGGGGCAGCTCAAGCAGGCAGAGAAACCCAGGACTCCCAACCAAGCTGCGTGATTTCATACTCAATGAGTTCCATTGCCAGCAGCTTATCATTTCTTTTTTGTTTTTTTTAAATTTATTATTATTATTTTATTTATTTATTTATTTATTTTGATTTTTTGAGGTAGGGTCTCACTCTAGCCCAGGCTGACCTGGAATTCACTCTGTATTCTCAGGGTGGCCTCGAACTCATGGCAATCCTCCTACCTCTGCCTCCCGAGTGCTGGGATTAAAGGCATGAGCCACCACGTCCGGCACTTATTATTTTTATTTATTTTTGGAGAGAGAGACAGAGAGAGATAGACAGAAATGGGCACGCCAGCAGGCTCAGGGGCTGAGAACGAAATCCAGATGCGTGCGCCCCCTTGTGGGCAAGTGAGGCATTGCGCCCTTGCCTCACTTTGCATCTGGCTAAACGTGGGACCTGGAGATTGGAACCGCTGGAGATTGGAACCAGCGTTCTTAGGCTTAGGAGGCAGGCACCTTAGCCGCTAAGCCATCTCTCCAGCCCTCTTTTTTGTTTTTAAAAAATATATATTTGCCGGGCGTGGTGGCGCACGCCTTTAATCCCAGCACTCGGGAGGCAGAGGTAGGAGGATCGCTATGAGTTCAAGGCCACCCTGAGACTACATAGTGAATTCCAGGTCAGCCTGGGCTAGAGTGAGACCCTACCTCAAAAACAAAACAAACAAACAAAAAAAAAAAAAAAAAACAAATATATATTTATTTATTTGAGAGTGAAAAAGAGGTAAATAGGAGAGAATGGGCATGCCAGGGCCTTCAGCCACTGCAAACAAACTCCAGATGCATGTGCCCCCTTGTGCATCTGGCTTTATGTGGGTACTGGAGAATTGAACCTGGGTCCTTTGACTTGGCAGGCAAGCGCCTTAACCGCTGAACCATTCATTTCTCCAGCCCTTGTTTGAGTTTTATAGGCAGGGCCTCACTCATTCTAGTCCAGGATGACCTGGAACTCACTCTGTGGCCCTGGGCTGGCCTAGAATGCACATTGATTAGTGCTGGGATTAAAGGCATGCACCACCACACCAGGCTTTTGTCATTTAAGTCCACCCCTCCCCCCAAGTAGGGTCTCACTCTAGCCCAAGCTGACCTGGCACTCTGTAATCCCAGGCTGGCCTTGAACTCACAGTGATACTTTTACCTTGGTCTCCCAAGTGCTGGGATTAAAGGAGTGTGCCACCATGCCTGACCTTTGTCATTTAATTCTTGTGAAACCGTGAGGTATCATATCATTATTTTACTCCTACAAATAGGAAAAATTAAACTTGTGGTTCCTTGCCTTCCTTAAGGCATGTCTTTGGAAGCCCCTATATAACACAGGTCTATTCAAGAGTTAGTTTAAATACTATATCATAGATTTTGGGGGGTGGGGTGGGGTGGGGTGGGGTTTGAGGCTGGCCTTGAACTCACAACCCTCCTACCTCCACCTCTGAATGCTAAAGGCATGTACCACCATGCCAGGCTCATGTTTTTTTATACATTTTACACCACCTAGTGAGGTAGGAACTGTCTTTTAAAAAATATGTTATTGGGCTGGAGAGATAGCTTAGCAGTTAAGGCATTTTCCTGCAAAGTCAATTCTCCAGGACCCACGTAAGCCAGATGTACAAAGTGGCACATACGTCTAGAGTTTGTTTGCAGTGGCTGGAGGCCCTGGCGTGCCCATTCTCTCTCTGGCTCATGCCCGCGCCTCTTTCTCTGTCTGTTGCTGATAAATAAATTAAAAATAAACAAAAAATATTTTATTGAACTGGAGAGATGGCTTAACTGTTAAGGTGCTTGCCTGCAAAGCCAAAGGAGCCAGGTTCAATTCCCCAGGACCCACATAAGCCAGATACAAGGTGGTGCATGTCTCTGCTACTCATTTGCAATAGTTAGAGGCCCTGGCACACCCATTCTCTCTCTCTCTCTCAAATAAGTAAAAAAATTACAAAATATATTTTATTTATTGTGAGTGAGCACACGTGTGCCACGATGCACATGTGGAAGTCAGAGGACAACCTTTGAGTCAGTCATCACCTTCCACCTCTTGACAGGTTCTTTCATTGTTGTTCACAGCTCATAAACTTCTGGGAAATTCTTGTCTCCTCTTGGCTTCTTGCTGTTAGATGCACTGTGATTATAGAAACACGCACACTTTTGATTTTTACATGGAGCCTGGGAGCTGAACTTAGGTACTCAGAGTTGTATGGCAAATGCTTTATCCACAAAGCTATCTCCACTGCTCTGCTTTTGCTGTTTTGAGAAAGGGTCTTGTGATATAGCCCAGGCTGGTTTGGAACTTGCAATCCTCCTGCCTCAGCCACCCAAGTGCTGGGATGTGCCACCATGCATGATCTTAGGGACTGTCATTCCATTTAACAATTGGGAAAACAATTGAGTTTCTAAGACCTACTTGGTGCCCAGTGAAGTGTCTTCTGACTGTCTCTCCTCCCAAAGTCTAAGAGTAACCTAAAAATGGCATTGGAATGTTCCCCTGGCAGGCCCCTAACAGGGTCAGAAGAGAAAACCAGGAAAGAGTTCCATTTCTCCCTGGGTAAGAGTTGAGGTGTTCCCACTCACTCTGGTATCCATCCCACTGTAGCTGTGCAATGCTCAACCACACCTCCCTCTCACCTGACAGGGTGCCCTCTGTCCTCTCAATAGCCCAGGTCTGCTCTCAACCTCCACCAGTGTATGGCTTTCGGAAGGAATCCAGCTCACACTTGAATTCCATGATCACCAAGGCTTACCTGGCTCCAGCCACATCCTTAGCCCAGACCTCTTTTCTGCTCCCCTGGATAGCGGTTGCCATGTTGTTACCCTTGGCTGGGCTGCCCTTCCAACTCCATCCTGCCTCTGCAGTCTGCTATTCCAGATATGGCTCAGGGTTCAGGTTATCCTGGTGCATTCTTATGAAACCTGCGTTTCTCAAAACACCCTAGACAGGCTACTGACTCACTGCATCTAGCTGGCGTGCAAGTGAACAACAAAGTGTGGTGGTCATCTTCTGGCACTAACCCAGATGAGTCCTCTTCCTTTTGGGAGCCTTGCTCATTGCTGGGGCCCTGAGTGAAGCTGGGTGAGTGTCCATGTTTTTTCTTCAGCCTCTCCGTGAAGCAAACTCTGTGTTTCCCAGCCTCAATTCAGCCCTGCCTATTGAAGGAAAGCCACGATGTGATGGAGAGGGACAACTGTGGCTGCCAATCTTCGCTTGTCAACTTGCTATCTGTGACTTAAAACCACATGCCTTCATCTTTCTATAAACCCAAGTAGGGATGCCTCCCCCATTGCCAGGTCACTGTGAGGATTAAACAACAAAATCTGTGAGAAGCTGAGCCTTGGACCTGGTGAGTGCTCAAAGAATGCATCTGTAATTACCGTCAGTATACGACAGGGCACGTGGTTGGCATTCAACAATGTTAGCTCTTGGATCAGAGCCAGTGCTCCGAAGCAGCGAGTCCTTCCCTGGCTTTGACTCTTGAATGTCCACAAATAAGGATTCGAATTCTCTAGCTAGCATTTTCACATCAACACCTATGGTCCAGTTGCATCGGCCTCCTGCCATAAGTATGCTCCAGCAATCCTGAATCTGTCACTCCACCCCTGCTTCCTCACCCCCAGCCTGCACCTCGAGTGTGCAAAGCCCCATCTCTTGTGGGCGTGGAGGATTCAGAGCCATGATGGAGGCTCAGCTCTCGTGCCACCTCCTCCATGAAGTTTCTTACTTTCCCACAGCCAGCAAGGACCACTCTCTAGTCCAAGAATTCTCTGATCCTAACAATACGGAACTCTCTGCCCTCCACTAGAATGTGAATTCTATGAGAAACCTGATTTCTCTTTGGGCCCTATTTGGTTCCATCATGCCTGTGTTGGGCACCAGTAAATGCCAGTTCCAGCCTGCCACCCCACTCATCACTTGCTCAGGGGTGGGGGTACTGCACACATGCAGGACACATGGATTTGTGATGGCAGCTGAGCAGCAAGGTTTATAGAAGAACCTAGGGCAGCAGTGGGTGGGATGGATATCTGTTACTGGGTTGGCAGGCTCAGGGTGCAGCCAGCCTAAGCTGGGAATCAAGGGCCATGGCCCCTTCACTCCCCCAGGGACACAGTGTAGATGGCATCATGTAGGAGACCCCAGAAAGAATAGGGTTATGGGGCTCCCCCCATCAACCTGGGGCATAGTTGGTGCTAAAGGCTCCATCAGTATAATCAGGGTAGAGATCTTGGGGACCCTCTTAGAGGCTAGAGTTGAGGGGAGGTCCATAGCCCATCCAATTTGTCCAAGTGGTGTGGAAATTGCCAGCAGGTAGAATCCCACATGCAGAGCTCCCACTGAACTGCAGGAGGTGGGGGACCTGGGTGGGCAGGCGGGCACAGCAGCAGGGGTCCTGGAGGACCTAGTCTAGTGGCCCCTGAAAGATGAGGCGGACACATCCATGCTCACCAGTGAGCCAGGCCCCACAAAAGGGGCAGGCAGCATGGAAAGCGTGGGTGCCATGTGGCAGTGGTGTCTGGGCCCAGTAGCGTGCAGTCTTCTCAGAGCAGACATGGCCACAGGGTGCAAAAGCATGGCTGGGTGGCCCAGGGTCCAGGCAGAGACCAGCCTCTTGGCCGAGCCACAGAGGCACATAAGGCCCCACTAGGCGACAGAGAGGACACTCGCGCTCCTGGGGGCCCCGCTCCCGCCGGCAGCCCCAGCCATGGTAGCCGTGGACATGACCACAGCGGACGTAGACCCAGGGCTGTTGCTTGTCAGGTGCTGTGCGGCCACGGGCTGGACTGGGGAAAGCCAGGGTGCTGAGACCCACAGGACACTGGGGCCGTGCCGCATTGGCCTCCTGCCGCTGGGCCTCTAGCTGCTTCAGCGTGGGTGCCCTCAGCAGCCCTGCTGGAGTGCGCCATAATAGCGTAGCCCCACATAGGTCAATGAGCGAGCCATCTTGCAGGACGTTGGACTCATTCTCCACCTGCCAGAGGCAACAAAACGGCCTTAATGCAAGCGTTCCCTGGCCCCACCATCAGGCAATCTCACCCCAGAGCATCCCACTGATGAGAGGCCATGTGGGAGGACAGACAGGTGCTCCCCAAGGAATCTGTCACTCCACCCCTGCTTCCTCACCCCAGCCTGCACCTCGAGTGTGCAAAGCCCCATCTCTTGTGGGCGTGGAGGATTCAGGAGCCATGATGGAGGCTCAGCTCTCGTGCCACCTCCTCCATGAAGTTTCTTACTTTCCCACAGCCAGCAAGGACCACTCTCTAGTCCAAGAATTCTCTGATCCTAACAATACGGAACTCTCTGCCCTCCACTAGAATGTGAATTCTATGAGAAACCTGATTTCTCTTTGGGCCCTATTTGGTTCCATCATGCCTGTGTTGGGCACCAGTAAATGCCAGTTCAGCCTGCCACCCCACTCATCACTTGCTCAGGGGTGGGGTACTGCACACATGCAGGACACATGGATTTGTGATGGCAGCTGAGCAGCAAGGTTTATAGAAGAACCTAGGGCAGCAGTGGGTGGGATGGATATCTGTTACTGGGTTGGCAGGCTCAGGTGCAGCCAGCCTAAGCTGGGAATCAAGGGCCATGGCCCCTTCACTCCCAGGGACACAGTGTAGATGGCATCATGTAGGAGACCCCAGAAAGAATAGGGTTATGGGGCTCCCCCCATCAACCTGGGGCATAGTTGGTGCTAAAGGCTCCATCAGTATAATCAGGGTAGAGATCTTGGGGACCCTCTTAGAGGCTAGAGTTGAGGGGAGGTCCATAGCCCATCCAATTTGTCCAAGTGGTGTGGAAATTGCCAGCAGGTAGAATCCCACATGCAGAGCTCCCACTGAACTGCAGGAGGTGGGGGACCTGGGTGGGCAGGCGGGCACAGCAGCAGGGGTCCTGGAGGACCTAGTCTAGTGGCCCCTGAAAGATGAGGCGGACACATCCATGCTCACCAGTGAGCCAGGCCCCACAAAAGGGGCAGGCAGCATGGAAAGCGTGGGTGCCATGTGGCAGCGGTGTCTGGGCCCAGTAGCGTGCAGTCTTCTCAGAGCAGACATGGCCACAGGGTGCAAAAGCATGGCTGGGTGGCCCAGGGTCCAGGCAGAGACCAGCCTCTTGGCCGAGCCACAGAGGCACATAAGGCCCCACTAGGCGACAGAGAGGGACACTCGCGCTCCTGGGGCCCTCTCCACGCCGGCAGCCCCAGCCATGGTAGCCGTGGACATGACCACAGCGGACGTAGACCCAGGGCTGTTGCTTGTCAGGTGCTGTGCGGCCACGGGCTGGACTGGGGAAAGCCAGGGTGCTGAGACCCACAGGACACTGGGGCCGTGCCGCATTGGCCTCCTGCCGCTGGGCCTCTAGCTGCTTCAGCGTGGGTGCCCTCAGCAGCCCTGCTGGAGTGCGCCATAATAGCGTAGCCCCACATAGGTCAATGAGCGAGCCATCTTGCAGGACGTTGGACTCATTCTCCACCTGCCAGAGGCAACAAAACGGCCTTAATGCAAGCGTTCCCTGGCCCCACCATCAGGCAATCTCACCCCAGAGCATCCCACTGATGAGAGGCCATGTGGGAGGACAGACAGGTGCTCCCCAAGGACATGCTGTCAATCACACTCAGAAGGATCCAGTCTAGATTCAATCAGGGTCGTCCTTCCTTCCCTTCCTCCCTCCTTACTTTCTTTTCTCTTTCCCTCCCTCCCTCTTTCCTTTCTTCTCTCTCTTTCTTTCTTTTTTGTTTTTCCAAGTAGGGTCTCACTGTAGCTCAGGCTGACCTGGTACTCACTCTGTAGTTTCAGGCTGGCCTCAAACTTATAGCAATCCTACTAACTCTGCTTCTGGAGTGCTGGGATTAAAGGCAGGCACCACCACGTCTGGCAGAATTGGGGTGTTTCTAAAAATGCTTTCTAAAAGGGCTGGGCATGGTAGCACACACCTTTAATCCCAGCACTCAGGAGGTCGAAGTAGGAAGATCATCGTGAGTTCAAGGCTACCTTAAGACTACATAGTCAATTCCAGGTCAGTCTGGGCTAGAGTGAGACCCAACCTCAAAAGACCAAAAAAAAAAAAAAAAAAAGCTTTTGAAAGGTCCCCTATACCTGCAGAAGTAGGATGTAGCAGAGGTAGGAAATACCTTGTATGGGAGCTGCTGGCTACTTGGCCCAAAGCAGCTGTCCTAGGGGATCATGGATAACAGTAAGGACTCTGGAGCCAAATAGTTTGGCTTTGAATTCTGGCCTCACCACTTACTCTGTGTCTCTGAGAGAATAACTTCTGCTGTCTTCTTCTCAACCTCAAAATAGATTCCATGTCCTGCTATCTCATATGGTAGACTAAATCATACAATCAGTACAAACACTTTGAACACTGGGTATTTAACATGATACACTTATGTGCAAAGGTTTTCAGTTTTTTGGTTTTTTTTAAGTTTTTTAGATATGGTCTCACTATATAGCTCAGGAAGGCCTGAGACTCATGATCTCATGTGTTCACACCCAGGGAGAGCTCTGTATGGCTCTGTTGAGAACATGGCTATATATCTCTACTTCTTTCTAGAACTCACTCCCAGCTTCCAACCAAGTGTTCCAATCTATTCCATAGGGTACTTCCAGGCTGGCACTTTCAGAACTACTTGAAGGGCCCTTTCCTGCTGGGAGAGGATAATGCAGCTGAACCTGCCTAAATGTGACAGACATGGTACAAGCTGCCAACCCTGTAGGCTATAAACTGCTCACACACAGGCCAAGTGTCACCCTCATAAGAGGGTGTGATTTTTTTTTTTTAAGCTGCAGGCAGCCTCGAAGCCTTTTGGTTCTACATATTGCATCTGTGTGGCTCTACTTCTGATTACTGACTGCAGGTCATCTCCCAGCTTGGGTGGGTGGGTAGGAGGATTAACATCTTGTGAGGGCATAGGAAAATTGGGGGAAATGGAACAGGCCACCTACCAGCTTCCCCCGCTGCTGGGCTGAGCGGCTGTCCCGCAGGGTATACACATTCCCGCAGACTGAGATCTCCCGCCAGACACCTGGGGCTGAGTCCTCCGAGAAGCCGCCCGCTGGGTGCATCACCAAGACCCCATTGGTGGTCAGGCCATCCATCAGACCATCAGGGGTCCTCCATTTGGCTGCTCGCTCCTGGGACCACATGAAGGATCAACTCATAACCCCAAGAGCTCCTGGAAGACTGCCATTCTACCCTCAGGTTCTGAGGTTGCCCAGAGAGCACTTAAGCACTTGGGTACCATTTGACCTCCCTATACCTCACTTTAGGAAGTGGGTGGCTAAGGCCTGCATGGATCATGCTGAGGATGGCAATGGGCTGGCCCATCACTCTAGATTGCTGCATCTCCCCAGCCTCCCCCTCAGCTCACTTTTTGATGAAAGGTTAGCCCTGCCTGAAGGCTCACTCACTCCAAGGAAGATGTTGCTAGAGGCATCAAAGCCAGCCGCGTAGAGGCGGGCAGTATAGGGTGGCCGGCGGTCACAGAGGATGCGGCAGGCGTAGCGGGAGATGGTGCTCTGGGCGGAAGGGCCTTCTGTAGTCCCTCCTCCAGGGGATGTATCGGTTACCACAAAGTCAATCATGTTCTCAGTGGAGCGGCCAATCTGCATAGGAAGAAAAGGCAAGCCCAGGGATTACATGTGCATAGATGAATTTCATGGGTTTCTTACCCCAATGTTTCATTGAACAGTTACTCTGCACAAATGGCCACCAATGAGACAGCTGGGTCCAGGGAGGGGCAGCACAACTCCCTAACACTTCTGTCTCCTGGGAGGGAGGAGTTTCCACACCCCGCCAGATGTGGTGCAGACCTCTTCCTGTTCTGTTCTGAGCAACCTACACAATAAAACAGGTGGTTTGCAAACAGACCCATGAAAAAGCGACACCTTGGAATCTTATTGGCAAATAGTGACTTTTTTGTTAGGTGTGGTGGCGTATGCCTTTAATCCCAGCCCTTGGGAGGCAGAGGTAGAAGGATCGCCATGAGTTCGAGGCTACCCTGAGAATACAGAATGAATTCCAGGTCAGCCTGGCCTAGAGTGAGACCCTACTTTGGAAAAACAACCAAAAAAAAAGTGACTTTTTTATAAAAGTGTATTATAAACCACACAGTACTTCAGTTAATCTTCCCATGGCGTGGGTGTTATTATGGGCCCCTTTTTATAGATGAAGAAACCAAGTCCCAGAGAAGTTAAGTGACTCTTACCCAAAGCCACCTTGTGGTAAATGAAAGAGCTGGCATGTGAACTAGGGCCAGGCTTATACTGGCACCCTGAACTCTGAAGCTGCATAGATTCTTTCCCTCTGGGTGTCTTGATTCTTGTTCACACTTGGTTGTGTGACTGCAAATCAACCACTCATGCTGGGACATATTACGTCCTCGTTTTTTTTTTTTTTTTTTTTTTTGAGGTAGGGTCTCACTCTAGCCCAGGCTAACCTGGAATTCACTATGTAGTCTCAGGGTGGCCTCGAACTCACGGCGATCCTCCTACCTCTGTCTCCAGAGGGCTGGGATTAAAGGCATGTGCCACCACACCCGGCTCTACATCCTCATTTTAAGGGCAGTCTATTGCACTAAATTCCTCAAAACACCTTGCCTGAGACTTTCAGGCCCTCAGCCTAACTCTGAAAACCTGCAAAACCTAGAGGCTGGGAGGCTGGAGGACAGCTGGGCATACCTGGAACATATCTGTGTCACTGTCATGTGTGTACTCCACTATGACTGAGTGGCTTCGAGACAGTGTGTATGAGATGCTGTGCTGGCCTCGGTTACTCAGGGCCTGGGTGGAGAGAAAGCAGTTACTTTCCATAGCAATGAGAGAGGTTTCTGAACTAGACACCAGCTCAAGGGCCAGCAGCCACTCTTAGGAAGGAGCAGCTCCATTCTGTGCAGCCACCCCAAGAATGTGCTTATTGCTTCTATTATACAGTTGGAAATAGCAGGTGAGAAACAAGAACTGGCCTATGGCACATGGCTACAAACAGCAGAGGCTGACTTCTACCCCAACCCTCTAAAGCCAAAGTTTCACCTTGGCACTGGTGTGTGACTATCACATCTTGCTCTTGGAGCCTTAGCTGCCTCTAAAATGATGCTGATCATTTCCAACCAATGAATGGTGTCTAAAGGTCAAGAAAACATTGTGCATCAGCACTTAGTAGGCAGCGAATGATAATAAAGCAGGCTCCTCTGATCCAGGAGAGCCATGGGGTGATAGGTCTTAGAAAGTCAAAGACCTGGGCCTGAGGCACAGAGGGCAGAATGGTACTCAACCTATTGGGATAAATGCTTACCTTGGAGACAAGTGGGGTGGAGATGTGGTGCATGACATCTGGCTTCACTCCGTTGGCATGTGGCCGGCGGCTCAGTGCCAGGCGGCTTCGCCGGCGGCCCTTGTCTCCACTTGCCAGACACCCATTGTAGCTGTGGATATAGCAGTTGAGAAGACAAGGTTATGGGAAGAGAGAAAGAAAAAAATTGAGCCCCTAAAGAGATTCTGGACAGATCCTACCTTGATAAACAAGTGCTGGACCTACACTAAACTAAAGAAGCCCACAATAGCAAGCTGCTACATTGAGGTTGGGGTGGGGGGGTGCTCTCTCAATTATCCAAGTAGTCCCTGGATGCCAGAGCTATGACTAAGCAAGTGCTGGGGTGGCAGAAGCGATGTTTTCAGTGAAGGGAGGGATCCCCAGCTTCTCCAGGAACCCAGACACCACCTGCCATGACTCAGGCACAAATGTACTCTAGGTCCAGAGGCAGGAGGAGGAAACAGTGACCTTAGAAACACGGTTCCAGGGAGGGAACACCTATATTGGGCCTTGCAGAACTGGAAAGGCTTCAACTGTAGCAAACAATCATTTATTGCAACACTACTAGAAATGACAAGGAAGCAAAAAAAAAAAAAAAAAGAGAGAGACCCACGATCCCCCCCCCCCATTATCTCCACACACATCAAATGTACACAACTTCCTTTGCAGCTCTTCAGAGGGAAATAACCCTGTGAGAGACAATGTTGGGATGAGTCATAGCTTTGACTGCGGCCACGTACTGACTGCTACCTCTGTTTCTGATCCTTCGTGTTATTAATTACCTAATGGAATCCGCATAATGTCCTGCCAAGCAAGTGTCTTTCTTCCCATTTTACAAATGAGATAAATTGAGGTTCAGAAGATAAAGTGACTTGCCACAAGCTAGTAAGTTAAACAAAAATACACATTGGAGCTTGGGTTTGCCCGACTCCAGAACTGCAGAAGCCTTTGTGAAACAGAAGGTTCATACTGAGCCAAGGCCCCAAGATTAGCAGGGTTTGGTGGCTTGGGTGATGAAGTATATATAACAGAGGAAGACGAACAACAGGCTAAGATTATTATTGTGGAGCTGGAGAGGTGGCTCAGCAGTTAAGGCGTTTGCCTGAAAAGCTTAACAACCTGGGTTCAATTCCCCAGTACTCACATAAAGCCAGTTGTACAAAGTGGTGCATTTATCTGGAGTTCATTTGCAGTGGCTAAAAGCCCTGGTGTACCCATTCTCAGTCTCAGTCTCTCTCTCTCTCTCTCTCTCTCTCTCTTCTCTCTCTCTCTCTGCTTGCAAATAAATAAATAAATATGTTTAAAAGGAATATTATTCTGTAAGCAGTGGAGAGTCATGGGTTTTGGAGTAGGAAACAAATAGCTTATATAAATGGTTGCCAAATACAGACATGGGACCCTTGAATTAGACTCTTTTGGTATGTTTATTCAAATCTTCATGTAGATCACAGGAGCCCTACTCTGGGTGAGCACACTGAAATCACACGTTGAGCTGAGACTATGGTAGCACATTCCTGTAATCCTAGCACTCAGGAAGTAGAGGTGGGAAGATCAGGAGTTCAAGGCCAGCCTTAGCTACGTAGTAAGATAGTAAGTTAAAGGACAGTTTGGGTTACATGAGACCATGATTCAAAAAAGGTTAAAAAAAAAAACCCCAGCACTCGGGAGGCAGAGGTAGGAATATCGCCGAGAGTTCGAGGTCACCCTGAGACTACATAGTTAATTCCAGGTCAGCCTGGACCAGAGTGAGACCCTACCTTGCAAAACCAAAAAAAAAAAAAAAAGCCCAGAAAAAAAGATTGACAAGTACTCCACACCTACAGAGACAAAATCTCTGGATGAAGCCATAGAATGTGGATTTGAACAAAAGTACCAGTACTTGGTACACCATGGTGGTGCACACCTTTAATCCCAGCACTTGGGAGGCAGAAGTAGGAGGACCTTTGTGAGTTCAAGGCCACCCTGAGACTACATAGTGAATTCCAGGTCAGCCTGAGCTAGAGTGAGACCCTACCTTGAAAAACCAAAAAAAAAAAAAAAAAAAAAAAAAAAAAGGTAACAGCACTTAATCCTTTAGTCTTCAGTCTCCCCACCATCAGGGGTCTTGCCCTCAGCCAAAAAGCCAGCCCTTTCTTCAGGACACTAAGCATCGGCTTTTCACATGCAGAGAGTCCTGTGAAGAACATCTCTTTTGCCCTTCTGAGCTCTTCTGTATGGGCAGAGCAGGACTCAGGAAGATGGCACAGGACTCACAGGTACCTGGGGCATAAATCCAGGCTTTTCTATCTCTCATACAACCTCTGTAAAATCAGCCCATTTTTTAGGACCTACTTGGCACATTGATTTTGAGAGCTAAATGAGATAAAACTTTTGTTTGTTTGTTTTTGTTATTTTTTGTTTGTTTGTTTGTTTTTCGAGGTAGGGTCTCACTCTAGCTCAGGCTGACCTGGAATTCACTATGTAGTCTCAGGGTGGCC
Source organism: Orientallactaga sibirica (assembly GCA_036365145.1). NCBI lineage: Eukaryota > Metazoa > Chordata > Mammalia > Rodentia > Dipodidae > Orientallactaga > Orientallactaga sibirica. The sequence goes on along the minus strand of JAEOAD010000042.1, from coordinate 5,358,235 downwards.
TCGAACTCACAGCAATCCTACCTCTGCCTCCCAATGCTGGGATTAAAGGCGTGCGCCACCACACCCGGCTAAGATAAAACATTTTTAAAAGCTTAACAGAGTTAAAGCAAGCTCTTGATAAGAGTTAGCTACCTTTTTTTTTTCCTTAAAGTATGGTGGCAAATACACTCAACAAATGGTAACCTGGGACTGGAGAGATGGCTTAGCAATAAAGGCACTTGCTTGTGAAGCCTAAGGACCCAGGTTTGATTCCCTAGTACCCATGTAAGCCAGATGCACAAAGCGGTGCAAACGTCTGGAGTTCATTTGCAGTGGCTAGAAGCCCTGGTGTGCCAATTCTCTCTGCTTTTTCTCTTTCTCTCTAATAAAGAAAATAATATATATTTTTTAAAAAGGTAATCATTACATTGTGTTTGTGTGTGTGTGTGTGGTTTTTTGAGGTAGGGTTTTGCTCTAGTCCAGGCTGACCTCAAATTCACTATGTAACAGTCTCAGAATGCCCTCGAACTCAAGGCGATCCTCCTACCTCTGCCTCCCGAGTGCTGGGATTAAAGGTGTGCACCACCACACTATAATGTCTTAATAGTCACTATCAACACTATAGTTTGTTAAGGGTTTCTTCAGGACTGATGGCAGAGAAGAGGCCAACAAGGAGACACAGAGGGGGAGGAAGAAGGGGAATCTGTGTCCAAGGAAAGCTTCATTGGGAGATACAGGGATACAGGTCAGGCAAAGATCAAGAAGAGATGCTGTCTGCCCATCCACCAATTTCATCCCATTACTTTTTCTTTTGTCAGCTTAGTTTTCCCATCTGAGGGTGACAGTGCACTAGATCTACAGTAAGAAAGACCTGGGTCCAAATCCCAGCCCTGCCACTTACCAGCTGTGTGCCCTTGGGCCAGTCACTTCCCCTCTCTGAGCCTCGGTTTCCTCACTTCCTTCCTCACAGCATCTTTGTGAAGATTGAAATGAAATAATGTCCATGAAAGGGCTTGGCACAGGCCTGCCTCCCAAAACACTTGGTATGTGCCAGGCACTGTTCTCCATACTTTACATAAATCCTTTCCTTCCTTCCAACAACCCTCTGGTGTAAGATTATTATCATCTCTGTTTGCAAAATGGGGAAACGGAGGCACAAGAAAGTTTGGCAACTTGCAGAAGCAGGATTGGAACCAAGCAGTTTTGTGCAGAACTAGAGTTTCTCATCCCACACTCCACACACTAGGTGATCTGCAGAAGGCAGCTGGTGTTATTCTTTTCTCATCTGATCAGAAATTTCGGTTGGCAGTTAAGAGTTGTCTTAGGAATTTATGAAAGAGAATCACATGATTATGAATTTAGGTGGGTTAGTCAGTTTTGTCTTTCATCTGGAAAGGTGATAAGAGACAAATAGCAAAGGGTCCTACATTTGGGAGAAAAAGGAGCCCTTCCTTTGATCTGGCTGCTCTGGGAGGTTCCTGGTACCCACCCCTTCTGGACCATGGAGGCTCACCCCAGGACGATGAGTTCACCATACTTGATGGGTTCCTCGCCTGGCTGTACATCTTCACCAGAAGAGAGGACACAAGAGCCATTGTTCCCAGAGTGCTGGAGGTCTGAGGTTCTCGGCACCCCACTTCAGGGTTTCCTTCTAGCACCATTCTGGGTAGTAGGAGAGAAAAAAGAACTTTGTAGCCTCCCATCCCAGCCTCTCAATCCCATCTCTGGTTGGCTGCAAGGCCACTTAGACTAAGGCAAGAGTGACCTTCCAACACCTCTGTTGCTATGACAACCATTCACTTCTGCCTCCCTTAAACTGTCCCAGGTTGTTCGGATACCAGGAAGGGAAGGTGGGTGGGATGGAGCCAAGCAGGAGGAGGAAGGCAGAGACAGAGAGAGGGTCAGGATATTTGGTGGGGCAGGTGCGATGGACCAACTTGGAGTGGCTAGAAGCTGCTTTGTGGCCAGGGCCTCAGTCTGGAATGTCTTGGAAGTGAGGTAACCAGGAGTTGGGGGGGCTTACTCTAGTCTCAGACTTGGTCCCTGGCTGGAACTCTCAGCCCTACTACCTCTGTCAGGTTCTTGGGATCTAAGCGTCCAAGATAAGCTTTCTGCTCCTTTGCAGATCTAGGCCTCTGTCCATTTGTCTGTTTCTCAATGACTCTCTCTGTCCTCCCAGCACTGTCCTTTGCACCTTCTCTCTTCCCACCCTCCACTTCCTATCCGCCTTTCTGCCAGCCTTCCCTCCCCATCCACTGACTCAGTCTCCCCATCTTGGCCTGGCACTGCAGACAGACGTCTGGATCCCTTGGAGACGTGCTCTTCCCCCTTTTCCTCCTCCCCTCCCTCCCTCAGGTGTCGGTCTGCGGTCCCAGGCTGCCCAGGGCGCAGGAGGCCCGTTGGGGCCGCGCCGCCGCCGCCGCCGCCGCCTTGGGACTCAGGCTGCATGCAGCAGAGCTGCTCTCCCGCAGACAGCCTGTTTGGAAAACATGCCCCACTGTGGAGGGTCTTGCGCGAGGCAGGCCCGCGCCTCGGACAGGCACAATGACAGCCCAGCGCCTACGCAGATACACACCCGGCGGCCCCTTGCACAGACACGCGCGCGCGCTCACGCACACAGCCCCGCACACCCCAGCCCGGGGCGGGCAAAGCTGCTCAGGGGCGCAAGCACACCCGGGACCTGCTATAACACCGCAGGGACGCGCACACACGCGCTAACGTCCACGGGTCGTCAGCCCTCCGATCCACTTCCCCCGACCCCACGCCACCCTCAGACACGCAAACACGCCCCCCTGAGTCCGCCCGGCGCAGCCCCCCGCCCTGCCGCCTCAGCGGGGCCTCACCTGGAGGCGCTCCGGGGCCCGCTGGCCGCTGCTACTTACCCCCCCCCCTGCTCGGCCCCGGCCCCGCTGCGGCGGCGGCGGCGGCGGCGGCGGGATAGGCCCGGCCCGCGGCGGCTCCGTGCTGCCTCGTCACAGGGACACCCTGGATGGAGAAGAGGGAGGATGGGTGCGAACCCCCATGCTCCGCCCCCTGCTCCCCAAGCCCCGCCCCAAGAGAGCCCCGCCTCCGCCTAGGCCCCGCCTCTTGCGGCTTAGCCCAGCTGTAGTCCGCTGAGTGAAAGCCCTTTCCGAGAGACCACGCCCCCTTTATAGGCCCCGCCCCCGGGACAGAGGAAGTCCCGCCCACCACTCTGTCGGAGGGACTTCGTCTCCACCCCCGGCTGTCTGAGGGACTCCTCCTTAGTTTACAACTCTTCTCCCCCACCCCTCTTTCTGGGCTTTCAATATCCATTCTCGTTTCCCCGACTCCGGTGTCCTCCTGGACAGGGGCACCCCCACCTCCTTCCCGCCCTGCTGCCCATAGGGGAGACCTTGCATAGAGGAATGTAGCAGAAGACCCAAGAGAAGGGAGGTAGAGGACGGGGTGTGCGTTTGCAGCCCAGGCTCTGGAAAGCCGCCTTCGCGGATGTTCGGGGCTCAGGCTTGTCTTCCAGCCCAACCCGGCCACTTTCTCATGGAGACGGGCCACCTCTGTACTGAATTTCAGCAAGTTAAACCCTTTAATCCCTGGGAGACAGGCACAAAAATTGTCTTTCTTTTCTTTTTTCTTTTTAAACATTTTTAAGTTTTTTAAGTATATTTTATTTATTTATTTATTTATTGTTTATTTATTTATTTATTTTGGAGAGAGACACAGAGAGAGACAGAGAGAGGGGGAGAGGAAGACAGAGATGGGTGCTCCAGCAGCCTCTCAGCTGCTGAGAAGGAAATCCAGATGCATGCCCCCTTGTGGTCAAGTGTGGGCATTGCGCCCTTGCGCCACTTTTGCATCTGGCTAAACGTGGGACCTGGAGACCCGGCTAAGATAAAACATTTTTAAAAGCTTAACAGAGTTAAAGCAAGCTCTTGATAAGAGTTAGCTACCTTTTTTTTTTCCTTAAAGTATGGTGGCAAATACACTCAACAAATGGTAACCTGGGACTGGAGAGATGGCTTAGCAATAAAGGCACTTGCTTGTGAAGCCTAAGGACCCAGGTTTGATTCCCTAGTACCCATGTAAGCCAGATGCACAAAGCGGTGCAAACGTCTGGAGTTCATTTGCAGTGGCTAGAAGCCCTGGTGTGCCAATTCTCTCTCTGCTTCTTTCTCTTTCTCTCTAATAAAGAAAATAATATATATTTTTTAAAAAGGTAATCATTACATTGTGTTTGTGTGTGTGTGTGTGGTTTTTTGAGGTAGGGTTTTGCTCTAGTCCAGGCTGACCTCAAATTCACTATGTAACAGTCTCAGAATGCCCTCGAACTCAAGGCGATCCTCCTACCTCTGCCTCCCGAGTGCTGGGATTAAAGGTGTGCACCACCACACTATAATGTCTTAATAGTCACTATCGCAACACTATAGTTTGTTAAGGGGTTTCTTCAGGACTGATGGCAGAGAAGAGGCCAACAAGGAGACACAGAGGGGGAGGAAGAAGGGGAATCTGTGTCCAAGGAAAGCTTCATTGGGAGATACAGGGATACAGGTCAGGCAAAGATCAAGAAGAGATGCTGTCTGCCCATCCACCAATTTCATCCCATTACTTTTTCTTTTGTCAGCTTAGTTTTCCCATCTGAGGGTGACAGTGCACTAGATCTACAGTAAGAAAGACCTGGGTCCAAATCCCAGCCCTGCCACTTACCAGCTGTGTGCCCTTGGGCCAGTCACTTCCCCTCTCTGAGCCTCGGTTTCCTCACTTCCTTCCTCACAGCATCTTTGTGAAGATTGAAATGAAATAATGTCCATGAAAGGGCTTGGCACAGGCCTGCCTCCCAAAACACTTGGTATGTGCCAGGCACTGTTCTCCATACTTTACATAAATCCTTTCCTTCCTTCCAACAACCCTCTGGTGTAAGATTATTATCATCTCTGTTTGCAAAATGGGGAAACGGAGGCACAAGAAAGTTTGGCAACTTGCAGAAGCAGGATTGGAACCAAGCAGTTTTGTGCAGAACTAGAGTTTCTCATCCCACACTCCACACACTAGGTGATCTGCAGAAGGCAGCTGGTGTTATTCTTTTCTCATCTGATCAGAAATTTCGGTTGGCAGTTAAGAGTTGTCTTAGGAATTTATGAAAGAGAATCACATGATTATGAATTTAGGTGGGGTTAGTCAGTTTTGTCTTTCATCTGGAAAGGTGATAAGAGACAAATAGCAAAGGGTCCTACATTTGGGAGAAAAAGGGAGCCCTTCCTTGATCTGGCTGCTCTGGGAGGTTCCTGGTACCCACCCCTTCTGGACCATGGAGGCTCACCCCAGGACGATGAGTTCACCATACTTGATGGGTTCCTCGCCTGGCTGTACATCTTCACCAGAAGAGAGGACACAAGAGCCATTGTTCCCAGAGTGCTGGAGGTCTGAGGTTCTCGGGCACCCCACTTCAGGGTTTCCTTCTAGCACCATTCTGGGTAGTAGGAGAGAAAAAAAGAACTTTGTAGCCTCCCATCCCAGCCTCTCAATCCCATCTCTGGTTGGCTGCAAGGCCACTTAGACTAAGGCAAGAGTGACCTTCCAACACCTCTGTTGCTATGACAACCATTCACTTCTGCCTCCCTTAAACTGTCCCAGGTTGTTCGGATACCAGGAAGGGAAGGTGGGTGGGATGGAGCCAAGCAGGAGGAGGAAGGCAGAGACAGAGAGAGGGTCAGGATATTTGGTGGGGCAGGTGCGATGGACCAACTTGGAGTGGCTAGAAGCTGCTTTGTGGCCAGGGCCTCAGTCTGGAATGTCTTGGAAGTGAGGTAACCAGGGAGTTGGGGGGAGGGCTTACTCTAGTCTCAGACTTGGTCCCTGGCTGGAACTCTCAGCCCTACTACCTCTGTCAGGTTCTTGGGATCTAAGCGTCCAAGATAAGCTTTCTGCTCCTTTGCAGATCTAGGCCTCTGTCCATTTGTCTGTTTCTCAATGACTCTCTGTCCTCCCAGCACTGTCCTTTGCACCTTCTCTCTTCCCACCCTCCACTTCCTATCCGCCTTTCTGCCAGCCTTCCCTCCCCATCCACTGACTCAGTCTCCCCATCTTGGCCTGGCACTGCAGACAGACGTCTGGATCCCTTGGAGACGTGCTCTTCCCCCTTTTCCCTCCCTCCCTCCCTCCCTCAGGTGTCGGTCTGCGGTCCCCAGGCTGCCCAGGGCGCAGGAGGCCCGTTGGGGCCGCGCTCGCCGCCGCCGCCGCCTTGGGACTCAGGCTGCATGCAGCAGAGCTGCTCTCCCGCAGACAGCCTGTTTGGAAAACATGCCCCACTGTGGAGGGTCTTGCGCGAGGCAGGGCCCGCGCCTCGGACAGGCACAATGACAGCCCAGCGCCTACGCAGATACACACCCGGCGGCCCCCTTGCACAGACACGCGCGCGCGCTCACGCACACAGCCCCGCACACCCCCAGCCCGGGGCGGGCAAAGCTGCTCAGGGGCGCAAGCACACCCGGGACCTGCTATAACACCGCAGGGACGCGCACACGCGCTAACGTCCACGGGTCGTCAGCCCTCCGATCCACTTCCCCCGACCCCACGCCACCCTCAGACACGCAAACACGCCCCCTGAGTCCGCCCGGCGCAGCCCCCGCCCTTGCCGCCTCAGCGGGGCCTCACCTGGAGGCGCTCCGGGGCCCGCTGGCCGCTGCTACTTCTTACCCCCCCTCGCCCCTGCTCGGCCCCGGGGCCGCTGCGGCGGCGGCGGCGGCGGCGGCGGGATAGGCCCGGCCCGCGGCGGCTCCGTGCTGCCTCGTCACAGGGACACCCTGGATGGAGAAGAGGGAGGATGGGTGCGAACCCCCATGCTCCGCCCCCTGCTCCCCAAGCCCCGCCCCAAGAGAGCCCCGCCTCCGCCTAGGCCCCGCCTCTTGCGGCTTAGCCCAGCTGTAGTCCGCTGAGTGAAAAGCCCTTTCCGAGAGACCACGCCCCCTTTATAGGCCCCGCCCCCGGGACAGAGGAAGTCCCGCCCACCACTCTGTCGGAGGGACTTCGTCTCCACCCCCGGCTGTCTGAGGGACTCCTCCTTAGTTTACAACTCTTCTCCCCCACCCCTCTTTCTGGGCTTTCAATATCCATTCTCGTTTCCCCGACTCCGGTGTCCTCCTGGAGACAGGGCACCCCACCTCCTTCCCGCCCCGCTGCCCATATAGGGGAGACCTTGCATAGAGGAATGTAGCGAAGACCCAAGAGAAGGGAGGTAGAGGACGGGGTGTGCGTTTGCAGCCCAGGCTCTGGAAAGCCGCCTTCGCGGATGTTCGGGGCTCAGGCTTGTCTTCCAGCCCAACCCGGCCACTTTCTCATGGAGACGGGCCACCTCTGTACTGAATTTCAGCAAGTTAAACCCTTTAATCCCTGGGAGACAGGCACAAAAATTGTCTTTCTTTTTCTTTTTTCTTTTTTAAACATTTTTTAAGTTTTAAGTATATTTTATTTATTTATTTATTTATTGTTTATTTATTTATTTATTTTGGAGAGAGACACAGAGAGAGACAGAGAGAGAGGGAGAGGAAGACAGAGATGGGTGCTCCAGCAGCCTCTCAGCTGCTGAGAAGGAAATCCAGATGCATGCGCCCCCTTGTGGTCAAGTGTGGCATTGCGCCCTTGCGTCACTTTGCATCTGGCTAAACGTGGGACCTGGAGATTGGAACCAGCATTCTTCTTAGGTTTAGGAGGCAGGCACCTTAACCGCTAAGCCATCTCTCCAGTCCTATTTATTTATTTATTTTTAAGGGAGAGAAAGAGACAGAGAGAATGTAGTCTCAGGCTGGCCTCAAACTCACAGCGATCCTCCTACCTTTGCCTCCCAAGTACTGACATTAAAGGTATGTGCCACCATACCGGCTATAGAGGAGAGACTTTTATATGCATCAATATTAAGTATCTCTTGGTCTGAAACAATATACAAGTGGCCCATGAACCCTTGAGCTTTTTTTTTTTTTTTTTTCTTTCTTTTTCAAGGTAGGGTCTCACTCTGGTCCAGGCTGACCTGGAATTCACTATGTAGTCTCAGGGTGGCCTCGAACTCTCAGTGATCCTCCTACCTCTGCCTCCCGAGTGCTGGGATTAAAGGCGTGCGCCACCACGCCCGGCTTAACCCCTTGAGCTTTATAAGGAAGTTAAAAGCCATGTGCAGAGGAGGCCCTGGACTTCTACCATGAAGGATGACTGGGAATTGGCCTACAATTCCTGGAAGGGAACATCTGCCAAACCATCCTCCCCCATGCTTGTTGAATGTGAAGTTTCCAATCTCCCAGACCCCCAGGGCCCCACCACATCCACTCCACTAACTCCTCACCTAAAAACAGGTTAAGGGGGCTGGAGAGATGGCTTAGCAGTTAAGGTGCTTGCCTGTGAACCCTAAGGACACCAGGTTTGGTTCCCCAGTACCCACAAAAGCCAGATGTACATGGTGGCACATGCATGTAGACTTCATTTGCAGTGGCTAGAGGCCCTGGTGCATCCATTCATCACATCCATTCATAGTCTCTCTCCCTCTCTAATAAATAAAAATTTCTTAAAAAGCCAGGCGTGGTGGTGCATACCTTTAATCCCAGCACTTGAGAATCTCCATGAGTTCAAGGCTACCTTGAGACTAGAGTGAATTCTAGGTCAGCCTGGGCCAGAGTGAGACCCTACCTTGAAAAACAAAATAAAACAAAATAAAATAAAAAATAAAACCCATTTAATTATCTTTCTTTTTTTTTTGGCAGTGGGGGGTGGGATGCTTATTGATACAGGCTCTAATATGGCCTAGGCTGGCTTTAAACTTGCTGTTTTGCAGAGGATGACCTTGTATTCTTGACCTTCCTGCCTCTACCCTCCAAGAGCTGAGATTACAGACATATGCTACTACACCTATGAACTCCTAGTTTTATCCTTGAGCCATTCTTCCTTTGGGGGCAGGAGAAGTATTGGGAATGAAATCTAGGGTCTTACTTCTTGTGCTAGGCAAATGTTCTACTACTGAGCTATATCTCTAACCCACTTTCCATGTGCATGTGCCTGCAGTCTCTGTTTGTGTGTGTGTGTATGTGTTAGGTTTTTAAACTATTTTATTCATTTATTTATTTATTTGAGAAAGAGAGAGAGAGAGGAAGACACAAATAGAGAGAGAAAAATGGGTGCACCAGGGCCTCCAGCCACTGCAAATGAACTCCAGAGGCATGTGCCAACTTGTGCATCTGGCTCATGTGGGTACTGAGAAATTGAACCTGGGTCCTTAGGCTTCACAGGCAAGTGCCTTAACTGCTAAGCAATCTCTCCAGCCCAATAAAAAAAAAAGCTGATCTTGGGCATGGTGGTACATACCTTTAATCCCAGCACTTGGCAGGCTGAGGTAGGAGGATCACTGTGGGTTTGAGGCCAACCTGAGACTATATAGTGAATTCCAGATCAGCCCGGGCTAGATCAAGACCCTACTTTTCTTTCTGAGAGCTGGAGAGATGGCTCAGCACTTAAAGGCACTTGCTTGCAAAGCCTGATGGTCCAAGTTCTAATCCCCAGTACCCATGTAAAGCCAGATGCACAAAGCTGTGCATGCTTCTGGAGTTCATTTGTAGTGGCAAGAGGCCCTGGCATGTCCTCCCCACCCTCAACCTTTCTCTGTGCTTGCAAATAAATATATATTTTTTGAGGTAGGGTCTCACTATAGCTCAGACTGACCTGGAATTCACTTTGTAGTCTCAGGGTGGCCTTGAACTCATGATGATCCTCCTACCTCTGCCTCCCAAGTGCTGGGATTAAAGGCATGCACCACCATGCCCGGCAAATAAATAAAATTTTTAAAAAATTGAGTAGGCTATCACTAAGTCGACCAAGTTAACTTTGAACTTACTTTGGAGCCCAGGCAGGTCTAGAACTGCAACCCCCCTGCCTCAGTCTCCTGAGTAGCTGGGATCACAGGCCTGCCTGCATCACAAGGCCAGGCTTTCATCCTTCACCTTCCATAGCAGGTAGCCAGTGTTTGCGGCTGAGTAACTTCCTCAGTATGTTATCTGTAGAGGTTTGGAGATCTAAATGCCTCTTCTCTACTTATGCTACCCTTGTCCTTCTCAGTCCAAGTTCACAATTATTCTGCCAACATAATTTGCTTAAAACCTTAGTAGATTTATATGAGTCTTAATGGGCTCACTCCGTTAGACTGTACTCACAAATATTTTTTGGGATAATACCCTCTATGCTTTGAGTGTATGCTGATGGACAGCACCCTTAAGGGGCCTGGAGCCTTGTTGTTTGAATCTTAGATCTGAAGTCTTTTTTATTTTTTTTATTATTATTTTTTATTTTTTGGAGAGAGACACAGAGAGGAACAGAGAGAGAGAGAAAGGGGGGGGGAGAGGAAGACAGAGATGGGCGCGCCAGCAGTGTCTCAGCTGCTGAGAACGAAATCCAGATGCGTGCACCCCCTTGTGGTCAAGTGCAGCACTGCGCCCTTGCGTCACTTTGCATCTGGCTAAACGTGGGACCTGGAGATTGGAACCAGCGTTCTTAGGCTTAGGAGGCAGGCGCCTTAACCCCTAAGCCATCTCTCCAGCCCTGAAGTCTTTTTTTTTTTTTCCTGAGTGTGTTTCACGTGTGTAAGTAGCAGCACAATTATCTGGAGTTCATTTGCAGTGGCTAGAGGCCCTGACACACCCATTCTCTCTCTCTCTCAAATAAAATAAATAAATAAAATATTTAAAAAATATGCAAAATAGTATTCATTTATTTTTTGTTTTTTCGAGGTAGAGTCTCAGTCTAGCCCAGGCTGACCTGGAATTCTCTATGTAGTTTCAGGGTGGCCTTGAACTTATGGCGATCCTCCTACCTCTGCCTCCCAAGTACTGGGATTAAAGGCATGCACCACGCCTGGCTGAAAAATATATTTTATTTATGTATTTCTCTCTGTGTGTATGTGTGAAAAAGAGACAGGCACAAAGAGGGAGAGAGAGAGAGAGAGAGGAAGAAAGAAAGAAAGAAAGAAAGAAAGAAAGAAAGAAAGAAAGAAAGGAAGGAAGGAAGGAAGGAAGGAAGGAAGGAAGGAAGGAAGGAAGCCAGGCATGGTGGCGCATGCCTTTAATCCCAGCACTTGGGAGACAGAGGTAGGAGGATTGCCGTGAGTTCGAGGCCACCCTGAGACTACATAGTTAATTCCAGGTCAGCCTGAACCAGAGTGAAACTGTACCTCGAAAAAAAAAAAAAAAGATATATAAAGAGGGGATGGGTGCTCCAGGGCCTCTTGACATTTCAACCAAACTCCAGATGCATGTAACACTTTGTGTATCTGACTTTATGTGGGTACTGGGGAATTGAACCCTGGCCATCAGGCTTTGCAAGCAAGTACTTTTAACTGCTGAGCCACCCCCACAGCATCCAGAAGCCATTTTTTTTTCAAGGTAGGGACTCACTCTAGCTCAGGCTAACCTGGAATTTACTGTGTAGTCTCAGGATGGCCTCAAACTCATGGCGATCCTTCTACCTCTGCCTCCCAAGTGCTGGGATTAAGGGCATGTGCTACCATGCCCAGCTTCTTCTTCTTCTTTAAAAAAAAAAAAAAAGTTTTATTTCAGCCGGGTGTGGTGGCGCACGCCTTTAATCCCAGCACTCGGGAGGCAGAGGTAGGAGGATCGCTGCGAGTTCGAGGCCACCATGAGACTACATAGTTAATTCCAGGTCAGCCTGGACCAGAGTGAGACCCTACCTCGAAAAACCAAAAAAAAAAAAAAAAAAAAAGTTTTATTTCTATTTTTTTATTTGAGAGAGAGAGAAAGAGAGAATGGGCACACCAGGGCCTCTAGCCACTGCAAACGAACTCCAGATGTGTGCACCCTCTTGTGCATCTGGCTTATGTGGGTCCTGGGAATCGAACTGAGGTCCTTTGGCTTTGCAGGCAAGTGCCTTAACTGCTAGGCCATTTCTCAAGCCTCCATTTCTTAATTTTAGTATTGCTACTGACTGGAAAGTCTAGAAGTTTTCAAAACTGTCAAATACTAATTCTCTTTGGTTATACATTGACTTTAACAGTTTACATATTACCTCTCACATTTTAGTTTAAGCAAGAATTAAAATGAGGTGGCACCTTCAACATTTTTCCAAGAAATCTCCTGTGCTGTGTCACACAGTTCATGAGGCACATTTTCTACTTTGCACATTATCACAGGCAATAGTGTTGCTACATTTCCTGCCACTATATACCAAGGGTCTACGTGTCATGAGATCCAATGACATTTCCTCACTTTCATTTCACCCTTGACTGCCAGCCTTACCAAAAACCATCAGACATTTATCCTAAGGCACTGGCAGACAGCCTCTTAAGGTAGCCCCCATGAACATTGCTTTCTTCTATGATCTACCCTGTGTAATCCCCTTCCCTTGAGTGTATTTGAAGCCTGTGGTTTGCTTCTGACCAAAAGCATTTAGCAAAAGTGATGGGGTGTACATGATTTTATATATATGATGGGATTATGTTTATAAATTAGTAGCACCTGCCTTGTTGGCGTGTCTTTTCCTCCTTGAAGAAAGGGGTGGACTGCCCATAGCAGGAGGCCATGTTAAGGAACTAAGGTTGATTTCTACGAGCTAGTGATGGCTTTCAGCTAGTAGCCAGCAAGAAACAAAAGCTTGGTGGGCTTTACCCCCTCTCCCCTCCCTCATGGCAGGAGCTCTCTGTGCTCCCTCCTCTTAATCTAATAAAGCCACTCTAAACCTTACCCTCTGGTCTATGGATTTTCATGTTTTAAATTCATAGGACAAAGGGGCTAAGGCGCTTGCCTGCAAAGCCTAAGGGCCCAGGTTAGATACCCCAGTACCCATGTAAGCCAGATGCAGAAGGTGGTGAATGCATCTGGAGTTCATTTGCAGTGGCTGGAGGCCCTGGTGTGCCCATTCTCTCTCTGTCTGCCCCTCTCTCAAATAACTAAATAAAATATTTTTTAAAATCATAAGACAATTATCTGGAATACCCTAAATTTGTTGGTTTGTTGGTGTATTATTGTATTGACAACGAACCCCCAAATTCCCATTACATATTGGTGAGATTGGCCAGGAAACTCAGGAGAGGGTATCTTCTCTACAACTTTCTTCCTCTTGGGAACTGGGCACTTTTGTTTTCTTTCTGCCTGCTTTCTTCTTTGTTTAAAAATAATATATATATATATATAATTATTTATTTGGGAGAGAGAAAGAGGGAGGGAGAGAGAAAGGGGGGCAGATAGGGGGCACACTAGGGCCTCTAGTGGCTGAAAATGAACTCCAGACACTTGAGCCACCTTGTGCCTCTGGCTTATTTTGGTCCTGGCAAATCAAACCTGAATCCTTAGGCTTCCCAGGCAAGTGCCTTAACCATTACACCATTTCTCCAGCCCTTTTTAGTTGTTTTGGTTTTTCTAGAGTCTTGCTCTAGCCCAGGCTTACCTGGAATTCACTATGTAGTCTCAGGCTGGCCTCGAACCCATAGTGATCCTCCTACCTCTGCCTCCCAAGGGCTGGGATAAAAGTAGTGTGCCACCATGCTGTCTTTCTAATTTTTTCCTTTTTTCTAATTTTTTTCCTTTTTTTTTTTTTTTTTTGTCTTGAGGTAGGGTCTCACTCTGGCCCAGCCTGACCTGGAATTAACTACGTAGTCTCAGGGTGTCCTTGAACTAACGGCGATCCTCCTACCTCTGCCTCCCCAGTGTTGGGATTAAAGGCGTGCACCACCATGCCTGGTTCTGTCCACTTTCTAAATGCTAATTCTCATTGCTAGCCTAAGAGAAATTCACCTTCTGCCTAGAACTGCTGTGCTGGCTTTTGGGGCTCTTTTTGGATCTATGACCATTGCTATGGACACAAAGATTCCCTGCCAATACAAAGAGACTCAGCATTAAGGGCAATAAGGTTGAAACACTGTTCCTCTGTCTGCTTTCTTAAGTTATCTAAAGATAGCCTGGAGCTGGAGAGATGGCTTGGCTGTTAAGACACTTGCCTGCAAAGCCTAAGGACCCATGTTTGACTCTCCAGGTCCCATATGAGCTAGGAGCACAAGGTGATGCAAGCGCGCAAGGTTGCACATGAGCACAAGGTGGCACATGCGTGTGGAGTTCAACTGCAGTGGCTGGAGACCCTGGCATGCCAATTTCTCTCTCTCTCTCTCTCATAAAACAATAAAAAAAAAAAAAAAACGGGCGTGGTGGCACACGCCTTTAATCCCAGCACTTGGGAGGCAGAGGTAGGAGGATCGCTGAGAGTTCGAGGCCACCCTGAGATTACATAGTTAATTCCAGGTCAGCCTGGACCAGAGTGAGACCCTACCTTGCAAACCAAAAATAAATAAATAAATAAATAAATAAATAAAGACAGCCTGACCTATGTAAAGTATACGGTATGGCCTGATCTTCACAGTGTTTTAGATAATTGCAAAAATCCTCTGCCTTATCAGGACAGACAAGGAAGACCTTGAAGGTCTCAGTCTTGGAAGTGGTGCTAAGATGCTAAGACTTGGCAGCAAATATGTCGGTATGGTGACACAAACCTGTAATCCCAGCACTTGGGCAGCTGAGACTGGAGAAACAGCAGAAGTTAAAGCTAGAATAACTCTGCCAAGTCCTCACAGTTAAATGTCAAACCCTAGAAGAAAAGTTAAAGCTCTCTGCGGATATGCAGACCTTCCTCATGATGACTGCAGAATCCTCCCAGCAAATCCCACCACAGTAACTAACCTCAGGGCTTGTTTGGTAACTAATGTCAGAGCTCTCCATCCCGGCTCAGGAGGACCTCTTTTTCTTTTATATGATAATGACAAGGAACCTCAAGAAGAAAGGCAGCAAACAGGAAGTAACATCTTCTGGACATCAGCCTAATTCCTCCGTGATGGTGTGAGAATGCCACACTTGGAAGGGAAGATACAGTGTCAGATTGGAAGGTCTTCTATTAAGCAGAGCGCTCTGGCCTCACAAATCACTCAGGAGCCCATTCAGGTGAATGTAGCTCATAGTAGGATGAAGGATGGATGATGGTCAGGCAGGAGAAAACACTCTTACTCCCTGTTTCACTACTTGGTTACGGCTGGTGGGCTCTAAGATCTGTACCAAGCAGATCTGGGATTAATGTAAAAGTGCTGGGAGAGAACAAGAAAGTTTGCACAGAATCACACCATCCTGTGAAACAGCCTACCATCAGCTTGCAAACATAGTGTGTGGTCGCCATCAAAATAAACGCTTACAAGGACTACAAGAAGGGGGGGGGTAGCTTTCAGCCCTAGAGCCACATGGAAATATATCATGGGGTTTGTGTGTGTGTGTGTGTGCACGTGCGCGTGCACACACACACGCATGCATGTAATGTCCCTCATTTTAAAAAATATTTACTTATTTATTTATTTTTTCAAAGTTCAAGGCACAGCACAGAGTCTACTGAGGCATTTTATTCATATGTATGCTTTCTTTATAACCCTAGAAAAAAAAAATTCCAGGATTTTCCCTCCTGTGTGTTTTCGTCTTGCTTCCTCATGGTCCATGATGCCAGCTGAGGTTGTCAGTACAATGAAACCAAACTGACGAGATGGAAGCAAATTATTCTGCCATTTTTCTAAGTCTTTGAGCTGATCACTCCACACTTGTTTAACCTGCCTGTGAGGTTCACAACAATTTTTCCAGTTCTGTGATCATCAATGATTTCAAACTCACCAATGTAACCATGCTTCATCATCACTGTTAGGAACTGAATGATGACTTTGGAGCATGGCCTAATGAGGACCTGGTGTTTGCCAGTTTTTTTAACCAATGTTGATGCTCTTGAGAGCATCTGCCAGGACATTCATGCGCACCATGATGGCCACACAGAAAGATGGCGGAAAGAGCTATTTATTTATTTGACAGAGAGAAAGAGGGAGACAGAGAGAGAGAGAGAGAGAGAGAGAGGGAGAGAGAATGGCACACCAAGGCCTCCAGCCACTGCAAACAAACTCCAGAGGCATGCTCCATCTTGTGCATCTGGCTAACGTGGGTCCTGGGGAATTGAACCTGGGACCTTTGGCTTTGCAGGCAAACACCTTAACCACTAAGCAATCTCTTCAGCCCATCTCCCTCATTTTTAATTTTTAAAAATATTTTATATTTGAGAAAGTAGATAGATAGATAGATAGATAGATAGATAGATAGATAAATGAGAGAGATTGAGAGAGAGAGAAAAAAAATAGGCATGCCAGGGTCTCTAGCCACTGCAAACAAACTCCAAACACATGTGCTACCTTGTGCATCTGGCTTATGTGGGTCCTGGAGAATCAAGCCTGAGTCCTTAGGCTTTGCAGGCAAGTGCCTTAACCACCAAACCATCTCTCCAGCCCTCATTAAATTTTTTTTTTTCGAGGTAGGGTTTCACTCTGGTCCAGGCTGACCTGGAATTAACTATGTAGTCTCAGGGTGGTCTCAAACTCACGGCAGTCCTCCTACCTCTGCCTCCTGAGTGCTGGGATCATTTTAAATTTAAAATTTTATTTTTTGGTTTTTCTAGGTAGGGTTTCATTCTAGTCCAGGCTGACCTGGAATTTACTATGTAGTCTCAGGGTGGCCTTTTACTCATGGTAATCCTCCTACTTCTCCCTCCTGAGTGCTAAGATTAAAGGTATGCACCACCACACCCAGCTAATTTTTATTTTTAGTGTGTATGCAGTATTTTAGGGGTGTATTATGCACATGTGTATGCAAATGTTGTACACACACATGTACATGGCTTTTTACATGTGTGCTAGGGATCTAATTCAGGTCCTCATGCTTGCACACAGTACTCTTACCTTACTCACTCTCCAACCCTTCTCCCTAGTCTTATAAAGCCACCAGGATCCAATCACTGGGGCTCTACCCTAAAGGCTTAATCTAATCTAATTATTTTCCAAAAGCCCTACCTCTGAACACTATAGTTAGGTTAAGTTTCTACCCTCTTAGAACCATTAATATATCCAGAGGTTAATCTGTCGCATGAGTTTAGAGAACAAATTATTCTGAAACCAACAGCAGAAATTAGGTGTATGAAGCTAAAGCCAGATGGTCTGGGTTCAAATTATGAATATAACACTTTGTAATAGTGTATCTTAGCCTAAGTTGTACAGCAATAATAGAATATCTGAGGGCTGGAGAGATGGCTTAGTTGTTAAGGGCTTGCCTGAGAAGCCTAAGGACCCATGTTCAACTCTCCAGCTCACACATAAGCCAGATGCACAAAGGTGAGGCAAGCGCAAGGTCACTTACAGGCAAACTGCTGTTTCAAATTTTCAACTGTTTACAGTTGTAAACATTTCAGAGTCGTGTTATGAGATCTAAATAGTCTTGACAACTGTGACAGAGTAAGTGGTATGTGAGAAAAGCTAATGAGGATTTCTGGTAATTTAAACATGGTAGACAAGCTGTTATCACCTGTTTTTTTACTGGCTCTGGTGATGCAACTGGACAGAGGGAGTTTTCCTCTTTTTTTTTTTTTAATATTTTATTATTTATTTATTTATTTATTTATTTGAGAGAGAGAGATACAGAAATAGCCAGGTAGAGAGAGAGAGAGAAAGAGGGAGAATGGGTGCGCCAGGGCCTCCAGCCACTGCAAACAAACTCCAGATGCATGCACCCCCTTGTGCATCTGGCTTACGTGGGTCCTGGAGAATCGAGCCTTGAACTGGGGTCCTTAGACTTCATAGGCAAGCGTTTAACCACTAAGCCATCTCTCCAGCCCCGAGTTTTCCTCTTTTAAGCCAATAAGACATGACTGTGATAACCTGAGTTAGGACTGATGGTGAGGAAAAGTGCCTTCCAACCGTGGGCTAAGTGCCACACATAGCAGGTATTAAAACACATTTAAAAATCACCACATACTAGATGGTTCAAGTCAACACAAATATATGCTTTCAAGGCTCTGGGAGAAGGAGGGAGTGGGGAGGTTGCAGGAGTAGCAGGGAGGGAAGCTTGCAGCAAGGGTGTCACATGAAGACTGCTCAGGAGGGACTTTTCTTCCCTTTCCTGCCACAACCACAGGGTATACACACATCACAGTCTTCTAGATTTCCAGGGGCTTCACGATCTTCACAACTGTCCACTGCTTTCACTGGGGACACACGGTTCCTGAGTAAGTGGAAGTTCTGGGAAGGCCTGCGGTGAAACAATCTCCTCAGGCAGTTGTGGATTCTCCCCCACAAGGCCTTGCAGGAACTGGGAAGGCCCTGGTTAGAGGTTTCAGTGTCCTCTTCAGAGATGCTCTCCAGAATGGCCATCTTCTCAGGGAGCTTGGGACTGTTCCTTTGGCCATGAGAACCCCTGGTAGATGCAGGTTGTTCTTCTTTCATTTGAGGACTTACCTTCTCCAGAAGCTGTAGACCAGGGACGGGGCAGAGGAAGCCTGGGGAAGTAATGGGGTGAAGACATTTGGGGTGTAGGGTGACAGTGGGCATCTTCTTCAGGAGGACAGGTGTCCACTCCAGAAAGTCTCAAGCTCTGCCTGCTGGCCATCCTCAGGCTGTTTGTTCCTGCACTTTTAAGCATGAAGGCAAGGTCTGAATGGCAGGTACATGTTTCCTCTTTGGGGACAGAGGGAAGGAAATAGGACCAGTGGGGGTGGGGAAAGACACTGTCGCTGAACATACAGGCTTGTCTTCGGCCTTGTCCCCCATCCTACTCTGCGCCTGGTATTGCAGTAGGCAGTATGTTGCCATGAATCTGTTAAACTTACCTTGCTGGATAGACTCAACTGTGTTGCCTAGGTCAAACTGCATAAACTCCATCACTGACAGGATGTCAGTGTCCAGCTGTCTGGGGAGCAGCTCATGATGACCTGAATCCTCTTGGCTTTGCTGGAGCCAAGCGTGCTCCATAATGTCCATCACCGTGGGCCTCAGTTTCAGGTCCACAGTTAATAACTGATTAGTGATAGGTGTTCTGGTACTGTGTAATTCCTGGTAATAACTTTCTGAGTTCCCAAATTGTTCTCAATTAAAAAGGTCAGCTCCGCCGGGCGTGGTGGCACACGCCTTTAATCCCAGCATTTGGGAGGCAAAGGTAGGAGGATTGCCATGAGTTCAAGGCCACCCTGAGATTACATAGTGAATTCCAGGTCAGCCTGAGCTAGAGTGAGACCCTACCTTGAAACACCAAAAAATGAAGAAAAAAAAAACCCCCCAAAATAAAAAGGTCAGCTCCCGGGCTGGAGAGATGGCTTAGCGGTTAAGGCGCATGCCTGCAAAGCCTAAGGACCCTGGTTCGAACCTCCAGGTAGCATGTAAGCCAGATGCACATGGTGGTGCATGAGTCTAGAGTTCGTTTGCAGTGGCTAGAGGCCCTGGCGTGCCCATTCTCCCTCTCCTCTCTCTAATAAATAAATAAATAAAAATAAAATCTAAAAAGGTCAGCTCCCAGTGACCATAAAGTAGAGAAGGACACCCACAGACCACATGTCCTTTTTGGGGTTCATCATATGGTTGGAACCTCATAACTTCTATTTCAACAATTTGAAACAGCAACACAATGTTCAGGTGTGTGGTCATCTGCAAAAATTTCCTCTGTAACTGTGAGAAATCTTGCCTCTTGCTTCTCTAATACCTTGACAGCCACGGTGACGCCTTTTAGGTGGTGATGAGCTCTTCAGACTGTTGGATATGAGCACTGGTCTATGAGGCTGAAGACCTCACACCGAGACTGCAGGGTCTCATCACACCAAGACATCATAGCAAGGCTACAAATGCCAAATAAAATGTTAAAGTAGCCGGGCGTGGTGGTGCACACCTTTAATCCTAGCACTTGGGAGGCAGAGGTAGGAGGATCGCCGAGAGTTTGACACCACCCTGAGACTACATAGTTAATTCCAGGTGAGCATGGACCAGAGTGAGACCCTACCTTGCAAAACCAAAAAAAAAAAAAAAAAAAAAAAAAAAAAAAAAAAGTTAAAGTAAAATTAAATGAAATACGTAACTAACAAAAGAAAGTAAAATAAAAAAATCAAAAGTTAAAAACCAAGTTGGAAAAAACCAGAAATTCCACACCAAAACCTACCCAAAGAAAACAAACCAGAAAGTAAATTCCAAAGAGACAAAAAAATAAATTTCAAAGGCAAAAAGCCAAAAGTAAATAAATAAATAAATAAATAAATAAAAAATAAAATAAAGATAAAAGCAAAAAAGGAAATGAGGGACTTTCAGTTAAGATGGTGGTACAGGAATCAGCCTAGGGGAGAAAAAGAAAAAAAAACAGCAAAATACACTCTTCTACTAAAAAGTGAGGTATATAAAAACTTATCAACTGCAGCAGAGAAGTAGGAGCGATCCAGAGCGTCTAGAGCCCACAGAAGCAGGGAGAAGTGGCTCCAGCACCAGTGGTACCAGTTCCATGCGGCCACAGCACCCAGGCTTGGCCTGAGCCAAAGGAAAAGCCAGCACAAGTGCCAGCAAGCACCAGAGACCTGGGGAAGGGAGCTCACCTACACAGCACCTGACACAGGAGATCCGAGCAGCAGACCCACCAACCCAGTGAGCCTACCTGAGCCCACAGTGCAGCAAAGGGGGACCCAAATGGGCATGCAGCATAGCCGAGACCAAAGCTATCCCAAAAGGTAACTGAGATTACACCGGGTCAGTGCCCACCAAATAAGCCTGGTATACAGGCTTGCATCAAAAGTGCTAATTGCACCTTCTGTGTCATATGTTAAATCTAATGGTCATATTTGCCTTTTTTTTTTTTTTTTTTTTTTTTTTTTCAAGGTAGGGTCTCACTCTAGCTCAAACTGACCTGGAATTCACTCTGTAGTCTCAGGGTGGCCTCAAACTCAAGGTGATCCTCCTACCTCTGCCTCCCAAGTGCTGGGATTAAAGGCGTGTGCCACCACACCTGGCACCATTCCTTTTTTTTAAATTTTTTAAATTATTTTTTATTTATTTTTGGAGAGAAATACAGAGAGAGACAGACAGAGAGTGAGAGGGAGACAGATAGAGATGGGTGCGCCAGAAGTCTCTCAGCTGCTGTGAATGAAATCCAGATGTGTGCACCCCCTTGTGGTCAAGTGCGGCATTGCGCCCTTGCGTCACTTTGCATCTGGCTAAACGTGGGACCTAGAGATTGGAACCGCTGGAGATTGGACCCAGCGTTCTTAGGCTTAGGAGGCAGGCGCCTTAACTACTAAGCCATCTCTCCAGCCCACCATTCTTAAATAAGCTATATTTTGGGCTTGTCATTTGTTGCTTCCTAATTTATAGTGCCTTTGTTTCCTCTTCTGTAGTTCGTTGTGGAAGGGTCTCACTCTGTCACAAGCTGATCTTGGAACCCTCTACAGACTAGAAATCTTAGCCTCTCAGTTGACAGGATTAAGGGTGTGGGGCAACACACATCCTTAGGGACTGTGACTTTGTTAGAGGATCTGTTTGCCGTAATACCTATGTTTGCATAAATACTCTGTGCTGTTTTTCATTGAATGTGTACATTGTTTAGTTAAATTTTAAAAAATTGCCTATATTTTGTTTCATTCAGCCTACTTGAATACTCTCATAGCAGGCAAACCCAACACCTAGGGTCATTTTTGTGGTTACTCTGAGAGTCTTAAGAGCCACACCTAGCACCTTAAGCTCCTACCCTGAAGATATATAACATCAGACTGATTGATATATCTAATAATACTGCAGATAATTAGAAAATCCAAGCATTAATTAATCCAAGATGCAAAAATCTCTACATAATACCAGTAACACAAAAAATCAAGACAAGCGGGCGTGCGGGCTGAGCATGGGGAAGCAAAAGAAAGCAAGAAAGTATGCGACCATGAAGCAAATGCTTAGTCTCAGAGATGAGAGAATTAAAGAAAAGGACAGATTAAAGCCTAAAAAGAAAGAAAAGAAAGATCCCAGTACACTGAAGGAAAGAGAAGTCCCCCAACATCCTTCCTGCTTATTCTTCCAGTACAATACACAGCTGGGTCCACCTTACCACATCCTGGTCGACACCAACTTTATCAACTTTTCCATTAAAGCTAAACCGGACTTAGTGCAGTCAATGATGAACTGTCTGTATGCCAAGTGTATCCCTTGCATAACTGATTGTGTAATGGCTGAAATTGAGAAACTGGGGCAGAAGTATCGAGTAGCACTAAGGATTGCCAAGGATCCACGATTTGACCGACTGCCCTGTACTCACAAAGGAACCTATGCAGATGACTGCTTGGTTCAGAGAGTAACTCAGCACAAGTGTTACATTGTGGCCACAGTTGACCGGGACCTTAAGCGAAGAATCTGGAAGATCCCTGGAGTTCCTATCATGTACATTTCTAACCACAGGTACAACATCGAGTGAATGCCAGATGATTATGGAGCCCCTCGGTTCTAATTCTTACAAGACAAAGTTCCTCCTGCTCTCCTTGTACCAACTTTCTCTGGTGCTGTTCATTAAGCATGCTATAGCATGAATTATTCTCTTCATCTATTTGCTCTGATATGTGCTGAGCATGATTAAATACACTCACTTTTTGATGCCTTTTGAAATTGATACTTTTGTCTACATGTTTTGGGTGTATCCGTAACCTCCCTGGCCAACAACTCACTGGAAGGTATCCCATCCCTGGCACTGAAAATTTTCTACTAATAATCTACAGCTTCTGAGTGTTCTATTGTCCAGAAAAGTAGGTTTCCATAGGACTTACTTATATCCTCTTAGATTTTGATTAGCCCTCCCTCCACCTTCCTTTCACTCAATCTCTTCCCCTGACCTCACTTAGGCCTTTTCACCCCATTAATTTGTTCTTCTACTTACATTTATATAATACCATCCTATTAAGTTCCCCCCTCCCTTTTTGTTCACTTTATATCCCCTTTCTAGCTTACTGGCCTCTGCTACTGAGTTTTATTCCAACTCTCATAGAAGTCCAATCATTTGTAGCTGAGATCCACATATGAGAGAGAACATGTGACGTTTGGCTTTCTAGGCATGGGTTACCCCACTAATCTTTTCCAGATCCATCCATTTTCCTGCAAATTTCATAATTTCATTTTACTTTGCCACTGAGTAGAACTCCATTGTGTAAATGTGCCACATCTTCATTATCCACTCATCAGTTGAGGGACATCTAGACTGGATCCATTTCCTAGCTATTGTGAATAGAGTGGCAATAAACATGGTTGAGCAAGTATCTCTAAGGTACTGAGACAAGTCCTTAGGATATATGCCTAGGAGTGGTAGAGCTGGGTCATATGGTAGATCTATTTTTAGCTGTCTCAGGAACCTCCATACTGATTTCCACAATGGCTGGACCAGATTGCATTCCCACCAACAGTGTAGAAGGGTTCCTCTTTTTCTGCATCCTCACCAGCATTTATGGTCATTTGTTTTCATGATAATAGCCAATCTGACAGGAGAGAGATGGAATCTCAAGGTAGTTTTAATCTGCATTTCCCTGATGGCTAAAGATATAGAACTTTTTTTAGATGTTTTATATGCCATCTATATTTCTTCTTTTGAGAACTCTGTTTAGTTTCATAGCCCATCTTTTAGTTGGGTTGTTTGATTTCTTTTTATTTAGTTTTTTGAGTTCTTTTTATATCCTAGATATTAATCCTCTGTTAAATATATAGCTGGCAAAGATTTTCTCACATTCTGTAGGTTGCCTTTAAAAGCTTTGTAATTTTATGAGGTCCCAGCGGTTAATCTTTGATTTTATTTCCCGAGCAATTGGGGTTATATTCAGAAAGTCTTTGCCAAGACCAATATGTTGAAGGGTTTCCCCTACTTTTTCCTCTAGTAGTTTCAGAGTTTCCGGTCTGATAGTAAGGTCTTTGATCTATTTGGACTTAATTCTTGTGCATGGAGAGAGATAATCTATTTTCATCCTTCTACAGATACATATCCAGTTTTCCCAGCACCATTTGCTGAAGAGGCTGTCTTTTCTCTGATGAGTATTTTTGGCATTTTTGTCAAAGATCAGGTGGCTATAGCTACCCGGACTTAAATCTGGATCCTCTATTCTGTTCCATTGATCTACATGTCTGTTTTTGTGCCAGTACCATGCTGTTTTTGTTACTATAGCCCTGTAATATAGATTAAAATCAGGTATGGTGATACCTTATTTTTGTTGCTCAAAATTGTTTTAGAGGGCTGGAGGGATGGCTTAGTGGTTAAGGCATTTGCCTGCAAAGCCAAAGGACCCAGGATCGATTCCCCAGGACCCACATGCAAGGTCACTGGGGGCTGGTCTTAAGGTGTGGTGATGGGTTTGAGATTCCATTGTAAAGATATGCAAATATGTCTAGCAGGAGTTCCTGAAGTCTGCTGTGTGACTTTTTGGCTGTAGTTTTGCTCTGTGTGCTGTGGTGGCTGGTTGGCTTTTGCTCTCTCTGTTTGGCCCTGTGGAGAGCAGGCCGTTTCTCCTGCCTTTATGGAACTTCCCCTGGATCTGTAAGTTTCAATAAATAATATCCCTTCCTCCATAACTGTGCCTGGTCTGGAAGTTCATCTCAGTGAACCCGAAGCTGTCTGCAACAGTAAAGTGGTACCGAGAGTGGGGTGAGATGAACCTGACCGTGTGGATATTCATCTTTTGGAACCTTTGTTTTGGAGGAATGGGCATGGACTTGGTGCTTGCAACTGAAGATGCCTTCTGGAGTGGTAAGCCAAGTTTTATGGACTATTCTGATGAGAGTTTGAGAATGCTAAGTGCAGATAGTACTGAACTTCGAGGCTTGGCTTATGAGGTTTCTAAGGGGAAGGAAAGACTGCAGAGGACTTTGTTGGAATTGGGCTACTGGCATAAGGGATGGCTACGTTCTGCTATCCAGGCCCAGAAAGTTTGATGAAGGTTAAATTTGTAATGGACTGATGTGCTTGGCTAAAGATATCGAACTGAGATTTTAAGATTTTAAGTTGGAAAACCTCAATCAAGTTAAAAGCAGAGGCACTGAGACTGGTTTTAGGTTACTGGAGCTGCTATTGTCAACGCATTAGCAATCTTAAGGAAGGTGGAAGGAAGGTGGCCTGACTTGATTTACATTAAAAC
The DNA here is from genome assembly GCA_036365145.1 of Orientallactaga sibirica. Classification (NCBI taxonomy): domain Eukaryota; kingdom Metazoa; phylum Chordata; class Mammalia; order Rodentia; family Dipodidae; genus Orientallactaga; species Orientallactaga sibirica. The sequence continues at coordinate 5,333,290 of JAEOAD010000042.1, read as the reverse complement.
AATGGAGAGGATGCCTGAGGAAAGACTGTTAGAAATGCAAACTCTTTGGAAAGAGTTGACTGGAGAAGGAACCTGCTTTTCAAGGCAATGGTTTATTTTGTCCCTGGATTTAGAATATGGCTGTGTCCTGCACACCTGGTATTAGTTTTGGAAATATGAAAATGCATGGAGTGGTCATGAGTTGCACACGGTTCCAGGAGCCGCTGCTGAGTTGCAGCATGAAGGCAGGGCATGAAGTTCCTGAGGAATAGGCTGCAAGAGCCTTTTGGAAGATGGACTGTGGTTTGCATGGAGACCTGAAGATGTTTTGGATATACCAGGACTGTGCAAAAGGGCTACCATGGAGTGCAGTGTTGGCATGGGATGAAAGTTTTGCCCAGCTGGAGGGGCGGAATTGGTAAACATGGAGACTGTTAGTCTCTGGTTATATTGAACTTGAACTGCAGAAGTTTGATGATGGCTGATGATAGTTGAGTTTGCATTATTCTAGTCTCTCTTTGCTTTTACCAGTTAAAAATGTTTACTCTGTGCCTTTACATGTTGAAAGTATTTAACTTGTTTGATTTTACAGGACTCACTATCTTAAGTTGATCAAGACTGTGAGAACCTTTGAAATTGGACTGAGTACAATTTACAATGTGTGATAGTTATTAATCTATTGGGGGCCAGGAGCTAAATATATTGGGGGCCAGGGCCATAGTTTGCATCTGCAATCACCTTGCTAGAGGCAAGGTCACTGGGGGCAGGTCTTAAGGTGTGGTGATGGGTTTGAGATTCCATTGTAAAGATATGCAAATATGTCTAGTGGAGTTCCTGAAGTAGCTGTGTGACCTTTTTGGCTGTAGTTTTGCTCTGTGTGCTGTGGTGGCTGGTTGGCTTTTCTTCTCTGCTTGGCCCTGTGGAGAGCAGGCTGTTTGCCTTTATGGAACTTCCATCTGTAAAGATAAATAAATATCCCTTCCTCCATAACTGTGCCTGGTCTGGAAGTTCATCTCAGGAACCTGAAGCTGTCTGCAACAGTAAAGTGGTACCAGAGTGTGGGGTGAGATGAACCTGACCATGTGGATATTCATCTTTTGGAACCTTTGTTTTGGAGGAATGGGCATGGACTTGGTGCTTGCAACTGAAGATGCCTTCTGGAGTGGTAAGCCAAGTTTTATGGACTATTCTGATGAGAGTTTGAGAATGCTAAGTGCAGACTGTATTGAACTTCGAGGCTTGGCTTATGAGCTTTCTAAGGGGAAGGAAAGACTGCAGAGGACTTTGTTGGAACTGGGCTACTGGCATAAGGGATGGCTACTTCCTGCTATCCAGGCCCAGAAAGTTTGATCAAACTTAAATTTGTAATGGACTGATGTGCTTGGCTGAAGATATCCCTGAGATTTTAAGATTTTAAGCCTGGTCTGAAGCAAGTTCATCTCAGGCAACCCTGACTGGTTTTTAGTTACTGGTCACACATTGTCAATCTGTTAGCAAGTTAAGGAAGGTGGAAGGAAGGTGGCCTGACCTGATTTACATTAAAACAATGGAGAGGATGCCTGAGGAAAGACTGTTAGAAATGCAAACTCTTTGGAAAGAGTTGACTGGAGAAGGAACCTGCTTTTCAAGGCTATGGTTTATTTTGTCCCTGGATTAAGAATATGGCTGTGTCCTGCACACCTGGTATTAGTTTTGGAAAATGCATAAATCATGAATTGCACACCCAAAGTATTAATCCATCAGAAATGACCATGAAGTGAAAATAATTTGGAAGAGCCTGAGAAATGGATTTCATGGAGACCTGAAGATGATTATAAATGTGTTCAAAAGAAATCAAAGAGAGAAATCAAAGGGGCAGAATTGGAAAACCTGAAGACACAGGTTAACCAATTTAACTGAAATAAGGATGGTGGTTGAGTTTGCATTGTAAGACATAAATAAGGAAATAGAAATAGTAAAGAAAAACCAGTCAGAAATACTAGCAATGAGAAACACAGTTAGTGAAATAAAAAACTCTGTAGAAAATCTTACCAATAGAATGGATGAAGGAGAGAACAGAATATCTAAACTAGAAGACCAGACGGTAGATCTAATACAGTCCAACAAAAAGAAAGAACAGCTAATAGGAGGTATGAATGGGAATTTTAAGATATTCAGGACACTATGAAAAGATCAAACATAAGAATTCAGGGTATAATAGAAGGAGAAGAATTTCACTCCAAAGGCATAGTAGGTGTTTTCAACAAAATCATACAAGAAAAGTCCCCCCAAATTGGGAAAGAGATGCCAATGCAGATATAGGAAGCCTTTAGAACACCAAACAGACAAAACCTGAAAAGAACCTCTCTTTGTCATATTATAATTAAACTACCAAACATATAAACCAAAGAAAATATATTGAAAGCAGCTAGAGAGAAAAATCAATTCACCTACAAAGGCAAGCCCATCAGGATCACAGCAGATTACTCAACACAAACTTTAAAAGCCAAAAGGGCCTGGAGTGATGTATTCCAAGTTCTGAAAGATAACAACTGTCAACCAAGGTTACTTTATCCTGTAAAGTTATCCATTCAAATAGACAGAGAAATATGGACATTCTGCAACAAAAGCAGGCTAAAGGAATATTTGAAGACAAAACCAGCTCTACAGAAATTATTTGAAAAGATTCTCCATGCTGAAGAGAAAGAAAAGCACACATATAAGGAACCTGGAAAAAGAAACCATACTCCAATACTAGTTAATACAAGACAGCAAAGGTAAAACTGGAAAAACTACAAAACAAGAAAAATGGCAAAAATAAATACACATCTTTCGATAATAACTCTTAATATCAACAGCCTCAATGCCCCAACCAAAAGACATGGGTTTGCAGACTGGGTTAAAAAGCAAGATCCTTCAATTTGATGCCTTCAAGAAACTCACCTTTCTACAAAGGATGGACACTATCTTAGGATGAAAGGTTGGAAAATGGTGTTTCAAGCAAACAGGCCTAGAAAACAAGTAGGGGGTCACTATCCTAATATCTGACAGGATAGACTTCAGACCAACATTAGTTAGAAAAGATAAGGAAGGTCACTTTATGTTGATTAAAGGAACACTCCAACAGGAGGACATTACAATCCTGAACATATATGCACCTAACATGGGAGCTCCCAGTGTCATCATACAAATGCTATTAGAACTAAGATCACAGATAACACCAAACACACTTGTAGTGGGTGACTTCAACACCCCACTCTCACCATTTGACAGGTCATCTGGGCAAAAAATAAACAGAGATGCATCTGGATTAAATGAGGACATAGAACAAATGGACTAACAGATACAGAACATTTCATCCAAATGCTGCAGAATACACATTCCTTTTAGCAGCACATGGAACAATCTCTAAAATAAACCATATATTAGGACAAAAATCAAATTTTTTTTGGTTTTTCGAGGTAGAGTCTCACTCTGGCCAGGAATTAAAGTCTCAGGGTGGCCTCGAACTCATGGTGATCCTCCTTGCAAAAATCAAATCTTTGATCAGGAAAATTGAAATAATTCCTTGCACTCTATTTGATCATAATGGGATCAAACTACAAATCAATAGCAAGAAAAGCTATAGCACATATACAAAATCATGGAAACTAAACAATACACTACTAAATAATGAATGGGTCAATGAAGAAATCAAGCAGGAAATAAAAAAATTCATAGAGTCAAATGATAATGAGAACACAACATATCAAAACCTTTGGGATGCTGGGTGTGGTGGCGCATGCCTTTAATCCCAGCACTTGTGAGGCAGAGGTAGGAGGATTGCTGAGAGTTCGAGGCCACCCTGAGACTACATAGTTAATTCCAGGTCAGCCTGAACCAGAGTGAGACCCTACCTTGCAAAAAAAAAAAAAAAAAAAAAAAAAAAAAAACCTTTGGGACACAATGAAGGCAGTCCTAAGAGGGAAATTTATAGCTTTAAGGGCCTATATTAAGAAATTAGAATGCTAGGCATGGTGGCAAAGGTAGGAGGATCACCATCAGTTTGAGGCCACCATGAGAGTACATAGTGAATTCCAGGTCAGCCTGAGCTAGAGTGAGACCCTACCTCAAAAAAGCAGAAAAAAAATCAGAAAGGTTGCAAGTAAACAACTTAATGCTTCACCTTAAGGCCTTGGATAAAGAAGAACAAGACAAACTGAAAATCAGTAGACAGGAAGAAATAATAAAGATTAGGACAGAAATTAATGAAATAGAAACCAAAAAAACAATCCAAAGAATCAATGAAACAAAGAGTTGGTTCTTTGAAAGGATAAACAAGATTGATAAACCCTTAGTAAATCTGACCAAAAGAGATTGAAAAGGCACCATCACAACAGATACCAGAGAAATTTTAAAAAATCATAAAGATGTACTATAAGAACATATACTCCACTAAGTTTGAAAATCTGAAAGAAATGGATGATTTCCTTAATTTATATGACCTACCTAAGTTAAATCAAGATGAAATTAACCACTTAAATAGACCTTTTAAAAGTATGGAGATCCAAACAGTTACAAAAAAATCTCCCAACTAAAAAAAGTCCAGGCCTAGATGGATTCACTGGTGAATTTTACCAGACCTTCATGGAATAATTAACTCCAATGCTTCTTAAACTTTTCCATAAAATAGAAGAGGAAGGAATCCTACCAAACTCCTTTTATGAAGTCAGCATCACCCTGATGCCAAAACCAGACAAAGGTAGAACAAAAAAAGAAAATTACAGACCAATCTCCCTCATGAACATAGATGCAAAAATTTTCAACAAAATATTGGCAAACAGAATACAAGAATATATCAGAAAGATCATTCTCCCCAACCAATTAGGCTTTGTCCCAGAGATGAGGAATGGTTCAACATATGCAAATCGATAAATGTAATACATTATATAAATGTTCTGAAGGACAAAAATCACACAATCATCTCATTAGATGCAGAAAAAGCATTTGATAAAATCCAACATCCCTTCATGCTAAAAGTTCTACAGAAGCTGGGAATAGAAGGAACATATCTCAACATAATAAAGGCTATTTATGAAAAACCTACAGCCAACATAATACTAAATGGAGAAAAACCTGAAGCTTTTCCACTAAAATCAGGAACAAGACAAGGGTGTCCACTGTCCCCACTTTTATTTAACATAGTACTGGAAGTCTTTTAGCCATAGCAATAAGGCAAGAGACACACATAAAAGGGATACAACTTGGAAAGGAAGAGATCAAGTCATCATTATTTGCAGATGATATGATTCTATACATAAAGGACCCTAAAGACTCTACCAGCAAACTGTTATAGCTGATAAACACCTATAGCCATGTAGCAGAATACAAAATAAACACAGAAATCAGTAGCCTTCCTATATGCTAACAATACACACACAGAGGATGAAATCAGAGAATCACTCCCATTCACAATTGCATAAAAAAATAAAGTAGGGCTGGAGAGATGGCTTAGTGGTTAAGGCACATGCCTGTGAAGCCTAAGGACCCAGGTTCGATTCTCCAGGTCCTACGTAAGCCTGACACACATGGTGGCACAAGCATCTGGAGTTCATTTGCAGTAACTACAAGCCCTGGCATGCCCATTCTCACTCTCTATCTCTATTTCTCTCCCTCTGTCTATCTCTAATAAATAAATAAAAATAAGTCTTTTAAAAAAGTACCTTGGGATAAACCTGACCAAGGAAGTGGCTTGGAAGCCCTGGTGCACCCATTCTCTCTGTCTCTCTTTCTCTTTCTCTCTCTCATACTCTGCCTCTTTATCTCTCTCAAATAAATAAATAAAAATAAAATATTAAAAAAACAAAACAGAAAAATAACTAATGATTTGTTCACAAGTATGTTGAAAGCAACAGGTGTATGAATAGTGTGTGTATGAGTATGCTCTGGATAAGCAGAGTTCAACTGGCCTTGCCCCTAAATCCATTCTTTTGAGCAAATGTTTAAGGAATTTTAAAAAGATTTTTATTTAACTTACTTATTTGAGAGAGAGATAGAAAAGGAGGATGGAGAGGAAAGGAGAGAGAGAGAGCGAGAGAATGGGTATGTTAAGGCCTCCAGCCACTGCAATCTAACTCTACACACAAGAACAACCTTGTACATCTGGCTTATGTGGGTACTGGGGAATTGAACCTGAGTTCTTAGGCTCCATAGACAAAAGCCTTAACCATTAAGCCATCTCTCCAGCCCTAGGGAATTTTTTGGAGTTAAAGTTCCTTGTCCCTCACTCATGTGGTGTCTGTCCTTCACTCACTTAATGCAGTTTCCTTGCTTAGTTTGCTCACATATTGCTGCTTTTGTGTTCAATAAAGATAGCAGTGAGTGTTTGCATCAGCAGCAGACGTGGAAGCAGCAGGCTCACTCTTGGTTAGAAATAAATCCAAGAGACAGTGTCTTTATTCCAGAGCACTGCCACAACTGGGCAATTCCTAGTGGCTGAACAAGACCCTGTTTCAAAAGCAAGTTGGATGGCTAGAGGGATGGCTCAGCAGTTAAAGGAGTTTGCTTGCAAAACCTGCAGGCCAGGGTTCAATTCCCCAGTACCCACGTAAGCCAGATGTACAAGGTTGCGTATGGATCTAGAGTTCGTTTGCAGTGGTTACAGGCCCTGGTGCTCCCATTCTCTTTCCCTCTCTATCTGCCCTTCTCTCAAATATATATGTATATACATATAATTCTATTGCCTAAAGAATGGCTTTAAGGCTGGAGAGATGGCTCAGAGATTAAGGCGCTTGCCTATAAAGCCTAACAACCCGAGTTCCATTCCCCAGTACCCATGTAAAGCCAGATGCACAATGGGGCATACATCTGGAGTTCATTTGCAATGGCTGGATGCCCTGGTGCTCCTATTCTCTTTCTCTGCTGGCTGTGGTGGCGTACACCTTTAATCTCAGCACTCTGGAGGCTGAGGTATGAAGATTGCTGTGAGTTCGAGGACAGCCTGAGACTAATTCCAGGTCAGTCTGGGCTAGAGCAAGACCCTACCTCAAAACCAGCCTCTCCACACACAAAAAAGGAATGACTTTAATCCATTCATGAAGGTAGAATAATGCTGGCCTAATCACCTCTTAAAAATCCCCCGTCTTGGGCTGGAGAGATGGCTTAGCAGTTAAGGCGCCTGCCTCCTAAGCCTAAGAATGCTGGTTCCAATCTCCAGGTCCCACATTTAGCCAGATGCAAAGTGACACAAGGGTGCAATGCTGTACTTGGCCACAAGGGGGCGCACACATCTGGATTTCGTTTGCAACAGCTGAGAGACTGCTGGCACACCCATCTCTATCTGTCTTCCTCTCCCTCTCTCTCTGCCTCTCTCTAAAAAATATATATATATATATATATATATTTTAAAAAATCCCCTGTCTTTTTTTTTTTTTTTTTTGTATGTGGTTTTTCGAGGTAGGGTGTCACTCTAGCTCAGGCTGACCTGGAATTCACTATATAGTCTCAGGTGGCCTTGAACTCACAGTGATCCTCCTACCTCTGCCTCCCAAATGCTGGGGTTAAAGGCATGTGCCATCATGCCTGGCTGTCTTTTTTGTTATTGTTGTTGTTGTTTGTTTTTTGAGGTAGGGTCTCCCTGTAGCTCAGGCTGACCTGGAATTCACTATGTATCCTCAGGATGGACTCAAACTCATAGCAATCCCCCTACCTCTGCCTCCTGAGTGCTGGGATGAAAGGTATATGCCACCATGCCTGGCTTCCCCCTTCCTTTTCTAAATTTAATTTTTTTTTTTTTTTGTTTTTTTCATTTTTCGGTTTTCAAGATAGGGTCTCACTCTACCCCAGGCTGACCTGGAATTCCCTATTCTCAGGATGGCCTCAAACTCATGGCGATCCTCCTACCTTTGCTTCCCGAATGCTGGGATTAAAGGCGTGCACCACCACACCCAGCAAAATTTAATTTTTTTATTGACAACTTCCATAATTATAGACAATAAGCCATGGTAATTCCCCCCCCCCACATTTCCCTTCACAACTTCATTCTCCATCATATTCCCTTCCCCTCTCAATCAGTCTTTTATTTTTGATGTCATCATCTTTAATTCCTATTATGATAGTCTTGTGTATGCAGTGCCAGGTACTATGAGGTCATGGATAGTCAGGCCAGTTTATGTCTGGAAGTGTGCATTGTAAGGAGCCCTACCTTTCTTTTGGCTCTTACATTCTTTCTGCCACCTCTTCCTCAATGGACCATGAGCCTTGTAAGGTGTAATAGAGATGTTTCAGTGCTGAGCACTCCTCTGTCCCTTCTTCTCAGCACCATGGCGCCTTCTGAGTCATCCCAAGGTCTCCACCATCTGAAAAGAGAAGCTTCTCTAACCAAAAGTGAAAGTAGCTTTAATATATGGGTATGAACATTACAAGAAGTGTATATTGGGCAGTTTAGTGAGCATAATATGTACATTTAGGCAAACACCAGCAGAAGTTACACCCTTAGGGCTCATGACTTTCCTCATCATAGGTTTTCAGTATCAGGCATGTATTCCCTCCCATGGAGTGGGCCTCCAGTCCAATTAGAGAGCGGTTGTTTTCCCCCATAACAGACATGCCATTATTGTGCCAGTTAGCTCACTTGGCCTGGCTGGCCAAATTTAAGGCTTGCAGTGTCTACTGTAGTTTTTCTCCACTGGTGAATTCACTGTCTCCTATGGAGCTGCATGCAGAGTAGTTTTTTCAAGCTTTCTGTCAGCTGGTCTACAGGGAGGACATTTTCCACTCAGCTCCAGCAGGGTTTCTCAGTGACTTTGCAGCCCAAGTATGTGCAGTCTTTAGCAATAGGGTCTTATCATCTATTCCTGGTGGGAAACCAAGGGCCTTGGCAATGGTCTTTAATGTTTTGGGGAGCATCAGGGACCTCCCTGGCCAACAACTCACTGGAAGGTATCCCATTCCTGACGTTGACAATTTTCTAGTAACAATCTATGGCTTCTGAGTGTGCCATTGTCCAAAAAAAAAGTAGGTTTCCATATGACTTATTTATACCCCCTTTTTTTTTTGAGGTAAAATTTTTTTGTCTGTTTTTTTGTTTTTCGAGGTAGGGTCTTACTCTGTCCCAGGCTGACCTGGAATTAACTATGTAGTCTCAGGGTGGCCTCGAACTCACTTAGATGTTCAGAATGCTAGGTTCCCAGCTGATGCAGATTTGGGAATTAACACCTCTTGAAGGCACTGTTTGTTTGGGGTGGGATTATGGGTATTATAGCCAGTGTCCCCTTGCCAGTGTTTGGCACACTCTCCTATTGCTGTTGTCCACCTGATATTGGTGAGGAGGTGATGTCCACCCTCTGCTCTTGTGTTCATTTTCCTTGCCATCATGGAGCTTTCCTTTGAGTCTGTAAGCCAAAATAAACCTTTTTTTTTTTTTTTCCATAAGCTGCTCTTGGTTGGGTGATTTCTGCCAGCAATGCAAACCTGATTGCAACACCATATCTGAAGCATAGAAAGCAGACGAGTCTTATCCTTTTAAATATCTAACAGCTATAAGCATACTGGAAAATCTGAATCAATTGATTTGACTTAGAAATTGCATGTCAGGAAAAGACAAAGACAGTACAAAATCTTGGAATCTGTATTTGAAAACATACCAATTACCAAGAAAAGGTTGAAAACAGAACATTGGACAGCTTAAGACCATTTTTCTCAGATGCACATCACTTGAACATTAGGTTGTATCCTGGAGAGGGAATATGGCTTGAGAGTTATAAGCAAATGAACTTGAGAAGTCAGAGTGAGACAATTACTTTAATAAAACCTTCACAAAATCTATTTGATCACACATAACAATAGAACCAAGCCTGGTCATTGTTGAACTAAAACAGTTTGGAGTTAATATAACCCTTGACAAATCTAGCTTAAGAGAGAAAACACTGGACATACAATGTTTTTGACTTAATCTTAGATAGGAGTTAATGTGATTAACATAAGCAACTTTATGTTTTATCACTTTTATTTTTATTTTTGGGTTTTTTGGGTTTCACTGTAGCCCTGCTGACCTGGAATTCACTATATAGTCTCAGGGTGACCTCAAACTCACAGTGATCCTCCTACTTCTGCCTCCCAAGTGCTGGGATTAAAAGTGTGCACCACCATGGCTGGCTTATGTTTTATCATTTTTTAAAAAAATCATTTACTTGGGGCTGGAGAGATGGCTTAGTGGTTAAGTCATCTACCTCCTAGGCCTAAGAACACTGGTTCCAATCTCCAGGTCCCATGTTTAGCCAGATGCAAAGTGATGCAAGGGCGCAATGCACTTGACCACAAGGGGGTGAAGGCATCTGAATTTTGTTCACAGCAGCTGAGAGGCTGCTGGCACCCATCTCTATCTGTCTTCCTCTTCCTCTCTCTCTGTGTCTCTCTCCAAAAAAAAATTATTTATTTGTAAAGAGAGAGAGACAGAGAGAATAGGTGTACCAGACCTCCTCCTACTGCAAATGAACTCCAGATACTTGCACCACTTTGTGCATCTGGCTTAAGTGGGTCCTGGGAAATCGAACCTGGGTCCTTTGGCTTTGAAAGCAAGCGCCTTGACCACTAATCCATCTTTCCAGCCCAAGAGGACAAGGGGACACTGGCTACTGTATCTATTCATTTGAGAGAGAGAGACAGAGACAGAGAGAGAGAGAGAGAGTAGGAATACCAGGACTCTAGCCACTGCAAATAAACTCCAGACACATGCGCTTTATGTGGGTCCTGACTTTATGTGGGTCCCGGGGAATCAAATCTGGGACCTTTGGTTTTACAGGCAAGTTTTACAGCCCTCTCAATATACTTTTTGCAAGCCCAGGCTGACATTAACTCAGGGTGGCACTAAGCCATCTCTCCAGCCCTCTCAATATACTTTTTAAAATATTTATTTATATTTATTTATTTGAAATAGAGAGAAAGAGGCAGAGAGAGAGAGAGAGAATGAGAATGAATGGGCGCACCAGGGCCTCCAGCTGCTGCAAACCAACTCCAAATGCATGCACCCCTTGTGCATCTGGCTTACATGCATCCTGGGGAATGGAACCTGGGTCCTTTGGCTTTGCAGGCAGTGCTTTAACCACTGAGCCACCTCTTCAGCCCCTCAATAAACTTTTAATAAATACTGGGGAATGGAGTGGGGAAATGGCTCAGCAGTTAAGGGTACTTAAGCATGAGGACCCAGGAAGGCCTGAGACTGTCTGAGTTGACTCCCCAGAAGCATTGTCAAAATTTGGGTGTGTCCATGCATATCTGTCACCCTACTCTGAAGGGTAGAAGGGACCAGAGAATTACTGATTTAAAAGACAGCAGCTCTGAGTTGAGCAATAGTGTCTCAAGGTTAGCAATAGAGAAGAGGACTTGTAATTCTCTTCTGGCTGCCTCCATGTGCATGGAACACCCACATCTACACACACACATGCTTACAACACACATAACTCCACACACATGTGCATGCACAAAAAGAGGGATCTGGATACTATAGGGCACACAAAACAAATCAGGTCTTACCTGGCTTCCTCTGGCCAGCCCTCCTCTAAGAGCCTTACCTGAACTCACTGATTTTTTTATGAGGTAGGTACTATTATTAGCTCCATTTTCCTAGGATGGAAAGGGAAGAATAGGAAGGTGAATTATCTTGAATAAGATTTTACAGCTAATAAAACAACCAATTTGGTTCTAGAATCTTGTTTCTTTGTTTTTCCTCTCCCTGAGGTAAGATCTTACTCTAGCCCAAGCTGACCTGGAATTCGCTCTGTAGCCCCAGCCTGATCTCTAACTCACAGTGATCCTTCTACCTCTGCCTCCCTCTGCTGGGATTAAAAGTGTGAACTGAAGGGACCAAACTGACATCATGACAGGCCTCAATAAGGTGCTGCCCTGACTAAGGCCAAAGTTTCAATTTCCAGGAGGGGTGAGCTCTGGGGGCTGAGTATGTACAAATGTAACTGCTTGCTTAGCCAATCACGTTAGGAGGTTACCTCCTCTGCCTGAAATTCCCCTAGACCTGGCCGCCAAAATCTTCAGACCAATCAAAAAAACACAAGTACAGTTACTGTTCAAATTAGCCAATCATGTTAAAAGACTAAAAGCCCGCCAAAATTCCTTTAGCTGTGCTTAAAAGGGAACCTGTAAACTCCTCAGATCGCCATTTTATACATGTGGTTGACCTCAGCATGCTGGCTAATTCTGCAGAATAAACACTCTATGTTTTTACATACTGTTTGACTTTGGGGGTCTTTCTTCAGCGATTTTTGGACAATTACATGAACCACTACACCTGTTGGTTCCAGAATCTTTTTTGGGTTTTTTTTGTTTTGTTTTGTTTTGTTTGTTTTTTGAGGTAGAATCTCACGCTAGCCCAGGTTGACCTGGAATTCACTATGTAGTCTCAGGATGGCCTTGAATTCATGATGATCCTTTTATCTCTGCTTCCCAAGTGCTGGGATTAAAGGTTTGCCCTATCACCCCCAGCGGTTCCAGAATCTTGATATGGCTAATGAGTCTGAGTGTTAGTAAGGTCCTTGATTTCACAGGCAGAGACAGTCACATTTAATTAGTTTAAAATATTCATATTAAGCTGGGCATGGTGGCACACACCTTTAATCCCAGCACTCAGGAGGCAGAGGTAGGAAGATCGCCTTGAGTTCAAGGCCACCATGAAACTACACAGTGAATTACAGGTCAGGCTGAGCTAGAGTGAGACCCTACCTTGGAAAACAAAACAAAATTCATATTAAAATTATATGGCTCTTGCTACATATTACAATCCCCATTATACAGGGGAGGAAACAAATCTTAAGTAACAAGTTCACAGCCAGCAAAAGGAGCATTCTATCAGTTTGATTCCAAGGCCTATACTTAACATTATAGTCATCATACTGTTTTTCAACTCCGGGTGAGGAAAAAAGTGCTTGGAATAAAGTGCTCCATTTCAAATCCTACCAGTATCACCATCTCCAGCTGATGGCAGCCCAGAGCACAGCAAACAGCCAGAGCTGGATAACAAGATGAAACTACTATACCCACAACGCTGTGCGGAGAATCAAGGTCCCGCTCTTGTGTTTTGTTGTCCGGGACAGTGCCTGCGCGCTCGCCTGAGAAAAATGTGTGTACTAAAATTTCCAGCTCGCTTCCTATATTCAGAGAGCAAGTTTAAAGTTTTGTTTCACTATTTCCTAGTCTTTCTTGTCTTACTAGTGGGCGAGTGGCAAGAATGAAACTAGGATGCCCTTCAATCCCTCCTTGGCCTCACCTGCCCTAGGTTAACGTGAGGACCCTTGACCTCTGACCCAAGATGGCAGCGCCCAGAACGCCGCTCTTGATGCTGTTCTGAGGTGAACGAAGACGGAAAGCCCTACGTTATGTCCAAGCTAAACCGGGCCACTCGGGCCCTCCGGAAGCCTCAGGAGGCCGGTGGCGTGATCCGGACCATCGTGCGAGCAGGCCAGGCCATGCCCGGGCCCCCACTGGGCCCCATCCTGGGTCAGGTGTGGCGGGGACTAGAACCTGGTGTGAGAGGCTCGAGAGCCTGTTCTCCGGGGAGAGGGAGGTCTCGGTTCTAAACTCGCCTCTGCTACTCCTGCTCCTCATCTTTATCTCCTACCGCAGTTGCATAGACCCTCTCCCTTTTTTAATGGTTTTTCGAGGTAGGGTCTTGCTCTAGCTCAGGCTGACCTGGAATTCACTAGTCTCAGGGTGGTTTGAACTCACAGCGGTCCTCCTACCTCGGCTTCCCAAGTGCAGGGATTAAAGGCGTGTGCCACCACGCCTGACCATTTTAAAGAATTTTAATGTAGATTTTAAACACGAGGGTTAAGAGAAAGAGAGGCATTTAGAATCTAAGCCACTCCAGAGCATATTGGAGCTTTTTTTTTTTTTTTTTTGTTTTTCAAGGTAGGGTCTCACTTTAGCTCAGGCTGACCTGGAATTCACTATGTAGTCTCAGGGTGGCCTCTAACTCATAGTGATCCTCCTACCTCTGCCTCCTGAGTGCTGGGATTAAAGGCGTGTGCCACCATGCCCGGCTTTATTGGAGCTTTTTTAAGAGAGTGTCCTTAAAAGTAAGACATATCCAAGAGTGAGTATGGTCTCCTTTCAGGAGAGTCCCAAGTATTAAGTGACAGAGTAAAAGCCCTTTTGCCATATATGCCATTTGTTAGCTCTCAAATTATATCTCATAAGGTTGCTAAAAACCCATCCTCTATTTCTACTTCCCTTTTCTGAGACAGGGTCTCATTCTAGCCTAAGCCAACTGGAGCTCACTTTGTAGTCCCATACTGATCTCAAACTCATAGCGATCCTCCTACCTTTGCCTCCAGAGTGCTGGAATTAAAGGCATGCACCACTACATCTGGCTTAAAAAATGTATTTTATAATTAACTAATTTAATTTAATTTATTTGCAAGCAGAGAGAGAGAAAAACAGAATGGGCACACTGGGGCCTCTAGCTGCTGCAAACAAACTTCAGATGCATGAACCACTTTGTGCATCTGGCTTTATGTGGGTACTGGGGAGTTGAATCCTGGTTGTTAGGCTTTTCAGGCAAGCCCCTTAACTGCTGAGCCATTTCTCCAGTACCCTTTTTTCTCTTCCTCTTTTTTTGAATTCACTATGTAGTCTCAGGGTAGCCTTGAACTCAAGGTGATCCTCCTACCTCTGCCTCCTGAGTGCTGGGATTAAAGGCGTGCACTACCATGCCTGGCTCTCTCTTTAATTTTCTTCTCACATGATTTTTCATTTTTATTGATTTGAGAGCGGGAGAGAGAAAGAGGCAGTTAGAGAGAGAGAATGGTCACACCAGGGCCTTTGGCCACTACAAACAAATTCCAGACTTATGTGTCACCTTGTGCATCTGGCTTATGTGGGTCCTGGGGAATTAAACCTGGGTTCTTTGGCTTTGCAGTCAAGCACCTTAACCACTAAGCCATTGCTCCAGCCCCCCCCCTTCTTTTTTAGTATTTATTTATTTGAGAGACAGAAAGAGAGAGACAGTCAGAATGGGAGCGCCAGCGCCTTGAGCCACTGCAAACGAACTCCAGACGCGTGTGCTACCTTGTACATGTGGCTTACATGGGTTCTTGGGAATCTAACTTGAGTCCTTAGGCTTCACAGGCAAGTGCTTTAACTGCTAAGCCATCTCTCCAGCTTCCCCTTTTTTGAGAAGTGAGATTATAGAGTACCTCTGAGGTGCTTTGTATGGGATCACAATCTGTTATGAAACCCAGAGCCATGAGGGTTGCACAAATGATTCAGAACATGTCCTCTACTCTAAGTAGGCTTATAGTTTGGAAATGAGACTGGACTGAAGCAAATGTTAGTTGTGTTGGGTTTTTTGTTTCTCAGCTGATGAGAGGCTTCAACCAGACTGGAGCGAGGGGCTCCTTTTCCTTCTCATATTCCTATGATTTTCCCTGTCTTTCTGTTCTGCCTAAGTCCAGCAAATAAAGTCATAATTGAATCTGGATAGAAGAAAGATGGGAACACAGAGATGTGAAGATGAAAGAGGGAAGGGACAAGAACAAGGCCTCCTGGGTGGTAGAAAGTCTTCACCTCCCACACTAACCCTCTTTAATTTCCTCACAGCGTGGTGTCTCTATTAACCAGTTTTGCAAGGAGTTCAATGAGAAGACAAAGGACATCAAAGAAGGCATTCCTTTGCCTACAAAGATTTTTGTGAAGGTGCCACTCCTATTCCTCCTTATTGCTTGACTTGCCGGGGCTGGTCACATGGGGTTTCTGCTGTTTTCTTAAGTTGGGTACTGGGCTGTGTTTTCTCTTTTCACACAATGAAGTCTAGCCCATACTTTCTCTGAACTTGTCTGATCCCATCATATTACAGTTCTTCCATTTCACTGGGGCTTCCAGAGTAGAGTTGAGCCAGGAATAGAAATATTTGCTACACATTCTCCCCCCGTGGTTTTATGGTCTGTGAATGACTCTACAGGAAAGTGAGTTGAGGGGGGATGAATATGACATTAGACATTCCCTGGCCTGGATACAAAAACAAGATATTCTCACTGTTTTTTGTTTGTTTGTTTTGTTTTTTGAGGCAAGCTGAACAGACTGGCGTCTTTTATTTTTATTTTATTTATTTGAGATCATGAAAGAAGCAGAAAGAGAGAGAGAATGGGTGCATCAGGGCTTCCAGTCACTGCAAACAAACTCCAGGCACATGCACCACTTTGTGCATCTGGCTTATGTGGGTCCTGGGGAATTGAACCGAGGTCCTTTGGCCTTGCAGGCAAGTGCCTTAACCGCAAAATCATCTCTCCAGCCTCCCCACCCCCTTTTTTATTTTTAGGTAGGGTCTCACTCTAGCCCAGGCTGACTTGGAATTCACTATGTAGTCTCAGGCTGGCCTTGAACTCAGAGTGAGCCTCCTACATCTGCTTCTCAAGTGCTGGGATTAAAGGATCATGCCACCATGCCTGGCCACATGTTTTTGTTTGTTTGTTTGTTTGTTTGTTTGTTCTTTTTCTGTTAAGCCTGACAGGACATTTGAGCTCAAGATTGGACAACCCACTGTATCCTACTTCTTGAAGGCAGCTGCTGGGATTGAGAAGGGAGCCCGGGAAACAGGTAAAGGCTATAGTAGACACCTGTGATTCTAAGGTCTCTCAAAGAAAGTTGTACTATCTGCAGAATTTCTTGTTCCTTTCAGGAAAAGAGGTGGCAGGCCTGGTGACTTTGAAGCACATATATGAGATTGCCTGCGTCAAAGCTAAGGATGATGCCTTTGCCCTACAAGATGTATCCCTGTCCTCTGTGGTCCGTTCCATTATTGGCTCTGCCCGTTCCCTGGGCATTCGTGTGGTGAAGGAGTGAGTCCTGGGAGGGGCATTGTGAATAGGAGGCTCAGGAAGTTCTGGGTTTGGGAGCAAAGTTGAGAGGGCCTATTAGGGTGAAGAGCCAATCTTTGGGGCAAAAGAACCTCTTTCTTGGGGAGGGGTGTAGGTCAAGCTTCATTCATTAGATATTGTTTGAATAGTTATGAACACTTATGGTGGGCCCTCTCTGGAGGAACAGTCTTGAGGTGGTAACAGTTGCTTAAATGTAGCCTTAGACTGCCAGGTGGTCACAGTTGATTAAAAAAAAAAATAGGTGTCTTAAGAGCTCTTGATTTTATAAGGCATGTCAGAAGAGCTTTTTAGGGGAGATGACATCTAAGTAGAGCCCTGGAAAAGGAGGGTAAGGAGACAAATGCTCGAAGAAGTAGAAAGATTGCAGTGTGGGATGAAGGTAAGAGAGTGGAGCTAAGTTCATTGTGATCTAGGAGTCTAGGCCTAGAGGTAGAGTGGGGTATGGTCGGAGGGAGGGGCCAGTCAGGAAGGACTTTGGGTCTGTCTCACATTCAGCTTAATCCTGAGGCCAACAGGTGCCCCCCTCAGTGCACTTTGGGTGATCTCAGGAATTGTTTCCTTGAAGTAACTTGTTGAGTGGGATGCTGTCTAGCCCAGATCACACAGCAGGGACAGGGATAGCCTTTACTGGCCTCTTGCTGCTTGTGTCATACTCCATACCAAGGCTGGCAATTGGTTGTTTCCCAAGAGAAATGAACTTACAACAGAAATGGGTTTGGCTTTTCTCAAATCCATGCTTTTATGGGGAGACACAGAGATAGTAGATTGGATCCCTGCCTTGGAGGGAAGAGGGATGTTCATACATACACATCCTTGTAACTTCATTGTACAGTATTTAGGACATAGAATAAGGACCAGTGAATCCTGTCTGGGGTATAATTGAAGCCTCAGGATGAGTAAGGATTTAAGAAGGGGATGGGAGTCGAGTATGATGGTGCATGCCTTTAATCCCAGCACTCGGGAGGTAGAGGTAGGAGGATCACTGTGAGTTCAAGGCCAGCCTGAGACTACATGGTGAATTCCTGGGCTAGAGTGAGATGCTACCTTGAAAAACTGAAAATAAGGAAAAAAGGGGGATAGTGGTAAGTGTGGGTTGTGGTTTCTGGCAGAAGTAATGGATAAGCAAGGAGTGGAAGCTGGAAAAGGGGAGAAGGAGCTAGTGAAATGGGCTCTCGTGAGCTCCCACTGGTGACTAGCTACTCACCAGCTATCTGTCTTTTTCCACCTGCAGCCTCAGTGCAGAAGAGCTGGCAGCTTTCCAGAAGGAGCGAGCTTTGTTCTTGGCTGCTCAGAAAGAGGCAGATTTGGCAGCCCAGGCAGAAGCTGCCAAGAAGTGACCCCTGCTTTCCAAACTCCAGGATTTTGAGGGAAGCAGCCTAGAAGGGATCTAGTTGAGAATCATGCCAACATGATTATTATTTTCCTGAATTTATATATTTTTACACACATAACTGTCAAAGTATTAACCTGAATAAATATCCTTTATCACCCACTCTGTCAACGTTTATCTTGGGGCCTCAGGGAAAGTGACTAGTATGAACAGTATCCACCCTGGACAGATGTTAGCTGCCTTGAGAGGTAGACGAGGATCTTCATAATACTCCTCAGGTGTGTAAAATGAGGCTCAGGTAAGAAAAATAATTGTTTTTTTTTTTTGAGGTAGGGTTTCACTGTAGCCCAGGCTGACCTGGAATTCACCATGTAGTCTCAGGGTGGCCTCAAACTCACAGCAATCCTCCTATCTCTGCCTCCCGAGTGCTGGTATTAAAGGTGTGTTCCATCGCACCTGGCTCAAGTAAAGTAATTTGCCCAGTGTCTTAGTCTGTTTTGTGTTCCTATATCAAAATACCTTTTGGCTGGGGCTGGAGAGATGGCTCGGTGGTTAAGTGTGCTTCCTGCATGAGCATACGGGCCTGAACCCACACAAAGAGATGGGCTTGGCCACACACACCTGTAACTTCAATGCTGCAAAGGGGAGTAGAGACCAGGGAATTGCCAGGGCTCAGAAAAGCAACAAGCTCTAGTATCAGTAAGAGACTCCAGCTCAAACAAGAACAAGTGGAAGAGCAGAGGAGCAGCACACCTTTCCCATTCTTCCCATCCCTATGTAAATGCCACACACACCACAAGCAAAAAAAAAAAAAAAAAAAAAAAAAAAAGGTTGGGTATGTAAACAAAAGATGCTTATTTGGCTCATGATTCTAATGTCCAGAAAATCCAAAACAGCATGGTGCTGGTATCTAGTGAGAGCCTTCTTCTTCTTCTTCTTTTTTTTTTTTTTTTTAATATTTTTTTTATTTGCGATAGAATGAGGCAGATAGAGGGAATGGGCGCACCAGGGCCTCTGGCCTCTGCAGATGAACTCCAGACATGTGCACCTCCTTGTACATCTGTCTTATGTGGTTTCTGGGGAATCAAACCTGAGTCCTTAGACTCGCAGCCAATGTGTTAACTGCTAAGCCATCTCTCCAGCCTGAGAGTCTTTTTGGCTGTAAGAACATAGTGAAATGAAAGGGAAACTTCAAAGCAAAGGGCCATGTATGAGAGATGGCCTTGATTTCTACAGCCCTTTCAAGACTAACTTGAGTGTGGACAGTTCAGGGTTTAATTACCTTCTAGTAGGCCCTACCTCTGAAGAGTTCCACCACCTCAATCCTGCCACATTGGCATCCCAGCTTCTAGCATGTGAACAAGCTATAGCGCTCAGGTTCTGAGTTGAGGCCAGAGGTAGGAGTAGAAGCCATTTGATAGAAATCTCATGTTCAGGTATAGCTGTTACCTAGTATGTGAAGACCTGAATTCTATCCCCAGCACCACTAAAAAACAAAAGTATTCTGTTCTTTCCCTCCCCAAGGATGACAGAAAAGGCAGGGTGGATGGGATGCACAGATGTTGACTGGGGTATATTGCTTCTCCTTGCCACCTCAACAAACAACCCTGTGGGAGATTTCAGATCACACCTCCAAGTAGGGTTACTTTATAGAGCACCTTGGATTCCAGGCGTAGCTTCTGGCCTCTCTACTAAGTTTTTCACTTATTTATTTATTTTTTTTTTTACAGTGCTGAGAACCAAACCCAAGGCCCCATAATACAAAGCAAACACTCTACTCTGAGCTCTATCCCTAACTCTGCTAAGCTTCTGAATTGAGCCTTGGGTCAGGTGTTAGCTGAACCTGACCTACAACCACAGACCTGCAGAAGCAAAGCTCTCACTCCACCTTTCTGCCCAAGGTGGGAGACGCTCATGGCCTTCTGTGTTCCCCACATTATCCAGAGATCAAGGGTTCTCTCAGGAGAGAGGAGTCACTGGGGACGAGGGAATGAGGAATTGGGAGGGGGTGAGATTTGCATTTATTGAGTATGTATTATGTGCTTGACACTTTTACATTGAGAAAATTTGGAAAGTACAGAAAACCATCTATAGAAAAATAAAGGGATGGAGAGATAGCTTAGTGGTTAAGGCACTTGCCCCCAAAGCCTAAGGACCCAGGTTTGATTCCCCAGTACCCACATAAGCTACATGCACAAGGTGGTGCACATGCCTGGAGTTCATTTACAATGGCTAGAGGCCCTCTATTCTCTCTATTTGTCTCTTCTCTCTTTCAAATTAAAAGAAAAAACTTTAATCCCACAGTCTAGGTAACATGCGTGCCAGTAATTTGGTGTAATCTTTTAAACTCTTCTTTGTGTGCATATTTATGTAGAATTTAAAAAATATTAAAGATTTTTATTTATTAGAGAGAGAAAGGAGAAGATAGAATGTGTGCAACGGGGCATCCAACCACTGCAAATGAACTCCAGATGCATGTGCTACCTTGTGCATCTGGCTTACATAGGTATTGGGGAATTGAACTTGGGTCCTTAGGCTTCATAGGCAGGTGCTTTAACTGCTAAGCAATCTCTCCAACTCTAAGAACAAATAGGGATCTGAGGTGTATCTTAGCAGTAGACAGCTAGTATAGCATACATGAGGCTCTGGGTTCTATTCCTAGTACCGTAAACAATGAAAAGCCATATTGGGTTCAGATTCCATATTTTGATATGTTCATTCTACATCTACCTGTATGTATATATTTATATATATATTTGGTTTTTCGAGGTAGGGTCTTGCTCTAACCCAGGCTGACCTGGAAATCACAATGTAGTCTCAGGGTGGCCTTAAACTCAAAGTGATCCTTCAACCTCACTCTACCAAGTGCTGGGATTAAAGGTGTGCACCACCATGCCTGGCTTATATTTTATTATTTTATTTTATTATTTGATAGTGAGAGAAAGAGACAGAAAGAGAGACTAAGTATGCTAGAGCCTTCAGCCACTGCAAACAAATTCCAGACGCACACGCCACCTTGTGCATTTGGCTTATATGGGTCCTGGGGAATTGAACCTGGGTCCTTTGGCTTTGCAGGCAAGTGTCTTAGCCACTTAGCCATCTGTCCAGCCCTTACCTCTATAATCTAATTTGATCATTTTTTTTTCTCTTGAGGTAGGGTCTCATTCTAGCCGAGGCTGACCTGGAACTCACTTTGTAGTCCCATGCTGGCCTCAAACTCTTGGCCATCCTCCTACCTCTGCCTCCCAAGTACTGGGATTAAAGGTGTGTGCCACCACACAGAGCTTAAAATTATCTTTTTAAAATTTATTTATTATTATTTTTTTTTTTGGTTTTTCAAGGTAGGGTCTCACTGTAGCCCAGGCTGACCTGGAATTCACTCTGTCGTCTTAGGGTGGCCTCACACTCACAGTGATCCTCCTACCCCTGCCTCCCGAATGCTGGGACTAAAGGTGTTGCCACCACGCCCAGCTTAAATTATCTTTTAAAATCTTTATATGTATGTGTATGTATGATTGTGTGTGTATGAGTGCTGTGGCCTGGGAGCTTTCAAGGATTCTCTTGTGTATACCTCCTATCTCACCACAGGTGCATGAATTATAGACATACACTAACATGTACAGCTTTCCATAGCTTCTAGCCATCCAAATTCAGGTCTTATGCTTGCATACTAAGCACTTTTAACCACTGAGCAATCTCCCCAGTCCTCATTATTTCTATAGCACTTTTTTTTTTTTTTTTGAGGCAGGGTCTCACTCTAGCCCAGGCTTACCTGGAATTCACTATGTAGTCTCAGGGAGGCCTCAAACTCATGGTGATCCTCCTACCTCTGCCTCCTGTGCACCAGCACACCTGGCTTCTATAGCAATTTTTAATGATGTCTTATTGGTGAACCATAGTTTCTTCAACCAAATTCTCACCTGTTGAGTTTTGTCCCTGTTTTAAACAAACAAAAAAGTGGGTGTGGTGGCATATGCCTATAATACCAACACTTGTGAGGTGGAGTAAGGAGGATGAGGAATTCAAGGCCAGCCTTAGCTACATAAAAAGTTCAAGACCAGCTTGGGCTACATGAGACCCTATCACACAGAAAGAGTCAAGTTGGGGCTGGAGAGATGGTTCAGTGGTTAAAGGTGCTTGCTTGCAAAGCCTGATGGCCCAGGTTCAATTTCCAAGTACCTATGCTGTGCTCTCTGCTTATAAATTTATATATATATTAAAAGCCAAGTGTGCTGGGTGTAGTGATGCACACCTTTAATCCTAGCACTCAGGAGGCAGAGGTAGGAGGGTTGTTGTGAGTTCAAGACCAGCCTGGGATTTGGAAAATTCTTTTTCCTCCTTCTAGTCTTTTCAGTTGTAGTCCAATGTCACCTATCAGAAGAGCTTTTTGGCACCTCTAAATTAGAACCAAGTTATTCTACCACAGTATGCAGATTCTTTCTTTTTTGTACCCACTGCATTGCTTTAGGCCTTATATTATCTTTTGTTGTTACTCCCCGCAACTAGAGTACAGTGCTGTGGTCCCAGCAATCTTGCCTGTTTTGTTCAGTTTTCCCTAGCACCAAGAACAGCTCCTAGCATATTGGGGGCGGTACCATAAATATTCATGAGGAAATAGAGGGTAGAACCAGAACTTGAGCTGTCTTTCCAAGTCCCCCTTATGCATTTTGTTCCCAGGGCATCAGTTATCAGATTCAGATTGGGCTTCTGCAGCCATTCTGGGATGCCATTAGACAAGTCTGTTCTAAGATTTTCTCTTTTTAAATTAATTAATTAGAGACACAGAGAGAGAGAGTAAAAGTGAGAATGGACACAGCAGGGCCTCTAGCCACTGCAAACAAACTCCAGACACATGCGCCACCATGTGCATCTGGCTTACATGGGACCTGGAGAATTGAACCGGGGTCCTTAGGCTTCACAGGCATGCGCTTTAACCGCTAAGCCATCTCTCCAGCCCTAAGATTTTTTTTCTTTAAAACAGCATTTTAACTACATTCAAATTATATTCACATACTAACAAATCCATCATTTAAATAAAGGACTAAATATTACAAAACATGAAAATGTAAACAAGTTTTGTTTTATAAAAGTCATTCCAAATTTATAACACTGTAAACTACTATATATACACCTTAAAAGAACACTTATTATCAAGAAAACATAAGCTTTTCTAATAGAAAAAGAAATGTAATATACTTAAAACATAATTCTCATTGGATTAACTTACAGGTATGTCTCAAAGTATATGTGTAAAAACCCAACAACTGCTAATTCAGCGAGCGACACAGATGACATTCTAAAGTAATGCAGCAACAGAATGTTGCCTGAGAGGAAGCAGTTCTAAGATTTTGATGCAGAGCTACAGTGAGGAACAGAAACAGGTACTTTTTTTTTCCAGCAGGTGGCAACATTGCCTCTTCCTCCCTCCCCCCCAACCTCCTCTTTCTCAGGACCAGGCAGTCTGTATCTCTCCTGCTGAATGTCAGGGTGAGTTTTCTTCAAAACATATTCTCAGCCATGATTGGTGGCTGAAGCCTGTAATATCAGCACTTGTGAGAACAAGGCAGGGGTTGCTGTGAGTTTGTGAGGACAGCCTGGGTTACACAGTGAGTTCCAGATCTAAAGGGCGAAACTCTCAAAATAATAAAATCTCACCAAAACAACCCAAAACACTCTATTGTCATCTACCACCAAATACCGGAGAAATGTTTCTTTCTTCTCACATAATTTTTTTATTTTTACTTTTTTAAAGGAAACTTTATGTTTCAGAATAGATTTAGGTTTACAGAAAAGTTGTGATGATAGGGTAAATTTCTCCCATATTCCACACGTAGCTGCCCTTAATGTTAACATCTGACACTTATATGGTACATTTGTCTCAACGAATAAGCCAACATTTATACATTATCCACAAAACTCTGGACTTTGTTTAGACATCCTTGTTGACTTGCATCCTTTCTCTGCAGTGTTCCCTTAGACCCCTGGGCTGTGATGGCTCATTAGACTCCTGTTTCATGACCACGTTGGTTTTCAGATGGGACTCCAATATACCATAGTCACTGAAGATTTAAAGCTAAAAGTTATAACCTCTCTTTGGGGGAACTTAAAGTACACATTTTTTTTTTTGAGGTAGGGTCTCACTCTAGTCCAGGCTGACCTGGAATTCACTGTGTAGTCTCAGGGTGGCCTGGAACTCATGGGGATCCTCCTACCTCTGTCTCCTAAACACTGGGATTAAAGTCATGCTTTAATCACCATTCCTGGCTTCCTTTTTTTTTTTTTTTTTTTTTTTTTTTTTTCAAGGTAGGGTCTTGCTCTATCCTAGGCTGACCTGGAACTTACTATGTAGTCTCAGGGTGGCCTCGAACTCAAGGTGATCCTCCTACCTCTGCCTTCCAGGTGCTGGGATTGAAGGTGTGTGCCACTATGCCTAGCTTGGAACACATTTTTATAGTAGAAATTGGTAGCTTTCTACCCAAATCCTGAAACATCCTCAGAAATGGTCCTCTTAGAAAAATAGTGCTGCTATGTGCTGGCCCTGTGCTAGGGATAAAGCAGAACTACAATAGAGCCCTTGGAGGCTGACCGTCCAGTTCTTGAGTCTACTCAAAAACCCGTCCAAGCAGGGAAAGGAGTGGCAGTGCCTTTCTTCCTGTGGGGCCTCTGAAGGGCCTGATTCCAGAGCTGGGCTTTAGAATGAGAGCAGGGTTGGGATGTTGTCAGAGCTGTGCTCTGGGGTTCTGGAATTCAGCCTCTATGTCTTCCTTCCCTTGAGGAAGAGGTTTCCTTGAAGCCTTCAGGTCACCATTGCCTGCCTGCTAGGTCAATTTAGCAGCTCAAGTGTTTTCTGTGCTTCCCCAGTGTAAAGACTCTGATCCAATCCTGACAGTGTCTCAGGTGCCATTTTGTCACTTCACTCCACCTGTGAACTGAGGCTCTAGACTCACTCAGCAAATAATTGGGGAAGGTGTGATTTGAATCCAGGTTTTTCTGCCTTTTAATTTTCACTTGCCCCCCCCCCATGTCCTGTGGCTGTTGGGTCTTCAAAACTGAAGGAAAATAGCATTTGTGGAAACTTTCTCCTCCTCACCTACTGAGTTCAACTCAGCTCTACTTTGCAGATTTGGAGGGATCAAAAGTAGGGGGTTGGTCCTTGGACGCTACTCCATCCAAAGCTTGCTCTTCTTGTTGAATCTGAGATGGGACAATCTGAGACAGTGGCTCACTGGCTTTGGGAGCTGGGAAAACAGCCCAGGCTGGCATGTGGGTATGTTTTCCACTTGTAACTCTCACTAATTATGGGACAAATCATCCTTTGCCTGTGACCTACAGTTTCTTCATCAGTAAAATGAGACTTTATTACAACAAAGAAGGTATTTGCCAACCTTATAACCAATATAAGGACAACAGGTTGTTATAGTTTTCAATGCAAACATCCAGGGCCCCACAAAGAAAGTCAGTTTCCTACACAACCAGGCAAAGAAAGAATTCATGTCCAGAAGCTTCAAACCCATGCCCAGGACTAATGCCAGGCGAACGCTCTTGTCCTTTCCCAGGCCCGCTGCCCCGTCCCACACTGTGAACATGTAAGCCTGGAGCAGAGAGAAGAATTCAGTGTCCTCTGGGACTGGACACCTTGAAGGCAAGATGTAGTAACTGCTTCAGCAAAATGTTTTATCTTCTAACGTGGTATGGGCACTGCAGGTAGGGGGTAGATTGAAGGACAGATGGTGCATAAGCAAGGGAAGAAATGATAGGGCTGAAGGCAGGTCCAGTTTTACCTCCAGCCCCAGGCTCCTCTCTGGAGCCCCAACAGCTCACTCCACCACCCTCCCCTTTCACAATAGTTCATGACACCAAGGGTACCAAAAAGGCAAACTGGACTTTATTATAAAGTTGGCTACAAAGTCACCGCAGCACCACGAGGTGGCCGTCTGGGGCAGGCCCAGGCAGTCTGGCAGCCGGGTGAGTCCCGCACCAGGTACACGCACTCGTGCAAGCACACGTGTGTGATGGCAGGTCTGCCTTCCTCCATCGGAAAGGAACGTAGCGTCTCTTCGCGCCCCCCACTCCAGGCGCGGGGCGCAAAAGTCACAGGAAGGCCGCTAGGGCGGCAGAGTCCGTCGGAATTGAAATCCCGTTACTGGTCTGTAGAGAATTCTACGTGGGTGTCAAGAGCCCCTCAGGGCACAGGCTGGCCTGGGTGGGCCTTGCCTTTCCCCCACCAAGGCCAAGGGGTGGCTTGGCCCCTAGGAGTGGAGAACTGGCCCAGGCCCATGGGGCAGCGCGGTGGGGAAGTGAGACTCCCCCATTCTCCGCTTGAAATCCATTCAAGGAAGCTCACTACGAGTGAATACAGATTTGAAATGGAAACTGGGATCGCTCAAAGTCCCTTGATATTAAAAAGTAGCTCCCCTCCCTTGCCCTCCCACCTCCCCCCACCATCACAATCCTTCAGGGCCTGGAGAATCAGATATATTCCCCTCTGGCCCCCAGAATCCCCCCAACAGTCCCGGGGGGGTGGAGAGCGGCTCCACGTCTTGATGACAATATGCCATACTTGACGACGTTAAGTCACAGACTTATTCAAAACGTTGGTTCCCCTCCACTTCCATCTGGAGAGAGAGAGAGAGAGAGAGAGAGAGAGAGAGAGAGAGAGAGAGAGTCAGTAAGGCCTACTAAGAATAAGGGTCCTTGGACTGAGGATAAGGTCTAATGTTGGCATATAATATGGGCTTCAAATATGTTGGCCCAAGGGGTGGGGGTTGCATGCCTTTAATCCCAGCACTTGGGAGGCAGAGGTAGGAGGATCGCTGTGAGTTCGAGGCCACCCTGAGACTATATAGTGAATTCCAGGTCAGCCTGGGCTAGAGTGAGACCCTACCTCAAAAAAACAACAACAAAAAAATGTTGACCCAATTACCAAATGATCCCCAAAGGGTTAGCAGATAAGGGGCAATATGAACAGATGGAAGGAAACTGTGGCTGTAGTTTTAGAAAGCATGAAGCCAGGGGGTGAACCCCATTCTTTACCAATTCCTGCTCTGCATCTTCTTTAGGGGAGCAAGAAGAACACTGGGCTACAACTCCAACGAACTTCCATCCATTTTTGTTTGACTTAAGTATAGTTTCTTTAATGTTAGGGATTTGATGGTCTCAATCCATGAAACAGGGTGGCCACTGATCTAGCTCCCTCATAGACTTCAAAACTTCGCCTAAGGACATTTGTTACCCCTCTGTCTTGAAGGTCTACTCATTTAAACTTTCATACACAGTTTTTCACTTTTGCTTATCCTCACCACTACCCTTAGTTTTAGGTGATATAATTCACTTAAAACTGAAGCACACAGAGGGGAACTGATTCACCTAATCTACCCAGCATCTCATTGGGAAGACAGGGCATGACCTCTTGGACATTCAGGCTGGACTCACCTTCATGGAAGCTGTCTTGAACTTGGCTCTGGAGTTGATGCAACTCATCAGTAAACCCTTCATAGGGGAACGCTGAGACACCTGTCTCAAAGGCGGTTTCATAGTTGGCCAGGTCCTCCAGGAAGCTGTGATCTTCTGGGGACAGGTTGTTGCAAGGCGACAAGGCCACTCCTGGGCCCTCTGCCTCAGGATCCCCTGAGCCCCATTCCCCATTGGGGTCTGGAGTAGAGAGATCCATGAATATGTCTTCCACGGGCGTCTCTTCCAGGAATATGTTATCAGGGTCAACCAGGAAGTCCAGCTCCTGGCATTTCCAGGGTTTCAGGTCCAGGCTGAGCACAGGGGGGCCAGCCCCCGATAAAGACAGGTTGGAGTCCAGGGGCTCCAGCCCTCCAAGTGACTCTAGACCCCCAGTGCCAGCCTCAGCAGAGAAGGGCCTGTCCATGCCCTGAGCCAGTTGGCTAATCTGCTGGATGAGACGGTCTATCTCATTTTGCTCCTTCTCAGAGTAGTGGAAGAAACTTTGCTTGACTGGCGAGGCCTCGGGTGTGAGCAGGCCTTCAGGTACCAGGGGGACATCCACAGAGAGGGGGCCCCGAAGTTGAGCTAGGGCCAAGAGTGTGCAGTCCCCATTACCAGGGCTGCTAGGACTTGGGGGCAACTTCTCATAGAGAAAACTGCATCCCTCCTGGGCGAAGTAAGTCTTGGTAGGATTTGGGCTCAGTTGCTCTGGGAAGGTTTGACTGGGGCTGTTCAGGTGTTCTTGAAATGCTGTGCTGGGGGGAGTCAGCTGCTCATGGGTGGGACTGCCCAGAGGCTCCGAGAAGGTGGCAGTGCTGGGAAGCAGCTGGTCTGGAAAGGTAGAGGTACATGGAGTCAATTGATCTTCATAGCTTCTAGCCGAGGTTTCAGTCAGCTGGCCTTGTAGTGGGCTGGTTAGTGGATCTGGGAAGGTTGCACTGCTGGGCGTCAACTGATCAGAGAAGATCATGGTGCTTGGCGTCAGCTGTTCTTGGAGAGAGCTGGATGGAGTGGGCAAGTGAGTCTGGAAGGGCTCATGGAGGCTGAAGAGGAAGGCACAGCCTCCCGGCTGGTGAGGTGTGTAGGGTGGGGTGCATACAAGATCCTTGCTTAGGTCTGCTTGGAGAGAAGGCTTGGGCCGAGCAGGGAATGGAAGGTAACCAAAGTCCAGCTCTTTTGAGGTTCGGGGAAGCTCTTCTGATGTTGAGGCCACACTTAGTTCTGAAGCACTGGGAAAGTGGTGCTTCTGGGAGCTCCCAAGGCTGGGGTAAAGAGAGGGGTAGAGCACTGCTCCCGGGAAAGAATATTCTCTGAGAATGAGGGGAGTATCGTTGGAGTCCCCAGGACATAAGCTGCCTGGGTTTCTTCAGAGTTCAGCTGCTGACGGAGGCTCCAGGCTTCCGTGTCACTGGAGAGGAGAGAAGACACAGTCTGTGAGCAGTTTTCTGATTGATATCTCCTCCATGCTTGATTTCAGTTGTCTCCGCGCCAGCCTCTACCTTCCGGCTTACCTGATTGGGTAGTTATTGGCAGTAATAGGGCCTTCTGGACCTTCTGAGTACAATAGGCAGTAGATCCATGCCCAGCCTCCATGCTTGCCTTGCAGCCTCACCACCATTTCTGTCTGAATATCTCCACTCTCAGCCACTGAGGAGGAAGAAGAGATGCATGGTTAGGATGTCCATCAAGTGACACCACCTACGCTCCCACCTACACTTCACCTGTGCACTGAACTGAGGGAGCTATGATGTCTTCTCTTGTGATTATCCTACCTCTCAGCTCCTCACCTTGACTTTACCACTCAGAGTGCTTGTATTTTTTGCCTTGACTTCTCATCCTAATGTTCTCCCTAGAGCATCCAAAACTCTTGGCCTTCAGTATCTCCTTGACATCAGTCTGAACCTCAGCCTGTTTTGGGCATGTTCTCCCATGCCTTAACCCAGCTCCCTGTCTCATCCGTGGCTTCTCTGGACACTCACACAGGCGGTAGTGTTGAGCAGAAGCGTGGGCCAGGTCCTCAGGATGCAGCAGTCCATACCATGATTTACAGAGCAGTTCATTGCGCTCAAAGCCCAGGTAGATTAGGACACTGGGAAGGTGGAAAGGGTGAGGTCAGCTTTCTGTTTTTGCTCAAAGCCCATGCCATCTCACTCCCTCCCAGGTCTTCTACCCACCTAAACCCCATCCTCCCTGACCCTGACTCCAGAATCTAAGGTCCCCTCCTCTCTGGTCTGTATTCCTCCTGAGGCTTGAACACTCTGAACATACCTCTCAGAAATGTCCAGCAGTGCCAGGTCTTTAGCATGTCGACTCTGGAACATGGCCAGGAAGAGAGAGGCAGGGCCAGGGCCAGGACCAGGGCCGGGGCGGGGTCTTGGCTCCAATGGGGCACAGAAAGCTGTGAACACGGGGTTTCCTGCCCAATAGGCTCCAGGTGGGTGAGCATGGAATCGACCTCGAATAAGCACCAGTTTGTTGCCTGCACTCTGGCGCCGAAGGGACTTGGAAGTGTTGAAGCGACAACGGAAAAGACGATCTAGATGGGCAAAAAGAAAAGCAAGTTAAAAGGGTGGGCATCTGGAAGAAATGATGGATGATTGGAACAGGGAAGCAGGAAGAAAAACTGGACCGAAGAAGGAAAAAGGAAGTTCTTACCAGCATCCAGAGCAGAAGGCAAGGTGAGTTGCTGCCGCACAGTGAGGTGATCAGCAGGGTCAATGATGTCGTAGATACTGTCACCCTGGGCAACCAGGTCCACCTACAGGAATGAAGAAAGTGACCCTTAGTGAGGCTAGAAAGAGTTGATCTTCAGTTCATAACTTCTTTCAGGGTAGAATCTTCCCTTTCCAGTAACTCTTAGTTTCTCAGGAGTGTAAAGCTCATTTCACCTCATGTGTGCCCCAGCCCAAGCTAAAAAGACCTTGAATACTCACCATAGAGTGGCCCAGATGCTCGCTCACACTTTCGGACAGGTATAGCAATTTCCCCTCGGCTGTGAACACAAGCAGAAATCCAGGCAGTGCTGCCACGATGTCTTCAAGCTCTTGAGCTGAGAGAAGCCCGGTGGGGTCCGCCAGGGGAGTGCCTATGGAGTGAGGAAGATGTGGTTAGTCAGGGTAAGATTAGGAGGTAAAACAGAAATGAGAAAGGCATGTCTAAGTTTCAGAGAAACCACATGGACCTGGCTGTGCAAACACCTGTTGACCCTATGCCCATGGCTTTAGGCCAGGAGACCTGTTGCTGGAAGCTATCTAGTTGGGGAGCCCTCGGACGACTGTCAAGCCAGGGCGGGAGCCTGAGCGGCCCTGGAAGGTAATGTCAGAACCGCGGACAGAGCTTTCCGAGCGGTCCGTTGTGTTCAGCACCGCGGACAGCGCTCGGAGGAGCGCGCGGCCTCCAGCACCGCGGACAGCGCTCCCGAGCCCGGCAGAGCAGCCTCTTTCCGCACCGCTCCCCCACTCCCACCCCAGACTTTGACAGATCCATCGCTGCAACTTCCTGGGCTTCCTCCTCGAACTCCTGGAGTGCCTCTGAGTTATTTTGTTCTGGCTCTTCACCTCCCATAAATCTGATGCTGAGATATCATTCAGGCTCTATAACCCTCATTCAGAACTCAGGGGAAGTCTGGACGGAGCTTAGGAGAGAAAGTAGCAAGTCCAGTGTCCCCCTCAAGTCCCTTCTCTCTCCAGCTTGCCATCACGTTTCCCTAGACATGCGGCTGCCTCGGTGAATATCCTCAGTTCCTCTGTCCCCGTTAGCTCAGGTCTCCAGTAGCCCCAGCATGCTCACCTCCAGCGAAGAAGACACCCTTGCGAGTGTAGATGCAGGCAAGGCTCATAATGTGCAGATAGGACAGCCGGACCTTGTCCGCCTCAGCCAACGGCAGCAGCTCCTTGAGGTTCCGGATCTCGGCGTTGATCTGGTCCCGGCGCGCCTTGGAGGCGCCCTTGGTGGAGCGGTACATGACAGCCGGCTGTGGAGCTCCAGCTCGGGCGCTCCCGACACCTGCGATCTTGTCCCGATGCACCGGAGGCTTCCTCTTCCTGGCGTCCCTGTCTCTCGCTCAGGCTTTGGCGTGCTCTCGCTCTCGCTCCACTCCTGGGCTCCGCTCGGCTGGGCTGCCCCCCTCGCTTGCTTCGATCCGCCTTATATAGCTCCTGCCAGGCGTGGGGGGCTCGTTTTGGAGACGCGGGTGGGGGGGGAGAGGCGGGAGGTTGGGCTAAGCAAGCTGCAGCGGGAGCCACTGGCTGGGGAGGGGGGGCGCTCCTCCTCCCTCCTTGGCTTCCGACGTCATCCCATGACGTCGAACGAGAGCGGGAGGGGGACGAGAGGGAAGGGGGAGAAGGGAGGCTGCGGAGGGGGCTGAGGCTGGCAGGAGCTGCGCAGAGCTAGGCACTGCCAGAAACAAGTGGAGCAGGGGTGCAGGGACCCAGTATTCTGATGAGGGGAGGGCCACAGCATGGTTTAGGGCTGTGTGAGGCCCTGGCTGGAGAGTCTGTAAAGGGCAGAGAGAGGCTGGTGCCCACATTCTTTTTTTTTTTTTTTTTTTTTTTTTTTTTTTGAGGCGATATGGGATGGGGAGGGACAGGGTTCACCTGGATTCCCCCTCCGTATCTACCAGGCAAAGGTGACATCACATGAGGAAGTGGACTTTCCTTGGTCTTTGGGGGCTTAGATCACAGCTGGGAGTCCTCTCTGGGGTCTACACGATCCCTTGGCCATTTTTAAAGAATCAATTCCTTCCTTCCTAAGCCCTCTTCTCCTCTCCCCCCACTGAAGGTCTAAACCCCCAGGATGGGATAGAAAAGAGGTCCTGTGGAAAAGGGACCAGTCGAATTTGGCCTGGTTCCTATGTTCCCATAGCATAGGGACCCCAACGCCAGTGCTGTAGTCTGTAGCGATTTCTCCTTCCTCTATTAGCTTTAGCTACTTGTGGGGGAAACTGAGGCAGGGACCCAAGGCCTGGTGAAGATCCGGGTCTGCACTGAGACCTGTCCCTACCCCCTCCCGGTGGCCAGCCCCCAAAGCGAGCGCTTCCCCCGCCTTGTCGCCAGCCGCGACTCCCGGGCCGGGGGCGGGGGCGGGGCCGGGGGAATCCCAGCTCCATATTAGGACAGGAATCCTCCGGCGGCTGCGGCGGCGGCGGGCGGAGCCTCCCGGCCTCCGCACAGCTCCGGAGAGCTCCCCCCACTGCTTCGGCGGGGAAGAGGGGGAGGCAGCGGAGAAGTGAGGGTCTGCACTGGGGCCTCCCTAACTACTGAACCTTCTTGGGACCCTTTAATCCCGCCAGGATCCCCTCCTCTTCTCCTTCTAATTCTCTCCCCATCTTTAGTGCTGACTCCTAGCTCTATCTCTACCTTCAACTGCATCCGCGTGAGCGCGCGCGCGCGCGCGCGCACACACACACACACACACACACACACACACACACACTTGCACTTTGCTTCTTTACCTCGTTGAGAATTAGTTAGGCAGTCTGTCTCTGCTTTTCCAGCCTTTTAACCCTAAAGGTTGTCCCCTCAGTAAAATTATGTCTATCCTTTCCAGCCTTGTCTCCATCCAGCTTTTGCTGTGTCTCTTGTCTTTCTCTGTTCATTATACATAGTTGTTCTCTGTAGGGGAGAAGCGGTACCTTCTTTTAAATCTTAGGATCCTCATTGGAGGAATAGAGGTAAGTGGAAGCATTGGAGGGGTTGGAAAATGGGACCACTGAAAAAAATTGGGGAAGGATTAGTTTGACTGTAGAAAGTCACAAGAGAAAGATAGAAGTGAACTTTGACATCAAGGAGAAAAGCCCAGAGTCAAGGTAACCCCCATTCCTCATGGAAAGGGTGGTAGCAAGAGAGGCAACGTGAGAGAAGAGGCAATGTTGGAGTAGGCGGTCTTAGGAGAGAGTTCATGGCTGTGGAGACCCTGTCCTGATGTTTTGTGCCATTGTGTCAGTGATTGGCTCCACTCACATAAACCGTGCTGTGGTCAGTGATACAACTGAGATGGGAGGGATTGTGTGTGTGTGTCTGCCATTGTCTTCAGCCCTGTGGGTAACAGAGCAATGGTTTCTTGAAGATGGTTGCCCCTGTTGCATCCTTCATTTATTTTTTGTTTGTTTGTTTGTTTTTTGAGTTAGGGTCTCATTCTTGCTTAGTTCTCTTGTAATTTAATATGTAGTCTCAGGGTGGCCTCGAACTCAAAGTTATCCTCCTACCTCTGCCTCCCGAGTGTGGGATTAAAGGTGTTCGTTGGTATAGCTGGCATTATCTTTCATTTTTATATGACATTGATGTCCCCACTCAACTCCCTTCCTCAAGCTTCCATTACCTTGATCCTTTCCATGTGAAAATACAAGAAAGGGTTCCTGTGGTGCTTTGTCTTTCTTTTCTCTTTCTTTCTCTCTCACTTCTTTCTTTCTTTTTTTCTTTCTTTCTTTCTTTCTTTCTTTCTTTCTTGCTTTCTTTTTTGTTGGAGATAGGGTCTCACTCTAGCCCAGGCTGACCCAGAATTCACTATGTAGTCTCAGGATGGCCTCGAACTCCTGGTGATCCTCCTACTTCTGCCTTCCAAGTGCTGGGATTAAAGGCGTGCGCCACCATGCCCAGCATGGGTTCCTGTTTTTGTTTGTTTGTTTGCTTGTTTTGTTTCCAGGGCTGGGGATGGCACCCAGGGCCTTGCACAAGTTAGGCAAGCACTTTACTACTGAGCTATACCCCAAGACTGTTTTTTTTTTTAATTTTTACCAATTAATGCTTTAGGTCTTGGCTGGGAAACAGAGACATTGTTGGTATCCCCTCCACAATAACAAGTACTTATTGTGTACAATAAGAAGTACAGCTGGTCTCCAGCAGACCCACTACCGCTGTCCGTGGTTCTGAAATTTTATTGGCTGTCGCATTGGCCACGGCCTGTCTGGAACATAAAGTAGGGCTAGGGTCCACATGGCCATTAGGATGAAGCCTTCTTCTATCCATCCCCTTCTTCTCTGGGAATAAATATGGTGATTTTCATGGGTCAAGATTCTAGGAGTTAAGTAAGGAATGAGAACTAGACTCAAGGGAAAAATCCTTGGATTTTTCCAGGATAATGGACTAGGGATGAGACACTTTGGAAGGCGAGAAGGGTCTAGAAAGAGACAAGGGAGGGGGTAGAGGAGGTATCATCCTAGTTTTCCCACTCTAATTCAAGTTGAGAAGCTCTGTATGCCCCCAATGTCTCCTCTCCCTAGGCCAGCTCCCACTCTTCTTGCCTCCCACCTCCGTGAAACTATTTTTAACTGCGCAGAACCAAAAATAGCTTGGCAGCAGCTTCAGGCCGTGGGAGAGGAGCTATTTATATCACCAGTGACGGTTCCGAAATAGCAAGCAGGAGGAGGGGGGCGGCTGGCAAGCTAGAGAGCTCCTGGCCGATGCTAAAAATACTGTCAGAGTGAGTCATCCTGGCCTGGCTGAGTCACCTCACTCCCCCCCCCCCACCCAAGCAGCAGGCAGCGGCAGCAGCAGTAGAAGCAGCAGAACAGGCTAAGAATGGGAAGTTTAAGATGGGGGAGGCATTATAGCCCCTTGGCTATGGGAAAGTGGGCAAGGGAGTTGGGAGAGGGGCTTTGGGATGAGTGTGTGGAAGGAATGAGAATGGTATAAGAGCTTCCCAGCTAAACCTACTGGGTCATCATGCAACATTCCCAGCTATGCCCTACTGCTGAAGAATGCTTGATCAATTGAAGGGAGGCAGACTGTGTGTGTGTGTGCGTGCATGCACATGTGCACACACACACACACGCACACACACACACACTGATCAAAGCTGCATTTGTATGTCCTGTGCTTACACTGGAGCCCATTTCTTAACATGTTTGTATATCTGTATCCATAGCTGTCTGCCTGTGTCTTTGTAGCCAGGGTCTGTAACTCTGTATATCTCTGTATTTGCCTACACCTGCATCTATGCTTGTCTTTTGATAAAATGCCCCCACCTTATTATGTGGTATAGAGTTCTGTGTTCATGCCTGTATATATTTATGTTCACAACTCTTCTTGTCTGTGTGGTTGTGCCCATATCTGAGTCTGCTCAGGGCCTTTTCTCTCAGTCTCAGAAGCTATGTGTGGGTTTGCTTGCTTCCTGAGACCTTGTGCACCTCCTGTGGCCCTCTCTGTGTCACCTGCTGGGCTTTTGCTCGCCTCTCTCTATGCAGCATTTCCCTTTGCTCTAGCCCTTCCCTTCCAACCATATGCAAAGGTCTCTGTTGCATGCAATTGCTAGTTAAAATATGGAGGAAAATGGCTTCATAGGAGCACTCCCTTTTCTCTAGAACCATCCAGAATCTTCCCTAGCCTGCAGGAGTAAGTGGTTTTCCATCACTCCATATTTGGGGAGCTGAGAGAAGGACTTTCTTTAGTCCTAAAAAAAAATTCCTGGTGTGGGCACAGGCATGTGTAGCACGCACATACACACAGAAAGAGAGACATACACAACTGAGAGAATGAGAGAGAAAAAAATATCAAGGTCCCTTCTTTACTGAGCGGAGCTCGCATCTGTTGCCATGGCAACCCGCCCACTCCTTCCCCGAAAAAATCACCAAGAAGAGGTGATGGCATCGAGGAGGGATTGGCTGATTCCTTTCTTTATTATTTTTTCCGAAAAAGGCCTTTTTATAGCAAGAACAGACCATAAGATACCTTGCCCCTGTCTTGCATAGCTTGATTCAGGACCAAAAGGGACATTACCCCGAGCTCCTATTAGAGAAGAGCAGGTATATCTTTTCCAGAAATTTCTCCTGGAAAGAAATTGGAAGGTGGGTGGAGAATCTTGTTTTTCTGAACATCATAGAGACTCCTGGCTGCTTTTCTGAAAAATTGGAGCAAGGATCTTGACAGAGTGCTGTCAGACTGTCAATGTATATGTAATGCTTCTCTGGACAGATGCATCTACGAGGAAGGGAAAGAGGGATGAAGAGAAGAGGACAGAGAAAGTGAATGAAGGAATCACTTGATGGACCTTCAGGGAAGTAAAGATGCAAAATATGCAGGAAAACAGTGGTCATTGGATGAGGCAGGTGGACAGGATGGCAAGCTCCACTATGCAACTGGTGGTGTTGCAAGCCATCACTGGGCTGCAGCTGTAGCTTCTTAACTGGAGATGAAGGAAAGCTGGGCCATAGGTGAGTGTGCTAGGGGAGCACAGAACCTCACTGTTCATGACTCTAGTACTAGCCGAAGTCACGGAGGCCTCCTGCAAAGCCTGGCTACCAGCCACTGCAGCCCCATTACTCCCTCAAATGAACTGTAACCTCCTGCCAAATGGCTGGATGGTTGGAAGAAAGGAATTCCTCATTTCCTCCTGTGCTTCACTTGCTCCAGAAATGGGGTCACTCAGTGCTGGAGATTGGAAAGACAAACCAAGAATCTGACTCTAGTGAAAGGTGTCTCTCCCTTCTAAGCAGTACCTTCAGTAGGCAAGGATCTGGCCTGGAAGGAGTAAGGTGTGTAGTGGGTTTAACTCCACTTGACATAATGGAGAAGATGATGAAAAGACTGGATTTGATATGATATCTTACATATTTTCTTTTTATTTATAAGAGAGTGAGGGAAAAAGGAAGGAAGGAAGAGGGAAAGAAAAGGAGCTAGAGGCTGGAGAGATTTCTCAGTGGTTAAGGAGCTTGCTTTCAAAGCCTAAGGACCCAGATTCAATATTCCCCAGTATACACATAAAGCCAGATGCACCAAGTGGCTCATGCATCTGGAATTTTTTTTGCAGTGGCTAGAGGCCCTGGTGTGCCTATTATCTCTCTCTCTCTCTGTCTTTCTCGCTCTCTCTCAAATAAAGAAATATATATTTGTTTTTGGTTTTTTGAGGTAGTGTCTCGCTCTAGTACAGGCTGACCTGAAATTCACTATGTGGTCTCAGGATGGCCTTGAACTCACAGCAATCTCCTACCTCTGCCTCCTAAGTGCTGGGATTAAAGGCGTGTGCCACGAAGCCTGGCAAATAAAATATTTTTTTAAAAGAAAGAAAGGATATGCCAGGGCCTCTTGCCATGTCTGGCTTTCCATGGGTACTGGGAAATTGAACCTGAGTTGTCAGACTTTTCAAGCCAGTGCCTTTAACCTCAGAGCCATCGTCCCATCCCTCTCATTCATTTTCTCATAAGCAGTCTGACTGATATTATTATGCTCATTTGATAGACAGTGAAACTAAAGATTAAACATGGACAATGACTTAATCAAAGTCACATAGCCAGGAGCTGGCAGTCCTAAGCCTTAAGCTTAACACCTACCTTGCAACTCAGGCTTGTTCTCTTGCAACATATAGTAAAGCAGTGACATACACACTATGCCCCCATGTCAAGTCTGATCCACTGCCTCTTCTGTCAATAAATTTTATTTATGTCTGTGTGGGGGGGGAGGGAAATTGGCACACCAGGAGGGCCTCTAGCCACTGCAAATGAACTCCAGATGCATGTGCCACCATGTGTATCTGGCTTATGTAAGTACTCGGAAATTGAACCTGGGTCCTTAGGCTTTGCAGACAAGCACCATAACTGCTACTAAGCCACCTTTCTGGCCCTCAATAAAGTTTTATTGGAACTTTTCATACTACAATGCCAAAGTTAAGCAGGTGTGACAGAGACCAGAGACTACTAAGCCCAAAACATTTACTGAGGGAGTATTTACTGAAAAACCTTGTCATCCTCAGAGCAGAAGAGGAGTTCATCGCAGGAATAGCTGCACTGTTCTCCCTATCAATGGAAAGTTCTCAGCCTCAATGCAAACCAAGCCACCCCTTCATCCTCCTTCCTTCTTCCCTCTTTTCCTTTCTTTCTTTTTTCTTTCTTTCTTTCTTCCTTCCTTCCTTCCTCCCTCCCTCCCTCCCTTCCTTCCTTTTTTCCTTTCTTTCTTTCTCTCTTTCTTTTTGATGTGTGGCTTTTTAAAAAAATTGACAACTTGGGCTGGAGAGATGGCTTAGCGGCTAAGGCGCCTGCCTGCTAAGCCTAAGAACGCTGGTTCCAACGTCCAGCGGTTCCAATCTCCAGGTCCCACGTTTAGCCATATGCAAAGTGAGGCAAGGGCGCAATGCTGCACTTGCCCACAAGGGGGCACACGCATCTGGATTTCATTCACAGCAGCTGAGAGACTGCTGGCGTGCCCATTTCTGTCTCCCTCTCCCTCTCCCCACTTTCTCCTTTGAAAACATTATTTCCTTTTAAACTTATTTTTTTTTAGAGAGAGAATTGGCACACCACAGCCTCAGCCACTGCAGTCAGTCTCCAGATGCATGCACTTCCTTGTGCATATGACTTATGTGGGTCCTAGGGGATTGAACCTGGGTTGTTAGGCTTTGCAGGCAAATGCCTTAACTGCTAAGCCATCTCTCCAGGCCTCCCTTCATTCTTTGTTGTTGTTGTTTTTTTTTTTTTTTTTTTTTTTTTTTTTTTTAAATATTTTATTATTTATTTATTTATTTGAGAGAGAGAGAGATACAGAAATAGGCAGGCAGAGAGAGAGAGAGAGAATGGGTGCGCCAGGGCCTCCAGCCACTGCAAATAAACTCCAGATACATGCACCCCCTTGTGCATCCGGCCTACGTGGGTCCTGGAGAATCGAGCCTCGAACCGGGGTCCTTAGGCTTCATAGGCAAGCGTTTAACCGCTAAGCCATCTCTCCAGCCCTGTTGTTTGTTTTTTGAGATAGAGTTTCACTCTAGCCCAGGCTGACCTGGAATTCACTATGTAGTCTCAGGGTGGCCTTGAATTGATGGTGATCCTCCTACCTCTGTCTCCTGAGTGCTGGGATTAAAGGTGTGCGCCACCACACCCGGCTCCCTTCATTCTGTCAAATGCCGATGGAAAGTAGTGTTCCTTAAGGACCCTAAGGAAAGGCATCTTGGGAATCCATTAGTAATGACTAGACCCCTCTGTAGCTGCCAGGACATAGCCTCCTAATTAGGAGTGGTACCTGCATCTTGTTCCTATGGTAACATGAACTAGCGACGAAGAGGAAGGATACCCCAATCCATCTCTATTCCCTCAGGGTTGTATTTGGAAAGTCCAGTTTTGGAAGTTATTATCAGGAAGATATATTTTTTCTTATGAGAAGAAAATGTGGCTATTATGGGATCTCAGGTCTCCTGATGCTTCCACTCTAACCTCAGGGAAGACTATATACCTTCTCAGAGGGGCTGAGCAATTTGCCCAAGATTGCATAGCCAGAATGAAACAAGTCCAGAATTAAAACCCAGGTTTCATGATGTCTACTTCTGTTGTTTTTCTTTTAGCTAGATTTTCTTATTAGATCATTCTTTTGGATTGGTGGAGTTGAAATCATGTCACAGTTTTCTAGCAAATTCTCTGACCATCCCCAATCCTGTATCTATGATACACCATCTATGCGGTTGAAAGACAGTTGTCAGGTAGCGCTGACGTGTGCTGGGCCGGCCAGTTTCAGCTGCATCTGGGCAGGTTGTTTTCTTTCTCCTACGGCCTTTTCATTGTACGATCCCTCCCTCAATCCCACTTGCACAGGGAAGCATTCAGAACATTTTATCTATTTATGGTTATGAAATCAACAACTCTCATGTGATGAGAGGGTACATGCCAGCACCCACGCGTGGAGACGGTCAGAGCCAGGGGAGTGGGCTGAGCAGAGGTGAGGGATGGAGAGAAAGGAAGGTGAGTAGAGCCCAGATGGGAAAGATGGAGGTCTCAGGGCAAGGCCTGAGGGCAGGGCTAAGAGAGGGGACAGAAAGGCAAAGAGAACATCACACCAGCCTATCTTGAGCAGGGAAGGACAACCAATCTATAGAACACTTTTTGAATGAAGGGCAAGGTTTCCACTTGCCCCTGAGTGCTGCTGTGGAGACAGGAGTGGGAAGCATGGCCTTTGCCCTCCAGAGCTAGGGCAGGGGGGTGGGTCTGAAGGAAGAGGAGAGACTCTCATGCATTATTTTCCAGGACCCTCCCAAAGAGATCACCTTCAGACCCTCTCTCCTCCTGTTCTTCCTCCTCACTGCACTTCTCAGTCTTCACTCACCCTGTTCCTTCTCTGTCTGCCGCACCACAACCTAAAGCTGGTTTCCATATCATCGTCACCCAGAACAGGGTTGATCATGGAGCAGAGGCTTGGGCACAGAAGCCATGTTCGACCATGCACACCTGAGGGCTGAGGTGGGGCCAGTTTTGGGGATGATGTAGTGAAGTACAATGCAGATCTGGCCTTGGCCTCATCAGATTGGAGACTTTGGGGCATGTAGGGTTCTTGGGGGATGACCTAGCCCAGGGAGTTAGCAGGGGCTTCCCGAGGAAGTATGTTTGAGCTGATTTGCTAGTGGGGAGTGACCAGGTGACCAGCAAAGCTGTGCTAGGTGGTGGTGTAGGATGAAATGGACTGGGGTGTAGCCTCATAAACAAGACATTATATGTGTCCAGTAGCGATGGGAGAAGCTAACAGGTGCACCAAGTGTAGGCGAAGCTAGGGCAGTGTGGACCATGTTCTGGTGACCCTTGCACCCTTGTCCTGCCTCCTGAACCCCCTTACTTCCTTTCCAGCTATAGGCAGATTCTTCCAGCCCTGTTCTCTACGGTGCCTTTGTAAATAACCTACCATCTCCCCTTGTCTCTCCCTGTGCCTGATGCATCTCATTTTTCTCAATACCTCTGCTCAAATAACACCTCCTCTGGAAAGCCTTCCATGATCTTCCTGATTAGGGCAGATTCCAGTGATAGGTTCCCAGGAGCCCTGTGCCTCTGTCAGTCCTTGTGGCAGTGGACACTTTGCACTTTATTTTGATTGGTCACCATCCTTCCTAAACTGCAGCCATGTGGGTGGAAACGGTCAGCTTTGTTCAGCGTCAGCTCCTCCGTATGGAGCAAGATGCTCCATGGAAGAAAAAAGATGAGAGGAATGGAGATATTTTTATGAAGAAGAGAAGGCTTAAAAGGGGTAATTTTGAAGTGTCATCAAGAGGGGGTGCAGCAAATAGGGTCTGTGCATAGAGGCTAACAGAAGGGGCCAAGGCAAGAGAGGCATGAGGCGTGGAAGCTGGAGAGATGCTCAGGGTTGTGTCCTGCCTCTTTCACAGACTAACAAAGACATAGGTGAGTTAACCCACATGCCTCAGTTTACCCATGTGTTAAACAAGATGTGAGGATGACACTAGCACCTGTATCAAGGGCTTGATGCAAGAACTAAGTGTGCTAAGTTGTCAAAGCCCTTAGAACAAAGCCTAATGCGCAGACGGAGCACAGAATTAGATGGTGGAATGTGAGTTGTCATTATTTAGCTCAATGAAAATATAATTTTGAATAAGGCTGTGGTGCAGAGATGGCTTGGGTAGGCTCAGTACTTCAAGTGTGGAGACAGAGCCAGGGCCCCAATGGATTTTCTGCAGTGTTGGTCTGGGTTTGGTTTGAGGGCATCAAGTGGAGTGGGCCAGGCTAGGGGCTGCAGTAACTACAAAGAGAAGGACAGGGATGGTCTTGGGGAAATTGAGGGGTGCATACAAAGTAACCCTGAAGGCCTGGGCCCAAGTGCCACTATGCATCAGTGGCCTCCTACACTGTTCCTCCACGTTCACGGTGGAGTGACCGTGCCAATCCTAGCACACTCTTCAGGGGTCAGCATTTTAGCTCCCTTGTCCATCTTTCTAGAAGCCAGCTTGACTATCTTCTTCCCTAGTTTAAAGCCCTCATAGCTCCTATCTCTCACTTGCAAAAGTCCTTTTCTACTGTCTCCTTCCTTCCCCTTCCATCCAGTGACTCAGGCCACCACAGATGCCAGCTTCAAGCTTCTCTGTGACACCATCTGAGTGTCCCTGGTGAAATGAAACAGAGTTTACAGATGCAGTGCATACCTGTGTCATATGTACCTAGCATGGCTATCAGATCACCAGACCTCCAAAGCAACCATGCATGTGAGTTGGTCATTCCCACTGGCCCAGGGCTTTACAGAGAGGGCATCTGTGGGGAGTAGCCCATGGGACCCCAGCAAAGACTGAAGATATCTAAGGTTTGGGTGCACAGAGGCAGGCAATAGACCTGGGCCAGAGGCAGAAGGGAAGCCCCAGGAGTAACCAAGAAGAGGCTCCAAGAGCAGGGAAAGGAGGATCCCCACCTCTGCAAACGCTGGAACCACAGGCAGTTGGCAGAACCACGGCAAAAAAGTGGGGAGTAGCAGTTCTGTCCTGTTGATGGAGCAGCTTCTGGAACTGAGAGATGATGAGCATAATGTGGGCGAGGAGGGGACACCAGGAAGCTGCAGGGGAAAGGACCATCTGGTGGAAGGGAAAGCTCCTGAATTACCCAGCCCTGACAGGGGTGGGATAAGGAGCCCTCTGCCAAGAATTCAAAGGTCTGGAATGAGGAGGAAGCGAACTCAGCCTAGATGCCAGGGGATTGTGCTTGAGGCTGTGAGAAAATCCTGGATAGGAGAATCAGGAGACATGGATTCTAGCCCTAGCCCAGTGGGGGTATCATGCAAGCCCCCTGTCCTCTTTCCCTATTTGCAAAATGAAAGAGGGTTGGACTATTTGGCCTTAAAGAGTCATCCTTCCACATCTGGACCTTGGAGCATCTCCTGGCCCCATTTACTTGGTTCACTGCCTCTCAGGCCATGTAAGTTGAATGCCATGACGCTGAAACATAGTTTCAGGTGGAGATGAACCCATGCGTCCAGTGCTAGGGTCTGAGTGGGCCTGAAGTCTCTCAGCCCTAGGTGAT
This sequence comes from Orientallactaga sibirica, assembly GCA_036365145.1. Classification (NCBI taxonomy): domain Eukaryota; kingdom Metazoa; phylum Chordata; class Mammalia; order Rodentia; family Dipodidae; genus Orientallactaga; species Orientallactaga sibirica. The sequence continues at coordinate 5,289,987 of JAEOAD010000042.1, read as the reverse complement.
CAGGGTCATCCTGGGTCCCTGAAGTCCAGGCCTGTATGGACTTGAGGAAGCAAGTACTGTACTAACCAGCCTTCTCCCCCATCGACCCCAACCCACCCAGAGCCATTCTTACAGGTCCATGCCAACTTTACAGGGGACTCACCATTGGAGGGAACTGATGGGGTCCAAAGTGCACAGAACTGACCCTGGTCATCCTCAGAGTAGTCTGCACAGACTGGGGTGAGGTAACTACAGTCTCCAGCAGTTCTGAACTTCCATCTTGTGGGAGGAAGAAAACCCCCTCAGCAGAGTCCCACAGCCATAGACAGACCCCATGGTCTAGACCAAACACCCACTTCCAGTGAATCCTAGAGGCCCACATGAAGCAGGGCTCCTTTGAGGTCATCTGTCTTTGGTGATTCAGGCCTAGTACAGAACAAAGCAACCCAAGTGACATGGTCACACGTAGAGGAGGTAGATCCTGAAACACAGTGCAGGGACCTTGTGTACTTTTCAAAGGCTGGTCTCTGGGGTCAAGGTGCCAAGAAAGAGCCTGGGCCAGGAGGCAGTGTTCTGGGTCCTAGTCTCAGCAACAAACATGGTGACTTGCTATGTCACTTTGGCACATGATTTCTCTTTGAGGGCCACCTCAATTTCTCCTTCTGTGCACTGAAGTCTTGGCTCTGGCAAAGGGTACCCCTTGGAAACAAGGGGTTCAGGGCTGGCTGTTGGACTCAGAGCCCACAAATCCTGGGGTAGATCAGAACCACTCTGGATCCCTAACCCTGATCCAGAGCAGGAGCTTGTGGACATCTGGAAATCTCCTTGGGAATGGTCAAGCACTTTACACAGTCCTCCATGGATTCCAGTCACGTACTGCTGGTGGGTGTCATCAGGATTGGATGGGGGAGGGAGGGAGGTCCAAGGGGCAAGGTCCACAATGCTTTGGGGAGCCCTGCTGGTGGCCAGCAGGTCACATCTCCATCCAGAGGCCAAATGGCAATTGTAAGCAGTCTGAGAGAAGGTTGACTCCAGAAAGTTCCAAAGAGCTGGTGGAGGCCTTCAATGGAAGCAGATGTTTGTAAGCAGCAACCTGATTGGTTGATCATGGAGTCCCAAATTCAGAAGCGTGTCCAGAGGCCATTGATCCAGAAAGCCCACCTAAGATCTGAACAGTGCTGGGGAATAAGAGGCAGAGTTGTCTGGCTGCTGGCTGAGTGCAGCACAGAGGCCAGACAGGCACTTTGTGACAGCAACCCTCAGCATTAAGGAACAGGGGGCTGACCATGGGCTCCCAAGGCTCTGGCTCATGTTCTTCCAGGAACTGGCCATGTGATCCTACCCAATCACTAAACGTCTCTGTGCCTCAGTTTCCCTTTCAGTTTCAGGAAAAAAAAAACAACTGAGCTTTCTTGGGACCCTAATCTCCAGACTGAGCCCAAGAAGAAAAGAGCTAAGGCAAGGGGGCTGAAGGGAGGCCCGAGGGCGGTGAAATCCTCACCTGGTGTTGTCCCTCTGTGTGGCCTTGTCCACAGGATCTCCAAGCACGGATATGCCTGGCATCTTGTCTCCTTCCAAGGTTTCTATAAGAGAGTCTCCCCTTTTGGGGTGGGGGAAAAGGGGCGAGGGGCAAGGGCAAGACCTCCTCCCTCCAAAGGTTGAAATGTCCCCACAGTGGTGGAGGGCACTAGGATGGGAGTGAGGTGGGGCTTGATGGCTCCTCTGGGGGGCTTCCCAAGGCCCAAGCCCTGGGCTTGCGGCTAGAGGGCGGGGGCAGCTAGCTCCCCGGCTCTGGTGGAGCCGCCACTCCGCCAGTTGCCTTAAAAAGGCGCCAGCGCGCGCGCATCAGCAGAAGGGCTGCGGCTCTTTTCCAAAATAGGCAAGAACTGGGAGGCCGCAGGAGATGAGCTGAGAAGAGCGCGGACGTCACCCAGGGCCTCCCTTCTCTCCTGGCTCCCCCTCCCAGCCTGCATCACGTTGCCATGGCAACAGAGTGCCTCGGCCGCCGATGAATGAGCCGCAGCGAGCTCGAGGAAGCGCGCCCAGAGACGCGCGCTCCGGGTCTTGGGCACATCCCGGCCGCCGGCTGCAGGAGTGAAAGGATGTAGAGAACACCTCGGGGGAAGGGGTGATAAAGGCTCTGAGATTCATCGAGTCTACGGTGTCTTAGGAACCCGAGACTTATTAGGTCCGGGCTGGTTCAGGGATCCTCGGCCCTCAGGGTTCCCCTTTACCCTCAATGTCGTCACTTTACTCGAGTCCTCAGATCCCCAAAGTCTGCGCAAAACCAGCTCATCCGTGACTTAGCGCCACCTCGTGGTAGACGGGGGCGCTGCGGCAAGTGTGCTTGTGTCTTATGTTGCCCCCTGGCGTTTGTGAGAGGCGAATTAGAACTCACGCTAGAAGCCAAGTACAATCAAAGGGCATCCCAGAGTTAACGTGACTTGAGCGCACGCATGTTCAGCGCTTTTCCCTGTACCACTTAATTGCATACATCAGCCCTGTAATGCAGAACACTATTATTGTTACCATTTTACAGATGAGAAAACCAAGGCCGAGAAAGGCGAAGGTTTCCCAGCAGCAAAGGACACAACGATTCCTGAACTCGTCACAGTGTAAAACCTGCCTGTGACCATGTCACTTCCACAACCAGGTCTCTTTTGATCACTCTCACGGTCCCGTGGGATAAGCAAGACAGGGCTCCTTAAAATCATCTCTGTTTAACAGATAGAAAAAGACTCAGAGAAGTGAATGAAATGGCTTGCTAGAGAGGATAGGGCCCAGATCTCAGAATTCAGGAGACAAGGCGAAGTTCAGCACTCCTGAGAGACCTTACCTCTTAGGAGAATGAAATCTTCTAGCTCCACTTCATCAACAAACAGAGCAGCTTTAGCCAACAGAGTCAGGAATTCTACCTCCTACCCCCAAGGTTCCTCCCTCCCTCCCTCCCTCCCTCCCTCCCTCCCTCCCTCCCTCCCTCCCTCCCTCCCTCCCTTCCTTCCTTCCTTCCTTCCTTCCTTCCTTCCCCCTCCCTTCCTCCCTTCCCTTCCTCCCTCCTTCCTTCCTTTCTTCCTTCCTACTCCCTCCCTTCCTTCCTTCGTCCACCTATTTGTATGTACTGTGTGCCATTTGTAGTGTCACTGTCTTACAATGAAACCTGCCTTCGTCGTATTTTTGGAATGACATAAGAGGCTCTTTAGGCTGGAAAAATGGTTTAGCAGTTAAGACGCTTGCATGCAAAGACTGAAGACCCCGGTTTGATTCTCCTGGCCCCGTGTGAGCCAGATGTACATGGTGGTACATGCTTCTGGAGATTGTTTGCAGAGGCTAGGGGCCCTGGCATGCCCATTCTCACTCTCTCTCTCTAATAAATAAATAAAATAAATCTTAAACAAAAGAAAAGGGGCTCTTTGCATCTGCAAAGAAGGAGAGAGAGAGAATGGGCATGCCAGGGCCTCCAGCCATTGTAATCAAACTCCAGTCATGCACACCATCTTGTGTGCATGTGCAACCTTGCACTTGCATCACCTTGTGCATGTGGCTTAAGTGGGACCTAGAGAGTGGAACATGAGTCTTTTGCATGTGCATTTCTGAATGAACCTGCCCTCTGTCTCAGTGAATATTTGTTCTGGGGCTCACTGTGTCCTTGATTTTCCTGCAGAGATGCTGACTCTATTCTAGTCTTTGGAAGGCGTGGGTAGTTTGGTCTTACTGGCTTGTATTTGGAGCATCATTGTATACACTATCATCCAGTTTTGATGTAAATTTTGGCTTGTAATTTATTTTTGAGGCAAGCCCAACAGACTGGCTTTTTTTATGCGAGAGAACAAGAGTGAGAGCGAGCGAGAGAGAGAGAAAGGGAGAGCATTTAGCATGCCACTGCAGTTGAACTCCAGACACATGCACCAACTTGTGTGCATGTGTGACCTTGCGTGCTTGCATTACTTTGTGCATCTGACTTATGTGGGACCTGGAGAATCAAACATAAATCAAATCAAATCACAGGCAAATGCCTTAACTGCTAAGCCATCTCTCCAGCCCTTGGCTCATAATTTTGATTTTTATTATCTAGTTTCTCTTTTACTTTACTTTTATACTCCACATAGGAGTGAGATCATTCAGTATGTTTTTTCTGTGCCTTTTTTTTTTTTTTTTTTTTGGTTTTCAGAGGTAGGGTCTTACTCTAGCTCAGGCTGACCAGGAATCTGGAATTCACTATGTAGTCTCAGGCAATCCTCCTACCTCTGCCTGCCAAGTGCTGGGATTAAAGGTGTGTGCTACCATGCCCGGCTTCTGTGCCCCCTTTTTTATTATTTTATTTTGAGAGAGAGAAAGAGAGGCAGAGAGAGAGAATGGGCACACCAGGGCCTTCAGCCATTGTGAATGAACTCCAGATGTGTGCACCCCCTTGTGTGCATGTGCAACATTGTGCGCTGTGTTACTGTGCATCTGGCTATGTGGCACCTGGAGATTCAAACATGAGTTCTTAGGCCTCGCAGGCAAGCACCTTAACAAGTAAGCCATCTATCCAGCCCTGCTGTGCCTCTTTTAAATTTCATTTGTATTGTGTGTGTATGTGCACCCCATGCACACATGTATGGAGGCCAAAGGAAGATGTCAGGTGTCCTCCTGTATCTTTCTTTTTTTTTTTTTAAATATTTTTTAACTTTTTATTTATTTATTTGCAAGCAGAGAGAGAGAGAGAGAGAGAAGAGAGGCAGACAGAGAGAAATGGGCATGCCAGGGCCTCTAGCCACTGCAAACGAACTCCAGATGCATGTGCCCCTCACACATCTGGCTTATGTGGGTCCTGGAGAATCGAACCGGGATCCTTTGGCTTTGCAGGCAAACGCCTTAACCACTAAGCCATTTCTCCAGCCCCTCCTCTATCTTTCTTTTTTTTTTTTTTTTTTTTTTTTTTTGGTTTTGCGAGGTAGGGTCTCACTCTGGTCCAGGCTGACCTGGAATTAACTATCTAGTCTCAGGGTGGCCCCTCTCGGCGATCCTCCTACCTCTGCCTCCCGAGTGCTGGGATTAAAGGCTTTTACCTTGTTTCTGAGATAGAGTCTCTTACTGAACCTGGAGCTAAACTGGCTGACCAGGGAGCCCCAGTGATCCTCCTACTTCCACTCCTCGGAGCACTGGGCTCACAGGCATGTACAGCTATGCCTGGCTTTTTCATGTGGGTGCTGAGGATTAAACTCAGGACTTCACACTTGCACAGAAAGCATGCTTACCCACTGAGCCATCTCCCCAGTCCCTAGTTACTATGTTGCTGTTGTTTTTTTTTTTCAGAGGTGGAGTCTTGCTCTAGCCCAGGCTGACCTGGAATTCACTATGTAGTCTCAGGGTGGCCTCAAGCTCATGTCAATTCTCCTACCTCTGCCTCCAGAGTACTGGGATTAAAGGTACACGCTACCATGTCCAGCTAGTTACTATGTTTTAAAGTGGAGATTCATAGAGATTCAAAACCTGGGCCTTCCCTGCTGCTTCAATCTTCCACATTATTTTAAACAAATATTTTATTTATTTATTTGAGAGAGAGAAAGAGGGAGAATGGGCAAGCCAGGGCCTCTAGCTACTGCAAAGGAATTCCAGACACATGTGCCACCTTGTGCATCTGGTTTACGTGGGTAGTGGGGAATTGAACCTGGGTCCTTAGGCTTCACAGGCAAGCACCTTAACTGCTAAGCCATTTCTCCAGCCCTTCCTCATTATTTTTAACCAAATCACTGACTGGTGGCCACCATTTTAGAAGGAAAAGACACGGCTTGGGGGCTTTGAGTTGGAGAATTTACAGTGAACCATCAGCTATGAGACATGTTGACACTAACACTAAGCAGACTCCAGACTTCAAATCCTGTCAGAGGCCTTCTTGCCCCATCTAAGGGAACACGCCACCTCAGTCAACATTTTTTTTGTGGGGGCAGTTTCAAGGTAGGGTTTCACTCTAGCCCAGACTGACTTGGAATTCACTATGGAGTCTCAGGGTGGCCTTAAACTCATGGCAATCCACCTACCTCTGCCTCCTGAGTGCTGAGATTAAAGGTGTGAGCCACCACACCCGGCTCAGTCAACATTTTTTTCTTCATCCTCAATGGCTCTCTGTTTCCCTTCTCCTCCTCATTAAGCGACCTTCATCTGGATGTCCCCTCATGTGACCCAGGTGTCCTCTTCTGAATGCTTTCGTACTGCCTCCTTCCACTGCTTTCCTTCAGCTCCTGAGTTGTCTCCTGCCTTAAACTGCACAGTTTCTCTTCTAAAGGTTGTTTACAGTCGCCCGCCTAGCCACTCCCTGCTTGCTGACATTAGAGTCCTTTGGAATATCCACTGGCTTTAAGAAGTCTACAAGGGGAGCTGGGCGTGGTGGCGCACGCCTTTAATCCCAGCACTCGGGAGGCAGAGGTAGGAGGATTGCCGAGAGTTCAAGGCCACCCTGAGACTACATAGTTAATTCCAGGTCAGCCTGGATCAGAGTGAGACCCTACCTCGCAAAACCAAAAAAAAAAAAAAAAAAAAAAGTCTACGAGGACACTGTAATAATGATCAAGTACACTTTTTCCACCTGTCTTAAGTCTGCGCCACACCAGTGGTTCCCAGGGGTATGCTCTATGTTCAAGGTTTTATTTAGCATGGCATAGTAGTTATTTCTGTCCTTGCGGCGACAGAAGGCCTGACGAACAATTTAAGGGAGGGAGGATTTGTTTCCATTCATGATCCAGGGGATATAGTTCATCATGGTAAGGAAGGTATCTTGGCGGACACACTTCCTGGCTGTCTGTGGAAGTGTGATGTGGCTGGTTACATTGTGTTGATAATCAGGAATGGGCAGGAATCAGGGCTGGGCTATAACTTACATGGCCCACCCAACAGAGACCCACTTCCTCCAGCTAGGGCCTACATCCCAAAGGTTTCACAATCTCTCAAAACGGGGCCACCAGCTGGAGACCATATGTTCAATACATGGACCATGACTCACTTGCATGAGGCCTTGCAGCTGCAACCACTCAGATTGGTTCTAACCAGGTGGGGTTGAGGACAGTCTCCTGAGCATTTTCAATTGGAGCCACATCTAGTAAATTCTTTTTATTTTAGAGAGAGACAAAGAAAGAGAAAGAAAGAGAGAGAATTGGTGTGCCAGGGCCTCAGCCACTGCAATCAACTCCAGATGCTTGTGCCACCTAGTGAGCATGTGTGACCTTGCACTTGCCTCGCCTTTGTGCATCTGGCTTCTGTGGGATCTGAAGAGTTGAACATGGGTCCTTAGGCTTCGCAGGCAAGCACCTTAACCACTAAGCCGTCTCTCCAGCCTGTAAATTCTTTTATTTATTTATTTGTTTGTTTTTATTTTTATTTATTTATTTATTTATGTTTTTTTTTTTTAGGTAGGGTCTCACTCTAGCTCAGGCTGACCTGGAATTCATTATGTAGTCTCAGGGTGGCCTCAAACTCATGGTGATCCTCCTACTTCTGCCTCCCGAGCGCTGGGATTAAAGGGGTGCACCACTATGCCTGGCTTTTTATTTTTTTGTAAATTCTTTTTTAGAAAACATTTTAATTTATTTATAAGGAAATGGGGGAAGGAGTGAGGGAGAGAGAGAAGCATCAAGATTGTCAGTTCTGCTGGGTGTGCTGATGCACATAGGTACTGTGGAATCAAACCTAGGTCCTTAAGCTTCACAGGCAAGCACCTTAACCACTAAGCCATCTCTCTGCCTCCCCTCGCACCCTGCTTTTTTGCTATTTTGAGGTAGGGCCTTGCTGACCTGGAATTCACTATGTAGTCCCAGAGGAGAGAGAGCAGGTTTTTCTACTCCTGGATCTCTTTTTTTGTAAGAGAAGGAGCTTCCCCTTTAGAAGCTAGGGAGATAGCTCAGTTGGTAAGCAAAGTTCTTAGCCTGCAAGAACAAATTCAATTCCCAGTACCTAGGTGTGGTGGTTTGATTTAGGTGGCCCCCATAAATTTATGTGTTCAGAATGCTATGTCCCCAGCTGGTGGCAATTTGGGAATTGGAGCCTCCTGGAGGCAGTGTATTGTTGGGGGCGGGCTTATGGGTGTTATAGCTAGCTTCACCTTACCAGTGTTTGACACATTCTCCTATAGCTGTTGTCTACCTGATGTTGGCCCAGAGGTGATGTCCACTCTCTGCTCATGCCATTGGTTTTCCCTGCCATCATGGAGTTTCCCATCAAGTCTATAAAGCAAAATAAACCCTTTCCTCCCACAAGCTGCTCTTGGTTGGGTGTTTTCTAACAGCAATGAGACATGTAAGATGCCAGATACAGGGCTGGAGAGATTGCTTAGTGGTTAAGGCCTTTGCCTGCAAAGCCAAAGGACCTTGGTTTGATTCCCCAGGACCCACATAAGCCAGATGCACAAGGTGGGGCATGCATCTGGAGTTCATTTGCAGTGGTTGGAAGCCCTGACATGCCCTCTCTCTCTCTCTCTCTCTCTGTGTGTGTGTGTGTGTGTGTGTGTGTGTGTGTATGTGCCTGCCTGCCTCTTTCTCTCTCTTGCTCTCTCAAATAAATAAATAAAATTTCAAAAAAAAAATGCCAGATACAGTGGCCCACACCTGTAAGCCCAGTGCTGGGAGGTGGGGATGTGTAGTTCCCTGGGCCTCCCTGGCAAACCCTTCTAGCCTAATTGGTAACTTCCAGGCCAATGAGAGACCCTGTCTCAAAGAGAGGTGGATAGCATACCTGAGGAATGACACCCAAGGTTATCTTCTGGCCTTCACAGCACATGGGCCCATACACGTGTGCTCACATACACACATGTACTCACACCACACAGACACACACTCCCCTCCAGACTGGATATTTTCCTTCTATCTCCAGGACTACTCTCTGGCTTTCTCCATGCTCTGAGAGAATAATGCATATGATGCACCAATGTGATGTCCTATCTAAGTGTGACCCACATTAGCAAAAGACAGGAAGGCAAGAGGAAAGTGAAGTGGAGGCCTTTAACCACTCTGGCTCCATTTCTGCTGGGTTGCCATGTGGTTTGGTGGTTACAAGAGTTCCTGTCAGGTACCCCTCTCCATGCAACTTCCTCTCTAGGTTCGGGCCTAGACGTGATGGCCTCTACAACTGCTATCCTGACCCTTGTTTCTCTAAATTCATGTATTTGTTCATTGTCCTGTTTCCCCAATTTAAGTGTAGCATCTGCTTACTGTGATTCTTCTGATAGATGCCCTTCCCTATGAAACCTTCCTTATGTCTCACTGGCTAGAATTGAGAAAGATGTCCACTCATGGGGCTAGAGAGATTGCTTAGTGGTTAAGGTGCTTACCTGTAAAGCCAAAGGACCCAGGTTCGATTCCCCAGTATGCACATAAAGCCAGATGCGCAAGGTGGTGCATGTGTCTGGAGTTCATTTATAGTGGCTAGAGGTGCTGGCGCACCCATTCTGTCTCTGTCTGTTTCTCTCTCTCTCTCTCTCAAATAAATAAAAAATATTTTGGGGCTGGAGAGAGTGGTTAAGGCAGTTGTCTGTGAAGCCTAAGAACCCACGCTGGATTCCCCAGTACCCACGTAAGTCAGATGCACATGGTGGCACATGTGTCTGGAGTTCATTTACAGTGGCTAGAGGCCCTGGCATGCCCATTCTCTCTTCTTCTTTCTCTCCCTCTCTTTCTCTCTAGTAAATTAATAAATAAATAAATAAATTAGAGAAAGATATCCACTCATGAACCAAAACCAAATAGCAAGAAGCAACAATGTTAAGATTATAGAGAAAATGATAGAAATGGGAGATTCTTTTTAAAAATGTTTTATTTATTTGAGAGAAAGAGGCATATATAGAGAGAATGGGTGTGCCAGGGCCTCCAGCCACTGCAAACAAACTCCAGATGCATGTGCCACCTGAGCATCAGGCTTATGAGGGTCCTGGGTAACTGAACCTGGTTCCTTTGGCTTTTCAGGCAAATGCCTTAACCACTAAGCCATCTCTCCAGCCTGAAATGGAAGATTGTTAAGTGAAATCCTATATAACTGGCATTCCCAATGAAGAGAGAAGGAAGATTGCAAAAGTTCAAGTTTGAAAAGATGTAGCTCCACACTTTTCTTGAAATAGTGACCTTTATTCACATATAAAGAACTCATGATTTAAAAAATCATGGGCTGTAGTGGCACGTCTGCTCTTGGAGAAATCAACTGCTCCCTAATTGGACTGAAGGCCTTCTCTATGGGAGGGAATACATGCCTGGTACTAAAAAAACTAATCAAAAGTCTATGGCAGGGGAGGTCATGAGCCTTAGGGGTATAAAGACTGCTCTTATCTGGATAAATGTATATATTAATCCCATCAAACTGTTCTGAAAGCACTACACTTAATGTTCATATTCATATATTAATGCTACTCTCACTTCTGGTTAGAGAAGCTTCTCTTTTCAGATGGAGATGACCACTGGGATGACCCAAAAGGCAACATAGTGCTGAAAAGAAGGGATGGAGGAGTGTTCAGCACTGAAACATCTCTTTCACACCCTCTAAGGCTCAGGGTCCATTGTGGAAGAAGGGTCGGAAAGAATGTAAGAGCCAAAGGAAGGATATGACTCCTTACAATGAAACTGTCCAGATAGAAATTGGCCTCGATATCCATGACTTTGTAGTTCCTACCAATAGCTTCACAAGATCCTCATAATAGGAGAAAAAGATGATGACATCAAATTAAAAGAGAGACTAATGGAGAGAGGGAGGGGATATGATGGAGAGTGGAGTTCTGAAGGGGAATGGGGGGACTGGAGGGAAATATCATGGTTTATTGTCTGTAAGTATAGAAGTTGTCAATAAAAAAAAAAAAAATCATGGGCTGACTGGGCTGGAGAGATGGCTTGGTAGTTAAGGAACCTGCCTGCTAAGCCTAAGTACGACCATTCAATTCTCCAGGTCCCACGTTTAGCCAGATGCAAAGTGACGCAAGGGCACAATGCCTCACTTGCCCACAAGGGGGCACATGTATCTGGAGTTTGTTCACAGCAGCTGAGAGGCTGCTGGTGTGCCCATTCTCTCCTCTCTCTCTCTCTCTCTCTCTCTGACTCCAAAAAAAAAAAAAAAGGACTGGAGAGATGGCCCAGTGGTTAAAGACACTTGTTTGCAAAGCCTGAAGACCCGGCCTGATTCCCCAGTATCCATATGAAGTCAGATGCACAAAGTGGTGCATGTGTCTGCAGTTCGTTTGCAGTGGCTAAAGGCCCTGGCATGCCTAGTCTTTCTCTCTTTCTCTCTCTCACTTGAAAATAAATAAATAAAATTATATTTTAAAAACTTTAAAAATTGTGTCTGGGCTGGAGAGATGGCTCAGCAGTTAAAGCACTTGCCTAATGACCCAAGTTTGATTCTCTAGTAGCTACGTAAAGCCAGATGCACAAAGTGGCACATGCATCTGGAGTTTGTTTGCAGTGGCTAAAGGCCCTGGTGTGCCCATATTCATCCTCTCTTTCTCTGCTTGTAAATATATAAATAAATAAAAATATCTTTTAATATCATCTTAAGCAAAAGTAAATAATGATGTTAAGTCCCTTGAGAAGGGGAATAACATAAAGGAGAGAGTAAAGACACATCCTGGGACATTAGATTCCAAGCACAGATGCCCATTAACAAACCCAGTCAAACAAGATTTGCCATATGCAAATGGTAAGATGTTATTCATTCATTTAACAGATATTTATGTTAGCTAAAGATACTTGGGATGGGTCTGGGGAGATGACTAAGTAGATGAAGCACTTATGACACAAGTCTGAGAACCTGAGTTTGGATCCCCAGACCTCATGTAAATGGATGGATCTGGAAAGGATTATACTTAGCGAGGTAACCCAGGCCCAGAAAGCCAAACATCACATGTTCTCTCTAATATGTGGATCCTAGCTACAAATGATTGGACTTCTATGTGAGAAAAAAAAAAAGTCAGTAGCAGAAGCCAGTAAGCTAGAAAGGGGATATAAAGGGAATAGAAAGGGAGGGAGGGGGGACTTAATAGGATGGTATTGTATATATGTAAGTAGAACAGATTAATGGGGATGAAAAGGCCTAAGTGAGGTCAGGGGAAGAGACTGAGTAAAGGGACAGTGCAGGGAGGGCTAATCAAAAATCTAAGAGGATATTAAAAAGTCATATGGAAACCTACTTTTCTGGACAATGGAACACTCAGAAGCCATAGATTGTTACTAGAAAATTTTCAGCGCCAGTGATGGGATACCTTCCAGTTAGTTGTTGGCGAGGGAAATCATAGATACTCCCAAAACATTATAGGCCATTGCCAAGGCCCTTGGTTTCCCACCAGGAATAGATGGTAAGACCCTATTGCTGAAGACTCCACATATTTGGGTAGCAAGTTCACTGAGAAAACCTGCTGGAGCTGAACTGAAAACCTCCTCCATGTGGACCAGCTGACAGAAAGCTGGAAAAAGCTATGCTGCATGCAGTTCAATGGGAGAGAGAGAAATCACCAGTGAAGATACTCAACAGTAAACACTGCAAGCTTTCAATTTGGCCATCCAGGTCAAATAGCCAACGGGTGCAATAGTGGCATGTCTGTTATGGGGGAAACCAACTGTTCTCTATTGGACTAGAGGCCCACTCCATGGGAGGGAATACATCCCTGATACTGAAAATGTACGACAGGGGTAGTCATGAGCCCTAAGGGTGTAATGTCTGCTGGAGTCTCACTAAATGTATATACTATGCTCACCAAACTGCCCAGTAAGCACTTCTCTTAATGTCCATACCCATATATTGATGCTACCCTCACTTTTGGTTAGAGAAGCTTCTCTTTTTAGATGGTGGCGACCTTGGGATAACTCAGAAAACACCATGGTGCTGAGAAGTGACAGAGGAGTGCTCAGCACTGAAACATCTCAACCCTACCTTCCAAGGCTCAGGATCCATTGCAGAAGAGGGGGCAGAAAGAATGTAAGAGCCAAAGGAAGAATAGGACTCCTTACAACGTGCTCCTCCAGACACAAAATGGCCTGGATATCCATGATCTCACAGTGCCTGACACTACCTACACAGGACCATCATAATAGAAGGAAAAGATCATGACATCAATCTGAAAAGAGAGACTGATTGAGAGGGAGAGGGGATATGATGGAGAGTGAAGTTTCAAAGGGGAAAGTGGGGGGAGGGAGGGAAGTACCATGGGATATTGTCTACAATTAAAGAAGTTGTCAATAAAATAAATAAATAACAATAAATAAATAAATAAATCCTTTGAATCTTAAAAAAAAAAAAAAAAAAAAAAAAAAAAAAAAAAAGGTCTCTCATTGGCCTAAAGCTAATCAATGGGGCTTACTGGCTGGGCCCAGAGATCTTCCTGTCTCAGGTCCTGATGCTGCCAAAGGAAGCACTTTACCAACTGAGCTGCCTTCCCAGCCCCTCTCCAGCTCTTTATAAGGCAGTAATATCTTCAAGAGACCCTTTTATCCTCATGAAGAAATTTACCAGGAGTTGCCTCCTTAGACTTTTACTCTGACATGCAAAAAAAAAAAAAAAAAAAAAAAAAAAAAAGTTTACAGCCCCCAAGGCCCCTGTGTTGAGTAATGTATCTCAGGAGTATTTCAGTACCACACGTCATAATGTGCCTCCTTCTAGCCTCCAATACCAGTTTCCTTTATTCCAGCTGATCTCTAAGCCCATGCCACAAATTTTCATTTTTGGCTAGAGCAGAGCTCCACTTCCAGTAGTATTTCTGTCATGTTGAACTGTGATAACAAGTTTTCTTAGTGGCTTCAAGCATCACAGATGCATTTTTGAGCCATGTCACATGTCCACCATGAATCACTTTAGCTCTTTCCTTTGGCTAAAATGAATCATAGCTGGCTTCAAAGGTGTAGGGATGTGCAATCTCACTGCATGCTGGAAAGAAGAAAATGAGAGCACAGGGGAACAGAATCAGTCCCTGCTGCGGGAGGGATGGATAGCTTAGACGAGGCTGGTAGCAAAGAAACTGAGTCACACGGGTGACTTAGCTTCGCATCTTTTCTGAAGGTTATAGTCAGCAGAATGTGATGAAGAACTGGATGTGGATGATGACAGAAAGAAGAGTCAAGACTCATCCCAGGAGCCGGGTGCAGTGACACATGCCTGTTATCCCAGCTACTTGGGAAGATGAGGAATGAACTCAAGGTCAAGGTCAGCTTGGGCCACTTTAAGAGAATGAGTCATTGTCACAAAATGAAAGTTGAGGGCTGGCGAGATGGCTTAGTGGTTAAGGTGTTTGCCTGCGAAGCCTAAAGACCCAGGTTCAATTCCCCATGATCCACATAAGCCAGATGCACAAGGTGGGGTGTGTGTCTAAAGTTCATTTACAGTGGCTGGAGGCTCCGGAGTGCCCATCCTCTCTCACTCTGTCTCTATCTACCTCTTTCTCTCAAACAAATAAATAAATAAATAAATAAATAAATAAATAAATAAATTTTTTTCAATGTAGGATCTCGCTCTAACCCAGTATGACCTAGAATTCACTATGTAGTCTCAAAGTGGCCTCAAACTTTTGGCATTCCTCCTACCTCTGCCTCCCGAATGCTGGAATTAAAGATGTGCACCACCATACCCGGCTTAAAATATTTTTTTAGAAAAAAGAAAATTGAAAAGGGCTGAGGATATGGTAGAGTACTTACCTAGCATGGACAAAGCCCTGGGTTCAAACCCTAGTACCCCATTGTGGTAGTTTGAATTGTTGTTCCCCAATGGATTCAGGAGTTTTATTTGAGCTTGTAACTTGGATATCCAGCCATCCGGCTGGAGGAGGTGTGTCACTGTGGGCAGATCCTAGGGTTCAGCCTTAAGGTGTGTTTGGGGACAGATCTGGAATTCCAGCCTAAATATGTAGAGAGCAGTCTGAGTTCTGCCTGGGTTCCCTGCTGTTTAGCTGCCAGTTTTTACTCTTGCTTTTGGTGGTGGGTCTTCCTCTTTTTTGCCATTATGGAACTTCCCCTGGATCAGTAAGCCTGAAATATATTCTATTACTCCTCTAAACTGTGTCTGGCTTGGAGGTTTATCCAAGCAGTATGGAACTGACTACAATAGAAATTGGTACCAGAGAGTTGGTTGTTGCTGTGTGATGAATCTGACCATGTGAATTTGGGTCTTTTGGAATGTTTAAACAATATTTTCTTTCCTTCTTCCTTCCTTCCTTTCTTTCTTTCTTTCTTTCTTTCTTTCTTTCTTTCTTTTTTCTTTCTTTCTTTCAGAAAGAGAGAGGGAGCACCAGAGCCTCCAGCCATTGCAAACAAACTCCAGATGCATGCACCATCTTGTGCATTTGGCTTACAGGGATCCTGGGGAATTGAATTGAATCTAGGTCCTTAGCCTTCACAAACAAGCATCCTTTTTTCTTTTTTTTTTTTGGAGAGAAACACAGAGAGAGACACAGAGAGAGAGGGAGAGGAAGACAGATAGAGAATGGGCATGCCAGCAGCCTCTCAGCTGCTATGAATGAACTCCAGATGTATGCATCCCCTTGTGGGCAAGTGTGGTATTGTGCCCTTGCATCACTTTACATCTGGCTAAATGTGGGACCTGGAGATTGGAACTGGCATTCTTAGGCTTAGCAGGCAGGCTCCTTAACCACTAAGCCATCTCTCCAGCCCCACAGACAAGCATCTTAACCACTAAGCCATCTCCCTAGCCCTTTTGGAACTTTTTTTTTCTTGGTTTTTCAAGGTAGGGTTTCACTCTAGTTCAGGCTGACCTACAATTCAGTATGTAGTCTCAGGGTGGCCTCAAACTCATGGTGATCTTCCTACCTCTGCCTCCTGAGTGCTGGGATTAAAGGTGTGCACCCATGCCTGGCCCTTTTGGAACTTTTGTTCTGGAGGAATGGACATGTATTTAGTACTTGCAACTGAAGATGCCTTCCAGAGTGGTAAGCCAAGCTTTATGGACTATTCTTATGAGAGTTTGAAAATACTAAGTGCAGAGAATTGTATTTAAAGGCTTTGCTTATGAACTTTCAAAGGGGAAGGAAAGACTGCAGAGAACTTTGTTGGAATGGAGCTACTGGCATAAGGGCTGGCTACATCCTGCTGTCCATTCCCCCCCCCCAATTTTTTTTCAGGTAGTGTCTTGATCTAATCCTCCTACCTCTGCCTCCCAAGTGCTGGGATTAAAGGTGTGCACCACCACACCCAGCTTCAGAAATTTTGATTGAGTTTAAATTTGTAATGAACTAATGTGTTTGGCTAAAGATATGGAAGTGAGAGATATAAGATTTAAAATTGGAGAAATTCAAACAAGTTTAAAATTTACTGGCACAGAGACTGGTTTTAGGTTACTGAAACTGCCATTGTCAAACACATTAGCAATCTTTTTTTCTTTTTCTTTTTAAAAAAATTTTTTTAATTTTATTTATTTGCAAACAGAGAGAGAGAGAGAGATAGAAGAGGGGCAGACAGAGAGAGAATTGGCACACCAGGGCCTCTAGCCACTGCAAACAAACTCCAGATGCATGTGCCCCTTGTGCATCTGTCTTACGTGGGTCCTGGAGAATCAAACCGGGATCCTTGGCTTTGCAGGCAAACACCTTAACTGCTAAGCCATTTCTCCAGCCCCAGCAATCTTTTTTTCTTATGGATCTTTTTGCTATTTTTTTCTCTCTCACAAATAAAAATATTTTTAAATATTTTATTTATTTATTTATTTATTTATTTATTTATTTAGGAGATAAAAGAGACAGATAAAGAGAGAACTGGCATGCCAGGGCCTCAAGCCACTGCAAACAAACTCCAGATGCCTGCTCTACCTTGTGCATATGGCTTACATGGGTACTGGGGAATTGAGTTTGGGTCCTTCGGCTTTGCAGGCAAGTGGCCTTAACCTCTAATCCATCTCTCCAGCCCTAAAATTTTTTTTTAATTTTTTTTTATTAAGAACATACTTTGTATGGACACATCATGTGTTGGTATCATCTATTCCCTCCTCCCTGCCCCCATTCCACAGGGGCTCACCCTCAGTGGTATTGCTGGCATTTCTCACGGGGTTGTCAGTTATGTGTTGTGGGAGCAGCAGTCAGTTTTTCGGGGGAGACAATGCTTCTGGGCATGACATCCCAACCTGTGACCCTTACAATCTTTTTGTCCCCTCTTTCACAAAATTCCCTGAGCCTTGGTGGGTGTGTTTTAAGTCTGCTTCAGTGATGAGCTCTTAGGAGCCTCTGGATTTCTGCTTTGGTATGTGTGAGTATCCTTAGCATCTGTCTCCCTCACCCTGGCACTGATTGTCAGGCTCACCATGGAAGCAGCACTCTTGCTCTTCTCCCCAATTCCTCTGTGATTTTGCCAGGACCTTGACTGAGATGTGATGGGTGGTTTATTTCCTCAGGTCTCCCTACCTTCTGAAAAAGAAAAACAGATTCTCCAATGGAGAATGTCAGCCTAGGTTAAATTGGATAAGCGTTATTAATTTAGGGAGAATTTGACAGGTGTAGCCCCTCTTTTAGCCAAAGACTAGTGGGAGCTTAACATTAGAGAACATAATCTCTGTCTCTATAGGATTCAGACCTGGTTCCCAGTTCCAGCTATGGGTTCCTTTCCACTGAGCAGATCTCTTAGCCAATCACCAAGGCTGTGTGCCACTATTGTACTGGTGTGTACATCTTGTCAGGGTGTTTGCTTCTGCACAGCTTAGACTCCTGGTGGTTCACACCATTGCTGGCTACTTTCCCCCAGTAGCTCATGTAGTGCTTTTCAGCACTAGACGGGCTGTCTGGGGACTGGCTCTCTTCTAGATTCCAACCAGGCTTCTCCATGCTCTGTGTCAGGAGCATATGGTGTCTTCAGCAATAGGATCTTACCTTTTACTTCAGGTGTGTAATCAAGTGCTTTGACAGAATCCTGTCTTGTCTGGGGGACCATGTAGATCTCTCCAATCAACAGTTCAATGTGGGCAGCACCTATTTCTGATACTATGAGTTACAGATCACACATAAGCAGTCTTAAGGAAGATGACCCAACTACTTTACATTGAAACAAAGGAAAGGATGCCTGGGGAAAGACTGACTATTAGGAATGCAAACTCTTTAGAAAGGAAGAAACCTGCTCTTCAAGGTCAAGATTTATATGGTTGTTTTTTTTTTTTTTTTTTTTTTTTTGGTTTTTCGAGGTAGGGTCTCACTCTGGCCCAGGCTGACCTGGAACTAACTATGTAGTCTCAGGGTGGCCTCGAACTCGTGGCGATCCTCCTACCTCTGCCTCCCGAGTGCTGGGATTAAAGGCGTGCGCCACCACGCCCAGCAAGATTTATATGGTTGTGTCCTGCACACCTGGTACTGGTTTCCAAAGTGTGAAAAATGCATGGAGTAGGTCATTAAGTGTACACAGTTCCAGAAGTCACTGCTGAGATGTGGCATGAGGCAGGATGTGGTGAACCCAATAAAAAGTCTGGCAAAGCCATTGGACGATGGACTATGGTTTGCATGGAGACCCAAAGGTTTTTTTGGCTATACCAGGGCTACCATGGAGTGCTGTTGGCTCAGGATGGAAGTTTTCCCTGGCTACTCAGCCCAGCT
The DNA here is from genome assembly GCA_036365145.1 of Orientallactaga sibirica. Lineage (NCBI taxonomy): Eukaryota > Metazoa > Chordata > Mammalia > Rodentia > Dipodidae > Orientallactaga > Orientallactaga sibirica. The sequence goes on along the minus strand of JAEOAD010000042.1, from coordinate 5,271,494 downwards.
GGAGGGGTGGAACTGGAAAATCTAGAGACTCATCACTGGTCACTAATTATGGATATTGAACTTGAACCGCAGATGTTTGTTGAGTTTGCATTGGTTCAGTCTCTCTTTTTATCCCTTATAGCAATGTAAATGTTTACTCTGTGCCATTGTATGTTGAAATTTACAATGTGAGATGGTTATGAATCTATTGGGGGTCCGGGGAAGAATGTGATAGTTTGAATAGATGTCCCCCCAATAGATTCAGGAGGGTTTTTTTGTTGTTGTTTTGTTTTTTTATGTTTTGAAGTAAAGTATCTCTAAAGTCCAGGCTGACCTGAAATTCACTATGTATGTAGTCTCAGGCTGGCCTTAAACGGTGACCCTGTAAAGAGAGCAAAGCTTAGAGAAAAATAGAAGTCACTTTACACTTGCTTGAGCAGGTGAGGATAGTAGATAAACAGGATGCTCTGCTGTTCTGAATAGCATTACCCTGGGCCTGCATTGTTAAGCAAAATCCTTAAGGGTAGATAAGCAAGACACTTGGAGACTCTGGTCTAACACTTCCCCCAAGCACTTCTGTAACTGATTCACAAGTTTGTTTAATCTTTTAAGAATGGAACGCCCCTGCCACACCAAATTCCCCTTTATGTTTAAACTCCCCTTTATGTTTAAAGTTACTTTTATGGCTGTAACTGCAACATGTGAATTGTGATTTATGGTTTAACGCCCATCCTGTTTTTGCAATAACACATTGTGTAATTTTTTCCAATAAAAACTGACGCTCCAAACAACTCAGTGCTGCATCCTGAGAACCCGAACTCTGGGTGTAGCCCTGGTGGGCACCAGCTTTTCTTCTTTTCCTTTTCTTTCTTTTTTGCCCAATAGAACTTTGCCTCGGGCTGAAGAGATAGTTTAGGGGTTAAGGTGCCTGCCTGCTAAGTCTAAGAACTGGCCTGCTAAGACTAAGAACGCCGGTTCCAATCTCCAGGTCCCATGTTTAGCCAGATGCAAAGTGACACAAGGACACACGCATCTTGCCCACAAGGAGGCACATGCATCTGGAGTTCATTCACAGCAGCTGAGAGGCTGCTGGCCCACCCATTCTCTGTCTTCCTCTCCCTCTCTCTCTGTCTCTCTAAAAAAAAAAAAAAAAACCTTTGCCTCATATTCCATGAGTTGATGATCTTACTTGTGTAACACCGGACCCCATAACAATCTTCCTACCTCTTCCTTCCAAGTGCTAGGATTAGAGGCGGGTACCACCGTGCCCATCTCAGATTCAGGAGGCTTTTTTTTTTTAAATTTTTTTAATTTTTTAAAATTATTTTATTTATTTTTGGAGAGAGACACAGAGAGAGACAGAGAGGGAAAGGGAGACAGATAGAGATGCGCGCTAGCAGTCTCTCAGCTGCTGTGAACGAAATCCAGATGCATGCGCCCCCTTGTGGCCAAGGGCGGCATTGCACCCTTGCTACACTTGGCATCTGGCTAAACGTGGGACCTGGAGATTGGAACCGGGTTCTTAGGCTTAGCAGGCAGGTGCCTTAACCACTAAGCCATCTCTCCAGCCCAGATTCAGGAGTTTTATTCGAGCTTGTAACTTAGATTTCCAGCCAGTTGGCTGGAGGAGGTGTCATTGTGGGCAGATCATAGAGTCCAGCCCTAAGGTGTGTTCGGGAACAGATCTGGAATTCCAGCCTAATTATGTAGAGAGCAGTCTGAGTTCTTCCTGGGTTCCCTGATGTTTGTCTGCCAGTTTTTGCTCTTGCTTTTGGTGGTGAGTTTTCTCCTTTTGGTCATCATGGTACTCCCCCTGTATGTGTAAGCCTGAAAAAAAATTCTGTTCCTCCTACAAACTGTGTCTGATTTGGAGGTTCATGCCTGCAGCATGGAGCTGACTATAACACCCATTAATATAGTGAATTGCCTTTAACTAATTTCTAATGCCAAATCACCTTTCTGGTTCTGCCTTTCTGCATACTATCTTATTCCAGAACTTAGCATCAAGCAAGGCATATTTGATTATTCCTAATGTCTTTGTAGGCTGGGAATTTGGGCAGAGCTTAGTGGCTTCCTCTTCTGTTCCATGTGCCACTGACTCCTTGGTCTTCAGCTGATGTGGGTTCTGATCTGGCAAATCCGAGATGGTTCTACTTATAAGCCTGGCACCTTGGCAGGGACAATTGGAAGGCTGAGATCCACTGGACTTTCTCGACATAATCTCTCTCCAGCAGAATAGTTGGGCTCCTTTCCATGGTATACCAGGCTCCAAGACCAAATATTTTAAGTGGCAAGCCAGAGAAGCTTCCAGACTTTTCAGGAAAAGAAATTGGCGCAGTGTCCCTTCTGCTGTAATGTGCTGGTCAAGACAGTTAGAGTCTACTCAGATTCAAGGGGGAGGTGTCTAGACATTCATAACTCAATGGTAGGAACGGCAAAAAACCTGTGGCCATTTAACCCACTGCATTTAATCCATGAATTCCTGGGACAAGCCAAATTTGAGGCAAATCCATTGTATTTTTTCCCATACTTCTAAATTCAATTTAATAACATTTTTTTTTGCAACCGGATATCATGTAGGCCTTGAACTCCTGTTCCCCCTAGGAGGCATGCACCATCACACCCTATTAATTAACATTTTGTTTTGTTTATGAGTGAAATTGGCTTCTAATTTTCCTTATTTATACTTCTCTTGGCTAGTTTTGGTATAGGTGTTACATCAGGATTATTATAAAATGAATTGGAGAATGTTCTCTAATATGGCATATTTTTGAAGAGCATGCTGAAGATTTGCATATATGGCTTCCTGAAAGTTTGATATAAATAATCTGTAATATCATGTGACCAAGTCCATTCTTTGTGACAATATGCAGTCACTGATTTAATTAATTTTTCTTTCTTTTTCTCTCTCTCTCTTTTTTTTTTTTTTTTTTTTTTTTTTTTGGTTTTTCGAGGTAGGGTCTCATTCTAGCTCAGGCTGACCTGGAATTCACTATGTAGTCTCAGGGTGGCCTCGAACTTGTGATGATCCTCCTACCTCTGCCTCCCGAGTGCTGGGATTAAAGGCGTGCGCCACCACACCTGGTCCTTTTCTCCTTTTTAAAAAATAATTTTTATTTTATTTATTTATTTGAGAGAGAGAGAGAGAATGGGTACACCAGGGCCTCTAGCCACTGCAAATATATGTGCCACCATATGTATCTGGCTTACATGGGTTCTGGGAATAGAATCTGGGTCCTTAGGCTTTGTAGGAAAGCACCTTAACTGCTAAACCCTTGTATTAGTCAGGGTTCTCTAGAGGAACAGAACCAATAGAATGAATTGTATTAAAAGGGAATTTATTGGATTAGTTTACAACAGTCTAGCAATAGCAGGTTGCAGGCCCGAGAGTCAAGGAATCTGGTAGCTGCTCAGTCCACGAGGCTGGATGCCTCGGCAGTCCCAATCCGGCACTGAAGGCCTGAAGGTGTCCTGGAGAGATGCTGCTCTTCAGTCCATGCTAGAAAGCAGCAAGCAGCACTGGCAGCCAGGTAGGAGGAGGGACTACTTTCCTTCCTAGAGCTTCTTTAGATAAAACAGCTCCCTCCTCTGAGAGGGGCCACCCACTCAGGAGGAAAGGCTCACCCTGGGGGGAAGGATTCTTCCTGTAGTTAATCCTTCCTAGAAACAACCTCAGAGACATACTTATGAAGAGTGTCTGTGGAGTCCTAAACAGATCAAGTTGACACAAACTTAACCATCACAGCCCTCTCTCTAGCTCCCCCTTTAATTTTTTTTTTTTTTTTTTTTTTTTTTTTTAGATAGGGTCTTGCTCTAGCCCAGGCAGACCTGGAATTCACTATGTACTCTCAGGGTGGCCTCAAACTCATGGTGATCCTCCTACCTCTGCCTCCCAAGTGCTGGAATTAAAGGCATGCACCACCATGCCAGGTTTTTCTTTAAAAAATTAGGGTTTCACTCTAGCCCAAGCTGACCTGTAACTCATTCTATAGCCCCAGGATGGCCTCAAACTCACTGTGATCCTTCTACCTTAGCCTCCTGAGTGCTGGGACTAAAGGCATACACCACCATGCCCAGCTTAACTCCATTTCTTTTTTACATGTAATAAGGCACTATTTTATATGAAAAAATAAACAAATACATTGGGAAATAATAGTCCTACAGAGTATGATCTAAGAATGGGGGTAGGCTGGAGAGATGGCTTAACAATTAAGGCGTTTCCCTGCCAAGCCTAAGGACCCCAGTTCGATTCTCCAGGTCCCACGTAAGCCAGATGCACAAGGGGCACATGCGTCTGGAGTTCGTTTGCAGTGGCCAGAGGCCCTGGCGCTCCCATTCTCACTCTCCCTCTCTATCTTTCCCTCTCTCTGTCCCAAATAAATAAATAAATAAATAAATAAATAAATAAATAAATAAATAAATAAAAATCTTTTTTTAAAAAAAAGAATGGGGGCAAAAGCTGTTGGGCTCCCCTTGCACTTGAGCTGTAAACAACTGAAGAATCATACAGTCTCTGTCATAATTAAAACTGGGGAAACCGCAATGGGTGTGTTCCAGTGAAGAGTTTGCCAAGTATCTGTCCAGGTTATTAGAGCTACTGAGCAAATGGGTAAACACAAACAGCTATGTCCTTGATGTGTACGTTATTAAGAGGTCGGTATGTCTTCTCATTCACTGGTAACTTCTTCAATTCACCCAGTCTTCAGACCATCTGTTACCTTTCCAAATACTGTGTATTTCATGTCCAAATGGGACTGCTTGCCATAGGTAATGAAGAACTGAGATCTATTATATTTGGGTCATTATTAGCCACAGATATAACACCTTGAACATTGTGCTTCAGATATTTACTGTATTCATACTCAAACTTCCTCTTCTTCTCCTTCTCTTCCTCTTCCTCCTCCTCCTCCTTCTTATTTTTGATTTTTTGAGATAGGGTGTCACTCTAGCCCAGGCTGACCAGGAATTCACTATATAGTCTCAGGCTGGTCTTGAACTCACAGCAATCCTCCTACCTTGTGTATCTGGCTTACAAGGGACCTGGAGAATCAAATCTGGGACCTTAGGCTTCACAGGCAAGTTTCTTAACCACTAAGCCATTCTCTAGCCCTCAAACTTCATTTTTATATTTTTATTTATTTATTTATTTATTTGAGAAGGAGGCAGATAGACACAGAGAAAATGGGTATGCCAGGGCCTCCAGCTGCTGCAAACAAACTCCAGACTCATACACCGTCTTGATCATCTGGCTTATGTGGGTCCTGGGGAATCAAACCTGGGTCCTTTAGCTTTGCAAGCAAGTGCTTTAATTACTAAGCCATCTCTCCATCCCCATACTCAAATTTCTTGCTCAGATACTGTCACCTCCTCCTCCAGTGCCTGTTGGATCTCCTGTTTGAACAATGAATCCCTTGACATTTCTATGAAATATACAGCTATTACTGTAATTACTATCATAAAATGCCAAGAAATTCTTATATGCTTTGGGTGTCCTACCCCACGTTTCTTTTTTAAAATATTTTATTTATTTATTTACTTACTTACTTATTTAAGAGAGAGAGAGAATGGTCATATCAGGGCCTATAGCCACTGCAAACAAACTCCAGATGCATGTGCCACCTTGTACATCTGACTTTACATGGGTACGGGGAATAGAACCCAGATCCTTAGCTTTGCAGACAAATGCCTTAACCACTGAGCCATCTCTCCAACCCTCTCACACAGATTTCTATTTTGATATCTCTCACATCTATATGCAATGTTACAAAAATTTTTATTTTGACTTTTGAATTTAGTTCTTTTTAAAAATATTTTTAGCTGGGTGTGGTGGCACACACCTTTAATCCCAGCACTCAGGAGGCAGAAATAGGAGGATCGCCATGAGTTCAAGGCCATCCTGAGACTACATAGTGACTTCCAGGTCAGCCTGGGCTAGAGTGAGATTCTACCTCGAAAAACAAACATATATATATATATATATATTTAATTTATTTGCTACAGAGAAGAGAGAGAGAATGAGCATGCCAAAGCCTCCAGCCACTGCAAACGAACTCCAGATGCATGTGCCACCTTGTGCATGTAGCTTACATGGGTACTGGGAAATGAAACCTGGATCATAAAGTTTTGCAGGCAAGAGCCTTAACTGCTGAGCTCTCTCTCCAGCCCACAGACATTTTTTTGGTTTTGCGAGGTAGGGTCTCACTCTGGTCCAGGCTGACCTGGAATTAACTACGTAGTCTCAGGGTGGCCTTGAACTCTCGACGATCCTCCTACCTCTGCCTCCCAAGTGCTGGGATTAAAGACGTGCGCCACCACGCCCGGCTCCCACAGACATTTTTGTGCTTGATGGCTTCAGAAAGTACTATTTAATTTCTTTTTCTTTTTTTTTTTTTTTTTTTTTTTTTTTTTTTTTTTTTTTTGGTAGGGTTTCACTCTGGTCCAGGCTGACCTGGAATTCACTATGTAGTCTTAGGGTGGCCTCAAACTCACGGCAGTCCTCCTACCTCTGCCTCCCAAGTGCTGGGATTAAAGGCATGCACCACCATGCCCAGCTATTAGTTAATTTCTCAAAGGTCTGTGGAGCAAAACCTGAGAACAAGTTTCTGTTCCAGTTTAATTAGCACAGCCGCAAGGATTCAATTGTAGAAGCTTGCATATGTAAGTTAAAACTTAGTTTGATTGGGCCAGTGGAAGTCGAGCAAAGATGATTCAGTTTCTTTTATGGCTATAAGACTATTAATGTTTTCCATTTCTTAGAGTCAGATATTTCTAAGTTATTATAGATTTGATAAATTTATTTATTTCATGTATGCTTTCTGATTTATTAACACAAATTGTGGTTTTTTTGTGGTTTTTCGAGGTAGGGTCTCACTCTAGCTCAGGTGGACCTAGAATTCACTCTGTAGTCTCAGGGTGGCCTTGAACTCATGGCAATCCTCCTACCTCTGCCTCCCAAGTGCTGGGATTAAAAGCATGCGCCACCACGCCTGGCTATAAATTGTGATTTTTAAAATAATGGATTCCCAACAGCAAATTTTGTTTGTGCTTAATGAGATTAAATGTGTATATATGCACTCCTTGATACTATTTCATGTCATAACTTCTGCTTTTGTATTTTTAATGATATTGCAATGCAACCAGTCATACACCTGCTACGTATAATTTGTAATACTGGGCAGCTGAAAAATTTTTAAAAATTAAAATAAAATTCTGTTCTACTGTAAGAATTTGATTTACTTCCCTTTACTTTCATCTTTCTTTATAAAGCACTGAAGAGAAAGAGTTGTTTGAAAATAACTTTGAATCTGATAAGTATGTTAGCATGTCACCTGAAGTTTTACTTTGTACATTTTGATGTCTTATCCTTTGCATGGAAGAGACAATGTTGCCCCGTCTGAATTGTCCTCTTGTGCTTGGTGAGTTTGTACTATTCAAATAACATTCCTTATTCTTTGGTTTCCTGAGGCACTCAAAGCAAAACATAACAGTGACCCTTTGTTTTCTGGCCAATCTAAAAATACCTGTGATTAAATTTAATTTGTTAGTGTAAATAAATTTCTTGCCAATGAATATTATTGTTGTTAGACAATGAATGCAATAAAAAGAAATATAGAAAAAATAAAATAAAATAAAATAATGGATTACAAAATAAATCATATACAAATAAAAAATGCAAACTGTTTGAAGATTAATAGTAAAGTGGATTGTTGTGTATTCATGACTCAATTTAAGAAATTCAAGGGCTAGAGAGATGGCTTAGTGGTTAAGGTATTTGCCTGCAAAGCCACAGGATCCCAGTTCGATTCTCCAGGACCCATGTAAGCCAGATGCACAAGGGACACATGCATCTGGATTTCGTCTGCAGTGGCTAGAGGCCCTGGCATGCCCATTCTCTCTCTGCCTGCCTCTCTTCTATTTCTTTCTCTCTGCTTGCAAATAAATAAATAAAATTTTTTTTTAAAAAAAAGCAAGAAATTCAAAGCCAGGCATGGTGGCGCATGCCTTTAATCCCAGCACTCAGGAGGCAGAGGTAGGAGGATCACCGAGAGTTCAAGGCCACCCTGAGACTACATAGTGAATTCCAGGTCAGCCTGCGCTAGAATGAGACCCTACCTCAGAAAACCAAAAAGAAAAAAAAAAAAAAAAAAGAAATTCACTATTATTATGTAGCTCAGTTGGCAGAGTACTCATGAAGGAAGCCCTGGCTTTGATCACCAGCACTAAACAAAACAGGGACTAGTGACACCTACCTATAACTCCAGCACTTAGGAGGCAGAGGCAAGGAGGATCAGGAGTTAAATGCTATCATCAGCTACAAACTGAGTTTGAGGCTAGCCTAGGCTATATGAGACCTTGCCCAAAAGAGAAAGGAGAAAGGATAGGAGAGATGAAGAGATGGCTCAGCCATTAAGTGCTCTTCCTGTGGAAGCATAAGGGTGCCTGAAACCACCTATGTTCAAATCTTGAGAATCCATGTAAATAACTGAGTGTGGCTACACAAGTTACCCTTGTCCGGTGGACAGTGGAGACTGGATAATCACCAGGGCTTGTGAACAGCAAGCCCCAGAATCAGTAAAAGACTTCTAAGAATGAAAAACAGGCTGGTGAGTGATGGAGGGGGACACCTGATATTATTCTCAGGCTGCCAAACAGAAAGAGAGAGGAGAGAAAGAAAGAGAGAGAGAACATACCAGGGCCTCTTGCCACTGCAAACTCCAGATGTAGGCACCACTTTTTTGGTCTGGCTTTACATGGGTGTTGGGCAATTGAAGTAGGGCTGGCAGGCGAACCATTTCCCCAGCCCTCATACAAGTCTATTTGATAAGTAAAATGAATTCATTAGGGGGTTTCTTATGTGGCGGTGGACAATACAGGCAGCTGTATTTTCCTCCCCAAGCTCCTATTGCATGTGGACTCGGCTACAACAACTGAAACAAATCTGGGTTTAGAGTGCCACCTCGTGTTAAATCAGCAGAGATAACCACAGGTTAAGGTCATAAAGCACAGACAAAACCAGGCTCTAGGAAAGTTATGTTTTTATGATTCTGTTGATCTCAGCAAACACTGTCCAATTGCAGGAGGATGGCTCATTTTGTTGTAGGCTCGTACACGGAATAGCTAAATGATGTCTTACTGCTAAATGGAGCTACTCTGGCTACATTTCAGAGGACTAGTCTTATTATAGTAGATTGTTCATAAATTTCCGCTCTGGAATGCTGATGTCTTTTGCTTTAATTTTCAGCTCTTTCCTTTTTAATTTTTACTTATTTATTTGGTTTTTTGAGGTATGGTCTCCCTCTATCCCAAGCTGGCCTGGAATTCACTATGTAGTCTCAGGGTGGCCTTGAATTCACGGTGGTCCTCCTACATCTGCCTCCCAAGTGCTGGGATTAAAGGCGTATGCCACAACACCCAGCTCTCTTTTCTTTTAACCACTGAGCCATCTCCCCAGCCCAGCCTTGTCTTTATTGATAAGCAGAATTATTTCTTCATTATGGTTACAGCTTGTGCTATACAAGTCAAGGTTCCATTATAGAAGCTTCTCCTGCCATTTTCAACATTAAAAGATTCTATGTAGGGACTTAGTGTTAATAAAATAGTTGCAAGAGAGCCGGGCGTGGTGGCATATGCCTTTAATCCCAGCACTCGGGAGGCAGAGGTAGGAGGATTGCCCTGAGTTCGAGGCTGCCCTGAGTCTACAGAGTGAATTCCAGGTCAGCCTGAGCTAGAGTGAGACCCTACCTCGAAAAACCAAAAAATAAAAATAAATAAAAATAAAGTTGGAAGAATTAAAGCAGTTGTCTTTTGATGGGGCTTTCAGAAATGAAGACAAAAACAGCCCTGGACAACTGGTCAATTTAGGATACTGCTAACGGGGCTACAAATGGGAGAGTCCTCTGTCCCCACTGTTAGTTTGGAATGACAACACTCTGGCAAGAATTTAGGGTGAGGATTATAGGAATTCACTACCCTGGTTGGCATCAGAAAGAAGAAATGTGTATTAGAAATGTTAGCTCCAGGAGGCTGGAGAGATGGATCAGTGAGTAAAGTGCCTGTCTTGCAAACATGAGGACCTGAGTTCAATTCCCAGAACCCACATAAAATGCTAGGTCTAGCCAGGTGTGGTAGCACACACCTTTAATCCTACCACTCAGGAGCCAGAGGCAGAAGGATCGCTGTGAGTTCAAGGACAGCCTGAGAACTACAGTGTGAATTCCAGGTTCAGCCTGGGCTAGAGCAAGACTCTACCTCAGAAACGAAAAATAAAAATAAATGCTAGGCCTGGTGATGCCTACCTGTAATCCCAGCCCTTGGAAAGTGGAGACAGGTGGTTCCCTGAGTCTTGCTGGTCAGCCAGTCTAGCCTATTTGGCAAGCTCCAGGCCAATGAGAGACCTTGTCTCAAAAGAAAAAAAAAAGTGAGGCCTGGAGAGACAGCTTGGCGGTTAAGGCGCCTGCCTCCCAAGCCTAAGAACACCAGTTCCAATCTCCAGGTCCCATGTTTAGCCAGACGTAAAGTGATGCAAGGGTGCAATGTCACACTTGCCCACAAGGGGCACACACATCTGGATTTCGTTCACAGCAGCTGAGAGACTGCTGGCATGCCCATCTCTATCTGTCTCTCTCTCTCTCAAAAATAAATAAAATAATAAAAAAGAAAAGAAAAAAAAGTGAATGGTATCTGAGAGGAATGACACTCAAGGTTGTTCTCTGGCCTCTACACATACATGCATGTGCACCCAACACATGAACACAAACATAACACATACTCTTTTTTTTTATAAGTTGTCTCCAGGCCCACTGTGGTGGTTTGAATGCATGCCTCCCAATAGACTTAGGTGTTTTATTAAAGCTTATCTCCAGCTGCCTGGCTGGAGAAGGTGTCACTGGGGGCAGATCCTGGCATCCAGCCCTAAGATGTCACTGGGTGTGGATCTGATTTCTAGCCCAATGGTATGCAAAGAGATGTTTGAGCTCTGCCTGGGCCTCTGCTGCTTGTTGCTTTTGGTGCATACTGGTTGCTGGTGGTTTCTCTCTTCTTGGAACTGTGAAAGAGGCTAGTCTCTTCCATCATTATGGAACTTCCCTTGGATCTGTAAGTGTGAAATAAGTCCCGTTCCTCCCATAAACTGTGTCTGTTCAGAACTTCATCTCAGCAATGAGCTGACTACAATACTCACTATGCCTGACCCTTTTCACAGATCAGCAAATACTAGTGTGCTTTTGCTTACACAGTGAGCCTCAGTCCTCAGGCAGGCGTCACAGGAGTTCATTTAAGTCACCCCCAGAACCCTTGCTATGAGCAAGTCTGGGAAGTGGAGCACTTATCTTTCTTCCTCTGATCATCAGAAAAGTGCACCAGAGGGAGGCTGGGAGAGGTGTTAAGTCAGTTTATCAAGTCTGTCAAACTACCTCTTCAGTCACTCCACAGCCACATCCTCACACATCCAGCATCATCTCCTATCACATGGCCCCTACATAATGTAAATGTCCCCCTCAAACAAATATAAAAGTACTAAATAAAGGCACATTGGTGGCTCAGAATTCTGTTACTCATCACATCCATTCTGGGTATTGTTCAAGCTCTTTTGGTTCAATTGCACTTAGATTGCTTATGGGCTATTATAGGGACCCTCATCTACACCCTCTATGAGGAGTTCTCAGCTTTGAGAACATTGGTGCTTGTGGGCAGATGACTCTGCTGAGGGCACTTTTCTGTCACTGTAGGATGTGTAGCAGCCTCTTGGGGTCTACCCACTAGATGTCAATAGCTTATTCCTACCCCAGTAATTGTACCACGAATGTCTGTAGCACTGCCAAAGGTCTCCGGTGGGTCCTTGGTTGAGAACTGCTGCCTTATATAAAATGGGAAGAGGAAGAGAGAGGAAGAAAACAAAACTGGTTACATAATAATGGGAATAGCATAAGATACCTGCTGGAATACTCATTTCTACAACAGATCTGAGGCTGTTGTTGATAGGTATTTAGAGGAACCTTTCTTTTTTAATGTTTATTTATTTGAGAGAGAGTGAGAGAGACAGAGGATGAGAGAGAGAGAGAATGGAAATACCAGGGCCTGTAGCCACTGCAAATGAACTCCACACACATATGCCACCTTGTGCAACTGGCTTTATGTGAGTACTGGGGAATCAAACCCGGGTCCTTAGGCTTTGCAGCCAAGTGCCTTAACTGCTAAGCCATCTCTCCAGCCTGAGATACCTTTCTTAATGACTCCATATTCTCTTTGTTCTCACCTTCACTGTGGCTGATTGGAGTTCCTTCCCTGGTGGAGTGAACCTAATTTTCAATATTAAAATCTGAACTATTAGTTATTCTGCCAGAACTTTCCTTTTTTTAAATTTTTTGTTTGTGTTTTAAGGTAGTGTTTTGCTCTAGACCAGGCTGACCTGTAATTTACTATATAGACTCAAGGTGGCCTTAAACTCATGGTAATCCTCCTACATCTGCCTCCCAAGTGCTGGGATTAAAGATGTGAGCCACCATGCCGGGCTAAAAGAATTTTATTTCTTATTAATTTATTTGAGAGAGAGAGAAAAGGGAGATAGAGAGAGGAAATGGGCGCATTAGGGCCTCTAGCCACTGCAAAGGAACTCCAGACACATGCGTCATCTTGTGTATCTGGCTTACGTGGGTAGTGGGGAAACAAACCTTGGTCATCAGGCTTCTCAGGCAAGTGCCTTAACCACTAAGCCATCTCTCCAGCCCTGTTGTAAATCTTCATTCCTGGTCTTTCCAAATCCCCAACTATCAGGCATGGTCACCCCACCACCACCACTATCATCTCCATTATTATCAACATCACCATCATCATCCAATTATAGCAAGCAAGTTTATTTATTTATTTATTTTGTTTAGCAAGTAAGTTTAAATAGTGGTTTTTATGTTACAGGCACTAACCCAAGCGCATTACCTACATAAATGCAACAGTCAGCACAACCCTACAATGTAGAGGTACAGAGTGGTAGCTTGAATGTGTGACCCTGTTGACTCAGGTGTTTTATTAAAGCTTGTAACTTGAGTCTCTAGCTGCCTGGATGGAGGAGGTGTCACTGGGGTGGGGGTGGATCCTGGGGTTCAACCCAAAGGTGTGTTTTGGGGGCGGATTAGACTCCAGCCCATAGATGTAGAGAACAGTCTAATCTTTTTGCGGGGAGGGGTAGAGGCCTGCTTGCTGCTGGTTCGTGCTTGCTGCTTTTTTGGTGTTTGCTGGCTGCTGCTGGTTTCTCTCTCTGCTTGGATTTATGAAAGGGAGCCAGCTTCTTCCACCATTGATGGAACTTCCCCTGGATCTGTAAGTTTGAAATAAATCCCTTCTTCCAATAAACTGTCTGGTTTAGACGTTCATCCCAGCAACATGGAACTGACTATGGCATACAGAAAGATAATAACTTGCTTAAGGTCACACAGACAGTAAGTAGCAAAGCCAGGAAATTGCCCCCTATCCATGCTCTTAACTCCTAAAGTAATAATTCCACTCATATGTCTAAATTGCCATCTACTGTCCTCATATAGAACTGGAGTTCAGGGCTGGAGAGATGGCTTAGCGGTTAAGGTGCTTGCTTGTGAAGCCTAAGAACTCATGTTTAAATCTCCAGGTCCCACATAGTCAGATGCACAGTGATGCAAGTGCACAATGATGCACGTGCGCACAGGAGAGTGCATGTGTCTGGAATTTGTTCGTAGCAGGATGAAGGTCCTAGTGTACCCATTCTCTCTATGTCTCTCTCTCTCTCTCCCAATAAAAATAAAAAAGAACTGAAGTCCAGAACATCTTTTAAAATTTATTTTATTTATTTATTTATTTATTTTGGTTTTTTAAGGTAGGATCTCACTCTGTCCCAGGCTCACCTGGAATTAACTATGTAGTCTCAGGGTGCCCTTGAACTTGTGATCCTCCTACCTCTGCCTCTCAAGTGCTGTGAAGTTTACTCTTTGTTTAAAAGTATTTATTTATTTATTTATGAGAGAGAGAGACAGACAGACAGACAGAGCATGAGCACACTAGGGCCTCTTGCCCCTGCAAAAAAACTCCAGATTTTTTGCCACTTTGTACATCTGGCTTTACATGGGTACGGAGGAATTAAACCTGGGCCAGCAAGCTCTGCAAGAAAGTGCCTTTAATCACTGAGCCATCTTCCCTGCCCAATTTTACCCCCCTCTTTTTTTTTTTCAAGGTAGGTTCCAGGCTAACCTGGAACTTGCTCTGTAGGCCCAGGCTGGCCTCAAACTCACAGTGATCCTCTTTCCTCTGCCTACCAAGTGCCAGGATTAAAGGTGTGTGCCACCAAGCCCTGCTAAGTTTACTCTTTATGTTATATACTTTATGTTTAAATATTTATTTATTTATTTATTTATTTATTTATTTATTTATTTATTTATTTGCATGTGTGTGTATGGGTGAGCTAGGGTTTCTTGCTATTGTGAACAAATGCCCATCTGGGGCTGGAGAGATTTGTCAGTGTTTAAAGGCATTCGTTTGCAAAGCCTAACGACCCAGGTTCAAATCCCTAGTACCCACATAAAGCCAAATGTACAAAGTGGCACATAGGTATGGAGTTTGTTTGCAGTAGCAGGAGACCCTGGTGTGCCCATACTCTCTCTCTCCTTCCTCTTTCTCTTTGTGCTTGCAAATAAATAATAAATAAACTATGGGGCTAGAGAAATGGCAGGTGCTTGCCTGTGAAGCCAAAGGACCCAGGTTCGATTCCCCAGTACCCACGTAAGACAGATGCACAAGGGGGCGCATGCGTCTGGAGTTTGTTTGCAGTGGCTAGAGGCCCTGGAGTGCCCATTCTCTGTCTTTCTCCTCTCTCTATCTCTCTTAAACTCATGGCAATCCTCTTACCTCTACCTCCCGAGTGCTGGGATTAAAGATGTGTGCCATCATGCCCAGCTAAAATTTATTTATTTATGGGAAAGAGAGAGAATGGGCACTTCAGGGCATTCATCCACTGCAAATGAACTCCAGACACATGTGCTACCTTGTGTATCTGGCTTACGAAGGTCCTGGAGAATTGAACCTGGGCCCTTAGGCTTTGCAGGTGAGTGCCTTAACCACTAAGCCATCTCTAGCCCCCGTCTCTCTTTTGAAATTCAGTCAACTAGATGTGTCTCTGGGAATTTTTATCCATGTATTTTTCCCTTTATAGGAATCTTAGTTTTGCCAGGCATGGTGGCACACACCTTTAATCCCAGCACTCAGGAGGCAGAGGTAAGAGGATCACTGTGAGTTCAAGGCCATCCTGAGACTACATAGTGAATTCCAGGTCAGCCTGGGCTAGAGTGAGACCCTACCTCGAAAAACCAAAAAAAAAAAAAAAAAAAAAAAAAAAAGAAAGAAAGAAATCTTAGTTTGTATGGTCAGTGGATTTCAGATCATCAGGATTTTGGTCTTATCCAGGGTCAAGATCAAACCAGAAACTAATTCTTGAGAGAACATGAATTGTTTTCTGAAGAGACCATGGTGACACCACAGACTGGATGGCCCTAACAACTGCAGTTTACTTCTCCCAGTTCTGGAGACTAGAAGTTCAAGATCAAGGTGTTGGCAGGATTGATTCTGAGGGCTCACTGTTCCCTAAGCCTTCATGTAATCTTTCTTCTGTGTGTGTCTGTGTTCAAAATTCTTTTTAAAAATATTTTTTATGAGGGCTAGAGAGATGGCTTGCAGTTAAGGCATTTGCCTGCAAAGCCAAAGAATCCTGGTTCAACTCTCCAAGACACACATAATCCAGATGCATAAGATGGTGTATGCATCTGGAGTTCCTTTGTGGCTGGAGGCCTTGGTGTGCCCATTCTCTCCCTCCCTCTCTTTCTCTCTCTCTCTCTCCCTCTCTCCCCTCCCTCCTTCTCTCTCTTAAATAAATAAATAAATTATATTCTTAAAAAATATTTATTTGGGACTGGAGAGAAGGCTTAGCGGTTAAGCACTTGCTTGTGAAGCCTAAGGATCCTGGTTTGAGGCTTGATTCCCCAGAACCTATGTAAGCCAGATACACAAGGTGGTGCATGCATCTGGAGTTCGTTTGCAGTGGCTGGAGGCCCTGGTGCGCCTATTCTCTCTCTCTCCCTCTCTTTCTCTCTCTCTCTCTACCTTTCTCTCTCTGTCTGTTGCTCTCAAATAAATAAAAATATTTTTTAAATATTTATTTATTTATGAGAGAGAGAGAGAGAGAGGCAGATAGAGATAGAGAATGGGTGCACCAGGCCCTCCAGACACTACAAACTCCAGCACATGGGCCACCTTGTGCATCTGGCTTATGTGAGTACTGGGGAATTGAACCTGGGTCCTTAGGCTTTGCAGGCAAACTCTTTACCCACTAAGACATCTTTCCAGCCCCCCAAAGTTCTTTTATTTTTTTTCAAAGTAGGGTCTCACTCTAGCCCAGGCTGATCTGGAATTCACTATGTAGTCTCAGGGTGGCCTTGAACTCATGATGATCCTCCTACCTCTGCATCCTGAGTGCTGGGATTAAAGGTGTGTGCTACCATCCCCGACCCTTTTTAAATTATTTTTATTTTAAGAAAGAGAGAGAATGGGTGTGCCAGGACCTTCAGCCTGCTGCAAACAAACTCCAGATGTTTGTGCCCCTCGTGCGTATGTGTGACATTGTATGCTTGCATCATTGTGTGTCTGGCTATGTGGGACCTGGAGATTTGAACATGAGTTATTATTTTTTTTTAATATTTATTTGACAGAGAAAGAGGGAGAGAGAGAGAATGGGCACACCAGGGCCTCTAGCCATTGCAAATGAACCCTAGACCAGTGTGCCCTCTTGTGCATCTGGCTAACGTGGGTCTTTTGGCTTTGCAGGCAAACACCTTAACCGCTAAGCCATCTCTCCAACCTTTTTTTAGTTCTTTTTTAAAATTCTTATGTTTTTCAATTTTAGAGAGAGAAAGAGAATTGGCACGCCAGGGCTTCAGCCACTGCAGTGGAACCCCAGATGCTTGCACCCCTTAGTGGGCATGTGCAACCTTGTACTTGCCTCAGCTTTGTTGCACCTGGCTAACGTGGGGTCTGGAGAGTGGAACATGGGTCCTTAGGCTTCACAGGCAAGCAACTTAACTGCTAAGCCATCTCTCCAGCCCCTTAAAGATATATCTTAAAATAGGGTTGCAATACGGCTTACATTCTGATATCCTGAGAGTTAAGACTTCAACATATGAACTGGGGGGTAGAGCACACAATTCAACCCATTCACAGACTGAAGAAAATGACACATGGTCATAACAACTGATGCAGATAATGTTTTGGGGTTTTTTGTTTGTTTGTTTGTTTTGTTTTGTTGAGGTAGGGTTTCACTCTTGTCCAGGCTGACCTGGAATTAACTATGTAGTCTCAGGGTGGCCTCGAACTCTCGGCGATCCTCCTACCTCTGCCTCCTGAGTGCTGGGATTAAAGGTGTGCGTCACCACGCCCAGTGGATAATGTTTTTGATAAAATTCAACATTCAGACTCTAGCAGCTGCCTGCAGATGGCAGTGAATACCAACCTTCATCAAAGTGAAGCGAGAGTCCATTGCTTACCACTGGACAAAGCATCTCTGGCACACCTGCCAGGGCTCAGGGAACATTGTAGAGGAGGTGGCAAAAAGAACATTATGCTGCTCTCACTGCTAGCCAGAGAAGCTTCTCCATGGAGATGGTGGTCAATATTGAGCAGACTCAAAACTCATCAAAGTGCTGAAAATACAAGGCCGTTGAGAGCTCAATACTAAATGAGACATCTCTATCATGCCCTCCAAAGCTGACAGAACATTGTGGAAGATGGGGCAGAAAGAACGTAAGAGCCACAGGGTGGGAAGGAGTAATTTGGGGCACTGTCCTCTGGACATTCATGTATGTTCATGAACTCACAGTGGATGTTGTTACCCCAGCAAGATGCACACAGTATTGAGCCTATCAACATTTTGACACAGAGGACTGAGGAGGACAAAAAGAACGAGATCCCATAACAGAAGGGCTGTTTGGAAAGAGAAGGGGGTCTCAGTAGAATGGGGAAGGACAAAGGAGGAGAATATCATCAAATTACAGTATGCTCATTGTAACAGACAGCTTCAGCTTCGCTGAGATGAACTTCCAGACCAGGTACAGTTATGGAGGAAGGGATTTATTAAAGCTTACAGGTCCAGGGGAAGTTCCATAATGGCAGAAGAAGCTGGTCTGCTCTTACAGGACGAGGCAAGAGAGAGAGAAAGCCACAATCCAACAGCCACACAGCACAGCACCTTCAGGAACTCCAGCTAGGCACACTTTGCATATCTTTAGACTGAAATCTCAAACCCACCACCACACCTTAAGATCTGCCCAGTGACACCACCTCCAGCCAGGTGGCTGCAGATGCAAACTACAAACTAATAAAACACGGAATATATTGAGGGCCTTCTATTCAAACTACCACACTCATGTATTAAAAGTTTCAGCCAGGCGTGGTTGGCACACGTTTTTAATCCCAGCACTTGGGAGGCTGAGGTAGGAGGATCACTGTGAGTTCGAGGCCACATACATAGTGAATTCCTGGTTAGCCTGGGCTACAGTGAGACCCTCCCTTGTAAAAGAAACAACAAAAAATCAACATTCAATCACAATAAAGATGTTCCAGAAAACAGAAAGAGGAAACTTCCTTAACTTAATAAAGAACATTTTTCTGAAAAAAAAAATCCAGCAGCTAAAGTTATATTAATGGCATAAGAAACCCTGAATAGTTTCTAACACCCTAGAAATTTTAATAAAAGAGTCATGGGATGGAGGAGATAGCTCAGCAGTTAAAGGCACTTGCTTACAAAGCATGCTTGCCCAAATTTGATTCCTCAATACCATATAAAGCCAGATGTACACTATGTAAAAACTGTAAGAGCTGGGTGTGGTGGCACGCACTTGTAATCTCAGTGCCAGAAAGGTGGAGACAACGCGGAAACCTGAGGCTTGTCGGCTAGCTTGCATAGCCAAATCAGTGAGCTATGGGTTCAGTGTGAGACTGCCTCAAAAAATAAGGTGGAGGGCTGGAGACGTGGCTTAATGATTAAGGTGCTTGCCTGTAAATCCTAAGGACCTATGTTTTACTCTCCATATCCCATGTAAACCAGATGCACAAAGGGGAGGCAAGTGCAAGGTCGTGCATGCCCACTAGGTGGCACAAGTATCTGGAGTTCAATTGCAGTGGCTGAGTCCCTTGAGCACCAATTCTGTGTGTGTGTGTGTGTGTGTGTGTGTGTGTCTGTCTGTCTCTTTCTCTCTCTGTCTCTAAAATAAAATAAAAATAAAGCCAGGTGTGGTGGCGCACACCTTTAATCCCAGCACTCGGGAGACAGAGGTAGGAGGATCACCATTGAGTTTGAGGCCATCCTGAGACTACATAGTGAATTCCAGGTCAACCTGGGCTAGCGTAAGATCCTACCTCAAAAAAAAGTTGGCTTAGAGGTTAAGATGCTTGCCTGCAAAGCCAAAGGACCTTGGTTCAATTCCCCAGGACCCACATAAGCCAGATGCACAAGGGAGCACATGCATCTGGAGTTGGTTTGCAGACGCTAGAGGCCCTGGAGTGTCCATTCTGTCTCTCTCTCTCTCTGCTTCTTTCTCTCAAATAAATAAATAAAAATAAAACTATTAAAAAAGTTTTTAAGCCGGGCGTGGTGGCGCACGCCTTTAATCCCAGCACTCGGGAGGCAGAGGTAGGAGGATTGTTGAGAGTTCAAGGCCACCCTGAGACTACATAGTTAATTCCAGGTCAGCCTGGACCAGAGTGAGACCCTACCTCGAAAAACTAAAAAAAAAAAAAAAAAAGTTTTTAAGCTGGGCGTGGTGGTGCATGCCTTTAATCCCAGCACTTGGGAGGCAAAGGTAGGAGGATCACCGTGAGTTTGAGGCCACCCTGAGACTACATAGTTAATTCCAGGTCAGCCTGGGCCAGAGTGAGACCCTACCTTGAAAAAAAAGAAAAAACTTTAATCCCAGCACTTGGGAGGCAGAGGTAGGAGGATCGCTGTGAGTTCGAGGCCATCCTGAGACTACAAAGTTAATTCCAGGTCAGCCTGGGCCAGAGTGGTGAGACCCTACCTTGAAAAACCAAAAAAAAGAAAAAGAAAAAAAGAAAAAAAAGAAAAAAAAGTTTTTTTTAAAAAAACAAAAAATAAATAAATAAAAATGAAAATTAAAAAAATAAGGTGGAGAAGGATTGAGGAAGACACCCAATATCTACCTCTAGCCTCTACATGTATACACACACATGCACCCACATCCATACATACATGTATGCACACATATACACATTCCCAAAAAAAGCAAAGGTAGCCGGGCGTGGTGGCTCACGCCTTTAATCCCAGCACTCGGGAGGCAGAGGTAGGAGGATCGCCATGAGTTCAAGGCCACCCTGAGACTACATAGTTAATTCCAGGTCAGCCTGGGCCAGAGTGAGACCCTACCTCGAAAAACTAAAAAAAAAAAAAAAAAAAGAAAAAGCAAAGGTAGCTGAAAGGCAAACTAGAAATCCTAGCATGGTAGCTCATGTCTATAGTCCTAGAACTTGGAAGGCTGAGGCAGGAGAATTGCTGTGAGATTAAGGCCAGCCTGAGATACAGAGTGAGACCCTATCTCAAAACAAGGACAAAAGAAAGGAAGGAAGCCAGGCACCGTGGCGCACGCCTTTAATCCCAGCACTTGGGAGGCAGAGGTAGGGGGATTACCATGAGTTCAAGGCCACCCTGAGACTACATAGTGAATTCCAGGTCAGCCTGAGCTAGAGTGGAGACCTTACCTCGAAAAACAAAAAACAAACAAACAAAAAAAAAAAAAAGGAAGGAAGGAAGGGAGGGAGGAAGGAAGGGAGGGAGGGAGGGAGGAAGGGAAGAAAGGAAGAAGGGAGGGAGGCTAGGGATTTCCTCGTTATATCTGTACTTCCTTGAAGGGTTCTAAGACTTTAAGGCATTCATTTAACTTTAGCTGTCAATCATCACAGTCCAGTTTCTTTACTTCCTCAATGAACTGAGCATGGAAATAGCATGGAAAGACACATAATAGAATGTATTTGACATAAAGTCTAGAATAGCGCTGCTAGCATCTCTAAGTGAATCATCAACCTTGGCATCATCCAGAGGTCACTGGGATATTTGTACTCTGCTTGGCCGAACTTTTGACCCCACCTTGTATCAAGTCCAGTCAGTCACCATCCTACCCTAATTCTGGTATCCCTGTATTTGGTATTCCTGGGATCTAACCTCTGCCAGTGAAACACATCAGTTTCATCTCAACAGCTCTTAGATCACCAAGTACTGAATCAGCCTGCCCTGAAAAAGCGGCACTTGTGTGTTAGTCAGCTTTGCATCACTATGACAAAATACTTGAGCAATCAACTTAAATTAGAAAGGATTTATTTTGGGCTCACATTTGCAGAGGATTCGGTCCATGCCACTTGGCTCGATTGTTTCTGGCCTGTGGAAAGACAGCATGGCAGGGAGAATGTGAGAGCTAGGAGGCCGGAAGAGAGAAAGAAGAGAGGCTAGGAACAAACTATCCACTTCAAGACCCTGCTTCCTCCAGTGATGCCCTACCTTTAGAAGTTTCCACCTCCTCCCAATAGCACTTTAAGCTAGGAACCCATAAATGGATGAACCCAAGCCATAAGCTCAGGGCTCTCATGATCTGACCTCTCTCCAAAGACCCATCTCTGAACACATGAGACTTTTTTGTTGTTGTTGTTTGTTTGGTCTTTGTTTTTTAAATTTTTTATTGACAACTTCCATACTTATAGAGGAACACCTGAGCTTTTAAGGGACATTTACAACCCATCCCATGGGACTGCTGTGCTCACCTCCCTCCTATCATGTGTTCCATTGCTCTCCCCTGCCATGAGCTTCCTCAGAAGTTTCCCGCCACCCGTGCCTGTGTAGGGGCTCTGGCAGCAACAGCCAGATATGGAGGCTGAACAGGATGAGCCTCTGAACAGGCAACCCTTTACATTGCTGAGAGCCTTCTGTTTTGGTTAGAAGGTTCTGGATTAATGCAGCAGTGCCCTGAAATAAAGATCCTAGTTTGAGGTCACCCTGAGAATACAGAGTGAATTCCAGGTCAGCCTGGGCTAGAGTGAGACACTACCTCAGAAAAAAAAAAGACCCTGACTCTTAGAGTCATTTATCCAAGAATGACTCCCACTGCCTTACATGCTGCTGTTGCTGCTGCTGAAGCAAGCACTCTTCTAGCGTATTTATTCAACAGCAATATGTTGAGCAAGTTGAGTGAAGAGTCAGCAATAGGTGAGCAAGAGACAAGCAACACATGAGCAAGGGACAAGGGACTTTGTCTCCAAAAAAATTCCTTAAATACTTGCTCAAAGAAGGGACTGAGGGGCAGGGCTGGCGAACTCTCTCTCTCTTTCTCTCTCTCTCTCTCTCTCTCTCTCTCTCTCTCACACACACACACACACACACAGCATTTACTATCCACAGATGTTATCACTCGAAGGCCACCTGTTGCTTTCAATATCTTATGGGCAATTCGTTGCTTTCAATGTCTGGCTGCTTCCAGCTGGATTCTCCAACTCATGCACACACTGTTCTGACCCAGGAGTACCACCAGGTCACTGAGGAGGTAAAACAAGAATCATGGCTTAAGGTCATGTCGGTATGTACAACATTCCTTGTCAATATTTATTATCCAGGCTGTTCAGGGGCATGTGCAAACTAAAGCATAAGAAACCTGATCACATTGTTTAAAGCAAGCTGAGCACTTGTTTGTAAATAATGACAGAGAATAAGTTTAACTTAGTTACAAGACCAGGTACTTAACAGAAAAGGCATCCCACAGAAATATTCTCAGAAAATTCATTTGTAAACTCCATAAAAAGTACTCTTGGGCTGGAGAGATGGCTCAGCAGTTAAGGTGCTTGCCTACAAAGCCTAATGACTCAGGTTCAATTCCCTAGTATTCATATAAAGCCAAATGCATAAAGTGGTGCATACATCTGGAATTTGTTTACAGCAGCTGGAGGCCCTGGCGCACCAATTCTCTCTGTCTCTCTTCCTTCTATCTCTCTCTGCTTGTAAATGATTAAAAAAAAAAAAAAAGTACTCTCGCTGGGTGTGGTGGCGCACGCCTTTAATCCCAGCACTCGGGAGGCAGAATTAAGGGGATCGCCATGAGTTCAAGGCCAGCCTGAGACTACACAATGAGACCCTACCTCGAAAAAAAAGAAAAGTACTCTCACAATTCTTTCCCACAGATTAGGATTCTCACTGGACTACCCCACCCTTACTTTACATGCAGACTCCAGGGATCTCAATGCTTACCCACAAGGGCATTTGTATGTTATAGTAGATGACAAGGTTAGAGAAGAATCTCTTTCTGATGAAAACAGTGATGATAACGTCGAACCTATTCTTGAATTTAGACTTGTGCCTGGTGATAAGTCAGCATTGGAAGCAATGTGCACTTCAACATGTGAGTGCTGGGTCTTGCATCCAGATCCTGAGGACCAAGGCTTGATGGTTAAGATGGGGATGAGCATGATGTGAAGGCCCATGAACAAGAATAGGGGATATCCCTTCCCATTTAACAGCAGAGGGAAAACCACTTTGGAGAGATTCGAAGGAATGCTTTCTCAGTCTGTTGGCAGCCAATATAATATGGCTGGAGTCCAGCCAGAATGTTCTGTAAGAGATGATGAAGATGGCATGGAGGTAGATACCATACCAACAGTGGCCAGACACTGAAAATGCAGACGGTGATCACTGCAAACAATTTATGCTGCAATACGATTCTGCTGGAAACCATAGGAGAGAATTTGGTGTCTCTTCCAGTCTGGAGCAGGCTGGATGAAAGGCTTCCTTCTTCAAAACTCAACCCAGTTCTTTCTCAAGACAAATGACACTTGAGACAGCAGGTAGTCACCAGCAGGAGAAAACATGACCTTTATTAACAAAGAACAATAATGAACTGGAGGATACTTGTAGTTTGCCATTGCCCCTAAGCTTCCCGAGTCTAGGTGTCCTCTGAGTAGGCCTCTAACTCCTGCCCTCATTGTAAACACATCTGTCTGTGGGCAGCATATGTGGAGAACCACATAGGAGCTTGGGGTGTGGGTATCCTGGGTGAGAAAGAGAGGCTGATGCTCAGATGCCTCTCTGTGGCCTAAGGAACCCCTCGCCCCAAAAAGAAAAGCCAGAGGTCTCAGTGGTTAAAAGTACTTTCTTGCAAAGCCTGCTGGCCTGGGTTTAACTCTCCAATACCCATTTAGAGTTGGATGCAAAGCAGAGCATGTATCTGAAATCCCAACCTTCCTAAGGCAATGAGAGGTGGAGCCAGATAGTCTGAAGTTTGCTTGTAGTCTGGCAATTTGTTTGCAGTGGCAAGAGGTCCTGTCTCAAAGAAGATGGAGCACAGACACTTTGTCCTTTGATGTCCACACATGTGCCTATACTCACACACACTCAAAAAATAAATAAGTGGGCTGGAGAGATAGCTTGGTGGTTAAGGCACTTACCTGTGAAGCCTAAGGACCCAGGTTCAATTCTCCAGGTCCCACATAAACCAGATGCACAAGGTGTGCATGCATCTGGAATTTGTTTGCAGTGGCTAGAGGCCCTGGCATGCCCATTCTCTCTCTCACAGTCTCTCTCTCTCCCTCCCTCTCTCTGTCTCTAATAAATAAATAAAAATAAAAATAAAAATTAAGCCAGGCGTGGTGGCACATGCCTTTAATGCCAACACTCAGGAGGCAGAGGTAGGAGGATCACTGTGAATTCGAGGCCACCCTGAGACTACATAGTGAATTCCAGGTCAGCCTGAGCTAGAGTGAGACCCTACCTCGAAAAACATAAGTAAGTAAGTAAATAAATAAATAAATAAATATTTTTAAAAATTAAATAACAGCCGGGTGTGGTGGTGTATACCTTTAATTCCAGAACTCTGGAGGCACAGTTAACAGTTCAAGGCCAGCTGGGCATGGTGGCACACACCTTTAATCCCAGCACTTGGGAGGCAGAGGTAGGAGGATCGCTGAGAGTTCGAGGCCACCCTGAGACTACATAGTGAATTCCAGGTCAGCCTGGACCAGAGTGAGACCCTACCTCGAAAAATCAAAATAAATAAATAAATAAACAACATTTTAAAAAATTGATTATTTATTTATTAGAGACAGACAGAGGGAGAAAGAAAATGGGTGTGCCAGGGCCTCTAGCCACTGCAAATGAGCTCCAGATGCATTTGCCACCAAGTACATCTGGCTTACATGGGACCTGGAGAATCGAAGCTGGGTCCTTAAGCTTCACAGGTATGTGCTTTAATCACTAAGCCATCTCTCCCGCCCATAAATAACATTAAAAAAAAACTGTAACAAGGCCAGGCGTGGTGGCGCATTCCTTTAATCCCAGCACTCAGGAGGCTGAGGTAGGAGGATCGTTATGAGTTCGAGATCACCCTGAGACTACATAGTGAATTCCAGGCCAGCCTGAACTAGAACAAGACCCTCCCTCAAAAAAACAAAAACAAACAAACAAACAAACAAAAACCTGTAACTTTAAGAGATGTCATGGTGCATACCTATAGTCCCTACATTTTGGAAGTGGAAGCAAGAGGATCAGGAGTTCAAGCTATTTGCAACTACATAGTGAATTCAAGGCCATTCTGGACTACATATAATCCATATTTTTTATTAGTTTGTTTGCAAGGAGAGAGAAAGTAGAGAGAGAGAGAAGAAGGAGGAGAAAGAGGAAGGAAAGGAGGAAAAGGAGGAGTAGAGGAAGAGAAAAAGGGGTAATCCAGGGTCTCTTGCTGCTGCAAACCAACTCCAGATGTCCACTCGCTTTGTGCATCTGGCTTTACATGGATACTGGAGAGTCAAACCCCAGCCAGCGGGCTTTGTAAGCAAGTGCCTCTATCCACTGATCCATCTCCCTAGCTCTGTGATCTTGTCTTTGAAAAAAATGGCTGGAGAGATGGCTCAGCAGTTAAGGTACTTGCCTACAAAGCCTAATGAGTGGGTTCAATTCCTCAGTTCCCATGTAAAGCCAGGTGAACAGTAACACAAGCATCTGGGGTTCATTTGCAACAGCTGGAGGCCCTGGTGCACCCATTCTCTCTGTGTGTCTCTCTTCTCTCTATCTTTCTCTGCTTGCAAATAAATTAAAATTTTTTTTTAATTAAAAAATAAAATAAGGGATCCCAGCACTCGGGAGGCAGAGGTAGGAGGATTGCCTTGAGTTCAAGGCCAGCCTGAGACTATATAGTGAATTCCAGGTTAGCCTAGACTAGAATGAGACCCTACCTCAAAAAAAGAAAAAATAATAATAAAATAAAATAAAATAAAATAAAATAAGGGGCTGGAGAGATGGCTTGGTGGTTAAGGTGTTTGCCTGCAAAGCCAAAGGACCTCAGTTTGATTCCTCAGGACCCACATAAGCCAGATGCACAAGGGGCACATACATCTGGAGTTCATTTGCAGTGGCTGGAGGCCCTCCTGGCATGCCCATTCTTTCTCTCTCTCTCTCTCTCTCTCTCTCTCTGCCTCTTTCTCTCTCTCAAATAAATAAATTAAATTAAATGGATTTAAAAAATAAATAAATAAAATAAGGCTGGGCCTGGTGGCACATGCCTTTATTCCTGGCACTTGGGGCAGAGGTAGGAGGATTGCTATGAGTTTGAGGACAGCCTGAGACTACATTGTCCAGGTCAGCCTGGGCTAGAGCAAGACATTACCTTGAAAAAACAAAATAATAATATTAATTAATTAATTAAGGCTGGGGAGATGTATCATTGGTTAAAGATGCTTGCTTGCAAAGCCTGATAGCCCTGCTTCAATTCCCCAGTACCCACATAAAGCCAGATGCACAAAGTGTCTCATGTGTCTGAAGTTTATTTGCAGGAGCAAAAGGCCCTGGCATGCCTGTACTCCTTCCTTCCTTCCTTCCTTCCTTCCTTCCTTCCTTCCTTCCTTCTTTCCTTCCTTTCTTTCTTTCTTTCTCTTCTTTCTTTCTTTCTTTCTTTCTTTCTTTCTTTTGTTCTTTTTCTTTCTCTCTGATAAATAAACAAAAAATAAAATAACTATTTGGGTGTGGTGGTGCATGCCTCTAATCCCAGCACTTGGGAGGCAGAAGTAGGAGGATCGCTGTGAGTTCAAGGCCAACCTGACCAAAGAAGGGGGAATGGCAAGGAAGTTAGTCTGAGGACAAAAGGGTGAGGAGTGAAAATGTCCACATGGTCCAAGGGCCCATGTATATTTCTACCACCACCACCACCACCACCACCACCACCACCGCTGCATGTGGAAGGCCAAAACCTTACCAGTGGCAAAAACCTCAGGTGCTGAGAGATGAGCAGCCCAGGAGCCAGAAAAGAGGGGGAAAAAAGACCACCCCAAGCCTCATGAGCAGCTAGGCTTTTTATTTTGGGTCAGGGGCTGAATCCAGAAGAAATCAGCACGTCTGGGTGAAGCTTCTGGAAGGAAAGAGGCTGGGCTTGAACCCACACACCTGAGTAATTCCAGCTCTGCAGCAGCTTCTGCAGATAGCAGGGCAAAGATGTGGGCTAATTTCATTCTCGCTTCCATCTCTCTTGCTTTTATAAAATCCCAGCACTCAGGAGGCAGAGGTAGGAGGAGCGCCATGAGTTCGGGGCCACCCTGAGACTACATAGTGAATTTCAGGTCAGCCTGAGCTACAGTGAGACCCTACCTCGAAAAAAAAAAAAAAAAAAAAAAAACCTGGGACCCTGTCTCAAATGAAAGGTAGAGAACTGATCTGAAAGTTGTCCTCTGACCTCCACATGTGCACTGCAGCATGCATGCACACACAATAATAAAATAATAAGTAGTGCTAGGCGTGGTGGCACATGCCTTTAATCCCAGCACTTGGAAGGCAGAGGTAGAAGGCCACCCTGAGACTACATAGTGAATTCCAGGTCAGCCTGAGCTAGAGTGAGACCCTACCACGAAAAACAAGACAAAAAAAAAAGTAAACTACTAGAAATTCTGTCCCAGGTCTTACCAATAGGAGGCGCTAAAGAGACATTGCTGGAGAAAGTGGGTTTTCTGGGGCAGGACCTACTGTTTTTCCATACCTGCCCTGTTTGTGGTCCTTGTGGACAGCTTTTCAACAAATTAGCTCCTGCTGAGATCAGAGCTTCCACTGCCCAGTTCCTGAGCACAGGTTGCCAACAGTGCACAGCAGAGAGGAAGCAGCCCCCCCCCACACACACACATACCCCTGGTGTTTTGCAAAGGCACATTAGGGATATATCTCATAAGCCATGACCTTGTCGTCTCCAACAGGTCTGGCTCAGCAGTAAAAAGTGCTTGCTTGCAAACCTTGATGGCCCTGGGTTTGAGTCCTCAATACATAAATACATAAAGCCTGCATCTAGAATTCTTTTGAATGGCAGGAGGCCCTGGCTCACCCATTTTGTCTGTCTGTCTGTCTCTCTCTCGTGAATTTTTATTTATTTATTTATTTATTTATGTAAGAGAGTGAGAGAGGGAAAGAGGCAGACAGAGAGAGAGAGAGAATGGTCATGCCAGGGCCTCCAGCCAACTGCAAACAAACTCCAGTTACATATGCCACCTTGTGCGTCTGGCTTTATGTGGGTACTGGGAAATGAACCTGGGTCCTTTGGCTTTGCAGGCAAGTGGCTTAACTGCTAAACCATCTCTCCAGCCCTAAAGTGTTTAAATGCTACAAAATAACCCTGGAGATTTAAATTAGAATAACATTGAAATAATATAAAATTATTAAGAAAGTCATCATTACAATGTCTTTACCTTAGTCTCTTTTGTGATAATAGCAGAATAGTTGATGCTGGGTAATGTATAAAGAAAAAAAGTTTAGGGCTGGAGAGACAGCTCAAGCAGTTAAAGGAACTTGCTTCCAAAGCCTGAAAGCCTGGGTTTGAATCCCCAGTACCACTTAAAGCCAGATGCACCAGGTAGCATATGCATATGGAGTTCATTTGCAGTGGCAGAAGGCCCTGGTGCACCTGTTCTCTCTCTCTCTCTCTCTTCTCTCTCTCTCTCTCTCTCTCTCTTTGTCTCTTTCTGTCAAATAAGTAAATAATATTTAAAGAAAAGAAGTTTACACTTGGGAGGCAGAGGTAGGAGGATTGCCGTGAGTTCGAGGCCACCCTGAGACTACATAGTTAATTCCAAGTCTGCCTAGGCCAGAGTGAGACCCTACCTCAAAAAACAAAAAACAGGGCTGGAGAGATGGCTTAGCGGTTAAGGTGCCTGCCTCCTAAGCCTAAAAGAACGCCGGTTCCAATCTCCGGGGGTTCCAATCTCCAGGTCCCATGTTTAGCCAGATGCAGTGATGCAAAGGCACAATGCCGCACTTGACCACAAGGGGGCGCATGCATCTGGATTTTGTTTGCAGCAGCTGAGAGGCTGCTGGCAAGTCTATCTCTATCTGTCTGTCTCTCTCCAAAAAAAGAAGAAGAAGTTTATTTTGGCTAACAATTTGAATGTCTGGAAAGTCCAAACAGCATGCTAGTAGTGTCTGTCAACAGCCTCCTGACTATGTCACCACATGGTGGAAAACCAGAAAGGGAATCAGCTACCCGAGGAAGGATCCAAGCATGGGGTGGGGGTGGGGGCGTTATGTTAGTGCTTGTTAGCTTTCACCAAAATACACGACATAAGCAACTTGAAGGTATCCTTTGTTTGGGTTCACAGTTTCAGAGAGATTAGTCCATCATGGCAGGAGGGTGTGGAAGAGCAGAGCCATTCACAGTATGGACACCAAAAAGCAGAGAAAATAAAATATAGGAAAGGGCCATGGCAAGATACACCCCTAAGGGCATGCCCCCCCCCTAGTTCCTCCAATAGGTTCCCTCTCTGATTTTTCACCATCTTCCCGTAATGATATCAATGGATTCTCCAAGGGATTCATGCACTTAGATCAAGAGACTTGGAACAGACACACCCAGAAGTGTGACTTACTAATCTCCTAGGCATTTAGTAATCAAGATGAGCCCTCACAGGTCACCTCACTCTACACCAGCCTGCTCTGGGGAGAACGAATCCATTTATGTGAGACTCCCAAGAGATGAGCAGTAATCCCATCTAAGGATGATACTCTAATGATCTCCCATTAGGCTTTGCCTCTTAAAGTTTCCACCACTTTTACAGGGCTACCATGGGAACCAAGCTTCCAGCACATCAACCTTTAGGAGACACATTCACACTACAGCGTCGCTCCTATCCAGAAACACAAGTTAGCTGCTCAGTGCAGGATGCTCTTCATTGTAGTATCTGCTCATTCTTACAAGTGTACTAGGCACTTTCTCATTGCTATGACCAAGTCCTGGACTTAATTCTCTCTCTATCTGTCCCTTTGTCTGTCACTCTCAAATAAATAAATAAATAAATAAATAAAAAGAAGTAACTTAAAGGAGGAAGGGTTTCTTTTGGCTCACAGTTGGAAGGGATACAGTCCATCATGGTGGCATGACTCTGTGGTGTCTAAAGCAATTTGCTCACATCTTGGTAGACCAGGAAGCCGAGAATGGAACGGGAAGTGGAACTGATACGCAACCCTCAAGGCCCACCCACCAAGAACCTACCAACTCTTCCTGCAGCTAGGCAGGTTCCACAACCTCCCAAAACAGTGCCACATGCTGGGAACCAAGTATTTAAACACATGAACTTGAGTTGAGAAGATGGTTCAGAGGTTAAAGATACTTGCTTGTGGGCTGGAGGAATGGCTTGGAGGTTAAGGCGTTTGCCTGCAAAGCCAAAGGATCCTGGTTTGATTCTCCAGGACCCATGCAAGCCAGATGCACGAGGGGCACATGCATCTGGAGTTCGTTTGCAGCGGCTAGAGGCCCTGGTGTGCCCATTCTCTCTCTGTCTGCCTCTCTTCTATCTCTCTCTCTCTCTCTGCTTGCAAATAAATAAATAAAAATTGTTTTAAAAGCTGGGCATGGTGGTGCATGCCTTTAATCCCAGCACTCGGGAGGCAGAGGTAGGAGGATCGCCATGAGTTCAAGGCCACCCTGAGAATACAAAGTGAATTCTAGGTCAGCCTGGGCTAGAGTGACACCCTATCTCAAAAAAAATTTTTTTAATTAAAAAAAAAAAGATGCTTGCTTGCAATATTACTACCCATATCAAGCCAGATGCACAACGTGATGCATGCCACCCTGGAGTTTGTTTGCAGCAGCAAGACAGCCTGGTGTGCCCATAATCTCTCGTTCTCCCTTTCAAATAAGTATTTTTAAAAAATAAAAAATAAGCACATGAACTTGTTGAGGACATTTTACATCCATACCGTCACAGGAAGTTATTTCTTGTCCCATGGCTGAGAGCATGTTAAGAAGCGCTGAGTTCCACCAACATGATGTCATGGTTTCTTCTCCTGGCACTCATCATAGTCTATTCAGGTTGCTTTAGCAAAATCCCATAGACTGGACAGCTCATGAATAATAAAAATCTATTTCTCAGAAGCCGGGTGTGGTGGCGCACGCCTTTAATCCCAGCACTCGAGAGGCAGAGGTAGGAGGATCGCCGTGAATTCAAGGCCACCCTAAGACTACATAGTGGGTTCCAGGTCAGCCTGAGCTGGAGTGAGACCCTTCCTCGAAAAACCAAAAGAAGAAAATCTATTTCTCAAAGTGTAGAGGCTAGGAAGTTCACAATTAGGTTTGAGCAGATTTGGTGTTGGTGATGGCACAACTTTTGGTTCATAGATATCACCTTTAATAGAAGGGACAAGGCATTTCTCTGAGGTCTTCGGGTGTCCCCACCAAAACTCCTATTGAATCCTCACTGTGATTTGTTTTTAATATTTTATTTTTATTTATTTATTTATGAGAGAGAGTGCCAGGGCCTCTGGCCACTGCAAACGAACTCCAGATGCATATGCCATTTTGTGCATCTGGCTTATGTGGATACTGGGGAATTAAACCTGGGTCCTTAGGGCTTCACAGGCAAGCACCTTAATTGCTAAGCCATCTCTCCAGCCCCTGCAATTTGTTTTACTTTTAAATATTTTATTATTTGAGGGGGGGGAGTGGCAGTTAGAGAGAGAAAATGGGCACACCAGGACCTCTAGCCAGTGCAAACAAATTCCAGATACACATTCCACCTAGTGCATCTGACTTTACTTGGGTCCTGGGGAATCAAACTAGGTAGTTAGGCTTTACAAGTAAAATCCTTTATCGCTGAGCCATTTCTCCAGCCCCTTGTTGTTTTGTTGGCTTTGTTTTGGTTTGGTTTTGCCTGAGCATTATGTGGTTGGCATGTGTGGTATATGAGTGTGTATGTGCAGTGTGCATGTCCTGTGCACATACTTGCAGAGGCCAGAGAAGAATACCCGGGTCTTCATCTTACCGATCATCTGCGCATTTCTTTCCTTTGTGATGGGGTCTCTTCCTCAGCCCTGAGCTGTTGTCCATCAGTGAGTCCTACCAATTCTCTGGTCTATGCTCCCTCCCCCACCTCCACAGAGTGCTGTTATAGACGGATGTGGGCCACACCCAGTTTGTAAAACAATGTGTTATTTATTTATTTGTGAGTAAATAGGGAGAGGGAGCAGGTGTGTCATGGCCTCTTGCTGTTCCAAATGAATTCCAGACGCATGCACCACTTTGTGGATTTGACTTTACATGGGTAGTGGGGAATGGAAACCAGGCCAACAGGCAATTAAGTGCCTTTAACCACTGAGTCATCTCCTTTGTTCCACACCCGGTTTTTTATTTTGTTTTGTTTTGGTTTGGTTTGGTTTGGTTTGATTTGGTTTTTCAGGTAGGGTCTTGCTCTAGCCTAG
Organism: Orientallactaga sibirica; assembly: GCA_036365145.1. Classification (NCBI taxonomy): domain Eukaryota; kingdom Metazoa; phylum Chordata; class Mammalia; order Rodentia; family Dipodidae; genus Orientallactaga; species Orientallactaga sibirica. The sequence continues at coordinate 5,238,751 of JAEOAD010000042.1, read as the reverse complement.
GCTGACCTGGAATTCCCTATGTAATCTCAGGCTAACCTTGAACTCTCAGCAATCCACCTACCTTGGCCTCCTGAGTGCTGGGATTAAAGGTGTGCACCACCACGTCTAACAACACCCACAGTTTTTTTAAACATACATTTATTTATTTATTTATTTATTTATTTATTTGAGAAAGATGACAGAGAGAAAGAGGCAGATAGAAAGAAAGAAAATGGGCACGGCAGGGCTTCTAGCTGCTGCAAACAAAATATATTTTTATTATTCATTTGCAAGGAGAGATAGAATAGACACATTGGGACCTCTTGCCACTGCATGTGCCACCTTGTGCACCTGGCTTTACATGGATCCTGGGGAATTGAACCTGGGTCCTTTGGCTTTGCAGGCAAGCACCTTAACTGCTAAGCCATCTCTCCAGCCCCACATTATTTTTTTGAGACAGGGTCTCTTCCTGAACCTAGAGTTCACTCATTCGGCTGGACTAACTGACCAGTGAGTACTAGTGATTATCTTGTCTCCACCTCCCAGCACAGGGATTACAGGCAGGCGAACCACACCTGGCGTTTTATGTGGATGCTAAGGCTCTGAACTCAGGTCCTCACGCTTGCACAAGTCCACTGCCCACCGAGTCATTTCCCCAGCTCCCTATCTCAATCTATATGTAATACAGCGTTACTCATCCCGACCCCCCTCTGATTAGAACACAACTGCAGCTTCAGAAGGGGAGACCCCGATCTGCTCCTACCAGCAACTCAGATGGCTGCTCCTCAAAGGGAAGTCACCTATGGAGTCACAGGAGTGATTCCCAAGATGAGTGGAGCACCCCTGGTGATGATACTGTCTCCTTGGGCAGAATCTATGCTTATGATACGATATTTGCTCTTTAGAAGAAAAGAACATATAAAATAAAAAGAAATTTGAGCCTTCCTCCTCCACTAAGACCTTAGCTGGAAGAGCTGTGGACAGCTGGGAGGCAGCAAAAATAGCTTCATGGTTTGGATGTGTCCCCAGAATTCATGTGTTGGACACTTAATCCCCAAAGCCATATGTTAGTGGTATTTGAGACATGGGACCTTTGGGAAGCAAGTGGGTCATCAAGACTCCCACTTTGAGAACGGATTCATCTATTCACAGATTAATGGAAGAGTGGGTTATTTTAGAAGAGGCTTTGTTATAAAAGCAGCTTCCTCTGACTCACCTTGTTCTGTCTCACATGTGAGCGATGTTATGATGTGGCAAGAAGCTCACAATTGGATGTTAATGGCAAGTTATTAGAGTTCCCATCTTCCAGAAATAAGAGCTAAATAGATCTTTTTTTTTTTTTTTTTTTTTGGCTTTTCGAGGTAGGATCTCACTCTAACTCAGGCTGACCTGGAATTCACTATGTACTCTCAGGGTGGTTTCAAACTCACAGCAATCCTCCTACCTCCCGAGTGCTGGGATTAAAGATGTGTGCTTAAATCTTTTTTTTTTTTTTTTTTTTTTTTTTTTTTTTGGAGAAAGAGAGAGAATGGGCATGCCAGCAGCCTCTCAGCCACTTTGAATGAACTCCAGATACTTGTGCCCCCTTGTGGGCAAGTGCAGCATTGTGCTCTTGTGTCTGTTTTGCGTGGGACCTGGAGAATCAAACGGGAGTTCTTTGGCTTAGCAGGCAAGAGCCTTAACCGTTAAGCCAACTCTCCAGCCCTAAATCTCTATTTTTTTTTTTAAATTTCCTAGTCTCAGATATTTTGTTATAGTATCAGAAAGTGGATGAAGGCAGCAGATTTGTTTCTTGACTCAATGTAGGAGTGTCAGCCTCCTGAGCCATGGGCTCCATGAGCTTTGATGGGTATGTGCCAGGATATCACCCCCAAAGTAAAATTGACTCTACTTTTATTCATCTTTCTTTTTAAATTGGTTTTAATTGGCAAGTAGATTGAGACACAGAGAGAAAGATGGATGGGTGCCACTGCAAACAAACTCCAGATGCATGCACCACTTTGTGCATCTGGCTTATATGGGTACTGGAGAATTGAACTTGGGCCCTTAGACTTTGCAGGCAGGCACTTTAACTGCTAAGCCATCTCTCCAGCCTTCATCTTCTTACCACTTTGGCAAATGTGGTGACTTACAGCGCTTCAAAAGGACTGACTCAGAAAGTAAAATGTCCTAGGTTCAAGGCCTAGTTCTGCCTCTTTCTATTACTGTCTACACATCCAATTCATTTTCTCCATCAAATGAAAGATGAAGGGGCAGACAAAGGTTTAAAAATAAAACAGAACAAAAATTTGTTCCAAAGCAAAAGTAAAGAGGCAGAGAGAAACAGACTCCCCAACTGAGAAGGGGGTCCAGACACTGGAATCTGCCACCCCAGTAGGAGCCAGCCTTTTATTGAAGCCCTCCTGCCAGAGTCTATGATTGGTCCACTTAAACAAAGAAAGGTGCTGGTTGGTCTACAATGCATTCAGTAAATGAGTGGATGCAGTAAAGGACTCACACACTAAGTGCTCAATGAATGTTATTTTTTTATCTTTTAAAATATTATTTATTGATTTATTCAATGTATTTTGGTTTTTCGAGATAGGGTCTTGCTCTAGGCCAGACTGACCTGGAATTCACTATGTAGTCTCAGGGTGCCCTTGAACTCATGGCGATCCTCCTACCTCTGCCTTCTGAGTGCTGGGATTAAAGGCGTGCACCACCATACCTGGCCTTTGGGGTTTTTTGTTTTGTTTTGGTTTTTGGTTTTTCAAGGTAAGGTCTCACTCTAGCCCAGGCTGACTTGGAATTCACTATATAGTCTCAGGGTGGCCTCAAACTCACATGATCCTCCTAAGTCTCCCTCCTGAGTGCTGGGATTAAAGGTGTGCGCCACCACACCGGGCTCTATTTTAGTTTTTTGTTGTTGTTGTTTTTTTTTTTTTTTTTTTGAGGCAGGGTCTCACTGTATTCCAGGCTGATCTATAACTTACTCTGTAGCCTAGCCTGGCCTTGAACTCATGTTATCTTCCTTCCTTAGCCTCCCAAATACTGGGATTATAGGTGGCTTTCTTTATTTATATATTGAAATTTTTTGACAACCTCCATACAATCTACCGTGATCATAATCTTCTCCTGAATGCTATACATTTTTAAAATATTTATTTGAGAGAAGAGAAAAAGATTGAGAGAATGTGCACACCAGGGCCTCCTGCTGAGGGTCCTTACTATTCTTGGGGGTCATTGGCCACTGATGTCCCAGGTGCAGGAGGTGCTGAGGGGAGCAGGGTCTTGGAGCGGGTGAGTGCAGCAGGCAATGAACCACCTGGGAGACGGTCTAATGGATAGCGCTTGTTTGTTCAAAAGGATAGTGGGTTTAAAAACGCTTGAGAAAGGTTGGGAAGGCACTTACACATCATAACGTAACTGGATACATAGGTTTATGGGTTGCTATCTAATTGGCTGGTGTTGGAAGGCAGAAGTTGTGAGAGAGAAGTTACAAGGGAGATAACAGAAGTGGCGGGAAAAGCTACAGCTGCAGGGAGACTGTTTACTACCATATAAGGGTCTCTTGGGCAGCTGGCCACAAGGTCAGGAACTGGGGGGGAGGAGCAGAACATTAGACTATGGAATGCTCAGGTGCTCTGGGATGGGGGGGAGGGCCCGTCGGTCCCGTTTCCTCTGGCCGAAGATTGAGGCACACTACGACCTCGCGAGAAGGGAGGGCCAGCTCCAGCGCCAGAGTGGGTTCCCGAGGATAAGGCTGCAACCCCCATAGCCCAAGGACCCCGGCCATGTCTAACAGCCCAGCTTCCTCATAGTTCCAGCCTGTGTTTAGCAATGCCTGACATCCTGCCACTGCAAATGAACTCCAGACACATGCACCACTTTGTGCATCTGGCATTATGTGGAGACTGGGGAATTGAACCCCTGGTTATCAGGCTTTGCAAGCAAGTGCCTTTAACTGCTGAGCCATCTCCCCAGCTTCAGAGTGCTATAGTTTTTATTTTTATTTTTTTCTTGAGGCAAGCCCAACAGTCTGGACTTTTTCTTTTTTAAAATTTTTATTTTTGGAGAGAGACACAGAGAGAAACAGATAGAGAGGAAGACAGATAGAGATGGGCGCGCCAGCAATCTCTCAGCTGCTGTGAACGAAATCCAGATGTGTGTGCCCCCTTGTGGGCAAGTGCGGCATTGTGCCCTTGCATCACTGCATCTGGCTAAACGTGGGACCTGGAGATTGGAACCGCTGGAGATTGGAACCAGCGTTCTTAAGCTTAGCCAGCAGGCGTCTTAACCACTAAGCCATCTCTCCAGCCCTGGACTTTTTCTTTATGTGAGAGAACAATAGTGAGAGAAACAGAGAATTGTTGAGCTAGGGCCTCCATCCACTGCAACTCCAGACACATGTGCCACCTGGTGTGCATGGGTGACCTCATGTGTCTGCGTCACTGTGCATCTGGCTTACATGGGACCTGGAGCGTCAAACATGAGTTCCTAGATTTCGCAGGCAAGCGCCTTAACTGCTAAGTCATCTCTCTAGCCCGCTGTACTTTTTATTTTATTTTATTTTATTTTATTTTATTTTATTTTATTTTATTTTATTTTATTTTATTTTATTTTATTTTATTTATTTTTGGAGAGAGACACAGAGAAAGACAGAGAGAGGAAAAGGGAGACAGATAGAGAATGGGCACGCCAGCAGTGTCTCAGCTGCTGTAAACGAAATCTAGATGCATGCGCCCCCTTGTGGGCAAGTGCGGCATTGCGCCCTTGCATCACTTTGCATCTAGCTAAACGTGGGACCTGGAGATTGGAACCGGGTTCTTAGGCTTAGGAGGCAGGCGCCTTAACCGCTAAGCCATCTCTCCAGTCGCCGCTGTACTTTTTTAAAAAAAAATTATTTATTTACTTATTTGCAAGCAGAGAGAGATAGAGAAAAGAGAGACAGATGGAGAGAGAGAATGGGTGTACCAGGGTCTCTAGCCACTGCAAATGAACTCCAGACACATGTGCCATATTGTGCATCTGGCTTACATGGGTTCTGGGGAATTGAACCTGGGTCCTTAGGCTTTGCAGGCAAGCACTTTAACCACTAAGCCATCTTTCCAGCCCCCCGCTATACTTTTAAAAAATATATTTTATTTTTATTTACTTGAGAGAGTGAAAGAAAGCAGGAGGGAGGGAGGGAGGGAGAATGGGCATGCAGCGTCACTCTAACTGCTTCAAACGAACTCCAGATGCATGTACCACCTTGTGCATCTGTCTTACATGGGTCCTGGGCAATTGAACCTGGGTCCTTAGGTTTCATAGGCAAGCACCTTAACTGCTAAGGCGTCTTTCCAGCCCCATATTTTTTTAAAAAAAAGTTTATTTGAGGGGGTTGGGGATTTAGCTCAGTGGATGAGCGCTTGCCTAGCAAGCGCAAGGCCCTGGGTTCGGTCCTCAGCACCGAAAAAAAAAAAGTTTATTTGAGGGCTGGAGAGATGGCTTAACGGCTAAGGCGCCTGCCTGCTAAGCCTAAGAACGCTGGTTCCAATGTCCAGCTCCAGGTCCCATGTTTAGCCAGATGCAAAGTGAGGCAAGGGCGCAATGCCGCACTTGACCACAAGGGGGCGCAAACATCTGGATTTTGTTCACAGCAGCTGAGAGACTGCTGGTGCACCCATCTCTGTCTCCCTCTCCCTCTCTGTCTATCTCTCTCTGTCTCCAAAAATAAATAAAAAATAATTAAAATTTTTTTAAAAAAGTTTATTTGAGAGAGATGGAGAAATAGAGAAAGACACATACACACACACACACACACACACACACACACAGAGGGAGGGAGAGAATGGGTGCACCAGGATCTTCAATCACTGTAAATAAACTCCAGAAGCATGTGCCACCTTGTGCATCTGACTTACGTGGATGCTGGGGAATCAAACCTGGGTCCTTATGTTTCGTAAGCAAGTGCCTTAACCACTAAGTCATCTCTCCAGCTCAAGTCACTAAAAGAGAAATAGCTAGGCATGGTGGTGTACACCTTTAATCCCAGTAATCAGGAGGTGGAGGTAGGATGATCTCTGAGTTCAAGGCCAACCCAAGACTACATACTGAATTCTAGGTCAGCCTGGGCTAGAGAGAGATGCTACCTCAAGAAAAAAAGAAAAGAAAAAGAAAGAAAAAGGAGCAAGAAATAGCCAGGCTGGAGAGATGCATAAAGCACCTGCTGCACAAGTGTGAATACCTGACTTCAGATCCCCAGAACTCACACAAAAAGCTATACGTGGTAGCTTGAGCATCTCTAATCCCACCATGTATGCAGTGAGAAGAGAGGCAGGGATTACCTGGAATCTCGCAAGCCAGCCATCTTGGTGAATGCAGTGGGGTACAGTGTTCAGTGAGAGCCCCTGCCTCAAACAAGGCATAAGGTGAGGGACTGGAACCCAAAGCTGTCCTCTGACTTCCACACGTGCACCATGACATGCATGTGCCTGCATGTGCGAGCACACACACACACACAAAGAGAAAGACAGAACAAACACCAACCAAACCTCTAGTCATCTTAAGAGGGGGTACAGTTAGGGTGACTGGACCCCTGATGGTAAAAGGGGCAGGGACGTTTGCACTTGCTAGAAATCAAAGATGATCTGCTTTCTTATCTCTTACCTAGTTCCCTAGACCTGTTTCTCCACCAACAACCATGACTCCTTATAAGGAAAGTATAAGAGAAAAGCAAAAGAGAACACCGGATCTGATTCCTACAGACAGACTGTTTATTGAGAAAAACAGCGAGGGGCAGCAGCTTTCCCACAGGATGAAGGGAACTTCCAGCTATGGGTGAATTTTTCCCTCAATTGGGCCTGGGCTGTCTTGGCCCCAACCGGGAGGGCCTCCTAGCTCTTACTTTCCCTTCAGCTCCCCACATGGCAGGAGCTCCTTGAACTTTCTTTTCTCTCTTTTCTTTCCACAGTCTTCCCAGGCCCTCCACGTGGGATCTCTAGTCACATGGGTGCCTTTCCTTGGCTCTGTACTTCCCTCAATGAATATAATAATTTAATAATTATCCTTCTCAATCTCTTTTGTTCAATTCTTTGATTAAAATTAGAAATGGACCTAGGGTTTGGGGTTCAAAGACTTCCCTGGACCCCCAATCACCCCATTACAATCTGCAGCCCCCTGGGTGCCAATCTCCCAGCTCACAGGCTGCTCCTCTAGGGCTCAGGCTTCTCTTTGCTTCATGCTTGGAAATTTCTCTTTCTTCCTTATAAGCTCAGCCTTGAAATTAATTAGTGTTTTATTCCACATCAGTAAGGGCAGCATTTGGAATAGGCAATATACACTATATTCTTAATCTTTCATTCAGACTAGACACTGTCCCTTTATTTCTGGGCCTTTCTACTGTGTGCCACTGAACACATCTGAACAAGCTAATAGGAGTTTTCCTAGGTGTTGTAGAGCAAACTACTCCGAATTGAAATCTTACCTCCTGATCCAGGCATGGTGGCTCACGCCTTTAGTCCCAGCACTCCAGAGGCAGAGGTAGGAGGATCACTGTGAGTTCGAGGCCAGCCTGAGACTACATAGTGAATTCCAGATCAGCCTGAGCTAGAGCAAGACCCTACCTCGAAAAAAAAAAAAAAAGATTATAAGAAATTGGCAAGTTATAAGAAGTTGGTAAGTCCCCCATAAAGTTTCCAGAGAGGTGTGAAATTTCTTGTCTGAGAAACCACAGGTTTCTGTAAGGTGACTGTAGCTAGCCAGGCTGACCACAAGCCTGTCAGAATTCTGCTGGCAGACAGCAGTACAGAGAGGGTAAAGATTAAATCCTTACTTTAAATTCTTGGTTCCTTGCTATGGTCAATATCAAGCTTGCATGGGAATTTTTATAGGCCAGTCAGAATTTTTATGGGCCCCTCACTTATAATCCAATTTCACTAGAGAGAACCTGGCCTGAGGTCAAACAGAGCTTCAAGGGAGGCTGGACCACAAAGTGTAGACAGATGTCACACGCACAGCTTCAAGTCCAATTACTACCAAAGGGGGAAGGAAAAAAAAAAAAGATTTTGGTGAGTAGAGTCTCTGCAGCAAAAGGAAAAGGAACCTTTTGGGTTGGGAGATGCTTCAGTCAGTGTAAGAGCTAGTCACACAAGCATGAATACCTGAGTTCAGACCGAGTTCTGAGGAGAACTCATGGAAAGCCGGACAGTCACATGAATATCTGAAATTCCCGTGTGCCTTTACTGAGATAGGAGATGGAGACAGAAGACTCCCAGAGGCTTGGGGGACAGCTATCCCGGCAAACGAACGCAACAGTGAACTGTAAGGAGATCCTGCCTCAAATACGGTGAAAGGGAAGGACCAACACTCGAGGTGTCTTGTGACCTCCACAGGCATGCCATCGCCCACACATGCCCACACTCACGCTGTAGCGTGTACATATCCCCACTCCACACTCACATACATGCACACACGCCAGAAAACAGGGTCAAGACTAGTGGCCCATGCCTATAATCCTAGTGCTTGAGAGGTATAGATATAGGAGGATCAAGAGTTCAAGGTCATCCTTGGATACATAGTTCAAGGCAACCTGGGTACATGAGACCCTGTCTCAAAAACAAAAACAAAAACTACAAACTAAAAGGACTTTTTTTCAGGAAAGAAAAAGTCAGAATCGCCTGGCGGGTGTGGTGGTACACGACTTTAATCCCAGCACTGGAGAGGCAGAGGTAGAAGGATCACAGTGAGTTCAAGGCCACACTGAGACTACATAGTGAATTCCAGGTCAGCCTGAACTAGAGCAGAGTCACTCAAACAGAGGCTCAGACACTCATTAGACCTTGGGGACAAAAAATGTGGAGCTTCCAGGCTGGAAAGATGGCTGAGCAGTTAAGACACTTGTCTGCAAGAACTAATGACCCAACTGTGATTCCCCTAGTATCCACATAAAGCCAGATGCACAAAGTAGCAATAATGTCCGGAATTCATTTGCAGTGGCAGGAGGCCCTGGCATGCCCATTCTCCTCTCTCTCCCTCCTTGCAAATAAATAATCAATAAAAATATTTTAAAAACCGGGTGTGGTGGCATGCTCCTTTAATCCCAGCACTCGAGAGGCAGAAATAGGAGGATCACCATGAGTTCAAGGCCACCCTGAGACTACATAGTGAATTCCTGATCAGCCTGGCTAGAGCAAGACCCTACCTCAAAAAAACAATACATATACATATACATACACATATATATACATGTGGAGCTTCCTAGAAGAGGGGCTGGGTGGGCTAGCTGAGGGAGACAGCCATTTGCTTGCAGGATGTTGAGAGTCTCATTCTAAGCACAGTGGGCAGCCTCCCAGAAGCATAAACAGGAAGCTGACAGAATCTGATTTTCATGTTTCAAAGGTTGTTTGGGCTGCAGGCACCAGGTCGTGGTGTCTACATTCCAAGGATGTGCATTCCTGTCAAGGTGCTGAGCAGGGCTGGGCAGGCAGCACAAGGCAAGTCTGGACTACTGGAAAGCAAAAAAAGAACAAAAGCACGTCACAGGACAGGTGAGCCAACTTGAAAGAACTCCAGCAACCAATGTTGGAAGAATTTGAGCAAGTAAGTGCATAGGCCGGGCGTGGTGGCACATACCTTTAATCCCAGCACTCAGGAAGCAGAGGTAGCTGAAACTACACAGTGAATTCCAGGTCAGCCTGGGCTAAAGCAAGACCCTACCTCAAAGAAAAAAAAAAAAAAAAAGCCGGGTGTGATAGCACATGCCTTTAATCCCAGCACTTGGGAGGCAGAGGTAGGTTCGCTGTGAGTTCGAGGCCACCCTGAGACTACATAGTTAATTCCAGGTCAGCCTAGACCAGAGTGAAACCCTACCTCAAAAAAAAAAAAAAAAAAAAAAAAAAAGTGCATAGCATAGCATCATTTGTAAGCAAAGTATAAAGTGCATATGCATAAGAGCATGGTGGCATAAATACTTGAATAGACAAACAAGGAAGAAGACACAAGTTTTCCTTGTAGAAGAATTCCTGATTATATATGTAGATGCTCCTGTGCTCCAGGAAGTAGACCTCGCTCTGCCCTTCTTTGACTGGGTTGAATCCATAATCCAGTAACTTCCAAAGAAGAGAGCACAGAAAGGGAAAAATAATAACTATTATTTTTGTATGTGTATGTGTGTGTGGTGTACATGCATGTGTGTGCATGTTCATATATGGGTGGGCACGTGTATGGGGGTGCATGTAGAGGCCAGAGGTTGATTTTGGAGGTCTTTCTCTATTTCTCTCTACCTTATTTACTAAGGCAAGTGTTGTGTTTGCATCTCCCCACAGGAAAAATACCACACAAGTCTTATTTTACATATAACAGATTATACTCTTTCATCCCCTCGCTGCTACTCCTATTTTCTTGGGGCCCTCCTCAGTGCTTTTCACTGTGGGGTCATGAAGGCAGTCCTTGTGGGGTAGGGTGGGAGGAGACCATTCCTCAGGGTATTCCTACCCACTCTGTGGCTCTTGCCATTTTTCCACTCCTTTTCCACAATATATTTTTGTTTTTGTTTTGTTTTGTTTTCGAGGTAGGGTCTCACTCTAGGCCATGTTGGCCTGGAACTCAGAGCAATCTTACTATCCTCCTACCTCTGCCTTCCAAGTGCCGGGATTAAAGGTGTGTGCCACCACACCTGGCTCAAACACAGGTCTTTTCACCCCAATTAGAAAGACACAGCTTACATACCAAAGTATGATACCAAAATCAGGTTTGGTGAACCAATGAGTTTTTTTTTTTTTTTTTTGAGTGGTAATCTTTTTTTTTTTTATTGACAACAAAATATACTTACATACAAAAGGTGCATAGTTTTCCCTCCCCTCCCCCCATTCCCTTTAGAACTCCACTCTCCATCATATCCCCTCCCTCTCTCCATTAGTCTCTTTTTTAATTTGATGTCATCATCTTTTACTTCTATTATGAGGGTCTTGCGGAGGTATTGCTAGGCACAGCAAGGTCATGGATATCAAGGCCAATTTCTGTCTGGGGAGTTGCATTGTAAGGAGTCGTACCCTTCCTTTGGCTCTTCCATTCTATCCGCCCCCTCTTCCACAATGATCCCTGAGCCTTGGAGGGTGTGACAGAGATGTCTCAGTGCTGGGCACTCCTCCATCCCTTCTTCTCAGCACAATGTTGCCTTTTGGGTCATCCCAGTGGTCATCGCCATCTGAAAAGAGAAGCTTCTCTAACCAGAAGTGAGAGTAGCATTAATATGTGAATATGAGCATTAAGTGTAGTATTTTCCGGGCAGCTTGGTGGGAATAGTATATACATTTAGACAAGAGCATGCTTTATACCCCTAAGGCTCATGACCTTACCTACCATAGACTTTGCTTAGGTTTTTCAGTACCAGGTATGTATTCCCTCCCGTAGAGAGGGCCTTCAGTCCAATTATAGAGCAGTTGGTTACCCCACGAGTAGACATGCCACTATTGCACCCGTTCAGTCTTTGGGCCTGTCTGGCCAAATTTGAATATTCAGCGTCCACTGTTTTCACTGCTGATGACTTCTGTCTCCCATACTCTACATGCAGTGCAGCTTTTTCCAGCTTTCAGTTAGCTGGTCTACAGGGAGAAGGTTTTCTGCTCAGCACCAGTTTGCTTTCTCAGTGACCTTGCCTCTCAGGCAAGAGATGTCTTCAGCAATAGGGTCTTACTATCTGTTTCTCAAGGGAAACCAAGGGCTTTGGCAAAAGCCTTTAATGTTTTGGAGGCTACCGGGACCTCCTTGGCCAACAACTCACTGGAAGGTATCCCATCCCAGGCACTGAAAAATTTCTAGTAACAGTCTACAGCTTCTAGATGTACCATTATTCAAAAAGGTAATTTTACATAAGTCTTATTCACAATCTTTTGAAATTAGATTGACCCTCCCCCTGCCCTTCTTTTTTGCATTCTCTACCCATGGCCTTGGTTAGGCCATTCCCCTCCTTGTAATCAGTCCTTCCACTTACATATGTGCAATACCATACACTTCAGTCCTTCCCTTTCCTCCCTCCCTTATAAGGTTTCTGGTACCAATTTTTGGTTCCAGTTCACACACAAGTCTGTCTATTTGTAGCTAGGATCCACATATGAGAGAGAACATGTGACGTTTGGCTTTCTGAGCCTGGGTTACCTCACTTAGTATAATCCTTTCCAGATCCATCCATTTCCCTGCAAATTTCATAATTTCATTTTTCTTTACCGCTGAGTAGAACTCCATTGTGTAAATGTACCACATCTTTATTATCCATTCATTTGTGGTGGGACATCTAGGCTGCTTCCATTTCCTAGCTATTGTGAATAGAGCGGCAATAAACATGGTTTTGCAAGTATCTCTAAGGAAGTGAGAAGAGTCTTCTGGATATATGCCTAGGAGTGCTATAGCTGGATCATATGGTAAATCTATTTCTAGCTGTCTCAAAAACCTCCACACTGATTTCCACAATGGTTGGACCAGGTTACATTCCCACCAACAGTGTAGAAGTGTTCCTCTTTTTCCGCATCCACGCCAACACTTATTGTCATTTGTTTTCTTGATGGTAGCCATTCTGACAGGAGTGAAATGGAATCTCAAAGTGAACCAATGAGTTTTAATGGAATTACTTCCAGAGACAGGTGAGGGGTTACTTATAGGAAAGTGAAGCACCCCCCCCCAAAGCAGGTATACCACAAAATCTCATCCCAGCACAGATAACAACTTCCCCATGGCTGCTCCCAGGAACTGTCAGGATTAACCCCCCAGCCTTGGGGTGAGGGCTTGCTTACAGAGCATGATATCCCCAAAGCAGCTACTGTCCCTTGATCTTTTATCCTCTATATACTCTATTGCCCTCACCCCAGGCCACATCATTGCATACAGCTGGCGCAGGGGTCACACCCGGCTCCAACTACTTTTTTTAAAAAATATTTTAGCCGGGTGTGGTGGTGCACGCCTTTAATCCCAGTACTCGGGAGGCAGAGGTAGAAGGATCGCTGAGAGTTTGAGGCCACCCTGAGACTACATAGTTAATTCCAGGTCAGCCTGGACCAGAGTGAGACCCTACCTTGCAAAACCAAAATAAATAAATACAAATAAAAAATATTTTATTTAAGCCGGGCGTGGTGGCGCAAGCCTTTAATCCCAGTACTCGGGAGGCAGAGGTAGGAGGATCGCCGAGAGTTTGAGGCCACCCTGAGACTACATAGTTAATTCCAGGTCAGCCTGGACCAGAGTGAAACCCTACCTCGCAAAACCAAAAAAAAAAAAAAAAAAATTATTTAGCTGGGTGTGGTGGTGCACGCCTTTAATTCCAGCACTCAGGAGGCAGAGGTAGGAGGATTCCCAGGAGTTCGAGGCCACCCTGAGAATACAGAGTGACTTCCAAGTCAGCCTGAGCTAGAGTGAAACCCTACCTCAAAAAGCCAAAAAAAAAAAAAAAAATTTTTTTTTAATTTAGAGCTGGAGAGATGGCTTAGCGGTTAAAATGCTGGCCTGTGAAGCCTAAGGATCCAGGTTCGATTCTCCAGGTCCCATGTAAGCCAGATGCCCAAGGTGGCACATGTATCTGGAAGTTCGTTTGCAATGGCTAGAGGCCCTGGCACCCATTCTCTCTCTCTCTCTCTGTAATAAAAAAAATAAAAATGAATCTTTAAAAAATATATTTTATTTATTTGAGAGAGAGAGAGAGAGAATGGGTGCAGCAGGGCCTCTAGCCACTGCAAACCAACTCCTGATGCATGTGCCACTTTATGCATCTGGTTTTACGTAGGTATGTGGGGAATCAAACCTGGGTCCTTAAGCTTCCCAGGCAAGTGCCTCAACCACTAAGGCATCTCTCCAGCCCCCAGCTGCTTAAAAAAAATTATTTAGGCTGGGGGCATAGTGGCAGACACCTTTAACTGCTAAGCCATCTCTCCAGCCCCAATAAGTAAACTTTTAAAAATAGTAAAAATAGTAATTTTAAAACATAGAGTGCTGGGATTAAAGGCATGTGCCACCACACCTGGCTTTTTTTTTTTTTTTTTTTTTTTTTTTTTTTTGGAGACAGAGAGGAGAGGAAGACAGAGATTGGACGTGCCAGCAGCCTCTCAGCTGTTGCGAATGAAATCCAGATTCGTGCGCCCCCTTGTGCCAAGTGCAGCATTACACCCTTGCATCACTTTGCATCTGGCTAAATGTGGGACCTGGAGATTGGAACCAGCGTTCTTAGGCTTAGGAGGCAGGCGCCTTAACCCCTAAGCCATCTCTCCAGCCCCTGGCTATTTTTTTAAACTTTTATTTGCGTGTGTGGGGGGTGGTGGTGGGGTTACGCCAGGAACACTTACCACTGCAAATGAATACCAGACACTTTTACTACTTTTTTGCATCTGGCTTATGTGGGTAGCTTGTAAATTGAACCCTGGCTGGTAGGCTTTGCAAGCAAGTGCTTTAACCACTGAACTATCTCCCAGCTCCTGTGGTGCTATTTTATTTATATTTATTTATTTGAGAAAGGGAAAGAGGCAGAGAGAGAGAGAGAGAGAGAATGATTGCAAATGAACTCCAGATGCATGCGCCACCTTGTGTATCTCTTACATGGGAACTGGGGAATTGAACAGAGATCCTTTAGCTTTTCAGGCAAGCCCCTTAACAGCTAAGCCATCTCTCCAGCCCTGTGATACTATTTTAAAATACACACACACACACACACACAGGCTGGAGAGATAGCTTAGCGGTTAAATGCTTGCCTATGTGGCCTAAGGATCATGTTCAAGGCTCGATTCTCCAGGACCCACGTAAGCCAGATGCACAAGCGGTGCATGCATCTGGAGTTCATTTGCAGTGGCTGGAGGCCCTGATGTGCCCATTCTCTCTCTCTACCTGCTATTTCTGTACCCCTCTCTCTCTCAAATAAATAAATATTAAACACACACACATGAAAACCAAACTTAAGGTTCACACTGAGCTTCTAGTGCTGGTTTGAGTGATGAATCCATCTCAAGCAGATATGGCATTTTCAATAGCTTTGATGAGGAGATGTTAAGACACATGCACTGGAGTGTACCTATAGTCCCAGCTACTCAGGAGACGGAGGCAGAGTATTACTTGACATCCATAGGGAGACCCTGTCTCTAAAACAAAGTGAGGAGTAGCTGAGTTGTAACTCAGCAGTAGATATTGTTATGTCCCCTGCAATACAAAAAAAAAAAGGAAAAAGAAAAAGAACATTTGAGTCCTCAACATAGCTTCATCAGTCTGCTTCAGAAAGGCTGGGGTCCAGCCTGAGAGATGGAAAGAGAGAGAGGCAGAATTAGTATGCAGGGCCTCCAGTCACTGCAAATGAACTCTGGGCACATGATCCACCTTGTGTGCATGTGCGACCTTGTGCATGCACAACATTGTGCATCTGGCTTACATGGAATCTAGGGTGTCAAACATGGGTCCTTAGGCTTTGCAGGAAAGCGCCTTAACCACTAAGCCGTCTCTCCAGCCCTTGTTTTATTTTTTTATTTTATTATTATCATCATTGTTATTGTTGTTGTTGTTTTTCAAGGTAGGGTCTCACTCTAGCTTAGGCTGACCTGGAATTCACTCTGTAGTCTCAGGGTTGCCTCGAACTCAGAGCAATCCTACTATCCTCCTACCTGTGCCTCCCAAGTGCTGGGATTAAAGGCGTGTGCCACCATGCCTGGCTCTTTTATTTTTTTTATTATTATTTTTTTGGTTGTTTTTGAGGTAGGGTCTCACTCTAGCCCAGGCTGACCTGGAATTCACTATGTAGTCTCAGGGTAGCCTTGAACTTATGGTGATCCTCCTACCTCTGCCTCCCGAGTGCTGGGATTA
Source organism: Orientallactaga sibirica (assembly GCA_036365145.1). Lineage (NCBI taxonomy): Eukaryota > Metazoa > Chordata > Mammalia > Rodentia > Dipodidae > Orientallactaga > Orientallactaga sibirica. The sequence goes on along the minus strand of JAEOAD010000042.1, from coordinate 5,222,986 downwards.
AAGGTGTGCGCCACCACACCTGGCTCTCTTTTATTTTTTTAAGACAGCTTCTCCAGACTGGGGAGATTGCACAGTGGTTAAAGATGTTTGCTTGCAAAGCCTGTTGGTCAGGGTTCAATTCCCCAGCCATGTAAAATGGGATGCAAAAAGTGGCACAGGGCTGGTGACAAGTGTTAATTCAATAAATGGAACTAGCCTTGTTGTCATAGCATAGCATCATTTGTAAGCAAAGTATAAAGTGCATATGCATAAGAGCATGGTGGCATAAATACTTGAATAGACAAACAAGGAAGAAGACACAAGTTTTCCTTGTAGAAGAATTCCTGATTATATATGTAGATGCTCCTGTGCTCCAGGAAGTAGACTCCCGCTCTGCCCTTCTTTGACTGGGTTGAATCCATAATCCAGTAACTTCCAAAGAAGAGAGCACAGAAAGGGAAAAATAATAACTATTATTTTTGTATGTGTATGTGTGTGTGTGTGTACATGCATGTGTGTGCATGTTCATATATGGGTGGGCACGTGTATGGGGGGTGCATGTAGAGGCCAGAGGTTGATTTTGGAGGTCTTTCTATTTCTCTCTACCTTATTTACTAAGGCAAGTGTTGTGTTTGCATCTCCCCACAGGAAAAAATACCACACAAGTCTTATTTTACATATAACAGATTATACTCTTTCATCCCCTCGCTGCTACTCCTATTTTCTTGGGGCCCTCCTCAGTGCTTTTCACTGTGGGATCATGAAGGCAGTCCTTGTGGGGTAGGGTGGGAGGAGACCATTCCTCAGGGTATTCCTACCCACTCTGTGGCTCTTGCCATTTTTCCACTCCTTTTCCACAATATATTTTTGTTTTTGTTTTGTTTTGTTTTCGAGGTAGGGTCTCACTCTAGGCCATGTTGGCCTGGAACTCAGAGCAATCCTACTATCCTCCTACCTCTGCCTTCCAAGTGCCGGGATTAAAGGTGTGTGCCACCACACCTGGCTCAAACACAGGTCTTTTCACCCCAATTAGAAAGACACAGCTTACATACCAAAGTATGATACCAAAATCAGGTTTGGTGAACCAATGAGTTTTTTTTTTTTGAGTGGTAATCTTTTTTATTTTTTTATAGACAACAAAATATACTTACATACAAAAGGTGCATAGTTTTCCCTCCCCTCCCCCCATTCCCCTTTAGAACTCCACTCTCCATCATATCCCCTCCCTCTCTCCATTAGTCTCTTTTTTAATTTGATGTCATCATCTTTTACTTCTATTATGAGGGTCTTGCGGAGGTATTGCTAGGCACAGCAAGGTCATGGATATCAAGGCCAATTTCTGTCTGGGGAGTTGCATTGTAAGGAGTCGTGCCCTTCCTTTGGCTCTTCCATTCTATCCGCCCCCTCTTCCACAATGATCCCTGAGCCTTGGAGGGTGTGACAGAGATGTCTCAGTGCTGGGCACTCCTCCATCCCTTCTTCTCAGCACAATGTTGCCTTTTGGGTCATCCCAGTGGTCATCGCCATCTGAAAAGAGAAGCTTCTCTAACCAGAAGTGAGAGTAGCATTAATATGTGAATATGAGCATTAAGTGTAGTATTTTCCGGGCAGCTTGGTGGGAATAGTATATACATTTAGACAAGAGCATGCTTTATACCCCTAAGGCTCATGACCTTACCTACCATAGACTTTGCTTAGGTTTTTCAGTACCAGGTATGTATTCCCTCCCGTAGAGAGGGCCTTCAGTCCAATTATGGAGCAGTTGGTTACCCCACGAGTAGACATGCCACTATTGCACCCGTTCAGTCTTTGGGCCTGTCTGGCCAAATTTGAATATTCAGCGTCCACTGTTTTCACTGCTGATGACTTCTGTCTCCCATACTCTGCATGCAGTGCAGCTTTTTCCAGCTTTCAGTTAGCTGGTCTACAGGGAGAAGGTTTTCTGCTCAGCACCAGCTTGCTTTCTCAGTGACCTTGCCTCTCAGGCAAGAGATGTCTTCAGCAATAGGGTCTTACTATCTGTTTCTCAAGGGAAACCAAGGGCTTTGGCAAAAGCCTTTAATGTTTTGGAGGCTACCGGGACCTCCTTGGCCAACAACTCACTGGAAGGTATCCCATCCCAGGCACTGAAAAATTTCTAGTAACAGTCTACAGCTTCTAGATGTACCATTATTCATAAAGGTAATTTTACATAAGTCTTATTCACAATCTTTTGAAATTAGATTGACCCTCCCCCTGCCCTTCTTTTATGCATTCTCTACCCATGGCCTTGGTTAGGCCATTCCCCCTCCTTGTAATCAGTCCTTCCACTTACATATGTGCAATACCATACACTTCAGTCCTTCCCTTTCCTCCCTCCCTTTTATAAAGGGTTTCTGGTACCAATTTTTGGTTCCAGTTCACACACAAGTCTGTCTATTTGTAGCTAGGATCCACATATGAGAGAGAACATGTGACGTTTGGCTTTCTGAGCCTGGGTTACCTCACTTAGTATAATCCTTTCCAGATCCATCCATTTCCCTGCAAATTTCATAATTTCATTTTTCTTTACCGCTGAGTAGAACTCCATTGTGTAAATGTACCACATCTTTATTATCCATTCATTTGTGGTGGGACATCTAGGCTGCTTCCATTTCCTAGCTATTGTGAATAGAGCGGCAATAAACATGGTTTTGCAAGTATCTCTAAGGAAGTGAGAAGAGTCTTCTGGTAAATCTATTTCTAGCTGTCTCAAAAACCTCCACACTGATTTCCACAATGGTTGGACCAGGTTACATTCCCACCAACAGTGTAGAAGTGTTCCTCTTTTTCTGCATCCACGCCAACACTTATTGTCATTTGTTTTCTTGATGGTAGCCATTCTGACAGGAGTGAAATGGAATCTCAAAGTGAACCAATGAGTTTTAATGGAATTACTTCCAGAGACAGGTGAGGGGTTACTTATAGGAAAGTGAAGCACCCCCAAAGCAGGTATACCACAAAATCTCATCCCAGCACAGATAACAACTTCCCCATGGCTGCTCCCAGGAACTGTCAGGATTAACCCCCCAGCCTTGGGGTGAGGGCTTGCTTACAGAGCATGATGTCCCCAAAGCAGCTACTGTCCCTTGATCTTTTATCCTCTATATACTCTATTGCCCTCACCCCAGGCCACATCATTGCATACAGCTGGCGCAGGGGTCACACCCGGCTCCAACTACTTTTTTTAAAAAATATTTTAGCCGGGTGTGGTGGTGCACGCCTTTAATCCCAGTACTCGGGAGGCAGAGGTAGAAGGATCGCTGAGAGTTTGAGGCCACCCTGAGACTACATAGTTAATTCCAGGTCAGCCTGGACCAGAGTGAAACCCTACCTCCAAAAAAAAAAAAAAAAAAAAAAAATTTTATTTAGCTGGGTGTGGTGGTGCACGCCTTTAATTCCAGCACTCAGGAGGCAGAGGTAGGAGGATTCCCAGGAGTTCGAGGCCACCCTGAGAATACAGAGTGACTTCCAAGTCAGCCTGAGCTAGAGTGAAACCCTACCTCAAAAAGCCAAAAACAAAAAAAAAAAAAAATTTTAATTTAGAGCTGGAGAGATGGCTTAGCGGTTAAAATGCTGGCCTGTGAAGCCTAAGGATCCAGGTTCGATTCTCCAGGTCCCATGTAAGCCAGATGCCCAAGGTGGCACATGTATCTGGAAGTTCGTTTGCAATGGCTAGAGGCCCTGGCACCCATTCTCTCTCTCTCTCTCTAATAAAAAAAATAAAAATGAATCTTTAAAAAATATATTTTATTTATTTGAGAGAGAGAGAGAGAGAATGGGTGCAGCAGGGCCTCTAGCCACTGCAAACCAACTCCTGATGCATGTGCCACTTTATGCATCTGGTTTTACGTAGGTATGTGGGGAATCAAACCTGGGTCCTTAAGCTTCCCAGGCAAGTGCCTCAACCACTAAGGCATCTCTCCAGCCCCCGGCTGCTTAAAAAAAATTATTTAGGCTGGGGGCATAGTGGCAGACACCTTTAATCCCAGCACCTTAACTGCTAAGCCATCTCTCCAGCCCCAATAAGTAAACTTTTAAAAATAGTAAAAATAGTAATTTTAAAACATAGAGTGCTGGGATTAAAGGCATGTGCCACCACACCTGGCTATTTTTTTTTTTTTTTTTTTTTTTGGAGAGAGACAGAGAGGGAGAGGAAGACAGAGATTGGACGTGCCAGCAGCCTCTCAGCTGTTGCGAATGAAATCCAGATTCGTGCGCCCCCTTGTGGCCAAGTGCAGCATTACACCCTTGCATCACTTTGCATCTGGCTAAATGTGGGACCTGGAGATTGGAACCAGCGTTCTTAGGCTTAGGAGGCAGGCGCCTTAACCCCTAAGCCATCTCTCCAGCCCCTGGCTATTTTTTTAAACTTTTATTTGCGTGTGTGGGGGGTGGTGGTGGGGTTACGCCAGGAACACTTACCACTGCAAATGAATACCAGACACTTTTACTACTTTTTTGCATCCGGCTTATGTGGGTAGCTTGTAAATTGAACCCTGGCTGGTAGGCTTTGCAAGCAAGTGCTTTAACCACTGAACTATCTCCCAGCTCCTGTGGTGCTATTTTATTTTTATTTATTTATTTGAGAAAGGGAAAGAGGCAGAGAGAGAGAGAGAGAGAGAGAGAGAGAATGATTGCAAATGAACTCCAGATGCATGCGCCACCTTGTGCATCTCTTGCATGGGAACTGGGGAATTGAACAGAGATCCTTTAGCTTTTCAGGCAAGCCCCTTAACAGCTAAGCCATCTCTCCAGCCCTGTGATACTATTTTAAAATACACACACACACACACACACACAGGCTGGAGAGATAGCTTAGCGGTTAAATGCTTGCCTATGTGGCCTAAGGATCATGTTCAAGGCTCGATTCTCCAGGACCCACGTAAGCCAGATGCACAAGCGGTGCATGCATCTGGAGTTCATTTGCAGTGGCTGGAGGCCCTGATGTGCCCATTCTCTCTCTCTACCTGCTATTTCTGTACCCCTCTCTCTCTCAAATAAATAAATATTAAACACACACACATGAAAACCAAACTTAAGGTTCACACTGAGCTTCTAGTGCTGGTTTGAGTGATGACTCCATCTCAAGCAGATATGGCATTTTCAATAGCTTTGATGAGGAGATGTTAAGACACATGCACTGGAGTGTACCTATAGTCCCAGCTACTCAGGAGACGGAGGCAGAGTATTACTTGACATCCATAGGGAGACCCTGTCTCTAAAACAAAGTGAGGAGTAGCTGAGTTGTAACTCAGCAGTAGATATTGTTATGTCCCCTGCAATACAAAAAAAAAAAGAAAGAAAAAGAACATTTGAGTCCTCAACATAGCTTCATCAGTCTGCTTCAGAAAGGCTGGGGTCCAGCCTGAGAGATGGAAAGAGAGAGGGCAGAATTAGTATGCAGGGCCTCCAGTCACTGCAAATGAACTCTGGGCACATGATCCACCTTGTGTGCATGTGCGACCTTGTGCATGCACAACATTGTGCATCTGGCTTACATGGAATCTAGGGTGTCAAACATGGGTCCTTAGGCTTTGCAGGAAAGCGCCTTAACCACTAAGCCGTCTCTCCAGCCCTTGTTTTATTTTTTTATTTTATTATTATCATCATTGTTATTGTTGTTGTTGTTTTTCAAGGTAGGGTCTCACTCTAGCTTAGGCTGACCTGGAATTCACTCTGTAGTCTCAGGGTTGCCTCGAACTCAGAGCAATCCTACTATCCTCCTACCTGTGCCTCCCAAGTGCTGGGATTAAAGGCGTGTGCCACCATGCCTGGCTCTTTTATTTTTTTTATTATTATTTTTTTGGTTGTTTTTGAGGTAGGGTCTCACTCTAGCCCAGGCTGACCTGGAATTCACTATGTAGTCTCAGGGTAGCCTTGAACTTATGGTGATCCTCCTACCTCTGCCTCCCTGAGTGCTGGGATTAAAGGTGTGCGCCACCACACCTGGCTCTCTTTTATTTTTTTAAGACAGCTTCTCCAGACTGGGGAGATTGCACAGTGGTTAAAGATGTTTGCTTGCAAAGCCTGTTGGTCAGGGTTCAATTCCCCAGCCATGTAAAATGGGATGCAAAAAGTGGCACAGGGCTGGAGAGATGGCTCAGTGGTTAAGGCACTTGCCTACAAAGCCTAAGGACCCATGTTTGACTCTCCAGATCCCATATAGGCCAGATGCACAAGGTGATGCAAGTGCACAAGGTCACATATGTGCACAAGGTGGCACACACATCTGGAGTTCGATTACAGTGGCTAGAGGCCCTGGTGCACCAATTCTCTCTCACTCTCTCTCTCTCATTAAAAAAAAAAAAAAAGGCCAGTCTGTTGGGCTTGCCCCCCCCCCCAAATAAAAGTGACACAAAAAGCCGGGCGTGGTGGCGCACGCCTTTAATCCCAGCACTTGGGAGGCAGAGGTAGGGGGATCGCTGTGAGTTCGAGGCCACCCTGAGACTACATAGTTAATTCCAGGTCAGCCTGGGCCTGAGTGAGACCCTACCTTGAAAAAAAAAAAAGTGACACAAACATCTGACATTTGTTTGCAGTTTCAAAAGACCCTGGTGCATGCACACACACACAAATAAATGAATATATAAAGACAAGGTCTCATATAACCAGACTCAAACTTGCTGTGTAGGTGAGGCTGGCCTTGAACTCCTGATCTTCCTGCCTCCACCTCCCAAATGCTGGGATGTATAACTCCCTCGCTGACTCTATTTTAAAAAGAACTAAATGATACATTAGAGCATTGCCAGCAACATTTATGTCAGATTCTCATTACAGCATCTGTAAAAGGATCAAACCAGCTGTGAATACACATTCCAGAGGAAATCTGAGGGAGAGCCTTCTAAAAGACAAGACAAAACACTATTAAAGCTGGGTGTGGTGGCGCACGCCTTTAATTCCAGCACTCAGGAGGCAGAGGTAGAAGGATCACTGTGTGTTTGAGGCCGCCCTGAGACTGGATTCCAGGTCAGCCTGGACTAGAGCAAGACCCTACCTCGATAAAACAAACAAACAAACAAACAAAACACTATTAAGAGGTGGATCGATGGAACAACAATCAAGGTACTTGCTTGCAAGCCTGTTGCCTTGGGTTCGATTCACCAGTACCCACATAAGCCAGATGCATAGAGTGGCACTTGCATCCAGAGTTCATCTGCAGTGGCAGGAGGCTCTGGTGTGTTTTCTTTCTCCCTCTCTCCTTGCAAGTAAAAAAAATAAAATATTATTTAAAAATTATTAATCAGTGCAATAAATGAAGTGCTAGGATCTCACTGTCTAATGAACAAGGGCTGCTTTTAAAAAATACTTCCAATTAGTAAAGTTATATCTTAAAATATTTGTAACCCAATAACAAGCAATCTATCATATGAGCCTTTTTGTCTGGCATTTCAATAAAGCTCCAGTAATTGCTGAACTTCTCTGAACTTCACCACACTGCTTAAGGACTTCCAGAAGAAGGAAGACGCCAGAAAGTCGGCTAAGGAATACAAAGACTCAGTAAATAAGTCCAGGGTCAAGGCCAAAAAGAAGTGGTCCAAAGGCAAAGTTCAGGACAAGCTCAACAACCTAGTCCTGTTTGACAAAGCTACTTACAACAAGCTCAGCAAAGAGTTCCCAACTGTAAGTTTACTTCCCTAGCTGTGGTTCCTGAGAGATCCAAGCCCAGTCCTTCAAGGCTCTCCATAGTGAAGGACTTGTCAAACCACTTTCAAAGCACAGAACTCAAGGAATTTACACCAGAAATACTAAGAGTGAAAATTCCCCAGCTTCTGGTAAAGATGCATGAACAGGGTTAAGTGACTGAATATTTGGATAAACAAAACATTTATTAAAATGAAAAAAAAAAAGTTTACCACATGAAAAATACATGCTGAAAGTATTTACTGATTTTGAAATTGCCTGGATTAATAAAAAGAATCTTTCATACTACAGCCAAAAATCTGCAACCACCAGATGATTTCTTGGTTTTCCAACCCACCACCTTATTTTCCTTTTTTTTTTTTTTTTTTTTTTTTTAGTTTTTCGAGGTAGGGTTTCACTCTCGTCCAGGCTGACCTGGAATTTACTATGTAGTCTCAGGGTGCCCTCAAACTCATGGTGACTCACCTCCTATGTCTGCCTCCCAAGTGCTGGGATTAAAGGCATGTGCCACCACACCCGGGTCTTATTTTCCTTTTTGCCACCAATAGACATTATGGCTCTTAAGGTCTTTTTTTCATATTTTATTGAAAACTTCCATAATATTGACAATATACCATGGTCATAATCCTCTCCCACCACTCTCCCTTTTTTCCTCCACTGAGTCCCTTCTTTTTTAAATTTTTTTTTCCTTCTTTTGGTTTTCCAAAGTAGGGTCTTGCTCTAGCCCAGGCTGACCTGGAATTCACTATGTAGTCTCAGGCTGGCCTTGAATCCACAGCGATCCACTTACCCTGCCTCCTGAGTGATGGGATTAAAGACATGTGACACCACACCTGGCTCTTTTTAAAATTTTTTAAAATGTTCTTATTTATTTACTTGTAAACACATAGAAAGAGAGAGTGAGAAATGCAAAAGAACTCAAGATGCATGCACTACTTTCTGCATCTGGCTTTATGTAAGTACTGGGGAATTGAACCTGGGTTGTTTGGATTTGCAGACAAGTGCCTTAACCACTTGGCCATTTCTTTGGCCCCTGAATCCCTTCCTTTTTTTCCTTTCTAAATAGGGTCTTGCTCTAGCTCTAGCTCAGACTCACTTAGGCCTCAAACTCACAGAGCTCCTACCTCTGTCTCCCAAGTGCTGAGATTAAAGGAATGCACCACCACACCCAGCTGAATCCCTTCTCTTTCCAACTAGTCTCTCTTGTCTCTTCTGTGTTTTTGTTTTTTGCTTTTTTATTGTTGTTGTTCTTTTGTTTGTTTGTTTGGTTTTGGTTTTTCAAGGTAGGGTCTCACTCTGATCCAGGCTGACCTGGAATTCACTATGTAGTCTCAGGGTGGCCTCGAACTCATGGCAATCCTCTTAACTCTGCCTCCTGAGTGCTGGGATTAAAGGCGTGCACCACCATGGCTGGTTGAATCCCTTCTCGTTCCAACTAGTCTCTCTTGTCTCTTCTATTTTGATGTAATCATTTTTTTCCTTCCTATTAAGCAGGTCTTGTGTAGGTAGCATCAGCCACTGTTAGGTCATGAATATCAAGGCCACTTTGTGTCTGGAAGACAGCATTTTAAGCACTCTTCCCCTTCCTTTGGCTCTTACATTTTTAATATTATTTATTTATTTATAAGCAGAGAGAGATAAAGAGGAGAAAGAGAATGGGCACACAGCCTCCAGCTGCTGCAAACAATCTCCAGACATGTGCTACTATGCTCCACATGGGCACCGGAGAATTGAACCCAGATCATTAGGCTTTACAGGCAAGTGCCTCAACTGCTGAGCCATCTCTCCAGCCTTCTTACATTCTTTCTGCCAGCTCTTCTGCAATGGTCCCTAAGCCTTGAAGGGTATAACAGAAATGTCTTAGTGCTGAACACACCACTGTCACTTCTCAGTATTTTGGTGAATTTTGAGTCACCCCAGGGGTTAACACCATCTGAAAAGAAGCTTCTCTGAGCAAAAGTGAGAGTAGGGCTGGAGAGATGGCCTAGCGGTTAAGGTGCCTGCCTGCTAAGCCTAAGAACACCGGTTGTAATCTCCAGGTCCCACGTTTAGCCAGATGCAAAGTGACGCAAGGGCGCAATGCTGCACTTGACCACAAAGGAGTGCACACACCTGGATTTCGTTCACAGCAGCTGAGAGACTGCTGGCATGCCCATTCTCTATCTGTCTCCCTCTCCCTCTCTGTCTGTCTGTCTCTCTCCAAAAATAAATAAACTAATAAAAAAAATTTAAAGTGAGAGTAGCATTAATATATGGGCTGGAGAGATGGATCAGTTAAGGAAATTGCCAACAAAGCCTAATGACCTGGGTTTGATTCCCTACTATCCACATAAGCCAGATGCACAAAATGGCACATGCATCTGGAGTTCTTTTGCAGTGGCAGGAGGCCCTGACATGCCCATACTCTCCCTCTCTTTCTCTCTCTCTGTTTGTGTCTCTCTGATTATCAATAAATAAAATATTAAGCCGGGCGTGGTGGCGCACTCCTTTAATCCCAGCACTCGGGAGGCAGAGGTAGGAGGATCGCCGAGAGTTCGAGGCTACCCTGAGACTACATAGTTAATTCCAGGTCAGCCTGGGCTAGAGTGAGACCCTACCTTGCAAAAACCAAAAAAATAAAAATAAAATAAAATAAATAAATAAATAAATAAAATATTAAAAATATATATGGATAAAACATAGGTATTTAGAGCACAGTTTGATGGGTGTGGTAGCTGGTGACAGGTACGTGAGTTCTTCAGGTCAGTGGGGTTTTGTAGACTCTGGAAACCCAGGTTCACAGAAATTGCCAAGCCTCTCTATGAGGCCACAAGGGGGCAAGAGAACTTCCTATAATGGACCCCAGAAATGAAGAAGGCTTTCCTCCGATTCAAAGAGGCCCTTCTTGAAGCCCCAGCCCTGGCCATACCAGATGTCCACAAACCTTTCCATCTTTATGTTGATGGAAACAAAGGCATATCTAAAGGGGTATTGACTCAAACTCTTGCTGGAGGAGGCCAATTACCTGTCAAAGAAACTAGACCCAGTGGCAATGGGATGGCCCCCATGCCTCTGAATAATAGCAGCAGCCACCTTATTGGTCAAAGATTCAGATAAACTGCCGGGCGTGGTGGTGCACACCTTTAATCCCAGCACTCGGGAGGCAGAGGTAGGAGAATCGCCGTGAGTTCAAGGCCACCCTGAGACTACAGAGTGAATTCCAAGTCAGCCTGGACTAGAGTGAAACTCTACTTCGAAAAACCAAAAAAAAAAAAAAAAAAAAAAAAAAAAATTCAGATAAACTAACTTTGGGCCAGACCTTGAGAGTGACTACTCCTCATGCTATTGAAGGAGTGCTAAAACAGCCTCCTGACAGATGGCTGACCAATGCCAGGCTGACTCCTTATCAAGCTCTTCTTCTCAACCTCCCATGGGTCCCATTCGCCACCAGTCAGGCCCTCAACCCTGCAATCCTGCTACCTGACCCAGACCTGGACAGTCCCATACATGACTGCTCAGAGATCTTGAGCAGTTTACAAGGGACCCAACCAGATCTCAAAGACGTTCTGCTTAAAGGGAAAGAACTAATCTGGTATACAGATGGTAGCAGCTTCCTTAAGGATGCTGTCTGGTACACAGGAGCTGCGGTGACAACTGAAGGGACAACTGTATGGGCAGAAGCCCTCCCTCCAGGTACATCTGCCCAGAAGGCTGAATTAATAGCCCTGACCAAGGCCCCGCAACTGGGCCAAGGGAAAAGACTTAATATCTATACCGATAGCCGATATGCTTTTTCAACAATATATGTTCATGGGGACATCTATAAAGAGAGGGGACAAGCCGGGCACGGTGGCGCACGCCTTTAATCCCAGAACTCGGGAGGCAGAGGTAGAAGGATCACCAAGAGTTTGAGGCCACCCTGAGACTACACAGTTAATTCCAGGTCAGCCTGGACCAGGGTGAAACCCTACTTCAAAAAAAAAAGAGAGAGGGGACTATTGACAGCTGAAGGAAAAACTATTAAAAATAAGCAGGAGGTTTTGGATCTCCTGCAAGCCATATGGCTACCTAGGGAGGCAGCAATCATGCATTGTTCTGGACACCAGAAAGGAGATGAGCCTATCTCCAAAGGAAATAACAGGGCTGACCAGGCGGCACGAGAGGCATCCCTCAAGGTCGCTACTGCCCTGGTGACAAGGTTGCCTCCAATGATAGCACCAACCTTGCTGGATACACCAAACTATACTGACACAGAACAACGGAGGATTAGGACCTGTACAGCAGCCTATAAAGAACAAGGATATTATAAGACTCCTGATAGAAGGATCATCCTCCCATCAGACTTTGCTAGTCAACTCATTAGACAAATACACCAGAGCACTCATCTGGGACAACAGAAGTTTGAGGACTTACTTAGGCGGGCCCATCTTAAAGTTTTTGACTTGAGGCAAAAGGCAGCAGAAGCCGTAGCCCGATGCCATGCCTGCTGCCTGGTAAATGCAAAGAGTGGAGTTTCTCAGTAGGGAATCAGGGAAAGAGGAACCAGACCAGGAGTAAATTGGGAAACTGACTTCACAGAGATAAAACCTGGTTTGTATGGATACAAGTATTTACTGGTATTTATAGACACCTTTTCAGGATGGGCTGAGGCTTTTCCAATCAAGAACAAGACTGCCACAACCGTGGACAAGAAATTATTAGATGACATCATTCCAAGGTATGGCTTACCTGTTCTTTTGGGGTCAGATAGTAGACCTGCCTTCATAGCCCAGGTAACCCAAGCAGTAGTTAAAATTGTGGGGACAGGGCAGGAGAGATGGCTTAGCGGTTAAGTGCTTGCCTATGAAGCCTAAGGACCCCGGTTCGAGGCTCGATTCTCCAGGACCCACGTAAGCCAGATGCACAAGGTGGAGCACGTATCTGGAATTCCTTTGCAGTGGCTGGAGGCCCTGGCATGCCCGTTCTCTCTCTCTACCTTCCTATTTCTGTCTCTCTCTCTCAAATAAATAAATAATAATTTTTTTTTTTTTTTTTTGGTTTTGTGAGGTAGGGTCTCACTCTGGTTCAGGCTGACCTGGAATTCACTATGTAGTCTCAGGGTGGCCTTGAACTCTCGGCGATCCTCCTACCTCTGCCTCCCGAGTGCTGGGATTAAATAAATAAATAATAAAATATTTTTTAAAAAATTGTGGGGACAAATTGGAAACTCCATTGCATCTATCATGCCCAGAGTTCAGGATAGGTAGAAAGAATGAATTGGACCTTAAAGGAGACCCTAACTAAATTAACTCTTTTTTTTTCTTTTAAAATATTTTATTATTTATTTATTTATTTGAGAGAGAGAGAGAGAGAGATACAGAAATAGGCAGGTAGAGAGAGAGAGAATGGGTGTGCCAGGGCCTCCAGCCACTGCAAACTAACTCCAGATGCATGCACCCCCTTGTGCATCTGGCTTACGTGAGTCCTGGAGAATCAAACCTCGAACCATGGTCCTTAGGCTTCATAGGCAAGCGTTTAACTGCTAAGCCATCTCTCCAGCCCCTAAATTAACTCTTGAAACTGGTGGTGACTGGGTGTCTCTCCTTCCCTTTGCCCTTCCCTGAGTTCAAAACTCCCCTTATACCATGGGGCTGACTCCCTTTGAAATTATGTATGCAAGATCCCCACCCTTGTTGCCTAATATAAAAGCAGAAATGAGAGCCGGGCGTGGTGGCACACGCCTTTAATCCCAGCACTCGGGAGGCAGAGGTAGGAGGATCGCCGTGAGTTCAAGGCCACCCTGAGACTACATAGTTAATTCCAGGTCAGCCTAGACCAGAGTGAAACTCTACCTCGAAAAACAAACAAACAAAAAAAAAAGCCGGGCGTGGTGGCGCACTCCTTTAATCCCAGCACTCGGGAAGCAGAGGTAGGAGGATCAGCGAGAGTTCGAGGCCACCCTGAGACTACATAGTTAATTCCAGGTCAGCCTGGACCAGAGACCCTACCTTGCAAAACCAAAAAAAAAAAAAAGCAGAAATGTTAACTGAATTTGATTATGAGAGATTTCTCTCCTCCTTACAAGCTTTATTTTAGGTGCAAGAACATCTCTGGCCCCAACTGCGGGCCATCTATGAAAAACCACCTCCACCTCCACCCCACGGGTTCAGACCAGGAGACCTAGTACTTGTCAAAAGACATCAGAAGGAGACTCTTGAACCCGATTGGAAGGGACTTTACACTGTGATCCTGACCACTCCAAACAGCCATCGAGGTAGATGGTATCCCAGCCTGGATACACCACTCACACGTGAAGCCTGTTGACTCTCACGCGGACCCAGATGATCACGCACCTGAAGAGGAGCCAGGACTATGGTGAACTGTCGCCCACCTACAAGATCCACTCAAGTTGAGGATCCAAAAACTCTTACCTTCCACACCTTCTGCCATGCCCTAGAGACTGAAAGGATGAAAAACTTCATCCACCTGATTCTTGTGATAGCCCTGCTTGGAGATCAAGCCACGTCAGACGCCAACCTGCATGGAGCTGGTACTACCAAATGGATACTTCAGGGCCCTGAGACTTCCCCAAGAGACCTGGGGAGAGAGGTACAGACCTTGACATTAACCGGTCCGGTGAGTACCACCTTTCCCGTCTTCCACCTAGATCTTTGTGCCCTAGCCAGCTCCATGTGGAAACATCCAGGTCCAAAGAGCGGAAATTGTCGGTTCTATCAAGACCAACAAAATGCTGTGGCAACACGCGGAAATGACTGCCAGGAACAGAAACTTGCAACTATGCAGTTTTATGTTTGCCCAGGGACAAATGACTATGGGACTTGGGGGGACGGAGAGTTTCTTTTGCTATAAATGGGGATGCAAAACCAACATCCCCTGGAAAAAGGATAATTGGGATCTTATCCAGATTAGTAGAACAAAAAAACAGACATCACAGGAAAAGAGAAACCTGGAAACCGGAAAAATGTGGGGCCTAAGGTTATATGTGTCAGGAACAGATAGGGGCCTCCTCTTTCAGATCCAGAAACAGGCTATCCTGGCAGGGCCTCCTCCCGAGGCTATAGGGCAGTGACTATGTTAAAACCCGAGGTGCCAGTCTTAAGTTTCAGGCACCTTCCCTCCTACAAACCCAGTCACACCCTGGGTAATTACGCCTCCCCCTGGGGCCCCTGATTCATCCACTTTAATTGGGTTACTTAATTTCACCTTTAATTTCCTCAAATCTACCACTAACCTCACCAAAGAAGGCTGCTGGCTCTGCTTAGATCCCAGGCCCCCATATTATACTTGCTGGGCTACCACAGGAAATCTGTCAGCTGCTTCAGAAAGCCCGCCAAGATGCTCCTGGGAAAAGTCCCCAGTCCTCACCCTTCAATCTGTAACTGGAAAAGGACTATGTGTAATAGGAAAAGGGGGAAAACTAGATAGCCTCCCTCACCTTAAACATCTTTGTAATCATACTATCACCACAAATGCTAGTAATTCCTACCTTGTGCCCCCTAATGGAACCTGGTTTGCATGCACCACTGGCTTTGAAAGGAAGGAAAAAGTCATAAATGCTTCAAATTCCAGAATTGGCTCTCTGCCAGCAAATAGGTAGAAGATCACCCTTCTTGCTGGTTCAGAGCCTGCTTCCTGCATGAACCTAAATAAAAAGAACAGGCTTTTTGGGTACGTGACTCTGGCCTAATGAGATAACAAAAAATGAGCTAACTAACTGCTTATCTGGCTTCTGTGAACTGCTTGCACCATAAAAGGAAAGATTGTAATATAAAAGTATATAGATAGAGGTGTAGGACAATAAGAGAATGTAAGCAAGAAAAGCAAGAACTAAAGTAACGCCATGACAGGCTTTCAGAATATTCACAGGCCTGAGTTTCTATTTCCAGAAGGAGCTGACACAGCACTTCTGCAGTTGCTGGAAAAACTCCAAACTGATAAGTATTCAAAATAATCCTTGAAATGAGCCAATCATAAGAAACTCAGCAAACGTTTATACATACTTGTGGCCCTCCTAATATAGAAAGTATATTCAAAATGCCCCGGCAACCAAATAACCAATGAGCTTATTACATGTACCTTCTTACTAGCTGTTAACCAATCATGTTAAGAATTTTCCTCTTCTTTGTCTAAACCCAATAAAAGCTGCCTTGGTTCTGCACTAGGAGTCCCGGTCTTCTCCCTGCGTGGTGAACGACTGGGGGCCCCAGCGCGCTGGAATAAAAAGAAATACCTCTTGCGATTTGCATCAAGACTGTTTCTCGAGTGACTTGGGGTGCCGCCTTTCCTGGGACAGAGCCCGGGGAGTTCCCGATTTGGTTTTACAGCTTAACCCCTCGCATCCACTCACTGGTGCTTCAAAATTCCAGCATGTGTGTTTTGGTTACATTGTTCCCTCAAGTTTATTACCTTCCTTTCAGCTCCTATATGGAGACAGTCCCAGACCATCACAGAGAAAAATGAGATTTTGGGGCCTCAGCGATCCTTCTCACAATATTGGTTGGGGGTGGCATAGCTGCAGGAGTTGGCACTGGTACGACGGCCTTGATTAGGTCAGATCAGACTTATCATGCTCTAAGTAACCTTATAGACTCAAATCTCGCTCAAATAGAGAAGTCCGTCCGTCACTTAGAATGGTCACTGGACTCACTGGCTGAAGTTGTACTACAAAATAGAAGGGGATTAGACCTGCTCTTTCTACAACAAGGAGGGCTTTGCCAGGCCCTGGGAGAACAATGTTGTTTTTATACAACAACCCAGGCATTGTCAGAAACAGCCTAGCCATGATCCGCAAGAAACTAGAAGAAAGGGCTAAAATTAGATAACAAAATCAAAACTGGTATGAATCTTTGTTTAGTTGGTCCCCTTGGTCAACAACCTTAATCACTGCCCTGACTGGTACCTTTATTTTCCTGCTACTGACTCTCACTTGTGGGCCTTGCATTGTCAATGCCTTAGTCAGATTTGTCAAGGACTGTCTAGCTACAGTTCAGTTAATGGTTCTAAAACAGCAATCCCAACCCTTGGATGCATCTCAAGGATTCAAGATGGGCCATACTCAAGGGGGGAATGAAGGGACCAAACTGAAGCCATGACACGCTTCAGTAAGGTGCCACCTTGACTAGACCTAAGTTTCAATTTCCTGGAGGGCAGGCTCTGGGGGGCTGAGTCAGTTCTTGGAGACATGTCCAAACATGCCCAGGCATACCCAGACGTATCCCTTTCACCTCAACCAATCAAAGATGTACAAATGTAACTGCTGCTTGCTTAGCCAATCATGTTAAAAGATTACCTAACCAGCCTGGAATTCCCCCTAGCTGTGTTTAAAAGGGGCCTGCGTGCTCCTCTGAGGGTCGCTATTTTGTACAAATGGTTGACCCCTGCATGCTGGCTGATTCTGCAGAATAAATGCTCTTTGCTTTTACATACTATTTGTTTTGTTTTATTTTTTTCAATGTGTGATCTCACTTTAACCCAGGCTGACCTGGAATTCACTATATAGTCTCAGGGTGGTCTTGAACTCACAATAATCCTCCTACCTCTGCCTCCCAAGTGCTGGGATTAAAGGCATGCACCACCATGCCTGGCATTATACTATCTGACTCTGGGGTCTTTTTTCGGTGACTTTTGGACCTTACATAGCCTACAGAGTTCTGGGAAATGTAAGCATATGAACCAGACTCTAAAACAAGCCTTTAAGTAAATTCTGTCAGGAGACCCAGTTACCCTGGACTGCTGTATTGCCCGTGGTACTTCTAAGGGTAAGATGCTTTCCCTGAGCTGACGTCAAGCTTTCACCCTGTGAGATTCTGTGTGGAAGACCCCCTCCTCTGATAAAGATCCCAGGAGACAGGAGGGAAATGGGAAATTGAGGAATCCACACTCAGCTACAGTGCCTAGCCACCACCATAGCTCAGATACATAGTTGGGTGCTAAAGAGACTTTCCTTACCTTTAAATAATCCTGTACACTCTCACAAACCAGGATGCTCAGTGTGGGTGAAGGATTGGCATAAGACAGCCCTCAAGCCCGCATGGAAGGGTGTGGTAGTTTGAATAGATGTTCCCCAATATATTCAGTGTTTTATTAGTTTGTAGTTTGCATCTGCAGCCACCTGGCTGGAGGCGGTGTCACTGGGCGGATCTTAAGGTGTGGTGGTAGGTTTGAGATTTCAATCTAAAGATATGCAAAGTGTGGCTAGCTGGAGTTCCTGAGGCGTGCTGTGCTGTGTGGTTTTTGCTCTCTGTGTTTGGTCCTGTGAAGGTAGACCAGCTTCTTCTGCCATTATGGAACTTCCCCTGGATCTGTAAACTTCAATAAATCCCTTCCTCCATAACTGTGCCTGGCCTGGAAGTTCATCTAAGTGAACCTGAAGCTATCTGTTACATGCATCATCCACTCAATCTTGCTCTCTCTCCCTTTCTCTGTCAAATGAATACATAAATAAATATAAAATATTTTTTTAAAAAGAAGAATACCCTGTGTTTTATCAATGAGGGAAAGGGACCCCATCTGGGGTCCCTCAATGTTTCCCTTTGTAACTACATCTTAGGCTTTAATCAATAGGGGAGATAAATAAATCAGAAGCTGTAATTGATAGTGTCTTTACAGGTAAGCCCTACATCAGAATTAATTTAGGAAATGGGACAGTAATACCAATGAAAGGAAAAATAGACCAGACAGTACCAATGTCATTGCACATAATTTCTGGAATGTGCTCTGCACTCTGGAGAAAAATGTAACCTCTCAAATATGTGTAGGGACTCGGCTAGAATTAAAAACATCCAGACTGTAACTGAAAGTGCTCCAGGGCCTAACTGTCCAATTTGTCTCCTCCCACCTAAAAGCCATAATGTTTCAGATGCTTCTCCAGGGCTACTACCGGGTTAATATCAAGAGATAAGGGCTGGAGAGATGGCTTAGCAGTTAAGGTGTTTGCCTGTGAAGCCTAAGGACCCCAGTTCGATTCTCCAGGTCCCACGTAAGCCAGATGCACAAGGGGGCGCACGCATCTGGAGTTAGTTTGCAGTGCTGGCTGGTGCGCCCATTCTCTCTCTCTCTCTCTTTCCCTCTCTCTGTGCCAAATAAATAAATAATTTAAAAAATCTTTAAAAAAAAAGAGATAAGTGATATCTCTTAAAGTGATCTATAAAAGACATCAAAAGGGGATTGAAATTAGGGTAAGAAGCCAGGTGTGGTGGCATTGGTATTTCGAGGTAGGGTCTCGCTCTAGCCCAGGCTGACCTGGAATTCACTCTGTATTCTCTGGGTGGCCTCGAACTCATGGCAATCCTCCTACCTCTGCCTCCCAGAGTGCTGGGATTAAAGGCGTGCACCACCGTGCATGGCTGTATAGTCTTTTGTGCTGGTTATGTCCAACACTGTAATTTTTTTTTCATTGTTTCAAAGTCATGATCTGTACTTGCAGCTCCTATCCCACACTGTAAATCATCTTGTGTTCCTTTCATCTCCACAGCACAGCTTCAGGCATCTGTCTGCTAACCATTTTTCTGTTTTTGTAAAACTTGCCTATCTCAGAGCTGGACATGGTGGTGCACACGAGAGGCAGAGGTAGGAGGATTGCTATAAGCAGCCTGGGCCAGAGTGAAACCCTACCTTGAAAAAAAAAAAACTTGCCTATCTCATATCTCAAGGTCTCTCTGGCACTATGCCAGGGCTCTGGGTTCTGAGACTTAACAATAATCAGACTTGGGTTAGAGAGGCGGCTTAGTGGTTAAGGTGCTTGCCTGTAAAGCCTAACAACCCAAGTTTGATTTGCCAGGACCCATGTAAAAGCCATATGCACAAAATGGTGCAAATGACTGCAGTTCATTTGCAGCAGCTAGAAGTCCTGATACTCTGATTTTCTCTCTCTCTCTCTTTCAGGTGTGGTGGTGCACACCTTTAATTCCAGCACTTGGAAGGCTGAGGTAAAAAGACTGCTGTAAGTTTGAGGCCAGCCTGAGACTACATAGTGAATTCCAGGCCAGTCAACACTAGAGTGAAACCCTACCTCAAAAAAACAAACAAGCCGGGCATGGTGGTGCACGCCCTTAATCCCAGCACTCAGAAGGCAGAGGTAGGAGGATCACAGTGAGTTCAAGGCCACCCTGGGACTACAGAGTGAATTCCAGGTCAGCCTGGGCTACAGTGAGACCCTACCTTAAAAAACCAAAAAAGAAAAAGAAAGAAATAATAATGACTAGTCCACCTTTTTGTTTTGTTTTGTTTTTTGTTTTTCGAGATAGGGTCTCGCTCTGGCCCAGGCTGACCTAGAATTCACTATGTAGTCTCAGGGTGGCCTCGAACTCACGGTGACCCTCCTATCTCTGCCTCCTGAGTGCTGGGATTAAAGGCGTGTGCTACCATGCCTGGTTTATAGCCCATTTTTGATTGGGTTGTTTGATTTCTTATTATTTGGTTTTTTTTTTAGTTCTTTGTATATTCTAGATATTAATCTTCCACCAGATGTATAGCTGGCAAAAGATTTTCTCCCATTCTGTACGCTGCCTCTCTGCTCTACTCACAGTGTCCTTTGCTTTTTCATTTAATGAGGTCCCAAGGTCTTAAGTGTTAGAAACTGGCAAAGCAGGAGAGTTCAAAGCAGTAATCAGGAGCTAGGGTACAGCACTTGCTGAGCATGCCTGGGGTCCATGCTCCATCTCCATAAATAAACCACTGTCAAAAACAGTGGACCTGGGCTGGAGAGATGGCTTAGCAGTTAAGGCACTTGCCTACTATGCCTAAGGACCCAAGTTCGATTCTCCAGTACTCATGTATGCCAGATGTACATGGTGGCGCATGTTTCTGGAGTTCATTTGCAATGGCTAGAGGCCCTGAGGTTCCCTTTCTCTTTCTCTCTCTCAAATTAAAAAAAAAAAAAAAAACCACATACACACACACACACACACACACACACACACACACATGCATACAGTGGATGTATCTTCAGGCATATCTTTAACTATCTCAATCCTATATTATTACAGCAGGAATGATTTTACACTCGACTCATAAATAAATCTCATCATTTACCAAAATATCACAGCTACTCGTTTTCTCCACTTTGACAGCCTATGACTTATTTTGGCACTGTATTTAGCGTTAAGTTTATTTCCCTCTTTTTCTTACCAAGCACAAATATCACTTCATTGTAGCTTATTGGCTGTAGCTTTATTTCATTATCCATCTTGATCACTGTACTGTCCTTTTTGTATTTTCCTTAAATTGATTTGACTTCTGTTTTTCTATTTGTTTTAATATGTATGTATGTGTATGTTCATGTGGGGCTGCATATGCATGCGCACGCATGTGATGGCCACAGGACTAAGGAACACCATCTACCTTTGTGTGTGTATGTGTGCTGTGCATTCACACACTCCATGGCACACACACATGTGGAAGTCAGAGGACAGATTTCCAGTGTTGGTGTTCATCTTCCACCTCCTTTGAGGGAGGGTCTCATGTTGTTCCCTGCTGCTTTTGCTAGGCTAGCTCACCCCAGAGCTTCCAGAAGATTCTCCTGTCTCTGTCTTTCTTCTTGCCCATAGGCGTGTCTGGAATTACACCTGCCATAGAGTCTAGCTTTGTATATGGGTGATGGGGTTCCAAATTCAGATATTCATGCTTGCATCATAAGTGCTTTATCCATTGAGGCATCTCCCCAGTCCCAACCATTCACTCTGAGACAGGGTCTCTCAATGACCTGCAGTTTGCCTACGTAGACCAGAGAAGCTAGCCAGAAAGATTCAGAGATCCAATTGCCTCCATTTCTCCAGTGTTGGGACTATAAGCAGGTGCTACCCACCTTGCATTTATTTTTATGTGGGTTCTGAACATCAAGTTCAGGTCCTTGTGCTTGCAAGGCAAGCACTTTACTGACTGAGCTATTTCCTAGCCCTGGTTTTCTGTTTGTTTTTGTTTGAAGAAAGGTCTCACTCTAGCCCAGGCTAGAGTTCCAGGCTGGGACAGCCCTCCTACTTCAGCCTCACAAGTGCTGGGACTAAATACCTGCCCCACTATGCTTGCCTCAGTTTTGTTTTGTTTTGTTTTGTTTTGTTTTTGTTTTTGAGAGAGAGAGAAAAAAAATTGGTGCACCAATGCCTTAGCCCCTGAAATCAAACCCCAGATGCTTGTACCACCTAGTGGGCATGTGCAACCTTGTGCTTGTCTCACCTTTGTGCATCTGGCTAACATGGGATCTGGAGAGTTGAGCATGGGTCCTTAGGCTTGGTAGGCAAGTGCCTTAACTGCTAAGCCATCTCTCCAGCCCTCAGGTTTTTTTTTTGTTTGTTTGTTTTGTTTTTTGTTTTTTGAGGTAGGGTCTCACTCTGGTCCAGGCTGACCTGGAACCAACTATGTAGTTTCAGGGTGGCCTCAAAGTCATGGCGATCCTCCTACCTCTCTGCCTCCCAAGTGCTGGGACTAAAGGTGTGTGCCACCACGCCGGCTTTTTTTTTTTTTTTTTGAGATAGGGTTTCATGTAACCTAGGCTGGTCCCAATTATATAGCCAAGGCTGTCCTTGAACTGATCCTCCTGCCTCTACCTCTCAAGTGCTCCAATAACAGGCATACACCACCACACCCAGCTTGACTTGACTTCTAATCTCTTAACTCTAAACTCATTCATGAGAAGCAAATGCAAGTGTTAAACTCCATGTTAGAGTAGTGGTGCTCAAAATCATATAGTGAAATACTTCCCATTTCATTACCAACTTCTCTCATCCAGGTTTTTCCTTTCTATCAGATTTATGGCATTATCATTTTTTTAAATTTGTGTTGATGGGTTATGTTACCTATGAATATCTGTTGGGATTATGAAAAGGTAGTATGGGCTACAGTGAAACCCTATCTCAAATCACACACACACACACACACACACACACACACACACACACACACGGGCTCGGGAGATGGCTCAGTGTTTAAATGCATTTGCTTATGACGTCTATTGGCCCCTGTTCGATTCCCCAGCCACCTATGTAAAGCCAGGTGAGCATTTGCTTTTTTAAAAAATATTTTATTTATTTATTTATTTATTTATTTATTTATTTATTTATTTGCAAGCAGAGAGAGAGAGAGAGGAGACAGAGAATGGGCACACCAGGGCCTCTAGCCACCTGCAAACAAACTCCAGACTTATGCACCCCCTTGTGTATCTGGCTTACGTGGGTCCTGAGGAATTGAACCCGGGTCCTTTGGCTTTGCAGGCAAGCGCCTTAACTGCTAAGCCATTTCTCCAGCCCCATAGTTTATTTATTATTTATTTGCAAGCACAAAGAGAAAGAGGAGGGAGAGAGAGAGTATGGGCACACCAGGGTCTCTTGCTACTGCAAACAAACTCCATACCTATGTGCCACTTTGTACATTTGGCTTTATGTGGGTACTAGGGATTTGAAACTGGGTCGTTAGGCTTTGCAAACAAATGCCTTTAACCACTAATCAATCTCTCCAACCCCAGATGGGCATTTGTTCGCAACAGCAATGAACCCTAGCTCATCCATGCACACACACATGCAAATAAATAAATAAATAAATATTTAAACATAAATTATATAACATAAAGAGTAAACTTAGCAGGGTGGCACACACCTTTAATCCCAGCTCTTGGTAGGCAGAGGAAAGAGGATCACTGTGAGTTTGAGGCCAGCCTGGGCCTATAGAGCAAGTTCTAGATTAGCCTGAACCCTAGCTTGAAAAAAAAGGGGGGGTAAAATTGGGCTGGGAAGATGGCTCAGTGATTTAAGGGGGCACGTGCATCTGGAGTTTCTTTGCAGTGGCTGGAGGCCCTGGTGTGCCCATTCTCTCTCTCTCTCTCTCTCTCTGCCTCTCCCTCTCAAATAAATAAATAAATAAATAATAAAACTATTTAAAAAGAGTAAACTTAAACTATGTACTTTAGTTAGTAATGTATCAATGTTGGTTCATTAGTTATCACAAACATAACACATTAATGTAAGATTTAAATAAGGAAACTGGGTGGCAGCAGATATATAAAGCTCTGTTCTATTTGCTTTGCTCAGGTATCCTATAAATCTAATGTGCTAAAAATAAAAACAACTATTTTTTGAAACCATGTGGTAATTTCTGAGCCTAAGCTGTAAATCCTTTTGACATAGGGACACACTGTATTATTTGTAACGCAGGGTTTAATTATACAGGGCTTTTTTCAGTAACTCAGCTACTTACCATAGAGGGACAGCTGCACTTTGTTTTGTTTGGAACTTTGCCGAGACTTGTCACCATTTCAGAATATCACTTTAGCAACAGCACACATCGGTGGCCTTTAAGTGGTGCCTCTCAGCGCCTGCCTGTACTACACGTGTGTTTGTGTATGCGCTTGCAACTGTGGTTTTATAGAAGAGCAAAGCATGTGACTGCTTCATGTGTCAAGTGTTAACATATTCACATATTCACATTTTACAGTAACAAAACAAATAGCATGAAGAAAATAAAATAAGGGGAAAACATACTTAAGATATTATGTTAACATTTACTATTCTGGAAAGGAGTGCAAGAGTCTCCACCCCTCCCTGAGGAGTTATTGGCAGTTAATTGTTTCTGAGGAAGAAGAGTCATTCTCTTCATTGGTGTAGCCAGTGACAAGTTGCTCATGTCTCCCCACCCGTGCTTATGCAAGCAATCCTAATTAAACTCAGTGGGTAACAGAAATAAACAAATTTTAAAAATACATGAGAGTGTAGTTGAGAGAGTGGAGAGCAGGTAATGGGGGATGAATATGATCAAAATACGTTGTATATGTATGAAAATAGCAATAATTAAAATGTAAAAAACTGGGTGATAAACATTGTGTGTAGGTTTTTTTACAGTTTTTTAAAACAATTTATATATTGGCTTCTACATGCTCTTATATTTATGTAAAATATTTATACATATTCTTTACAGTTTTTACATATATTAAATGGTTGTATCATAAACACTTTTCTATGGGATTTTATAAAAGAAAAATCAAGTGGGGAGAATTGCTTATAAAACATTACCATATTGAAACCATATTGAACCAGAATTTCTCATGTTCATTTGATTCTCTCATCTACTTATTTTTGGTGTCATTTATTTATGCTGGCCCAGACTCCCATTCTCTATAACATAATCATTTGGTCAGAAATATGAAAGCAGTGGGTCAGGTCGTAAGGCAACTGTGGAAGGTGAAGCTACAGTCTGCAGGAAGGAGGTCGCAAGAGAGTGGTCAGACTTCAAGGCACAAGCCCCTGGAAACCCCATTGTGCACTGTGCAGGATCGGGCCTCTCTGTCTGCAGGTCAGGCAGTCAGGATGGGCATCATTCGCATGTGTGTAGGTTTTCTAATATACAAATTGCACTGCAGAGTAGGATCAAGATGTCAGTAATTAATTACAGGGATTACCAAGTCTGATGGAGCTGAGAACTGCTCCTTGGGATGAAATCCAACCCTGGAGAGGCTCTGCCTGTTCCTCCCAGCCGAAGAGATCTATTTGTATGTCCCACAATGTGTCACACTCTCCTGTTCTCAGTCCTGGTACAGGCTGTTCTCTCCCTGAAATGCCCCATCCTTTCCCCTCTGTGCCTCAAAAACCAAAACATGCATTAACTCCCCACACCTATGTTCTTCAATTTTGCCTTCTCCGTGGTGCCAAAGCTATGTCCCTACCTGTTATCCCCTTATTCTATTTTCTTCATACTATTTGTTTTATGTTACTGTAACATAAGCCAAGAATTGGGGAAATGGCTCAGCGGTTAAAGGCATTTGCCAGTAAAGCCTGATGGCCTGGGTTTGGCTCAGGTTCAAATCCCCAGTATCTACAAAAAGCCAGATGCACAAAGTGGTGCATGCCTCTAGAGTGTGTTTGCAGCAGCAAGAGGCCCTGATGCGTCCATATTCTCTCTCCTCCTTGCAAATAAGTAAAATATCTTTAAAAGTTATTATTTAAAAATGTGAAGCCAGTATTAACAGCTCTAAATAATTATTAAAATAAATATAAGTAAAATGAAAGTGATTAACTTGTATTTAGGTAAAACTGTCAGATACTCAGAGACTAACGTAATTAGGAGAGAATAAGAGGTATTGAAAATGTTAGGATTAGACTGAGCCTTTTGATCTATTCCAAGGCTTGAAAGAAATCTGAATAGTAACTCACACCCCCCCACACACACACCGTGCAGTTAAATGCTTTGTTTTCCCTAGAGTCAAGTGCAGATCTCTGCAACCCAATGCAGTTGCCACCAAACATTTATCAACTACCTTCCTGCAATGAACCAAGTAAGGTGGCTAAATGCTAGCAAACAGTGGCTCGAGCAAGCACAATCTGCCCAGCGCATGCGTAATCGACTGTAGGGGGGAAATCTGTAACTACAGTGATTACTTGTAAAAACAATGTGTGGTTTAGAGCCTCTTGCTTCCCAACCAACCCCATGCATAAATTCTAAGATCCTCGGGGCAACTTAATTTCGAAGCTACAATAGTTTGCAATCTTTTCACGGGAAAAAAAAAGAAACTAGCGAAAGATGGATGTATTTAATATGCTTAACGTGATGTGGCGTGGAACTGCTCAAGATAATGTTTTTAAGCACATATGGCGGCGACTGGAAGGTGCTTGGCGCCGCTGGGAAGCCTAGGATCACCTCACGGGTCATTCAACTCCGCTTGCCGTGGACGCACGCAGACGCCCGCGCCTACTCTTCGTCCAGAGACTGGACACTTGCCCAGGTACCCGCCGGAGCAGGACCAACTTATCCCACTGTCTTCCGGATGGGTCTGGGGCTCCGCCTGCAACGTTGCCTGGAACCTCTCCTCTACTTTCGGTGGTGGGGAGTGGAGGGTGGTGGTGGAAGAATCATCCCCCACGAAGCAGCACTCGCGGATCACTGACGACAGCAGGTGACACGTGCTTCTCCCCTCCCGCGGGCGCCAGCAGCATCTCGGAACCTGCCTAGGGGGATAGAAGCCGGCGCCAGGTGCGCTCCGCCGGGGGTACCCCTTCCCTCCGACACTGTCCCCCTCGTGGAGTTTTGCAGAGAGATGCCCGCGGAGAGTGCAGGGGTGGAGGGGGCTGTCCTGGAGAGACCTTCCGGGTCAGCCGCCCCGACCTACACGCGGGGTACGGAGACCCTAAGCTGCAGCCGCGTGCGCCACGCGCGAGTCCCGGAACCCGCCGGCTGGGGGAGGAGCCGTGCGTTCCAGTATCCCCGCCCCGGGAGTCGGGGGGCGGAGCGTGAGACCCGCGGAACCTGGCCGGGGAAAACCTTCCGGCCTCCCTAGCACCTCTCGCCCTGGATTTGAGGACGTCGGATCCTCTTTCGCTGTCGTCCCGCCTCGCCGCCTTGCGGAAGCTCTGGTGCAGCCTTCCCGCCCAGCTCCGGGCCTGGCGCATCGGGCTGCGGCGGCCATGGCGCGAGGGGACGCCCCGCACGACAGGTGAGCTGGGGACCCTCATGCAGTGTGGACCTGGGGCGGGCAGTGGGGGGAAGGAGGGCTGGTGGCCACCAGCCTTTGCATTCCCGCTCGCCCAGATGCTCCGGGGCTCCTCGAAGACCGACGGGACTACAATTCCCATCAGCCGACTCCTTTGGCTGCCTGAATCGGCATAATGGGGCTTGTAGTCCGTTCTACCGTGGGGACAGTGGGAGGGGCGGCCCAGGCGCGTGTCCTCGGGGTGACCTTCTAACTGATTCCCCACAGCTACTACCTGGTCGGGATCAGCTTCTTCATCTTGGGGCTAGGGACCCTCCTTCCTTGGAACTTCTTCATCACCGCCATTCCGGTGAGACCCGCGGCTGATCCTCAAGCCGCATAGCCACAACCCTACTTCATCCCTCCAGCAGCACGCGACTGCGGCTCACCAGGCTCTTTCTCCACCATGCCACCTTTGACTCCTCCTTGTGCCCACTGGTCAGCCGGGGCTTGGCGCTTCAAAGAGGGGAACGCCCCTCTCAGGGCCAGGGAAGCAAAACTTTTAGGAATGCCCAGATCCCAGAGTGGGCAGGGCCATCCAGCGCCGGGGTCTGTAACCAGCAAAGGAGCTACCCATTCACCTCCTCTGTCGTTATTTCTGAGCCAAGTGGATTATCCAAAGCCTTTGGCTTTCATTTCAATGACTTGAATTACACTCATTCATTCAGCATTTACTATCTACCTACTATGGACCAGGCAGGGCAGATAAGGATGAAGGTTCCATCCCCTAAGCATTCACACTCTTAAGGGAAGGCACAAGTGTAAAGTTTGAATTTTCTTTGGGACTCAGTTATTGATATCTATTCAGTGTGACAACTTTTCAGATGCCTCTGGAGTGTCTGGCTCAGTGCTGGACCCTGGATAGCCAAAAATGAATCATTGCCTGGACTTGATGGATTCAGAGCTGTTAATAATGTGAAATAATTGGTGCCATCCCATCCTGGAGCAGAGTGCTTGCTATAGGTTCCCAGGGAAGGAAGGAATTCCTTCTGTATCATAGAAGAGGTTTTTAGATTGAGAGCAGGGCAGCAAAGGGTGGAGGTGAAGGGTTGGGAGAAGGGGCAGGAAGGGGAGAAGGCATTTGAAGTGGAGGCAAGGAATGACCTGTTGAGAAAAAGATCTAGAACCTAAGGTGCCTGTGGTTCACCAGGACTGAGCAGAAGACAGGACACAGAAGGGAGGCTGGGATCAGATTCTAAATGGTCTCAAAACTTGGGGTAGCCAGGCGTGGTGGTGCACACCTTTAATCCCAGCACTTGAGAGGCAGAGATAGGAAGATCACTGAGTTCAAGGCCACCCTGGAGACTACATAGTGAATTCCAGGTCAGCCTGGGCTAGAACAATACCCTACCTTAAAAAAAAAAAAAAAAAAAAAAAGGCTGGAGATATGGCTTAGCGGTAAGGCACTTGCCTGCAAAGCCAAAGGACCCATGTTCAATTCTCCAGGACCCATGGAAGCCAGATGCACAAGGTAGCACATGTGTCTGGAGTTCATTTGCAGTGGCTAGAAGGCCCTGGCATCCCCATATTCTCTCTCTCTATCTATCTATCCCCCCCTCTCTAAAATAAATAAATCAATGTATATATTTTTTTATTTATTTATTTGAGAGAGAGAGAGAGAATGGGCACACCAGGGCATCCAGCTGCTGCAAACAAACTCCAGACACATGTGCCACCTTGTGCATCTGGCTCATGTAGGTCCTAGGGAAATGAACCTAGGTCCTTTGGCTTTACAGGCAAGTGCCCTAACCGCTAAGCCATCTCTTCAGCCCTAGAATATATTTTTTAATCGTATTTATTTATTTATTTATTTGAGACAGAGGGATGAAGGGAGAGAGAGAGAGAATGGGCACACCAGGGCCTCTAGCCACTGCAAATGAACTCCAGATGTGTGCGCCACAATGTGCATCTGGCTAACATAGGACCTGGAGAATCGAACCTGGGTCCTTAGGTTTCGCAGGCAAGTGCCTTAACCGCTAAGCCATCTCTCTAGCCCAAATATATTTTTTGGAAAAAAAACTTGGGGTCTTCCTTGCGGGCAATAGGGAGGTATGAATGGAAGTTAGGCCCAGGAGTGATAGGATATGTGCATCAGAGAGAAAGCAGTCTAAGCTGGAGCCTGGCTTACAGTAGTGCTCCAGAAATATACATGGAATGAATGTATGAATGTAGAGGCTGCTGTAGCAATTGAAGTGGAATTACAGTACTAAAAAGAGAGGTAATTTGAAGTTACAGCAAGGCCCAAGCTGAAGGTTCCTAGGGCTTGGATTCAGTCCCAGAATGTAACTGTTCAATTCAGGGCATGCCCATGGAGCTCTGACAGTGTACCAGGTGCTGGGGACAGTGCAAGGATAGTCTGCATAGGCATTGACCAAGCAATCACAAGGGTGGGGGGAAGTGGAGGAGAAAGACTGGGGAAGGAGTTTCTGAACCTACACTACCTCCCCATCTGACAGTACTTCCAGGGGCGGCTGGCAGGGACCAACAACACAGCTGAGACCCTGAACACCAACCACACAGGCCCCACAGACACCTTCAACTTCAATAACTGGGTGACACTGCTATCCCAGCTGCCTCTGCTGCTCTTCACCCTCCTCAACTCCTTCCTGTATCAGTGGTAAGACCTCCACCCTTGGGTCCCCTACCTCCTTGCCAAGACAGTTTCCACATGGTGTGGGCCTGTCTGATGCCCTCTGCCCCCCTTCTGAGCAGCATCCCTGAGGTGGTGCGCATCTTGGGCAGCCTGCTGGCCATACTACTGCTCTTTGCCCTGACAGCAGCATTGGTGAAGGTGGATATGAGCCCTGGGCCTTTCTTTGCCATCACCATGGCATCCGTGTGGTTCATCAACTGTAAGTACCTCTGCCCCTCCCTTCCCAGCCTCTTCCTTGTCCTGAAATGCCCATCAGATCCTTGAAGGGAAAACAATGTCATTATCACCCAGAGGGACAGTTGCTTGTCCAAGCCTCACAGTGTCCTAGATCCAGGCCTCCCAGTCGCTAGCCCTACAGACCAATGGATGTACCTCGGAAAAGGAATGGATGCAGAATGTTCCATAAGACTGCCCAGGGTTCCCAAGAAAGCCCACACCTGCCTAGCATGTGCACCCTGCTGACACCTCTTCCAAGGAGTCCCTGAGGCAACCTGTTTGAGTGGTGATCCCATTTCTGTTCCTCCACAGCCTTCTGTGCAGTGCTGCAGGGTAGCCTCTTTGGGCAGCTGGGCACCATGCCATCTACCTACAGCACTCTCTTCCTCAGTGGCCAGGGACTGGCTGGGATCTTTGCTGCCCTTGCTATGCTCATGTCCATGGCCAGTGAGTACACCTGGGTGTTTGGAGAGCTGGGTGGTCTCTAGGGTTTTCAATAGTAGAGGAGGCACATTCAGGAAAGATGCTTGGGTTTCTGGGGTGGAGAAAAATGTGATGGGGTGATGGGAAAGCAGGGTTTGAAACTGGGATTAGGGAGCAGGGCTCTTGGGATTTATACTAAAGGAGAATGACCAAGTTACCTTGGGCACAGGAGCAAGATTCCTGGGTCTTGGGGCTAGGAGAGGTGGCTTAGCACTTAAAGGCATTTGCTTGCAAAGCCTACCGGCCTGGATTCAAATCCCAATACCCACACAAAGCCAGATGCACAAGGTGGTACATGCATCTGGAGTTTATTTACACCAGCAAGAGACACTCTCAAATAAATAAATTTTTTAAATATATTAGCTGGGCATGATGGTACACACCTTTAATCCCAGCACTCAGGAGGCAGAAATAGGTAGATCGCCATGAGTTTGAGGCCACCCTGAGACTACATGGCGAATTCCAACTCAGCCTGCTCTAGAGACCCTGCCTGGCGGGTGGTGGGGGAGAAAGGAGGGGTGGAGTAAGAGATTCCTAGAACTGGGTGTGGTGGTACACACCTTTAGTCCCTGTACTATGAAGACCAAGGTAGGAGGATTGCTGTAAGTTCAAGGCCAGCTGGGCTACAGAGTGAATGCCAAGTCAGCCTGTGCTAGAGTAAGGCCTGCCTCAAAAAGGGCTGGAGAGCCAGGTGTGGTGGCACACGCCTTTAATCTCAGCACTCAGGAGACAGTGGTAGGAGGATCACTGTGAGTTTGAAGCCACCCTGAGACGACATAGTGAATTCCAGGTCAGCCTGAGCTAGAGTGAGACCCTACCTCAAAGAAAAAAAAAAAAAAAAAGGCTGGAGAGATGGTTTAGTGGTGAAGGCACTTGCCTGTAAAGCCTAAGGACCCAGGTTTGATTCCCCATTATCCATGTAAGCCAGATGCACAAAGTGGCACATGCATCTGAAATTCATTTGCAGTGGCTGCAGTCCCTGGCGTGCCCATTTTCTCTCAAATAAATAAATAAAATAAAAAAAAAAAAAAAAATTCCCTTTGCCTACACTGACATTTGTGCCAATGTGCTTAGGTTGAGAGGAGGGATCTATTTGGGATTCACATAAACTTGAGTTTGAATCCATTTCACTACTCGCTAGCTGAGGGCATAGATCCCCCACATGCATGATTATATTTCCTTGTCCAGATTGTAATGAAGCTTCTAGATAGGTTGCCCAACAAAAATGTCATTTAGGGAAAAGTAGGGGTGGGGGAAAGAGCTGCTCTGTGTTCCTGTATGAGTTTGGAGTTTGATAGTGAAGGGAAGAAGTTAGGAAATGAATCTGAATCATAAGAAGTGAGGCAGTAGTTGGGGGCCCTATGGGACCACGGGGCCTTCCCATTCTATTTGTTAGCTAAAACTTCTGCTGCAGGTGGCACGGATGCCCAAACCTCTGCCCTAGGGTACTTCATCACACCCTGTGTGGGCATCCTCCTGTCTATCCTGTGTTACCTGAGCCTACACCATCTGGTAAGCCTGCTCGATTATTGGGCTCGATACCCTACCTTGGGGCATTCTGGACAGAACCATGAGTCTTAAGGCCTAGGAGAGACTAGGGGTGGCAGAAGTAGGAAAGGTACTGATCACCCCAAAGAATTGGCTACTGGGAGAGTTCAGACTCCAAGCTAAGGGTATGGGGGAAGGATACAGACACCTTACGTCAGGCACAGCTGACACTTGCCAATCCTTCTGTAGGCGTTTGCTCGCTATTACCTGACCAAGAAGCTGTCACAGGCCCCAGCTCAGGAGCTGGAGACCAAAGCTGAGCTCCTCCAAGCTGGTAAGCCCTGGGACTCTTCATGGGAGGCGGGAGACAGAGAAAGCTCAAGTCAGCACCATAGGAAGCATTTCCCTCTGTCCCCAAATAGAGCCCCACTCCTAAAAGCCTTGTGTGAGTAGCAGCAGAAGATCACAAAGGGAGGTCTGTGGGTGTATTAGTCAGGGTTCTCTAGAGGAACAGAATGGACAGAATGAATTGTATTAAAAGGGGATTAGCTTACACAGTCCAGCAATAGCAGGTTGCAGGTCCGAGAGTGAAGAAACCCGGTAGCTGCTCAGTGCACGAGGCTGGAGGCCTTAGCAGTCCCAATCCGGCACTGAAGGCCTGGAGGCTTCCTGGAGAGACGCTGCTCTTCAGTCCACCCTGGTCTTCAGTCCACACTGGAGAGCAGCAACACCAAGCAGCAGGTACCAAGCAGAAAACACCAAGCAGCTAGTAGCACCGGCAGCCAGGTGGGAGAGAGAGCCTTTCTTCCCAGAGCTCCTTTTTATCAACCAGCCCCCTCCTCCAAGAGGGGCCGCCCACTCTGGGCCGCCCACTCTGGGGGAAGGCTTACCCCTGGGGGCAGGATTCTTCCTTTAGTTAATCCTTCCTAGAGGCAGCCTCAGAAACACACTTATGAGGAATGTCTGTGGATTCCTAAACAAATCAAGTTGACACAAACTTAACCATCACAAGTCCACCCCTTGTCAACTTGACACCAAACCATATATCTTTACATTCTACTTAATTTCCAAATGAAGACAGTAACAAGGTCATAATTCCGCCTAACATGATATAACTATCCCTCGTACAACCGGAAACGCACAATCATCCCCCCCCACACACACAAAGCAAGTTCCTTGAGGAAGGCTTAGTCTCATATAACAAGTCAAATATAAATTCAACAGTGGTTAACTAGCAATATGATCTTAATCAGTATTAATTACCTAATAGAGAAGTAGAGGAAGAACAAAACATCTTAATATTAGTATACATATGTACAAACACTCTTAACAAGGTAAGACAGGAACACTCATGGCAATTACAGACCACGTTTTTGTAACTGGTCCCGTGGCCTTAGCTGGTATTTGTTACTGCCTTCTTCTACTACCCATTCAGTATTTCCTCCACCTTCAGCAAGCACCTCAGCAGGTCTTGGTTCTTTACCTGGAGGGGTGACCCATACCTTCATTCCTGAAGGATCTGGGCCATTTATCACACTGCCTTGATTGGGTTGTTGCAGTTGTCCATTGACTTTGATAACAGGGCATGGTAACACCAAGAGACGCCCTAGAGAATCTCCAGCACTCCAGACATACTCTTCCTTACCTCCATTGTGGAGGAGCAGTCCAATTTCCCCCCTGGTAATCTGGATCAATTACCCCTGCTAACACTGTAACTCCTTTCTCAGCCTGTGCACTCAAGGGCATCAGGAGCCCAAAGTGGCCAGGGGGAAATCTCAGCTTCCAGTTCAATGGAATGTTCTTTGTGCCTCCTGGCGAAAGCACTCCCCCCTCTGGAACCAAGACCTCTAGGCCAGCAGAGCGTAAGGTTGTGGGTACAGGAAGCAAAAATTTGGCTAATGGGTCACTTGGGGTGATGGTAAGTGGTACCATTCCCATTTCCACCCCTTGATTCCTGGACCCGTGAATCCGGGCTATAGGAGAAACAGCACCATATATAGGACGCTGATTCAGAGCATATACAGCCTGCTGGAGGACACGCCCCCAGCCCTCCAAGCTATTGCCACCTAGTTGGCACTGCAGCTGTTTCTTTAAAAGGCCATTCCACTGCTCTATCAAGCCAGCTGCTTCAGGGTGGTGGGGCACATGGTAAGACCAGTGAATTCCATGATCATGAGCCCACTGCTGTACTTCCTTGGCTGTGAAGTGAGTTCCTTGGTCAGAAGCAATGCTGTGTGGAATTCCATGACGGTGGATAAGGCATTCTGTAAGCCCACGGATAGTAGTTTTGGCAGAAGCATTACGTGCAGGAAAAGCAAATGCATACCCAGAATAAGTGTCTATTCCAGTAAGGACAAAACGCTGCCCTTTCCATGATGGTAGAGGTCCAATATAGTCGACTTGCCACCAAGTTGCTGGCTGGTCACCCCGTGGAATACTACCATATCGGGGGGCTCAGAGTTGGTCTCTGCTGCTGGCAGATTTGGCACTCAGCAGCAGCCGTAGCCAGGTCAGCCTTAGTTAGTGGAAGCCCGTGTTGTTGGGCCCATGCATAACCTGCATCCCTGCCACCATGGCCACTTTGTTCATGGGCCCATTGGGCAATGACAGGGGTGGCTGAGAAAAGAGGTTGACCACTGTCCACAGAACGTGTCAGCTTATCTACTTGATTATTAAAGTCCTCCTCTGATGAGGTCACCTTCTGATGAGCATTAACATGGGACACAAGTATCTTTATATCCTTTGCCCATTCAGAGAGCTCTATCCACATACATCTTCCCCAAATGTCCTTTTCACCAATTTTCCAATCATGCTCCTTCCATGTCCCGGACCATCCTGCCAAACCATTGGCCACAGCCCAGGAATCAGTGTATAACCGCACATCTGGCCATTTTTCTTTCCAAGCAAAATGCACAACCATGTGTACTGCCCGTAGTTCTGCCCATTGTGAAGACTTCCCTTCACCACAGTCCTTCAGAGTTGTCCCAGAAAGGGGCTGTAACGCTGCAGCTGTCCACTTCTGGGACGTGCCCGCATAGCGTGCTGAACCATCTGTAAACCTTGCCCTGGTCTTCTCCTCTTCAGTCAACTGATTATAGGGCACACCCCATGATGCCATAGGTGCATGCTTGGGGACAGAAGGCATTGAAACAGGAGTAGCAACCATAGGCATTTGGGCAACCTCCTCATGTAACTTACTTGTGCCTTCAGGGCCTGCTCGAGCCCGATCACGGATATACCACTTCCACTTGATGATGGACTGCTGCTGTGCACGTCCAACTTTATGGCCTGGTGGGTCAGATAACACCCAGCTCATAATGGGCAGTTCAGGTCGCATAATAACTTGATGGCCCATTGTCAAGCGTTCAGTTTCTATTAAGGCCCAATAGCAAGCCAAGAGCTGTCTCTCAAAGGGAGAATAATTGTCTGCAGATGATGGCAGGGCCTTGCTCCAGAATCCCAAGGGCCTCCGGTGATTCACCTATGGGGCCTGCCAAAGGCTCCAAACAGCATCCCTATCTGCCACTGACACCTCAAGTATCATTGGATCTGCTGGATCATATGGCCCAAGTGGCAGAGCCGCCTGCACAGCAGCCTGGACCTGTTGAAGAGCCTTCTCTTGTTCTGGGCCCCACTGAAAACTAGTAGCTTTCCGAGTCACTTGGTATATGGGACGGAGTAACACACCCAAGTGAGGAATGTGCTGTCTCCACAATCCAAATAGGCCCACTAGACGTTGTGCTTCCTTCTTAGTGGTAGGAGGGGCCAGGTGCAACAACTTATCCTTCACCTTAGAAGGAATGTCCCTGCAAGCCCCACACCACTGGAGTCCTAGAAATTTCACGGAGGTGGAAGGTCCTTGAATTTTGGATGGATTTATTTCCCATCCCCTGATGCGCATATGCTGTACCAGCAACTCCAGAGTGGCTGCCACCTCCTGCTCATTCAATCCAATCAGCATAATGTCATCGATATAATGGACCAATGTGACACCTTGTGGAAGGCACAGACGATCAAGATCCCTGCGAACTAAGCTATGACACAGGGCTGGAGAGTTAATATAACCTTGAGGTAACACAGTAAATGTGTACTGCTGACCTTGCCAGCTGAAGGCAAATTGCTTCTGGTGGTCCTTATGGACAGGTATGGAGAAGAAGGCATTCGCAAGATCAATAGCTGCATACCAGGTACCAGGAGATGTGTTAATCTGCTCAAGTAAAGAAACCACATCTGGTACAGCAGCTGCAATTGGAGTCACCACCTGATTAAGTTTCCGATAATCCACTGTCATTCTCCAAGATCCGTCTGTCTTCTGAACAGGCCAAATAGGGGAGTTAAAGGGGATGTGGTGGGAACCACCACCCCTGCATCCTTCAAGTCCTTTATAGTGGCATTAATCTCTGCAATTCCTCCAGGGATGCGATACTGTTTCTGGTTCACTATTTTCCTTGGTAGAGGGAGCTCCAATGGCTTCCATTTGGCCTTTCCAACCATAATGGCCCTCACCCCACAAGTCAAAGAACCAATGTGGGGTTTTGCCAGCTCCTAAGTATATCTATCCCAATTATGCATTCTGGGACTGGGGAAATAACCACAGGATGAGTTCGGGGACCCACTGGACCTACTGTCAGTCTAACATTTGCCAAAACTCCATTGATCACCTGACCTCCATAAGCACCTACTTTAACTGGAGGGCCACGATGCCGTTAGGGTCTCCTGGAATCAATGTCAATTCAGAGCCAGTATCCAGTAAGCCCCAAAAGTCTGATTATTTCCTTTTCCCCAGTGTACAGTTACCCTAGCAAAAGGCCGTAGGTCCCTCTGAGGAAGGATAGGACTAAGCTTAATATTGAAACTTTTGGGGGATTATGGGAGGGTCCTTCCTCAAAGGGACCCGCCACCCCTTCAATCAAGGGGTTCAGGATCTGTAAACTGGCTCAAGTCTGGAAACTGGTTAAGAGGCCTTGATTCTCTGTTGCTATAATTCAAAGTGGCCTTTGGGTTCTTTGCTCTGGAACTTTTCTGCTTATACAGATCAAGCAGGAACTTAGTAGGCTTTTTATCTATTTCACTTCTGGGAACACCATGATTAAGCAGCCAGTACCAAAGGTCTACACGAGTCATACTGTTACAGCATTGTTTTGCCTGCACTGTCCATTACGGTAAACACGCCCACCTTGCCTTTGGCGATTCAGTGCTGATACTTGGCCCTTGTTACCCCAGAGCCAGTTAGACCCATTGCATCTAAGTCACCTAATGCAGCAACTGCAGCTCCCACTGTGATGTCTTCTTTACATAAAAGACCAATGATTGGGGACTTTAAGTGTGCTGGTGCTCCCCTCACAAATCTGTTTCTTATAGTCTTAGTGAAGGGCACATCTTCTGCACGCTCCCATTGTGGGCTTAAAGATGAGTTTACATGGTAAATCCACTCCAGCATTCCAAGTTCTCTGAGCCTTTTAATCCCTTCATCAACATTAAGCCAAGGGATATCAGGCAGCTCAAGCTCATTCACAGTAGGCCATCTTTGGATCCATACTTCAGCCAACCAATCAAATAAACTCTTGGCACCTCTTCCAACTGCATGAGCTGCAGTGTTAAATCTAAAATCTCTGGTTAGTGGGCCCATTTCAATAAATTCAGCTTGATCTAATTTTATATTCCTTCCTCCATCATCCCACACCCTTAAAATCCATTCCCACATATATTCCCCATGCTTCTGCCTGTACAAGTTAGAAAGCTCCTGAAGTTCTTTAGGGGTGTATCTCACTTCCTCTTGAGTCACGCTTTCTAACTCCCTTTAGGGGCATGCCTAGCCTTATGCCTAGTTATAGGCCTTGAGGCAAAGATGGGTGGGCTCTGAGAAGCATCAGCACATCCTGCAGGGAGGGTCATTACTGCTTCCTCAGACAAAGAAGGAGTGATTCCCTCAGGGGTGGGGTGCACCTGCAGCTAAAGGAGGGGGGAAGCCACATTCTCATGCAAAACAACTTCTTCAGAATCTGAGAGTTCAATGTCCCCAGATTCTTCAGGGTCTTCCCCATACATCCCCATCCCAAGTCATGGGATCCCACTCTTTTCCAACCAATGCCCTCACTTTAACTTGATAGTTTGTGAGGCTGGGAATTGAGCTTACGCTGCAAGTTAGCCAATCTTACAATGAGAGCTTGAGTTTGGTTTTCTGCAATTTGAGCCCTGTTCTGACTAGACAGGAGATTTTCCTCCAGGGCACCCTTAGAAACCTTCAGATCATGTATGTGGGTCTTAAGCTTGGAATTTTCCTTTTGAGCTTCTGCTTTTCTCTCAACAGTTTATCTAGAGATGCCAGAAGAAACCATCCAGCATCATCATTTGTCTTACTTTTCCACAAATATTCAAAAGTTCTAGATACAGAGTCACTAAATTCCTTGCTCCTCACAAGATATGACTCAGAATCACTAAATACATCTATTTCACGGAGTTAACTAAATAGTTC
The DNA here is from genome assembly GCA_036365145.1 of Orientallactaga sibirica. NCBI lineage: Eukaryota > Metazoa > Chordata > Mammalia > Rodentia > Dipodidae > Orientallactaga > Orientallactaga sibirica. The sequence goes on along the minus strand of JAEOAD010000042.1, from coordinate 5,184,604 downwards.
ACACCATGGATTATTAGTGCCCTCCTTATTACCACTTAAAATGCTGGGATTATTACCAGCAGAGCCTTTAGTGGTACTAGAGTTGGAGAACCAACTCCACAGAGCACCAAGCCTACTAGGAAATCCATCCTTACAAATTCTGTTTCTCTAGAACCACTTCTGGTACCAGAATCTGTATTAGTCAGGGTTCTCTAGAGGAACAGAATGGACAGAATGAATTGTATTAAAAGGGGATTTATTGGATTAGCTTACACAGTCCAGCAATAGCAGGTTGCAGGTCCGAGAGTGAAGAAACCCGGTAGCTGCTCAGTGCACGAGGCTGGAGGCCTCAGCAGTCCCAATCCGGCACTGAAGGCCTGGAGGCTTCCTGGAGAGACGCTGCTCTTCAGTCCACCCTGGTCTTCAGTCCACACTGGAGAGCAGCAACACCAAGCAGCAGGTACCAAGCAGAAAACACCAAGCAGCTAGTAGCACCGGCAGCCAGGTGGGAGAGAGAGAGCCTTTCTTCCCAGAGCTCCTTTTTATCAACCAGCCCCCTCCTCCAAGGAAGGGGCCGCCCAAACTCTGACTTTTTACTGCCCACTCTGGGGAAGGCTTACCTACTGAAGACAGGGGGATTCTTCCTTTAGTTAATCCAACCCCAGAGCACAGCCTCAGAAACACACTAGCAATATGATCTTAATCAATATTAATTACCTAATAGAGAAGTAGAGGAAGAACAAAACATCTTAATATTAGTATACATATGTACAAACACTCTTAACAAGGTAAGACAGAAACACTATGGCAATTACAGACCACGTTTTTGTAACTGGTCCCGTGGCCTTAGCTGGTATTTGTTACTGCCTTCTTCTACTACCCATTCAGTATTTCCTCCACCTTCAGCAAGCACCTCAGCAGGTCTTGGTTCTTTACCTGAGGGGTGACCCATACCTTCATTCCTGAAGGATCTGGGCCATTTATCACACTGCCTTGATTGGGTTGTTGCAGTTGTCCATTGACTTTGATAACAGGGCATGGTAACACCAAGAGACGCCCTAGAGAATCTCCAGCACTCCAGACATACTCTTCCCTTACCTCCATTGTGGAGGAGCAGTCCACTTTCCCCTGGTAATCTGGATCAATTACCCTGCTAACACTGTAACTCCTTTCTCAGCCTGTGCACTCAAGGGCATCAGGAGCCCAAAGTGGCCAGGGGAAATCTCAGCTTCCAGTTCAATGGAATGTTCTTTGTGCCTCCTGGCAAAAGCACTCCCCCTCTGGAACCAAGACCTCTAGGCCAGCAGAACATAAGGTTGCAGGTACAGGAAGCAAAAATTTGGCTAATGGGTCACTTGGGGTGATGGTAAGTGGTACCATTCCCATTTCCACCCCTTGATTCCTGGACCCGTGAATCTGGTTTTCAGGAGAAACAGCACCATATATAGGACGCTGATTCAGAGCATATACAGCCTGCTGGAGGACACGCCCAGCCCTCCAAGCTATTGCCACCTAGTTGGCACTGCAGCTGTTTCTTTAAAAGGCCATTCCACCACTCTATCAAGCCAGCTGCTTCAGGGTGGTGGGGCACATGGTAAGACCAGTGAATTCCATGATCATGAGCCCACTGCTGTACTTCCTGGCTGTGAAGTGAGTTCCTTGGTCAGAAGCAATGCTGTGGGAATTCCATGACGGTGGATAAGGCATTCTGTAAGCCCACGGATAGTAGTTTTGGCAGAAGCATTACGTGCAGGAAAAGCAAATGCATACCCAGAATAAGTGTCTATTCCAGTAAGGACAAAACGCTGCCCTTTCCATGATGGAAGAGGTCCAATATAGTCAACTTGCCACCAAGTTGCTGGCTGGTCACCCCAAGGAATACTACCATATCGGGGCTCAGAGTTGGTCTCTGCTGCTGGCAGATTTGGCACTCAGCAGCAGCCGTAGCCAGGTCAGCCTTAGTTAGTGGAAGTCCATGTTGTTGGGCCCATGCATAACCTGCATCCCTGCCACCATGGCCACTTTGTTCATGGGCCCATTGGGCAATGACAGGGGTGGCTGAGGAAAGAGGTTGACCACTGTCCACAGAACGTGTCAGCTTATCTACTTGATTATTAAAGTCCTCCTCTGATGAGGTCACCTTCTGATGAGCATTAACATGGGACACAAGTATCTTTATATCCTTTGCCCATTCAGAGAGCTCTATCCACATACATCTTCCCCAAATGTCCTTTTCACCAATTTTCCAATCATGCTCCTTCCATGTCCTGGACCATCCTGCCAAACCATTGGCCACAGCCCAGGAATCAGTGTATAACCCCACATCTGGCCATTTTTCTTTCCAAGCAAAATGCACAACCATGTGTACTGCCTGTAGTTCTGCCCATTGTGAAGACTTCCCCTCACCACAGTCCTTCAAAGTTGTCCCAGGAAGGGGCTGTAATGCTGCAGCTGTCCACTTCTGGGACGTGCCAGCATAGTGTGCTGAACCATCTGTAAACTATGCCCTGGTCTTCTCCTCTTCAGTCAACTGATTACAGGGCAAACCCTATGATGCCCTTGGTGCATGCTTGGGGACAGAAGGCATTGAAACAGGAGTAGCAACCATAGGCATTTGGGCAATCACCTCATGTAACTTACTCGTGCCTTCAGGGCCTGCTCGAGCCGGATCACGGATATACCACTTCCACTTGATGATGGACTGCTGCTGTGCACGTCCAACTTTATGGCCTGGTGGGTCAGATAACACCCAGTTCATAGTGGGCAGCTCAGGTCGCATAATAACCTGATGGCCCATTGTCAAGCGTTCAGTTTCTATTAAGGCCCAATAGCAAGCCAAGAGCTGTCTCTCAAAGGGAGAATAATTTTCTGCAGATGATGGCAGGGCCTTGCTCCAGAATCCCAAGGGCCTCCGGTGTGATTCACCTATGGGGGCCTGCCAAAGGCTCCAAACAGCATCCCTATCTGCCACTGACACCTCAAGTATCATTGGATCTGCTGGATCATATGGCCCAAGTGGCAGAGCCGCCTGCACAGCAGCCTGGACCTGTTGAAGAGCCTTCTCTTGTTCTGGGCCCCACTGAAAACTAGTAGCTTTCCTGAGTCACTTGGTATATGGGACGGAGTAACACACCCAAGTGAGGAATGTGCTGTCTCCAAAATCCAAATAGGCCCACTAGACGTTGTGCTTCCTTCTTAGTGGTAGGAGGGGCCAGGTGCAACAACTTATCCTTCACCTTAGAAGGAATGTCCCTGCAAGCCCCACACCACTGAACTCCTAGAAATTTCACGGAGGTGGAAGGTCCTTGAATTTTGATGGATTTATTTCCCATCCCCTGATGCGCATATGCTGTACCAGCAACTCCAGAGTGGCTGCCACCTCCTGCTCATTCAATCCAATCAGCATAATGTCATCGATATAATGGACCAATGTGACACCTTGTGGAAGGCACAGATTTATCAAGATCCCTGCGAACTAAGCTATGACACAGGGCTGGAGAGTTAATATAACCTTGAGGTAACACAGTAAATGTGTACTGCTGACCTTGCCAGCTGAAGGCAAATTGCTTCTGGTGGTCCTTATGGACAGGTATGGAGAAGAAGGCATTCGCAAGATCAATAGCTGCATACCAGGTACCAGGAGATGTGTTAATCTGCTCAAGTAAAGAAACCACATCTGGTACAGCAGCTGCAATATGAGTCACTACCTGATTAAGTTTCCGATAATCCACTGTCATTCTCCAAGATCCGTCTGTCTTCTGAACAGGCCAAATAGGGGAGTTAAAGGGGGATGTGGTGGGAACCACCACCCCTGCATCCTTCAAGTCCTTTATAGTGGCATTAATCTCTGCAATTCCTCCAGGGATGCGATACTGTTTCTGGTTCACTATTTTCCTTGGTAGAGGGAGCTCCAATGGCTTCCATTTGGCCTTTCCAACCATAATGGCCCTCACCCCACAAGTCAAAGAACCAATGTGGGGTTTTGCCAGCTCCTAAGTATATCTATCCCAATTATGCATTCTGGGACTGGGGAAATAACCACAGGATGAGTTCGGGACCCACTGGACCTACTGTCAGTCTAACATTTGCCAAAACTCCATTGATCACCTGACCTCCATAAGCACCTACTTTAACTGGAGGGCCACGATGCCGTTAGGGTCTCCTGGAATCAATGTCAATTCAGAGCCAGTATCCAGTAAGCCCCGAAAGTCTGATTATTTCCTTTTCCCCAGTGTACAGTTACCCTAGCAAAAGGCCGTAGGTCCCTCTGAGGAAGGATAGGACTAAGCTTAATATTGAAACTTTTGGGGATTATGGGAGGGTCCTTCCTCAAAGGGACCCAGCCACCCCTTCAATCAAGGGGTTCAGGATCTGTAAACTGGCTCAAGTCTGAAACTGGTTAAGAGGCCTTGATTCTCTGTTGCTATAATTCAAAGTGGCCTTTGGGTTCTTTGCTCTGGAACTTTTCTGCTTATACAGATCAAGCAGGAACTTAGTAGGCTTTTTATCTATTTCACTTCTGGGAACACCATGATTAAGCAGCCAGTACCAAAGGTCTACACGAGTCATACTGTTACGAGCATTGTTTTGCCTGCACTGTCCATTACGGTAAACACGCCCACCTTGCCTTTGGCGATTCAGTGCTGATACTTGGCCCTTGTTACCCCGAGAGCCAGTTAGACCCATTGCATCTAAGAAACCTAATGCAGCAACTGCAGCTCCCACTGTGATGTCTTCTTTACATAAAAGACCAATGATTGGGGACTTTAAGTGTGCTGGTGCTCCCCTCACAAATCTGTTTCTTATAGTCTTAGTGAAGGGCACATCTTCTGCACGCTCCCATTGCGGGCTTAAAGATGAGTTTACATGGTAAATCCACTCCAGCATTCCAAGTTCTCTGAGCCTTTTAATCCCTTCATCAACATTAAGCCAAGGGATATCAGGCAGCTCAAGCTCATTCACAGTAGGCCATCTTTGGATCCATACTTCAGCCAACCAATCAAATAAACTCTTGGCACCTCTTCCAACTGCATGAGCTGCAGTGTTAAATCTAAAATCTCTGGTTAGTGGGCCCATTTCAATAAATTCAGCTTGATCTAATTTTATATTCCTTCCTCCATCATCCCACACCCTTAAAATCCATTCCCACATATATTCCCCATGCTTCTGCCTGTACAAGTTAGAAAGCTCCTGAAGTTCTTTAGGGGTGTATCTCACTTCCTCTTGAGTCACGCTTTCTAACTCCCCTTTAGGGGCATGCCTAGCCTTACGCCTAGTTATAGGCCTTGAGGCAAAGATGGGTGGGCTCTGAGAAGCATCAGCACATCCTGCAGGGAGGGTCATTACTGCTTCCTCAGACAAAGAAGGAGTGATTCCCTCAGGGGGTGGGGGTGCACCTGCAGCTAAAGGAGGGGAAGCCACATTCTCATGCAAAACAACTTCTTCAGAATCTGAGAGTTCAATGTCCCCAGATTCTTCAGGGTCTTCCCATACATCCCCATCCCAAGTCATGGGATCCCACTCTTTTCCAACCAATGCCCTCACTTTAACTTGATAGTTTGTGAGGCTGGGAATTGAGCTTACGCTGCAAGTTAGCCAATCTTACAATGAGAGCTTGAGTTTGGTTTTCTGCAATTCGAGCCCTGTTCTGACTAGACAGGAGATTTTCCTCCAGGGCACCCTTAGAAACCTTCAGATCATGTACGTGGGTCTTAAGCTTGGAATTTTCCTTTGGAGCTTCTGCTTTTCTCTCAACAGTTTATCTAGAGATGCCAGAAGAAACCATCCAGCATCATCATTCGCCTTACTTTTCCACAAATATTCAAAAGTTCTAGATACAGAGTCACTAAATTCCTTGCTCCTCACAAGATATGACTCAGAATCACTAAATACATCTATTTCACGGAGTTCAAGTTAAATAGTTCACACCATGGATTATTAGTGCCCTCCTTATTACCACTTAAAAATGCTCTCCTTATTACCAGCAGAGCCTTTAGTGGTACTAGAGTTGGAGAACCAACTCCACAGAGCACCAAGCCTACTTAGGGAAATCCATCCTTACAATTCTGTTTCTCTAGAACCACTTCTGGTACCAGAATCTGTATTAGTCAGGGTTCTCTAGAGGAACAGAATGGACAGAATGAATTGTATTAAAAGGGGATTTATTGGATTAGCTTACACAGTCCAGCAATAGCAGGTTGCAGGTCCGAGAGTGAAGAAACCCGGTAGCTGCTCAGTGCACGAGGCTGGAGGCCTCAGCAGTCCCAATCCGGCACTGAAGGCCTGGAGGCTTCCTGGAGAGACGCTGCTCTTCAGTCCACCCTGGTCTTCAGTCCACACTGGAGAGCAGCAACACCAAGCAGCAGGTACCAAGCAGAAAACACCAAGCAGCTAGTAGCACCGGCAGCCAGGTGGGAGAGAGAGAGCCTTTCTTCCCAGAGCTCCTTTTTATCAACCAGCCCCCTCCTCCAAGAGGGGCCGCCCACTCTGGGCTGCCCACTCTGGGGGAAGGCTTACCCCTGGGGGCAGGATTCTTCCTTTAGTTAATCCTTCCTAGAGGCAGCCTCAGAAACACACTTATGAGGAATGTCTGTGGATTCCTAAACAAATCAAGTTGACACAAACTTAACCATCACAGTGGGGTTCAGTGATCCTTGCTGTGCTATGGGCAGCAGTTGCCTCTTGTATAAAATGATGAGGCTGTAGAGTCGCGCATGCAAGCTCTGAATCCAAATACATTGAGTTCAAGCCGGACATGATGGCGCACACCTTTAATCCCAGCACTCAGGAGGGGGAGGTAGGTGGATCACCATGAGTTCAAGGCCACCCTGAGATTACATAGTAAATTCCAGGTCAGCCTGGGCTAGAGTGACACCCTACTTCGGAGGGAAAAACAAATACATTGAGTTTGTATCCTGACTTCACAACATCCAAGCTATGTGCTCTTAGGCAAGTCACCTCACCACTTAACTGCTCTTGCTTCACAGTCTTCATTTGCAAAGTGATGCAATGAGAGAATAAACTCAAACTGCTTAACTCACTGCCAGACACATACATGTAGCTAATAAATAGATATGTTGGGCATGATGACATACTTGTAATCCCAGCACTATGAGGCTGAGGCAGGAGGATAGATTTTTTTAAGATTTTATTTTCATTTATTTATTTATTAGAGACAGAGGGGGAGAGAGAGAAAAAAAGTGGGAATGGGCATGCCAGGACCTCTAGCCACTGCAAATGAACTCCAGATGCATGTGCCCCCATGTTCATCTGGCTTATGTGGGACCTAGAGAATCAAACCTGTGTCCTTAGGCTTCACAGGCACATACCTTAACTGCTAAGCCATATCTCCAGCTTGGCAGGAGGATACTGAGTTTGAGGAGGCTAGGTTGGACTACACAGTGACTTCCAGGCCAGCCTGGGCTACAAAGTTAAATGGTCTCCAAAAAACACCCAAGTGACGAGGATGTAACTCAGTGATAAATACTTGTCTAGCAGCCATGAGACTGAGTTTAATTCCTGGTAACAAATATAGTATGTAGGGCTGGAGAGATGACTTCACGGATACGGCACTTGCTTGCAAAGCCTAAGGACTCATGTTCGACTCTCCAGGTCCCACATAAGCCAGATGCACAGTGATGCAAGCATGCAAGATTACACATGTGCACAAGGGGGTGCATGTGTCTGGAGTTCAATTGCAGTGGCTGGAGGCCCTGGTGTGCCAATTCTCTCTCATACTCACATTAAAAAAAAAAAATAGTATGTATAGAAATGCCATGTTGAGGTCAGTCTGAGCCAGAGTGAGACCCTACCTCGAAAAAAAAAAAAAAAAAAAAAAAAAAAAAAAAAGAAAAAGAAATGCCATGTTGTCATCATTAATTCCCTTTGCTGTTCCTGGGTTGGAAAGGGTACAGTTGTATTAACCACTGAGAATTTTCCCTCCTTGGAGCTTGGCTCCTAGGAATTCTGGGTCACAGGCATGACCCCAGCCTCCTCTGTCACCCCAGATGAGAAGAATGGCATTCCCAACAGCCCCCAGAAGGCAGCACTAACTCTGGATGTTGACCCTGAGAAGGAGCCGGAACTGGAATTGGATGAATCCCAGAAGCCAAGAAAACCTTCTGTCTTTGTTGTCTTCCAAAAGGTTCATTGTCTTCTGGAAGGTTCAACTAGCAGAGCCCCCAACCATCAACCCTAGGATACCTTCTCCAGTCCTCAGTCTCTTAGGCTGCAACTCGGCCTTAGTGCTTACTTGTCACCCCCAGGGTCACTGGGTCATGGGCACAGTGGGATGAGTCCCAGATGCCCTGTTCCTGGGAAGGCAGGGCTGCAGCAAGAGGATTGTGGGGTGGGTGCTGCATGTTGGGTTAGGGATCGCCTTGCCCACTCACACCCCTGCCTCCGGCTTCCAGATCTGGCTGACGGCGCTGTGCCTTGTGTTGGTCTTCACAGTCACCCTGTCGGTCTTCCCTGCCATCACAACCATGGTGACCAGCTCCACCGGTCCTGGGAAGTGGAGTGAGTCTTGGGGTGAAGAAGAAAATTGGGGAAGTGAGGGAAGAAGACAGTTGGGGACCAGAGTGACTTCCAGTCTTCTCTCTCTCCTCCCCGCCCCCCAGATAAGTTCTTCAACCCCATTTGTTGCTTCCTGCTCTTCAACATCATGGATTGGGTAGGCCGGAGCCTGACGTCCTACTTCCTATGGGTAAGCATGCCTGGGCTGGGCCAAATGATGCCTTAAGAAGCAGGAGCATAGAGAGAGAACTCTAATTGTCTGGTGGTGGAACAGCCCACCAAGGGACAGTGAGTGGGCTGGCCAGGACTTGGCCTGAGATCCTCCAAAGCAGAAGCCACATCCAGTGGACCATGATGCTCAGAGAATGTGATATGGAGGTTCCTGTACCTGGGGAAGGGGTTGGTGAAAATTAGCTTAGCTTGGGGAATGTTGTTTCTTTTTTTTTTTTTTTTTTAAATGCTTTTTTTAAAAAAATATTTTATTTTTTATTTATTTATTTGAAAGAGAGAGATACAGAAATAGCCAGGTAGAGAGAGAGAGAGAAAGAGGGAGAATGGGTGCGCCAGGGCCTCCAGCCACTGCAAACGAACTCCAGATGCATGCACCCCTGTGCATCTGGCTTACGTGGGTCCTGGAGAATCGAGCCTTGAACCGGGGTCCTTAGGCTTCATAGGCAAGCGTTTAACCGCTAAGCCATCTCTCCAGCCCCCGAATGTTGTTTCTTTACATGGAATTGCCAAAGGATAATAAATGTAGCAGATTCTAGAAGAGCCGCTGTGCCCCAAGTACAGAAGCAGCTTAGGTCTCCAGCTTCTTATCTCACTTAGAAATCCATCGAGGAGAGGCTGGTCAATAGGTACTAGTAGTAGTTGGATAGAAGAAATACATTCAGATGTTCCATGGCACAGTAAAGTGATTATAAAAAGTACTGTACTGTGTGTTTCATGAAAGCAAGGGGACAGGATTTTGAACGTTTTCACTAGAGAGGATCAGTGCTGGAGGAGACAGATATGTACCCCAGGTTTGAACATTACACAAGATGTGCATGAATCAAAATGTCATGTGGTACCCCATAAATTTGCACAATTTTTGTGTATCAACTAAAAAATTAAAAGAAGAGGAAACCCCATCTAAACTTTCTTTTTTTTTTTCCCAGAGATGCCATGGCTGGTGTCTGGTAGCTGGGTGGATTTGGCCCGTCCCCTGGCTCCCTAAAGGCCCCAGCACTGTGTTATTAATAATTCAAGGGGGGTCAGGGCAGAGGAGGCCAGGGGAAGATTGATGGGTCTATGCTATGAGAGTCCAGAGGTGTCTGTGGAACAGAAATCTGGCTCAAACTGACCCTAGCTTCTGCCACAGCCAGATGAGGACAGCAGGCTGCTGCCCCTGCTAGTGTGCCTGCGCTTCCTGTTTGTGCCACTCTTCATGCTGTGCAACGTGCAGCAGCGCTCTCTGCTACCCACCCTCTTCCCGCAGGACGCCTACTTCATCACTTTCATGCTAGTCTTCGCCATTTCCAACGGCTACTTGGTGTCCCTCACCATGTGTCTGGCACCCAGGTCTGAAGGAGGGGAAGGCTAGATGCTGGTGGTGGGGAGAGGGTTGACTTTTCAAGGAGGGACAGCTCGAGGGACAACTGCTCTGATCAGTCTTATCTGTCTTCGTGACTCGCTGGCGCCACCTTGTGGGCTTGGCATTTAGCTGAGCTGAGTGAGCTGAGCTGGCCCCAGGCTGGAGGAGCTGGGGAAGTAAGTGATTTAAGTATTATCCCAGCACTGATTCTGGAGGCTTCCTTAGTTTCCCCATATGTAAATAAGTGGGTTGACTATCATCCCTTAGCTCATCTAGTTCCAAAATTCTTGGTTGAAGGGGATTAATTTTGATGATCAAAAGCGGGTTTTCTGGGCTTTTTTTTCTCTAGGGGCAATTGGGCTGAGAATCTCAAAAGAGTAAAGGTGCCAGGAAGAACGGGCCTAGGGACATTTTGCTGAGAAATAAGACGTTATTTCGAATTTTGTAATGCTAGGCTCTAAAGTTCTTGAGGGGTGCCTTTGTTAGCAGCCTCGTTTTACCTATGAGGATAATGAAACCAAGAGAAGAGCTGGGCTGTAGTGCCAACAGGGTAAGGTCAGACCGGGACTGGTACTTAGGTGTCTTGTGGATAGGGATAGAGGGGCCTAGTGGCTGGCTCTAAGGTTAGATTGAACATTTTGTAAGAGTTCCTGCTCCTTGTGTTCCAGGCAGGTGCTGCCACACGAGAGGGAGGTGGCCGGTGCCCTCATGACCTTCTTCCTGGCCCTGGGGCTGTCCTGTGGAGCCTCCCTCTCCTTCCTCTTCAAGGCTCTGCTCTGAAGAGTTCCATCGGGGCTTCCCACAGCCCTCTGCTTGGCACCCCTTCTGGAACTGGAACCCAACCTAGAGGAATGATAAGTCAGACTCTGGTGTCTACTAGGCTGGGGCACTTGGTCTGCAGGTGCCAGGAGGGTGCAGGAATGCCCCCCCCTCCATCCCTGACTGATGGCCACTTGGGGGTGCTACAAGGAAGAAGCCCAGGAATGGAACAGGACACAGCAGGATCGACTTCACATAAACATACGAAAGAGTACATCAGGTGACAGGGACAGGAGGACACAGGACTAGGGCTGTCCCCTGCCACCAGGGCAGCACCTGTTCTTCAAACCACCTGCTGATTCCAGAGAGCAGAAGCACCAGCAGGCCTTGCTAGGAATGTACTGATGGGCTCTGCCTCAGTTCACAGTGGGAAACGGGGCGAGCTCAGAACGGCAGCTCCTCCTCCTCCCAAGCCCCACTGAGGTCAAACCGTGGCAGGGAAATTGAGGAGAGAACAGATATTAAGGATCTGAGTGTTTTCAAACAGTGTTTTCATGGCCAACACTTACTGTCTCCTCTCTCTAGAACCCAACTGGGCTTGGCTAACAGAAAAGGTTAGCCTGCATGTGAGCACTGCACCACTTGATAGTTTGCAAAGCTCTTCCACACTCATACTCTCACTGAAGTCTCAGAGACCCCTGGATGGGGTTGGCAGGAATTATGCCTCCCTGTCGAACAGGAGAGGAAACCCAAGAACCAGAGGGAAGTGACTGAGCCAGGATTCAGCCGCCATCCCCCTCCTCATAGGTGCTGATCATCCTGCCCACCACCTGCTTCTTCTCAAGGGACTCAGGGCAGGAATTCTAAGCACCTCCTACCATCTTTTCATCCCGTTTCTCCCTTGGAACCTGTTCCCAGGTCTAATAAAAACTGTTGGTTTGTTTGATGTATCCAGTCTTTATTTCCAAAGTTTGGTGGGCTCTGTGGGCCTCAGTGAGCCAGGCAGGGTGGGGATGATTGCACTCACTCACTGAACAGGTGGGATAACAGGTCCCGAGAGGAGCAGAGATTTGTGCAGTGACCCTGTGCTGGCCCACTAGACCACGTGGACCTGCAAAGAGCTCTCCTGGGCAGAGAGCTTGGCTGGATGGGTACCTATCACTCTCCCCTTCCATGAGCCCTGGATCTCACCAGCCTCCTTAGTGTTCCTTCCCAGAAATCTCGGCTCAGAGAGGCAGTCAGTCTGAATAGGGCTTCAGCAACCCACCCTCTGCCCCTAATAGATGGGGAAGGGGCCTGTTATATCTTCACACACCAGTATCACCTACGGTGGTGGTTTAATTCAGGTGTCCCCCATAAACTTAGGTGTGCTGAATGCTAAGTCCCCAGCTGATGGCAATTTGGGAATTAAAGCCTCCTGGAGGCAGTATATTGTCAGGGGGAGGGCTTATGAGTGTCATAGCCAGCTTCTTGCCAGCGTTGGGCACACTCTCCTATTACTGTTCACTTGATGTTGGCCAGGGGGTGATGTCCACCCTCTGTTCATGCCATCGTTTTCCCCTGCCATCATGGAGCTTCCCCTCAAGTCTGTAAGCCAAAATAAACCCTTTTTCCACCCCCCACAAGCTGCTCTTGGTTGGGTGTTTTTCTGCCAGCAATGCAAAGCTGACTGCAACACCTACCCTTCTCAAGAGCAGGGCCTCCTTGCCCTCTGCCTTCGATGAACACGCATTGAGTAGGTGATGTACCAGGCGCTGAGCCAGCACAGGGGACTTGCATTAGCAGAAGCCACAGTTTCTTGATGTGTCAGAGGATAGAGGCAAGATAGGACCTTGGTTGCTGAAATAAGCCACAGGAAAGACCCGGAGCAAAAGTTCATTCCTTTGTTGTTCACAGGCACCTACCCTGCCTGGTTGGGAGGTCCAGAAACAAAGAGGACTCAGTGGTCCCTGTTTCCCAAAGGACACCAGGGGTAGCAGAATATAACTCGTTCTGTGGTGTGTGATGGCCTTTTGCAGCATGTGTGACGGGACTCTAAAAAGAGGAAGCCATCGATCCCACCAGGGAGGGCAGGATAGGCATTCTTCCAGCTGGGCTTTGAGTCTGTCAGGCTACAAGTAGGGGAGCATCCCCATCCGAGGTTCCCAAAGTGTAGAGATCACAAACATGAAATATTAGTGCATGTGGGTTCTCACTTTCCACCTTGTTGTTTTGTTTTGTTTTGTTTTGTTTTTCAAGGTAGGGTCTCACTGTAGCCCAGGCTGACCTGGAATTCATTATGTAGTCTCATGGTGGCCTTGAACTAATGGTGATCTCCTACCTGTGCCTCCCAAGTGCTGGGATTAAAGGCGTGCGCCACCACGCCCGGCTCTCCTTTGGTTTTCTTCAAGGTAGCATCTCACTCTGGCCCAGGCTGACCTGGAATTCGCTATGTAGACTCAGGCTGGCCTCAAACTCACAGCGATCCTCCAACCTCAGCCTCCCAAGTACTGAGATTAAAGGCGTGGTGGCACACCTTGTTTTTGAGGCAGGATTTCTTTGTTATCCACAGCTGAATTTTGCCAGGCAAGTGGCCCACAAGCTTCCAGGGATTCTCCCTTGACTGTCTCCCATCCTGCCATAATCATCTTGGAAAAATATTCTCAGACCTGTAAAGAGTTCCTCACAAGAAAGAAACTGGAAAGAACCATGCTTATATATTCAGGAAGACAAGTGATCTCAAGCTTCTTGCACAACTCCAACACAAGTAGTCAATTGAGTTATTGCTGCACCATGACTTTAAAAAAAAAAAAACATTTTTAGGGCTGGCAAGATGGCTTAGCAGTTAAGGCATTTGCCGGCAAAGCCAAAGGACCCCAGTTTAATTCCCCAGGACCCACGAAAACCAGATGCACAAGGTAGCACATGCATCTAGAGCTCCTTTGCAATGGCTGGAGGCCCTGGTGTACCCATTTTCTCCCTCTCTCTCTCTCTCCCCATCTCTCTTTCTCCCCCCTTCTCTCTCATAAATAAATAAATAAAAATTTCTTTAAAATTTTAAAAAAATTTTATTTGAGAGAGAATGGGTGTGCCAGGTCCTCCAGCCACTGCAAACAAACTCCAGATGCATGCACCACCTGGTACATCCGGTTTATGTGGGTCCTGATGAATCGAACCTGGGTCCTTTGGCTTTGCAGGCAAATGGCTTAACCACTAATCCATCTCTCCAGCCCTTTAAAAAATATATATACTTTTTTTTGTTTTTTCGAGGCAGAGTCTTGCTCTAGCTCAGGATGATCTGGAATTCACTATGTAATCTCAGGGTGGCCTCAAACTCACAGCGATCCTCCTTCCTCTGCTGGGATTAAAGGCGTGCACCACACACCTGGCTTCCTTTTAAAAATATTTTTTGTTTGTTTGTTTGTTTTTCGAGGTAGGGTCTCCGTCTAGCCCAGGCTGACCTGGAATTCACTATGTAGTCTCAGGGTGGCCTCGAACTCACAGCGATCCTCCTCCCTCTGCCTCCCGAGTGCTGGGATTGAAGACCACCACCACCTGGCTAAAAATATTTGTATTGCCTGGCATGGTGGTGCACGCCCTCAATCCCAGCACTCGGGAGGCAGAGGTAGGAGGATCGCTGTGAGTTCGAGGCCACCCTGAGACTACATAGTGAATTCCAGGTCAGCCTGGGCTAGACGGAGACCCTACCTTGAAAAACCAAAATATATATATATTATTTAGTTGCAGGGAAAATGAGAAAGAATGGATTGCTCTGGCCTCTGGCCACTGCAAATTAACTCCAGATGCATGTGCCACTGTGCATCTGCTTTACGTGGTGTGGTGGTTTGATTCAGGTGTCCCCTATAAACTTAGGTGTTCTGAATGCTAGGTTCCTACCTGATGACAATTTGGAAATTAACGCCTCCTGGAGGCAGTGTGTTGTTGGGGGCGGGCTTATGAGTGATATAGCCAGCTTCCTCTTGCCAGTGCTGGGCACACTGTTCTGTTGCGGTTGTCTATCTGATGTTGGCCAGAAAGTGATGTTTACCCTCTGCTCATGCCACTGTTTTCCCCTGCCATCATGGAGCTTCCCCTTGAGTCTATAAACCAAAATAAATCCTTTTCTCCCACAAGCTGCTCTTGGTCAGGTGTTTTCTGCCAGCAATGCAAAGCTGACCACAACAGTAAAATTGGTACAGAGAATAGCGTCATTGCTGCTAGAAACCTGACCATGTGGCTTTGGTCTTTTGGAGCTGCTTTGCAGGAGGAATGTGGATGAATTTTAAACCTTGGCCTAAGAGATGCCTTGCATTGCTATAAGTACAGCTTGATATGCTATTCTGGACAGAGTTGAAAGACCTGAATGCACTAAGAACTATAGACTGTGAGGTTTGGCTTATGAGGGTGAGAAAGCTTTGTCTGGACTGGGCTAGAAGCAGTGTGTGTGAGAGGATTGCTGTTATGCCCATGTCCTGAGAACTTGTGCAGGGTTACATTGCAGAGAAATGGACTGGTATGAGCAGAGGGATATGGCACAGAAATAAAATCTTTGGAGCTGGAATGATGGCTTAGCAGTTAAGGCGTTTGCCTGCAAAGCCAGAGGATCCCAGTTCAACTCTCCAGGACCCCCGTAAGCCAGATGCACAAGGGGGCACATGCATCTGGAGTTCGTTTGCAGTGGCTGGAGGCCCATTCTCTCCCTCTCTCTCTCACTCTCTCTCTCTCTCTTTCTCTTTCTCTCTCTGCCTCTTTCTCTCACTCAAAATAAATAAATAAAATATATTTTTTTAAAAAGAATAAAGAAAGAGCGGGGCGTGGTGGCGCACGCCTTTAATCCCAGCACTCGGGAGGCAGAGGTAGGAGGATTACTATGAGTTCGAGGCCACCCTGAGACTACATAGTGAATTCCAGGTCAGCCTGGACCAGAGTGAGACCCTACCTTGCAAAACCAAAAAAAAAAGAAAAAGAAAAAAGAAAGAATAAAGAAAGAAATGAAATCTTTGGGCCAAAAATTCTGCCTGTTCAGCTGCAATTGTATGAGAGATTACAACCATTGAGATTGGGCCAACTGACCTGCACTGGGAAGAATGAGGACTCTTTAAAAAAAAAAAAAACATATTTTATTTATTTGAGAGAGAGAGAGAGAATGGGCATGGCAGTGCCTCCATCCACTACAAACAAATTCCAGACACATGCTCCCACTTGTGCATCTGGCTTATGTGGATCCTAGAGAATCAAACCAGGATCCTTTGGCTTTGCAGGCAAACACCTTAACTGCTAAGCCATCTCTCCAGCCCCAGAATGCAGACTTTTTTGAAGAGGCCTGAATGATGAAGGAGTGGCCTGTTCTTCAAAGTCTGCTTTTGTTTCCCCCTGGATTAACAAGTTAGTAACCCACCTGGTATTATGGAGTATAACAAATGCAGGAAATAGAGGGTCATTGAATTTGCAAGACGCTTTTGTATTTTGGAAATGGCCATGTGTGAAGCACATGTTGGATTATCTGTGTGGAGGCCCAATGGAGCCATGAGAATGAACTGTAGGTTGCAGGAGAGACCCAGTGGAGATGCCAGGACTATGAGATGGCTGCCAAGGACAGCTACTGGCACCAGATGAAGTTTTCTAGGACTGTGAGTAGCCTAGCTGGAGGGGTAGAATTGGAAGTCAGAGATTGTCACCGGTTAGAATTATCAGATTTGGAGATTCATCACTGACTAGAGCTGTTGGACTTAAAGCTACAGAGTTTGATGTTTGCCCTGTTTAAATCTTATATTAGTTGAATATTACTTTGCTATACCCAGTGCTATCTTTTGCAGTGTGAGTGTTTAAAATTCTGTGTCATTATGGGTTTGGGGTGTTTTTGTTGTTGTTGTTGTTTGTTTGTTTGTTTGTTTTTGTTGTTTTTTGGTATTGCAGCTCACTTTAAAGATCTTGGATTATGGGGATGATTGAACATCATTGAGGTTGATAAAAACTATGGGGAACTTTTAAAGTTGGACTGAATGCATTGCATTTTAAATCATGTATGGTTATCAGTTTATGGGGACCAGGGGGGCAGAATGTGGTGGTTTGATTCAAGTGTCCCCTATAAATTTAGATATTCTGAATGCTAGGTCCCCAGCTGATGGCAATTTGGGAATTAAAGCCTCCTGGAGCTTGGAGGTGGGCTTATGGGTGTTCCTCTAGCCAGTGGTGGGCACACTCTATTATGGAGTTGTCAATAGCTCTATTACCATTACTACAGACCTTGTATCACTGTATTGTTTATGTTAAAGTTCTAGTAACTACCTGGCCAAGGTATTTTTTTTTTATCTCAAGATGGCTTTATGTTATGTCTAGAGGAAAAAAAATAAAATATCATACAAACCCCCCCCCAGATGAGGACATTTGTCTATGAGAGAGAGAATAATATACTGAAGCAGGAACCATGATGTTCTGAGGACCAGTCTAAGCAATAAGGACTTTTTGTGAAATTAAAATTGAGACAGTAATTTATATAATAAAATTATGATTAATTACCCTTGCTTAAAATTTTAATTATATTGTATTTAAAAAGGAATTTGAACCAAATTAATAGCTTTATTTGTATAACTTTTTTGGGGTGGGGGTAGTTTTCAAGGTAGGGTCTCGCTCTAGCCCAGGCTGACCTGGAATTCACTCTGTATTTTCAGGGTGGCCTCGAACTCACGGCAATCCTCCTACCTCTGCCTCCCAAGTGCTGGGATTAAAGGTGTGAGCCACCACACCCGGATATCTGTACAACTTTTTACTTTAAACAATGAATCATACTGCCCATATAGATCAACTCTTATTATTGGACAAGAGTTTAACAGTTAACTGGAAAACATTATGGATATATTGTCTTATTTTTTTTTAATGCTCCAGTAGAGCAGAGTCTTTATTTTTAAGATTTATTTTTATTTATTTATCTATTTATTAGAGACAGAGAGAAGGAGAGAGAGAAATATAGAGAGAAAGTGAGAATGGGCATGCCAGGACCTCTAGCCACTGCAAACGAACTCCAGACACATGTGCCACCATGTGCATCTGGTTTATGTGGGACCTGGAGAATTGAACCTGGGTCATTAGGCTTCACAGACATGTGCCTTAACCACTAAGCTATCTCTCCAGCTCTTTTTATTATTATTATTATTATTATTATTATTATATATTTTGTTGTTGTTGTTGTTGTTTTTCGAGGTAGGCTCTCACTCTAGCCCAGGCTGACCTGGAATTCACTATGTAGTCTCAGGGTGGCATCAAACTCAGAACTCACAGTGATCTTCCTACCTCTGTCTCCTAAGTGCTGGAATTAAAGGTGTGTGCCACCATGCCCTGCCAGGCTCCATAATTCTATTTATTTATTTATTTATTTATTTATTTATTTATTTATTTATTTATTTATTATATATTAGAGACAGAGAGAAGGAAAAAGAAAAGGAGAGGGAGAATGGGCACCCCAGGGCCTCTACCCACTGCAAATGAACTCCAGATGCGTGCACCTCTTGTGCATCTGGCTTACGTGGGACCTGGAGAATTGAACTGGGGTCCTTAGGCTTCACAGGCATGTGCCTTAACTGCTAAGCCATCTCTCCAGCCCCATAATTCTTATTTTTAAATATTGGTGCAACCTTGTATATTGTTTGTAGATAGTTTTATAAAGCCATTTATGATTGTAGCAGGTAGTTTGATGTAAAGATTATTATTTAATTTATGAATGTCCAATAGTAACCCTAAATGTTTTAAATTAAACCAATTAACAATGAAAAACTTACCATCACATAATTTTTTTTAAAACCTGTACTTATAGAAGTAAAATAATTCTCTTAAATTAAGACAATAAACCAGGCATGGTGGCAAACACCTTTAATCCCAGCATTCAGGAGGCAGAAGTAGGAGGATCACTGTGAGTTCAAGGCCACCCTAAGGCTACATAGTGAATTCCAGGTCAGCCTGGACTAGAGTGAAACCCCACCTCAAAAAAAAAAAAGAAAGAAAGTGCTGAAGAGATGGCTTAGCCGTTAAGGGGCCTGCCTGCTAAGCCTAAGAACACCGGTTCCAATCTCTAGGTCCCACGTTTAGCCAGATGCAAAGTGACACAAGGGCACAATGCCGCACTTGCCCACAAGGGGGCGCATACATCTAGATTTCGTTCACAGCAGCTGAGAGACTGCTGGCGCGCGCATCTCTATCTGTCTCCCTCTCCCTCTCTGTCTGTCTCTCTCTGTGTCTCTCTCCAAAAATGAAAAAATAAAAAAAGTAAGACATTAGCTTAAGATTTAACAAGAAAGCCATCTTTTTGTACATATCAATAGGTTTATCCAGATTTTTTTAATATCATTGTTTTCTGGAGTGGCATCTTTTGTAATCTCCACTATGGAAAGAAAATTTTAACATTAAAATCCCCAACAAGCACATAAAGTAAAATTTTTAAAAATTTTTTGCATCACTTTGCATCTGGCTAAACGTGGGACCTGGAGATTGGAACCGGGTTCCTAGGCTTAGCAGGCAGGCACTAAGCCATCTCTCCAGCCCCAAATTTTGTATTGGATACTTGTACTTCATCCTGAAAAAGAAATCCAATGCAACCAATCTAATTAAAGGACCTTTAGTATATATTTAGAGGTATTTTGAGATTTTATTTTGGTTAACTAGGATTATAGAAAAATGGAATGGAATGGAATGTTGTAAAACCTGTTTTGGAAAGAAATCATCATCAAAATTTATGCATCCAATGTTAATGTTATAGCCTAAATGAAACTTTTATCTTATGATTCCAATGAATATTACATCGCCCAAAGAAGTAGCACTTATGGTTTTATAAATCATTTAGTAAATCCCAAAATAACATTTGTATAGGTTTGAAGAAGTTAAAATTACCTAAATTGGCTGGGTGTGGTGGCACATGCATTTAATCCCAGCACTTGGGAGGCAGAGGTAGGAGGATCCCTGTGAGTTTGAGGCCACCTTGAGACTACATAATGAATTCCAAGTCAGCCTGGGCTAGAGTGAGACCCTACCTCAAAAAACCAAAAAAAAAAAAATTACCTAAGTTTATGAATATATACTTTAAAAAATTTTATTGACAACTTCCATAATATCAATATCCCATGGTAATTCCCTCCCTCCCCCCACTTTCCCCTTTGAAACTCCACTCTCCATCATATCTCCTCCCCCTCTCAGTCTCTCTTTTATTTTGATGTCATGATCTTTTCCTCCTATTATGATGGTCTTATGTACGTAGTGTCAGGCACTGTGAGATCATGAATATCCAGGTCATTTTGTGTCTGGAGGAGCACGTTGTAAGGAGTCCTTTGGCTCTTACATTCTTTCCGTCACCTCTTCCGCAATGGACCCTGAGCCTTGGAAGGTGTGATAGAGATATTTCAGTGCTGAGCACTCCTCTGTCCCTTCTTCTCAGCACCATGGTGCCTTCTGAGTCATCCCAAGATCACTGCTGTCAGAAAAGAGAAGCTTCTCTAACCAAAAGTGAGAGTAGCATTAATATATGGGTATGAACCTTAAGAGAAGTGCTTACTGGGCAGTTTGGTGAGGATAGTATATACTTTAGCCCGACACCAGCAGAGGTTACACCCATAGATGCTCATGACTACCCTTGTTGTAGGTTTTCAGTATCAGGGATGTATTCCCTCCCATGGAGCCGGACTCCAGCCCAATTAGAGACGTGCCTCTGTTGCACCCATTGGCTCATTTAGCCTGGCTGGCCAAATTTAAGGCTTGCAGTTCCACTGTTAAGTATCTTCACTAGTGATCTCTCTCCCATTGAACTGCATACAGCGTAGCTTTTGCCAGCTTGCTATCAGCTGGTCCATGTGGAGGAAGCTTTCAGCCCAGCTCCAACAAGATTTCTCAGTGACCTTGCAGCCCAATATACTTTATTTGGGGGGGGGGTGTTCCAGGTAGGGTCTCACTGTAGCCCAGGCTGAGCTGGAATTCCCTATGTAGTCTCAGGGTGTCCTCGAACTCATGGTAATCCTCCTACCTCTGCCTCCTGAGTGCTGGACTTAAAGGCGTGTGCCACCATGCTCAGCTGAATGTACACTTATAAGTCTTTTTAATATATCACCAAAACATTCACACACATTCATACTTTAACTTGGCATACCAAAAACAAATTTTTTTGTTTTTGTTTTTTGTTTTGTTTTTCGAGGTAGGATCTCACTCTGGCCCAGGCTGACCTGGAATTAACTATGTAGTCTCAGAATGGCCTTGAACTCTCAACGAGGACACCACCATGCCTGGCACCAAAACATTTTTTTTAATTTTATTTGAGAGAGACACAAAGAGAGAGGAAGAGGCAGAGAGAATGGGTGCGCCAGGGCCTCTCAGCTGCTGTGAACAAACTCCAGATGCATGCACCCCATTGTGCTCATGGACGACATTGCATGCTTGCATCACTTTTGTCTCTGGCTATATGTGGGACCTGGAGATTTGGACAAGCATTCTTAAGCTTTGCAAGCAGGTGCCTTAACTGCTAAGCCATCTCTCCAGCCCACCAAAAACATTTCCATTAAAGCAAAATTAAGAATAATAAAAAGTTGGCTGGGCATGGTGGTGCATGCCTTTAATGCCAGCAATCGGGAGGCAGAGGTAGGAGGATCTCGTTGAGTTCAAGGCCACTCTGAGACTACAGAGTGAATTGCAGGTCAGCCTGGGCTAGAGTGAGACCGTGCCTCAAAAAACAAAAAAGAAAGAAAGAGAGAAGAAAGAAAGAAAGAAAGAAAGAAAGAAAGAAAGAAAGAAAGAGGGAGGGAAAGAAAGAGAAGAAGGAGGGAGGGAAGGAAGGAAGGAAAGAAAGAAAGAAAGAAAGAAAGAAAGAAAGAAAGAAAGAAAGAAAGAAAGAAAAGAAGGAAGGAAAGAAAATTACATTGCAACTTTGTATCTTTTGA
Source organism: Orientallactaga sibirica (assembly GCA_036365145.1). Taxonomy (NCBI): domain Eukaryota; kingdom Metazoa; phylum Chordata; class Mammalia; order Rodentia; family Dipodidae; genus Orientallactaga; species Orientallactaga sibirica. The sequence goes on along the minus strand of JAEOAD010000042.1, from coordinate 5,162,890 downwards.
GATGTAAGACTCAGTAAGATAAAAGATCACTGGTGAAGTTACTTAGGTAGATCTACAGCAAATAATTATCCGTGGTGTTTTTTTGTTTGTTTGTTTTGTTTTTTCAAAGTAGGGTTTCACTCTAGCCCAGGCTGACCTGGAATTCACTATGTAGTCTCAGGGTGGCCTCGAACCCACGGTGATCCTCCTATCTCTGCCTTCTAAGTACTGGGATTAAAGGCATGCACCACCACGCTCGGCTCTATCCATGTGTTTTTGAGAGCTAAACAGCAGAGTGGAAGAAGTCCTTACAGATGGAAATATCTTTTTAAACATTTTAATTATTATAATTTTTTTTGGAGAGAGACACAGAGAGAGACAGACAGAGAGAGAGGGAGAGGGAGACAGATAGAGAATGGGAGCGCCAGAAGTCTCTCAGCTGCTGTGAACGAAATCCAGATGTGTGCGCCCCCTTGTGGGCAAGTGCGGCATTGCACCCTTGCGTCACTTTGCATCTGGCTAAACGTGGGACCTGGAGATTGGAAACGGGTTCTTAGGCTTAGCAGGCAGGTGCCTTAACCGCTAAGCCATCTCTCCAGCCCTTTTTAAACATTTTAGATCAAAACTTTATTTTCTTTTACTCAGCCTATATATTCTACCCTTGAAAGGTAGGGAAATTCTTTCAAGCACTGAGTAAGAATCCAGATTTAAAAATTTATCAGGCTCATAGCAAGCAGAGAAAGAAGAAAGCCATTTTTAAAATATTTTAAGCGGGGCATGGTGGCGCACGTCTTTAATCCCAGCACTTGGGAGGCAGAGGTAGGAGGATTGCCGTGAATTTGAGGCCACTCTGAGACTACACAGTGAATTCCAGGTCAGCCTGAGCTAGAGTGAGACCTTACCTTGGAAAAAAAAAGTGTTTTAAATCCAGTATGTTCTGGAAGAGTGGCTCTCCCATGGTGTTTCCAGTTGCTTTCTCCCTCTCTCTCTCTCTCTCTCTTTTTTTTTCTTCTCTTCAGCCCAAGCTGTCCTGGAATTCACTATGTAGTCTCAGTGTTTCCTTGAACTCATAGCAAGCCTCCTACCTCTGTCTCCCAAGTGCTGGGATTAAAGGTGTGCACCACCACACCCAGCTTCCAGTTGCTCTCTTGAGGGCAGGAAAGTGGCAATAGTATTTTGGGAATCAGCCTGTATGAGATCCCACAAGAAAAGCCATGCATACACTGTAGAAAGAGGTAAGCAAAATTACCCAACACATGTTTGAAAGAAAAAGAGAGATCTCTATTTCCTACAGCACAGCAAAAGAGGGCTTTGTCACCTCCTTGGGCCCAGTCAAGGTGGATGGTCCTGGTTAACAGTTAACTGTTTAATGGGAAGAAGAGAAAGTTGTTCCCCACACACACACCGCACCAGGAGGACCTGGGTCTGAGAACAGGCAGAGATGACATTGGAAGTCTCCCTTATCATGAGCCCATCTCATACTCTCATACTCATACTCCACCTGAGCCCACAATGTAGATCTATGGTGCCATTGTCAGGAAACCAAAAACTAATTTCAACTATGGTCTGCAGCAGCTTCAAGAGCTGCTCCTCTGACCATTTTACCCTAACTGATCCACCCTTCCCAAGGACTGGCGGAACCCCCCTTTACTTAGAGTTCCACTGAGGAGCCCCCTTTGTTTTATTTTATTTTTGCATTTCCATGGGATTTTGTGCCACCTGAAGTTATCCAGTTCTTGGTCAGGTGCCACTTGTTGAAACACCATCCAGCAGTGTTTGGATAAATGCAAAATGAACACACACCAGGCAAAATATGATTTAATGGAGGGTCAGGGGGTGCACTCTAATGTTCCCCGAACTGATGGTACTCACATTTTTTATTTAGATTCAGGCAGTCAAAGCAATGGGGATTGAAAGCATTAGACAGATCATAAATTTTCATCAGATCAGATCATGAATTGTTTGCTTAAGTTTATTTCATGAGGAAATCTTTGGAGAAGCTGTCTTCAAGAAGCTCCACCCGAGCCGGGCGTGGTGGCGCACGCCTTTAATCCCAGCACTCGGGAGGCAGAGGTAGGAGGATCACCGAGAGTTTGAGGCCACCCTGAGACTACATAGTTAATTCCAGGTCAGCCTGGACCAGAGTGAGACCCTACCTCGCAAAACCAAAAAAAAAAAAAAAAAGAAGCTCCACCCAAGGTTCATAGTTTTCCATGTCCCCAGACTTAGTCTGTGCAAAAATTATCCTTATTCCATCCAATTAGCTTTCCAATTAATTTCATTTCCTTTTGGTTTACAGTCTCAAAGGGAAGCTCCATGATGGCAGAGAGGAAAAAAAAAATGTCATGGGGCTGGAGAGATGGTTTAGCGGTTAAGGCTCCTGCCCGCTAAGCCTAAAAATGCCAGATCCAATCTCCAGGTCCCACCTTTAGCCAAATGCAGTGACGCAAGGCCGCAATGTGGTACTTTCCCACAAGGGGGCGCACGCATCTAGAGTTCGTTCGCAGCAGCTGAGAGACTGCTGGTGCTCCCATTCTCTATCTGTCGCCCTCTCCCCCTCTCTCTGTGTCTCTCTCTCTCCAAAAAAAAAAAAAAAAAAAAAAAAATGTTATGGACAGAGAATGGAGATCACTTTTGCAACAGGAAGTGTAAAACAGCAGCAAGAGTGAGCAGAACTAACACTGGCAACCTAGGGGCTAATAAACCTCCAGATCTACCCCCAGCAACACATTTCCTTTAGCAAGGCTCCACCTGCCAAATTGCCAAAAGCCGGGAATCAAGCATTCAAAACACTTGAATTTATGGGGGACAACTAATTCAAACCATCACAGTAACTAGGGGATGGAGTTGAGGCAGGCTCTCACTCTTGCCCATACTGAACTAGAACTCACTCTGTAGTCCCAGGCTGACCCAAACTCCAAGTGATCCTCCTGTCTGAGCCTCCCAAGGGCGGGGATTAAAGGCCTGCACCACCATATCAGACCCAGTTTGGATCTTTTTAAAAAAAATATTTTGGAGGCTGGAGAAATGGCTTAGCTGTTAAGGCTTTTGCCTGCGAAACCTAAAAACCCCAGTTTGATTCTCCAGGTCCCATGTAAGCCAGATGCACAAGGGGGTGCACGTGTCTGGGGTTTGTTTGCAACGGCTAGAGGCCCTGGCATGCCCATTCCCACTCTCCCTCTCCCTCTCTTTCCCTCTCTCTGTCTCTAATAAATAAATAAATAAAATTTAAAACTATTTTTGCCAGGCATGCCTTTAATCCCAGCACTGAGGAGGCAGAGGTGGGAGGATTGCTGTGAGTTCAAGGCCACCCTGAGACTATACAGTGAATTCCAGGTAAGCCTCGGCTACAGTGAAACCCTACCTTGAAAAAAAAAAAAAAAAAAAAGGGGCTGGAGAGATAGCTTAGCAGTTAAGGTGCTTGTCTGCAAAGCCAAAGGATCTCTGTTCAATTCCCCAGGACCCATGTAAGCCAGATGCACAAGGTGGCACATGCATCTGGAGTTCATTTGCAGTGGCTAGAAGCCCTGGCACATCCATTTGCTCTCTCTTTTTTCTCTCTCTCTCTCTCACTCTGCCCCTTTCCCTCTCTCAAATAATAAAATAAATAAAAATAAACCTTAACTTTTTTTTTTTCATTTTTTTTCCGGTTTTTCAAGGTAGGGTCTCACTCTAGCCCAGGCTGACCTGGAATTCACTATGTAGTCTCAGGATGGCCTCAAACTCATGGCGATCCTCCTACTTTTGCCTCCTGAATGCTGGGATTAAAGGCGTGCACCACCATGCCCAGCAAACCTTAACTTAAAAAAAAAAGTTAAAAAAATATTTTTTTATTAGCCGGACACGGTGGCACATGCCTTTAATCCCAGCCCTTGGGAGGTAGAGGTAGGAGGATCACTGTGAGTTTGAGGCCACCCTGAGACTATAGGTCAGCCTGGGCTACAGTGAAACCCTACCTTGCAAAACCATATATATATATTACATACTTGTAAGCATAGAGAGAGATGGGGAGAATGTCAGGGCCTCTAGCCACTGCAAACAAACTCCAGATGCACGTGCCACTTTGTGCATCTGGCTTTCAGTGGGTAATGGAGAATGGAACTTAGTTTGTTATGTTTTGCAAACAAGTGCCTTAACTGCTGAGCCATCCCTCCAGTCCCCCAGTTTGGATCTTAAATGTCTCCTAAAATCCATGTATTGAAGGCTTGGTCATGAGCCAGTGGTGCTATTGAGAGGTGGTGAAAGTATTAGGAGGTGCAGCCTCATGGAAGGAAGTCAGGTCATTGAGGGCATGCTCTTGAAAGGGACATTAGGACCCCAGCCTGTCCTCTCTCTCTTTGTTTCCTTGTTACCACAGAGTGAGCAGCATCGCTCTACCTTGCACACTCTGTAAGATTGCCCTGCCTCACCACAAGCAAAGTGGTGAGACCAAATGACCAAGGATTGAAACCTCTCAAACTGTGAACCTTTGCTCCTTGTAAGTTAATTTATCTCTGGTATTTTTCCCACAACTGAAAGTTGACTCTCATGGTGTTTATGAAGGTGGAGATGCTGGAGATAGTGCGTGTGTGTGTGTGTGTGTGTGTGTGTGTTTTAAGCCTATGGCATCTGGTATTCCCAGGCAGTCTTCCATCCAGGTACTAACCAGGCCCAACTGTACTTAGCACATTAAGGGTGGTATGGCCAGACCAGATCCTGTTCTAAAATAATTGTCATTATCTGTTTTGACATATCCGGGAGCTTTGCTTAGCTAACTCAGAAGCCACGGGATGGAAAATCTACCAATCACAGGGCAGTTCTCAAAAATGACGAAAGGCAGCCAGGGGTGGTGGCCCTTGCCTTTAATCCCAGCACTCAGGAGGCAGAGTTAGGAGGATCACCATGAGTTCGAGGCCACCCTGAGACTACATAGCGAATTTCAGGTCAGCCTGGACTAGAGTGAAACCCTACCTTGAAAAACCAAAAAAAAAAAAAAAGATGAAAAGCATCAAGATGATGCATAATGCCTAGAGGAAAAACTACAGATGAGGCAAACAAGAGACAGGAGATTCTTTGGAGGCAGTTTGGGTCTCTAGGTGGGCTTTACCCCCTCCTCCTTCTTGTAGGCAGGAGCTCTTCATACTCTCTCCTCTTTCCTTCTCTTACTCTAATATACACTCTCTAAACATAAGAGATTCTTTTGGGGGAACTGAAAAGCTCCCTCAAATGTTAAATTTAACAAGTCATGTGTGGGAAGGGCAAGAAGCATGCTCAGAAGAGTGCATCTTGGGCTGGTCTTTAGGCTCAGAGTGGAGGCTAAGACATAGCTGTAAACAGCTGGCTCAGTATTGAGGGAGGACTTCAAAACAGAAAACTCTGCATATCTTGGAAGACTTGCTTTTCATTCTGTTTTTATGTTTTTCTTGTTTTGTAACTAGTATCCCACTAATTTGAGGAAATCTCTGTCAGGCATGGTGGAGTATATCTGTAATCCCAGCATTTGGAAGGCTGAGGCAGGAAGCTCATGAGTTGGAGGCTCGTCTGGGTGACAAAGTGAAACCCTTTCTAAACAAACAGGGCTGGAGAGATGGCTTAGGGGTTAAGGTGCTTGCCTGTGAACCCTAAGGACCCTGGTTCAATTCTCCAGGTCCCAGTAAACCAGATGCACATGGTGGCACATGTGTCTGGAGTTCATTTGCAGTGGCTAGACTGGCTAGAGGCCCTGGCCCTCCCATTCTCACTCTCTCTACCTCTCTAATAAAAGAAAGAAATAAATAAATCCAATAAATAAAATCTTTAAAGAAGAAAGGAAGGAAAAATAAAAGCTTAAAGAGAAGGAGGGAGGGGATTCAAATAATCAAATAATCAGGAACAGAGGGAAGGGGCAGGAATGAGACTTTGACAATTTGCTGAAGGAAAGGTCATGCTGCTGCAGTGGTGGAAATTGCCAAGTGGTGGTACATGACTATAATCTCAGCTGAATCTAGACTGAAGCTATCTCAAAAACACCAACAACACTGAAAATCCAGGCATATGCCGAGCGTGGTGGTGCATCCCTTTAGTCCCGGCAGAGGTAGTAGGATCACCATAAGACTACATAGTCAGCCTGAGCTAGAGTGAGACTATACCTCGAAAAACCAACAACAACAACAAATCCAGGCATGGTAGAACACAGCACACCTGTAATTCCAACACTCTGGAGGTAGAGACAGCAGGAGAATTATAAATTCTAGGACAGCCTGGGCGATAATAGTGAGACACTATCTCAAACAGAAATTAGAAGTGTGAATGTTACATAAAATCTCCAGATTCATCATTTAACTACTTATGGTGGCCCACACTTGTAATCCCAACATTTATGATCAGTATTTCAAAGTCATGACCCTGTCTCAAACAAAAAACAATCAAGCAAGTTAGTTGCAGGGTGTGATAGCACACACCTTTAATCCCAGCATTTGGGAAACAGAGATAGGATTGCCAATGAGTCCGAGGCCAGCCTGGGCTAGAGTGAGGCCCTATGTTGGAAAAAAATAAAGTTACTAATGTGATTCAAATTGTTATTTTATTTATTTTTACTTATTTATTAGAGACAGAGAGAGAGAAAGAAAGGGAGAGTGAGAATGGGTATGCCAGGGCCTCTAGCCACTGTAAACGAACTCCAGACGCGTGTGCCCCTTTGTGCATCTGGCTAACATGGGACCTGGAGAATTGAACCAGAGTCCTTAGGCTTTGCTGGCATGTGCCTTAACCGCTAAGCCATTTCTCCAGCCCCAAATTGTTATTTTAAAAAATATTTTATTTACTTGCAAACAGAGAGGGAGATAAAAAAGAGACAGAGAATGGCATGCTTCCAGCTTATGTGGGTACTGGGGAGGCATCTCCAATCTTCAAACTGTTGTTTTTAAACTTTGACCATGTCAAAGAAAAGTACTGGGGAATTGAACACAGGTCTGCTCAGTTTTATAGGCAAGTACCTTAACCACTGAACCATCTCTCCAGCCCTCAAGCTGCTGTTTTTAAAACTTGACCAGGTCAAAGAAAAGCACATGGCACCCAGTATGGCTTCTGCGCCTTGGGTTTACACTGTGCTGAAAGGATGTGTAGTTAACCTTTCCCCTCTCGACAAGTAGCTGACCTCAGAGAAAAGGATGGCACCCGTGTCTACAAGGCCCACTGCACCAATGCCTAACACAGTCCGTGGCACAGAGGTGGTGCCCCAAATATAACTGCACTGAGCAGCAAAACCTGTCTCTCGAATGCTTGGCATCCTACAACCTGTGAAATGTGGGATCCTGGCATTCAACGTCCTCTAGTCTGTGCCAATGTCCCCTTAACCAAGATTCACAATGTTCTAGCCCGGCGTGGTGGCGCACGCCTAATCCCAGCACTCGGGAGGCAAAGGTAGGAGGATCACCATGAGTTCAAGGCCACCCCGAGACTACATAGTGAATTCCAGGTCAGCCTGGGCTAGAGTGAGACCCTGCCTCAAAAAAAAAAAAAAAAAAAAAGATTCACAGTGTTCTGATCTATGCGTACCCCATGATTTGGCTAAAAATGCGGGGTATTTGTTGAGTATAATTAAATAATAGAGGTGTCTGCCTTCCTCAGCGCACTGGCCAGAATTTGAATGCCATTCTGAAGTGAAAGAAAAGTACACATCTTGGCCTCAGCCGTAACGTTCTGACAACGAGTAAGTACACGTATGTTGGGCAAACAGGGTATGATTCCCCCCGAGTTTCCGTTTTCTTCACTTTGCTGTTCTGTATTGGTGGGATGTGGAAAATTAATAATTTTTATGCTTGTAAAATACGGCCGACGAGGATGGGATTCGAACCCACGCGTGCAAAGCACAATGGATTAGCAGTCCATCGCCTTAACCACTCGGCCACCTCGTCCCACGAGCAGCACTTCCTTCTCCATTCCCATATCTCTCATCTCCTCCGAACTTCCTGGCTCCCATTATTCATTCTCATAACGACCTGGAAAGATTCGGGAGGTGGAAGAAACCGTGGTAAGCAAGGAGTTGTTTTTCTGTTTGTTTGTTTTTAATTTCCTTTTCGCCCGCTTCGGTCGGGAGCCGTGCCATCCTTCACTAAGGTGCCACCGAACTCTGCACGGTTTGCCCTCCCGGAGTCGAGGTGAGCGCACCCAAGTTTCAGGATGCGCCGATGCAAGGGGGCTTCAGGCCAGACCTGGAGCGAGAGGTACGAGTGCAAGTCGGAGCGGTGGCGGAGGTGGGGGGACCCCCAGCGTTACCCCGGACCCCGCCGGCGTTGGTTCGCAGAGCGCGCGGCGCTGGCGGCGGCGGGCGCAGTAGCTCCTCCTCCCTCGCAGAGGGCAGGCTGGCCGGCGCCTAGAGCGGCGAGGACGCGCGGTGGGCGGGGCCGCGCCGGGCTCGGCTCGCCTCGGCTCGCCTCGAGTACGCTCGGCAGGCTGCGGTAAATCCAGGCTTGGCGACTGCTGGCAGAGACTACGGCCTCGGTGGTCCCTGCTGCGCGCCCCGGAGCCCCGAGAGCCATGCAGATGGCCTACGCCATCCGGTGCGCCTTTTACCAGCTGCTGCTCGCCGCGCTCATGCTGGTGGCGATGTTGCAGCTGCTCTACCTGTCGCTACTGTCCGGACTACACGGGCAGGAGGAGCAGGAACAATATTTCGAGTTCTTCCCGCCATCCCCGAGATCCGTGGACCAGGTCAAGTCTCAGCTCCGCACCGCACTGGCCTCCAGAGGAGTCTTGGATGCCAGCGGAGATTATCGTGTTTACCGGGGCCTACTAAAGACCACCATGGACCCCAACGATGTGATCTTGGCCACACATGCCAGTGTAGACAACCTGCTGCATCTATCCGGTCTGCTGGAGCGCTGGGAGGGCCCGTTGTCCGTGTCAGTGTTCGCGGCCACCAAGGAGGAGGCGCAGCTGGCCACGGTGCTGGCCTACGCGCTGAGCAGCCACTGCCCCGACATGCGCGCCAGGGTCGCCATGCACCTCGTGTGCCCCTCGCGTTATGAAGCCTCTGTGCCTGACCCCCGGGAGCCTGGGGAGTTTGCCCTGCTGCGATCCTGCCAGGAGGTCTTTGACAAGCTAGCCAGGGTGGCCCAGCCCGGTATCAATTATGCACTGGGCACTAACGTCTCCTACCCCAATAACCTGCTGAGAAATCTGGCCCGTGAGGGAGCCAACTATGCCCTGGTGATTGATGTGGACATGGTGCCCAGCGAGGGGCTGTGGAGAGGCCTGAGGGAAATGTTGGATCAGAGCAACCAGTGGGGGGGCACGGCCCTGGTGGTGCCTGCTTTCGAAATCCGCCGAGCCCGACGCATGCCGATGAGCAAGACTGAACTGTTGCAGCTCTATCAGGTGGGCGAGGTCCGGCCCTTCTATTATGGGCTGTGCACACCTTGCCAAGCGCCCACCAACTACTCCCGCTGGGTCAATCTGCCAGAAGAGAGCTTGCTGAGGCCTGCCTACGTGGTGCCTTGGCAGGACCCCTGGGAACCATTCTATGTGGCTGGAGGCAAGGTGCCCACCTTCGATGAACGCTTTCGGCAGTACGGCTTCAATCGAATCAGCCAGGTGCCTGAAAGGGAGTGGGCGTGTGTTAATGGGGGAAGAGGGAATCAGGGATGGAGTGGCCCTAGGTGGAAAGAAGGCAACAAAGTGGGGAGATCATAGTTTAGGAAGTAGCTGGATGGTGGGAAGGTTTCAAGAGGAAGCTGGAAGTGTGGCTTTAGGGATGGTTACCCTTCTGGGCCCTGGGGATATCATTAAACTTTATTGACCTTCTCTTCCCCTACAGGCCTGTGAACTGCATGTTGCAGGATTTGATTTTGAGGTGCTGAATGAAGGTTTCCTGGTGCATAAGGGCTTCAAGGAAGCTTTGAAGTTCCATCCCCAAAAGGAGGCTGAAAATCAACACAATAAGATCCTTTACCGCCAGTTCAAACAGGAGTTGAAGGCCAAGTACCCCAACTCACCCCGTCGTTGCTGAGGCCTTTCCTCCCCTAGTCTGAGAAGTCTCAGGCTCCTCAGGCCTGACTGGGGTAAGAAATGTCACTCGCTTTACAGGGGGTAGCTGTGGTTTTGGAACACTGGACTTGAATATGGGGTGCTGGGATCGAGTCCTAGCTTTACCACTAACTAGCTGTGTGGCCTTGAGTAAATCCCCTTGCCTCTCTGAGCCTTGGTTACCCTGTCTGTAAAAAGGAAGGTGAGACTACCTACCTCACAGAACTGTTGGGAGGCTCAGATGAGAAGCTGTCTGTGAAAACATTCTGTAAGCTTCGTACAAATGTGAAGTATTATTAATATTACAGTGTTATTATTATTGTTGTTGTTATTAACAATCTTGGGTAGGCAGTAGGAGAGCAAAATGTATGAATGGGACAGAGCTGAGAAATTGAGGGCCTTTTGGAAAGATGGAAGCGTAGAATTCAGTTCTCAGCTCTGGGGCAAAGCCTAAGCTTCCTGGTTCTTCCAGGCTTTCGCACTTTGCGGGTTCCTTGGAGGATATCTGCAGGCACTGGGGGGGGGGGTGAAAAGTCTGCGTTCTGCACCCTCTAATAGGCTGGGCTGCTCATTTGCCTTCGGATGACAATGTGTAAATAAACAAGTGTCCACACCCACACTGGCTCCGTTACTCTCCTGGGGTTGGGGTTGGGGGGTGGAGGGCGGGAACGTCGGGGTCTCCGCTTGCACCCCCTCCCCAGGGGTGGTGGCTGTGCAGACCAAAGAACCAGGACCACAAAGCTAAGGCCAGGCTGAAGGCCTAGGTGATTGTCGTCCAGTTGCTATGGAGACCGGCCCGCGGTATCCCAGCATGCCTCGACCCCAGCGGTCCAATTGTAAGCTCTGCGGCAGGCGCGTCCTGATGACGCATTCGGAAGAACCGACAGGCTCCGCCCCTCGGGGGGCTGAAGAGGGACCTGCGCAGCACTTCCGGGAGCGCCGAGGCTGCGCCAGGTATCTGGGGGGTCCCACGCTTCTCCCCGAGTCTCCAACGGGAGGCGCGAGGCGTCCGTCCCCGCGGTGCGTATCGCCAAGTCCGGCCCCTGCTCTGGCTTCTCCGGCCAGGCGGGCACGGTCTCCTCCTCGGAAGCTGAAGCGGACACTTAACCGGCCGGCGCGCGCGGGGGAATCGGGGCGCGGGGTAGAAGCTTCCTCGGAAGATCCCTGGCGCTCGCGGGGGGCTTCCTTCTGCAGGTGGAGCGGGGCGGGAGGCTCCCGAAACGCCGCCGAGAAGCTGAGTTGGTATCTGCGGTTGTGCAGAGGGGTCAGCGTTCCCTGGGGGCTTGCTTGCAAGATTAGTCTTAAGATAAATTGCATGTACACAGCACTTTAACTGTGTGCCTTTCCAGCCCTAATTCTTGTGATCTTACAACCCTCAGCTATGGTCACCCCGTCTTCGATCGGGTTAAGGAGGGGAGGCTGTGGTTTAATCTAACGCAATCAGAATTAGAGTAAGAACCATCTGGAGAAGATAGGACTTAACCCTGCGTCTTAACAGTGAAAAAGGAATTGTCTGTGCAGGAAACTGAGGCCTGAAAATGGGAAAGGTGAGGCTGGTTTGGAGAAGGAGGTTCAGATCATTGAGGAATGTGACTAAACTCCTGTAAGCCAGACACTGTAACTACTCAAGTGTCAAGGAACGTTGGCTGTCACCAGTTAGGATAGATTGGCTGACTACCAAGCCCCAGGGATCCCCCTATCTTGGATTTACACCAGCACACCCAGTATTTTTATGTAGCTACTGGGGACCAATTCAGTTCTTCATGCTTGCAAGGCAGGCACTTTTCTGACCGGGCAATTTCTAGGCTTGCTTTCTCTCTGTCTCTCTCTCCCCCCCAAAAAAAAAAATATTTTTTTTTTTAGTTATCGGAGAGAGAAAGAGGCAGAGAGAGAGAATGGGCACACAGGGCTTCCAGCCACTGCAAACAAACTCCAGATGCATGTGCTACCTTGTGCATCTGGCCTATGTGGGTCCTGGGGAATCGAACCTGAGTCCTGGTTTGTTTTGTCTTGTTTTTTTGTTTTTTTGTTTTTTTTTTTTTTTTTTTTTTGTTTTTCGAGGTAGGGTCTCACTCTAGCCCAGGCTGACCTGGAATTCATTCTGTATTTCTCAGGGTGGCCTCGAACTCATGGCGATCCTCCTACCTCTGCCTCCCGAGTGCTGGGATCAAAGGCGTGAGCCACCACGCCCGGCTTTTTTAAATTTTTTATTGTTTTTTATTTATTTTTGGAGAGAGAGACAGACAGAGAGGGAGAGGGGGACAGAGATGGGCGTGCCAGCAGTCTCTCAGCTGCTGTGAACGAAATCCAGATGCGTTCGCCCCCTTGTGGTCAAGTGCAGCATTGCACCCTTGCCTCACTTTGCATCTGGCTAAACGTGGGACCTGGAGATTGGAACCGCTGGACATTTGGACCTGTGTTCTTAGGCTTAGCAGGCAGGCGCCTTAGCCGCTAAGCCATCTCTCCAGCCCTTGTTTTGTTTTTTGAGGTATGGTCTTGCTCTAGCCTAGGCTGACCTGGGATTTCACTATGTAGTCTCAGGATAACATCGAACTCACAGCAATCCTCCTACCTCATGCTGGGATCAAAGGTGTGCACTAGGCCTGCTTTGTCTTAATGGTAGGAAAAACTTAAGCACATCTCAACTTTCACAGGAAGGTATCTTCTTAGTCCTGCCCTAACAGTACCTGAGGGCTCAGGATGTTGTTCAGTGGCAGAGTTAGGGTTTAGCATTTGTGAGGACCCAGATTCATTCCCCAGTCCTCCACAAAGAACAACAACAAAAAAGTAGAACAGATTTTAGCTGAGTGTGATGGTTTAATCCCAGCTACTCAGGAAGCTGAGGGTGGAGTATTACAAATTTGAGGCCAGCCTGAGAAACTTAAGGAGATCTCATTTCAAAGTAAAAAAAAAAAGGCCAGGCTTATATCATAGCTCAGTGGTAGAACACTTTCTTGCCATAACATACTTGAGGCTCTAGGTTAAATCCCCAGTACCAGGAATAAAAACAAAAACTAGGGAGTTCAAAGGTTGAGGGGCCCACATCTACTAAGTACCTTCTTGCTGGACCATCTCATAGCAAAAGGTAGAAGGAATAGAAGGAAGTCAAGCTCATCTTTTAAAAAAAAATTTTAGTTGGCATACAGGGATTTAGGTATCATTCATTCTAGCATTTTCAAATACAATTGGTAAGCCAGATGTGGTGGCGCACACCTCAGGAGGCAGACAGGAGAATCACCATGAGTTCAAGGCCACCTTGAGAATACAGAGTGAATTCTAGGTCAGCCTGGACTAGAGTGAGACCCTACCTCAGGAAAAAAAAAAAAATCAAAGAGCCGGGCGTGGTGGCGCACGCCTTTAATCCCAGCACTCGGGAGGCAGAGGTAGGAGGATCGCCGAGAGTTCGAGGCCACCCTGAGACTACATAGTTAATTCCAGGTCAGCCTGGACCAGAGTGAAACCCTACCTCAAAAAAAAAAAAAAAAAAAAAAAAAAAAAAAAAAAAAAAAATCAAATACAATTTGTTTTAGCTGATCTCTCCTTTTTTCCCAAACCTCCCTAAATCCCCCATGTCCTTCCTCCTTTCTATTTACATATCACCTGTCCTTTCACCCTTCCTTCATCCCACTCATCTCTATACTGAGCTCTTTTATCAGGAGACCCCACTGCTGCATATTGGCCTTAGTATACTTTTTTTTTTTTTTTTTTCTTTTTGGGTTTTCAAGGTAGGGTCTCACTCTAGCCCAGGCTGACCTGGACTTCGCTACGTAGTCTCAGGGTGGCCTCAAACTCATCCTTTATCTCTATGTGGTCCTCCTACTTCTGCCTCCCAAGTGCTGGGATTAAAGACATGTGCCACCACACCTGGTGGCTTAAGTGTACTCTTGAGGGCAGACCTAATCATCTTTCACAGTTCCATCTCCAAACACAGTTTCATTACAGGTTGTTTCCAATTCATGAACCTGGGGCGGTGGGGTGACATATTTAAACCATAGTACCTGCCAGAAGGGAGAAGCTGAGGACATACAGGGAGAAAGGGGACACCAAAGTCCCAGAGAAAAGATCAGATTTGACCTGAAACTCAGCAAAATGAGAGGATTGTGAAATGTTACTGGGAAAGGAAGCTGAGGGCATTGTAAGTAGCACAAGAATGTGGACAAAGGGAGGGAGTGTGAAAGTGAGAACTGGCCATTAGATGAAGTGAAGGAGTTAGACCTGTAGTTCAAGTCCAGTCTGTGAAGATCCAATTAGACGCTTTGGGTCCAGTCCCATTGGTAATGGAGAGCCCAGCCTTGGGTCATACCTCTGGCCAGTAGTCTCAGAATTGGGATAGCTAGCAACATCTGAGAATGTGAACATTTCCATGGTGCTCAGGATTGTGTCAAAAGGGCTCATGTTAGGTCAACTCCCTGCTTGGCTGCTCTCTGGCCCTGAGTGTGGGCAGTGGTGAGTGATGGCTGCACTCCTTCTCCCAGAGTCCAGATGCCCATCCAGCCTACAGGCAAAGAAACAGAAGAGATGGAGGCTGAGGGCGATTCAGCAGCCGAGATGAACGGGGAGGAGGATGAGAGTGAGGAAGAACGGAGTGGCAGTCAGACTGAGTCGGAAGAGGAGAGCTCAGGTGAGCCCCTGCACGCAGCACGTCCACACACAGGAGCAGTGCTGTACTTGACTGACCTCTTTTGTCCCAGAGATGGACGACGAGGACTATGAACGGCGCCGCAGTGAGTGTGTCAGCGAGATGCTGGACCTGGAGAAGCAGTTCTCAGAACTGAAGGAGAAGTGAGCACAGGGACACTAGGGCTGGCCCATCTCGGGTGCAAATGCCCAGTTTGATTAGTGCCAAGTGGGACCTACGGGGAGCAGGCACTTGGCAGGCATTAGCCCGAGAAAATGGGTGAGCACTAGAGGAGCCAGTGGCCTTTCTACCTCCCAGGTTGTTCAGGGAGCGGCTGAGCCAGCTGCGCTTGAGGCTGGAGGAAGTGGGGGCTGAGAGAGCCCCAGAATACACAGAGCCTCTTGGAGGGCTGCAGCGGAGCCTCAAGATCCGCATTCAGGTGGCAGGTCTGTGGCTGCCCTATTCCCCTCACAGAGCCCACAGCTCACTGTCCCTGCCTCACCCTTTCCTTGTGGCCCTCCTTTTTGGGCACTGCAGCCCCTAGCCAAGCAGGGTTCTTGGAACTCTACCTTTGCAGGGATCTACAAGGGCTTCTGTCTGGATGTGATCAGGAATAAGTATGAGTGTGAGCTGCAAGGAGCCAAACAGCACCTGGAGGTGAGTCAAGAGATACAGGTGGGAGGGCGGGCCAGGCAGAGGGTCCAGTGGCTCTCTGGCTGAGTGGCTATGCCCTGCCCAGAGCGAGAAGCTACTGCTGTACGACACACTGCTTGGGGAGCTGCAGGAGCGGATCCAGAGGCTGGAGGAGGACCGCCAGAGCCTGGACATCAGCTCTGGTAAGGCAAGGGCCCGGTTCTACCATGCCCAACCCTGCTCTGAACTTAGCTCCCAGACTGCATAAGGGGAGTCAGCCAGCCTGCTTCTTGGGGTTCCTGTGAGGACTGATGAGGCATCAGAGAAAGGCCTAGCCCAGTACTCTGCATTCATGAGGGCTTGAGTAGAAATTGGGGATATTCCTCTGACATGTGGAAACATACAAAAACCACAGCCCTGGGCTGATAAAGTGTTTGCAACATAAGCATGAGGATCTGAGTTGAGATCTCTAGCAGGGCACACTGGTGTATATGTGTCATCCCAGTGCTGGGGAGGCAGACAGGAGGCTCCCCAGGGCCTGCTGGCTAGCTAGTCTCACCTAACTGGTGAGCTCCAGGTTCAGGAAGAGCAATTGAAAGCTACTGACATTAGCCTCTGCCCCCATCCCCCTCCACAACTCACAGAAACAGTTCCCTCCATAGCCATTGCATCTGTGTTGGTGTGGGATCTTGTGGAGGTAGGAATTGTCTTCATCCCACTGTCTGCTAAGCAACTGAAGAAATGGAGGCTCAGCCAAGAAGGGCAGCAGCCTCTGCTCTGGGCTTGCACCACTATGCTATCAGTGTGCTAGCCACTCCCAAGTCCACTGCCCTGGGTGCTGATGAGGAATGGAGGGGAGGCCAGTGTGGCCCAAGGTAGGGCAGAGGCTACCCGGGTGGGAATGGCCTGTGGATCAGTGTACTGATTTTGACTGTGCATTTCAGAGTGGTGGGATGACAAACTGCACACCAGAGGCAACTCAAAAGCCTGGGACTCCTTGCCACCCAGCAAGAGGAAGAAGGCGCCTCTTGTTTCTGGTATCCTTCCATTCAAGGTGGCCTAAACTGGGTAGGATGGAGGGTCAAGCTCCAAACTCTCAAGAGATTGGAGGGATCGTGAGGGACAGAGTCAGACTAAACACACAGTCATTTAGTATCATGTGAACCTAGCCAGCTGTCAGGAATTTCTTACGGAGTCCTAGATCTCCCTTGGACTATATGGACCCCCAAAGAAACAGCTTGGCTCACTGAACACTTCTTGACTGAGGATCAGCCTTAGGGGCTCCTCTGGTTTTCCAGTGTCCCAGTGGGCCCCCTGTAGCCCTGGGCTTTCCCACCTTGGCCTTGCTCATCCCCCTCTGGAGCTCCTACCTGTCGCTGCCTGCTTAGTGCTATCTCAGACATGGCCATGTCTGTGCAGTCTGTTCCCCCCACGCATGTGGCGCTCTGTGCTTCTGCATATAAGAGGGAATTCACTGCCCTTGACCTTCTTGAGCTGAGTTCTTTGGTAGCCACAGTGTCAGCCATAGGGCCACCTCTGGATGGAGGCAGGAAGGAAGGACTCCCAACTTCTTGAGCCATGGAGGAGGAGGGATTCTATCATGAGGGGAGAGGCCAGGATCCACCTTTAGGTGGGGAAGAATCCAATGATGAGCCAGTTAGTGACAGAACCAGACGACAAGAGCAGAAGGATCCGGCAAGGTGGGGTGGGCCTTGGTCAGCTGATCTGGAGAAAAGAGGGTGAACGAGGAAGATGGGGAGGGCTTGATGCCCAATGTAGACTCTGAAAAAGAAAGTGAGCCTCCCAGGATCTTCAACACAGGAGGTGGAGCCTGTGCTTGAATCCTGGTTCTCAACACCCCTCCATACTGTCCATGTACCACTTCTCCTGAGCATTGGGTGGGTGGTACTGCCACCTGTGGTTTCCCAGCTCCAGCCTCATCACCTTCCCCCTCCAGTGGCCATCTTGCTTCCTTGACCCTGGGACAGGCCCCTACATTGTATACATGCTGCAGGAGATAGACATCCTGGAGGACTGGACTGCTATCAAAAAGGTGGGTCCACCGCATCTCCATCTGTGGGGAGCAGTAGTGCAGGCCTCCCTTTGGGTGCCAGCTCTGTTATCTGAGAGTACCTGTAGAGTTTTCTGCTTGCCCCTTGGCACCTCTACTTCACCCAGGAATGCTGACGTTGTGGTAACTCATGGTCTTCTTGCCAGAGGCACCCTGGAACAAGGGACATTTTATGACCTGTTACTCCAGGACAGGTTTGATGGAAGAAGAGGGGCGGGATTGGCACTGGACTGAACAGGCCTGTTGCAAGGGACACCTTGGCTTAGGGTCTTACAACTTGACTCTGTGGCCCCCACACTGCAGAGGCAGGGAGGAGGAATTGAAGCTAAAGGTGGACTCTCAGGGGCCTTTTCTTCTTACCACCCAGGCCAGGGCAGCAGTGTCCCCTCAGAAGAGAAAATCAGATGGTAAGAACCACAGAGATGACCCTATCAGAATCAGTGGCCTGATCTGGGTCTGAGGGTTTTGTGGGAGTTTGGGGAGTCGGAGCTGGATTGAGGAATCTCTGGGTTAGTGGAGTTAGGTCATATATAGGTGGGGTGGAAAGGCCAGCGATGTAGCTCAGTGGTAGAGCATTTAACTAGCATGAGCAAGACCCTGGGTTTCCGGTACCATCACAAAAAAATAAAGGTGAGCTGAATTCCCCAGCTGGAATAGGGCCCGGAGGCAGGATGAGCCTTGTGGGTAAAGGCCACTAGCTTGTGGCACTTCATTCACTTCCCCACAGGAAGTGGCCTCCTCCCTGTTGATTCAGTTCTTTCTGAATTTTCCTCTTCCCATATACCCTTAGGACCATGACCTTGCCAGTCATAGCCAGGAGATCCATGGAGCAACTGGCACCACACCTGGGATTCACATTTTTCTGCAAAGGCAAGAGCTGCCCAGCGACTCTCCAGTATTTACTGCTGCCTCATCCTCAGCCATCACTGGCCTTGGACCCCTTTGTCCTCTTTGGGGCCTGCACAGCTGTGGCCCTGGAGCTGACCTGACTAAACAAAACTGTTGTCTCCATTCTTGGCCAGCCTACCACTTCCCCTTTGTGAAGAGTAGTCTCCTCAGTGTCCCCTGGACAAAGAAGACAGGCCTTATCTGAAGCCAAAGCAACAGCCCTCCTTCTGACCTCTGACTCTGGCCCCTCAGCCACTAAGGTGGGGAGCTGAGCCTCAAGCAGGAGGAACTCTTGAGCTAGAAGCAATATGTTGGGGTCCTGCCCATCCCAGCTGGAGGTGACAGCCAGGCTCCCCAGAGTTTCTCAGGTCATTCCTGGTGTATGCCTCTCAAATTTCAAAGACTGAAATTAAAATCGTTCCTAGGACCCTGTTGTGATTCGTGTGTGTCTGACTTACCTTGCGAGGGAATCAGGGTTCGCATGGAGAACACCTGAGACAGGCAAACTCTTCTGGGGTCTCTGCATTTTGGGGTACTCTGACTTCAGGAACAGTCTGAGGAAGGGGGGCTGGGCCCAGAGCCAGAAGCTTAGTGCTGAAGGGGCTGGTGCATGTTCCTGGAGGCTAGGTCATGTCTGCACCTGCCCCAGTTGCTTGACAGATTGGCAAGGCAGGCTGGCAGGGCCTGTGTGTGGGAGGCAGTTGGCAGCAGCACCATGTGCTGACGACCTCACAGCCACACTCCCCCTGGTTAGCTCTGAGTGTCAGAACCACCCCCAGAACCTCAGTTAAGCAAAGGGGTTGGTTTCCTTAGAGACACAGCATCCTTTCTCCATAGCAACCTAGAATCACAAAATCCAAGTTAGGTTCGGGGAATGAGTCATCTGTAGCCAGTAGGGGGTGCTCACCCGCAAGGCTTACCCCCGGTGTGGGAACAGATGAGCAACTGACCACAGATTTAAGGTGACCCAAAGTGGAGGCTTAGGCCTGTGAGAACTTAGACCTGCTTAACCCCTTCCTAGCCAAATGAGTGGTTTGAGGAGGCTACAGGAAGCACTGTGTGGAGGTGGTACCCCACACGTGGGGCTTCCAGAGGGGCACTAACTTGGGAGATTTCTCTGCCCCTTAAGCCTGAGTCCAGAACAGAGGAAGCAGGCACTGGCCACAAGAAGTGGACATCCAAGAGTTAACTGCCAGGGTGTGACAGGGTGATCCGCCTTCAGGAAGTGTTACTCACCACTGGGAATGTGCACGCCTGTGCCTTGGGGGCTGGATTCTCTTCCTGAGTCCCAGGAGCAGCAGAAGGAGCTCTCAGCCATGGAAGACCCTGAGGAGCCAGGAGCACACCTGGAAGCAACCAACCTGAACTTTGTTCCTGGGCACCTGCAGAGAGAAAAGTTAGTGAAGTTGGAAGGGCAGCAGGGTGGGGGTGGACAGTGGTGGCAGGATCTATGGGGGCAGGGTATGTGGGAGAAACCCAGAAGGGGAAAGACATATGCAATGTCCTGGCCCTGGCCCCCCTGCTCAGGTCTGGGTGTTGGCCCCCAGGACAGCCCAGGTCCCGCTGTATGACACACCTGACGCCGCCTGTGGGAAGCAGGCAGGTGGGCTCCAGCAGCCAGCCCGCACTGTGAGCCTGCGGGAGCGCCTGCTGCTTACCCGGCCCGTGTGGCTGCAGCTCCGGGCTAATGCTGCAGCTGCGCTACATGTACTGAGGACGGAGCCTCCAGGGGTGAGTCTTTTCCCTGCTTCTAGGGACTGGCCATCTGAGAGAGGGGAAGGCAGGAGCTGGACACTGAGGTTCTGAGTCCCCTGATCTCATTCACTTGCAGACCTTTCTGGTGCGGAAATCTAACACCCGCCAGTGCCAGGCCCTGTGTGTGCGGCTGCCAGAGGCCAGTGGTCCCTCTTTCGTCTCTAGCCACTATATCCAGGAGAACCCTGACGGTGAGAAAGGGCTAGCCTGGTCAGAAGGAGCTAGAAACAGGTGAGGGAGGGCAGTCCCCAGAGAACAGCTGCACTCCCCATGTCTCTCAGGTGTCTCTTTGGAAGGCTCAGAGCTCATATTTCCGGACCTCGTCCAGCTCATCTGTACCTACTGCCACACCCGGTGAGTCTGCCTGAGAAGCACATGGTGACCACAGGCCCTGCTCCCTGGGATAGCCTATCATTCCCCACCCTCTGTACCTAAGCATCCCTCATTCTTGACTGTCTGCTCCCCGCTCTGGCCTCAGGGACATTCTTCTCCTCCCACTCCGGCTCCCCAGAGCCATCCATCAGGCAGCCACCCACAAGGAGTTGGAGGCCATCTCCCATATGGGCATTGGTAAGGGCTCCCTGCCACCCATAGTTGATCACACAGAGGTCAAGGGGGGAATAGAAGGGCACCCAAGCACACAGCCTATGCTTTCCTTTAGTGAGCACCTTCCTGAGCCTGCCCTGAGGCCCCCATCGCTTTCTGATTCACAGAGTTCTGGAGCTCCTCCCTCAACACCAAGACTCAGCAGGGCCCATCCGAAGCCCCACTGCTGCCCCGGCTGAAAGCCCGTTCCCCTCAAGAGCTGGACCAGGGCACCGGTGCTGCCTTTGCTTCTTCAATCCCTTGTTCCCAGGGGACCTAGGCCCTACCAAACGTGAGAAATTCAAGAGGAGCTTCAAAGTGCGTGTGTCCACAGAGACCTCCAGCCCTCTGTCTCCCCCTGCTGTGCCACCGCCCCCTGTCCCTGTGCTGCCTGGGGCAGCCCCCAGCCACCCAGAAAGGCTGCCTCCTCGCCAGCTGCTGCAGAGGGAGAGCTCTGCGGGCTACCGCGTGCCAGGGAGCACCAGCCCTAGCCTTCCTCCCCTACCCTCCCTCCAGGAGGTGGACTGCTGCTCTCCCAGCAGCTCTGAAGAAGAGGGGCTGCCGGGATCTCCAAGGAGTCCCACTACATCCCCGCACCTGGTCCGCCGGAGGTCAAGGCGGCCTCTGCTTAGGTCCATGAGCTCTGCCTTCTGCTCCCTGCTGGCACCTGAGCGGCAGGTGGGTCGCACAGCCACAATGCTAATGCAAGACAGACACACAGCTGTGGGCCAACTGGTACAAGACCTATTGACCCAGGTGCGGGCAGGTCCTGAGCCCCAGGAGCTACAGAGCATCCGCCAATCGCTAAGCAGGGCCCGAGCCATGCTGAGTGCAGAGCTGGGCCCGGAGAAGCTGCTACCGCCCAAGAGACTAGGTAAGACTCTGGTGTAAGTCTCCATGTGCTCAGTTTAGCCCCTGACTCTATCTCTTCCCCATCTGCCTCTCTCTCTCTCTGCTATGGTGCCTCCTGCCTCCCTCATGCCATTCTGCTTCTTTCACAGCCTCCTTTTCCTCACCATTATTCCAGTAAGTTCCATTCCCTGCTCTCTCCTGTACTCTTCAGCCCCTTTCCTTTCACCCTGCCTGTTCCTCCTCTGACAGAACTGGTCTTGGAGAAGTCACTCCATCGCTCCGTGCTCAAGCCTCTCCGGCCCATCCTGGCAGCCCGTCTGCGGCGCCGGCTTTCCGCAGATGGCTCCCTGGGCCGCCTGGCTGAGGGCTTTCAGCTGGCCCGGATCCAAGGTCCTGGAGCCTTTGCATCCCATCTTAGCCTGCCTTCCCCAGTGGAAATGGAACAGGTGCGGCAGAAGCTACTGCAGTTGCTTCGCAACTATTCACCCAGTGCCCAGGTCAAGCGACTTCTGCAGGCCTGCAAATTGCTCTACACAGCCCTGAGGACCCAGACAGGTATGGTACCCACTGTATCCTCCAGCCCTGTCTTTTCTCAATAGAGACAAGTTTTGTCCCCCAGCCCCCATCCCTAGAGAGAAACTTCCAGGACCCTGGAATTGCACATAAGGGAGAAGGATCCAAAGTTCCCATCTCAGAGGGTGAAACAGGCCCAGAGTGTACAGCATCCTTCCTGTGGTTGATAAAACTGTTCCACTGTCTAGGCACTGGCAGGCAGAGGAGAGTTGCACTGTCAGGGACAGGGATTGGGCTATATCTGTGGACCTCTGAGGACACTGAAACTTCCTCTTTCCCATGTTCCCACAGGGGAGAATGCAGGCGCAGATGAGTTCCTGCCTCTGCTGAGCCTTGTCTTGGCCCAGTGTGACCTTCCTGACCTCCTTTTGGAAGTCGAGTACATGTCAGAGCTGCTGGAACCTACCCTGCTCACCGGAGAGGGTGAGCCTTCTCCTGTCTGGGTGTCAATGGCATTTTAGCTGCTAGTGGGCTCTGAGTAAGCAGGAAATGGACAAGCCACCTCAGCCCAGGCTAAGTTTCATTCTATCCCCCTTGTCCCAGGTGGCTACTACCTTACCAGCCTGTCAGCCAGCCTGGCGCTGCTGAGTGGTCTAGGCCAGACCCACACCCTGCCCCTCAGCCCTGCACAGGAGCTGCAGCGCTCCCTGGCCCTCTGGGAGCAGCGCCGCCTGCCAGCCACCCACAGCTTCCAGGTAACAGGTCCTCCACATGTCTGCCCCAAACTTGCCGGGTTTAGTGAGACTCTGACAATGCCCAGCACAGTCTCCTTTAGTGTCATCCTCCAATAGAAGCAGCACGTGAATGTCAAAGCTAGTCCTTGTAAGGGACATGTTCCCTGAACCTGGCACTGTGCTGTGTACTCCAGGGCAGCCTTCCTAAATCCTTGAAGAAACTGAAGTAGTGCTATTTTTATCCCCATCTTATGGAAGAGGAAACTGAGACTGACATGGAGAGGGAAAGAGACACAGGTCACAGGATTAGGCCCCAAGTCAGGGCTCTGCCCTCCCTGTCCTCATGCATCAACCATGCTCCACTTCTAGGCTCCAGTCCATTTGTCCTTAAAGCCATCTACCACCTCTACCCTTCACCTTTCCCAGCCTTTTTAATGTTTTTTTTTTTTTTTGAGGTAGGGTTTCACTCTAGCCCAGGCTGACCTGGAATTCATTCTGTAGTCTCAGGGTGGTCTTGAACTCAAGGACATCCTCCTACCTTTGCCTCCCAAGTGCTGGGATTAAAGGTGTGCGCCACCATGCTGACTCCCAGCCTTTTTTGTTTTTGTTGTTTGGGTGGTTTCCAGGCCCGTTCCCCCCAACCCCAGGCAGGATCTTACTCCAGCCCAAGATGACCTGGAATTCACTCCATAGCCCCAGACTGACCTCAAACTCATGGTGATCCTCCTACCCCAACCTCCAGAATGCTGGGGTTCAAGACATACACCGCCATATCTGGCCATTCTCAGCCTTGCTATGAGTCCACATTCTATAGCTAGGTCCCAAGGTTCCTCCTGGGTCTATCACTTCCTTGTGTGCCCCAGTTTTCTCATCTGTAACATGGGCACCTGGGGCTGCCATGAAGACCAACTGGGTTGGTGTACTCTGAGAGCCCAGGACACAGTTCTGCTTGAGCACTGTTTCAGGTTCCCGAGGTTCCTTATATCTGTACCAACAGCCCAAACACATATCCCCCTACCCCAGAGCCCCCTTGGAGTTCACAAGGCTCCTGCCAGTTGGTTCTACTGTGGGTGTGTACCACTCCCTCACCTCCCAGCACGGCCTCAGTCTGTCCCTCTGCTTTGGAGGCAGATCGGGCTCCAGTCAGACTGTAGACTCTGTTTTTGCTTCTCTCGCATAGCACCTTCTCCGAGTAGCCTACCAGGACCCCAGCACTGGCTGCACCTCCAAGACCCTGGCTGTGCCCCCAGGATCCTCAGTTGCCTCTTTGAGCCAGCTCTGTGCCACCAAATTCCGAGTGACTCAACCTGACATGTTTGGCCTCTTCCTGTACAAGGAGCAGGGCTATCATTGCCTGCCCCCTGAAGCCCTGGTCCACAAGCTACCCGCAACTGGCTACCTCGTCTACCGCCGGGCAGAGTGGCCTGAGAGCCAGGGGGCTGCAATAGAGAAGGGGAGGAGTGGACATCCAGAGGCAAGGAGCCAGAAGGAGGAGAAAGGAGACCAGCAAGATGAAAATTTGAAGGTCAATGACAGCCCCAAGAACAGTGGAGGAGAGTCTGAAGCAACTGTTGGTGAGGGTGAGGGTCAGGCCAGAATGGACCATGCTCAGTCAGGGAAGCCAGAGGCAGAGGGAAGCCAGGTCACAGAGGAGTAGCTGATAGGGACCAGAAGGGTCATCTAGAGCCACTTTTGACTGGTACTGATCTCTATGAGGCCACCTATTATGGGCTGGGGGAGGGGATTGGCTACATACAGGGCCTGGGACAAAGTTAAGGGGGCCTGGAGGACCCTAGACTCTGTGTCCAAGGTCCTTTATCCCTATTCTTCCCCAAGGGTAAATGTGCCCAACAAAGGACACATCCATATGATACCCAGCTTCTAGCATGGTGGGGGACTGGTCCTAGCTCCTTTTGCATCCCCACCCCCACC
Source organism: Orientallactaga sibirica (assembly GCA_036365145.1). Classification (NCBI taxonomy): domain Eukaryota; kingdom Metazoa; phylum Chordata; class Mammalia; order Rodentia; family Dipodidae; genus Orientallactaga; species Orientallactaga sibirica. The sequence goes on along the minus strand of JAEOAD010000042.1, from coordinate 5,138,346 downwards.
CCCCGCCACACCATAGGCACAGACAGGGTTGCTGGAGCTTCAAGGTGCTTGAAAGGCTCCAACCTCTCCTGGTGTCAGTGAGGTAGCAGAATGGCATCAAAGGTCCCCAGAGGACCAGCTCCTGCCAGACTCAGCGCCCTGCCCAAGAAGGAGGGATATGACTGCTGTTTTGCTGGTGTCCCAGAAGTGTTCCAGGATTCATGCGGTGGCTTTTCAGAGAAGCTTCAAAGAGAGGCTAAGGCAGGGAAGATGGCTGTTAGCAGCCCCATCTGTCCCCCTCCCAAAGCCTGCCCCTGTCAATTGGGATTCCTACCTGAGACTTCTTAGTCAGTCCAAGGGAGGGTTATATTCCCTTGAGTTGCAGGCCTCTGGGGAGAAAGCACCTATGTTCCATTTATTTCTCAATATTAGTTCACCTGGGCACTCCATTAGCCCTTGGGAGTTAGACTCCAGGAGATAATGCCAGTCAGCAGAGATAAACTTAAAGAGCAAAAGAAGGTCTTGGGCGGGACATGATGGTGCACGCTTTTAATCCCAGCATTTGGGAGGCAGAGGTAGGGGGATCACCATGAGTTCGAGACCACCCTGAAACTATATAGTGAATTCCAGGTCAGCCTGGGCTAGAGTGAGACCCTTTCTCAAAAAAAAGAAAGAAAGAAAGGAGAAAAGAAGGTCTTGGAAATCATTTTCTTTGCCCTTGACTCTAGGCCACCACTAAAGCTTGACATGGAAACAAGGCATAGCTTGTGGGCCTCACTAAGGTTCAGGAAGGCAATTCCCAAGACGTCACAGCAAACTAGTCCTCAAGCCCCAAATGAAAGCAGGCTGAAATGTGAACAGAGAAAAATGCCCATGGACAACCACAAGGGGGCGAGCACAACCCAGTAAGCTGTAGAGGTTACCACGCCTCCCCCCCACCACCACCAACACACACACACACTGGGTGCAGGGGGCCAGGGCTGGGAGATGTTGCAGTCAAGGACCTCAAAGTGTAGGCAGTCACTGTCCTCACATTCATACAGTCATCAAACACTGTGGAAACACTGCAAGGACCAAGGCTACTAGCCCTTGTGTCCCTTGCTGTCAGGTCCTTAGAAAAGAATTGCAGATAGAGGAAGAGCCTAGCCAGTCTCACAGCACCTTGGGTCCTGAGCACCAAAGAACATCAACTCACAAGTCAGACAGGACAACTGGGAGGGGAGAGGGAAGAAGTTGTGGACACTGGCTCTCAGACCCACATACAGCTGGTGTGAGGCTCCAGATTTCTCACTAGGCCACTAAAGCCTTTCCTTCCCCACTTCCATGCCCCTCCTCAGCTTCTTGCTGGTAGGAAGTCACCATTTAATCTGCTGTATGTCCTCTCCTCCTCCCCAACACTCTCCGCGAAAGATTTGTACAGTGCTGAGCACGCCATAGGTGCTCAATAAATGGTGTCCACTGACTCGAGGCTTGGTAAATAGGAGTGGGAGGATAAGGGAGGGCTGCTTCTGGGAACAGGACACAGGATGTGCGGAACACAGTCCCAGAGGAAGGACCTGGAATGCCTGCAGGGGGTCCTCAGAGAATCCCAGGGGCCGGATGTGGAGCTGGTCTCACGGGAACCAGGCATCTGGAACCTCTACAAGCCCTTTCTTCCTGTGCTCAGGCCTAATGCTGGGCTCCTGGAATTCAGTGGGTCTCTACCCTTGGTTCACAGAACCACTGCCAGGGTTATTTGGTGTATCTGGTTGCTCCATAGTCCCAAGTCAAACCAGCATGAGTAAGGCCCAGAGCAGGTGGTAGCAGGCTATTCTAGGAATGGTGTCCCCATTTTTTAGATGAGGAACCTAAGCCTAGCTCCAGAAAAGGGACTTGTTACAGGACAAAAAATTTAATTTTGTTTTTTTGTATTTTTGAGGTAGGGTCTCACTCTAGCACAGGCTGACCTGGAATTCACTATGTAGTCTCAAGGTGGCCTTGAATTCATGGTGATCCTCCTACCTCTGCCTCCCAAGGGCTGGGATTAAAGGCGTGTACCACCATGCCTGGCTAGGACAAAGAATCTAAAACACCAAGCACTACAAATCCCCCAGAACAAAAAAGACTCATTTATTCATCTACTCAACAATCTACCAAAACAAGGCAGATGCAACAATCCCAGCGCTTGGGAGGCTGAGGCAGGGAGATTAGGAGATCACAGTCATCCTTGGCTACAACAGTAAGTTCAAGGACAGGCTGAGCTACTAGCAAGACCCTTTCTCAAAAGAAAAAACAAACAAACAATCTGAAGAGCATCCAAAACTGACCAAGCAGCACCCTCGGGCTGTGGCCTGGGTGTTGACTGAGAACCACTGTCTCCAGTGGGCTCTGTACCATCTCTATTTGCCACCACCTGTGGAAAAAGCCAAGGCTCTGAGGTGTGATGCACCTCATAAAGGCTTGGGGCCACTGTCCTCATGCTCAGATCTGTTGAAAGTTAGCTAGGTCATTTTCTTGCTTAGAAATGTTATACTTTTATTTTTTTCCCTATGTAGGGTCTCACTCTAGCCCAGGCTGACCTGGAACTCACTTTGTAGTCCTAAACTGGCCTCGAACTCACAGATCCTCCTACCTCTGCCTCTCCAATGCTGGTATTAAAGGAGTGCACCACCACTCCCAGCTACACTTATTATTTTATATTTATTTATTTTATTTTTTGTTTTTCAAGGTAGGGTCCCACTCTAGCCCAGGCTGACCTGGAATTCACTCTGTCTTCTCAGGATGGCCTTGAACTCATGGTGATGCTCCCACCTCTGCCTCCCAAGTGCTGGGATTAAAGGCATGTGCCACTATGCCCAGCTTTATATTTTTATTTTTATTTATTTGACAGAGGGAAAGGGAGAGAGAATGGGTGGGCCGGGGCCTCCAGCCACTGCAAACAAACTCCAGATGCGTGTGCCCCCTTGTGCATCTGGCTTACGTGGGTCCTAGAGAATCGAACAGGGATCCTTTGGCTTCGCAGGCAAACGCCTTAACCGCTAAGCCATTTCTCCAGCCCTACACTTACCATTTTAAAGTCACCCAGTTGTATGTGTGAGTTTGTTTATTATCTGCCCGACCTCCCCCCCCCCCCGCTAGTGTGCCAGAGCCAAGTGGGCTTTATTCCCAGCCAGCTCTCAAGGACCTAGAACAATGCCAGGGCCGGAATTGGCACTTAGAATGATGGATGAAGACTCCACCCAAACCAGTCCTCTGTGTTCCTGGGTGGCATATTCTCCATCGCTGCCACCAGGGGGTGTGCACACCTCATTTCCAACCTCATAACAGATGACCTCCCCTGAGGCTGCCTAGGGACCAATGCCCAGCTGGTGGTAGGAGGGAAACCAGGATCATTCAAAAGTGGGTCAGGAGTGAGGTGAGAAAGGAGCTGTCTGTCCCAGGGCCCGGCAGGCCAAGAAACCAAGCCTAATGACTAGCCCAAGAGGGTGGGGTGGACAGCAGTCATTGAGACTCATCCTGACCCACCCTCATTACATCGAACACCCCATTGTGACCTCTTAACCTGTGTTCACACCCACAGTTTAACACACAGTAACACCTTGACCTTGACCCACATTCCGATGCTGAGTGACACTGCCAGCAGTGGCAGGAACCTTTAGTGTACACAGCCATACCCTAACACCAGTTTGACACATGGGGAACGGTCAGCATGGGTTGATATAGACGCCTGTGCTACACATGGATTTCCGGACACAGACCTATCCATATGAAACTACACCACCACTTCATTCCCATTCAGACACTGTTACACACATGCTCTTGAGACACAACACAGCTTGCCCCTTCCTATTCTGGTTAAGCCCTGGAACTGCAAACCCACCTCCACATATGCATACTTTTTGTATTTTGGAGCATGCACAGGGGGTCCAAGCCCCTGTCCTGATTAATTGGCCTCCCGGCCCTGTCTTATCCCTGCCTCATTTCCCTGTCTAGCCCCTGGTGGGCCCCCAACACACAGTGAGTTGTTAGGAAGACCCCTGAAAGGGCGTGGTGACCTCACGGGCCAGGCAGGAGCGGAGGAGCAGGCAGGCTGGGCGGGGCAGCCTGAGCTCATCAGATTCCAGCAGGCCTGATTCACAGGAAGATCACAAATGGGGAGGGGCACTGGGGCTCTGGGGGCCAGGATGAGCCCAAGGGTTCTGGGCCCAGAGCAAGCCTCGTGTCTGCAACAGGGTTGAGGGGGTGGGGGAGGGAGGTTCAGAAGGGGTGGCCTGGTCTGAAAGGGTGCCTACTGGGTGGGGCTTCTGGGAGGGGCTTCTGCTCCAAAGCCTGCCTGCCTACCACAGGCTTTCCCAGCCCAAGCAGCTGGATGTCTTTAGGTGGGATTAGAGTAAGGTTTGGGGCAGTAGTGGGATCACCTTCACGGTCCATTTTGGGGCCTTCAGACCTCAGGCAGGCAGCCAGTAGGTGGATTTCTTGGGTCTGGAGTGGCTACGGCCTGCCTACCCTGATTGCTTGGGGCTGACAGGGTTACAGACCCACACTGCCCTGCCCCACCAGACCTCTGCCAGAGAGTGAGAACGCACGGGCTGTCTTCAAGCCAGGGATGTTTTCTTGCTGAGATCTAGCCCTCTGGGCTTGCCACCCCCAGAACCCTCTGTGTGATCGGGGGATGCTCTCTGGAGGTGGAGGCCAGGCCGCCTAGACTCAGCTGCAGGGTGAAAGGAAAAAAGATGGAGTTGGAGGGCAGGGTGAGGGCACAGGAAGTGCCTTTCTTGGAACTCTAAACCAAAATAGACCATTCCATCTCTTCTCTGGGTCTGCTGTCCCACGGGGGAGGTGTGTGTCACCAAGGAGACCCTCACCAGGGCGGAGCTTGATCTGACCTCAGTCTGGCTTTTGCTTGCCAACCCCCTCTCTACCCCCACCTCGGCTGGGGCTCCACTTTGAAGTCCCAACATAAATATCATGTCTACTTGGGTTCTCCTTCCGGGCCTGGTCACAGCCCCCAGACCTGGCTTCTACCCCAGCCAGCCCCCAGGGTTCAGTGCAGGGAGAGAGGAGGGAGGTTGGACCACCCAGGGATGGTGGCAAGCCAGAGACAGTACTACAGATCGCAAGAGACATGGGAGATGCAGAACAGAGACACAGAGGGTCCTGAGAATGAAAGTAGAGTGAGAGAAGGCCAACAGGAAAGCTAGAGACCCCAGACACAGAGAAGGAAGAAAGAGGAACAGGGCGGGAGAGAACTGAGATTCAGGGATCCCTGGAGATTCTGAGGGGGCAGGAAGAAGAGGCGTTGGACAGGAAAAGAAGGGAAAGTAAGAGCCTTTGGAGAAAGTTCCAGAAATTGGGTGGGGTGGAGGTAGGGAAGGCTAAGACTGGGATATCTGGGAAAGGACATAAGGCCATGGTAGCAAAAGACTTGTCCCTGTGACAGTGTGGTTCAACCATCTTGGGGTAGTGATGGGAACCCTAAGAGTTGGGACTGAAATGAGAAAGTCCTCTGGAAATGGGCAAATTGGTTCCTCTAGGTGGCAGGTGCCAGGCAGAGGCATCTACTCCTGCAGGTACCCTTTGCACAGCCCTTCAGAGTGACTGCCTACTGGTCCCTCTAGCTCAGATGTAGGCTCCAGGATTCCCTTTCTTGAGGGCAGATGTGGCCAGATGTTCAGGTCAAATGTCTGCCAAGAGAGGGAACTGGGCTCACAGATGGGTCCAGGTTGGGCAATCCAGGGAAGCCATATGCTTCATTCTCACAGCTGTAGGCACAGGTGTGGACTGGCCTGGGAGACACACACACAGCTGTACACATCCACTGCAAACACATATGCATGCAGGCCGACAAGTAAACACACACATACACACTCCATGGGGTCTTCATGACAAAGGCCTCCTCCTACCTTCAGCTAGCCCCCTTTCCCCTCTGTCACAATCTTTTGCTTTCAGGGACACTGAGGAAGAACAGCATCCCTTCACCCAGCCCCTCCCTTCTCCAAGCCTTTCTCTCCCACCCATCCTGTCGCTTGCAGCATGACCCCCTCCCTACAGGGCTCTCCCTGCAGAAGCACACAGGGCGTGGCCCCAACAATTCGGATGGGAGGAGGCTGTGGTTGCACCCTTCCCTCCTCCACTGCTGCCTGGAGAGGGGCCTCTCCCACCTCCCCTTCTCTGGCTCCCAACCAAGATCGGGTGCCTCCCGCCCACCATTGGCCCTTCCTCCTGACAGCCCAAAGGCTGGGGTGGTTTGAGAAGGAAGAGTTTAGACATGGATGAAGGTGGGGGGAGGGACAGAAGAAAACACAAGGAAGGAGGTGATTTGCACACAAAGTAATGTGCTGGCTCAGCGGCCAGCATGCCAAGGCTCTCTAGGACGCCTGCCCAGGGGGCGCCCCCCAATCTCATTCGACTCCCCCCCCAACTCGGCTGTTCCACGGGGCCCTCTCTGGGCCAGCACTTCTGCAGGATGCTCTCCCCCTCTCCTTGTGGGCCCACACATCGTATCCAAATCCACCATCTGCCTCTTGCTTATCCTGGACAAGGTTTCTGGGGACATGGGAGCTTCTGTTTTCATGCTCCCCTTGTGGGGATATGAGCAACTATCAGAGCAAGGAGCCTCAACCTTCTGGCTCCAGTGTGAGCTGAACCATCCCCCACCCCCTCACACACACACCAGCCAGCAAGACATACTGGCCTCAGGCCCCAGCAGAGAACACAGCTGTGTGGTACCAGGCAAAGCATCCTACTTGTTTCCAGCAATGGTAACTCAGGCTTTCCTCCTGCAAATAAAGGGTCCATTCTGAGCATGCCTGATGGCTGCCATTGATGACTTACAGCCTATCACCTTTGCCTGTATCCTTGTATCTAGCTACGCCCCTAAACATCTTCTCATCTACAGTACCCATCCCTTTACCTATCCACCTGTCTATTCACTCCTTCCTACAGCCGTCAATCTACCTATCTGTCCATTCACTCATTCATCTATCTATCTATGCGTCTGTACACTCATTAATCAATATGCCTATATATCTGTCCACTTTTCCATCCATCTATCCATCTTACCCAGCTTCTCTACTAACCATGGTTCCATATATTCACTCATCCAACCATTCATGAATCCGCTTTTGCATCCATCTTCCCATCTTTCAACTGTGCATCCACTCTTGCATCCACCTTTGCACCATCCATGCATCTTTTTTTTCCTTTTTTTGGCTTTTTGAGGTAGAGTCTCACTCTAGCCCAGGCTGACCTGGAATTCACTATGTACTCTCAGAGTGTCCTTGAACTCTCAGAGATCCTCTTACCTTTGCCTCCCAAGTGCTGGGATTAAAGGCGTGTGCCACCATGCCCAGATAATTCATGCAGCCTTATCTATCATCTACCTTGTATCTTTCCATCATCTACCTGTGCATCCATTCATGTCTCTAGCCATCATCCACCCATATGTCCATCATCTTTCTATGATGCATCATGATCTATATATCTCCCCATCCATCTATCCATCATTCACCACTTCATCCATCCACATATCCACTCACCCATATCCTTCAAGCATTTATTGTGTCAATTAGCATCTTCTCCGTGCTATGGTTGCACCAAGATGAACCAGACCCAGAGCAGCAAGAAAGCTCCAACTACCACTTTCTAGGTACTCACACCATATATATCCCTAATTCTCACTGTGTTCCTCAACTCTGCTGGAGAGGAATGTTCTTAGCCAGGTGCAGTGGTCCACATCTATAATCCCACAGCACTTGAGAAGCTGAGGTAGGAGGGTTTGCCATGAGTTCAAGGCCAGCTTGGGCTACATAGTGAGATCCAGGTTGGTCTGGACTAGAGTGAGACCCTGCCTCAAAAAAAGGGGGGGTGGGTTAGAGCGATGGCTTAGCGGTTAATCACATGCCTATAAAGCCTAAGGACCCTGGTTCAAGGCTTAATTCCCCAGTACCCACTTAAGCCAGATGCACAAGGTGGCACATGCATCTGGAGTTCATTTGCAGTGGCTGGAGGCCCTGGTGTGCTCATTCTCTCTCTCTCTCTCTCTCTCTCTCTGCTTCTTTCTCTCTCTCTCAAATAAATAAATAAAATAAAATAAAATAAAATAAAATAAAATAAAATAAAATAAAATAAAAAGATGGTGGAGAAGGAGGAAGAGGAGGCAATCCTATCACAAACTGGATGATGGCTGCGCACTTTCCCAAACTGGGCACCCAAGTGTGTCTTACTTTTGATCCACCAAGACTTTAGCCTTGCTGTTGCCAGAGACACCCCCTATCCATTGTCCACTTCCCATTCTGCTTGGGATTCCCTCCACTTACAAGTAGGCCCAATGGCAGGCAAGGTGGCGCACGCCTTTAATCCCAACACTTGGGAGGCAGAGGCAGGAGGATTGCAGTGAATTTGAGGTCACCCTGAGAGTACATAGTGAATTCCAGGTTGCCTGGGCTAGAGTGAGACCCTACCTTGAAAAACCAAAATAAATAAATAAATAACAAGTAGGCCCAGCTAGTTACATCTGGAAGTTGGTCTTTGACCCTTTTCCTTCTCTACCCCCCAACTCCTCACCCTACCAAAGCTGGGGTCTTGACCTCTGATCTGACCTGCCCACTTGCCAGACATCTTGCAGCCTCCTTTCAGACGCCCAGCACTGGCCATTGCCCGAAGCATGACTGGGCTTACCACACCCTTGGACCAGGCTCAGAACCGCCCCCAAGGAGCCTCTAGGGGCTGCCTCCCCCAGCCTGACCCGCCCTGTAGCCCAGATCTCCAGCCAGCTCCCTCCTCTTTCCCAGACAATTGCAACAGCCTCCTAACTGGTCCCTGGCTTCAGGTCCCCTCCACCCACCAGCCATGGAGTTCCCTAGCCATGCCATTCTTCCCATGGACTCTAAGTGATATGTCAGCCTCCCAGGGCAGGCTCAAAAACCCCCTAAGCCAGGCCTATCCTCTCTTTCTGACATTTTCTCTCTGGTCCTCATCACTCCCCTCTCCAGGCCAGGCAAGGAGTCCTCTGTAGTCTCCAAAACTCATCTGAGTTCCCCACCCCAAACTTGGGTTTCAGTCTATGGCGAAGCCACCTTCCCTTACCCTAGTGTATATTCCTGCTGTTTATGCTGTCCCTACCTTTCAGTCTCTGCCCTAATGATGTCATAGATGATGCTAGTAAAAGACAACTGGAATGAGAATCAGGAGCCTTGCTTCAAGTCTGAGCCCTGCCACTTTACTCACTTGCTCTGAGATTCTCTGGACCTCACTTTTGCCATCTACAAAAAAAGACTTGCTGATTGTCAGGTATCTCCCACTTCTATGATTTGTCTATCTTCATGGGTGTGAATAGCAACTGTGGGGAGAATCCCAGATCCCCAGTGGATGGCATCTCCTTCAGGCAGGATTTTTCACTTACCAGAGTCTTCTTTTAGTCATTCAACAAATCTTCTTTTTTTTTTTTTTTTTGCTTTTTGGACAGACACAGGACCTTGAACTTGATACGTAGTGGAGGATGACCTTGAAGGATGATCCGCCTGCCTCCCCTTCCTGAATGCTGGGATTATAGGCCTGGCAACAAGCATTTATTGAGCAGAAACTCTGGGCCAGTAGCATTTTGAGCTGTGGGAACAGTAAGGAACAGCACACTTACTCTACAGTTATAGAGCTCACAGTGTTCAAGTGAGGTGAGGGACCTGGCTTTTGGCAATGTCCAGGGACATTTTTTATTGCCTTAAATGGAAGGATGCTATCTATATTTAGCTAAAAGCCAGGGAGACAGCACATAACAACTACTAATTATCTGGTTGATGGTGCATATCTTTAATCCCAGCACTAGAGAGGCGGAGGTAGTTGGATCACTGTGAGCTCAGGGTCACCCTGAGACTACAATGAATTTCAGGTCAGCCTGAGCTACAGTGAAAAACAAAAATCAAAAAACCGAAAAACAAAATCAAAAAACAAACAAAAAATGCCAGCCAAGGTCAGGCATGGTGCCACATGCCTTTAATCCCAGCACTTGGGAGGATGAGGTAGGAGGATTGACGTTAGTTTAAGGCCAGCATGAGACTACAGAGTGAGTTACAGATCATCCTGGGCTAGAGTGAGTCCCTGCTTCAAAAGCTTCCAAAAAATGGGCTGGAGAGATGTCTCAGAACTTAAAGTCACTTGCTTGCAAAGCCTGGCTGCCCAAGGTTCAATTCCTCAGTACCCATCTAAAGCCAGATGCACAGTGCTACATGTGTCTGGAGTTTGTCTGCAGCAGGAAGAGGCCCTGACCTGCCCATACTCTCTGTCTCTTTCTTTGTCTCTGTTTCACTTTCCTTTTCTTTCAAATAAATAAAATTTAAAAATTTTAAAGAAAAATGCCAGCCAAGGGGCTGGGGAGATGGCTTAGCAGATAAGAGCAATTGCTGCTTAAGCATGAAGTCTTAAGAGGGCCTATGACTGCCCAAGTTCAATTTCACAGCACTCATGTAAAAAGCTAGGTGTTGGGCTAGGGTTTGCTTGCAAATTAACCAGCCTGGGTTAATTCCCAGCACCCATCCAAAGCCAGATGCACAAAGTGGTGCATGTGTCTGGAATTCTTTGCAGCCCTGGTGTTTCTCTCTCTCTCTCTCTCTCTCTCTCTCTGGTTTTTTTTTTTTTTGTTTGTTTTGTTTTTCAAGATAGGGTCTCACTCTAGCTCAGGCTGATCTGGAATTCACTACGTAGTCTCAGGATGGCCTCATACTCACGGCGATCCTCCTAACTCTGCCTCCCAAGTGCTGGGATTAAAGGCGTGCACCACCACACCCAGCTGTTTTTTAAATTTTTAATTTTATTTGAGGGGGAGAGAGAGAGAGAGAGAGAATGGGCACACTAGAGCCTCTAGCCACTACAAACAAACTCCAGATGCACACACCACCATATGCATTTGGCTTTCTGGCTTATGTGGGATCTGGAGAATCGAATCTGGGTCCTTAGACTTTGCAAGCAAGCGCCTTAACTGCTAAGCCATCTCTCTAGCCCTCTCTCTCACATAAGTAATAAATAAATAAATAAATAATTTTTAAAAGCTGAATGAGGTCACACACATCTGTAACCACAGTCCTGTGAACTGTGGGAATGGGGGCACAGACTGAAGAATCACTGGGCCTGATGGACTGGAAAAGAAATGGAAGCTTTGGGTTAAAGGAAAGACTCTGTCTTGAGGAAATATGTGGATCAGTGAAAAGAGCAGGAAACCTGATGTACTCTTCTGGCCTCCACGCACATGCAATGGGGCACACATATCTACACATACATCATATCACATACCATGCCAAACATACTCTATACACAGGCAAAAAAAAAAAAAAAAAAAAAAAGCCAGGTGTGGTGGTGCACGACTTTAATCCCAGTATTCGGGAGGCAGAGGTAGGAGGATCACCTTGAGTTTGAGGCCACCCTGAGACTACATAGTGAATTCCAGGTCAGCCTGTGCTAGGGTGAGACCCTACCTCAGAAAACAAAACAAAAAAACAGCAAAAAAAAAAAAAAAAAAAAATGCTAGCCAGGGCTGAAGACGTGGCTCAGAGGTTAAGGCACTTGCCTGCACAGTCTAACTATGCAGGTTCAGTGCCCCAGCACCCACGTAAAGCCAGATGCACAGAGCGTCACATTCATCTAGTGTTCATATGCAGTGGCTCAGGCCCTGGTGCACCCATACTCTCTCTGTTTCTTTCTGTCTGTATCTCTCTGCTTGCAAATAAATAAATTAAATTAATTAATTTAAAAAAATGCTATGGGCTGGAGAGATGGCTAAGCAACTAAGGTGCTTGCTGGTGAAGCCAAAGGACCCAGGTTCAATTTCTCAGTCCCAAGTAAAGCCAGATACACAAAGTGGCACATGTGTCTGGAGGTAGAGGCCCTGGAGTGCCCATTCTCTCTCTCACTCTGCTTCTCTCGCTCTTTTTCTCTCTCTCCGATAAGTAAAAATAAAATATCTTATTTTTATTTATTTGAGAGAGAAAGAGGCAAGGAGAGAGAGAGCATGCCAAGGCCTTCAGCTGCTGCAAATGAACTCTGGATGCATGTACCACCTTGTGCACCTGGTTTACATGGGTCCTGGGGAATTGAACCTGGGTACTTTGGCTTTGCAGGCAAGTGCCTTAACCACTAAGTCATCTCTTCTTCAGCCTATTATATATATTATATTTATTTTTTAATTTTTATTTGAGAGAGAGATACAGAAATAAGCAGAGAGAGAGAGAGAGAATGGGTGCTCTAGGGTCTTCAGCCACTGCAAACGAATTCCAGATGCATGTGCCCCGTGTGCATCTGGCTTACGTTGGTGCTGGGGAATTGAGTCTTGAACTGAGGTCCTTAGGCTTCACAGGCAAGCACTTAACTGCTAAGCCATCTCTTCAGCCACCCCCCTTTTTTTTTTTCAAGGTAGGGTCTCACTCCAGCCCAGGCTGACTTGGAATTAACTATGCAGTCTCAGGATGGCCTCGAACTCATGGCAATCCTCCTACCTCTGCCTCCCAAGTGCTGGGCTTAAAGGTGTGCGCCACCACGCCTGGCTTTTTTTAAATTTATTTTTATTTGAGAGAGAGAGGGACAAAGAGGCAGATAGAGAGAGAGAGCGAGAGAAAGAAAGAGAGAGAGATTGGGCACACTAGAGCCTTCAGCTGCTGCAAATGAACTCTGGACACATGCCCCACCTTGTGCATCTGGCTTACCTGGGTCCTAGGGAATTGAATCTGGGTCCTTTGGCTTTGCAGGCATGCGCCTTAACTGTTAAGCCATCTCTCCAGCCCAATAAAATATTTTTGAATTTTTATTTTAAAAATATTTTAAAATTATTATTTTTTAAATGCTAACCAAAGCTGAGGTGCTCTGGCTAGGATTCAGGCCATAAAGAAATCAACTATTAAAGATATACTATGTTGCCTGGTGTGGTGGTGTACAAAGAAATGGAAGCTTTAATCCCAGCCCTTAGTGGGCAGAGTTAAGAGGATCACTGTGAGTTCCAGATCAGCCTGGGACTACAGAGTGAATTCCAGGTCAGCCTGGGCTAGAGTAAGTCCCCACCTCAGGAAAAAAAAAAACCAAACATATATATATATATATATATATATATATATATATATATGCACATACACACACACACACTATGTCAGACAGTGGTCATGATAAGTGTGTGGGAGTGTGGGAGTCAGGGAGTTCTCTGGGAATGGGATCAGGGATTCTGTTACTTCAACTGAGACCTGAGAAAGTGTAGAGCAGAGCATTTGGAGATTGCAGGAAGTGCATTGCAGGCAGTGGAGAATCCAAGGCAAAGATACTGAGATCCAGTACTTGGTGAGTTTAAGAACCAGGACAGAGGCCAGATAGGCTAGAGCAAAGAAGTGGAAGGGAAGGGGCGAGTTGTTTAGAGACAGATCACATGGTGGGGACTTTAGCTACTTCTCAGTGAGATGCAGGCTTTGGAAGGTTCAGAGCCGAAGAGTGACCTAGGTTTGTAAAGGTTCCCTCCAGGCGGGTGGAGAGGAAGTAGGGGAGGCCATTTTGAGGTTCTAGCTGCTGGACGTAAGTGGCACGGGCTGGGATGGATGGTAAAGGAGATGGTGAGAAGAGATCATCAGATTCAGATCTATCTTGAAACTGAAGCCAACAGGATTTGCTGAGAGATTGGAAGGAGGGTGGGGAAGAGAGAGGAGTGAAGGATGAGCTCAAGGTTTGGCGCTCCTGCACCAATGGCAAGATGGACTTTGCTCTCCTGAGAAGGGGAGTAATTCCATGTGCTGCACAGGCGTTGGCCTTGCACGACAGACTTCTGGGCATAAAGTAAATGCTACAGACTGGCTGAGTCTGCAGTGTCGGGACTGCATGGACACTGCAAGGTGGTTAGCAAAAAGCATGATCCCCACTTGTGTCCAGATTTGCTCAGAAGACCAGGAAACATTTGTCATGTGCTCTGTGGCAGACAAAGCACATTTGTGAATAGTGAGTAATGTGATAAAATAGATCCACTGAGCTAAAAAGCCTGGACACATTAACTCCATATTATAGATGACAAAATGAAAGCTAGGCATGATGAGGCTGCAAGAAAACAAGAAAGGGAAGAGAAGGAAAGGAAAGGAGAAAAAAATACTGAGGAAAGCAAAGGAAAGGAAAAGAAAGAAGAAAAAGAAAATTGAAGGCCCAGAGACTTCCTAAAGTCACACAACAGAGTGGGATCTGGCCCAAGACAGTCTCTAAGAGACCTGATCTCTCTTTCACCCCTTCATCTCTTTTTACTCCAACTTAAAAGGTTTTCTGGGGCTGGGGAGATGGCTCAGTGGTTAAAGGTGCTTTCTTGTTAGCAAAGTATGCCTTCAGGCCCAGAGTTCAGCCACCCATGAAAAGCCAGAAGGGCACTCATTTGCAGGAGCAGGAGACCCTATTGTGTGCCCATACATACATTCATACACATGCATGCAAATAAATAGATAAAATCTTTAATTTTTATTTTAAAAATATTTTAAAATTATTATTTTTTAAATGCTAACCAAAGCTGAGGTGCTCTGGCTAGGATTCAGGCCATAAAGAAATCAACTATTAAAGATATACTATGTTGCCTGGTGTGGTGGTGTACACCTTTAATCCCAGCACTTAGTGGGCAGAGTTAAGAGGATCACTGTGAGTTCCAGATCAGCCTGGGACTACAGAGTGAATTCCAGGTCAGCCTGGGCTAGAGTAAGTCCCCACCTCAGGAAAAAAAAACAAACATATATATGTGTGTGTGTGTATATATATATATATATATATATATATATATATATATGCACACACACATACACACACACACTATGTCAGACAGTGGTCATGATAAGTGTGTGGGAGTGTGGGAGTCAGGGAGTTCTCTGGGAATGGGATCAGGGATTCTGTTACTTCAACTGAGACCTGAGAAAGTGTAGAGCAGAGCATTTGGAGATTGCAGGAAGTGCATTGCAGGCAGTGGAGAATCCAAGGCAAAGATACTGAGATCCAGTACTTGGTGAGTTTAAGAACCAGGACAGAGGCCAGATAGGCTAGAGCAAAGAAGTGGAAGGGAAGGGGCGAGTTGTTTAGAGACAGATCACATGGTGGGGACTTTAGCTACTTCTCAGTGAGATGCAGGCTTTGGAAGGTTCAGAGCCGAAGAGTGACCTAGGTTTGTAAAGGTTCCCTCCAGGCGGGTGGAGAGGAAGTAGGGGAGGCCATTTTGAGGTTCTAGCTGCGAAACGTAAGTGGCACGGGCTGGGATGGATGGTAAAGGAGATGGTGAGAAGAGATCATCAGATTCAGATCTATCTTGAAACTGAAGCCAACAGGATTTGCTGAGAGATTGGAAGGAGGGTGGGGAAGAGAGAGGAGTGAAGGATGAGCTCAAGGTTTGGCGCCTGCACCAATGGCAAGATGGACTTTGCTCTCCTGAGAAGGGGAGTAATTCCATGTGCTGCACAGGCGTTGGCCTTGCACGACAGACTTCTGGGCATAAAGTAAATGCTACAGACTGGCTGAGTCTGCAGTGTCGGACTGCATGGACACTGTAAGGTGGTTAGCAAAAAAAGCATGATCCCCACTTGTGTCCAGATTTGCTCAGAAGACCAGGAAACATTTGTCATGTGCTCTGTGGCAGACAAAGCACATTTGTGAATAGTGAGTAATGTGATAAAATAGATCCACTGAGCTAAAAAGCCTGGACACATTAACTCCATATTATAGATGACAAAATGAAAGCTAGGCATGATGAGGCTGCAAGAAAACAAGAAAGGGAAGAGAAGGAAAGGAAAGGAGAAAAAAATACTGAGGAAAGCAAAGGAAAGGAAAAGAAAGAAGAAAAAGAAAATTGAAGGCCCAGAGACTTCCCTAAAGTCACACAACAGAGTGGGATCTGGCCCAAGACAGTCTCTAAGAGACCTGATCTCTCTTTCACCCCTTCATCTCTTCACTCCAACTTAAAAGGTTTTCTGGGGCTGGGGAGATGGCTCAGTGGTTAAAGGTGCTTTCTTGTTAGCAAAGTATGCCGGCCCAGAGTTCAGCCACCCATGAAAAGCCAGAAGGGCACTCATTTGCAGGAGCAGGAGACCCTATTGTGTGCCCATACATACATTCATACACACATGCATGCAAATAAATAGATAAAATCTTTAAAAAGTTTTTCTAGCCGGACATGGTGGCGCACGCCTTTAATCCCAGCACTCGGGAGGTAGAGATAGGAGGATCACCGTGAGTTCGAGGCCAGCCTGAGACTACATAGTGAATTCCAGGTCAGCCTGGGCTACAGTGAGACCCTACCTTTAAAAACAAACAAACAAAAGCCGTGCATGGTGGCGCACACCTTTAATCCCAGCACTCAGGAGGCAGAGGTAGGAGGATTGCCAGGAGTTCAAGGCCACACTGAGACTACATAGCTAATTCCAGATCAGTCTGGACCAGAGTGAGACCCTACCTCGAAAAAAAAAAAGTAACAATAAAAAAAAAGTTTTTCTGCTTGTAATTTGTAGTGCTGGGGATTTAACCCAGGCCCTTGTTAAGCAAGCACTCTATCACTAAGCCACATCAAAAACTGGATCAAGGGCTAGAGAAATGGCTTAGCACTTAAGGCATTTGCCTGCAAAGCCAAAGGATACCAGTTTGATTCTCCAGGTCCCACGTAAGCCAGATGCACAAGGGGCACAAGTATCTGGAGTTTGTTTGCAGTGGCTAGAAGCCCTGGCGCACCCATTCTCTCTGTCTGCCTCTCTTCTATCTCTCTCTCTGCTTGCAAATAAATAAATAAATTTTTTAAAGCTGGATCAAAAGTCTGCTAAGAGAGCCAGACATGGTGGCACACGCCTTTAATCCCAGCACTCAGGAGGCAGAGGTAGGAGGACTGCCATGAGTTTGAGGCCACCCTGAGACTACATAGTGAATTCCAGGTCAGCCTGAGCTACAGTGAGACCCTACCTCAATCCCCCGCCATAAAAAAGTCTGCTAAGAGGGTTGGAGAGGTGGCTTAGTGGTTAAGGCGCTTGCTTGTGACGCCTAAGAACTCAGGTTTGATTCCCCAGTACCAATGTAAGCCAGATGCCTAAGGTGATACATGCATCTGGAGTTCGTTTGCAGTGGCTGGAGGCCTTGGCACACCCATTCTCTCTCTCTCTCCCTCTTTCTCTCTCTCTAATAAAAAAAGAAATTTCAAATAATGTTTAAAAATGTCTGCTAAGAATGTAACACTTTAAAGCCAGGCATGAGGCAGCAGGAAGATCAGAAGTTCAAGATCCTCCTTGACTACATCCCAAGTTCCAGACAAGCTTGGGCTACATCAGACCCTGTCTCAGGCAACAACAAAAATAACACAAACAGGTTTGCTGGTGTTGGGTGTCTGCAGTATTGGCTACTCAGGATTCCAAAGCAAAATAGCTAGAATCCAAGGAGTTTGGGACCAGCTTCAGAAACATGGCAAAAACCTGTCTTTTAAACAAATTAAATAAATTTTTAAAAATCAAAGAGAATGCAGCGGCTGTGCCAGGGTTAATCCTCCAGCCAGCTCCCCAGGGGCCATCCTGGGTGCCTGGCTCAGTGCACAAGTCTCCAGAGGCTTCCAGGAGGGGCGGGAAAAGGACCCTGGCCAGGCCATGCAGCCAGCCCAGAGAGCAGGGAGGGCAATGTGATGCTTGTGTTACACATGCACGTGTCATTGGGTGTCCTGTGCCCATACATGGCTTTGCACGGGTCCCCTCACAGGACCGCTCTGCACCCTGACCTCAGCCTATTTATTCCCCATCCAGCTCTTCATCAACTGCATCCTGCCCTCCCATGCAGCAGGAGCCCAGAGAAGCATTTCCTGTTTGGGGGCTGTCTCCTTTCCCCCTAAGCCCAGGTTCTCAGTGCCCCAGGCTGAGCAGGGGTGAGGTGAGGGCAGCCTTTGGTCCCCCACTCACTCCCTCTCCTCTAAAGACAGGAGCCAGAAAGTTTGGGAGTAGATGGGCTGAGAAAGGGACTCCACAAATACATAATTGGTGGAGGATGTCCACACCTGGGTTAGAAAGTCGGTTCCCATGCAGGGCTTGCACAGGAATGGAAAGGACAATCATGGGGGGGGGCGGGGCGGGGAGCAGTGTAGCATGCCACAGCATCTTTGCGTGTACACCGAAGGGCATATAGCATATTAATACAAGTGTGTGCGTGAGAGGGGTCTGCCTAGACCACAAGTGAGGCAGAGAGCCCGGCTGTCTGAGACAGATAGGGTGTCAGAGCGTGTGCTCTTGCCAAGAGTGGGAAGAGGAGCCTGCATACATATGTGTGATGGGAAAGGGCTGGCCTACGCATGTTGTTGGGCTGAGAGCGCATTGGTGTACGGAGGTTGGTGTGTCCATATTCGGGTCTCCACCAGTCTCTTTGAAAAGCAACCTCACTTACCCCAGCGGCCAGAACTGCAAACTGTTGCTGTAGTTTTCGGAGGCTCCGGCTGCCTCTCAGGTAGGCGTTCCCCTTCTCCCCGACTACCCGCACTATGGGGCCTGGGGCGGCCCGTTAACTGCGCCTCCTCCTCTCCTCTGCCCTTTGCCTCCCACCCCAGCATCTCGCCCCTCCCAACCCCACTGCTTCCTGCTCCGGCAGCCCCCCGGGGAGCAAGCGGCTAGTTGGCAACGGCCCCGGCCCACTCCTTACAAGGCCCAAGCCGGCGGGGCCCGCCCCCTCGGCCCGCCCGCCAGAGGCTGCGGTCCCTCCCCTGTCAAGAGCGGCTGCGGGCCCCGGGGCCCGGCCAGTCGGGGGGCGTCGCGATGTGGCTGCGCCTGCTGCTGGCCTGGGCGGCCGCGGTGCCCGCGCTGGGCCAGGCCCCCTGGACGCCGGAGCCCCGCGCCGCCTGCGGCCCCGGCAGCTGCTACGCGCTCTTCCCGCGGCGCCGCACCTTTCTGGAAGCTTGGCGGGCGTGCCGCGAACTGGGAGGCGACCTGGCTACGCCGAGGACCCCGGAGGAGGCCCGAAGTGTGGACAGTCTGGTGGGTGCCGGCCCGGCCGGAGGGCTGCTGTGGATAGGGTTGCAAAGGCAGGCTCGGCAATGCCAGCCGCAGCGCCCACTGCGTGGCTTCACGTGGACCACGGGAGATCAGGACACAGCCTTTACCAACTGGGCCCAGCCCGCCACCGGAGGGCCTTGCCCGGCCCAACGCTGCGCTGCGCTGGAGGCCAGCGGGGAGCATCGATGGCTCGAGGGCTCTTGCACGCTGGCTGTCGATGGCTACCTGTGTCAGTTTGGTTTCGAGGGGGCCTGTCCCGCTTTGCCGGTTGAGGTGGGCCAGGCCGGTCCAGCCGTCTACACCACGCCTTTCCACCTGGTCTCCACCGAGTTCGAGTGGCTGCCCTTCGGCTCCGTGGCTGCGGTGCACTGCGAGGTTGGCAGGGGAGCCTCTCTCCTTTGCGTCAAGCAGCCCGCCGGTGGCGTTGGCTGGTCTCAGACTGGGCCTCTGTGCCCTGGGACTGGCTGTGGTCCAGACAACGGGGGCTGTGAACACGAGTGTGTGGAGGAAATAGACGGTCATGTATCCTGCCGCTGCAGTGAGGGCTTCCGGCTAGCGGCAGATGGGCACAGTTGTGAGGATCCCTGTGCCCAGGCCCCGTGTGAGCAACAGTGTGAGCCTGGTGGGCCACAAGGCTACAGCTGCCACTGTCGCCTGGGCTTCAGGCCAGCTGAGGATGAGCCACACCGCTGTGTGGACACGGATGAGTGCCAGATCGCCGGTGTGTGCCAGCAGATGTGTGTCAACTACGTCGGTGGCTTTGAGTGCTATTGCAGTGAGGGGCATGAGCTTGAGGCCGATGGTATCAGCTGCAGCCCTGCAGGGGCTATGGGTGCCCGGACTTCTCAGGACCTGAGGGATGAGTTGCTGGATGATGGGGAAGAAGAAGAAGAAGATGACGATGAAGCCTGGGAAGTCTTTGATGGAGGCTGGACAGACCTGCCTGGGGTCCTATGGATTGGGCCTTCACAGCGGCCGGACTTACACCAAGCCTATAGACCCAGCTTCCCAGAGGACCAAGAGCAGCAAAGACCTCACCCGCAGCCTACTTGGCCACACCTGCCCAGTGTCCCCAGGGGCCCTTACCACGCCTCAGTGGTCTCTACCACAGGGCCTGTGGTGGTTTCTGCCACACGACCCACACTGCCTTCTGCCCGCCAGATCCCTATTATCTCAGCCATACATCCACCCCAGAGCCCAGCCCACCCACCTTCCATGATCCCTAGCACACCTCCACCTGTGCCCCCTGACCACCTCGTACCTCCAATCAAGGCCAACTATCCAAATGTGCCCTTTGCCTACCAGCCCGGGATTATCTCTGTCACTCACCCCGTGCGCCCCCCTGCCTACCAGCCCCCCATTATCTCAGCCAAATACCCCAAAGTGTCCCCTGCTCACCATTCCCCCATGTCTCCAGACACAAAAATCTCTATGCATCTGCCTCAAATCCCACCAAATCCTGTCCCTCAGGACACCACCCCTAGAGCCAATAAGCCCCCTCTGACCCCAGATGTTCCAGTCCCCAGAACCCAGGCTCCCCAACTTTCCATTATCTCCACTGTCCAGCCCCCTCTGCCCACCACCTCCAGATCCCGTATGAAATCTGTCCATCAAGCCCCTATGCCTGCTGCTACCCAGCCCCCAGTCCTCCCTACCCTCTTGGCCTCTCAGAGCCCTACTAATCAGACCTCATCCATTAGCTCTACACATCCCTATTCCCAAGCCCCCCAAGCCCCAAGGGAAGGAGTCCCCAGTCCTAAGTTGGTCCCACGGCAGCCCTCAGTGGCCCCTACAGCAGCTCCAACAGCCCTGGCAGAAGCTGGTCTGGCAGGCCGAAGCCAGAGGGATGACAGGTGGCTGCTGGTGGCACTCCTGGTGCCAACCTGTGTCTTCTTGGTGGTCCTGCTTGCGTTGGGCATCGTGTACTGCACCCGCTGTGGCCCCCATGCACCCAACAAGAGCATCACTGACTGCTATCGCTGGGTCACGCATGCAGGAAGCAAGGGCCCTACGGAACCCATGCCCCCCAGGGGCAGCCTCACAGGGGTACAGACCTGCAGAACCAGCGTGTGATGGGGCACAGATCCTCCCCCACATGGCATAGGAGGAAGGGGCATGCGCTGGACACATGGTTGAGGCTGTACCAGGGGCTCAAGGGGACTGCTCAGCTGGACATAGGGTTTCCTGCTC
This sequence comes from Orientallactaga sibirica, assembly GCA_036365145.1. Classification (NCBI taxonomy): domain Eukaryota; kingdom Metazoa; phylum Chordata; class Mammalia; order Rodentia; family Dipodidae; genus Orientallactaga; species Orientallactaga sibirica. The sequence goes on along the minus strand of JAEOAD010000042.1, from coordinate 5,117,218 downwards.
CATGGGCCCAGCACTCATGGCAGAGGACATGCCAAGGCCTCTAGGACCTCAAGGGGTGGGTGCTGGGGTCTTCTCCAATAAATGGAGTGCCAACCTCACCCAATGCTCTGGGCCCCATTGATGCCTGAGGGAAGGGTCTGGGAGGAATGGTGGGGGGAAGGACTGGCTCTTTCTTCCATTGTCTGGGTAAGTTAAGAACCCCTTAAAAGAGAGATGCTTCAGAATTCTCGGAAACAGAAGCCCCAGAGAGGGCAGAGACTTGGCCACTGTCACACAGACTGAGGTTTGGCAGGAGGAGAATTCCATGTTTCTTCCTCTTTTTATTGAAACTACAAAAATGTAGAGCTGAATCTGGGAGAGGGTCCTGATCTAAGGGTCTCTGCTGAGCTGGAAGCAAGCTGAAGTTTAGGAATCAAAGGTGGATTCTGGGGCTAGTGACTCAAGGGAGAGAAAAGAGACATCCAGTAGGTTTCGCTGAACTTCCTTCTGACCATTCCTTTTCCTCACAGGGTACTAAGAAGTCTAGACTGGGACGCAGGGACACCCAAGGATGCCCCCCCCCCCAGAGTTGTAGGTGCTCCTTCCTCTTGCTCTGGGTAGGATATAGGAGTCCAGGAGGCTAGGTTGGGGAGTCCTCAGTTCTAGTTCCCTGGACCGATTTAGAAACGAGGTCTTCCATTTAGGGGCCACACTGCTCTTCTCCCTGTAGGATGGAAGAGAATTTCGGGGACTCCAGTTTGAGCGAGAGTGCAGATTGCTCAGGGTTGAGGCATCCCAGGAACTGGAGGAGGGGCTGGTCAAAGATCATGGCCTGTGAGATAACCTCCCCCATCCTTGGTTCCACGTCCTGGGGGAAGGGGGCGGGACCTGTGCGAGGGAGGCCCGGGTTCCCACCACCTCTGTAATTTTTCAGCTTCAGCCTCTCAAGGCCTTTAATTAGGACAGGGCAAAGCCGAAACCACCATCCAGGCAGGTGAGGAGGGGTGGACCAGCGCCTCTTTCCTACCAGAAGCCCAATGACACCCTCTAGTCTAGGGATTGGGTCTCAGGGGACCCTGAGGGGAGGGGCTGGCACTGGTGATGAAGAGGGGGTTGTTGCAGAGGGGGCGGAGGGAACGCTTCGCACTGCCCCTGGTCGCCACTCTCACGTTCCCCTAACTCAAACCAGACGCCCCCGCCAGATCGTGCCCAGCTTTTAACCTCGGAGACGCCGCCAAGGGGGGGGGGGTTGATGGATGGGCTTGGGGGTCGCGGACTTTCCCAGAAAGCCTGGGACTGAGTAGAAGGTGTGGGCCAGAGCATGTGGAATGACACAGTTGGCGGGTAGGGGACTGGAGCGCCCTCCTCTTGACCCCTAGCAGGGGATCCACATCATCTAGAGGGCAAGCAAGAGTTAAATGCATTACAGTCGGAGGGGGGAGGATGGGAGTGGGGAAGGGGGCCTAGAGCCGGCTCTTTGTCATCCTGTAATGAGCACCAGATGCGTAGCTGCGTGCGGGCCTAAACAGACGGCCTCCCAGGGCCGAACCCCCGCCTGCTCCAAACACAGGCTCCACCCAGTCCCAGAGCTGGATTTCAGGCTCCGCCTACTACAACACAAGGCCCCGCCCCTCCCAGGAGCAGCCCAGAAATCGGATGCTATCAGCCCATCCCTCAGAGCCACGAGCCACGCCCCCTGGGGGAACGCTCCAGAGTCCCCGCCCACCAAAGCCACAGCCTCGCCCCCTGCCAGCTCAGAGATTCCTGCAGAGCCCCTGGCCCGCCCCTCTTCCCTATCAGCTCCTCCAGGGTCCCGCCCCCTCCCCGGGCCGCCGCGCGGACTGGCAGAGCGCTGATTCTTGGCGTCCTCCTGGAAGGTTTGAACTCCGCCCAGAGTTCATACCTTCTCACGCAGCTGTGCGCTTCCGCCCCTTCCCAGACTCCGACTCTGCACGGAATCTGAAGCGCTATTAACTCTATCCGGGAGAGGGGCAAACTACCCTCCCGGGAGCACGTAGGCTTGCCCTCGGGCTGCCCATCAGGCTCCACCTCCAGCTACAGTCCCCCCCCCCGCAGAGCTCCGCCCATCTCGCTGACCAACAACACAACAAGGTGATGGCTCCCCGCAGCCAGCCCCGTCTCTACACACTTTAAATATTTTATTTGTATTTACTTATTTGAGAGAGAGAGAATGGGCATGCCAGGACCTTCAGCCTCTGTAAACAAACTCAGACGCACGCGCCACCTTGTGCCACTGGCTTACATGGCTCCTGGGGAATCGAACCTGGGTCCTTTGGCTTCGCAGACTAGTGCCTTATCCAGTCTCCCACACATTTTTAAAAAATATAAATTTTGGGGCTGGAGAGATGGCTTAGCGGTTAAGGCGCCTGCCTGCTAAGCCTAAGAACGCCGGTTCCAATCTCCAGGTCCCACGTTTAGCCAGATGCAAAGTGACGCAAGGGCGTAATGCTGCACTTGCCCACAAGGGGGTGCACACATCTGGATTTCGTTTACAGCAGCTGAGAGACTGCTGGCGCGCCCATTCTCTATCTGTCTCCCTCTCTCTCTCTCTGTCTCTCTCTAAAAAATAAAAAATTAAAAAAATATTTAAAAAATATAAATTTTGGAGCCGGGCGTGGTGGCCCACGCCTTTAATCTCAGCGCTCGGGAGGCACAGGTAGGAGGATCACCGTGAGTTCAAGGCCACCCTGAGACTACATAGTTAATTCCAGGTCAGCCTGGGCCAGAGTGAGACCCTACCTCGAAAAACCAAAAAAACAAATATATATATATTTTTTCTTTATTCATGTGTGAGAGAGAAATAGGCAGAGAAAGAGAGAGAATGGGCGCGCCAGGCCTCCAGCCGCTGCAAACAAACTCCAGATGCATGCGCCCCCTTGTGCACTTGGTTTACATGGGTCCTAGGGAATCGAACCTGGGTCCTTTGGCTTTGCAGGCGCCTTAAACACTAAGCCTTTTCTTTTTTTGTTTTCTTCGAGGTAGGGTCTCACTCTAGCCCAGGCTGACCTGGTATTCACTGTGTAGTCTCAGGGTGGCCTCGAACTCACAGTGATCCTACTACTTCTACCTCTCCAGTGCTGGGATTAAAGGCCTGTGCTACCACGCCCGGCTTTTTTGTTTGTTTGTTTTTTTGTTTGTTTGTTTGTTTTTTGAGGTAAGGTCTCACTTTAGCCCAGGCTGACCTGGAATTCACCATGTAGTCTCAGAGTGGCCTTGAACTCACGGTGATCCTCCTACCTCTGCATCCCGGCTCCTAACACTTTAAAATCTGCTCCCCCCGGAACCCAAAGAAGCCATCTCTCCAGCCCCCTTTAAGCACTGCCCACCCAGAGAAGGGCCTCATGCTCCGCCTCCTCCTGTGCATGACCCCGCCTACACGTAGGCTTCTCTTTCCTGACCTCAAACCCCCTCCAGGCCGGAGATGTGCCGACCGTTAGTCCTCCAGACCCCTCATGCTGGCTGACCAGACTGCTCTTGAACCTGGTTCTCTCTCCCTGGACTGACCGGGTTCCCTGTCTCACAATGAAGGAGAATCGGGCAGATGGCGTCAACTAGTGGCCCTTTCGCGCCACCTGGCGTTGGTGCCGGGGATTTACAGCCACCAGAAGGCTTCATTGGGGCTGTTGTGCTCTCCAAAGCTTACCAACTATGTTAAATGTTTGTGTCACTTGAATATCTGCCCCTAGACAGGACAAGGTGGCCTTCCTCGTATTTGGAAGTCTGTCCTCAAGGGAAAGGCTTCACACCAACCATCCCGTGAGCTGAGGTGGCCTTAAAAGTCTGTAATATGGCTGGTGGGATTTTGGCTGTTCCCTCCGCACCTTCTCCACCCCCTCCGCACCCCCCCCCCCCGTCGCATTCTGTAGGATAAAAGCATGGCTGCTCTTGTGGGGTCCCAGAATTCCTAGAACTGGGTTCTCCTCTCCCCAACAAATGCTCTGAAGTAGATAGGCACATACTCTTCCTGGGGTTCAGTCTAGCTCAGAAGCCCTGCATGAAAGATGAAGGTTTTAGTTTATAGGAAAGGATCAGGCAGTGTCTCAGGACAGAAAAGCGACACCTCAAAGGACTTCCACCCCACCCACTCGCTCACTAAAGAGGCGTTAGAGGGCAGGAGCTGGCAGTTCAGAGCGCCATTAAATGCTGTTGAGCCTGGCATGGTGGTGCACACCTTTAATCCCAGCACACGGGAGGCATGGGTAGGAGGATTGCTGTGCGTTCGAGGCCACCCTGAGACCACATGGTGAATTCCAGGTCAGCCTGAGCAAGAGTGAGACCCTACCTCGAAAAACCAAAAAGAAAAGAAAAATAAAAAACAACAACAACAAAAAAAATGTTGAACATTATTGGGACGGTGGACATTCTTCCCAAGCTGCGTTAGGCACTGGTGGCATCTGAGTGCCAACATTACCTATAACAAACCCTCATGGGACAACTTCAGGCTTAGGAAGTGAGATTCTTCGCAGACAAGGCTCCAACTCCAATGACCTGGCTGCTGAAAATGGCAGTAACAGTGACAATGACAGGGAATTTCCTGCCCAGTTCCACTCTAAGAGCTTTACATGCTTGACTTATTTAATATCCATAATGACCAGCATGATGTAGGTGCCATTCCTTTAAAAAAATATTTACTCGCAAGGAGAGAGAGAATAAGTGCACCAGTGTCTCTAGAGCCACTGCAAACAAACTCCAGATGCACGCACCACTTTGTGCATCTGGCTTCACGTGGGTACTGGGGAAATCAAACCCTGGTCACTAGGAATTGCAAGTGATTGCCTTAACCACTGAGCCATCTCTCTAGCCCAGGTGCCATTCTTATTACCATTTAACAAATGTAGAAGTCACTGCCTGACATAGGCCCCCTACCCTAGTGACCACAATAGAAGTGAGGTTTGAACACAGGCAGATCCTATGATCTTTAACCCCACAGCTCTATCAGGCCATATCTGATAGCCATGTCCACTTCCTGGCAGCTAGATCTTTAGGGGTGAGGTTGGATGGTGGAGACTCTCAGAGAAGATGATGGCACCAGGACTGGCTTCTTCCCCTATGAAGAATTAGTTGCTTGTGGCTTCTGGTGGGTTGACACAAGTAAACAAAGTATTTCCCATGAACGTGGGTTTTGGAAGATGTGCCCAGACAAAGTGTGCATCTTAAGGACCCTTGCAGCCCAAGCTGTGGTGTGGTTTCAGCAAGATAAAGTTTTTTTTTTTTTTTGTAAATCAGAAAACCAGCTAGCACAGTGGTAGGAGCCAGTTCTCTGCATTTTTCAGCTTGGGTAGATTCCAGCTCTGCTACTTAATGGATGGGGATATTAGGCAAGTTTCCCAATGGATCTGAGCTTGCCTGCTCATCTGAACAAATAAGCATACTATAATAGCCATTATATCCACAAATCTGTCACTCATCCAACTGGTCACTCACCTATTGAACCCATGACATGCATCAGACTCCACTAAGCATCAGCACATAAAAGTGGCCAGAGGGCTGGAGAAATGGCTTAGCAGTAAGGCACTTGCCTGTAAAGCCAAAGAACCTAAGTTCAATTCCCCAGGATCCATGTAAGCCAGATGCACAAGGTGGCACATGCATCTGGAATTTGTTTGCAGCAGGTAGAGGCCCTGGTGTGCCCATTCTCTTTTTCTCTATCTGCCCCTTTCTCTCTGTCTGCCTCTCTCTCTCTCAAATAAATAAAAAAAATAAAATAAAGCTTTTTAAAAAAGTGGCCAAGCTGGGTGTGATGGTGCACACCTTTAATCCCAGCACTTGGAAGGCAGAGGTAGGAGAATCATCATAAATTAGAGGCCACCCTGAGAGTACATAGTGAATTCCAGGTCATCTTGGCCTCGAGTGAAACCCTACCTCGAAAAACAAAAACAAAAAGTAGGCAGAGAGAAGAGGGAGAATCTATATAGTGAGGCCAGTTGGGGCTGTAACCATACATAAGAAGACAGTGATCTGAACTGAGGATGAAGGAGAGTTGGGATGGGAGAAGAGAGCAGAACTGAGAGGCAATGGGCAGGTATATTTGAGCAGGTCCAGTGACAGGAAAGGAAGAGGCTAATGAGTACTGCTGGGTTTTGACTTGTTTCCTGGGGTGGTGCCATTCACAGAGGTGGGGAACATAGGAGAATCCACCCTGGAGAGTGCTGCAGTTTCTTCCTGCCACATCTCATGCTGAATTTTTGTTTGTTTGTTTTCCGAGGTAGAGTCTCTAGCCCAGGCTGACCTGGAACTATGTAGTCTCAGGGTGTCTTCACACTCATGGTGATCCTCCTACCTCTGCATCCCGAGTGCTGGGATTAAAGGCGTGTGCCACAACGCTCAGCTTCATGCTGAATTTTTAAATATTTATTTTTTAATTATATTATTTTATTTATTTGCGTGGGAGCTGGGATGATGCCAATCTAACCACCTAACAAGCTCTAAGCCAGATGGGAACTCAGGCCCTCAGCCAAGAGCCAGCCCTCAGAGGCCATCTTAGAGACTTCAGCCCTGTGGGTGGTGATATGATAGCCTCAGGTGAGCCCAGGTGAGACTAGCCAATGAGCCACCTGGCTGATCCTAGCTCAAATTGCCAACCTCCAGAATGGTAAGAAAAGAAGGACACCTTGTAGTTTTAGGTTACTAAATTTTAGGGTGATTTGTTACTTGCAATAGGTCACTGATACAAGGTCTTGGAGCCCCCCTTTTTTGTTGTTTTTTCCAGGTAGGGTCTCGCTCTAGCTCAGGCTGACCTGGAATTCACTATGTAGTCTCAGGGTGGCCTTGAACTCACAGCAATCCTCCTACCTCTGCCTCTCGAGTGCTGGGATTAAAGGCGTGTGCCACTATGCCCAGCGACTTTCATCTCTCAAAGGGAAGAAAGGGCCTGGAAGCTTCATGTTTTATGGACAGCACCTGGTTTGGGTCTCCTGTTGTTTCCTGTCCACCTGTTTACCTCTCTCAGAGCCAACACCTAGCCAGAATGTTCCATTCTAAGCCCTTCTCATAAAGAGACGTGATGGCTGAGGAAAGGTTCAACCCTTGTTCTAAAGTCTCTAGAGGTTTAGAGGCTGGCTAAAACAACCTATTAATCTTTTTTATTTTTATTAATTTGCTTGAGAGAGACAAAGAGAGAGGGGAGAGAGAGAGAGAGAATGGGTGTTCCAGGGCCTCCAGCTGCTGGAAACGAACTCCAGATGCATGCACCACTTTGTGCATCTGGCTTACGTGGGTGCTGGGGAATCAAACCCAGGTCCTTTGGCCTTACAGGCAAGCGCCTTAACCACTAAGCCATCTCTCCAGCTCCATATTAATATTAATAAAGACCAAATCCAAAAATTTTAAACCATTATGAAATAGGACTGGGTATGGTGGCACACACCTGTAATCCCAGCACTTTAGAAAGAGAGGCAGGAGGATCATAGGTTGAAGGCCAGCTTCAGCTACATAGTGAATCAAAGGCCAGCCTGGGCTCCATGAAATTCTGTTTCAAAAAAAAATTATAAAATGAATATATGATCATTGAGAAACTCAATGTGGATATATATAAAATTGGTATAAATCCTCCTCAGCCTGCTTGCTTCACTTGTGCTGTGCTATGGTTTAGAAGCTCATGAGTTCTAAAATTAATCTTCAAATTATATTTTGTTTTAAAAAAATATGGGGCTGGAGAGATGGCTTAGCCGTTAAAGTGTTTGTCTGCGAAGCCAAAGGATCCCGGTTCGATTCTCCAGGACCCATGTAAGCCAGATGCACAAGGGGCACATGCATCTGGAGTTCATTTGCAATGGCTAGAGGCCTTGTCGTGGCCATTCTCTCTCTGTCTGCCTCTTTTCTATCTCTCTCTCTCCTCTCTCTCTGATTGCAAATAAATAAATAATTTAAAAAATATTTTGTTTATTTAAGAAAGAGAGGAAGAGGCAGAGAGAGAGAGAGAGAGAGAATGGACATGCCAGGGCCTCCAGCCTCTGCAAGCCAGATGCATGTGCCACCTTATGCATCTGGCTTATGTGGTTACTAGGGAATCGAACCTGGATCATTGGGCTTCGCAGGCAAGCGCCTTAATGGCTAAGCCACCTCTCCAGACTTAGAGCTTATATACCTTATCTTGGACTATTATTATTTTTCTTTTTCTTGTTTGTTCGAGGTAGGGTCTTGCTCTAGCCCAGGTGGACCTGAAATTCACCATGTAGTCTCAGGGAGGCCTCAAAGTCACAGTGATGCTTCTACCTCCACCTCCCAAGTGCTGGGATTAAAGGCATGTGCCACCATACCTGGCTGTTTTCAAATTCATATATTGATGGTATTTGGAGGTGGGACCCCTATGATGGGATTAGTGGTCTTACAGAAAGAGGAAAATGAAAAGAAATTAGAGCTAGCAAGCTCCTTCTGTCTTGCCATGGGATGTCCTATGCTGTGTTATAATGCAGTAAGAAGGCCCTCATCAGATACTGGCCCCTTAACCTTAGACGTTCTAACTGAACTGTAAATTAGCCAGGCTGTGGTATTCACTTATAGAAACACAAAGGAGGAGCTGAACACGCTGGAGGCTGAGGTAAGAGGATTGCTTGAGTTCTAAGCCAACCTAGAGCTACAGAGTAAGTTATAGGTCAGCCTGGGCTAGAGTGAGACCCTGTCTCAAAAACACAAAAAATAAAAAATAAACAGGGCTGGAGGGATGGCTTAGTGGTTAAGGCGTTTGCCTGCAAAGCCAAAGGACCCTGGTTAGATTCCCCAGGACCCATGTAAGCCAGATGCACAATGTGGCGCATGCGTCTGGAGTTCGTTTGCAGTTCTCTCTCTCTCTCTCAAATAAATAAAACTTAAAAATGAATAAAATAAACAGAAAGTTTAGGCTGGGGAGATTTCTCAGTGGTTAAAGCCTGCTGGACCAGATTCAGTTCCCCATGACCCATGTAAAATCAGATGCAAAAAGTAGCACATGCAGCAGGACGTGGTGGTGCACACCTTTAATCCCAGCACTTGAGAGGCAGAGAGGTAGGAAGATCTTGGTGAGTTTTAGGCCACTCTGAGACTACACAGTGAATTCCAGGTCAGCCTGAGCTAGAGTGAGACCCTACCTTGAAAAACAAACAACAACAAAAAAAAGTAGCACATGTATTTGGCATCCAATTGCAACAGCAAGAAACCCTAGTACACTCACACTCACCCCACCCCCACACCCATGTGCAAATAAATAAATAAATAAATTTTTAAAAAAGAAGCTGAGCGTGGTGGCACATGCTTTTAATCCCAGCACTCGGGAGGCAGAGGTAGGAGGATCACTGAGAGTAGTTTAAGGCCACCCTGAGACTACATAGTGAATTCCAAGTCAGCCTGGGCTAGATCAAACGCTACCTTGAAGCTCCGCCCCCCCCCCCAAATCTATAATCCCATTGGTGAGGAAGTGAAGACAGGATCTCTGAGGCTAGCTGTCTAGTTTGTCTAGACAAACCAGTGAGTTCTGGGTTAGTGAGAGAACCTAAGCCAAAAATAAAATGGAGCTTGGTGTGATGGCACATGCCTTTAAATCCCAGCACTTGGGAAGCAGAGGTAGGAGGACAATAGCAAGTTCAAGGTTACCCTGCAACTTCATAGTGAATTCCAGGTCAGCTTGGGCTACAACAAGACTCTGCCTCGAAAAACCAAAAAAAAAGAAAAAAGAGAGAGAGAGAGAGAGAAAGAGAGAGAAAGAAAAGAAAAGAAAAATGAAATAAAATGGAGTGCAATTGAGGAAGACTACCAATGTCAACTTCCAGATGCATATCCACATACACATATGAACATGTTATACACATGCATACCACACATACATACAAAATTATTATTATTTTTTTTTTTTTGGAGAGAGACACAGAGAGAGACAGACAGAGAGAGAGGGAGAGGGAGACAGAGAGAGATGGGCGCACCAGCAGTCTCTCAGCTGCTGTGAACGAAATCCAGATGCGTGTGCCCCCTGTGGTCAAGTGCAGCATTGCGCCCTTGCGTCACTTTGCATCTGGCTAAACGTGGGACCTGGAGATTGGAACCAGCGTTCTTAGGCTTAGGAGGCAGGCGCCTTAACCACTAAGCCATCTCTCCAGCCCCAAAATTATTTTTTATGTTCAAAAAGGGGGCTGGAGAGAGGATTTGGCGATTAAAAGTACTGGCTTGCAAAGCCTGCTAGTTCAGGTTCTATTCCCAGCCACCCAATTAAAGGTGGATCCAAAATGGTGAGCAAACATCTAGCATCTGCATCTGGAGCTCATTTGTAGTAACAAGAGGACCTGGCATGCTTATGCTAATATTTTTATATATTTATTTGAGAGAGAGAGAGACAAAGATGCAGACAGAGTGAGTATGGGCACACCAGGGCCTCCTGCCACTGCAAATGAATTCCAGACTCATGTGCCATGTTGTGCATCTGGCTTTATGTGGGTACTGGGGAATCAAACCCAGGCCATCAGGCTTTGTAAGCAAGTACCTTTAACTGCTGAGCCATCTTTCCAGCCCTAAAAAAAAATTTTTTTAAAGATGTGGGATCTAGCCGGGCGTGGTGGCGCACGCCTTTAATCCCAGCACTCGGGAGGCAGAGGTAGGAGGATCACCAAGAGTTCAAGGCCACCCTGAGACTACATAGTTAATTCCAGGTCAGCCTGGGCCAGAGTGAGACCCTACCTTGCAAAACCAAAAAAAAAAAAAAAAAAAAAAAAAAAAAAAAAAGACGTGGGATCTTATGTTTCTCTCCTTGAAACTGGATAGGCCTTCACAATAACCTTGACCAAAGAAAGGGGAAAAGTGAGGCTGGCTCATAATGATACAGTGACTCCTCGCTGGGCACACTTGTCCAAGCAGCCAGCCACCACACCATGAAGAAGCCCAGGGCACACACACAGGCCTTATGTGGCTGGTCCAGCTCATGGCTGGTCCAGCAACTTTGGCTCTTGGCCCTAGGCCAGCATCCGCTTCCAGACATGTGAGTGAAGGAGCTTTCAGAGCATCCCAGCCCCGGCTTAGCTCTGCTCCTGAGACATCCATCCAGCAGTTTCCTTTCATATGGTGGGGTAGGGCTAAGCTGTCTTCATTGTGCCTTGTCTGAATTCTTAGTCCACAGAAGACCAAAGAGCATGAGGGTTATTCCTGCTTCAAGCCACTTTGCACCAGATAATTGATAAATGTTGCTGGTAATAAAACTGAGAAAACAAAGTAGTGGCTTAGGCTTACGCATACTAACATTTTACTTTTCTTTTGCATTTCTAGCCCAGAGGTGATAAACTCCCAGGATGTCATTAGAAACCCAGGACATAGGATCTTTTATCTTGCTGCTATTATTTTCAAGTGGCTATACTTTTCTTTTTCTGTTTTTAAATTTATTTGAGAAAGGGAAAGACCTTTTTTTTTTTTTTTTTTTTTTTTTTTTTTTGCAAGGTAGGGTCTCACTCTGGTCCAGGCTGACCTGGAATTCACTATGTAGTCTCAGGGTGGCCTCGAACTCTCGGAGATCCTCCTACCTCTGCCTCCCAAGTGCTGGGATTAAAGGCATGCGCCACCACGCCCAGCTTGGGAAAGACTTCTTTTTTATTAAATATATTTTATTTATTTATTTGAGAGAGAGAAAGAGAGCGAATGGGCACACCAGGGCCTCCAGCCACTGCAATGGAACTCCAGATGCATGCGCCCCCTTGTGCATCTGGCTTACGTGGGTCCTGGAGAGCTGAACCGGGATCCTTTGGCTTTGCAGGCAAACGCCTTAACTGCTAAGCCGTCTCTCCAGCCGGAGAGACGCCTCTTGTTGCTGCAAGCAAACTCCAGATGTATGCACCACTTTGTGCATCTGGTTTTACATGCATACTGGGGAATTGAACCCTGATCAGCAGGCTTTGAAAGCAAGAGTCTTTAACCTCTGAGCCCTCTCCCCAGCTCTCAAATAGCTACAGTTTTCAAGGTAGAGAGAGACCTCCAGAGCCAAGATAACTGATGGACACATGCATTCTAGTGTGAATGAAGGATGAAGCAAAGAAGACAAACACAGCTAATATTGTTTCTATTTCAAGAAGCATTGTTGTAAATGCTCCTGTTTCTATCTCATGGCCTAGACTTAAGTCACATAGTCACACTATATGTGCAAGGGATGCTAGAAAGGTTGCCTTTTAGCTAGACTAGTTGCTATCTGAAGTAAAATGAGAGTTATGCTATTGGAGAAGGAAAAAGAGGATGTGAGGGTGATCTGGCTGTGACATCTGTCACCCCATTGATCGCCAGGGTTGATTCGGCTAATCTGGCTGGCTAATCAGGTGTCCCCTCCCTCCCTCCCCACTCCATGTGCGTCCCTTCTGAAGCTGCGCGCTCGGTCGAAGAGAATGACCTTCCCCGAATAGAGGAAATAGAGGAGGACCAGTCTTCGCTCAAGCATATAAGAGTAGCTGTGCTCCCCTGCTAGAACCTCCAAACAAGCTCTCAAGGAGAAGGAAAAAATGGCCAGTGGGCAATTGGTGTCTATGGTGTTAGAGCAGAATGAAGAAAGATAGAGACCTCCTTCACTTCGCCTTCTTGGTTATTTGGGCACCATAAAATTTTCTACTTTAGTTCCTTTTTGCTTCTTTTGAGTCTCATGTACCCCAAATGGACTTCAAACTCTCTGTGAAGCTGAAGAGAACCTTGAGCTTGAACTTCTGACCCTCCTGACACCATATCCTGCATGCTGAGATTACAGGTGTGTGGCACCACATCTGGTTTATGTTGAGCTGGTGATGGAGTGCAAGGCTTTGTGCATTCTAGACAAGGACTCTACATACTGAGCTGCATCCTTAGTCCTCACGCCATTCTTTCCTTTCCTTTCCTTTCCTTTCCTTTCCTTTCCTTTCCTTTCCTTTCCTTTCCTTTCCTTTCCTCCCTCCCTCCCTCCCCCCCTCCCCTCCCTCTCTCCCTTCTCTTTCTTTCTTTCTTTCTTTCTTTCTTTCTTTCTTTCTTTCTTTCTTTTTTATCGAGGTAGAGTCTGGCTTTAACCCAGGCTGACCTGGAATTCACTATGCAATCTCAGCGTGGCCTTGAACTCACGGCGATCCCCCTACTTCTGTCTCCCAAATGCTGAGATTAAAGGCATGCGCCACCACACCTGGCCTCTATTTTTTTTACAGTACATGCAGCTCTTCAAATTTTGTGTGCATGTGATAATGGGGGTAGAATGCAGAGGCTCATACATACTAAGCAGGTGCTCTACCAACTGAGCTACATCCTCATTTAAGTTACTTTTTCATTATTTATTTATTTATTAGAGAGAGAGGTGGGGGCTGGAAAGATAGCTTAGTGGTTAAGGCGCTTGCCTGAGAAGTCTAAGGACCCAAGTTCAATTCCCTAGTACCCATGTAAGCCAGATGTATTTGGTGGGACCTCCATCTGGAGTTCATTTATAGTGGCTGGAGGTCCTGGCATGCCCATTTTCTCTCTATCTGCCTCTTTCTTTCTCAAATAAAAAATATATAAAAAATAAAATAAAATAGAGAGGGGGAGGGAGTGAGAGGATGGGTGCACCAGGGCCTCCAGCCACTGCAAATGAACTCCAGATACATGTGCCACCATGTACATCTGGCTTACGTGGGTTCTGGGGAATTAAACCTGGGTCCTTAGGCTTCGCAGGCAAATGCTTTAACCACTAAGCCATCTCTCCAGCCCTAAGTTACTTTTTTTTCTTACTTATTTGTGTGTGTGTGCATGTTCATAGGATGTGATGTGCACATTTATGTGTGAGTGCAGGCACACACATCACAGTGCTTGTGTGGAGGTTAGAAGACAACTTTAGGGTCGGTCCCCATCTGTCTGCTTCGTTTGAGACAGGGTTTCTGACTCTGGATTCTCTGTGTGTTGGTCTTCACTGTGTTTGCCATGAGCTTCCAGGAAATTCTCCTGTTCCTGCCTCCCCATCTTGTCATTAGTGTGCTGGCTTTACAGAATCCCACGATGGCACCCAGATTTTATTATTTTGAGCCCACCACAGCTTCCAGCTTTTATAATTTTTTTTTTATGGAGGAAGGGATATTTGTTGAAGCTTACAGATCTAGGGGAAGTTCATAATGGCAGAAGAAGCTGGTCTGCTTTCACAGGACCAAACACAAAGAAAGACACCAACAGCCACACAGAAGGGCTGGGGAAATAGCTTAGCAAGCAGTTAAGGCATTTGCCTGCAAAGCCTAAGGACCCCAGTTCGATTCCCCAGGACCCACATAAGCCAGATGCACAAGGGGACACATGTATCTGGAGTTTGTTTGCAGTGGCTGGAGGCCCTGGTGTGCCCATTCTCTCTTTCTCTCTCTCTCTAAAATGAATAAATTAATTAAATAAAAATTTTTAAAAAGCCACACAGCACAGTACACTTTAGGAACTCAGCTAGGCACACTTTGCATATCTTTAGATTGAAATCTTAAACCACACTTTAAGATCTGTGCAGTGACACTGCCTCCAGCCAGGTGGCTGCAGATGCTAACTACAAACTATATATATATGGGGCAATCTATTCAAACTATCACAGAAGGTGTATTAGAGATGTTTCAGTGTTGAACAGTCCTCTATCCCTTCTTCTCAGCATCATGGTGCCTTCTGAGTCATCCCAAGGTCACCATCATCTGAAAAAAGAAGCTTCTCTAACCAAAAGTAAGAGTAGAATTCATATATGTGTATGAACATTGATAGAACTGCTTACCGGGCAGTTTGGTGAACATGGTATGTACATTTAGCCAGACACCAGCAGATGTTACACCCCTAGGGCTCATGACTACCCCTGTTGTAGGTTTTCAGTATCAGGGATGTATTCCCTTCCATGGAGCAGGCCTCCAGTCCAATTAGAGAGTGGTTGGTTTACCCCCATAACAGACATGCCACTATTGCACCCGTTAGCTCATTTGGCCTGGCTGGCCAAATTTAGAGCTTGCAGTGTCCACTGTTGAGTATCTTCACTGGTGATTTCTCTCTCCCATTGAACTGCATGCAGCGTAGCTTTTTCCAGTGTTATCAGCTGGTCCACATGGAGGAGGCTTTCAGCTCAGCTCCAGCAGGATTTCTATAATTTTGTTTTTGAGATAGGAGCTCACTCTAGTCCAAGCTGACCTGGAACTCACTTTATACTGCAGGCTGGTCTTGAACTCACAATGATTCTCCTACCTCAGCCTCCTGAGTGCTGGGACTAAAGGCATGCACCACCACGGCCAGCTTGCTTTGGGTTTTTTTTTTTTTTTGATGGGGTGCTTTTCAAGGTAGGGTCTCACTTTCTAGCCCAGGCTGACCTGGAATTGACTATGTAGTCTCAGGATAGCCTTGAACTCACAGTAGTCCACCTACCTCTGTCTCCCTAATGCTGGGATTAAAGGCATGCACCACAACTCCCGGCTGCTTTCAGCAAATATATATTTGAGAGAAAGAGACAGAGAAAGAGAGACAGAATGGGTGCACCAGAGCCTCTATCCACTGCAAATGCTCCAGATGCATGCACCTCCTTGTGCATCTGGCTTACATGGGTCTTGGAGAATCGAACCGGGATCCTTTGTCTTTGCCAGCAAACACTTTAACCACTAAGCAATCTCTCCAGCCCTCAGGTTTTTTTAAAAAAAATTTTTATGATAAAGAGAGAGAGAGAATGGGTGTACTAGGACCTCTGACCACTGCAAACAAACTCCAGATGTACGCACCATGTGCATCTGGCTTATGTGGGTTCTGGGGAGTTGAACCTAGGTCCTTAGGCTTCTCAGGCAAGAGCCTTTATCGCTAAACCATCTCTCCAGCCCTGCTTTCAGCTTTTTTAAAAAAAATATTTTATTTTTGGCCAGGCGTGGTGGCGCATGCCTTTAATCCCAGCACTCAGGAAGCAGAGGTAGGAGGATCGCCGTGAGTTCAAGGCCACCCTGAGACTATATAGTGAATTCCAGGTCAGCCTGGGCGAGAGTGAAACCCTACCTCAAAAAAAAAATTTTTTTTATTGATTTATTTGACAGAGAGAAAGAGGGAGAGAGAGAGAGAGAGAGAGAGAGAGAGAGAGAGAATGGGCATGTCAGGGCCTCCAGCCACTGCAAACGAACTCCAGATGCATGCACCGCCTTGTGCACCTGGCTAATGTGGGTCCTGGGGAATTGAACCTGGGTCCTTTGGCTTTGCAGGCAAACACCTTAGCTGCTAAGCCATCCCTCCAGCCCTGCTTTCAGGTTTTTTTTTTAAACTTATTTTATTTACTTGAGAGACAGGTAGAGGAGGAGGGAATGGATGCTCCAGGGCCTTCAGCCACTGGAAACGAGCTCCAGATGCATCCACCCCCCTTGTGCATCTGCCTTACATGGGTCCTGAGAAATGGAACCTGGGTTCTTTGGCTTTGCAGGCAAGTGCCTTAACCACTAAGCCATCCCTCCAGCCCTGTTTTCAGCTTTTTATGTGGGGAGTCTCAGATCAAGCTTGAGCACTCCAGCTTGAGTGCTGAGCACTTTACCTCCTGAGCTATATCTCCAGCCCTACTTACTCCTGAAAAAAGAATAGATTTTGCTGCCAAAGAAGTGAAGCTGTAGGCTGGTATGCAAGAAGAGCTCTGATCTCTAACTCCATCCTCCTATATGGCCAGAAGGCAGCAAGACTTTTGTTAAATAACCCCACATGCAGCCCTGGCCTGTTTACTTCTCCGCCACCTGCCATGGAAGTTTGTCCCAGTTTAAAGACAGATTCTGGAGCTGGTCTGGAGCCATGGTTTTGTTTGTTTGTTTGTTTGTTTGTTTGTTTGTTTGTTTTTTGGTTTTTCGAGGTAGGGTTTCACTCTGGTCCAGGCTGACCTGGAATTCACTCAGTAGTCTCAGGGTGGCCTCGAACTCGTGGCGATCCTCCTACCTCCGCCTCCTGAGTGCTGGGATTAAAGGCATGCGCCACCACGCCCGGCTGGAGCCATGGGGTTTTGCTTCTATTCTTTTTATTACAGCTTCTTACTGCTTAATGCCAGGCAGCATTCCAGAAAACCTTCTGCCCTGACGTTCCATCCACTTTCAGCACCTTTCCAGGGCCACCACTAGCCCTGATGGCACATTTGGGCAAATTAGAAAAGGTTTTTTTTTTTGTTGTTGTTGTTGTTTTTCCTCCAAGGGGATGTATCTCCCTGGCAGCATTTGGAGAGGGGTGTATTCTACCTGTACTTGTCCCTCAGCCCAGTGCCCTTGTACAGTAGACTCCCCGAACAGCTATCCAAGCAAAGATGCTATTCCCAGGTACCTTCCTGAGAATTCTCAATGAGACAGGCTCTTCCTCTGCCCTTTGTTTTCCTTCTTTGCACTCCATGCTGCCTTACTCTGACTCCAGTTTATTATCCCCCAACCTGCTCAGCACCCATTGATCAACAGGCATCGGGAGATGTGGTGGTGCATGCCTCTAATCCCAGCACTAGGGAGACTGAGGTTGGAGAATTGCTGTCAGTTCCAGGTCAGCCTGGGCTACATTGAGACCCTACCTCGTAAAAACAGTCACCAGGAAAACTACTTCGGTCACAGGCCACAGCTTTCTCCCCACAGTGGGAACCAGAGAGCACTCCCTCAGTCTTCTGTACTCCCAAGTAAGAGACTGGAATCTCTTGCTGGGCTGGTAGAGAGACCATCTGGGACAATGCCTTAAAAATGAGAGATGACTTAGCGATTAAAGCACTTGCCTGCAAAGTCATAAGACCCAGGTTCAATTCCTCAGGACCCATGTAAGCAGATGCACAAGGTGGCGCATATGTCTGGAGTTCATTTGCAGCAGCTAGAGGCCCTGGTGTGCCCATTCTCTCTATCTAATAAATAAACAAATAGCTGGGCATGGTGGCACATGCCTTTAATCCCAAATCAGGAGGCAGAGGTAGGAAGATCACTGTGAGTTCTAGGTCACCCTGAGACTACATAGTTAATTCCAGGTCAGCCTGGATTAGAGTGAAACCCTACCTTGAAACCTGCCCCCTCAAAATAAATAAAGAAACAAACAAAAATAAGAGTTTCATTTAAAAAAAAAAAAAAAAAAAAAAAAACCTTTAGGGCTGGAGAGATGGCTTAGTGATTAAGGCACATGCCTATGAAGCCTAAGGACCCAGGTTTGATTATCCAGGTACTACATCAGCCAGATACACATGGTAGTGCATGCATCTGAAGTTCGTTTGCAATGGCTAAAGGTCCTGGCACACCCATTCTCTCTTTCTCTCTCTCCCCCACTCCTCTGCTCTAATAAACAGGGAAATAAAAATAAAATAAAATAAAACACCTTTAAAATAGCCAGGCGTGGTGGCGTATACCTTTAATCCTAGCACTTAGGAGGCAAAAGTAAGAGAATCGCCATGAGTTCAAGGCCACTCTGAGACTACATAGTGAATTCCAGATCAGCCTAAATCAGAGTGAGACCCTACCTTGAAAAACAAAACAAGTTGGGCGTGGTGGCACACACCTTTAATCCTAGCACTAGGAGGCAGAGGTAGGAGGATCACCATGAGTTTAAGGCCACCCTTAGACTTCATAGTGAATTCTAGGTCAGCCTGAGCTAGAGTGAGACCCTAAAAAAAAAAAATTTAAAATAAAATAATAATAATAACTTTAATCCCAGCACTGGGGAGGCAGAGGTAGGAGGATCACTGTGAGTTGAAGGCCACCCTGAAACTACATAGTGAATTCCAGGTCACCCTAGGCTAGAGCAAGACCCTACCTTAAAAAAAAAACAAACAAACAAATGATCCAGGGGTCAAAACTGGGGTCTATCAGTCATCTATTCAGGGCATCTCAAAGTTGAGTCTCAGGGTTAAGGATGGAGCTACCTAACCTTGTGTGAGGCCCTGGATTCCAGCCCCATCAATGAAAAATACGTAAGTAGTAACACAAAAAATCCTGAGCCATAAGAGCTGGTGCATGTCTTTAATCCTAGCACTCAGGAAGCTAAGGTAAGAGGATGGCTATGAGTTCCAGGTCAACCTGGGCTAGAGTGAGACTCTACCTAAAAATATATATATAGTAGTAATATAACCTAAGTCTCAGAGGTTCTGGACAGGGCAGAGGGTCCCCCTCTGTTTATTTGCTTCTGGGAACACTCTAGCCCACCTCTGGGTCCCCTTCCAGAACCCACCACTGCACCCATTTCAGTGTGGCCCAATGGACTTGCCACTCAGGAATGCACATATGAAGCCTTTCCATTTCATAGCTTTATTTTGTCTGCATCTTCTCTACTTCCTCCCTCCCCTACCAGCCCCTGAGAGGGGGTGGAAGCCCCAGTTGGAAGGGAAGGGACTATTCTCTCCCTCAGGAGGGATGGTGTCCCCCGGCCATGCTCCATTGATGGAAGAAACTGGGACCTCCAAGGCAAGGCAAGGGCATCGTCCAAGAGGCTACGGCCAAGTCTGTGCCCCTCAGATGCCAGGTGGCCCTGCCTCCTGCGGATCATCAGGAAGGTGAAGAGCAGAGAAGCCCAAGGAAGCAATTGGAACAAGGCTTGGTGTGCATATGGCTGGCAGAGTCAGACATGGACATTGAGATGCCAGGGCTGTGGCAGAGCCCTGAGCGGGAATCTGGACCACACGGGTAGCTAGATGGAGGGAGGACACATGGGCACCAAGGAGATCAGTAGGAATGACAGGGGCAAGGCTGTGCTCTGAGAACCAGGCTCTGGTTGAAGGGCTGCACCATGGGATCCAGGGAGAATCAGGGGCTTGACCTGAGCAGAGGCCAGAGGGTAGGCAAGAGGTGTGAACGGGGGAAGGGAAGGGGAACTTTGGCAGGTAGTGGGGCCACAGCCAGCTCTTCAGCTTCAGGTTGGCCAGCCCAGGTAGGCATGGCCCCAGACCACCAGTTTGTGCTTCTAGGTTGTTTTGGGACTTCCCATGGGACTTCAGCCATGGCAAGGGGACAGGCAGCTATACCCAGTATTCCTCCACACCCTGACCTTTCTAGAAACTTCCTCCCCTGCCCAGTGTGAAAGACCACCCCCCCCCCGCAAGCCAAATCATCTGCTGTTACAGGGGATGGAACATGGTGATGGTGGGGGAGCCATGCTGGGGACAGATCACAGATTCAATTTAGGTGACAACCACTCTCCCCACAAATGACCACAAGTCACTGCATTTTAGTCTAAGGACACCCCCACCCCCACCCCTTGTGTGTGGCTGGTTTATTTCCCCTCCCGTTTTGGACACTTACTTAGGTGTCTAAGCCCAAGGGGCGGGGATGGTGAGGAGGAGGATGCTCTGGGGCCATGGGGTCTCAGAGTGCACCTTGCCCATCCCCCCGGCAGCCACTGTCACCATGGACAATGAGCACTGGGAAGTAAAGAGCATCCTCATAACATGGAGGGCTTTCCAGGGGCTCGGTGTCCTCCCCTCGGCGGCCCAGGGGACCCCCACTCAAGCTTCGGAAGACTCCAGGGGTGGCTCGGCCCCCAGCACCCAGCGAGAGGCGGCTGCGGCTGAAGGGCAGGCGAGGCCCACTGGGCCTGGCAGGTGGCAGCGAGTTGCTGCTAACTGAGCGGCGGCAGCGCTGGCAGCTTCGCAGGTAGGCACCTGAGCCAGCACCCATGACCACGGCCTCCGAGTAGCTGGGCACCAGCTGCCTGTTGGAGCAGATATGCCACTCGAGCTCAGTGAAGTCCACAGTGGCCACACGAGAGAGCGGTGGCCCACTGGGCATAGCCCCTGGGGGTGGTGAGCTGGCACCAAAAAGCTTTTCTACCTGGTAGTGCACATGGGCTGTGCCATAGGCTGCCACCACACGCAGTGGCCAGGACAGTGTGGCTGCTGACACAAGCCAGAAGACCCAGGCACGGGCATACCAGGGTGGGCTGCGGGGGTCAGCAAAGACCATGAGGGACTCACGGAAGTCCACATCCTTTAGGTGCATGCCCTCACGGGCCTCCAGGTAGTCATCCAGGCCCTCGTTGGCACTGAAGAAGCGAGCCCTCTGCGTGAGGTACGAGGCCTCGGCCTCGGCGCTGCCAAAGCTGAAGCACTTGGTGAAGCGTAGTCGAGTGGCTGCGTGGTCAGCCAGGCCCACAAGCTCCTTGGAGACATCCCGGACACCATGTGCTGAGTAGTCAAACTCGCCCCGAGCTGTTCGGCTGTCAGCCCTCTCATGGTAGACCTGCGTGGTGGTGTAGGCATCGCCATTGCGGTAGCGGGTGATCTGGCGTGTGCGTCGCACATAGTGGTAGCTGGTGGCCTTCCACCACACACAGGGCGGTGCCTGCTGTAGCCGGTGGATCAGGGCAAGCACGGTGTTGGCGTCAGTGCGAGGCGCCTGGCATGACCGCACATGACAGTGCCAGCACTCTGCCAGGTAGAGGAGGTAGAGGAGGGAGACAAAGGCCAGCGGGATGTACAGGTAGCCATCGGAGCAGGGGCTAGCTGGGTAGGTGGGTGGTGGACCACCAGCCCCACGCGCCAAAGCTGCCTCAGGCCCCAGAACTAACCGAGGTACAGTGGCCAGGCGACACCAGGCCACCACAGCCCCACAAGCGTGGATGAGGAGTGTGAGGAGCAGGCACTTCCAATGAGACTCTTGGCACAGGGAGCCTCCCAGAGACTGCTTCAGGGGCCGCTGCTGTGGGGTGGGCAGAGAGAAGGTAGGCATTATGTTACCGCAGGGCTGCTGGCTGTATAGTATACTGGGCCAAACCCCATGAAGGAGCTGGTGGCCTAGGCCCCACTTTACAGAAGAAGAAACTGAAGCTTGGAGGGCTTTCTAGGGGCACTGTGTCCTCCCCTTGGCACCCTAGGGTACCCTTGCTTGGGCTGTGGATGACCCCATGGCTCAGAGAGATTGACTACTTTGTACCAAGTCTCACATTTCTTTCTTTTTTCTCTTTCTTTCTTTCTTTTTTTTTTTCCAGGTAGGGTCTCACTCTATCCCCAGGCTGACCTGGAATTCACTATGTAATTTCAGGGTGGCCTCAAACTCAGCGATCCTCCTCCCTCTGCCTCCTGAGTGCTGGGATTAAAGGCGTGTGCCACCACGCCCGGCTAAGTCTCACATTTCTAATAGCTCACAGTGGAATGATTGGACACTCCCCCACCTGCTTCAAACCTGTCTCTTGCTATACCCTGCAGTTGATCAGCCAGGAGCCCCTTTCACCCCAAGGACACAACAGATCTGCCTACTGTGAGAAGAAACAAATCTCCATGCTGGCTACCAAGAAATCTAAGTCCTAGTGGTCCCCACTGTGCTTCTGATTTGCTGCATGCACTTGGCCACATCTCTAGGTCTTGATTCTGGTCCTGGTGGTCTGGGAGGCCCAGTGGCAGGGGGCCTCACAGGCTTGGGAAAGGCTGAAAGATGGACTTTAGACCTCAGCTTCACAGCATTCACTGCGTGCTAGCTCTTCCACTCACAGTGTGACTTCAGCAGGCCCCTCACCTACTCTGGCCTTCAGTTTCCTCATCTGTACCTGGTTGTTGAGGATTTAAAGAGATCACACGCGGGAAGACCTTAACACAGGATCTGGCCATGGGAATCAACAGTCTTCCTTCACCCTGTGTTTCCCACTGGCCCCTTGTTTCACTAGGGACAGCAGGGGACTTGAAAGAGGCAGTTAAGTGATTGAGAGAGGGAGAGGTAGGAAAGGGGGCGGTGTGAGTCTCAAGAGTGGGAGCAGATGGAAGGCCACTCTCCACCTCTCCATTTGTGCTGAGAGAGTGGATGGGATACACAGCTGCTGGGCAGCAGGGGCCATTCTTTGCTCTAGAAGGCTTGGAACATCCTCCATAGCAGAGCTGCCACCCTGGCCACCTCGGTCCCAGATGTCTATGGAGAGAGAAGGAAGTGGAGATAGGAAGGGAAAGAGATGTGATCTCTTTGAATACTCAAAAAGACTCCCTCAGTCCCACCCAGGGCAGCCTGCTCCAACTGTGCACCAAGCACAGGTGCATTCTGCCAGGTGCACAGGCCCACTCATCCACCACCCCAACACATGTTCATTCACCATGGAGGAACACACACTGCCTGTTCATCCAAGAAACATCAGACCCTCACTTGTCCCTGAAGCACAAAACCCATGACGCCCCCCCCCCACATACACCAGATCCCTTTACCACAGGACATACATGCACATACATGTTACGATACTCTCTGACACACCAGATCCTCATCTGACCACAGTATACATCCCCCAGCCTACAGGAACCTGACACCTACATCCACACCCCATCTCACACTGGAGAGGCCCTCCTACCACAGGACACAGTCATTCGTGAACACCCACGCCCCTGAGTGAATACCCAAGGCAAAGTGTCCTCCAGACCCCCACCTGATTACAGTACACACAGGTCCCACTGATAGTGCAGGAAACACACATACCTGCATATTCCCTCTCTCTCTCACACACACACACACACCTCACACACAACCACAGTCTCCTATATCTAGTCTCAGCACAGAGACCTTTTCACCACCCTAGTGCTCACATCACCACCTATCACCCCACACTCGGGCACATCTTCTGAGCTAGGGCTGAAGAGGGACAGTCCTGCGAACCCCAAGCAGTAGACCTGTCCCTCAGTTCTCACCAGGAGAAGGGGTACCAGAGGCCACTCCCTTCTCTTCCCTTCTTTCCTCCCCCACCCCCAGTCCTTGCCACCGCTGCTGCATTGCAGGGAATGCCAGGCACCTCGTGAGCTGCTGGGCCAGGGCTGGGGGCCTGACTCGGTGGCCCTGGCGGTGGTGGGGATGGTGGTGGTGGAGCGCCATCCCCGGCTTGACTGCGGAAAGGGGAATCGAGGCGGCGGGGGAGGGGGTGCAGGTGCTGACGTCACAGGACGGGCTAGGATGGTTGAGGGGGCGTCGAAGGTGGGAGTCACCCCCACACTCTCGCCTGGCCGTCCCACCCCTGCCCCACGCGGACACTGAAGTCGCGACCCTCCAAGCCAAGACAGCTGGCCCCAATGACGTCATTGCCCTAGGGGGCTCCAGGACTTTCCTCCTCGGCTGCTCTCCAGAGGCGGCCCCTCTTCCTGTCCCCTTCACCTCGCGCCAGCCCTGGGCTCGGGCCCTATCACACGGCGTCGGTACCTCTTCTCGCAGCGGCTCGCCGTCCGCGATGAGCGGGGGCATCTCCCCGCCGGAGCCATCGCCGCCCTCGGGCATGGTGTCCTGGCTGCTCGGGCGGCCCGGGCCCAGGCCCCGGGCATGATAAGGGGCAGTGCCGAAGACAGTGGCGCGGCCCCGAGGGGCGTCCACTGGGCTCGGCGGCCGCCAACGAGTGCGCGGAGCCCCAGCCCGAACGCGGCGGCGGCGGCGGCGGCGGCGTTAGCTGTCTCGGGGCCCGGCGCCCCGCCCTCCGCTGACCCCGCCCCCGCTGCACCCGCGGTGCCGCCGGCCGCGCCTGGCACCGAGGGCGCCCCCGCCTCGGAGAAGCCCAGCCTGGGCAGCCGGACGCCTGGCTTCTCTCCTCTCGCTGTGTTCGTACTGGCGACCTTGGGCGAGTCCTTGCTCAGTGGCGCCCGAGTTTCCCCAGCTGTTCAATGAGGAGGGTGAATCTCACTGTGGGTGGGCGCACCCCTCTCCTCCCGCCCCTTCTCTACCCGGTATACCCAGCGTCAAGCCCACCCAGACTCCACCCACTTCCCAAGCTTCGCAGTTACAGCCTAGAAAAGCAGAATGACTCTTATCCGCTGGGTTCGGGTTAGGGTAGATAGACTGGGGGAGAGGACACCGGACTCAAAGCTGCATGACCTTGGGCCAGCATGCTCCACCCTCAAACTCTGTTTTCCTATCTGAGAAATGGGGATGGGAAAGTGCTGGATCCAATTCACAAGCAGGCTCGGGCCATAGGGGAAGTGAGAGCTGCCCTGCATGGCATAATCCTCTCCCAGGCCCATGAGCCCCCGGTGCTGCTCCTGGACCCTGAGGGGTCTGTGTTCCTCACACCTATTCCTGGGTCTGGGCTTTACCTCGGAGCTAGACCATCGTTAGGACAGGTAGCTGCAATGTTGGTGGGTTATTCATGTGCATGTTTTTTTAAAATGTTTGTTTGTTTATTTATTTATTTATTGTTTTTTTGAGGGACTGTCTCGCTCCAGCCCAGGCTGACCTGGAACTCACTATGTAGTCCCAGGCTGGCCTCGAATTCACAGTGATCCTCCTACCTCTGCCTCCTGAGTGCTGGGATTAAAGGCGTGAGCCACCACGCCCAGCTTTATGTGCGTGTTTGAACAAAGGGAAACTCCAAGATCATTTGGTTAAAATCCATGCCAACTGAAAGACGACATAACTAAGACCCAGGGAAGGACTAGGTTTTTCCATTTAATTTACTTGGCTCAGCTATTTATTGGGTGTCTCTATCTGTAATGCGTGGTTGGCACTGGGAAGAGAAGTGTAAGGAGTGGAGAATGATACAGGCCCAGTCCTCATGGAACCTATATCTGGGGGAAATTCTAGCCAAAAAGGAGATGAGAACCCAAACTCTAGCCTCTGTCCCAGTCTAGGTCAGGCCTGTCCCTCTATTCCTCCGTCAGAGCTAAACTGACTTAACAGCGTGGGACACGTGAGTATGAGAGAAAGGGGTAAAAGCAGCAGCTGGACACGTGGACTGAGTTTGGGGAGCCCAAAGTCACCTATGTAACTGGACACTGGGTAGCTAATTCGCTGCAAATGTCGGAGGGTGTGAACGTGCTCCCGGGTGTCCAAGGTCTGTGAGAAGGAGACCCTCGAGGACACAGTGAGGGGGAGCGAGGTCACAACGTGGGTGAAGAGAAAGGAGCCCTGGAGACTAGGAGTGAGGCTGGAGGGCCTCACTTTGAGATCACAGGACCAGCGATGACTCAGGGGTTTTGAGTGCAGCTTCAGGAGAAAGATCAGCACACCTCTGCTCCTGCTCATCACCAGACTCGATGGGACAGGCCCAGAGCAGCAGCAGCAGCAGCAGCAGCAGCAGGATCCTACCCCATCTAATCATCCGATCTCCAGAACTTGGGATCTTTCTCCCCTCTTTTCTATTCTCTTGAGAGAGGGGGAGGGAGGGAGGGAGGGAGAGTGTGTGTGTGTGTGTGTGTGTGTGTGTGTGTGTGTGTGTGTGTGTGTGTGTGTGTGGATCGCAATCCCAAACCCTCCCAGCAGAGGCCCTCGCGGATCCGCTGCAGGATGGCGGCAGAGGCGGGAGGGCATTTTCAGCACCGAACGACGGACAGCACCCACTCGGAGAGGAGGAGTGGGAGGCTGGAGGAGGAGTCAACATTCTGGATTTCTTGGTCGCGCTGTCGTTACCTGGCTCAACCAACACAACCATATCCTGGCGGACCAGGGGCTCTGCTCCAGGACTGCATGAAATGGAGGATGAGTGAAAAAAAAAAAGGGGCAGGGGTCTTTAGGGGCGGGGGACTGGTCAGAGCTCGACCACCCCATTCCCTCTCGGCATAATTCCGCTAGTGAAGCTTTGTGGCCACGGACTCGGTCCCAGAGTCTCCTGCTGCCCTGCCTTGCCACCGGTGTAGTCGTGGCAGTGCGAGTCGAGTGCGCTACGGCGCAAACGCGGAAAGAGTTCACAGTTCCTTTCCACTTATTGGCTGTTCGGGCTGTGATGTAGCTAGCCTCCTAGTCAATCCCAGAGCGCCCGGACTCGCTCCGCCTACTCCTCTCCCGGAAGTCAACCACGGCCGAATCCGCTTTGGCGAGCGCTCGCCAGTAACCAATTGAGAGAAGAGAAGGGCGAACCGATCCTCCGAAGAACCAATGGCACGCGGCGGAGTATGACGTCACGGACATGGCGGCCGCAATCGGCCAGCCCCAGGACGTGTCGGGCTGTCGGCTAACTTCGGTCGGTGCCGGACGAAAGCAGCAGCTGTTTTATTAGTAGTCGTACCCACGAGGCCGCTCAGCTGGCCCTTTGGGAGAGCGAACGTCACGGCCATGGCTTATCACTCGGGCTACGCAGCCCACGGTGCGTGTGGTGTGGGGAGGGCGGGGCAGGCCTGCCCCCCGGAGCAAAGTTGACTGCGCGGCCCGTTCATCCCGGGGGAGAGGGAAGGCAGAGACCGCTGTCCGGGGCTGCGTGGGGGATGGGGGTGGGGACGGTGTTACTCGGGTCTCTGCTCTGCGACACTGCAACGCGTCCCGGACTTCGTCCTTTCTGGCCAATTCCGAGATCAGGCGGTGATAGCACAACTTGACATCACCACGTCTGATCTTGCGAGAACGGGTTCGCCTCCGGAATTTTCTCTCCTTGTTAGAACTCTGGCAGCGTCCCAGGGCCTTCGGGTAGCCAGTGTCACCTTTCAGATGTGTTCACGAAGGGTTGCTCCCCTAACGATCTTCCCCAAGCAAACTTTTGCTCACTCTCCAGAGCTTGGTTCAGGGATCACTTCCCTTGACAGATTCCCAGAAACCTTCGACGCGCATTTCCTTTGCTTACTTATGTGAGGCAAAGGATTTCTCATTACAGAACTTTTTTTTTTTTTTTTCGGTTTTTCGAGGTAGGGTCTCACTCTGGCCCAGGCTGACCTGGAATTAACTATGTAGTCTCAGGGTGGCCTCAAACTCATGGTGATCCTCCTACCTCTGCTGGGATTAAAGGTGTGTGCCACCACGCCTGACCAGACTTTTTAAAATCTGAATTAGCTGTCCAGCTTTTCTTCATCAATTGCTTGATGCCCCTAGGACCCATGCATAGCTTCTCATCCAGGGGAAGGGGCAGAGTTTTGAACTTCTTGCTTGGTATTTCTGTCATTTACTCTGATACCTCCATCTACAGGTTCCAAACACAGGACCAGGGCAGCTCCAGATCCTCCTCCTCTTTTTGATGACACAAGTGGTGGTTATTCCAGTCAGTCAGGGGTATACCCAGCCCTAGGAGCCGACGTAGCCTTCAGTGTCAACCACTTGCTTGAGGACCCAATGGCGAACATGGCTATGGCCTATGGCAGCTCCATTGCATCTCAAGGGAAGGATATGATGCACAAAGAGGTGTGTTTGTGACTTGCCACCAGGGAAAGGGTGGCAGGACTTCTGGCTAGGGCGCCATGGGATTTCCTATCTAATCCTCACTAGCACCCCAAAGGAGCACAGTGAAGCTCACCCAGTCTCCTCTTTCTCCTTCCAGCTGCACCGTTTTGTGTCTGTGAACAAACTCAAGTATTTTTTTGCTGTGGACACAGCCTATGTGGCCAAGAAGCTAGGGCTACTGGTCTTTCCCTACACACACCAGGTGAGCTGGCAGGCCTTCCTCACGCCCTTCTCCCATATCCTGGCCCTGAAGACTTCAACCCCATTCTCTCTTCTCTCCTCTGCTCCTGCTGACCTGGGTACTCTGCCACTGCCAGAACTGGGAAGTGCAATACAGTCGTGATGTGCCTCTGCCCCCACGGCAAGACCTCAACGCCCCTGACCTCTATATCCCCAGTGAGTGTCTTCACCTCTCTGCTTGGGGACACAGGGGAATTTGTGGTTTGAGGCATGATTGGGAAGAGAGGCTCAACTGTTGATCTAGCATTTGTCCCTGGTACTTTTTCCTGTGTCTACCAGACAGACAGGGTGATCAGTGGAGAGCTTCCTGAATGTGCCTTCAGTGTTCCCACGACACCTTTTATGACCTTCTTACCTCTTCATTTGGTCTCTCTCTCCCTGGCCTGGAGCTCTGGGTTTATACTCTGTCTAGCTACTTGTAGCCATGAGACTTTAGGCTCATTCTTTCAGCATCTAGGAAGGCAGGAATAATAACAGCCTCTACCTCAAAGGACTGTGGTGGAGAGCTCAGAGGTGATCACATGCATTGCACCTGGAATGTAAGAAGCACACCCCGCAGGAAATATGACCTGCTGCTCTGTCCTTGGAGGCCTGCTCCAGCATCCCCTCCTCCCGGAAGCCTGACTCCTGGAGCAAGGGTGCATTCTCTTTTGGGGCCCCACAGCTATCTGACTCCATAGCACTGGTCAGGCTGTTGACATGCTCTCTGCAGCTGACTCTTCTGTGACTTGGTGGCTGTACAGAGCAAGGCTCTGAGTAGACACATGGAGGGAGGGCAAATGTGCCAGGGGCCACCTCCAGAGGAGTTGGACAGTCTGCTCAGGTTCTTCCATCCTTCATTCCTCTGTGGCCACTGTCATCCCCACATTAAATACTGAAGCCAAGGCTCATATGTCACACAGCCTACAGGTTGGCAGCTGGTTTCCTGATTTTAGACATTGTGCCCTCTGGTGGGCACATCAATCTGGTGCCTCAATGTGGGCAGAAAATGAAGCTGAGTTGAAATTGTTGCTTGAAGCCTGGGCTCCCCATGGCTCTGAGCTCCAATGAAACTGCTGAGTTGGTCAGGGACCTGTAGCCAGTGCCAGTGGCCAGACTTAAAATTGCTGCATGAGGGGCAGTTATCCCCCTATGGCCCTGGACTCTAGGGACAGCCTGTATTGTCCACTGATTCTGCTTTTTTAGTCCCATAGTCTTGCCAGAAATCAGACTTGTTCCCTGCCCAGGATGAGCAGTGGCCTTGGCTCATGGTGCAGTTTTTGAGACACTCAGGATGCTGTTCAGTCAAGGAGAGGGTGGTCTGGGAAATGCATCTGGTCAGGGTGGTAGGGAGCCGTATGTGAAGACTGGGCCATTTGAGATATGCAGCAAGGGAAGAGTGGGGGAAGCTGGGGTGTACTAGGCTCTGGGTGATGAAGCCAGGGTAACATGCCTCCTTTTCACTCTTGGCAGCCATGGCTTTCATCACTTATGTGCTGCTGGCTGGGATGGCACTTGGCCTTCAGCAAAGGTTGGTGTCAAACCCCCTTGCCCTCTTTCTTCGCTTTCCCCCGCCCCTGCCTCCACAGGGGATCTGTGTCAGGTCCCAGCCCACCCCCTGCTGCCCTCAGCCTCTCACCCCACCCTTGCCATAGGATGGCATGTTCTGACCTGCCCTCCACATGGCTGCAGGTTCTCCCCAGAGGTGCTGGGCCTATGTGCGAGCACAGCCCTGGTGTGGGTGGTGATGGAGGTGCTTGCCCTGCTCCTGGGCCTCTACCTGGCCACTGTGCGCAGCGACTTGAGTACCTTCCACCTGCTGGCCTACAGTGGCTACAAATATGTGGGGTGAGTGCCTATGGGCTGAGGGGAGGGCCTTGGAGAAGGGGACTTATGGCCTGGCTTTGGAGCCTGCATACTTGTAGCCTTCTAGTATGACCCTGGACATCTCTATCCCTTCCCTCTGTTTCCAGCTCTACTCTAGGAGGCATGGCTGTTTTCAGCAGTGTCCCCTAAACCTGAATGACTTTAAGGAGGTTGGGGATTATGACATTCATCCTGGTAGCCCAGGGGGGAGAATAGCCAGATTTCTGGGCCTTCTAGATTCTGAGCCTGGGTCTTTTGGGTCCTAACAGCTTGAGAGTCATGGGGATGGGTGGCTCTAGGCCCTGGTAATAGGGCCAGTCTCAGGCCTGAACCTTGTAATCACCAGCCTGTCCTCCCCTACAGAATGATCCTCAGTGTGCTCACAGGGCTGCTGTTTGGAAGTGATGGCTACTACGTGGCCCTGGCCTGGACCTCATCTGCGCTTATGTACTTCATTGTGAGTCTGGGACTCTCCCTTCTGTCTCTTCCTTGGGTCCAAGCTAAGGACAGATATTCCTTTCTGGCCCCAGCCTCAGCACTTCTTTCTTCCAGGTGCGCTCTTTGCGGACAGCAGCCCTGGGCCCTGAGACCATGGGGGGACCAGCCCCTCGACAACGTGTCCAGCTTTACCTGACTCTGGGAGCTGCGGCCTTCCAGCCCCTCATCATATATTGGCTGACCTTCCACCTGGTCCGGTAACCTCTGCCCCTGGTTTTTCGATACATTGAATATTTGGTTTCTTTGACTTGACTTGATCCTCATTCTTGGAGCCCAAGGGGGAGTTATAGATACCTCTGGGCCTCTGCTTTGCTTGATGGGCCAGGCTTGGAGCTGTCTAGAGAAGGCTTCCTGGAAGTGGTGACCTTGACACTGACTTGAAAGGCAGTTAGGATTGATGCAGACCCACTGCAAAGGGAGAATAGAAGGGCAGACTCCCAAGGAGACTTGAAGGTCTCAGATCCATAAAGGGCTCCCAGGGGCAAGACTAGCTGTGCTGGGGATTTAGCTCCAGGCTGGCTTCTTCACAGTATTACATCGCACCCTCATCTCTTTGAGCCTTTCAGGAGCAGAACTGGGGACTATGTGTTTGCAGTAGTTTATTCATCTTTTGTCACAAATGGCCGGGGAGGGGGTGCCGGACTCCTCCAGGCAACATAGAAAATAGGTCCAAGAGACAGGGTGGCTGGGGCTGGGACAAATAGACAGGGCTGGGGAGAGGAGAGGGCAGACTAGGGGTGGGGCTGCCCCCTTGTTGAGCCTGCTCATTCCTGGCATGGGTGCCCCCTCACCTGCAGGGGGAGCCTCAGGTTAGGGGCCAAGGGGGGGGCAGCCCACAATTTCCAGGGTCAAGCTTTGCTTGGTGGCAGGGCCCGAGTTTCCCCTGAAATGGACATGACCAGAAATCCCACCCCTTCCTGGACCCAGTGCCATGCCTAGCCACAGGCTGGGAGAGGAGTCCCTGCCTTGGTTTAGAGCTCTGCCCGGCCCTAGTCTGAAGGGGAGGGGCTCTGAAGGCGGGAGGGTCCCCGCAGCAGCAGTTTGGGGGGTAAGGAGTTGGGGGGGCACCAGTGCCCCCTCCCTCATAGGGCTGAGGCCTCTGTGGCCAGAGGGGCAGGGCTGGGGGTGCACAGGCGTCCGGTCCGTTCTGGGCTTGCTCCCTGGCCGGCTTCCCCCTTAGAAACTCACCAACGTATAAACCATACTGTGGGGAGATGAGGCTGTGAACTTGAGCTCCGAACAAGTCTGCCACCCTCCCCATCACACCCTGTGTAGCTCAGTCCTCAAGGGCAAAGGCAGGGACCTGAGATTGGGAGCATGATGTCTGGGAATACCCCTTGGTCTGAATTCCAACTGCTGTGGCCAGGACCTCACCTGTATAGGTAATAGAAGAAGGAGAGCAGGTAGAAGGCGAGTTTGCACCAGGACTCCTTCTGGCAGTAGTTGAGGATGTCAGCATTCATGATGGAGACCGCATCATACATGACCTCAGAGCCATCCGCAGGACGGTGGAAGTACCTAGGGTGAGGAAGGCTTGAGTGCCCCCAGCCAAGGTCCCACTCCATCCTGCCCCACCCTCATGTCAGTCTCCCCCAGGCAGCTGCTGCCCTCACCTCCAGAGGTGATAGAAGAGGAGGGGGATGTTGAGGCCCAGGGTCACCCACTCTGCTGCACACAGAAACATCAGACAGAAGAGGCCGTGGATGGAGTATTCCGGAACCACCAGCTGAAGGAGTGAGGGTGGGAGGTCAGAGGCCTGGTGCCAGGACAGACCTAAGCTTCCATGGCACGGAGGGGAGCTGGGGTTTGGGAGGTGACAACCCACTGTAGACAGAATGAAAAGGCTTCTAGGTGTCCCACATCCTTCTGGGTAGTGAAGTGGACCAAACACCCAAAGAAGAGGCAGGCCCGCGGTGGAGCATAAAGAGTGGGGGTCCAGCTAACTATGAGCCCCCTGCATCCATACCCTGACACTGACCTTCCTCAGGAGACAGCAGATGCGCTCGATGTTTTTTAACCGCTCACGCTGTGGGGGAAATAAAGGGCCGAGATGCGGGAGGCCGCGGAGCAGCCGCTGCAGCTGCCCGCACCGCCCCACGGAGGCCGCCTGGGGGCGCCAGAGCACTCTGCAGTGTCTAATGAGCGGCAGGAAAGAAGCCGCGCCGTCCCCATGGCGACTGTCGCCATGGAGGGGGCCTTCACCCGCGTCTCCACGGCAACGGCCCAGAGCCTGGCAACGGTCGCCCTGCCAGGAGGAACCCGAGCCCAGAGCCCCGCGCCAGGTGTTAGCTGGGGGCGGGGACAGAGGAAGGGGTAGAACCACCCCCCCTACACCGCACTCTGGTCTTCCCGATCCCCACTCCCACCTTCTGCCCATGACAGATGGAAAGACAGACGGACGGACACACCTCGGCACAGCACATGTATCACTTACTGCCCGCGCTGGGTTCCCCTGGTCGATGGGGTTCTTGAAGTCAGTCCGCAGCTCATCAAAGGCTATGATCTGAGGGAGGGGCATGTACCCGTCAGGGTGGGGACAGCAGCTGTAGGTCCCCGCACCCATCCTTCCGTGAGACAGAGATTTATACATGGGGACCTAACCAGATGGAGCTCATTGCAAAGTGGAGAAACTGAGTCCCAAGGTCACACAGCAGTCTAGAATGGCCAGTTTGGCCTCATGGTCACTACAGTACAGTCTCATACATCTCAAGGCATGGCCTCTCCTCTGTCAGGCTCCGCTGAGCATAGGCACCTTGGAGGCTTGGATTGCAGCCTCTGTCCACGCGAAGTCTAGACTGGGAGTGCTGGGGAGAGCTCTGAACTAATTTCCAGGCAATTAGGGCTGAAGGGTAAAGGCAGGAGCCCATTTGGGAATAGTGGGGTTCAGGCTAACTTTGAGCAGACATTTTTGTTGAACAAATGGGAGAAATATAGTTTAGGCAGGAATAGCACATAGAAAGGCACAAAGTGTGGAAAGAATATTCAGGAAGCTGCACATTCCTGTGAGTGTGAGGAGAGCGGGAAAAGAGGAGGGAATAGTGAATGATGGGTGGAGGTCAGCAGAGTCAAACATGGGCGTGCTGTGAGGCCAAACATGGGTGTCCTGCGAGGCCAACCATTTTTGGCTTTAACATAAGAGTAATGGGGGAGCCATGGAGGGCTATAAAAGCAGCAGAGTGGGGCAGTCAACCTGATGGTTTAGGATTGGTGGGGATACTAACTAACAATCACAGCCAAGGCATCCACAGCAGGCATTGAGTGCTTGTAATAATCTAATGACTTAAGTGCTAGTATTTTCACTTCTGATTTGAGCAACTGGCTTTACATGGGTACTGGGGAATCGAACCTGGGTCTTTAGGTTTTGCAGGCAAGTATCTTAACCACTGAGCCATCTCTCCAGCCCTTCACTTTTGACTTGAAAATGAGAAAGCTGCGAAGTGTCTTGTCCAAGGCCACACAACTAGTTAGTGGTAAACAGGGTTTCTACCACAGTTAAAAGTACTAACCACTTTGTCTTACTCAGGTCTGATCAATGAGACTGTTGGAGTGACCAGGGATAAGCTCACAGTGGTCTAAATGAGGAGGGTGGCCATGGAAGTGGAGGTGTGGGTGAATTCCAGAGCTCTCTAGGAGCTAAGCTACAAAAGGCTTGCATGGTGGAGGAATGAAGGCAGAGGGGCCCAAGGTGCATTCTGTTGCAGCATGGTTTGGATGGGGGGATGACACTGTCCACAAGTGGGTAAACTCCTGAGGGAACAACTGTTTGAGAGGATGATAGCATGGAACTGGAAGCACCTAGCAGGTGAAATGGTGGGGGTGGGGGAAGGCAGGCTTGCAGAGAAGCCTGCTGGAGGGATCCCCTCCCTTCCCTTCTAGCCCTGGGATGAGGCAGCAGGTCCGCCACCCCCAAGCATCCCAGACCCCAGACGGTGCAAAGGGAAAGAACATGGGCTTCCTGGAGGGAGCTGGGGCCATCTGGAGCCTCTCCCCCAACTCCTCATTGACTCTGGGCAGCCACCCGCTGGATAGGCACAGCAAAAGGGTCCAGCAGGGGCGGAAGGGTGCCGTCTGTCTGCCCCTGAGCTGGCACCACCAGCAGGCAGCGGGTGTCTCGCTTCCCACCCCCCAGACAGCCTGGTGCTGACTCAGCCCCCCCTCCCAACTACTCCCCTCCTGGAACAAACATTCCCCTACTGTGACAGCTGACAAGTGTCACTCACTCCCAGGGTTGCCTAGCAACCAATGGGGTATGGGCTCAGCATTGGGGTGGGATCTAGGGTCCTGTCCCAGAAGGTTCTACTTCTTACCAGCTTTGAATTCAGGACTGGATCTCCTCCTTCCCCCTCTCCCGCTCCCTTCACAGACCTCCCTTTAGGTACTGATTGTTAATCCTAGTTACAGATGAGGAAACAGGCTCTGGGCAAATGACTTGCTAAGAACACTCAGCTAAAAGGCTGAGCAAACACTGCAGTACATGTAGTAGGGGCTCTGTAAAAATTTGTTTAGTGATCAAAGGTTTCCCTCTAAAGCTTAGTCCCAGCCTTGGCACTCCACAAGGGCAAAATCTGGGTTTTATGCAGCCTAACTCCCTCCTAACCTCCCAGCCTGTGTACATCATAGCTGTGTTAGAAGGCTTCTCTGAAAATTACTTAAAGCCCGGGTCCCTTTAGGAACAGTAAATACTCCTGAAGGGGGAGAGGTCTGAAAAGGGGCTTTTGAATTCCAGGAGCTGGTGAGCCCTTTATTCCCCAGTCTTTATGCCAACCCCTACTCCTTCCAGTCTTTAGGACCCATGATCTCTTGTCCCATTCTACAGGACTGTTCCCAGTCTCCAGGCTTACATAGGACAGGAAGCTCAGATCACAATGGATATGGAATGGAAGAAGGGACATGAAATAGAACAAGGAGGAGAAAAAGGAAAAACCAAGTGAAAGTCAGAGAGGAGCAAAAGCAGGGCTAGAGATAAAGTGCGTGTTTATAGAGGTACCTGTGAGGCCTGAGGCACAGCAGATGTGAAAGAGGAGGGGGATGGAGAGATGAGTGGAGTTCAGGGAGAACCATGGAGAAGGCAGCAAGCCCCAGGAAAAGAAAAGGAAGTGGGGAGAGCAGAGAAGAGGTAGGTAAGGCAATGGGAGGGAAAAAGGTAAGTTTAAAGGGAGGGAAAAAGGGAGATGGAAGAGATCCTGGAGCCATATATGAGGACCTCCAAAGAGGATGAAGACCAGGGAGGTGTGTGCAGGTGTGAGCAGAGGGTGCTAAAGGCTGCAACAGAAACCTGGGGGAGGGGGAATATGAGTGGGGACAGAGTTGTAAGGAAGGCTGTAAAGTGGGGCTAGGACCCCCAACAGAGGCTTATAGTTCTATAGTGAGGGGAAAAGTGGCTAGGTGCAGAAGGCCTTTGAGGGAAAGGAACTCTCTTGAGGAAGAATCCATCAAAATGAGGGATGCGAAAGGGACATTCTGAAGAGCCAAGTGTGAGGCTAGGCCAGGGTGAGGGCAGAGCAAGGGTGACATGAAAGACAGGATGTGGAGGGAGGAATAAGAGGGAAGCTGTGCAGGGAGGATCCCCAAAGCGAGATTCGATGGGGCCTAGGTTCTTTGAGCTGCCTAGAACCCACACCTGCTTGGTGATGATGGGGGGGGGGCTGGGAAGGGGAAGGGTTAATGGGCTCCTCCAAGATATGCGGGTCCTGTAAACAGATGCAGTTACCATAGCAACCATCTCCATCACTCGGGCTGGAAAAACCCATAAAGGGGGGTGGGGGGACCAGCAGACAGACAAACTGCTCCATGGACAAATGGGGGCGGCTGGATTGGAAAGGGGAGGGCAGGAGCCAGAATTCCGCCTCCTACCCCACGACTGGATGGGGCAGAGAAGGGGGGCCTGGGACCTACTGACATGCCCAAAGACAAGCGGGGGCGGCGGAGGAAGGCCCCCCACGGGAAGGATGCCAACAACGGGAGGGTGTTATTGGGGCGAATAGAAACCAGTGGGTGGGGGGTAGCGAAAAGGAGCCTTCAAGTTTCCCCGGTTTTAAGACCTTGCGCCCCAGACCCCTCCAGCTCGGTGATCCCCCAGCGCCCCCCTCCAAGCCCGAGCCCAGCCTTACGTGCCAGATGACAAAGAAGATGAGGGAGGCGCACAGCACCAGGGTGAGCATGTAGCAGAACGCGGCGAAGGTGAACGCCATGGCCCCCGCGCCGGGCGGCGGCCCGGGGGGCGCCAGCGCGGGGTCTGGGCGCAAGGGGACGCCCCCCCGGCCCGCGCTTAGGGCCAGCTGGGCATGGCCCGCGAGACTCGAGGAACACGGGCGGCGCGGCCGGGACCGGGGCCGCGGGGCAGTGGGGGATGTGGGGCGCGGGCCGGTGGGCTCGAGGGGCGCGTCCGCTGCCGGCTGCCCGGGCCCCGATCGCTCATCCTGCGATCCCTCGCCCGCGGCTCCCTCGCTCACCAGCCCGCGAAGCCGGCGGGGCGGAGCCGGGGGCGGGGCCGCCGTGCAGCCGCTTCGGGAGGGGCTGGGCTCGGTGCGCCCCTCCTGTCCAGGGCCACGCATCCCTGGGAAACGCAGATCTGGACCCGGCACCTCTGTCATACAAGCAGCCCACTACAGCCACATTCGGTCCATTTCGACCTGTTCTTTCCAACCTTCACCCAGCGCACACGGAAGACGACGGATCAAGGCCCTGAGTGCGAAGTACCTGTCCGTGTTGAAAGGGCAGCAGCACCAGCCTTTTTTTTTTTTTTTTTTTGCCAGAGGAGCACAGAAGAGGGGACATTAGACTGGAACTGCAGGGGAGAGGGCCAAGTGGTACAGGGTACACTGTCAGTCCCTAGCACCAGGTGTTGCCCACCTGCACGTCTGGGACGCCCGATTGGGTGCTAGTGTGGCTCACTAGGTTATTTGCTGATAGCCTGCTTGTCTCCCTGACAGATTCGTGCTGGGCCCTTGGGGACAACCCACAGCAGCACAGCAGGCTCTCCTGGCCCCAGTATGTGGGTCAAGGGCTTTTGCCAGCAATCTCAGGGCAGATTCCGAGCCAGGACCCCCTTGCATTACACCAAATCCAGGGCTCTGGTTCCACCCACCACCCCCAGGAAGGTTCAGACCACAGACCACACTCAACCACCACAACTTCCTTGCAAAAACCCTCGGTTCATCCAAGGGCCAGTGGAAATTTATTTTTAATTTCTTTGTCCTTTTCCATCTTTCCCCAAGTGGCTTTTCCTTGCAAAATGCCTGACATGACACCAGAGGGGAACCTGGGAGAGGGGGCCCCCTCCCTGAGGGGCAGCCCAAGAATTTAAATACACAAGCTGGAGAAATGGGCAGGGCATGGGACAGGCTAGAGACAACACAAGGGACATGGCTTTTTAGGTAAAGACCAAAGGTTTTCTGAAGGAAGCTGTGCCAGGTGGGGTCAATATCCCGGGGGGGTAGGGGGAAAACAGTCTTCCAATCCCTGGGCTGCACCCACATTCCCTGGAGAAGTAGCAGAAGGGATGAGGCTATAGCCTCTCAGGCTCCAAGGGGTGAAGGGGGAATAAGCCAGATGTACTGCTTCAGGCAAAGGGAGATGATGCTGGCAGAGTGAGGGTTAAGGCTGTGCCTGGCCTCTGTCTCGGTGGGCCTTCCGCCTCCGCCTGCTGCAGGGACAAAGGGGCACGGTGGGCAGGAAGCACACAGGCCTGGCTCTGGCAGGGCAGGGGGAGGCAGGAGCAGGCTCCCTTTGGGCTTGAGACACAGGCCCAGCACAGCCTCCCGCCTACCTACACTAGCTGTGCTCAGACCCCACCGCAGCTGGACGGTTCAAGCTGTTAAGTGTGGGAGCGGTGGAGGGAGGCAGAGGAGAGGAAAAGGTGGGCTACTAAGCTCCTGTAGGCTCCATGCCTGTCCTGAAATCTGGGCCCGGACCTGGGATCTCAGGTCCTGGATCCCCTTGGTCAGTGACTGCAGTTGGGGACAGAAAGGCCAGGGAGGCGCTTAGCATTTGGAAGAGGGGAAGAGAAACCCAGTGCAGCATGAGGTGGGTGACAGACAGTGGAGCCCTCGTTCCAAAGAAAGGTGCATGGTGGGCATCTTTTCAAGGTACCTAGAGGCAGCAGCAGAGAGCAGCCCTTGCAACCACCCTAGCCACAGGTCCTGCATGTCCTCCCTTGGGTGTCCTGACAAGACCGGGGCTTAGGGCAGAAGGCAGATGGGCCAGAGGGAGATGGGGAGCCCAGGACACCCCAAAGCCAGACTCAAATGCCCTAGGAGAGGGAGAGGGAGACACCTCCTGCCTCCTCCAGGGGCATCATCTGGAGAAGGTGTCCCTTCCTATCCCACCCCAAGTGCCCGTCCTAGCAACAGCCACCACTAGCTGGCTTCACAGGGGTACTGTCTATCTTCAGGTTGGGCCGTTCGCCTCCTGAAGCTGCCCCTGGCCCCATCCGCTTTTTGATCTCCGCAGCCATCGTCATGAAAGCCTGCTCAACGTTGGTGGCATTCTTGGCACTGGTTTCCAGGAAGGGGATACCCAGAGAATCTGCAAATTCCTGACAAAGGGAAAGGAGAGGAGAGAAGGGTGAGGGGTAGCAGGCACCCGGCCCCCCTGCAGGCAGGGATGGCCCTGCTCACCTTGGCCGTGGTGTTGTCCACAACCTTCTTGGTGGTGAGGTCACTCTTGTTGCCCACCAGGAGCTTATTGACATTCTCGCTGGCGTAGCGGTCTATCTCTTGCAGCCACTGCTTCACATTGGCATAGGATTCCTGGGTACAAGGTCCAAAGTTATTGAGCTCCCAACTCCAGTCCCTCCCAGGCCTGAAGAACAGGGATCCTTTGAAGGAAATGCAGGAACTCTGAGCAGTGGAACCCAGAGGAAGCCCTCCATTCCAGCCTTAACTTTCTAGCTTTCTCTCCTTTATGTGGGACACCAAAGTTGGGCCCAGTACAGTAAGTAGCTGCCAGCCAACAGCCCAAGACCTTAATAGCTGTCTGGGCCTGCAGGCCATCCATTTCTGCTTCCTACAGCTGTTTTTCTCTTAGCCACTCCCAGCTCTACAAACAAGTAGAAGCCAAGGGTAACAGATAACGGCAGGCCACATTAGGCATGGTTGGAACAGGTCTATAATTCCCCCTATGAGGAAAGCTGAAGGAAAATTAAAAGATCACAGGTGGTGCATGCCTTTAATCCCAGTATTTGGAGGTAGAGGTAGGAGGATCTCCATGAGTTCGAGGCCACCCTGAGACTACACAGTGAATTACAGGTCAGCCTGAGCTACAGTGAAACCCTACCTCAAAAAACCAAAACCAAAGCTGGGCGTGGTGGCGCACGCCTTTAATCCCAGCACTCGGGAGGCAGAGGTAGGAGGATCGCTGAGAGTTCGAGGCCACCCTGAGACTACATAGTTAATTCCAGGTCAGCCTGGACCAGAGTGAGACCCTACCTCGCAAAAAAAAAAAAAAAAAAAACCAAAAAAACAAAAACAAAAACAAAAAAAAACCAAAACCAAAACCAAACAAAACAAAAGAAAACAAAAGATCACAGCCAGCCTGGGAAACTTAGTGAAACCCTCTCTCAAGATAAGGTCTAAGCCAGGCGTGGTGGCGCACACATTTAATTTCAGCACTTGGGAGGCAGAGGTAGATGGATCGCTGCGAGTTCAAGGCCATTCTGAGTCTACAAAGTGAATTATAGGTCAGCTGGGGCTTGAGAGTGAGACCCTATCTCAAAAAACCATAATAATAATAATAATATATATAATAATAATAATAATATTTGGAGCCTTGGACCCCAGTGGAAGTTCTTTACCAGGGAGGCCCTGGCCTGCGAGGGAGACAGGTATCCTGCTGCAGTGCTCAATGTTCACCCTTCTCCTGGCATCAGCAGTTTCATCATTGTGCTGACAATCTCAGCAGCTTGATAACAAACTCATGCAAACACAGGATAGAACTTCTAGGGCTCAAGCTGTAGCTGCTTTTCCTTCTTTGGGGCACACGGACTCCAATATACATGTCCTACCATGACCCAAGCTGGGCCTTAAGCTAGTGCTGGAAATGGCCAGAGAACTAAGGCATCCAGGGCATAGTGGAGGGAACAGACCAGGACACACACAATGGCAAGATGGAATCAAAGGTAGGAGCTGGGCAGCCTAGGGAACTAGTGCTGACCTGAGCCTGCAGGTATGGACTGAAACTCATGCAAGAGGTACTAACTGAAGAGATTGCATGTGCCTAGTCATAGAATGAGGGGGGAGAGGTGTCTTTGGGGAGTTGGGAGAAGTGGGATATTGGCAGGATGTAAGCCCAGAGCAGGGGAGGAGAAGGGTGCAAAGGTCAGAGCTCAAAGGCGTTCAGCCTGGACAACTAGGGATTTTCTCAGATGGAGAGAACATGATAACACCTGTGTTCTGGAAAGATGATTTGCCCAGGATTAGAGCAGACCAACAAGAAGATGGAGATTGGGCTGGAGAGATGGCTTAGTGGTTGACAGTAATTGCTTGTAAAGCCTTGGCCTGGGCTAAACTCCCCAGTACCCACCCAAAGCCAGATGGACAAACTGGCACATGCATCTGGAGTTCATTTGTAGTGGCAAGAGGTCCTGGCATGCCCATACTCACGCTTCCTCTCCCCACCCCCTCAAATAAATAAAATTTTTTTAAAAATTAAAAAAAAAAAAAAAAAAAAAAGGAAAATGGAGACCAACTGGGAAGTGGCTAGATGTACCAGAAGTGCCAGAGATGTACCCTGAACTAGGAAATGTGGCAGGGAAGGACACAGGCTCAGAGTCTGGCTATACTGGCTGCTGGCTAAGCTCAGCCATTTACTGTGTGATCTTAGGTATGTCACCTGACTTCTGTGAATCTGTTTCCTCTTTTGTATAAAATACCTCCCAGCAGGGCTGTTGTTTGCATGAGAGAATGAATACAAGCCTGTCTCATAACAAGTGCTTAATTAGCAAGAGCTGCTATTATCCTCATCACTGCTATTATTACAGGGGACAGATTTGAGAGGATGGGGAGAGAATAGAGGGGCCTTGAGACTAACTGGATGGGGGAGGGAAGTTCTCTGGACAAGCTGACAGGGATTCTGTTATAACAATGAGGATGCAGGAGGCAGTTGAGGGAGAGATGGTGAGGCTAGTGCTGGAATCTGAGTTCTGCAGATGGTCTTGAGCCCAGGACAGGAAGCTGGGGGCAGGGATGGGGACTTTGCCTTTCCTGACTGGGAGTCCATGGGCAAGTTACCTAGCAGCCAGTATCTGGGGAACGTGGGCTCCTATGAGGTAGTTCACTGGGTTAGACCATGAAGATTCCCATTAAAGACTGCAAAGGGCCAGGACAGGAACAATCAGGAGGGAACCCATGGTGACAGCTGTCTAGACCTAAGAATCACAGAAAACAAGGCAAAGCCAAACCACAGAAGTGGCCAGAAGTGTGCAGGGAG
This sequence comes from Orientallactaga sibirica, assembly GCA_036365145.1. Lineage (NCBI taxonomy): Eukaryota > Metazoa > Chordata > Mammalia > Rodentia > Dipodidae > Orientallactaga > Orientallactaga sibirica. Next base: position 5,075,300 of record JAEOAD010000042.1, on the reverse strand, counting down.
AGTAAGAAGTGGCTGGGGTCAGAGTTGGAAAGCAGAAAATAGGGGCTATAGGGGGCCTGGGTAAAGACACAGAAGGGTATGGGATATGGCTCAGAGGCAGAATTGCTTGCTTGGCAGAGGACAGGGAGCTGCAAATGAAAACTTTTCAAGAAAAGAGAAAAAGCCGGGCATGGTGGAGCACGCCTTTAATCCCAGCACTCGGGAGGCAGAGGTAGAAGGATTGCCAAGAGTTCAAGGACACCCTGGGACTACATAGTGAATTCCAGATCAGCTTGAGCAAGAGTGAGACCCTACCTCCAAAAGACAAAAAAAAAAAAAAAAAAAAAAAAAGAAGAAGAAAATGGAGTTAAAAGAGGAGCCAGAGCCGGGCGTGGTGGCGCACGCCTTTAATCCCAGCACTGGGAGGCAGAGGTAGGAGGATCACCATGAGTTTGAGGCCACCCTGAGATTACATAGTGAATTCCAGGTCAGCCTGGGCTAGAGCAAAACCCTACCTTGAAAAAAAGGAGCCAGGCATGGTGGCACACGCCTTTAATCCCAGCACTAGGAAGGCAGAGGTAGGAGGATCACCGTGAGTTTAAGGCACCCTGAGAATACAGAATGAATTCCAGGTCAGCCTGGGCTACAGTGAGACCCTACCTCGGTCAACAAGAGCAAGAACAGAAACAAAGTCAAGAGGGCCTTGGAGACCTCTAAGTGGCATACAGCTCACCCCAGCTTGTTGCCAGAGCTGGGGAGGCAGGGGAATCATGAGTCTGGTGAGCTGAAGAGCCACACTTGCCCCAGGAAGCAGGGACTTCTCCCAGCCCCAGCTGATGGAAGCTTCCACATGCCCAGGGCCTGACCCTTGTTAAGCACAAGGTTTGATAGAAAAAAAAAGCAAAGCAGGGGCTGGAGAGATGGCTTAGTGGTTAAGGCACTTGCCTACAAAACTAAAGGACCTCGGTTTGATTCCCCAGGACCCAAATAAGCCAGATGCACAAGGTGTTGCATGCATCTGGAGTTCGTTTGCAGTGGCTGGAAGCCCTGGTGTGCCCATTCTCTCTCTCTGCCTCTTTCCCTCTCTCAAATTAAAAAAAAAAAAAAGAAAAAAAGCAAAGCAGATGGGATCTGGAGAGAAGACTTCCCAGTCTCAGCTGGAGGGCCCTCAGCAAATCACTTCACCAGCTTGAACCAAGTCTTCATCTTTATGATGGGAACATAGCACAGATTTGTCATGAGTATCAAAAAATAACCTGGTTGGGCGTAATGGCACATATCTTTAATGCCAGCACTTGGGAGGCCAAGGTAGGAGGACTGATGTGAGATCAAGGCCAGCCTGAGACTACACAGTGAATTCCAGGTCAGCCTGGGCCAGAGCAAGACCCTATCTCAAATCAGTAACAACAAAAAATCTGAAACTAGGCATGGCGGTGGGTGCCTGTAGTTCCAGTTACTAGGGAGGCTGAGGCAGGGAGCTCACTTAAGCCCACGAGTTTGAGGCTAGCCTGGGCAACATTAACGAGGCTTCCCACTCATTGAGGGGGCAGTGTGTGTGTGGGGAACAAATTGTAAAGTTGTGTAAGCTACAAGATATTGTTAGGACAGTTTCTGGCTGCTGCCAGTGACAGCTGACTAAAGCCATCACAGTAGAAGCAGACCTTCTGGACCTCTGCTCATGCTGGGCTCAGGGCTCCCTCACTTTAAAAACAAACAAAAAACATTTTATTTATTTATTTGAGAGAGAGAGAATGAGTGTGCCAGGGCCTCCGTCCACTACTAACGAACTCCAGACGCATGTGCCATCTTGTGCATCTGGCTTACGTGGGTCCTGGAGAATTGAACCTGGGTCCTTTGGCTTTGCAGGCAAGTGCCTTAACTGCCAAGCCATCTCTCCAGCCCACTCCCTCACTTTTTAAAGCTTTCCTATTGCTCCCTCAAGTGTTTGCATTTAGGAAGCCATGGGACCAGCAGTCACCAACCAGGTGACTGAGTCCTCACAAAACACTGGCATCTGGAAGGTATAGAAAAAGTTAGCAAGTAACCGGGTGTGGTGGCACACGCCTTTAATCCCAGCACTGGGGAGGCAGAGGTAGGAGGATTGCCATGAGTTCAAGGCCACCCTGAGACTACAGAGTGAATTCCAGGTCAGCCTGAGCTAGAGTGAGACCCTACCTTGAAAAACCAAAAAAAAAAAAAAAAAAAAAAAAAAAAAAGCAAGAAAAGAGCTATGAGGCCTGGTTCTAGCAACACCCTAGTGGTAGGACTTTGGTAGATCCATTTCTGTGGCTGTTCTTCTGCTTATGAGTCAGTGTACAGTCTCCCAGAAAGCAAAAGGGAAATGAAGATGGGAAAAGCAAGAGTCAAAACCCAAGGTCAATGATGCAAGGTTGTGGAGGGTATACCCAGGACTACCTGGTCGGTGACATCATACACCACGATGATGCCATGAGCTCCCCGGTAGTAGCTGGAAGTTATCGTCCGGAACCGTTCCTGACCAGCCGTGTCCCACTACAAGACAGGAGGGAGAGGGGCAGGTCAGCCCTAGGTGAGCCCACCCCTTCCAAGGCAAATACTTCTGTCCCAGGGGCTGGAGAAGAGCCACACTCACGATCTGAAGTTTGATGGTTTTGCCATCCAGCTCAATAGTTCGGATCTTGAAGTCCACCCCAATGGTGCTGATATAGCTCTCCGTGTATGTATCATCCTGGAAGGTTGGGGCCAGTGAAATGGCCTAAATGAACAGGCTCAAGGCCCATTTGGAAAGCCTCCCTCCAGCTCCCTGCAAAGGCTGGACTCCTCATTGCCAAGCCCTAGTTCTGAGTACCCCAACCTGCCAGCTGGTGACCTTTTTCTGGCAGGTCTCACAACAACTGTGTCCTACATTGCCCCTTCTCCCTCCCAGCAGCCAGCCAGAACCCCAAAGCAATGGTGTGGGGATGCTTCTTACTCACAGCAAACCGTAGAAGCAGGCATGACTTGCCCACACCCGAGTCTCCAATCAAAAGCAGCTTAAACAGGTAGTCACTAGAGAGAAAGGATGGGAAAGTATGAAGGAATGCAGGGAGCCCACCTACCACCATCCTGGAGTGACCATAACTTACTGTGAGACATGCTTTGGTTTGGTATACTAACAAAGCTCATCCTTCTATCCCCAGTAAGCTAGCCCTCATCTGAATTCCCACTTTGTGACAAAAGAAATGGAGGTACAGAGAAAGACATGACTCACCAAGAGAAAGCACCGAAGGACCCAAAAGTGAAACCTAGGGCCCAGGCCAAAACCAATTAAAAATGCTATGTGGAGCTGGGGGTGGCGCATGCCTTTAATCCCAGCACTCGGGAAGCAGTGGTAGGAGGATCGCAGTGAGTTCGAGGCCACCCTGAGACTACATAGTGAATTCCAGGTCAGCCTGAGCTAAAGTGAGACCCTACCTCGAAACAAAAAAAAAAAAAAAAAAAAAAAAAAAAAAGCTATGTGGCTGGGCATGGTAGTGCACACCTTTAATCCCAGCACTAGGGATGCTGAGGTAGGAGGATCGCTGAGTTTGAGGCCATCCTGAGACTACATACTGAATTCCTGGGTTACAGTGAGACCGTACCACTAAAAACAACAAACAGAAAAACAAAACAAAACAGAATAACCAAAATAAAACAAACAAAAGCTATGTGAAGAACCCGAGATAGAGCCACTAGCAAGAGGTAGTCAACAAGTGGCAATAAAGCACTTAACATCGTGTTGTAAGTGGTTCTGTATGAAGTACATTAAACGCATCTTCTCATTAAACCCTTACAACAGTGCAATGAGGTGAGTGTTGTTATTCTGAAATACTGAGGAAACCAGAAGACAGAGAAGGGAAGTGACCTGCGCTGTCACGCGGCTGTTACCTCTGAGACTGGAAACAAGGCCTATCAGACTCCAGGCTCTACTAAGAGACTGCAGGTTCCCTTCTATTCGCCTACCTAACCTGGCTGAGCGTCACCCTTCCCCACGGAAATCTGAAGCTTGGAGCTGAAGAAGAAAAAGGAAGTGGAAGACGAGGAAGAACTAGACGTGTAGGACACGAGATGTGGGCCACGTGCCCACCTGCAAGGGGAGTGACCCAAGAGAGTTTGAGGACTAATGAATCCCTCTCCTGTATTGGGGGGGGGGGGACGGGACGCAGTTTCCATAGTCACCTAAACTTGTGTGGCAGTGTAACAGCAGAGGGAAAGGGTGTGACGGTGGCGCTGGGGGCCTGAGCAAAGGTGAGCGGGCAGGAAAGGCTGGACCGCGACCCAGACACGGGAGATGGCAGCCCGGGGAAAGGACCTGCAGGGGACGCGAATCAAGCCGAGCTGGAGGCCCTCTCGCATCTGTGCCCCAGGAGAAAGGCAAGGGCAGAGAGCTTCGCAGCCCAACTCAAAGCGTCCAAGTTTGAACTCGAGACCAGATAAGACTGGAATGGGCTTCATGCCGCCGGTTTGCTGTCAAGCAGCAGGTGGGGAAACTGAGGCCCTGGGAGACCGGACCTGTGGGGTCACCTGACCGAAAAAGCCCGATAGAGTCAAGTGCCTTGGGCTCCAAGTGCTGCCCTTCGGGGTTATTGCCTGTGAGCTACGACTGAGAGAACTCGGGGTGTCAAGCTGAGGGGTCCTGGGGTTCCCGGGAGGAGGGGCAGGACCCGGATGTGAGGGGGGGGGTCAGCGGAAGAGGGACCCGGATGTGGGGACGCCGCGCAGTTCTGACCCGGGCCAGACAACCCCGGCAAGTATATAGCCCCGTACTCGGGATCGAGGCTGCGCCACACGGCGCGGGCGGGGCTCACTCACTATTCGGGGTTCATGGCGGCGGCGGCGGCCCGCTCGGTCGCTCCCAGTCGGCTCTGCTCCGCCTCCCGTTCCAAGATGGTGGCTGCTCCGCCCTAGAGGCCCCGCCCGTACCGCGCAGGCGCAAACATTTCTAACTCTGGTAGCGCCGAGCAGCTTCCCGGAACATGTAGTTTCTGGGGTGTCCGATTCGCCCTCTCTGCGCAGGCGCAAACCCGCAACACCAGCGACCCGCGCACTCCCGATTCCTCTGGCGCTCTGCCTGCCGGGGTATGTAGTTCGCTCGGGTCCCTGGAACGACGAACTGCAGAACCTCATTTCGATGTTTGAGACAAACCGCGACGCGGAAGTGCAAGCTCAGTTTAGCGCTGGGTTTGGCATGTTTCACCTCTGAAGGCAGCAGCCATCCATCCTCACCCTCTCAGGTCGTAGGTTGAGGACATTAAATGAGAAGGAGCATGGTATAGAGAGAGTTTCGTTTCCAGCCTCGCGCACCGGACGTAAGCGACGCACACACACCCCACCCCAACCTGGAGATGCTAGGGAACCCTGGAGAGATCTCCGCCTCAAAACAAGATTGGCTCAGATTCAAACCGACTTTATTTCTACAGCAACATTTGAAAATAGAGAGCGACCGCCCACCCCACAACTAAAGGTAGACCCTCCTACCGCGGAAGGGCTATCACTAGCCCTCGCGAGAAGCTGCGGGCTTGGGAGGCGTGGCAGGACGGCCCAATGGGCGGTGCCTGGGGAGGAGTCAGGCCTGCCTGGGCGGGGTCAGGAGGGAGGGGCAGTGCATAAGACCGGGATGCTGCACAGGGCCCGGCGCTGTAGGGTGTAGGGATGCAGATAGGGCATGGACAAGGCAAGGTGGGGCACATCCCTTCGAGGCTAGGGGGTACAGGGAACCCTTTGGGGAGGCGCTGCTCCACGAACGTGGAGCTTGAGAGATACCACCGCGCGGAAAGGGGGTGATTAAGGCCTGGGCGGTACCACTGGAGAAGGATGGGATGGTGGAGGCTGGGTGTACCGTGGATCTAGGGGAGGGACACGGCCAATAACTTATTTCTCTATATACAGAAGCAACGGCCGGGTGGTGGGGTGGCGAGGAGGGTACTGAGGAATGGCAGGTGCTTAGTGTTCTTGGCTTTGGAGTCAGGGTAGAGTGCGCCTTGGACTTCAAGCCCTGAACGTGGGAAGAGGGGGCCCCCTGCTGGAAGGAGTAAATAAGGGGTAGAACTGGAGCAGGCAGGCCTGGCCTCCAGGGCCCAGGCTGAGATAACGAGAGGGAGGTGGTTACCCTGAGATTGAACAGAAAAGACAGGGGTCCTTGGGAGGGACAGGCGGTACAAGCAGCAGGCCCATGCGCAGGGCTTGGGATGTGGAGGAGTTTGTGCCGGGTGGAGGCTCTGGAGACTGGCTGCCCCTTCAGGATTAGCCCACGAGGGAGCTTCGTCGAGAGAGGTCCATGGAGCTGGAGCTCAGGGTGCGGCTGTCAGAGAGACCTGTGCCTCCAGGCTGTGGGCAGAAGGGCATGTCACTCAATCTGCTGCTGTCTGGGGTATGGGCAAGGGTATGACCCAACCAGACCCTCAGTGCAGATACAATCTGAATCCAAGCTGACCGGAGGCAGGTTTAGCCCCCATCCAGTGCCTCAGCCTTATATTGCCTCTGCCTGAATATATGTCTACCCAGGGCTAAGCCATGTTCCCCCTCATCTACCCTCTCTCTCCTATTGGTCCTACCCATTTTCCAGCCCAAAGCAGGCCTGGGATGGGGACAGAGCTGTTACGGGTGGAGACATGCATCAAAAGTGAGGTGTAGATACAGGGGCTACAGGGAAGAGGTTTGGGCCTTAGCTGCCCAGTGCCAAACACCAACCACCCTTACCTGGACTGGCTCTTCCACACTCTTGTTGAGGAAATTGAGAGAACTGGCCCGTTTCATCCTGAAGGAAAAGGAGGGCAGGGATTTGCCCAAGGTGAAAAGGGGGAGGAGCATCGGGTTGGGGCTGGGAAGGATGGGGTTGCAGACTTGGTAGTAATGGCCAGAGAGGAATGAGAAGTCATTTGGCCACAGTAGGGAGGTCAGGAGCTCACCTGGGGTTAGGGGGCTCTTGTGGGCCGCCCCCCTGCAGCTTCCTCACCAGCATCTCACTGCTGCGTCTCAGGGCATCCCGGAGCTTCCCAAAGGAGCCACTGCGCTGCAAGGAACCACTGCCATCCTGTGGAAGAAGACCCGTCTCTAGGAACCACTGGCTATGTAGTCTCCTAGCCCTTCCCAGCCCCCAAACTCACCCCACTCCACTCTGCTGCAGGCCCAGACTCCTCAAGGTCAGACTCAGGTCGAAGCCCAGTACCCCCAGCCACATCTCGGCTGCTACGGCGATCTCCCCGTCCACCACCATCTTTCAGCAGTTCTACCACTTTGGTCTGGCTGGCAGGGTCCAATCCCTGAAAGGTATCTGAGATTATCAGGCTAACTGGATAACACATCGAGCCTCACAGTTCCCCAACCACTTCTGCATAGAGCCCCACCTGCTTGCGGCTGCGGCTAGCACAGTCTTCCAGTGTGTGTGCAGCTTCTAGCTTGCCCTGGCGCCTGTAAAGCGCTCCCAAGCTGCGCAGCGTGGTGTTGACTGTGGGGCTGTGGACAGATAGCAGGACAATCTCAAACTCCATGATCTGTACACCAATCTGGCACCCAGTCTATACTGGGCCCTGTGGAAACAACAGGCCAAACAGAATCTAGCCAAATGGGAACAGTTTTTTTCTGGCCCTGTGTTAGACCTACTGGTCTCTCATATCCTCAGAAAACTACCCCAGGACTGAGAATCTGTCCTCATAACTCTTCTGGAATGTTGCCACCAAGATCAAAAGCTGGAACACCCAGGAGTAAGAGAATCAGGCTGTTTCTACACAGAAATTCTTGGGACAAGTGGCCTGGAACAGGGCTTTGAGAGATGAGCTAGCAGGGAAGAGGTGTCCCGGGGTGAGAAGGTAGAGCATAGAGCTTGGGTTTCACTGACCTAGGATGCTGTTTCCCTGCTATCCAGTCTATCCCCAACCCAGACCCTGCTGTTCTCACCTGTCAACCTTACAGGCCTTGTACCAGCTACCATATTCCCCATAAGGAGCACTGTCCCGGCGCTTGTCCTGGAGGAAAGACTGGTCAGGACAAGTGGGAAGAAGTCCTTCCCTCCACACATCCAGCCTCATACCCTCCACACACCTATAAGCTCTGCCCACAGCACTACCTTGCTTTCCTCTCGTTCTTCTGCATGCATCCAAATGGGCTTGTTGTCTCCTGGGGGAAGACAGGGATTGCTACCAGCCTGTCATATTAGGCCTCTATGATTGGGCCAGACACAAACAGGACTGGGTTCTGGGGAGGGGAGCAGGGGCACACAGGAAGGACTAGGTTTGGACTTGGGTTGAATGAATGAGAAACAGACCCAAAATCACTGAGCTTCCTCTCATATCATGAAAAAACTACTCCACCAGGATTGGGAATATGTCCCCACAGCTCTCCCCAGATGAACAGGGGTACAGGCCTGTGTCAGTAGCTTATAAATGGAGTGGCCTTGGGAGTGGGGGGCTCACCCTTACACACCTCAGGCCCAAGATCCATGATAAACTTGAATGATGGGCTAGGCTGGGGATCAGGAAATGACTGGCCACAGGGCACCAGAAGGTTGTTTCCAGAAGGAAAAATGGTTGGGCCTGCCCTCATAGTGAGCAGGAGTTGCCATGTGGAGAAAGGAGAAGACTCTGGGCATGGGGTTTGTCAAGATGTTTGGCTAGGGCAATGAATTAGGTGTGTGGGCTACTGTGGGTACCATTTAGAGATGAGGTTGGGCCAGCAGCCAGACCCTAAGCATGAAGGCCTGTCTGGCTTAAGTATTGTCCTGGGCACTTATGGCTGAGTGGGCCTGTGTAGGAAAGCACATGGCAGCCACAGACTTACCATTGACAGAGCCAAACTCCTTCTCATGAGCACGAGTAAGGATCTCCTTGTATAGGGTCTCTGCATCCTGGTACTTTCCTTGTTTCAGATAGCAAGAAGCCTGGAGAGGCAAGATACAGAGGGTGGGTAGCATGCACGGAGCTGTTTCCCTTTCTCCTCTTGCACATTAGCCTTCCTTCCTTCTCAGCCCCAGGGTACCAGGTTGTTCTTGGTCTTGGCCACATTGGGGTCATCAGGCCCAAGGCGTGTGGCATAGATCTCCAGTGCCCGCCGATAGTAGTACTCCACCTCTTCAGCTTTGCCCTGGTTCTGGCACAGCAAGGCTAGGTTGCTGAGCTGCTTGGCCACATCTGGGTGAAATTTGCCCAGGACCTGAGATGAGAGGAGTCAGTGGCTAGGCTCTGAGCTGCCTAGGACTGTATATCTGGTATCCCAGCCCTACCTGCTCCCACCTTTTCCCGGATCTCCAGTGCCCGCTTGCACAGTGGTTCAGCCTCCTTGTACTTGCCCCGCTTGCCATATAGAACTGCCAAGTTGTTCAGTGTTGCAGCCACCTGGAATAGAATGGATATGCCGTCACCCAGGGCCCTAGTAGGCAGGAACTCTGAGACCTGCAATGAGTGGAGGGCAGTCCTCCCCCAACCTGACCCCTGCTCACAGCTGGGTGGTCCTTGCCCAGTGTCTTCTCCCGGATGGCCAGGGCATTATTGAGTAGGTGTGCAGCCTCCTTGTACTTGTTCTGGTCCCTGGGAGCAGGCAGGACATTCAGGGATGTCCTCTAGCCCGAGGCCCGCCCCCAGGGGCCCGTAGTCCCCGTGGTCACTCCTCCTGAGGTTGCTGATGAGTGGACATGACAGGAGTGCAACTCAGAGCATGGGAGGCCTAAGCAGCCCTGCCCTTGAGAGCTCTGAGGGTGTCAGGCAGTTTGCCAACACCCCACCAGGGTCCCACCTCTTGTTCATGACCCTGAGTTCAACTCTGTTCTCTGGTCCCCATGCCTTGGCTCATGTCATTTTCTGCCACAGAAACCTTTTTCAATCCTTTTGTGTTCTGGATCAACTCAGTTTTCTTTCTGACTTTTTCTTTTCTTTTCTTTTCTTTTCTTTTTCTTTTCTTTTCTTTTCTTTTCTTTTCTTTTGAGGTAGGGTCTTGCTCTAGCCTGGGTTGACCTGGAATTCACTATGTAGTCTCAGGGTGGCCCCGAACTCACAGTGATCCTCCTCTTCCTCTGCCTCCTGAGTGCTGGGATTAAAGGTGTGTGCCACCATGCCTGGATTTCTTTTCTTTCTTTCTTTCTTTCTTTCTTTCTTTCTTTCTTTCTTTCTTTCTTTCTTTTTTTTTTTTTTTTTTGAAACAGGGTCTCTGAATCCCAGGTTGGCCTTGAACTAACTATGTAGCTAAGAATGACTTAGAATTTCTGATTGTCCTGCCTTTACCTTCTATGTGTTAGGATAAAAGGAGTGGATCACCACATCCTGCTTTCTTACTTACTTACTTTCAACTTACTTTTTGAAGCCCATACTCAAGCCTGAGTGCCAAGAGTAGCTATGCAAACTTCCAGGGGCCCTGGCATTTTAATGTGCCACCATCACTGCTCACATCTAAGCCTTTTTCTTCTACTAAACTAAGGGTTATTTCCACCTGGAAGAGGCCAGCTCCACACAGGCCCTTCTCTGTGCTTCCCAACTTCCCCTTATGAATTGGAGCCATCCATCAAGAAGGATACAGGTATGCCCACATGGCCAGAGAGCCCTCACCGATAGACCAGTGCCAGGATGTTTAACATAGTGGCCACATCAGGGTGGTCATGGCCTGAAGTCTTCTCCAGGTCCTCCAATGCCTGCTTGCAGAGGGGCACAGCGACCTCATAGCGACCTTGAGATGCATACTGGATCACCAGATTGTGTAAGGTTCGGAGCCGGGCTGGGATTTCATAGCCGCCATGCTGGGCAGCCACATCCCCTCCTCCAGGACTGGGGGCTACAGGGACAAGGGCAAAAGGTTAGATGTGTCCACTGGGCTAAGGTGGCATATGCCAGTTTTGTCCTTTGCCCACACAGGCAAGTCATTAACCATTCTGCCTCAGTTTCCATATTTACACCATAGAAATAAGTCCCAGCCCTCCATCTTTGAAGCTCAGCTTCTGCCTCTGCATTGTGGGCTCTCATGTGCTCAGTATCATGACTGAAACAAATAAGCATAGATCTGTATGAGTCTCTCCTAACCCTCTGAGCAGGCTCAAAAAGACACAAGCAACAGAGCCAGGCCCAAATCCTTCAGTTCCTTGCAGAGCTCAAGGGTACAAGATACAACAAAGAAGACCCATGTTTCAAGCTCCAACATGCTGAGATGTTGTGAATGGAAATGAGGGAAGAACGAACATGTCTGCTGATATGACCCTGCCTCCTAAAACCTCTGGGTCTCAAGGCCAAGGACTTCACACAACCTTTATATCCCCCAACCCACAGCCAACTGCTCATTCTCACCTGGGCTCTGCTCATCCTCATTAGGGAACAGGTCATCTAGAGAGTCTTTGGGGACATCACCCTTCTCCTCCTGGGAAGGAAGACAGGATGAGTGTCAGGAATGGTGGCACAGGTATTAGTAGACCACATGGGAGCTGGGTGCAGCCAGCTGGGACTCACGTTGGGGGAGGCATCCTCGTCCAGCTTTCGGATCTGGCTCATGAACAGCAGGTGCTGCTTCTCTTCCTCCAGCTGGGCCACTGCCTGCTCACTGCGCTGTAGCTTCTGCTGTGTCCCTGCCAGCTCCTCGCGCAGCCACTGGTTCTCCTGTACCAGGCGTCGCACCTGAGCCCGAAGCTTTTGCTTCTCTGACTCTACAGCCCCCAGGTGGCTTGACAATGCCAGGATCACCTGTGTAGTCCGCCAGATGAGGGTCAGAGCCTTGGCCACCCCTCAACCTACAATTCCAGTTTAAGCTACTTGGGGCCCATTGAAGGGCCAAGCCTGGGTATAGCATGTGAGTAGAAACTACATTTAGGGCCTTGAGCTTGGAAGTTCTCCTCAAGGGAGAGTCCCCTTGCACAACTCCAAACAGACTGTAGTCCAGAATTCAAACCCAGGTTTGGGAATCCTGACTGCTTCCTTCTGCAATCCCTGAACTCCCAGACTCTTCCTTTGTCTCACAGCCATAGTCATTATACCACTTCTTGCTACAGAGCTAGTGTTTCTTCAAAGAACCCTGATAGGTGGCTGAAAGACCACTGAGAGACCTTATTCTGACTTCTGAGGATCCATAGTATCTCCTAGCTTCTGTAGCATCCAGGCAGGGAAGCAGTATGTACCTACCCCCCAGAGTCTGAGGAACATACCACAAGGACAGGTAGGGGGATCCATCAGCCTCAGCCTCAACCCCCAGCCCTCTCCCTAACCTGATTCTCTTTCTGGGCTTCCAGCCTTGAGGCCTTGGCATATACACTTCCTCTATTCTTCATGGATCAGGGTCACATCTGCCTTCTTGTCTCCTCTAGCTCCACTCCTGGCCTCACTCCCATACCCTCCATGCTGTCCTGTTCTCCATCTGTGAAGGACCTGCATGTCATTGTGAGTGGGACTCCTGTGTGACCATCTTTGATTAGACAGCCAGCTTGGCTGAGGCAGCAATACACTGCTCTTCCAAAAGGTTGGGTAATCTGGGACCCTAAACTTGGTTAGCAAATGTTTAAGTGACAGGTGTTTTCATAACTACCAGCTTAAAAAAATTCCCTAGCTAGCCTGGAAGTATATAGCAGATGTCATGATCCCTATCAAGACAAGGAAACCAAGATGATACAACTTACCCAGGATTCCTGGAGCCAGGCAGTGGCTCAGCCAAGATCTGAGGGAAATAAAACCCTTTCTCACAGTTTAACTCCTCCTCCATCCTGACAGACGAATTTATGAGGGCCCAAATAGAACTCCTGACCCACCCAGGCTCTTTTGTTGTTTTGAAGCAGGGTCTCACTCTATTCCAGGCTGATCTGGAACTCACTCTAGCCCAAGCTGGCCTTGAACTCATAGCAATCCTTCTACCTCAACCCCGAGTGCTGGGATTAAAGGTTCAGTCCCCATGCCTAACTTCCACCCAGGCTGTTTCATCCCAGAACTTGCTGAAAGTATTAACCTGGGAGCTGTCCTCCCCTCTCTCCTGCTTGCTTTATATCCCCAGGTCTAGCTGAGCTTACCTCCAGAACATCTAGAACTGGTCTCCTCTCCACCCTCATGGCTGCCTTTTAATTTTATTATTATCATATGCTATGAAAGGCTTAAGACAGGAGAAGAAAGTAGAAGTAAAGCAGAAAAGCTCCCAAGCTGGGAGAAGTTGTAAGAGGGCAAAATCCCTTAGCTACCTTCTTGTTTGAGGTAAGGCCTCACCCTAGCCCAGGCTAACCTGGCACTCACTCTGTAGTCCCAGGCTGGCCTTGAATTTATAGCAATCTTCCTATCTCTGCCTCCCAAGTGCTGGGATTAAAGGCATGCGCCACCATGCCCAGCTTCATGGCTACCCTTTTAATTCAAGCTGTCATCTCTCATTTGAAGCCCAGCAGTGGCTTCCTATAATCATTTGCTCCTTGCTTCCATCCTTGACCCAAGGTTTACTCTCAATAGCTGACAAAGGGAGTTTTAAAAACCTAAGTTAGTGCCTGGAGAGATGGCTCAGCACTTAAAGGTACTTGTGTGCAAAGCCTCACAGCCCATGTTCAATTCCCCAGTAACCATGTAAAAAACCAGATGCACAAAGTGGTGCATGCATCTGGAGTTCATCTGCAGTGGCAGGAGGCCCTGGTATACCCATTCTCTCTTTCTCTCGCTTTCTCAAATGTATGTTTAAAAAAAAAAAAAATCACACAACCTAAGTCAGAACCCTCCAAAAGCTTCCTGATTTCCCGAGAAGAAAATCCAAACTAACATGTTCTGGCTCCTGCCTTCCCACAGACCTCTTCTGACTCTCTCTCCTCTATGAAGGTCTGGTCACACAATTTTTCTCTCACTTCCCTCATAAGATTTTTCCTACTTGAAGACCTTTACACATGAAATCTCTCCCCAACTCCCTATTCTGGAGGCTGGTTTGTATCTTTCTTCTGGTCTTGGTTTAAAAGTCATCTTCTTAGAGGAATCTTGCATGACCACTAAACTAGACCCCTGCTACAAACTATCACAAGATCCATTCTTTTCTTTGAAGCCTTTATCATAATTTGTTATAATTAATTATCTGTGTGTCTCTTTTCCTATTTTACCAGCGTAAAAACATTTTTTTTGGAGGGCGATGTATATGAGACTTGACTTACTGTGTGGCTCAAATTGGCTCCGAATGTGTAATCTTCCTGCCTCCACATCTCTAAAGCTGAGATTTGACACCATGCCTAGTGAGGGGCAGGGATCTTGTCTGCCTTGTTCACCCTTGTTCCCTTGGTACTAACACATTGCCTGGCACAAAATAAGCATGTGATAAACTAAATAACCTAAACTAATAGAAGAAATAATGAATTAATGGAGGGATGCTTCTAAAAGTATCTCCTTTTTGTTTTCCCATGTCATCCAGTCTGTTAGAATGAAAACTAGGAACAGGGCTGTGTGTGTGTGGTGGGGGCTAGGGTGCTCATGGGTTCGGGACTAAGGTCTCCAAAGTGCATTCATTTCGTCATAACATGAGACTCCAGGTGGCTGCACTCTCAGATTCTGTTTCCTACATTACCAGATTTCTCTGGGAGGCTCAATCTTTCCAGTAACCTCCCACCCCAGCCCGCAGACTGACCTACCTGGGCCTCCCCCAGTCCCAGCTCGATGGCCTCCAGAGAGCGGCGCAAGAGGAGGCAGCGCTCTTGTGAGCCTGGCTCGGCCTCGCCCGCCTCATGAGAAGAAGCCAGGGGAGCTAGCAGGGCACGATGCTCCCCGCGTAGGGTCTCTAGTCCCTGAATGACGGCCTTGGTGCCCAGCACGATCTCATCCTGGCTCAGCTTCTCCTCCCGTGGAAGCACCATCGTGGCCATGGTTGTGCCGTCTGTGGAGGTGAGGGGCGGGCAGGCGGGCGCCGGGGGTATGGCTACACCGCTGTCCACCCCGTGTCAGGTAAACACCGGCGGTCGGTCCCTGGACGCCTGGGTCCCTAGGTCCCCTAGCCAGCAGCCAGCACCGAGCCCACACGTCCTACAGGGGGCGCGCCGGGCTCGTCTAGCCCAGGGAGACGCAATGCGGTGCAGCCAGCGAGGCTGGACCCTGATTCCACCCTAGACCACCGGCTCAAGCCGGTTGACGTGACCCCATTCCTGGGGCTTTCTCAGAATTCCCCTGGTCAGGACGCGAAGCACCAAGGAATGGGTACGGGGGTGGTGTCATAGGAAAGACCACGGCAGCTCCAGAGGATCAGGGTTCAGTGCGAGCGACAGCCCCCTCCCCCACAGGCAGGCCGACCTCCAGAGCCCCTCCCCCAGGGCAGAAGGACGCCGCGCAGACCCTCCCTCCCTCCACCCCAGCTCAGGTCTAGGATTTCGGGACCCTGTTCCCTTAAGCCACACCCAACACGACCCCTCCCACAGGCTGGCAGAGCGTCCAGCCGACCCACCGAGATCTCACCCGGGCGCCCCGGGACCGCGCCCCCTCCCCTCCCCTCCCCTCCGCTCCCATCCCGGCAGGCCTGCCTGGTCCTCCCAGAGGCCGCGCCCACGACGACTCCTCCTCTAGGGCGACCCGCAACCACTCCCCACTTTAGGGTATGAACTCCCCTCTCTCCTGACCCAACTGGCCCGCGCCAAACTACACCTTCCTGCTGTGGACCGGCTCCCGCTCGGACTCCTTCCCGGCTTCACCGAGATCCGCAACGGTGATCGTGTACCGCTGCCTCCATCCCGCCGGCCTTCCCAGCAGTCCCCGCGCCGTCTTAAAGGTGAAGCCGCTACCTCAGCGGCGTCGGAGGGGGCGAAACACGCTCCAGTGGGCCGGCTCGCTTGCCTTAAAGGAGTCGGCTGGCCAGGCCAGCTCTGGGGCGGGGCCGTCCAGGGGGAGGGGACGGGCCCTTGCAGAGGTGGGGCGGGGCTCGTCCCCTGCCGCTGGAGGGTTGCGGTCATTTCCCTCGCGTTTTTTTTTTTTTTGGAGGGGGGACGCCGCAAAGCCTCAGGTGCGGAGTTGCTCGGTACTGTAGGAACTCGAGAACCCCGAGTCTAGGGGCCAGCGAGGACTGAGGTGCAGGAAGAAGTTCTGGCCTCTACAGAGTCCAGAGAGAGGCAGTCCACATTTATTGAGCGCTTAGCATCTGTTGGTTGGTGCCAACTTAATGCCCACCGGTTGAAGTGGGAGCTGCCATTATTCACATCTCGCAGATCTGAACCCCAGGCTCAGCTGTCTCTAGAGATGCGTCCCTCCCCCTTTCAGAGCAGATCATGTCTCTGTAGGAAATCCTAGGGCAGCTTCTGGCCAAAAGGGAGTTTTTATCCTAGTTCAATAAGAAAACAAAGGAGCATCTTTGGTCTGTGATGGTGTCATTGGGGTAAGTCAGAACATTCACTCTGATCTCCTACCTTCTAGGGTACTCTTCTAATTTCAGCCACGCTGTCTACAATACTGTCCTAACAGTGTTCTTGTTGGTTTGCCTTCTAGAATGTTGACCAGAACCTATCTATCTGGTTCACTCTGGAAGTAGCTCAAGGTGGAGGACACAAGAGCACTCAGTAGATGCTGGTTTGCAAAAAGGCAGGGGGGAGCCAGGCGTAGTGGCACAGGCCTTTAATCCCAGCACTCGGGAAGCGGAAGTAGGAGGATTGCTGTGAGTTCAATGCCATCCTGAGACTACATAGTGAATTCCAGGTCAGCCTGGACTAGAGTGAAACCCTACCTTGAGAAAACAAAAAGGTAGGAGGATACACGTTGGCCTTGCCAAGTCCCTCCAAGCCTGAATTTGGTCTGGTTCTCTGTAACTTTGGATCAGTACTGCCCTCACCCAAGTTCTAGGTTAAGAGCTCTAACCTCCTTGGCAGACAAAAGTTGCACAGTGATAACTGGTGCTGGCATCTTAGGTACCTGGGGTATGTCTTATAAGTAGGGATGGATTCAGACTCAGTCAACCAAGTCCAGCATCCTTTCGGTTGGCATCCCTTGGTACTGTATTTCACTTAGAGATGGAACTGTACACCTTTAGCTTGAGTTAACTACATGCTATGACAGGGAGATCATTCCCTTCTGCAGAGACTCTAAAGGTTAGAAAGTTCACTTAGTCCTAAAGTGCCTTTCTGCATTGCTCACTCATAGTTAGAAGTCAGTGAAGATACACAATGACCCATCTAGTCTTCTGTACCTAGACTGACCCATTTCCTCTACCTAGTCTTGCTGTCTCCTTACAATCAGTTCAAATGCTGCTCAGAATGTGGTGGCAACCCAGGGACAAATGATCCAGACCAAGAATGAACTGCACAGGTTATGGTCCCCCTTGCAGGTCAAGTCACCAAGGGGTTGGGGACATGTGTACCTGCACTGTCAGTGGTAGCTCTTACCTACTGCATATGCAGCCCTAGGTTCAAAAAATAGCACTGGCCAGGTGTGGTGGCTCATGCTTTTAATCCCAGCCTTGGGAGGTAGAGGTAGGAGGATCACTGTGAGTTCAAGGCCAGCCTGAGACTACATAGTAAATTCCAGGTCAGCCTGTAAACAACAACAAAAATCAGTCTTTCAGGCTGGAGAGATTGCTCAGGGGTTAAGGTGCTTACCTGTAAAGCCTAAGGACTCAGGTTTGATTCCCCATGTAAAGCCAGATGCACAAATTGGCACATGAGACTGGAGTTCATTTGCAGTGGCTAGAGGCCCTAACATGCCCATTCTCTCTCTCTCTTAAATAAACAATTAAGTAAATATTAAAATAAAAAAAATTTAAAGTCAGTCTTTCCACTTGTGAAGCCCAACGTCAGTATAACTTTGGTAGCCACCTGCAAAGCTTGTGTTCAGCTAAGATCTTAAGTCTTGTATATCTCAGTTAGAAGAACCCATCAGGGTCTTTTTGATTTTTTAAAAATATTTTATATTTATTTATTTATTTATTTGACAGAGAGAAAGAGGGAGAGAGAGAGAGAATGGGCATCCAGGGCCTTCAGCCATAGCAAACCAACTCCAGACGTGTGTGTCCCCTTGTGCATCTGGCTAACGTGGGTCCTGGGGAATCAAACTTGGGTCCTTTGGTTTCGCAGGCAAACACCTTAACCGCTAAGCCATCCCTCCAGCCCTCTTTTTGATTTTTTAAAAAAGATTAATTTATTTATTTGAGACAGACAGGGATTGAGAGAGAGAGAGAGAATTGGCATGCCAGGGCCGCCAGTCGCTACAAATGAACTCCAGACACATGAGCCACCATGTACATCTGGCTTACGTGGGACCTGGAGAATCCAACCTAGGTCCTTAGGCTTCACAGGCATGTGCCTTAACTGCTAAGCCATCTTTTCAGCCCTGATATTTTTGAATTGTATATTTATTTGAAAGAGAGAGAATAGGCACACTAGGGCCCTTCAGCCATTGCAAATGGACTCCAGATACATGCGCCACCTTGTGCATCTGGCTTATGTGGGTACTGGGGAATCGAACCTGGGTCCTTAAGCTTTGCAGGCAAGTGCTTTAACTGCTAAGCCGTATCTCTAGCACCACCTTCTTGATTTTGTACCAAAGGTGTTTTTTTGAGATGCAGCAGTCAAAAGGCATACACGTGTTACAGTGAAGTTCTTAGTCGTCCAGCACCTCTGTCCAGAAGCCCTTGCTGGTCTCAGTTTTTTGTGTCCATTGGTGCTTTGTATCAGCTCCCATTTCATGTTTATCCCTGACAGTTTCTGCTGGTCAGCTTTCCTACAGAGCCCTGGAGGGTGGGGTCTTTTGAGTTTGTCATTTGTGAAGTCTGGGCCTGGTGGCACAACCCTGAGATTCCAGCTATTTGGGAGGCTGAGAGGATGAGGATCTCAAGTTCAGTGCCTGTCACGGGTATGGTTTGTCTTCTGTGGTCTTTCAGCCTGCACATTGGCTGCCTTCCAGGGAAGCCCAGGCCTTTGATAAAACCGCTTGTGCATTCCATCATGATGAAACCTCCAACTCGCCGGAATGCTCAGTTCACAGGAGAATCTGGAGCCAAGGCCTTTGTTCTCCTTAGTGAGCCTGGGCTTCAGAATCCCTTGGGGGAATAACTTCGTTGGGTGTTTTCCCTCAGTGACTAGGATTTGGTGGTGTCAGGGAGGGTTCTGGGCATTTTAAAAACTGCAGCAGTGTCTGGGAATGGGCACTCTGGGTTGAAAGCTGCTCTTTCAATGTCTTCTTTTTTTTTTTTTTTTGACGTGAGAGAGACAATTGGAGCATCAGGGTCTCCAGCTACTGCAATCAAACTCAATGACGTGTGCCTCCTTGTGTGCATTGCACACTTGTGTCACTTTGTGCATCTGGCTTACATGGGACTTGGAGAGTCGAACATGATTCCTTAGTCTTCGCAGGTATGCACCTTAACCACTAAGCCATATATCTAGTCCTCAATGTCTTACAGGTGAGAAAACTCAGGCCCAGAGAGGGGACGCAGCTGCACCAGGTGAGAGAGCAGGGAACATCATCTTATTCTGTTGTTCTTGGCAGGTAGGACTCCTGGCAATCACTACATCCATTTGGAATCTATTTCAGGTCATTTGTCACTGAGAGTGTGTGAGGGAAACTAACACATGGAGTAGATGTCAAGAGAACGAAGGCAAGTTACATGTCCACACCCACAGAATAGCACCGGTGCACATACCTGCAGCACACAGTCTGAGGCAGGTTCCCCAGGGGCAGACACCTGCTGTTCCTACACACTGCATGTGTGTCTGCAGACCCAAAACTTGCAAGCTGCACATTCAGGTGCAACACACCTGCCTTCCATGCCCCTTCCTGGAATTTCTTTTCTTTTCTTTTCTTTTCTTTTCTTTTTTTTTTTTTGAGGTAGGGTCTCACTCTGGCCCAGGCTGACCTGGAATTAACTATGTAGTCTCAGGGTGGCCTTGAACTCACGGCGATCCTCCTACCTCTGCCTCCCAAGTGCTGGGATTAAAGGCGTGTGCCACCATGTTGGGCTTTGGAATTTCTTTCCATGATCCTTTTATCACCTTTCCCCAGGTCAGACAGTGTTCAGTCTCACTTTATGGCTTTGCTTGGTTCTTTTGGGTTTTTCACTAACTTTTTGCAGGTTTTGGTCTCTTGTGCTTCTTGGGCAGCTGGCCCTGTCTCCTGAGGACTGGGGGAGGCAGGGCTGGACCTTTTCCTCACTGTTCTCATGCCCTATTGTGCTTAACCTTCTTGTCCATGTTCAACATTTTCATCACTTGCCTCTTTATCTGGTCTCCGAGGATTACACTGTGCTCTCCCAAGGGAGGGGACTGTTAACTTCATTCTGGTCTGTGCTGTACCTCACCCCCTCTATCACCCCACCTGCTGGTCTCCTGCCAGGCTGATGGTGGTGCTCAGTAAATGGAGAAAGGAAGGAATGAATTTGTGCTAGTGGTGATTCAGTCCCTTCTGCCATTTTCTGTGGTGCTCAGGGGCCTGCTCCCCCATACCTGGGGAAGTGGTTCTTGCTACTTTTAATATTATTGTATTCTTCCTGAAAATCACTCCCACTACTCCTCCCCCATCCCACTGAAATCTGTTTCTTACACTTGTCTTTTCCCTTTGAAGTGGTTGGGGCACTTTCCCCAAGGGGTTAATGCCACTTGAACCTTCTGTGGAATCACTCATCAGGGCCCAAGATTAGCAGCTCCTTATTTAGTGGACACTTCTGGTTGACAGCTTTTTCTGACACTGAGCCAAATTCAAGTCTGCTCAGAGCTCTCTCTCTCTCTCTCTTTTTTTTTTTTTTTTTTTTTTGGTTTTTCAAGGTAGGGTCTCACTCTGGCCCAGGCTGACCTAGAATTAACTATGTAGTCTCAGGGTGGCCTCGAACTCTCGGCGATCCTCCTACCTCTGCCTCCCGAGTGCTGGGATTAAAGGCGTGCGCCACCACGCCCGGCTGCTCAGAGCTCTCTTGAGAGGGCCCAATTCCTGTCCTGGCAGCCACCCAACAAATTTTTTCCCCCCTGGTAGGGTCTCACTCTAGCCCAGGCTGACCTGGAATTCAGAGTAGTGTCAGGGTGGCCTTGAACTCACGTCGATCCTTCAACCTCTGCCTCCTGAGTACTGGGATTAAAGGCATGTGCCACCATGCCCGGCTAACAGGGTCTCTAACACCTGCCTTGTTGAGTCGTGGAGAACACTGACTAAAACACCACAAAGCTTTCCAATTAAGCCTTGTACATAGTAGATACTATTCTTCATAGTTGTATTATCAACACCCAAAAGCTTCCTTTTGACAGACCCTGTGCTAGGAAGTGGGAGGTGGGGAAAATGTGAAACACACAGCCCCTGCATATAGTGTTGCTGGAGAGAAACAATAGGAATGAAAGTGAGCATCAGACAAGGCAGCTAATAGAAAGAGTAAGTCTGAACAGGAGTGTTGAGATGTGAGATGTTTGGGGCTGGCCGGAGGAACCTGTGTAGTCAGGATGGAGGGGCATCAGCTGCTAGTTTTGTGTGTGGGAGAGACTGAGGGGGAGAGAGACGGGGAAAGAGATTGCCCATCCTCTGCTCTCCACAGCCAAGGAAGAACTAATTCCCAGTTCTAGCCAGACTCTTGTATTCAACCTCCATTCAGAATAGCATCTATGCCCCCTAGTCCTAGCCCTGCAGCTCATCATCTTGTGTCCAAGTTTCCTGCAGAGATGTCTTACCATCTGCTCATCATGCAGGGCAGACAGCCAGCACCATCCTTGGCTCTTTCTTTCAGCCCCACTATCTTTTTTCTACCCCCCTCTCCTCCTTTCTTTTTTTCTCTCTCCTCTTCCATCTTCTCTCCTCTTTTCCTTGCTTCTTATCCTTCTTCCCAACCCCTATCTGACTCTAGAGCCCAAGCTGCTCTCAAGCCTCCTGAGTGCTGGGATTAAAGGTTACACCACTTCACTAGGCTTCAGCATAATTTTCTTTCTTATTTTCTCTTTTCCCTTTGGAGATTAAATATATATATTTGTTATTTGGTTTTTCTAGGTAGGGTTTCACTCTAGTCCAGGCTGACCTGGAATTCACTATATAGTCTCAGGGTGGCCTCGAACTCACAGTGTCCTCCTACCTCTGCCTCCCGAGTGCTAGGATTAAAGGCGTGCACCACCACGCCCGGCTCCTTTGGATTTTTTGAGGTAGGGTCTACTGCAGTACAGGCTAACTTGAAACTTATGATGGCCTTGTACTCATAGCAGTCCTATCTCAGCCTCCCTAGTACTAGGACTAAAGCTGTGTGCCACCACACTCAGCTCTTTTTTATTTGACAGAAAGAGAAAGAGAGGGAGAGGGAGGGAGAGAGAGAATATGAATGAATATGTTTGTGTATATGGACATGTCCAGACCTCTTGTCACTGGAAACGAATTCCAGACACATGCACCACTTTCTCTGTCTGGCTTTTTGTGGGTACTCAGGAATTGAACCCAGGCCATCAGGCTTTGCAAGCAAGTGTCTAACCACTGAAGTCATTTCTCTAGCTCCCCCTTTTCATTTATTTTTTCAAGAGAGAAATATTAGAGAGAGGTATATATAGCGAGGGACGGAGGCAGAGAATGGGCACACTGGGGCCTTTCAGCCACTGCAAACAAACACCTTGTGTGGGTTCTGGGGAATTGAACCTAGGTCCTTTGGCTTTCAGGCAAGTGCCTTAACCACTAAGCCATCTCTCTAGCCCTTTAAAAAATTTTTTATTTTTGGAGAGAGACACAGAGAGAGACAGACAGAGAGAGAGGGAGAGGAAGACAGATAGAGAATGGGCACACCAGCAGTCTCTCAGCTGCTGCGAACGAAATCCAGATGTGTGCGCCCCCTTGTGGGCAAGTGCGGCATTGCACCCTTGCGTCACTTTGCATGTGGCTAAACGTGGGACCTGGAGATTGGAACTGGGTTCTTAGGCTTAGCAGGCAGGCGCCTTAACCGCTAAGCCATCTCTCCAGCCCTCAACCCCTTTTTTTGAGGCAGGGTCTCACTCTAGCCAAGCCTGACCTGGAACTCACTCTGTAGCAGGCTGGCTCAAACTCATGGTGATCTTCCTACTTCAGCTTCCAGGGTGTTGAGATTAAAGGTGTGTGCTATGAGATCCCATTTTCTAACCAACCATCCAGACCTGTGTGTTCTGTCTCCTCAGTTGCTAGGAATGCTTCCCATAGTCCAAACCCTTGTAACATTGTTTTCAATGGCTGTAGCCATTGCCTTGGAACCCATGGACAAGTCTGGAGACCTCACTTGCATCCTCCAATGTGCTGTAGCAAGGTAAACTTTCTCAGCCCTGTCAACTTGCTTCTCTGCCTGAAACCCTGCATTGGCTGCCCATTGTATCAGGATCTAGGTCATAATTCTTGCCTTGGCAAAGATAGTTATTATAATAACCACACTGTCCTCATACCCTGGGCTCTTTTTTTTCTTCCACTCTGTATGCCTTGGCAGCACTGAACAATGTGTGGTTCTTAGACTAGGCCACACTCCCTCTTCTCTCCAGTTCTTACACATGCCAATTCCTGTGCTCAGAGCATCCACCATGTCAGGTGCCTTTAAGGCACTACTGCTCAGTTCCATTTCCTTTGAGACATCCTGGATATCCTGCCCCTCAGGTGGATTAGATGTCCTTCCTGAAGGTGCTCATGGAAATTGTCATGCTGTGTGGCAATTGTTCAACTGTCTCCCCTGCTAGCCTTAGAGTCCTT
Organism: Orientallactaga sibirica; assembly: GCA_036365145.1. Lineage (NCBI taxonomy): Eukaryota > Metazoa > Chordata > Mammalia > Rodentia > Dipodidae > Orientallactaga > Orientallactaga sibirica. The sequence continues at coordinate 5,051,796 of JAEOAD010000042.1, read as the reverse complement.
GTGTAAGGGAGGACCCACACATGGGGTATCCTTGTGCTCAGCTGGAACAGGAACCCATCCACAGCAGGAACGTAGTGACTGTGGGCAGCTGGAGTGTTGAGACATGTTCTGGAGTATGGATCTGGCTCATCAGGCATGGTGTGCTGTAGCTGTGGTCCTTAGCCACTTGGGAGAACAAGTCTAGGAGATTGCTGGAGCCCAGGAGTTCTAGGTCAGCTTGGGCAACAGAGTGAATCCCCCCCACCTCAAATGGAAGAGTAGAAGGAAGGAAGGAAATAAATAAATATAGCTTCTTAGCCAAGCTGTGTGCATTAGGCAAGTGTCTCAGGGTCAACTGATTTATTTAGCTAGCTTCTGTCTAGGGTCGCTATATGGCATTGCTGGACTCTAGGCATGTAGACGTAGATAAGGTGAAAGTAGCACACAGGTATATATTGCAAGGGACTCTGAACAAAGTGCTGCGATAGTGACAATTGGGCTTTTGGGAGGTAGGGAAAGCCTCTCTAGGGAACCCGTAAAAGACAGTGGAGCTGGATCTGTGCATAGAAGCATCAAGGCAGAAAGAACCACAGTCCAGGCCCATGAGGGAGACCGCTGTGATGAGGACATGATCAAGTGTGGCTCTGGGGTGGGAACCTGAAGACATGGTTGGGCTGTCTCCCAAGAGCATTAGGGAGCCACTGCAGGACTTCAAGTGGGGAGGGGCACTGACTTAGTTGTAAGAACAGGAAGTAGAATGGAGGTCGCTGATGGATTGGGAGCACCTTCTGGCTTGAGTACAGAGTGTGTGCCAGTGCCATTTACTGAGATTAGGAGATGAGATTAGTCCTACTTTGGCCAAGTAAGGACTGAGATGTTTGTGAGCATTCATTTCATCAACTAAGTGGTTAGATGTGAGAGCCTAGAGCTGGGACAGAAGATTTCTGATCTCATTTGGAGGCAGTGATGGCACTGATGTCATAGGACAGTTTAAAGGACTCTATAGACCATGTGAAGAAACAGGAAGCACTTGGCAGAGGCCTAGTTAAGATAGTGCCTGGAAGGGTGTATGTGTGACCTGATAGATACTAATGCTATCTATCTTCCTTTCTTTTCTTTCGTTCATTCTCTCTCTGTTTCTTTCTTTCTTCTTCTTCTTTTTTTTTTTTTTTTTTTTTTTGAGGTAGGGTTTCACTCTAGTCCAGGCTGACCTGGAATTTACTATGTAGTCTCAGGGTGGCCTTGAACTCATGGCGATCCTCCTACCTCTGCCTCCCGAGTGCTGGGATTAAAGGTGTGCACCACCACGCCAGGATCTAATGCTATCTTTCTTTGGCACAGTATCAAGGAGATGAAAGAAGTATTTTAAAACAGTTTGGCTGGCTATAGTGGTGTGTACTTGTAATTCTAGAATTCAAGAGGATCACAAGTTAGAGGCCATGCTAGTCTACATGGTGAGAGCCTGTCTCAACAAACAAAAGCACCAAAGAATTAAGCAAACGTTGGTTTGAGCTGGGCGTGGTGACACATGCCTTTAGTCCCAGCACTCAGAGGCAGAGACAGGTGGATTAAATACGAGTTCGAAGCCAGCCTTGGCTAGAGTTAAACCCTACCTCAAAAATAAATATATAAATAAATAAATAAATAAATAAATAAATAAATAAAGCCGGGTGTGGTGGCGCACGCCTTTAATCCCAGCACTCGGGAGGCAGAGGTAGGAGGATCGCCGTGAGTTCAAGGCCACCCTGAGACTAGTTAATTCCAGGTCAGCCTGAACCAGAGTGAGACCCTACCTTGCAAAACCAAAAAAAAAAAAAAAAAAAAAAAAAAAAAAAAAGAGTTTGGGTAGAAGTACCCTGTGGGGGTGGACAATGCTGGGCCCAGAAGCAGTGCCGGGGTGTTGGTCAGGGAGGTCCCTAATGTCTCCAAAACATTAACGGCTGTTGCCAAGGCTCTTGACTGTCCACCATAACTAGATAGCCAGACCCTGTTGAAGATACCATTTGCTTGGGCTACAGGTCACTGAGAAATCAAGTTGGAAGGCCCTCCCTGTTGACTAGCTGTCAGGATGCTGGAAAGAGCTATGCAACCTGTGGAAGGAGAAAAGTCATCAATGGTCTTAGCCAGCAGTGGGCCCTGAAAGCTTTATAGCTGGCTAGCCAGGCCAAATACACTAACTGGTGCAATGGTGGTATGGCTCTCTGATGTATGTAGCTCACCTATGTATAGGGAGGTCATAAGTCCTAAGGGGGAAACTACTACGGTTGTCTGGAATAAATGGATAATATTATGTCCACCAAATTGTCCTGTACATACTTATGCTTTTTTGTCTTTTGGTTTTTCGAGGTAGGGTCTCACTCTAGCCCAGGCTGACCTGGAATTCACTATGTAGTCTCAGGGTGACCTTGAACTCTCAGCTATCCTCCTACCTCTGCCTCCTGAGTGCTGGGATTAAAGGTGTATGCCACCACACCCGGCTCCATACTTATGTTTATACCCATATATTAATGCTATTCCCATTCTTGGTTAGAGAAACTTCTCTTTTCAGATGGCAGTGACCACTGGGGTGATTCAAAACTCATAAAAGTGCTAAGAAGAAGAGTCAGTGAAGTATTTAGCACTAAGTGAGACATTTCTATCACACCCTCCAAGGCTCAGGAACCATTGTGGAAGAGGTGGTAGAAAGGTGGCCAAAAGAAGGGAGGAGTGCTTTGCAATACTGTCTTTCAGGCACAAACTGGCTGTGGTATTCCTGATAGCACAGTGGCTAATGCTACCTACACAAGACCTGCATACTAACAGGAAAAAGTGACATCAAAATAGAAAAGAGCAGCCAGGCATGGTGGTATATGCCTTTAATCCCAGCATTTGGGAGGCAGAGATAGGAGGATTGCTGTGAGTTCGAGTCCACCCTGAGAGTTAATTCCAGGTTAGCCTGGGCCAGAGTGACACCCTACCTTGAAAAAAGAAAAAAAAAAAAAAGAAAGAAAAGAGGCCACACTTGGTGGCACATGCCTTTAATCCCAGCCCTTGGGAGGCTAAGGTAGGAAGATTGTTGTAAGTTTAAGGCCGGCCTGATACTACCTAGTGAATTCCAGGTCAGCCTAGGCTACAGTGAAAAAAAAAACCTTAAAAAAAAAAAAAAAAAAAAAAAAGACTAGTTGGAAAAAAGGGATTCAGTAGAGGAGGGATTCAGTCAAGAGAGGGTAGTGGGAGGGGATTATGATCATTGTGTATTGTCTATATGTATGCAAGCTGTCAATACAATGTTGAAGAAAAATTAGTTAATGAGCTGGAATAATGGTGGTTAAAAGTACTTGTTTGTGGGGCTAGATAGATGGCTGAGCAGTTAAGGTGCATGCCAGCAAAGCCTAATGACCTGGGTTTAATTCCCCAGTATCCATGTAAAGCCAGATGCACAAAGTGGTACATGCATCTGGAGTCTGTTTGCAGCAACCGGAGGCCCTGGCATGTCCATTCTCTCCTCTCTCTGCTTGCAAAAATAAAAAAGTGCTTGTGCCAGGCGTGGTGGCATATGCCTTTAATCCCAGCATTTGGGAGGTCAAGGTAGGAGGTTCACTGTGAGTTTGATACTAGCCTGAGACCTACCTCAAAAAAAAAAAAAAAAAAAAAAAAAAGTAAAAAATCAGAGGCAATGTCATTGCACACATGAGCCTACACAGTGAGTGACTAAATGTAGTTCTGCATCCTTGATGGGACTCTGGAATGGACAAGAGACATTAGGGAAATAAGGAAATCTGAGCCAGGTGTGGTGGTGCATGCCTTCAATCCCAGCACTTGGGAGACAGAGGTAGGAGGATCGCCATGAGTTTGAAGCCACCCTGAGACCTGAGACTACTTAGTGAATTCCAGATCAGCCTGAGCTAGAGTGAGACCGTACCTCAAAAAAAACACAAAAAAAGTAAATACGCATAAAATGGAGACTTGGATTAATAATCATATATCACCACTGGCTTATTAGTTATGACCGAATATAACATGCTCACAATGGGGGAAGGGGCCAGTGTATACAGCCACCCTGTACTCTTTGCAACTTTTCTGAAAATAACAACAAAGTCAACCCAGAGTTGGTGAGTGCTTAGAAAAGGCTTATTACACTTCTACACCAAAATCCCACCCCTTTCCTTTAGATGATGTTTGGCAGTCTGGGACCATTGTGTTTGGTCAGTGATGGGGCAGAGCTGTTCTGAAGTTCTAAGCCAGCTTCTTCACTGAGTTGTATACTGTTTGGCAGGAAGAGAGCTTTTTTTTTTTTTTGAGAGAAGGGCAGGGGAGAGGGAGAGAATGGGTGTTCCAGGGCCTCCAGCCACTGCAGCCGAACTCCAGACGCATGCATCACCTTGTGCGTCTGGCTTATGTGCACCTTTACCACTAAGCTATCTCCCCCACTTATTTTTAAAAACTATTTTATTTGCAGGCTGGAGAAGATGACTTAGTAGTTAAGGCACTTGCCTACAAAGCCAAAGGACCCTGGTTCGATTCTCCAGAACCCACGTAAGCCAGATGCACAAGGAGGCGCATGCATCTGGAATTCGTTTGCAGTGGCTGGAGGCCCTGGTATGCTCATTCTCTCTCTCACTCTATCTCTACCTCTTTCTCTCTCTCTCAAATAAATAAATAAATAAATAAATAAATAAATAAATAAATACTTTAAAAAGTATTTTATTTGCAAGCAGAGAGAAATAGAAGAGAGACAAGCACAGATAATGGGACACACCAGGGTCTCCAGCCACTGCAAATCAACTCCAGATGCATGCATCTCTTTGTGCTTCTGGCTTTATGTGGGTACTGGGGAATCGAACTCTGGTCGTTAGGGTTTGCAGGCAAGTACCTTAAACACTGGACCATCTCTTCATCCCTCCAGCCCCCCCCCCCACCTTTTTAAAATTTATCTGTGAGCAGAGAGAGGGAGAGAATGGACACCCCAGGGCCTCTTGCTACTGCAAACAAACTCTAGATGCATTATGTACCATTTTGTACATCTGGGTTTTCTGTGGGCACTGGTGAATTGAACCTGGGCCACAGACCTTGCAAGCACATTCAATCACTGAACCATGTCCCTAGCTCCTTTCTTTTTTTTTTTTTTTTTTTTTTTTTTTTTTTTTTTTTTTTTTTTTCGAGGTAGGGTCTCACTCTGGCCCTGGAATTCACTATGTAGTCTCAGGGTGGCCTTGAACTCACGGCGATCCTCCAACCTCTGCCTCCCAAGTGCTGGGATTAAAGGCGTGCACCACCACGCCTGGCACAGACTTCCGGCTTCCTAGCTCCTTTCTTTGGTTCAGAGTTGGAGTTTAACCCTGTACTTCCAAGGCCTATGAGAAAGGCTGAGTATCAGTTAAAGTCGTTTGTAGCATATCTGGATAAGGGGACATATTCTACAAGCAAAAGGATCTTGTCTGTCAACAAGAATGTACTGTGCACCTGTGATGGGCTAAGTAGTATCCTGGCGTCAATCACATGGACCTGAGGGCAAGAGCAAGATGTCAGGATGAATAGGTTGTATGAAAGCCCAGAGGCAGTGTGAATAGTGCGCAGCAGGCACAAGAGCCAGGGAGGAGGAAAGCGTAAGATATCAGATCAAGCTACTGAGAGATGGGTTGGGTGGGGCTTGGATTGTATTCCTAGTGAGGTGGAGAGCCATGGACAGATTTGACCAGATCAGTTTTTTCTTTACTTTTTTAAGTGGTTTTTTTTTATTATCATTTTTTGGGGGTGCAAGCCCAAAAGACTGGCCTTTTTTTTTTTTCTTTTCTTCTTCAAGGTAAGATTTCACTCTAGCTCAAGCTGATCTGGAATTCACTATGTAGTCTCAGGGCGGCCTCAAACTCACGGCAATCCTCCTACCTTTGCCTCCCAAGTGCTGAGATTAAAGGCATGCACCACCACGCCTGGCTCAGACTGGCCTTTTTTATGAGAGAGAGTGAAAGCAAGAGAAAGAGGAGAGAGAGAACTGGCATTCCAGGGCCTCAGCCACTGTAATCAAACTCCAGACGCATGCACCACATTGTGTGCAAGTGTGAGCTTGCACATGCTTCACCTTGTGCATCTGGCTTATAGGGGATCTGTGGAATTGAACATGGGTCCTTAGTCTTCGCAAGCAAGCATCTTAACTGCTAAGCCACCTCTCCAGCCCTATTTTATTTTAGTTTTTTTCTTTAATTTTTGGAGAGAGACAGAGAGAGTCAGACAGAGAGGGAGACAGATGTAGAATGCATCTGGCTAAACGTGGGACCTGGAGATTGGAACCAGGTTCCTAGGCTTAGCAGGCAGGCGCCTTAACCAGGTAAGAATGCTGGTTCCAATCCTCAGGTCCCAGGTTCAGCCAGATGCAAAGTGAGGCAAGGGTGCAATGACGCACTTGCCCACAAGGGGGCGCACGCACCTGGATTTCATTCACAGCAGCTGAGAGACTGCTGGCGCACCCATTTCTGTCTCCCTCTCCCTCTCTGTCTATTTCTATCTGTCTCTCTCTCCAAAAATAAATAAAAAATAATAAATTTTTTTTTAAAAATAAAAATATTGAGTCGGGCATGGTGGTGCATACCTTTAATCCCAGCACTTTGGGAGGCAGAGGTAGGAGGATCACTATGAGTTCGAGGTCATCCTGAGACTAGTGAATTCCAGGTCAGCCTGGACCAGAGTGAAGCCCTACCTCGAAAAACCAAAAATTATTTATTTGAGAAGGAGAGAGGGAGGGAGAGAGAGAGAGAGAGTGAGAAAGAGAGAAAGGAGGAGGGAGAATGGTGTGCCAGGGCCTCAGCCACTGCAACAAATTCCAGAAGCATATGCCACCATTGTGCATCTGGCTTATGTGGGTTCTAAGTAATTGAACCTGGGTCCTTAGACTTTGCAGGTAAGTGCCTTAACCATTGAGCCATCTCCCCCACCCCATCTTTCCAGCCCTATCTTTTTAGTTTTTTAAAAATAAAAATATTTATTTTTTTAGGCAGGGTCTCACTATAGCCCAGGCTGACCTGGAATTCACTATGTAGTCTCAGGGTGGCCTGGAACTCATGGCAATCCTCCTACCTCTGCCTCCTGAGTGCTGGGATTAAAAGCGTGTGCCACTATACCTGGCTTATTTATTTATTTGAGAAAGAAGCAGAGAAAGAGACAGAGGGGGGTGGGGAGAGAGAATGGGTGCACCAGGGCCTCTAGCCACTGCAAACAAACTCTAGACACATGTACCACCTTGTGCATCTGGTTTTATGGGTACTGGGGAATTAAACCTGGGTCCTTTGGCTTAGCAGGCAAGCACCTTAATCATTAAGCTATCTCTCCAGCCCTTTGTTACTCCTGTGGAGTCATGCCATATCATGCTGTGAACTGGAGAGTTGCAATGACACAATGAAGGGCACAAGCCCAAGGCAGCTGATAAGAAATCACCATTTTATTGAATGAAAAATCCAACATAGCCCCAGTCTTCCCACCCCATTCTGCTCCTGGGCCCAGGAGATGCTCTGGACAGTGGGGCTGGGCAGTGGGAAAGGGCTGGAGGAACCTGGGGATTGAGAAAAACATGTTCAAAGTGAAGTGCTGTGCCACACCTCCAGGGAGCAGTGAGAGGGCAACAAAGTAGCTCCAGAGGTGCTGGAGAGCACAGGCTGCTGCTGGCTGTGCACTCTCATCCGTAGCCTCTCCCAAGGACACTGGTGAGGAGTCTGAGGTGGACTGAGACTCATCCATGGCAGACAGAGGGATGAAAGGAGACCTCATGGAGGATGGGCCTCTATCCACTGCCCAGTCATGGAGGAGTTTGGGAGACAGAGAGCAGGGAAGGGGAGGCTAGTTGACACAGGTCAAGGTAGGTGGTCATGTAAAATATACTGGGGACCTGCCTCCCATCTCTCAAAGCCAGGGAGAACTGTACTGGGTGGGGGCTGGGAGGCAGAGAGAGGAGCATCACCAGTAGGGGAGGAAGCCACAAGGACAGGACCTGTGCACAGGACAAGTCACATAAACAACCAAAGAAATGCTCAGGACATAACATCTGTGGGGACCTGGGATGGCAGGAAGTCGTGCATGGGGAGACTGGGATGTTTCCATCCCAGAAACACACCATACTGCTCAAGTGTCCCCTTCTACCTCTAGAAAGTTTTGGACGTGAAGTCCTCACAGCAGTGGAAGAGACCCCAGCACCCACTGGAGGCAGGCAGGGTGAGGGGTAACTGACAGCAGGGCCTTAGAAAATAAGGTGGCTGGGCTCTCCCACTTTGTACCAGGACTCCAGGTTTTCTATTTCCAGAAAGGAAACCAAGGCCACAGAGGGGAGAGGCAGGGGTGTGGGTGAAGGAAGGCCTAGAGGACACAATTTCAGGGACTATGGGCACCAGCAGGTAATATTACCCTGCCTTGCACCTGGAGCAGGAAGGAGGGCCAAAGAGAGTGAGAGGGAGGAGGGCTCAGGGATAGGCTGGGCAGTGAGAGGGGGCAGCATCCCCAGTGGCAGTATCCTTCAGGACTGGGCTCATGACAGGCAGGCCTCAGTGCTGGGAAAGGGGGGCTGGGCCCAGGCCTGCTGGCCTCCCCCTGCCCGCAGGCGGTGAGGCTGGGTGGCAGTGCCAGGAGGGAGAGTGGCTGGGAGGCAGAGCCTCAGGTGGCCTTGCTGCCACTGAAAAGTCCCACTGGAAAGTGCTTGACATGGGTGGGCCACTGGGCTGCCAGCTGGAAGAACTTGATGTCACTCCATTCAACACCATCGATGGACACTGGGGTGACAAGGAAGGGAGAGAGTATAGGGTAGCTGAGGCCATCTCTCTCCCCTTAGGGAGGACCGTGGCTGCATCCCTCTCCATCCCTCTCCCGCCATCACCACCCTCGCACCTCTCAGCATGGTCTGCTGCTGCTTGGCGGAGCAGATGAGGCGGCTGATGCCCTCGATGACCTGGCTCTTAGAATCCACCTCCTTTTCCCGGGGCTTCTTGCTCAGGAAGATGGTGGGCACTGCAAAGGCAGCAGAAACTGCCTCTTGACACAGCCCTGGGGACTCAGCCATGCCCTTTCTCCCATCTGCTGTCCCTTTCCTCCCCAGGCCCATCTGTTCCCTTCTTGCTGGGGCTAAGGAGGTAATTTGCAAAAAGCCTATCCACCTCCCCTGTGCTTCCATGGCCCTGCTGTGAAGGCCCTGTTAGGACCTTCAAGTTCTGGTACCACTCTAGCAGAGATCCTGGACCTGTCATCATTTGTATGTTAAGGACCTTGGGCTAGATCTCTAAAGTCTCCAGCTAGAGAGTTCATGGCACCTTGGGACAGGGCCTGCCTCCCTGTCTGGGGCACAAGGCATGCCAAGCATGAGGCTGAGGAGTGATGCAGCATTAAGTGTTTGTATTAGCCCTATCCCAGATGTGAGAGTGTTCCCAGTTGTCTTCATGTAAGAAAGAAGGCAAGGTGGGGCAGGCCTTGCTGAGCTGCCAGCAAGTCTGGCACAGCCTCTGCCGACTCTCTGTAGGGAGGGATGTTGCTGTAGCGGTAGATCTGGGATCAAGCACTTTAGCTGTAGCAGATGCACAGCCATAGCTGCAAGGTTTCAGCTGGCTGGGATAGCAGCAACTTGGCTTATGGGGAATTCCTGCCTCACACTCCCAGAACACAGGACCCATAGTCCCTCCAACTTTGCTTCTGGTGCTGTAAGCTGTCATCACCTTCATCCACAACGAACTGCTGCATTTCCCTCCATTCTTCATCTCCCTCCCCTTTTGTTGGTTGTTATTGAGATGGGATCTTGCTATGAAGACTAAGCTGATAATGAACTTACAAATCTCCAGCGTTAGCCTCCAAACGCTGGGATTATAGGTGTGACCACCATGTCTAGCTCTCTTTTGTTCTTAAAGAACAATTGGGGCTGGAGAGATAACTTAGCTGTTAAGGCACTTGCCTGTGAAGCCTAAGAACCCAGGTTCAATTCCCCAGGACCCATGTAAGCCAGGTGCACAAGGTGGTACATGTGTCTGGAGTTCATTTGCAGTGGCTGGAGGCCCTGGCATGCCCATCCTCTCTCTAACTGCTTCTTTCTCTTACTCTCTCTCAAATAAATAAATATTTTTAAAAATTGTGTTCTTCTATTCATGAAGCCTCTCTGGCACAGTTTCCAGCCATTGGGTGTGAGCATTCTACTCGACAGAGATTGCAGTGGCCTGACAATCTCCTTTCACTCTGCAGTGACCTCCTGGGCACTAAGGTGCTGCTGCTCAGCAGCTGGGACCTTGGTTTCATGTGTTACAGAAGGAATAGTCTGGTTCTTCAGGTGAAGCAGGCTGCCTGTGAAGCTCCAGACTGACCCCAAGATAAACACTAATACATATGTCCTATCCAGATACTGACTTTATCTCTAACTCCAAGAGAGGAGTCTGGAAAGGAGGCCTAGTGGCCTTTGGTGTTCCCTGCCTTCAGATGGCACTTACCTTTTTTGTTCTTTTCTTTGGTGACCACAGTCATTGCCATGGTGCCAGAAAGCTGGGCTTCCCCACCATGAGGCAGGCGAGAAACCTGCACTGAGCGGAAGACGCTCTTGAGGGTGTTCTTTGAGCTGGTGTCCCTCTTGTCACCTTCCCTCCTTCGCTCCCCAGGATGGCCCAGCCAATAGTCCACCTGGAGACCAATCACATCCCCATATGGGCTATTTGGGCTCCTGGAGAAGGGGAACAAAAACGAGATGGCATCATTGGCTTCAGAGCCTAACTTCATGGTCTACATGGTCCAGATGAGGGGTGTAGGAGGCCTGCCAGCTTTTGGAAGCTGGAGATGGGGAAGAAGACCAGCCAGGTGGCTCTCTGTTCCCTTCAGTCACATGGAACTGGCTCATGTTGGGTGGAGAACTGGGCTGACTTGAGAACAAAGCTAGGAGAGGATAAAGGCTCAAATCACAGTAAAGGAACTAAACAAAATCACTGCAGGTTTATAGAAACAACAGAAGGCTTTGGAGTACACATACACATGCATGTATATACACACACACAGGGCCAGGGTCCAAACTAGGCAGAGGGCTGGAGAGAAGCAGTGAACAGGGGTGAAACCACCATGGCTTCCAATGGTTGCTGCCCAAAGCTTTTGCTTCTATGTGGCACTTTTAGCTCAGTGATAATTTTAGCTCTTGGGAAAAAAGGGAGCATTTTCTTGAAAGGAGGCGTCAGACACAATAGGTACCCGGGCTATGAAAGTCACCTGACTTTTCTTTATGCCTTGTTTCAGTGGCTCTATTAAAAAAACAAGCTTAAACTGGATGAGAAAAGAGGTCAAAGCAAGGGGTTTGTCTCATGGCCCCAAATCTATGCTGGATAGAAACCATTCATGCAGTGGATGAAATAGGAGAAAACTGGCTTCCTGCAAGTTTGGAAGTGCCAGGTACTGGGAGGCAGAAAGTGGCTGTTTTTGTACTGTCTCTTCCAGAGAAGACAATAAAAAGGAAGGACAAAGACTGGGATTCTAGCTCCAGGACCAGTGCCTTTCTCAGGAGCTATGACACTGTCACTGGTACTTCTGGAAAAGCCACTGGCCAATGTCTCCTACTTGGGGGCTACGACGAAAAGAGAAGAGAGGATAAAAGAATGCTAGTTTCTATGCCTGACAATAGCCTGCTCTTCTCTTGCCTCAAAGCCTTTGTCCTTTGCTCTTGTGACTACCTTCAACAGCCCCCCAGGTGGGAAAATAAAATAGCTTCCTGGTCCTCCTTTAGGCACCAGAGATCCTGAAGAAATATTCCCTCTCCCACTACTACCTGCAATCTGTTATAAGGTCTTTGCCACTTCTGCACTGCAGGTCCAGCCTGGAACCTGAATTCCTAGGAGGGCAGGTACCACTAGCTATCAACTACCAGAGTTCTAGGGCCTCCCATGGAGTGGGTGCACAAAAGGTGCCACCCTGCAGCATGTCCCACCCTGACACTGTCACTATTTAGGCCTCAAAACAGCCCTATAAAGTGGCCAGTTCACTTCTACTACATAGAAGACAAAACTAAGCTCAGTGGCTGGGGAAATGGTTTAGCAGTTAAAGCTGAGGCCTAAGGATCGAGGTTTGATTCCCCAGTACCCACATAAGCCAGATGCACATAGTGGCACAAGCTTCTAGAGTTTGTTTGCAGTTTGTTTACAGTGATGTGCTCATTCTCATTCTCTCTCATAAATGAAAATAAAATATTTTAAAAAACCCTGAGCTCAGGATCTTGCCCAAGTCAACGCAGTGAAACAGGATGGTGCCACTCAAACCCAGACAGCCTTTACTCCCAAAGCCACCCTCTTCCTACAGCCCTGAGGTTTCATAACAAGACACTTACACCATCCTTTATAGTCTACACAGAGAACCCATCAGATCCTTTATCTCCATATGTCAGATGGGGCAACAAATATCATCTCACTTCATTGAACATTCATTCAATGACTTGGCCGACTATGTCCCATGCAAAAGCCTTACCCCACAACGGCGAGGGCACTGCTCATGGATGGGGAGGAGGGTGGGGTGGCTGTGGCGTCTCGGCTCAGGCCTGAACTGGAGGGCGGTGATGTGGAGGGCACGGTAAGGCTGACCACAGGTGAATCATCCCCATCTCCTGTGATGAGGACAAGCTTAGTTGGCCAGAGGCAGTCATCCTTGACCTGGTCTCAGCGGCAGCATTGCTTTCTATTGGGCCTCAGGTTCTTTCTGCCTCCCCTTCACACCATAATAGGGAATAGGGCTTACACTTTCCTATTCAAATTCTGCTTCCCTAAGCTCACAAAGCCAATTAGACTAAAGAAAAACTTGGGAGGGTATGACTTTTATCCAGAGCAAAGGAATTCTGACTTACCTGCAGTGGAGGGCGAGTCTTCAACAAGGCCCACCTTCACCACCTGGTATGTGGAGGGGAATACTTGTTAGTTCCCCTGTCAGGGCAATAAGTCCCAATCCAAATGGAAAGGTGAGCAACACTTTGGCCATGACGATATAGTATTTTGTCATAGACTGAAATTTTTTACATATCTGGAACAGGCCAAGGGGAAGGAGACCTTAGTCCAGGGGCTGGGGTACAGCTCGGTAGCAGAACCTATGCTTAGCCTGTGCAAGGTTCCAGGTTCTATCCAAAGCAACAAAAAGAGAAAAGAAACCCAAGTTCATAAGACTTGGGAGCTCTTTGGGGATAAAGGCAAGGCATACCTGGAAAACAGGGTCCTGTTCTATTTCTTCTAAGATCACACTGGCAAGGGGCCTAGGAAGCTGCTCCATCTGTTGGGATGGTCTGGCTCTGTGCCAAGCCAAGTGAACTGCCCTCTCATTTCTCCCTTTCCTGGACTCTAGAGTGGTCATGGAGGGGTATTTTAAGAATTTAAAATTCCCAATAAAGAATTCTGCAGAGGACAGAGGGGGCCCTCCAGTGGCCAGAAAAAGACACAGCTAGAGACAACTTGATTTCACCTGTGATCTGAGTGACAATTTGGGTCCTGTCCCCCTGGCACCTCTGCCAGCCCTTGGCTGGGGCTGCTGCTGAAGCAGAGACCATGTGGCTTCCTGCAGGCAGTCCCTGGAGGCTGGGTCCATTTACAGGACATGAGAAACAAATCAACTCTCTGGTGCTTCCTGAATACAGTTCCCCTGGCATCCTGTGAGGCTGACAGTTCCTTTGCTTTTGGAAACATTTTTATTTTCCCCAAAAGATATTATTATGTATTTGTTGGCGGGGGGGGGGGAGCACACCAGGGCCTTTTGCTGCTGTAGACAAATTCTAGACACATGAGTCACTTTGTTCATCTGGCTTTATATGGGTACTAGGGAATTGAATCTGGGCCAGCAGTTCCGAGTAGGTTTTACAAGCAGGTGCCTTTAACTGCTGGGCATTTCCCCAGCCCTAGCACTTTTTTTTTTTTTTTTGGTGATGCTGTAGAAGGAATCCAGGAATTCCAACATATACTCTAACACTGCACTACAGCTCTGAAAACATCTGTTTGTTTATTTATTTATTTTTGGTTTTCTGAGAGGTAGGGTCTTGCTCTAGCCCAAGGTGACCTGAATTCAGTATGTAGTCTCAGGCTGGCCTCGAACTCACAGAGATCCTCCTACCTTTACCTTCTGAGTGCTGGGATTAAAAACGTGAGCCACCACGCCTAGGCTGACATCTCTTTACTTTTTAATCTCTCACTTGGCTGTACAACCACAGTGAGCAACTCATGTGCCCAGTTCCATGAAAGTGTCAGTTACTTGGGTGGCAATCAGGGTCCTGGGCCTCAGTATGGCTACAGGAGTGGTACTAGAGCCAAGCAGGCAATGACAGCACCACCAACTATGCAGCTGGTAAGGTCCAAGGAGGGCTGCTCAACTCTCCAGTGAGACCATTCAGGACACACTGTCTTGGATGTTTAGCAATAGTGGGGAGCTAAGTCTTAGTCTTCTCTGCCCCTTCCCCTCTATGAAAGCTATGAAACAGCCTTAAGATCACAGAAGGAGATATAAGTAGACTCAGAAGGCAAGTCAGAATGCCTCTGAATAGAAGTGTCAATTTTCAGTCTTCTGTGGGGTGCCTTGGCTCTCTGGGCCTCCTGGGTGTCTAAGGCCCAGTCTGCCAAATGGACACAAAAAAATTCAGTACAAACTGATACCAAGGACATCCATGAGAGTCTTCCTTTATTTCAAGATTCACTAATATGCACTTGTCCTGCACTTAAGAAGAGAAGCCCCTTCCTTCCTCTCAGCAGTCTGTGAGCTATCTCGTTCTGGACTTCTTGGAATGCCATTTCCTCTTTCCTGAGCCTGGAGAAGCCTGCAAGTATCATTATAGAGGTCCAAGCCCAACTTATGGGCCTGGTGCAAGAAACAAGACACAAGTAACAAATCTGGGAATAGTTCATGACTTGGGAAAGCATTAGAAAGCAGGAAGATCACAAGTTCAAGGCCAGCTTTAGCTACATAAATTCAAGGGCAGCCAGATTACATGAGACCTTGCCTAAAAAAACGAAACGAAACGAAACGAAACAAAACAAAACAAAAAAACGAAGAAGAAAAGAAAATGAAAAAGAAAGGACAGCCTTAGCCCAGGGCTTCTCCACGTGGTACTACTGACCTTTGAGGTTTAAACATTCTTTGGTGTGGGGTGTCTGTGAAGGACATCTGCCTACGGATGCCATACATCCCCCCTTGAGGGGCAAGATCCATTCCCAGGACAAGCACTGTTTTAGTGAATCTTACTTTTTCATGTAAGGAGTGGGGTACCAGGAAGGCTGGGAGGACTGTGGTCAGAGGAGGGAGTACTCACACCAATGAAGGGAATAAACTTCTGATAGGAGTCTTCATCAGGGCTGTTGGGAAACAGGAAAGCTTCACAATTAATGGGTTTGACTGGGTAGAGCGTGGGGGAAATAAACTTTCCACACTGCACAGTGGCCCAGAGGGATCCAGAGCATGAGGCTCTGACTTCTGTGGCATTGCAGGATGGCAGGAAGGGGGTTTGCTACTATTGTATATACAGAGAGCACAGAACAAAGGCAAAGAATATGACTGTGCAAATGACTGTGCCTATTCTGCCTGGCTGATTTTAGTCCCTAGGGAGGGAAATAACTAATGCATATGTGTGTAGAGGTCCAGGGCAAGGAAGGGAGCACCTGCATGGTGGCAGTAAAAGTCATGCACATCCTTTTGAGATTCTTTGATAGGAAATAGGGTGTGGAGGAGAATATGAAAATAGAAGGACTCAAGATTACCCTAACCCATCCAACCTGTTTTTAAGAAAATCCTTCAAGTTAGACTTACAATTTATGCCTACAGGTCAACATGGCTTCAGCCACTGGCAGCTGGTGTGTTGTGGCTGCTCCATTGACATACTGCATCACACGTCCTACAATGTCCAGTGGCTCTGCAGAAAAGTCAGGAGGAAGTACCATCCATTTTAGTAGACAGACCCAAAGCCCTTAGAGAGGCCCTCCCAAGTCCCAAGAGAGGACCCATGGAGTGGAGGTGAAGAAAGGGCTCTAAGATCCCCTTGGCTGTGAATCAAAGGAATAATAACCAAAGCATTGTCCTCCCCCTTCCATCTCAGCCTTACTCTGATCCTGCCATTTGCCACTGTGTGGTAGGGGGACACCTGCTGGTACAATGTCACTCACTCATCAAGCGGTTGTTCAGTGACACTCTCTACTGCCTATTTCATCTCTATAAGCAGAGTTGGCCCATGCCCCAGTCACACGGCCTCCTTACTTTCTGGATGCAGACAGAGGGTATCCTGGAGAGAGGGTCACACAAGGGTACCTTCATCCACGAACACTAACTGGAAAAGGGACTGGCATAGTGGGTGAGAGCCACAGAAATGGGAAAAAGAAGGCTGCGCTAGGGAGTCAGAGGTCTTACTCCTGGGAGATGGTCTCTTATTAAGGGCCTTACCTGAGACTGGAGGCTCTGAGCGACTGAACAGGTCTCTCCAGCTAGAATCAAGAAAGGTGCTGCTATATCTACTATCAACTGAGCCCAAGTATTTGGCCACTGGGTGAGAACCTAGAAGAGGAAAAACCACAGAAAGTGAACTAAGTGGTTGGTGGGTGGAACTGGGGGGAAGCAGTTGTCCCCAGCCAAAGCCCAGCTTTTGGTTTTCCTGATATTCTCATCCTAGGACCAACTCCCTGATGCTGCTGTATGTGCTGGGTCTGCCAGCAGACTTCTGGATGCTGCAGGACTTTACCGAGGGGAATGATGAGGAAGCGCATGTAACCCAGCCAGTCAGGGGTCTTGCTGGCAAGGGACTTGACAAAGAACCGGAGGATGGAGCTCAGGTAACTTTGGCCACCCACAGCTGCCACCTTGACTGGTCTCGGCATGGAGGAGTTGCAGTTACAGCTGGGAAGAAAAGAGATTCTCATGTATCACATTCACAGAGCTCACAGGATCTCACTAGGGCAGGCCTCAAACTCTGACTTCACACACCTCTATAAGCCACAGTAGAGCACACCAACAAATAAAGTGGTACAGGGAGGCAGTAAGCCACAGTGCTGCTTAAAAGAGCAGGGAGCTGTCTATGGAGGAGAAAGGAGGGCTGAGGCTAATAAAGACAAGCTGGCAGTGCTGCTTGGGGGGCCCACAGTTGGCCCAGCCCAGCCCAGCCCAGCCCAGGTATCTGTTATCTCCTCGCTTTTTGTAGCATGGGAGACTCAGGCAGACCTGGAGAGGGAGAGCACTGACTCTCCATCAAACAGCATATTACACAGAGAAAGGGAGTAAAAGATCTGCTCTGTCCCCAAGCACATAGTAAGAGCTGTAGCTTCCTTGTCTGAAGAGGCTAGGAGGTCATTCCATTGCTAGAAGCAGGGCTGGAGTCAGACGGAACCCCAGAACAGGAGGAGAGGGAAGACTGAGAGCCCTTACTAGCGCTGAATTCTGGTGAGCAGGGCGGAGAGCACGGCTTGGACCTCCACAGTGGAGCAGGTGCACACAACAGGCTTCCGCTGATCCTGGAGCAGCTCAGCCACATACTGGAGGAGATGGAGGCAGGGACATAGGTGAGGCCATGTCACTCTCCACAGGTGCCAAGAAAGAAAGCAGACCAGGCACAGATTGGGCCACAGGGCCCCTGTTCTCTGGCCAACACTGGGCACAGGTAATCAGGTTTCTTGGCTATGTCTAAGAAGAGAGGGCAGGGTAGACCCCATGGAGATACGCTGACTATGAAAAGGGGTGGGCTTGGGGCTTCAAATGTCATTTGTCCAAGCATCTCTGGGACCAGTGTCTCACAGGGAGGATTGTGGTGAGGGAGCAGCAGGGCTGCTCGGTCACTGCCTTCAAGGAAACCAAGGATAGCTCCCAAAGTGCTTGGTGGGTGCTTTCTGAAACCCATGGCATTCTAGAAAGCAGGTTAAGAAGTTAGGCCAAGTGCTTGTTGCTTTTTTTTTTTTTTTTTTTTTGAGGTAGGATCTCATGCTAGCCCAGGCTGTTCTGGAATTCACTATGTAGTCTCAGGCTGGTCTTGAACTCACAGTGCTCCTCCTACCTCTGCCTCCCAAGTACTGGGATTAATGGCATGCACCACCACACCAGGCCTTTTTTTTTTTTTTTTTTAAACTAACAAGGAGCCCAGGTACAGAAATTTGTAACTTAAGATCCCATATATTGAACAAAGGGCAGAACCCAGAGCTCTTTCTCTGTCTGGGCTTAGTGAGGTGAAGAAATGGGGACACTCTCCTGCCTCCCTGTGTGCTGTTTCAGGCCATCTACCCTGAGCATCTTTCAGGCCCCCTACTCTATGACCCTCCATGCTCTCTACCTGGCCCTGCCAGTCGGTGGTGTTCACCAGGATGACGTTTTCTGGGAGAGCTGCATCGGACACCAGGATCTGATTCAGCTGATCATAAACCACTTTTCTTGGAATCTGCAGGGACAAGTGTTAGTTAAGTAGGCATTGCCTGGATATCTGGTGGTGGGTGGGGGTAATCCTTGAAACAAGGGTATTTTCAAAGAGTACAGATACTAGGAATTTGTAAGAAGACAGTCTTCCATTGGCCAAATCAAAATAAAGATGATGGGGAGGAAGAAGTGAGTCCTTGGAGAACACACTAACACACCAGGCACAAGTCACAGTGATGGCTGTTCTAGAGGACTTATGTGGCTAGGGTACAGTGGCTTCCCGTGAAGAGCATGACATCAGGATGGCAGAGGCGGAGGAGTGCAAGCAGTGAACAGATGCTTGAAGAATAGCAGTGAGGGCAGAGAGGTGAAAAATAATGAGCATAGCAGCGGGCACTATGTGGGGTCCACTGTCCTAGGAAATAAAGGTATTTTAGGAGCGGTGATTAACCAGAAGGATAATACCTCACCCCAGGCGCTGGGCTATTCTGGTCTTAGGTTCATTTGCTGCTTTGTAATAGTGTCAAACTCAGGAAGCCATACCAAACTTGCCTCCATGATGTTTCTCAGGGAAACCTGGCTGCTTAACTCTGGGAGAGCAGTAACCAACTCAGGAGGCTTCTTCCCCAAGCCCTGACACCAGTGCTACAGAAAGAACACACTCCAGAAGTCTGTTTACTTCCTATATCTTCTCTAGCTACTCTCAGGCTTGATAGGGATCCAAGATCAGCTTGGAATAACCCTTGCAGCTGATGGCAGGGAGGTAATGCTAGCAGTCTTGCTTCTGTTCCTGTTCATCACACATCAGCAGGAACCCTGATTCCACATTCAGAGAACAAACAAATGTGGTGGAGTTTTCTAATGTAGATCTTCTCTAATGTAGCAAGTCTTTTCACTCATGGCACTTCAAGCATCCCTCCTTTCTCTCTACCAAATTATCTGAGAACAAAACCAAACAAATTGAAATCCAGGTAGTGGGGAGGACCCTGGTCTTGCTGAGGACTGGCGAGTACCTGTGTGCTGTGGCCCAGGTCAGGAGAGCGCTCGCTGTCAGAGCTGTTGGTCCGCTCACTCAGGGGCTTGGAAAGCTGCCGCTCCTTCAGGGGCGTACTCCTCTTCTGCCGGGGTGTGTGTGTCCCTTCCACTTTGCTGATGGCAGCAGGGAGGAGGTTAACAGCCCCTCCAACCCCAAAGCTACATCAGCCCATACCCTCGGCCCCCCAGTCACATGGTGTATGCTGAGTATGGTCTCAGGTCTCTGCCACCTGCTTCCCTCCAGCTTGGGAATACCTGGGGGAGGCGGAGCTCTGTAGGTCTGTTTTACTGGACTTCATGGGAGTTTTGACTTTTTCTGGCACAATTAGACTTGTGCTCACATCTCCAAACATATCTTGGTCAGTGATTTCCTGCCACAAAGAAGGAAGCACAGGTGGTTACTTCTTACGTGATGACTGCCCATGAGCTTCTACAGGGTCCATCATCCCCATACAAGGATCCTGGAGGCATGTGGGCAGACACCCATGGTCTAATACTCCTTTTTCTTCCTACGGGGAAGCTTTAACTTAACTGAGTATTCCCACTGTGCTAGGTGCTGCAAGTGTGCTATGTGTTCCTATCCACTTTTGACCTCCATGTCTATGAATAGTTTGTTGGTACACAAGGGAGTGACTGATAACAGGCTTTCTGTAGGTAGGTGGGGTATTGCTACCTGCATCTTTGTAGCTCCTTGTCAGTATAAGGTCTGTGGCCTAAGGAGCCTGGGAGGTTCATAGCTGCATTCTTCACCTTGGCTAGAGCCATCCTACATCTGCCTTGGAACTTCTTTCCCATCTAGATGCAGCTCCTGTCCACCCACCTTCCTTGCCCACCCGCTTTAGTTTCCTCTTTTCCTTCTCTGTATTACTTTCAACAATCATGAGACTTACTTTCCCTCCTCATATTATCCTGTCTACTCACATCAGGCTGTCTTCCCAAAGCACAAAGGCAATCATATCCAGATAAGATTCAAACAGCAGTTTTTCACTGCTTCTGTAGACCAGGGAAAGTTAGGCTTCCCCCACCTACCTCTGGTCTACCTTTCTAAGTTAATCTCTTATAACCACCCCACCCCCATTTCCTTAACACTCTCACCTCTCGAGAGACTGTTCTTATGTGTCATGTGCCTACTTACCTCCTTGTTTTTAAATATTTTATTTTATTTGAAAGAGAGAGAGAGAGAGAGAGAGAGAGAGAGAGAGAGAGAAAGAGAATTGCCAGGGCCTCCAGCCACTGCAAACGAACTCCAGACACATGTGCCATCTTGTGCATCTGACTTATGTGGGTCCTAGGGAATTGAACCAAGGTCCTTTGGCTTTGCAGGCAAATGCCTTAACCTTAGCTAAGCCATCTCTCTAGCCCCTTTATTATTTTTTTAAATTTTATTTATTTGAGAGAGAGAAATAGAGGCAGAGAGAGAGAGAGAAAAAAAAAAAAGAATTACCTCCTTGTTTTTGCCTATGCTTCATATTTTTTGTTTTCTGAGGTAGGGTCTTGTTTTAGGCCAGGCCGACCTGGAATTCATTATGTAGTCTTAGGCTGGCCTCAAACTCACACAATCCTTGTACTTCTACCTCCTGAGTGCTGGGATTAAAGGCATGTGCCACCATGCTGGCAGCATATGCTTTTTTCTATATCCACAGATACCAAGTATCCTGACTTCTGCCATTATCAGTAAGTTGCCTGTTTGTGAATTTCACATAAATGGAACCCTTGGGTTCTTTTCTTCAACACTAAGATGTGGTCAATCATTGAAGTATTTTAATCAGGAAATGAAATGACTGTAATTTTATTTTATTTTATTTTTTGAGGTAGGGTTTTGCTCTAGCCCAGGCCGACCTGGAATTCACTCTTAAGTCTCAGGGTGGCCTTGAACTCATAACGATCCTCCTATCTCTGCCTGCCGAGTGCTGGAGTTAAAGACGTGCACCACCACACCCGGCACTGCCATTTTATTTCGAAAATACCACTGTAGTGGTCACATGCACTATAGAAAGCAATGGGCCAAATATTGGTGAATAATTGTCTTCCTTCTATTATTCTGGGGTTCCCTGACTCCAACCCTGACTTCTAGCAATGGAATGACCTGAGACCTTGATTTCCCTGAGAAACACAAATTAGTATAGTAGGTTTTAAGTTAACCTTGAATCAAACTAATGTTTTATCATACTCAATATGTGTAATATAGTGTTTATTTACTAAAGGAATCATAGGCCGAAAATGACTCTTGGACTCCATTCAACCACCAGAAGGTCTTGTCATGAGTCTCAAAAACCCAGATGGCATTTTATAAGATTCCTCTCCTCTCTTTCCCATCCCAGGGTTCAGCTCCCCGTTCTAGTGGGAACGCTTTAGGGTATCCTAAAGAGACAGACTGTCCACCTTTGTATTCTTTGTCCTCAGCACCAGCAGGGACATAGTTGAATGTTTAATGTAACCAGGCTCTCCAGCTGTGTCAATTTTACTTCATGGGGCCTTAGCATGTGCTCTGGACAGCTCCACTGTCTCCTAGAAAAAGGAGCTGGTTGCTGGATGCAGTGGCACACACCTTTAATCCCAGCATTTGGGAGGCTGAGGTAGGATTGCCATGAGTCTGAGGCCAGCCTAGGGCTACAGAGTGAGCTCCAAGTCAGCCTGGGCTAGAATGAGAGATTGCCTAGACAGGGGAAAAAAAAAAAATGGCCAGTGACCACATGGGAAATTTTATGCTGAGAATTGCCTGGACAGACATTGTTCATCATCTTTCAGAAGAAAATGAAGGTGACAATGAGAAATTAGGCAAACTAGCCCTTGATTGGCTCTAATTAGTACACAATAGAGACACTTCTGGTTTGCTAATTAGGGAAAGGATAAGGTAGGTTCCATTCCATGGGTCAGGATTTTAGGAGAAAGAGAACACTGGATGTTCACAATCCCACAGATTCAGGCAAAATCTGTAATGTGATCCTAAGAGTCTTTTTTTTTTTTTTTTTTTTGGTTTTGCGAGGTAGGGTCTCACTCTAGTTCAGGCTGACCTGGAATTAACTATGTAGTCTCAGGGTGGCCTCGAACTCTCGGCGATCCTCCTACCCCTGCCTCCCGAGAGTGCTGGGATTAAAAGCGTGCGCCACCATGCCCGGCTTTTCTAAGAGTCTTTTTTTGTCTTATTTTTAAAAGTGCAAAGACTATTTGAAATGGCTGGAATAGTAAACTGAATTATACCTACCAGAGTGTCTGTTTCAGTCAAGCTGTCATCTTGGTTTTTAATCCAAGTAGATTTGACTTTTTCTAGAGCAGCCAATTCCATCTGCAGAAAATATAATAGTTAATTAAGCCTGATCCAAATAAGATGCACTCAAACTTATTTTACTAGGTCCTTAAGAAGCTTACAATACTTTTCACTTAATCTTCAACCTCATAAGGAATTTAAAGCTTTAATCTTATGAGGGGGGCATTTTTGTGAATACTAAGCTTCAGAGGGGCCAGTTTTTTTTAAAAAAATCATTAAGTTAATGATACATAACTCAGAAATTTTGACTCCTACAGATATTATTAGGGAAGAAAGGCTTAAAATTAGGTGGTTTTCTGTTGGATCCATAAAGTCTGTGACCTTGGATTCAGTGGACACTCTTGCCTCAAAGGGACACATGAGTTTACCTTTGCTTTTCAGAAAAGGGAGAACCTCATATAGTTCAAGACTTTCATTTTGAGACTTAAAAGACACCCATGATAACAAAAACCTTTTTGTTTGGCAGACACATCTAGAAAACTAACAGAATATATTAAACAAAAAAGTGCCTAACATGAAGCAACTAGGTGTAAATTAATGGTATATTTGTCCCAATTCTTATTAGCATTTCTCATAAATGTTAAAAGTTTACTTTGCATACAAAGATGCATAACCAGATGGTCCATATTTGCTAATAATCTGGCTGTGCAGGCAACAAAGCCAGTCATGAGTCACAAGGCCTGTGGGTTGTGGACATTGTGAGAGCACTGGCCTCAGTGAATTTCTTCCAAGGAATCAAAGGAAGAAAACATGTGGTAAAGCCCACTTTATCTCAATTACTCAAAGTCCTTTCCCCAAGCAAGTTATATAAAATTGGGAAACAACAAGCTTTAGTAAGTTCAGGGCTCCACTGGGTAAATTAATAAACAAAGGCTAAGTAGGTAGGCTTTCTTTTAAAATATTTTTATTTTTACTTATTTATTTTAGAGAAAGAGAGAGAGAGAAATAGGCCAGTAGAAAGTGAGAGAGGGTTGGAGAGATGGCTTAGCGGTTAAGGTGCTTGCCTGCAAAGCCCAAGGACCCACGTTCAACTCTCCAGATCCCACGTAAGCCAGATGCACAAAGGTGAGGCAAGCGCGAGGCTGCACATGCCCACTAGGTGTTGGAAGCATCTGGAGTTCGATTCCAGTGGCTGAGGCCCTGGAGTGCCCATTCTCTCTCTCTCTAAAAAAATAATAAAAGTGAGAGAGAGAGAGAATGGGCGTACCAGGGCCCCCAACTGCTGCAAATTAACTCCAGACACATGCGCCCCCTGCCTTGTGCATGTGGCTTACATGAGTCCTGGGGAATCGAACCTGGGTCCTATGGCTTTGCAGGCAAGCACCTTAACTGCTAAGCCATCTCTCCAGGCTTTGGGGCTTTCTGAGTCATACTCTCAACCAAGGTTTCTCCATGTGGACATTTGGAGAATAGTCATTCTTTGTGTACTGTAAAATGTTCAAGAGTATTATTAACTTCTACTATAGGTGCCAGTAGCAAGCTTTTCTATTGGTGACAACCCAAAATGTTTCAAATCATTGCCAAATGTCTCCCGGGAGGCAAAACCATCCTCAGTACAGAACCACTACTCAAAGCCATGGATAAAACAAACCAAATACCTCTGAGCTAGAAGCTGTGACCCCAGGGCTCAAGATGTCTTAGCCTATGTAATGACAGCTACAAAGAATGGGCTGCCTCTAAGACTACACAACTAGTTCACTTATACACTGTCTACATTATTAACCCTTGTTAACAGAGTCTACAATCCCAGAAAAGCCTGCTCAGACCTAGGGCAGAAGATGATCCCATTTACTTAAGAGCTCAGTATGAACTGGAGTGCTAACACAGTTCCACTTTTTTTTTTTTTTTTTTTGGTTTTCTGAGGTAGGGTCTCACTTTATTTAGCTCAGGCTGACCTGAAATCAGTATGTAGTCTCAGGATGGCCTCAAACTCTCAGTGATCCTCCTACCTCTGCCTCCCAAGTGCTGGGATTAAAGGCGTGCACCACCATGCACAGTTCCACTTATGGTTTTAAAATAGCATGACTTGTCAAATCCTGGAACAGCCATGTTGTTGTTCACACAGCATGGTAGCAATACCTGATGAGGTCTATTCCTCTGTCCACACAAGCTTTATTAAGATGTGTGACAAAGCCGGGCGTGGTGGCGCATGCCTTTAATCCCAGCACTCGGGAGGCAGAGGTAGGAGGATCACCGAGAGTTCAAGGCCACCCTGAGACTACATAGTGAATTCCAGGTCAGCCTGGACCAGAGTGAGACCCTACCTCGCAAAACAAAACAAAAACAAAAACAAACAAAAAAAAAAAGATGTGTGACAAAGAAAAACTGGAATAAACTCCCAACTCTTCCAGTTTGTTCTTGTTCCTAGACTGTCTGAAGGGCTATGCCAGAGTATAGCTCAGTAGCCTTGGGTTTGATCCCCCAATTCCTTCCACAAAAAAGAAAGTCTTTTTTTCCCCTTACTCCCCTCTTCCCTCACATACCCTGGAGCTTGCAGCCCTGTTTGGCATTGAAGGTATGTCCTGAGGTCCCAAGAGACTGTAGTCTGTGCCCATGGGTGAAAGTAGCTACTGAGAAGAAAGGGAATGGGGGGAGGGAGGGGGTGAAGCATGGGGGGGGGATAGAGACAGACAAACTAGTCCCTGACACCATTATTGACCGTGCTATGGAAATAATAACATCTAACAGTATGCAGTCTGGGCTGAGAGTCTGATTTTAGACCATCCTAAAGCACTGTCAGGCTCTATTGCCATCAGTTTGGAGAACCAAACTATGTTGCCCACCATGTGCTTGAGTCTTGAGAAAACTCATTAATTTGTGTCAGCAGAAATTCTTACTGGTTCTAGTAACAAACTGAATTCTCTAAAAACTTGGGCACCTAAAAATGGAAGATTAAGGGACAGGGGAGATAGCTCAGTGGTTAAAAGCACTTGCATACAAAACCTGCTAACCTGGATTCAATTCCCCAACTAACCTTACAAAGCTGGACAGGCATTCATTTATTTGCACCAGCAAGAGACCCTGCCACATACATACACATACAAAAAAAATTAAATATAAATCAGGACTGGAGAGTGGCTTAGTGGTTAAGGCAATGCCTGCAGAGCAAAAAACAAAACAAAACAAAACAAAACAAACAAACAAACAAAAAAACCCACCCAGGTTCAATTCCCAGGACCCACGTAAGCCAGATGTACAAGGTAGTGTATGAGTCTGGAGTTCATTTGCAGTAGCTGAAAGCCCTGGTTTGCCCATTCTCTCCCTCTCTCAAATAAATAAATAAAAATAAAATACAAAGCCGGGTGTGGTGCCACACACCTTTAATCCCAGCACTGTGAGTTCAAGGCCACCCTAAGAATACATAGTAAGTTCCAGGTCAGCTTGGACTAGAGTGAAACCCTACCTCGAAAAACCAAAAATAAATAAATAAGTAAAATATAAAATACACCCCCCTCAAAAAACAAAGAAAAGTAAACAGGGCTGGTAACACAGCTCAGTGATAGAGAGGTTTATTAGTAAGTGCGAAGCCCTGAGCTTAATTCCTTGTACCATAAAAAATAATAAGGGGGGGGGGCTGGAGAGATGGCTTATCAGTTAAGGTGTTTGCTTGCAAAGCCAAAGGGCCTCGGTTTGATTCCCCAGGACCCATGTAAGCCAGATGCAAAAGGTGGCGCATGCATCTGGAGTTTGTATGCAGGCGGGAAGTCCTGGAGTACTCATTCTCTTTCTCTCTCCCCCTCAAATAAATAAATAAAAATTTAAAAATTAAAAAAAAAATAATAATAATAAAAGGGAAAAAGAAAATCAATTAAGCAACAATCCTCAGAAGCAGGTGCACAGCCCCAACATCTACACAATCACGTTTTTTTCTTAATCTTCCTGAAAGTTCTCCATGTAAGAATACAGCCTTAGCCGGGTGTGGTGGTCCACGCCTTTAATCCCAGCACTCGGGAGGCAGAGGTAGGAGGATCACCCTGAGTTCGAGGCTACCCTGAGACTACATAGTTAATTCCAGGTCAGCCTGGACCAGAGTGAGACCCTACCTTGAAAAACAAACAAACAAACAAACAAACAAACAAACAATACAGCCTTGTTTCACTGTTCCAAAGTGCCTGCATACTAAAGGGTTCCAGAGTTCCACACCCACATCAAGACATATGGAGCTCTTCAAAATAGAAATCTCAGCAGGGAAACAGCAAATCAAGTCTGAAGTCTTGCCAAGGAAACTAGAATTTGAAAGACTCATGTAAGACATTTAGACTGTATCAATTTGAAGACTCCAAAATTGAAATGGCTCTACGGAATTTTATCAGAACAAGTAGCATCAGCTTGCATTTCTGTGGGTTCCCATACAGCAAAGTGCACAAGGTCTCAAAGCATCTCTACGTGACCTTGTGAGCATGTGCTTTTTACATGGATTATGCAGATGAGGAAACTGAAGCTTGAGAACTAGCCCAAGATCAATCAGTAGAAAGATGGAGTCAAGATTTACACCAGGGCTGGGTGTGGTGACACAGGCCTTTAATCCCAGCACTCAGGAGGCAGAGGCAGGAGGATCACCATGAGTTCTAGGCCACCTGGAGACTACATAGTGAATTCCAGGTCAGCCTGAGCTAGAGTGAGGCCTGACTTCGAAAAACCAGGGGGAAAAAAAAAAGATTTCTATCAGGAGCTGGGGAGATGGTTCAGTGGTGAAGCAATTTCTGTGCAAGTGTGGGCACCTGAGTTTGAATTCCCATGTAAAGCTGGATGCCATAGTGCCAGCATCTACAATCCCATTGTACCTATGGCAGGATGGGAGGCTGAATGCGAGACTCCCGTTGAAGCTTGCCAGCCAATTAGCCTGGCATATGCAATGATGAGCAAAAAGAGACCCTACCTCAAACAAGGTGGAAGATGAGGACTGACACCTGAGGCTGTCTTTTGATCTCCACACATGCACCACATGTATGCTTACACTCATACACCCCCACCCCCCAAAAAAGAGCTGGGGAGATGGATCAGTGATTAAAGGTGCTTGCTTGCAAAGCCTGTCAGCCCAGGTTTGATTCCCCAGTACCCACATAAAGCTAGATCCATAAGTGGTGCTTGTGTCTGGAGTTCATCTGCAGTGGTAGGAAGCCCTGATGTGCCCATTCTCTTTTTCTCATAAATAAATAAATAAATAAATAAATAAATAAATAAATAAATAAATAATTTTTTTTTTTTTAAGATTCACACCAGAAAGTCCCAGTTCTGCAGATACTTTTTTTTTTGGCCTAAATAGGGACCCTTAGGCTGTCATAGTGTTGAGACTGATAGTCTACTGAATTAAGCTAACTGGGTTCCTGTGTCAACACCTTTAACAAACAATGTGTCTGAGGCTCTGAGTGTCTCTAAATATTGTAAGCCATGTAATGGAAACTAAAGTAAAATTTATAGCTAAATTCTATTCTGTCAATGTAGTAACACTTTTGTTCATATGAAACAGTTCCTTTTCTTTCTTTATTTATTATTATTTTTTGTTTTTGTTTTTTTGAGGTAGGGTTTCACTCTAGCCCAGGCTGACATGGAACTCACCATGTAGCCTCAGGGTGGCCTTGAACTCATGGAAATCCTCTTATCTCTGCCTCCTAAGTGCTGGGATTAAAGGCGTGAGCCACCACGCCCACCTTTTCTTGATTTATTAACAATGATCACTTTACTTATCAAATACTCACAGTATGTCATGTGCTATACTTACTGCACTAGTTCAGTTTACATATACTTTACCACAGGCGCTCAAGGCTCAGCATTCCTAGAGCACGATGCAGCAGCTCTCTCTCTTAGCCAGGTTCTGGGCTTCTTTCTTTCCCCAGTGGCTCTAGGGGCCAATCATTTGTCTACTTGGACAGTGACATTCAGCAAGACCATTAGGCAGCTCCTGGTGAGAGGCAGCTCTGACCCATGAACTAAAGTTAGTACACTCCATGCAGCCTCCTCAGCTCCAGAACACCATGAACCCAGAGCTGGCAAAGTGCTGGGGATGTGGATCTGCAAGTGGCAGGTCTGAAGTTTCTCCATAGGGGGATTTTTGGCATGGGCCACAGTTTTCCTGCTTGCATTTCTTAACATCACACAGTACAGTTCTCAGTGGGTTTGGTGGCCTGCTAAATCTTAAACAGGAAGAGAAATAAGCTGGAAGACAGCCCCACCTGGTGGCAGAAGGGCCACCATGAGAGGTCTCAAGAGGGATGGTGGTTTGCACACAGAGAGAACAGGAACCAGCCCAGCCCAAACTGTTTTTCAGCAGATGGAGTGCCTTGCACCTTCAGACATTTCCTCACAGTTAATATTAATACCCACTTGCAGAGGGAGCTGTGTATTTCCCGTGGTGAACAAATGACAGCACGCCTCATCTGCTGCCAAAGCAGCAAGAACTGGAAGACTTAAAGGATTTGGGTTCTCATCAACAACAAAAAATAAATCACAGCCCTCAACAGCACACGATAGCTCTATAACTATGTATCATTTGCCTCTAGTTGTGAACAAAGGGAAGAATACCTTCCCCAGGCTCCTGCCTGTGACCAGCTGCTGGGTGTTTGGAGCCACACTGCTCAGCTGGCAAATCACAACCTGCTCACCAAATTCTGTATTCTTCCATGAGACTGCTTCTCCTGACTTCTCCATACAACAGAGCTTATTTACTGTTTCCTGGACAGACTGTGTGGGCCCAAGGCCTCTGATTTTTTTTCTCTGCATGGAAGGCAGAATCACTCCTCTGGCAGAATGCTTGCTGTAGGCCCTGTAATCTCAGCTGCCTGCCTCATGGACCCAGAGAGGGAGGGTTCTGAGGCAGGAGGAAAGGCTCTATGGCACATGAGAGCAGATCAGAAAAAAACACCTGACTAGACACAGCATGCTTTCTGAATGCTAATTTCTAGCCAGGGCTGAGAAGAACAAGACTGCAGCCACCCACTCTTCCAAAAGGAGCTATACGCAGAGAAGCAGAGTGTGGGCCCTGAGTCAGACACCAGTATGTCAGGTCCCATTCCCCACCCCTTGTAGCCATTGGTCTGCTCACAGGACTGGTGGTGTCTTTTCCAAGGCTGCCCTTGCTGTTGAGGCTGCCAATCTCCGTCTGTGAGCTGGACTGTGACATCCCCTCAAAGAAGGGCCTGCAGCAAAGAAGCACAGCGAGGGTCAGTGGCAACCACAGCTCAGAACAGCAGCTTATGAGAGCTGAGGAGCCAGTGCTCAAGGCAGATCAACAGCTTGGCTTCTAGGACCTGGTGAGGAAGGATGTTGTGGGTGGGGAAAGGGGGTCTTGGTTGAGGAAAATCCCTTGGGAAAATCTTATCCGGACTTTGGTCAGTTAGAGGCAAAATAGCCATTCTCTGAAATGGGGTGTGATGGAAGGTGCACAGAACACCACGGCAGAGGGAAGAGAGAGCTCAGAAGGCAGCCTGGGAGGAGCTCTGGGCCTCACTTGAGCTTGGGCTTTGGGGTGCTGAGGATGCTCTCTGTCTCCTCCATTTCAGGGCCACTGTCACTTGGGTTGTACATCTCTAGGCTGTCATACAATTCATCCAGATCCTCTTCTACTTCCCGAATCTGCTCCCGGGACACGTGTTCCAGCCCAAAGCCCACCTGTGAATAGAATAAGCATCTTTGAATTTGAGGTTCTTCCTATTAACATTTATGGTGGATGAGTAATCCCTTTACACTGGGCCAGCTGCCAACTGGCTTTCCTAGTATTTTCTCTAAAGGGACATGCCACAGAGTCAAAGTTAGTAGAGTCTTTTCTGTGCTCTGATCCTGACAGCAGGAACATAGTGAGGCCACCTTCCTTCTCAGTTCCTTGCAGTATCCACATTAGGGCCAGCAACAGGCAGAAGAATGAGTGTTCCAGGCCTCTCTTCCCAGGAAGCATGTAAGAAAACCCAGAAGGCAACCCCAGTGCACCAGGTCTTCTACAGCCCATAGAGGGACAAAGACCTTCTCTTGACAATTAACATCTCCAGTTGTTTTTTGGTACACTGAGAAGCCTATAAAAACTGGAGCCAGACCTCTAGAGCCTGGGAGATTCCCATAATGAAAGCTAACCATTCATTGAGTACATGTCCATGCCTCAGGCTGTTGCTCTCTGTGGCTTCCCTAGTGGTTTCAGGGAAAATTAAATGACAACAACTGGATTTGTCATTGTAAAGCCAGAGATTTGGTATTCACTGATGGCTGGGTATAACTCTACTACATTGTTGCTAAATACCATGAAATTGCACACTCCATGGGAAGCCTTCCTTCTCTTTTCAAGAAACATATAGCTCTTCTCCAGCTGCTCTCTATCTTGGGGCTCTGCTATGCACACAACAGGGAGGAACTGTGACCCCAGAATCCTGACTCCCAGAGCACAAAAAACTATGGGAATTCTACTCACTGTTAACCGTGGGAGTAAAGAGTCATACCTCATCGGAGACTTTGAACCGCTTGAGGAGGGCCACAAACTTCTGTTTGATATTAGGTTGCTGTGGGGATGAATTACACAAGCTGTTGTCAAGCAATATCCATTTGTGATCAGTTCAAGTCAACAGACATGGCTACAAGCTCACCCTGCAGGGAACAGCAAGAGGACAAAAAGGCGGATGACACAGTTCCTGCCCCTACACTGAAAACTTCTCTGAGAAGACAGGTGGATGCTGGTACAGTTCCCTGAGGTGATCCCATCTGTCCCCAGGGCCTTGCTGCACCCCAATAATCTCTAGAGGTGCACTTACAGCCCATCTCCTGCTCTGTCCTTCAGATCCAGATGCCTGCTGTGAGTAAGCATACTGCTTGGTATCTCAGAATGGAACTCGTCCTCATCTTGCATGGCCATCCTAGTTAGTGACCTCAGTTACTAGGCCCACACCTGGAATCTTCCTCACCTCAGTCAGGGCTGGTTAGCTCATGCCCTTCTGCCTCCACCTATCATGCTCCTGCCTTCATTCAGGCCATTCTTCATGCATCTCTTTGAGGTCACTGCAACAGACTTCTCCCTGCCCAGCCAGTGGGCTAGTCTGGTTCTCTCCAGAGTCGATCACCTTATCTAAACCCAGCAGTCTCAGTGTTTATAATAGCCTCACTATAAGCCAAGTGGAAAATCAATGCTTATTCTTGGAAAAATTGTGTTGGGTCTATACCTGTCTAAAACCTTTCCTCAAATTATTTGGTGATGGTCAGACTTTAAAAACCCATCTTGGCCTGATGTGGTGGTACCCACCTTTAATCCCAGTACTTGGGAGGCAGTGGTAGGAGGATGGCTGTGAGTTTGAGGCCACCCTGATATAACACAGAGAATTCCAGGTCACCCTGGGTTAGAGCGAGACCCTACCTCAAAAAACCAAAACAAGGCTGGAGAGATGGCTTGGTAGTTAATGCACCTGCCTGCCAAGCCTAAGAATGCCTGTTCCAATCTCCAGGTCCCACATTTAGCCAGATGCAAAAAGTGACACAAGGGCGTAATGCCTCGCTTGCCCACAAAGGGGCGCACATGTCTGGAGTTCATTCATAGCAGCTGAGAGGCTGCTGGCGTGCCCATTCTCTTTCTCTCTCTTTCTCTCTCAAATAATAATAATTTTAAAAAGTTAAAAAAAACAAAAACAAGCTGGGCGTGGTGGTGCACGCCTTTAATCCCAGCACTGGGAAGGCAGAGGTAAGAGGATTGCCATGAGTTCGAGACCACCCTGAGACGACATAGTGAATTCTAGGTCAGCCTGGGCCAGACTGAGAACATCTAAGGCACTGTCAGAAATGGCCATCTCATCACTACCCCTACAGAGACCTCTGCCTTACAGACCCACTTTAGAGATGAGTCTGAGTCCATAGACACGAGCTCATGGATGTCCCAACCTGGGCTTCCTGACCCGTGTCTCTTGCTATGCTCTGGGTACTAGACTTATCTTGTGGCCACATGTATTTCTGGCCTGAATGATAAACTCCCATCTGGGAATGGAAATGCCTGACTTGCACTTAAGACCGACAGGCCTTCAAGAGTGAGGGTTTTCCCAACAAGGAAGAAACCCAAGTTCACAGCATTAGGGAATGAAAGGCATAAGTAGATCAGTGTCTGGGACAAAGTGCTCTTTGGATGGAGAGAAGAATGCACATGGACAGAAAGAGACACAAAATAAAGGGTCCTAAGTGTCTATAAACATAACTTAAAAGTGTTTGAAGCTTTTGGAAATACCTCTTGGGGACAGTGATGCTGGTCTCTAGTTATACACCGAGTGGTGCTATGAAGGAGACCATAGTAAGAAGTGACTCAGGAAGCCAAGGGGGTACCCTTTGGGGAGAAAACAGGGCCTCCTATGGCTACAGAGCAGGAAAGAGAGAGATCAGCAGAAGGAGCCATGACAACAGGGTCCTTTAGATGTTCTCCCTTCTCAGAGTGCAGTGAAGGGAAGGGTTGTGCTCTGGGGACATGTCTTTCCTAGGGAGCTAAGAAACCTGAGGAAAGGGTTGGGGGAGATGGCTCAGTGAATAAAGCACTTGCTGTGCAAGCATTAGTATCTGAGTTTGGATCTTCAGAACTCACATAAAAGGCTGTATGCTGTCAAGGGCATCTGTAATCCCAGCACACTTAAGGCAAGATGGTAAACGAGACAAAGAATCTCCCAGAAGCTCTAAGGCTGGCTAGAACAATTAAAGACCCTGCCTCAAAATAAGGTAGAAGGTGCCGGGCGTGGTGGTGCACGCCTTTAATCCCAGCACTCGGGAGGCAGAGGTAGGAGGATCGCTGTGAGTTCGAGGCCACCCTGAGACTACATAGTGAATTCCAGGTCAGCCTGAGCTAAAGTGAGACCCTACCTTGAAAACCCCCCCCCCCAAAAAAAAAAGGTAGAAGGTGAAGACTTATATCTAAAGCTGTCATCTGACCTTACACATGTATGCATGTGCCTCTAGGTATAGCTGTGCACACATGCAGAAGTAAATAAAGTTTAAAGAAAGAGAAACCAGGGGAAAAGGAAGCAGTTCTCATGCTTGTGGGTCAATGATACAAAGGGGAAATCAGGGTCATAGTCTGAGGGCTTACCCAGAAGTCCTATGACCCTTGATTGCAGATGTGACAGCACTGTTTTGTGTTGAGAGGCCAGGCTGGGAGACTGCTTCAGAAGGGTTGGACTGAATCCACCCCAAAAGAGATGAAAACCTCACTCTCAGAGTGTCAGTCCCTACACCAGCTCTATACTTGAGAGAACCAAGATACCTCTGGGGAAAATGAAATGGGTTTTTTCTCCTAGAACCTTCTGGCACTTATGACCATCCTAATTGTAGAGACAAGGGCTCAGGTTTTACTTTCTCAGCTCACAACTCTCAACTTTAGCAACAAAGGGCACTCTTGAGGACTCTCAGGTAGGAAGTGTATTCCAAAGGCCTTTGTCTCCAGGGTTATGGATTCATTAAGGTAGGAACTATATCTAATGTAATTAAATCTTATCAAACTCATAGGGTTTTTGTGGTTCTGACGCATTAATCTATTACTTCTGAGTATATGCAACAAATAATCAAAAATATCCTAGTCAGCTGGCTTCTCTCTGTAGTGGATGGTACATTGTTGTGACACATCACCTGGAGAGAGGAGGTTGGGTATCTGAAGCATTATGCTTCTTAAGGAAGTATTCGATTTGTTCCAATTTCTGGAAATGGGTTATTAGCCTTCTTTCTGCATAGCTTGTGACACCCTGTGTAGAACAGGATCCCAGGGGATGCATCAGAATATTGAGAGGTAGTCACAAGTAGAGATCTTTTCACAAGGCCTGAATGTACCATTCTCCTCCTACCCCCAGACCAAGAATCTGAGCTGTGTTGTGTCCCTGACATGAGTTGCTCACCCTAGTGATGGCTGAGGTTGAGGTCAGTTTTCTCCGAGTCTTCTTTACTTTCCGCAGATCCTCATCTTCATAAAACAGGTCCTGAGCAAGAAGGAGACAGAATGAGGCAGGCAGATTCCAGGAACTTCTCACACACTATGAGGGAGGGACCATGGGAAGTTACCTGCCCATGCAATGGGTCGTCACTGCCTTCTTGCTCTGAGGAGAAGCTTTCCTCTTCTTCTTCAGAGTAGTTGTCAATATCGGGGGAGCGATCTGGAACAGACATCCTAGTAAGAGTCTGGTCCTCAGAGGATCTGGCCTAAGATACTTTGATGGATAGGAATCAATGCAACTGGGCTAGAGGGAAGGGCCACAGCCAGGGTTACTACCACATGGTATATTTTGGGATCCTCAAGCTTCTCTTGCCTGGGCACATTTCATGTGTGTCTTGTTTAGCTTTCCCAGGATGGACATCAGGACACAGGCGCTTTGTCTTCCACAGGGTCTGAAGACACTGAATATATCTTACCAGACAGCTTGGACTTGATCCCTTCATGGTCAATGGGTTGGCTGGACAAGGAGTAGATCTTTATTTCTGCTACAGGCACAGAGACATCCTTCACGTTGCTGTGCAGGCCAAGCACCAGAGCACCTTCGTTGGGATGTTGCATCACCTATGAGCAAAGCATACACTAGGAATACTTCACCAGAAAGGCCATAGGGTTGTCATTTTCATATATCAAAGTGGATACACAAGCCAACAGCAAAGACATTTATTGGCTCTATTTTCCTTCTCACTTCCAATCCATGCCTACTATCTTCCTACTGTTTTTAGGGCCTTTCTTTAAAATGATCTCCAAGAGCTGGAAAGATGGCTCAGCTGTTGCAGGTACTTGCTCACAAAGCCTGTAGGCTGGGATTCAATTTCCCAGTACCCACTAGTCAGGGCATGTGTGTAAAGATAACAAATGAAGTCTGAGGTTGAAAATGATTACTAATCTTTATGACTGCATGCTATATTAAGTCATTCACAGGGAAATTAGCTGTCCAAGCAGAGTGTGGCCATGTGCTGGCTAGCTGTCCAGGCAATGAGGAAAAAGAGTTACAGAACACAGAGAAATGATGGGGTTGCAGTTAGGGAAGTGGTATCTTGCATTAATCCCTTCCCTGCAGTCCTTTATCCTTATATAAAACCTAAAGAGGACAGAAAGATGGGTTAGGACTACTCACATCTTACTAGGATCACAAGTTTTCCGATTAAATTTATTAAGAATTTTTTTTTTTTTGGTTTTTTCAAGGCAGGGTCTCGCTCTAGCCCAGGCTGACCTGGAATTCACTATGTCATCTCAGGATGGCCTTGAACTCACGGCGATCCTCCTACCTCTGCCTCCTGAGTGCTGGGTTTAAAGGCGTGCGCCACCACGCCCGGCTTCAGAAATAATTTTAAAAACTGACTTGTGGTTCTGTGGTGGTTTGAATGTATATAGCCTATGTGATTGTAATTAAGCAACATACTTAATCCCTAGCTGGTGGAGCCTTTGGAAGGTAGAGCCTTGCTGGGGGAGGTATGTCACTGCGGGCTTTTTGAGATTTTACAGTCCAGGCCCCTTGCCAGTGATGAGTGGCTCACTCTCCTTTGTCTCTGCTGCTGGGTGGAGATGAGATCCCCAGCTTCCTGTTCAGGCCTGTCATGATTTCTTCTCCATAATGAAACTTTCCCTGGAAACTTTAAGCTGGAAATACACTCCTTCCTCCCATAAGCAGTTTCTGATTGGTGTTTTGTCCCAGCAATGAGAAGGTAACTGCTACAGGTCCCTTTCTTCTTTCCCTTTGCCCAAGTGAACAGACATATCGAGAAAAATGGAGAAAGGAACTGAGAAACATGGGAAAGGGAAAAGTTAGAGTAGGCCTCACAGTATTAGGTTGGAACAGAAGTTACCACTGTGTGCTCCAGGTGAAACAGTCTAGGGATATATATGGCACAATGCAGGTCTGGCCCTAGCCAGACCGCAAGCTAAAAGAAACCAGGCCACACCCCTCGGGTTTTCTCACCAGATCGGCGGGTAGTCAATGATGCGTAAGACTCCATGAGATGGGGCAACCTAAGACAGGCACCGTAGCATGTGATGATCCCTTGGGGCCTGGGTTCAACAATGGCTTGGCAAAGAACCATGCTTCCCAGGGTTGCCAATAATAAAAACAAAAAAGAGGATATGTATGGCACAATGTAGGTCTGGCCCTAGCCAGACCGCATGTCAGAAGAAAATGGGAAGTGGCTTCTGTGAACATGGTGTCCTGCACAGGCCTGGCGTGACAACAGCTACGGTCCCATGCTCCCGAGAAACCTGCCATGAGATGATCTGCTGGAGACAGGCTGTCATTGGTCACAAAAAGGGGACCACCCCATACAATGATTGGCCAGCCAAACCCCTTAAAGTCCCCTATACTTCCTTGAATAAACGAGTTTGCAGCAACTCGCCCTCTGCTGCTTCCACCAAACTCCCGGAGCCTGTGTCATGACTCAGGGCCTCTCACCCCCTACTCAGCAGAGACCCTGCCATCCCTCCTGGGCTAGCCCTAGGAGGGACCCCAACATCGATACATGAGCGCATATGTGCACTATGCATGTATTTCGTAGCTCTCTCTGTTGAGAGGCAAAAAAAAAAAAAAAAAAAAATGATACCCCTATTAAGTTTTTAAAAATATTTATTTGGCGCCAGGCGTGGTGGCGCATGCCTTTAATCCCAGCACTCAGGAGGCAGAGGTAGGAGGATCGCCATGAGTTTGAGGCCACCCTGAGACTACATAGTGAATTCCAGGTCAACCTGAACTAGAGTGAAACCCTACCTCAAAAAACCAAACAAAAAAATAAATAAATAAAAATTTTATTTGGGGGAAGGAAGGGGGGGAAAGATAAACGTGAGAGAAAGAAAGAAAGAAACAAACAAACAAAAACCCAAAAAACAAAAATAAGCCGGGTGTGGTGGCGCACGCCTTTAATCCCAGCCCTCGGGAGGCAGAGGTAGGAGGATTGCTGTGAGTTCAAGGCCACCCTGAGACTACATAGTGAATTCCAGGTCAGCCTGGGCCAGAGTGAGACCCTACCTCGAAAAACGAAAAAATAAAAGAAAAAAAACAACAAACAAAATTGAGAGAAAGAAGGCATACCAGATCTCAAGAAGGATGAAGGCAAAAAAAAAAAAAAAAAAAAAAAAAAAAAAAGAAGAAGAAGGAGGGGTGGGGAGGAGGAGGAGGCAATGAAAGGCAAAGAAAGTAGACTACAGATGGAAAACCAAAGTGCAACCAACTCCTAGGGTCAGTCCTGGGCTCCTTGAGAAGGCCACTGAGACAGTCTATATCAGGGAATTGAGGACTGTGGG
Organism: Orientallactaga sibirica; assembly: GCA_036365145.1. Classification (NCBI taxonomy): domain Eukaryota; kingdom Metazoa; phylum Chordata; class Mammalia; order Rodentia; family Dipodidae; genus Orientallactaga; species Orientallactaga sibirica. Next base: position 5,014,018 of record JAEOAD010000042.1, on the reverse strand, counting down.
CTAGGTAGTAGTCTTGGGTAAGTGTCAATGTCCTGCATTCTTTTTTTTTGTTTGTTTTGTTTTTCGAGGTAGGGTCTCACACTAGCCCAGGCTGACCTGAAATTCACTATGTAGTCTCAGGATGGCCTTGAACTCATGTCGATCCTCCTATCTCTGCCTCCTGAGTGCTGGGATTAAAGGCGTGCACCACCACGCCCGGCTTAGCATTCTTGTATTTAGAAAATTGTGGCAACATAGCACTAACATGAAATGGGGCATCATGCCTGCAACTTCTTATATGGCTCAGAAAAGAAAATAAGTCAATACATAAAGAGTACATAGTAAGGTAGCCATGGCAATATGTTAACAAGTGAAGAATTTAGGTGAATTTGGCATATGGGAATTGTTTATATGTGTGGTGGTTAGAATCAGGTGTCCTCCATAAACTTATGTGTTCTGAATGCTTGAACTCCAGCTGGTGACAATCTGGGAGGTGGAGACTTGTTGGAGAAGGTATGTCACTGGAAGCAGATCTTGAGGTTTATTAGCCCCCAGTTTGTTAGTGTTAGTTCTGCTGCTGTTTTCCACCTGCTGTGGCAGAGGTAATGTCCAGACTTTGCTCATGACATCCTTTCCCTGCCACCTTAGAGCTTCCCCTGAGACTGTAGCATCTGGAGTTCCTTTGCAGCAGTGTTAAGAGGCCTTTGTGCAATTCATTCATATTCTCATATTCTCTCTCTCTCTTTTTGTCTCCCTCTCTATAAATAAACAAAACAAAAAAAAAAAAGGGAGGGCTGGAGAGATGGCTTGGCAGTTAAGGCATTTGCCTGTGAAGCCTAAGGACCTAGACCTAGGTTCTATTCTCCAGGTCCCACGTAAGCCAGATGCACAAGGTGGTGCATGCATCTGGAGTTCATTTGCACTGTCTAGAGGCCCTACCATGCCCAATCTCTATTGCCCCTTCTCTCTCCTTCTCTGTCTCAGAAAAAAAAATTTTAAAAAGGGCAAAAAGTTGAAGAAAAAAATTTTTTTGTGTGTGAAAAAGAAAAGCAATTGATAAAAAGAGTTATAGCCTGGATTTCCAACAAAACAATCTACAAATAAAAATGTGCTGGATGCCCAATTGCACAGCATAGTCCTGAAATTTAAAGAAATTCACTCTTGGATTTGTTTGCCCAAGAATGTGCAGCTTGCTTTTTAGAGCAGAGCCTGAAAGAAGGAAAACTAACCCTTTGGATTGTTTACCTAGAATGAACCAAATGCTTTTAGGAGCAGAAACTGAAGGAAAGGAAGCTGACCCTTGGAGCTGCTTAAACCAATGGTGAACACACTGCTTTTGCTGTCACTGCTGCTCTGATCTTTCTGCTGCTGCAGTTTCCGTTGACAGGCACTCAATGGTGTTTTTATTGAATAGCAAAATAAAAATAATTAATATTAAAAAACAAAGCTGGGAACCTCGCATGGTGGCACACGCCTTTAATCCCAGCACTCGGGAGGCAGAGGTAGGAGGATCGCCGTGAGTTCAAGGCCACCCTGAGACTACAGAGTGAATTCCAAGTCAGCCTGGGCTAGTGTGAGACCCTACCTCAAAAAAACAAAACAAAACAAACAAAAAAAACAAAGCTTAAAAAAAAAAAAAAAAAGCTGGGCACAGTGGTGCACGCCTTTAATTGCAACACTTGGGAGGCCAAGGTAGGAGGACTGCTGTGAGTTTAAGGCCAGCCTGTCAGAGTGAGTTCCAGATCAGCCTGTGATATGGTGAGACCCTACCTAAAAAACAACAACAAAAGAAACCAAAACAACAACAACAACAACAACAAAAACCAGAAGAAATAAACAGTAATACATAAACAAGTTGAACATTGCATGGGCAAAGTGCAAGGAACTTTTTGACTTTGAATAGTACTTAAACATTTGTTAAAGGAAGGGATTTAAAGGTATGATAGGTTGGAATCTGCTGATCCAGTACACACACACACACACACACACACACACACACTCTCTCTCTCTCTCTCTCTCCATTCACAAATGCAGTCACACTAAGCCCACCACCTGTTATCTTCAACAGATCTGTAGTAGTTCTGTGGGCAGTTTGTTACTGACCATATTGTCTTCACGCATGCCCACTTGTTCTCTGTCAAAAGTGCAACCAGGTCACTGAGAAGTAGGGCAAAGAGTACAGCTTAAGATAAGTCAGCATCTAAACATTGTCTGTCAATATTGGTCACCTGTACTGTTCAGGCCAAAGGTACACCAAGGCAGAGGAAACCTCTAATCGGTAGATTTACAAGGTTGTAAGTAACTCCAGGGCAAGTTACAAGTCAGGAATTTAGCAGAAAAACCATCTCACAGCAATATTCTCAGAAAAGTTATTTGTAAGGCCCATAAGAAATATTATCACAGTTCTTTTCCATATTTCATTCTTATAGTTCATGCCCACAGCTAGACATGAATGGCTGAGCCCAGTGTTCTCCTGGCTTCTGACTTACAGGCCAACAGTTTGAGATAGTCTGCTCACCTCTGCCATGTTGATGAGTCCCACAGCCAAGGTTTTATAGCCCAAGATGGTCCGGTTCTTGTACCGCTTCCTCCTTTGCAACATGATCTGCAGTTTGTTGGCATCTCGCTTAAGGAAATGAGGATACTGAGGAGCATAACATTCAGATGGTTACTAAGCAGTTGGGACCTTCAGGTCCTGCTAGAGGACACATAACTCTTCTACATTGGTCAGAGTGAGAATATGCCAGAGTGGCTGGTTTTGCTACAGAGGCTCAGAAATCACCTTTTCCTTTGCTACCTGGTCAGTTGTTTTCACCATGTGGTTGAACATAGTCTGCTAGGATTATGATGACAGAGACACTCTAGGATAAAAGGTAATGGGGATAGAGTAATGGGGATAAAAGGGGATTGAAGCGAGTTGCACCCTACTGGGGCATGTGATTCAGATCATTTAAGGAGATAGGATATGCTGAGCATGGTGGTGGCAGGGCATATTGGGGGGCTGACTACTGATCATGTAAAGCCAGGCAAAGGGAGACTGAGGCTCAGCACATGTCTTAGTAGCTGTTCAGTCTCAGTACTTCTACCCTGGCTGGCTGGTTGGCTGGCTGAAGGACTGCTCTGGCCCCCAGGTTAGCCATAAACTTCAACTAACTTGTGTTCTTTCCTCCCTAAGCTGGGTTCTAGCGACCTTTAAAGAACTTCAAGATTTAGAAAATTCTTTAAAAAAATTTTTTTGAAGCAGGGTCTTACTCTAGCCCAGACGGACCTGGAATTCACTACATAGTCTCAGGTAGCCTTGAACTCACAGCAATCCTCCTACCTCTGCCTCCCGAGTGCTGGGATTAAAGAGGTGCACCATCACATATAGCAAAATTTAGAAAATTCTTACCTGAAGGGAGAAGGTTAACTGGAGTTCTGTTTCTACCAGGCCACTGGCAGGAAGGATGATCTCATTGGAGCGAAGAATCCTTTTTGACCCCTGAAACCAAGAAAAATCTCTGTCAAAGTGATCATCAAAAATCAGAACACAGGCCGGGCGTGGTGGCCCACGCCTTTAATCCCAGCACTCAGGAGGCAGAGGTAGGAGGATCGCCGAGAGTTCAAGGCCACCCTGAGACTACATAGTTAATTCTAGGTCAGCCTGGACCAGAGTGAGACCCTACCTTGCAAAACCAAAAAAAAAAAAAAAAAAAAAAAAAAAAATCAGAACACAGTAGAGGATGGTGGTGTGTGCATTTAATCCCAGCATTCAGGAAGCTGAGGCAGGAGGATTGCTGTGAGTTCAAGGCCACCCTGTGCTGAAGTGAGACCCTACTTTGAAACTCCCCAAAATTCGGACCAGAATGCCTAGTACACACCTTTAACCCCAGCAATTGGGAGGAAGAGGTAGGAGGATCATCACAAGTTCGAGGCCACCCTGAGACTACATAGTGAATTCCAGGTCAGCCTGGGCCACAGTGAGACCCTACCTCAAAAAAAAAAAAAGATCAGACTAGGGCTGGAGAGATGACTCAGCAATTAAGGTGTTCACCTGCAAAGCCTAATGACTTGGGTTCAATTCCTCAGTACCCATGCAAAGCCAGATGCACAAAGTGGCACAGACATCTGGAGTTTGTTTTCAGTGGCTAGGTACCCATTCTCTCTCTCTCTGAGTCTATCTTCTCCTATCTCTCTCTGCTTGCAAATAAAATAAAATAAAATAAAATAAAATAAAATAAAATAAAATAAAATAAAAGTTGTTTTATTTTTTGAGGTATGATCTTGATTTAGCCCAGGCTGACCTGGAATTCACTATGTAGTCTCAAGCTGGCTTTGAACTCACAGCAATCCTCCTACCTCTGCCTCCCAAGTGCTGGGGTTAAAGGTGTGCACCACGCCCAGCCTTTTTTTTTTTTTTTTTAGTGATTTTTCTTTTCTTTTTAAAATTTATTTATTTATTTATTAGAGAGAATGAGAATGGGTGCACCAGGACCTCCTGCCAGTGGAAACGAACTCCAGGCACATGTGCCACCATGTGCATCTGGCTTACATGGGTTCTGAGGAGTTGATACCTAGGTCCTTAGGCTTCGCAGGCAAGAATCTTAACTGTTAAGCTATCTCTCCAGCCCAAAATAAGTGGTTTTTAACCAGGGGTTATTTTGCCTAGTAGGCAACATTTGGCAATACCTGGAGATTTTTTTTGGTTGTCACAGCTGGGATGGTATGCTCCTGGCATCTAGAGGGTGGAGATGAAAGCTCAGCTAAGGCCCTGGGGCACATGCTGTAGGCTGACCACAACAGCCATTGCATCCCAAGTGTCACGAGTGGCATACTGTAAAAGCCATCTCTCTGAGACCTGGGTTTTCCTCAAGATGCTGCTTCCTGGTTGCCTCCCTTATGACAGCTTCTAACCCATAATCCACATACCACTGGGCCTGGAAGTAAAACAGGCATCCTCTTTGCTCCTTATCACCAGCTCTAGCACATTTTGTCTTCTATCACTCTAAAAACGCTCATTGTGAACTGTTACCACCAGCTGAGGTCACACTCTATTCCTTATGTTATGGTTACTGTCATCTACAACTGTCACTCTTCTCACTTTTCTGCCTTTTTTTTTCCCCCAAGGCAGGGTCTCACTCTAGCCCAGGCTAACCTGGAATTCACTATGTAGTCTCAGGGTGGCTTCGAACTCACGGTGATCCTCCTATCTCTGCCTCCCGAGTGCTGGGATTAAAGGTGTGTGCCACTATGCCTGGCTCTTCTCACTTCAGGATTATCTCTGAGTCACTGCTTCTCTTCCCACCACTGCTCTAGTCACAATTCTTCATGACTTTTTCTAATATTCTGGCCACTATATCCCCTGATGCCCCTCTTCCAATGATCTCGCACTTACCCATGTTCTCCACTCATCCACACAAACACATGCAGACCATAGCATTGCCCATAATTAGAGCCAGCATCCAATCCCAATTCCTGCTTCTTGGACTCTGATCCTCATATTCTCTATGCCTGGCTCATTCTCTCTAGCTTACAGTGATAATCCTTTAAATGGACTAGCATCCTCCCTCATGCCCCTTTTGTCCCTTCTCCCAACCCAGTCAAAACATCACAGGCAACATTTATAAGCATGCTCCTAAGTTCCTGACCTACTTTTGCTCCACCAGGCTCATTTAGCAAATTATAACTGCTTTTAAAAATTATTTATTTTTTAAAAGAAAATTTGATTTTTTAAAAAAAGATTTTTAATTTTTTAAAATTTATTTGAAAGAGTGAGGGGGGAAGAGAGAGAGAGAGGAGAAGAGAAGAAAGAATAGAGAATGGGCACGCCAGGCCCTCCAGCCACTGCAAATGGACTCCAGATGCATCCGCCACCTTGTGCATCTGGCTTACGTGGGTCCTAGAGAATTGAACCAAGGTCCTTTAGGCTTTGCAGACAAATGCCTTAACAGCTAAGCCATCTCTCATCAGCTAAGCCCAGAAAATTTAATTTTTTAATTTACTTATTTGATAGAGAGAAGATAAATACAGAGAGAGAGAGAGAGAGAGAGAGGGAGAGCGAGCATGCAAGAGAGAGAGAATGGGCATGCCAGGGCCTCCAGCTACTGCAAACCAACTCCAAATGCATGTGCCACCTTGTGCGACTGGCTTATATGGATACTGGGGAATCAAACCTGAGTCCTTAGGCTTTGCAGGTAAGGGCCTTAACTGCCAAGCCATCTCTCCAGCCCCAAATTATTATTTTATTTTATTTTTTGGTTTTTTAAGGTAGGGTCTCAAGCCAGTCCAGGCTGACCTGGAATTCACTATGTAGTCTCAGGGTGGCCTTGAACCCACAGCGATCCTCGTACCTCTGCCTCCTGAGTGCTGGGATTAAAGGCATGCGCCACCAGGCCCAGCTACAAAATTATTATTATTTTATTACAACTACTACTGCTACCACCACCACCACCACCACCATTATTATTATTATTATTTTTTTTTTCTGAGGATTGAAACCATGGCCTTGCAAAACAAGGTCAGGCAAGAGCTCTACCACTGTCACTGAGCTATGCTCCCAGCCCTTACAACTCTTTTAAATCCAACTGTACTTGCTGAACATGCCCAGAGAGAAACACAATCTGGCTATGTGGTCTGACTAAATTTATGACCCAAATCTTAAGTGGGTTAAAATGCTGCCTGGTAACCATGCCAGTCCATTCACTGTCCTATCTGCTGTTGTCAGACGATGTTTCGTACCTTCCTCATTCCCTTAATGTCTCCAACTCCCCCACAAGCTACTAACCTTGATTCTCCTCACAGAGGGAGGGGGAGAGCGAGAGAGAGAGCAGCTCCCACTCTGTAAGCCTGCTGCTTTGCTTGGCACCTGTCCTCACATGCCTCCCTTCCCTCCTGTTCCAATCGACTGCCCCTGCTCCTATCCAAAGTCAAGGGAGCATCCCATTTGGGTTATTTCCCCTTCTCAAAGATACTGCCATTCTTTCTTTTCTTACATAATCAATTTCCTCACTTCCCTTCCTTTCTCTTCCCCTCTTTCCCCTTCCCTCCCCTCCCTCCCTCCTTCCTTCCTTCTCTCTCTCTCACTTTCTTTCTTTCTTAAATGTGTGTGCATGTGCAGGCACATGTGTGTATGCAGGTGTGTGCACACATGTGTACATAAGTGTGGGGCCAGAAGTCAAACTCAGGAACACTGTCCACCTCCTTTGAGACAAAGTCTCTCATTAGCCTGTAGTTCACTAAATAGGCTAGACTGGCTGGCCACCAACTCCAGGAATCCTCCAGTTTCTGCCACCCCAGCATGGGGATTTCAAGTATGTACTACCATGCCTAGCATTTTTAAATGGGTCCAGGGGGATCAAACTAAAGTCTTCATTTTTGTGAGACAAGCACTTTAAGTGACTGAGCTGCTTTCCCAGTTCCTCTTTTTCTATGGTGGAACAGCCAAGGTGTCCTCTACTTCCTTATCAGATCCCCCCTGGCTCACAGAGTACAAAAGCTGGAGGCCTTGTAGTGCTCTGATCACATGCCACACCTCATTTGCCTTATTTATTTATTTATTTTGAGGAAGGGTCTAATTCTAGTCCAGGCTGACCTAGAATTCACTCTGTAGTCTCAGGATGGCCTCTAACTCATGGTGATCCTCCTACCTCTACCTCCTCAATGTTAGGATTAAAGGCGTGCACCACCACGCCTGGCTTAAATAAATATTTTTATTTATTTGCAAGAGAAAAAGGAGGAGGAACACCAGGGTCATGTGCAGCTGCAAATCATCTCCAAATGCATGTGCCCCCTTTGGGCTCTACATGGGTACTGAGGAAATGGACTCAAGCCATCAGGCCTTGCAAGCAAGCACCTTTAACCACTGGGCCATTTCCCCAGCTCCTCAAGACCTTTTTGACATTCTTGAAAATTACTGAGTGGTCTAAACAGTTTTTCCCCCAGTGCTGGTGATTGAAGTCAGGGCCTTGAACATGCTAGGCAAGAACTCTACCGCTGACATATATCCTTAGAGATACCCTTTCACATAGCTTTTTAAAAAATCATTATTTATTTAGAGAGAGGGAGAGAGACACAGAGAGAGAGAGAGAGAGAGAGAGAGAGAGGGAGAGAGAGAGAATGAGTGCACCAGGGCCTTCAGCTGTCGCGCCCGTCCCACCCGCAGGAAGAACGACGACAACAGGATTCTTCTCAAGCACACTTTATTGGGAGCTCCAAATTGAGAGAGAGAAGGACCCCGACCCTATGGAGCACCAAGCTTATATGCTGGTGATGACTCATGTGTCTGTTGCTGTCTGATTGGCTCAAGTCGCATCAGATGATTTGATTGGCTCAAAACACCCAATCAGGATGGCCGAATGACCACAGCTCCGATTGGCTCAATTCTCAATTCCTTTCAGTGGATCCTAATACACCCAATCAGGGTTGGCGAGCAGCCATCTTAGGATAACGTCATAAGCTCATGCGCAGACAATTAAGATACAAAAACAACAAACAAGCTGACATGGCAAAACCTGACAAAGCCAGCAGCATGGCTTCCCACATTCAGCTACTACAAATGAACTCCAGACGTGTACGGCCCCCCTTGTGTGTATATGCAACATTGTGCACTTGCATCACACTGCATCTAGCTTATGTGGGACCTGGAGATTTGAACATGAGTTCTTTGGCTTCGCAGGCAAGTGCCTTAACTGCTAAGCTGTATCTCTCCAGCCTTCAAACAGCTTTTTTTAAAAAGGTATTTTATTTATTTGTTTGAGAGGGGAGGGGGGAATGAACCGGTACACGAGAGCCTCCAGCCACTGCAGACAAACTCCAGATGCATGCACCACCTTGTGCATCTGGCTTATGTGAGTTCTGGGAAATTGAACCTGGGTCCTTTGGCTTTACAGGCAAGTGCCATAACCGCTAAGCCATCTCTTCAGACCAGCTTTTGTTTGTTTTGTTGAGGTTCAGTTTCACTCTAGCCCAGGCTGACCTAAAATTCACTATGTAGTCTCAGGGTAGACTTGAATTCATGGTGATCCTCCTACCTCTGCTTCCTTAGTGCTAAGATTAAAGGCATGTCCCACCACACCTGGCTTAAACAGCTTTTGTTCATGTAGTCATATCTGTCAATATTTACCACTTTGGAAATTAAAATAAATTTAAAATATTAATTTATTTTTATTGCACGTGGTGTACGTGTATGGGTGTGCCAAGGCCTCTTGCCTCTGCAAACAAACCAGATGCTTGCACAACTTTTTTGTATTTGGTTTATGTGGACCACTTGGGAATTGAACATGGGTTAGCAGTCTTTGCACACAAGCTCCTTAAATATTAATTTAAAAATATGAACTGATTACACATTTCAAATTTTTCTGAATGAAAAAATGTATTTCCTAAAGCACTTTAGAGAAAAAGCAGCTTAGTGTTTTATAAGTTATAATGTAAATACCACACAATCTACCTACTTCCAGTGCACAATCCACTGCACTGCTTTTAGTGTCCTCAAGCACTGTGTGACCATTAGCAGCGTCCATTCTCATCACTCTACAAGGAAGCTCTCATTCTTTGGCTGCTACCCTTCTCAGCTTTCCTATCCTTCCATCCACTGCTCTGCGCAACTACTAGCCCACTTTCTTTTCTTTTCTTTTTTTTTTTCGAGGTAGAGTCTCACTCTAGCCCAGGCTGACCTGGAATTCACTCTGTAGTCTCAGGGTGGCCTTGAACTCACCACAATCCTCCCACCTCTGCCTCCTGAGAGTGCTGGGATTAAAGGCCTGTGCCACCATGCCCGGCTTCTTTTCAATGTAGGGTCTCACACTATCCCAGGCTGACCTGGAATTCACTATGTAGTCTCAGGGTTGCCTCAAACTCATGGCTATCCTCCTACCTCTGCTTCCCGAGTGCTGCTTTTTTTTCTTTTCCAAATAATATCTTATTTATCCATGCATGAGTCGAAAATTGTGAGTTATTCCTTCTTTCTAGCTACTGTGAATAACAATAGTGTGAATATTTGTATGCCAGTTTTTTTAAACTTTTTAAAAAATTATTTATTAGAGACAGAGAGAGAGAGAGAGAGAGAATGGGCATGCCAGGGCCTCCAGCAACTGTAAACAAACTCCAGATGCATGCGCCCCCTTGTGCATCTGGCTTATGTGGGACCTGGAGAATCGAACCAGGGTCCTTAGGCTTTGCAGGCATGTGCCTTAACCACTAAGCCACCTCTCCAGCCCTTTGTATGCCAGTTTTGTGTGCCTTTGCTTCTCTTGGATATATAACTATGAGTAGAATTTTAGGTCATATGGTAACTCTGTATAACCTTTTTGGAAACTGCGAGACTGTTTTGCAAAGTGGCTGCTATATTTCACACTGTCAACAGCAGTGTATGAGGGAGCTGACAAGGTAATACACTTCTGCAAATCTTTTTTTTTTTTTTTTTTTTTTTTTTTTTGGTTTTTCGAGGTAGGGTCTTACTCTGGCCTAGGCTGAGCTGGAATTCACTATGTAGTCTCAGCGTGGCCTTGAACTCATGACAATTCTCCTACCTCTGCCTCCCGAGTGCTGGGATTAAAGGCGTGAGCCACCATGCCTGGCTTCCAAATTACTTTTAAAATATATATATTATATATATATATTATTTATTAGAGAGAGAGGGAAAGAGGGAAGGAGGGAGGGAGAAAATATGGTACACCAGAGCCTCAAGCCACTGCAAATGAACTCCAGATGCATGCACCACCTTGTACATCTGGCTTATGTGGGTACTAGAGAATCAAACCTGGGTCCTTAGACTTCACAGGCAAATGCCTTAACTGTTAAACCATCTCTCCAGCCCTAAAATTACTTTTTAAAATATTTATTTTTAAAATTTTTATTTATAGCCGGGCGTGGTGGTGCACGCCTTTAATCCCAGCACTCGGGAGGCAGAGGTAGGAGGATCGCCGAGAGTTCGAGGCCACCCTGAGACTACATAGTTAATTCCAGGTCAGCCTGGACCAGAGTGAGACCCTACCTTGCAAAAACAAAAAAAAAAAAAAAAAAAAAAAAAAAAAAAAAAAATTATTTATTTATTTGACAGAGGAAGAAGAAAAGAGAGAGAGAATGGGCGCACCAGGGCCTCTAACCACTGCAAACAAACTCCAGATGCATGTGCTCCCTTGTGCATCTGGCTAATGTGGGTCCTGGGGAATCGTACCTGTGTCCTTTGGCTTTGCAGACAAATGCCTTAACCACTAAGGCATCCCTCCAGCCCCCCTAAAATTACTTTTATTTTTGGTTTGCGAGGTAGGGACTCACTCTGGTCCAGGCTGACCTGGAATTAACTATGTAATCTCAGGGTGGCCTTGAACTCTCTGTGATCCTCCTACCTCTGCCTCCTGAGTGCTGGGATTAAAGGCATGCGCCACCAGGCCCGGCTCCCCCTAAAATTACTTTTAAAAAAGACATTAAAATAAAGCAGGGCCTGGTGGCGCATGCCTTTAATCCCAGCACTCAGGTGGCAGAGGTAGAAGGATTGCTGTGAATTCAAGGCTACCTTGAGACAACATAGTGAATTCCAGGTCAGCCTGAGCTAAGGTGAGGCCCTATCTCAGAAAAACAAAAAAAGCCAGGCGTGGTGGCACATCCCTTTAATTCCAGCACTCAGGAGGCAGAGGTAGGAGGATCACCATGAGTTTGAGGCCACCCAGGGGCTACATAGCGAATTCCAGGTCATCCTGGGCTAGAGTGAGACCCTACCTCGAAAAACCAAAAAGTGGTTGAAATAAATCTAGCCCACTGGTCTATTTTTTCTGGTTTCCTCTGGGCACTGCAAACTAACTCCAGATGCATGTACCACTTTGTGCATCTGGCTTTACATGGGTACTAGGGAATCAAACCTTGGCCATTAGGCTTTGCAAACAAGTGCCTTTAACTGCTGAGCCATCTCTCCAACACACTCTCCCCACTTTTTTTGAGATAGGGTCATGCAACATATAGCATAGGCTGGCCACAAACTTGTGATCCTCCTGCCTAGCCTACTGAGTGCTTGGGATTATAGGCATAAGCTATCTTATCTATAAATCCTTTCAAGTAAAAATGGTATCCTGTGAAAAAGCCAACACTTCAGTTCATAACACAAGGACTAGGAATGTGTCTTCTTATCAAACATTGTGCTTTCCTATGTAGAATAAATGCTTTGTGCACACCACACACAGTGTTAAGATATGCACTCAGGGTTGAGCTGTAATACTGCTTCCTCAAACAGCGTTTCAAGTGGAGCTGGCTTTTTTTCTTTTACTTTAAGCATATAGTGATGCTATGACTTGGATTAAGTGTCCTCCAAAGGCCAGTGTGTGAAAGGCTTGATTCTCAGGCAGGCAATACTGAGAACTGGTGGACATTCTGAGAAGTAGAACCTAGTAGGAGGAAGTTAGGTCACTGAGGATATGCCCATAAAAGAGACTATACACTTCAGTAGTAGGCAAGAAGTAGGCAGCTTCCTTCCTACCAACTCCCACTATGACATACTGCCTGCCCCTCAAAAGCAACAAGGGACAGGGCTGGAGAGATGGCATAATGGTTAAGGTACTTTCCTATGAAGCCTAAAGACCCGGGTTTGATTCTCCAGGACCCACATAAGCCAGATGCACAAGGTGGCTCATGCATCTGGAGTTTGTTTGCAGTGGCTAGAGCCCTAGCACACCCATTCTGTCTCTCAAATAAATAAAAATACATACATACATACAAACAAAAGCAACAGGGCCAAGCAGCAGTGGGACCAAACCCTCTGACACTATGAGCCAAAATTAATCTTTGTTCCTTTGAAGTTGATTGTCTCAGGTGTTGTGTTACAGTGATGGAAGGTTGAATAACAGAAGTGGCCAAAAGGACAATAACTGGTACATTCTGTGTATTTGTACTGCAGCATATGTTTTACCCACTGTTACACTGGCAGTTTTTTTTGTTGTTTTTTTGTTTTTTGTTTTTTTTGAGGTAGGGTTTCACTCTGGCCCAGGCTGACCTGGAATTAACTATGTAGTCTCAGGGTGGCCTTGAACTCAAGGCGATCCTCCTACCTCTGCCTCCCGAGTGCTGGGATTAAAGGCGTGCGCCACCATGCCCGGCTACACTGGCAGTTTTGATGCAAATGATGTTAATACAGGGCAAATGGCAAATAATACCACAGTATAACTGAAAAATAATTCTGACTTCTCATATCCATGACCTCATTTTGGAACATTGCTGCTCTGTTAGAATGGATGTTCCCCAAAGGCAGGATTATTTATTCATTTATTTATTTTAAAATATTTTTATTTATGAGAGAGAGAACAAATGTCAGGGCTTCTTATTGCTGCAAAAGAACTACAGATACATGCCATTTTGTGCTTCTGGATTTGCATGGGTACTGGGGAGTTAAATCCAGGCCAGCAAGCTTTGCAAGCAAGTGCTTTTATCCTCTGAGTCATTTCCCAGCCCTAAAGGCAGGATTTTTGTTTTGCTCACTACTGCATCATCTGTGCCTAACACAATAAGAAATCTCAATATCTCTCTCTCACACACACACCGTATGTGTGTGAGCCACTGTGTATGTGAGAAGGTTAGAGGACAACTTCAGGTGTCAGTCCTCACCTTATTTGAGGCAGGCTCTCTTGTTTACTGGCTGCATTAGGCCGGTTAGTTAGTCCATGAACTTTTGGGAGTTTCTTGCTTTAGACACACTGGGATTACAGATACTTGCTATGGGGTATGGCTCTACTAGGGTTCTGGGGATCCAAACTTGGGCACTCATGCTTGCATGGCAAGTGCTTTATTCCCTGAGCCATCTCCCAGTCCTAAAATAATATTTCCAAAATTTTATTTATAGTTTTTGGTATAATTTTGGATTTTGCAGAACGTCAAATATCAATTTAGGAAATAAAAGAAATTATTTCTTTAGCAAAAGCATTTAATGCAGGAAGGGCAAAAGTAGCAAAGTTCAAAATTATGCCAATGGTGTTTGCATAGAAAAAGAAGAGCCTTTCGCAAAAAAATAATTCCTGAAAACTGGAACACTGTCTGTGACCCAGAAATGGGGCAAAATCAGGAAAGGAGGACAAAGTACTGAAAGCTGCCACCTCACATCATTCCCATACTTGTTTATCCAACCATGTGCCTGGGAACATTTTACAGGTTTGGGAAGAATTATAATAGAACATAAGGTGGGACAATGTAGGAATTCATCAGGAATAATACAAATTTGAAGTTTTGAAGACCAAATGAAGATGATATATTTATCAATAAAGCAAGGGGGCAGTTGTGGAGCACAATGAGATCATGAGACCTACCGAATTCCAGTTCTGCCTCTAGCAAGGCACTTACCTACTCCAGAAAGAGACCTGAGGACCTCAATGCATGATTCATACACTGTGAGTGCTACAGAAGTAGATTTTTTTTTTCTTTCAAGGTAAGGTCTCACTCTAGCCTAGGCTGACCTGGAATTCATTGTATAGTGTCAGGATGGCCGGGAACTCATGGTGATCCTTCTACCTCTGCCTCCCCAGTGCTGGGATTAAAGGTGTGCGCTACCATGCCTGGCTGAGATTTTTTTTTTTTTGTTAGGGTCTAGCCCAGGCTGACCTAGAATTCACTATGTAGTCTCAAGTTGGGCTCAACCTCACAGTGATCCTCCTACCTCTGCCTCTCGAGTGCTGGATCAAAGGTGTGCAGCACCATGCCTGGCTGGTTTGCATTTTTTTTTTTTTTTTTTTTTGAGGTAGGGTCTCACTCTAGTCCAGGCTGACCTGGAATTCACTATGTAGTCTCAGGTTGGCCTCGAACTTACAGTGATCCTCCTACTTTTGCCTCCTGAGTGCTGGGATTAAAGGTGTGAGATACCACACTTGGCTACCATGCAGGGCACAGAGAGAGAAAGAGAGAGAATGTGTCCACCAGGGTCTCTAGCTGCTGTAAATAAACATGTGCGCCACCATGTCTGGCTCAAATGTGGATTTTATTTTATTTATTTTATTTTTTATTTTTTTGGTTTTTCAAGGCAGGGTCTCACTCTGGTCCAGGCTGACCTGGAATTAACTATGTAGTCTCAGGGTGGCCTCGAACTCTCGGCGATCCTACCTCTGCCTCTGGAGTGCTGGGATTAAAGGCGTGCGCCACCACGCCCGGCTTTCAAATGTGGATTTTAAATGAAGCTCATATTACTAAATAAATCACTACATAGCAGAAAAGTTAGCTAATAAAATATGCTGGTTGGAAGGGAACCACCATATAGTTTTTATTGTTTTTCAATAAATGGGCTCAGTAAACACACATTTCTCAAACTGACGGATCAATCATTCCTTAATGATGGCAGAGGCACTTGGATGCTCACTAAACTCCAGGCAGTCCTCATTAGAAGGATTTATCACTTAAGGAAGTTTTTTTTTCCCCGGGGGTAGGGTCTCACTCTAGTCACTTTGTAGTCTCACTCACTACACTAGTCACTTTGTAGTCTCAGGGTGGCCTTGAACTCATGGTGATCCTCCTACCTCTGCCTCCGGGAGTACTGGAATTAAAGGCGTGCACCACCATTCCCTGCTTCTTTTTTTTTGTTTGTTTTTCAAGGTAGGGTCTCACTCTGGTCCAGGCTGACCTGGAATTAACTATGTAGTCTCAGGGTGGCCTCGAACTCTTGGCGATTCTCCTACCTCTGCCTCCCGAGTGCTGGGATTAAAGGCGTGCGCCACCACGCCCGGCTTCACGCCCTGCTTCTTAAGGAAATTTTGGGAATGGAGTTTAATTAAACATAAACTACACATTCTTTGGTTTCTAGTCTCAGCTCTGTCACTTGGTAATTTGCTGGCAATAGGTAAATTTTTGAATGCTTCTATAGTTTAATTTCTCCCTTCTCTGAATTCATGAATACTTGGAGTACAAACATTTATTAAATATTTTGCGTTCCTGGTAAAAGGTATGAGGACTACTCAAAACAAAATATCCCAGTAATTTTTAAATTGCTAAGTCTGAAATAATGACACCTAAGTTTCTTCCACACTATCCACACTATGTGAAACATTCAGAGTGTTTCTTCACCAACCCGGAAATCTGAGGACTAAGACAAACCAGCCATGGCCACCTTGCTGATGTTGAATGGTTGACAGACACTTCAGCATCAACCTCACTGATCCTGCCAGGCAGGCAGCAGGAAGGACCAGTTTTATTCTTCAGAAAAAGACAGATGGAAAGAAATGTAGTGCCTTACTTAGAGGTAGAAGCGGGGCTCAGTAGGTTCCATGAGCTCAGATGCTGCTCCACAACTCTCTCTCTTTTTTTTTTCTTTTTTGGGTTTTTCGAGATAGGGTCTCACTCTAGCTCAGGCTGACCTGGAATTCACTCTGTAGTCTCAGGGTGGCCTCGAACTCATGGTGTTATGCCCAGTTCACGGCGCCCCCAGTGACCACCAAGGAAGACCAAACACGTATGCAAACACAAAGAGCTTTTACTAAGGCTTAAGCTCGGTCTCTTGCCTTCACCAACGCAGTGGATTCGAGCAAGAGCCAGGAGAAGCAGAAAAGCGGGCTTTTTATTGAGGTTTGAGCAAGGGGGAGAGGACTATCACCTATGCAACTACATGACTGGCTAATTTGAACATTAACTGTACTTGGGGGTTCTTGATTGGTCTTAGGATTTTGGCGGGCTAGGTCTAGGGGAATTTCAAACTTAATTGGCTTAGCAAACGGCGGTTACATTTGAACAGGTTGGCGCGCACGGTTACATTCATTTGATTGGTTGACATTTACAAAACTCTGAGACGGTGGATCTTATTGGGCTATCCAGCCCAGGACCGCAAGAATGTTGAGTCATGCTCACACAGCAAGTTTATGGTTTTTCCCTGCTTGTTCTTCCCTTGATTCCAGGAACTTGCCCTTGTGGCCTACAGAGTGACTGAGGCCTGTCATGGTGCTACTCTGGCCTGGGTCTTTCAATAGCAATCTTCCTACCTCTGCCTCCCAAGTGCTGGGATTAAAGGCGTGCGCCACCATGCCCGACATCACCATTACAACTGTCTCTTGCCTTACTGGGTGAAGAGACAGAAGTGGCCCCCAGGGTACTGCTGCAGTTGGACAGCACAATTCGCCATTCAGTTTTCCTGGGCCCTGAACAATTAATGTTCAACTCACCTGCAGCTTCACAGCAATGACCACTGAGTTAAGATCTTTGTCCATTTCTTTAAGCATGATGAGTTTCTTCAGGGTTAGGCTGAATAGCCTAGAAAAAAACAGAAAAAAAGGGTCCCGTCAAATATAAGAAGTATTAGGCCAAAAGTGGCGGCACATACCTTTAATCCCAGCATTTAGGAGGACTGCCATGAGTTTGAGGCTACCCTCAGACTACACAGTGAATTCCAGGTCAGCCTGGGCTACAGCGAGAAAACAAAACAAAATAAAACAAAAAACAGGAAAAGGCCGGGCGTGGTGGCGCATTCAGAAGGCAGAGGTAAGAGGATCACTGTAAATTCAAGGACACCCTGAGGCTACACAGTGAATTCCATGTCAGCTTGAGCTAGAGTGAGACCCTACCTCTATCTCAAAAAACAAAACAGGGCTGGAGAGATGGCTTAGTGGTTAAGGCGCTTTCCTGCAAAGCCAAAGGACCTCGGTTCAATTCTGGAGTTTGTTTCCAGTGGCTGGAGGCCCTGGCACACCCATATTCTCTCTCTCTCTTTCCCTCTCTCAAATAAGTAAGTAAAAATAAAAATATTTAAAAAACAGCCAGGCATGGTGGCGCACGCCTTTAATCCCAGCACTTGGAAGGCAGAGGTAGGAGGATCGCCGTGAGTTCAAGGCCACCCTGAGACTACATAGTGAATTCCAGGTCAGCCTGGGCCAGAGTGAGACCCTACCTCGAAAAAAAAACAACAACAAAAAAAACAAAACCAAAACCAAAAAGCACCAGATGGGGTTCAATTCCCCAGCCATACATCTAAGCATGTAAAACGAGACGGACATTTGTTTGCAGTGGCAATGGACCCTGATATGTCCATACACACACAAATAAATAATGAAATAAATTTAAATTAAAATCCAGGGCTGGAAAGATGGCTTAGTGGTTAAGGTGCTTGCCTGCAAAGCTAAAGGACCTATGTTTGATTTCCCAGGAACCATGCAAGCCAGATGCACAAGGTGGTGCATGCATCTGGTTTGCAGTGGCTGGAGGCCCTGGTGTGTTCATTCTCTCTCTCTGTCTCACTGTCTCTAAAATGGGAAAAAAAAAAAAAAAAGTTGGGTGTGATGGCATACACCTTTAGTCCTAGCACTTGGGAGGCAGAGATTGGAGTTCCAGGCCACTCTGAGATGACATAGTGAATCCAGGGTTCCCCTGGGCCTGGGCTAGAGTGAGACACTACCTTGAAAAAAAAAATAATAATAGGGCTAGATAGATGGCTCAGCAGTTAAGGCATTTGCCTGCAAAGCCAAGGGACCCAAGACCCACATAAGCCAGATGCACAAGGTGGTGCATATGTCTGGAGTTCGTTTGCAGTAAAAGATGCCCTGGTGTGCCCATTCTCTCTCCTTTTCTCTCTCTCTCTTTTTCTCTCTCAAATAAATAAAAATAAAACATTTAAAAAATAAAAAAATTGAGTTATAGCTGAAAAATATGAGATATCAGAAAAGAAAAGCTAATGGAAAACAAATCTGTGAAAAGATGCTCAATCATATTAGTAATAATGAAGAAAATACAAGGCCAGGTATGGTGTTACAGGCCTGTAATCCCAGCACTCAGAAAGCTGAGAGATGGAAGACTGTATGAGGGTAGCCTGGGCTACAAAAGGGAATTCCAGGCCAGCCTGAGCTATAGGGCAAGACCCTATCACAAACAAACAGACAAATTCCTCCCTAGCTCCAGAGGGTGACCTAAGCTACAAAGACACTACATATGTCACTAGCCATTGGGACTGGAGGTTAGTTTTTAAAGTGAAAGCTCTAGAGAAATTTGAAAATTTAGTAGTGACAACAAAATAGCCAACAATAAAATTAGGCCTGGAAATGGGGAAGTTAGATGTGGAGTACAATGACCTGGAAGAAGAAGAAGCTACATAAGAGGCGGTACACAAAAAGCCATTGGCAAAAAAATGTCCAGAGTTTAGCAAAGCCACCCCACCTCAGACAGAAAGTGTGACAAGTCCACAGAGAGACATGTTACTGTGAATCTGTAGAACATCAAAGGTAGATTTCAAAGCACCCCAAAGAAAAAGACAAACTAGAAACAGGCAGACTAACAACTGACTTAAAAAACAAACAAACTTGCCAGGTGTGGTGGCAGGTAGGAGGATCACCATGAGTTCGAGGCCACCCTGAGACTACATAGTTAATTCCAGGTCAGCCTGGACCAGAGTGAGTCCCTACCTCGAAAAACCAAAAACAAAACAAAAGAAAACAAAAGAAAAGAAAAGAAAACAAAACAAAAAAAGAATGCTTGTGTGGAGACCAGAGAACATTGGATGTCCTTCTCTCACTCATCTGGTTATTTCCTTGCAACGGGATCTCTTCCTTAACCCAGGAAATCAATCTGTTTTCTGTGTAAGTTTTTCTTTTCTGGACATTTCATAGAACTAATAATATATATCTAGTTTTTTTTTTTTTTTTGGTTTTTCGAGGTAGGGTCTCACTCTGGCCCAGGCTGACCTGGAATTAACTATGCAATCTCAGGGTGGCCTTGAACTCACGGCAATCCTCCTACCTCTGCCTCCCGAGTGCTGGGATTAAAGGCATGTGCCACCACGCCCTGCTAGATTCTTTTACTTAATACTTTTTAAAAATTTTTTTTATTATTTTATTTATTTTTGGAGAGAGACACAGAGAGAAACAGATAGAGAGGGAAAGGAAGACAGATAGAGATGGGCGCGCCAGCAGTCTCTCAGCTGCTGTGAACGAAATCCAGATGTGTGCGCCCCCTTGTGGGCAAGTGCGGCATTGCGCTCTTGCATCACTTTGCATCTGGCTAAACGTGGGACCTGGAGATTGGAACTGGGTTCTTAGGCTTAGGAGGCAGGCGCCTTAACCGCTAAGCCACCTCTCCAGCCCTACTTAATACTTTTTTGAAGGTCATAATTTGTAGCATATATTAGTATGTTGTTATTTATTGTTACCAGGTGGTATTCTTTTTTATTTTTTGGTTTTTTTTTGAGGTAGGGTCTCACTCTAGCCCAGGCTGACCTAGAATTCACTATTTAGTCTCAGGGTAGCCTTGAACTCATGGCAATCCTCCTACCTCTGCCTCCCAAGTGCTGGGATTAAAGGTGTGCGCCACCACGCCTGGTTTACCAGGTGGTATTCTATTGTATGTATAAATCACATGTTTTCCTTCATCCATTTGGGTAATACCTACTTTTTAGTTATGAATAATAATATTATGAAGATTCACATCGAACATTCACATACAAAGCTTTCTCTGGACTAGGGTTTCATTTCTCCTGGGTGTGGACTTACTGGTAAATCATTAGATCATATACTATATTAATGCATTCATGTGTGAGTTTTTTTCTTTTAACAAACAGTTACAGTCAATAGAAGACAGAGCATGTGGAGCAAAGCACTATTCTCATTAGAAAAAATAAATTGGAAGCCGGGCGTAGTGCTGCATGCCTTTAATCCCAGCACTAGGGAGGCAGAGGTAGGAGGATTGCCATGAATTCGAGGTCACCCTGAGAATATAGAGTGAATTCCAGAATTCCAGGTCAGTCTGGGCTAGAGCGAGACCCTACTTCCAACCCCCTCCCTCCCCAAAAAAGAAAGAAAAAATAAAAAGGGGATAGAGAGATGGTTCAGCACTTCAGGTACTTGTCTGCAAAGCCTAACGACCTGAATTTGATCCCCTAGTACACATGTAAAGCTAGATGCACAAAGTGGCATACATCTGGAGGCCTTGGCATGCCCATTCTCTGTCTTTCTTCTATCTCTCTCTGCTAGCAAATAAAAAAATATTCTTTTAAAAGAGGAAAGAAATTGTGGACAGTCACTTGAGATAGGCAACCACTGAGTGCAATTAGCATCCATTCAATTGCCACCAATGAAGGAGGGAAACAATACAGCGCAAGACTCTGTCATTTGAGCCTTTGGCATTCTTAGGCTTATTTATTTTAAAAAATATTCTATTTACTTGTGGATTGTAGCTACAAATGATTTGACTTCTATGTGAGTAAAAATAAAACTCATAAAAGGAATAGAAAGAGAGGGAGGGGGGACTTAATAGGATGGTATTGTATATATGTAAGTAGAAGAATAGATTGATGAGGGTAAAAATGCCTAAGTGAGGTCAGGGGAAGAGACTGAGTAAAGGAAAGGTGGAGGGAGGGCTAATCAAAATCTAAAAGGATATAAATAAGTCATAGGGAAACCTACTTTTCTGGACAATGGAACATCAGAAGCCATAGATTGTTACTAGAAAATTTTCAGTGCCAGGGAGGGGATACCTTCCAGTGAGTTGTTGGCAAAGGAAGTCACAGATACTCTAACACATTATAGACCATTGCCGAGGCCCTTGGTTTTCCACCAGGAATAGATGGTAAGACCCTATTGCTGAATACTCCACATATTTGGGCTGCAAGGTCACTGAGAAATCCTGCTGGAGCTGAGCTGAAAGCCTCCTCCAGGTAGACCAGCTGACAGAAAGTTGGAAAAAGCTATGCTGCATGCAGTTCAATGGGAGAGAAAACGCCAGTGAAGGTACTCAACAGTGAACACTGCAAGCTTTAAATTTGGCCAGTCAGGCCAAATGAACCAACGGGTACAATAGTGGCATGTCTGTTATGGGGGAAAACCAACCACTCTCTAATTGGACTGGTGGCTCTCTCCATGGGAGGGAATACATCCCTGATACTGAAAACCTATGACAAGGGTAGTCATAAGCCCTAAGGTTGTAACATCTGCTGGTGTCACGCTAAGTGTATATACTATGCTCACCAAACTGCCCAATAAGCACTTCTCTTAATGTCCACACCCATATATTAATGCTACTCTCACTTTTGTTTAGAGAAACTTTTCTTTTCAGATGGTATTGACCTTGGGATGACTCAGAAGGCACCATAGTGATGAGAAGTGACAGAGGAGTGTTCAGCACTGAAACATCTCAAACTCACCTTCCAAGGCTCAGGGTCCACTGTGGAAGAGGGGGAGGAAAGAATGTAAGAGCCAAAGGAAGAGTAGGACTCCTTACAACATGCTTCTCCAGACACAAAATGGCCTGGATATCCATGACCTCACAGTGCCTGACACTACCTACACAAGACCTTCATAATAGGAGGAAAAGATCATGACATCAAAATGAAAGAGAGACTGATTGAGAGGGGGAGGGGATATGATGGAGAGTGAAGTTTCAAAGGGGAAAGTGGGAGTAGGGAGGGAAGTACCATGGGGTAGTGTCTACAATTAAAGAAGTTCTCAATAAAAAAAAAAATTAAGTAAATAAAATGTTCTATTTACTTATTAGAGAGAGAGAATGAGCACTCCAGGGCCTCTAGCCATTGGAAATGAACTCATATGGATATGCCATCTTGTGTATCTGGTTTTATGTGGGCACTGGGAAATGGAACTCGGATCCTTAGGCTTTGTAGGCAAGTCCCTTTAACGGCTGAGCCATCTCTCCAGTCCATTCTCAGGCTTATTGGTGCTGTGGTTCTATAGCCTTTGAAGAAAGGGGAGAACCAGAGATCACCACTAGTACATGCAAAAAAGTTACCACAGGCCAGGCATGGTGGCTCACACCTTTAATCCTAGCATTAGGAGGCAGAGGTAGGAGGATTGCTGTAAATTCAAGGCCATCCTGAGACCACATAGTGAATTCTAGGTCAGCCTGTGCTAGAGTGAGACCCTACCTCGAAAAACAAAACAAAACAAAAAAACCCCTAAAAAACAAAAAACAAAATTATCATAGCAACAATATGGCAGTCAAACCCCAGCTAGAGCAAAGGCTAGATACCAGTTGAAATCCAGCCTGTACTTGCTTTCTTGTGAAGGGGCTGACATATGTGCAGAGAAGCCCTTTCTGATGGCAGAGAAGGGCCTCTTCAAGAACTCTTTCTACATGATAATTTCCCTAGTACTTCTCTATTTAAACTAGAAAAGATGTTGTGGTAGTTTGAACCAGATGTCCGTCATAAACTCAAGTGTTCTGAATGCTTGGTCCCCAGCTGGTAGTTTAGGAGGTGGAGCCTTGCTGGAGGAGATGTGTTGCTGGGGGCTGGCTTTGGGGTTATAGCCAGCTCCTCCTTGCCAGAGCTCTGCTCACTTTCCAGCTGCTGTTTTCCATCTGCTGTGGCAGAGGTGATGTCAAGCTTCTGTTTCCGTTCATGCCATGTTTTCTTTGCCATCATGAAGCTTCCCCTTGAGACTATAAAGCAAAGCAAAGCAAAAAAAAAAAAAAAAAAAAAAAAAAATCCTTTCCTTCTATCAGCTGCTACAAGCTGTATCAGCTAGCTTCTGATTTGGACACAAAAGCAATACTACACATGACTGAATGAATGTCTTCTTCCTGCTTCTTCAACTGGGCAGGGTCAGTCTACTATTTTGGATTGAATGGGTGTTATTATTATTATTATTATTGGTTTATCGAGGTAGGGTCTCACTCTAGTCCAGGCTGGAATTCACTATGTAGGCTCAGGGTGGCCTCGAACACACAGTGATCCTCCTACCTCTGCCTCCTAAATGCTGGGATTAAAGATGTGTGCTACCACGCCTGGTGAATGAATGGGTATTATCTTGTTTGAGAAAAGTATATACACATAAGGCCAGATTTTATTAGCATCTGTTCTAAGGTGGTATTCTATTGTATGTATAAATCACATGTTTTCCTTCATCCATTTGGGTAATACCTACTTTTAGTTATGAATAATAATATTATGAAGATTCACATCGAACATTCACATACAAAGCTTTCTGGACTAGGGTTTCATTTCTCCTGGGTGTGGACTTACTGGTAAATCATTAGATCATATACTATATTAATGCATTCATGTGTGAGTTTTTTTCTTTTAACAAACAGTTACAGTCAATAGAAGACAGAGCATGTGGAGCAAAGCACTATTCTCATTAGAAAAAATAAATTGGAAGCCGGGCGTAGTGCTGCATGCCTTTAATCCCAGCACTAGGGAGGCAGAGGTAGGAGGATTGCCATGAATTCGAGGTCACCCTGAGAATATAGAGTGAATTCCAGAATTCCAGGTCAGTCTGGGCTAGAGCGAGACCCTACTTCCAACCCCCCTCCCTCCCCCCAAAAAAGAAAGAAAAAATAAAAAGGGGATAGAGAGATGGTTCAGCACTTCAGGTACTTGTCTGCAAAGCCTAACGACCTGAATTTGATCCCCTAGTACACATGTAAAGCTAGATGCACAAAGTGGCATACATCTGGAGGCCTTGGCATGCCCATTCTCTGTCTTTCTTCTATCTCTCTCTGCTAGCAAATAAAAAAATATTCTTTTAAAAGAGGAAAGAAATTGTGGACAGTCACTTGAGATAGGCAACCACTGAGTGCAATTAGCATCCATTCAATTGCCACCAATGAAGGAGGGAAACAATACAGCGCAAGACTCTGTCATTTGAGCCTTTGGCATTCTTAGGCTTATTTATTTTAAAAAATATTCTATTTACTTGTGGATTGTAGCTACAAATGATTTGACTTCTATGTGAGTAAAAATAAAACTCATAAAAGGAATAGAAAGAGAGGGAGGGGGGACTTAATAGGATGGTATTGTATATATGTAAGTAGAAGAATAGATTGATGAGGGTAAAAATGCCTAAGTGAGGTCAGGGAAGAGACTGAGTAAAGGAAAGGTGGAGGGAGGGCTAATCAAAATCTAAAGGATATAAATAAGTCATAGGGAAACCTACTTTTCTGGACAATGGAACATCAGAAGCCATAGATTGTTACTAGAAAATTTTCAGTGCCAGGGAGGGGATACCTTCCAGTGAGTTGTTGGCAAAGGAAGTCACAGATACTCTAACACATTATAGACCATTGCCGAGGCCCTTGGTTTTCCACCAGGAATAGATGGTAAGACCCTATTGCTGAATACTCCACATATTTGGGCTGCAAGGTCACTGAGAAATCCTGCTGGAGCTGAGCTGAAAGCCTCCTCCAGGTAGACCAGCTGACAGAAAGTTGGAAAAAGCTATGCTGCATGCAGTTCAATGGGAGAGAAAACGCCAGTGAAGGTACTCAACAGTGAACACTGCAAGCTTTAAATTTGGCCAGTCAGGCCAAATGAACCAACGGGTACAATAGTGGCATGTCTGTTATGGGGGAAAACCAACCACTCTCTAATTGGACTGGTGGCTCTCTCCATGGGAGGGAATACATCCCTGATACTGAAAACCTATGACAAGGGTAGTCATAAGCCCTAAGGTTGTAACATCTGCTGGTGTCACGCTAAGTGTATATACTATGCTCACCAAACTGCCCAATAAGCACTTCTCTTAATGTCCACACCCATATATTAATGCTACTCTCACTTTTGTTTAGAGAAACTTTTCTTTTCAGATGGTATTGACCTTGGGATGACTCAGAAGGCACCATAGTGATGAGAAGTGACAGAGGAGTGTTCAGCACTGAAACATCTCAAACTCACCTTCCAAGGCTCAGGGTCCACTGTGGAAGAGGGGAGGAAAGAATGTAAGAGCCAAAGGAAGAGTAGGACTCCTTACAACATGCTTCTCCAGACACAAATGGCCTGGATATCCATGACCTCACAGTGCCTGACACTACCTACACAAGACCTTCATAATAGGAGGAAAAGATCATGACATCAAAATGAAAGAGAGACTGATTGAGAGGGGGAGGGGATATGATGGAGAGTGAAGTTTCAAAGGGGAAAGTGGGAGTAGGGAGGGAAGTACCATGGGGTAGTGTCTACAATTAAAGAAGTTCTCAATAAAAAAAAAAATTAAGTAAATAAAATGTTCTATTTACTTATTAGAGAGAGAAATGAGCACTCCAGGGCCTCTAGCCATTGGAAATGAACTCATATGGATATGCCATCTTGTGTATCTGGTTTTATGTGGGCACTGGGAAATGGAACTCGGATCCTTAGGCTTTGTAGGCAAGTCCCTTTAACGGCTGAGCCATCTCTCCAGTCCATTCTCAGGCTTATTGGTGCTGTGGTTCTATAGCCTTTGAAGAAAGGGGAGAACCAGAGATCACCACTAGTACATGCAAAAAAGTTACCACAGGCCAGGCATGGTGGCTCACACCTTTAATCCTAGCATTAGGAGGCAGAGGTAGGAGGATTGCTGTAAATTCAAGGCCATCCTGAGACCACATAGTGAATTCTAGGTCAGCCTGTGCTAGAGTGAGACCCTACCTCGAAAAACAAAACAAAACAAAAAAAAACCCTAAAAAACAAAAACAAAATTATCATAGCAACAATATGGCAGTCAAACCCCAGCTAGAGCAAAGGCTAGATACCAGTTGAAATCCAGCCTGTACTTGCTTTCTTGTGAAGGGGCTGACATATGTGCAGAGAAGCCCTTTCTGATGGCAGAGAAGGGCCTCTTCAAGAACTCTTTCTACATGATAATTTCCCTAGTACTTCTCTATTTAAACTAGAAAATGTTGTGGTAGTTTGAACCAGATGTCCGTCATAAACTCAAGTGTTCTGAATGCTTGGTCCCCAGCTGGTAGTTTAGGAGGTGGAGCCTTGCTGGAGGAGATGTGTTGCTGGGGGCTGGCTTTGGGGTTATAGCCAGCTCCTCCTTGCCAGAGCTCTGCTCACTTTCCAGCTGCTGTTTTCCATCTGCTGTGGCAGAGGTGATGTCAAGCTTCTGTTTCCGTTCATGCCATGTTTTCTTTGCCATCATGAAGCTTCCCCTTGAGACTATAAAGCAAAGCAAAGCAAAAAAAAAAAAAAAAAAAAAAAAAAAAAAAATCCTTTCCTTCTATCAGCTGCTACAAGCTGTATCAGCTAGCTTCTGATTTGGACACAAAAGCAATACTACACATGACTGAATGAATGTCTTCTTCCTGCTTCTTCAACTGGGCAGGGTCAGTCTACTATTTTGGATTGAATGGGTGTTATTATTATTATTATTATTGGTTTATCGAGGTAGGGTCTCACTCTAGTCCAGGCTGGAATTCACTATGTAGGCTCAGGGTGGCCTCGAACACACAGTGATCCTCCTACCTCTGCCTCCTAAATGCTGGGATTAAAGATGTGTGCTACCACGCCTGGTGAATGAATGGGTATTATCTTGTTTGAGAAAAGTATATACACATAAGGCCAGATTTTATTAGCATCTGTTCTAAAAAACTGAAGCATTCCTTGACTCCTGGACAGTTTCAGGAATTTTTTTTTTTTTTAAGTTTTTTGAGGTAGGGTCTCCTCTGGCCCAAGATGACCTGGAATTCACTATGTAGGGTAACCTTGAACTCACAGATCCTACCTCTGCCTCCCAAAGCCAGGATTAAGGATGTGCACAACCACACCCAGCCTGGACAGTTCAATGATTTGGCCGCATCTTTGTGCCATCTTAGCTTGCATGCAAGTACTTCAGGTTTTTTATCCTGTTGGACTACTGGCTCACAGGGGATGCCATCCATTCCCTGCACATGAGATGAGGGAAGATGAAGTCCAGGCTACAGGCGCTTCTGCTAGAAAGGGGAATCCTCTCTGCCACACTCTATATGCTCAGACTCTCACCTGTATGTTTCACCTTTTAAGAAACTGCCAATGGGAGCTGTTGGGGATATAGCTCAGTGGCAGAACTTGCCTCACATGTGTGAGGCTCTTGAGCTAGCCAGGGAAGGGAAAGGGAGAAGATCCACATGCGTTCCACAGTGGCCTTGCTATTTTAAATTTCTATCAGCAGAATCCAAAGGTTTGTTTCTCAACATCCTCACCATCATTTCTTGTTCTCCATCTTTTTTTTGTTTGTTTTGTTTTGTCAAGGTAGTATTTCCCTCTAACTTAGACTGACTTGGAATTCACTATGTAGTCTCAGGGTGGTGATCTTGAACTCACAGCATTCCTCCTACCTCTGCCTCTCAAGTGCCAGGATTAAAGGCATGCTCCACCACACCTGGGCCTTCCTTTTTTTTTTTTTTTTTTTTTTTTGGTTTTTCGAGGCAGGGTCTCAGTCTAGCTCAGGCTGACCTGAAATTCACTATGTAATCTCAGGGTGGCCTCGAACTCACAGCGATCCTCCCACCTTTGCCTCCAAATACTGGGATTAAAGGCATGCGCCACCACGCCCGGATCCCAACTTTTTTTTTTATTACAGCTACTTTAGTTGAGTGTGAAGTGTTATCTTTTTTATTTTTTATTTGTGGGGGGGAGAAACAGAAAGAATGGGTATGCCAGGGTCACCAGTCACTGCAAATGAACTCCAGATGCATGTGCCACCTTGTGCATCGGGCTTACATGGGTCCTGGGGAATCGAACCTGGGTTCTTAGGCTTCGCAGGCAAGGACTTTAACTGGTAAGCATCTCTCCAGCCCTGAAGTGGTATCAGTGTTGTTTTTATTGTTTTGTTTATTTATTTATTAGATACAGAGGGAGAGAGAGAGAGAGAGAGAGGGAGATAGAATGGGTGTGTCAGGGCCTCTAGCCACTGCAAACGAACTCCAGATGCATGTGCCACGATGTTCATCTGGCTAATGTGGGACCTGGAGTTTTATTTGCCTAATGACTAATTTGCTTTTTTTCTTTTTTTTTTTTTTGGTTTTTTTTTTGCGAGGTAGGGTCTCACTCTGGTCCAGGCTGACCTGGAATTAACTATGTAGTCTCAGAGTGGCCTTGAACTCTCGGCGATCCTCCTACCTCTGCCTCCCGAGTGCTGGGATTGAAGGCGTGCGCCACCACGCCCGGCTAATTTGCTTTTCTTAAGTGGATAGGGTTCGGCATTCTCATTTGTTCTTCTTTCCCTCTTTCTTGATGATCCACATATGTACAATGATCCACATTGTACATAGTTTTTTTTTTTTTTTTTTGAGGTAGGGTCTTGCTTTACTCCAGGCTGACTTGGGAATTCACTATGTAGTCTCAGAGTGGCTTTGAACTCACAGAGATCCTTCTACCTCTGCCTCCTGAGATTAAAGGTGTGTGCCACCACACCTGACAATATTGTACATAGTTTTAAAGTGGCTCCCTAGTGCTGAATTTTGTGTAGGTGTGTGCATAAGTCCATATGGAGACCAGAGATTGATGCTGGGTGTCTTCAATCACTCTCCACTTTATTTTTTTTAATTTTTAAACCTGTATAGTCAACAACTTACTTTTTATTTATTTATTAGAGACAGAGAGAGGGGGAGAGAGAGACAGAGAGTGAGAATGGGTGCGCCAGGGCCTCTAGCCACTGCAGACAAACTCCAGACACATCCGCCACCATGTGCATCTGGCTGACGTGGGACCTGGACAATTGAACCGGGGTCCTTAGGCTTCACAGGCATGTTAAGCCATCTCTCTAGCGCCCCCCCTTTAAAATGTGTGTGTGTGTGAGAGAGAGAGAGAGAGAAAGAGTGAGTGAGAGAGAAAGAGAAAGAGGGTGCATCAGAGCCTCCAGTCATTGTAAATGAACTCCAGAAGCATGCACCACCTTGTACATCTGGCTTACATGGTCCTAGAGAATCAAACCTGGATCCTTAGGTTTCACATGCTTAGCCTTAACCTCTAAGCCATTTCTCCAGCTCTCCACTTTAGTTTTTTAGACAGGGTTACTCACTGAATCTGGAGTTCACAGGTTCAGGTAGACTAACAGGCATTGAGTCCCAGGGGAATTGAACCTGGGTCCTTTGGCTTTATAGGCAAAAGCCTTAAATACTAAGCCATCTCTTCAGCCCTTGAAGCTATTTTTATTAAGTACATACAGGTGTAGAATTGTCTTCCTGATAAATTGGTGATTCAGTCTCACATAATGCCATTTTGTCTGCATTTTACAGCCACAGCAGCTTTCTTCTGGTATCTATATTTAGCATGGTATAACTTTCCAATCTTTTATTTCAGGTAATCTCTTATGTAAAACATATGGAGGAGATTTTCTTTTTATAAATCTAATGTATCTGTATCCTTGACATCAAGAATTTAACATACTTATTGTGGTTATGGTATTATTATTATTTTTGTTTTTTTGAGGTAGGGTTTCATTCTAGCCCAAGCTGGCCTGGAATTAACTATACAGTCTAAGGCTATTTTCAAACTCAAGGTGATCCTCCTACTTCTGCTTCCCTAGTGCTGGGATTAAAGGAATGTGCCATCATGGCTGGCAGGTTTTTTTTTTCTTTCATTTTTTGATTTTTCAAGGTAGGGTCTCACTCTAGCCCAGGCTGACCTGGACTTCTCTATGTAATCTCAGGGTGGCCTCAAACTCACGGGGATTAAAGGCGTGCGCCACCACGTCTGGCCAGGTATGTTTTTTTAATGATAAATTTGCAGTTTTTCCTGTGCTCTTTTTTCTATCCTCTTAATTTATGCTTTGATTCCCGGCCTCCCCCGTTTCTTTTTGAATTAATTGAGGATTTCCTCTCATTGTTCTAAACTAGGATCTTGAAAAATAGACTTTAGGGCTGGGTGTGGTGGCACACACGCCTTTAATCCTAGCACTTGGGAGGCAGAGGTAAGAGGATCACTGTGAGTTTGAGGACATCCTGAGACTACAGAGTGAATTCCAGGTCAGCCTGGGCTAGAGTGAGACCCTACCTCAAAAAAACAAAGAAAGAATTATAGACTATTTTTAGTTTTTAGTGTTTACTTTCAAACTTTGAATATGAATAAAGAATTTAAATTTAGGAAACTTCCAATCTCCTCTGAAACAATTAGGGGCCTTGAAAAAATGTCAGTCGCTACTGGGTGTGGTGTCGTACACCTTTAATCCCAGGAATCAGGAAGCAGAGGTAGGAGGATCCCTGTGAGTTTGAGGCCAGCTGGGACTACAGAGTTGTAGTTCAGCCTGGGCTAGTATTTATAGACAGGTTCACACATCCAAACCAGACAATTTGTGGGAAGAAGGGGTTTATTTCAGCTTTCAGATCCAAGGGAGTGGCAGAAAAAGCTGCTTCACACATCCAAACAAAGAGAAACTATCAAAGCCTGCAAAAACTGAAAGCAGCAAGCGTGAATTGGCAGCAAGCAGAGATCAGACTGCTAGCTATATCTTTTGGCTAGAATTTAGATCTGCTCCCAAACCAGCTTTGGGCTGGACCTCAGGATCTGCCCCCAGTGACACATCCTCCACTAGGAGGCTAGAGAGCCAAGTTATAAGCTTTAATAAAACACCTAAGTCTATGGGGGGTCATACATTCAAACTAGCATAGCTAGAGTGAGACCCTACTTCAAAAAAACAAAAAATATGGACCACAGGGGCTAGGGAGCTGGTTCAGTGGATAGAGTGTTTGCTATACAAGTGTGAAGACTGGAGTTTGGATCCCCAGTTCCCACATAAATACCAGATGGGTGTGGCAGCTGCCTGTCATCCCAGCACAGAAGACAGAGATCCCCAGGGCAAGCTGAGTAGCTAGACTAGCTGAATCAGTGAGCTGTGGGCTCAAGTGAGAGACCCTGCCTCAGTACAGAGGAGAGCAATAGTCTTCCAATGTTAACCTCTGGTTTTCACATATGCATCCATGCACAAATGACTACGCATACACAATCTTTGTGAAAATGTATTTAATTAAACTACAGACTACAAAATAAGAGCCACATTCTGACATAATTGTCTAGTGCTTGAGAATAACTAAAACAGAAAGAAGTTAATAAAATATACTCCACTTAACGAACACATACAGAATCCTGAGACTATACTCTCTTCTCAAATTACATGGAATGTTTTAAAAAACTGATGATTTTCAAGAAGTTACTAATAATTTTCAAAGAATCAGTTAGGTAAGGAGTACATTTGTTAAACTGCGATTGAGAAATCAATAATAAGAAAAGCTATGGTGTGACTGTGTTCCCTTCAAAGTTCTTACGTCAGAAAATTTACCAGACCTTCATGGAAGAACTAGCACCAATGCTTCTTAAAGTTAACCATAAAATATCAGAGGAAGGAACCCTTTATCCTTCTATGAAGATAGCATCACCCTGATCCCCAAACCAGACAAAGATAGAACAAAGAAGGAAAATTATAGACCAATCTCCCTTATGAACGTAGATGTAAAAATTCTCAACAAAATATTGGCAAACAGAATACAAGAATATATTAGAAAGATCATTCACCCCGACCAAGTAGGCTTTATCCCAGAGATGCAGGGATGGCTCAACATACGCAAATCGATAAATATAATACATTATATAAATGGACTGAAGGACAAAAATCACATGATCATCTCATTAGATGCAGAAAAAGCATTTGACAAAATCCAACATCCCTTTATGATAAAAGTCCTACAGAGTCTGGGAATAGAAGGAACATGTCTCAACATAATAAAGGCTATTTATGACAAACCTACAGCCAACATAATACTAAATGGAGAAAAACTTGAAGCTTTTCCACTAAAATCAGGCACAAGGCAAGGGTGTCCACTGTCCCCACTTTTATTTAATATAGTACTGGAAGTCTTAACCATAGCAATAAGGCAAGATACACCCATAAAAGGGATACAAGGGCTGGAGAGATGGCTTAGTGGTTAAGGTATCTGCCTGCCTGCTAAGCCTAGGAACACTGGTTCCAATCTCCAGGTCCCACGGTTAGCAAAGTGACGCAAGGGTGCAATGCTGCACTTGCCCACAAGGGGGTGAACACATCTGGATTTCGTTCACAGAGGCTGAGAGGCTCCTGGTGCACCCATTCTGTCTCTCTCCCTCTCTCTCCAAAAAAAGAAAAAAAGAAGAAGAAAAGGGATACAAATTGGAAAGGAAGAGATCAAGTTATCATTATTCACAGAATATATGATTCTACACATAAAGGACCCTAAAGACTCTACCAGCAAACTGTTAGAGCTGATAAACACCTACAGCCATGTAGCAGGATACAAAATAAACACACAGAAATCAGTAGCCTTCCTATATGCAAAAACAAACGCACAGAGGATGAAATCAGAGAATCACTCCCATTCACAATTGCATCAAAAAAAAAATAAAGTACTTTGGGATAAACCTGACCAAGGAGGAAGTGAAGGATCTCTACAATGAAAACTTTAAAACACTCAAGTGAGAAATTGCAGAAGACACTATGAAATGGAAAAATATCCTTTGTTCTTGGATTGGAAGAATCAATATTGTGAAAATGGCAATCCTACCAAAAGCAATCTATACATTTAATGCAATCCCCATCAAAATTTCAACGACATTCTTCAAGAAATAGGAAAAACAATCCAAAAATTCATTTGGATGCACAAAAAACCTCGGATATCTAAAACAATTTTGAGCAACAAAAATAAGGCTGGTGGTATCACCATACTTGATTTTAACCTATATTACAGAGCCATAGTAACAAAAACAGCACGGTACTGGCACAAAACAGACATGTAGATCAATGGAACAGAATAGAGGACCCTGATGTAAATCTGGGTAGCTAGCTATAGCTACCTGATCTTTGAAAAAAAGTGCCAATAATACTCATTGGAGAAAAGACAGCCTCTTTTGCAAATGGTGCTGGGAAAACTGGATAGGTATCTGTAGGAGGATGAAAATAGATCCTTATCTCTCTCCATGCACAAGAATCAAGTCCAAATGGATCAAAGACCTTAATATCAGATCTGAAACTGCTAGAGTAAAAAGTAGAGAAAACCTTTCAACATATTGGTCTTGGCAAAGACTTTTTGAATATAACCCCAATTGCTCAGGAAATAAAACCACAGATCAACCTCTGGGACCTCATGAAATTACAAATTATAGCTAAGGACACTGTGAATAGAGCAAAGAGACAACCTACAGAATGGGAGAAAATCTTTGCCAGCTATACACCTGACAGAGGGTTAATATCTAGGATAGACAAAGAACTAAAAAAAAAAAGAATAATAAGAAATCAAACAACCCAATTAAAAAATGGGCTATGGAACTAAATAGAGAGTTCTCAGAAGAAGAAATACAGATGGCATATAAACATCTAAAAATGTTCTACATCCCTAGTCATCAGGAAAATGCAGATTAAAACTACCTTGAGATTCCATCTCACTCCTGTCAGATTGGTTACTATCATGAAAACAAATGACTATAAATGCTGGCGAGGATGTGAAAAAAGAGGAACCCTTCTACACTGTTGGTGGGAATGCAACCAGGTCCAGCCATTGTGGAAATCAGTGTGGAGGTTCCTGAGACAGCTAAATATAGATCTACCATATGACCCAGCTATACCACTCCTGGACATATATCCTAAGGACTCGTTCACTACCTTAGCGATACTTGCTCGACCATGTTTATTGCTGCTCTATTCACAATAGCTAGGAAATGGAACCAGCCTAGATGTCCCTCAACTGATGAGTGGATAATGAAGATGTGGCACAATTATTCAATGGAGTTCTACTCAGCAGTAAGGAAAAATGAAGTTATGAAATTTGGTGGAAAATGGATGGATCTGGAAAGGATTATACATAGTGATATATCCCAGGCCCAGAAAACCAAACATCACATGTTCTTTCTCATATGTGGATCCTAGCTGCAACAGATTGGACTTCTATGTGAGTAAAAATAAATCTCAGTAACAAAAGCTAGCAGTAAGCTAGAAAGGGGATATAAAGGGAATAGAAATGGAGGGGGGAGGGACTTAATAGGATGGTATTGTATATATGTAAGTAGAAGAACAGATTAATGGGGGTGAAAAGGCCTAAGTGAGGTCAGGGGAAGAGATTGAGTAAAGGCAAAGGTGGAGGGAGGGTTAATCAAAATCTAAGAGGATATAAAGAAGTCATATGGAAACCTACTTTTCTGGACAATCGAACAGTCAGAAGCCATAGATTGTTACTAGAATATTTTCAGTGCCAGGGATGGGATACCTTTCAGTGAGTTGTTGGCCAGGGAGGTCACAGATATTCCCATTAAAACATTACATAAAACATAAAACATTACAGATCATTGTCGAGGCCCTTGGTTTCCCACTAGAAATAGATGGTAAGACCCTACTGCTGAAGACTCCACATACTTGGGTGGCAAGGTCACTGAGAAATCCTGCTGGAGCTGAGCTGAAAGCCTCCTCCAGATGGACCAGCTGACAGAAAGTTGGAAAAAGCTATGCTATGTTCGATGGGAGAGAGAAAACACCAGTGAAGGTACTCAACAGTGAACACTGCAAGCTTTAAATTTGGCCAGCCAGGCCAAATAAGCCAACAGGTGCAATAGTGGCATGTCTGTTATGGGGGAAACCAACTACTCTCTAATTGGATTGGTGGCTCTCTCCATGGGAGGGAATACATCCCTGATACTGAAGACCTACAAGGGTAGGCATGAGCCCTAGGGGTGTAACGTCTGCTGGTGTCACGCTAAATGTATATACTATGCTCACCAAACTGCCCAGTAAACACTTCTCTTAATGTCCACACCCATATATTAATGCTACTCTCACTTTTGTTCAGAGAAACTTCTCTTTTCAGATGGTGGTGACCTTGGGATGAATCAGAAGGCACCATGGTGATGAGAAGAAGGGATAGAGGAGTGCTCAGCACTGAAACATCTCAAACCCACCTTCCAAGGCTCAGGGTCCATTGTGGAAGAGGGGGCGGAAAGAATGTAAGAGCCAAAGGAAGAGTAGAACTCTTTACAACGTGCTCCTCCAGACACAAAATGGCCTGGATATCCATGACCTCACAGTGCCTGACAATTCCTACACAAGACCATCATAATAGGAGGAAAAGATCATGACATCAAACTGAAAAGAGAGACTGATTGAGAGGGGGAGGGGATATGATGGAAAGTTTCAAAGGGGAAAGTGGGGGGAGGGAGGGAAGTACCATGGGATATTGTCTATAATTTAAGAAGTTGTCAATTAAAAAAATTTTTTTAAAGCTAGTTTAGCTCTTTTGCACTCTCTTATATAACTTCTGCCAAGGTAAGATGCAGCAAGAAGGCTTTCCCCCAGATGCAGTCTGGCAATCTTGGACTTCCTAGTCTCCAGAATCATTAGGAAATAAATATCTACTACTTATAATCTCTCCAGTCTATGGTATGTGTTATGGTGGCACAAAATGGACTAAGACAATAAGTTAAGGTCAAAAGAATACATTTGAAAATATAGGTTTCACCTGAACACCAGTGTCTAAGTCTCCCTCTCTGTGTTTTTTTTCTTCTTCCCCCAGCCTGACTGGGAAGGGGCGGGGAGGGGAACACATGGTGATCCTCCTACCTCTGCCTCCTGAATGCTGGGATTAAAGATGTGTGCTACCATGGCCGGCTCTTAAGTTTATTAATTAAAAAAGAAAATATGGGCTGGAGTGATGGCTTAGTAGTTACGGCGTATGCCTGAAGTCTAAGGACACAGGTTCGATTCTCCAGGTCCCACATGGGCCAGATGCACATAGTGGCACATGCATCTGGAGTTCATCTGCAGTGGTTGGAGGCCCTGGCATGCCCATTCTCACTCTCTCTCTAACAAATAAATAAAAATAAAATCTTAAAAAAAAAAAAAGAAAATACAGCCAGGTATGATGGCACATGTCTTTAATCCCAGCACTTGGGAGGCAGCGGTAGGAGGATCACTGTGAGTTCAAGGTGAGCCTGGGCCAACAGAGTGAGTTCCAGGTCAGCCTGGACTACAGTGAGACCCTAGCTTGAAAAAAATTCAAAACATAAATAAATAGCCAGGTGTGGTGGCACACATCTTCAATCCCAACACTTGGGAGGCAGAAGTAGGAAGATTGCCATGACTTCAAGGCCACTCTGAGACTACATAGTGAATTCTAGGTCAGCCTGGGCTAGAGCAAGGCCCTACCTTGAAAAACCAATAATAAATAAATAAATAAATAAACAAACAAACAAACAAACAAACAATAAAATAAGTCACTTTTTTCCCCCTTAGGGTCTCACCATAGCACAGGCTGACCTGGAACTCACTCTATAGCTCCGGGCTGGCCTTGAACTCATGAGGATCTTCCTACCTCTGCCATAAGTTTGAGGTTACCCTGGTCTACACAGAGAAACCCTACTTCAGAAGGGAGGGAGAGAGGAAAGGAGGAAGGGAGGAAAGGAAGAAAGGCAGTATTATATAACTTTGAAAAGGATAAACACTCCAAGTTCATTACATGCTTACATTATATGAAATACAAATTTTAGAAGAAATGTAGGACATATATTCTTATAACTCTGAGATGAGGTATAGATTTCTAAAAACAAAATTTTGAAAATAATGAGAAATTTATATGAAATTAGGAATTTCTGTTCATCAGGAAACACTGGATAGTCAAAAGGCAAGCCATGAACTTGAGAAGATATCTGAAACTCAATACTGACAAAGTATCATACTTATAAAGAAATATAATTTGCTAAGAAAAAGAATAACAAATTTTTAGAAGAATGGGCAAAAGTCATGAACAGATGGTTCATGTTTCCAAAAGAGAAAACATTAATAGCTAATAAACATACAGAAATATGCAGGACCTGCATAGAAATCAGGGAAATGCACACTGAAATAAGAATATCATTTACAACCACATAAAAAGATATGGTGCAATGAGAACTAATATGCTACTTGTGGGACTGTTGACTAGTACAACCACTTTAGAAAGCGATCAGCCATAATCTTCTGAAGCTGAGCCTATGTGGAGACCATGATCCAGCAATCTCACTCACTGGCCAGATGATGCTGGGTAAACTACTTCATCTCCCTCTGCCTCTGTGTCCTCATACTTAGAATAAGCATTGTAATCACACTAATTCACAGGGTCCTAGAGCGACCTGTATATACAAAAACCATTGAGAACACTCTTGCCCACAGTAAGCTAACAATAAAATAAGTCACTTTTTTTCCCCCTTAGGGTCTCACCATAGCACAGGCTGACCTGGAACTCACTCTATAGCTCCGGGCTGGCCTTGAACTCATGAGGATCTTCCTACCTCTGCCATAAGTTTGAGGTTACCCTGGTCTACACAGAGAAACCCTACTTCAGAAGGGAGGGAGAGAGGAAAGGAGGAAGGGGAGGAAAGGAAGAAAGGCAGTATTATATAACTTTGAAAAGGATAAACACTCCAAGTTCATTACATGCTTACATTATATGAAATACAAATTTTAGAAGAAATGTAGGACATATATTCTTATAACTCTGAGATGAGGTATAGATTTCTAAAAACAAAATTTTGAAAATAATGAGAAATTTATATGAAATTAGGAATTTCTGTTCATCAGGAAACACTGGATAGTCAAAAGGCAAGCCATGAACTTGAGAAGATATCTGAAACTCAATACTGACAAAGTATCATACTTATAAAGAAATATAATTTGCTAAGAAAAAGAATAACAAATTTTTAGAAGAATGGGCAAAAGTCATGAACAGATGGTTCATGTTTCCAAAAGAGAAAACATTAATAGCTAATAAACATACAGAAATATGCAGGACCTGCATAGAAATCAGGGAAATGCACACTGAAATAAGAATATCATTTACAACCACATAAAAAGATATGGTGCAATGAGAACTAATATGCTACTTGTGGGACTGTTGACTAGTACAACCACTTTAGAAAGCG
The DNA here is from genome assembly GCA_036365145.1 of Orientallactaga sibirica. Lineage (NCBI taxonomy): Eukaryota > Metazoa > Chordata > Mammalia > Rodentia > Dipodidae > Orientallactaga > Orientallactaga sibirica. Next base: position 4,975,536 of record JAEOAD010000042.1, on the reverse strand, counting down.
ATCAGCCATAATCTTCTGAAGCTGAGCCTATGTGGAGACCATGATCCAGCAATCTCACTCACTGGCCAGATGATGCTGGGTAAACTACTTCATCTCCCTCTGCCTCTGTGTCCTCATACTTAGAATAAGCATTGTAATCACACTAATTCACAGGGTCCTAGAGCGACCTGTATATACAAAACCATTGAGAACACTCTTGCCCACAGTAAGCTCTCTGCACCACTGCTTGCATTAACACTCATTAGAATTCACATGAGCACCATTAGAAACAGCTTAATAAACTATGGTATAGCCACCCAACTCAATGCTACTCAGCAATAAAAACCAATGAATTAAGCTTATTATTTCTTTTAAAAAATATTTTATTTATTTATGAGGGGTTTGGGAGAGAAGGGCATGCCAGAGCCTCTAGCCATTGCAAACAAATTCCAAATGCATGTGCATCTGGCTTACGTGGGTTTTGGGGAATCAAACATGGGTCCTTAGGCTTCACAGGTAAGCACCTTAACTACTAAGCCATCTCTCCAGCCCTAAGCTTACATTTCAATATGGATTTATCTCTAAACCTTAATGTAAGTGAAAACAAAGCCAAGCTGAAGATGATCACATATAGTGGAGCATATAAAATTAAAAAAAAAAAAAAAAGTTGGGTGTGGTGGCGCACGCTTTTAATCCCAGCACTTGGGAGGCAGAGGTAGGAGGATCGCCATGAGTTGAAGGCCACCCTGAGACTACATAGTGAATTCCAGGTCAGCCTGGGCCAAGAGTGAGACCCTACCTTGAAAAAAAAAAAAAAAAAAAAAAAAAAAAAAAAGCAAAAATAATGTAACTAGGTAGATATACATGAGGTAAAACTCTAAAGGCAAGATGACAAGAATGACATGAGAGCTAAAAACCTCTTCCCTGTACATCAGCTGACAGGAAGGTGGAAAAACCTATGTTGCATGCAGCTCCATGGAAGAGAGAGAAGAACTCAGTAGAAATAAACAACTGTGGACACTGCAAACCTTAAGTCTGGCCAGCTAGGCCAAAAGAGCCAATGGGTGCAATAGTGGCATGTCTGCTGTGGGGGAAACCAACCACTCTCTAACTGGACTGGAGGCCCACTCCATGGGAGAGAATACATCTCTGATACTGAAAACCTCCACAGGGGTAGTCATGGGCCCTAGGGGCATAACGTCTGCTGGGATATGGCCAAATGTATATACTATGTTCACCAAACTGTCCAGTAAGCACTTCTCTTAATGTTCATACCCATATATTAATGCTACTCTCACTGTTAGTTAGAGAAGCTTCTCTTTTCAGATCATGGTGACCTCTGGGATGATTCAAAAGGCACCCTAATGCTGAGAAGACGTGACAGAGGAACGCTCAGCACTGAAACATCTCTATCACACCTTCCAAGGCTCAGGCTCCATTGCAGATGAGGTGGCGGAAAGAATGTAAGAGCCCAAGGAAGGGTAGGACTCCTTACAATGCACTCCTCCAGACACAAAATGGCCTGGATATCTATGACCTTGTAGTACCTGCCACTACATGAGACCCCTCATAATAGGAGGAAAAGGTGATGAAATCAAAATAAAAGAGACTGATTGAGAGGGGGAGGGAATATGATGGAGTGGAGTTACAAAGGGAAAGTGGGGGAGAATTATGGTTTATTGTCTTTTATTATTTTTTATTTATTTTTGGAGAGAGAAACAGAGAGAGATAGACAGAGAGGGAGACAGAAATGGGCGTGCCAGCAGTCTCTCAGCTGTTGTGAACAAAATCCAGATGTGTGCGCCCCCTTGTGGGCAAGTGAGGCATTGCGCCCTTGCCTCACTTTGCATCTGGCTAAACGTGGGACCTGAAGATTGGAACTGCTGGAGATTGGAACCAGCATTCTTAGGCTTAGGAGGCAGGCACCTTAGCCGCTAAGCCATCTCTCCAGCCCTATTGTCTTTTAATTATGGAAGCTGTCAATAAAAATGAATGAATAAAAAAAGAACATGAAATTGAAATGTTTCAGGAAACAAAGAAACAAAAAAGGTAGGTATGTCTATAGTTTGATGAATGTGGGGAACAAAAGATGTGGGGGTAGAGATGCAAATGGCTACTATACTTTGTAGTTAGGACCTTGACTGTGCTTACGATGGGAGCTACTGATGAATTACCAACAAGTAAATCATGATATACAGTGATTTGTGCATGATCACCTAAAGAGGAGATGGTAGAAACAAGATGAACCACCAGTCAGGAGGCTGTGACTGTGTTTCAGTTAAACAGGAAATAAGTTTTGTCTCTAGTGAGATGAACAGAAGGTGGAATTCAGGAACTTTCTGATAGGCTTGCTGCTAAGCTGAATGCAGCATCTGGGGAATAAAGAAAGAAAACTCGGGCTGGAGAGATGGCTTAGAGGTTGCGCTTGCCTGCAAAGCCAAAGGACCTTGGTTTGATTCTCCAGGACCCTCTTAAGCCAGATGCACAAGAGGGTACATGCATCTGGAGTTTGTCTGCAGTGGCTGGATGCTCTGGCTTGCCTATTCTCTCTCTCTCTCTCTGCCTCTTTCCCTCTCTCAAATAAATAAATAAATAAATAAATAAATAAAATATATAAAAAAAAAAAAAGAAAACTCCACAATGCTTTTTGGGCTTTGGCTTGAGCAATAGGATAAGAAGATGATGGTGGTGCTGTTTAATGACATGAAGGAGACAGTGAAGCTCTGGGGTGGAGTTTGAGACATCTCAACTATATAGCCAGAAAGATTAGACAGCTGGCTACAGGAGTCTTAAGCTCAAGGCCATGATCAGGTTAGTGATATGAATTTAGGTGCCAAGGCAGAGAGGGATGATATCTAGAGCAATGGGACCAACTTAAATTTTTTCTAGAGAAAAGAGAAATGGAAGTCTGGCAGATGAGAAAGACTGATGTTAGTGAGGGTGGAGAAACCAAAAGGATGTATCTTCCTTCTTAAACTAGAGAAGAAAGCACTTAGGAAAATGTGTTGAATGCAGGTGAGAAGTTGAATAATAGTGTCCACAATACTAGACATTTCAATAGAGTAAGAAAAACAAGTATGCGTGAATGGTCCTTTCTCCTCAGAAATATAAGCAGCTGCAGATGCAAGAAAGGACACAGAACAAGATTTCAAATGGAAAAGAGTGCATTGACGCACAGTGGAAGGAATGGAATCTGCACTTGGTTCTTCATCAGAACTAGCAAGGTACTCCACATTTCTAGCATTTTCCTATAGTGCTGGGACTAAACTGTCTTGTTTAACTTTCCTTGTGGTCTTGGGGTTCCCCTATTAAAAGGAGATATAAAGTTTTATCTGAAAATAGAGAAGAGAAGTTATTAGGGAACCTGAATATGACAAATAAACAAGATATAAATTTAAAGGTGCTTTAAAAGTAGCTCCTGGGCTTGAGAGATGGCTTAGTGGCTAAGGCGCTTGCCTGTGAAGCCCAAGGACCCATGTTCAACTCCTCAGATCCCATGTAATTCAGACGCACAAGGTAATGCACACATAAGGCTGTGCAGGTACACAAGGGGGTGCAAGCGTCTGGAGTTAATTGCAGTGGCTGCAGGCATCAATTCTCTCTCCCTCCCACCCCTAATAAAAAAGGCCAGTCTGTTGGGCTTGCCTCAAAAAAAAAAAAATTCTTAGTTGGGTGTGGTGGTGAAGACTTTAATCCCAGCACTCAGGAGGCAGAGGTAAGAGGATCACTGTGAGTTTGAGGCCACTCTTGAGACTACAGAGTAAATTCCAGGTTAGCATGGGCTAGATTGAGACCCTACCTTGAAAAACCTAAAAAAAAGAAAATATTCTTTAAAGTAATCTGGGGAGGGGAGAAAGGAGTATGATGGAGAGTGGAGTTGCAAAGGGGAAAGTTGGGGGGGGGGGTTGCCATTGGTTATTGTCTATAACTTATGGAAGTTGTCAATTAAAAAAAAAAGTAGCCCTTTAATCCCAGCACTCGGGAGGCAGAGGTAGGAGGATCACCATGAGTTTGAGGCCATCCTGAGAATACATAGTGAATTCCGGGTCAGCCTGAGCTACAGTGAGACCCTACCTCGAAAAATAAAAACAAACAACAAAAACAAAAAAGTAGCTCTCAGGGGCTGGGAAGATAGCTCAGTCAGTACAGTGCTTGCCTCACAAGCATGAGGACTTGAGTTCAGTCCCCAGAACTCAAGTAAAAAACCCAGGCATGGGGCTGGAGAGATGGGTTAGCACTTAAGGGATTTGCCTGCAAAGCCAAAGGATCCAGGCTTGACTCTCCAGGACCCACGTAAGCCAGATGCACAAGGGAGCACATGCATCTGGAGTTCATTTGCAGTGGCTGGAGGCCCTGGCGTGCTCTTTCTTTCTCTCTCCCTCTCTCAAATAAATAAAAACAGGCATGGTGGCATGTACTTAAAATTTTTTTTTATTTTTTGGTTTTTTGTGGTAGGGTTTTGCTCTACCCCAGGCTGACCTGGAACTCACTATGTAGTCTCAGGGTGGCCTAGAACTCATGGTGGTCCTCCTACTTCTGCCTCCCAAGTGCTGGGATTAAAGGCGTGCACCACCATGCTTGGTTTTGTGCTTTTTTTTGGGGGGGGGGTTTCGAGGTAGGGTCTCACTCTGGCCCAGGCTGACCTGGAATTAACTATGTAGTCTCAGGGTGGCCTTGAACTCACGGTGATCCTCCTACCTCTGCCTCCCGAGTGCTGGGATTAAAGGCATGCGCCACCACGCCCGGCGGCTTTGTGCTTTTTAGTTAGTTAGTTGAGAGAGAGAGAGAGAGAGAGAGAGAGAGAGAGAGAGAGAGAGAGAGAGAGAGGGAGAGAGAGAAGGCAAGAAAGAGAGAATGGGTACACCAGGGCCTGTAGACACTGCAAATGAACTCCAGATGTATGCACCACCATGTGCATCTGGCTTACATGGGTACTGGGGAATCAAACCCTGGTCCTTAGGCTTTGCAGGCAAGTGCCTTAACTGCTAAGCCATCTCTCCAGCCCCCCCCCCTTAAAAATACTTTTATTGATTTACTTACAAGCAGAGAGAGAGATAAGAGATATGAGATATGAGACAGACAGAATGGCACACCAGGGCCTCCAGCTGCTGCAAATGGGCTCCAGATGCATGCACACCTTGTGCATCTGGCTTTACATGGGTACTGGGGAATCAAACTTGGATCCTTTGGCTTTGCCAGCAAGGTCCTTAACTGCTGAGCATGTAAGCTAGATGCACAAGGTGATGCATGCGTACAAGATGGTACAGGAGCACAAGATGGCACATGTATCTGGAGTTTGATTACAGTGGCTAGAGACCCTGGTGTGCCAATTCTTTCTCCTTCTCATAATAAATAAATAAAGATATTAAAGAAAAAGGTGGATAGTGCCTGTGCAAATACAATGCACAAAGTTGTCCTGTGGCCTTCAACACATGTGTACCTGAACACACTCAAACACTCACACAAACACACACATGTAAACACACACGATAGCTTTCTGGGGCTGGGTGTGTAGTTTAGTTGGTCAAGTGCTTGCTCAGTATGCACAAAGCCCTGGTGCACAAAGCACCACAGAAAACTGGGCTTGTTGGCACACCTCTAATTCCAGCACTTTGAAGGTGGAGACAGGAGGATCAGAAACTCAAGGCTAGCCTTTGGGATACATGAGAAGGACACACCAAACAACTGCCCAGAAAGTACAGTCATGTTCTTTTGTGGCACTGTACTATTTATGAAATCATAAAGGTGAGCTGATCTATATCAACCGTGTGAGACAGACAGACAGACAGACAGACAGACACACACACACACACACACACTCTCTCTCTCTCTCTCTCTCTTTAATTATGCAAAGCTCAAAAGGGAGGCAGAGATAGGAGGATCATCATGAGTTCAAGGCCACTCAGAGACTACATGGTGAATTCCAGGTCAGCCTGGGCTAGAGAAACCTACCTTGAAAAACAAAACAAAACAAAACAAAAAAAAAAAGAAAGAAAAAAGAAAAAAGAAAAAGAAAAAGATAAAGATAAAGAAAAAAAAAAAAAACCAGCCATGGTGGTGCATGCCTTTAATTCCAGCATTCATGAGGCAGAGGTAGGAGGATCGCTGTGAGTTCGAGGCTACCCTGAGACTACATAGTTAATTCCAGGTCAGCCTGGACCAGAGTGAGACCCTACCTCGAAAAACCAAAAAGAAAAAAAAGCACAATAATAGCTAAAAATATGAACAACAGTTGGGCTTGGTGATTCACGCCTTTAATCCCAGCACTCGAGAGGCAGAGGTAGGAGGATTGCCATGAGTTTGAGGCCATATATATATGAACAACTTTGCCCATTTCCTAATTCTGGCATCCAGATACTTCTGCCCACAAAAACTGAAAAGCCAATAAAGGAAACACTACACTGTTATTTCCTCATTGTTAGATGTTCACTTTCTCTCCTACTTTTATTCATAACCCTCTCCAAACATTCGGCAGCTGACAGATTTTTACCATGTTTAAACAAACAAAACAAGAATGTGGAGTAATTTGTATTCAAAATGTCTACAAAGACAATTAACATTTTAAAAAAGTAGGTCATGTTAGGGGCTGAAAAAACTTGCCATTTTACCTTTAAATGGTACACTTAAAAGTACTGTATAACCAGCTGGTCCTCTGTTTATCTACAGATCTTTCTATGATCTTTCTCCCCATCCCAGACCAAGGCAAAACCCACATCACACTAGAGAAACAAAGAGCTGCTGAGGATGGGGTAGACAGGATAATCCCTAAGCACTCCTGAAAAGAAGTTTCAGCAAGAGGGAAGCCATTCTCTACTGTTGGAAACTGGCGTTTCACATAAAAAAGAGCCCTTGAAGGAGTTAAGAAAGTGTGGTCTCAAAACTGGCATACTGATACCTCAAACTGACATTATTTGAGGAGGTGGAGTTTCAGCTGGACCATATAACCTGTCTTTGCCTATATGCAGCAAGCCATAAGGATTGTTCAGGGAGATATGTCCTTCATATACCAGGCCAGAAAATAGCCTTCAACACCACAGACTGATAATCTGGGGCTTCAATGAAGTTGAATAAACAAACTCTGAACCCTTACTTTACAGTAGCTTCTACACCCCCACTCATGTATCTCTTAGTGACATCCCTAGAACTTTAGCCCAGATATCCATTTATCTTTTCCTCTACTTCATTAATTTTTGACATGTAGAAAGGATCCTATCACATTGGGAGTGGTAGCTCACACCTTTACTATATTTATTTATTTATTTATGAATGAGAGAGAAAGGGAAGGAGGGAGGGGAGAGAGAGAGAGGGAGAGGGAAAGGGAGAGCGAATGAGCATGCCAGGGCCTCCAGCCACTGCAAATGAACTCCAGATGCGCGTGCCACCTTGTGTATCTGGCTTACATGAATCCTGGGGAATTGAATCTGGGTCCTTTGGCTTTTCAGGCAAGTGCCTTAACCACTAAGCCATCTCTCCAGCCCAGCTCACACCTTTAATACCAACACTCAGGAAGCTAAGGTAGGCAGCCAGCCTGGGTTACAGAATGAGTTCCAAGTCAGCCTGGGCTACAGTGAGATGCTATCTCAAAATAGATGATAGATAGATGATAGATGATAGGAAGGAAGGAAGGAAGGAAGGAAGGAAGGAAGGAAGGAAGGAAGGAAGGAAGGAAGGAAGGAAGGAAGGAAGGAAGGATGGATCCTGTTTTGGTCATTTCTTGGTACTTTACTCTCTTGTGAAGATTGCACATATATAACAAAATAAAATGGTTATGCTAATCCTCTTGTTAATCAGCTCTTATATTTATTGGGTTCCTAGAACCAGCCAAAGAGCCCACATATAAACTAAGGGGTTGAGGGAACATCTCTCTTCCCTATGACTTCACACCACAGTGATGTATTCAAAGAATTCTGAAATATGGATGACTATCTTCAAGCCACTATGGGGATCCCAACCCATGAGATACAAATCTTAGACCTAAGATCTGTGTAATTACTTAACTTTGTATCTGAAGGATTAGAGGCAATATGAGGATAAATTAGACATGTTCTTGAAATACCTGTAAGTGCTAGGGTTGGCTGAGATGCTGGGGGAAGAAGTATAGTAGGTAAAAGAAAAAAAAAAAAGCCAGGCATGATGGCGCACGCCTTTATCCCAGGTCAGCCTGAGCTAGAGATCCTACCTCAAAAAAAAAAAAAAAAAAAAAAAAAAAAAAATTAAAAGAAAGAGATACAGCTGGGCATGGTGGCGCACGCCTTTAATCCTAGCACTCATGAGGCAAAGGGATCACCGTGAGTTCAAGGCCACCCTGAGACTACATAGTGAATTGCAGGTCAGCCTGGGCTAGAGTGAAACCCTACCTCAAAAAAACAAAAAAATAAAAATAGTAGTTTAGACTCTTGGTTTTTTTTTTTTTTTTTCCCTCTGAGGTAAGGTCTCACTCTAGCTCAGGCTGACCTGGATTTCACTATGTAGTCTCAAACTCACGGTGATCCTCCTACCTCTGCCTCCCGAGCAGATATAACAATAACTATTGTCAAGAAGGAACTGCAGTCAACTCTTTTCCTTAATAACATGAAATAAACTCTACTTGTAAGTATCATTTGTAGTTAGTTCTAATCATTTTCTAATGGAAAATATAAGGAGAGATGGCTCAGTGATTAAGGTGCCTGCTTGCAAAGCCTGATGGTCTGGGTTCAATTCCCTAGTACCCATGGAAAGCCAGGTGCACAAAGTGGCACAGGAATCTGAAGTTTGTGTGCAGTGGCAAGAGGTCCTGGCATGCTACACTTATTCTCTCTCTTTCTCTCAGATATTTTTGAAAAGTTTATTAAGTGTGTGTGCATGTGTGAGAGTATGGGTACACATGTGCCATGGTAGTTATGTGAAGGTCACAGACACCTTTCAGGTCAGTCCTTGCCTTCCACTTTATTCAAGACAAGGTCTCTCATTGTTCACTGCTTCATTCATGAACTTCCAGGATGTTTTCCTATTTCTGCCTCCCACCTTGCCATAGGTGCACTGGGATTAAAGAAGTCCACCACAGCTTCCAGCTCTTACATGGGGTCTGGAGATCTGAGTATCTACACTCAGAATTGCATGACAAGTGCTTTATCCACTAAGTCATCTCCCAGCCTTTTAATTTTGCTTTATTATCCATCCATCCATCCATCCATCCATCCATCCATCCATCCATCCGTCGTCTACCTACTTATCTCATTATCTCTTTCCCTTCCTCCCTCTTTTTTCTTTCTGGTGGTTCCAAATAAAAGGGTCATTTTATGATACTCATTAGAATTATTTTTATCTAAAATAATATATTTGACTAGCTCTACCCAATGTGCCGTGCAGCCTATAAATATTTAAGATTCCTCACTTGGTTTTATAACAGTAGATACCCAAGTCTTAGCAAATATATTTTTAAGTAGTGCATCAAGGGCTGGAGAGATAGCTTAGCGGTTAAGGCGCCTGCCTGCTAAGCTTAAGAACACACGTTTCATTCTCAGGTCCCACGTTTAGCCAGACACAGTGAAGCAAGGGTGCAATGCCGCACTTGCCCACAAGAGGGCACACATGTCTGGAATTTGTTCACAGTGGCTGAGAGGCATGCCCATTCTCTCTCAAAAAAAAAAAAAATAGTGCATCAAATAATTTCCCCATAAACAATTTCAAATGTGCTTTACTTTCCTCTATTATGGTTGCCAAAAAAAACTACTAATACTGCAAACTTGGTGCTGAAAACAATAGGAATTTATTCTCTGCTAGTAGTGGAGGCCAGGGGTCCAAAATTAAAGGTGTTGGCAGGGCTGTGCTTCCTCATTTGGCTTCAAGGAAGGATCCTCCCCATGTCTTTCAGCTTGTGGTAGCTGCCAGTCATCCTTGGCATACTGGGGCTATCACTTTAATCTCTCTTCTCTTAGCTGTCTGCCCTGTGTCTCTCCTCTTTCTCTATGTCTCAAAATTCCCCTTCATCCCTCCTTTATTCTTTCATTCTTTTTTGTCTTATAAGGAATTGGATTTGATTTCATGAATTTGGACCAACTCCAAATGAGGTCACATTCATTAGAACTTAGGGGGGGTTAGAACTAGAACTTATTTTTGCGGGGGAGGGGCATTGTTCAACTCATAACACTGAGCAGTAGCTAGGTTCCTGAAATAGCATTCTTAGAATCCAGCTTGAATTGGGAAAAAGGTCTTCTTCACAGGAAGTCAGTAGTGAATCCCTTGATGCTGTGAATGCTGACTCCTTAAAAGCTATTTTACAAATAAGAAATTGTGTACACTTTTTTCTTTTTTAAAATAGGGTCTCCACTGGGTGTGGTGGCACATGCCTGATATTTTTAAAAAAATATTTTATTTGTATTTATTTATTTACTTGAGAGAGAGGAAGGGGGGAGAGAGAGAGAGAGAGAGAGAGAGAGACAGACAGACAATGGGTGCACAAACAAACTCCAGACACATGTGCATCTAGCTTATGTGGATCCTGGAGAAACGAACCTGGGTCCTTTGACTTTGCAGGCAAGCATCTTAACTGCTAAGCCATCTCTCCAGCCCAACATGCCTGATTTTTATTCCAGAACTTGAGAGGCAAAGGTATGAGGACTGCCGTGAGTTCAAGGCCACCCTGGGCTAGAGTGAAACTCTACCTCAAAAAAACCAATATATATACATATATATATGGTCTCATTGTAGCTCAGGCTGATCTGCAACTCACTCAGTAGCCCCAGGCTGGCCCTGAACTCATGGTGATTCTCCTACCTCAGCCACTACTAAAGGCATGCACCACCACACCTGACTTGAATCTCTACTTTTTAATTTATTTTTTTTTTGTTTTTCTTTTTTTAAAATATATTTTATTTATTTATTTGAGAGAGAGAGAGTGAAAGAGGTAGAGATAGAGTGTGAGAGAGAGAACGGGTGCACTAGGGCCTCCAGCCAATACAAACAAACTCTAGACACATGTGCACCTTGTGCATCTGGTTTATGTGGGTCCTGGAGAATCAAACATGGGTCCTTTTCAGCTTTGCAAGCAAGTGCCTTAACCACTGAGTCATCTCTCTAGCCCTATACTTGAGTTTTTTTTTTTGTTTGTTTGTTTTTGCTTTTTGAGGTAGGGTTTCACTCTAGTTCAGACTGACCTGGATTCACTATTTCGTCTCAGAGTGGCCTCAAACTCATGGTGATCCTCCTGCCTCTGCCTCCTAAGTGCTGGGATTAAAGGCGTACACTACAATACCTGGCCTTTTACTTGAGTTTTTAAACTGTAGGTTTGTTTACCTTCCTTCTAGTTGCCCAGGAAGAAACCACTCTCCAATCAGTTAGGGGAACTAAGATTTAATGAAATCCAGTTTCTATCTATCTCCTATTTACTCTAGTGGGTTTTTTTTTTTTTTTTTGAGACAGGGTCTCATGTAGCTTACGTTGGCCCTGAAATTGCAAATCTTCCATTTCAGCTTCCTGGAATGCACCAGAATACATAGCTTCTAGTGTCTTGTATAAAGCCACCCCTTCTGCCAGGCGCGCGCATGCGCGCGCGCGCACACACACACACACACACGCATACAGACATATACAGACAGAAAAGTAACAGCAGCTGCACTGACACCTACACAGCACTTCTCTGCCTGTATTCTTCTAAGATGGCTGATGTATAGCATCTTATATTATCCTCATTCTGTTGGGACACTATTCCTTGCATCTGACAGATGTGCGCACTGAGAGATGGACCAAGACTGGTAAGCAGTGGGTCTAGATTTAGAAAGCTAGGGAGGGCTGGAGAGATAGCTTAGCGGTTAAGGTGCCTGCCTCCTAAGCCTAAGAACGCTGGTTCCAATCTCCAGCGGTTCCAATCTCCAGGTCCCACGTTTAGCCAGATGCAAAGTGACGCAAGGGCACAATGCTGCACTTGACCACAAGAGGGTGCATGCATCTGGATTTCATTCTCAGCAGCTGAGATACTGCTGGCACGCCCATCTCTGTCTTCCTCTCCCTCTCTCTCTCTCCAAAAAAAATAAAAAAAATAATAAATATTAGAAAGCTAGGGAGGTGGGCTCCAGAGTCCATATATACATACACACATGCCAGCAAGACCATAACAGAGTTTTATAATATGCCAAAGACTTTCCTATGAGAGGTGAGGTTACAAGTGAATTTTAAGAAACACTTTTCTGCATATCCCACATTTCCTACAATAGCCATGCATTAATTTTGTGACTGGAAAAGTATTATTCTAAAGAGAAAAAAATATCAATTTGTAGGGATACAACATAATAGTAATGGTAAACATTCAAGAGCATAAGCCAGACACTACTAAATGGAACATGTACAAAAGTTTGATTTTCAAAACAATTATACCTTCTTCATTTCAAAGAAGAGAAAACTGAAATATAGAGAAATTCAGTAGCTTGGCTAAGGGACTGTTAGCTGGTGGGTGGTAGCCAGGATGGTGTGAGTCTATGTTCTGAACTGGACCTGCCTGCAAATATAAAACTTTAGTGTCTACTCATGTGACTCTTGCTGGAGTGTGCCAATGTCTGGAAACTATGATTTTCACAGCTTATGGCTCAAACAAGACAGAGACGACTAAAGCTCAGTGTGGTGGCACATAGCTGTAGACCTAGGTACTTGCAAAGCTGAGGCAGGAAGACTGAAAATTTAAGCCCAGCCCGAGCCATTTAGCGAGATAGTGTCTTAAAAAAGGATAGCAGGCTGGGGAGATGGCTTAGTGGTTAAGGCACTTGCCTGCGAAGCCTAAGAATGCATGTTCGAATCTCCAGGCCTCACATAGCCAGATGTGAAGTAATGCAACTGTGCAATGTTGTACATGCACACAAGGGGATGCACACATCTGGAGTTCCTTCACAGTGGCTGAAAGGCCCTGGTACACCCATTCTCTATCTCAAAAAGTAAAAAAAAAAAAGGGGGGGACTGGACAGATGGCTTAGTGGTTAAGGCATTTGCCTACAAAGCCAAAGGATCCCGGATTGACTCTCCAGGACCCACGTAAGCCAGATGCACAAGGAGGTGCATGCATCTGGAGTTCATTTGCAGTGGCTGGAGGCCTTAGCACGCTCATTCTCTCTCTCAAATAAATAAATAAATAAATACATAAAAATATATTTAAATAAAAGTAAAACCAAAGGGGGGGGGGCTGGAAAACTGGGTGTGGTGGCATACACACTTAATCCCAGCACTTGGGAAGCAGAGGTAGAGGATCACTATGAGTTCAAGGCCACCCTGAGACTACATAGTGAATTCCAAGTTGGCCTGGGCTAGAGTAAGACCCTACCTTAAAAAACAAAAAAAAGGGGGGAGCTAGGAACATAGCTTAGTGTAAGGTACTTGGCTAGTATGTGCAAAGCCCTGGGCACTGTGAGAGAAAGATGGCAGGGAGGGTGAGGCTATCAGAAAACCTTCCCTTGCCTCTAGCCCATTGTGCCAGTGCATACATCATTTCAAGTCAACCCATAGTTCATCTTCTTTTCTTTTTTTTTTAAATTTTATTATTTTTATTATTTATTTTTTTGGAGAGAGACACACAGAGAGAGATAGACAGAGAGGAAGACAGATAGAGATGGGCGCGCCAGCAGTCTCTCAGCTGCTGTGAACGAAATCCAGATGTGTGCGCTCCCCTTGTGGGCAAATGGGGCATTGCGCCCTTGTGTCACTTTGCATCTGGCTAAACGTGGGACCTGGAGATTGGAACCGCTGGACATTGGAACCAGCGTTCTTAGGCTTAGCAGGCAAGGCGCCTTAACCGCTAAGCCATCTCTCCAGCCCTCGTCTTCTTTTCTGACTGTCATTGTGAATCAAGCTTCCTCCCTCCTCAGAGACCCATGCTGATTCTATCTCCTAAAGCTCTCTAGTTCTTCCTTGAGTCTTTCCCCACACCACATGTGCTCAAAGATAGCAACTATCTTCTTCTTAAGTTGGATCCCCCCAACTTCTAAGTGATGTAAAAGAAAATAGGAAATGTATAGTTTATTTAATTAAACTGTCCACTGTAAATATACTAAGGAATAAAAGATTTCTTTTTCACTCCATGAAGCACAAACACCCAAGTGTTTTTATCTAGCAGCCTTCTTAATTGGACAACACTAACGTAGATTAAAGGGCACTAAATTACCCCTTTCTAAACACTGTTACAAATGCAGAATATTTTCTCCCTTTGTCATGGGATGAGCTGGGCAGGCTGCCAAATTTTTCTTTAATTAGGTCCTGTAGTTAATTTCTTAATCTGTTAGTGAGCATTTCCTTGTCATGCCTCTCCTCTCTCTCTTTTTAAACAGGGTCCAGCTATGCAGCCTAGACTATCCTGGAAACTGCAATCCTCTTGCCTCACCTTCCCTAATGCTAAGATTATAGGTGTCAGCCACCATGCCTAGCAGATCTATGCCTTTTTTTTTTTTTTTCAGAGAGAGAGAGAGAAGAGAGGAGAGAGAAAAAAGTAAGCATGGCAGGGCCTCCTGCCACTGTCCTCCAGACACACGCAACACTTTGTATATCTGGCTTTATATGAGTACTACGGAATTGAACCTGAGCTGTCTATCAGACTTTGTAAGCAAGTGCCTTTAACTGCTGAGCCATCTTTCTAGCCCAGATCTGTGCTTTTTTAAAAGAAAAAAATTTAAAAATTTATTTTGGAGCTGGAGAGATGGCTTAGTGTTTAAGGTGCCTGCCTGCCAAGCCTAAGAAAGCAAGGTCCCACGTTTAACCAGATGCAAACGTGATGCAAGGGTGCAATACTGCACTTGCCCACAAGAGGGTGCACGTGTCTGAGTTCGTTTACAGCAGCTGAGAGGCCACTGGCGTGCCCATTCTCTACTTCTCTGTCTCTTTCTGTCTCTCTCAAATAATAAATTTTTTTTAAGTTTTTATTTATTTATTTATTTTTGGAGAGAGACACACACAGAGAGAGAGAGAGAGAGAGAGAGAGAGAGAGAGAGAGAGAGAGGGAGAGAGAGACAGAGATGGGCGCGCCAGCAGTGTCTCAGCTGCTGTGAACGAAATCCAGATGTGTGCGCCCCCTTGTGGGCAAGTGCGGCATTGCGCCCTTGCGTCACTGCATCTGGCTAAACGTGGGACCTGGAGATTGGAACCAGCGTTCTTAGGCTTAGCAGGCAGGCGCCTTAACCACTAAGCCATCTCTCCAGCCCAATAATAAAATTTTAAAAAAATTATTTTGCCTGGCATGGTGGTGCATTCCTTTAATTCCAGCACTAGGGAGGCAAAGGTAGGAGGATCGCCATAAGTTCAAGGCCACCCTGAGAATACAGAGTGAATTCCAGGTCAGCCTGGGCTAGAGTGAGACCCTACCTCAAAACAACCAAAATAAAATTTTATTTTATTATTGGAGAGAGAGAAAAAGGCAGATAGAATGGGCATGCCAGGGACTTCAGCCATTACAAATGAACTCCAGATGCATGTACCACCTTGTGCATCTGGCTTACATGGGTCCTAGAGAATTAAACCTTGGTTCTTAGGCTTTGCAGGCAAGCACCTTAATCACTGAGACATTCCTCAGCACTAAAAAAAAAAAAAAAAAAAAAAATTTTTTTAAACTATCATTTTAGTAGGGTTAGGGAAAAGCAAACATAATATATGACATTTATCCAAATTTCCTACAACCTTTTCCTGGGAGGCTTCTGTTCACCTGTCACTGGAAACAACCAAGCAATATGCACACATTTCTCCAAATTTTCTACAACCTCTTCCTGGGAGGTTTCTGTTTACCTGTCATTGATAACAACTTAGCAATAAGCACCAACCTAAGAATCTGAGAGGAAGCAATTAGTCAAATGGGAAAGCAACATTCTTTCCAGGAGAACCTGACCACAAAAGAAAAGCTGGTGCTAGAACAAAAAGTTTTCAGAAACTGAAAGAATAAGTGGTGGCACATGCCTTTAAGCCCAGTACTCAGGAGGCAGTGGTAGGAGGATCGCCATGAGTTCGAGGCCAGCCTGAAACTACATAGTGAATTCCAAGTCAGCCTGGGCTAGAGCAAGACCATACCTCATAAAACAAACAAAAAAAAGTGAGTAGTCAGTATTTAGTGAAGGAATAGTCAATAGCCTTTTTTAAAAGTACAAAGTTGGGCTAGACAGGTCGCTCAGTAGTTAAAGGCACTCACTTGCAAAGCCTGACAGCCTGGGTTAGATTCTCCAGTACTCACGTAAAGCCAGATGCACTAAATGGTGCATATGTCTGGCATTCAACTGTAGTAACAAGTCCTGGCATGCACATACTCTCTGTGTCTCCCTCTTTCTCTCTCAAATAAGTTTAAAACATATATATATATATATATATATAAAATGTATACACACACATATAATATATATATATATATATATATATATATATATATATATATATATATTTATTTTTTTTTTTTTTTTTTTTTTTTTTCAAGGTAGGGTCTCACTCTGGTCCAGGCTGACCTGGAATTAACTATGTAGTCTCAGGGTGGCCTCGAACTCTCGGTGATCCTCCTACCTCTGCTTCCCGAGGGCTGGGATTAAAGGCGTGCGCCACCACGCCCGGCTTTATTTTATTTTATTTTTTTTTTTTGAGGTAGGGTCTCACTCTAGCACAGGCTGACCAGGAACTGAACCCAGGGCCTTGTGCATGCTAGTCAAACACTCTATCCTAGTCTAATGCTTTATAGTTTAACACTTTTGGGCCTCTCACTAATTTGGAGTATATCTTTTGTTTAAGAATTTAAGGGCAGGGCTGGAGAGATGGCTTAGGGGTTAAGGCGCCTGTCTCCTAAGCCTAAGAACACTGGTTCCAATCTCCAGCGGTTCCAATTTCCAGGTCCCACGTTTAGCCAGATGCAAAGTGATGCAAGGGCGCAATGCCGCACTTGATCACAAGGGGGCGCACGCATCTGGATTTCATTAGCAGCAGCTGAGACACTGCTGGCGTGCCCATCTCTGTCTTCCTCCTCTCCCCCTCTTTCTCTGTCTCTCTCTCTGTGTCTCTCTCTCCAAAAAAATAATAGAAAATAAAAAATAAAAAGTTTAAAAAGAAGAATTTAAGGGCAAAGCTGGGTGTGGTGGCGCACGCCTTTAATCCCAGCACTTGGGAGGCAGATGTAGGAGGATCGCCAAGAGTTCGAGGCCACCCTGAAAAACCAAAAAAAAAAAGAAGAAGAAGAAGAAGAATTTAAGGGCAGGGCTGGAGCGATGGCTTAGTGGATAAGGCGCATGCCTGAGAAGCTTAAGGACCCTGGTTTGATTCTCCAGGTCCCATATAAGCCAGATGTACAAGGGGGCACATGCATCTGGAGTTCATTTGCAGTGGCTGAAGGCCCTGGCACTCCCATTCTCACTCTCCATCTCTCTCTTTCCCTATCTATCTCTGTCTCTAATAAAGAAATAAATAAAAGTAAAATCTTTTTTTAAAAAAAAAGAATTAAGGGCAAATTTTCATTTTCTTTCATTCAGATGTTCAGTTATTCCTGACTATTTGTTAAAAAGATTTTCCTTTTCCAATGAATACATTTGACACCTTTATTGAAAATCAACTGTGTTTAACCGTGTGGATCTTCTGATGGACTCTATTGTCATTCATTGATTTAAATCTATACTTTTGGCAATATATCATGGCACTGTAAATAGTCTTCTAATATTTGTTTTTTTAAAAACTGGCTTCACCTTATCTAGGTGCTTTTCAATTTCTATATACATTCTAGAACAAGCACACAAATAATCCAGTAAAAATATATTAAATGAACTGGGGAGTTAGATGGTTCAGTGGTTAAAGGTGCTTGCTTGCAAAGCCTGCTGGCCCAGGTTCAATTTCCCCAGTAACCACATACATGCATCTGGAATTCATTTGCAGCAGCAAAAAACCCTAATGTGCCAGTGTTCCCCTGCCCCGTTTCTCTCATAAATAAATGAAAATATTTTGAAAAATATAGCAAAAATTTTGATTGAGATTGTATGAATCTACAGATCAATTATAGAAACAGATATTGATGGCATTGAAATTTTCAATCCATGGGTCTTGTTTTCATTTTGTGATTTTTTTTTTTTTTTTTGGTTTTTGCAAGGTAGGATCTCACTCTGGTCCAGGATGACCTGGAATTAACTATGTAGTCTCAGGGTGGCCTCGAACTCTCAGCGATCCTCCCACCTCTGCCTCCCGAGCGCTGGGATTAAAGGCGTGCGCCACCACGCCTGGCGTGATTTTTTTTTTAATTGACAACTTCCATAATTGTAGACAATATCCCATGGTAATTCCCTCCCTCCCCCCACTTTCCCCTTTGAAACTCCACTCTCCATCATATCCCCTCCCCCTCTCAGTCTCTTATTTTGATGTCATGATCTTTTCCTCCTGTTATGATGGTCTTGTGTAGGTAGTGTCAGGCACTGTGAGGTCATGGGTATCCAGGCCATTTTGTGTCTGTTGAAGCACATTGTAAGGAGTCCTACCCTTCCTTTGGCTCTTATGTTCTGTCAGCCACCTCTTCCACAATGGACCCTAAGCCTTTCTTTTGTTTTTTGTTTTGTTTTGTTTTCAAGGCAAGGTCTCACACTAGCCCAGACTGACCTGGAACTCACACTGTAGCTCCAGGCTGGCCTAGAATTCATGGCACTCCTCCTACCAAAGCCTCTCAAGTGCTGGGAAAAGGCATATGCCACCATGCCTGCACTTGTTTTTTAAGTATTTTAAAATTTTTATTTATTTGCTTGCAAGCAGAGGGAGACAAAGAGGAGAGAGAATGAATCAGTGTGCCAGGCCTCTAGCTGGTACAAACTCCAGATGCATGCACCACTTTGTACATCTGGCTTTATGTGGGTACTGGGGAATGAACTCAGGCTTTGCAGGCAAGTGCCTTAACTGCTGAGCCATCTCTCCAGCTCATTTTTGTTTTTGAGATAGAGTTTTACAGGGCCTTGAACATGAGACACTCCTGCCTTAGCCCCTGGAAGGCTGGGATTAGGGCTAGGATTACAGGTATGTATACCACCAAGTCCAACCAGTTTTCATTTTTCCCAGAAAACATTTTGTATTTTTTAGCAGGGGAGGGGGCATGTGTGTGTGAGAGAGCTGGCACACCAGGGCCTCCAGCCACTGCAACTGAACTCCAGGTGCATGCACTACCTTGTGCACACGTGCGACCTTGCACATGGATCACATTGTGTGTCTAGGGAGTTGAACATGGGTCCTTAGGGTTAACCACTAAGCCATATCTCTAGCCCTGACAGGACTAGAACACACATCTGAGTCTCATTCAAGATGGCTGTAAGCAACAATTCCAAAGCAGCCTCCTGCTTCTCTCTCAGCTTTTCCTGTGGGCTGGCCTTTGCCGAATCAGCCTCTTGAACTCACTAACCAGTGGGGTCCCTCTCTCACACGCAAGCCTAATGATGAGGTTCATTCCAGTTGGATGTTTGATTCATATAAATGGGCCTGAGCCATATGTGTGAGTCCTTTTGGCCACTTCCTGCCTTCTTAGCTTGCCCTTTCCCTAAGTGAGGAGGATCCTCACTGTCTCCTCTTGAACTTCCCAGCCAGGCTAGGAAGGGGGAGAATTTTCCCCTCCTACCTCTCCCTAAAATAAATCTCATCATTCATAATTTACTCTTCAACCTGTGTTTTCAATTGTTTTTATTTTTTATTTCTCATGCTGCCCCAAGCCAACCCATTTCCTCACCTTTCCTCCCACACCCTCTATTCACTGCTGCCCATTCTTTCATAACTTGAACAAGGACTCAAAGTTGGGGTTCCCAGGGTTGGATGTCTCCTGCATCTTTATGGAGATCTAATCCCTCCCAGGACTCCAATCCTGCATCAGAATGGGGAGGGTGGAACAAAAGAAGGTAATGGTAGAGGATTATGATTTTTAAAAAATTATGAAATTACAATCATGGCATATTGTCTGTATTTATGGAAGTTGTCAATAAAAGTTAAAAGGGGGGGCTGGGGGCTGGAGAGATGACTTAGAGGTTAAGGTGCCTGCCTGCAAAGCTAAAGGACCCAAATTCAACTACCCAGGACCCACATAAGCCAGATGTACAAGGGGGCGCACATATCTGGAGTTCGTTTGCAGTGGCGGGAGGCCCTGGCGTGCCCATTCTCTCTCTCTCTCTCTCTCTCTCTCTCTCTCTCTCTTTTCCTGCCTATTTTTGTCTCTCTCTCTCAAATAAATAAATAAATGTAAATAAAATATTTTTAAAAAAGCAAATAGGAGCCAGGCGTGGTGGTATACACCTCAGAACTCAGAAGGCTGAGGTAGGAGGATCACTGTAAATTTGAAGACAACCTGGGACTGTAGAGCCAGGTCAGCTTGGAC
This sequence comes from Orientallactaga sibirica, assembly GCA_036365145.1. NCBI lineage: Eukaryota > Metazoa > Chordata > Mammalia > Rodentia > Dipodidae > Orientallactaga > Orientallactaga sibirica. Next base: position 4,955,261 of record JAEOAD010000042.1, on the reverse strand, counting down.
TAGAGTGAAACTTCAAAAACAAAAACCAGGGGGCTGGAGAGATGGCTTAGCAGTTAAGGCATTTGCCTGCAAAGCCAAAGGATCCTGGTTCGACTCTCCAGGTCCCACGTAAGCCAGATGCACAAGGGGGTACACGCGTCTGGAGTTTGTTTACAGTGGCTGGAAGCCCTGGCATGCCCATTCTCTCTCTCCCTCCCCCCTTTGCCTCTTTCTCTCTCTTAAATAAATAAATAAATAATATATAAAAAAACAAACCAAACCAAAAACATTATGTTTGGGCTGGAGAGATTGCTTAGCAGTTAAGACACTTGCCTGAGAAGCCTAAGGACTCATGTTCGATTCTCCAGGCCCCGCATAAGCCAGATGCACACAGTGACACAAGTGTGTAAGATTGCATGTGCACACAAGGGGGTGCATGCATCTGGAGTTCAACTGCCATGACTAGAGGCCCTGACACGCCAATTCTCTCTTGCGCACTCTCTCTCTCACATTAAAGACCAATCTATGGGGCTTGCCTTCAAAAAGAAATTACATTCATGTATGGAAATTGTCAATCAAAAGTTTTCTAAAGCCAGGTGTGGTGGCACACACCTTTAAATCCCAGCACTCAGGAGGCATAGGTAGGAGGATTGCTGTGAGTTTGAAGCCACTCTGAAACTACACAGTGAATTCCAAGTCCAAGTCAGCTTGGGCTAGAGGAGTCCCTACTTCGAAAAACCAAAAAAAAAAAAAAAAAAAAAAAAAAAAAAAAGCTTTTAATCGCTGGGCATGGTGGTACATGCCTTTAATCCTAGCAATCAGGAGGGAGAGGTAGAAGGATTGTAGTGAGTTTAAAGCTAGCCTGGACCGGGCATGGTGGTGCACACCTTTAATCCCAGTACTTGGGAGGCAGAGGTAGGAGGATCACTGTGAATTTGAGGCCACCCTGAGACTCATAGTGAATTCCAGGTCAGCCTGGGCTACAGTGAAACCCTACCTCAAAAAACCAAAAAAAAAAAAAAAAGAAAAGAAAAGAAAAGAAAAGAAAAAAGTCAAGGCAAACATCACGGTAAACTAAAACTTACTTGGGTTAGCAGTCCAGCAGGATAGTCATTTATAAAGAAAGGGAAAAGTCAGCTGGGCATGGTGGTGCATGCCTTTAATCCCAGCACTCGGGAGGCAGAGGTAGGAGGATGGCCATGAGTTCAAGGCCACCCTGAGACTACATAGTTAATTCCAGGTCAGCCTGGGCCAGAGTGATACCCTACCTTGAAAAACAAAACACAAAACAAACAAACAAAAAACCAAAGGGAAAAGTAAGAACTACGCCAACGAGGACTCAATCAACCAGGCTCAACCCAGCTCAACACACACAGGGCACCTGCTACAAGACAAGCTCAGTCATTGCTTTCTATGCTACAAACAGCTTGAAAGGCTCTTGAAGAAGGATGCTCGCCTGAGGAAGATGAAAATGCCAAAGAGGAAGTTTCTTCTAGCCAGCAAGAAGTTTTAAGTAACCCAAAGTCTCTTGAAGCCAATAGTCCATTACGAGTGGAGTTAACTGATAGGGTAGGATTGATTACTAAAAGGCAATCAAATTACAAGCCTCTTGACAACACTATAATCTAATACAGGTAGCCTGGAGGGCAATTCACCCTTTTTGTTTGGTGGTTTGCATTAACAGCATCACCTGATTGCATTTTTAAAGGCTGCCTCAGGAAAAATAGCCTCTTTACTGTCCCTCTTGGATAGACTGGTCTGACCTATCTACAAAATGGAATGCTATTCAAGCTGTACAGCTAGAGTGCAAGCGAAAATAGGGTTTGTGATTCATTTTGTTTTCTCTGTGATGGCATGTCAAATATAAACATCATGAATGGATTTGGGTTTTTCCAGTAAAGGTAGCTAACATGTAAGAGAACAGGATGCAAGAACCTTGGATACGGTTCAGGGCCACTGCAAGTCTCCCAGGGCTAATCTTGAGGGAGAAAGAATGTGAGAGGGCAGCCTGTTTGAACACTCCTCTTCTGTTTCCTCCTCTTTGGTTTAAATTAACAGCTCTGAATTTGTGAAAGTAACATGCTTACATTGCAATTGTCCCTCCCCCACCACCCTTTTAAAATAGAATGCTATTTTTTTAAAACTTTTGTTTTGGTGCATCCCAATAAGAAACTACTTTATTTATTTATTTGCTGGGCATGGTGGCACACACCTTTTCTGTATGAGAGAGAGAGAGAGAAACAGAGATAGAGGGAAATTTGGTGTACCAGGGCCTCCAGCCACTGCAATTGAACTCCAGACATGTGTGCCACCTTGTGCACCTGGCTTATGTGGGATCTGGAGAGTCAAACATGGGTCTTTAGGCTTTGCAGGCAAGCATCTTAACCGCTAAGCCATCTCTCCATTCCAGAATGCTGTTTCTTTCTGTTTGTTTTCTTGTGGCACTGGAGATGGAACCTCAGGGTCCAGACTATGCTAGACAAGCACTCTAACAACTGAGCTGCATCCTGGCCCTTAGGTACAAATATTTACTTAGCACTTACACTGTATTGGGTATTTTAAGTAATCTAAAGATAACTGAAAGTATATGGGACTTTGTCAAAACATGTTGTATGAAAATGTCACAATGAAACCCATTATTTTAAAACTATTTTATTTGTTCATTTATGTATTTGAGAGAGAGAGAGATAAGAGGCAGATAGAGAATGGGTACACCAGGGCCTCCAACCACTGTAAATGAACTTCAGACACATGTGCCACCTTGTATATCTGGCTTATGTGGGTACTGGGGAATCGAACCTGGGTCCTTAGGTTTTGCAGGCAAGCGCCTTAACCACTAAACCATCTCTCTAGCCCATGAAACATACTATTTTATAATGTATGCTAATAAAAATGTTAACTATGTGGAAGGATGAACACTGGCTACATAGAAATACTGTGTCATTTTATGTAAGAGACTGGAGCATCCATAGATTTGGAAAACTTGGAGTGAAGTCTGAAACCAATCCCTCAGACAATGCAGGACCTTTGTGTGTATGTGTGTCTGTATACATACAGTTTGTTTAGTGTTAATAAAATATTAGGGATGAGTAAAACCTTTCTAAGTCTGTCAAGGGAGAACTTAAGAAATATAAAAATATTGTATTAAAATTGTATTAAGCATATACATTTCAAGATAAGTAAAAATAAAAATGTAAGACTAAAAATTGAATAATATTGCTGAATAACACAACAAAATGTATATTGTACATAAAACATGTAAGTGTGACTGTATTCTTGCAGCAGTGAAATGGTTTTTTTTTTTTTGAGGTAAGGTCTCACTCTGGCCCAGGCTGACCTGGAATTAACCATATAGTCTCAGGGTGGCCTCAAACTCACGGCAATCTGTGAGTAGCCTCCAAAACATTAAAGGCTTTTGCCAAAGCCCTTGGTTTCCCTTGAGAAACAGATAGTAAGACCCTATTGCTGAAGACATCTCTTGCCTGAGAGGCAAGGTCACTGAGAAAGCAAGCTGGTGCTGAGCAGAAAACCTTCTCCCTGTAGACCAGCCAACTGAAAGTTGGAAAAAGCTGCACTGCATGCAGCCATATGGGAGACAGAAGTCATCAGCAGTGAAAACAGTGGACACTGAATATTCAAGTTTGGCCAGACAGGCCCAATGACTGAACGGGTGCAATAGTGGCATGTCTACTCTTGGGGTAACCAACTGCTCCATAATTGGACTGAAGGCCCTCTCTACGGGAGGGAATACATGCCTGGTACTGAAAAACCTAAGCAAAAGTCTATGGCAGGTGAGGTCATGAGCCTTAGGGGTATAAAGCCTGCTCTTGTCTGACTAAATGTATATATTATTCCCACCAAGCTGCCCTGGGGGCACTACACTTAATGCTCATGTTCACATATTAACGCTACTCTCACTTCTGGTTAGAGAAGCTTCTCTTTTCAGATGGCGATGACCACTGGGATCACCCAAAAGGCAACATAGTGCTGAGAAGAAGGGATAGAGGAGTGCCCAGCACTGAAACACCTCTGTCACACCCTCCAAGGCTCAGGGACCATTGCAGAAGAGGGGGTGGATAGAATGGAAGAGCCAAAGGAAGGGTATGACTTCTTACAATGCAATCGCACAGACAGAAATTGGCCTCGATATCCATGACCTTGCAGTGCCTAGCAATACCTTCACAAGACCCTCAAAATAGAAGAAAAAGAAAATGACATCAAATTAAAAGAAAGACTAATGGAGAGAGGGAAGGGATACGATGGAGATTGGTGTTCTAAAGTGGAATGGGGGAGGGAAATATCATATGTTTTTTGTATGTAAGTATAGAAGGTGTCAATAAAAAAATTAATAATTAAAAAAAAAGAAAAAAAAAAAGAGAGATGGGCTAGAAAGATGGCTCAGCGGTTAAGATGCTTGTGCTTGTCTGCAATGCCTAATGACACCAGTTCAATTCCCTGGTACCTATGTAAAGCCACATGCACAGTGGTGCATGTGTCTGGAGTTTCTTTCCAGCAGCTGGAAGCCCAGGTGTGCCCATTCTCATTCATTCACACACACACACTCTCTCTCATGTCTCTTCTCTCTTTGCTTGCAAATAAATAAATAAAAAATATTTAAAAGAGAGAAGGTTGGAGATGAAGCTTAGAGATAAGAGTTTATCTAGTATGTACAAGGTCTTTTGATAGATACCCAGCAGGAGATTGGGAATGATCTAAAGTCCATCAATAAATAAGTTTCTAGTTAAATTATAGTAGACACATGTAATAAGATACTGTTAAGAATCATGCTATTAGGCTGGGCGTGTTGGCGCACAACTTTAATCCCAGCACTCGGGAGGCAAAGGTAGGAGGATCGCAGTGAGTTTGAGGCCACCCTGAGACTACATAGTGAATTCCAGGTCAGCCTGAGCTAGAGTGAGACCCTACCTCAAAAACCAAACCAAAAGAAAAAAAAAAAAAAGATCATGCTATTGAAGGAAAACAACAACAACAAAAAAGAATCATGCTATTGAAGGAACACAACAACAACAACAAAAAAGTAGGCTGTGGTAATGTGCCTCAGTGGATAAAGCACTTACTACTTAAGCTGGAGTACCCACATTCAATCTTCAGACCCCATGTAAAAAGCCAGAAACTGCATGGCAGACTTTTGTAATCCCAGCTGACAGAAACTGGTGAGCACAGAAAACAACAGAGTGAGAATCCAGACAGAGGAAGAAACCCTGCCTAAAATGAGATGGACAGGCAAGAACTGAATAATCCCAAAATTCTCTGATTTCCACATGTGCACTGTCAAACAAACATGCACATATACAAACAAATAAGATAATAAAAATTAAAAAAAGAAAACAAAAAGTTTTACATAGATGATGGAAAGAGATTCTCAAGATTGTTGAATTTAAAAGTCAAGGTAGGGTCTGAGAGATGGCTTAGTGTTTAAGCGTTTGCCTGTGAAGCCTAAGGACCCTGGTTTGATGCTTGAGTCCCAAGGACCCACGTAAGCCACGTAAGCATGCAGCTGCAGTTTGTTTGCAGTGGCTGGAGGCCCTGGCACGCCCATTCTCTATCTATCTATCTGCCTCTTTCTCTGTTTGTCGCTCTCAAATAAATAAATAAATAAATAAATAAATAAATAAATAAATAAAGTTTTAAAAAGTCAAGGTATACAATTATATACAAATATATTCACATTTGCTTATATATGCAAAAATATATGAGAACAGAATGGGGAAATGGATGTACCAGGGCCTCTAGCCACCACAAATGAACTCCAGACACATGTGCCACCATGTGCATCTAGCTTATGTTGGGAACTGGGGAGTCAATTCTGGGTCCTTTGGCTTTGCAGGCAAGTGCCTTACCTCTAAGCCAGATCTCCAGCCTATATTCCCAGTTTCTAATTGTTTATTTTTATAGGCAGGGTCTCACTGTAGCCCAGGCTGACCTAGAACTTACTCTATAAAGTCCCAGGCTGGACTGAACTCACAGTAATCCTCCTACCTCGCCCTCCTGCAGCTTATTCCCAGGTTTTTAAAAACAACAGGGCTGGATGGATGGCTAGGCAATTAAGGCACTTGCCTGAAAAGCCAAAGGACCTAGGTTTGATTTCCCAGGACCCAGGTAAGCCAGATGGGCAAGGTGATGCATGCATCTAGAGTTCGTTTGTACTAGCTAAAGGCCTTGGCACAACCATTCTCACTAACTCACTCTCCCTCTCTTTTTCTTAAGTAAATAAGTAAATAAAATATAAAAACATCAAAAAAATTATAAAAAATGAAAACAAACTAAAAAGGTTGGGAGGGGGCATTCCCTTAAGCAGAGCAGAGCAGTGCCCAAGTCTGGCTTCTGTGGTTAATTACCTACCACAGGTTTGTATCAGTGAAGTGAGTATTTCCACCTGCTGAAGCAAACCCATGAACTTCTCCAAACAGTCCTAACCAAAAAATTCTCAATCTTTAGGAAAAAGTTCTCAGATAAAAACCAGTCAAAAATCTCGTGTTGTAGCTGGGCATGGTGACATATGCCTTTAATCCCAGCACTCGGGAGGTAGAGGTAAAAGGATCACCATAAGTTCAAGGCAGCCCTGAGACTACATAGTGAATTCCAGGTCAGCATCTCTGTGTCTGTGTCACCATGCTTGGCTCAACTGTACTTTTTACTACTCAAAACAGCTAGATTTTCAGAGAAAATCCCACTATCAGGTTATTAACACTTCGGTGAAAATTCAAGCCAACTTTCCTGTGGTGTGGCACTCCCTGGGTACCATGGTAGACACCTGGGATGCAACCACTACTGCCTCATGTGGAATTATGGAAGCTAAAGACAAATGGTGCCCAGATGTTTTGGGTATAAGAACTGGTTTCAGGGGCTGGAGAGATGGCTTAGCGGTTAAGGGCTTGCCTATGAAGCCTAAGGACCCTGGTTTGAGGCTCGATTCTCCATGACCCACGTAAGCCAGATGCACAAGGGGGTACATGCATCTGGAGTTCGTTTGCAGTGGCTGGAGGCCCTGGCGCACCCATTCTCTCTCTATACCTGCCTATTTCTGTATCTCTCTCTCTCTCTCAAATAAATAAAAAATAAATAAATAAATAAAAAAGAAAAATCAAAGCAATAATAATAATAATAATAATAATAATAATAATAATAAAAAAAAGAACTGGTTTCAGGCTGAAGAGATGGCTTGCTGGACATAGTGGCATGTGCTTTTAATCCCAGCACTTGGAGGCAGAGGTAGGAGGATTGCCGCAGTGAGTTTGAGGCCACCCTGAGACTACATAGTGAATTCCAGGTCAATCTGAGCTGGAGTGAGACCCTACCTCGAAAAACAAAAACAAAACAAAACAAAACAAACAAAAAAAGAACTGGTTTCACAATGGGATTATTCAAGAAGCTAATTTTAAAAGTTAAAATTTCCTATTACTAGTGCTTTTCAAATAGTTGCCTCAGGGGCTGGAGAGATGGCTTAGCAGTTAAGGCGTTTGCCTGAGAAGCATAAGGATCCCGGTTCGATTCTCCAGGTCCCACGTAAGCCAGATGCACAAGGGGGGGCACATGCATTTGGAGTTTGTTTGCAGTGGCTAGAGGCCCTGGCACACCCATTCTCTCTTTCTTTCCCCCTCTCTCTAATAAATAAATACAAATAAAATCTTTATAAAAAACAGTTGCCTCAGAAGTTCCTGGGAACTTGTTTAAAAATACAAGAGGGTGCCGGGCGTGGTGGCGCACGCCTTTAATCCCAGCACTCGGGAGGCAGAGGTAGGAGGATTGCCGAGAGTTCGAGGCCACCCTGAGACTACATAGTGAATTCCAGGTCAGCCTGGACCAGAGCGAGACCCTACCTTGCAAAACCAAAAAAAAAAAAAAAAAAAAAAAAAAAGAGGGTGTGACAGAGGTGTTTCAGTGCTGTCACACCCTCCAAGGCTCAGGGACCATTGCGGAAGAGGGGGCGGATAGAATGGAAGAGCCAAAGGAAGGGTATGACCTCTTACAATGCAACTGCCCAGACAGAAATTGGCCTCGATATCCATGACCTTGCAGTGCCTAACAATAACTCCGCAAGACCCTCAAAATAGAAGAAAAAGATAATGACATCAAATTAAAAGAGAGACTAATGGAGAGAGGGAAGGGATATGATGGAGACTGGAGTTCTAAAGTGGAATGGGGGGAGGGGAGGGAAATATCAGGAGGGTTTTTGTATGTAAGTATAAAAGTTGTCAATAAAAAAATAATTTAAAAAAATACAAGAGGAAGAATTTCACTTCTTGAGTTATATGTAGCAGGTCAGTCAGTTGTGATTCTAACAGCTCTACAACACAAGCTATCAGGGCTGAGATTAGGAGGCAAGTTGACATGTACACAATCCCCTTGTGAACAATGCATCTACTGGCCTTGCCCTAGTCTCAGTCCTGCAAGGTTTATAGTGGTCCAGAGCCCAGTAGCAACAGCATGGCCCATTAGAAATACAACACCTCGGGCTGGAGAGATGGCTTAAAGGTTAAGGCAACTGCCTGGTAAGCCTAAGAACACCCATTCGATTCTCTAGGTCCCATGTTTAGCCAGATGCAAAGTGATGCAAGGGCGCAATGCTGCACTTTCCGACAAGGGGATGCACGCATCTGGAGTTCGTTCACAGTGACTGAGAGCCTGCTGGTGCGCCCATTCTCTATCTGTCTCTCTCTGTGACTCTCTAAAAAAAAAAGAAAGAAAGAAAGAAAGCAAGAAAGACAAAATCTCAAGCTGGGTGGGGTGGAGCACTCCTTTAATCCCAGCACTCTGGAGGCAGTAGGTGGATTACCATGAGTTCAAGGCCACTCTGAGGGGGAAAAAAAAAAAAGAAAGAAAAAAGAAAAGAAATACAAAAATCTCAGCCTAACCACACACCTACAAGATCAGAATCTGCATTTTAAAAATGAACCAGTGAGGCTGGAGGGATGGCTTAGCAGTTAAGATGTGTGCCTGCAAAGCCAAAGGACCCAGGTTCGATTCCCCAGGACCCATGTTAGCCAGATGCACAAGGGGGTGCATGCATCTGGAGTTCGTTTGCAGTGGCTGGAGGCCCTGGTGTACCCATTCTCTATCTCTCAAACAAAAAATTATAAAATAAAATAAAATAAGTAAAAATAAAACCAGATGCACAATGTGGCCCATACATCTGGAGTTCATCTGCAGCGGCTCATACTCTGTCTCTCTCTCTGTCTCTTTTTCTCAAATAAATAAATAAAAATAAACTACATCCTCCCCCCCAAAATCATTTATCATGTTTCTCTGTCTCTGGTATTTTCTTCAGCCCTGTAATGAGATCTGAAGTTTTCTCTTTAAAAAAATTTTTAGAGCCAGGCATGGTGGCACACGCCTTTAATCCCAGCACTCGGGAGGCAGAGGTAGGAGGATTGCCATGAGTTTGAGGCCAGCCTGAGAGTATGAGTTCCAAGTCAGCCAGGGCTAGAGTGAGACCCTACCTAGCAAAAACAAACAAACAAACAAACAAACAAACAAACAAACAATACACACACACACACACACACATATATATATATACATATACACACACTTGCAAATACTCTTTTATACTTGTATATACTCTTTTCTCTGCAGATGAAATGTCTGTTCAGCTTTAAGTGGGGAACTGAACCCAGGCTGGCATGATTTGCAAGCAAGCATCTTCAACCACTGAGTCAATTCCCCAGGCTGGCGATCTGAAGTTTTTCAAACTTAGGATGCAAAGTTCGGGGAGGCAACAGGTGGCACTGTGCACACTATCAGAAGACATATATAATGTCCTAAGTTTTTGTCTCATATTTTGAAAAATATAGTATCATCCAGGCATGGTGGGTCATACCTTTAATCCCAGCACTTGGGAAACTAAGATAGGAGAATCACTGTGAGTTTGAGGCCAGCCTGGGCTATAGAGTGACTTCAAGATCAGCCTAGGATAGAGACCCTAACTCAAAAACAAAACAAAGAAAAAAACAGTATCTTCCCTCAACTGAGAAAAAAATGTTTTTTGCTGTATTAGTTAATGACATCCTTATTTAATAATTTAATTCTGGATAATAGTGTCCCTACAAAGTGATAAGTATTCTTGAAATCACTATCTGAAATATTGTCAGCTCTTGTACATGGGAAGACTTAACCAACATTAGATAAAAAAAATTCAGGAAAGGATTAAGAAAATGGCTCAGCAGGTGACAGTGCTTGCCACACAAGAATGAAGGCCTAAGAGGGTCTTATTGTCCTTGAGTTAGATTTCCCCAGCACCCAAGTAAACATCTGGGCATGGCCACACACATCTGTAACCTAGTCCTGTGAGTGGAGAACAGGGAAATGTTGGGGCTTGCTTGGGTCAGACATTTTTTTTTTTCTCACTTTACCTGCTTTTATTTATTTATTTGTTTTGTTTTTGTTTTTTTTAATCAATGTATATTTTTATTTATATTATTCTGATTTTACATTCATAGAATTGGTTCCATTGTCCTCCTCCCCGTCCTCCCACTTTCAAAGGGGCCCTCATCAATGGGGAATGTGTATCATGCATTGTGAGTTTGCTCAAGAGTTCTGGTGGATAGGCCCCAGTCTCTGTGCATAATGCCCCAACTTGTGACTCTAACAACCGGGTCAGACATTTCTGATTGAAAATGGCTGCTGGAGGTTCAGTGATTCTTGTCTCAAGGAAACACATTGGATGAGCAATAGAGGACACTTAATCGATGTTTTCATCTGACCTATGCATGTGTACACACAAGGTGCATACATCTTTACACATACACATACAAAAAAATTCAGAGAAGAATTATGTCTGACCAATGGATACAGTGGTACACCCCTTTAGTCCCAGCCATATGGGGAAGGCCAAAACAAGAGCATTGCATGAGTCCAGAAATTCATGACCCATCTGTGCAACCTAGCAAGATCCTGTCTTCAGAAGAAAACCAGCCAAGCGCTGGGGAGATGGTTCTGTGCTTAAAGGCGCTTGCTTACAAAGCCTACCAGCCTGGGTTGAATTCCCCAATACCCACTTAAAGCCAGATGCACAAAGTGGCACATGCATCTGGAGTTTGTTTGCAGTAGCACAAGGCTCTGGCACACCCATGCTTACTCACTCACTCTCTCTCTGCTCTCAAATAAATATATAGATTTAGGGCTGGAGAAATGACTCAGTGGTTAAGGCACTTACCTGCAAAGCCTAAGGTCCCAAGTTCAGTTCCTTAGTACCCATGTAAAGCCAAATGTACAAGGTAGCATATGCATCTGGAGTTTGTCTGCAGTGGCTAGAGGCCCTGGAACACCCATTCTCTCCCTCTCTCTCTGTATCTCTCTTCTTGCAAATAAATAATATATTTTAAAAACCTTTTTTTTTTTTTTTTTTTTTTTTTTTTTTTTGGAGGTAGGGTCTCACTCTGGCCCAGGCTGACCTGGAATTAACTATGTAGTCTCAGGGTGGCCTTGAACTCACGGCAATCCTCCTACCTCTGCCTCCCGAGTGCTGGGATTAAAGGCGTGCGCCACCACGCCCGGCTAAAAACCTATTTTTAAAAAACAGACTTTCTGGGTGTGTTGGTACATGTCTTTAATCCAGTACTCGGGAAGCAGAGGTAGGAGGATCACTGTGAGTTTGAGGCCAGCCTGGGACTACATAGTGAATTCTAGGTGAGCCTGGGCTAGAGCAAGACCCTACCTCAAAAAGGGTGGGGAGGGCTGGAGAAATGGCTTAGCAGTTAAGGTGCTTGCCTGCAAAGGCAAAGGACCCAGGTTTGATTCTCCAGTACTCACATAAGCCAGATGCACAAGGTGGCATATGCATCTGGAGTTCGTCTGCAGTGGCTAGAGGCCCTGGCGTACCCATTCTCTCTTTCTCTCTTCCTCTTTCTATCTCTCTCAAATAAATAAATAAAAATGAAATATAATAAAAATAAAAAAAATACAAGCCAGGCATGTGTTTATCTGGTTCTTTACTGCCTCCAGAAATAAAAGTTAGAAAATAATACTTATGCCAACTACTGCTTGCTACCTGATAAATCTAAATTGCAGAAGCACAGGCCTCTGCTTACTTACAAACACAACCCCAGATGCAAAAGCTATAGCTTCTTCCTCATCCCTGTCCCACAAGCACAGATTAAATTAAGAATTCTCAAAATTCCCAATGGTGTCAAGAGTATTTAAAGTTGCTGGGTCAAAGATTCGTTTTTACAGCAGACAACCACAAAGGATTTCAGTGTTACATACAGTGGAAATGATTGCAAGAAATTCTAAATATGGCCAGACCAGTAATTTAAACCCTTTCTGAATGACTGATTCTAAGCCAGGCTCCAATTAAACACAGCATGATTTGGCTTTCTGGTTCCAATGGAATTTACTTGTGCAGAGATCACCTGTCTGTTGGTTGTGAATCTCTCCTAACACAGACATGTTTCAGAGTAAGGAAACATCTGATTATTGGGAGTCAAGGGCAAAGCAAGCCCAAAACAAAGCACTTTTACTTGGAGTCTGGGGCGTTTCTCCAGCAAACCATTACCTGTCTCTATCCAGTGAGAGCTGTACAACTATGAAACCACTGTTGACAAAAATCAGATAACAAGCCGGGCGTGGTGGTGCACGCCTTTAATCCCAGTACTCAGGAGGCAGAGGTAGGAGTATCACCATGAGTTTGAGGCCACCCCACAACTACATAGTGAGTTCCAGGTCAGCTTGGATTACAGTGAAACCCTACCTCAAAAAACTAAAAGAAAGAAAGAAAGAAAATCAGATAACAGAGCTAGAGGGCTTAGAGGTTAAGGCGCTTGCCTGCAAAGCCAAAGTACCTAGGTTCAATTCCCTAGGATCTACATAAGCCAGAAGCACAGGGTGGTACATGTGTTTAGAGTTCATTTGCAGCAGCGGGAGGCCTAGCACATCCATTCTCATCTGTCCCTCTCTCTCAAAAAAATGAATAAAAATAAAAATATAAAAAAAGAAAAGAGCTGGAGAGATTGCTCAGCAGTTAAGGCACTTGCCTGCAAAGCCTAAGAATACTTGTTCAAATCTTCAGGTCCCAAGTAGTAGCCAGACACAAAAGTGATGCAAGTGTGCAATGTCCCACATGCACACAAGGGGAGTGCATGCATCTGGAGTTTGTTCACAGAGGCTGAAAAGCCCTGGCACGCCCATTCTGCCTCTCTTTGTCTCTTTCCCACTCTATCTGTATGTCTCTCTCTCAAAAAAAAAATCAGGAAACAGAATGAGGAATAAAAACCCTATAGTAAATCTAACACCAGCACATTGTAAGGGAGCTAATGTAGCTAAAACCTAAAAAATAGCCAGGTGTGGGCTAGAGAAATGGCTTAGCAGTTCAGGCGCTTGCTTGCAAAGCCCAAGTACCATGGTTCGATTCCCCAGAACCCACATAAGCCAGATGCACAAGATGGCACATTCATCTGGAGTTCATTTGCAGTGGCTAGAGGCCCTGGTATGCCTATTCTCTCTCTCTCTCTAATAAATAAATAAATGAAAATTTAAAAAAAATTTAAAAAATAGCCAGGTGTGTTGGCGCATGCCTTTAATCCCAGCACTTGGGAGGCTGAAGTAGGAGGACTGCCGTGAGTTTGAGGCCATCCTGAGACTACACTGAATTCCAGGTCAACCTGGGCTAGAATGAGACCCTACTTCGAAAAACAAAAAGAGCCAGGTGTGGTGGTGCACGCCTTTAATTCCAGCACTAGGGAGGCAGAGGTAGGAGGATCGCCGAGAGTTTGAGGCCACCCTGAGACTACATAGTGAATTCCAGATCAGCCTGAGCCAGAGTGAGACCCTACCTCGAAAAACCAAAAAAAAAAAAAAAAAAAAAAAAAAAACAGACAGACAAAAAGAAAAAATTAAAGTAGGACATAGCCACTCTATAGCCTGAGGTCATCCACAAAGGAATGAGCATTCTGTGTTCCAAGGAAGTTACAGACACAGAAATATGAATGTCACTTTCAAATGTTGCAAAACATTGTCATTTAGATTTGTTTCAACTACTCAGAAAGTATGTCTTACAGACTATGTAAAACCAAAATAGTATCAAAGAAGCACTATGGGTCAGAAGAAAGCAAAGGGACAGTGGTGAGCAGGGCCCTTTTTGTAACCCAGTCTAGTGCTACAGCACAGCCATCCCCACTGCCACTTAGCTCAGGTGACCCCTTTTGTGACACCTGGCCTATCTCTGTGCTAGTATTTATTGTAATATACTGTGATTTATTGATTTGCTTGATTGTTCAGCTCCCCAATAACAAGGGCAAGCACTCTTTTTATTACTGTTGTTTTTGAGTTTGATATTTTAATTTTTTTTTTTTTTTTTTTTTTTGGTTTTTCGAGGTAGGGTTTCACTCTGGTTCAGGCTGACCTGGAATTAACTATGTAGTCTCAGGGTGCCTCGAACTCTCGGCAATCCTCCTACCTCTGCCTCCCAAGTGCTGGGATTAAAGGCATGTGCCACCACGCCTGGCTTTTAAAAATATTTTTATTTGTTTATTTGAGAAACAGAGAGAGAGAGAGAATATAAATATGGGAGCACCAGGACCTCTTGCCACATCTGGCTTTACATGGGTCTGGGGAACGAAACCAGGGCAAACAGGGTTTGCAAGCAAGTGCCTACAGCCAGTAAGTCATCCTCCTGGCACTGATTTTGATTTTTTGAGGCAAGGTCTCACTCTAGCCCAAGCTGCCCTTGAAATCACTGTGATCCTTTTACCACAGCCTTCTGAGTGCTAGGATTATAGGCATGATTCACTGAGCCTCAGCTATCCAATATTTTTTGTTTCTTAGTCTGTATTCTCAACAAACTCAGATGCTAAAAAGAAAAACATACTTGGGAAGAGAGGGAAGGAAAAGAAGGGGATAATTAACTCATAAAGCCTTATCTTTGGGCCAGAGAGATGGCTTAGGGGTTAAGGTGCTTGCCTGAAAAGCCAAAGGACCCAGGTTCAATTCCCCAGGAACCACATAAGCCAGATGCACAAGGTGGCACATGTGCCTGGAGTTTGTCTGCATTGGCTGGAGGCCCCAGAGCACCCATTCTCTCTCTCTCAAATAAATAAAAATAAACATTTTTTAAGTCTTATCTTTATACAAGTAATAGATATTAATCGCTCCTGGTCTGGGTAGTGGCATATACTTGAGGTATCAAATCAGCTGTCCCTTACTTTTTGCATCCAACAATCTATGCTGTTTCTGTTTCAAAAAGCATCCCCTCCTTTTATTCTCCTTACTTATACCTCTCACAAGGCCAGGCATCTGACCACTTGTTTAAGCCTCATGCATAGGAATGATCCAGAAATAAACTTTAACTGATTGGAGTTCCCAGGACAACTCCAGGATACCCTATGGTTCTGCAGAACACAATGGAAAACCCAACCTATAACACTAGCTTCCAAATAAAAATTTACTTCAAATAATTTAGAGAAAAACCAAAATACTAAACCCACTACATATAATATGGAAATCTACATAGAAAAGTCTACCACATCATTATCACATAAAGCACATAACAGGAAATAAACACCTTTTAACACATAGGCAGGACTAGAGGAATGACCCTTTGTGTAAGGTTTTTAACTTATATGCTGAGGTCTCACTGGTATTCTGGACTCCTCCCCAGAACATTTTGTTTTGTTTTGTTTTTTCAAGGTAGGATCTCACTCTAGCCCAGGTTGACCTGGAATTCACTATATAGTACCAGGCTGGCCTCAAACTCACAGCAATCCTCCTACCTCAGCCTCCCAAGTGCTGGGATTAAAGGCATGTGCCACCATGCATGGCTGAGAGCATTTTTTTTAATTTTATTTTTGGAGACAGACACAGAGAGAGACAGCCAGAGAGAGGGAGAAGGAGACAGCCAGAGAGAGAAAGGGAGAAGGAGACAGATAGGGCGCGCCAACAGTCTCTCAGCTGCTGTGAACGAAATCCAGATGTGTGCGCCCCTTGTGATCAAGTGCAGCATTGCGCCCTTGCGTCACTTTGCATCTGGCTAAAAGTGGGACCTGGAGATTGGAACCAGGTTCTTGGGCTTAGCAGGCAGGCGCCTTAACTGCTAAGCCATCTCTCCAGCCCCCGAGAGCATTTTTAAATGTACAAAATGCATAGGTTAAAAGGGGAAAAGTTACACCAATAAAGCAACATGACCATTATCAACACTTCCTGCCTTCTTCCTGCTTTATTTCTGCTCAGCATTTGTCACTAGCATACTACATACATACTTGCACTTCATCTGTGTTATCTCATTGTTTTCCCCAGCTAAAATCTAAGCTCCATGAGGACAAAGACATTCAAATATTTTGTTTACTTCTGGATTTCACAAACCTAGAACATGCATGGCATACAGCAGATGTTCACTTGCTGAATTTGCTGAATTATTAAATAAACTTTCTTTTCTTAAAAAAAATTATTTGGGAGAGAATGAGAATGAATGGATACACCAGAGCCTCCTGTCCCTGCAAACAAAATCCAGACATGTGCACCACTCTGAGTCTGGCTTTACGTGGGTATCTCTCCAAATGAACTTTCTAAGTGCTATACTCTAATTAAAAGCAGTTCTTTAGCCAGGCGTGGTGGTGCACACCTTTAATACCAGCACTCAGGAGGCAGAGGTAGGAGGATCACTGTGAGTTTGAGGCCACGATGAAACTACATAGTGAATTCCAGGTCAGCCTGAGCTGGTGTGAGACCCTACCTCAAAGAAAAAAAAAAAAGCAAAAATAAAATAAAATAAAATAAAATAAAATAAAATAAAATAAAATAAAATAAAATAAAATAAAATAAAATAAAATAAAACAAAACCAGTTCTTTGGGCTGGAAAGATGGCTCAGCAGCTAAAGGCGCTTGCTTGCAAGGCCCCATGGCCCAGGTTCAGATCCCCAGTACTTATGCAAAGCCAGATACACAAAGTGGCACATGCATCTGGAGTTCATTCGCCATGGCAAGAGGCCCTGATGCACCCATTTCCTCCCTCTCCCTCTCTCTCTGCTTGCAAATAAATAAATAAAAATATTTTTTTTTTTTAAAAAAAGCAGTTCTAAACTGGGTGTGGTGGTGCAAGCCTTTAATCCCAGTACTTGGGAGGCAGAGTTGGAGGATCACCATGAGTGAAGACCACCCTGAGACTACATAGTGAATTCCAGGCTTGCCTGGTCTAGAGCAAGACCCTACCTTGAAAACCACCGCCCCCGAAAAAGTGAAAGTATCCCCCTTTTTTTTTGGAGAGAGACAGAGAGAGAGGGGGAGAGGAAGACAGATAGAGATGGGCATGCCAGCAGCCTCTCAGCTGCTGTGAACAAATTCCAGATGTGTGTGCCCCCTTGTGGTCAAGTGCAGCATTGCACCCTTGCATCACTGCATCTGGCTAAACGTGGGACCTGGAGATTGGAACCAGCGTTCTTAGGCTTGGGAGGCAGGCGCCTTAACCACTAAGCCATCTCTCCAGCCTGAAAGTATCCCTTCTTAAATGTATAGACCAAAAAGTATTAAAGGGTTTAAAATGACTTTTTCCTTTTTTATTAATTAATTAATTAATTAATTATTATTGTTATTGTTATTTTTGGTTTTTCGAGGTAGGGTCTCACTCTAGTTCAGGCTGACCTGGAGTTCACTCTGTAGTCTCAGGGTGGCCTCGAACTCATGGCGAACCTCCTACCTCTGCCTCCCAAGTGCTGGAATTAAAGGCATGCACCACCACTCCTGGCTAATTTATTTTCAAAAAATATTTATTTATTTATTTATTTATTTATTTATTTATTTATTTATTTATGAGAGAGAAAGAGGCAGATAAAGGGAGAATGGGCATGCCAGGGCCTCCAGCCACGGCAAACAAACTCCAGATGTATGTGCCCCCTTGTGCATCTGACTTAAGTGGGTCCTGGGGAATCGAACCAGAGTTCTTAGGCTTCACAGGCAAATGCCTTAACTGCTAAGCCATTTCCCCAGCTCTATTATTTTATTTTAAAAATATTTTATTTATTTATTTATTTGACAGAGAGAGAGGGAGTGAGAAAGAGAAAGAATGGGCATGCCAGGGCCTCCAGCCATTGCAAACAAACTCCATATGTGTGCAACCCCTTGTGCATCTGGCTAACGTGGATTCTGGGGAATCAAACCTAGGTCCTTTGGCTTTGCAGGCAAATGCCTTAACTGCTAAGCCATCCCTCCAGCCCTATTATTTTATTTTAGAGCGAGAGAGAGAATTGGCCTCCAGCCACTGCAATCGAACTCCAGATGCTTGCACCACCTAGTGGGCATGTACAACCTTGCATTTGCCTGACTTTTGTGCATCTTGCTTACAGGGGTCCTAGAGAATCGAACACGGGTCCTTAGGTTTCAAAGCCAAGCACATTAACTGCTAAGCCATCTCTCCAGCTCTTCTGACACTTTTGCTCCATTGTCATAAAATGAGGTCTCTCCCTATGAAGATATCTAGTTGCACTAACCATAACAGGGTGGTTACTCTATCTGACTAGACGTATTCACAACAAATAAGTACACACTCCTTCCCAACAAGGTTCTAGGATTTCCAGCTTCTTGCCAAGGTAATTCGTAGAGGAAATGGTTTTCTCTTAAAATTCATCTTAATCACAATAAATTAAAAGGTTCATGAGAGCTTAAACCCTCAGCTATAACAGGCTGCCCGCCCGTATTGTTTGTCTACAAGGAAGGAACCTTGAAAGCCGGGACAACTAAAATCACCAGAGAATGTAATCATTTCTACCAAGTGCGCCACCCTCACAGTGAGGTGTACTCACGAATTGGAAAGGCAAGCCCGGAGCCAAAAAAAGAAAGGGGAGGGAGGAAGGAAGGTGAGGTTAACATTGAGGTCAGTTAATGTGAAAGCAGACAGTTTCATAACCAAGCAAGCAGTCAACACCTAACAACAGGAAGACCACTTGGCCCTACTTGCACTGATCAAACCAATGTCAGCCTCTCCTTGCCCCCACTATCTGCCAAAAGCAGAGCTGAAAAAATGTACTTATGTCACGCAGGCTTTTTCGAGACTCCAACCCATTTGCCTAAAATACAGCTTTCTGTGTAAACATCAGAATCTTCCATATCTGTGTATTACCACATATAGAAAAGACATGAAGAAACTGGGTTTTTGTTGTTTTGAATATTTTGAATACTAACAAAACAAGCAAAAGCTGGGAAGGCCAGGGCTACAGTCAAGCAGACTAGGAAAGTTATGCATCAACAAACCCTGGAAGGATGGCTAAATAAATGGGATGAATGAATAAGCTAATTTGGGACAGAAAGTTAAAAGGAAGGGTAAACAAGAAGTAAAGGAGAAATTTTTGTTTGTTCATGTTGTGTTTTGAGACATGGTCTCACTAAGTAGCTTTGGCTGGCCTAGAACTCACTAGGTAGACCAACCAGGCTGGCCTAACTTGCAGCAATCACTGAGCATGGTGGCACATGCCTTTAATCCCAGCACTTGGGAGGCAGAGGTAGTAGGATCACTGTGAGTTCAAGGCCAGCCTGGAACTAACTACAGAGTGAGTTCCAGGCCAGTATGGGCTAGGTTGAGACCGTATCTGGGGGGGGGGGGGGAGACTTGCAGCAATCATTCTGCACTTGCTTCCTGATTTCACCTTATATAGCAGGTCACCTAAAGTAAAGTTTACAACCTATAAAAATGAGGATCACAGAGGTTGTCTGTCACACTGAGTTTTTTAGTGAGTGTGCTATGAAGTAAAGGCAAGATGCTAGGCATGGTGCCTCACGCCTACCATCCCAGCACTCAAGAGGTTGAGGCAGGAGAAGTGCTATGAGTTCCAGGTCAACCTGTTATACAGACTAAGACCCAATCTCAAACTCTTCACCCACTGTAAAACAAAGCAAAACAAAAAAACAGGAGACATTTAGTAAGTTTATCAAATGGGTCCTGAAGCAAGACAGCATGTAGAAAGTACTTTTTCATTATTTTTAAGACTCTGAGTCATCAATGAGTTTGAGGCAGGAAAAGGCTACTTCTTCCATGTCCATGCTGTCAGAGAAATACATTCACTTCTTATAACAGTATCTGAGGGCTGGAGAGATGGTTTAGCAGTTAAGATACCTGCAAAGGCAAAGACCCAGGTTTGAGTCCTCAGGATCCACACAAGCCAGATGCACAAGGTGACACATGCATCTAGAGTTTGTTTGCAGTAGCAAGAGGCCCTTGTGTGCACCCATTCTAGCATGCACAATACCCTAGGATCCATCTTCAATACCACAAAAGGTTCGTTTGCAGCACCTAGATGCCCTAGCATGCCTGTCTGTGAGTGTCTCTCTCTCTCTCTCATATATATATAGGTTTTTTGAGGTAGGGTCTCGCTCTAGCCCAGGCTGATCTGAAATTCACTATGTAGTCTCAGGGTGTCCTCAAACTCATGGTGATCCTTCTACCTCTGCCTCTAGTATGCTGGGATTAAAGGTGTGCACCACCACGCCCAGCTTCAAATAAATATATTTTAAAAAACACTGAGGACCGGGTGTGGTGTGTGCACCTTTAAGCCCAGCACTCAGGAGGCAGAGGTGGGAGGATCACTGTTGAGTTCGAGGCCAGCTTGAGACTAAATAGTGAATTCCAGGTCAGACTGGGCTAGAGCAAGACCCTACTTCAAAAATACAAAACAACAACAACAACAACAAAAATCTTATAGGCATGCCGGGCGTGGTGGCGCACGCCTTTAATCCCAGCACTCGGGAGGCGGAGGTAGGAGGATCGCCGAGAGTTCGAGGCCACCCTGAGACTACATAGTTAATTCCAGGTCAGCCTGGACCAGAGCGAGACCCTACCTTGCAAAAACCAAAAAAAAAAAAAAAAAAAAAAAAATCTTATAGGCAAATAAATAAATAAATAAATAAATAAATAACCCAGATTGGTAGGGTTTTTGTTTGTTTTTCTTTTTCAAGGTACGTTCTCACTCTAGCACAGGCTAACCTGGAACACACTCTGTAGTCCCAGGCTGGCCTTGAACTCACATCAATCTTCCTACCTCTGCCTCTCAAATGCTGTGATTAAAAGCATGCACCACCACACCCAGCAAAAAAAAAAGGATTGTTGTAAAGTGAGTGGCAACCAGGATAAACTTAATTTAATATTACTTGTATTCCCCTAAGAAGGAAAGAGAAATACTGCCTTATATAAGGAATTCTCTGGAGCCGTAACTTATCGATTCACTTGTGCCATTTATATAGTAAAAACTTCACAAAATGCTGCATCAGTAATTGCAATTTCATAAAGAGAGTATTAGTGCTGGCTGACAATCTCCCTTATCATTTATTAATAGACAACAGAAGGCTCTGACAGGAACAGCTATCACTTAACACCAGAATTGCCTTTGCAGAAAGCTGGGAGATGACAAGTAAGACTAAAGGTTCAGCTCAACCTGTTAAGGAAAAGAAATTAGAAAAGAAAAACAAAAAAAGAAATAGCTCCTCCCAAAATATGAAAAGTCACTGGGGTTTGAAATAGTAAAGTGCTTGGGAAGCAAAGGTTAGGTAGAGAACTGAGAACCTATAGCTGAAGAACTTGGGCTGAGAGATGCCTCAGTGGTTAAAGGTGCAAAGTCTGCCAATCCAGGGCTCAATTCCCCAATAACCACATGAAGCCAAATGCCCAAAGTGGCTCATGCATCCGGAGCTCATTTACAGCTGCAAGAGGCCCTGGCATGTCCATACTCACTCTCATGCTTGCTCTCTCTCTCTCTCTCTCTCTCTCTCTCTCTCTCTCTCTCAATCTGTCTTTATCTCGTGTGTGTGCATGAGTGCATGTGTGCATTGGCACACATGCAAATAAATAAAAATATTTTTAAAAAGAACTAAGACTCACAAGCTGGGCATGGTGGCGCACACCTTTAATCCCAGCACTGGGGAGGCAGGGGTAGGAGGATCGCCGAGAGTTGGAGGCCACCCTGAGACTACATAGTTAATTCCAGGTCAGCCTGGACCAGAGTGAGACCCCACCTCGCAAAACCAAAAAAAAAAAAAAAAAAAAAAAAAAAAAGAACTAAGACTCAGGAAGATGGTCCACTCCAGGCTCTGCCTCATCACTGTTTGTCTGATGATCACCACAGTGATGAGGATGATGACATCACTAACTCACCTGTTACTATGTGAATGACTATGAACATGTGTTGACAGAACTTCAAGAGTATATGGGAGCTTCTCAAAGAAAGCTTCCTGGAGGCCAGGCGTGGTGGCGCACGCCTTTAATCCCAGCACTCGGGAGGCAGAGGTAGGAGGATTGCCGAGAGTTCGAGGCCACCCTGAGACTACATAGTTAATTCCAGGTCAGCCTGGACCAGAGTGAAACCCTACCTTGCAAAACCAAAAAAAAAAAAAAAAAGAAAGAAAGAAAAAGAAAAAAAGAAATCTTCCTGGAAGATGCGTACTGTCATAACATACCTCTCTAACTCTGGCACTGTCTCCTCTACTACCTATGAATTTCATGATGGAAGGGTACAGGACAGCTAGTGTCTTTGGCTGAGAACTTTGAAACAGTTCTCCAAAAATCCCACTTTAAAGAGTGAATGATGGCAAAACCAACTATGTGAGGTAAAATTACTTGTACAAACAGCACAAGAAACATTTGTTAGGAATTAAATTTTATCCACCCCCAAACTCACAATTCACATGAAGCCCTAATCTCAAATGTGACAGACTGAGGCTGTCAGGTAGGACCCTGATCTGAAAGAACTAATGTCCTGGCCGGGCGTGGTGGCGCACACCTTTAATCCCAGCACTCAGGAGGCAGAGATAGGAGGATCGCCGTGAGTTCAAGGCCACCCTGAGACTACATAGTTAATTCCAGGTCAGCCTGGGCCAGAGTGAGACCCTACCTCGAAAAACCAAAAAAAAAAAAAAAAAAAAAAAAAAAGAACTAATGTCCTAGTAAAAGGATGAGACACCAGAGAATGCTTTCTCTCCTTTCTTGTCTCTCTTTCCCTTTCCTACTCTCCTCTCCTCTCCTCTTCCTACCCTCCCATTGTGTGTGCACAGAGGAAAAGCCAAGGACTTAACAGGAAAGCAGCCGCCTGCAAACCCAAAAGAGAGGGCTCACCAAAACCCAGCCCCCATGGCACTGTGGTCTTGGGCTTCCAGTCCTTCTCTTGTGACATCCTGAGCAGACTAATAAAACACTCAAACTAGCAGATGAGTGTGCTCATGGTTCCGCTGACAATCAGCAATGTATGGAAGGGAGCATCTCAGTAGATTGTAAGATGTTACTACAAAGCATGGTTACTTAGTAGCCCTTTGATGCTAGAAGTAGATTTCTCATGATAAGGGAGTAAGTTAGAATATGACCTACAAAATATAAGAGTGGATTCACAAGTCACACACTCTAAGTGAGACCAATTTAATACCTGTATTCTCTGTGCTGGTTGTTCTATTATTTTAGTACCCTAAATGTTTCCTTCAATCCTGAAGCCTTTCTTTATAATGCCCAAGAAGAATCAGGAGAAAATGTTTCATTCTTGCTCTTCAGAGGAGCAAAGTATCCCTGAGGCTAAGATGGTACAGAGGTAACAAACATGTAAGAAAATTCCAAGTGGAAGGTGGAACTCAGTTTTCCAGCCATTTTTTTTTTCATTCAGTAAATATTTACCAAACATTTATCACCACAGGTATCAGCCAGTAACAAACAAGCAAAGCTCCGGACCCTCAGAGAGCTTTCATTCTAGCTAGAGGTGGGGGAGATGGCAAACAATATGCACAACAGATAAGAAACTGACTGAGTATATCAGAATGTTGCCAAGTGAAGTAGAGAAGTAGCAATGATGTGGGAGTGAGAAGCTTAGAGACCTCTCTGGGAAGGTGACATCTGAGCTAACACTTTGAGTAGGAGGATAAACCACGAATCTACCCAGCAGAGGCAGAACAAAGACCAAGACAAATCATGCCTGACATCTTTAAGAAAAAGTAAAAAGGTCAAAGAGGCCATGTGTTTGTAATGGAGTGGCCTAAGAGAAAGAAGCACGTGGTCAGATTAGTAAAAGGAAGGCAGAGAGTCAACTTCACATAGACTCTTATATACTACTAAGAGTAGTTTGGGTTTTACTTTGAATTAAATGAGAACAGGTATTCAATGATCTTCCCATTTGGTAATACTGGGAAGTATTATTTCCTTCAGAACTAGGTTTCTGAAGCTGGACATCTATAATCCCAGCATTTGGGAAATAGAGACAGCAGTAGTACTTGCTGCAAGTTCAAAGCCTAGTGAGTTCCATGCCAGCCATGGCTACATAAGGAGACCCTGTCTCAAGAAAGAGAAAGAAAAAGGAAGGAAAGGAGGGACAGTCTGTTGAAGCTGAGCCCAGTGGCAAAGGCCTATAATCCCAGCTACTTAGGAGACAGAGACAGAAGATCACAAGATCAAGGCCTGCCTGGGCTACAGAGCAAATTCAAGTACCCATTCTCATTGTCTCTCTCTTTCTCTGTCTCTTTCTCTCTCACATAAATAAATTAATTTTTTAAAAAAGAGCACTTGGGAGGCAGAAGTGGGAGGATTGCTGTGAGTTCAAGACCAGCCTATGAAGCCTAAGGACCCAGGTTCATTCCCCAGTACCACATAAAAGTGAGATGCACATGGTGACACATTCATCTGGAGTTTGTTTGCAGTGACTAGAAGCCCTGGAATGCCCATTCTCTCTATTTGCCTCTTTCTTTTCTCTTGTTCAAATAAATTAAATTTTTAAAAAAGCACTTAGGAGGCAGAGGTAGGAGGATCACTGTGAGTTCAAGGCCAGCCTGAGACTACATAGTCAGCCTGGGCTAGAGTGAGACCCTACCTTCGGGGAAAAAAAATACAGTCTTAAAAGTAGTGATCTCATTTCTGAATTTTCTTCCAGTCATTGTCCATACTTATGTAAGTTTTCAAGGGGCAGTATGCATAAGATTTTGACATACTAGAAACATCTCCCCTCACTTTTACAGTCCTCATAATTACTGGTTTAATTGCTGCTTAATGTTCTACTATACTGAAACAATTTTCTAATTTTTTTGTTTGTTTGTTTGTTTGTTTTTGAGGTAGGGTCTCACTCTGGTCCAGGCTGACCTGGAATTAACAATGTAGTCTCAGGGTGGCCTTGAACTTATGGCGATCCTCCTACCTCTGCCACCCGAGTGCTGGGATTAAAGGCGTGTGCCACTTTGCCCAGCTTCAATTTTCTAAATTTTGTTGGAGGAAAATTATAACACATTAGCTAATAACATTCCTGCCACCTACAAGTACATCATTCTTATTTAAAAGATAGAGGGAATGGGAGCACCAGGGCCTCCAGCCACTGCAAACAAACTCCAGACACATGCGCCACCTTGTGCATCTGGCTTACGTGGGTCCTGGGGCAAACGCCTTAACTGCTAAGCCATCCCTCTAGCCTCAAGTACATTATTCTTATACCAAAGAAATTCTTAGTATGTCTAATGTAGAAAAGGAGGGAAAGACAAAAGTATTCACTTTATTGAACAATTATTTACTGGGTGTCTACTAAGTGTTTAGTATTGATCTAGGCCATGACAGCACAAGAATGAATCCAAGACACAAAAACCCCTGACTTCATGGAGCTTAGTTCTAGTAGGGAAAAAAAACACAATAAACAAAACAAAATAAAATTAAGTGACAAACTGACAAAGATTCCTCACAACTTGCTTTTTCAAACTAGAATGCATGATAAAGACATGGAAAACAAAACCCAAGGGTTCTGAGCCCTACATGTGAATCACAAAACAATGGCTACTCCTGATCATTATATTCCATGCAACTCCACTGATAGTACTAACCTCAGGGCCCAGTTTCTTCTCGATTGGGGAATAGCAAACTTTTTGTTCAGAAGGTCCCCGAATGTCTGGTAAGTACTCCACACTGCCACTGTAGTGTGACAGCATCCAAACACAATGCATAAGTGAACAGGTACATCTGGGTTCCAAGAAAACTACAAGCACTGGCTGAGAGCAGCATTTGGCCTGTGAGTCATAGTTTGGTGGCACTGTTCTATATGGTTCAAAACGACCATTCAAACATTGTCAACCAGAAAAAAAAAAAAAAAAAAAGCTATCCTCCACTGGAAAATTCTTTGTGTTTTTTTGTTTTTCAAGGTAGGGTTTCACTCTAGTCCAGGCTGACCTGGGATTCACTATACAGTCTCAGGGTGGCCTCAAACTCAAGGTGATCCTCCTACCTCTGCCTCCTGAGTGCTGGGATTAAAGATGTGCGCCACCACGACCAGTTCCACTGGAAAATTCTACTGAGTCTGTCTCAGCCATGACTTACATTTGTATAATTTCCTTTCTAAATCCATTGCCACAGCCCTAAATCAGACTTTGCATATGCCAAACCCTTAACCCAAATTCCTTTCCTCTCAACCACCACCTACTAAAATCCGCTGGGGTTGGGGAGATGGCTCAACAGCTTAAGGTGCTTACTTGCATAGTCTGTTGATCTGGGCTTAATGCCCCACCATCCACACAAAGCCAGATGCAAAGTGGCGTGAGCATCTGTGATCTCAATGTGCCTACAACAATGGGGAGGTGGAGCCAGGAGAATCCCAGCTTGTGGGCTAGATAGATTGACCCTTTGCAGTCTGGCGGTTCATCTGCAGTGAATAGAGGCTCTGTCTCAAAGAAAGTGGAACACAGACACCTTGAAGTCCTCCTCTGATCTCCACATGCATGCCTTTAATCCCAGCACTCAGGAGGCAGAGGTAGGAGGATCGCCATGCGTTTGGGGCCACCCTTAGACGACAGAGTGAATTCCAGGTCAGCCTGAACTACAGCAAGAGCCTCATGGTGGGGGAGGAGTGGGGAGTTATAGTTCAGGCCAGGTGTGGTGGTTTATGCCTTTAATCCCAGCATTTGGGAGGCCAAGGTAGTGAAGGAGGATAAAAGAAAGCTAGCTTCTTTTAGGCATTTTCAGTTAGAGATTGAGGCCCAAAGAGAACTAGGAGATGCCACCTTGCCCTGGCACAAGGATGGAAATGAAGCTTCTGTCCAATCGAGACTGATCTACAGAGCCCCTTGCTGCCCACAGTCTAGCGTACTACCTAAATAAATAGCCCAGGTGGGTTGGCCCTAAGAGCTGTCCTCCAAATCTACAAACCAACTGCGTCTTCCCCTTACATACATCTAACGAGAGAATACATTTTCTATACTATAAAGGCTGTGGCCTTTTTCCTGTTGTTCTGTCTGGATTCCCTCTCATCTCTGCTTGGACACACATGCATGCCTTCCCCTCTCACCCCCAGTCTGGCTTGTGGAGGGGGTGTGACAGAATACTGCTTCTTGGTCTGGATGATTTTTCTGCTTGCTTGTTTTATAGTTTGGGGTAACTTCATGCTTTAGTTACATGTATGATTTCCCTCTGGTCTCTGAATCTACCACATGTGTATTTCCCCTACATTCTAGATCTACCATGGGGGATGCTTTCTCTAAGCCTGTTACCTGTATAATTACTCTAAACTCAGAGTAACCATGAGTATAGCACTCTTTACTAAATCTCCCTATATAAGCACCTAAATTCTCTCTTCCATGTGTTTATTCCCTAAAAACTTCAATTCCTCTTAAATGAATCTCATGGACTGCGCTGTGTTTTACACAGGAGTGCGTGTTTCCTGCCTCACATGTGCTTACGACTCTGCTCTTGCCTTCTTCCTAGATCCCAATTTCCCTTAAGTAACCCCACAAATTGTGATTTGTCCCTAAATAAACGTAATAATCCATAATTTATCCTTCTTGATTTCATTTTTTGTTTTGTATTGCTTTGTTTTATTTGAGAGAGAGAAAGAGGGAGGGGGGAGAATGGGCACACCAGGGCCTCCAGCCACTGCAAACAAACTCCAGACACATGCGCTCCTTTGTGCATCTGACTTACATGGATCCTGGAGAATTGAACAGGGATACTTTGGCCTTGCAGGCAAATGCCTTAACTGCTAAGCCATCTCTCCAGTCCTTGATTTCGTTTTAATCAATTTTTTGTTAAAAAAAAAATAAAACAGAGCCAGGTGTGGTGGTGCATGCCTTTCATCCCAGCACTCGGGAGGCAGAGGTAGGAGGACTGCCCTGAGTTCAAAGCCACCCTGAGACTACATAGTGAACTCCAGGTTAGCCTGAGCTAGAGTGAGGCCCTACCTCGCAAAAAAAATAAAATAAAATAAAATAATATATATATAATAAAACAGGACCCAAAATTAGGGCTTATAAACTTGGAGGACACCTCCTAAACCCCAAAATCCTACATCAGTAAGAGGATCGCTGTGAGTTCAAGGCCAGCCTGAGACTACATAGTGAATTCCAGGTCAGCCTAGACCCTACCTCGAAAAACCAAAAAAAAAAAAGAGAGAAAATAAAGCCTTCTTCAGCCACTCAGTCATCAAAAGAGGCACTTATTTAAAGAACAGGGAAGTTTCAATAAGGTAGCCCTGGTTTTACATTCTGAATGTCTTACATGCCTCAGAAAGACTGGCAAACTCACAACACTATACTTAGTACAACATCCTCTCAGCCCACATTATATAAAGTAAAAATAAAAGCTGATTCTGAAAATAGATAGATTTTACAGAACAGAACTTAATATATCAAGCATAAATACACAGAGCCATGGCCTACACTAAAGAAATCTCATCTCTGAGTCCACTGCTAACAACAGCACTTAATGCTGAGCAAGACACACTTCTCCCTTAAGGGACCATGTATGTCTTGGGGTTATCTATCAACTTTAGACCTATATTTGGACTTTTACCTAGCCCTGCATCTTCATGGCCAGGTAGACAATTTTAATGTATACAAAAGCAGTCATTTCCCTGCTAAAGCCAACCAATCAACACTCCACCCATCACCATTTTCCCAGCTTCCCTATCACCTCAATGGCATTCAAGGTCTAGGACCCCAAGAATATCTAGTACTCCTTTCTCTCTTGCTCATTCCTGGCTACCCTTCCCTTGAAGACAGACCTTCTGTCTTCCTATTTCCTGAGTTCAACCTACCATCCCTTCATAAGCAAATAACCAAATTGGACAACAGATTATATAGCCACTAAAAAGAACACATTGGAATAAAACCTTAAAGAAATTTCTATACATGGTTCTGTGAGAAAAGCAACCTGCAAAAATTAGCTTCACGATAATTCTATTTTTAAGACAATCCAATCCATCATGGGTTTTCCTTTTTCTTTTTTTTTTTCCTTTGGTTTTTCGAGGTAGGGTCTTGCTCTAGCCCAAGCTGATCTGGAATTCACTATATAGTCTCAGGGGGCCTCAAACTCACAGTGATCCTCCTATCTCTGCATCCCAAGTACTGGGATGCACACCACCACACCCAGCTTTATCATGGGTTTTCTATTTTATGAGAATGGAGAAAAATATGGAAGAAGGCATATACACATAAGGTGCTACAAAAAGATAAAGTAGGGGCTAAGGAGATGCGCTTGCTTGCAAAGCATGCTGGCCAAAGTTCAATTCCCCAGCAGCCGTGTAAAGCAAGACACAAAAAGTGACGCAAATATCTGGTGTTGGTTTGCAGTGGCAAGAGATTGTGGAACACCCATACTCAGGCACACATACATAAACACATGCAAATAAGTATTTTTTAAAAATACTTTGTGCATCTGGAGTTTGTTTGCAGTGGCTAGAGGCCCTGGCATGCCCATTCTCTCTCTCTCCCCCTCTTTCTCTCTGTCAAATAAATACATTAATTAAAAAAAAAAAAGCCGGGTGTGATGGCACACACCTTTAATCCCGGCACTAGGGAGGCAGAGGTAGGAGGATTGCTGTGAGTTTGAGGCCACCCTGAGAATACAGAGTGAATTCCAGGTGAGGCTGGGCTAGAGTGAAGACCCTTACCTCAAAAATACAAAAACAAAAACAAAAAAGAAGCCAGGTGGTGGTGTACGTCTTTAATCCCAGCACTCAAGAGGCAGAGGTAGGAAGATCACTGTGAGTTCAAGGCCACCTTGAGACTATATAGTGAAGTCCAGGTCAGCCTGGACTAGAGTGAAACCCTACCTCAAAAGAGAGAGAGAGAGAGAGAGAGAGAGGGAGAGAGGGAAAAGAGAGAGATACAGTAATTGAAACAGAGGGATATCAGTGTAAGAATGGTGCAGAATAGAAAGTCTAAAACTAGAATCACATGTAAATGTCAAGGGATTTATGATCAAGGACATTGTGGCATAGTAGAAAATACATGATTTAGTGTCTACCACTACTTATACATGTTCTTCATAATAGGAGGGAAAATGATGACATCCAAATAGAAAAGAGACTAATTAGAAAGAAAGGACTTAATGGAAGATGGATTTGGGAAGGAGGACAATGGAGGTGGTGGGAGGGAATCATCATGGTTTATTGTCAATACTTACAGAAGTTGTCAACAAAAAGTTTAAAAGAACAAAAGAAAACTCATGGATTTTTACAAGAACGGTTCAGGTTTAGCTAAATATCCAAATTGGTAGCAATGAAACTTAACCCCTACCTCACTCCTACATAAATGTCAGCTTCAGTACACTATGACTCTACACATGAAAAGCAAACAATAAAGCTCTAAGAAAATATTACAGGAAATCTTCCTGACCTTAAAATCGAAGGTTTCTTGAACAGATTATAAATGGCACTAAACAAAAAAAAAAGATATTTGATAAATTGGACTATATTAATATTTAAAATTCCTTTTCAGCTGGATATGGTGGGGTACACCTTTAATCCCAGCACTTGGGAAGCAGAGGTAGGAGGATCACCATGAGTTCAAGGCCACCCTGAGAATATGTAGTGAATTCCAGGTCAGCCTGGGCTACAGTGAGACCCTACCTTGAAACCTCCCCAAAAAAATTCCTGTTCAACAAGATACTATTAAGCCAGGTGAGGTAGCATATGTCTATAATCCTAGCACTCAGGAGCCTGAAGGAGGAGGACCATGAATTCAAGGCCAATCTGGACTACACAGTAAATTTAAGACCTGCGTTAGCTATAAAGACTCACTCTAACTCAAAACTAAAACAAAAGCAGGGTGGGGAACACCATTAAATGAGTAAAAAAGCAACCCACAGAGTAAGATACCTACGAGGAAAAAAAAATCCTAAGAGTAAAGTTATCAATAAAAAAAATAAATTAGCCAGGTGTGGTGGTGGTACACGCCTTTAATCCCAGCACTAGGGAGGCAGAGGTAGGAGGATCGCCGTGAGACTACATCGTGAATTTCAGGTCAGCCTCGGCTAGAGTGAGACCCTGCTCGAAAAACCAAAAATAAATTAATGAAAAAAAATTTTTAAATAAATTTAAAAGATCATGAGTAAGGGCTGGAGAGATGGCTTAGCAGTTAAGGCATTTGCCTGCAAAGCCAAAGGACCTTGGTTCAATTCCCCAGGACCCATGTAAGCCAGATGCACAAGGGGGCGCATGCATCTGGAGTTCGTTTGCAGTGGCTGGAAGCCCTGGCATACCCATTCTCTCTGTCTCTCTCTCTCTGCCTCTTTCCCTCTCTCAAATAAATAAGTAAAAATAATAAAATTAAATAAAAAAATTTAAATCCTGAGTAAATAAAAAGCAGACAACCCAATAGAAAAAAAAAGGTCAACTGACCTAACAATTAAAAAAAATCCAAGCCAGGTGTGGTGGCATATACATTTAATCCCAGCACTCAGGAGAAAGAAGTAAGAGGATCATCATGTGTTAAAGGCCACCCTGAGACTACATAGTGAATTCCAGGTCAGCCTGGGCTAGAGTGAGACCCTACCTCAAAAAAACAAAAAATAAAAAAAAATCCAGATGGCCAATAACCATATGAAAAGGCACTCAGCATGCTCAGGAATATGCAAATTAAAAGTACTGCTAGGATGACTAAAATGACAAAAGCAAACAATACTAACTGTGGAGGGAGATGGAGCAACAGGGGCTTTCATATATTTAATATGAATGTATATGTACTGCTATCCAGAGTTCTACTCCTGACTATGCACTCAAGAGACATGAGTGCTTATGTCTACCAAGAGACATGGTCAAGAACAGTCACAGAAGCGCTATTCAACATGGCTCCAAACCAGAAACCTCCCATCTAGCCAACACCAGCAGAGTAACAAAAAAGTCTCAATATATTCATGGAATATGGTAATGCAACAAGAATACATGAACTGTAACTAAGATGTGAATGAGTCACATAAACACAAAATAAAGCAAAAAAGTTAAATACAAATGCATACATGAAGGCAGGTGAAGCTAACATGCTGTCAGAAGTTAGGGCACTAGTTTCTTGGTGGAGGGAGAAAGGTTGTGATTTAGAAGGGATCATGGTTTTTTTTTTTTGTTGGGTTTTTTTTTTTTGGTTTTTTGAGGTAGGGTTTCACTCTAGTCCAGGCTGACCTGGAATTCACTATGTAGTCTCATAGTGGTCTTGAACTCATGGCAATCCTCCTACCTCTGCCTCCCGGGTACTGGGATTAAAGGCATGTGCCACCACACCCGGCCTCTGGGTGCTCTTAATACTCAGTTTCTTGATGTGGATGCTGGATACTTTATATTGTTTGTATAAGTTCATGAAGCTATACTTTTTTTATTTTTTATTTATTTTTATTTTATTATTTTATTAGCAACAGACAGAGAGAGAAAGAGTCAGAGAGAGAAAGAGGACAGAATGGGCACACCAGGGCCTCCAGCCACTGCAAACAAACTCCAGATGCATGTGCCACCTTGTGCATCTGGCTTACGTGGGTACTGGGGAATCGAGCCTCAAACTGGGGTCCTTAGGCTTCATAGGCAAGTGCTTAACCGCTAAGCCATCTCTCCAGCCCAAAGCTATACTTTTATACAAGTACTTTTCTGGGCATACAATATGTCAATAAAGCATTTGTTTATTAGGTATAGAGCATCAAAGTAGTCTGCATGCAAAAGGTTCTGAAGTTTCATCAGCTTCATAGCAAATCAACCTTTGATTCACAATTACATAAACCTCTAAAGAGACTTTACAGAGAAACATAAGTATTTTTCACCATTTAATGAACTGTAAGTTGCCTTCCTTTTCTTAAAAAAAAAAAAAAAAAAAAAAAAAAAAAAAAAAAAAAGGTTATTTATTTGTGAGGAGAGAGTATGGGCACACCAGAATGAACTCCAGTCAGAAGCATGTGACATTTTGTGCATCTGGCTTTATGTGGATACAGGGGAATTGAACTAAGGCTGTCAGTCTTTGCAAGCTTTACCATAGAGCCATTTCTCTAGCCTCAAACAGTAAGTTTTCTAGGAATATAACTCCTATGCAATTAGAGGAGAGACTTCTCTGTACTCTGTGGTACTCTGTGGTGAGCTTCATGAAGATTTATTCCCTATTTTAGGAAGTCACCAATGCAATACATCAGGATCAATTGTTATTTATAGGTGTCACTTCATAAAGATAAAGCTGTATGCACCCACAGGCATCTGGCAGCTATGGTTCCTGATGTGCTGTGCACACTTATCTGTATTTGTCTTCTGAGAATTTACATAAAAACATTCTTGACTATACCTTAATGTTCCTTTTATATTCCTCTACATTGCAATGAAGACAATGCAGGCATGTCAGTAAGTTTTATTATCTAGAAATTTCATTTTTTTTAAAGTTTTTTTATTATTTATTTGAGAGCGAGAGAGAGATACAGAAATAGACAGGTAGAGAGAGAGAGTGAGAGAGAGAGAGAGAGAGAGAGAGAGAACGGGCACGCCAGGGCTTCCAGCCACTGCAAACGAACTCCAGATGCATGTGTCCCCTTGTGCTTCTGGCTAACGTGGGTCCTGGTGAATCGAGCCTCGAACCGGGGTCCTTAGGCTTCACAGGCAAGCACTTAACCGCTAAGCCATCTCTCCAGCCCTAGAAATTTCATTTTAAGATAAAAAAGTCATGCAATCTGACTGGGCTGAAAAGCAGTTGCAAACTACTAGTCTAATCCTCACATGGGAGCTCAAGCCTGTAATCTCAGCTCTCTGAAGGCTCATAGAGTATGGTCTAGAGTTCAAAGCTAATAATGGGCTACAGAGTGGGTTCCAGGTCAGCCTGGACAAGAGTAAGACTTTGCAATAAAACAAATAAAACCAGAACTGAATAACTATTCTGTTTAATTTTCAACTATTTTATTTATGTGAGAGTGAGTGAAAGAGGCAGGGACGGGGGAGGAATGGGCCTCCAGCTACTGCAAACGAACTCTAGAAACATGTGTCACCTTGTGCATCTGGCTTTACATGGGTACTGGGGGATTGAACTGGGGTCCTTAGGCTTTGCAGGGAAGTATCTAAGCCATTAAGCCATCTCTCCAGCCCATTTTTTAAAAAGTATTTGGGGTTAAAAAAATATTTTATTTATTTATTTGAGAGAGAGAGAGAGAATGGGCATGCCAGGACCTCCAGCCACTGCAAACAAATTCCAAATGCATGCACCCCCTTGTGCATCAGGCTTACATGGGTCCTGGAGAATCGAACAGGGATACTTTGGGTTTGCAGGCAAACACCTTAAATGCTAAGCCATCTCTCCAGCCCCCAGTTTTTTTTTTTTTTTTTTTTTTTTTTTATGAGAAAGAGGGAGGGAGAAAGAGGGAGAGGGAAAGAATGGGCATGCCAGGGCCTCCTGCCACTGCAAATGAACTCCACTTTGTGTATCTGGCTTACATGGGTATTAGGGAATCAAACCTGAGACTTTAGGCTTCGTAGGAAAGTGCCTTAACTGCTAAATTAATTTATTTATTAATTTATTGATTGATTGATTGAGAGAGAGATAGAGAGAAAGGAAGAGGGAGAATGGGCATACCAGGGCCTCTAGTCACTGTAAATAAACTCCCTATGTATGTGCCACCTTATGCATCTGGCTTTACATAAGGACTGGGTAACTGAACCCAGGACAGCAGGGTATGCAAGCAAGCACCTTTAATTACTAAACCATCTCCCCAGCCCTTAAAATTTTTTTTGGCAATTTTCATACAAGTATATAATGTATTTTGGGCCAAACAACAGTAATAGCTTCCCTACTAAGGCCTATTACCTGCCAAATCATATGCTTTTGATGAAGTATTCAGTGCCAGGCATAAATTCCTTCTTGTGAAGTAGGCCTCAAATCCAATCACAGAGCAGTTGATTACCCCTACAATAGCCATGTCACTATTGCACCAGTGGGCACATCTTGCCTAGCTGGTTGGTTGTGCAACTCACAACCAACTCACTGTTGGTTAAGAATATTGGGGCTGGAGGGATGGTTCATTGGTTAAAGGCACTTGCTTGTAAAGCCTGATGGCCTGGGTTTGATTCCCCAGTACCCACAGTACCCACATAAAGCCAGATACACAAAGTGGTATATACATCTGCAGTTTGTCTACAGTGGCAGGAAGCCCTGTATACCTATACTCACTTTCTCTGTCTCTCTAATAAATAAATAAAAATAGTTTTTAAAAAGACAATGTTGGTGTCGGGCATAGTGGTGCATGCCTTTAATTCCAGTACTTGGGAGACAGAGGTAGGAGGACTGCTGTGAGTTCAAGGCCAGCCTGAGACAATAGCAAATTCCAGCTCAGCCTGAGCTACACAGTAAGACTCTATCTTGAAAAAACAAACAAACAAAAAAGACTGTTGGTGGCCTTTCTCCCCCAGCAGCCTACATAGCACTTTGACAGACAGCCACCATAGTGAAAGTTCCCATCTTAGATCTAACTTGTGTCAGTGTCCTATAACCGACATATATGGAGTCTTCAGCAATAGGGTCTTACCAACTAGCTCTGGTGGGCAACCAAGAGCTTTGACAATAGCCTGTAACTAACAACTCACTGGGAGGTATCCCACCATTGACACTGGGATTTTCCTGTAACCACCTATGGCTTCTGAGTACAGCATTCTTCACCCTTGAAGAATACTTAGTAACTTTTTTTTTTTTTTTTTTGGTTTTTCGAGATAGGGTTTCACTCTAGCCCAGGCTGACCAGGAATTCACTATGTAGTCTCAGGGTGGCCTTGAACTCATGGCAATCCTCTTACCTCTGCCTCCTAAGTGCTGGGATTAAAGGCGTGTGCCACTACGCCTGGCTACCTTTACATTTAAAAATGACTATTTATTGTGCTTATGGTTTGGATGTAAGTAGCATACAAAAATAGTTACTAAGAGCCGGGCGTAGTGGCGCACGCCTTTAATCCCAGCACTTGGGAGGCAGAGGTAAGAGGATTGCCATGAGTTCAAGGCCACCCTGAGACTACATAGTGAATTCCTGGTCAGCCTGGGCTAGAGTGAAACCCTACCTCGAAAAACCAAAATAAATAAATAAATAAATAGATAGATAGATAGATAGATAGATAGATAGACAAAATAAATGTAGGTAGAAGAGTAAGAGAAGGAGGCAACATCCAGCTGCCATTTATTTATTTATTTATTTATTTACTTACTTATTTGGGGGGCTTTTTAAAATTTTTATTTATATATTTGAGAGAGAACACGGGCACGCCAGGGCCTCCAGCCACTGCAAACAAACTCCAAATGCATGCACTACCTTTTACATATGACTTAATGTGGGTCCTGGAGAATTGAACCTGGGTCTTTTGGCTTTGCAGACAAGCACCGTAACTGCTAAACCATTTCTCCAGCCCTATTTTTTGTTTTCTTTCTTTCTTTTTTTTTTTTTTTTTGGTTTTTCGAGGTACGGTCTCACTCTGGCCCAGGCTGACCTGGAATTAACTACGTAGTCTCAGGGTGGCCTCGAACTCTTGGCGATCCTCCTACCTCTGCCTCCCGAGTGCTGGGATTAAAGGCGTGTGCCACCACGCCCGGCTCTGTTTTCTTTTTTTTGAGGTAGGGTCTCACTCTAGCCCGGGCTGACCTGGAATTCACTATGTAGTCTCAGGGTGATCTGGAACTCACAGTGATCCTCCTACCTCTGCCTCCCAAGTGCTAGGCTAATAGGCGTGCACCACCATGCCCATTGTCAGCTGCCATTTTCAAGAGCAATTACCTGAGTACATCTATCACAAACTTGATGGAGAAATAGTTAACAAAACAAGAGGGAAACAAGAATCTAAACTACAAGATCTGAATCCTTTCCCTTTTTAGTCACTTAGACAGTTTGTTATTCAAGAGCAAAGGCCCCATTATTTTTTCTGTTCTCTTTCAAAAATAGCTCCACCTTCAAGATTACACAAATTAGATCATTCTGCAGCAGATTTCCTTTTTACAGAGCAGCTCCTGGAGGTGCAGGCAGGCTGTCTGTTATAGTAAACCAGTGAATTTACCAAAACCAAGAACTTTTTTTGGATTCATCAATTTCATTGGCTTAGTGACAAAGGATTTGAACCAAGGTTATTAATGGCTTGTGCAACAGATCAACTCTTCAAAACATCCAATAAACAAGGATTACAGAGAAAACATGCAGAGTAAATATGACAGCAAAATAATTCAGATGTTGAGATTTAACTACTCCAGTGGCAGCATCATAGCCTAAAACATAAAAAAAGAACTCGCCTAGATCTTTAACATAACAGGGACCAACCTACAGATCATTCTGTCACCTAGTAAATTCTCAAGGAATGTATTTCCAGTTAATCATAAATGGCAAAAGTAGAAGCATATTCCTGTAAGAGTTCTGAAGAGTCCTGTTACATAAATCTTATTCTCATGATGCCACTATGATAAAAGATGACAATAACAATAATTTAAAAATAAATCAGAAAACAAAGACAAAGAAATTAAAATAAATGTTATAATAGTTCTTTGAAATATTTTGATTTATTTATGAGAGACAAAAAGAAAATATGGGCATACCCAGGCTTCTTGCCCATGCAAATAAACTTCAGATATATGGACCACTTTGTACATCTGACTTTTCATGAGTGCTGGGGAATCAAGCAAGCACCTTTACCCACTGAGCCATCTCTCCAGCCCCAGTATTATCATTCTTGAACCCTTTTGCATACCTCAAATGTAATCATAAGCAAATCCTTTAGGCTTGAATATATACCAAGGTCATCATCTTTACAGCTCCCACCTTGGTCCCACCTACATCATCATAGCCTCCTACCAATAGGACCCCCACCTCAGACACTGCCCATTACTGCAGGTTATTCTGAATACAGAGGCCAGTGGTTTTGTTAAGTCATCATTATGACTCTTCTATGGCTCAAGACCTCCAATGTCTTCCTTTCTCACTCTAATGACTTCCTTTCTCACTCAAAGCTAGAGTCCTACAGTGGTCTATAAGATCTATTGTTGTGTCACTGATACAGCACTTACCTAACATGGATGAAGCCCTGAGCTAGATCCCTAACACTACAAAATTTGAAATAATAACAATTTACTTGTCTCCTGTACCTCTGATTTTACCTTCTATTACCTTCTCTCTCATTCACTTGGCTCCAGCCACACTGATCTCCAAGATGTACCTAGAATTTACCAGTACTTCCTTTTTCCTCTACCAAGAAAGCTCTTCCCATAAAATTCACTAGGCTCACATACTTGTGTGCTCTACCTGGCTTGCTCACATCTGAGACTTGTTTTGTCACACTCCTCCCCAGGCAGTCTCTCTCTGAGTACATCTATCACAAACTTGATGGAGAAATAGTTAACAAAACAAGAGGGAAACAAGAATCTAAACTACAAGATCTGAATCCTTTCCCTTTTTAGTCACTTAGACAGTTTGTTATTCAAGAGCAAAGGCCCCATTATTTTTTCTGTTCTCTTTCAAAAATAGCTCCACCTTCAAGATTACACAAATTAGATCATTCTGCAGCAGATTTCCTTTTTACAGAGCAGCTCCTGGAGGTGCAGGCAGGCTGTCTGTTATAGTAAACCAGTGAATTTACCAAAACCAAGAACTTTTTTTGGATTCATCAATTTCATTGGCTTAGTGACAAAGGATTTGAACCAAGGTTATTAATGGCTTGTGCAACAGATCAACTCTTCAAAACATCCAATAAACAAGGATTACAGAGAAAACATGCAGAGTAAATATGACAGCAAAATAATTCAGATGTTGAGATTTAACTACTCCAGTGGCAGCATCATAGCCTAAAACATAAAAAGAACTCGCCTAGATCTTTAACATAACAGGGACCAACCTACAGATCATTCTGTCACCTAGTAAATTCTCAAGGAATGTATTTCCAGTTAATCATAAATGGCAAAAGTAGAAGCATATTCCTGTAAGAGTTCTGAAGAGTCCTGTTACATAAATCTTATTCTCATGATGCCACTATGATAAAAAGATGACAATAACAATAATTTAAAAATAAATCAGAAAACAAAGACAAAGAAATTAAAATAAATGTTATAATAGTTCTTTGAAATATTTTGATTTATTTATGAGAGACAAAAAGAAAATATGGGCATACCCAGGCTTCTTGCCCATGCAAATAAACTTCAGATATATGGACCACTTTGTACATCTGACTTTTCATGAGTGCTGGGGAATCAAGCAAGCACCTTTACCCACTGAGCCATCTCTCCAGCCCCAGTATTATCATTCTTGAACCCTTTTGCATACCTCAAATGTAATCATAAGCAAATCCTTTAGGCTTGAATATATACCAAGGTCATCATCTTTACAGCTCCCACCTTGGTCCCACCTACATCATCATAGCCTCCTACCAATAGGACCCCCACCTCAGACACTGCCCATTACTGCAGGTTATTCTGAATACAGAGGCCAGTGGTTTTGTTAAGTCATCATTATGACTCTTCTATGGCTCAAGACCTCCAATGTCTTCCTTTCTCACTCTAATGACTTCCTTTCTCACTCAAAGCTAGAGTCCTACAGTGGTCTATAAGATCTATTGTTGTGTCACTGATACAGCACTTACCTAACATGGATGAAGCCCTGAGCTAGATCCCTAACACTACAAAATTTGAAATAATAACAATTTACTTGTCTCCTGTACCTCTGATTTTACCTTCTATTACCTTCTCTCTCATTCACTTGGCTCCAGCCACACTGATCTCCAAGATGTACCTAGAATTTACCAGTACTTCCTTTTTCCTCTACCAAGAAAGCTCTTCCCATAAAATTCACTAGGCTCACATACTTGTGTGCTCTACCTGGCTTGCTCACATCTGAGACTTGTTTTGTCACACTCCCTCCCCAGGCAGTCTCTCTCTAGCCCAGGCTGACCTGGAACTTACTGTGTAGCCTCAGGATGGCCTGGAACTCACAGTGATCCTTCTACCTCAGCCTCCTGAGTGCTGGGATGAATGGTGTGCACACCATGCACAGCTTTCTGAAGCTTTTCTATACCACATTCTTTTTTTGGTTTTTTGAGGTAGGGTCTCACTCTAGTTCAGGCTGACCTGGAATTCACTATGTAGTCTCAGGGTAGCCTCAAACTCACAGCAATCCTCCTACCTCTGCTTCCCAAGTGCTGGGATTAAAGGTGTGTGTCACCACGCCCGGTTATACCACATTCTTTAAACTATAACATTCTCCGTCCTACCCACTTATCCTTTGTTCCTATCTTATTTTTTTCCATTCAGACATTCCCTGTCATTTGCTCACTCATCTGTTTACTGTCTGCTGCCCACTGCTCTTGTCTCAGTATCTACAATGGTGACTTGTGCAGAACATATTCTTGACAAGTATCTTTTTTATATTATTAGATTTACTGAGGGAAGAGCCAAGGAAAGGCAACCACATGGCTAAAGATCCCACGTGGAGGGCCTGGAAAAACTATGGATGACAAGTGTCTTTTAATTAAAAGAAGGAATCTGGGAGAGGTAGACAGAAGAGTTACAGTGGCTTTATCAAAACCCAGAGGCCAGATAAGTCCAAGTGAGAAATCAAAATTTAAAGTAAAAGCAATCTCTGAATATGGTTTAAGAGAGATTATTATTGACTTTTCCTTCAGATACGCAATAACAACAGAAGGGCAGATCTGGATGACAAAACCAGAGAAAGCCATAGTTCTAGTCATTCTGTTATAAATATCTTCATAAATGCATTTCAGTTAAGATGAAGCTTCACCACACAGAGCCATGGCATTCACTTATAGTGTGGCTGCCCTAGAACCAGGCACTTCCAGAAGGTAAGCAAATACATCACTTTCCTAAGTCCTAACCTTATGCCTCACCTTAGATTTAGGAAACCACCTCTCATCGCTACCAATAAGATGGGATTATTTCCTCAGGATCCTTTTCTTTTTCTTCACAGAAGGAAATATCAATCAAGGATTAATGAACAATTCTTTAAAATGTTACACTTATGGAACCAGGAGTGGTGGCACATGCCTTTAATTCCAGCACTTGGAAGACAGAGGTAGGAGGATCATCATGAGTTCAAGGCTTGAGACTACATAGTGAATTCCAGGTCAGCCTGAGCTAGAGTGAGACCCTAACTCAAAAAACCAAAAAAAAAAAAAAAAGAAGTACACTATTCCTTGTTATTGGGTGTTTTTTTAAAGAAAGCTAGAGGATTCCACAAGTAATAAGAGTACAGTGATTATATCACGCACATTTAATGAACAATTCTCTCCATTAAAGGCAAGGGCATAAACAAATTTACTGCACATTTTGGTGGCAGGGAGGAAATACAATTAAGTCCATTAATAGCCACAAGAGTTTTTATGCTCCCAAAGGAACTTGGTTTCCAGAACTGCTTATTCATTTTCATCCACAACAAAAGTGGTACATGACCAAGATGACAAAATGTTGTACACTACTTTCTGCGTATTTTAATTTTGAAAAGATTTTATTAAACAATAGACTTATATTTGCACTGCCACATTCCATTATCTGTGAGCTGAAAGGACCAAACAAAAATGTCTTTAATCCCAATGCTTGGAAGGCAGAGGTAGGAGGAACTCTGTGAGGTTGAAGCCAGCCTGGTACTATAATGAGTTCCAGTGAGCATGAGCTAGAGCAAGATCCTACCTGGAAACAAACAAACAAAAAAAACTCACGGTAGCCAGAGGTGGTGGCACACGGCTTTAATCCCAGCACTCGAGAGGCAAAGGTAGGAGGATCGCTATGAGTTCGAGGCCACCCTGAGACTACATAGTGAATTCCAGCCTGGACTAGAGTTAGACCCTACCTCAAAAAACCAAACCAAACCAAACCAAACCAAACAAACAAACAAACAAAACCTCAGGGTAAAACAGTGACTTTCCCTGATGTAATCAAAGCTAATTTAACCAAGTCTATATATATATATATATATATATTTAAAAAAAGCAAATAGTGTATGGGGGGTTACTAATCCATAATACTTACTTTTATTCTAAATGACCTTCAATAGTTTTCAACAGCCTGAGATCTGAGAAGATTAGACAGCTACTGTAAACCCATACTATTTCTACTTCTCTGGAGCACAACCTAAACCAGAAGGTAAAATAACTGCTTCGGGCTGGAGAGATGGCTTAGGGGTTAAGGCGCCTGCCTCCTAAGCCTAAGAACACTGGTTCCAATCTCCAGCGGTTCCCATCTCCAGGTCCCACGTTTAGCCAGATGCAAAGTGACGTAAGGGCACAATGCCGCACTTGACCACAAGGGGGCACACACATCTGGATTTCGTTCACAGCAGCTGAGACACTGCTGCCGCGCCCATCTCTGTCTTCCTCTCTCTCTCTCTTTCTCTGTGGGTGTGTGTCTCTCTCTCTCCAAAAAAATAATAAAAAATAAAAATAAAAGTTAAAAAAATAAACAACTGCTTCTTCTTGGCCCCTAGAATACCCATTTTTAAAAAATTTATGTATTAGCAACAGACAGAGAGAGAGAGAAAGAGGCAGAGAGGGAGAGGGGAGAGAGAGAATGGGTGCACCAGGGCCTCCAGCCACTGCAAATGAACTCCAGATGCGTGTGCCCCCTTGTGTATCTGGCTTACGTGGGTACTGGGGAATTGAGCCTCGAACCAGGGTCCTTAGGCTTCATAGGCAAGTGCTTAACTGCTAAGCCATCTCTCCAGCCCCCAGTTATATATATATATGGAGAGTGTGTGTAAGTATTTATTAGAGAGAGAGAGAGAGAGACAAACAAACAAACAGACTGAATGGGCACCCCAGGGCCTCCGGCCACTGCAAATGAACTCCAGACACATGTGCCACTTTGTGCATCTGGCTTTACATGGTTACTGGGGAACTGAACTCAGACTGTCAGACTTTACAAGCAAGCACCTTTAACTGCTGAGCCATCTCTCCAACCTCCAAGTTTTTTTGTTTGTTTGTTTGTTTTGTTTTGTTTTGTTTTCTGAGGTAGGGTCTCGCTCTAGCCCAGGCTGACCTGGAATTCATTCTGTAGTCTCAGGGTGGCCTTGAACTTACTCTGCCTCCCGAGTGCTGGGATTAAAGGCATGCACCACCATGCCTGGCTCCAGTTTTTTTTTTTTTTTAATTTGCAAACAGAGAGGAAGAGAGAGACAGAGAGAGAAAGAAAGAGAGGCAGAGAGAGAGACAGAGAGAGAGAGAGGGTATGTCAGAGCCTCTTGCCACTGTAAACAAATTCCAGAGGCATGTACCACCGTGCATCCGGCTGTATGTGGGTACTGGGGAATCGAACCCAGGCCATCAGGCTTTGCAAATAAGTGCCTTTAACAAAACGAACCACCTCTCCAGCCCAATCACCCAGTTTTTAATCTCACATTCTTAGGCTATACTGCCAATTACCTGAGTTATGTTTCAGAAACTTTCCTTCCTTTTAACTCCCCCCCCCCTTTTTTTTTTTTGCAGAGCTAGGAGTAGGCAACAAAGGAGAAAGAGTCATACTGATCATGATAAGAAATAGAAACTAAACTAAAAAAGGAAAAAAACAAAATTTAATAGGTGTACACCATACGGTATATACTACTCATTATGTCCTACAATCACCAGGCAGTCTGTTCCTCATGATAGTCCAGACTCAAGAAAGGGTAATATGCTTTATACATCCTTAAAACTGAGCAAGCAAGCCAGGCGTGGTGGCGCACGCCTTTAATCCCAGCACTCGGGAGGCAGAGGTAGAAGGATCGCCGTGAGTTCAAGGCCACCCTGAGACTACATAGTTAATTCCAGGTCAGCCTGGGCCAGAGTGAGACCCTACCTCAAAAAAAAAAAAAAAAAACTGAGCAAGCAATGTGGGCTGTGGGTTTCCAA
This sequence comes from Orientallactaga sibirica, assembly GCA_036365145.1. Classification (NCBI taxonomy): domain Eukaryota; kingdom Metazoa; phylum Chordata; class Mammalia; order Rodentia; family Dipodidae; genus Orientallactaga; species Orientallactaga sibirica. The sequence goes on along the minus strand of JAEOAD010000042.1, from coordinate 4,911,286 downwards.
ACAAAGTGGAAAAAAAAAACAACAATCTTAGTACTAGTGAAGAGGAAAATTAAAGCCTGTGGGGGCGGGGGTACTGGACCCTAAAGGTGAAGAGAACAAGAAAGTTTGCACTTGCTAGAAACCAAAGGTGATCTGACTTTTTATCTCTTCTCTAGTTCCCTAAAGACCTGTTTTTCCACCAACAATCAGGACCCCTCCTTGGAGGGAGGTCTTTCATAGGATTTAAACTTTGTGGTTGGTCAAGTTCAGCCCTTAGAACTTGGTGCCAGGGATAATCTCTTCCTGAGACAGCCCCTAACCCTAAACAACCAGCTGTCCCTCTGGCTCAGGTCAGCCCACCCCCATAAGGTTATAAATACCTTTGCAAGGGGAGGGCAGGCTCTCTGATCACTTGGGAACTTCCAGCTGTGGGTGAGGTTTTCCCTTGGCTGGGCCTGGGCCAGTCAAGAGAGTCCCCTAGCCTAACTAACTCTAACTCTCTGCATGGATTCTTTTTTTTTTTTTTTTCTGCATGGATTCTTCATCCCCTCCAGCTCCCCACATGGCAGGAGCTCCTTGAACTTTCTTGTTTTTTTTTTGTTGTTGTTGTTGTTGGTTTTTCGAGGTAGGGTCTCACTGTAGCTCAGGCTAACCTGGAATGCACTATGTAGTCTCTCAGGGTAGCCTCGAACTCATGGCAGTCCTCCTACATCTGCCTCCTGAGTGCCAAGAGTTCAAGGCCACCCTGAGACTACATAGTGCATTCCAGGTCAGCTAGAGTGAGACCCAACCTCCAAAATCCCCCCCCAAAAAAAAAACAAAAGAAAAGGGGGGGGAGTATACACAGAAAAATCCCAATGTTTCGGTATGAGCCATAAAGTCATCAGATTTCTCCTATAAGAGAATACAATTGTTCTATAGTTTGAAACAGAAATAAAAACTTAAAAGACTTAAAGAAACAAAAGAAAAATATCAACTCCCCTTAAAGTCTCACTTTCCGTGGAATTTCTGAGCTTTTCCTAAACCGTGAGCTGCAAACCGGTTTAGTTGTTCCTCTAGCTGCCAAAAAAGCCAGAGAAGTCAGCAGGTAGAATAGGGAAGCTGTCAAGTCAAGCTGGCTCAAAATAAACTTGTGGTTTGTAGGTGGGGCTTACCCCATCTCTTCCGTTCAAGTAAGTGACTAGGATGTAGCAACAGGATCCCAACACAAATACGGCTTCAGACAAGCTATTTTGCTTTGACTTTCTAGTCTAAAAAGCTTGGGGGCCTGAGCATAGTGGCACACATCTTTCATCCCAGCACTCAGGAGGCAGAAGTAGGAGGATCACTGTGAATTGAAAGCCAGCCTGGAACTACAGAGCGAGTTCCAGGTCAGTAAGACCCTATCTCAAAGAAAACAAACACACAAAAAGCTTGGGGAAGGCTGGAGTGATGGCTTAGTGGTTAAGGTGTCTGCCTGCAAAGCCTAAGGACCCATGTTTGACTCTCCAGATCCCACATAAGCCTGATGCACAAAGTGGCAAATGTGTCTGGAGCTCGATTACAGTGGCTGGAGGCCCTGGCATGCCAATTCATTCCCCCCCCCTTCCTCCCTCCCTTTAATTATAAAAAGGTCAGTCTGGGCTGGAGAAATGGCTTAGTGATTAAGACGCCCGCCAGCGAAGCCTAAGAACGCCCGTTCGATTCTCACGTTTAGCCAGATGCAAAAGTAAAGCAAGAGCACAATGTCGCATGTGTGCACAAGGGGGTGCATGCATCTGGAGTTCGTTCACAGCGGTGCCCATTCTCTCTCTCTCTGTCAAAAAAATTTTTTTTAAAAAAAGGTCAGTCTGTTGGGCTTGCCTCAAAAAACAAAACAAAAAAAACACCTTGAGGTTTGATAGTATCTGTGCCTCAAGTCAACCTAAATAGGCACATGGTGGTGCCCATGTATAATCCTAGCACTTGGGAGACTAAGATAGCAACATGGTAAATTCTAGGCCAGTTTTGTGCACTAAGTAGCCAGTCCCTGTCTCAGAAAAACAAAACAAAACTAAGGTAAACCCAAGATCTTGTGATAGTCCCAATGGAGAAATCAGAAATCTCCGCTTGATGTAAACAGGTTTGCTTTTTGGGGGGAGGAGGGGTGCTTGAAAAACTAAATTGACAAAAAAGATAACAATAGTAATAGCTAATAATTATTAAGTGCTTTGTATGTGCCACATATAAAATTAACATGTATTTGATCTTAATTTTTGAGATAGGGATGATAAAACCTGAAGCATTAGAGAGGTTAAATAACTTGCTCAAAGTCACTCAAATACTGAACAGTAGAGCTAGGATTCAAATCCAGGCAGAATTACAATCATAGCCATTTTGCCATGGTAATAGAACAGTATTTTGTACTAAAATCAACAAAGCATAAGGCAGACAATACTATTTGTTAACCATGAGAACCATACAGGGCTTGAAGAACCAAGTTAAAGCAGAAAAAATAACTCTGGTAACAATCTTTGAGTTATGAAACGAATCCCAGCTCTGCTGACCTAAACTTCCCATGATATCTTTCCTGTCTCAAAAAAAAAAACAGAGGGCTGGAGAGATGGCTTAGCAGTTAAGGCACTGGCCTGCAAATTCAAAGGACCCAGGTTTGATTCTCCAGGACCCATGTAAGCCAGATGCACGAGGTGGTGCATGCATCTGAAGTATGTTTGCAGTGGCTAATGACTCTGGCATGCCCATTCTCTCCCTCTCTCTCTCTTCCTGCCTGCCTCTTTTCTCTCTCAAATAAGTAAATGAATAAAATGAAATGTTTAAAAAAAAAACAACAGAAAAACAGGTATGTGGCGTTTATATGCCTGTAATCTCAGCACTTGGGATGTGGAGGTAGAAGGATCAGGAGTTTGAGGCAAGCCTGGGCTACATGAGATCCTATGTCAAAAAAATACAAGCAGCTGTGTGTGGTGGCTCACGACTTTAATCACAGCACTTGGGAGGCAGGCAGAAGCAGGAAGATCACTGTGAGTTTGAGGCCAGCCTGAGACTACACAGTTCACTCCAGGTCAGCTAGGCAAGAGGAGACCCTACCTCAAAAAATAAAAAAATGAAACAAGGTCTGGAGAGATGGTTTAACGGTTAAGGTACATTTACCTGCGAAGCCTAAGGACCCTGGTTTGATTCTCCAGGTCCCACGTAACCCAAATGCACAAGGGGGCACACACATCCGGAGTTCATTTGCAGTGGCTAGAGGCCCTGGTGCACCCATTCTTACTCTCCCTCTCTTTCCCTCTCTCTGTCTCCAATCAATCAATCAATCAATCAAATCTTTAAAAAAATATAAATAAATAAAAAAACAAAACAAATATCCTTCCCTCACTGGGCCTCATATTTCCCTTTCTGAGAAAAGGGATCTCAAGAACTGTCTCTGGAGGCTACTGGGGCACATAGAAAACACTGAGTTCATCAGATTCACTTCACTTCAGCATAAACTCAGCCCATCTCATAGAGGCATTCCTAACCAGCCCACCCATACAGAACAGCCCTTCCCCCCAACACTTCTATCACCCTCACAGATAATGACACTACTCATTATCTATTTATTTTTCTTTATTTATTTGAGAGAAAGAGAGAGAGAATGAGCTCACCAAGACCTCCAGCCACTGCAAAACGAACTCCAAATGCATGCACATTATTTATTATAGATTCAGTTATTTTGGTTTATTGTCTGTCTTCCTGTGCACACTCAAGCAGAGAATGAACTTCATTCACCTATTTGCTGTTCTTCCATTAACTCCTAGACATCTGTGTTTGGCACATACAAACACACAATAGAGCTGGAGAGATGGCCTAGTGGTTAAGGTGCTTGCCTGCAAAGACAAAGGACTCAGGTTCAATTCCCCAGGACCCACGTAAGCCAGATGCACAAAGTGGCGAATGTGTCTGGAGTTTGTTTGCAGTGGCAAGAGGCCCTGACATGCCCACTGTCTTTCTCTCTCCCCCAAATAAATAAATAAATAAATAAATAAATAAATAAATAAATAAATAAATAAAATAACACGCAATAAATATTTGTTGAATGAAGTATATATAACATACATTTATTCAAAAACATTGCAAATAAACAGACACTATAGAAAACTCAGTGCCATCAACTTGATGAATGTGTTTATTGAACATCTAAATAGTAACTAGATAAATGAACAAGAATATTTCAAAAAAATAAGAAGTTATGGAAAAGCTTTACAAACTACAGATTGGACTAGGCAGGTGAAGACAGCCTTCCAAGGTGGCAGAGTCAGCTGAGACTGCCAGTGAGGGGGGTGGGCTTCTTGGTGGTTCAGTTGTGGGAGTCACCCAAACACCCATAAATAAACCCACCAGTTCACCAAGCTGGACTTGGATAGTCATTTCTTTGGTCTGTTATTGGTGCCCTGTCTTTTAAAAAACATTTACTTATTTATTTATCTGCGAGAGAGGGAGAGAGAATAGTCACACCACAGTCCCCTACCATTGTAAACAAACTCCAGATGCATAAACCACTTTGTCCATCTGGCTTTATGTGGGTACTTGGAAATCGAACCCAAGGCCACTGGGCTTAGCAAGCAAGCACTTTATTTAAACATTTTATTTTATTTCATTTATTTGAGAGAAAGAAAGAGACAGATAGAAAGAGAATGGACATAACAGGGCCTTTAGACAATGCAAATGAACTCCAGACACATGTGCCACCTTGTGCATCTGGTTTATGTGGGTCCTGGAGAATCAAACCTGGGTCCTTTGGCTTTGCAGGCAAGTGCTTTAAATGCTAAGCCATCTCTCCAGCACCTGGTTCCCTATCTGGAGTAAATGTCTCCAAGGAAAATAATATAATATTTGGTAATATCTAGGAGCCAGCCACATCATGATCTGGGAAAACTGGACCCCAGCTAGAAAGAACAGCATGTACAAAAGCCCTGAGCCCAGGCTGGAAAGACAGTTTAGCAGTCTCTCCAGATCCCATGTAAGCTAGGCGCACAAAGGTGATGCAAGCACAAGGTTGTACATGCGCACTAGGTGGCACAAGCAGCTAGAGTTTGGTTGCAGTGGCTAAGGCCCTGGTATACCAATTCTCTTTCTTTCCTTAAAAAAAAAGAAAAAGGCTCTGAGTCCAAGCTTACCCAAAGCCACGTGAGCAACAGGGAAGATGGCAAAGAATGAGGTCATGGTCACAAGAAGGGACATCACCATGTGGTATCTCCTAAGCCATGAAAGGAGTTTTGATTGGTTTGCTTGTTTTGCTATTTTTTTGTTTTGTTTTGCTTTATATTGTTTTATTATTTTTTATTTTGGAGGGGATTTCAAGGTCGGGTCTCACTCTAGCCCAGGCTGACCTGGAATTCACTATTTAGTCTCAGGGTGGCCTTGCACTCACAGAAATCCTCCTACCTCTGCCTCCCAAGTGCTGGAATTAAAGGTGGTGGGCTTTTTTTTTTTTTTTTAATACAGTGTCTCATCCTGTAGCTCAAGCTAACCTGGAACTCACTGTGTAGCACAAGCTGGTGCAATGCTCCTACACCCTCACAAGTGCAAGGATTACAACTTTGAATTATCAACCGGGTGTGATGGCACACGCTTTTAATCCCAGCAATCAGGAGGCAGAGGTTAGGTGGATTGCCATGAGTTCGAGGACACCCTGAGACAGTGAATTCCAGGTCAGTCTGAGCTACAGTGAGACCCTACATCAAAAAACCTAAATAAACAAACAAACAAACAAACAAACAAACAAGTTTGAACCATCAAGCCCAGCTTTCAAAAGAGGTTTTACTTTATGCATGATGGAATAGGGTATTGGATAACATCTCTTATCTTTTCCCATTAGAATGTGGACTACTCAAGAATTTGGTGTGTGGTATATACCAGCTGATTTGTAAACATTTGCTAAGTGAATGAAAAGATGATTATGAAGAGAGTGTTGCAGTCAGCCAGAAACAGCTTATGGGAAGAAAGGGCTTATTTCAGGCTAACCAGTTCCAGGGGAACACCAACAATGGCAGAAGAAGCTGGCTTACTTCCATAGATCCAAGCAGAGACACCACCAAACAGCCAACACCACAAAACAGCCAGCACCAATAACAGTCAGAACTCAAACTGCTCTCCGCACACCTTAGGGCTGAAATCCAAGATCCACCCCTCCTCTATCCAGGCTGCTGGAGACTCACACTGTCAGCCTAAGACTATGGGACTGTACATTCAGACCACCACAGGGAGTGGTATAATCAGATTTTCTTTTTAAAATTATTTTTATTTATTTGCTAGCAGAGAGAGAGCTAGAGAGATGAAAGAAAAGAAAGAGAGAGAATAGGCACACCAGGGTCTCCAGCCACTTCAACCAAACTCCAGATGCATGCACCACTCTACATCTGGCTTTACATGGGTAATGGAGAAACAAACCTGGGTTGTCAGGTTTTGCAGGTAAGCACCTTAACACAGAGCCATCTCTCCAGGCCCAGATTTTCTTTTCTAAAGACAATTTGCCAGCCATGGTGGCGCACACTTTTAATCCCAGCACTTGGGAGGCAGAGGTGGGAGTATTACCATGAGTTCAAGGCCTGCCTAAAACTACACAGTGAATTCCAGGTCAGCTTAGGCTACAGTGACACCCTACCTCAAAAAAAAAAAAAAGAAGAAGAAGAAGAAGAAAGAAGAAAGAGAAGGAGAAGGAGAAGGAGAAGGAGAAGAAGAAGACAGTCTTGAGCATGTGTAAGGCCCTGGGTTTATTACATTGGATGGCAAAAAATTATTAAAAAGAGGGGCTGGAGGGCTGAAGAGATGGCTTAGCGGTTAAGGTGCCTGCCTGCCAAGCCTAAGAACACCCATTGGATTCTCCAGGTCCCACGTTTAGCCAGACACAAAAAGTAATACAAGGGCACAATGCTGCACTTGCCCATAAGTGGGCTCATGCGCCTGGAGTTTGTTCACAGCAGCTGAAATGGCTGCTGGCACACCCATTCTCTCTCTCTGCCTCTTCCTCTCTCTCTCCAAAAAAAAAAAAAAAAAAAAAAAAGAGGGGCTGGAGAGATGGCTTAGCGGTTAAGGCGCTGCCTGTGAAGCCTAAGAATACCTGTTTGAATCTCCAGGTCCGTTTAGCCAGACACAAAAGTGATGCAAGCGCTCAATGTTGCACATGTGCACAAGGGGGCACACGTGTCTGGAGTTCAGCCACAGTGGCTGAGAGGCCACTGGCACACCCATTCTCTCTGTCTCTCTCAAAAAAAAAAAAGAGAGAGAGAGAGAGAGAGAGAGAAACACACTCTGAATTATCACTAAGTAAGAGTCCTGTTCCTCTTCTGTGAAATGGTGCAACAAAGAATGGGCAGAATTACAAAGTTCTATGTGCAGCATATCTGAGAGGTGCTATAAAAACAGGCACAGCAGGAAACAGGAAAAGCTGATCTCTAAATCCTGAAGTCACTGGGTGTTTGTGAAGAGATAACAGGTTTGTGGTAAGGGATCAGGTAAAGTATGGCTAAGGGCCTAATCTTTTGTGTGTTTGAAATTATCTATTTTTAGGGCTGGAGAGACGGCTTAGTGATTAACTAAGGTTCAACTTTCCAGGACCCTGTAAGCCAAGATCCACAAGGTGGCACATGAATTTGGAGTGGTTTGCAGTGGCTGGAGGTCCTGGTGTCCCCATTCTCTCCCTCCCCCCTCAAATAAATAAATAAAAATATTTTTTAAAGAATAAATTATGCCGGGCGTGGTGGTGCACGCCTTTAATCCCAGCACTCGAGAGGCAGAGGTAGGAGGATCGCCATGAGTTCGAGGACACCCTGAAACTACATAGTGATTTCCAGGTCAGCCTGAGCTAGAGCGAGACCCTACCTCAAAAAACCAAAAAAATAAACAAAAAATAAATTATATATTTTTTAAACTACTACAAAGAATATCTCACCTATGGAAAGAGGAACAAAAGGAAACTCAAAGATAGAGGCACAGTGCTGTGGCATATAGATGAAAAGAAAACACCTTCCTATGCCAAGGTACAACCCAACAATGCCCCAGAGACAGTTAGCATATTAATTTCACCCAAGATTTGGGGAGGAGGGGACATCCTGCTCACTCTGAGGAGTGAGCTGTAATGTAAAGGAGCTGCACAGACTACAAGGAGAGGAGCATGAGGTGTAGAAAGAAGTAAACTTCAAACATCACTTCTTTATCTCCCAAATTGGTATCAGATCACTAAAAACCACACAGTAAATTATCTACAAAGCAATTTCTGAAATTGTTCTAAAAAATGTTCTTGAAGCCAGACGTGGTGGCACACACCTTTAATCCCAGCACTTGGGAGGCAGAGTTAGAAGAATTGCTGTGAGTTCGAGGCACCCTGAGACTACATAGCGAATTCCAGGTCAGCTTGAGCTAGTGTGTGACCCTACCTTGAAAAAACAAACAAACAAACAAACAAACAAACAAACAAACAAACAAAAAATGCTCTTGAGCTGGGTGAAGTGGTGTGTGCCTTTAATCCCAGCACTCGGGAGGCAGAGGTAGGAGGAGCACCAAGAGTTCAAGGCCACCCTGAGACTACATAGTGAATTCCAGATCAGCCTGGGCTAGAGACCCTACCTCAAAAAAAAAAAAAAAAAAAAAAAAAAAAAAAGGGCTGGAGAGATGGCTTAGCAGTTAGACGTTTGCCTACAAAGCCAAAGGAACCAGTTCGATTCTCCAGGACCCACGTAAGCCAGATGCCCAAGGGGGTGCAGTATCTAGAGTTCATATGCAGTGGCTCGAGGCCCTGGAGCACCCTCTCTTTCTCATATATGATTTTTTTTTTTTTTTTGGTTCTTCGAGGTAGGGTCTCACTCTAGCTCAAGCTGACCTGGAATTCACTATGTAGTCTCAGGGTGGCCTCGAACTCACGGTGATCCTCCTACCTCTGCCTCCCGAGTGCTGGGATTAAAGGCGTGTGCCACTGCGCCCAGCTCATAAAATATATTTTTAGAAACCTTAGAAGTTGTCAATAAAAAAATTATAATTAAAAAAAAAAAAACCTGAGCCTGTGCTAGAGTGAAACCCTACCTCAAAAAAACCAAAAAAAAAGGGCTGGAGAGATGGCTTAGCGGCTAAGGCGCCTGCCTGCTAAGCCTAAGAACGCTGGTTCCAATCTCCAGGTCCCACGTTTAGCCAGATGCAAAGTGATGCAAGGGCGCAATGCCGCACTTGCCCACAAGGGGGCGCACACATCTGGATTTCGTTCACAGCAGCTGAGAGACTGCTGGCGCGCCCATCTCTGTCTCCCTCTCCCACTCTGTCTATCTCTCTCTGTCTCTCTCTCCAAAAATAAATAAGTAATAATAATAATGAAAAAATTTTAAAAAAAAGATTTAAAAAAACAAACAAACAAAAAAAAAAGAACTACAAGTAAAGAACTACAAGTAATGAAAGTACTGGAAAGAAAACCAAGCTTACCTGAAAGATGACACAGATCACAAGTAAAACCAGGCAACATGATATTCAAAGTTCACAAAAATTAGCAGTGAAGCTAGAACTAAACTCAAATATTCTAACCTCTGGAATATTCTCAAAACTTCACCATCTAGGGCTAGAGAGATGGCTCATTGGTTAAGGCACTTGCCTACAAAACCTAATGACCTGAATTCAATTCCCCAGTAGCCATGTAAAGCCAGATGCACAAGTGGTGCATGTATCTGGAATTCATTTGCAGTGGCTGCAAATGGCATGCCCATTCTCTCTGTCTCTCTCTCTCTCTGCTAGCAAATAAAATAAATACAATAAACTTCATCATTTAAAAGAATCTGCACAAATCCTAAGTAACTCAGTCTTCTATCTACACTAACTTATCATCTATGCCTCATCGACCCATTGTAAGGAAGGTAATAGCCTCTAGAATATTTCCCATTTCTGCTATCAAAAACCAAAAATCGGGACTGGAGAGATGGCTAAGCAGTTAAGGTGCTTGCCTGTGAAGCCTTAAGGACCCCAGTTCGATTCCCTAGTACGCATATAAACCAGAATCACAAGGTGGCACATGCATCTAGAGTTCATTTGCAATGGCTGGAGGCCCTGGCGTGACCATTCTCTATCTCTATCTGCTTTTCTCTCTCTCTCAAATAAGTAAATAAACAAACAAGCCAAAAATAAGCAAGCAACTCTAGAACTAAGTAGTAAGTTCCACGTTGGTGGGATGATCTTCCAAACCAGGCATAGTCAAGGGGAGGAAGGGATTTATTTCAGACTAATAGATCTAGGGGAAGTTCCCACTATGGCAGAAGAAGCTAACTCCATTCATAAATCCAAGCAGAGAGAGAAACCACCATTAGGCAGTGACATCAAAAAACAGCATGAAGCCGGGCGTGGTGGCGCACGCCTTTAATCCCAGCACTTGGGAGGCAGAGGTAGGAGGATCGCCATAAGTTCAAGGCCACCCTGAGACTACATAGTGAATTCCAGGTCAGCCTGGACTAGAGTGAGACCCTACTTCGAAAAACCAAAAAAAAAAAAAAAAAAAAAAAAAAACAGCATGAACAAACCAAACGTGCAGCAAGCAGGAACCCCTCAAAGCTCAAAGCTCAAACCTCTCTGCATACCTTTGGGCTAGAATTCAGATCTACCCCCAAACACACCTTCAGGCTGGACCCCGGGATCCACCACCAGTAAGAACTCCTCCAGCAAGGTGGCTAGAGTCTGTAGAGGACATATATTCAACCTACCATAGGAAGGTAATGCATGAAATGAAATATTACTTCTCCCACTTCCTTGTCCATTTAATGTTCAACCAGTATACACTTTTACCTACAGTTTTGATGTGATACAGAATTCATAGACTGAAGAATATAATTAGGTAGTGTTCTATGAATATGGTACATTTAATTACATCCATTTTTAAAATTTTTTTAGGCCAGATGTTGTGGCGCACACCTTTAATTCCATTTCTCAGGGGGCTGAAGTAGGAGGATCACTGTGAATTCAAGGACACCCTGACACTACATAGTGAATTCCAGGTCAGCCTGGGCTATAGCTAGATCCTGCCTCAAAAAAGAAAAAAGAAAACCCAAAATAAATAAATAAAATTTAATTTTACTTATGAGATGGGGTGGGAAGAACAGGCACTCCCGGGCCTCTTGCTGCTGCAAACAAATGCCACTTTGTATAGCTGGCTTTATTTACATGGATGCTAAGTAATCGAACGTGGGCCAACAGTCTTTGCCACCAAGTGCCTTTAACCTCTGAGCCATCACTCCACTGATTTTCTTCATAATACACAGTTATTTTAGAAAATTTAGAAATCACAAAGATTAAAATCACACACATAACCCCACCACATAAAATCCACTTTATACTAATTGACTCTACTTGGTTTTCAACAAATAGTGACCAAAACCCAGAGCTGGGAAACACAAAAACTGAAACAGCAACAAAAAAACTGTTGAAAGCCGGGCGTGGGTGTTGTACACCTTTAATCTCAGCCTTAACCATTGAGCCAAGACAATCTGGGGCTGGAGAGATGGCTTAGAGGTTAAGGCGCCTGCCTCCTAAGCCTAAGAACACTGGTTCCAATCTCCAGGTCCCACGTTTAGCCAGATGCAAAGTGACGCAAGGGCGCAATGCCACACTTGACCACAAGGGGGGGGGGGGGGAGGGCACACATCTAGATTTCGTTCGCAGCAGCTGAGAGACTGCTGGTGCACCCATCTCTGTCTTCCTCTCCCCCTCTCTCTGTCTCTCTCAAAAAACAAACAAACAAACAAAAAAGACAATTTGCCATGGTGGCGCACGCCTTTAATCCCAGCACTTGGGAGGCAGAGGCAGAGGTAGGAGGATTGCCATTGAGTTGGAGGCCACCCTGAGATTACATAGTAAATTCCAGGTCATCCTGGGCGAGAGCAAGACCTTAACCTCGAAAAACCAAAAACAAAAAAAAAAAAAAAAAAAAAAAAAAAAGTTTTACTTGACATATAAGTGCTCACATTTATGGGATATAACATGATATTTCAATACATGTATAGGCAGCATGTAATAAACGGATCAGAATAATTTGTAATCTATTACATTAAACATGCCTTTAATCCCAGCAATTGGAAGGTAGAGATAGGAGGATCATCATGAGTTCAAGGCCACCCTGAGACTACAGAGTGAATTCCGGGTCAGCCTGAGCTAAAGTGAGACCCTACCTTGAAAAACCAAAAAAAAAAAAAAAAAAAAAAAAAAAAAAAAAGCTGGGCATGGTGGCGCATGCCTTTAATCCCAGCACTCAGGAGGCAGGAGTAGGAGGATTGCCATGAGTTCGAGGCCAGCCTGAGACTACATATTGAATTCCAGGTCAGCCTGAGCTAGAGTGAGACCCTACCTCAGAAAAAAAGAAAAAAAATTTTTTTTCTCTCAGCATTTGAAAATATACACTGAATTACTGTCAATCATAGTTATACTACTGTGCTACAGAACACCAAATTTAGCCCTCCTAGCCAAGTACCTGTTAAGAAACCTCCATTCAACCATCATCCCCTAGCTTTCCCAGACTCTGGAAACACTATTCTATGCTCTATTTCATGAGATAAATTTTTTGGGCTATCCCTTGTGAGTGAAAATAAACAGTATTTCTCTTTCTGTATCTGACTTATTGCACTTAGTATAGTGTCCTCTAGTTCTATCCATGTAGCCAGAAATAACAGATTTCACACTTTTAATGGCTGAATACTGCTGTGTATAGATAGATAGCACAATTTCTTTATCTACTAAACCCATCAATAAACAGGCAAGTACAGATGCCTCTTGAACTTTCCTTTGACTCTATATTCACTTAGTATATAATGTTAATATGGTTAATATTATTTCCAGTTTTGTGAGTTACATCCATACTATTTTTTTTTTTTTTTTTTTTTTTGAGGTAGGGTCTAACTCTAGCTCAGGCTGACCTGGAATTCACCATGTAGACTCAGGGTGGCCTCGAACTCACAGCAATCCTTCTACCTCTGCCTCCCAAAACGCCCAGCCATCTACACTTTTTTTTTGTTTGTTTGTTTTGTTTTGTTTTAGTTTTTCAAGGTAGGGTCTTACTGTGGTTCAGGCTGATCTGGAATGAACTATGTAGTCTCAGGGTGGCCTCAAACTCACAGTGATCCTCCTACCTCTGCCTCCCAATTAAAGGTGTGTGCCACCACGCCCAGCCTCTATCCATACTATTTTTTAAAACATTTTATGGGCTGGAGAGATGGCTTAGCGGTTAAGGTGCCTGCCTGCGAAGCCTAAGAATGCCCGATCCAATCTACAGGTCCCATGTTTAGCCAGATGCAAAAATGACGCAAGCACGCAATGTCGCACATGCACACAAGGGGACACACCGTGTCTGGAGTTCATTCACAGCAGCTGAGGCCCTAGCATACCCATTCTCTCTGCCTCTCTCTCTCTCAAATTTAAAAAAAAATTCTTATTTATTTATTATTAGAGAGAGAGATAGGAAGGGGGGAAACACATGTGCCATGATGTGCATCTGGTTTACATGAGTTCTGAGGAATCACATCTGGGTCTTTAGGCCTTGCAGGCAAGCACCTTACCTACTGAGCCATCTCTCTAGCCCTGTACTTTTTTTTTTTATAATAACTGTAGTAATTTACATTTCTACCAACACTGTATGAGTTTCATTTCTCTATGCCCTTGCCAGCATTTTCCCCTTTTTCTACATCCTTATCAGCATTTATTTTTCCTTTTTCTTTTTTGTGGGTGGAGGTTGAGGTAGGGTTTCGTTCTAGCTCAGACTGACCTGGAATTCACTATGTAGTCTCAGGCTGGCCTCAAACTCAGCAATCTTTCTACTTCTGCCTCCCAAGGGCTGGGACTAAAGGCATGCGCCACCACACCTGGCTAAGCCATCCCTCCAGCCCTTACCCATTTTTTAAATCAAATTATTTTCTTCTACTCTGTTTCTTGTGGATACTGATGAATAGGATAATAGTTTCTCATGAAACTATAAAATTAATACTAGAAATACTCGGGCAATTTTTTTCTCTAAGGCAGTTATTATCTAATAGGATTTTCTGTGGTGCTGAAATGTTCTAGATCTGTCCTGTTCAGTATGGAAGCCATCAGCTATGTGTCTAGGGTGACATGAACTGAGATTGGTACACTGACATATGGGGCAGCACCTACCTGTAATTCCGAGATTCTGGAGGCTGGGGCAGAAGGATCAAAAGTTCTAGATCAGTCTGAGCTACATAGTGAGTCCAAGGTCAACCAGGGATACACAGTAATACCCAGTCTCAAAAGAAAGAAGTCGGGCATGGTGGTGCACACCATTAATCCCAGTTCTCAGGAGGCAGAAGTAAGAGGATTGCCGTGAGTTCAAGGCCACTCTGAGACTACGTAGTTAATTCCAGATCAGCCAGGACCAGAATGAGATCCTACCTTGAAAATCAAAACAAAAAAACAAAAAAACAAAAAAACGGGCGTGGTGGCACACGCCTTTAATCCCAGCACTCCAGGGCAGAGGTAGGAGGATCGCCATGAGTTTGAGGCCACCCTGAGAATACATAGTGAATTCCTGGTCAGCCTGAGCTAGAGTAAGACCCTACCTCAAAAAAAAAAAAAAAAAAAAAAAAAAAAAAAAAAAGGAGGGAAGAAAGAGAAAGAATGGGGCTAATGCAACTGAGGTAATAATGAGTTCTCCTCCCTTCTTCTTCTCAACTCCCCTTTCTTCTCTGAGGCAGTTTCTAGGCCAGACTGGCCTCAGACTCATTTCTAATGTTCTTTCCTCTACCTTCAAGTGCTGGGTGAGCCACCATGCTCAACTTTTTTAGTTTATCGAGGTAGGGTCTCACTCTAGCTCAGGCTGATCTGGAATTCACTATGTAGTCTCAGGGTGGCTTTGAACTCATGGCAATCCTCCTACCTCTGCCTCCCAAGTATTGATATTAAAGGCATGCACAACCACACCCAGCAGCTTTTTTCTTCTTAAATTTCATTTTTGTGTTCATGCACACACACCAGTGTCTCTCAACATTGCAAATGAACTCCAAACACATGTGCCAATTTTGTTGTCTGGCTTTACATGGATGCTGGAGAGCTGAACCCAGGGCCAGCAGATTTTACAAGCAAGGGCTTTTAACCACTGAGCCATCTCCCTAGACCCACCCCCTTTTGTGAATCAAGATCTCTTTCTTTTTTTCTGTCTTTCTTGTTTTTTTGCTTTTTTTTGGGGGGGGGGTTTCAAGGTAGGGTTTCACTGTAGTCCAAGCTGACCTGGAACTCAACTCACTATGTAGTCACAGGGTGGCCTCGAACTCCTACCTCTTCCTCCTGAGTGCTGGAATTAAAGGCATGTACCACCATGTTCAGCGTTTTTTTTTTTTTTTTTTTTTTTTGGTTTTTTATATAAAATTTTTGAAATTCATTTTATTTATTTGAAAGAGAGGAGGACAGATAGAGAGGCAGAGAGAGAGAGAACTGGCACACCTGGGCCTTCAGCCACTGTAAATGAACTCCGGATATATGCACCACCTTGTGCATCTAGCTTATGTGGGTCTTGGGGAATTGAACCTGGGTCCTTTGGCTTTGCAGGCAAACACCTTAACAGCTAAGCCATCTCTCCAGCCCTGCTTTTTTTTTTTCCCCCTGAGGTAGAGTCACTAGCCCAGGTTGACCTATAACTCACCCTGTAGCTCCAGGCTGGCCTCAAACTCACAGCAATCCTCCTACCTCTGCCTCCTGAGTGCTAAGACTAAAGGTATGCACCACCATGCCTAGCAAGTTAAAGTCTTCTGTGTAGACTAGCCTGGCCTCAGACTTGTGATCTCCTGTTTCTGCCTCCAATCATAGGCATGTACCACCATGTCCAGCCACTGGAATATTTTGTGAAATTATTTTCTAGCTAAACTTGGCATACATCTATATCCCTAATACTTGGGAGGTAGAAGCAAGAGGATAAAAATTTCATCCTTGGCTACATAGCAAGTTTGAGGCCAACCTGAGCTACATGAGACCCTTTATCAAGATGAAAGCAAGAAAGAAAGAAGAAAAGAAAATAGAGGTTCTACAAACTAAGCAAAAATGTATCAACATTTATTTGTGCTTCCCAAGGAAAAGAAGCCAGGTACAGGTCTGCAATGGTCAAGACACCTGACTAAAGCAATTTTCTGAGTTCCCAGTCAGATTTCTAACCAATCAGTTGTGAATGTCTGTGCAAGGAAGCCATTTGAGTGGGTGCCAGCATACCTATCGGTGCTTTCTAAAACCTCCATGCTGTGCCACTTACTCTTCATCTAGGCTTATACAGGGAAGATCTTGTCAGGACTTGCCAATCTGGAACCCAACCACCTTGCTCAGGGCCATTTGAAAGAAGTTCTAAGGTCAACTTCAAGGTACTTGTTTTCAGGAGCAATCCAAATCCTATGCTTAGCAAGTAATTACCACAGCTACCCTAAATTCCCAAAGCACTTCCAGAATATAGTGACGGAGCAAACCAGGCCAGGAACCCATTGCACCTGCCTGTCCATGCCAGTGTAGAACTGGTCAGTCTCCTGAGGTGAGGGAGTCAAAAGAAACAGCCCAGAGCTGGACGTGGTGGCACACGCCTTTAATCCCAGCACTCGGGAGTTAGAGGTAGGAGGATCACTGAGTTTGAGGCCACCCTGAGACTACATAGTGAATTCCAGGTCAACCTGGACTAGAGCAAGACCCTTCCTCGAAAAAGAAAGAAAGAAAAAAGGGAGGGAGGGAGGGAGGGCCCAAACATTTGGACATGTATGTGTTTCCTCTACGAGCAAACAA
Source organism: Orientallactaga sibirica (assembly GCA_036365145.1). Lineage (NCBI taxonomy): Eukaryota > Metazoa > Chordata > Mammalia > Rodentia > Dipodidae > Orientallactaga > Orientallactaga sibirica. The sequence continues at coordinate 4,894,570 of JAEOAD010000042.1, read as the reverse complement.
TAACAATGACAACTCATTGGCTTGGCTAAGAAACTGTAAAACTAGTTTAAAAGAAATCGCCTAACCACTATTGTGTCCCAAAGATCTGTAAATCAATACAAGTAAAACAGACTCAGTGACAAGTCATTCTCTTTCTTACTTAAGGAATCTGAGCTTCCACCAGGATGATGGATAATATTACCCTGATACAGGGGATATTCTGTTACAACACTCACACCGTGAAACTCATATCTCTAAAGGAGAAACATGCTTTTAATACTTAGAGAGATAAGAGACATTTTACCACCTCTTTATTATTGGATCCATTACATTTACATTATACCTATCATTTAAGAAGTACTTGCTCTTGTGGCTTAATAGGCCCTGTTTAATATTTATTGGGTGTACATTTTAGGGTGGATGGTAATAAAAATATTCCTAACCAATGGTTGAAGACTAAGGCATAGGAGAGTTTGTCCTAGTATACAGTAAACAGCAAAGAATGCAAGAGCCCAGCTTGCCTAGTGCTGTGCCTTCCTTCCTTTTTTTTTTTTTTTTTTTTTTTTTTTTTTTGATGTGTGTGTTTGGGGGCAGATGCACACACCCCAGGCACACACATGCAGAGGTCAGAGGGTGATGTCAGGTGTCCTCCTCCATCACCTTTTTGCCTGATTTCCTTGAAGGAGGCTCTCACTAAACCTGGAGCTCAATATTTTTCAATTAAACTGGCAGTACAGTGAGCTGCAGTGATCTTCCTGTCTATGCTACCCTCAGGGCTGGGGTTACAGATGCAAATGGCTATGCAAGCTTTTTATGTAGATGCTGGGGACTGAATTCAGATCCTTATACAGTAGTGCTCTTACCCACTGAGCCAGCTGCCCAGTCCCTTGCCTAATTATGCTTTTGTAGTTAGAGGGGCATCTGTCCACAGGTGCCTCATACAAGTAATGAAAGTCAGTCATGCCAACTCAGCCGTGGCCACCTCTAACATTTTTGCTCAGTGAGGGTTAACCTTAGTAACTCCCACCCTTTCTTTCTAATATGATATAAGGAAAAATGTGACTGCTGAACTCCTTCCCTAAGTGAACATGAAGATAAAGACATGCAAATGTGCTTTGAAGTGAAAGATAAACATGATGTGGTTATGAGTTATATAGCAGAGCAGATCTCAATCTTCTAATAATCACTTTCAGGCCACAGAGACAATTTTGTATGCTTGTAAAATTCAGTAATTTTTCTGCTTCTTTTTATTTCAGCAACTCAGAGAAAAGAACATGAGGGAAAATCTCACCCTACAAAGACTGAAGAGAAAAATAGATATTAAGGGATAGAGAGATGGCTCAGCAGTCAAAGTATTTGCTTGCAAAGCATAATGACACAAGTTCAATTCCCCAGTACCCACATAGAGCCAAATGCACAAAATGATGCATGCATCTGGAGTTCATTTTCAGAGGTTAGAGGTCCTGGTACACCCATTCTCTCCCCTCTCTCACCTTTAATCGCAGCACTCAGAAGGCAGAGATAGGAGGATCACCGAGTTTGAGGCCAGCCTGACACCACAGTGAATTCCAGGTCAGACAAGGCTAGAGACCCTATCTCGGGGAGGGGAGGGAAGATGAGACCCTAAAACCCTTGCTTTGATATAAGTCCATAACATACCACACTTCACTGTGGATGGGGAAATAATACCAACTCCTAAAGCTAAGAGTTTGATAAGAAACAACAGCAGAGCTGCTTTCTTTTTTTTTTTTAATGTTGTTTTTGAATTTATTTTTATTATTATTTTTTGACAACTTCTCTAATTGTAGACCAGAGCTGCTTTCTTAAAGTAAGTCTTTTTTCTTTTCTTTTTGTTTTTGCGCCACTATGCCGAGCTTTTTTAAAGACTAGGTCTCATGTAGACCAGACTGGCTTCACATTCATAAATAGCCAAGGATGGCCTTGATTCTCCTGCCTCTGCCTCTTAAGTGCTAGATTATAGGTATGCACTATCATGCCTGCTTTATGCAGTGCTGGGGGATGAATCCAGGACCTCCTGCATGCTAGACAAGCACTCTACCAAATGAGCTACATGCCCAGACCTTATGATAGTCTTAAAAATAACTCTATTTAACAGTGATTACCTCTGAGGAATAAGAGCACAGATAAGGGGCTGGAGAGATGGCTTAGTGGTTAAACGCTTGCCTATGGAGCCTAAGGACCCCAGTTTGAGGCTTGATTCTCCAGGACCCACGTGAGCCAGATGCACAAGGGGGTGCATGCATCTGGAGTTCGTTTGCAGTGGCTGGAGGCCCTGGCGCACCCATTCTCTCTCTCTCTCTCTCTCTCTCTACCTGCTTATTTCTGTATCTCTCTTTCTCAAATAAATAAATAAAAAATAAAATATTTTTAAAAAGAAAAGAGCACAGATAAGGGACTGGAGAAATGGCTTAGCAATTAAGGCACTTGCCTGCAAAGCCAAAGGTCGATTCCCCAGGACCCATGTAAGCCAGATGCACAAGGTGGCACATGTGTCTGAAGTTCATCTGCAGTGGCTAGAGGCCCTAGTACACACATTCTTTCTCTCTCTCTCTCTCTCTCAAATAAATAAATTATTTTTAAAAAAGGAACAGGGATACAAATAGGGATGAGACCAGGGCCTTTCTCTTTACATGCCCATCTTTCTACACTGCTTGAATTTCTAATCATGAACATGTGTTAATTTTTGTTTTGAAAAAGCTGATAAAAACAGCAATGCAGGGGCTGGAGAGATGGCTCAGCAGTTAAAGGTCTTTGCTTGAAAAGCCTGCTGGCCAGGGTTCAATTCCCCAACATCTATATAAAGCCAGATGCAAAGTGGCACATGCATCTATGATCCCAAAGCACCTATGACAATGAAAGGCAGAACTAGGAGAATCTTAAGTTTGAAGGCCAGCCAGCCTGACATTGGTTTAGTCTGGCAGTTGTCTTGCAGTGGCAACAGACTGTCTCAAAGGTGATGCAAACACCTCAAAATTGTGCTCTGACCTACACATGCTCACTGTGGCACAGGCACCCATACACATGCATACATAAATAAGTAAATAGTTTGTATTTTGTTTGTTTATTTATGTGAGGGAGAGAGAATGGGCACTCCAGGGCCTCTTGACACTGCAAATGAACTCCAGAAACATGTGAAACTTTGTACATCTGGCTTTCTGTGGATACTGGTGCATCAAATACAGGCTGGCAAGCTTTGTAAGTAATGCCTTTAACCACTCAGCCATCTCCTTAGCCCCACAGAATTTTTTTTTTTTCTTTTTCTTCTTTTTTGGTTTTTTGAGGTAGGGTCTCACTCTGGTCCAGGCTGACCTGGAATTCACTATGTAGTCTCAGGGTGGCCTTGAACTCACGGCAATCCTCCTACCTCTGCCTCCCAAATGCTGGGATTAAAGGCATGAGCCACCACACCCGGCTTCTTCTTCTTTTTTTTTTTTAAATATACTTTGCACAGAATTTTTAAAAAATACATAGTGAATTCCAGGTCAGCCTGGACCAGAGTGAGACCCTACCTTGAAAAGAATCTATAAAAAGTGGTTTTTAGCTGGGCATGGTGGTGCACGCCTTTAATCCCAGCACTCGGGAGGCAGAGGTAGGAGGATCGCTGTGAGTTCAAGGCTACCTGAGACTACATAGTGAATTCCAGGTCAGCCTGAGCTACAGTGAGACCCTACCTCGAAAAACCAAAAAAAAAAAAAAAAAAAAAAGTGGTTTTTTTTTTTTGGTTTTTCGAGTTAGGGTCTCTAGCCCAGGCTGACCTGGAATTCACCATGTAATCTCAAGGTGGCCTTGAACTCTAGGTGATCCTCCTACCCCTATCTCCTGAGTGCACACCTAACTAAAACGAACAGACACATACCTAAGAAACAACTACAATTTTTTTTCAATATAGGTTCTTACTCTAGCACAGGCTGACTTGGAATTCACTATGTAGTCTCAGGCTGGCCTTTAGGATTAAAGGTATATGCTACCATATCTGTCTTTAAAAAAAAATATTAGGGCTGGAGAGATAGCTTAGCAATTAAGCACTTGCCTATGAAGCTTAAGTACCCCAGTTCGAGGCTCAATCCCCCAGGACCCAGTAAGCCAGATGCACAAGGTGGCACATGCATCTGGAGTTTGTCTGCAGTGGCTGGAAGCCCTGGTGCACCCATTCTCTCTCTGCCTCTTTCTCTCTCTATCTGTTGCTAATAAATAAATAAAAATAAAACCAAAAAAAATTCAAAAAATTTTTTTAATTATTTAATTATTTATTTTAGAGAGAGAGAGAAAAAGAAAGAGGCAGATAGAGAGAGAATAGGCATGCCAGGGGCTCTAGCCCTGCAAACAAAATCCAGATACATGCACCACCATGAACATCTGGCTTGTGTGGGTCCTGGGTAATTGAATCTGAGTCCTTTGGCTTTGCAGAGAAGTGCCTTAACCACTAAGCCATCTCTCCAGCCCGCCTGGCACTGTTTGTTTCTGAGACAGATTCTGGCTTGGAACTATGTACCTCAAGCTGGCTTTTCAGGCAATTCTGCCTTAGCTCCCGTAGCCACCAACAGGTTTACTTTTTTTTTTTTTTTTACTTTTTTATTGACAACTTCCAAAAATATAAACAATATACCATGATCATATTTTCCCCTCCTATCAACCTCCCTTTCCCCCTTCCCAAAACTTCCCTCCACTGAATCCCTTCTCTCCAACTAAGGTTTACATTTCTTAAGTGCCTATAGTTCATAGATTTGTATCTCACTTGAGTGACAGGAGAGAAAATATTGGTCCCAGGCTCTGTACAGTGCTACACATTGCCAATATATTTTAAACAACATGAACATGTACCAGGAGACCTCGAATTCACTAGATGACTCAATATTTGGAAAAGCCAATAGCATAGCAAGCCATTTTCTCCCTACAGGGTGTTTTCCATCCTGAAGACAGCATCATGCTCCAGGGAGCGCAAGTGTTTCACAAGGAGCTGGGAGGCATAAGGGTAATGGCTAGAAAACAAAGTTGGAGCAGGCAGAGTACAAGCTTAAGGACTGTTCATGCATCCTCATGGGGAAACTAGCTGGCTTAAGCCACTCATACCAAGTTTGCAAAATGACCACTCAGATCAACAGGATGCCTGTCCTGTTTCTTGGGCAAATAATTTATTATGTCGACTTTTTAGTGACAATCAGACATAGTGACAAACCAAAAATCAACAGAAATCTGTGATTTTATTTGATCCCCTTTATGGTAGCTTTCTGCCAGTCACTTCGTGAATATTCAATCTAACAAGCTTGAGAAGTCAGCTATCCAAATGTCACCAGTCAAACATTGTGACAGATATAAAGAAAGAATGGAGTAAGCATGTTTTACTAGCAGGATGAAGCACAGGGCTTTTATGCTTGGATCAGGTGAATTTGCATGCTTCAGCTATAGACAGGCCTATGAAGAAAGAGAAAGAGAGGCCTGCTCAGGACCAAAAAGGCACACCATGGCACACTAAGCTCTCACATGTGGTACCATAGGACCCTGGCTAAATCAAACTAAACTAATGTGGCTCCTGATTTCTCTAAGGAAGGGCAGAGAAAGAAAAGAAAGTATAAATTACTTCAGTGAGTGCCAAACATGAAGGGCATAAAGAGTAGGGGGTGCAAGTGGCAAACAGTCTATTATCTAGTGAAGTTGCAGGACTACAACTTTCAAGCAGCAATCACTCCTACATGCAAAAATACCCTAAAAAAACTTTTGCACAAGAGCATGAATCCTGATAAATTTTAATGCATTACTGCTCATGCTAATAAACAAGAAACAGCCTAAATGTTCATGGGGAATTATATTAATTTATACAACATAATACCATCCATTAAAAATTTTAAAAATAGAGCTGGAGAGATGGGTCAGCAGTTAAAGGCGCTTGCTTGCAAAGCCTGACACCCCCGAGTTCGATTCCCTAGTATCTAAGTAAAGCCAGATGCACAATGTGGTGCATGCATCTGGAGTTCATTTGCAGTGGCAGGAGGCCCTGATGTACCCAATCAGTGTCTGTCTGTCTGTCTCTCTCTCTCCGCTTGCAAATAAATAAAAATATTTTTTAAATATTTAAAACTAGAGCTAGTCTGGCGTGGCGGCACATGCCTTTAACCCAAGCACTTGGGAAACAGAGGTAGGAGGATCGCTGTGAGTTTGAGGCCAGCCTAGACTGCAGAGTGAATTCAGGGTCAGTGTGGGCTAGAGTGAGACTCTATCCTGGGGGTGGGGGAGGGGACCAGAGCTACCATACAACAGGAATGATTCACACAAGTTTGAGTTAAAAAAAAAAAATCACAGAATACATTGTAGGACAGCATTTCTACAAGCTTCACAAACATTCAAAACTAAAAAATATATTGCTTTGACTCATATGTAGCAAAAGTATAATCAAAAGAAAGCCAAGGGAAAGAATGAGCACAATTCAGAAGAATGTTTACCTTGTAGGGGAACAAGGGGACATGGCTCAGGAAGGGTACCACAGGGTTTTGACAGGAGTAATGCTTCATTTTATAGGCTGAGTGCCATAGAAAGATGTACTTGCCATAATTTTTCATACTTTTTAAAAAAATTTTTCGAGGTAGGGTTTCACTCTAGTTCAGGCTGACCTGGAATTCACTCTGTAGTCTCAGGGTAGCCTCGAACTCAAGGTGATCCTCCTACATCTGCCTCCCGAATAGGAGTGCGCCACCACGCCCAGCTTCATTTTTCATATCTTGTATGTGTGTGTGATATTGTTCCAAACAAAGGAATTAAAAAAGAAACATGAAATCAAGTTGAAGGTAGAACCCCACAATGTTCCCAATTTCATCCATCTGCCCACAACTAAACTAATGAAATAAGGAGTCCAAGAATCAACTCAGTTTAGAGTGACAAAAAGGAACACCTTCAGACACTTCATTGGGCTCACTCGGTGAAACCAGCTCCGCAGGCTACCTCTTCACAGGATCAGTTGCAACACTGTCCCCAGAGAAGTGAAAAGGCTGTCTTGTCAGTAGAGAAACAGAAAATACTCCCAAACCCAAGCATATTTTGCGATGGAAGTTCCCAGATGGTTCCAACAGACTGAGGAATGGATTGAATTTAGAAACAAAGCAGTCATTTTACAGAACCTTACAGGGCTGGGACACTCTGACCAGTTTTTCTAGGAGATGAAAATTTGCGCTTGAGAGCACACCCTATTAGACCCCAAAACCAAGAACACAGCGTCCCAATAGAGGGATGTGATTGTGACAGGAAGCACAGATAGACGTGTGTATTGAAGCCCCAAGGGTTACTATACGGGCTTTACCTGCAAGAGGTGACAATCGAGTTTGGCACATGCTGAGTGCTACAGGGAAACAATAATATCAAAAACCATCTCTACCACATCTGTGTATCACATGTACAAGCCCACGGGCGCCGGCGAGGCAAGAAAAAAAAAAGAGTGACTTACTCAGGGAAATGGACCGACCGACCGTCAGGAAGGCCGGATTCGGTCAGACCTAGCAAGTGAAGGCCCTGGGCTGAGTCTAGAAGGCCCCACTCTTTCACGGAAGGGAAGAGGGTGGTCCCGACCCAGGCAGAAGGTGGGGCTGCCGGGAGAGGGCGGGTCCCCGCAAGCAACAGTCCTGGGAGGCCGGGCTGGAAGCAGCCGGGCCCTCCCCCACGCTCAGCCCCGGACATCTGGGGGAAGTCTGGGGTGGAGGGCGATACTCCCAGACCCACGGGACGGAGAGAGATGGGGCGTCAGGGACCGTATCCCAGGGTCAGCCCGGCGGCCCCTCGGCCCCGGTGCCAGATCCCAGCCGCTCCCCGCTCACCTGGGCACGCAGCTGGACGAGCTCCGGTCCACCTCCCAAGTGGCGTACAGGTTCATCTGCACCGGGGCGGGGGTGCGGCCTGGCCCCGGCCCGCCGGGAGGCGCGGAGCTCGAGGCCACCGCGACGGCCATGGAGGTGGAGGTGGACGAGGACGAGGAGGAGGCAGCCGCCGCCGCCGAGGTGGACGACGAGGACGAGGTGGCCTGGACCAGCTTGGGGGGCGTCGGCTGTTGAGGTGGCTGCTGCTGCTGCTGCTGCTGCTGTGGCGGCGGCGGCTGCTGCTGCGGGGACTGGGCGACCCCAGAGCCTCGCTGGCTGCTGCCCCCAGCGGCCCCGGGACCACCGCCCACCCCTCCGCGCTCCGCCATGGCTGGGCCTGGGGTCGGCGGGCGCGGGGCTTACACGGACCGAGGTAACGCCGAGTAGCTCCCAGGCTTCCGCCGCCGCGGCGGGGGCTCAGCGCGTCTCCTCAGCCCGCCCGGCGGAGCGCGAGCCGCCAGCGAGTCTGCACGCACGCGCGGGGATTCGCGGCGCGCGATCCTCGCGCTCGCTCGCTCGCCCGCCGGCCCGCCGCAGCCTGTTGCGGCCCGCGCGGCCGAGGGACGGGGTGGGCGTGTCCAGAGGGGGCGGGGAGTCCCGGCCCCACCCAGCTCCGGGGCTGAGGGGCGGAGCCCCGGCTCGCGCTCGGCGGAGTGGCGGGGGTGGGGGGAAGGGTGCCTCTGGGAAGGGGCTGCGGCCTGCGCGCTCTCGCGGTCTGGCCCTTCCTAGAGTCCTCTGCGCAGGACACTGCCCGCTGGGCCCCTTCTCTCCTCCCGGTTCCGTTCGGCGACCTTAGCTCAGCCAAAGGAAGCCCAGGTTTTCCGGGGCGCGGTTCCGGGCGAGAGGGCTGTGCGGGAGCGCGCTTGGCCCCTTGGATCCGCAGAGCGCGCCGCTGAGGGCCACGCGTGCCATGGAAATCGGCTCTTCCCCTCCCCCCCTGCCGCTGCTGTGGGCTAGAGGTTTTTTCTCCCAGACCAACAAAAGGCGCAGTTTGTAGAGACCCAGCTCCAAACCACCAACACCACCATCACTGGAGCTGGGAAGTTCCTACCCCATTGTAGGCATGGGTGAATTCTTAGGCCAAAATTAGATCCACAGCCCACCTTTTTCCTCTTTTGATACAGCCCCCAAGCCTTCATTATAAAACCCTAGAGTACCTCCTTCTCCCTCTATTTCTAAAACTATTTCTCCCAAGCTCCCAATCAGCTGCCAAACCTCCATTCTCAGCTTTAAAACTCTTGCCCCTCTATACCCACACCGCACCTCTCAGTGCTCGGCAAATGCCATATGTATCCAGTTGTTCAGTCTAGCTTGTCAGACCAGGGGAACCTGGAGAAAGCCATCCCCCCAACCCCCACAACCACACATATCCTATTGGTGTTCCCTGAACCCAGGAGCTAAGAGTGACAGAACAATTTAAACGTTAGATTTAGATGTCTAGCAGGTAGTAAGAAGTAGGCATTTCTGCCACAAGGTCAATTAGGAAGGCCTGACATGGCCTATTTCCCCAGCCCATTGTTACTTCCCCAGCCTAGACAGGCGCTAAGCTGGCTATTTTTATTCCCCAAGGACAGAGTAGTAAGGTCAAACCAGACCTTGAGGGTGCTTCCCCTTAGAGCCTTCCCACAAAGGGAGACTTGGGGGTGGTAAATTATCTGCAATTTCAGCACTGCAACCTCTGGTCCCGTGGTCACTGGGGCAGCCTGTGGTTGTAGGCAGACTCTGTTTTATGCTTCTGCTAAAGCAGCTAAAAGGAGATAGGGAGGGTCAAGAGTGTTACATATTCATCTTTCCTTGGGAAACAGCTTTATTTACAAAACAGGTCTAAAATAAGAACATGAAATGACAAGCCTAGGGAAGTCCAGGGCTGGCTCTTGGGGACCCATGTATGAAGCCGAGGCATCCCAACAAAGGGGCCTACAGAAAAGCCAGCTGTGTAATGAGGGGGACCTAAAATTTGAACTCCTTGTATTTCTTGCTGCCCCCGCGGCTGTCCTGGGGCTGAGCTTTCCGTTTCTTTTGCTGAAAGAGAGAGAGAGAGAGAGAGAGAGAGAGAGAGAGAGAGAGAGGTTACAAATACATTAAACAACTCCAACTACCAAAACAAGGGGGAGGGGACATGACATAGACATGTAAGTTGAAGAAAAACCACTGAATATGAATTGTTTCCACCTCCCTCACACTTGAATGAGCTCCACCTCTCTGTGTCCCAGTGTCACTGTCCTTAAAGAAGGCAGCCAACAACCATTTTTCAACTCACGGAAGATGAGCACCAGGTATTGGGTCTATCCCTCCCTTAATCCCCTACAGCACAGAGCTCTGCTGAAAAGGCAGACTCTACTCCTGGATCCTGACCCCTGGGTTTCCAGAGAGCTCCTACCTTCTGTTTGGCAGCATGCTCAGCCACCATGTCACTGAAATCTTCCTTCTCCACTTGTGCCTGCTGCTCCCGCACATGCTCCTCATATTTCTGGGTCATGGCCATGGGGTCTAGCTCCAACTCCTCTGGTGCTAGGGCCACTTCCACACCTTGCAGCTCAGGGGCTGGGCCCTTCCGGCTCATAACCTGAAAGAGGGATTAGAGCTGGTCATTTCCAAAGACTCAGAGACACTATCCTCAGCCCCACAAGGCAGTGTCCTCCAAGTACTCACCGTGGACATGTCGTAAATGTGAGTTGATCCCATCATGGCTCCTCCAACAGTGGCTGTTCTCTTCTCTGGCAATACAGTGAACAGTTGAGGTGTCTCACTTCTGCAAAAGAAAATGGGGTGAAGCACAATAAGAGACAAAAAGGCGCACAGAAAGAAAAGAAAGTAGGTGGTGCTTCCACTCAGATACTTGGGGAGATTCCAAGATTAGTAGGAACCAAAAAAAATAAATAAATAAATAAATAAAATAAAAGATTGGTGTAGTGATACATGCCGCCCTGAGAATACATAGTGAATTCCAGGTCAGCCTGGGCTACAGCAAGACCCTACCTCAAAAAAGCAGAACCCAGGCTGGAGAGATGGCTTAGCGGTTAGGGCACCTGCCTCCTAACACTGGTTTCAATCTCCAGCGGTTCCAATCTCCAGGTCCCACGTTTAGCCAGATGCAAAGTGACACAAGGGCACAATGCCAATGCCACAAGGGGGTGCAAACATCTGACCATTCGCAGCAAGGGCTGCTGGTGCAATCTCTATCTGTCTTCCTCTCCCTCTCTCTCTGTCTCTCTCTCCAAAAAAAAAAAAAAAAAAAAAAAAAATCTATATATGTCTATATATATATATATATGTCTATATATAAAAAAAAAAAATATATATATATATATTTAGGGCTGGAGAGAGAGCTTAGTGGTTAAGGCGCCTGCCTGCTAAGCCTAATAACGTCAGTTCCAATCTCCAGGTCCCACGTTTAGCCAGATGCAAAGTGATGCAAGGGCACAATGCCGCACTTAACCACAAGGGGGCACACACATCTAGATTTCGTTCACAGCAGCTGAGAGGCTGCTGGCACGCCCATTCTCTATCTGTCTTCCGCCCTCTCTCTGTGTCTCTCTCTCTCAAAAAAAAAAAAAAAAAAAAAAAAAACCCCAAAAAAAAAAAAATTAGTAGGGGTATAACTTCTGCCATTCATGGAGGACAATAAGAAAGTTGGGCTTAGGGAGTGAGATGAGGTACAGTGCAGTGCTGATTCTAGAGGACACAATCTGGAAAGGGTACAAAACTCAGCTAAAGGACTCCCTGCACCAAGTTAGGGGATCAGAACCAGGATGCTCACAAAAGAAAGTTAATGTTCAAAAAGGCTAGTTTCCTAGAGAGAGAACTTTGACACAGAGAAACAACAGAACAGGCTACATAGCAGATCTTACCCAGGACAGTGCCTAGCATTCCAACCCTTCCAAAGACACAAGAGCTCTCCACCACTGATTTCAAGGATTATACTTAGAACACAATGGCAAATATACCACGATCATCCCAGACCATGTCTTCTTCTCCCCTAGAAGAGGTGACTCTATTCACACAACAGCCAGAACAAACACCTTAGGACAGAATTCAGATTCTGTCACCTCTCAAAAATGCACTGAGGTGTCTATTCATCATTTGAATAAATCCAAATTCTACCATGACCATGTGTACAAGGGCTCATATTTTGATCCCTTCCCTACCTATTTTCTTCTCACTACCCTCTGTCCACTGTACCCTTCTTTGCCTTCCTTCCTTTAATATTCAAAGCTTGAGAGCTACCCAAAATATATGAAACTGTGGACTTTAAGTCATGGGCCAAACCCAAAAAAAAAAAAAAATAGTAAGAAGAAGAAGGAAGAGGAGGAGGAGAAGAAAGGACAGTAATTCTTGCAAGACAAGAAGCAAATAATAGGTGGAGGCAAAAGGAACAGGAGTTCAAAAGTTCAAGACCAGAGTTGGAGAGAGAGCTCAGAGGTTAAGGTACCTGCCTGCCAAGCCTCAGGATTCAGGTTCGATTCCCCAGTACCTAAGTAAGCCACATGAACTAAGTGGCACATGTGTTTGGGGTTCATTTGCAGTGGCTGAAGGCCCTGGCACGCCCATTCTCACTCTCTCTATCCACCTCTTTCTCTCTTTCAAATAAAAATTTTAAAGTATTTGAAAAATAAAAATGAAATCCTCAATGCTCTACAAGTTCCCTAGCCAAGAATCAGAGGAGACTTATAGTGAGTTTAGGAAATGAAACTTCAAGTTCAGGAGGCCAAGGCAGCCAGACACAGAACTTGATAGCTGCTGAAGGCACTCAGGTAATGCAGGAGAGTTGTTAGAATATACATTTGAAAATACCACCAAGACCAAGGACAGAACCACCTGGAATTATCAGCAATAAGCACTGCCCACTGCTCAATCAGGATGGGGAACTGCATAGTACATAGTGAATTCTGGGGGTGAAAAAAAAAAAAGCCAGGTGTGGTAGTACACACCTTTAATCCCAGAACTCAGGAGGCAGAGGGAGGAGGATCACTGTGAGTTCCAGGCCAGGCTGAGACTACATATTAAATTCCAGGTCAACCTGGCTAGAAAAAGAAAAAAATAAAACAGGAATGCAACAAGAAAATATAACTCACAATAAGGAAAATTTCAATTTAAAATCAAACTAGAGAGATGGGCATGGTAGTGCACACCTTTAATCCCAGCACTTGGGAGGCAGAGGTAGGAGGACTGCCATGAATTCAAGGTTACCCTGGGCTAGAGAGAGACCCTACCTCAAAAAACCAAAAATTAAAAAATATTTTTTGTTTATTTTTATTTGACAGCAACAAAGAGAGAAAGAAGCAGAGAGAGAGAGAGAGAATGGGTGCGCCAGGGCCTCCAGCCACTGCAAACGAACTCTAGATGCATGCACCACCATGTGCATCTGGCTTGTGGGTCTTGGGGAATTAAGCCTCAAACCGGGGTCCTTAGGCTTCACAGGCAAGCACTTAACAGCTAAGCCATCTTTCCAGCCCCCAGTAAAATATTCTTTGAAGGCCCTAGCACGCCTATATATCTGCCTCTATCTCTCAAATAAATATTAATTTAGAAAAAAATTATAAGCCAGACGTGGTAGCACATGCCTTTTTAAAAAATATTTTTATTTATTTTTATTTGTTTATTTGAGAGATACAGAAATAGGCAGGTAGAGAGAGAGAATGGGCACGCAAATGAACTCCAGATACATATGCCCCCTTGTGCTTAAGTGGGTCCTGGAGAATAGAGCCTTGAACCGGGGTCCTTAGGCTTCACAGGCAAGTGTTTAACCACTAAGCCATCTCTCCAGCACATGCCTTTGATCCCAGCATTCCAGAGGCAGAGGTAGGAAAACTGCCATGAGTTCAAGGCCACCCTGAGACTGCATAGTTAATTAATTCCAGGTCAGTCTGAGCCAGAGTGAGACCCTACCTCGAAAAGCAAAAACAAAACCAAAACAAAGAAAACAAAAAAATCAACAACAAAAATAAATGAATAGCCAGGCATGCTGGCACAAGCCTTTAATCCCAGCACTAGGGAGGCAGAGGTAGAAGGATCCACCCTGAGACCACATAGTGAATTCCAGGTCAGCATAGGCCAGAGTGAGACCCTACCTCAAAAAACCAAAATAAATAAATAAATAAAATAAATGAATAGAAAAAAAGAAATGTTACCAAATACGAAGGTATAGCAATTGCAACTAACATAAGAGAAAAATGCTAAAAAATTAACAAACCATCAGTGAGCACTTAGAAAACTGCAAGAGACCTAGGAAATATATAATTGGAGTTCCTAAAGAGAAAGAAAAGGGAACAGGAAAAATATTTAGAGAAATGACCAAATAAATTTTTGAAAATTTAAATCCATACGTCCATGATAGTCTACAAGTCCAAAACAATGAAACACTAAGAAAAACAGACCAAGGTATATCACACTCAAAACTGTTCATGGGCTGGGGAAATGGCTGGAGCAGCAGTTAATGGCACTTACTTATAAAACCTATGTGCTTATATTCAGTTCCCCAATACCCACATAAAACCAGACATTTGAAAGTCTAGAGTTTGTTTGCAGTGACAAGAGGCCCTGAGAAGCCCATTCATAATCTCATTCTTTCTCTTTCTCTTTCTAAAAAAAATTTAATTCATGTTCATTCCAGAGATAGAAAATCAGAAAAACAGTCAGAGAAAGATGACATATTAAAATACAAAGGAATGAACACAAGTGAGGATGAGAGCTGATTCCTCTTCAGGCTGACCAGACAAGCAAGCAAGCAAATACTGGCACAACATACAGGGGAAAACACATTACCATCTAAAATACTGTACATAAAAGTGGTTCAAAGAGGGCTGTTGAGATGGCTTAGCGGTTAAGACATTTGCCTGCAAAGCCAAAGGATCCCAATTTGATTCTCCAGGACCCACGTAAGCCAGATACACAAGGGGGCACATGCATATAGAGTTCGTTTGCAGTGGCTGGAGGCCCTGGTGTGTCCATTCTCTCTCTCTCAAAAATAAATAAATAAAATAATTTTTTAAAATAGTTCAAAGAGCCACGTGTGGTGGCGCATGACTTTAATCCTAGCAGTTGGGAGGCAGAGGCAGGAGGATCACTGTGAATTGGAGACCAGCCTGGGACTACTGAGTGAATTCCAGCAGGTCAGTCTGAGGTAGAATAACCTATCTTAAAACGTTCAAAGATGCTGGGCATAGTGACACACACCTTTAATCCCAGCACTCTGGAGGCAGAGGTAGGAGGATTGATGTGAGCTCAAGGCCACCCTGAGACTACATAGTGAATTCCAGGTCAGCCTGGGCTATACAGCGAGACCCTACCTTGGAAAAAAAAAAGTTCAAAGATACAGGGTGGAAGGCAAGTGTGGTGGCTCACACCTTTAATCCTAGCACTTGGGAGGCAGAGGTAAGAGGATTGCTGTGAGTTCAAGGCCATACTGAGACTACCAAGTGAATTCCAGGTCAGCCTGGGCTACAGCGAGACCCTACCTCAAAAAACAAAAACAAAAAAACAAAAACAAAGATACGGGCTGGAGAGACGTTTGCCTGTGAAGCCTAAGAACACATTTGAATCTCCAACTCCCACATAGCCAGGTGCATAGTGATGTAAGAGTGCAATGTCACACATGCGCACAAGGGGGCGCACACATCTGGAGTTCGTTCAAAGTGGCTGAAAGGCCCTGGCGTGCCCTTTCTCTCTCTCTCTCTCTCTCTGTCTCTCTCTCTGCCTCTTTCTCTGTCTCTCAAAAAACTATATTAAATTAAATAGTGGTAGGACAATACAAATAAATGAGTAGGAAGGACAAAAAGGCATTTCATGATAAAGGGGTCAATTCTTGTAGACTTAATAATCCTACATGTCTATATACCTAAAAATAGAGCTAAATCCATGACCACAAGAAGACTATCTCAAGGTCCTTGCACATGCTTGTACTTACTTCTGAGTAAGTACTTACTTCTGGTGGCTTGCAATGAAACCTTCCAAATGTCTCCCCATCGCCTTCATCCCATTTTCCTCTGCTTCATTACCCCTATCCATACCTGAGATTCTGATGACCTATTTACTTCAACTGTCTTTCACTGATGACTTCCCACTGGCACAGAGTTGTTGTTTAATAATTATTACAAAAGAAAATGTTTTTAGCCAGGTGTGGTGGCACATACCCTTAATCCCAGCACTTGGGAGGCAGAAGTATGAGGACTGCAGTGAGTTTGAGGCCACTCTGAGACATAGTGAATTCCAGGTCAGCCTGGGCTAGAGCAAGACCCTACCTCAAAAAAAAAAAAAAAAAAAAAAAAAAAGAGAGAGAGAGAAAAGAAAAGAAGGAAAGGAAGGAAAAAAGAAAGAATGTTTTTAAAAAGGAACAAAATCAGCCAGGCCTAGTGGCGCATGCCTTTAATCCCACACTGGGGAGGCAGAGGTAGGAGGATCACCATGAGTTCGAGGCTACCCTGAGAATATAGAGTAAATTCCAGGTCAGCCTGGGGCTAGAGTGAGACCCTACTTCGAAACCCGCCCCCCCCCCAAAAAAAGGAACAAAAGCCAGCCTACTAACCTAGAGAACAAAGGAAAGTGAAAGCCATTCCCCACCCCCTCACCTCTCACCTCACCCCACCAAATTCTGACCATTGCCCTCCTGGTTCCCTCACCCATCCATTGCCTCCTCGATCTTCTTCTTCCTCAGCTCAATGAGTTCAGGGGTCTCCATTCCAGCTGGCACTGAAGAAAATCCCCCAGGAGTGATAAGGCCACTATGAAGAGAAAAATAAGCTCTGTAGTAAAGAGAAGCCTCCTCAAAGACAGGTCGTTTCTGGGAGGTAGGTTCCATTTCCCTACCTGTCTGCAGGTGTAATAAAGCCTGTCTCATCTGGCTTGTCTTCATCACTTTCTTCCTCCTCCTCTTCTTCTGAGGACTCTTCATCAGATGGCTCCAGTTCCCCCCAAGGGGTCCGATCAATCTCTTCTTCTTCAGTCTTGGTCTGAAAGACATTACTCATTCAATATTTACTAGGTACCTATTATATGATAAGCAGTTGTCAGCCAAAAAGATAGGGAAGCAAAGAAATCACAGTATCTACCCAAGAGAGCATATATTCTAGAGTAAGCTACACTGCATTTCAGCAAAAAGCGCTCTTTTTGAGACTAGAACATTGCAATGCCCAACTCCTTCATAACTAGAGACCAACTATCTCTAAGTAAAACCAAGCTTGCCAGACTGTGGCCCATACCTGAAATTCAGCAGCATTGGTTCCAAACACATCCCCATAGAGAGGTTTTCCAGTCTCATCTACTGGAGGTTTGCCCCAGCCACCAGCATGGTATCCAAAGGAACAGCTCTGCAGAAAGGAAGCATGAATCATTTCTCCTCCTAAGCTCCAGAGGAAACAAGCCCTCAGGAAAAATAATTCTCCAAAGCCCAGAATTCCACATTTGGGAGCTATGGAAATTATGACTACAGAATAGAATTAAATGTCAAGAAGCATTAAAGAGCAAAAGCAAAACTAGCTGTGTGTGATAGTGCATCTGTAATCCCAGCACTTGGGAAGTAGAGTCAGAAGTTCAAGGTCATCCTTGGCTACATGAGACCCTCAAAAATAAATAACTTTTTTTTCTTTTTTTTTTTGCAGAGACACAGAGAAACAGAGAAGAGGGAGAGGAAGACAGATAAAGAATGGGTGCGCCAGCAGCCTCTCAGCCTCTGCAAACGAAATCCAGATGTGTGTGCCCCCTTGTGGGCAAGTGCAGCATTGCGCCCTTGCGTCACTTTGCATCTGGCTAAACGTGGGACCTGGAGATTGGAAATGATGTTCTTAGGGTTAGCGGACAGGTGTCTTAACCACTAAGCCATCTCTCCAGCCCCAAAACAAATAATTTTTTAAAAAGCAAAACTAAGCAGGGCATGGTGGCACATGCCTTTAAGCCCAGCACTTGGGAGACAGAAGTAGGAGATGAGTTTGAGGCCAGCCTGGGACTACATAGTGAATTCCAGGTCAGTCTAAGCTAGAGTGAGACCCTACCCTGGGGGGAAAAAAGAAAAACTAGCCCAGGATAGTGGTGCATGCCTTTAATCTCAGCACTCAGGAGGCTGTGGTAGGAGGATGCAGAAAAAAGGGTGGATAGTGTTCCTGAAGATGATATCCTAGGTTATTCTCTGGCCTCTACACTCATGCACACACACACATGCATGCCTACATACAAACATGTTCTCCTCGCCAACAAAACTGGCTCTAACTTATTATTCCCAGTTTTTCCTAATTTTGGAAAGCTGGTTGGTTAGCATCTTTCTCACTAATAGAAATTTTATCTGGGATCTGGGGAAATGGCTTAGTGATTAAAGGCACTTGCTTATAAAGTCTATTAATAGCTCTAATTACATCATCCATGTAAAGCTGGATGAAAAAAGTGACACATGTGTCTGGCAGCAAGAGACCCTGGTACAAACACGCATGCATGCAAGCACACACAAATCAATATTTTTAAAATAAATAAATAAATTTTATCTGAAGTCTATTAATACTTTTCAGGAATGCTTTGAATTGAAAACAATTAATTTTATGCCATTCTTGAGATGAAATTGTTTCTATCTATGCATATATCAGACAGCTACCTGTGAACACATTTAAACATTAAATCTGTTACTTCTGAGGGACAAAAATTGTGGATAATTTGTTTTCATCTTTGTACTTGTCAGTTTGGACTGAGTATTTTATCATGAGCATGTCACTTTTTTGTACTTTTATTTTTTAGAAACAAAGACAATTACTTTTTTTTATTGACAGCTTCCATAATTGTAGACAATTTCCCATGGTAATTACTTTTTTAAAAAGGATAGAATTAGGGCTGGAGAGATGGCTTAGCAGTTAAGGCATTTGCCTGCAAAGTCAAAGGACCCCAGTTCAATTCCCCAGGACCCACATAAGACAGATGCACAACGGGGCTCATGCGTCTGGAGTTCATTTGCAGTGCCTGGAGGCCCTGTACACGCATTCTTTCTCTCCCTCTCTTTGCCTCTCTCTTGCAAATAAATAAGTAAATAAAAAATTTTTTAAAGGATAGAATTAAAGAAGGAAAACAAAAGTCATTGTCTATTTAAAAAGCAGAGGCATCTCTCTCTTCTCTCCCTCTTTCTCTCAAATAAATAAATAAAATATATTAAATAAATTAAAAAAATAAAAACCAGAGACAAGCCAGGTGTGGTGGTGCACGCCTTTAATCCCAGCACTCGGGAGGCAGAGGTAGGAGGATCACTCTGAGTTCAAGGCCACCCTGAGACTACATAGTGAATTCCATGTCAGCCTGGGCTAGAGTGAGACCCTACCTCAAAAACTCAAAATAAATAAATAAATAAATAAATAAATAAATAAATAAATAAATAAATAAATAAATAAATAAAAATGGAAAAAATAAAAAGCTGAGGCCACTGGGGGTGGTGGTGCACACTTTAATCCCAGTACTCAGGAAGCCAAAGTAGAAGGATCACTGTAAATTCGAGGCCAGCTTGAGACTACATAGTGAATGCCATGTCAGCCTGAACTAAAGTGAGACCTACCTCAAAAAACCAAATATATATACTCACCTCTGGGATAGGCGAGTTTAGCCCAGGGATTTTCAGGTTGGGGTAAGACGGGGGTGGGCCATATCTCTGCATGGCAATCAGCCATGGGGGAGGGACTTTGTGGGCATTCTGTAGGGAAAAGAGAAGAGGATATGATATGACCCACCTATCCACCCTGTGTCTTGCTTCTGCCCCCACTCCCACCTTCTCCCAGTTTCACCAGCCACCTAGCCAACACATACTGGTCCTACTGGCATCCCCAAGGAAATCCTCAGTTCATCAGACAGATCTCCAGGCTTCTTCTCCTTCAGCCGTGTCTCAAACTCCTTCCCCTAGGAAAAAAGCACAGCATGCTCTATTGGGGACCCAGACACATACTAAGAGCTCAGTGTCACGAGGAGCAGGAGAAAAGAGTTGAGAAACCCTAATCCCCAGCAGATACAAAGTCCCATGAGGGCTACCTGGCTGCCACTCAGATTCTGGCTAGATTAGGGGAAGGAAGAAGGCCAGACTCTCTGCTGCCACCAAGCCCCTATGAGACTAGGGCTGACTGCAGCAGCGCCTGTGAAATGAGGGCACTGGACAGGATGAGTGCCAACACCCTTCTACCTCAAACATCCCTTGTTGTCATGGTAATTAACATTTCAAGGATCAGAAAAAATACAACTTTTCTCCCATCCCCAACATTAAATGCTTTTTTTCAGAAGAAAAGATGGCACTTGGCCATCTTGTCACTAAACCACTAGCCACAAACTACTACCTCTTCAGGTCTGCATCTCTCCTCTAAAAAAACGAACACATTTTGAAAGGTTGGGCTCCATCTCACCCAGGGGCAGGAATGGGAGATTCTAAGGCTGAGGGATGCTATATCAGCTTTGAATGCCCCTCTAACCAGAGTCACAATCCCAAGACTCAGCCTTACCCCTCCCAGCCCCTTTCCCGAACCTCATAGTACAGGTCCCCATGGATAGTCAGCTTTGGCTTCGTCTGCCACTTAAAGAAGGCATCATGCAGTTTCTGATAGTCAATGTCAATCTTCCCCATCTTGGGCCGAACCTTCTCACGCATTTTTGACTTCATGGTCTTCTGTTCTTCCTGTGGGAAATGGCAGAAGACACAAGTTAACTGACATTAACTATTCTTTTAATAAAAGATCTGGCTCCTGCTTCAGGGACATTTCATTTATCTCACTTTGAAACTTATTTCTGTTTAGACCCCTCAAAATTTCATAATCCGAAGAGGTGGGAGAAGTAGCTCAGCAAAAGAGGAGGCTTCTAACTGATTAAGGTGCTTGTTTGTGAAGCCTAAGTACCCAGGTTCAATTCCCCAGAACCCACGTAATCTATATGCGCACGGTGGCACATGCATCTGGAGTTTGTTTGCAGTGGCTAGAGGCCCTGGCATGCCTATTCTAACACTTGGCATACCCAGATATACACACACACACACCTTTAAACTTAAGTTAGTTAACCATTATTTGAGTCTCTAGCCACACATATGTCAGGGAAAGGAGTCCCCAGGTGAAAGCAGAGGACAGGGAGGGAGAAAGAGAAAAAGTTACCATTTGGGACCAGAGGTCTCAAAATAGGGCAGGAGCAACACTCTGAACACAGACTTAAGGTCTACTTTTCCTGTGTCCCTCTCCACTGCTGATATCTAAGCTTAGAATAATTAGATTAGTAATAGTGGATTTAGGGAAGCCAAGTCCAGTTCTCAAGCAGGCTGCTATTAAGGGTGTGGTTGTCCAAACTCAAGATTTGTGCTCCAGACAAGCCTCACCTTCTCCTGTAGGGCCTCACGCATCTCCTGGATGCCAGTGCGTTTGATGAAATCTGGTAGCTCAAAGGGAGGCTTTTCAATGCCCCGTTTGCCCTGTAGGTATTTGCGCTTAAAACACCAGTGGCGTGGCACAGGGACAGAATTCCGGGTGGCCTTGAGATGAACCAAGAGCTTAGGGTCCTGTGCTGTCACATCATGCATTTCCACAACATCAGGCCGAGCCACCAGCTGGAAAACATAGTTGTAAGTCTCTAGAAAACCTGCCCCACCACCTCTCATTTCTAGGGTCTTGCTTTAGCCCAGGCCAACCTGGAACTCACTCTGTAGTCCCAGACTGACCTCGAACTCCCAGCAATCCACCTACCTCTGTCTCCCAAGTGCTGGGATTAAAGGCATATGCCACCATGCTTGGCAATACCTCTTTTTGAAAGGCCATATTCAAGCATCCTCCAAAGCCCTCCTTGCAGGACATCCAAAGCAAACCCATGTGTGGGGCAGAGGGCATTTCACTGGGTTTCTCAACTAGGCTCCAGGAGCTGCTGGGTAATCTCCACTCTTACCTGCTTTAGCTCTGCTACAGTAAAGCGATTCATTCGGCGCAACTTCTTCTTGGACAACTTAGGGGCTTCTGGTTTCTTTTCCTAGGATAGAACCATTACCTCTTTGGTGGAACTCAGGTGGGAATCAAACTGCCCAGCCCACCTCAAAACTCAAGCCACAAAAGCCTTACAAGACTTAACTATGGTCCCTAAGAAGACATCTTGACCACCTGTTCCCAGCATCCCACTTTCCAGCTTTAAGGGGGTAGTCCTACCTGTTCATCATCACTGCTGTCATCATCGCTATCCTTGTGCTCTTCCTCAAAGCCCTTCTTCTTCGGGACTGCAGAGTTCTCCATTTTGTCAAGTTTCTCTGGCTCCTTTTCTTTCTCCTTCTTCACATCATCAGTAAGCTGAGGAGATAGACCAGGTGGAAACTGCAGACCTCCCCACATGTATTCCTGGCTCCTATTGAAGCAGGGACTCCTTTAGTCCTATCTCAGCTCATCCTGTGCTTCCTTGTAGAGCTCGGCCCCTCAGAGCACACCAGTCCTACCTTGAAAGCCTCAAAAATCCTCTTGAAGAAGATGAAGTTGGGCTCATATATTTCAGGTTCTTCCGTCACATACTCAATCTCAACATCAGCGGCAGGGGAGTCAGAGCCCCGGGATCGGGCAGAGTCTTTCTCTCGATCCCCAGAGCTTTCTGAAGATGCTGCCCGCACACGTTGGGGCTTTTTCTTCTTCTTTCGGTTCCGACGCTTCCGGTTTTTCTGTTCAGACAGGAAAGCCACCTGGGTCAGAAAATCTGAGCCCCATGCCGCTTCACTGCTAACAACAGTTCAACACTTGGTTCTGCCAACGTTGTCTGCCTTTGGGTAAGTTACTACACCTTCCAGACTCAGCTTTTTTGAGAACTTGAAAGGATTTATGGCAATTACATGAAAAATACCTACAAGATGTTTTGGACAGAAATCAGCACAAAATAGAGTATGCTACTACTTACTCAACATTTTGTCAGAATTACTTTAGTCCCCAAGCCCGTCTCCAATAATCCTTCCAGACCAACCTCTTTTTTGGATATAGACACTGCATCCTCCTCAGTCTCGGATGCTGAATGGCCCAGGGACGAGCGAGTGTCTGTTTCCATTTCCTCTTCCTCTGTCAGGGAGAAAGGTGGCAATGAAGTCTCCACGCAGTGCCACTGCCCTGATCACAGTAACTTCACAATCGCTTTAGGAGCAGCTACTCTCTAAATCTCTCTTAGGGACAGGACAGAGGAGTAAGAGGTCTCAGCCTCTTTAGTTCTGCACTACAGCTTCGGGCCACACCACCACTCACCTTGCTGAGAGTTCATCTCTTCCTGGCGGCTCTCCTTCAATTGCAGAATCTTTTCTAAAGCCTGGGGAATCTTGGGGCCCACAGAGGGATCATCCATCTGCCAGAGACAACCCAGTCAGAAGGGCTTCCATCTTTTGTACTAGAAAGGCTGCTAGCCAGGTGATGCACAGTAGACAGACAGTAAGCAACATCAACTGAATTCACCAAAGTTTTGCACCCTGCAGAGAGAACCCTAGAATTCTTCCTGAAATGTCTCCTAGATCCTTCTGCCCTACCTTAAACATATTCTAGATAAGTATGACTCTTACCTGTACACAAAATTTTAAAGCCATCCTTAACCTCACAAATTCCTCTAAAATCCCAAAATAATGCCCTTCCAAAATACCATTTTTCTTTTTTTTTGTTTTTTGTTTTTTTTGAGGTTTCACACCAAGTCCAGGCTGACCTGGAATTCACTATGTAATCTCAAGGTGGCCTTGAACTCATGGTGATCCTCCTACCTCTGCCTCCCAAGTGCTGGGATTAAAGGCTTGTGCCACCACACCCGGCTCAAACCACCACTTTTCTGTCCCTAGGAAGAAATCAGCAGTCTCACCTCTCTGTTCTCATCTCCAGGAGGTGGTGGAGGACCACGAGGCCGAGGAACTGGGGCCCCCATGGGCAAAACAGTGGGAGTGGGGCCCACTGGACCCACTGGGCCTACTGGAGCAGCTACTGTGAGAAGGCAAAAACAAGTCCAAGGTCAGAAGACTCTTTAAAAAGGGGGGGGGGCTGGAGACATGGCTTAATGGTTAAGGTGCATGCCTATGAAGACTAAGGACACTGGTTCAATTCTCCAGGTCCAACATAAGCCAGATGCACATGGTGGCACATGCGTCTGGAGTGCGTTTGCAGTGGCTAGAGGCCATTCTCTTTCTCCCTCCCTTTCTCTGACTCTAATAAATAAATAAATAAAAATATTTTTTTAAAATCTCCTTTAAGCTGGAGACTAGTGGTTAAAGGTGCTTGCATGAGCTTTAAATTTGACCAGCCAGGCCAAATGAGCCAATGGGTGCAATAGTAGCATGTCTGGTATGGGGGAAACCAACCACTCTCTAATTGGACTGGAGGCCCACTCCACGGAAGGGACTACATCCCTGATACTGAAAACCTACAACAGGGGTAGTCATGAGCCCTAGGGGTGTAACGTTTGCTGGTGTCAGCCTAAATGTATATACTATGCTCACCAAACTGCCCAGTAAGCACTTCTGTTAATGTCCACACCCATATATTAATGCTATTCTCACTTTTGGTTAGAGAAGCTTCTCTTTTCAGATGGTGATGATTTTGGGATGACTCAGAAGGCACCGTGTTGCTGAGAAGAAGGGACAGAGATGTGTTCAGCACTGAAACATCTCTTAACACACCTTCTAAGGCTCAGGGTCTATTGAGGAAGAGGTGGCAGAAAGAATGTAAAAGCCAAAGGAAAGGAATGACTCCTTACAACGTGCTCCCCCAGACACAAAATGGCCTGGATATCTATGACCTTGTAGTGCCTGAAACTATCTACATAAGACCATCCTAATAGGAGGAAAAGATGACAAAATTAAGAAAGACTGATTGAGAGGGGTAAGGGATATGATAGAGAGTGGAATTTCAAAGGGGAAAGTGGGGGGGGGGGGAGGAAGGGAATTACCATGGGGATATTGTCTACAATTAAGGAAGTTGTCAATAAAAATAAATACATAAATAATAAAAAAAATGGAAAAAAAGGTGCTTGCATGTAAAGCCTGAGAGCCCAGGGTTCAATTCCCCAGTACCCATATAAAGCCAGATGCACAACGTGGCACATGCATCTGGAGTTGGTTTACAACAGCAGTGGCAGGGGGCCCTGCTGTACCCATTGTTTAACTCTGCCAACTAAAAAAAAAAATCAGCTCCCTTGATAAAGTCATGGTGACGGGGGCTGGAGAGATGGCATAGTAATTAAAGGCACTTGCTTTCAAAGCCTGACAGCCTGGGTTCGATTCCCCAGTGCCCATGTACAGCCTGATGCACATAGCAGTGCATGCATTTGAAGTTCGTTTCCAGTGGCAGGGGGGGCCTGGCACACCCACATTCTAATTTTTTTTTAATTATGTTGATGGGTCCCTTGCAGGACAGAAGTTGGTAAAAATGAGTACTTTTGAATGCTGGGAACATTTTGGTTATATTGAGTGCATGTGGTTTGTGAAGTTTTTATATTTGTATATTTTTATAACTTTTTTTACATGTGCATGTGTATAGTGGACAAAGAATATCCAGTGTCCCCCACTTCCATTACTCATCTATCTGCATGCTTCCTTAAGAGAAAATCTATCACTCTAAATATTGCCATTTTCCCAAGCCTCAGTGATCCTCTGGTCTTTGCTTCCCACAGTACTGAGGTTAAAGACAGGCACTACAATACCCAGATGTTTATGTGGGTACTGGGGAATCAAACTCAGGAGGCCCTAGGTTCCCTTAGGTTCATTCAAAAAGTGCCCTTAGCCGGGCATGGTGGCGCACACCTTTAATCCCAGCACTCGGGAGGCAGAGGTAGGAGGATCACCATGAGTTCGAGGCCACCCTGAGACTGCATAGTGAATTCCAGGTCAGCCTGGGCTAGAGCAAGACCCCATCTTGAAAAACCAAAAAAAAAAAAAAGAGAAAAAAACAGTGTCCTTATCCATAGAGCTATCCTTTCAGCACTTCCCTTGTTTCCTTTTAAATTTACTTACGTATGGGGGTGGGGCATCTGGGTCTCTTGCCACTGCAAACAAATGTCAGATGTTTGCACCACTTTCTGCATTTGTTGAGTCAAACCTAGGCCAGCAGGCTTTGAAAGCAAGCAGCTTTAACTGATGAGCCATCTATTATTATTATTTTAGTATTTATTTGAGAGAGAAAATGGACATGCCAGGGTCTCTCGCCACTGCAAACAAACTCCAGACACAAGTGCCACTTTGTGCATCTGGCTATGTGTGGATAATGGGGAATTAAACCCAGACCAGTAGGCTTTGCAAATACGTGCCTATAAATATTGAACCATCTCCCCAGCCCTATTTTTTTAAAATTTTATTTCTATTATTTATTTGAGAGAGAGAAAAAAAGAGGCACAGAAAGAGAGAGTGCATGTGCCACAGCCTCCAGCCACTGCAAACAAACTCCAGACATATGTGCCATCTGGAGTACATGGATCCTGGACATTGAATCTGGGTTCTTTGGCTTTGCAGACAAATGCCTTAACCACTAAGCCATCTCCCCATCCCCCTATTATTTTTATTTACTTATGTGCACATGCATATGTGTATGGGCATGTCAAGGTCACCAAAAATGAATGTCAGATATTTGCACCATTTTTTTTTTTCCAATTTTTGATTTTGTGAGGTAGGGTCTCACTCTAACCCAAGCTAACCTGGAATTCACCATGTAGTCTCAGGGTGGCCTCAAACTCCCAGTGATCCTCC
This sequence comes from Orientallactaga sibirica, assembly GCA_036365145.1. NCBI lineage: Eukaryota > Metazoa > Chordata > Mammalia > Rodentia > Dipodidae > Orientallactaga > Orientallactaga sibirica. Next base: position 4,868,083 of record JAEOAD010000042.1, on the reverse strand, counting down.
TACCTCTGCCTCCTGAGTGCTGGGATTAAAGGCATGTGCCCCTTTTTGCTGGGAGCCAGCAGGTTTTGCAATCAAGCACATTTTTATTTGTTTGTTTGTTTGTTTATTTATTTATTTATTCGGTTTTTCTAGGTAGGGTCTCACTGTAGCTCAGGCTGACCTGGAATTCACTATGTAGTCTCAGGGTGGCCTCGAACTTTCAGCAATCCTCCTACCTCTGCCTCCTGAGTGCTGGGATTAAAGGCATGCGCCACCACTACCGGCTTTATTATTATTTTTTTTTTTAGAGAGAGGCAGAGAGAATGGGCATGCCAAGGCCTTTCAGCCTCTGTGAACAAGCTCCAGACGTGTATGCCCCCCTGTGCACCTCTGTGACATTTCATGCTTGCGTCACTTTTGTGTCTGGCTATACATGGGACCTGGAAAAATGAACAAGCATTCTTAGGCTTTACAGACAGGTACCTTAACTACTAAGCCATCTCTTCAGCCCTCCTTTGTATTATTATTATTTGCACGTGTATGTGTGTGTGTGTGTGTGTGTGTGTGTACCAAGGCATCTTGCCACTGCAAATAAATACCAGATGATTGTGCCGTTTCTTTTCCCGCCCAGCTTATGTGGGTAACTTGGGAATTGAACCTGCGTCAACAGGCTTTGCAAGCAAGGGCCTTTAACCAGTGAACCTTCCCAGCCCTGATGTTTGGTTTGCTCCCCACCCTTTTGTTTTTTTGTTTTTTCAAGGTCGGGTATTGCTCTAGCCAGGATGACCTGTAGTGCATTACGTAGTCTCAGGCTGGCCTTGAACTCACAGTGATCCCCCTACCTCTGCCTCCTGAGTACTGGGATTAAAGGCATGCACCACCACACCTAGCCTTCTATATATTTTTAAATTATCTCTAACTACTTATAATACATATAATGTAAATGCTATGTAAATAGTTGTCCTATTGTATTGTCAGGGAATTTTTAAAAAGTATGTATTAAAATACAATGTTGATTTTGTTTTGTTTTGTTTTGGTTTGAGGTAGAATTTCACTCTTAGTCTAGGCTGACCTGGAATTCACTATATATTCTCAGGGTGGCCTTGAACTCATGGTGATCCTCCTACCTCTGCCTCCCAAGTGCTGAGATTGAAGGTATGCATCATTATGCCTGGCTCTTGGCTTTGTTTTTTGAGGCAGGGTCTCATTACAGCTCAGACTGACCTGTAACTCACTCTATATCCCAGGTACCTTCAAATCCCGATCCTTCTACCTTTGTTCCCAAGTGCTGGGATTACAGCCATAAACCACCATTCCTGACCAGATTCAATGAATTTTAAAAATATTTCCAGCCAATGGAGAAATGGCTTAGCAGTAAAGGTGCTTGCCTGTGAAACCTAAGGGCCCAGGTTCAATTCCCCAAGACCCACGTAAGCCAGATGCACAAGGTAGCACATGATTCTGGAGTTCGTTTGTAGTGGCCAGAAGCAATGGCATACCCATTCTCTCTATCTGCCCTTCTCTTTCTGCCTTTCTCATTCTATCTCTTTCAAATAATTAAGCAAAATAATAATAATAATAAATATGTATTTCCAGCCAGGCATCTTGGTGCATGCCTTTAATCCCAGCACTCAAGAGGCTGAGGTAGGGGGATCACTGTGATTTTGAGACGACCTTGAGACTACATAGTGAATTCCAGGTCAGCCTGAGTTAAAGCAAGAACCTACCTTGAAAAACAACAACAACAAAAAAAGTTAAAAATTTCCAGCAGGTATAGTAGTGCACACCTTTAATCTCAGCACTCAGGAGGCAGAAGCAGGAGGATCACCATGAGCTCAAGACCACCCTAACACTACATAGTGAATTCCATGTCAGCTTGGGCTAGATTGAGACCCTACCTCAAAAAAACAAAAAAACAAAAATTTCCAAGACAGGTAGGGTGGTGCACACCTTTTAACCCAGCACATGGGAGGCTGAGGTAGGAGAAATGCTGTGAGTTCAAATCCAGCCTGAGACTATATCTAGTGAATACTAGGTCAGCTTGGGCTAGAGCGAGACCTTACCTTGAAAAATCAAAATATATGCATTTACTTTTTTTTTTTTTTTTTGGTTTTTCGAGGTAGGGTTTCACTCTAGACCAGGCTGAAATTCACTATGTAGTCTCAGAGTAACCTCGAACTCATGGTGATCTTCCTACCTCTGCCTCCCAAGTGCTGGAATTAAAGGTATGTGCCACCGTTCCTGATGCATTTATATATGTTTTTCACCAATTCAGTTCATTGAATGTTTAGTTGCAGATTATTAAGATACCTAGGGCCACATCTGTACTTTCTGAAGGTCTGGGGAAGGGAGAAGCAGCACTATTAGCTGAATGATAGAACATGTAGTTAGCATATTCATGGCTTTTCAATCTCCAGCAAGGGGAAAAAAAGATCTTTTGCACCCTCTCAGCTGCTGCAAACGAAATCCAGCTGTGTGCGCCCCCTTGTGGTCAAGTGCGGCATTGCACCCTTGTGTCACAATCTGGCTAAACGTGGGACCTGGAGATTGGAACCAGCATTCTTAGGCTTAGGAGGCAGATGCCTTAACTGCTAAGCCATCTCTCCAGCCCTGGTTTTAGGTTTTTTAAGACAAGGCCTCAAGTATTCCAGGCCTGCCTTGAACTTTCTGTATAGCCTAAGATGATATGAACTGCTGATCCTTCTGTGATGGAATTATAGGCATACATCACCGAGCATAAACAACAACAACAAAAAAATTAAGGGCTAGAGAGATGGCTTAGTGGTTAAGGCATTTGCCTGCAAAGCCAAAGGATCCTGGTTCAATTCTCCAGGAATCACGTAAGTCAGATGCACAAGGGGGCGCATGCATCTGGAGTTTGTTTGCAGTGGCTAGAGGCCCTGGTGTGCCCATTTTCTCTCTCACTCTGCCTCTTTCTCTCAAATAAATAAAATATTTTAAAATTAAAAAAAAAAAGTTTAAGATGCCATGCATCGTGGCACACACCCTTAATTCCAGTACTCGGGAGGCAGAGGTAGGAGGACTACCTTGAGTTCAAGGCCACCCTGAGACTACATAGTTAATTCCAGGTCAGCCTGGGCCAGAGTGAGACCCTATCTCAAAAAAACAAACAAACAAACAAACAAAAAATTAAGAGCTAGAAATAAATAAATAAATAAATAAATAAATAAATAAATAAAAATTTAAGAGCTGGAGAGATGGCTTAGTGGTTAAAGCATTTGCCTGAGACACCTAAGGACCCAGGTTCAATTCCCCAGTACCCACATAAGACAAATACACAAGATGGCTCACACACCTGGAGTTTGTTTGCAGTGGCTACAGGTCCTGGTGCACCCATTCTATCTGTTTCTCTCTCTCTCAAATAAATAAGTAAATAATTTTTAAAACTTTTTGAAATCACTTTTCTTGCTCTTCCTTTCCACTCTAGGGTCTAACTTACCTCGAGGACCAAGAGGAGTACGAACACCAATCTGACCCATGTCTTGTGGGGGCCGAGGGACTGGTGAGCCCATCTTGGCAATCTCCTGTTGTCGTTCCTGCTCCAATAACACAGCTGCCTACAGGAGGGAAGCAGGAACAAAGACCCAGCTTGAAAAAGGAGTTGGTACACACCCCTCCTGGCATATGCATTCTTTCAGCCAGGTTTTAGGCCCAAACACTTTGGTTAGTAACACCTCCAGGTTACTAATCAAAACAGAGCCCTCTCCTCACAACGGAAAAACCCTGGAAATAACTTTAAAAAAAAAAATACCCAAGAAACTTCTCATTCCTAGAAGAAAATGTAATATTTAGCTAATACAACCTTCTACTTTTCAGTAAGTTTTGTTTCCCAAAAGATATTTAGAAAGAACAATTATGGATTCTTTTGTTATAGACACTCCTTAAAATTTGTCACAATTTGGGCCAAGCTGTACTTCACAAATATTTCCATATGTGTTGCCCCTAGTGCTTATTTTCTAATACTCTTGAGTAACCAACTGGATAAAACTGCTACAGTGAACTATAAGACAGAACATCTTTTACACTATTCCCAAATCTGTACTCTTCATATTTAGTCTAAATCCAGTAAAAATTACTAAACAGCTTAGTGTTCTCTCAAGGCACCTAGAATGTTATAATGTAAGACCAGCAGGAATAAGAAAATCTTTTCTGTAATGGGCTAAGAGTAAATATGTTAAGTTCTATGGGCTATGCTTATAGGGACCCTGCCATATATATATATATATATATATATATATATATATTTTTCTTGGTTTGAAGGAATTTTCTTTTCTTTTTTTTTTGGCTGTTATAACCTTTTAAAAACACAAAAATCAGTCTGGGGAATGGCTTAGAGGTTAAGGCATTTGCCTGAGAAGCCTAAGGACCCTGGTTCGATACCCCAGAACCCACATAAGCCAGATGCATAAGGTGGCGCATGTATCTGGAGTTTGTTTGCAGTGGCTGGAGGCCCTGGTGCACCCATTCTCTCTTTCTCTCTGCCTCTTTCTCTCTCTTTCTCAAATAAATAAAAATTTAAAAAGAAAACACAAAAATCATTTTTATTCATATAAAAGCAGGTTTTATGTAATCTGCTAACCCCTGGACTATGAGAAAAAAAAAAGGAATTTTTTTGAAAGATGCCAGAATCTAATTGGGAATAAAGCAGCTTCCAAAGAAAATTTGAGTGGAACATTTTGATTTGAACACTAAACACTGTTAAGTGACATCCTATGGACTGGACCATGAGGTCAAAGGTTAGGGAGAGAGGGGTATTACCCGCTTCTGCTGCTCCAAGAGCTCATATTCCTTCAATGAATGATCTCCCTGCTTAAAAAAGAAAAGAAGCTCATACCAGCACCAGGATGCCCCAGGCCAGTCTGCCACAAGTGAAATAGCCTAGGACCTATGTTCCAGTCTTTGGTCAAGATTTTCCCAAAAAACCTAGGCTCCAGGGCCTAGCTTTCTGAGACTCCACTTCCCTGCAGGGACCTAATGAGTTTTAGGTGCAGGCTTCCAACTTTTCTTACCTGTTTGGCACGCTCCTCTTGCTGCATTAGCAAAGCTGCCTGCTGCTGCGCCAGCTTCAGCCGTTCCTCCTCTGACAGTGCCACTGGCTCACCCACACGGAGAGGAGGCGGGGGCCCCAAATTTGGTGGGTGAGCCATGGGAAAGCCAAGACCAAGGCCTGGGGGAGGTGGTGGTGGCGGTGGTGGAGGTTGCAAAGGGGGCAGTCCCATAGGTGGCGGTGGCATGGGAATCCCAGAGAGCTATGGGGGAAAAAAAAGACTGTAAACTAGGAAGCACTTATTCTTTTACAAACATCTATTGGAGACCCAACAAGTCAGGTACCAAGATTCAAAGTCAATTGATACAGGACTCCATAGAGAATGCTCTGTAATGGTCAAGGGCTGGGGAAATGGCTTAGCGGTTAAGGTGTTTGCCTGAGAATGCTCTGTAGTAATATCAAAGAAAAAAGGGCTGGGGGCTGGAGAAATGGCTTAGCAGTTAAGGCACTTGCCTGCGAAGCCTAAGGACCCAGGTTCGATTCTCTAGGTCCCACATAAGCCAGATGCACATGGTGGCACATACATATGGAGTTCATTTTCAGTAGCTAGAGGCCCTGGAGTGCCCATTCGCTTGTTCTCTCTCTCTACCTCTCTCTCTGTTTCAAATAAATACATAGATGGATGGATGGATGGATGGATGGATGGATGGATGGATGGACGGACGGACAGATGGACGGATGGACAGACAGACAGACAAACAAACAAGAAAAAAAACAGAGCTGGAGAGATGGCTTAGCGGTTAAGCGCTTGCCTGTGAAGCCTAAGGACTCCGGTTCGATGCTCAATTCCCTAGTACCCACGTAAGCCAGATGCACAAGGTGGCATATGCATATGGAGTTTGTTTGCAGTGGTTGGAGGCCCTGGTGCACCCATTCTCTCTCTCTCTCTCTCTCTGCCTCTTTCTCTCTCAAAGAAAGAAAGAATAAGAAAGAAAGAAGCTGGGCCTGGTGGCGCACGCCTTTAATCCCAGCACTCAGGAGGCAGAGGTAGGAGGATCACTGTGAGTTCAAGGCCACACGGAGACTACATAGTTAATTCCAGGTCAGCCTGGGCCAGATTGAAACCCTACCTCGAAAAAACAAAACAAAACAAAACAAAACAAAACAAAACAAAACAAAACAAAACAAAACAAAGAAAGAAAGAAAGAAAGAAAGAAAGAAAGAAAGAGAAAGAGAGAGAGAAAGAAAAAGGAGCTGGGCATGGTGGCACATGTCTTTAATCCCAGCACTTGGTAGGCAGAGGGAGATGAATCTCCATAAATTCAAGGCCACCCTAAGGTAGATCAAGACCCTACCTCAAAGTTCTCCCCCCAAAACATGGGCTGGAAAAATGGCTTAGCTAAGGCACTTCCCTGCAAAGCCTAAGGACCCAGGTTCAATTCCTCAGAACCCACATAAGCCAAATGGCACAAGGTGGCCCTGACACGCCCATTCTCTCTCCAGCTCTCTATCTCCCTCTTCCTCTCTCTCTAATAAATAAATTAATTAAGCTGGGCATGGTGGCACATGCTTTTAATCCCAGCACTCAGGAGGCAGAAGTAGGAGGACCACCGAGAGTTTGAGGCCACCCTGAGACTACATAGTGAATTCCAGGTCAGCCTGAGCTAGAGTGAGACCCTACCATGAAAAACAAAACCACAAAGAAAAAAAATTAATTAATTAATTAATTAAAAAAAAAACTCCATATTTTATAATAGGCTGGAGATGGCTCAGTGGTTAAGGCACTTGCCTGCAAAACCTAAGGACCTGAATTCAATTCCCCGGTACCCATGTAAAGCCAGATGCACAAAATGGCACATGCATCTGGAGTTCCTTTGCAGTGGCTAGAGGCCCTAGTACACCCATTATCTCTGTCTCTCTTCTATCTCTCTGCTTGCAAATAAATAAATAAAAATATTTAAAAAGAAAAAGGCCAGCCGGGCGTGGTGGTGCACGCCTTTAATCCCAGAACTCAGGAGGCAGAGGTAGGAGGATCACCGAGAATTCGAGGCCACCCTGAGACTACATAGTGAATTCCAGGTTAGCCTGAGCCAGAGTGAGACCCTACCTTCAAAAACCAAAAAAAAAAAAAAAAAAAAAAAAAAAAAAAAAAAAAAAAAACACACCTCCTAAACCGGGTGTGGTGGCGCACGCCTTTAATCCCAGCACCTGGGAAGCAGAGGTAGGAGGATCGCCATGAGTTTGAGGCCACCCTGAGACTACATAGTGAATTCCAGGTCAGCCTGGGCCAGAGTGATACCCTACCCTACCTTAAAAAAAAAAAAAAAAAAAAAAAGAAAAAGGCCAGGCATGGTGGCACATGCCCTTAATCCCAGCACTCTGGAGGCAGAGATAGGAGGATCACCATGAGTTTGAGGCCAACCTGAGACTACATAGTTAATTCCAGGTCGGCCTGGGGTACAGCAAGACCCTATCTTGAAAAGCCAAAATACAACACAAAACAAAACAAAACAAAAAAAATGAGGGCTGGAGAGATGACGCTCGTAAAGCCTGGTGGCCTGGGCTCTATTTCCGAGTACCCACATAAAGCTACATGCACAAAGTGGCACATGCTTCTAGGGTTTGTTGGCAGTGGCAAAAGTCCCTGGTGCACCCATTCTCTCTTTGTGCTTGCAAATAAATAAAAAGTAAAAGAAAAGAAAAAAAGAATGCTGGGCTGGAGCAATAGCTCAACAGTTAATGGTGCTTGCTTGCAAAGCCTGCCAGCCTAGGTTCAAATTTCTAGTACCCATGTAAAACCAAGAGGTACAAAGTGGTATATGCATCTGGAGTTAATCTACAGTGGCAAGAGGCCCTGGAATTTCCATACTCACTCTCTCTCTCTCAAATAAATAAACTTTTTTTTTTGGGTGGGGGGGTTTCAAGTAGGGTCTCACTCTAGCCCAGGCTGACCTGGAATTCACTATGTAGTCTGAGGGTGGCCTTGAACTCACAGAGATCCTCCTACCTCTGCCTCCCGAGTGCTGGGAATAAAGGCGTGCACCACCACATCCAGCTTAAATAAACATTATATATACATTTACTTATTTATTTGCAAGCAGAGAGAGAGAGAGAGAGAGACAGAAGAGAGGCAGACAGAGAATGCGCATGCCAAGGCCTCCAGACACTGCAAACAAACTCCAGATGCATGTGCCCCTTATGCATCTGGCTTATGTTAGTCCTGGAGAATCAAACTGGGATCCTTTGGCTTCACAGGCAAACACCTTAACCGCTAAGCCATTTCTCCAGCCCTATTTTTTTTTTTTTTTTTAAGAAAAAAGAATGTTATCTTTGGGGTATCAACCTCCCCCCCAAATAAAAAGCTATTGGGCTGGAGAAATGGCTTAGCAGTTCAGGCACTTGCCTGCAAAGCCAAAGAACCCAGGTTTGATTCTCCAGTACCCATGTAAGACAGATTCACAAGGTGGCACATGCATCTGGAGTTCGTTTGTACTGGCTAGAGGCCCTGGCATGCCCATTCTCTCATTCTCTCTCTCTCTCTCTCTTTCTCTGCTTCTTTCTCTCTCAAATAAATAAATAAAATATATTTTTTAAAAAAGCTATTTACTTGGTCTTCTGAAAAATATCACGAACATATATTTTGCATTCAATTTCAGAAGGTTCGATAGATCCAAAAAATATCTAGGGACTCCTTACCCCACCCCCTCACACACAGAGAGAATAGAACCCAGGTCGGAGCCACTACATTAGAGAATTAGAAGGAACTTAATTAAATAGGAACCAATATACTAGGGTATTGCAAACTACAATGAGTTACTAATGCAGAAGGCAAATAATCAAATCAGGACATGACCTCTCAATGTCTCACCGAATAACATTGGGAGTTAAGCCTGGGGAGCAGAGAATGTGATTACTTCCATGTGGGGGGAACATCAAGTCAGACTTCCAGGTATTCAAAGTGAATCTTGAATAACAAGTCGAATTTGGAGGAGCAGACATTGGGGAAAGAGGCAGACAGATATAGGCACCACGTCAGAAGTGAAGAGGTCCCAATCTTGCCTCACAGGCCCACTTCCCCACACCGCCCCATCTGCCAGCTTCATCTCCAGTACAATGCATGAGCGAGGGAACTACCCAGAACAGAAAGGATCCAATAAAACGGAACAAACTCCTTACCTGTGCTGACATGGGAGGCGGTGCAGCTTTGTCCCCATCCTCCCCTCTCAAAACCGGCCGATTAAGCACGATGCCTGTCTGCAAGAGAAAGGAGGGCTCTAAGTCAGTCCGAGAGGGGCTGATCGGCTTTCTCTCCCATTCATTCAACAAAATGTACCCAAAGCTTGTCTGTCAGAGATTAGGCTGGCACTCGAAAGAACCAACATGAATAGAAGCGATTACAACACAGCAGACAACGGCAAGAACTGACAAAAAAGGTCATGTCCCCCGCCCCGGCTTGCTGTGCAGAAGTACTTAAAAGAATGCAAACCCAACCGGGAAGGGTTTTGAAGTTTGGCCTATTCTAAACCCCTGCCAACACCAACCTGGCGGGTGTAGGTCTGCAGCCGCTCGACCAGCTCCTCGCGACTCCCTGTGGGGTAAAGCACGAGAACAGAGGGTCAGGTCCGGCCGGGGCAAGGGAACCCGGCCAGGTCAGGTCCTAGCGGCTTGTCTCCGCCCCCCGCCCGCCCCTGAGTCTCCCAAGTAACCAGGTTCCAGGTTCCGAGGCCCACGCAGCCCCCTCTTGCCCTCCCTGGATCCGCACCCTGAATCGGAGCTCCTATCTCTGCCAGTTTGGCTTGAAGCTCCTGGGCAGCCCAGGCACCATAATGGCCTGGAGGTGGCGGCGGGGGCAGTTGTAATTCTCCTTTGGGAGCCTCTGGATGCTCCGCCGCCATCTTGGCTGCAGGAAGGCGCGCGATCAACGCGGAAGCTCAAACCAGTCTCTGGGCCTACTTCCGGGAACTTCCGGTAGCGACGTCGACCACGTCCTTTTTGTGGTTGGAAGGCAGTTCGGATTGAGACCCACCCCCTGCCCCTCTTCCCGGATGTGACGGAAGAAGGCCGCGGAGCTTTCTGGGAGTTGTAGGACCTGGGTGGCGCGCGGTGAGCCGGGAGGTTCAGTCCTGCCTACAAACCCCGGAACCTCCCTGGCGCGGGCGTGGAAGAGCCTCCCGGCGCGCTTTCAGCGTCTCACCTACCGGAGGGCACGTCCAGCCTTGCAGCCCGATACCCTGTGTAGACGTGGGAGGCCTCGAAACCTGTGTCCCGAAGGAGCCCCGAGAGAGATTCATTCCCCGGCGGCCGCGCTTTGCGGGCGCCAGGCTCGAGCTTGGAGCCGATGCCTCTGATAAAACAGTGTGTGATTGTCTGCCCGCCCGCCAGCCCCCGGTCCTGGCATGGATGAATGGGTCAAAAAGGGATCGGAGCCGGGAGAGGAACCGACCCGCCGGGCTAGGCTCCAGCTGCTGACCTGGGGGAAGGGCGACACTGAAGCCCCTTTTTCCATCTTTCAGGCTGGCTCAGTTGTCTTCTCCGCCAAGCTACTTCTCGTTTGCCTTCCTTTCTTGGAGGTTTCATAAAACATTTTTAATTTTCCACTTTTTTTTTTTTTTTTTTTTTTTTTTTTTCAAGGTATGGTCTCACTGTAGCCCACGCTGACCTGCTATTCACATTGTAGTCTCAGGGTGGCCTAGAACCACGGTGATCCTCCTACCTCTGCCTCACGAGTGATGGGATTAAAGGCATGTGCCACCTAGCCTGGCTTGGTTTGTTGGGTTTTTTTTTTTTTTTTTTTTTTTTTTTTTTTTTTTGAAGTAGGGTCTCACTTTGGCTCAGGCTGACCTGGAAGTCACGATGTAGTCTCAGGGTGGCCTCGAACTCCCCGCGATCCTCCTACCTCTGCCTCCCGAGTGCCCTCTGTTCCCGAGTGCTGGGATTAAAGGCATGCGCCACCACGCCCGGCTGGTTTGTTGGTTTTTTTTTTTTTTTTTTTTTTTTTTTTTGGTTTTTCGAGGTAGGGTGTCACTCTGGCTTAGGCTGACCGGAAGTAACTGTGTAGTCTCAGGGTGGCCTTGAACTCACGGTGGTCCTCCTACCTCTGCCTCCCGAGTGCTGGGATTAAAGGCGTGTGGCACCACGCCTGGCTTGGTTTGTTGGTTTTTGAGATAGAATTTCACTGTCCTGGAAGTTACTATGTAGCTCAGGCTGGCCTTGAACTTGCAAGGACCTTCCTGTCTCAACCTCCCCAACGCGGGATTTACAGGTGTGAGCCCAACTTCATTTTTAAGTCTTTCTTGCCCGCCCTTTCTCAGTCCCCCTAAACAGGAACAGGCACGTGATCTTACTACCCAGCACCAAATAAACGAAACTTGGGAAAAAGGACCTAACAGGATTTTATCTGATTTTTAAAAATTATTTATTTATTTGAAGAGAAAGGGAGAGAAAGAATGGGCCTGCCAGGGCCTCCAGCCACTGCAATCAAACTCCAGACACTTACGCCACCTTGTGCATCTGGATTACTTGGGGACTGGAACCTGGGTCCTTTGACTTTGCAGGCAAGCGCCTTAACCACTAAACCATCTCTCCATCCCTTCTCTCTCTCTCCCTCTCCCTTCTCCCTCTCCCCTGAGGTAGGCTTCCTGCTCTAGCCCAGGCTGACCTGGAATTCACTATGTAGTATCAGGCTGGCATTGAACTCACAGCGATCCTCCTACTTCAGCCTCCTGAGTGGCCCAGCAAGGATTTTTTTCTTTGACCCTTGCTTCTTGTCCAACTTACACCTGTCCCATCAATTCAGTTTCTCTCTCCATTTCTGCTACTAGTTCTGCCCTCAATGACAGCTTGTTTGTGTGCAATGAATAAGGGAGGGGGATGCAAGTGAAATGGTCTCATTTCCCACCTGCCCACACCCTTCAGATCTTTTCTTTCTGACCAGCTTCATTTCATCAGCTGTCCCCAACAGATAAGTAGCTGGGAAGGTGGGGGAAGAATGAGGAAACAGTTGTAGGGAAGGTGAGGTTCGAGAGAGGAAAAGACTGGACCAAGAAAGGTTGGTTCCTGTTTTCACCCCTACCTTACCTTGACACTTCCCCTTTCATCACCATCACTACTACCCCAGGCTACTTGGGGAAGGGGGGAATGCCAAAGACAGAAAGGTCAACACACAAGAAAGAGCAGTGGTGCCCTTCCTTTCAGCTTGTAAGCCCATTCAGGCAGAACCATTTGTAGTCCAAAGGAATGCTCTGCTCCCTGTAACTGGAGAGCCCAGAGCAGGTCATCTGAGGCTGGTGCCCCAATGTACTGGGATAGAGGGCGGGGCAGGGTCTCTAAGGCAGGATAAACAGAGCTGATGGGTAATCTAGCTAGAGCCAGAAAGGGACACACTAAGGTCTGATTTTATCACTATAATCCTGGGATGCAGCCAAGGTGCTCCCCCAAACTGCGGAGCAGAGAAGGTTGAGGGAAGACTGAAAAGCTGATAAGATCTCGTTTCTTTTTTTCTTTTTTTTTTTTTTTTTTTTTGTCTTTCGAGATAGGGTCTCCTTCTAGCCTAGGCTGACCTGGAATTCACTGTGTAGTCTCAGGCTGACCTTAAATTCACGGTGATCCTCCTATTTCTGCCTCCCAAGTGCTGAAATTAAAGGCGTGAGCCACCATGCCCAACACGATCCCTTAATTCAAAGTTCTTATTCCCTTTTCCTTAGCAAGGATCCTTACATTGTACCTACCTATTGCCTTTATGGGCCCAAAGGGGAGCACTGAGTCCCAGCTTTAGGTGGCAGTCCCAACTCTAGGATCTTTTTCTTACCTGGTCCAGAATGAAGGAGAAAGCAGGGTCCGTGCCAGCCCCAGAACCAAATGTGGAGGGCTCTTGGTTCTAACACAATTTGGGGAGGTGCTGCTGTCCAGGAGCTGAGGAGCTCCAGGAACAGCTGCCCATTTCAAAGCTGGAAGCAACAGGATTCCGGGAAATTTCTCTTGACTTCAGGATACACTAGCCCTACCAGCATTGAACTGGAGTTCTCTAGCTCCTGGGCAGGGACCCCAGTCTGACAAAAGCTGTGATCAGGAGTGAGTCCTCTGGAGTCCTGGAAAGGAGTGGGTGAGCTGCCTCAGGTGCTGGGGACAGGATTAACGGGAAGTGGAAGAGCAGATGGGACCAGACAGGGTTGGCGCTTTGTCTGGTAGAGGTGCAAGAACAAGAGAGGGACCTCCCTCCTCCAGAGACTCCACCAACCCAAGGATGACCATCAGGGCCCGGAAATGCCCAGTAATAACAGTATACAGGCACCCTCCCAGCCTCAGTTTCCTTTTCTGATGGAGAGAAGGGAGCTGGCCACATCGGTACTGAGCTCTGTAAGGTTGCAGCGAGAAGATGCCCGCATCCAGAAATGCCACTGGAGAGTGCTCACTGGCAGCAGGCGAGTCGCGGAGGTCCCCCTCCCCTTCGCACTGCTTCTCCTCTCCCCCTCCCCCGAGCCACCCGGGCCCCCGCCCCCGCCCCGCCTCTGGTGTGAGATGGGGGACGGGCGGGCAGAGAGGAGCCGAGCTAAGCGGACAGACGCTGCTGCCACCTGATCCCATCCAGGCGCAGCGAGGCAAGCAACCGGCACTCTGCGCTCAGGGCCCCTGGTGCCCTCGGACTATAGGACTGTACGGGTTTCAGGACCAGGGGCCAGGAGTGAAGGGCACCCATACATCACACGCCCCAGTCGGAGGCAGAGCCCGCGCGCACCGCGTGAGTACTGCAGTGGCCAGCCTGGGCTTGGGTGGCGGGGGAGCGGGTTAGGTGGACCACACAGGGAGGCAATTGCCTGGAGAGTGTCTGTTGTGGGGACCTAGTGCCCCGAGATCTTGAGGAGATGGGCATGCTACCGGCAGGGAGCAAAAGAGAAGCTGAGAGGGCAAATGTGGCCTGTCCCCTATGGTAACTAGACCCCAGGGATCTGGGAGGGACTGGAGTGAGATTGAGGGAATGTAAGGTGGGGTGGGTAGTGATGGAGAAAAGAGGATGAAAAGAATTCAGAGGCAGGGATGAAGTGGGGGTGGATAACAGAGAAAGAAGGCGGGGGGGGGGGAACCTTATGCAGGCTGGGGGTGGGGAGAGGGAGGTGAAGATATTCGATCTCCTAGGTCCTAATGTGCTACTTTCCCTGACCTCACCCTCTCCTCTCTGGGTCCCTGACTCCTTTTCGCTCCTCTCTGGGCTGTGCCCAAGTCGGGGTCATTGGGAAGTCAGGTCCCAGTGGTCCAGGCAAGGGCAGCCCCTTCTGTAAGTACATCAATGTCAGCCCTGAAGCTCAAAGGGGAAAGAGGAGAACGGGATTATTTGGGAGTGGGTGGGCACCCGGGCCAGTTTCCAAAGCTCTGGCTGGCTATATCATTTATGCTTTGGTTCCCTGGAGAAAAGAAAGAAATTTTCGAAACTGGCAGTAGTCTGAGGTAGATTGTTCTAAAATTAGTACTGCTATTCTGATAAGGCTGGCACCCTGACCTACCCAGGATGGCAAGAGGACCTCTTTCTATGGAGAAGACTCTGGGGGGTGGAGGGGGAGTAGTCTGAAGTCTCTGAGGACAGTATCCAAGGCGATTGCTCTAAAGTTGAGCCCAGCAGCATGGCCATCTACCTATTTCAGCCTTAGGACCAAAGGAAAACTCACTCTAGTTGGCTCCTCATGGTTCCCACTACTACTGAGTCTATCTCCAAAAGAGGCATCTTGCAGCAGCCTGGCCCAGGGAAGGCAGACTTTCTCGTGTCCAAGTGGTACCCTCTGTCCAGACCTGGAATGGTTTGCCTGGCTGGATGCCCATCCAGAGGAGACAGGGATCAAATACCTGAAGTTCTGTCACGGAGAAAAATACGCCTTGCTTTCTGGAAAGGTGGCACTAACCACAGCAGAGAATGGGAGAGGGATTGCAAGTCAAGCCCAGGAAGCACTGATCCCAAGGCAGGGTGAGCCTCACTGTCCCCCAAACTCTGGAATTGAGGAGGCTGCAAAGGAATGGACCAGGTGGTATCTGTAAATGATATGCAAACTAAAGTCCCTAGTTCCCATCCCTGGAGTGAGAGACTGGTATACAAGAAATTCCTGCACTGATGAAGGCTTGTTCTCCCCAGGCAGGCCTCAGACTGCGATCTGGCTGACTCCCAGAGCTAAGCCTTGTAGGCAGTGGACAAAGTCCTGGGAGTAGAGTGGATGGGTGTACCAGATATCCCCTTCATACTCTGTGTGGCTGGGGAAATGCCTGCTGTAGTTCCCCTTAGACTTGGCCTCTTTGGCTGGCCTAGATTCCTCTGAGAAACTGGGTGATTTCAGCAAATTTAACAAAGGTGGAAATAAACTTGCCCCCCTACCTGTCCCTTGGGAAACCATTTGGTCACCAAGTTTTCTAGGCAGGATTTGTAACATAGAGACATAAATCTTCAGAGAGCAAGAACTTGACTTCTTCCTGCAGAAGGCCAACCCTGGTCTACCCCAGAGATGCCCAAAGTTAGGGAGGGGCTAGGCTTCCTGTGCTGTGTACCCTTGGTTGCTCTCTGTGGGCAGACCCTCTACATTCTGGGCTCCTGAACAATTAGTTTGTCTGCAGGCGGAAGAAGGAAACCAGGTGATGGAGCCCAGAGATAAGAGGAAGTGTAAATGGGCCATCTTTCCATCTAAACAGGTTTAAATGTAATCTGGGATTAATGGGGGTGTAGGGGTGGGAACCAAGCCCAGAGCATCAGAGTTAGGTGATGGTCATATTACCTCAGCCCTCTTGGGACCAGGTGTCCTAGTTCCACACCTTGCACATGCCCATAAGATTGCAAGCCATCCTCCCGGTTGGAAAGAAGTATGTGGGTTTGAAGCTGAGTCCAAACCTGGAACATGCTCCAGAGGTGACACAGACTCACCTTAGCCTGGGGGCAGGAATGACTGATGAAACTTTCCACATGGACTGCCAAGGCCTGGCTGCTGCCCTTGAGCCAGTACATTCTTGCAGGGAAAGGAGACTGGCCAGAAAGCTGGCCCCTGTTCTTACCTAGAATGGAGGCTCACTTCCTGCTGGAAATTCTCAGCAGGTCAACAAACTGTAGCCACATCTATACTCTACCACCCCTGTCCCACCCCTCTCAGGCTGCCACCCCATTGCCTTGGCCAAGCACCTGCGCCACAGTCAGCTGATGGGGCCACCTGGGTTTTAAGTGTCTGAGGATGGAATCCAGACAGTGTTCTAGGATTTCAAATCCTTCTTTCCCTCCTGGATTTATCAGTACCGGGCCCTCAGCACGGGAGCCCAGCCAGGAAGGCTCAGGACTCAGCAGCATGTAGAACTGCCAGGCCAGACAGGAATGGAGAAATCAGTTTTGAGTGGCAATAGCACACATCGGATCTAAGCATATGGACTTTAGAGAGAGAAAATAGTCTGAGGGCCAGCTTTGCAATTACTGGTCATGAGACAAAGATTAGTTAGGGACAGTCCAAGACACAGACACAGGGCTCAAGAGATAGAATAGCTATAGTCTGAAGGGCTGGCCACATCCCAGACCCTGTAATTCCACCCAAGACTAGGTTATCTGGACCGGTGAGGAGATAGGGTCTTGATGATCAGAGGCAGGAATCCGATATGCCCTGGCCTATCTGCTCACCATACTCATTGGATCTCTCCTCTGCAGCAGTCCTCCTAGGGCCTGGCGCCATCTCTTCTGCCCACTGCAAATCTGTCTACATCCTTGTCCTGCCAGGCTTCTCGGAACACTGGCCCTGATACCAGAACCCCAGGAGCCCCCATGAGCACTGGTGAAGGAAGTCCTGGATAGCAAGGCCCTGGCTGGTCCAGGAGTGGGCACTCCACCATGCCACCCATCCTCCAGCGCCTGCAGCAGGCCACCAAGATGAGCCGCAGGAAGATCCTGCTGCTGGTGCTGGGGTGCAGCACCATAAGCCTCCTCATCCACCAGGGGGCGCAACTCAGCTGGTAAGTGGGTGGGGCTTCTGTGAGGGGGGACCAAGCTGCATAGAAGCTGTCGTCCAGAACCCAACCTTCAAGAATTAGCAACCGAAGCCAGGCGTGGTGGCGCACGCCTTTAATCCCAGCACTTGGGAGGCAGAGGTAGGATGATCGCTGAGAGTTCGAGGCCACCCTGAGACTACATAGTTAATTCCAGGTCAGCCTGGACCAGAGTGAAACCCTACCTCCCCCCCCCCCAAAAAAAGAATTAGCAACAGAAGAGGAGGGGAGCTCCCCTTCCCATTCTTCCACCTGCTATAAAAACTCCTTCTCTGAACTTTGTACCTTCCCTGTACTCTGAAAGTGTTTTTCATACAAGTCCTTTAGAGCCACCCAGGCAGGGATTGGACCCCACTGGACCTTCACTGCCTGAAGTCAATTATCTGGTATTCAAATCTAACTTGAGTCCTTCTTACAGTATCATAGTTGAGTGCTTCCCCAGTGGGCTGCAAGCAATTTCTCATTGTTCCTATTATGCAGGCAAAGCCCTTCATTTCACTGAGCCCATTTCCTCATCTATAAAATGGGAAAATTCACTGATAAGTGTAACCCACTTTAATATAGAGCATCTGTGAAGCCAGGTGTGGTGGCACATGCCTTTAATCCCAGCACTTGGGAGGCAGAAGAGGATCTCCATGAGTTTGAGGCCACCCTGAGACTACATAGTGAATTCCAGGTCCACCTGAGCCAGAGTGAGACCCTACCTTGAAAAACCAAAATAAAATTCCAATGGGAATTTTTTTATTATATATTAAAATTGTTTCTTTCTTCATTTATTTGAGAGAGAGAATGAGAATGGGCACTCCAGGGCCTCCAGCCACTGCAAACGAACTCCAGATGCATGCGCTCCCCTTGTGCATCTGGCTTATGTGGGTCTTGGCGAGTCGAACCGGGATCCTTTGGCTTTGCAGGCAAATGCCTTAACCTCTAAGCCATTTCTCCAGCCCGGGAATTTTTTTATTTATAAATAAGGAATTCCCAAAGCCTCTTAAGAGGTTCCTTCATCACTTGATACGATAGTAAAGAATCAGGAGTGGGACTGGAGAGATGGCTTAGCAATTAAGGCACTCGCCTGCAAAGCCAAAGGATGCAGGTTCAATTCCCCAGTACCCAAGTAAGCCAGATGCACGAGGTGGCATATGCATCAGTTGTTTGCAGTGGCTAGAGGCTCTCATGTGCCTATTCTCTCTCTAAAATAAATAAAAACAAAATTTAGAAAACGGGAAGATTGAAGCCCAACTTTTCCCAATAGAGGTCAGAAGTGACATCCCATCATTTCTGTCCGATTGTATTGCTTAGGCAAATCCGTAAGTCTAGTCACACTCGATGGGAGGAGAATACACGAGGGCACCGCTATCAGGAGGCCAGCAAGGATGGCAGGGTTCATCTTAAAGGTTGTCAGCCACCAGCCTCTCCCATTCCAATGGGTTAAGCTCAGGCTGGGCCACTCTACACAGCCTTTGGAGGGACGGAGGTTCCAGCCTCAACCTTGCATATCCTCCTCTCATCTCCTGGGCCTTGCAGGTATCCCAAGCTGTTCCCTCTGAGTTGCCCACCTCTGAAGGAGTCGCCACCGCGAGCCAAGCACACGGCCGTGGCCTTCCTGAAGACGCACAAGACGGCGGGCACGACAGTGCAGAACATCCTGTTCCGCTTCGCCGAGCGCCACAACCTGACGGTGGCCCTGCCGCACCCCAGCTGCGAGCACCAGTTCTGCTACCCGCGCAACTTCTCGGCGCACTTCGTGCACCCGGCCACGCGGCCGCCGCACGTGCTAGCCAGCCACCTGCGCTTCGACCGCGCCGAACTCGAGCGCCTCATGCCTCCCGGCACCGTCTACATCACCATCCTGCGCGAGCCGGCCGCCATGTTCGAGTCGCTCTTCAGCTACTACAACCAGTACTGCCCGGCTTTCCGGCGCGTGCCCAACGCGTCGCTCGAGGCTTTCCTGCGCGCGCCCGAGGCCTACTACCGTCCCGGAGAGCACTTCGCCATGTTCGCGCACAACACGCTGGCCTACGACCTGGGTGGCGACAACGAGCGCAGCCCTCGTGACGACGCGGCCTACCTGGCGGGTCTCATCCGCCAGGTGGAGGAGGTCTTCTCGCTCGTCATGATCGCCGAGTACTTCGACGAGTCCTTGGTGCTATTGCGGCGCCTGCTGGCCTGGGACCTGGACGACGTGCTCTACGCCAAGCTCAACGCGCGCGCCGCCACCTCGCGCCTGGCCACCATCCCCGAGGCGCTGGCGCGCGCCGCCCGCGCCTGGAACGCGCTGGACGCCGGCCTCTACGACCACTTCAATGCCACTTTCTGGCGCCGCGTGGCGCGCGCCGGCCGCGCGTGCGTGGAGCGCGAGGCGCGCGAGCTGCGCGAGGCCCGCCAGCGCCTGCTGCGCCGCTGTTTCGGCGACGAGCCCGTGCTGCGTCCAGCCGCGCAGATCCGCACCAAGCAACTGCAACCGTGGCAGCCCAGCCGCAAGGTGGACATCATGGGCTACGACCTGCCAGCCGGCGGAGGCGGCGCTGGTCCAGCTACCGAGGCCTGTCTCAAATTGGCCATGCCCGAGGTGCAGTATTCGAACTACCTGCTGCGCAAGCAGAAGCGCCGCGGAGGGGTGCGGGCCAGGCCAGAACCCGTCCTGGATAATCCCCCACCACGGCCTATCCGAGCGCTGCCCCGCAACCCACAGGGCTCCTGAGTTTCTCCTGCGTTCCGAGCCCAGGTCCTACTCTATCCTGCCCTCCCAGGAGGAAATTGTCCCCAGATCCTGCCTTGCTAGGGCCTTTTCCTCCCCGTGGGGCTTGAGTTTCCAACCCAACTTGGAGGTCCATCTCTGCATCTGAGCCCACCTCCCCAGCTTCGGCTGAACACCACCTTCTGTGATGGCACTGAAAGGCTCCCTCAAGCACTGGGCCATCCTCTCCTTCCCAACTAACTAACTGATTGATGACTTTGACAAGAGACCTAAGGGTCGTCCAGAACTGCCCACCCTTGCCTTTTTTTTTTTTTCCCTGGGGATTGAACCCCCATTTGTCTTTTGGGAGGGGTTGACCCCCACCTTTGAAGCATATAACCACAAGCCCCAGAGAGAGGTGGAGCCCTGGAGAAACGCTGTGCTTTTTGTCAGTATCCAGGCTCTCGCTCTTCCAAGGGATGCAGAGGCCCTCTAAGGTCTTCCAGGTTGTACCTTCCCTACAGACCTAAGCTGCTCCCAGAACCCAGAGGTCTTGGATTGAGCTTTTTGTTTGGTTTTTCTTCTTTCTTTCTTTCTCTCTTTCTTCTTTCTCTTTTTTAATAAAACCACATTAAATTGTGCAGGCTGTATGTTAGTTCTTGAAAGCTAAATTCCCCATGTTTTAGGATGAGGCAGAGGCCTGGGAGGTGCAGTGGTATGACTGTCACGGTGAACATGGAGACTTACACTTGGTCAGGCTTCCTGCTGCCCTTCCCAAAGGCCTACACCCTCCTCAAGCTCTTGACCTGGCTTATCAGCATACATCATGGCCACCTCAGCCAAATCATTCCTTTACATTTAATTCAGCAACATTTCTCAAGCATTGTCTCTACAATTTGGGATACAGAAGAACGTGGTAGATAGGGCATCTAACCTCACAGAGTTCCTTGGGGAACATTGAATCGGAAACAGACCTGGAAACCAGGAGGGACTAGAGCAGTTAAAGCTAAACTTTGGGAGACTGGGGATAGGATCATTTTCAGGTAAGAGGGTGCTCTGCTCCAGTTTTACCTCCACCTGTGAGACCTGACTTCACCATTGAGCATTTCCTTGCCCATAAGAAAATGACAAATCTGGACTGGAGAGATGGCTTAGTGGTTAAGGCATTTGCCTGTGAAGCCCAAGGACCCAAGTTCAGTTCCCCAGAACCCATGTAAGCCAGATGCACATGGTAGCATGTGCATTTGGATTTCATTTGCAGTGACTAGAGGCCCTGGTGCACTCATTCTCTATATCTCTCTCATAAATAAAAATATATTTTGGGGCTAGAGAGATTGCTTAGTGGTTAAGGCTGTTGCTGCAAATCCTGGGGAACTGTGTTCAACTCTCCAGGTCCTGCATAAGCCAGATGCATAAGGTGATGCAAGGATACAAGGTCACACATGAGCACAAGGTGGCACATGTGTCTGGAGTTCATTTGCAGTGGTTAGAGGCCCTGGCACACCCATTCTCACACTTTCTCTTCCTCTCTCTCTCTCTCTAATAAATAAGTAAATAAAAATAATTAAAAAAAAAAAAGCTAGGTGTGGTGGCAAACACACACCTTTTATCACAGCACTCAGGAGGCAGAGGTAGGTATTATAGAGAAAGTTTAAGGTCAGCCTGGGCTACAGTGAAACCCTACCTTAAAAAAGAACAAAAATGGGCCTGGAGAGATGGCTTAGCAGTTAAGTGCTTGCCTGTGAAGCCTAAGGACCTGGGTTCAAGGCTTGATTCCTGAGGACCCACATAAGCCAGATGCACAAGGTGTTGCATGCAATCCCTGGAGTTTGTTTGCAGTGACTGGAAGCCCTGGTGTGCCCATTCTCTCTACATCTTTCTGCCTCTTTCTCTGTCTGTCACTCTCAAATAAATAAATAAATAAACTAAGTTAAAAAAATAACAAGCTGGGCATGGTGGCGCATGTCTTTAATCCCAGCACTCGGGAGGCAGAGGTAGGAGGATTGCCATGAGTTCGAGTCCACCCTGATTCTACATAGTTAATTCCAGGTCAGCCTGGGCTAGAGTGAAACCCTACCTCAAAAAACCAAAATAATAATAATAATAACAATAGAGGGCTGGAGAGATGGCTTAGTGGTTAAGGCGCCTGCCTGCTAAGCCTAATAACCCAGTTCCAATCTCCAGGTCCCACGTTTAGCCAGATGCAAAGTGACGCAAGGGCGCAATGCCGCACTTGACCACAAGGGGGCACACGCATCTGGATTTCATTCACAGCAGCTGAGAGACTGCTGGCGCACCCATTCTCTATCTGTCTCCCTCTCCCTCTCTGTCTGTCTCTCTCTGTGTCTCTCTCCAAAAATAAAAATAATAATAAATTTAAAAAAACAATAGAGCCGGGCGTGGTGGCGCACGCCTTTAATCCCAGCACTCAGGAGGCAGAGGTAGGAGGATCGCCGAGAGTTCGAGGCCACCCTGAGACTACATAGTTAATTCCAGGTCAGCCTGGACCAGAGTGAGACCCTACCTCGCAAAACCAAAAAAAAAAAAAAAAAAAAAAAACCAATAGAATCTCCCTTTCTTCAGACCTACCAGACATATCTGTGCAAGTAATAAAAATAACAGCTAACATGGCATGGCCTATTTGCCAGCCACTATTTAAGAGCTTTCCATGTATTAATTTATGAAATAAACACTTTTCTACCCAAGGGAGCTCCAATTTAGAGAATTTCAATGATGGCCCAGTCCCACAGTTAGAAAATGGCCACTAAGCCGAGTGTGGTGGCTCACACCTTTAATTCCAGCACTTGCAAGCAGAGGTAGGAGGATCACTGTCAGTTTGAGGCCACCCTGAGACTACAGAGTGAATTCCAGGTTAGCCTGAGCTAGAGTGAGACCTTACCTTAAACCCAAGCAGTGTCACTTCAGCTTCTGTGTTCGTGTGTCTTTGTCCAGTGCTGGGTAAAGAAAGTCATGCCACAGGCTAAGCTGACTTCCAGATCTTTTCCCAAAAGAACATAAAGTGAGACACTGCTGTCAGCTCACAGCATACTTTTTCATGGAGACAGTGGTTGTCCTTTTGAGGAAAAGAAGATTACAGTGATTGGTTGGCAGATTGTATGATGCTCTATTGCTCGGGTTTCTGTTGCTACAACAAAACACCTGAGAATGGATAGTTTATAAGGAAAATTTATTTTGGCTCTGAGTTCTGGAGCTGGAAGCATGGTACTAGCATCTGCTCAGCTTCTGGTGAAAGTCTCACGGCAGGAGGGCAAATAGACACAGCAGGAGAAACAAAACACCAGGGCAGCCTTCCTTTATAACAGCATATTCTCAAAAACTAATTCAGTCCCCAAGACCCATGAGAAAGACATTAAGGCTTCTTGATGACCTAGTCACTTCTTAGGCCCTGCCTACCTCTGAGCACTTGTTAAATTATGAGTCAAATTTTAGCATGAGTTTTAGATGAAACAAATAGCATCTTAACCATAACACACTCCCAAAGTTTGAAAGGGACAGTTAGTGTAGCATCCATTTTTTTTTTTAATCAGTAAAGCTCTGGCAAGAACAATAATTAATGCCAGTCAAAACCATTATTGGTTTTCTGGTGCTAAGCAGCAATAAAGAATTGTGTTAGATATGCTGGGTGTGGTAGCCCGTGCCTTTAATCCCCAGCACTCAGGAGGTTGGGGTAGGAAGATTGAATTCGAGATCAGCCTGAAACTATATAGTAAATTCTAGGTCAGTCTGGCTAGAGCAAGACCCTACTTCAAAGAAAGAAAGAAAGAAAGAAAGAAAGAAAGAAAGAAAGAAAGAAAGAAAGAAAGAAAGAAAGAAAGAAAGAAAGAAAGAAAGAAAGAAAGAAAGGAAGGAAGGAAGGAAGGAAGGGGGAGAGAGAGAGAGAGAGAGAGAGAGAGGGAGGAAGGAAGGAAGGAAGGAAGGAAGGAAGGGAGAGAGAAAGAGAGAGAGAGAAAGAAAGAAAGATAGAAAGAAAGAGAGAGAGAGAGAAAAAGAAAGAAAGAAAAAGAAAGAAAGAAAAGAAAAAAATGTACCAGACTCAAGGTCATTTATCCAAAGACAGGACTAGATGGTGCCTGCTACCACCTTCTCCTAACCTTAGCTTCTGGCCATACCTCTGTCAAGAATGGTCTGGAAAACTCAGACATGCCTTTCTGATCTGCCTTCATGGGCCTCTCCTGCCCTTCCTGGAGCTCAGGTAGGCAGGGCCAATTTATATTGCTTTCCTTCATAGAGAACCCAACTCTGAACTCAGAAACACCTCATTTAAGGACTAACGGAATCATCCTGAACTAAAAGAGGGTTCCTCTGTCTGACTCTGGGACAAGATCAGACCCTAAGCTAAACACAGGCTCTGGGATTCTTTGGTCCTAACAGGTCCAGAGACCACCTCAGCTAATGGCACAGGTCCAACCCCTGGAGTCCCATATCCTGCAACAAGGTTCCTTCCACCAACACACACTTTGCACTGCCCACCCTGTGTAACTCCAGTGCTTTGGCAGTGGCAAAAATGTGGCTCCTGCTTCAAAGAGTTCACCCTAAGGTCTGGGGCAGGTTAAAAGCAGTCAGTGGGGTGACAGTGCCTTTACAGGACTAATTTTATCTAGTGATTAACCATCTCAAGTACAAACCCTAGCTCTGTTGTCTACTGGCTACATACTTTAAACCTGGCCTTTGAGCCCCACTTTCCTCCTTTGTGAAATCAAGTTTCCCTCTGGAGCTTCAGAAAATATTTGAGACAATGCACCTAGCACAAGGTCTGACACATGGAAGTACCCCCAAGATATCACATTTGGTTTCATCAGGTCTCCCTCAAATATTAACACCCTTTATGTCATAGATGTCACAGGGTCACATATCGATTATAAGTTTTTCAGCTGGCAAAAGTGGCTCATGTCTGTAATCCAGCACTATACTCCTGAGATATATCCCCAATCTCACCCTTTGACTATAGGGGGTTTTGTTTGATTGTTTGTTTGTTGTTTTTTACGAGGTGGGGTCTCAGTCTAGCCCAGGCTGACCTGGAATTCACTATGTAGTCTCAGGGTGGCCTCGAACTCACAGTGATCCTCCTATCTCTGCCTCTGGAGTGCTGGGATTAAAGACATGCCACCACGCCCGGCTTGCCTGTAGTTTGGAGAAACCCTCTGATATCTAATGACAAATCAATCTTCCTTGTATCAAAGGTTATGGCGTGATCACTCAAGCCCAAGCTGGGACAAGGAATATGACCACATTTGTCATATCAGTTCTACAGGCAATTGAATTGACTCTAAAAGCCTTGGTCCTGGCACCCACTAGAGAATTGTCTCAGCAGATAGAAAAAGATACATGGCATTAGAAGGTTGTCTGCTGCTATCTGACATACCTGCATGCTGAAGTGTAGAGGCTGCACATGGAGGCTCCTATATCACTGTGGACACCCATGGCCATGTGTCTAGTGTGCTTAACTGGAGATGCCTGCTTCTCAAACATCAAGATGTTTACATCAGATGAATCTGATGAGATGTTAAGATGTCAAGGACCAAGTCTCTGACATATTCCAAAAGCCCAATAGCCACTCCAGGTAGCTACCATACCTTCCAGTGTACCCAAGATGACAAAGAAAGTCACAGGGGCCGGGCATGGTGGCACATGCCTTTGATCCCAGCACTCGGGAAGCAGAGGTAGGAGGATCACCATGAGTTTGAGACTACCCTGAGGCTACATAGTGAATTCCAGGTTAGCCTGGACTAGAGTGAGACCCTATCTTGAAAAGAACAAAATAAATAAATAAACAAATAAGTAAAGGTCACAGGGGACTTCATTCAGGTTCTTGTCAAGAAGGAAGGGTTAGCCGGGCATGGTGGCGCACACCTTTAATCCCAGCACTTGGGAGGCAGAGGTAGGAGGATCACCATGAGTTTGAGGCTACCCTGAGACTACAGAGTGAATTCCAGGTCAGCCTGAGCTAGAGTGAAGCTCTACCTCAAAAAAAGGGGGGGGCTGGAGGGATGGCTTAGCCATTAAGGCGTTTGCCTGCAAAGCCAAAGGACCCAGGTTCGATTCCCCAGGACCTACGTTAGCCAGATGCACAAGGGGCACATGCATCTGGAATACGTTTGCAGTGACTGGAGGCCCTGACACACCCATTCTCTCTCTCTCTCTCTCCCTCTTTCTCTGTCAAATAAATAAATAAAAATAAAGTATTTAAAAAAGAAAAAAGGAAGGGTCAGACCAGGTGTGTGGCACATGCCTTTAATCCTAGCACTCGGGAGGCAGAGGTAGGAGGATTACTGTGAGTTCGAGGCCACACTGAGACTATGTAGTGAATTCCAGGTCAGCCTGGGCTAGAGTAAGACCTCAGAAAAACAAAACAAAACAAAAAGGTGGGGGAGAGTGGCTAGAGAGATGGCTTAGCCATTAAGGCACTTGCTTTCAAAGCCAAAAGACCCAAGTTTGATTCCTCAGGACCCACATAGGACAGATGTACATCTGTGCATCTGTAGTTCGTTCGCAGCAGCTGGAGGCCCTGGCACACCCATATTTTCTCTCTCTCTCTCTCTCTCTCTCTCTGTCTCTTTCTTTCTCTCTCTCTCTCTAATAAATAAATAAAAATATTTTATAAAAACAACAACAAAAAAAGGAACTGGATATTGTGGAACACTCCTATAATCCCAGCACTGCAGAAGCAGAAATGAGAAAGACTGCCACAAGTCTGAGGCCAGACTTGTCTACATAATGAGTTCCTTGTCTGAAAAAGATGGAGGAGCAAAAGGAATGGAAGGGGGAGGAAGTATTGGCCCTGGAGGCTGTCTGCAAACAATGCCACTGTATAGAACAAGAGGAATAGAGGCCGGCCCCATGTGGCTTGTATAAGACCCTGATCATCTCTCAGATGGTCATCTGCGGCAACACCAGAAGGAAGGTGAATTGACTAACTGAGAAAATGCACACCTGAAACCCCACTATCTCTGTGCCTGGAGATATGGCAGAAAATTTCAATGAGGCTCTAGCAAAGTAACTATCACCCTTATCCTGCAAGCTGGAGCTCCTGATGTGTAGTTGTCATCAACCATGACTTTCCTACAGCAGGGAGAACTGCAGCCACCGAGTTGTGCCACTGAAGACATTTTAGCTGTTAAGGGCATTGCTATTATTACCATGGTGACAGAAGACCATGAGAGGACTCCTGGAGACCCTGGGACTGTCGATATCTTCATGGAAGAGATGTCCCTCAATATCATGGACCTTGTTTAGCAGAAACTGTTCTAGCCCAGTTCAATTCTAAGAGTTGAGGCGCAGCAAGAACAGCAAAAGTAAAGAAGGGAATCAAGGGATGGCTAGCCTGTCCTTTTTTACTTCTGAAAAATTATTTAGGGACTGGGAAGAAGGCACCATTGGTAAAAGAGCTTGTCACACATGCATGATGACCTGAGTTCTGTTCTGGGTTCAAGTGAGAGACTCTGTCTCGATAAATACAGTGTAGAATGATGGAGAAAGACACTTGACTTCAACCTCTGGCCTTCACATGCACACACAAACACACAATACACACGTGCAAACTTATGCATGCACACAAACCACATAAACACACACATTGTAGTTCGTTCCAGGTCAGCCCTGAGCACCCATATTTTCTCTGAGACCTCTCTCTCTCTGTCTCTCTTTCTTTCTCAAAAAAAAATAAAAAAAAAAAAAAAATTTTATAAAAACAAGAAAAAAAAAAAAGGAACTGGGGAGATGGTGGAGCAGTTAAGATGCTTGCCTGAGAAGCCTAAATGAACCCATGTCTGAGGCCAGACTTGTCTACATAAGCCAGATGCAAAAGATGGACTCAAAGGAATGGAAGGGGGAGAACATGTGGCCAAGGTGGCTGTGTCAAACAATGCACTTTAGAACAAGAGTGAATAGAGGTCCTGGCATGCCAATTCTCTTCCTCTCATCTCTCAGATGGTCATCTCAAAACACCAGAAGGAAGGTTTGATTAAGGTGTTGCACACCTGAAACCCCACTATCTTTGCCTGGAGATAGTTTCAGCTGATTTCAATGAGGCTCTAGCAAAGTAACTATCACCCTTGGAGGCAGCTGGAGCTCCTGATGTGCAGGTCATCAACCATGACTTTCCTACAGCAGGGAGAACTTGCCACCGTCTTGTGCCACACTCTCCTGTTCCTGTTAAGTCCATTGGATGTTGCCATGGTGACAGAAGACCATGAGAGGACTCCTGGAGCCCTGGGACTGTCGATATCTTCATGGAAGAGATGTCCCTCAATATCATGGACCTTGTTTAAATAAAACTGTTCTAGCCCAGTTCAATTTGAGTTGAGGTGATAAGAACAGCAAAAGTAAAGAAGGGAACTGGGATGGCTAGTCTGTCCTTTTTTACTTCAAAAAAATTATTTAAAACTGGGAAGAAGGCACCATTGGTAAAAGAGCTTGTCACAAATGCATGATGACCTGAGTTCTGTTCTGGGTTCAAAAGAGAGACTCTGTCTCGATAAATACAGTGTAGAATGATGGAGAAAGACACTTGATATCAACCTCTGGCCTTCACATGCACACACAAATACACAAT
Organism: Orientallactaga sibirica; assembly: GCA_036365145.1. Classification (NCBI taxonomy): domain Eukaryota; kingdom Metazoa; phylum Chordata; class Mammalia; order Rodentia; family Dipodidae; genus Orientallactaga; species Orientallactaga sibirica. Next base: position 4,839,856 of record JAEOAD010000042.1, on the reverse strand, counting down.
ACACACGTGCAAACTTATGCATGCACACAAACCACATAAACACACACATACTAAAAGAAAAAGAGGGAGCCAGGCGTGGTGGCACACGCCTTCAATCCCAGCACTCAGGAGGCAGAGATAGGAGGATCGCCATGAGTTCAAGGCCACCCTGAGAATACAGAGTGAATTCCAGGTCAGCCTGAGCTATAGTGAGACCTTACCTCAAAAAAAAAAAAAAAAAAAAAGAAAAGAAAAGAAAAGAAAAAGAAAAAGAAAGACGAGGGAGATGGCTTAGCAGTTAAGATTAATGCTTGCCTGAGAAGCCTAAGAACCCATGTTTGACTCTCCAGGTCCCACATAAGCCAGATGCACAAGGTGACTCAAGTATGCAAGTTCATACATGTGGACAAGGTGGCACACATGTCTGCAGTTTGATTACAGTGGCTAGAGGTCCTGGCATGCCAATTCTCTTCCTCTCTCTGTCACTCTCTTGCATAAAAAAAAAGGCCAGTGTGGTGGTTTGATTCAGGTGTTCCCCATAAACTTAGGTATTTTGAATGCTAGGTTTCAAGCTGATGCAGATTTGGGAATTAACACCTCTTGGAGGCAGTGTATTGTTGGGGGCAGGCTTACGGATATTATAGCCAGTTTCGTCTTGCCAGTCTTTGGCACACTCTCCTGTTCCTGTTGTCCATCGGATGTTGCCAGGAGGTAATGTCCAGCCTCTGCTCATGCCATCATTTCCCCCTGCCATCTTGGAGCTTCCCCTCAAGTCTATAAGCCAAAATAAACCTTTTCCCACAAGCTGCTTTTGGTTGGGTGATATCTGCTAGCAATGTGAACCTGACTGCAATAACCAGTCTGTTGAATGGTGCCTTTGAAAAAAAAAAAAAAAAAAAAAATGTGAAAAAAGAAAAAAAGAAAGAAAGAAAAAAGAAAAGTGCTGAAAAAAAAAAAAAGACTCTCCTTTTGGCTTAAGTTTTGCTCTATATATATATATGTATATATATATATATATATATATATATAGTTTGTATCTGCAATCACCTTTGCTAGAGGCAAGGTCACTGGGGCTGGTCTTAAGGTGTGGTGATGGTTTGAGATTCCATTGTAAAGATATGCAAATGTGCCTAGCAGGAGTTCCTGAAGTGTGCTGTGTGACCTTTTGGCTGTAGTTTTGCTCTGTGTGCTGTGGTGGCTGGTTGGCTTTTGCTCTCTCTGCTTGGCCCTGTGAAGAGCAGGCCACTTCTTCTGCCATTATGGAACTTCCTGGATCTGTAAGTGAATTCCAGGTCAGCTTGGGCTACAGTGAAACTCTCGAAAAACCAAAAGGGTAATAACAAAGGTGAGAGTATAGCTCAGTGGTGGAGCATTTGTATTCTCAGGGTGGCCTCAGTACTGCCAAGAAAGAAAGAAAAGAAAGAAAGAAAGAAAGAAAGAAAGAAAGAAAGAAAGAAAGAAAGAAAGAAAGAAGAGAAAAAAGAAAGAAAAGAAAGAGAGAAAGAAAGAGAAAGAGAGAGAGAAAGAGGAAGGAAGGAAGAAGGAGAGAGAAAGAAAGCGAAAGAAAGAAAAGAAACTGAAAATGCAGAGGAGAAGGCACATTAAATGAACAATGGCATTTTGCTATGATCTAGGGCTCTTCTCTATGCCTCCTACAATAAATACCCTGTGAATTAAGTGTTTGTCTTCCCTGCCTCTTTATGAAACTGAGATATAAGGACAAAACTAAGCTAGGACAGAAACCAGAGTACTCAGATATATTCAATTATTAGTTATAGTTTGCATCTGCAATCACCTTGCTAGAGGCAATGTCACTGGGGGCCAGTCTTAAGGTGTGAATGGTGGGTTTGAGATTCCATTGTAAAGATATGCAAATGTGCCTAGTAGGAGTTCCTGAAGTGTGCTGTGTGACCTTTTGGCTGTAGTTTTGCTCTGTGTGCTGTGGTGGCTGGTTGGCTTTTGCTCTCTCTGTTTGGCCCTGTGGAGAGCAGGCCGCTTCTCTGCCATTATGGAACTTCCCCTGGATCTGTAAGCTTCAATAAATAATATCCCTTCTTCCATAACTGTGCCTGGTCTGGAAGTTCATCTCAGCGAACCTGAAGCTGTCTGCTACAGCCACCACGCCCGGCTCAATTTAAAAAATTTTTTTATTTGAGAGAGAGAGAGAGAAGCCAGGGCCTCAGCCACCACAATCAAACTCCAAATGCTTGTGCTACCTAGTGGGCATGTGCAACCTTACACTTGCCTCACCTTTGTACTTCTGACTAACATGGGATCTGGAGAGTCGAACATAGGTCCTTAGGCTATGTAGGCAAGCACCTTAACCGCTAAGCCATCTCCAGCCTAGAGAAAGATTTTTTTTTTCTTTGAGAAAGGGTCTTGCTATATGGCCAAGGCTGGCCTGGGACTCACTATTTAGCCTAAGGCTGGCCTCAAAATCAGGATCCTGCTACTGGCATGAGAAGTATGTGCCACCATGCCAGGCTTGGAGGAAGATTTTAAAGAATGAAAAAGAGGAAAAAGAAGAGGTGGAGGAGAGCAAAGAAGAGGAGGAAGAGGGATACGAGGGGGAAGAGGAAGAGGAGGAGGTGATGATGACATGAGAGTACATGGAATAACCAGAGGTGATCAGCAGAGAAGGGTGTTCCAAAGCAGAGTCAGTCAGCCCACCTGAGGCCATTTGTGACTTGGCAATGTGTTATGGCATTTAAAGTATAGACTTCTAATACAGATGAGGAGTAGTCAGTGAAGTAGGAGAAAGGTCTTTAATAATAATAATAATAATAATAATAATAATAATAATAATAAGCCAGGCATAGTGGTGCACGCCTTTAATCCCAGCACTCGGGAGGCAGAGGTAGGAGGATCGCCATAAGTTCAAGGCCACCCTGAGACGACATAGTGAATTCCAGGTCAGCTTGGGCTACAGTGAAACCCTATCTCGAAAAACCAAAAGTAAGTAAAATAAATAAATAAATAAATAATAATAATAATAATAACAAAGGTGAGAGTATAGCTCAGTGGTGGAGCATTTGCTTAGCATGTGGGAAGTTCTGGGTTAAATCCTCAGTACTGCCAAGAAAGAAAGAAAGAAAGAAAGAAAGAAAGAAAGAAAGAAAGAAAGAAAGAAAGAAAGAAAGAAAGAAAGAAAGAAAAGAAAGAAAGGGAGAAAGAAAGAGAAAGAGAGAGAGAGAAGGAAGGAAGGAAGGAAGGAAGGAAGGAAGGAAGGAAGGAGAGAAAGAAAGGAAGAAAGAGAGAAAGAAGGAAGAAAGAAAGAAAAAGAAACTGAAAATGCAGCAGAGGAGAAGGCACATTAAATAGAACAATGGCATTTGCTATGATCTAGGGGCTCTTCTCTATGCCTCATACAATAAATACCCTGTGAATTAAGTGTTTGTCTTCCCTGCCTCTTTATGAAACTGAGATACAAAAAAGTGAGGTATCCCAGCTTACGCAGCAGGACAAAACTAAGCTAGGACAGAAACCAGAGTACTCAGATGCTAAAGCCTAGTTCCTGTCACATTTCCTACCATAAGAATGCAACCTTGCCACCCCTCATATACCCCCTGCAGTGACTGCAACCTCCTTATTAAAGAGTGGGCTTGTACAGGCCTCCTGAGAGTGGCCTTGATGGGAGGTAGGGCAGAGAGCCAGGTGCCTTGGGAGCGTGGAATAAGCAGGCACAGCAAAAGCAGCTGGTGCTCTGCCAACACTGGGCAGCTTCCCAGAATGGGCCAGAGGAGTGAAGGGACACTGTAAGGAGTGGGGCCTGGAGAAAGGGGATGCCCTTGCCCCATTTATTTTTTTATTTTTATTTATTTATTTATTTATTTATTTATTTATTTTTGGTTTTTTGAGATAGGGTCTCACTCTAGTTCAGGCTGACCTGGAATTCACTATGTAGTCTCAGGGTGGCCTCGAACTCACTGGGATCCTCCTACCTCTGCCTCCCGAGTGCTGGGATTAAAGGCGTGCGCCACCACACCGGGCTCCTTGCCCCATTTAAATGGGGGTGGGGGAGTTAATGAATGGGAGGTGGAAGAGGTGGGCCTTTAGATTAGTTCCTTCAATCCAGCACAGTTGCAAGAAGATGAGGATCCTGGAGGTGGGGCATGAACTGTCTCCTCCTACCTATTTCTGCTGACATCTCAAAGGAGTACAGGACTGGCCTCCCCATCCCAGTCCTCAAGCCTGACCTCCATCTCATGGGATTGTACAATAACCGGGCAACAAGGAGTATAGCAGTCAGTTCTAAAACCTTACTACAGAACTGGAGACATGGCTCAGGTCTCTAGCCACTGAAAATGAACTACTCCAAGCACATGCACCACCTTGTGCATCTGGCTTTACTTAGGGACTGGGGAATCAAAGTCAGGTCATTAGGCCTTGCAGGCAAGTCTGAGCTAACTCTCCAACCCTTTTGTCTTTTTTTGTTTGTTTGTTGTTGTTTTTGTTTTTCAAGGTAGGGTCTTGCACACACCCAGGCTGACTATATAGTCTCAGGGTCTCAGGGTGGCCTCGAACTCACAGGAATCCTCCTACCTCAGCCTTCCAAGTATTGGGATTAAAGGCATGCTACCATACCCGGATCCTTTTGTCTTGTTTTGAGACTGGCCTGGAACTTATAGTAGCCCAGCTAGCCTCCAGTTTACCATCTCCCTGCCTTGTTTGGCCTTCTGAGTGCTGATTTACAGGTATATGCCAATAGACTTGTTGAGAACTCCCTTCTTGAAAAAGAAATTATTTATTTCAAAAGAGGACAGAGAGATGGGCTGGAGAGATGGCTTAGTGGTTAAGGTGCTTGCCTACACAGCCCAAGGACCCATGTTCCACTCTCCAGATCCCACATATGTCAAAGGTGAGGTAAGCATAAGGTTGTACATGCCCACTAGGTAGCACAAGCATTTGATTGTGCTGGCTGAGGCCCTGGTGTGCCAATTCTGTCTGTCTGTCTGTCTCTCTCTCTCTCTCTCTGTCTTGTTCTCTAAAATTAAATTAAATTAAATTAAATTAAAAGAGGACAGAGACAGAATAGGCACACCAGGGCCTCTTGCCACTGCAAATGAACCTCAAACGCATGTACCACTTGGTGTGTCTTGCTTTATATGGGTACTGGAGAATTGAACCCAGGCTTTCAAGATTTGCAAGCAAGTGTCTTTAACCACTGAGCAATCTCAGTTCCCTACTTTATTTATTTATTTATTTAAATTTAAAAAATATATCGAATGCAGCTGAGTGTGGTGGCACACGCCTTTTAATCCCAGCACTCCGGAGGCAGAGGTAGGAAGATTGCCATGAGTTTGAGGCCACCCTGAGACTTCATGATGAATTCCAGGTCAGCCTGGGCTAGAGCAAAACCATACCTTCAAAAAAAGCAGAATAAATAAAAAATAAAAATATTGAATGCTGCTGGGCGTGGTGGCACATGCCTTTAATCCCAGCACTCGGGAGGCAGAGGTAGAAGGACTGCCATGAGTTTGAGGCCACCCTGAGACTACATAGTTAATTCCAGGTTAGCCTGGGCCAGAGTGAGACCCTACCTTAAAAAAAAAAAAAAAATATATATATATATATATATATATATATATATATAGAGAGAGAGAGAGAGAGAGAATGCTTCATGAATTTACATGTCATCCTTGCACAAGGGCCATGTTAATCTTCTCTGCATCATTCCAATTTTAGTATATGTGCTGCCGAAATGAGCACATATTTAAAAATTTTTTAAATATTTTAGCTGGGCATGGTGGCGCACGCCTTTAATCCCAGTACTTGGGAGGCAGAGGTAGGAGGATCACCGTGAGTTCGAGGCCACCCTGAGACTACATAGTTAATTCCAGGTCAGCCTGTACCAGAGTGAAACCCTACCTCAAAAAAAAAATTTTTTTAATTTATTTGTAGGCAGAGAGAGGGAAAGAGAGCAATGAGAGACAGAGAATGGGTGTTCCAGGGCCTTCAGCTGCTGCAAATGAACTTCAGATTCATGCACCACTTTGTACATCTGGCTTTATTTATCTGTTTCTTTGTTATTTTATTTATTTATTAGAGAGCAAGAAAGAGACAGAGAGAGAGAAGGAGAATGGGTGCACTAAGACCTCTCGCCATAGCAAAAGAACTCCAGATGCATGCTTTACCTTGTGCAGCTGGCTTACATGGGTAATGGAGAATTGAACCTGGGTCCTTAGACTTCACAGGAGAAAGCCTTAATTACTAAGCCATCTCTCCAGCCCTGTTTATTTATTTGCTTATTTTGGTTTTTTTAGAGGTAGGGTCTGGCTTTAGCCCAGGCTGACCTGAAATTCACTATGTAGTCTGGCCTTGAACTCATGGTGATCCTCCTTACCTCTGCTGGGATTAAGCTATGCACCACCATGCCTGGCTTTTTAAATTTTTTTTTTTTTAATTTGCAAGGAGTAAGAACAGGCACACTAGGGCCTCTAAACACTGCAAACAAATTCCAGATGCAGTCATCACTTTGTGCATCTGGCTTTACATGGGTACTGGGAAATCAAACCCAGATAGATAGACATTGAAGGCAAGTGCCTTAACCTCTGAGCCATCTCTCCAGCCCAAGGATGATATTGAACTTCTAATCCTCCTGCTTCAACTTCCTGAATGCTGGAATTACAGTAGGCATACAACATTCAGTTTATGTGGTCCTGAGGATAGAACCTAGAGCTTTGAGCATGCTAGGCGAGCACGCTACCAAATGAAGCTGTATCCTTTCAAGTTTCTATTTCTATGACTTGCCTTAGGGAAGAGAAATCCTAGTTTCTCTGGTGTGACTTGGGGAAGGAGATAATTGAGCCCATATTTCATATCACATCCACAGTCTTGTCTCTGTCCAGCCTGGCCCCATGACCAGTGCTCAAGCCTCAAACCCTGGTGACTCTGGCTTATGTGGCTATTAGGGAATTGAACCGGGTTCTTAAGCGTAGCAGGCAAGTGCCTTAACTTAGCCCTGTTGCTATTGTCTTTGAGACAGGATCTCATGTAGACCAGGCTGGCTACAATTTTCTTTTAGTTTTTATTCTTGTTTATTTTTTATTTATTTATTTGAGAGTGACAGAGAAAGTGGCAGATGGATAGAGAGAGCATGGGCATGCCAGGGCCTCCAGCCACTGCAAACAAACTCCAGACCTCCTTGTGCATCTGGCTTATATGGGGTCCTGGGGAATCAAGCCTCGAACTGGGATCCTTAGGCTTCACAGGCAAGCACTTAACCACTAAGCCATCTCTCCAGGCCCTTCTTTTAGTTTTTTAAAGCTAAAAAAGAAATGTGTTCTTGTAAAATATACATAACATAAAAATTTAGGGACAGGTTAGATGGCTTATTGGTTAGAGGTACTTGTTTGCAAAGCCTGCTAGCTGGAATTCAATTCCACAGCCACCCACACAAAGTTGGATGAGTGTTTGTGTGGTAGTTTGAATAGATGGCCCCAATATATTCAGTGTTTTATTAGTTTGTAGTTTGCATCTGCAGCCATCTAGCTAGAGGCAGTGTCACTGGGCAGATCTGAAGGTGTAGTGGTGGGTTTGAGATTTCAATCTAAAGATATGCAAAGTGTGCCTAGCTGGAGTGCCTGAGGTATGCTGTGCTATGTGGCTTGTGGCTTTCACTCTCTCTTGCCTGGTCCTGTAAGAGCAGGCCAGCTTCTTCTGCCATTATGGAACTTCCCCTGGATCTATAAGCTTTAATAAATCCCTTCCTCCATAACTGTGCCTGATCTGGAAGTTCATCTTAGCAAACCTAAAGCTGTCTGCTACAGTTGTTTGCAGTGGCAAGAGACCCTGGCACATCTATACACACACATACACAAATACATGCAAATAAAGAAAAAGTGTGGAATTATAGTCCTTTTTAGGTCTGGGGAGATGGCTTAGCAGTTAAAGGTACTTGCTTGCAAAGGCTGTCAGCCAATGTTCAATTCCCCAGTACCCATTTAAAGTCAGATGAACAAAGTAGTGCATGAAATTTGTTTACAGTGGCAAGAAGCCCTGGTGCACCTGTATACACACACTCTTTCTCTTTCAAATAAGTTAGTTAAAAAAGATGTATTTAACATTCTTTACACCTTTATTTGCCCAGGAAATTCCAAGGTTTTAGGTTCTGTGTGCCAGAATTTGGGACAAACACCAATTATTTTATTGCACTACACACTCAAATAAGCTTTCAAATTATAAACTCTTTTCTCCAGCAGGCAAGACCCAATGATGTCTTTTTTTCCCCAGACTGTGCCTCAGAAACTGTGCCCATTGGCACAAATTATGTTCTGATTAGACCTGCTCCCTGGATTCAAAAACAAATAGCTGAAGATTTTGATTTTTTTTTTTTTTTTTTTTTTTGGTATGTGCTACACAACGAGAACTAGAGTTCAGATCTCCAGCATCCATGGTAACACATGTCTGTAATCCCAGCATGCCTGTAGTGACATAGGAGGCAGAAATGGGAGATTCTGAGGCTTGTGGGCCAGCTAGCCTGGCAAATAGAAGGTCAGAAAAGAGACCCTGCCTCAAACAAGGTGGAAGGTGAGGACTGACACATGAAAACTGTTCTATGACCTCCACATACCTGCCATGACACCTCTATATCTATCTATCTATCTTCCATCTATCTATCTATCTATCTATCTATCTATCTATCTATCTATCTATCTATCACACACACATACACACAAAAGATTAAAAATTAGCCAGGTGTGGTGGCACACGCCTTTAATCCCAGTACTTGGGAGGCAGAGGTAGGAGGATCACCTTGAGTTTGAGGCCACCCTAAGACTACATAGTTAATTCCAGGTCAGCCTGGGCCAGAGTGAGACCCTAACTTAAAAAAAAAAGATTAAAAATTTAATAATATGTTAAAACAGGTGTGGTGGTGCATGACTTTAATGCCAACACTCAGGAGGCAGAGGTAAAAGTATCACTATGAATACAAGGCTACCCTGAGACAATGTAGCAAATTCCAGTTCATCCTGGGCTAGAGCGAGACCCTACCTTGAAAATTCCCTCCCCAACACACACACACATATATATAATTATAATATATCATATATAATATTATATACATTATATACTTGCCAAATGGCTGCATTTTACATTTAGGTTCTTTCCCAGTTTTGCTAGCGCCATTGTTTCATTTGCAATTGTAAAAATAAAATTGTCCAGTGCTAGGCCTTGTGCATTTTCTGCAAGCACTCTGCCACTGGGCTACACCTTTGCTCTGTAACTTTTATTTTAATTTTTCATGGGTTTTTGTTTGGTTGGTTTTTGGTTTTTCAAAACCACAGGGTGGCCTCAACTCACAATGATCCTCCTACCTCTGTCTTCCGAGTGCTGGGATTAAAGGCGTACATGGATTTGTGCTTTCTGTGGGCCCTGGGGCTGAGATTCGCATCCATGGTGAAGATCTCTGGTGTGTTAAGTATTCTCCTCATGCTTTTTGTGACCATTCGTGGTTTAGCTGAAGTCTCCACATCCTGCACTGCAGCCTGGCTTCAGGTCAAAGTGAGACGAACACCTCTCGTGGATAACCTGCAACCTCAGCCTCATGAGCTCCTCCTGGGACATAGCTGCCCTGTCTCCTTCATCCAGCAGGGTTTCTTTGAGTTCCTTTATATCCTAACTTACTTGGCATCAGGGTGCATGTATACCCATTAGCCATTCTCACTGAAAGTACAATCACATATGATTTGGCACAGTTAAATTACACTTCTCACGTCCCAGTGTCATGCTGCTTTCAAAGATTGTTTCCAATTACCTTTGTGATGACACAGAGAGAGGAAACTAGGTGTGCGTATAAAAGGCCAGTGGGACAGAAACGCTCAATGTCATCAGAACTTGAACACATGGGAATCCAGCCAGGAGTGTTACCTGGGAACAGTTTACTCTCTTTGGATCATGAAAGTTGGCTTCCTTCCTGTGTAGTGTAGGAATTAAGCTATACATTCTGGATGATGCAGGAGTCTGGGAATCCCATGCACTGGCTGCTCAAGGATTTCATTTTAATAGGATTGTTTTAAATTAAAAATTTGCCATGCTGTCCATATTTATGAATACTTTGGGTGAGATCAAGGAGTTCCTTGAATTTTAAATTCATTAAATAAAAATTGGCAAACTTAAAAAAAAAAAAAGAGTTCCTTGGATTTTAAACTCATTAAATAAAAATTGGCAAACTTAAAAAAAAAAAAAAAAAAAAAAGAGCCGGGTGTGGTGGCGCATGCCTTTAATCCCAGCACTTGAAAGGCAGAGGTAGGAGGATCACCATGAGTTCGAGGCCACCCTGAGACTACATTGTGAATTCCAGGTCAGCCTGAGCTAGAGTGAGGCCCTACCTCGGAAAAAAAAAAAAAAGTGTGCATCACCATGCCCAGCTTTTTTTATTATTATTATTTTTATTTATTTATTTAAGAGAGAGCAGGCATATATAGAGAGAATGGGCATGCCAAGGCCTCTAGCCACTGCAAATGACTCCAGACGCATGTGCCACCTTGTGCATCTGCCCTCCTGAGGGACAGCAGGAATGATCATCAATGGCAAATGGCAATTGTAGCACAGCAACACCAAGAGCCAGCTTCTCGCTCTGCAGAGAACGCTACGCCTTCTCCTCGTGGTTTCCAATACTCTACACAGTCAGAGAAACTTCTCTAGTAACAAACTATAGAAATAATCCCTGGAAGTGTAGTCTTAGATTTCATGTTTTAAAATGTTGCCACCAATAGCAAAATGGCAGAAAGACAGCTGATTCTTTTCTTCTTTGGAGACAATCTCATATAGCCCAGATCGGCCTCTGACGTGGTTTGAAGGTAAAATAGCCCCCATACCTTCATGTGTTTGTGATTCGGCCTCATACTTCATTCCTAGCTTGTGGAGCCTTTGGGCTGTGAAGTCTTGCTGGAGAATGTGTCACTGGGGGGTAGGCTTTAGGGTGTTATAGCCCAGCCCTGCTTGCCACACACAGAACTAACTCTCTCTCTCTCTCTCCCCCACCCCCTCTCTCCTTTTTCCCTGCTGATATTGAAGATGTGATGCTGGCTGACTGCTTCTGCCATGTTTTCCTGGCCATGATGAAACTTCAAGCTGGAAATAAACCCTTTCCTTCCATAGGCTGCTTGTGGCGGGATATTGTCTCAGCAACGAGAAGATAGCTGCTATAGTCTTGTTATATAGCCTAGGTTGCCTTGAACTTGTCATCTTCTTGACTCAGCCTTATGAGTCCTAGAATGACAAGTATATGCTACTACAACCAGATCATTTTTTTTCAGGGATAGAGCATTGGCTCAGCAGTTAAGGCACTTGCCTGCAAAGCCTAAGGACTGGGGTTCAATTCCTCAGGACCCATGTAAAGTCCAATGCACAAGGTGGCACACACATCTGGAGTTCATGTGCAGTGGCTTGAGGCCTTGGTGCACCCATGTTCTCTCTCTCTCTCTCTTTCTCTTTCTGTCTCAAAATAAATGAAATATTTTAATAATTTTATTTATTTATTTGAGAGAGAGAAAGAAGCAGATGTATATATATAGAGAGACAGACTGTATGTGCTAGGGCCTTCAGCTGCTGCAAACAAACCCCAAACTCATGTGCTACCTTGTGCATCTGGCTTATGTGGGTCCTGGGAAATCAAACCTGGGTTCTTTGGCTTTGCAGGCAATGCCTTAACCGGTAAGTCATCTCTCCAGTCCCTCTCTCTCTCTCTTTCTTTCTTTCTTCCTTCCTTCCTTCCTTCCTTCCTTCCTTCCTTCCTTCCTTCCTTCCTTCCTTCCTTCCTTTCTTTCTTTCTTTCTTTCTTTCTTTCTTTCTTTCTTTCTTTCTTTCTTTCTCTCTCTCTCCCTTTCTTTCTTTCTTTCTTTCTTTCTTTCTTTTTGTTTTTCAAGGTAGGGTCTTTTTTTTTTTTTGGTTTTTCGAGGTAGGGTCTCAGTCTGGCCCAGGCTGACCTGGAATTCACTATGTAGTCTCAGCGTAGCCTCGAACTCATGGCGATCCTCCTACCTCTGCCTCCCAAGTGCTGGGATTATAGGCGTGCGCCTGGCTTCACTCTTTTTAAAGTATTTATTTATTTGCAAACAGAGAGAGACAGAGACAGAGCTCAGGATATATAATAAGCTTTGCAGCGTGGTTCAAGAGGCAGACAGGACATCATGACCCATTGATTTTTAGCTTTTATTTATTAGTAACTCATTTAAGCTCTATGAACCACTGCACCTATAACTGTACAATGGGATGACTATATCCATCCTGTGGGGAAATTGTGATCATTAAATTAGATGTATATGAAGGAGGTCCTCAATAAACAATGGTTGACAGGCATGGTGGCGCGTGCCTTTAATCCCAGCACTTGGGAGGCAGAGGTAGGAGGATCGCTGTGAGTTCAAGGCCACCCTGAGACTACATAGTGAATTCCAGGTTCCAGGTCAGCCTGGGTTAGAGTGAAACCCTATCTTGAAAAACCAAAAAAATTAAAAACAAACAAACAACAACAACAACAAAAAACGGCTGAGTGTTAAAAACCTGAGGAGTTCCATAACATCAGCGATCAAGGAGAGAATGGTAACACCAACTAACTCTCATTATGCTGTTACTATAAATTTTATATATGTTGATTTTTTTGATCCTGTGAGAGTAGATGTTATCATTCCCATTTTATAGAAGAAGCAGAGGCATGGGAAAATTAAACAACAAATCCAAAGTCACATACCTATTAATAAGAGAGTTGGACAATCTTTTTGTTTTGTTTCATTTTTTAAATCTTTTTAAAATTTTCTTTTGTTTATTTTTTTAGTTGAGAGCGACAGACAGAGAGAGAAAAAGGCAGATAAAGAGAGAGAGAATGGGCGCGCCAGGACCTCCAGCCACTGCAAACGAACTCCAGATGCATGCGCCACCTTGTGCATCTGGCTTATGTGGGTCCTGGGGAATCAAGCCTCAAACCGGGGTCCTTAGGCTTCACAGGCAAGTGCTTAACCACTAAACCATCTCTTCAGGCCCATTGTTTCATTTTTTTGAGGTAGGGTCTCACTGTAGCCCAGGCTGACCTGGAACTCACTATGTAGTCTCAGGGTGGCCTTGTACTCATGGTGATCCTCCTAACTCTGCCTCCCAAGTGCTGGTGTTAAAGGTGTGCACCACCACACCCAGGGAGTTGGACAATCTTAACCCCAGAGCCAGTCTTCAAGTGGGATGAAGGGCTAGACCGCTTGTCCTCATGAAGTTCTTTAAAGATCTGATGGAGGGCTGGAGAAATGGTTTAGCAGTTAAGGTGCTTGCCTGCAAAGCCTAAGGACCCAGGTTTAATTCCCTAGGGCCCATGTAAGCCAGATGCACAAGGTAGCACATGCATCTGTCGTTCATTTGCAGTGGCTGGAGGCCCTGACGCACCCATTTTTTTTCTCTCTCTCTGCCTCTTTCTCTCTCTCAAATAAATAAATAAATAAAATATTTTTTAAATTGAAAAAACGTAAGGGCTGGAGAGATGACTTGGTGGTTAAGGAACTTGCCTGCAAACCCTAAGGACCCATGTTTGACTCTTCAAGTCCCATATAAAGCAGCCACACAAGGTGATGCAAGTGTACAAGGTCATACATGTGCACAAAGTGGCACATACATCTGGAGTTTGATTACAGTGGTTGGAGGCCCTGGTGTGACAATCTCTCTCTCTCTCTCTCTCACTCTCTCACATTAAAAGAAGGGTGGAGCCGGGCGTGGTGGCGCACGCCTTTAATCCCAGCACTCGGGAGGCAGAGGTAGGAGGATTGCCAAGAGTTCGAGGCCACCCTGAGACTACATAGTGAATTCCAGGTCAGCCTGGACCAGAGTGAGACCCTACCTCGAAAAAACCAAAAAATAAAAATAAAAATAAAAATAAAAACAAAAAAAAAAAAAAAGAAGGGTGGGCAGTCTGTTGGGCTTGACTCAAAATAATTTGTTTAATTAAAAAATTTTTAAAGGAAGCCAGGCATGGTGGCTCACACCTTTAATTCCAGCACTTGGGAGGCAGAAGTAGGTGGATCACCATGAGTTCAGAGCCACCCTGAGACTACATAGTTAATTCCAGGTCAGCGTGAGCTAGAGTGAGACCCTATCTTGAAAAAAAATATTTAAAAGAGAGCCGAGTGTGGGGCTGGAGAGATGGCTTAGCAGTTAAGCACTTGCCTGTAAAGCCTAAGAGCCCCAGTTCGAGGCTTGATTCCCCAGGACCCATGTAAGCTAGATGTACAAAGTGGCACGTGCATCTGGAGTTTGTTTGCAGTGGCTGGAGGCCCTGGTGTGCCTAGTCTCTCTATCTAATCTGCCTCTAATCTGCCTCTTTCTCTCTGTGTCTGTCGCTCTCAAATAAACAAATAAATAAGTAAACAAACAAACAAAAAGAGAGCTGAGCGTGGGGGTATACGCCTTTAATCCCAGCACTGGGGAGGCAGAGGTAGGAAGATTGCTGTGAGTTTGAGGCCACCATGAGAATACATAGTGAATTCCAGGTCAGCCTGAGCTAGAGTGAGACCCTGCCTCGAAAAACAAAACAAAACAACAAAAACACACACACACACACACAAAAAAAAAGGGCTGGAGAGATGGCTTAGCAGTTAAGGTGTTTGCCTGTGAAACATAAGGACCCCAGATTGATTCTCCAAGTCCCATGTAAGCCAGATGCACATGGTGACCCATGCGTCTGGAGTTCATTTGTAGTGGCTAGAGACCCTGGCATGCCCATTCTCACTCTCTCTCTGTCTCTAATAAATGAAAATAAAATCTAAGCCAGGCATGGTGATGCACGCCTTTAATCCCAGCATTGGGAGGCAGAGGTTGGAGGATTGCCTTGAGTTCAAGGCCACCCTGAGACTACATAGTGAATTCCAGGTCAGCCTGAGCTAGAGTGAAACCCTACCTCAGAAAAATCACAAAAATAAATAAATAAAATAAAATCTTAATTTTTTTTTAAAGTAATAAGGTCTGATGGAGTCACAGTGTCTTTCTTTTTTTCTTTTCTTTTTTTTAGAGGTAGGGTCTCACTCTAGCTCAGGCTGACCTGGAATTCACTATGTAGTCTCAGGATGGCTTTGAACTCACAGTGATCCTCTTACCTCTGCCTCCCAAGTGCTGGGGTTAAAGGCATGTGCTGCCACCACACCTGGCTTCTTCTTTCTTTTTCTTTTCTTCTCTTTTCTTTTCTTTTTTTGGAGAGAGACACAGACAGAGATAGAGGGAGAGGGAGAGGGTAAGGGAGACAGAGAATGGGCGCTCCAGCAGCCTCTCAGCTCCTGTAAACAAACTCCAGACACGTGTGCCCCCTTGTGGGCAAGTGCGGCATTGCGCCCTTGCGTCACTGCATCTGGCTAAACATGGGACCTGGAGATTGGAACCAGTGTTCTTAGGCTTAGCAGACAGGTGCCTTAACCGCTAAGCCATCTCTCCAGCTCTTTTTAAAGTATTTTATTTATTTGAGAGAAAGAGAGAGAGAATGAGCATGCCAGGGCTTCCAGCCACTGCAAACGACCTCCAGATGCATGAGCCTCCTTGGGCATCTGGCTTACACGTGGGGCCTTGAGTGTCGGACCGGGATCCTTTTGCTTTGCAGGCAAACACCATAACTGCTAAGCCATCTCTCCAGCCCAGCTTCTTCTTTCTTTCTTTTTTCTTTTTCTTTTCTTTTTTTTTTTTTTTTTTTTTTTGGTTTTTTCGAGGTAGGGTCTCACTCTGGTCCAGGCTGACCTGGAATTAACTATGTAGTCTCAGGGTGGCCTTGAACCCAAGGTGATCCTCCTACCTCTGCCTCCCGAGTGCTGGGATTAAAGGCGTGCGCCACCACGCCCAGCAGCCAGCTTCTTCTTTCTTGATCTAGCTTTGCCATTGCCTTAGGCTTCAGTTTTCTGGATCCCACTTTCCTTATTTTACAATGAATGGGTTAGACACAATAATTTTTATTTATTTACTTATTTGAGGGGGGGAGAGAATAGGCATAGTAGGGCCTCCAGACACATGAGCCACCTTGTACATCTGGCTTATGTGGGTACTGGGGAATTGAACCTGGGTCCTTAAGCTTTCTAGCTAAGTGCCTTAACTGCTAAGCCATTTCTCCAGCCCCCTCTCCAATTTTTTTTTTTTTTTTGACTTTTCGAGATAGGGTCTCACTCTAGCCCTGGCTGGCCTGGAATTGACTATGAAGTCTCAGGGTGGCCTCAAACTCATGGTGATCCTCCTACCTCTGTCTCCCAAGTGCTGGGACTAAAGGTATGTGCCACCATGCTCAGCTTAGGCACAGCAATTCTTGATTCTGAGCTAGTCCAGGAAGAGTCCTCCTCACTTCTAAATGAGGCCCAAGCCTGCTGGTGACATCACACAGAAGAATGTTCCAAGAGAATACTCAGGCCTTCCTAGAAGCCCAGGACCACAGTTGGCATTGAACTCAGTTTAAGAGAGAAGGGCAATCTAATAGGGGCCTTTTGGTTCTATTCTTGCACTCTCTTTGCTCCAGGGCTCCCAGCCTAATCATGGATCAGCCCTCAAAAGATAAAGAGGCTTACCATGAGCCAAATACCAACAGATTGGATACAGACTCTCCCCAACAGCACAGTCCAGGCCGTAGTGAAGCCCATCAGGAGTCCCAGCACCATGAGATGAAGCCCCATCACCAATCCCACCACAACAAAGGATTCAGTAATCATACTGGACACCATAATGACTTTTCTCATCAATCCCGCCATCATGGCGGTTCTCATCAATCCCACCCATCTGATGAGTCCCATCTGAGTGGTAGGACACATCACAGTGGTATCTACCACCAAGGTGGGTCCCAACACTCTGGGCCTTCCCACCAGAGTGGGTCCCACCACTCTGGCAAACATCACCATTATGGTAGACATCACCATGATGGGTCCAACCACTCTCATGATTCTTTATCGCAAACATCTTCTAGTAGTTTCTATGACCAAAGGCACACTTTTCACCATAGTGGGCCTCACCATAACCATGAAGCCTCCCATTCTGGTAGTGAATTCCATCCTCCTCAACCTCACCACTCTGGCCAACTTCATTCTGACTACCACCAAAGAAGGTATCCTAATCATCGTGACAGCCTTTCCTACCACTCCCCTGAGGGGTCCTACCACCATGGAATTCCTCTCGTCCATGGCGAGCATCATCATGGAAGTCACCACCAGACCCACAGCGAGCAACACACCAGCGAGCACCAGCACCACAGGGGGCACCACCCCAGCGAGCACCAGTACCACAGGGAGCACCACCCCAGTGAGCACGAGTACCTCGGGGAGCAGCACCCCAGCGAGCATGAGTACCACAGGGAGCAGCACCCCAGTGAGCACGAGTACCACAGGGAGCAGCACCCCAGTGAGCACGAGTACCACAGGGAGCACCACCCCAGCGAGCACGAGTACCACAGGGAGCACCACCCCAGTAAGCACGAGTACCACAGGGAGCACCACCCCAGTGAGCACGAGTACCACAGAGAGCACCATCCCAGTGAGCACCAGTACCACAGGGAGCACCACCCCAGAGAGCACGAGCACCACAGAGAGCACCACCCCAGCGAGCACGAGTACCACAGAGAGCACCACCCCAGCGAGCACGAGTACCACAGAGAGCACCATCCCAGTGAGCACCAGTACCACAGGGAGCACCACCCCAGTGAGCACGAGCACCACAGGGAGCACCACCCCAGCGAGCACGAGCACCACAGGGAGCACCACCCCAGCGAGCACCAGCACCACAGAGAGCACCAGTACCACAGGGACCACCACCCTGGCGAGCACCAGCACCACAGGGACTACCACCATGGCGAGCACCAGCACCACAGGGACCACCACCCCAGCGAGCACCACTCTGTGGAGGACCATCGGAACACCTCCCAAATCTCTGTACCAGTCACGAACCACAGCATAACCGATGCCTTACATGATCATTCAGGAGTGAGGGGCTCATCCCCAAGCTTGGCTACTTCCCGCAATACATTGCACTCCCGTGTTTCCAGCAAGGTGCACCCCCAGGGGACTGCCAAAGACACCTGGACTGACGATGAGCTGCATCGCAAGCGCAAAGGTGAGTCTTTGCTGGGCTCACCTCAACTCTCACTGCCCGGCCCAGACCCATCCAGACCTAACTGACCCCAAGCCTTGCCCTGGCC
This sequence comes from Orientallactaga sibirica, assembly GCA_036365145.1. Lineage (NCBI taxonomy): Eukaryota > Metazoa > Chordata > Mammalia > Rodentia > Dipodidae > Orientallactaga > Orientallactaga sibirica. The sequence continues at coordinate 4,821,750 of JAEOAD010000042.1, read as the reverse complement.
TGTGCCATGGCTCCTTTCTCTTTTGCATGTGCAGTCTGTCAGCCATTCACTCTTCTTCCTGTTGCTATTCCATCCTTTATTCCTTAAACTTTACTCCTATGATGGCCATTCAGTCACTGCTGGGTTCGTTCATGTGTTCCATTTGCAAACATTGAGACTCTTGTCAAATGTGGGTGTCTCTTCTACCTGGCCCTGGCAGTACAGAGAGCACAGGACAGTCTCTGCACTCAAGGAGTACAAAGCTGGGATTTGGTCACTTAACCAATCAAAGGCCATCTGGTGATAAAGGCTTGTCACCCTCCACCTCAGAGCATTTGCCTCTGTGGATTTCAAATGTACACACACACTCACACACACACACACCTGAGCCACCCAATACAGAACCTGGGAACCAGTGCCTAAAATGAGAACTTTATTGGAAGGCAGGGAGGACCTTAACTGTTATAGTCTCCCAGACTTGGTCCCTAGTTGCTCCATAAGCATAGCAACAATCCCACGGACAATGAAGGGGGGCAAGTGACTTATTGGAGGAGAGCATGAAAAATAACCAAGAGGGGCTGGAGAGATGGCTTAGCGGTTAAGGCATTTGCCTGGGAAGCCTAAGGACCCCGGTTTGATTTTCTAGGTCCCACGTAAGCCAGATGCACAAGAGGGCACACACATCTGGAGTTCGTTTGCAGTGGCTAGAGGCCCTGGCGCACCCATTGTCACTCGCCCTCTCTCTGTCTCTAATAAATAAATAAATAAATAAACAACTAAGAGATGGGGCTATTTCAAGTAGGGTCTTCAAGGGAAAGGGAGGGGTCACCAAGAGGATAGACTGGTGACCAGACTCAGGTTTTCCTCAAGTTGTTTACATGAGCAAAGAAGAACATGGAGGTGGAGTGTCAGGAAGCCTTAGGATCTGCAAAGTCAAATCAAAACAGCTTTTCTTCTGATGTGGAAGGGGTCAGAATTGTGGTGTGATGATCTGCATGGGACAAGCACAGGACCCACTAATGAGTAGACAGAAGGCCAGCAGACAGGGATGATGAGCCCTCTTACCCATTTTGGATGTGCCTGGGATCTCTGAACACACACACACACACACACACACACACACACACACACAACTTGCAAAGACATGAGTTTATGACACCCACCTACCCCCCACCTTACAGGCCGGGCCCAACGGGCACATAAGAAGCTGCATTCTGGGAATGCTTTCCAGTGGTTGTGGGAAAAAATAAGCCACTTCATTTGGCGTCTCCGGAAAATGATACGGTCACTGACGCAGAGCCTGGCTTTTGAGGCCTTCGTCCTCCTTATTGTGTGCCTCAACACAGTCATCCTTGTGGCCCAGACCTTCGCTGAAGTCGAGATTCGGGGCGGTAAGAGTCAGGGCCCCCTGTTCCTAATGGGCAAGACAATTGATGATGTGGTTCTGGGGGGACTCCTGCCAGTCTAATTCAGTGCCAAGAGAGATCTGTGTGTGTATATATATATATATATATATATATATATATATATATATATATATATATATATATATATATATATTTTTTTTTTTTTGGTTTTTCGAGGCAGGGTTTCACTCTAGCCCAGGCTGGCCTGGAATTTACTATGCAGTCCTCCTACCTCTGCCTCCCAAGTGCTGGAATTAAAGGTGTGCACCACCATGCCCAACCTTTTTTTTTTTTTTTTTTTTTTTTTTTTTTTTTTTTGGTTTTCCAAGGTAGGGTCTTGATCTAGCCTAGGCTGACCTGGAATTCACTATGTAGTCTCAGGGTGGCCTTGAACTCACAGTGATCCTCCTACATCTGCCTCCCAAGTACTGGGATTAAAGGTATCTTTTAAAATGATTTTTTTTTATGAGAGAGGGAGAAAGAGCAAGACACACAGAGAGAATCGGTGTGCCAGGGCTTCCAACCACTGTAATCAAACTCCAGACACATGGGCCACCTTGTGTGCATGTGAGAGCTTGCATGCTTGCATCACCTCATGCATCTGGCTTATGTGGAACCTGGAGAGTAAAACATGGGTCCTTAGGCTTCACTGGAAAGCCCCTTAAGAGCTAAGCTATCTTTTCTTTTTCTTTCTTTCTTTCTTTCTTTCTTTCTTTCTTTCTTTCTTTCTTTCTTTTTTTTTGAGGTAGGGTCTCACTCTAGCCCAGGCTGACCTGGAATTCACTATGTAGTCTCAGGGTGGCCTTGAACTCACAGTGATCCTCCTACATCTGCCTCCCAAGTACTGGGATTAAAGGTGTGCGCCACCATGCCCGGTTTTTTTGTTTTGTTTTGATCTTGGTTTTTTGAGGTAGGGTCTTACTTTAACCCAGGCTGACCTGGAATTCATGGTGTAGTCTCAAACTCATATCAATCCTCTTACCTCACCTCCGAGTGCTGGGATTAAAGATGTTGCCACCATGCCTGACTGTGATCTGTATATATTATCTCACTTCATATTCACTGGAACTGGAAATTTGGTGACATTCCCAGAGTTAGTAGAAATAATGCCTGAGAGGGCTCAGCTGTTAAGGTGTTTGCCTACAAAGCCTAAGGACCAGAGTTTGACTCCCTGGTATCACATAAAACCAGATGCACAAGGTGGGCGCACGCCTTTAATCCCAGCACTCAGGAGGCAGAGGAAGGAGGATTGCCATGAGTTCAAGGCCATTCTGAGACTACATAGTGAATTCCAGGTCAGTCTGAGCTAGAGCAAGACCCTACCTGGAAAAACCAAAAAAAAAAAAAAAAAAAAAAAAAAAAAAAAAATTAGAAAAAAAAGAATAAAGAAAAGAAAAGATAAGAAAAGAAAAAAGAAAAGGGCGGATCGTGGTGTTGCATGCCTTTAATCCCAGCACTCTGGAGGCTGGGGTAGGAGGATCCCTGTGAGTTCGAGGCTAGCCTGAGATCACATAGTGAATTCCAGGTCAGTCTTGGCTAGAGAGAGACACTATCTAGAAAAACCAGAAAAGAAAAAGAAGAAGAGGAAGAGGAAGAGGAAGAGAAGAGAAGAATAACGCCTGAGGTCCTCCAAAACCCAGCTGAACCGGAGGATTGCTGTTCGTAGATATGGACACGAGGTGGCGCACTTTCTCTAAACTTCGGAATAGTGTTTAAGCTACACATCCATATAAGGCAGAGACAAGCATAGCCTCAGTGTTTGGACTGTATGAAATCTCAGTGGTGAGTGGAAGAGGGAGGTGCCCAGGATGCTGGAGATGTCCCTGAGAAAATCTCTGATGTCCCCACAGAGTGGCACTTCATGGTCTTGGACTGTTTTTTCCTGTGCGTCTACGTACTAGAAGCCCTGCTCAAGATAATTGCTCTGGACCTGAAGTATTTTTATGATCCCTGGAACAATCTGGGTAAGTGAGATTGGGGCTGGCGTGGAACTGTCTAGCGGGAGGCTGACAGCAAGAGCGATGGGGTGCTGGTATTTGAGAGGACTGTGGGTGTAGGGCAGGGGCCTAGTAGGCCCCTCCTCCACTCAAGCACCTGTCTACCCTCAGACTTCTTCATCATGGCCATGGCTATAGTGGACTTCCTGTTCATACAAATCACCTCTCTCTCCTACTCCTTCTACAACCACAGTTTGTTTCTTATCCTCAAAGTCTTCAAGAGCATGCGGGCTCTGAGAGCCATCCGGGTGCTGAGGAGACTCAGGTTTGCACATCGAAGGTTGCGCACTCTGGGGTGGAAACTGAAGGGGAGAGGACACTACAGTGACCTGCTCAAGTGAAGGGGGGTGGGTGATGCTGCAGCCTCTGGCCTGCTTCTGATAAGCCTCCCTGGGATCCATGCAGGAATCATTCTCTTCATTTTCCAGGGAAGGGTCAGGGTTCATTCAAGTCACCAGCAAATCGGAGAACCCTTGCTGTCAGTGGCTACTGTGGCTGCTGGGCACACATCTCCACCCCCACCTCTACCCACCATACTCTCCCCCACTCCCCCGCGCGCTGAGTCATCTTCCCTCTCCATCTTTGCCTACAGCATCCTGACCAAACTCCATGAAGTGACGAGGACGCTGAGCGGATCCTTGCCGTCCATCATGGCCATCCTCGCGCTCATGTTCACGTGCCTCTGTATCCTTTGAAGCGGAGACGTGGGGAGGGGCCTTGGGCGCTGCGGGGGAGGGGGGCGTAGGAGAGGGGCAGGGAAGGAGGGAGGGCGTGGTGGCAATCCACAGAAGCAAGGAATGGAATTCTGGTTTGGTCCTGAACAGCCAGTTCTCTTCTCCGTGGTCCTCCGGGCACTATTCCGAAAATCGGACCCTGTACGTTTCCACAACATGTTTTCCACCCTCTTCACCCTCTTCACCATGCTCACCCTGGACGACTGGTCCTTTATATATACAGACAGCAGAGCCAACGGTGAGTGGAGGCTGGTCAGCTACCCAAGTGCGATGTAAGGGTGGCTGACGCCTGCTGGAAGGGTTGGAATTGGGAGAGAGGAAGAGCTCCTTTGTTTTATTTCGAGGTTAGCCCAGGCTGACCGGGAACTCGTTGTTCCTACCTCTTCCTAAAGGGGTGCGCCACTATGCCCCCGCTCCTCCACCCTCTTGAATCTAGGCATTTGCTGGAATGAAACGCAGAGGAAGAGCTTCTTTGTTTTTGTTTTTTATATTATAGTATATTATACTTATTTATTTTTTTATTAGAGAGAGAGAGAGAGAGAGAGAGAGAGAGAGAGAGAATGGGCATGCCAGGGCTCCATCCATTGCAAATGAACTCCAGATGCATGCACCACCTCGTTCATCTGGCTTATGTAGGTCTTGGGGAATTGAACCTGGGTCCTTAGGCTTCTCAGGCAAGTGTCTTAACCGCTAAGCCATCCATCCAGCCTGGAAGAGCTTCTTGAGTGACGCCCTCTTTTCCTCCCCTAGGGGCCTGGTACATCATCCCCATTCTCATGTTTTACATTATCATCCAGTACTTCATCTTCCTCAAGTGAGAACCCTGTTTTGCTGCCCAGCTTTACCCCTCCTTCTCCCACCTAACACCCATGAACCTTTGTGCCAGCCTCTTTTACCCTAGTCATGCCACACTGGACTCAGGGATGGTATGGTGCCTCTCTTCTGGTGTCCCTTTTGAGAGCACTCTACTGTCCCCTCCTCAGCCTGGTGATTGCCGTGCTAGTAGATAACTTCCAGATGGCACTGCTCAAAGACCTAGAGAGAATAAAGCTGGAGGTACCGAATGGGGAGGGGGCCGGGTGGATGGATGGAGGAGCAGGTGTTCTAGGGATGTGGGCAAGAGAAGGAACTCAGGCCTTTTTCTTCTTCTCCTTCTTCTTCTTTTTTTTTCTTCTTCTCCTCTTCTTCCTCCTCCTCCTCCTTCTTCTAGAAAGTAGCCCGTGCCCAAGAGAAGCTGCTGGAAGACTCACTGACAGAGCTCACCAAAGCAGGTAGGGGCCAGTCCCCCTCCTTCTACCTAGCTCTCTCCATAGCCAGGCACAAAAAGCACAGGCTGTTTTAAAGCTGGAGAATCTGAGATGCAGGAGGACTTTCCAAGTTTAGAACTTTGATCCAAAAGCCTCCAGGACAATCCTCCAAAAGCCAATTAAATTAATAGTCAATCTTAAAAAATTGTAATTTAAAAATTTTTTACTTATTTGAGAGAGCGAGAGATGGAAAGAGGCAAACACACACACACACATGCAGAGAGAGAGAGAGAGAGAGAGAGAGTGGGCGCACTAGGGCCTCCAGCCACTGCAAACGAACTCCAGATGCGTGCACCCCCCCTTGTGCATCGGGTTTACATGGGTCCTGGGGAATGGAACCGAAGTCCTTTGGCTTTTCAGGCAAACACCTTAACCACTAAGCCATCTCTCCAGCCCCATTTAAAAATTTTAAAAAATATTTTATTTATTTGAAAGAAAGAGAGGAAGAGGCAGTGCCCTCAAGCCACTGCAAATGAATTCCAGACACATGTGCCACCATGTGCATCTGGCTTATGTGGTTTGTGGGGATTCAAATGGGTCCTTAGCCTTCCCAAGCAAGCACCTTAACTTCTAAGCCATCTCTCCAGTCCAATAGATGTTGGGGTCCCCTAGGGCCAGCCCAGGAGGGATGGCAGGGTGTCTGCAGAGTTGGGGGTGAGGAGCATGGAATCATGACACAGACTCTGGGAGCTGGGTGAAAGCAGGCAGAGGGCAAGCTGCAGCAAACTCGTTTATTCAAAAAAGTGTAAGGGGTTTTAAAGGGGCTTGGCTGGCCAATCATTTTATGGGGTCGTCCCCTTTTTGTGATCAATGACAGCCTGTCTCTGGACAGATCATCTCATAGCAGGTTTCTCGCGAGCATGGGACTATAGCTGTTGTCACGCCAGGCCTGCACAGAACGCCATGTTCACAGAAGCCACTTCCTGGTTTCTTTTGCCATGCAGTCTGGCTAGGGCCAGACCTGCATTGTGCCATACAATTCTTGAATGGCTTACTTACTAAACAATTAATTAGCTAAATTATGATTCACCAAATTCCCATTTCTGTTAATAACATAAAGTTCATAGTCGTTGGCCTTCAATGGGATACTTTCAACTGTCTTATCAAGGTTACACATACGGGTCCAGAGTCACCCAACACAGACTGAAAGTCTACAAGGGTAAAGATTCCTAGGCATGTTATTTTCAAAAATCTGACTTTCTGGGTATATTTATTTTAATTTTTTAAGTGTTTAATTAATTTATTTATTTGAGAGAGGGAAAGAGGCAGGGAAAGAGAAAGAATGGGCATTCCAGGGCTTCCAGCCACTGCAAAGGAACTCCAGATGCATGCACCACCTTGTGCATGTGGCTCACGTGGGTCTTGGGGAATCGAACTGAGGTCCTTTGGCTTTGCAGGCAAGCGCCTTAACCATAAGCCATCTCTCCAGCTTTATTTAAAATTTTTTTTTAGGCCAGTCTAGGGTACATGAGACTGTCTTTTGTTGTTGTTTTTGTTTTTGTTTTTGAGGTAAGGGTCTCACTCTAGTTCAGGCTGACCTGAAATTCACTATGTAGTCTCAGGGTGGCTCAAACTCACAGCAATCCTCCTACCTCTCCTCTGGAGTGCTGGGACTAAAGACATGCACCACCACACCGCTGTTCCTCCACCCTCTTGAATCTAGGCATTTGCCTGACAAGCTCCTTCCCTTTCCTCCCCCTTCTTCCCCACCCTACTGCCATGCCCTACTTTCTTTATCCAGAGGACGAGGGGAAATTGAGTGAAGGTACCTTGCAGACGTATTTCATCGAGAGGAAGTTCAGGAACATGACAGACAAGTGAGGAGACTGAAGGGAAGGGAGGCCTTGGGTCTAATGCAAGATGGTGATGGGTGGGCTGGGAGATAAAAGGACATTGCCTGCCTTGCTGGAGGGGAAGGAGTAAAGCACTAAGGCTTGCATTCAAGCCAATGGGACATGGAGACAATGAGTAACCCAGGAAAGGGTGAGGCAGGACACATTTTTCAGAGAAGGACCAGAGGTGACTACACCAGGCCCATACCAGTAGCAGAGATTTTCCTGTCTTTACTCAAGAAACATTCTGACCCTTACAGTATATGCCACTGAGAGCTCCAGAGACACAAAGAAGATAGATTCTGTTGCTGGTGCCAAGGTCCCCAGCACTTAAATATATATGCTGGGCCATGAAGGTTGACAGACTCTCCCCAGGTGGAAGGATGGGGAAACACTGGGGAACTGCTTGGGGAAGGCCTGGTGCCAGATATTCAACCCCCATCTCTTTCCATCCCTGGCATAGCCACCTTCCCAGACCAACACATTTTTTTTCCTTTCTTTCTTTCTTTCTTTCTTTCTTTCTTTCTTTCTTTCTTTCTTTCTTTTTTTTTTTTTTTTTGAGATAGACTTTCATTCTAGGCCAGGCTGACCTAGAGTTCACTATGTAGTCTCAGGGTGGCCTCGAACTCACAGAGATTCTCCTATCTCTGCCTCCCAAGTGTTGGGATTAAAGGCATGTGCCACCATGACTGGCCCAACAAAATCTTTTTGAAGGAGACATGCTAGAGATGGGTTTCTAGGGTGATAAAAATTTCTGGTGGAGACCATCAAGAAGAGCCATGTTGGGGTTCTGGGAACCCAGAAGGCATCCCAGGCAAACTGGTCCAGCTCTTGCCTCTCTCTTCCTTTACCCCAGGCAGCGGGAGCTCCATTTTCAGTTCCTGCAGCTGGTGGCCTCCGTGGAGCAGCATCAGCAGAAGTTTCGTTCCCAAGCATCTGTCATTGATGAGGTTGTGGACACTGCATTTGAGGTGAGCCAGGAAGGACGGAGGAGGAAGGAGACAGGGATTCTTGGGTCCTGCCCAGAAGTAGCCCTGAGTAACAGTCCCACAACACTGACAAAGGCTGGCTTACGATCCCCTAACACGACCCTACAGGCTGGAGAAGACGACTTCGGGAAGTGACCTTGGAGAGCACCACCAAATTGATGCAAGCCTCTGGCAAGCTGCCCACCAACATGGGTTGGGACAAGTAGCTAACTCTGCAGATGTGATTGTCTGGGCCCTATTGGGTTGGGGTCCCAATAGAGTTTTAGTATCCCAGGTGGCTTTGTGTTCTTACTGAGGCATGGGGCAAGGGAAATTTTATAGTGTTTCATGGGTGTGTGTGTTGAGAGCTACACAAAGGTGCTCTTCTTGGATCCCCTCTGGCCTCACCCAGCATCCCAACTTAGTCCAGCAGTACATAGGAGGAGTGACACAGAAAGAGGGCCTGGCTGCTGGTTGTGGTGGCCCATGCCTTTAATCTCAGAACTCAGGATGCAGAGGTAGGAGGAATGCTATGAGCTCAAGGCCAGCATGGGACTATAGAGTGAGTTCCAGGTCGGCCTGGGCTAGAATGAAACCCTACCTAAAAAATAAAAAAATTTAAAAAAGCCAGGCATGGTGGTGCACGCCTTTAATCCCAGCACTTGGGAGGCAGAAGTAGGAGGATCACCATGAGTTTGAGGCCACATTGAGACTACATAGTGAATTCCAGGTCAGCCTGGACTAGAATGAAACCCTACCTCAAAAAACAAAAATAAAATAAGGTTAGAAAAAGAACTGGTCATGGTGGTGCACACCTTTAATACCAGCACTCAGGAGGCAAAGGTGTGAGGATTGCCAAGAGTTCAAGGCCACCCTGAGACTACATAGTGAATTCCAGGATAGCCTGGGCTAGAGTGGGACCTTACCTTGAAAAACCAAAAAGAAAAAAAAAAAAGAATTCAGAGGCTGGGCTGGAGAGATGGCTTAGTGGTTTAGTTACTTACCTGCAAAGCCTAAGGACCCATGTTCAACTCTCCAGATCCCATGTAAGCCAAATGCACAAAGGTGAGGCAAGTGCAAAGCTGTACATGCCCACTAGGTGGCTCAAGTGTCCAGAGTTCAATTGTAGTGGCTGAGACCTTGGCACACAAATTCTCTGTCTCTGTCTCTGTCTCTGTCTCTCTCGCCGCTCTCTCTCGCTCTCTCTCTCTCTCACTCTTCCACGATCTACAACTATCTCTTAGTGGAGGTCACTCTATGTGTCATGAAGACTGAAGGAACTCCAGAGTTAGCTAAAGGGTGACAGTTTTATTTTATTATTTTTATTTATTTTTTTTGTTTTTATTATTTATTTATTTATTTATTTATTTGGTTTTTCGAGGTAGGGTCTCACTCTGGCTCAGGCTGACCTGGAATTCACTATGTAGTCTCAGGGTGGCCTTGAACTCTTGGCGATCCTCCTACCTCTGCCTGCCAAGTGCTGGGATTAAAGGCATGCGCCACCACGCCCGGCTTTTTTTTTTTGTTGTTTTTTAGAGGTAGGGTCTCACTGTAGCTCAGGCTGACCTGGAATTCACGATGTAGTCCCAGGGTGGCCTTGAACTCACAGTGATCCTCCTACCTCTGCCTCCCAATTGCTGGGATTAAAGGCATGCACAACCACACCTGGCCCTATCTTTCTTTTGTTTAGACTTGTTGGTCATTGTGGTAGTTTGAATATATGTCCCCCAATATATTCAGTGTTTTATTAGTTATAGTTTGTATCTGCAATCACCTTGCTAGAGGCAAGGTCACTGGGGCCCCGGTCTTAAGGTGTGGTGATGGTTTGAGAGTCCATTGTAAAGATATGCAAATGTGTCTAGCAGGAGTTCCTGAAGTGTGCTCTGTGACCTTTTGGCTGTAGTTTTGCTCTGTGTGCTGTGGTGGCTGGTTGGCTTTTGCTCTCTCTGCCTGGCCTTGTGAGAGCAGGCCGCTACTTCTGCCGTTATGGAACTTCCCCTGGATCTGTAAGCTTCAATAAATAATATCCCTTCCTCCATAACTGTGCCTGGTCTGGAAGTTCATCTCAGCGAACCTGAAACTGTCTGCAACAGTAAAGTGGTACCAGGAGTGGGGTGAGATGAACCTGATCGTGTGGATATTCGTCTTTTGGAACTTTTGTTTTGGAGGAATGGGCATGGAGTTGGTGCTTGCAACTGAAGATGCCTTCTGGAGTGGTAAGCCAAATTTTATGGACTATTCTGACGAGAGTTTGAGAATGCTAAGTGCAGATAGTATTGAACTTCGAGGCTTGGCTTATGAGCTTTCTAAGGGGAAGGAAAGACTGCAGAGGACTTTGTTGGAACTGGGCTACTGGCATAAGGGATGGCTACGTTCTGCTATCCAGACCCAGAAAGTTTGATCAAGGTTAAATTTGTAATGGACTGATGTGCTTGGCTGAAGATATCGGACTGAGATTTTAAGATTTTAAGTTGGAAAACCTCAAGCAAGTTAAAAGCAGAGGCACTGAGACTGGTTTAGCTGCTATTGTCAAACACATTAGCAATCTTAAGGAAGGTGGAAGGAAGGTGGCCAGACTTGATTTACATTAAAACAATGGAGAGGATGCCTGAGGAAAGACTGTTAAAAATGCAAATTCTTGGAAAAAGCTGACTGGAGAAGGAACCTGCTTTTCAAGGCTATGGTTTATTTTGTCCCTGGATTTAGAATATGGCTGTGTCCTGCACACCTGGTATTAGTTTTGGAAATATGAAAAATGCATGGAGTGGTCATGAATTGCACACGGTTCCAGGAGCCGCTGCTGAGATGCGGCATGAGGCAGGGCATGAAGACCCTCAGGAATAGGCTGGAAGAGCCTTTGGAAGATGGACCGTGGTTTGCACGGAGACCTGAAGATGTTTTAGATATACCAGGACTGTGCAAAAGGGCTACTATGGAGTGCAATGTTGGCATGGGATGAAAGTTTTCCCTGGCGACTCTGCCCAGTTGGAGGGGCGGAATTCGAAAACCTGAAGACTGTCAGTCTATGGTTATATTGAACTTGAACTGCAGAAGTTTGATGACGGCTGATGGTGGTTGAGTTTGTATTGTTCTAGTCTCTCCTCTCCTTGCTATGCCTTATACCAGTTAAAATGTTTATTCTGTGCCTTTACATTGTTGAAAGTATTTAACTTGTTTGATTTTACAGGACTCACTATCTTAAGTTGATCAAGACTGTGAGAACCTTTGAAATTGGACTGAGTACAATTTACAATGTGTGATAGTTATAAATCTATTGGGGGCCAGGAGCTAAATATATTGGGGGCCAGGGGCGGAATGTGGTAGTTTGAATATATGTCCCCCAATATATTCAGTGTTTTATTAGTTATAGTTTGTATCTGCAATCACCTTGCTAGAGGCAAGGTCACTGGGGCCCCGGTCTTAAGGTGTGGTGATGGTTTGAGAGTCCATTGTAAAGATATGCAAATGTGTCTAGCAGGAGTTCCTGAAGTGTGCTCTGTGACCTTTTGGCTGTAGTTTTGCTCTGTGTGCTGTGGTGGCTGGTTGGCTTTTGCTCTCTCTGCCTGGCCTTGTGAGAGCAGGCCGCTACTTCTGCCATTATGGAACTTCCCCTGGATCTGTAAGCTTCAATAAATAATATCCCTTCCTCCATAACTGTGCCTGGTCTGGAAGTTCATCTCAGCGAACCTGAAACCGTCTGCAACAGTCATCAAGGAATTTGGCATTCATTTAGTTTTTTAAAGATTTATTTTATTTTAATTATTTGAGAAAGAGGCAGAAAGAGAGAGAGAATTGGGTGTGCCAAGGCCTCCAGCCACTGCAAATGAACTCCAGATGCATGTGCCACCTTGAGTATCTGGCTTACAAGGGTACTGGAGAATGGAACCTGGTCCTCAGACTTCGCAAGCAAGCACCTTGGCCGCTAAGCCATCTCTCCATCCCTTTAATTTTTTTTTAAGTTTATTTTATTTATTTGAAAGAGAGATAGAAAGAGGCAGAGAGACAGAGAGTGGGTGCACCAGGACCTTCAGCCACTGTAAACAAACTCCAGATGCATGTGCCACATTGTGCATCTGGCTTACATGGGTCCTGGGGATTTGAAACTGGCTTCACAAGCAAATGTTTTAACCACTAAGCCATCTGTCCAGCCCCTGCCTTTAATTTTTTTAAGTTAATTTATTTATTAAAGAGAAAGGCAGATAAAGAGGGAGAATGAGCATGTCAGGACCTTTAGCCATTGCAAACGACCTTCAGACACATATGCCACCATGTGCATCTGGTTTACGTAGGTACTGGGGAATCAAATCTGTTCTTAGGCTTCCAGGCAAGTGCCTTAACTTCTAGGCCATCTCTCCAGCCCTTGTTCAGGTTTTCTGTTTTATTATTGTTATTTTAAAAAATATTTATTTATTTATTTATTTATTTGAGAGAGAGAGAGAGAGAGGGAGAGAGAGATTTTGGCTTTGCAGGCCAGGTTTTCTGTTTTAAAAAATATTTTGGAGGCTGGAGAGATGGCTTAGAGGTTAAGCACTTGCCTGTGAAGCATAAGGACCCCAGTTTGAGGCTTGATTCCCCAGTACCCACATAAGCCATATGCACAAGGTGGAGCATGTATCTGGAGTTCGCTTGCAATGGCTGGAGGTCCTGGTGCACCCATTCTCTCTCTCTCTCACTCGCTCTCAAATAAATAAATAAATAACAAAAATTTAAAAATATATATTGGGGCTGGGCGTGGTGGCGCATGCCTTTAATCCCAGCACTCGGGAGGCAGAGGTAGGAGGATCGCCGAGAGCTCGAGGCCACCCTGAGACTACATAGTTAATTCCAGGTCAGCCTGGACCAGAGTGAGACCCTACCTCGCAAAAACCAAATATATATATATATATTGGGCTGGGCGTGCTGGTGAACACTTTTAATTCTAACACTTGGGAGGCAGAGGTAGGAGGATTGCTGTGACTTCAAAGCCACCCTGAGACTACATAGTGAAGTCCAGGTCAGCCAGAGGGAGACCCTACCTTGAAAAACAACAACAACAAAAAAATTGGGCTGGAAAGATAGCTTGGCAGTTAAGACACTTGCCCATAAAGCCTAATGACCCAAGTTTGATTCCCCAGTACCCACATACAGCCAGGTGCACAGTGTGGCACATCCATCTGGAGTTTGTTTGTAGTGCCTAGAGGCTCTGGTGCATCCATTCTCTCTTTCTGTCCTGTGTGTGGTGTCACATAACTTTCACCAAGCACTCAGGATCTCTGTGACTTCAAAGGCAGTGTAAGACTACATAGTGAATTCCAGGTCAGCCTGGGCTAGAGTGAGACCCTACCTCGAAAAACCAAAACTAAAAAAATATGGCATGGGACTGAAGAGATGGCTTAGCGGTTAAGGCGTTTTCCAGCAAAGCCAAAAGATCCTGGTTCAATTCTCCAGGACCCACGTAAGCCAGATGCACAAGGGGGCACATGCATCTGGAGTTCCTTTGCAGTGGCTGGAGGCCCTGGAGCCCCCCCCTTTCTCTCTCTCTCTCTCTCTGCCTCTTTCTCTCTCTCAAATAAATAAATAAAAATATTTTTTTTAATATGGCATGAAAATGAAAGTACTGGTTATGCTTTGTTGTTTCATTTTTCTTTTCTTTTTTGAGGTAGGGTCTCACTCTAGCCCAAGCTGACCTGGAATTCACTATGTAGTCTCAGGGTGGCCTCGAACTCACAGTGATTCTCCTACCTCTGCCTCCCAAGTGCTGAGATTAAAGGCATGCACGCCCAGTTGTTGTTTCATTTTTGAGCAGGCACTCAGGTAACTCAGGGCTGACCTCCAACTCACTACATAGCCAAACATGACCTTTAACTTCTGATCCTCCTGCCTCTACCTCCTAAGTGCTGGGATTACAGGCTTTTGTAGCAATGTCTGGTAGTAGTGGTTATTTTCAGTACCCCTTGTTTGTCATGGCAGGACAGTGCCTGCATAGCCTCCCCTCCTCCTCCTAGCCTCCCTGGCCCCTCCCTTCCTTGACTTCTTCACCTGTCTTTGTGCCTTGATGATGCTCACGTCCTGGGAGTAGTAAAGGCTGTTGCTTCCCATGTTGTAATCAACCACAGAAGTTTGCACTGTGCTCTTCACATGCCGGTCATCAGAGGACAGATCCTGGTATTCTTTTTTTTTTTTTTTAATTTATTTTTATTTATTTATTTGAGAGAGAGGCAGTGAGAGAGAGAGAGAGAGAGAATGGGTGTGTCAGGGCTTCCAGCCACTGCAAACGAACTCCAGATGCATGTGCCCCCTGTGCATCTGGCTTACATGGGTACTGGAGAATTGAACTGAGGTCCTTTGGCTTTGTAGACAAATGCCTTATCCACTAAGCCATCTCTCCAGCCCAGATCCTGGTATTCTTTAGTCCTCATGCTCTGAAACTCGAAGTAGGCCTCTGGGGACAAAATCAGAGGAAAAAAAAAAAAAAAACAAGCAGCAACAAAAGCCGGGCATGGTGGCTCATGCCTTTAATCCCAGCAATTGGGAGGCAGAGATAGGAGGATTGCTGTGAGTTCAAGGCCACCCTGAGACGACACAGTGAGCTCCAGGTCAGCCTGGGCTAGAGTGAAACCCTACCTCGAAAAAGAAAAGAAGAAGAAGAAGAAGAAGAAGAAGAGGAGGAGGAGGAGGAGGAGGAGGAGGAGGAGGAGGAGGAGGAGGGGGGGGAGGAGGAGGGGGAAGAAGAAGAAGAGGCAGAAGAAGAAGGAGAAGGAGAAGGAGAAGAAGAAGAAGAAGAAGAAGAAGAAGAAGAAGAAGAAGAAGAAGAAGAAGAAGAACAACAACAACAACAACAACAACAACAACAACAACAACAACAACAACAACTGAGGCAGACCCATTGCCAGCAGGAGGTGAAGATGCTTCATGGCTGCTGGTGGCAGTGCCAAATCTGGCCTGTGCTATTTTTTATGGATTTTGAAGCTCCTCCCAGCCCTGCTCACATGCCTGCCTGCTCCTCTGCTGAAGAGCAGGTACTTGGAATGAACTCCACCTTTGCCACATCAAGGTCCTTTGAGGTCAGAGAAACAACTCACAGGCACAAAGACCCCTACACACCAAGATATGCTGTCCACCACAAGGATACCTCACGTGAGGGTCATACACTAGGACTTCCTAAAACAGCTATGGTTGCGCTCTTACCACCACCATTCCTTGCATTGGGAAATGGGTGTTGTAAGGAGTCAGTGAGTTGACACAGGTGAAGGGTATAGAAATCTGAGGTGTGTGGGAAGGATGGAGGGGTGCTCTCTGCAGGTGGGCTGTCTCTGAGGGAATATGTCAGGTCTGGATCCCATCTGGAGAGGAGCCCACAGCTTCAGCTACATCCTGGGGTCTCTAGAAAAAGTCTGGGGGGAGCTAGGGACATGGCTCAGCAGTTAAAGAGCTGGTTTGCAAAGCCTAATGGCCTGGATTCAATTCCCCAGGCCCACGTAAAGCCAGATGCACAAAATGGCACATGCATCTGGAGTTTATCTGCAGTGGCAGGAGGTCCTGGCATGCCCATTCTCTCTTTCTCTTCTCACAAATAAAAATTAAAATGTTTTTAAAAGTCTGGAGCTGGGCTGGAGAGATGCCTTAGTGTTTAAGGCGCCTGCCTGCAAAGCCTAAGAATGCTTGTTCAAATCTCCAGGTCCCACGGTTAGCCAGATGCAAAAGTGATGCAAGCATGCAATGTTGCACATGCGCACAAGGGAGCGCACACATCTGGAGTTTGTTCACAGTGCCTGAAAAGGCCCTGGCCATACACATTCTCTCTGCCTCTTCCTTTCTCTCTCTGTCTCTCTCAAATAAAAAAATAAAAATAAAAAAGTCTGGGGCTGCTGGGCATGGTGGTGCACGCCTTTATTAATCCCAGCACTTTTGGAGGCAGAGTTAGGAGGATCACCATGACTTCAAGGCCACCCTGAGACATAGTGAATTCCCAGGTCATCCTGGATTAAGGCAAGACCCTACTTCAAAAACAAAACAAATGCCTTTAATACCAGCACTCAGGAGGCAGAGGTAGGTAGATCACTGTGAGTTCAAGGCCGGCCTGAGACTACATAGTGAATTCCAGGTTGGCCTGGGCCAGAGTGAGACCCTACCTTGAAAAACAAAAATAAAAAACAAAAACAAAAAACAAAAACAAAAAACAAAAACAAAAAAAAAGTTGGGGGCTATAAACATTAGCTTGAAATTGACCACAGGACACAGCCTCTGGTTTTACTATGGCCCAGAGATGCCCACAGCATCCTTCTCTTGTTCCTGGCCTAGTGAATTTTGATGATCCAAGAAGACCCATCTCCAGCCTCCTGCGGTCAGGACCTCTAGGGCCTTCCTGCTGTTCCCAAAATGCTCTTCCTTGAGCCTTTAGCTAAGTGGAGTTCATTCCAGCCCCAGTGCTGTGCTCTCCTTCCTGACCTCATGGAAAGGACCAGCAGTGGTTCCATGGAGGTGTTCCCCTAAGTGCCAGAGCCTTTCCTGCTGCAGCTGGTTGAAGCTTTCCAGCCCTGCACTGCTGACAGGATGAGATGAGGCCTGGGAAGTGAAGCAACTTGTTCTAGTATCAGAATGTTGAGGAAGTTTTCAAACACAGGCCCTGACTGACTCTTCTGCCAAAGCCAGAAGAGAGCACTGGTCTCTGTAGGGACAGAACTAGGATGGGGGTGCGACAGCTGTGAGCACTTTCTGCATGTTTTCCACACCACCTGGGATGTGACTTGGGAGGGTGAGAAAGGTGTCTTGGGCTGAGTTTATCCAAGTAGCCCCCCCTCCTTCCTTTCTATGGGTAGTAAGAAGGAGCCTCAAGGGCCCTAGGGTGTATGGGTTGGTTCACCCTAAGGCCCAGGCCACATTTGAGCACTGAGGACTAGAGAGGCTTGAGGGGTCAAGTTCTAGCTGGGTGAAGGGACAAGACTCACCAACATGCCGACCCTGTGGGCCCAGTGTGCAAACCCTATATAATTTGATTCCTGCCCCTCCCCCACCATGTCTGTTTTCCTCTCCAGCACAACAGATCTTGGTCCCTTTGGCCTGCCTACTGAATTGGAGCGGAGAAGTGACCATGTGCATTGTAGAGGGCTTTTGTCTTCTGTTACCCCAAGATTGATCCAACAACTTCTGTGGAATGCAATATGAAGGCCAGATAAAGGGGTGCACCGGGGCCTCCAGCCACTGCAAATGAACTCCAGATGCATGCGCCACTTTGTGCATCTGGCTTACGTGGGTCCTGGGGAATTGAGCCTTGAACCAGAGGGGGCCTTAGGCTTCACAGGCAAGCACTTAACTGCTAAGCCATTTCTCCAGCCCTTATTTTTTTTGGTTTTCAGAGGTAGGTTCTCGCTCTAGCCCAGGTGACCTGGAATTCACTATGTAGTCTCAGGGTGGCCTCAAACTCATGGTGATCCTCCTACCTCTGCCTCCCGAGTGCTGGGATTAAAGGTGTGCGCCACAATGCCCGGTCTCAACAGCAATATTTCCACTCTAAAGTCAAGAAATGGAAATACCAAATGGGTGTGTTGACACACTCCTGTAATCCCAACATTCTAGAAGTGGAGTGGTACTATCTTTTTTCCCTCCCTCCCTCCCTCTTTCTTTCTTTCCATCTCCCTTCCTTCCTTTCTTTCTTTCTTTCTTTCTTTCTTTCTTTCTTTCTTTCTTTCTTTCTTTCTTTCTTTCTTCTTTCTTTTGGTAGGGTCTCACTCTAGCCCAGGCTGACCTGGAATTCACTGTGGAGTCTCAGGGTGGCCTCGAATTCACAGTGATCCTCCTACCTCTGCACCACCATGCCGGGCTGGAGTGGTACTTTCTTGTTGCTGGGACAACATACCTGACCAGAGCAGCTTGAGGAGGGAAAGGACTGGTTCTCAGCTTACAGTTCAAGGGGAAGTCTGTAATAGTGAGAGAAGCACGAGAAAGAAGGCAGAGTAACATTGTCACATCTGCAGGGAGAAAGCAGAGCTAGTGACAAGGCCCAACCTCAGTGACACACTTCCTTCCACAAGGCTCATGTCCTAGAGGTTCTACAACCTTCCAGAACAGCATCACCAACTGGGAATTAGTATTGAAGCACATGAGCCTGTGCAAGTCATTTTACATTCAAACTACCACATGGAGGCAGGTGGATCAGAAGTCAGAGTTATCCTTGGCTGAACAGAGACATCATATCAGCCGGGGACACATTAGACACTCTCAAAAATGAAGAAAGAGGGCTGGAGAGATGGCTTAGCGGTTAAACGCTTGCCTATAAAGCCTAAGGACCCCGGTTCGAGGCTCAATTCTCCAGGACCCACATAAGCCAGATGCAAAAGGGGGTGCATGCATCTGGAGTTCGTTTGCAGTGGCTGGAGGCCCTGGTGCACCTATTCTCTCTCTCTCTCTCTCTCTACCTGCCTATTTCTGTATCGCTCTCTCTCAAATAAATAAATAAAGTAAAATAAAAAAAAATGAAGAAAGAGCTGGGCGTGGTGATGCACACCTTTATTCCCAGCACTTGGGAGGCAAAGGTAGGAGGATTGCTGTGAGTTTAAGGCTACCCTGAGACTGAGACAAAAAAAAATAATAAATGAAGAAGAAGGAGGAGGAGGAGGAGGCAGAGGAGGAGGAGGCAGAGGAGCCAGGCATGGTGGTGCACACCTTTAATCCCAGCACTCAGGAGGCAGAGATAGGAGGATCACTGTGAGTTTGAGGCCACCCTGAGACTATTCCAGGACAGTCTGGGCTAGAGTGAAACCCTATTTCGAAAAACCAAATAATAATAATAATAATAATAACCACTATTGTCAGGCATGGTGGCACATGCCTTTAATCCCAGCACTCGGGAGGCAGGGGTAGGAGGATCGCCATGAGTTCAAGTCCACCCTGAGACTACATAGTGAATTCCAGGTCAGCCTGAGCTATGACTGAGACCCTACCTTGAAAAACAAAAAAATATTATATATCACTATGCATTTTTCTTTACCATTTGTTTTTGTTTTTTCTGAGATAGGGTCTCGCTGTAGCCCAGGCTGACCTGAAATTCACTGTGTGGTCTCAGGCTGGCCTTGAACTCACAGTGATCCTCCTACCTCTTCCTCCTGAGTTCTGGAATATTAAAGGCATGTGCCACCATTGTTTTTTTTTTTAAGGTTTTTAATTTTATTTATTTATTTGAGACAGGGAGAGAGAGAGAGTGAGAATGGGCATGCCAGGGCCTCTTGCCACTGCAAACCAACTCCAGATGCATGCACCACCATGTGCATCTGGCATATGTGGGACCTGGAGAATCAAACTGGGGTCCTTAGGCTTTGAAGGCATATACCTTAACCGCTAAGCCATCTCTCCAGCCCCACCATTGACTTTTTAAAATATATTTTTTTATTTCCAAGCAGAGAGAGATAGAAGAGAGACAGAAAGAATGGGTGCACCAGTGCCTTGCCTACTGAGCCATCTCTCCAGTCCCACCATTGACTGTTTTTGTTTGTTTGTTTTTTTTTTTTTTTTTTTGAGGTAGGGTCTCATTCTAGCCCAGGCTGACCTGGAACTCACTATGTAGTCTCAGGGTGGCCTCGAACTTACGGTGATCCTCCTACCTCTGCCTCCCGAGTGCTGGGATTAAAGGCGTGCGCCACCACTGACTTTTTTTTTTTATTGACAACTTCTATACTTACATACAAAAAAACGCATGATATTTCCCTCCCTTCCCCCATTCCCCTTTAGAACTCCAGTCTCCATCATATCCCCTCCCTCTCTCCATTAGTCTCTCTTTTACTTTGATGTCATCATCTTTTTCTTCTATTATGAGGGTCTTATAAAGGTATTGTTAGGCACTGCTAGGTCATGGATATCAAGGCCAATTTCTGTCTGGACAACCACCACTGACTTTTTTTAAAAATTTTTTTAAATTTTATTTAAGAGAGAGAGAGAGAGTAGAGAGAAAGAGAGAGGGGGGCAGATAGAGAGAGAATGGGTACATCAGGGCCTCCAGCCACTGTAAATGAACTACAGATGCATATGCCACCTTGTGCATCTGGCTTATATGGGTATTGGGGACTCAAACCTGGGTCCTTAGGCTTCACAGGCAGGCGCCTTAGCCACTAAGCCATCTCTCCAGCCCACCATTGACTTTTTTTTTTTTTTTTTGCATGATAAAGTCTTTACTTTTAAATGATTACCAGTACACCAAGTAACATGTAACAAGTTCTTGAGTCCTATTATCTAGCAATTTTGAGTAAGATAGATGAGCAGCAGCCCAAACAAGTGTATTACTATTACTATTTAACCTTTAGCTAGAATAGATTACTTTAAGGCTGGCTGCTGCTTCATATAAGTTACAACTGACTATTTACTACTTTTTCATAGATAAAGGCCCTGTCCTTTAAGAAAGTGTGAGGGAAAATTTAATCCCTTTCTTTCTTCAAAGAATTGATTTTCTTTTCTTACTGAAACTAAGAAAGAAAAAGTCAACATTGATACATGTTGCCTAAGCAAAAACACACAGGGAAACAGACAACATATACTCATTAAATTTCTAAGACACACAAGGTGACAAGATGAATTCTTTGAATAAGTACTAAGTCTGTACACAGAGCTAGGATTTACTATTCTACAAAAAGTGAAAGGATGTACTAGAGCAAAGAAAAATAATTTAATGCCTTTCAGAAGAACCCCAGCTTTGCAAGGCTGCCTACTCCATGAGGGCGTCTTCAATGCTAGCTGCTGGAAAAGGCACTGCCCTCTTCTCCTATCCATTTATGCGGTAGTTTTCATGAATTTCTGGCCGGATGTCACACACGAAGGCCAAGAGGTTATCCAGGACTTCATCCCTGTTCTGCTGGAAGTAGGCCTGAAGGATGGTCATCTTCTTCTGGGTCTCCTTCTCCACCTCAGTGCTGCAGCTTCCTTGGCCTTGAACTCTTTCTCCCTCTGCAGTCGGTACCTTCAATCTCAGCCTGGGCTTCTTCTTTGGCCTGCTTCAGCCTTCAATTCTTTCGCTTGCGGGCCTCAGACACCTTCTCTGCCACCCGCTTCTCGGCCTGCAGCAGCTGCTACATGCCCTGTGACTGACTCGCCGTGGCTGCGGGAGGACTCCCAGGCCCCAGCGAAACGCCTGAACCCGCCTGGCTCTCCTTCAGGTCAGGTGACCCTCACCATTGACTTTTGCAAAAAACATTTTCTTGTTTTACACTGTAGTTTCACCACGTGTGTAGGAATCACTAAACAAGAGTTCACTTCTTAGCTGGGCATGGTGGTACACACCTTTAATCCCAGTACTTCGGAGGCAGAGGTAGGAAGATCACTGTGAGTTTGAGGCCACTCTGAGACTGTATAAAAAGAATCACACAAGCCGGGCGTGGTGGCGCACGCCTTTAATCCCAGCACTCGGGAGGCAGAGGTAGGAGGATCGCCGAGAGTTCGAGGCCACCCTGAGAGCACATAGTGACTTCCAGGTTAGCCTGGGCCAGAGTGAGACCCTACCTCGAAAAACCAAAAAAAAAAAAAAAAAATCACACAATCTCTATCTATCTGCTTCTTTCTTTTTCTGTCTGTCTGTTACTCTCAAATGAATAAGTGAAAAAAAATTTTTTAAAGGGCCTGGAGAGATGGCTTAGTGGTTAAGCACTTGCCTGTGAAGCCTAAGGACCCAGGTTCAAGGCTCAATTTCACAGAATCCATGTAAGCCAGATGTACAAGATGGTGCATGCATCTGGAGTTCATTTGCATTAGCTGGAGGCCCTGGCATGCCCATTCTCTATCTATCTGCCTCTTTCATTCTCTGTCACTGTCAAATGAATAAATTTTAAAAAAAAACAATAAAAAAGAATCACACATTTTGATGTTTTGCTTCATTGCGTCAATATCATTTGATATTCCCTTGTTATACCAAGCTGCTGGGGTACTCTAGGGACCCCAGCCACTTAGACCTTAGCCTGGGCTTGAAACAGCCAACACCTTCCACTTCAAGACTCCTAAGTGAGGTGTTCTTTCCTAGCATTGGAGAGGTGGAATGGTAGCAAGGACAAATGGCGTGTGAGGGCTCACTTAGGAGGAAGAGGGTATGAAGGCTGGGAGTGGTGGCTCACGCCTAGAGTTCGAGGCCACCCTGAAAATACATAGTGAATTCCAGGTCAGCCAGAGCTAGAGCGAGACCTTACCTCGAAAAACCAAAAAAAAAAAAAAAAAAAAAGGAGGAGGAAGGGAGGGAGGGAAGGAGGAAGGGAGGGAGGAAGGGAGGGGAAGGGACTGCCAGGGTACTCTCTGTGCCACCAGATGGGCCTGACACCACAAAAAAAATCGAGTGCTCCCAAAGGACTAAGTTACCCTGTCTTATCTCCTGGTATGGGTGGGTGTTTGTGCATTGGAGCACCTTTGGTGGGACATACGTGGCTCTTGTGTGTTTGGGTGTTGTGAATCCATCTCTGGGGTGTGCACCTGTGTATTGTCTGTTTGTGTGTTGCTAGGCTATGGGTGTTAATGTTTTTCTGTAGTGTCTGGGAGCAGCTGAGTGAGTCCTGAAGGTTTTTCCCTCTCTCTCTCTCTCTCTCTCTCTCTCTCTATCTGTGTGTGTGTTGTATTGAATGGTTTGGAGGTAGGGGAAGGATAGCAACCACAAGTGAAGTGTGTTAAAAATATGGTACGTGTTTCCTTTGAGTGACATTAAATGGACCCTATATCTTCTGTCAGAAATTCTGTCAGAATTTTGCTCTCTCTGAGGCTCTGGGTTCACATCTGTTGCAGTCCCTCCTGAGCTGGCCTTGAGGGGGACCGCAACACACATCATTTAACCAAAGGCAAGGTATATAGGAAGTACCTTTGGTGTGGATGTGAAAGACACTGTCTTGGCTTCATGACCTGTTGGCCTACAGGAATTCTGAAAAAGTCACCTCCAAGCTGGGCATGGTGGCGCATGCCTTTAATCCCAGCACTCAGGAGGCAGAGGTAGGAGGATCGCCGTGAGTTCGAGGCCACCCTGAGACTACATAGTGAATTCCAGATCAGCCTGAGCTGCAGTGAGACCCTACCTCAAAAAACCAAAAAAAAAAAAAAAAAAAAAAAAAAAAAAAAGTCACCTCCAGCCACCAGTGTATTGGAGTGCATATAGCCTGTGAACCCAGTGTCTTGGGGCCCACTGGGTTGAACGATCCCTCACCCACCCCCCACAAACACATGATCCAAAGTTTCTCCTGGGTGCTGAGAGAAGCAGAGTACAGACTCTCCTTCAGTGTTCATAGGTGCCAGTACCCAAGCTATTGGGGTACCATCCTCCTCCTGAGAAGTTTCCCATCCCTTGCCTCTGAGATAACTGGGAGTTTCTGGCAGAGGAGCTTCGTATTTGAGGGATACACCTTCATTGGGATAACAAAAGCTCCCTGGGGGATGGCATGGGTGCCCTGTCAGCTACGGGGTACTGAGAACCACTAGGAGCAGAAGTGAGACTCCAGAAAGGGAGGAGTGAAGCACACAGGAGAAACCAATGCAAGAAGCAGCATTAGAGATTTATTGACACAGACATATTCCATGGCCCTCCAACACCAGGCCGCCTCCCAGTGGATCCTGCCCTGGGATAGGCCCTGGGCCCATTACATCTGCACACAGTCATGCTTTAGAAGCTGAGTGGTGTTCTTCCAGGGTACTTCAAGGATCTCAAAGTCACAACGCAGCTTCTGTGGAGATAGCAGGGTAGACAAGGAAGGGTGAGCTTGGTCTCAGCCTGTCTCCTCCTAGCAGCCAGCCCTCTGCCTGCCACATCTCTCTCTATGGGGCCAGATACAGACAATCAGTAGTTTCAGGACATGGAGTCTGATGGCCAGAGCTGCTTCAAGATCTTTCCAGGCAACATCCACCCCTAGAAGAAACCCCAGCCACTCCACCCTTCACCTCATATGGGCATGCAAGCTGAGTCACCCAAAGGCCAGACAGGACAGACCAGTCAGGATGGACAAGCTGAGGGCTTTGGGTTCTGTGTTCTGGGTTGGGATGGGGGCAGTGCTCTTACCTCCTGCTGTACCCCTGTGGCCAGGGGGCAGGTGGTGAGATCCATGTGGTCTCCAGAGACCCTGGTCTTCCTACACTCTGTGCTCTCCATCTCCAACGTCAGGTAGTACTTGACACCAGCCACCATCTAGGGACAAGATGGGACGGGTCAAGGGTACCTAGAAGTCCAACCTGGATGTTCACCCCTCCTCTCCCTCTGAGTCTTCCACTCTCACAGGCAAGTGCAGCACTCTGACTTAAAGACTCAGACATAAAGTGGAGGTTGAGATTCATGACAGTGCCCAGGAGCAGAGGCAGAGCCCTGAGTCCTACAGGCAGCTGACAAGGCCCTGTGTACACCTTCTTAAAGCAGAGGCAGAGGCAGATATGTGGAATTAAGTTCCCACTGCTCCCTGCTCCATTTGGCAGGGGCAGGTGAGTGAGGTGGAGTCAGGTAAATTATACCATATTCTGATTTTGAAAGTTAGACATGTTGGTTGCAATAGATTATGGCATTCATCTCATTTTTAAAAAAGCATTGCTGGGCTAGAGCAAGACCCTACCTGGAAAAAAAAAAAAAAAAAAACATTGCTGGGTGGGAGAGATGGCTCAGCGGTTAGGGCATGTGCCTGCAAAGCCAAAGGACCCAGGTTTGATTCCCCAGGACCCATATAAGCCAGATGCATAAGGGGCACATGTGTCTGGAGTTTGTTCACAGCAGCTAGAGGCCCTGGTGCCCCCATTCTCATCTGCTTCTCTTTAATAACGATAAATATATAAATAAAATATTTAAAAAAATAAAAAGCATTGCATGGGATAGAAGTGGTAGTTATTTGGGGTGCCCCCTTGCTTTCGGTGGTAAGGCAGCACCTCTCTGGCCTCCCTATATTCTTCTGGCCCTCATATCCACCTTGACCCACTCCCTCCCTTGGCCACCAGCCACCGCACCTGACTCTCTGCCTTGATGACATGCGTGTCTCGGAAGTAGTAGAGGCTGTTGCTGTTCATGTTGTAGCTGGCCACAGCCATCTGTGCAGCCTTCTGCACCTGCGGGTCATTGGGGGACAGGCCCCGGCGTTCTCCAGTCATGCGGGTCCGGCTCCGCAGCTCAGCGCGGCCTTCGGGACACAGAGCCAGGAGGCAGAGAGCAAGCAAGACCAGACCCATCGCCAGCGGGAAGTGAGGACGCTCCATGGCCACGGATGTCAGTGTGGAGCCTTGGGCTCGTGCTGCTTTTACGGGCTCAGCAGACGGTCGGGCCCCGCCCACCCGCCTCTCGCTCCCCCGCAGGCCCAGACCCGTGGCAGGTGCTTGGAGGCGGCGGCACCGTCCCCGCCCCGATCTAGGTCCTGCGGGGGCGGAGAGGCAGCAACAGGACCAAGGACTCCAGTGTACCAGCACAATGCTGCCTTATCCTCCACGAAGGAGAGGATCGTGATGGCTCCTTGAGGAAAGTGCCACCACGGAGAGTTCATGCGAAGAACATACCTATGAACCGTCAAAAAACGGCGTGTTTGAGCGCTTAGGATCACCGCCATTTTCTGGCCATGTGCCTTTAGAAAAGTTACTACGAAGCGTCTCACTGTCCCAGTTTTCTCTTCTGG
The DNA here is from genome assembly GCA_036365145.1 of Orientallactaga sibirica. Classification (NCBI taxonomy): domain Eukaryota; kingdom Metazoa; phylum Chordata; class Mammalia; order Rodentia; family Dipodidae; genus Orientallactaga; species Orientallactaga sibirica. The sequence continues at coordinate 4,795,966 of JAEOAD010000042.1, read as the reverse complement.
AGAACGGATGCTGTGCGGGTTCAGTGGGCTTAGGATAGGCCAGGTGCCACACAAAAGGCAGGTAGGAAGGAGTCATCACTACCCCTGCTGGCCCTAGCGAATGTCACAGCCAGCATGAAGTGGAAATTACTGATGCTTCCACTTTACAGTATGAAAACAGCACAGAAGGGGCTGGAGAGATGGCTTAGCGGTTAAGGTGGTTGCCAGCCTAAGGACCTGGGTTCGACTCCCCAGTACCAGCATAAGCCAGATGCACAAGGTGGCACATGTGGCTGGAGTTTGTTTGCAGTGGCTAGAGGCCCTGGCGCCCTTCTCTCCCTCCCTCTCTTTCTCTCTTTCTTTCTCTCAAATAAATAAAATATTTTTTAAAAAGTAGTGCAGAAGGAAGAACTGATTTGCTCAAAGACAGTAACTGGTATATGGAGACACTGTCATTTGAGTCCTGACAGCCTAATTCAAATGGGGGGAGTGTTTGTTGGTTTATTATACTAAGGTTTGAACTTAGGGCCTGTGCAGGCAAGCACACTCTACCACTAAGCCACTAAGCTATAAATCCAAACCTCTTTTTACTCCCCCCCCCCAGGATAGGGCCCATGCTGAGACCTGAAATTTACTATGTTGTCTCAGGATGGCCTTGAACTCACTGAGATCCTCTTACCTTGGCCTCCCAAGTGCTAGGATTAAAGGTGTGTGTCACCACACCCAGCCTTATTTTAAAATATTTTTTCATTCATTTTATTTAAGAGAGAGAAAGAGGCAGAGAGAGAGAGAGAGAGAGAGAGAGAGAAAATGGGCATGCCAGGGCCTCTAGCCCCTGTAAAGAACTCCAGACACATGTGCCACCTTGTGCATCTGGTTTACATGGATACTGGGGAATTGAACCTGGATCCTTAGGCTTCTCAGGCAAGTGCCTTAACCACTAAGCCATTTCTCCCGCCCCTTATTTTTCCTTTTTTCTTTTCTTTTCTTTCTTTCTTTCTTTCTTTCTTTCTTTCTTTCTTTCTTTCTTTCTTTTTGGAGAGAGACAGAGAGAGAGGGAGGAGAGGAAGACAGAGATGGGCGCGCCAGCAGCCTCTCAGCTGCTGTGAACGCAATCCAGATGCGTGAGCCCCCTTGTGGGCAAGTGCAGCATTGCACCCTTGTGTCACTTTGCATCTGGCTAAACGTGGGACCTGGAGATTGGAACCAGCATTCTTAGGCTTAGGAGGCAGGTGCCTTAGCTGCTAAGCCATCTCTCCAGCCCCCTTATTTTTTCTTTTCAAAAATTTTTTTGGCCAGTTGTGGTGGTATATGCCTTTAATACCAGCACTCGGGAATCAGAGGTAGGAGGATCACTGTGAATTCAAGGCCATTCTGAGACTACACAATGAATTCCAGGTCAGCCTGGGCTAGAGGGAGACCCTACATTGGAAGGCCAAAAAAAAAATTTTTTTTTAATGTATTTATTTGCAAGCAGGAGACAGAGAAAGAGAGAGAGAAAAACATGAGAATGGGCATGCCAGGGCCTCTAGCCACACTGCAAATGAACTCCAGATACATATGCCACTTTGTGCATCTGACTGGCTTCTTTTTAAAAAAAGACTGAGGGCTGGAGAGATAGCTTAGCACTTAAGGCGCTTGCCTGCAAAGCCAAAGGACCCAGGTTCAATTCGCCAAGACCCACATAAGCCAGATGCCGAAGGGGGCGCATGCACCTGGAGTTTGTTTGCAGTGACTGGAAGCCCTGGCTCACCCATTCTCTTTCTTTCTCTACCTGCCTATGTCTATCTCTCTCTCTCAAATAAATAAATTAATAAATAATAAAATATTTTTAAAAATAAAAAATAAAAAAAGACTGAGGGCTGGAGAAATGGCTTAGCAGTTGAGGAGTTTGCCTGCGAAGCCAAAGGATGCAGGTTCAATTCCTCAGGACCCACGTAAGCCAGATGCACAAAGTGGCACATGCGTCTGGAGTTTGTTTACAGTGGCTAAAGGCCCTGGCATGCACATTCTCTCTCTGTCTTCCCCTCTTTCTATTTCTCAAATAAATAATATAAAGCAAAATGAGACTGAATTAGAACAGTGAGACCTGGCAAAAAGGAGGGTGTGTCATATCAGTGGCCAACCACCTTCTAAACGGGTGACTTTTGGGCAAATTATTCAACCTCCACAGTCTCAGTGTCCTCATGGTGGGAAAAAAGTGACAGTTTATTATCCTAAGGTGGTTTTGACATTGGTGGCTCCAGAATGAGTCACACATCAGGTCACTAGGTGTGTGCTAGAGGAAAATAGGGACCCCTATAGCTTTTCGAAAGAATCCAGGGCTAGAGATATGGCTTAGCACTTAAGATGCTTGCCTGTGAAGCCTAAGGACCCAGACTTGATTCACTAGTACCCACATAAGCCAGATGCACAAGGTGGCATATGCATCTGGAGTTCGTTTGCAGTGGCTGGAGGCCCTGGTGTACCCATTCTTTTTCTCTCTCCCTCTTCCTCTATTTCTCTCATAAGTAAATTCATAAATAAATAATATTTCAGGGCTGGAGAGATGGCTTAGCAGTTAAGGCATTTGCCTGCAAAGCCAAAGGATCCCAGTTTGATTCTCCAAGAGCCACGTAAGCCAGATGCACAAGGCGGCGTATGCATCTGGAATTCATTTGCAGTGGCTGGAGGCCCTGGCGTGCCCATTCTCTCTCTCTCTCTCTCTCCCTCTTTCTCTCTCTCAAATAAATAAATAAATAAAATATATTTTAAAAATAATAGTTTAAAATGTTTTTAAAGGAAAGAATCTAATCGTTGAATGTTGACTGCATTGGAGTCAATCTAGGAAAAGCTCAGATTTTGTTGGAATTCCTTGTATTTTCAAGCTTCACACACTTTGTACTTGAATTTATGTGTTGCTGGAAAGCTAGGGCATATGTGCTTGAGACACTAAAATTCTGTCAGTGCTTCCTGCCCACCCCCCAGGTCTAAATGAAGCTTGGAAGTGCTTTTCAATAACTAGCAAACACTTTGTGCTTAGTAAGTGGTAGATCTCATTGTGGTGGATATTACAAGTAGGCACCCAGCATCTACCCTACTACTCTAGACCATTCAGAATCTCAGGGCCATAAAGCGGTGATTTCTTAGGCCAGTGTGTGGTGACTGCATCATCCAGCCACCATTTTTTTTCTCTACCCCATTACCCATCTAGAAAACTGCCTAAGCTGGATTTGATGACCTACACCTACAATCTAGCACTTGTGAGGCAGAAGCAGGAGGATCATTTTAAGTTGGAGGCCAACCTGCTCTACATACTGTGTTCCAGGCCAGCCAGAGCTACATAGCAAAACACTGTCTCAAAAAAAGGGCTGGCCGGGCGTGGTGGCGCACGCCTTTAATCCCAGCACTTGGGAGGCAGAGGTAGGAGGATTGCCATGAGTTTGAGGCCACCCTGAGACTACAGAGTGAATTCCAGGTCAGCCTAGAGTGAGACCCTACCTCGAAAAACAAAACAAAACAAAAAAAAAGGGCTGGGCGTGGTGGTGCACGCCTTTAATCCCAGCACTCAGGAGGCAGAGGTAGAAGGATTGCCATGAGTTCAAGGCCACCCTGAGACTACAGAGTGAATTCCAGGTCAGCCTTGGCTACAACAAGACCCTACCTTGAAAAAAAAAAAAAAAAAAGAGGCAGAGGTCTGGAGAGATGGCTCAGCAGTTAAGGCACTTGCCTGTGAAAACCTAATGACCAGGGTTCAAATCCTTAGTACCCATGTAAAACCGATGCACAAAGTGGTGCATGTATCTGGAGTTCATTTGCAATGGCTAGAGGCCCTGGATTGATCTCCCATTTTCTCTGTGTGTCTCTCTCCCTCTCCGTCTTTCCCTCTGTGTTTGCAAAAAATATTTTTTAAAAATATTTTTTAAAGCCAGTTGTGGGCTGGAGGGATGGTGGTTGAGGCGCCTGCCTGCAAAGCCAAAGGACCCAGGTTTGATTCCCCAGGACTCACGTTAGCCATATGCACAAGGGGGGCGCATGTGTCTGGAGTTCGTTTGCAGTGGCTGGAGGCCCTGGCACACTATTTCTCTCTCTCTCTCTCTCCCTCCCTCTTTTTCTGTCAAATAAATAAATAAATAAATAAATTTTTTGGTTTTTCGAGGTAGGGTCTCACTCTAGCCCAGGCTGACCTATAATTCACTATGTAGTCTCAGGCTGGCCTTGAACTCATGGCAATCCTCCTACCTCTGCCTCCCGAGTGCTGGGATTACAGGTGTGCACCACCATAAAAAATAAATAAAAAAGCCAGTAAAATCCCAAATAAATAAATAAAGTAAGTTCAAGGAAACATTTTTGGTTTTTCGAGGTAGGGTCTCACTCTAGCCCAGGCTGACCTATAATTCACTATGTAGTCTCAGGCTGGCCTTGAACTCATGGCAATCCTCCTACCTCTGCCTCCCGAGTGCTGGGATTACAGGTGTGCACCACCACATCTAGCTTAAAAATAAAATGTACTTTTTTAAAAAGCCAGTTGTGATGTGCATGCCTGTAATCCCAGCATTTGGGTGGTGGGCAGGGGGGGATCAGGAATTCAAGGCCATCTTCAGCTATCTAGTAAGTTCAAGGAAACATAAGACCCTATCTATCTCAAAGAAAGACAGAAAGAGAGGGAAGGAAGGAGGGAGGAGAGGAAGGAAGGAGAAAGGCTGGAGAGATGGCTTAGTGGTTAAAGGTGCTTGTTTGCAAAGCCTGATGTTATGGGTTCTATTCCCCAGTACCCATGTAAAGCCAGATGTACAAAGTGGCCAGGCGTGGTGGCGCACTTTAATCCCAGCACTTGGGAGGCAGAGTTAAGGAGGATCACCAATGAATTCGAGGCCACCCTGAGACTACATAGTTAATTCCAGGTCAGCCTGGGCTAGAGTGAGACCCTACCTCGAAAAACAAAAAACAAACAAACAAAAAACAGATGCACAAAGTGGCACTTGGGTCTGGAGTGACACCATAATCTAGCAATGTCCAAGGAGCTTTCATCTCAAGAGCCTCTTCTCACAAGCTGTGAGTTGGTAAGCATGTTCTCATTTGCAAATGTATTGTTCAGAATTAATCCAAGGTCATTTGGCTAGACGTGATGTCTTCCAGAGAAAGGAGGGAGGAGGAGGGAAGTGAACAATGGCCAAACTCTTGCCATATGCTTGGCCTTGTGCCAGGGCCTGACATTTGTTCTTTCACTCGTAGAGTGGCTCAAAGAAATGGCTGCAGAGAAGTGGATATTGCTTACTTTCTACTAGGAGGAAGTAGGGCCAACAGGGAAGCAAGGTGGGATCTGGGGTGGTACTTACATGCCAGAACGTCGCAGTGTGTAAGACCCGCGCTGATCTAGAGGGATATGAGGTATGCTGCACAGTAGGGTGCTTCGTGCAGGTAGGCTGTCCCTGAGGGTCTATCATAGCACTGGGTCCCATCTGGAGAGAACAGGCTGTGGACTCCATTGTATGGTCTCTTGAAAAAGTCTTGAGCCAACCATGAATTTGAAATTCACTGGTCACTGAACATAGCCTCCAGTTTCACTGTGGCCCAAAGACCCTCAACACAGGTTGCCCACAGCACTCCTATCTTATGGTCTTGATGATACAGGTAGACTCAGCTTCCTTTTGAGAACAGCACCCCTCCCCCAGGGCCTTCCAGCTGCTCCCAGAAAGCTCTTCCTTGAGCCTTCATTCAGTTAGGTGGAGGACATTCCATCCCCAGCGCTCTGCTCCCCTCCCCGTCACACAACATCCTGGAAAGGAAATCTTATAACAAGAACACCTGTAGCCCAGCAGTGACTAAAGGACACCTGTGATCCAGCAGTGACTTTGTGGAGGAGTTCCCCTAAATGCCAGGGCCTTTCTTGTGCAACTGGTTGAAACTTCCCAGCTCTGCACTGTTGACGAGACCAGTCTCTGGGAATAAAGAGGGATTTTCCAAACAGCGGGTCCGGCTGGCTCTTCCGGCAAAGCCAGAAGCTGTACAGAGAGAATCCCTGGTCCCTGTAGGCACGGGGGAACCTGCATAGGGGTTGAAAGCTGTGAGCACCTTCTACGTGCTTTCCACACCACTTGGGTTGCCACCTGGCAGGGTAATGTAAGTGTCTTGGGCTGAGTTCATCCAAGTAGCCTCCCCCTTCTTCCTTTCTAGGGGTAGCAAGAAGAAGGCCCTACGATGTATGGATTGGTTCACCCCAAGCTCCAGGCCACATCTGAGCACTGAGGACTAGAGGGGCTGAGGAGTCAATTTCTGGCTGGATGAAGAGACAAGACTCATCTACGCCTCCAGGTTAGTAGGCGTTCAGGCCAACCCTGCTGGGCCCAGTGTGCAAACACTTTATAATCTGATTCCTGGCCTCCCCCACCATGTCTGTTTTCCCCTCCAAGGCAATAGGTCTTGGTCCCTTGGCCTGCCAACTGCATTGGAGCTGGGCTTCTGAGAGATCTCTTGTCACATTCTAGATGCCCTTTATCCCCTTCTGACCCAGAATTGATCCAGGAACTTGTAGGAACTTATGTAGGATGCTATATGGAGCCCAGATAAAGGGTTCATGCCCTGCCAATCTGTCTCAGGCACTGCCCTAGCCCGAAGGAAAGGGGCGACGAAGCAGGTTCCAGCCCCTGCAGAGACAAAGCCTGTGGGTAAGTGAGCCAGGAGACAAATTATGAGGAAATAGTTCCTCATGCAGGGTCCCACCAGGTTTCCCGCGCTACAACAGTAGGGCAAACCAGGTAAGCAGTGTGGGCTGGAGTCATGGAGAAAGAATCTCTAGTACCTTGTCTGATACCACCAACAGCCTGGCACCATCAGAGCTGAGGCGTGAACACACTGTGGTCCTACCAAACTATTGTCTGAGCACATTGGGCCTGTGTGACAGAATCCTGGCACAAGGATGAGGCTGAATGTGGCTGGATCATTGAGGAAAATAGTGTAGTCTGAAGCACAGAGAAGCCCTCGCTACCACATAGTCAAGGCTTCAGAAGTGGCTCGAACCACAGCTGGGCCCTGCTGTGGTCACAGGGGAGTCTTTCCAGGTTAAGAACCCGGGCCTAAAACGCGAACTCTCATCTATACTCATGACAATATAGTGTCTGACGCATCCCACAGTTGTTTCAACCCGTTTTTGTTTTGTTTTGGAGACAGGTTGCCATGAAGCCCAGGTTGACATGGAACTCATTATGTACCTGAGAATGGCCTTAAACTTTTGATTCTCCTGCCTCAACCTCCTGTGTGCTGGGATTATAGACAATCACCACCACACTTGGATTTTCCAGCTCTTTTTGTTTGTTTTCCTTCTTCTCCTCCTCCTCCTCCTCCTTCTTCTTCTTCTTTTTCTCCTTCTCCTCCTCCTCCTCCTCCTTCTTCTTCTTTTTGAGGTAGGGTCTCACTGTAGCCCAGGCTGACCTGGAATTCACTCTGTATTCTCGAATTCACAGCAATCCTCCTACCTCTGCCTCCTGAGTGCTGGGATTAAAGGCGTGCGCCACCACACCCAGTTTCTATTTTCTTTTCTTTTTTTCTTTTTTCTTTTTGATTTTCTGAGGTAGGGTCTTACTCTAGCTCAGGCTGACCTGGAATTAACTATATAGTCTCAGGGTGGCCTTGAACTCAAGGCAATCCTCTTACCTTTGCCTCCTGAGTGCTGGGATTATAGGCTTGCACCACCATGCCTGGCTATTTTCTTTTTGTTGTTGTTGTTGTTGTTGTTGTTGTTGTTGTTTGGTTGTTTGGTTGGTTGGTTGGTTGGTTTTTCAAGGTAGGGTCTCACTCTAGCCCGGGCTGACCTGGAATTTACTATGTCATCTCTGGGTGGCCTCGAGCTCACAGTGATCCTCTTACCTCTGACTCCTGAGTGCTGAGATTAAAGGCATGTGCCACCACGCCAGCTTTTTTTGTTTTTTGTTTTTTGTTTTTTCAAGGTAGGGTCTAACTCTAGTCCAGGCTGTCCTAGAATTCACTATTAATCTCAGGGTAACTCCAAATTCATGTAGATCATTGTCCTCAACCAAACAAGTGCTGGGATTAAAGGTGTGCAGCCACCATACCCAGCTATTTTCTTAAACTTTTTATTGACAACTTCCACAAATATAAGCAATATACTATGATCATAATCCCCTCCTACCACCCTCCCAAATATTCCCTCCCCTGAATCCCTTCTTTCCAATTAGTCTCTCTTCTATTTTAATGTTATAATTTATTCTTCCTGTTATCTGCTTTGCAAGTCTTGAATGTCAACGCCAGTTTGTGTCTGCAAGACAGTTTTGTAAGCATTCCTCCCCTTCCTTTGGCTTTTACATTCTTTTCACTGCCTCTTCTATAATAGTCCCTTAGCCTTGGAGGGTGTGATAGAGATGTCCCACTTAGTGCTGAACACTCCACTGTCACTTCTCAGTGCTTTGTTGAGTTTTGAGTCACCCCAGTGGTCACTGCCATCTGAAAAGAGAAGCTTCTCTAACCAAAAGTTAGAATAGCATTAACATATGGACAAAACAAGTATTTAGAGGGCAGTTTGGTGGGCATAATATATCCATTTAGCCAGACAACAATATAGTAGTTTCGCCCATAGGACCTATGATCTACTCAGCCATAGCTTTTCATTAGTTTTTATTATTATTATTGATTATGAACTTTACTGTATGATTCATTAAGTTTTCAGTACCAGGTAGGCCTTGAACTACTGGGCCATCCTCTTCTGGAATTATAGGCATGCACTCTACTGCTCACACAGCTCAACTACTGACTATTTTTACCACATGTGTAGGGATCACTAAATAAGAATTTGCTTAACTTTGAGGCTGAAGAGATGACTTAGCAGCTAAGGCACTTGCCTGCGAAGCCTAAAGCCTCTGGTTTGATTCCCCAGAACCCATGTAAGCCAGATGCACATGGTGGCACGTGTGTCTGGGGTTCATTTGCAGTGTCTAGAGGCCCTGATGTGCCCATTCTCTTTCTCTTTTTCACTTTCTGTATCTTTCTAATAAGTAAAGAAATTTGAAAAAAAGAAGTTGCTTAACTTTACAGGAAAGGAATCACACATTTTGACATATTGTTTTGTTTTTTGAAGTAGGATCTTGCTCTAGCCCAGGATGACCTGGAATTCATTCTGTGGCCCTGGGCTGGCCTCAAACTCCCAGTGATCCTTCTCCCTCTGACTTCCAAGTCCTGAAAGTAAAGCTTTGCACCATCACGCCCAGATCATTTTGACATTTTGCTTCATTTCATCAATATTGTTTGATAAACCACACGTGGTGGCACACACCTTCTTAATTTTTATTTATTTATTTATTTATTTATTTATTTATTTATTTATTTATGTATTTATTTGGAACAGACAGACATAGAGAGAAAGAGGCGAGAGAGAGAGAATGGGCGCACCAGGGCCTCCAGCCAATGCGCACGAACTCCAGATGCATGCGCCACCTTGTGCATCTGGCTTACATGGGTACTAGGGAATTGAGCCTTGAACCGGGGTCTTTAGGCTTCACAGGCAAGTGTTTAACCGCTAAGCCATCTCTCCAGCCTAGGCACACACCTTTAATACCAGCACTTGGGAGGCAGAGGTAGGAGGATTGCTGTGAGTTCAAGGCCATCTTGAGACTACATAGTGAATTCCAGGTCTACCTGGGCTAGAGCAAAACCCTACCTCAAAAAAATAAAAAAATAAAAGTTTGATATTAATATGCTGTACCCAGCAGCTAGGGTGCTCTTGGGACTCCAACCACTTGGACCCCACCCCAGGTTTGAAACTGCCAGCACCTAGCACCTCAAGACACCCAGTTACTGTGTTCTGTCCTAGCATTATAGAGGCAGAACAGCAGCAAGGATGAATGGTGTATGAAGGATCACTTGGAAGGGGATATGGACAGGGGGGAGGGGTTGCCAGAGCACTGCCCATGGCACCTTTGTGCTGCCAACTTGGGCTTGACACCATCAACACCTAGTTAGCCCAAAGAACTCAGTTCTTGTACCCTATCTCCTAGTACTGAGCACACCTTTGGGGATGCACATGAGGCTCTGGCTTGTGCATTTGGGTGCTGTGAGTGCCCCCTGGAATATGCTCTTTCTGTGTGCTGCCTCTGCTCGTGCTGTGTGTTTCTTTCTAGCCTGTGCGTGTTTGTTTGTTTTTCCAGGTAGGGTCTCACTCTAATCCAAGCTGACCTGGGACTAACTCTGTAAATCCAGACTGGCCTCAAGAACTCACAGCAATCCTCCTACCTCAGCCTCCTGAGAGATGGGATTAAAGGCGCGCATGCCAAGCATGGCTGTGGGTATTTAAAAAAATTTTTTTAATTTGAGACACAGAGAGAGAGAGAGAGAGAGAGAGAGAGAATGGGCATGCCAGGGCCTCTAGCCACTGCAAACAAACTCCAGATGCATGTGCCACCTTGTGCATCCGGCTTACATGGGACCTGAAAAATCAAACCTAGGTCCTTAGGCTTCTCAGGCAAGTGCCTTAACCACTAAGCTATCTCTCCTGCCCAGGCTGTGGGTATTTTAAAGGCCATGTCTGTGATGTCTGGGAAGTACCTAAATGGCTCCTGTGAGGAATCTCTCTGTGTGTCTTTCTCTCTTCCCCCTGTCTCTCTCTTCCTCTCCCTTTCTCTCTCTCTGTGTCTGTTGTACTGAGGGGTTAGTTGAGGGGGAATGTAGTGAGAAGAACTACAATAACAAAGTGAGTTGGGCAAAGAATGTTATTTTATTTATTTATTTTTAAAATATTATTTGATTCCAGGTCAGCCTGGACCAGAGTGAAACCCTACCTCGAAAAACCAAAAAAAAAAAAAAAAAAAATTTTTTGACAGAGACAGAAAGTACAGTGAGTACAGAGGTGTCAGGGCCTCCAGCCACTGCAAATAAACTTCAGTATCATGTGCCACTTTGTGTATTTGGATTTACATCAGTACTGAAGAATTGAACCCAGGCTGTCAGGCTTGCAAGCAAGGGCCTTTAACAACTGAGCCATCTCTTCAGTCCTTTTTTTAAAAAAAAAAAAAACTTTTTTTTAGGGCTGGAGAGATGGCTTAGCAGTTAAGGCAACTGCCTGCTAAACCTAAGAACCCAGTTCAAATCTTCAGGTCCCACGTTTAGCCAGATGCAGTGACGCAAGGGCGCAATGCCACACTTGCCCATAAGGGGGCGCACACATCTGGAGTTCGTTCAAGCAGCTGCTGAGAGGTTGCTGGCGCGCCCATTCTCTATCTGTCTCCCTTTCCCTCTTTGTCTCTCTCCAAAAATAAAATAAAAATTTTTTATTGACAATTTCCATAATTATAGACAATAACCCATGGTAATTCCCCCTCCCCCCACCTTTTTTTGAGGTAGGGTCTCACTCTGGCTCAGGCTGACCTGGAATTCACTATGTAGTCTCAGGGTGGCCTCAAACTCACAGCCATCCTCCTACCTCTGCCTCCCAAGTGCTAGCATTAAAGGTGTGCGCCACCACTCCTTGCTCTCCAGCACTTTTTTATTTATTTAATTTTTATTTGAGACAAAGAGAGAGGGAGCAAGAAAAAGAGAGAGAGAATGGGTATGCCAGGGCCTCTAGCTGCTGCAAACAAACTCCAGATGCATGTGCATCTGGCTTATGTGGGGCCTGGAGAATTGAATCCAGGTCCTTTGGCTTTGCAGGAAAGTGCCTTAACCACTAAGCCATCTCTCCAGCCCATTAATTAATTAATTAATTAATTTTTTCTAATTTTAATTTTTTTCCAAGGTAGGGTCTCACTCTAGTCCAGGATAACCTGGAATTCACAATATAGTTTCAGGGTGGCCTTGCATTCACAGCGATCCTTCTACCTTTGCCTCCAAAGTGCTGGGATTAAAGGCATGCACCACCACGCCTGGCCCCTATTATTTTTTTTTTTTATGAGTTAGGGTCTCCCTCTAGCCCAGGCTGACCTGGAATATACTATGTAGTCTCAGAGTGGCCTCAGACTCACAGTGATCCTCCCACCTTTGCCTCCAGAGTGTGGATACTGGGATTAAAGGCGTGTGCCACCATGCCTGGCTCAAAGAATGTTTTCACCTGTTCCCTTTTCTTTTCTTTTTAAAGATTTTATTTATTTATTTATTTATTAGAGATAGAGAGAGGGAGAGTGAGAATGGGCGCACCAGGGCCTCTAGCCACTGAAAATGAACTCCAGACTTGTGCGCCCCCCTTGTACATCTGGCTTACATGGACCTGGAGAATCAAACCGAGGTCCTTAGGCTTTGCAGGCATGTATCTCAACCACTAAACCATCTCTCCAGTCCTCTTTCTTTTTCCTTCCTTCCTTCCTTCCTTCCTTCCTTCCTTCCTTCCTTCCTTCCTTCCTTCCTCCCTCCCTCCCTCCCTTCCTTCTTTCTTTCTTTCTCTTTTCTTTTTTTTTCTTTTTAAAGGTAGGGTCTCACTTTAGTCCAGGCTGACCTGGAACTCACTATGTAGTCTCAGGATGGCCTTGAACTCACTGTGATCCTCCTACCCCTGCCTTCCAAGTGCTGGGATCAAAGGTGTGCGCTACCATGCCGGCTTACCTGTTTCTTTTTTTCTTTCTTTTTTAAAATTTTATTTATTTGCAAGCAGAGAGAGAGAGATAGAAGAGAGACAGACAGAGAGAGAATGGGCACTCCAAGGCCTCTAGACACTGCAAACAAACTCCAGATGCATATGCCCCTTGTGCACCTGGCTTACGTGGGTCTTGGGGAATCGAACCTGGTCCTTTGGCTACACAGGCAAACACCTTAATGGCTAAACCATTTCTCCAGCCCCTCACCTGTTTCTTTTGAATAATATTAAATAGACATTATCTCTTTTATGAGAATCACCCCTCCTTGGACAGTAAATTTGACCCCTCTGGGGATCTTAGCCAAGGCAAGGTATTGGGAAAGTGCCACTGGGGAGGATGTGAAAGACACTGTCATGGTCTCACAGCTTCTTGACCTACAAAAAACACACAGTTGTCTTGGGCCACCAGCCAGCAAAAGAGTGTTTTGGGGCTGGGAGTCTAATGTCCTGGGGTCCACTTGATTAAATGCCCTATGTATATATCCTAAGCTGTCCCGAGTGCTGAGAGAATCAGGGCAGAAGTTCTCTTCAGTGCTCCTAGGCACCCATGCCCTGGCTATTCTCAGAGAATTGTCCCTCTTCCATGACTGGCTCTTGTGTCACCACATGTGTACGGGTTACTACTGGGAGTCTCTGTTTTGGGGGGCTTTGGTGGTTCATCCCTCTCTGAGATGCTAGAATGTTTGAGGGGCTTCAGATTCAGAGGCTGATCTGTGCATATTTAGTGCTATTTGTACCCAGACAGTAGGGATCCCCAGGAGTGGCATAAGTACCCTACAGCGTGCTGACAGCTAGTAGGAGAGGGGCTGAGAGTCAGGAGGGCGAGGAGTGAAGCATACAGGAAAAACCAATGAAAAAAGCAACACTGCAGACTTATTGCAGCAGACATGGCTCACGGCCTGAAGTCTCCTGAGATGTTCTCCACCACAAGACCCCACTCCCAGTGGATCCTGCTACTGTCACCCTGGGGCCCATCACACCTGCACACGGTCATGCTTTAGAAGCAGAGTGGAGTGCTTCCAGGATCTCTGTGGGGAGAACACAGTAAACAAGAAACAAAGGAGAGCACTGACTCCAGAAGGCAGCCCTCTGCCTGGCACATCTCTCACGAACCAAGGACAGGCAATCATTGATCTCAGGACATGGAGTCAGGTGGCCAGAGCTGATCTCAATTTTTCCAAGCAACATCTATCCCAAGGGGAAGATACAGCCACTCCTTCCTGCATCCTACACTGGCCGGCTGGATGAGTCACCCAAAGGCCAGACAGGACAGGTCCACCCAGGCTTTTATGTGACCAGACGGAATACCAGGATGGACAAGCTGAGGGCTTCAGGTTCTGTGTTCTGGGTTGGCTGGGGGCAGTGCTGTTACCTCCTGCTGCAGCCCTGTGGTCAGGAGGCAGGTGGTGAGATCTAGGTGGTCGCCAAGACCCTGCTCTTCCTGCACTCTGTGCTGTCCATATCCACTATGAGGTAGTACTTGACACCAGCCATCTGGGAACAAACTGGGGCATATCAGCTGTGCCCAGAGCCCAGCCTAGATACCCATCCCTCCTCTTCCTCTAGGTTTTCCCAAAGGACTCAGATCTGGAGTGGGCATGAGGGTTTGGAAGGGAGCTATGGGAAGGGCAGAGGCTCAGCCCCTGCAGGAAGCTGAGACACCCATCCATCCATATCTTTCTGAAGCAGAGGTAGTCATGAGGAGGGAGGTGTTGCTGCCCCCTCTGGCTCACTGCCCCTTTTGGTGGGGGGAGGCAAGTTAGATGAGGTATTTGATTCAAGGTTGAATTCAGTTTTTTAAAATTTAATTTAATTTATTTATTTGAGAGAGAGTGAGAAAGAAGCAGAGAGAGAGAATGGGTATGCCAGAGGCTCTAGCCCTGCAAATGAACTCCAGATGCATGTGCCACCTTGCTTATGTGGGTTCTGGGGAATCAAACCTGGGTCCTTTGGCTTTGCAGGCAAGTGCCTTAACTGCTAAGCAATCTCTCCAGCCAAGTTGTGTTTTTTTTTTAAAAGATATTTTATTTTTTAGCCGGGCATGGTGGCACACGCCTTTAATCCCAGCACTTGGGAGGCAGAGGTAGGAGGATCACCGTGAGTTCGAGGCCACCCTGAGAATACATAGTGAATTCCAGGTCAGCCTGGACTAGAGTGAGACCTTACCTCAAAAAAAACAAAACAATATATATATATATATATATTATTTTTTAAAAAAAGAGCCAAGCGTGGTGGTGCATGCCTTTAATCCCAGCACTCAGGAGGCACAGATAGGAGTATCACCATGAGTTCGAGGCCACCCTGAGAATACAGAGTGAATCCCAGTTCAGCTTGGGCTAGAGTGAGACCCTACCTTGAAAAAACAAAAAAAATTAAATTAAATTTATTTTCAAGCAGAGAGATAAGAGGGAGGAGAGAAAGAATGGGCACACTAGGACCTCTAGCTACTGAAAACAAACTCTAGGTGCATTCATCACTTTATGTATCTGGCTTTACATGGGTTCTGGAGAATTAAACCCAGGCTGTTAGTCTTTGCAGGCAAGTGCCTTAACTGCTAAGCCATATTTCCAGCCCACTTTTTTTGTTTGTTTGCTTGTTTGTTTTTCGAGGTAGGGTCTCACTCTAGCTCAGCTGACCTGGAATTCAGTATGTAGTCTCAGGGTGGCCTTGAACTCATGGCGATCCCCTACCTCTGCCTCCCAAGTGCTGGGATTAAAGGCATGTGCCACCGTGCCCAGCCTCTCCAGCCCACCTTTAAAAATAAATATTTTATTTATTCACAAGCAGAAGAGAGACAGACACAGAGAGAGAATGGACATACCAAGGCCTCCAGCCACTGCAAACAAACTCCAGATACATGCACCATTTTGTGCATCTGGCTTTATGTGGGTATGGGGAATCAAAACCCAGTCATTAGGCTTTGCTTAACCCCTGAGCCACCTCTCCAGCCCCCCTTCTTTTAAAATATTTTATCTATTTGAAAGAGAAAGAATGGGTACGCCAGGCCTTCAGCCAACGCAAATGAACTCCAGACCCATGCACCATCTTGTGCATCTGGCTTTATGTGGGATTGGGAATCAAAACCCAGTCATTAGGCTTTGCCAGCAAGTGCCTTAACCACTACACTATCTCTCCAGCCCCTCCCTTTTAAATTTAGGTAATTTTTGTCATTGAATTTGACATTCATTTCGTTTTTAAAAGATGTTTTATGAGAATATTATTTTGGTTGCTGTTTTGGTGCCCCCTTGGCCTGGCTAACAGCACCTTGCTCTGTACCTTGGAGATGTGGATGTCACAAGTAGAGGTATTGTCACTGGTCATTGGCATCTGCTGAGGTTAACTGGTACACCCATTCCAGTGTGATTTACACCATACAGACCCAGGCTTGAGCAAACTCTCATCCTGACTGTCAGCTTCTAACTCATTGCCTAATTGA
The DNA here is from genome assembly GCA_036365145.1 of Orientallactaga sibirica. Lineage (NCBI taxonomy): Eukaryota > Metazoa > Chordata > Mammalia > Rodentia > Dipodidae > Orientallactaga > Orientallactaga sibirica. The sequence continues at coordinate 4,780,001 of JAEOAD010000042.1, read as the reverse complement.
TCATCAGGTGTTTTGTTTTTGTTTGTTTGTTTGTTTGTGATAAGCTAACACTGTAGCTCAGATTGGTCTCAAACTCTCATTCCTCCTGTCTCTGCCTTCAGGTATTGGGATTACAGGTGTGTACTACTGTATTTGGCAACCCTCAAATCTTTATTTGTGTTTCTTCTTTCATTATTGTGAAATATAGTTGATATACAGAAAAGAAAGTGGAGCATTTATGCTCAATTTGTGTGTGTTTGTGTGTGGTGCTGTACATTAATTGAACCCAGGGATATAACACATGCTAAGCAATGCTCTAACAATGAGCTACATCCACAGCCCTGTTCAATTATTCAAGAACTATTACCAAAATCTATGTTACCACCTCATACTTCAGAATGTGAAAATTCGTACTTCCGGTTAAGATAGAGGAGTAGGAACCATACCAAAACAACCTAGGGGAGAAAAAGCAAAGCAAAACAAAACAAAAACAGTAAAATACACTCTTCTACTAAAAAGTGAGGTGTATAATAAATTATCAACTGCAGCAGAGAAGTAGGAGAGATCTATACCATCTAGAGCCCACAGAAGCAGACAGAAGCGGCTTCAGCAGCAGGGGCACCAGTTTCATGCGGCCACACGGCCTCCTCACAAACTCAAGAAACATGGAAGGAGGATGGCAGAGACCAACAGAGCAGCTTGTGAGGAAGAAGATTGCAAGGTCCAACAGGCGGACTTCAGCCACCATCCACAGCCTCCCCTCCCCACCCCACCAGCACAAGCACCACCAAGCGCCAGAGATCTGAGGAAGGGAGCTCACCTACACAGCACCCAGCACAGGCGATCAGAGCAGCGACCCACAAACCCAGCCAGCCTACCTGAGCCCACAGTACAGCAAAGAGGGACCCAAGTAGGCACATAGCATAGCTGAGACCAAAGCCATCCCAAAAGGTAAATGGGATTACACCAGGTCAGTACCTGCCAAATAAGCCTGGTATATAGGCTTGCATCAGAAGGGCTAATTGCACCATCCATGTCAGGGTAAATTATATGTTAAATTTGATGGATGGTCGGGTTTGACATTCTTAAATAAGCTGTATTTTTGGCTGCTCATTGGTTGCTTCCTGATTTATAGTGCCTTTGTTTCCTCTTCTGTCATTCATTGGGGAAGGGTCTCACTTGGTCACAAGCTGACCTTGGAACCCTCTACAGACCAGAAATCTTAGCCTCCCAGTTGACAGGATTAAGGGTGTGGGGAAACACACATCCTTAGGGACTGTGACTTTGTTAGAGGATCTGTTTGTCATAATACCTACTTTTGTGAAATACTCTGTGCTGTTTTTCATTGAATGGGTACATGGTTTAGTTAAATTTGTAGAATTTGCCTGTTTTTTTTGTTCCACTCACTCTACTTGAATACTCTCATAGCAGGCAAACTCAATGCCTAGGGTCACTTTTGTGGTTACTTTGAGAGTCTTAAGAGCCACACCTAGCACCTTAAGCTCCTACCCCGAAGATATATAACATCAGACTGATTCATATATCTAATAATGCTGCAGATAATAGAAAACCCAAGCATTAAATTAATCCAAGATGCAAAAATCTCTACATTATAACACAAGAAACACAAAAAATCAAGACAACATAAATCCACCAAAAAGTATTAATGCATCTGAAATGACCTTCAGTGAGACTAATTTAGAGGAAATGCCTGAGAAATATTTCAAAAGAATGATTATAAATATGTTCAAAGAACTCAAAGAGGAAAACAAAGGAATCAAAGAACACACAGGAAACCAATTTAATGAAATAAGGAGGTCAATACAAGACATAAATAAGGAAATAGAAAGAATAAAGAAAAACCAGCCAGAAATACTAGCAATGAAGAACACAATCAGTGAAATAAAACAAACTCTGTAGAAAATCTTGGGGCCTGGAAAGATGGCTTAACAGTTAAGTGCTTGCCTGTGAAGTGTAAGGACCCCAGTTTGAGGCTCAATTCCCCAGAACCACGTAAGCCAAATGCACAAGGTGGCGTATGCATCTGGAGTTCGTTTGTAGTGGCTGGAGGCCCTGGCGTGCTCCCTCTCTCTCTCTCTCTCTCTCTCTCTCTCTCTCTCTCTCTGCCTCTTTCCCTGTTGGCCTGTCACTCTCAAATAAAATAAATAAAAATAAACCCAAAACAATTTTTTTAAAAAGAAGAAAATCTCTCAGGGTATAATAGGAGAAGAATTTCACTCCAAAGGATTTCACTCCAAAGGCATAGAAGGCATTTTCAACAAAATCATACAAGAAAACTTCCCCCAAATCGGGAAAGAGATGCCAATGCAGATACAGGAAGCCTTTAGAACACCAAACAGACAAAACCTGGAAAGAACCTCTCCTCACCATATTACAATTAAACTACCAAACATACAAACCAAGAAAATATATTGAAAGCAGCTAGAGAGAAAAAAAAACAGGTCGCCTACAAAGGCAAGGCCATCAGAATTACAGCAGATTATTCAACACAAACTTTAAAAGCCAGAAGGGCTTGGAGTGATGTATTCTAAGTTCTGAAAGATAACAACTGTCAATCAAGGATACTTTATTCTGCAAAGCTATCCATTCAAATAGACAGATAAATGAGGACATTCCACAACAAAAGCAGGCTAAAGAAATATCTGAAGACAAAACCAGCTCTACAAAAAAATTTTGAAAGGATTCTCCATGCTGAAGTGAAAGAAAAGCACACATATAAAGAACCTGGACAAAACAAACCATACTCCAATACTAGTTAATACAAGACAGCAAAGGTAAAACTGGAAGAACTACAAAACAAGAAAAATGGCAAAAATAAATACATACTTTTCAATAATAACTCAATATAAATGGCCTGAATGCCCCAACCAAAAGACATAGGTTTGCAGACTGGGTTAAAAAGCAGGATCCTTCAATTTGTTACCTCCAAGAAACTCACCTTTCTACAAAGGATGGACACTATCTTAGGGTAAAAGGTTGAAAAATGGTGTTTCAAGCAAATGGGCCTAGAAAACAAGCAGGGGTCACTACCTTAATATCTGACTGGGTAGACTGCAGACCAGCATTAGTTAGGAAAGATAAGGAAGGTTAAAGGAATATTACAATTCTAAACATATATGCACCTAACATGGGGGCTCCCAATTTCTTTTTTTTTTTTTTTTTTTTTTTTTTTCAAGGTAGGGTCTCACTCTGGTTCAGGCTGACCTGGAATTCACTATGTAGTCTCAGGGTGGCCTCGAACTCTCGGCGATCCTCCTACCTCTGCCTCCCAAGTGCTGGGATTAAAGGCGTGCGCCACCACACCCGGCTTTCTTTTTTGATTTTTGAGGTAGGATTTCACTCTAGTCCAGGCTGACCTGGAATTCACTATGTAGTCTCAGGGTGGCCTCGAACTCATGGTGATCCTCCTACCTCTGCCTCTCAAGTGCTGGGATTAATGGCATGCACCACCACATCCAGATTGGGGGCTCCCAATTTCATCAAACAAATGCTATTAGAAATAAGGTCATAGGGCTGGAGAGATGGTTTAGGGGTTAAGGTGCCTGCCTCCTAAGCCTAAGAACACTGGTTCCAATCTCCAGCGGTTCCAATCTCCAGGTCCCACATTTAGCCAGATGCAAAGTGACGCAAGGGGGCGCAATGCTGCACTTGACCACAAGGAGCGCACACATCTGGATTTCGCTCACAGCAGCTGAGACACTGCTGCCAAAACCATCTCTATCTGTCTTCCTCTCTCTTTCTCTCTCTCTGTCTCTCTCTCTCTCTCTCTTGTCTCTCTCCAAAAAAAAATAATAATAAATAAAAGTTTAAAAAAATAGAAGGTCATAGATAACACCAAACACAGTTGTAGTTGGTGACTTCAATACCCCACTCTGACCAACTGACAGGTCATCCTGGCAAAAAAAATAAACAGAGATGCTTCTGGATTAAATGAGGTCATAGAACAAATGTACCCAACAGATATATACAGGACATTTCATCCAAATGCTGCAGAATACACATTCTTTTCAGCATCACATGGAACATTCTCTAAAATATACCATATATTAGGACACAAAGCAAATCTTAACAAATACAGGAAAATTGAAATAATTCCTTGCACTCTATCTGATCACAATGAGATCAAACTACAAATCAATAGCAAGAAAAGCTATAGAGCACACACAAAACTGTAAACAAAACACTAACCTACTAAATGATGAATGGGTCAATGAAGAAATCAAGAAGGGAAGATAGTGGCTTAGGAACCATGCCAAAATAGCCTAGGGGTGAAAAAGAAAAAAAAAACAGCAAAATACACGCTTCTACTAAAAAGTGAGGTGTATAGTAAATTATCAACTGCAGCAGAGAAGTAGGAGAGATCTAGAATTTCAAGAGTCACAGAGCCCACAGAAGCAGCTCCAGCAGCAGCAACTTCATGCAGTTGCAGCCAGCAGCAGGCACCCTGAGCTGCAGGATTTTAAAGCCAGGTGAGGGGATTTTCCAATCACACTGGCCTCAAGAAACATGGAAATGATGAAGAGACCAATGGAGTGGCAGCTTGTGAGGAAGAAGATCACATGGACCAACAGGCAAACTTCAGCCACCATCCACAGCCTCCCCCCCCCCCCACCAGCACAAGCACCAGCAAGCACCAGAGACCTGGGGAAGGGAGCTCACCTACACAGCACCTGGCAAGGCAATCAGAGCAGTGACCCACAGACCCAGCCAGCCTACCTGAGCCATCAGTACAGCAAAGAAGGACCCAAGTAGGCACATAGCATAGCTGAGACCAAAGCCATCCCAAAAGGTAACTGGGATTACACCAGGTCAGTATCTATCAAATAAGCCTGCTATATAGGCTTGCATCAGACTAATTTCACCATCCTTTCCAGGGTAAATTATATGTTAAATCTGATGGATGGTCATATTTGACATTCTTAAATAAGCTATATTTTGGCTGCTCATTTGTTGATTCCTGATTTATAGTGCCTTTGTTTCCACTTCTGTAGTTCAGTGAGAAAGGGCCTCACTCAGTCACAAGCTGACCTTGGAACCCTCTACAGACAAGAAATCTTAGCCTCCCAGTTGACAGGATTAAGGGTGTGGGGAAACACACATCCTTAGGAACTGTGATGTTGTTAGAGATCTATTTGTCATAATATCTACTCTTGCATAAATACTCTGTGCTGTTTTTCATTGAATGGGTACATGGTTTAGTTAAATTTTTAGAATTTGTCTGTTTTTTTTGTTCCACTCACTCTACTTGAATACTCTCATAGCAGGCAAACTCAATGCCTAGGGTCACTTTTGTGGTTACTTTGAGAGTCTTAAGAGCCACACCTAGCACCTTAAGCTCCTACCCCGAAGATATATAACATCAGACTGATTCATATATCTAATAATGCTGCAGATAATAGAAAACCCAAGCATTAAATTAATCCAAGATGCAAAAATCTCTACATTATAACACAAGAAACACAAAAAATCAAGACAACATAAATCCACCAAAAAGTATTAATGCATCTGAAATGACCTTCAGTGAGACTAATTTAGAGGAAATGCCTGAGAAATATTTCAAAAGAATGATTATAAATATGTTCAAAGAACTCAAAGAGGAAAACAAAGGAATCAAAGAACACACAGGAAACCAATTTAATGAAATAAGGAGGTCAATACAAGACATAAATAAGGAAATAGAAAGAATAAAGAAAAACCAGCCAGAAATACTAGCAATGAAGAACACAATCAGTGAAATAAAAAAAACTCTGTAGAAAATCTTGGGGCCTGGAAAGATGGCTTAACAGTTAAGTGCTTGCCTGTGAAGTGTAAGGACCCCAGTTTGAGGCTCAATTCCCCAGAACCACGTAAGCCAAATGCACAAGGTGGCGTATGCATCTGGAGTTCGTTTGTAGTGGCTGGAGGCCCTGGCGTGCTCTCTCTCTCTCTCTCTCTCTCTCTCTCTCTCTCTCTCTGCCTCTTTCCCTGTTGGCCTGTCACTCTCAAATAAAATAAATAAAAATAAACCCAAAACAATTTTTTTAAAAAGAAGAAAATCTCTCAGGGTATAATAGGAGAAGAATTTCACTCCAAAGGATTTCACTCCAAAGGCATAGAAGGCATTTTCAACAAAATCATACAAGAAAACTTCCCCCAAATCGGGAAAGAGATGCCAATGCAGATACAGGAAGCCTTTAGAACACCAAACAGACAAAACCTGGAAAGAACCTCTCCTCACCATATTACAATTAAACTACCAAACATACAAACCGAAGAAAATATATTGAAAGCAGCTAGAGAGAAAAAAAAACAGGTCGCCTACAAAGGCAAGGCCATCAGAATTACAGCAGATTATTCAACACAAACTTTAAAAGCCAGAAGGGCTTGGAGTGATGTATTCTAAGTTCTGAAAGATAACAACTGTCAACCAAGGATACTTTATTCTGCAAAGCTATCCATTCAAATAGACAGATAAATGAGGACATTCCACAACAAAAGCAGGCTAAAGAAATATCTGAAGACAAAACCAGCTCTACAAAAAAAATTTTGAAAGGATTCTCCATGCTGAAGTGAAAGAAAAGCACACATATAAAGAACCTGGACAAAACAAACCATACTCCAATACTAGTTAATACAAGACAGCAAAGGTAAAACTGGAAGAACTACAAAACAAGAAAAATGGCAAAAATAAATACATACTTTTCAATAATAACTCAATATAAATGGCCTGAATGCCCCAACCAAAAGACATAGGTTTGCAGACTGGGTTAAAAAGCAGGATCCTTCAATTTGTTACCTCCAAGAAACTCACCTTTCTACAAAGGATGGACACTATCTTAGGGTAAAAGGTTGAAAAATGGTGTTTCAAGCAAATGGGCCTAGAAAACAAGCAGGGGTCACTACCTTAATATCTGACTGGGTAGACTGCAGACCAGCATTAGTTAGGAAAGATAAGGAAGGTTAAAGGAATATTACAATTCTAAACATATATGCACCTAACATGGGGGCTCCCAATTTCTTTTTTTTTTTTTTTTTTTTGGTTTTTCAAGGTAGGGTCTAACTCTGGTTCAGGCTGACCTGGAATTCACTATGTAGTCTCAGGGTGGCCTCGAACTCTCGGCGATCCTCCTACCTCTGCCTCCCAAGTGCTGGGATTAAAGGCGTGCGCCACCACACCCGGCTTTCTTTTTTGATTTTTGAGGTAGGATTTCACTCTAGTCCAGGCTGACCTGGAATTCACTATGTAGTCTCAGGGTGGCCTCGAACTCATGGTGATCCTCCTACCTCTGCCTCTCAAGTGCTGGGATTAATGGCATGCACCACCACATCCAGATTGGGGGCTCCCAATTTCATCAAACAAATGCTATTAGAAATAAGGTCATAGGGCTGGAGAGATGGTTTAGGGGTTAAGGTGCCTGCCTCCTAAGCCTAAGAACACTGGTTCCAATCTCCAGCGGTTCCAATCTCCAGGTCCCACATTTAGCCAGATGCAAAGTGACGCAAGGGCGCAATGCTGCACTTGACCACAAGGAGCGCACACATCTGGATTTCGTTCACAGCAGCTGAGACACTGCTGCCGCGCCCATCTCTATCTGTCTTCCTCTCTCTTTCTCTCTCTCTGTCTCTCTCTCTGTCTCTCTCTCTTTGTCTCTCTCCAAAAAAAAATAATAATAAATAAAAAGTTTAAAAAAAAATAGAAGGTCATAGATAACACCAAACACAGTTGTAGTTGGTGACTTCAATACCCCACTCTGACCAACTGACAGGTCATCCTGGCAAAAAAAATAAACAGAGATGCTTCTGGATTAAATGAGGTCATAGAACAAATGTACCCAACAGATATATACAGGACATTTCATCCAAATGCTGCAGAATACACATTCTTTTCAGCATCACATGGAACATTCTCTAAAATATACCATATATTAGGACACAAAGCAAATCTTAACAAATACAGGAAAATTGAAATAATTCCTTGCACTCTATCTGATCACAATGAGATCAAACTACAAATCAATAGCAAGAAAAGCTATAGAGCACACACAAAACTGTAAACAAAACACTAACCTACTAAATGATGAATGGGTCAATGAAGAAATCAAGAAGGGAAGATAGTGGCTTAGGAACCATGCCAAAATAGCCTAGGGGTGAAAAAGAAAAAAAAAACAGCAAAATACACGCTTCTACTAAAAAGTGAGGTGTATAGTAAATTATCAACTGCAGCAGAGAAGTAGGAGAGATCTAGAATTTCAAGAGTCACAGAAGCGGGCAGAAGTGGCTCCAGCAGCAGCAACTTCATGCAGCTGCAGCCATCAGGCTGCGCCTGAGCTGCAGGATTTTAAAGCCAGGTGAGGGGATTTTCCAATCACACTGGCCTCTTCACAAACTCAAGAAATGTTGAAGAGACCAATGGAGTGGCTTGTGAGGAAGAGGATCACATGGACTAGCAGGCAAACTTCAGCCACCAGCCATAGCCTGCCCTCCCCCACCCCACCAGCACAAGCACCAGCAAGCACCAGAGACCTGGGGAAGAGAGCTCACCTACACAGCACCTGGAACAATCAGAACAGTGACCCACAGACCCGGCTGGCCTTCCTGAGCCATCAGTACAGCAAAGAAGGACCCAAGCGGCCTTGCAGCATAGCTGAGATCAAAGCCGTCCCAAAAGGTAACTGGGATTACACCAGGTCAGTACCCGCCAAATAAGCCTGGTATATAGGCTGGCATCAGAAGGGCTAATTGCACCATCCATGTCAGGGTAAATTATATGTTAAATCTGGTGGATGGTCATATTTGACATTCTTAAATAAGGTATATTTTGGACTGCTCATTTGTTGATTCCTGATTTATAGTATCTTTGTTTCCTCTTCTGTCATTCATTGGGGAAGGGTCTCACTTGGTCACAAGCTGACCTCGGAACCCTCTACAGACCAGAAATCTTAGCCTCCCAGTTGACAGGATTAAGGGTGTGGGGCAACACACATCCTTAGGGACTGTGACTTTGTTCTTTTTTTTTTTTTTTTTTTTTTGGTTTTTTGAGGTAGAGTTTCACACTAGCCCAGGCTGACCTGGAATTCACTATGTAGTCTCAGGGTGGCCTTGAACTTGTGGCAATCCTCCTACCACTGCCTCCCAAGTGCTGGGATTAAAGGCGTGCGCCACCATGCCCGGCTGGGACTGTGACTTTGTTAGAGGATCTGTTTGTCATAATACCTACTTTTGTACAAATATCTGTGCATTCCAGAGGCAGAGGTAGGAAAACTGCCATGAGTTCAAGGCCACCCTGAGACTACATAGTGAATTCCAGGTCAGCCTGGACCAGAGTGAGACCCTACCTCAAAAAGCCAAAAAAAAAAAAAAAAAAAAAAAGTTAATACAGATGGCATATAAACATCTAAGAAAATGTTCTACATCCTTAGCCATCAGGGAAATGCAGATTAAAACTATGTTGAGATTCCATCTCACTCCTGTCAGATTGGCCATGAAAACAAATGTTAAATGCTGGCAAGGATGTGGAAAAGGAGGAACCTTCTACACTGCTGGTGGGAATGCAATCTGGTCCAGCCATTGTGGAAATCAGTGTGGAGTTTCCTGACACAGCTAAAAATAGATTTACCATATGACCCAGCTATACCACTCCTAGGTATATATCCTAAGGACTCATCTCACTACCTTAGAGATACTTGTTCACTAATGTTTATTGCCACTCTATTCACAATAGCTAGGAAATGGAACCAGCCTAGATGTCCCTCAACTGATGAGTGGATAATGAAAATGTGGCACATTTACACAATGGAGTTCTACTTAGCTGTAAAGAAAAATGAAATAATGAAATTTGCCGGAGAATGGATGGATCTGGAAAGGATTATACTTAGTGAGGTAACCCAGGCCCAGAAAGCCAAATGTCACATGTTCTCTCTCATATGTGGATCCTAGCTACAAATGATTGGACTTCTATGTGAGTAGGAATAAAACTCAGTAGCAGAGGCCAGTAAGCTAGAAAGGCAATATAAAAGGAAAAGGGAGAAAATGAGGAACTTAATAGGATGGTATTGTATATATATATGTAGAAGAACAGATTAATAGGGGTGAAAAGGCCTAAGTGAAGTCAGGGGAAGAGATTGAATAAAGTGAAGATGGAGGGAGGACTAATCAAAAGCTAAGAGGATAGAAATAAGTCATATGGAAGCCTACTTTTTCTGGACAATGGAACACTCAGAAGCCAAAGATTGTTACTAGAAAATTTTCAGTGCCAGGGATGGGATACCTTCCAGTGAGTTGTTGGCCAGGGAAGTCACAGATACACCCAAAACATTACAGGCCATTGTCGAGGCTCTTGGTTTCCCACTAGGAATAGATGGTAAGACCTCATTTCTGAAGACTCCACATGCTTGGGCTGCAAGGTCACTGAGAAATCCTGCTGGAGCTGAGCTGAAAAGCTCTTCCATGTATACCAGCTGACAGAAAGCTGGAAAAAGCTATGCTGCATACAGTTCAAAGGGAGAGAGAGAAATCACCAGTGAAGATATGTAACAGTGGACACTGCAAGCCTTAAGTTTGGTCAGTCAGGCCAAATGAGCCAATGGGTGCAATAGTGGCATGTTTGTTACAGGGGAAACCAACCACTCTGTAATTGGACTGGAGGCCCACTCCATGGGAGGGAATACATCCCTGATACTGAAAACCTACAACAGGGGTAGTCATGAGCCCTAGGGGTGTAATGTCTGCTGGTGTCTGGCTAAATGTACATACTATGCTCACCAAACTGCCCAGTAAGCACTTCTCTTAATGTTCATACCCATATATTAATGCTACTCTCACTTTTTGTTAGAGAAGCTTCTCTTTTCAGATGGCAGTGACCTTGGGATGACTCAGAAGGCACCATAGTGCTGAGAAGAAGTGACAGAGGAGTGCTCAGCACTGAAATATCTCTATCACATCTTCCAAGTCTCAGGGTCCATTGCAGAAGAGGCAGCAGAAAGAATGTAAGAGCCAAAGGAAGAGTAGGACTCCTTACAACATGCTCCTCCAGACACAAAATGGCCTGGATATCCATGACCTCACAGTGCTTGACACTACCTACACAAGACCATCACAATAGGAGGAAAAGATCATGACATGACATCAACATAAAAGAGAGACTGATTGAGAGGTGGAGGGGATATAAATGAGAGGGGAGTTTCAAAGGGGAAAGTGGGGGAGGGAGGGAATTACCATGGGTTATTGTCTACAATTATGGAAGTTGTCAATAAAAACTAAACAAATAAAGGAAAAATTTAAAAAGGTGATATTGCTACTCCTAACCACAAGACTCTCCATTATCACACACTTTTCTCTGTTCTACTATTTATTTTATGTGTGTGTTGTGTGTGTGTGTGTGTGTGTGTAACATGCACTATGCTTGGACATACAACAGCCAGAAAACTCCAGATGCCTTTTTCTAGAACTCAACCACATACTTCCTTGAGGGGTCTCTTCCTCAACCATGAGCTGCTACGATTAAAAAAAAAAAAAAAAAAAAAAAAAAAAAAAAAAAAAAAACTGGAGCTGTATTCCCAGGCTGGCCTTGAACTCACAACAATCCTCCTATTTCTGCCTCATGAGTGCTGGGTTTAAAGGCATGTACCACCATGTCTGGCTGATTTAGTTATTTTCTTTCCCTTTTACTATTGACTTTTTAAAAAATATTTTATATTTATTTATTTATTTGAGACAGAGAGAGAGTAAGAATGGGCATGTCAGGGCCTCTAGCCACTGCAAACTCCAGACTCATGCGCCACCATGTGCATCTGGCTTACATAGGATCTGGAGAATCAAACCGGGGTCCTTAGGCTTTGCAGGCATGTGCCTTAACCTATATGCCATCTCTCCAGCCCTACTCTTGACTTTTTTTTTTTTCGAGGTAGGGTCTCACTCTAGCTCAGGCTGACCTGGTATTCACTCTATATTCTCAGAGTGGCTTTGAATTTATGGTGATCCTCCTACCTCTGCCTCCCAGTGCTGGAATTAAAGGCGTGCGCCACCATGCCCAGCTCCTACTATTGACTTTTTTACCTTTGTTCATGAGGGTTGAATCCAGGGCTTTTTGCATACTAAGGAAGCACTATATTAGAGTGACACCTTAAGCCCTACTAACTTTATTGTTTTTTAAATTTTATTTATTTGGGGGGGCGTATGGGTGTGCCAGGGCCTTTAGCCACTGCAAACAAACTCCAGATGCATGTGCCATCCCATGCATTCAGCTTTACATGGGCACTGGGGAATCAAACCTGGCTACTTTTGGCTTTGGTGGCAAGTACCTTAACCAAGAAGCCATTTCTCCGGCAGCAACTTTTCCTTTTCTTTCTTTCTTTCTTTCTTTCTTTCTTTCTTTCTTTCTTTCTTTTTTTTTTTCGAGGCTAAATCTCACTCTAGCTCAGAATGACCTGGAACTATGTAGCCCAGGCTGGCCTTGAATTCATAACAATCTTTCCACTACTCGCTTTAAAAATTTATTTATTTATTTATTTGAGAGAGAAAACGTCAGAAAAAGAGAAAGAATGGACATGCCAGTGCCTCTAACCACTGCCAGCAAACTCCAGACACATGCACTACCTTTTGTATCTGGCTTTAGGTGGGTATTGGGTAATCAAACCTGGGTCCTCAGGTTTTTTTTTTTGTGTGTGTGGTTTTGCGAGGTAGGGTCTCACTCTGGTCCAGGTTGACCTGGAATTAACTATGTAGTCTCAGGGTGGCCTCAAACTCTCGGCGATCCTCCTACCTCTGCCTCCCGAGTGCTGGGATTAAAGGCGTGTGCCACCACGCCCGGCGGTCCTCAGGTTTTGCAGGCAAGTGCCTTAACTGCTGAGCCATCTCTCCATCTACCCCTGTTTTTTGTTTTTTTTTTTTTCAGTGTCGACATGAAATCTCTGGTTTTATTACTTGCTTTTCCATGCATACAGAATATTTTACAATCAAATCACACATTTCATACAGTACACAGAGAACACACCTGGCCCCACTAGGCGTGTAACCTAAATGACCAAGTGGAAGTGTTAATGTAATACAAGCTTTTATACTAAACCCTCTGAAAGTGCATTGCAAGTACAGATAACAGCAAGGTTGTTAAACACTTAGTTTATAACAGAAAGAAAACAGAAGGTGACAGAGGTAACACTTTTTACCATGGCCTATAACTTTGGTCCAGGACTTTAGAACAACATCAAGTCCCATTCATACCCTCTGCACATGGCTGCAGGCTGCACTGCAGCGTCACAGCGCTCTGCTTCAGCTCCTGGTTGAAGTGGCGGAGTACGCGTGTTTACAATGTCTGCATGTATAAACAAGCCATCATTTTGGCTACCCATTCCATTTAGTTTTGCAGAATCTTTTTGTTTTAAATCTGCCTACCAAATCTGGACTTTGACATCTGTTTTGAATTATGTGAAGATCAAGTTAAGCAAGCAGGGTGTTGGTAGTGCACACGTTTAGTTCCAGTACTTGGGAGGCAGAGGAAGGAGGATCACTGTGAATTTGAGGCCAGCCTGAGGCTACAGAGTGAATTCCAGGTCAGCCTGGGCTAGAGTGAGACCTTACCTCCAAAAAAAAAAAAAAAAAAAAAAAAAAAAAAAAAAAAAAAAGGTCCAAAGCTTATTCTTTTTTGAAACAAAAACATTTAGTAATTACAGATAAGGAGCTCTTCATAAGTAACACTGTTCACAAGCAAGGATTGGTAACATGAAACAATGTGCTATTAAACACATGGGGAATTTCATTAGATATGAACTTTACACATGTACAAGTTTTCTACACTGTTTAATCAAGTGGCTTACAGTACACACGTTCCTGGGCATTTCTTATTGTGTTGCCACTTTTTTTTGTTTGTTTTAATTTTCCGCATTTAGCTTAAAGGGTGTTTCTTCCCAAGAAACTGGACTTTTCTGTCAAATGCACTGGATCGAATGGGAGAGTTGGGCTCATAAAATGGGTTCATTGCAAACTTGATGTACAAGTCGTAGACGTCGGTAAAGAAGTTCTTGATCCCATCCTCTTGCCGCACATCATGCAGCATAATGAACCGCATCTGACCTGCGGTGACAAACGCCGACACAAACCACTCATTGAATTTGTCCACGGTTTTCAAGTACATGTTGTTGGCGAGCCACACGTTCTCATCCACGAGGTCGAGGGCAGCGTAAGCTATGAACTGGTTGAAGTGACGATGGTCATCTCTGGACTCTGCTTTCCCTGCTGGCAAAAACTCCATCTCAAAAACCGGATTGTCGGGCTGGAGAGATGGCTTAGGGGTTAAGGCGCCTGCCTCCTAAGCCTAAGAACACTGGTTCCAATCTCCAGCGGTTCCAATCTCCAGGTCCCACGTTTAGCCAAATGCAAAGTGACACAAGGGCGCAATGCCGCACTTGCCCACAAGGGGGCGCACGCATCTGGATTTCGTTCACAGTAGCTGAGAGACTGCTGGCGCGCCCATCTCTGTCTGTCTCCTCCCCCCCCACCCCCGTCTCTCTCCAAAAAAAATAATAAAAAATAAAAAGTTTTTTAAAAAACCGGATTGTCATGGTGGCCAACAATTACAAAGTAGAAGCTTCCAGACATCGTCTTCAGTGTGTGGTTCCTGGCATAAGCCGACTTCCTCCCGGTCGTGGAGCACCGTTGGGGAAACTGGAGCCGGGAGACGCGACAGCGGCGATGACCCAAGCGCGTCCCCAGCGCAGCGTTGCCCCGCGCCCCCACCCCTTTTTAAAATTTTTTTTATTATTTTTTTGGAGAGAGACAGAGAGACAGAGAGAGAGAGAGAGGAAGACAGAGATGGGCACGCCAGCAGTGTCTCAGCTGCTGTGAACGAAATCCAGATGTGTGCGCCCCCTTGTGGTCAAGTGCAGCATTGCGTCCTTGCGTCACTTTGCATCTGGCTAAACGTGGGACCTGGAGATTGGAACCGCTGGAGATTGGAACCAGTGTTCTTAGGCTTAGGAGGCACGCGCCTTAACCCCTAAGCCATCTCTTCAGCCCCCACCCCTGTTTTTTAATTAAGCAAATTATAATTTTACAAAAGAGTAAAATAAGCCGCGCATGGTGGCACATACCTTTAATACCAGCACTCGGGAGGCAGAGGTAGGAGGATCACTGTGAGTTTGAGGCCACCCTGAGGATACGTAGTGAATTCCAGGTTAGCCTGGGCTAGAGCGAGACCTTACCTTGAAAAACCAAAAAAAAAAAAAAAAAAAAAAAAAAAAAAAGAAAGAAAGAGAGGAAAATATTCAGATAATTTTCATCTGTTTTTTAAATTTCATCTGGCTCCATGCATATGTGAACCACAATGCTTAACCAGAAATCAAACTTTTTTTTTTCCCAGAGGTAGGGTCACACTCTAGCACAGGCTGATCTGGGATTCAACTATGTAGTTGCAGGCTGTCCTTGAACTCACAGTGATCCTTCTACTTCTGCCTCCTCATTGCTAGGATTAAAGGCGTGCACCACTGTGCCTGGCCAGAAAGCAAACTATTAATCAAGATTTTTTTTTTCACATTTAAAGCTTTTATTTTGAAAAATAAAATACCAAAGTCATTAGGTTGTAAATGTATATGGTATTTTCCCAACTTCTCAGAAACAATACAAGTAATTATTTAAATAATTAAGACATTTGATATTATCCACGGCAATACATTTAAACAGACACAAGTGTTCTATAAAACACTGGAACGTGTATAGACAAACTATTCCAAAATGAAACCTCCCAATTTTTGGTTACAGAATGAGATTTGTAAACCCTCCCCTTGAAATCCAAGTTTGGAATCTGGTGAGGACAAGAGTAGTCCTAATAGAAGCAGGCGTCCACTCTGGACTCCTCCTCCATGGTCTCTGGGTGTCCTAGATGTGGGCAGCACCTCCTGTCTCAGTGGCAGAACAGGAGACACCAGCTTGACCTTTGGTGGACACCCCACTGCTCCCAGCAGGGGACAGCAGTAGTCTTCCCTCATTGTGAAAGCTTCCAGGCTCCGCTATTACTCCACTTGCTCAGTCTGGGGTTTTTCTTTAAGAAAGTCAGGTAGTTGAAATTCTCCTTTATAGACCCTCCTGGTGTTTTCAAGGATCCTGGGGTCTGGTTTCCCGTAGTTAGGAGGGTTGGCATAGGGGTCATATCCAAGCTTGGCAAGCATGGGTGCAATCACTGCCATGTCCTGTAAAACGTCTGCAGGGATCTTCCCAACCCACTTTGATCGAGCCCCCACGTTGACAGGCTTGATGACCTGGTCTGTCGATCTCTCCACTTTTGACAGAAACACTCCCCCAGCTTTCCCAATCATCTCTTCATGGTGTAGCACTGAATGGTTCCAGGGAACATGGAGGAACTTTAAGAGCGTTCTCATCCACCGCTCGGGATGTAAGACAAGCTGTTCATAGTGCACCAACATGCACTTTTTATAACCAACCTCCATGCTCTGGTTATACATGGTCTCTATGGTACGGTTCCACTTGGTCAAACAGTCCCTGTTGCTGTTCAGGTCAAATCCAGCTATAGTAATTTTTCGAGAAATCATTGAATGTACTGATACCCGGCCATCCTGGACCATCAGGAGGAATTTGGCATTGGGGAATAACCTAGCAAGGTAAGTCAAGGATTTCAGGGCAAAAGGATCTTTGTTACATAAATATGGGCGGGTTCTCCATGCTTGACAATGATCTCCAGTAAGAAGGCTTGCATGGCAGAATCCTGCACTTCATCAGTGACACCAGCTTCGTCTAGGCGGATCTTCTCTTTACTGGACCGGGCCCACATCTGCTTCAGGGCCAGGATGCGAGGGATGACCCTGGTTTCTTCTCCACAGCAAATATCTGGGTGTGCATCTAGCATGGCCCTCAGGAGTGTGGTTCCACTCCGAGGCACACCTCCAATAAATATTAAAGGCATATCTTTGTGATAGGCAAAGGTTTTGTTGACTTTGATGTCCAAGCCAGATCACATGGTACTCCTTGTGTTCTCCAATCTGACTGGCTGGCTATGCTCCTCTATTCCGTGATGGCACTCCATGGCGTGCTGGCCCAAGTAAAACACCGTCACAGAGCTAATCACCAGACAGGCCAGTAGTAGGTTCTGCTTCAGTTTTCCAACCATCTTGATGTAGCTGTCTTGTTATCAGATATTTTGCTCAAAAATGTGTCCAAGAAATGTTCAGGCCATGGACATTCTACTTCAGAAATATGGTCAGCATTTGACTGATTCTCTCACACTCCTAAAAGCGGAAAATTCACTGTAGCTCTCTGGACTATCTTCTAATAGATAAGAAACACGGCAACACTGCTTAGACACCATACTGGCAGCTTGGAGGTAGGGACTTTTTCTTACTTGCGATGACAGTGGGCGCCTCGCCAGCATCCTGGGCTTCTGTGGCTCTTCTCATCATCCTAGCTGGGGGCCATGGCTGTCCACTCCCGGAGCCCGCCCTCACCACCAGGCGCCCGCCCGCCCAGCCCAGCCCAGCCCAGCCCGACCCGACCCGACCCCGCGGAAAAACGCCGCCGCCCTCGACGCACACCTGCACCCACCTAAGCAGCGACTCAAGATTTTTTGTTTTCTGTTTTTTTGAGGAAGGGTCTCACTCTAGCTCAGGCTGTCCTGGAATTCACTATGTAGTCTCAGGGTGACCTCGAACTCTAAGAGATCTTCCTACCTCTACCTCCCAAGTGCTGGCATTAAAGGTGTGCGCCACCACACCGGGCTAATCAAGATTTTTCTTGAGGACTTTGGAGTAAAATAGTGGCATAGTAGCCATGCCAAAGCAGCCTGGGGAGGGAAATAAGCAAAAACAAAAAACAAAAAACAAAAAAACCAGCAAAATACACTCTTCTACCAAAAAGTGAAGGTATATAAGGAATTTTCAACTGCAGGAGAGATTCAGATCTTCTAAGAAGCAGGAAACTGGCCAGAATCCCACTGATGCACCGGCAGCCCCAATCCACACCCATTCCAGCTAGCACAGAGCTGCAGGAGCAGAAGCCAGGTGAAGGGGTTTCCCACTCACATAAATCTCCTCTCAAAGTCAAGAAACCTGAAGGGGGAAACAGCAGGGACCAACTGAGCAGCTACTGAAGAAGATCACAAACAGGACCAGCTGGACAGCTCTGGTTCAATTCCAGGCATCCCCGCACAGCCTCCCATCCCCCAGCCGCCAGTGCGGTGAACCACTGGAGATTTTATCCATCCCTGGCCACATCCAGCACAGCTGAACAAACACCAAATCCAGCAACCCAAGCTGCCTGAGTCTGCAGTACAACAGAGAGGGATCGAGATGGGCACTCAGCATTGGTAAAAATGGAAGCCATCCCAAAAGGTAACAGGGTTCACACACACAAAGGCAGGTACATAGGCCTGCACTGGAAGTGCTAATCTCACCTTCCATGTCAGGGCAGGTTATGTATTGGATTTGATTGGCATATTCTTGGTTGGCTTTACCATTCTCATATAAGCTGTATTTTAGTGTTTACTATTTCCTTTGATGTTTCCTGATTTATAGGGCCCTTGTCTTTTAATTCTGTCATTACTGGGGGCAGGGTCTGACTTTGCCCCAAGCTGACCTGAAACCCATTTCAGAACAGAAATTTCACCTTCCCAGTTGACAGGATTACCCTTAGGGACTTTGGCTTTATTAAATTATCTGTTTGTTTTAATCCCTACTATTGCAGAAATGCTCTGTGCTGGTTTTGACTGAATGTGCATATTGCTCAGTAGAATTTTAGAATTTGCCAGGAATTTGCTCCATCCCACCTACTAGAATACTTGAATAGCAGGCAAACTGGACACCTAGGATCACTTCTGCTATTTCTCTTGGAGTATAAAATCTGTCCCTGACACTTTAAACTCCTACCCCAAATATATATAACGTTGGATTTACATGGCTAAGAACATTGCAGATAATTAGAAAACCCAAGCATCAAATTAACTCAAGATGCAAAAATCTCTACATTACAATACAAGAAGCACAAAAATCAAGGCAATACAATTCCACTGAAAATTATAAATACATCAGAAATGACCTCCGGTGAGACTGTTTTAAATGAAAGACCTGACAAAGACTTCAAAAATAATAATTATATCTATATTCAAAGAAATAAAAAGAATCAAAGCCGGGCGTGGTGGCGCATGCCTTTAATCCCAGCACTCGGGAGGCAGAGGTAGGAGGATCGCCAAGAGTTCGAGGCCACCCTGAGACTACATAGTTAATTCCAGGTCAGCCTGGACCAGAGTGAGACCCTACCTCGCAAAACCAAAAAAAAAAAAAAAAAAAAAGAATCAAAGAAGAATACAAACTCCTGAAGGAATCCCAAAAGAACACAGGAAGCCAACTTAACAAAATAAAGAGGTCAATATAAGACATGAGTAAGGAAATAGAAATAATGAAAAAAAACCAATCAGAAATACTAGACATGAAAAACAGAGTAAATCAAATAGAAAACTATAGAAAGTCTCACCAGTAGAATGGATCAAGGAGATGACAGAATATCTAAACTAGAAGACCAGGTGGCAGATTTAATACAGTCCAACAAGGTGAAAGACAAAGTAATAGAAAGGCATGAAAGGGAATTTCAAGACATTCAGGACACTATGATCAGATCAAACATAAGAACTCAGGGCATAGTAGAAAGAGAATTTCACTCCAAACACATAATAGGTATTTTCAACAAAATCATAGAAGAAAATTTCCCACAATTAGGGAAAGTGATGCCAATACAGATACAAGAAGCCTATAGAATGCCAAACAGAAAAAAATCAGGAAAGAACCTCTTAAGCCAGGTGTGGTGGCGCACGCCTTTGATCCCAGCACTTGAGAGGCAAGAGGTAGGAGGATCGCCATCAGTTAAAGGCCATCCTGAGACTACATCGTGAAGTCCAGGTCAGCCTGAGCTAGAGTGAGACCCTACCTTGAAAAACAAACAAACAAAAAAAAAAAAAATACAAATTGGAAAGAGATCAAATTATCATTATTTGCAGATGAAATGTTTCTATATATAAAGGACCCTAAAATCTTTACTAGCAAACTGTTAGAGCTGATAACACTTTTAGAAACATAGCAGGATACAAAATAAACACAAAGAAATCAGTAGACTTTCTACATACTAACAACAAACATGCTGAGAATGAAATCAGGGAATCACTCCCCTTCACAATTGCCTCAAAAATAAATAAATAAAGTATGTTGGAATAAATCTAACCAAGGAAGTGAAGGATCTCTACAATGAGAACTTTAAAACAATTAAGACAGGAATTGCAGAAGACACTAGGAAATGGAAAGACACCCCATATCCTTGGATTGGAAGAATCAATATTGTGAAAATATCAATCTTACTAAAAGCAATCTACACATTTAATGAACTATCCATGAAAATTCCAATGGAGCCGGGCGTGGTGGCGCACGCCTTTAATCCCAGCACTTGGGAGGCAGAGGTAAGAGGATCGCCAAGAGTTCGAGGCCACCCTGAGACTACAGAGTGAATTCCAGGTCAGCCTGGACTAGAGTGAGACCCTACCTCGCAAAACCAAAAAAAAAATAAATAAATAAATAAATAAATTCCAATGGAATTCTTCATGGAAATAGAAAAAACAATCCTAAAATTCATTTGGAAGCACAAAAAACCTCGAATAGTAAAAATAATTTATTTTTATTTTTATGCAAGGAGAGAGAATGGGCATGCCAGGGCCTCTACCAACTGAAATGAACTCCAGATGCATGTGTCCCTTGTGCATCTGGCTTATGTTGGTCCTGGGGAATTGAACCTCGGACCTTTGGCTTCAGAGGCAAATGCCTTAACTGCTAAGCCATTTCTCCAGCCCAGTCAAAACAATTTTGAGCAACAAAAATAAGGCTGGTGATATCACCATTCCTGATTTTAACCTATTATTATAGAGCCTTAGTAACAAAAACAGCATAGTACTGGCACAAAAACAGACATGTAGATCAATGGAGCAGAACAGAGGACCCAGATGTAAATCTGGGCAACAACAGCCACCTGATTTTTTTTTTGGGGGGGGTTCCAGGTAGGGTCTCACTCTAGCTCAGGCTGACCTGGAGTTCATTCTGTATTCTCAGGGTGGCCTTGAACTTACGGGGATCCTCCTACCTCTGCCTCCCAAGTGCTGGGATTAAAGGCATGCGCCCCCATGCCCAGTTTAAAACTTTTTTAAATTTAATTTTTATTTATTTGACAGAAAGAGAGAGAAACAGGCAGATAGAGAGAGAGAGAGGGAGGAAGGGAGGGAGGGAGGGCGCGCCAGGGCCTTCAGCTACTGTAAACAAACTTCAGTCACATGTGTCACTTTGTGTATCTAGCTTATGTGAATCCTTTGGCTTCACAGGCAAGTGCCTTAACTGTTAAGCCATTACTCCAGCCCAGCCACCTGGTCTTTGACAAAAATGCTAAAAATACTCATTGGAAAAAAGACAGCTTCAACAAATGGTGCTGGGAAAACTAGATATCTATGTGTAGAAGGATGAAAATAAATCCTCTCTTTCCATGTACAAGAATTAAGTCCAAATGGATCAAAGACCTTAATTTCAGACCTGAAATTCTGAAACTGCTAGAGGAAAAAGTAGGGAAAACTCTTCAACATATTGGCATAGGCAACAGCTTTCTGAATATAACCCCATTGCTAAGGAAATAAAACCACTAATCAACCACTGGGACCTCATAAAATTACAAAGTTTTTCTACAACAAAGAACACTGTGAACAGAGCAAAGAGACAACCTACAGAACTGAAGAAAGTCTTTGCCAGTTGTACATCTGACAGAGGATTAATATCCAGGGTATACAAACTCAAAAAATTAAATAATAAGAAATCAAACAACCCAATTAAAAATGGGCTATGGAACTAAATAGAGAGTTCTCAAAAGAAATACAGATGACTATAAACATCTTTAAAAATGTTCTACATCATTAGCCATCAAGGAAATGCAAATTAAAACTATATTGAGATTCCATCTCACGCCTGTCAGAATGGCTATTATGAAGAAAACAAATGACAATAAATGCTGGTGAGGATGCAGAAAAAGAGGAACTCTTCTACACTGTTGAGAATGTAAACTGCTCCAGCCATTATGAAAATCAGTGTGGAGGCTCCTGACACAGCTAAAAATAGATTTACCATATGACCCAGCTATACCACTCCTACACATATATCCTAAGGACTCATCTCACTACCTTAGAGATTCTTACACATCCATGTTTATTGCTGCCCTATTCACAGTACCTAGGAAATGGAACCAGCCTAGACGTCCTTCAACTGATGAGTGGATAATGAAGATGTGGTACATTTATACAACGGAGTTCTATTCAGCAGTAAAGAAAAATGAAATTATGAAATTTGCAGGGAAATGGATGATCACGGAAAGGATTATACTTAGTGAGGTAATCCAGGCCCAGAAAGCCAAGTGTTGCATGTTCTCTCTCATATGTGGATCCTAACTACAAATATTTGTATTTGTATGTGAGTTGGAATAAAACTCAGTAGCAGAGGCCAGTAAGCTAGAAAGGGGTATAAGGGAGGGAGGAGAGGGGAGGACGTAAGGGTATGGTATAGTATATATGTAAGTAGAAAAATAGATTACCAGGGCTGGAAAGATGGCTTAACGGTTAAGGTGTTTGCTTACAAAGCCAAAGGATCCCGGTTTGAATCTCTAGGACCCACACAAGCCAGATGCACAAGGGGGCACATGCATCTGGAGTTTGCAGTGGCTGGAGGCCCTGGTGTGCCCATTCTCTCCTTCTTTCTCTCTCAAGTAAATAAATAAATAAAATATATATTTTTTAAAAAAACAGATTACTGGGGGTGAAAAGGCCTAAGTGAGGTCAGGGGAAGAGATTGAGTAAAGAAAGGGTGGGGGAGGGTATGAATAAGCCATATGGTAACTTACTTTTTTGGACAATGGCATTCCCAGAATCCATAGATTATTACTAGAAAAATTTCAGTGCCAGGGATGGGATACCTTCCAGTGAGTTGTTAACCAGGGAGGTCCCTGATGCCCCCAAAACATTACAGGTTATTGCCAAGGCTCTTGGTTTCCAGCTAGAAATAGATGGTAAGACCCTGTTGCTGAAGACTCCACATGCTTGGGCTGCAAGGTCACCAAGAAATCCTGCTGGAGCTGAGCTGAAAGCCTCCTCCCTGTGGACCAGCTGACAGGAAACTAGAAAAAGCTATGTGGCATGCAGCTCTATGGGAGAAAGAGAAGTCACCAGAGGAAATAAACAACAGTGGACACTGCAAGCCTTAATTGGCCAATCAGACTAAATGAGCCAACGGGTGCAATAGTGGCATGTCTGTTATGAGGGAACCAAATCCTCTCTAATTGGATTGGAGGCCTGCTCCACAGGAGGGAATACATGCCTGATACTGAAAACCCATGACAGGGGAGGTCACAAGCCCTTAGGGGTGTAAAGCCTGTTGGTGTCTCACTAAATACAATATATTATGACCACCAAACTGCCTGGTAAGCACATCTCTTAATGTTCATATCCATATATTAATGCTACTCGAACTTTTGGGTTATGGAAGTGTCTCTTTTCAGATGGTAGTATGATCTCTGGTTTGACTCAAAAGGCATCATGGTGCTGAGAAGGGACAGAGGAATGCTCAGCACTGAAACATCTCTATCACATCTTCGAAGGCTCAGGGTCCATTGTGGAAGAGGTGGTGGAAAGAATGTAAGAGCCAAAGGAAAGGTAGGACTGCTTACAATGCACTCTTCCAGACACAAAATGGCCTGAATACCCATACCCTTGCAGTGCCTGGCACTACCTACACATAATAGGAGGAAAAGATGACACCAAAATAAAACAGAACTTTTCCATGCAGATTTGTGCACATGTGAGAGTGTCCACTTTGTGTAGTGACTGTTCTTTAGAGAGTTGGACCATTATATCATGTGTTCTAATCGACTGTAGTCCCAAAAAAGCCTTGTGAAGGTATTATGTCCAATGTAACAGCAGAGTAACATAAAATAAAATTACATTTTATAAAACCAAATAAAATAAAATAAAACAGAGACTAATTGAGAAGGGGAGGGGATATGGAGAGTGGCATTGCAAAGGGGAAAATAAGGGGGGGTAGGTTTATTGCCGATGGTTATGGAAGTTGTCAATAAATTTTTTTTTTTTTTTTTTTTTGGTTTGTCGAGGTAGGGTCTCACTCTGGCCCAGGCTGACCTGGAATTCACTATGTAGTCTCAGGGTGGCCTTGAACTCACAGCGATCCTCCTACCTCTGCCTCCCAAGTTCTGGGATTAAAGGCGTGCGCCACCATGCCAGGCTCAATAAAAAAATTTTTTAAGTCAAAAAAAATTTTTTCCCTTTTATTTTTTTTATTTTTCTTTTTTTTTTAAGATTTTTTTTTCAGTTTTTATTTATTTATTTGCAAGCAGGGAGAAAGAGACAGAAGAGAGACAGAGAGAATAGGCACGCCAGGGCCCCTAGCCACTGCAAACGAACTCCAGATGCATGTGCCCCTCATGCATCTGGCTTACGTGGGTCCTGGAGAATTGAACCGGGATCCTTTGGCTTTGCAGGCAAATGCCTTAACTGCTAAGCCATTTCTCCAGCCCTTTTTTTGATTTTTCGAGGTAGGGTCTCAGTCTAGTCCAGGCTGACCTGGAATCTGGAATTCACTATGTAGTCTCAGGGTGGCCTTGAACTCATGATGATCCTCCTACCTCTGCCTCCCAAGTGCTGGGATTAAAGGCATGTGACACCATGCCTGGCTTTTAAAAAAAATATATTTATTTATTTGCAAGTAGAAAGAGACAGAAACAGAATAGGCACACCAAGACTTCTAGCTGCTAGAAACAAACTCCAGATGCATGCACCACTTGATGCATCTGGCTTTACATGGGTACTCAGGAATCAAACCCAGATTGTTAGGCTTTGCAGGCAAGTGTCTTAACTGCTGAGCCAAATCTCCAGCCTCTTTTACTAACTTTTCTAACAAGAATTTCCTTCATTTCCTAGTTTTACCATCTTTGTAGGGATCCCTAAGCAAGAATTTACTTCTGAATACAAATGGAAGTTGGGCATGGTGATGCATGCTTGTAATCCTAGCACACAGGAGGCTAAAGCAGGAGAATTGTCATGAGTCTGAGATCAGCCTGGTATACATTGTAAGTACCAGGCCAGCCATAACTACACAGCAAGACCTTGTCTCAGAGGGAGACAACTTATCTACCCTCATATATTGAAAACTAGTGTTGAAAAGCTAGAGATGGCTCAGTGGTTAAAGGTGCTTGCAAAGCTTGGTGGACTGGATTCAATCCTTTAGTCACCCAAGTAAAGCTGGACAGGTTTTTGTTTGCAGCAGCAAAAGACCTTGGTGTGTGTACAGACACAGACACACACATACACACACGCATGCACAATTTTTAAAAAGGACTCTCACAGACTAGGCAGTTATGCACACGCATTCTTATGGGCGAATACAGGTCCTGGTGCAGGTGTTCAAGAATTTCTTCCAGGGACAGTCCTAAGAATGGAATTGATGGCTCACTGGGTGTGTCTATTTTGCAA
This sequence comes from Orientallactaga sibirica, assembly GCA_036365145.1. Lineage (NCBI taxonomy): Eukaryota > Metazoa > Chordata > Mammalia > Rodentia > Dipodidae > Orientallactaga > Orientallactaga sibirica. Next base: position 4,754,476 of record JAEOAD010000042.1, on the reverse strand, counting down.
AATAACACTCACCTGTTTTCCCAGAGTGCTCATTGCAATTTACTCCCACCAACTGGAGATTAGTTCCTATTGTTCCATTTGCTCAACACTTAGTATTGTCTGACTTATATTTTTGCATGGATTTTTGTTTTTCTTATTTCTAATGACACTGAATCTTTTCACATGCTATTTTATCTTCCTTTGGGGCTGCCTTTCAGATCTTTTACCAAGTTTCCTATTGTGTTGTTCCCCACTTTGCTTCATGTATGCTAGGCAAGCACTCTACCAGAGTTACATCCTCAGCCTTTGTTCCTTGTATTTTTAATTTTTAAAAATATTTTTAAATTTTTTTAATTTATTTGACAGAGAGAATGAGGCAGAGAGAGAGAATGGGTGTACCAGGGCCTCCAGCCACTGCAATGGGTACCCCAGACACATGCGCCACCTGGTGCATCTGGCTTACGTGGGTCCTGGGGACTCAAACCTGGGTCCTTTGGCTTTGAAGGCAGGTGCCTTAACTGCTAAGCCATCCTTCCAGCCCGTGTTCCTTCTGTTTTTTAGAAACAGGGTCTCATGTACCCCAGGCTGGCCTTGAACTTACAATGGATGACCTTGATTTTCTGATCCTTCTGCCTCATCTCCCAAGTGCTAGGATTACAGGTGTGCATCATCATGCCTGCTTGGGATGTGAGAAGTGAACCCAAGGCCTTCATGCTAGGCATGCTAAACCACAAGCCCAGACCCCTTTCTTGATTGCAGCTTTGTAAGTATTCTGGATAGGATTTATATTAATGCAAATATCGTTCCCACTCTGCTTTTTACTCTGTGTTTAGACTGATTAGAGTTCAATTTATCAATATTCTGATTTTTCTCTGCCCTGAGATCATGAAAAACTTCTCATATTATCCCAAGTGCTTTTTTTTTTTTTTTTTCAAAGTAATGTCTTGCTCTAGCCCAGGCTGACCTGGAGTTCACTATGTAGTCTTAGGCTGGCCTCAAACTCACTGCAATCCTTCTACCTCTGCCTCCTGAGTGCTGGGATTAAAGGCATGTGCCACCATGCCCAGCTTACCCTACGTTTTGTATTTAGAATTTGTTAAATGCTAGCTGTTCCAGGCTGTAATCATTATGTGGAAAACTATTTTACTTGTGCTATAAGCAAATCACTGTTCAATGATGTTATTGAAGAAAAGAATACCAAGCAGGAATGGGTAGGATATAGCATTCTACCTGACCCCCATTAACAACCTCATTTTCCATTTGAGAAAACTGAGGTTCAGTAGCATGACCAAGGAACACAAGCTCCCAAGTACACAGGCTTCCGAATTTGTCTGAATTTAAAAGGCTACCTCCTAGCAGTAGCAAATCCATGGGCAAATTAGCCTCTGTGAACCCCATTATTGTGGAAGGGAAAAAAAATGTTTGAAGATCTTTTGCTTCAGGAATGGTTCATGAAAGTGCTGAAACACACAGATGTCAAGTGTAACTCTCCCAGCCTTCCCAGCTGGAATGCCCATAACCCTTCCTAAGGTAGCAGGACAAAGAACAAAAGTTCCACCCATGCTTCCCAGAAGCCAAGGGACACATGATATGATGTTTGGCAGGTGAACTCTTACCCACATCCTGTCTACCCTCTCTTCCTGCTACCAGACTCCCACTGACTTTTCTGTCAGGTGCTGCTTAGCCCAAATGTTGACTTGAGATCTGGAAGTTCCCAGCCTACCTGGCTCCCAGGAGGAGAGGGCGGGAAAAAAAATCAACCCACATTCTCTCCCACATTCTTCAGGAATTGGGACACTCCAAGGCACCTACCCAAGGCCCACGTGGCTTGGGTGGCTCCTTCTGGGAGTGGAAAAGGAAGCCACCAGTTTCGGTCTGCACTGATAAGGAGTGCAGCAGACAGAATCAATCCTTGGGGGAAGAGGCAATTCCCAGCCCATTTGCTTTCCAACACACAATACCCAGTCATGAAGGCCACTGACTTTATTGATCTACAAAACTTTACAAGGACAGTGACTGTTCTGCCAAAAAAAGGAGCCAAATGGCACCCAACAGATCAGAGGTGAAGGGAGGGGAAATGGGACAGGAGTCCACTCAGGAAAGCTGGTAACTGTCACCATGGAACTGTAGAGGAAGAAAAAAGGACAATGCATGCAAGGGTGAGAATTCCAAAAAAGTTGAAATGGTGCGGAGAATTTCCAAAATACCCTGGAGTACATCATAGGTGAATGACAAAAGCAATCTTGTCCTTTGTAGAGGATAGGAAGGAGCCCCACTCTGAAAACTCTGATGCTGGGGCTGAGGGACTGAAGAATCCCTAGAGACCATCACAAGAAGGCGTCACACCATTCTCGAAGGCACCCAAAGCAGTCACGGGACTGCTTCGCATTGGCGCCACACGTGTCTTTCAGCCATTCTCGGAAGAGGTCTTCATCTTTCTTTAGCACCAGAAACTGGCCAAGGACCACATAAGCCTGCAAAATAGAGCAAGGGGGCATGTCCCTAAGTGCTCTGTTGACAGCAAGAAGGCTATGTAGGGTCTCATCACCTAACTGGGTCACATCTTTCATCTCTGAAGCTAAGCAGGGTCAGCCTGGTGAGTACATGGGAGAGCAAGGTCCTTTGTGTTGCATTCAAAACCCACAAACCAGGGAATGGAGAGATGGCTTAGCAGTTAATGACCCAGGTTTAATTCCCCAGTACCCACATAAGCCAGATGCACAAGGTGGCACATGTGTCTGGAGTTCATTTGCAGTGGCTGGAGGCAATTCTATCTGCTTCTTTCTCCCCCAATCAATAATTAAAAAAAAAAAAAAAAAAAAAAAAAAAGCAGGCATGGTGGCATACGCCTTTAATCCCAGCACTTAGGAGGCAGAGGTAGGAAGATCGCCTTGAGTTCAAGGCCACCCTGAGACTACATAGTGAATTCCAGGTCAGCCTGGGCTAGATGAGAGCCTACCTCGAAAAACCAAAAAAAAAAAAAAAAAAAAAAAAAAAAAAATCCACACCTAGAAAACAGGGCAGGTTTTGCCACCACCTCATTTACTCAGGTACCCCAAGCTGATCTCAAATATCGAGTACAGTCCATCACCACCCCCCCAACACACACCCTATTTTCCTCACTCTCAATCTGCCTGAAAATGCTGTCAACTCTCACCCCTGTCCACCCCTAGACATATACAACTGCCCCACACCTTGTCAAAGCCCCTTTCCTCCAGCTTCTTGCCCAGGACTTCACCAATCCCAGCCAGGCTCCCCACTGGCTTTTCCCCCATGGGCTCTGCCACGAAGTCTCGGTGCTTTTGGGATGTTGTCATCTTGATCAGTCTTAACCTGGGAACCCCAAGAGAAGGCAGATTAGGGCTGAAGACCAGAACTCCCAAGGGTAATCTCTTACTAAAAGGAAGCTAGGTCAGTTTTGTACTGCTGCTTCCTCCACTCTCTCATTTCACAGATGAGAAAACCAAGGGCCAGGGTGGGGTTTCCTCTCCCCATTCAGGAAAAAAAAAAAAAAGCCTTCTACTCCCTGTGGGACCTGAGTCTTGGTAATACACCAGTGGAAATACTACCCTGCCTTAACAGGTGGCGTATAAGGCAGTGGAAAGATTCCCAGAGTCAGCAGCCGGGGCCCATCCGGAAGCTGTCACTCTCTGTGACCTTGGCTGAGCAGTCACTGACCCCGTCTGGCATTACCACGTGATGTGATAAGCAAACGCAAGGTCTCGGTACCCCACCGACCTTCCACAGGCTATTTAAAAGCAAGGCAAAGGCCAACAAGAGCCCCACGCCCGCTCCCGCAGCCCCGTGGGGTCCACGCCTCGCTGCGCCCCGCCAGCCCCGCCCCCCAACGCGCATCGCCCCGCCTCCTCCACGCGCCACCGCGCCACTCCTGCAAACCCGGGGAGCCCACTCGCAGAGCACAACCTTGGGCTCGCCTCAGCGACGGCGCCCCTCTCCCCGCCTCCTGCGGCCTGCAGCCAAGGCCCTGAGCCACTGCACACGCTCACCCGCAACTGTTTCGGGTAACGGCTCCTCCCGCCAAACAGCAGCTCCCGCCGATACCTTAAGCCGCTAGAACGGTCTTCGGCTTCCGCTTCCGGGTCATCTCACGCACTGTCATTTAATGAAAACCCAAAGTTGGGCATGTCTAGTCATCCAGGGCCATAGAGTTTCGGCGCGGCCGATGTAAACACAGTGTCCGCGCGGCACTCCGTTTTCCTGGCCTTTCGCAGGAAGCCACGCTTCCTTCACTGGTCTTGCTTCTTCCACCTCTTCGCGTCTGAGACAGAGAGAGAGAGAGAACTTTAAGGAGAATACTTACTTTTTCTGCTGCTCAGCACGCGGAACTCAAGGACTTAGGTTTAACCCACCCAGTAGAGGGAAGAGTTAAAGAGACGGACGAAGTCGGGGAAAGGCAACCGGAAGGTGCCTGAGAGCGCCGGAAGTACAATTCTGGGCGGATTCTTTAGCCGACTCATGTTCTCAGAATTCGCGTCTTTTCCCTCACAGGTTGGCGGAAACTGAACTTGGGAGAGCTGAGTTCAAGCGTCCAAACCGACGCTGCCGTTGAGACCACAGCAAATCCCATTACTTTGCTGTCTCCGGCTCAGCTCCGAAGTGAATGTGGACGAGGTTTTCCCAGGGTCAGCCGGGAAAACGGAAATCAGCGCCCGTGGCACCCCGAGGGCCAGTGAGTGAGTGTGGCTGGTACTTTTTTCGGAGTTGGGGAAGAAGAGGACAAGGGACAGCAGTAAAAAGATACGTCAGAATTTCCTTTGGAACCCGTCGATCTCGGTCGTACTGGCTCTCCTCAGTACCCAGGTAGGGCACGTGCCTCAGAGCAAGCCTCCTCACCTCGAGCTTGAATTCCTTTCTGGCTTGGGTCATCGTGATGGTCACCGAAAATGAGTCCATGTTAGGTCGGGTGGGGTTGTCTAGGTGGAGTCACCAGCGTCAGCAGATCAGCCCTGGCAGCTCGTGCTTTTCCCGAATAAAAGTTTTCATTTTTGCCTCTGAGTGGTTTGCGTGGTCTTGGTCACTCCCGACCCTTACAGTCCATGCCTGTTGTATGTTACGAAGTCGAGCGTCTATGTTGTGCGACAGTGCTAGGGGTGTGCAAGCATGTAGAGGAAGCCACGGATTTTTTTTTTTTTTTTTTTTGGTCAAATTCTTTCCAGAAGGTTGCCAAGAGCCGGGCATGGTGGCGCATGCCTTTAATTCCAGCACTGGGAGGCTGAGATAGGAAGATCTCCCTGAGTTCGAGGCCACCTTGGGGCTACAGAGTTTATTCCAAGTCAGCCTGGGCTAAAGTGAGACCCTACCTTGGGCGGGGAGAAGGGGACCCTCTCAGAGAGGTTTCCAGAATGATTGTCTTGGAACATGTGTATAGTTTCATCATACTAGCACTTAGGATAACAGTTTTTTTGGTTTTTCGAGGTAGGGTCTCACTCTGGCCCAGGTTGTAGTCCCAGGGTGACCTCGAACTCACGGCGATCCTCCTACCTCTGCCTCCCCAGTGCTGGGATTAAAGGCGTGAGCCACCACGCCCGGCTCAACAGGAGTTAATCTTATGGGATATACACTGTACTGATTTTTTATTTCATAACAGGCTAAGTTAGCTGTTTTTCTGTGGATGTCGAAAAGTTGAATAGTTGGGAAGTAGCCAATGTGTATTTAAATTCAGAAGGAAAAACTTTAAATATTTATTTATTTATTTATTTGAGAGAGAGAGAATGGGCACACTAGGACCTCCAATCACTGCAAATGAACTCCAGACACATGAGCCACCTTGTGCTTCTGGCTTATGTGGGTACTGGGGAGTTGAACCTGGGTCCTTAGTCTTCACAGGCAAGCGCCCTAATAGCTAAGCCATTTCTTCAGCACCTCAAATTTTATTTATTTATAAATAAACTTTAAAGCTCTTTTTTTTTTTTTTTTTTTTTTTTTTTTTTTTGGTTTTTCGAGGTAGGGTCTCACTCTAGCCTAGGCTGACCTGGAATTCACTATGTAGTCTCAGGGTGGCCTTGATCTCCAGGTACTCCTCCTACCTCTGCCTCCCCAAGTGCTGGGATTAAAGGTGTGAGCCACCACACCCGGCTTTTTTTTTTTTTTTTTTTTTTTTTTTTTTTTGAGAGAGAGAGTCAGAGAGAATGGGCTCTCCAGCAACCTCTCAGCCACAGTAAACAAACTCCAAACATATGTGCCCCCTTGTGGGCAAGTGTGGCATTGCACCCTTCTGTCCCTGCATCTGGCTAAATGTGGGACCTGGAGAATCAATTGGGTATTCTTAGGCTTAGCAGGCAGGTGCCTTAACTGCTAAGCCATCTCTCCAGCCCAAAGCTCATGTTTTTAACCAGGATTCTGTGTCACTCCTCAATAGAAAGCCACTCATCTTGAAGGCAGTCCTGGCTTCTAAATCTGCCATCCAGTTAACTCAGGAGGAGCTAACAGCTTCTGACTTTTAACCACCCTGGACAAGACTCAGTATGTCTCAGGCCACCAAGAGGAAGCATGTAGTAAAGGAGGTCCTGGGGGAGCACATGGTTCCCTCAGATCATCAGCAGATTGTGAAGGTGAGTGGCATGGGTCCAAGTTACTCTGACTTCTCTCTACTCCTATTGGACCCCTGGATGGAAGGGGGAACACAGTACAGATCAAAGGGATGTTTTATCAGACTGTTATGGCTGGCTGATTCTTGGTCTTTCCTGGACCAGGTACTCCGGACCCCAGGGAACAATCTTCATGAAGTGGAGACAGCACAAGGGCAGCGCTTCTTAGTGAGCATGCCTTCCAAATATCGCAAGAATATCTGGATCAAGAGAGGTGAGAGAAACAGCCCTCTAGGAGCCAGAACCATTTCCAGTGGCCTTGGCTTTCCCCATTACAAACAGGACTGGCTTGGTCTTTTGTCACCTATAGGAGACTTCCTCATTGTTGACCCTATTGAAGAGGGAGAAAAAGTGAAAGCTGAGATCTCCTTTGTGCTCTGCAAGGACCACGTGCGCTCTCTGAAAAAGGATGGTCGCTGGTAGGGTGATCCTCTTGATCAATAGCTGTCTGGCTTCTAGGGAAACTGACTTTCTGGCTAGTTAACTAGGGAGAGGTCATGTCATCCCATGAAGGGTCAGCTGGAAATAGCTCTTTTGCTGAAGTTTCTCTGTTCTTTCTGACCTAGCTTTTCTCTTGGCACAGGCCTGAAGCCTTCTCTGAAGTGGATGAAAAACACAACAATGTGAACAGGTGAGAAGCAAACCCCAAGAAAGGAAGATAACCAATATGGGTTCAGACCGTGGTACCTCAAGGGGAAAGTTGAGCCTGCCTTTTTCCCTATGTAGGATACCTTTTAAGAGTGCCCAAACAGGGCTGGAGAGATGGCTTAGCCGTTAAGGCGCCTGCCTCCTAAGCCTAAGAACGCTGGTTCCAATCTCCAGGTCCCACGTTTAGCCAGATGCAAAGTGACGCAAGGGCGCAATGTCGCACTTGCCCACAAAGGGGGTGCACGCATCTGGATTTCGTTCTCAGCAGCTGAGAGACTGCTGTCACGCCCATCTCTATCTGTCTCCCTCTCCCTCTCTCTGTCTCTCTCTAAAAATAAAAAATAAAAGAGTGCCCAAATACATGATAGAATGTATTTGGCTTGAAAGCACACGCTCTGGTTTAAAATACTGATTTTGGGGGCTGGAGAGATGGCTTAGAGGTTAAGGCATTTGCCTGCAAAGTCAAGGGATCCCGCTTTGACTCTCCAGACCCCATGTAAGCCAGATTCACAAAGGGGCACATGCATCTGGAGTTCGTTTGCATGGAGGCCCTGGCATGCCCATTCTCTCTCTGTCTGCCTCTCATCTCTCTCTCTCTCTCTCTCTTTCTTTCTCTCTCTTTCTCTGCTTGCAAATAAATAAAAAAATTTAAAAAAAAATTTTAATACTGGCTTTGACATAGCCAAGTGATGTTGGGCACATTGTTTAATGTTTTTTTGTTTGTTTTTCAAGGTAGGGTCTCAACTCTAGCCAAGGCTGACCTGGAATTCACTATGTAATCGCAGGGTGACCTTGAACTCATGGTGATCCTCCTCCCTCTGCCTCCCGAGTGCTGGGATTAAAGGTGTTTGCCACCACATCCAGCTTATTTAATGTCTTTATGCCTGTTCCCGACCTGGTTATGGTGGTATATGCCTGTAATCACAATCACAGCACATGGGAGGTAGAGGGAGGAGGATCAGGAGTTTGAGGTCAACTTGGGTGACATGAGACTCTATCTCAAAAAAAAAAAAAAAAAATTAAAGCATGTGGTGCACAGGCCTTATCCCAGCACTTGGGAGGCAGGGGTAGGAGGATAGCACTGAGTTTGAGGCCACCCTGAAGCTACATAGTAAATTCCAGGTCAGCCTGGGCTAGAGTGAGACCCAACCTGGAAAAGAAGAAAGAAGAAAAGAAAAAACAAAAACAGGGCAGACATGGTAGGCTAGCCTGGGTCTATAAAGTGAGTTCCAAATCAGCCTGAGCCAGAGTATGACCCTGTCTCAAAAAAAAAAAAAAAAAAAAAAAAAAGACTCTTCCCATCTAATATATTAAGACTTTACAAAAAGTAAAGAAGCTAATGTTTGTGAAATTAGTTCAGCATCTATTAAAGAATGTAGCCTCATTGTTAGTGGTGGTAGAATTGTTAAGATTCCTAAGTGAAACTAATAGCTGTAGCAAACTTGGAGTAGGGGAGGTAGTCTTTAGCTTATTTTCCCTACTGTTTGCTTTGGCCCTGTCCTTTTCCTCTCTCTCTCTCTCTCTCTCTCTCTCTCTCTCTCTTTCCTTTCTTTTTTTCTTCAGGGACTCTTACTAGGTATTCCAGGCTGACCTTGAATTCACCATTTTTCTGCCTTAGTCACCTCCATAGTACTGGGATCACAGGCATGTGCCACTATGGCTAAGGTCCTCCTTTATTGTTTATTTTTTAAGGTTATCTTGAATATTTTATTTTTATTTATTTGAGAGAAAGATACAGAAATAGGCAGGGAGAGAGAGAGAATGGGCGTGCCAGGGCCTCCAGCCACTGCAAATGAACTCCAGATGCATGCATCCCCTTGTGCATCTGGCTTACGTGAGTCCTGGGGAATTGAACCCAGGTCCTTTGGCTTTGCAGGCAAGCACCTTAACTGCTAAGCCATCCTTCCAGCCCCCTCCTTTATTTTTTTATTTGAGAGAGCAAAAGAGACAATGGGCATGCCAGGGCCTTCAGCTACTGTATATGAATTCCAGACGCATGCACCACCTTGTGCATCTGGTTTACATGGGTCCTGAGGAATCAAGCCTGGGTCTTCCTTTTTTTTTTTTTCTTTTTTTTTTTTTTTTGTTTTTGTTTTTATCTTTCGAGGTAAGGTCTCACTCAAGCCCAGGCTGACCTGGAATTCACTATTAGTCTCAGTGTGGCCTCGAACTCACGGTGATCCTCCTACCTCTGCCTCCCGAGTGCTGGGATTAAAGGCGTGTGCTACCATGCCTGGTGGGTCTTCCTTTTTTTTGAAACTAGATTACAGATCTGGTTTCCCTATGAGATAATGAATTTACTCTCTCTTCCACATGCAGACAGAGTCAGCCAGAACTCCCAGCTGAGCCAAAGTCATCAGGAGAAGAGTCCAGTTCTGAAGATGATTCTGACCTCTTTGTTAACACCAACCGCAGACAGTATCATGAGAGTGAGGAGGAGAGTGAAGAAGAAGAAGAAGAAGAAGAAGAAGAAGCCGCCTGAGACCACAGAACCTACTTCTCCACTTGCTCAGGGACTAATTTCCCAGCTTCTCTGGGCTCAGACATTCCCATGGTGCCCTGCACATTTTTCCCCCTGGATGGGGACAATGCATGGCTTCTCTCTGAACTGACCCTATGACCTAGAAGAATTAAACCCCTGGTGGGTAGTGACTTATATTGGTGTCTGAGTTGCTCTGTTTGTGGAGGAAAGCTTGTGTCAAAGTAAGACCCTGTCCTTGGAGAAGGCCTGCGGGCAGAATGGTAAGGAAATGGAAATTGGCTGGATTTTGTTGAGCATTGTTTGTACATAGTCATTCTCCCTTTGGGTACATGATGCTGCACTCTACATCTAGGAATAGTCCCATTATGTTGCCTGCTTACAGTTAATAGTAGTTCACACAGAGTTGCAGGCATAGATTATTACAAGAGTGCTTACTACCTGCTACCATGGAAGCCCCCCTCCCCTAGGTAGACCCCCATTTCTCTCCTTTAATCCTCATTCATCTCCAGGCTAGGGGCAGAAAATTTTCTTACCATCTCATTTTGCTTGAATCCTGCTTACTGCCTTAGGACATTGTCCTATAATCTTTTATTTGATTAAAAAAATTATTTAAGCCGGGCGTGGTGGCGCACACCTTTAATCCCAGCACTCGGGAGGCAGAGGTAGGAGGATCACCGAGAGTTCAAGGCCACCCTGAGACTACATAGTGAATTCCAGGTCAGCCTGGACTAGAGTGAGACCCTACCTTGCAAACCCCCCCCCCCCAAAAAAAAAAAAAAATTATATGCAAGCAGAGAGAGAAAAAATGGGCATGCCAGGGCCTCCTGGCCACTACAAATGAACTGCAGGTACATGCACTACTTGGTGTATCTGGCTTTATGTGGGTACTGGGGAAGAACCCAGGCTGTTAGGCTTTGCAGACAAGTGCCTTAAGCACTGAACGATCTCCAGAACACCACACCCCCCTTTTATTTTAATATTTATTTGCAAGCAGAGAGAAGAGAGGCAGAGAGAATGGGTGTGCCAGGGCCTCATTTTATTTTATTTTATTTGTGAAAGAGGCACAGAGAGAGAGAATGGGCACACCAGGGTCTCCAATCACTGCAAATGAACTTCAGACGCATGTGCCACCACGTGCATTTGTCGTATATGAGTCCTGGGGAATTGAACCAAGATCCTTTGGCTTTGCTGGCAAGTGCCTTAACCTTAACCTCTAAGCCATCTCTCTGGTCCCTTTTATGGGTTTTGAAAACCTTTTTTTGCTTCCGCATATGTGTAATGTGTGCACATATAGTGTGCTGTGTTTGATGTATGTACCTGTATGTGCCCTTGCAGGGCTCATGCCGTGGGGGCCACTGGTCTGCAGTGTCCAGAATGGAGCATCAAGTGTCCTCCATTGCTGTTGTGCCTGGTCTTGTTTTAAGCTGGAGTATCTTTATTGATCCCTGAACTTGCAGGGCTCCACTGATCATACATGTCTGCCTGCATGTATAAAATGTAGTAATATGCATATATAAAAAATAAACCAAGCCAGGCATGGTGTCGTGTGCCTTTAATCCCAGCACTCAGGAGGCAGAGATTCAGGAAGATAACTGAGTTCAAGGCCACCCTGAAACTACATAGTGAATTCCAGGTCCGCCTGGGCTATTGTGAAACCCTACCTTGAAACCAGCCCTCCCCTCAAAAAAAAAATAATAACTGGACTGGAGAGATGAATTAGCAGTTAAGGTGCTTGCCTGCAAAGCCTAAGGACCCAGGTTTGACTCCCCACAACCCACATAAGCCAGATGCACAAGGTGGGTATGTGTCGAGTTCATTTGCAGTGGCTAAAGGCCCTGGTGCGCCCATTTTCTATCTCTCTGTCTATCTGCTTCTTTCTCTCTCTCAAATAAATAGAATAGTTAAAACAGCTGAATTAAGCCGGGCATGATGGCACACGCCTTCAATCCCAACACTTGGGAGGCAGAGGTAGGAGGATCGCTGTGAGTTCGAGGCCACCCTGAGACTACAGAGTGCATTCCAGGTTAGCCTGGGCCACAGCGAGACCCTACCTTGGAAAAAAAAACAAACAGCTGAATTAAAGATAGATTATTTTTTAATCATTATTTATTTATCTATTGATTGGTTTTTTGAGATAGGGTCTCACTTTAGCCCTGGCTGACCTGAAATTCACTCTGTAGTCTCAGGGTGGCCTTGAACCCACAGTGATCCTCCTACCTCTGCCTCCTGAGTGCTGGGATTAAAGGCGTGCGCCACCACACCCTGGAAGATATATTTTTTAAAAGAGATACATCTTTAACTTGTCTGAATTGTTTTGGTTTTGGCTTTTGGTGTGTGTATGTGGTATATGCACATGAGTGTGCAGAGTGCATGCCCCACATGCAGAGGCCAGACGAGGGTGTCAGGTGTGTTCTACTGCTCTTCCTGAGACAATTGCACCAACCCTGGAGCTTGGCCATTTTTCATTTAAGACCAGCTGACCAGGGAGCACCAGCAATCCTGTCCCACTGGCTTCAGCATGCATTTCTACATGGTACTGGGATTTAACTCAAGTCCTCATGCTTGTGCAACAAAGTGCTCTTACCCATTGAATCATCTCCCTAGCCCCTTTTTGCTTGTTTTTTGAGGCAGGGGCACACTATCTCAGGTTAATGTAGAACTCATTCTGTCACTCAGGCTGGCCTTGGACTCACTGTGATCCTCCAAACCCTCCAAAGTAGAAGGTTTACAGGTGTGAGCCACCACCTGTGGCTAGATTTTTTTTTTTTTAAATAAGTTTTTTTATTCAGTGCTGGAAATTGAACCTTGGATATGCTAGGCTGGTGTTTTACTACCAAACTATAGCTCTTTGAAGTTTATTTTCTATGGAAGGGAATTAACCTTTTCCTTGAAGAGTCACTTGTCCCCATGCCATTTTTGTTTGATTTGCTTCTTTGGTTTTTCAAGGTAGGGTCTTGCTGTAGCCAGGCTGACCTGGAATTCACTCTGTATTCTCAAGGTGGCCTCGAACTCATGATAATCCTAACTCTGCCTCCCAAATCCTGGGATTAAAAGTGTGTGCAGGCTGGAGAGATGGCTTAGCAGTTAAGGCACATGCCTGTGAAGCCTAAGAACCCTGGTTCGATTCTCCAGGTCCCATGTAAGCCAGATGCACAAGGGGGTACACACATCTGGAGTTTGTTTGCAGTGGTTAGATGCCCTGGCGTGCCCATTCTCCCCGTCTCTAATAAAATAAATAAAAATAAAATCTAATATTAAAAGTGTGTGCCACCACTTTTTTTTTTTTTTTTTTTTTTTTTTTTTGAGGTAGGGTCTCACTCTGGCCCATGCTGACCTGGAATTCACTATGTAGTCTCAGGGTGACTTCAAACTCATGGCAATTCTCCTACCTCTGCTTCCCAAGTGCTGGGATTAAGGACATGCACCACCATGTCTGGCTTCATTTTTTTTTTTTTTAAGATTTTATTTTATTTATTTGTTTGTTTCGCCAGCACCATTTGTTGAGTAGGCTTTTTTTTTAATTTTTTTTTTTCTATTTTTGGAGAGAGACAGAGAGGGAAAGGGAGACAGAGATGGGCACATCATCAGTCTCTCAGCTGCTGTGGACGAAATCCAGATGCATGTGCTCCTTTGTGGGCAAGTGCGGCATTCCGCCCTTGCGTCACTTTGCATCTGGTTAAATGTGGGACCTGGAGATTGGAACCGGGTTCTTAGGCTTAGCAGGCAGGCGCCTTAACTGCTAAGCCATCTCTCCAGCCCGACTATCTTTTTTACACTGAATATTTTTGCTCATTTGTCAAAGATTAACTGACCAAAGTAGTGTGATTTCTGGGTTCTCTATTTGGTTCCATTGTTCTGTCTGTCTTGGTGCCAGCACCATGCTGCCTTTATCTCTAGTGCCCTTAGTATGACTTGAGATGAGGGACTGTGGATACCTCCAGCTTGGTCTCCTTGGATTGCTTTGGCATGATCTTTTGTGCTTCTGTATGAATTCCTGAATTATTTTTTCTAACTCAATGAGGAACATCATTGGAATTTTATGGAGGTTGATTGAGTCGGTCAATTACTTTTGGCAAGACAAGCATTTTCAGTGTTAATTCTGCCCATCCAGGAGCATGGAAAGTTCTTTCCATCATCTAGTATCTTCTTTGATTTTTAAAAAAAAAAAAAATTTTTTTTTTTTGGTAGGGTTTCACTCTAGCCCAGACTGACCTGTTATTCTCTATGTAGTCCCAGGCTGGCCTCGAACTTAGTCCTCCTACTTCTGCATCCTGAGTGCTGGGATTAAAGGCATGTGCCACCACTCGTGGCAATTTTTTAAATTTATTTACTTATTTATTTGTCAAGGTAGGGTCTCACTCTAGCCAAGGCTAACCTGGCACTCACACTTGTAGCTCTAGGCTGGCCTCAAACTCACAGTAATCCTACCTCTGCCTTCTGAGGGCTGGGATTAAAGGTATGTACTACCACACCTGGCTAGATTTTTTTTTCTTGTTTATTCATCTTAAAACCTATGACTCAACTAGAATTATTTCAAATATGTGCTGATAAGGCAGTTTTCTGATAGCCCGCTGAGGCTATTCATGAATACAGGAATCTTGTACATCTTCCCCAATAGCTCACTCCAAAGATGCCCATCTTTCCTGGCCTAACTGTGGGACAAGTTTCCCAGGGCATTGGGCTAAACCCTCCTGCTGAAGTGGACTCAAAACAACTTCCGTGCTGGGCACGGCCTTTAACCCCAGCATTTGGGAGCCAGTGATAGGAAGGAGCATCACTGTGACTTCAAGACCACCCTGAGACTACACAGTGAATTCCAAGTCAGCCTGAGCTAGAGTGAGACCCTACCTCAGAAAACCAAAACAAAAATAACCTCCAATTCCATTCTGAGATAGTTCCCATGCCTCCACACACACAGGCCATGGCAGCACAAGAGAGGACAGAAGGTGGTATCTCTGGCCTGTCCTAAGGCTGGGGTGTCCAGGGTGCCCTGTGAGTTGTGTAACCAGGGAGATTATGGGGCAGTGGCTTGTGTAGTCCTGAAGACATGAGTGGGACGAAGTCTCTAAAAATGCTATCCTCTTGTGATCAGTAAGCCAACTCTGACAAGGTGTGACAGCACATCTGCAGCCAGGGTCTGTGCTCCCATACTCCTGCGTGGAGAGCCTTCTCTCTTGACAAATGGGCCAGGTCCTATGAAGGACAGTCTTTGAGGCTCTAGACTACTTCCCATCACCTTCATTCTGTTGCTCATGTAACTTGATGACCAGTCTCACCTGGCAGAGGCCAGACTCTAAACCACACATGTTCAGGGATCTGTCCTGTCTTGCTACTACTGTCTGAATTCCAGGTAAAAGAATGAATGACAGAATGAACTCACTGAGTCCTCACACAACACCCCATGAAGCAGAGGTCTTTTTACTATACAAACGGCAGAAATGAGGCTCTGAGAGGTTCAGTGACTTGCTGGAGGTGACAGAACTGACACAGCCTGCCTCTTTCCCCCAGGTCTAGTCCCAGAATCCACACCATGACCAGAAAGGAAAAAATAAGGAGGGAACTTTATTTAACATTAAAGCTGGGAAAGGGGTAGGAAGGGAAGCAGCTTCACTTGGTTATGGTGTTCCTGTGGGGAAAAGAAGGATTGTGAGGTTGAAGAAAAGTGGTACAGCCCTCTACCCCCACCCCTACCAGGCCTCCAACTCACGCATTCATGCTCTTGCCGCTGCCACTGAGCACGATGTATGGCGTCTTCTGGGCCTTCTGCTTCTCCTGCAGCAATGCCACAGTGCCTAGGGGTGTGTCACTGGAGCTCATCTTCTTCAGGAGCTGTGGGCCAGGCCAGAGCAGGACAGGTCAAGTCAGCATGTAAGTGGGGAGAGAGAAGGTAGGCCCAACCACATCCTCCTGGTCTCCCTGCAAGTGTAGAACACCCCTAGTCCCCAAACACCCACCGCCTCTTCATCCAGTTTCTTCATCCGCGTTCTGTCTTCATTTTGCCTGAGCCCTTCCCATGGAAGCGGTGGGACAGCTGTCGGAAGGCCTGGGGACACAAGACATGGATGTGGCAAGAACCCTGAGCCAACCCTGTGCTCATCAGGAACTTCACAACAGGGAGTGGAGGCACTGGTTTACCCAATCCAAGGAAGGCTTGGGAAGCACAGGAGTGTGGGACAAGGGCCCAGACCTGGGCACATTCAGGCATCCCAACATAAGAGATAAAACTGGCCTGGAGATGTGGTACATGCAATGTGGGTACTGGGAATCCCAAGGGAGACTGGTTTGTGGGAACTGGGCTGAGCCCAGAAAGTATGGGAAAGAAGTCATCAGAGGAGCCTGGATACTGTTCTGAAGGGTAAGGCCCTGAGGGCATGAGGATTCTACAGAGGCTTCTGCTATGATGGACAGGCAAAGGTTTCTGATCCTCTTGATAGCCTGTTGGAATTACTGTGCTGTGCCCACCAAGGCTAGTAATGGAAACAGAAGGTCCACCGCCTCAAAAGACCACCAGCTGGTAGACAGTCACACAGGATCCTGCAGTGCTACACTGCCTAACTGGGGTGTGGGATGCGCCCCTTCCTCACCCATCTGACCCACCCTTCCTTGGCCTGGCCCTATCTGCCCATGATCCTCCTTACCTCCTTAGGGGTGAGTTTCCGGCCAGTCTCATCCACATACTCAATCTTAACATCAGGTTTGTAGCCATCTTTTCCTTGAAGTCCTGGGTAAAGCCCTATACTCTTCCCGTCTACTGTACTTGTCATCAATGGCCCTGGACCAAGACAGAAGGTCTCACTATGAGCTTGCACGCTGCCCACTCCATGCTTGCAACAACCCGAGATGCCTCTGCTCCATAGCCTGCCCCACACTCCCAATGCCACACTCACATCTTGTCTTCAATGCAGTACACAGCTGAGGGCAGTGACTTGTTGGGGCCTTTACTCGGGCCACCTTCTGCACTGTGGTCTCCAGCAACCCTGGAGACAGAGAGGTTATGAGATTCCAGGAAGCCCATGCCTCAGGCAGACACAGCCTCAGGACAGCCTGAGGAATGGGGAGGACCTGAGGTCTTAGCCTCACATGGGCACTATATTCCAGGAAGATATATATGTGAGGTGTGGCTTATGGACAGACCAAAGAAACAAACTGAAAAGAACTAGACTCCTCACAGCTAGGATCCTAACCCCGGGTCTCTGTTTCACCATGCCCAACTCCTAGAAGGAAAGACACACCAGACGGACAAACAATGCTATGCTACCTAGAATCAAGAGAGCCAACATCTAAAAATGCTATCCTCTTGTGATCAGTAAGCCAACTCTGACAAGGTGTGACAGCACATCTGCAGCCAGGGTCTGTGCTCCCATACTCCTGCGTGGAGAGCCTTCTCTCTTGACAAATGGGCCAGGTCCTATGAAGGACAGTCTTTGAGGCTCTAGACTACTTCCCATCACCTTCATTCTGTTGCTCATGTAACTTGATGACCAGTCTCACCTGGCAGAGGCCAGACTCTAAACCACACATGTTCAGGGATCTGTCCTGTCTTGCTACTACTGTCTGAATTCCAGGTAAAAGAATGAATGACAGAATGAACTCACTGAGTCCTCACACAACACCCCATGAAGCAGAGGTCTTTTTACTATACAAACGGCAGAAATGAGGCTCTGAGAGGTTCAGTGACTTGCTGGAGGTGACAGAACTGACACAGCCTGCCTCTTTCCCCCAGGTCTAGTCCCAGAATCCACACCATGACCAGAAAGGAAAAAATAAGGAGGGAACTTTATTTAACATTAAAGCTGGGAAAGGGGTAGGAAGGGAAGCAGCTTCACTTGGTTATGGTGTTCCTGTGGGGAAAAGAAGGATTGTGAGGTTGAAGAAAAGTGGTACAGCCCTCTACCCCCACCCCTACCAGGCCTCCAACTCACGCATTCATGCTCTTGCCGCTGCCACTGAGCACGATGTATGGCGTCTTCTGGGCCTTCTGCTTCTCCTGCAGCAATGCCACAGTGCCTAGGGGTGTGTCACTGGAGCTCATCTTCTTCAGGAGCTGTGGGCCAGGCCAGAGCAGGACAGGTCAAGTCAGCATGTAAGTGGGGGAGAGAAGGTAGGCCCAACCACATCCTCCTGGTCTCCCTGCAAGTGTAGAACACCCCCTAGTCCCCAAACACCCACCGCCTCTTCATCCAGTTTCTTCATCCGCCGTTCTGTCTTCATTTTGCCTGAGCCCTTCCCATGGAAGCGGTGGGACAGCTGTCGGAAGGCCTGGGGACACAAGACATGGATGTGGCAAGAACCCTGAGCCAACCCTGTGCTCATCAGGAACTTCACAACAGGGAGTGGAGGCACTGGTTTACCCAATCCAAGGAAGGCTTGGGAAGCACAGGAGTGTGGGACAAGGGCCCAGACCTGGGCACATTCAGGCATCCCAACATAAGAGATAAAACTGGCCTGGAGATGTGGTACATGCAATGTGGGTACTGGGAATCCCAAGGGAGACTGGTTTGTGGGAACTGGGCTGAGCCCAGAAAGTATGGGAAAGAAGTCATCAGAGGAGCCTGGATACTGTTCTGAAGGGTAAGGCCCTGAGGGCATGAGGATTCCACAGAGGCTTCTGCTATGATGGACAGGCAAAGGTTTCTGATCCTCTTGATAGCCTGTTGGAATTACTGTGCTGTGCCCACCAAGGCTAGTAATGGAAACAGAAGGTCCACCGCCTCAAAAGACCACCAGCTGGTAGACAGTCACACAGGATCCTGCAGTGCTACACTGCCTAACTGGGGTGTGGGATGCGCCCCTTCCTCACCCATCTGACCCACCCTTCCTTGGCCTGGCCCTATCTGCCCATGATCCTCCTTACCTCCTTAGGGGTGAGTTTCCGGCCAGTCTCATCCACATACTCAATCTTAACATCAGGTTTGTAGCCATCTTTTTCCTTGAAGTCCTGGGTAAAGCCCCTATACTCTTCCCGTCTACTGTACTTGTCATCAATGGCCCTGGACCAAGACAGAAGGTCTCACTATGAGCTTGCACGCTGCCCACTCCATGCTTGCAACAACCCCGAGATGCCTCTGCTCCATAGCCTGCCCCACACTCCCAATGCCACACTCACATCTTGTCTTCAATGCAGTACACAGCTGAGGGCAGTGACTTGTTGGGGGCCTTTACTCGGGCCACCTTCTGCACTGTGGTCTCCAGCAACCCTGGAGACAGAGAGGTTATGAGATTCCAGGAAGCCCATGCCTCAGGCAGACACAGCCTCAGGACAGCCTGAGGAATGGGGAGGACCTGAGGTCTTAGCCTCACATGGGCACTATATTCCAGGAAGATATATATGTGAGGTGTGGCTTATGGACAGACCAAAGAAACAAACTGAAAAGAACTAGACTCCTCACAGCTAGGATCCTAACCCCGGGGTCTCTGTTTCACCATGCCCAACTCCTAGAAGGAAAGACACACCAGACGGACAAACAATGCTATGCTACCTAGAATCAAGAGCCAACAGTGGCTCAGGGATGGGGGGACTGATCGTAGCTTTGAGACTGGGAGGAAGAGGCAGCAGTGGAGCTTAAGAATTCCAAGCTGAGCTGAGCTGGTGTGGTGGCTCATGCCTTTAATCCCAGCACTTGGGAGGCAGAGGTAGGAGAATCACTGTGAGTTCGAGGCCACCCTGAGACTACATAGTGAATTCCAGGTCAGCCTGGGCTACAGTGAGACCCTACCTCAAAAAATCAGAGAAAAAAAAAAAAAGCCATGCTACACCTGCTTAACCCATGGGTACCCACCCAACCCTTCCCACCGCAGCACCCAACCTGCCAAGGCTTCCAGCCAGCCCACCTTTGTTCTGACACAGGAGCAGGGCAGCAGCCAGCCCTCTGTTCACGATGGGCTCCTCATCCAGAATGGTTGTGGAGGAGGCAGAGAACTAGGGATGGCACATGCAGGAGGGGAAGTGTGAGCACGCTATGTGGGCTCTTCTCCCCGCCTTACACACTGGCCACCTGACTACATCAGCTGGTTCTTAGAGCTTTACAACCCTTTATGAGTGAAACAGAAGTTCCCCCCCCCATATCCCCCCACCCATCTCACATCCTGGTGCTGCTTCTCCTCATCCAGGTTGACCGTGCTCCAGCCGATGTTCTCTTCCCCGTCAGATTCAGATCCACCATTGGCTGAACGTTCTTCATCCCGTTCAAAATCCTGGGGTATAAAGTCAGGATCAACCTGGACATCCCTGGCCCTACTCTCCCACCCAGAAGCCCCAACATAGAGTACAAGCCAATGGAAAAGTGGCACCCACCATGAGCTCTTCTTGCTCCTCCCTGTTGCCAGCTAGCCCATAGGTAGGAATTTCCCCCAGGGTGCGGCAGAATTCTGAGGTGGCATTGAACACGATGGTTCCCTTCCGCTCGGGATCCTCTTCCTCCTCCCAGCCATGATGTCGAGATTCCAGCCTCTTCACGATCTCCACCACCTGGGGGAGGGAGCAGCTGTGGGCAGACCCGAAGTTTCTGGGGTGATGCCACTAAGAATCAGGAACCCACAGATCCTCCCTGGTGGCAACAAACAAGCCATTCCCACAGCCCACACTGGAACTTCCAATTGGCTTCTATTTCACTGCTAACCCTCTTCTGTCCATTCATTCTGTACTCTATGCTCCCCGCCCCAAAAAAAAACCCATTAATGGCTCCCTTCTGCCTATAGAATTAACATTCACTATCTTATTCAACTCTTGACTAGATCTCTACCAACCCTCTCCCAAACTCCTTCTTACTCACTACCTCAGCATCACATGCCTTGCTACAGGGGCCCTTCATACCAGCCACTCCTCACAACACACTTGTCTTTCAAGAACATTCTTTTTTGCTTTTATCTTTTTTTCAAAATTTTTTTTATTTGTAAGCAGAGAAACAGAATGAGCACACCAGGGCTTCTAGCCACTGCAAACAAACTCCGGATGCATGTGCCACTTCAAGCAGCCAGCTTTACATGGGTACTGGGGAATTGAACCCAGATTGTTAGGCTTTGCAAGCAAGTGCCTTAACTGCTAAGCCATCTCTCCTGCCCCAACATTCTCTTTTATTTTTGAGAGAGAGAATGGGCACACCAGGTTCTCATTCTTTCCTTTTAAAAAAATATTTCTGGCTGGGCATGGTGGCTCATGCCTTTAATCCCAGCACTTGGGAGGCAGAGGTAGGAGGCTCGCCATGAGTTTGAGGCCACCCTGAGACTACATAGTAAATTCCAGGTTAGCCTGAGCTAGTTCAGAAAACCGAACAAAAACAATAGTAAGTGTGTGTGTGTATAAATGGGGGTGGCTAGGGACCCTGATTCAGTTCTTCGGGTCCCATGTAAGCCAGATGCACATGGTGGTGCATACATCTGGAGTTCTGCAGTGGTTAGAGGTCCTGACACACCCATTCTCACTCTGTCTCTAAAAAATAAATAAAAATTTTAAAAAAATTTTTGGAGACCTGGCATGGTGGTACACTTTTTTTTTGGGAGGGGGGGTTCAAGG
Organism: Orientallactaga sibirica; assembly: GCA_036365145.1. Classification (NCBI taxonomy): domain Eukaryota; kingdom Metazoa; phylum Chordata; class Mammalia; order Rodentia; family Dipodidae; genus Orientallactaga; species Orientallactaga sibirica. The sequence goes on along the minus strand of JAEOAD010000042.1, from coordinate 4,733,247 downwards.
TAGGTCTCACTCTCAGGCTGAACTGGAATTCACTATGTACTATCAGGGTGGCCTCAACCTCACGACAATCATCTACCTCTGCCTCCCAAATTCTGGGATTAAAGGCATGCACCACCTCGCCAAGCTCACACTTTTTAAAAATATTTATTTATTTGAAAGAGAGAAAGACAGAGAGAGAGAGAGGGAGGGAGGGAGAAAATGGGTGTACCAGGGCCTCCAGCCACTACAAACGAACTCCAGATGCATGTGCCCCCTTGTGCATTTGGCTTAATTGGAATCATTTGCCTTTGCAGGAAAATGTCTTAACCACTAAGCCACCTCTCCAGCCCAGTGGTGCATACATTTAATCCCAGCACTCAGGAGACAGAGGTGGGAAGACTGCTATAAATTCAAGACCAACCTGGTGTGTTCCAGATCAACCTGGGCTAGAATGAGACTTTGCCTTGAAAAAAAAAAAAAACGTTTGTTTTTGTTTACACACATGTTTGTGTGTGTGTGTATGGGACTCTTGCCACTGCAAATGAATGTCATATACATGTGTCACTTTCTGCATCTGCTTCTTCATGGGTACTGGCCAATAGGTTTTGCAAGCAAACACTCAAGAACTCATCCTTTTACTGTCTCCTCCCTTGAAGCCCACGGCAGTCAGAATGCTACTCTCCTGACTTCTCCCAGGTCTGACTTCTAAAAAATTTTTATTTGATCACTGTTTTTTTCTTTTTTCATGGGGGGGGGAATTGGTGTGCCAGGACCTCAGCCGCTGCAATAGAACTCCAGATGTTTGCGCCACCTAGTGGGCATGTGCAATCTTATGCTTTATGTGTCTCACTAACATGGGATCTGGAGAATAGAACCTGGGTCCTTGGGCTTCACAGGCAAGCACCTTAACCACTAAGGCATCTCTCCAGCCCTCATTATTAGTTTTTATTTATTACAGAGAGAGAGAGAGAAATCTGAGAATGGATGTGCCAGGGCCTCTAGCCACTGCAAATGAACTCCAGATGCATGTGCCCCCGTGAGCATCTGGCTAGTATGAGTACTGGGTCCTTAGGCTTTGCAGGCAAGTGCCTTAACCACTAAACCATCTCTCCTGCCCAGGTCTGACTTTTTACTTCCTGCTTCACCAAGGCAGCAGGTTCCATTGAGAAGGGAATTTCCACAAGTTCCTAGGGCTGAAGCTAGTAACCACACACACAGGGCCACCACAGCTACTGCCTTCCCTCCTGTCAGGCTAGATGCCCAGCTACACACAATACTCGCTAACTCTCCTATCATAAAAATACTGTCTTGAAGGAATAGCAATGGAATAGAACACTGAATGTTTTACTCCAGTGGCCACAGGTGAGTGTGCGGAGTGCCACAAGGGCACATATATGTGCACATGCCACATACACACATAGAATCCAAAACAAAAAAAATCCTGGCCAGGAATGGTGGTTCATGCCTATAATCCTGGCACTTGGGAGGCTGAGGGAGGAGGATCCCCTGAGTTCAAGGCCAGCCTAGGCTACAGAGTAAGTTCTAGGTTAGCCTGAGCTAGTGTGTGACCCTGCCTCAAAAACAGAACCGGGCATGGTGGTGCATGCCTTTAATCCCAGCACACAGGAGACAGAGGTAGGAGGATCACCATGAGTGAGACCCTACCTCAAAAAACCAAAAAAAAAAAAAAAAAAAAAAAAAAAAAAAGAAAAAAAAAAAGAAATAAAAAGAAAAAAGGAATGGGAGGATTCAGTGGAGGAAGAATTTGGGAGGTGGTAGGAGGGGATTATGATCATGGTGTATTATCTATATGTATGGCAGTCAATACAAAAGTTGTTTTTTTGGTTTTTGGTTTTGTTTTGTTTTGTTTTTTTGAGGTAGGGTCTCACTCTGACTCAGGCTGACCTGGAATTCACTATGTAGTCTCAGGTTGGCCTCAAACTCTCGGCAATCCTCCTACCTCTGCCTCCCGAGTGTTTTATTTATTTATTTATTTATTTATTTTTGAGATAGGATCTCACTCTAGCTCAGGCTGACCTGGAATTCATTATGTAATCTCAGGGTGGCCATGAATTCATGGTGATCCTCTTATCTCTGCCTCCCAAGTGCTGGGATTAAAGGCATGTGCCACCATGCCTGGCGTTTTTTTGTTTTGTTTTGTTTTTGTTTTTTTGTTTTTTGGGCAGGATTTCAATTTAGCTCAGGCTGACCTAGAATTCACTATGTAGTCTTAGCGTGGCTTCAAACTCATGGTGATCCTCCTACCTCTGCCTCCTGAGTGCTGGGATTAAAGGTGTGCGCCACCACACCTGGCAAAGAAGTTTTTTTTTTTAAAAAAAATCCTGCCTTAAAGTCAGTATTTTGGTGCACACCTGTAATCCCAGCACTTTGGAGGCTGAAGACAGGAAGACTGGTAGTTTGAAGCCAGCCTGGGCTACCCAGCAAGCACTTATCTTAAAATTAAAAAAAGAAATTGGGCCGGGAGTGGTGGTACACCCCTTCAATCCCAGCACTTGGGAGGCCGAAGTAGAAGGATTACTGAGTTCAAGGCCACCCTGAAACTACATAGTGAATTCCAGGTCAGCCTGGGCTAGAATAAGACCCTATCTCGAAGGAAAAATAAAAATAAAAAATAAAAAAAAACTAAAAAAAAAAACTTGAGATGTAGCTCAATAGTAGAGTACTTGCTTAGCATGCATGAGACCCTCAGTTCAATCCCCAGTCAACACACACACACACAGCCTCCTATACCCTCTTATCACAATAAGCCCCTCAGAAAGTTCTACTCACAAAGCCCACTCCTGCCTTGGCTACATGTTATTGCCCTATGAGGGTTGAGGATGGCTCTGGCCTTAGGGATCCACCCATTCACACCCTGCTTCAGCCAACCTGGTTTTCAAACATTCTAGTTCATTTCCCCTAAAAAACATCCATCTGCTGCCGCTGTCATCTACGTCTCAAGTGTGAGGTCATCCTTGAAAACTAACCTAAGACTCCAGCTCTTCTCTCAGGTCACCTCATCTCACTGTCTGCTGCACTTACATCACTATTGGAAACTACCCTGATTGGTTCCCACCCCACTGCAAAGCAAGCTCTGTGAGCTCAGGGGCCCTGGGCTGCCCTGCTCAATCCTGAGAACAGTGCCTCAATCACAGCAGGCACCAAACACAGACACTTCCTGAAGGAAGGAGGCAAGGAATCAGCTCTAAACAAGCTCCATGCCAGAGGATAGATGCCACAGATAACTAGAAACCTTTCTTAAACGTGGAATTAAGGAGACAGAACTGCTGAGGAAATGAAGGGGCTGTCTGTGATGACATGGGTTCACCTGCTCATAGGAACAGCTCCCAGACATGTCGTCACCCTCCATGCCCAGCCTCACCTTCTCGCCACTGTCTCGCAGCTGCTGAAGCTGCCGCAGACGGCGCCCCTTCTCTAGCTGTTTCTGCAGCTCCAGCTCTGCCTCATCTTCCTCCAGCACCTCTGTGGTCCCAGAAGGCAGAGCTCCTCCATCCTCTAGAGACACAGAAGACATCTGCTCATCCCACCTCCTTGGCCAGCAGATACATCCCGGACCCCTGATGGTCAATCCCTCACCTTCATCACTGATGTCCATGTTTTCCACCCTGGTGTCATCTGATGGTGGGGGCTGGGACACAGGTTCCTTCTCCTCATCCTCAGGGGTTTCTTCCTCCACCTCAGGAACTCGACGCCGACCCCGGCCCCGCAGCCTAGAAGACATTTCTCCAATGAGTGTCAGCCACATGGTTAATCCAGTCTTCGCACCCTTCACTGTGTCCAAGCCAACCTGGAACCAAAGTCTCCATCCTGAGTCTGGTCCCCAAGAGGCAGCAAGTCATCTGCTCTCATTACCACCTCCTTCTCCTTCTTGCGGATTTTCTTTACCCTTCGCTTGGTCTTCTTGAAGGTCACCTGAGGAGAAGAGACAAGAGATGAGAGGAACATAGGTGGCTATACCCTTCCACAATAACCACTTCCATGTTACCATGATTCATCAGTCTTTGGAGGTGGCCAATGGCACTGCCATTCCATGTAGGTGTCCCAGGCTCAGTTAAGTGACTCATGCAAGCTGGCTTTGGGACTGAGCTGGAACACAAGCCACCTGGCTCAACCCTAAGAGCCTTCCTGCTGCCATTTATTGTTCACCCAGGAACCCAGTGCTGGCAGTCCATGACCTAAGGAGCAGAATGGTCCCAGCACAAATTACAGAGGGGCTCACCATCTCCTCAGGTGTGAGGTACTCAGAGGCAAGACGTGGACCTACAGAGCTCAGGGACTGAGCCTGTAACCTTAGTTTGGCCCGGATCTCCTCCAGCTCTCGCTCCCGTAGACCATCAGCCATGCCACCTTGCTCCAAACGGAAGGAGTGTGGCCGCTCACCCTCCAGCTCTTCATCATACTTGGCCAGGATAGAACGAGGTTTTTGCTGCAAGGCAAGAAATGTGTCTGGAACCCAGGCTGGTCCCTGAAAACCACAGGCTCCTTGGCACCCTGAGCCATCTGTCCCAGCTGCTGCCCTGCTGGCATACCTGTGCCAAGTCATCCACACTCTCATCTTCAGCATAGGGCAGGTAGTCGGGCTTTTTCTTTCGCAGTTCCACGTTCTTCTCTGCCCGCTCCTTGTCTACCATGTTCACATTCACCAGCACATCCTCCCCCTCTTGTAGCACACCTACAACAGGGCAGAGGCAGAACAGTCCGCAATGGCCCTGGCTAAAAAATGTTCAGCTCCCACCCAGAGCACCCATCTCAGCTCACCTTTGTCCTTAAGGGTGAGGACCACAGTCTCCCCCTCTCGGAAGGCATCAATGGCATGCTCCACAGTGAGGCCCTGCAGGTCCCGGGCACTGTACAGGTCCTACAGGGGAAGGCCCAACAGAATGAGGAGATATAATCCATACATCCCTGAAAGCCACACCACAGCCACAGGGCCCAATCCCAACTACCCCTGTGGCTGTAGCCTTACCTGCCGCCTCTGCTCAAAATCCTCCTCCACCAGAGTGCTGACACCAAACTCTTGGTCCATCTCTTCTAACAGCTTGGCCTGTGGGAAAAGGAGGGGTAACCAATGACCTTAACATCTACCAAAAACACTTGAGACTCTATTAAATAAACATGTAAAAAGGACAACTTTGTAGGGAAACTGCAGAGAACTCAATGAGAAGGCTTCTTCTCTTTTAGCCACTCACTTTCTGACAATCCACCTCCCTCACTTCACAGGCTGTCCCACTGGCAACTGCCCCATTCTGCCAGGTACCAACCCTCTTCTCTGCCAGGTCCTTCTCCTTCTGCAGCTGCCGGCTCCTCTCAATCCAGGCGGCAGTGTCATCCAGCCAGGGGTCATCCTCCCCTAGTGTCTTTATCTTCCTGAAGAGAGAAGGAGGACACTTGGTGGAGCCCAGCACTACTCCCTGACCCATGAGGCAGCAGGGACAAGAGCCAACTCCACCCTCCTCAGCTGGGAAACTCTCACCCCAACTTCTGGTTTAGCAAGCGCTTTTCCTTGGCAGCAGCCAGCTTCTCCCGTAGCTCCTCTCGCTGTCGCAAGGCCATGGGGTTGATGACATCGGCTGCCACAGGCTCCTCCTTGGTGCCCGCCTCTGGAAGGGGGGCCTAGATGTGAGGCTGTGCCTGCCCATGGCTGGTGGGGAGAGGAGGCAGCCACTCACCCTGCCCCTTCTAGCTCAGGGGGGCCAGAAGGGTCCAGGAGAGGGGAAAGAATCCTTCACCTTCCTACTCCCACTTCATCCCCATTCTTGTGACCTCACATGGCATGACAGGACCCTCCTTATATGCCTTCCAAAGCTTCTCATGTTTCTCAAAGCTCTTTATGTTTTTTCTTTAAACAAACATAAATAAATAAACCACTTACTCTGTAAAACCTGTGCATATCCCTCAGCCTATCTAAGGCTAAGGTGAGAGTGTCAGGGCCACCCAGAGCAAGTGTAACCTATATCTTCACTGCTATAGCAAAGTGGGTTGAGGGGAGGGGGCTTAGCCCTCCGGCAAAATACACAAAAAACCACTGGGAAGGTTGTGGCCTCCGCATTCTAACCTCACTCTCTTTATATAGCCTCTCCCCACCCAGATGTCCCCAGCTCAGCCTTTTACTCACCTTTTTTGACAGCATTGACCTCCAAGGGTTTCAGCCCCAACTTTGCCCGGAGTTTACTGAGAACAAGAGACACAAGTGTTATGGGTTGCCAGAGAAATGGAGCGATGTGCATTTCTGGACAGTTAAGAAGAGAGTGGAAGTTGCGTGGTCCTTAGGGTCTTAAACACAGGTCCTGACCCAGGTGGCCTAGGACACTAGGAAGGGCACTGGCTTCTGGATCAGTGAATGTGGGTGCCAGGCCTTGCCTGTTCCTAATCAGGAAAGGCCATCATTCCTTTCAGGTTTCAATTTCTTCCTCTGTAACTTCCATGGTTGGCTAAGATAACTTATCTGGATCTTCCAACACCACCTGACACTCTACAATGAGAAAACCTCCCCAGATTGCTCCCCAGACACCACTTGCCTCAAGAGAAAAACAGGAGAAGCATAAGGGAGATAAGTACTCACTTGGTCTCTTCAATGCTAAGCGATGAGGCATCTCCTGAGCTGGTTTTGGTGCTGGCAGCTGGAAGAAGAAGAAGCATGCTCAAGGGCTGAATGCAGGACCAAAAGCCAGCACTGCTGGCACCAGCTGTAGGGTCAAAGACAAGGGCCCTCACCAGCACCTAGTTCATGACACTAGAAGACAGAAGCCTTCTCAAGCTTCCCAGCAGCTCCTCTATCCAAGACTCTTGTCTAACAAAGCACTGCTGACTTTTTGACTGAAGGGGTCCAACATTCTGCATCCCTCACTAGGCCGCTCCACTTACATACGTTTTATTTTCAACCTAAACTGTCATCTCTGGTCTACTCTAATAAAGTCCTGCCCAAGCTGGGCTTTATATTTTATTTATTCACAAGAAAGAGAGAGAGGGAAGGGGGGGGATCAATGGGCGGTCCAGAGCCTCGGCCATTACAAACTCTAGACACATGTGCCACCTTATGCATCTGACTTACATGGGTTCTGGGGAGTTGAACCTGGATCCTTAGCTGTAACCACTAGGCCTTCTCTCCAGCCCCAAGCTGGGCTTTAATCCCAGCATTAGGAGGCTGAAGTAGGAGGATCACCATGTTTGAGACCAGCCTAGGCCACAGAGTTCCAGGTCAGCCCGGACTAGAGACCCTGTCTCAAACAAATGAATCCCTAACTGCAAAGATCAAGCACCATCTCCCTCGTGAAGCGCTGTTCAATTATTGACCAGAATTAATATTTTCCCCTTATAGTTCATCATTTGTTTCTACCCAGAGGGTAGGGGCTGGGTCAGCAGCATGACCATGTCTTCTGTGCAATCAAGAAACACTAAGAGACTACAAGTCTACAAGAGACTACATAGTGAATTTCAGGTCAGCCTGAGCTAGAGTGAGACCCTACCTTGAAAAACCAAAAAAATAAAAATAAATTAAAAAGTTGGCTGGGCGTGGTGGCGCACACCTTTAATCCCAGCACTCGGGAAGCAGAGGTAGAAGGATTGCCGTCAATTCCAAGCCACCCTGAGACTACATAGTTAATACCGGAGGTCAGCCTGGGCCAGTGTGATACGCTACCTTGAAAAAAAAAACAAAAAATAGCCACAGGCTGGAGAAATGGCTTAGTGGTTAAGGTGTTTGACTGCAAAGCCAAAGGATCCCCGTTCGATTCTCCAGGACCCACATAAGCCAGATGCGTGAGGGGCACATGCATCTGGAGTTCGTTTGCAGTGGCTAGAGGCCCTCAGCACACTTGTTTTACAAGATACCCATTCTCTCTCTCTCTGCTTGCAAATAAATAAATAAATAAATAAGTTAAAAAATATATTTAAGAGCCGGGCGTGGTGGTGCACGCCTTTAATCCCAGCACTCAGGAGGCAGAGGTAGGAGGATAACCGAGAGTTCGAGGCCACCCTGAGACTACATAGTTAATTCCAGGTCAGCCTGGACCAGAGTGAGACCCTACCTTGCAAAAACCAATATATATATATATATATATATATTTTTTTTTTTTTTTAAATAGCCGGGCATGGTGGCTCCTGCCTCTGCCTTTAATCCCAGCACTCGGGAGGCAGAGGTAGGAGGATCGCCGTGAGTTCAAGGCCACCCTGAGACTACATAGTGAATTCCAGGTCAGCCTGGGCCAGAGTGAGACCCTACCTTGAAAGACAAAAAACAAACAAACAAACAAAATAAATAAATAAATAAATAAATAAATTTTTTAAAAAGATGTTCTTAGAGCCGGGCTTGATGGCACACACAAAATAAAACTTTAATCCCAGCACTCAGGAGGCAGAGGTAGAGCGTATGGTTTTCAGGAGGATCGCCAGGTCCCCTCCCATCTTCCCTCCACCCTCCTGAGTGACTTCATCATCAGTTCAAGGCCACCCTGAGACTACATAGTGAATTCCAGGTCAGCCTGGGCCAGAGTGAGACCCTACCTTGAAAGACAAAAACAAACAAACAAACAAACAAAATAAATAAATAAATAAATAAATTTTTAAAAAAGATGTTCTTAGAGCCGGGCTTGATGGCACACACCTTTAATCCCAGCACTCAGGAGGCAGAGGTAGAGCGGTAGGAGGATCGCCGTGAGTTCAAGGCCACCCTGAAACTACATAGTGAATTCCAGGTCAGCCTGAGCTACAGTGAAACCCTACCTCAAAAAAATTTTTTAGAAAATTATTCTTAGGCTGGAGAGATGGTTTATCAGTTGAGGCATTTGCCTAAGAAACCTAAGGACCCAGGTTCGATTCCCCAGGACCCACATAAGTCAGCTGCACAAGGTGGTGCATGCGTTTGGAGTTCATTTCCAGTGGCTAGAGGCCTGTTATCTATCAAATAAATAAAAAAATATATATTTCTTTCTGCCAGGCATGGTGGCAGATGCCTTTAATACAAGCACTTAGGAGGCAGAGGTAGGAGGATTACTGTGAGTTTGAGGCTAGACTGGGACTACAGAGTGAGTTCCAGTTGAGCCTGGGGTAGAGCAAAACCCTACTTCAAGAAAAGAAAAAAGAAAGAAAAGAAGAGAGTTGTTTTTTTCTGATCTCTTGTGGTATGTACTACTGTTAAATCACTGCCTACTTCCAACAATTACCTCTTCCCAAAGATCCCATGACCCAAGGCTCTGGCTTTCCTGCTTTTTTTTTGTATACTATATCCTTGTTTGTTTTACTGGTGCTGGGGGTCAAGCCCATGGTCTCATCCATGCCAGGCAAACACTCTAGCACAGCCATATCCCCAGTCTTCTAGCCTTTTTGTTGTTGTTGTTGTTTTTTTCCAAGGTAGAGTCTTGCTCTAGCCCAGGCTGACCTGGAATCCTAGCCTTTTTTTAAAAAAATTACTTATTTGTGTGTGTTGTGCGCATGCATGCGACACTTTGGAGAAGTGTTTTTTTTTGTTGTTGTTTTGTTTTTTAATTTATTTGAGAGAGAGAGAAAAGAGACAGAGAAAGAATGGGCATGCCAAGGCCCCTAGCCACTGTAAATGAACTCCAGACGTATGCGCCACCTTGTGCATCCATCTTACGTGGGTACTGGGGACTCAAACCTGGGTCCTTAGGCTTCGCAAGCAAGCACTGTAACTGCTAAGCCATCTCTCCAGCCTCATGTGACACTTTGAATCCAGCTTTACATGAACCCATGTCGATAAGCTTTGCAAGCCAGCACATTTAACCAATAAGCCATTAACCCAGTCCATTTTACTTATTTATTTGTATATGTGTATGACTTTGTCACTTTGCATCCAACTTTATGTGGGTGCTAGGGAATTGAACTCAGGATGGTAGGCTTTGCACCCAAGCGTACTGAGCCATCTCTCCAGGCCTCTATTCTTTTTTTTTTTTTTTTCATTTATTTATTTGCGAGAAAGAGGCATAAAGAGAGAGAGAATATGAATGAATCTATTCTTTTTTGAAGCATGTCCCGCTGTCCACAGGTGAGGTGCTGTTATTTCTCAAGTTCTATTCCTGATCCCAGCTTCTGATTCCACTCTCAGGGCACTTCAATGGCCTCCCAAATACACAGGAATTTCAAGTTACTCTCGCCCAAGACCTGGTTTTTTCTATACACATCAACCCCAAAACTCTCTGCATTTCATTATCTTCCTCAAATCTGCTTCTGGACATCACCACCAATCACCTGGCTGCTTAACACAAAATTCAAGAAGGCATTCCCTACTCCTTATCCACCCCTCATCCAAGCACTAAATTCTGTTCATTCCTCCTCCAAAACACCTCTTCAATTTATCCACTTCTCTCCACCCCATGGCAGCAATCCCATCAGCGGCCCTCACCTGGCGGCTTGATTGCACTTTCCAGTTCCTGGGCACTCTAGACCTATCTTTGACTTGAGTTCTCAATGTCGTGACCTTTACAAAAACATGAATCTGATCGATTCATTCCCCAGTTCAAATCCTCCCATTGTCAAGATAAAAGCCCAAATTGGAAGTCACTATATAGCCCAGGCTGGTCTGGAACTCGCAGAGTCCCTCCTTCCTCAGCCTCCAGAGGGCTGGCAATACAGATGAACCACCACACCTAAATTTCCTTAACAGGGGCCAAAAGCAGTGTCTACGGGATTCAGACCCCGGCTTATATTTACTGTCTCATGTCTCTACCACGAGTGCTACACGAATCGCCTCGGTATAAGCTCGTGCCACTTCACCCATCCAATACTTCTACCCGAGGGCCTGCGATATGCCAGACAAGCAAGGAGAACAGAAGACCAGCGCCTCGGCGAAGCTCAGTGCACGGAGTCACCGCTGAATCCCAAAGCACGGGAGCAAGACGACTGGACAGGACAGGCCTTCACCCTCCCGGCGCGCCGATCCCCGCCCCGCCCCGCCCTGCCCCGCACTCACCAGCCTCGTAGCCATCATCGCGCTTCTCCCGCTTCACGCGCCGCTCGGAGGGCTCCGCCTGGCTTCGTTCCCGTCCGTGCGCCCCACCGCGCGCCTCGGCTTCGGCCCCGCGCCTCCCGCGCTCGCCCCCGCGCTCCCGGCTCCGCTTCCTTCGTTCGCCGCCGCTGCCGCTGCCACCGCCGCTACTCCGGTGCTTGTGTTTCTTGTGCTCCCGATGCCGAGGCGGCTGCTCGGTGGCGCCCCCGGTACCGGCTGCCGCCGTGGTCCCGTTCGCCTCTTTCTCTCCGCGGTGCTTCTTTGACGACCCCATGGTGGAGCGTCCGCCTGGAAGCCGGGCCGCCGCCAAGCCCCGACGACGCAAAATGGGAGCACTTCCGGGTCACACGGCAGCCGCTGTCCTGTTGCCGGAAGGCAAGAGAGGCTGCTTCCTGAGTTTGCCGGGGATCCTATTCCAAAGGCTCATGGGAAAACTGATTGAACATTCCCGGCCGCCGTAGGCCTTGGACAGTGTTGCACATGCGCTCCTGCCTGGGTTCAGAGCTGGCCTTTCCGCCCCTCCGGTAGGCCGCAATCCCAGAGCCATAAGGACGTAGCATCTCTCTTAGATACCTTGACAGGAGTGAAGCTCCCTCCTTGGCTTTTTCCGCTTGTACTCCCTACCTGCGTAATGCTGTTTGCTTCGTCTTTCAACTCCCTATGAGCTGTGTCCCTGTGACCAGGAGAAATTGAGTACAACATTGTTTTATGTGTTTCTGGTTTGTTTTTTAAGCCAAAGTCGTGCTGTTAACCAAAGTGGCCTCTTAACTCCCTATGCAGTGGATGATGACCTTGAACTTTTTGTTTATTTGAGAGAGGGAGCGAGAATGGGCGCACCAGGGCCTCTAGCCACTGCAAACAAACTCCAGATGCATTCGCCCCCTTGTGCATCTGGTTTACTTAGGTCCTGGAGACTTGAACCGGGATTCTTTGGCTTTGCAGGCAAACGCCTTAATCGCTAAGCCATCCCTTCAGCCCAGCTTGAACTTTTTGATTCTCCTGTATCCCAAGTGCTGGGATTTCAGGTGTGCATTATCACACTGGACTTGAATGCAAATTTGGCACGTTCTATGTTACGGGAGATGTACAGTTTTATATTCTCTTTTATGATTTATTAAAAATTTATTTGAAAGCAGAGGGAGGCACAAGAAAAGCAGAGAATGGGTACACCAGGGCTTCCAGCAGCTGCAAATGAACTCCAGATGCATGCACCACTTTGTGCATCTGGCTTTATGTGGGTATCAGAAAATAAAACCCTGGCCTTCAGGCTTTGCAGCCATCTCTCCTGCCCCTCCACCTTTTTCTTAAATTTTTTTATATATTTTATTTATTTATTTGAGAGAGAATGGGCATGCCCGGGCCTCCAGCCACTGCAAGTGAACTCCAGATGCATGTGCCCCCTGGTGCATGTGGCTTATGATGGTCCTGGCTTTGCAGGCAAATGCCTTAATCACTAAACCATTTCTCCAGCCCCCTTCCACCTTTGTGTTATTTGTTGTTGTTTGAGACAGGATCTCTCACTAACTCAGCTAGACAAGCTTGTCAGCAAGTTCAAGGGATCCTCTTGTTTCCACTTCTCCAGAACTGGGATTACAGGTGCATCAGCATGCTTGGCTTTTATGTGGGTGTCTTAAACCCCTAGTTATCTACCTGCTCAGCCTCCTGAGTGTTGAGATTACAGGCTTGAACCACAAAACACAGCTCCTTCTTTTTTTAAAATTTTTATTTATTTATTTATTTATTTGAGAGAATGAAAGGCAAAAGGAGAGAGAGAGAGAGAGAATGGGCATGCCAGGGCCGTCGGCTGTTGCAAACAAACTCCAGATGCATGCGCCACCTTGTCCATGTGGCTTACATGGGTCCTGGGGAATCAAACCTTTGGCTTTGCAGGCAAGCACCTTAACTGCTAAGCCATCTATTTCTCCAGCCTTTTCTTTCTTTAAAAAAGTTTATTTATTTACTAGAAAGAGAGAGAGAAAAGGGCACACCAGGGCCTCTGGCCACTGCAATCAAGCTCCAGGCACATGTGCCACCACATGCATCTGGCTTACGTGGGTTCTGGGGAATTGAACCTGGGTCCTTGGGCTTCACAGGCAAGCTCCTTAACCACTGAACCAACTCTCCAGTCCCACGGCCTTTTGTTTTTCTTGAGGAAGGTTGCTTTTAAGTTAATAGTTTTCACAATTCCTCTTGACATCCCCACCCACAGTTGCTAGTCTGTGGACTTGCTGTGTGAACCATCTCATGTTTGGACATGTTGTATGTGCTCCTTTAAAGCCCAGCTGCAGAAGTGGGAGACCTCCAAGGCAGAGGCCAAATGTCCTGTTAACTAGAATTTCTAGGTCCAAGCATATCTTTTGGACTAAGGATAGAGAAGTCCCTTTGCCTGATGTTCTATGAGACAGATTTTGGGGAGGGGACAGCCAGAGATCCTGGGGGATGTGGGAACAGAACTAAGCCTGCTCTCACCCAACAACCATTCCCCCCCCCTCAGAAATCTCACACTGTAGTTGCCAAAAATCCTTTAATTTTTATCTTAGGGACTATATTCTAGGTCCAGGCTGGAAGAAGAGTGTCTGCCAAGCTGGCTGCCAGTGGCTCCCATCTTTGAGGGGCTTGGAGAAGAGGGCTCCATTCCTACTCCCACTGACCGGTGGCTCCTTAAAGACAGATGGGGTCCAATGGGCTCCTTAGTTCCCAGCCCCATGCCCAGGAAATCACTGACCCTGTGGGTTCAAATCCAACTCCTGTTCTGGATTGCTATGTAATTCTGGGCAAATGACATGCCCTTCTAGCAACTTGTGTAGTTTTATTGCACAGTGAGCCTCATAATCCTTGCTCTGATTAGTCTAAAGTATAAGGGACAGTAGTTACACAGTGACCAGTGTGGCACCAGCCTCTAATGGAGGCTTGCCTGTTTAGGTAGCTGCAGAGTCCCAGACTATCTCTTTCTCATTTGTTCCTGGGTCCTCAAGCAGGGACTTGCCCCTCAGGTTCTTGGTTTCCTCACTGGAAAGTGGGAACAATAACCCTGGTCCATCTTCTTGGGTGACATGAAGGAGACTGCAGAGCTCAGAGGGTGGTGTGGGTCCCCCACCCCACCACAGGTCAGCAGAGCCAGTTTTTGGCTGACCAGATGGTCTCACCTGGATTTCTGGGAGGTGCCCATTGTGTTTCCTGCTGCAGCCAGCAGCTGTTCCTCATCTACTCCCAGGTCCGACAGCACCTGGGAGAAGCGCCTAGTCACCGTGAGCCTGGCATTGGCCTGACAAGAAAAAAAAAAAAAGAGGGGCTGGAGAGATGGCTTAGCAGCTAAGGCCCTTGCCTGTAAAGCTTAAGGACCCAGCTTCAATTCCCCAGTACCCATATAAGCCAGATGCACAAGGTAGTGCATGCACCTGGAGCTTGTTCATAGTAGCTGGAGGCCCTAGCATGTCCACCTTCTCTTTATCTGCCTCTCTCTCTCTCTCTCGCAAGTAAATGCAATATCTTAACATTTTATTTATTTGAGAGATAAAGTGGCAGACAGAGAGAATGGGCACATTCCTGTTCTTGACCAAGGCTGCTAGGGTCTCTTTTGGGCTCTGATTACTGAGGAGGTCCCAGGACTTCCAAGGAACCATCAGATAGGACCCCATTCCAACCTTGCTTCTGTGCACACTTGGGCAGCTCCTTTCTCAGGAGTGTTGTCTGCCCACACAGGTGTTGGTCCTCACCTGCATGGCCTGCTGAAACAGGAAGGGCCGGGCCTGCACCCTGTGCTGGATGCCCTGCAACTCTGCCTGGTATTCAGCAAAGCGCTGTCGCTCCTGGCGCCTGTGGGGAAGACAGGTCTCTGAGCAGCTAACCATGGACATAACCCATTCCCAGCCCAAAGCCCACCAGTCCTCACTGAACATTTTATAAAAATAAATGTCCCTCTGACCTTTACAAAGCCATTTCATTCCATTCTGGCCCTGATTTCTTAGGTGAAACTGTCAGGATGGGCATTATTTGCCCCATTTTACTGATGGCTCAGGAAGGTCACGGGGACTTATCCAAGGTTGTGCAGCTGGCAAAGTGAAGGAATGAGCCTGGAGCCCAAGTGTAGGCTATGCAGCCAGAGTTCACCTATCTTTCCAGCTTCTGAGCTCCTCTTTGCACAGCCTTCCCTTCCCTGAAAGTCACTCCCATCTCAGAAACAAACAAAAGAACACATCCCAGGGCTGGGGAGATGACTCAGTAAAGTGTTTGCCATGTAAGCATGAGGACCTCAGTTCAGATCCTCAGCCACCACATAAAAAACCAAGCATGGTGATGCACCTGTAATCCCAGTTCTGGGCAGAAACAAGACAAAAGAACAGCTCTGGATTCCCTGTCTCAAAAAAAAAAAAAAAAAAAAAAGGGCTGGGGGAAGGAAGAAGAAGGAAGGAAGGAAGAAAGAAAGAAAGAAAGAAACAAACATGGAAAGTGTTTGCCACTTGACTGCAAAGCCAAAGAACTCAGGAATCCAGTTCAGAAGTTCATTTGCAGTGGCTGAAGGCCCTGGTACACCCATTCATAAATAAATAATAAAAAAAAAGGTAGCATGGTGATGCACCTGTAATCCCAGTTCTGGGGCAGAGTGGGAGGATCACCAAGAGTTCAAGGCCATCCTGAGACCTCTGCCTTAATTCCAGGTCAGCCTGGGCCAGAGTGAGACCCTACCTCGAAAAACCAAAACCACCAAAAAAAAAAAAAAAACAAGCCCGGGTGGCATGGCTCAACTTTTAAAGGTACTTGCCCAGCACTCCTGGCAGAGGTGGGGTTGCAGTGTTCAAGCCACCCAGACTAAGTCAGGTCAGCCTGAGCCAGAGTGAGACTCTACCTTGAAAACCAAAAAAAGGTGATTCATTTGGGATATGGCTCAACAGAAAGCCCTTGCTTGCCTGCTGCTGGCCTGGGGTTCAGTGTTCAAGCCACCCACATAAGTCTGATGCAAAAAGTAGTGCAAGTATCTGGCATTCATTTGCAGTGGCAGAAAGCCCTAGCCTGCCCATACACACAATTTGTTTTCAAAAGGTGGAAAGCAATTGAGGATGACACCCAACATTGACCTCTGGCCTCCATGTGCCCATGCACATACATGAATCCACACACATGAATATGCAAACACACATGTATACTACACACACACAATAAATACATCCCTGAAATATCTGGCTGCACTGGAGACACAGTTTCTATTCATAAAAGTATTGGGCTGGAGAGATGGCTTGTGGTTAAGGCGCTTGCCTGCGAAACCTAAGGACCCATGTTCAACTCTCCAGATCCCATGTAAGCCAGATGCACAAAGGTGAGGCAAGCACAAGGTTGCACATGCCCACTGGGTGGTGCAAGCATCTGGAGTTCGATTTCAGTGGCTGAGGCCTTGGAACACCAATTCTCCCTTCCCCTCTATTTAAAAATAAACATTTTTAAAGTCTAGTATGTAGGGCTAGGAATGTAGCTTAATTAGCAAAGTGCTTGCCTAGCATGTACAAGGCTTGATCCTCAGCACTGCATAAACCAGACATAGTGGCCCACACATGTAATCCTACCACTTGTGAGATAGATATAGCAGGATTATAAATTCAAGGTGATCCTCTTGGCTACAATAGTGTTTGAGGCTAGCCTGGACTTTATAAGACCCTGTTGCAAAGCAAAATAAAACAAAAATCTAATATGTGTCCTTGGCAGAAATGGGACTGCTCAAGCAGCTGAGTTTCACCACCTTTCATGAAAAGAACACCCTGGTAGCAAGGGGCCTTCTGGACACACCCCTCACAGGACCATCATGCATCAGTGAAGCACATAAGACAGACTGTGGTGGCAGCACTCAGATGGAAGGGACAAGCAGGTGAGACCTGAGATATGCTAGGTTTTTTAGCAAGTGTGTGGGGCCTGGTGGAAAAGGCTTGCCTTACTAGGCTAAGTGCCAGGAAAGGACCCGTGCCCCATAAAGAAAAAGACCTCTTAGAAAACCATACCAAAAACACAAGTTCCTTTAAGAAGGGTCTTCACCAACTCAAGTAGCAGATACAAGTGTGGGGGACAGTCAGGAGCTGGCATTATCTGTCTTTTGTATGATGCTCTGTTGGGCATTGCTAAACATGGGTTGGGACTGTGAAGAAGCTGACCTGGGCTGTTGGACATGGCCGGGGACCTTGGGCTATGGGGGTTGCAGCTGGCCTTATCGTCGGGAATCCAGTCTGGCGGTGGAGACTGGCCCTCCCTGCCCTTGGGCAAAGTTTTAGTGTGCCCTGTCTTTGCCTAGAATGGGCAGAACCAGCAGGCCCTCCCTGCTTTATCCCAAAAGCACCTGACCATTCCATAGTCAGGCTTTGCCTCCCCCCACAATTCTGACCTTGTGGCTAGCTACAGCTGTAGCCATCCAATATGTGGCTGAAGTCACGTAGTTTTTCCCCGCCACTTCTGTTATCTCCCTTGCAGCTTCTCCCTCGCATCTTCTGCCTTCCAGCCAATTAGATAGCAACCCATAAACCTATGTATCCAATCGCTTTATAGTCCATATGTGCCTTCTCAACCTTTCTCAAGTGTTTATAAACCCACTCCCCTTTTGAATAAACGAGAGCACGCTATCCATCAGACTGCCTCCCAGGTGGTTCATTGCCTGTTGCACTCACCCGCTCCAAGACCCTGCTTCACCCCAACTCCTATGCCCAGGACATGGGTGGCCAACAACCCTCGGGAATGGCAAGGACCCACAATGCTCTATGCATTTTTCTTGATAAATACTTTTTTGTTGTTGTTGTTTTTCGAGTCTCATTATAGCCCAGGCTGACCTGGAATTCACTATGTAGTTTTAGGGTGGCCTCAAACTCATGAAGATCCTCCTACCTCTGCCTCCTGAGTACTGGGATTAAAGGCGTGTGCCACCATGCCCGGATTAAATAAATAATTTTTTTTTCGAGGTAGAGTTTCACTCTGGTCCAGGCTGACCTGGAATTAACTATGTAGTCTCAGGGTGGCCTCAAACTCTCAGCGATCCTCCTACCTCTGCCTCCCGAGTGCTGGGATTAAAGGCGTGTGCCACCACACCCAGCTTAAATAAAATATTTTTAAAAAAGAAATTAGAAAAACAAAACAAAAAAAGAAATTAGAATAGGGGTCAGGGAGATGGCTTAGTGGTTAAGGCACTTGCCTGGAAGGCAAAGGACCTAGGTTTAATCCCCAAGGACCCATGTAAGCCAGATGCACAAGGTGGCACATGTGTCTGGAGTTTGTTTGCAGTGGCTGGAGGCCCTGGCATGCCCATTCGCTCTCTAGCTGTGTGTGTATCTCTCCCTCTGCTTCTCTCTCTCTCTCTCAAATAAATAAAATAAAAATAAAATATTTTAAGAAAAAAGAAATTATAATATAAAACAAAAAGAAAAATAGTCAAACTATGTTAAGAGAATAAGACAGATAACACTATGTATCTTGAAGAGTAGGACTGGGTCAATAAAAAGTTTTATAGCCGGGTGTGGTGGCACATGTCTTTAATCCCAGCACTTGGGAGGCAGAGGTAGGAGGATCGCAGTGTGTTCGAGGCCACCCTGAGAATACAGACTGAGTTCCAGGTCAGCCTGGGTTAGAGTGAGATCCTACTTCGAAACCCACCCCTCCAAAAAAAGTTTTATTAAAGAGAATGACTGGGGTTGGAGAGATGGTTCAGTGGTTAAAGGTACAAAAGCCTGCTGGCCTGGGTTTGATTTCCAGTATCCATGTAAAGCCAGATGCACAAAATGGCACATGTGGCTGGAGTATGTTTGCAGCTGCAAGAAGCCCTGATGTACCCATTCTGTCTGGTCAGTTGAACTCTTTCTATAAGTACATAAATTAGTAATATATATATGGCTGGAGAGATGGCTTATCAGTTAAAGCGCTTACCTGCAAAGCCAAAGTTCAATTCCCCAGTACCCATGTAAGCCAGATAGATGCACAAGGGTGTGCATACATCTGGAACTTGTTTGCAGCAGCTAGAGGCCCTGGTGTGCCTATTTTCACTCTCTCTCTCTCTCTCTTTTTCTCTGCCTCCCCCTCTCTCTCAAAATAAATTTTACAATTTTTAATATTTTTAAAAATTAATTTAAAAAACTTTTAAGGAGTAGGGAGCCAGGCATGACGGAGCATGCCTTTACTCCCAACACTCAGGAGGCAGAAGTAGGAGGATTGCTGTGAATTTGAAGCCAGCTTGAGACCACATAGTGAATTCCAGGTCAGCCTGGGCTAGAGTGAGACCCTACTCAAAAACCCCTAAATAGCCAGGCGTGACAGCGCATACCTTTAATCCCAGCACTTGGGAGGCAGAGGTAGGAGGATCAAATGAGTTTGAGGCTACCTTGAGACTACCTAGTGAATTCCAGGTCAGCCTGAGCTAGAGTGAGACCCTACCTCAAAAAATAATAATAATAATAGGGCTGGAGAGATGGCTTAGCGGTTAAGGCTCCTGCCAAGCTTAAGAATGCCCATTGGATTCTCCAGGTCCCACGTTTATCCAGACATAAAAGTGACACAAGGGCGCAATGCCGCACTTGACCACAAGGGGGCGCACACACATGGAATTTGACAGTGGCTGAGAGGCCACTGGCTCACCCATTCTCCATCTGTTTCTCTCTCTCTGTCTCTCTCTCTCAAAAAAAAAAAAAAAAAAAAACACCCAAAAATAAAATAAGGAATAGGGGTCTGGAGAGATGGCTTAGTGGTTAAGTGCTTGCTTGTGAAGCCTAAGGACCCTGGTTCAAGGCTCGATTCCTCAGTACCCACATAAGCCAGATGCACATGGTGGCACATGCATATGGAGTTCATTTGCAGTGGCTGGAGGCCCTGGTGCTCCCATTCTCTCTCGTTCTCTGCCTCTTTCTCTCTCTCTCTCTCTCTCTGTGTCACTCTCAAATAAATAAACAAAACTTTTTTTCAAAATAAGGAGAAGCAGGCTGGAGAGATAGCTTAGCGGTTAAGGCGCCTGCCTCCTAAGCCTAAGAACGATGGTTCCAATCCCCAGCGGTTCCAATCTCCAGGTCCCACGTTTAGCCAGATGCAAAGTGACACAAGGGCACAATGCTGCACTTGACCACAAGGGGCGCACACATCTGGATTTCATTCATAACCTCTGAGAGACTGCTGGCGCGCCCATCTCTATCTGTCTCCCTCTCACTCTCTGTCTGTCTCTCTGTGTCTCTCTCCAAAAATAAATAAAATTTAAAAAATTAAAAAAACGAGTAGGGACTGAAGAGATGTCTCAGCAATTAAAAGTGCTTGTTTGCAAAGCCTGATGGCCCAGTTTTGATTCCCCAGTACACACATAAAGCTAGATGCTCAAATAGTGCATGAGTTTTTGTTTACAGTGGCAAAAAGCCCTAGTGTACCCATACCTACTCTCTTCTTTCTGTCTGCCTCTTTCTCCCTCTCTGAAATAAATAAACTATTTTTTTAAAAGGATTAGGACCACTGGGCTATTCATTATCTTCATCAGTTATTTCTATCATCTTCAAATTTTTATTTTTTTTAATATTTTATTTTTATTTATTTGAGAGACAATGGGCATGCCAGGGCCTCCAGCTGTTTCAAATGAACTCCAGACACATGTGCCACCTTGTGCATCCACCTAATGTGGGTCTTGGGGAATTGAGCCTGGGTCGTTTGGCTTTTCAGGCAAGTGCCTTAACCACTAAGCCATCTCTCCAGCCCATTCTTAAATTTTTATAATAAGCAAGTCTTGCACTGGGAACCAGAAAAAAAAAAAAGAAGATTTAGCCAGATGTGGTGGTACATGCCTTAAATCCCAGCATTTGGGAGTCAGAGATAGGAGGATCACCATGAATTTGAGGCCACCCTCAATATATAGTGACTTCCAGGTCAACCTAGGCTACAGTGAAACCCTACCTCAAAAAACCAAAAAAATCAAACAAAATTAATAAGATGTGTGGGATATTTTGACCTTGAGCATTCAACAGCTGAAGGGGTTGTCATTATTAACTGGATGACCTTGAATAAGCCCCTTCTCTGAGGGACTCACCATCTTCATATTATAAAACATAGCCAAATGGTCTGGCCAGCCTGCCTTGGGATCCTGTAGCCTGACACCCAGCACGGCCTCCCGGCTTTCCCCCACCAGGCCCTCCACAGCCCTGGGCTCCTACCTCAGCTCCTCCAGCTTGCGCTGGGCAGCCAAGACTCCCTGGCTCCGGGGTGTGTAGGCTGCCAGGCAGCGGGCCACTTGGTGCTGAACCTGGTGCTCCCGAGCCCTGCGCTTCTCAGCTTGCTGCTGCTCCTCCAGCTGCTGCTGCTCCCAGGCCTGCAGCAGGTTTCTGGGTGGAGACAGTAAAAAGAGGAAAGGAAGAGTTCTATGGGGACCAGGAGCTTCAAGGAGGACAAGGAAAACAGAAGGGTATGAGACCCTGAGAGGAGGGATTCTGGGTCCCAGCAACCCAAGGTTCTGGAGAACATATGGGGTAGCGGTTATGAAAGTATGGCCAGATAAATAAAGCCTGCATCTGGTGGTTTGGCCCTTAGTCCTAACTCATTACGGAGTTTAAGAAGTTAGCTGGACAAGTGAGTGAGAAGAGTAAGCCTCTCCCTAGCGTCCAGCAGTGAATTCCAGCTCCAGGTCTCCTGAGCCCCCACATAACTCAGCACACAGCCTGGGACCCCTCTTGCATTGCTCACTTTCCCTGGCAAAGCAGCTGTCCTTGAAAAGGGGTCAAATCTCCTCTTGTCTTCGACTCCCCTTATCTGGCAGCAGCTAGGTTAATGCCTAATGGTTTGAGACATAGTTGGATAAAAACACAGTGATGATGGATGGATGGAAAGGAAGGAAGGAAGGAAGGAGGGAAGGAGGGAGGGAAACAAAATGCTCAGTGGGTGAAAGACCAGGTAGATGAAAGGTATGGATAACTCAATAGGCAGAGCTAGATAGACCTGGAACATTCTTCCCCAGATCTCATGACAAGTTTCTTCTTGTCAACCAGGTTTTGGTTCAAATGTCAGTTCTCATAGAAAGACTTGATCTGACCTCACCACACCAACTTCTTCCTAGCTCTCATTTTCTTCTTCTTTTTTTGTCCTTTTTAAAATATATTTTATTTATTTATTTATTTGAGAGAGAGAAAGAGGCAGAGAAAGAGAGAATGGGCATGCCAGGGACTCCAGCCACTGCAAATGAACTCCAGATGCATGTGCCTCTTTGTGTACCTGGCTAACTCGGGTCCTGGAGAATCGAACCGGAATCCTTTGGCTTTGCAGGCAAACACCTTAACCACTAAGCCATCTCTCCAGCCCTCTAGCTCTCATTTTCTAACTACACGTTTTGTTCTTTTCACTTGTCATCTATCCCAGGCTGGCCTCAAACTCAATATGTAGCTGAAAGTGACCTTAAACTTATGACCTCCCTTTCCTCTACCTCCTGAGTGCTGGAATTACAGTATGTGACACCATACTCAGTAATACTGGGAACCAAATGCAGAGCTTTGAGCATGTTAGGTGTGAGGGTTAATCTTTTCAACTTGATGGGGTTTAGAATCACATGGAAACAAACCTCCAAGTTTGTCTGTGAAGGAGTCTGTAGATTAGACTAATTGAGAGGGGGAAACCACACTAAATGTGAGTGGCACCATTTTGTAGAATGGGGGTCTTGGACTATATAAAAGGGACAAAGTGTGTAAAAATGCTTGTTATGCAAGCATGATGACATGAGTTTGAATTTCCAGAATCCACATAAAGCCAGACACCTTAACACAAGTGAGTGTTGTAATCCCGGCCCTCTTACGGCAAGATTGGAGGCAGAGACAGGAGAAGCTCTTGTGCCAGGAGCCTGATGTTCAGAGCAGTGAACAAGAGACCATGCCTTGCCTCAAACAAGGTAGAACAACCCTAACCCTAAACCTCACCAAGCCCTATGCCTAACCCTACCCCTTGCCCTAACCCTAAGCCTAGCCTTAGCCCTAGCCATAATCCTTACCCTAACACATCCACAAACATCCTCTGACCTCCACATGTGCTCCTTTGCATGACACACAAACACACACAGATTAAAAAAAAAAAAAAAAAAGGAGGGCTGGAGAGATGGTTTAGCAGTTAAGGTGCTTGCCTGTGAAGCCTGAGGACCCAGGTTCAATTCTCCAGGTCCTACGTAAGCCAGATGCAGAAGATGGCGCATGCATCTGGAGTTCGTTACAGTGGCTAGAGGCTCTGGCACACCTATTCTCTATCTATCCCTCTCTCTATCTCTAATAAATAAATAAAAATAAAGTTAAAAAAATAAAGGAGAATGTGAGCTGAGCACCACCTTCATCACTCTGCTTCTACACACTGACCAGATGCTGCATGCTTCTGTGCCATATTTGCCCCACCATGATGGACTGTATTCTCTGACACTGTACGCCAAAATAAACCTTTCTTCCCTTAAACTGTTTCATGTCAGGTATTTGGTCACAGAAATGAGAAAAGTAAACTAATATACTAGGTAAGCCATCTACCAACTGAGGTACATCACCAACCTTCTTTCTTTTTTACTGTTTATTTAGTTTTTTCAAGGTAGGGTCTCACTCTAACCCAGGCTGACCTGGGACTCACTCCGTAATCCCAAACTGGCCTCAAACTCATGGCAATCCTACCTCTGCCTCCTGAGTGCTGGGATTAAAGGTGTGCATCACCACACCTGGCTTTTAAGTGTATTTTTTTTAATTTCATTTATTTATGACAGAGTGAGGGAGAGGCAGATAGAGAGAATCGGCATACCAACGCCTCCAGCCACTGTAAACGAACCCTAGATGCATGCACCACCTTGTGCATCTGGCTTACATGGGTACTGGGGAATTGAACCTGGGTCCTTTGGCTTTGCAGGTAGGCAATCATCTTAACCACTAAGCCATCTCTCCAGCCCTCATTTCTTTTTTTAATTGTAGCCCTCTTCCCAAGCAGAATAGACTTCCCAAGTAAGCCTGATAAGACCTGCCCCCAGGGTTTCTTCTTTTCCTAGGCACTGCCTCAGCACCTAGCACATACAGGGGTTAAAGCTTTGGTGAATTCATCATAACTGAACCATGGTCAGACAGAAAGGTGGACAGATGGACAGATGAAGACAAATACAGCCATTAAATCAGTGCATATTTAAGGGCTCCGACCATGTGCAGGTGTTCTGTAAGGCAACAGGGTTGTGGCACGTGCCCTTAGAGACCCCTCAGTGTGGGCAAAGATGGACAGACAGTTGAAGGCTCCAGTGTAGCCATGCTATGGCAAATGCTATGTTGGAGGAAATGACAGACAGCTTGTTGGAGGAACACCTGACTATGGAGTGGAAGGATACGCGCAAGTTAGCTGTGCAAGAGAATGAGGAGAGGGGAAATCCCAGGGCAGGAGGGAGGAAAGAGCATGAGGCATCACCGCTGCTCCAACCAGTTGGGCAGAGAGGGCAGGAGTCACTGGACTGAGATGTCTTGGCTTGGTGCCAGGGGCTCGGGGAAGCATGGGAAGATTCCAAGCACCAGGGCTAGAATAGGCAAGCACTAGAGTGGCTTCAGCAGAACCGAACTCTTTTCAAAACAAGCAGATCCAATGGGAGGGAGCCTTGTAAAAATTCCAATGGCATTTTTCACAGAAATAGGAAAATAACGCTAGAATTCATATGAAACCACAAAAGATGCCAGAGGACCAAAGCAAAGCAATCTTTTAATTTTTTTTTTTTTTTTTTTTTTTTTTTTTTGGTTTTTCGAGGTAGGGTCTCACTGTGATCCAGGCTGACCTGGAATTAACTATGTAGTCTCACGGTGGCCTCGAACTCTCAGCGATCCTCCTACCTCTGCCTCCCAAGTGCTGGGATTAAAGGTGTGCGCCACCACGCCGGGCTTTAAATTTTTTTTTTTTAACGGTAGGCTCTCACTGTAGCCCAGGCTGACCTAGAATTCACTATGTAGTCTCAGGCTGGCCTTGAACTCAAAGCAATCCACCTACTTCTGCTTCCTAAATACTAAGGTTAAAGGTGTGCGCCACCATGCCCAGTTTCTTTTTTCCTTTTTTTTTTTTTTTTTTTGGTTTTTCGAGGTAGGGTCTCACTGTAGCTCAGGCTGAATTCTCTATGTAGTCTCAGGGTGACCTCGAACTCATGGCAATCCTCTTACCTCTGCCTCCTGAGTGCTGGGATTAAAGGTGTGCACCACCACGCCCGGTTTCTAGCTTTCTTTTTTTTTTTTTTTTTTTTTTTTTTTTTTTTTTTTTGCGAGGTAGGGTTTCACTCTAGTCCAGGCTGACCTGGAATTAACTATGTAGTCTCAGGGTGGCCTCGAACTCTCGGCGATCCTCCTACCTCTGCCTCCCGAGTGCTGGGATTAAAGGCGTGTGCCACCACGCCCGGCTTAGCTTTCTTTTTTGAGACAGTGTCTCATGAAGCCCAGGTTGGCACCTATGACCACTATGGAGCCTAAGATGGTCTCCAACTCATTATCAACCTGCCTCCACCTCTTGAATGCTGGAGCTACAGGCATGTGCCATCACACTGGGCTTCAAAGTCATCTTAAGGAAAAATAAGTCAAGGGGCTGGAGAGATGGCTCAGGGATTAAGGCACTTGCTTGCAATGCCTAGTGACCTGGGTTTGATTCCTCAGTACCCACCTAAAGCCAGAGGCACAAAGGAGTGCATTCATCTGAAGTTTGTATACAGTGGCTAGAGGCCCTGGCGCACGCCCATTCATTCTTTTTACTTTTTTACTTTTTGGTTTTTCAAGGTAGGGTCTCACTCCAGCCCAGGCTGACCTGGAATTCACTCTGTGGTCTCAGGGTGGCCTCGAACTCACAGCGATCTTCATACCGTAGCCTCCTGAGCATTCATTCTCATTCTCTCTCAGTCTGTCTCTCTGTCTCTCTCCTTGCAAGTAAATAAATATTTAAAAAAAGAATAACATGAGACAATTATCTCACAGATATAAACATAAACTCAAAAAGGATGAAATACTTAAACATAAGAACTGAAACAGCCGGGCATGGTGGCGCACGCCTTTAATCCCAGCACTCGGGAGGCAGAGGTAGGAGGATTACCATGAGTTTGAGACTACCCTGAGACTACATAACAAATTCCAGGTCAGCCTGAGCTAGAGTGAGACCCTACCTTGAAACAACAACAAAAAAAAAAAAAAAAAAGAAGAAGAAGAAAAGAAAGAAACAGAAACTGGCATTTGCATTAATATACATGAATCTGAAAGACATTCTATTAAGTTAAAAAAACAGGAAGACAACAAGTACGTAATGTTTAATCTACAAAACCTGTTCTCTTTGGAGTAGAAAACAGCAATGGTTCCCAGGGTCTGGGGGCAGAGTAGAACTGGAGAGTATTGATCAAAGGATCTCAAATTTCAGGACTGGAGAGATGGCCTAGCTGTTAAGGCACTTGCCAGCAAAGCCAAAGGACCCAGGTTCAATTCCTTAGTACCCATGTAAAGCCAGATACACAAGGTGGTGCATTTATCTGTAGTTCCTTTGTAGTGACTAGAGGCCCTGGTGCACCTTCTCAGTCTCTCTCTCTCTCTCCCCCTCTCTCTATCTGCCTCTCTCTCTCTCTCTCAAATAAATAAATAAGAATTTAAAAATTGGGACTGGAGAGATGGTTTAGTGGTTAGGATACTTGCCTACAAAGCCTAAGGACCTGGGCTTGATTCCCCAGTACCCACTTAAGCCTGACAGATGCACATGGTACATGCATCTGGAGTTCATTTGCAGTGCCTCAAGGCCCTGGCATGCCCACTCTCACTCTCCCTCTCTATTTGCCTCTTACCCCCAGCAAAAAAATACATAAGAATAAAATATATTTTTTTAAAATTTAAAAAGTAGATCTGGGGGCTAGAGAGATTGCTTAGTAGTTAAGGCGCTTGCCTGCGAAGCCTAAGGATCTAGGTTTGATTGGACCCAGGTTAGATTTCCCAGAACCCACATAAGCTAGATGCACATGGGGGCTCATGCATCTGGAGTTCATTTGCAGTGGCTAGAAGTGCCCATTTCCTCCCTCTCCTCCTCTCTCTCTCTCTAATAAGTAAATAAATAAAAATATTTTTTAAGTGCTGGAGAGATGGCTTAGTGGTTAAAACATTTGCCTGCAGCCGCGCGTGGTGGCACACTCCTTTAATCCCAGCACTCGGGAGGCAGAGGTAGGAGGATCGCCATGAGTTCAAGGCCACCCTGAGACTACATAGTGAATTCCAGGTCAGCCTGGGCCGGAGTGAGACCCTACCTCAAAAAATCGAAAAACCAAAGAAAAAAAAAAAACACACATTTGCCTGCAAAGCCAAAGGATCCCAGTTCGATTCTCCAGGACCCATGTAAGCCAGATGCACAAGGGAGAACATGCATCTGGAGTTTGTTTGCAGTGGCTGGAGGCCCTGGCGTGCCCATTCTCTCCTTCCCTCTGTCTCTCCACCTCTCTCTCTCATATAAATAAATAAATAAAATATATTTCAA
The DNA here is from genome assembly GCA_036365145.1 of Orientallactaga sibirica. Classification (NCBI taxonomy): domain Eukaryota; kingdom Metazoa; phylum Chordata; class Mammalia; order Rodentia; family Dipodidae; genus Orientallactaga; species Orientallactaga sibirica. Next base: position 4,705,844 of record JAEOAD010000042.1, on the reverse strand, counting down.
AGATACAATTTAAAAAAATTAAAAATAGAGGGCTGGAGAGATGGCTTATTGGTTAAGGTGCTTGTTTGTGAAGCCCAAGGACCTATGTTTGACTCTCCAGATCCCACGTAAGCCAGATGCACAAAGGTGAGGCAAGCACAAGGTCACACATGCCCACTTGGTGGTGAAAGCATCTGGAGTTCAATTTTAGTGGCTGAGGACCTGGTACACCAATTCTCTCTCGCTCGCTGTCTCTCTAAAAAAAAAAGAAAGAAAGAAAAAAAAAGAGCCAGGCGTGGTGGCACACACTAATTCCAGCACTCAGGAGGCATAGGTAAGAAGATCACTGTGAGTTTGAGGCCACCCTGGGACTACATAGTGAATTCCAGGTCAGCCTGGGCTAGAATGAGACACTATCTTGAAAAACTACAAAAAAAGAAGAAGAGGGAAGAGGGCTGGAGAAATGGTTAGCAGTTAAGGCACTTGCTTGTGAAGCCTAAGGATCCAGGTTCAATTCTCCAGATCCCACGTAAGCCAGATGCACAAGGTATGCATCTGGAGTTTGTTTACAGTGACTAGAGGACCTGGTGTGCCCATTCTCTCTCTGTGTGTCTCAAATAAATAAATTAATTAATTAATTAATTAATTAAAAGAAAGAGAGAGAGATCTATTCTATAATATGCACTTGTCTTGAGGCCCTGAGTTTGATCACCAGCAAAACACACACGCACACCAAAAAATAGGTTAGGCTGCCTGGCGTGGTGGCGCACGCCTTTAATCCCAGCACTCAGGAAGCAGAGGTAGGAGGATCGCCGAGAGTTCGAGGCCACCCTGAGACTACACAGTTAATTCCAGGTCAGCCTGGACCACAGTGAGACCCTACCTCGCAAAAACCAAAAAAAAAAAAAAAAATAGGTTAGGCTTCTAAAGAACTCTATAAGTGGATCTCCTTCACTTCATCCGCATGGGCTCATGGTTCAGGCCCTAACCACCCCTTACCTAGACATTGCCAACAGCCCCCTCCCAGACTCCAGTCTTCTCCCTCTGTACCTACAGTCTCTACTTCAAGTGAAGTGTAGTCATTGTTAAACTAAACTGACATCGTTACCCAGCTGTTTGCTCTCTTAGACCTTGAGCTTCTCAGAAATGAGTCAAGTCCTTATCCTTTATATCATGAGGCCCCAAGAGTAGACACTTAATATATGCCACACTAATCACTTAGTCACTAGGGTAATGAAGAGAAAAAAGATGGGCTGGGTGTGGTGGCACACGCCTTTAATCCAGCACTCAGGAGGCAAAGGTAGGAGGATTACTGTGAGTTCAAGGCCAGCCTGGGCTAGAATGAGACTCTCGTCTAAACAAACAAATAAATGAATGAAGAAAAATGAGAGAGGGCTGGGGAAATGGCTTAGCGGTTAAGGTGTTTGCCTGCGAAACCTAAGGACTCAGGTTTGACTCCCCAGGACCCACATATGCACATATGCACAAGGGGGCGTATGCATCTGGAGTTTGTTTGCAGTTGCTAGAGGTCCTAGTGTGCCCATTCTCTCTATCTGCCTCTTTCTCAAATAAATAAATAAAATATTTTTTTAAAAAGCCGGGCGTGGTGGTGCATGCCTTTAATCCCAGCACTTGGGAGGCAGGCGTAGGAGGATCGCTGTGAGTTCGAGGCCACCCTGAGACTACATAGTGAATTCCAGGTCAGCCTTGGCCAGAGTGAGACCCTACCATAAAAAAAAAAAAAAAAAAAAAAAAAAAAAAGAAAAAGAGAGGGGAAAAAAGCCGGGCATCATGGGCACACACCTTTAATCCCAGCACTTGGGAGGTAGACATAGAAGGATTGCTGTGAATTTGAGGCCACTCTGAGACTACATAGTGAACTCCAGGTCAGCCTGGGATACAGCAAGACTATACCTCAAAAAACCAAAAAGAGGGCTTAGCAGTTAAGGCACCTGCCTCCTAAGCCTAAGAACGCTGGTTCCAATCTCCAGGTCCCCTGTTTAGCCAGATGCAATGTGACGCAAGGGCGCAATGCCACACTTGACCACAAGGGGGCGCACACATCTGGATTTCGTTCACAACAGCTGAGAGGCTGCTGGCATGCCCATCTCTATCTGTCTTCCTCTTCCTCTTTCTCTGTCTCTCTCTGTGTCTCTCTCCAAAAAAAAAAAAAAAAGGGCTGGAGGGATGGCTTAGTGGTTAAGGCACTTGTCTGCAGAGCCAAAGGACTCAGTTTTGATTCCCCAGGACCCAGGTTAGCCAGATGAACAAGGGGGCACATGCGTCTGGAGTTTATTTTCAGTGTCTGGAGGCCCTGATGTACCCATTCTCTCCCTCTCACTCTCTCTCTCCCTCTTTCTCTGTCAAATAAATAAATAAAAATTTAAAAAAAATTTTAAAAGACAAGTTCTTGTTATTTAAAAAAAAAAAAAAAAAAGACGGGAATTGAATAAAAAGTGACATATATCAGGCTGGGGATGGCTCAGCGGTTAAAGGTGCTTCTTTTTTTTTCAGGCCTGGCTTTGATTCCCCAGTACCCACATAAAGCCAGTTGCACAAAGTGGCACATGAGTCTGGAGTTTGTTTGCAGAGGCCGAAGGCCCTGGCACACTCCCCCACCACACCACCCCATCAAATAAATAATTTTTTAAAAAGAAAGTGACATATGTCAATACAGCTGGCCAAATAGAGATGGATGTTTAAATGGATGTTATCAGAAGGGTGGATGAAAGATTAGTTGATCAGGAAGACTGGTACATGGATAAACAAATGACTATGCACTCTTCACTCCTTGTCCTCTTTGCTCTTCCCTCTCACCTGGTAGCCTCCTGTCGTTTGTGGAAGGTGCGATTAGGAAAGCTGGAAGAGGAAGTCTCGTCATCAACCAAGGACCGGATCTTCCCACTCCTGGCAGAGGCCTGGACAGCAGCCCGCAAAGCCTTCCAGGTCTGCTTTTGGGGGCCTGCCCACAGTGGGATCAAGTCAGAAATACGGATGCCCTCTCTCCCTGCCCGCTGCCCTCTCACCCAGCACCCAAAGCCCAATCCTGCCCCCTCTAAATTTCTGGCCCAGGTTTCCAGCAGCTTCTAGGAAAGCCAGGCCTTGTGGGCACACTCACCAAAATCCAACTCTTCCTGTAAGTGCCTGTGCAGCCTCTCCAGGTCCCAGGGCCCACCCAGCTCCTTGGCCCTTAACTTCCCCTGCTGTGGGCCTCGGAAGCTGTTTCCCTGGCTGTGGCTATGCGGCAGCCCTGCTTCTGTAGCCTTCTCTCCAGAATTCAACCCCTTTTTGCGAGAGCAGCCCTTTCTTCTGCGGGGGGTGCCATGCTCCTCCTCTGTCATCCACTCCTCCTGCAAGATCGAGCCCCTCTCTGGGAGCTGGGGTGGTTCCGCAGGGCTCAAAACCCTCTCGGCCTCCTCGGAACCTTGCCCTTCCAGCTCAGAGGTCTCTTCACACTCTGATCCTGACCCTGATCCCTTCCGTGATGGCCAAAGGCCACATTCACTGGATGGTTCTGGCTCTTGGGTCTCTGCTTTGTCCAGAGGAGGACTGGTGCTGCGGCAGGGCCCTGGCTGTTGTCTCTTCTCCGGGACTTGCACCTCCATCTTCTGGCAGGGATCAGGGGATTCTGGTAGGTTGGTCTCAGACTTGTGCTTGAACTTGAGCTGAGGAGCCACTCGTGGCAAGAGCAGGGATTGGTGGTCCGGGGCCCCAGAGGAGCTTGGCTGAAACAAAGTCTGGTCATCTATAGTGAAGCTCTCCCAGGCCCACTGGAAGGGGAAGGAAGACTTCAGAGGTGTGCTGAACAACCTGGGGAAAGAGAGCAAGCAAGTGTCAGGGTGAGGGTCATCTCGGTCCCCAGTGTCCCACCTGGCCCATCCCCAGCTGCTTACTCGTCAGCCTCAGCAGAGCCTTGTCGTTTCTTGTTTCGCCTTGGAGGCCTGCGGTTCTTCTTTGTCGTCTGTCTTGTGCGCTGAGACCTCTGCTGCTGGCAGCCCTGACTCTGCACACCTTCACCACTCCCCAGGTTCCCCTGGCAGGAACAGGACGGGAGCTCTGAGCAACCTGATGTACCACTCTACATCCTCCCAGAGACCTCCTCTCTTTGCACACTGGCTGGGTTCTAACTGTCGCTAAAACTGACTGGTCATTTGCTGTTACATCCTTTCTGTTAAGTGAGCAAGAAATGCAGATGCTTGGACTCAGGATTTTCAGGCATTAACATATTTGACCTCACCAAGGAAGTGCTCAAGGAAATGGACACTTGCTCACCCCATTAGGCATGCTCCTGTAAGCAACACTAATATAACTCATCTGAAAAGAAAGAAAAGAAAAAAAGAAAAGAAAAGAAAAAAGAGGAAATTTCCTAGTGGTTAAGGTACTTGCCTGTGAAGCCTAAGGACCCAAGTTCATTCTCCAATACCCACGTAAGCCAGATGCACAAGGTGGCACATGTGTCTGGAGTTTGTTTGCAGTGGATGGAAGCCCTAGTGTATCCATTCTCTCTCTTTCTATCTCTCTTTCTCTCTCTCCCTCTCTTCCTCAAATAAATACATAAATAAAAATATTTTTAAAAAAAAAGAAAGAAAAGAAAAGAAAAAGGGGCTGGAGAGATGGCTTAGCAGTTAAGGCACTTGTTTGCAAAGCCAAAGGACACAGGTTTGATTCTCCAGGACCCACGTACAGATGCACAAGGTGGTTCATGCATGTGGAGTTCATTTGCAGCAGCTAGAGGCCCTGGTACCTATTCTCTTTAGATAGATAGATAGACAGACAGACAGATAGATAGATGATAGATAGATGCATAGATCATAGATACATAGATGATAGGTAGATATATGTTAGACATAGATATATATCTGCCTCTTTCTTTCTGTCTCTCTCTCAAATAAAAAAGAAAAAAGAGGGCTGGAGAAATGGCTTAGTGGTTAAGGCATTTGCCTGCAAAGCCAAAGGATCCTGGTTCGATTCTCCAGGACCCACATAAGCCAGATGCGTGAGGGGCACATGCATCTGGAGTTTGTTTGCAGTGGCTAGAGGCCCTGGCACGCCCATTCTCTCCCTCTCTCTCTCTCTCTCTCTCTCTCTTGCAAATAAATTAATTAATTAAAAGTTAAAAAAATTAAAAAAAAAAGAAAAGAAAAGAAAAGAAAAAAGAAGCTGGGCATGGTGGCAGTGGTGCACACCTTTAATCCCAGCAAATTAGAGGCTAGGGCCTTGAGACTACATAGTGAATTCCAGGTCAGCCTGGGCTAGAGTGAAACCGTACCTTGAAAAAACAAAAATGAAAAAGACCCAAAAGTTGGGGAGATGGCTCAGTTATTGTAGTGGTTTGATTCAGGTGCCCCCCCATAAACTTATGTGTTCTGAATGTTGGATCCCCTGCTGGTAGCAATTTGGGGACTGGTGTATGGTGTTGCAGCCAGCTTCCACTTGCCACTGTGTGGCATACTCTCCTGCTGCTGCTGTCCACCTGATGTTGGTGATGTCCACCCTCTGCTCAGGCCATCATTTTTTTGTTTGTTTTGTTTTGGTAGGGTTTTGCTCTGGCTCAGGCTGACCTGAGCTCCCAGCACTTGGGAGGCAGAGGTAGGAGGATCGCCCTGAGTTCGAGGCCACCCTGAGACTACATAGTGAATTCCAGGTCAGCCTGAGCTAGAGTGAGACCCTACTGAAAAAAAAAAAAAAAAAAAAAAAAGGGTGTGGAGCTGGAGAGATTGCTCAGCGGTTAAGGTACTTGCCTGAAAAGCCTAAGAATGCATGTTTGAATCTCCAGGTCCCACACAACCAGATGCACAGTAACACAGCACACAATGTTGCACATGTGCCAAAAGGGAGTGCTTGCATCTGGAGTTTATTCATTGTGGCTGAAAGGCCCTGGCAATCCATTCTCTCTTTCTCTTTCTCTTTCTCTTTTTCTTTCTCTTTCTCTCTCTCTCGCCTGCCTCTCACTCAAAAAAAAAACAAAGTGGCACATGCATCTGGCACTTATTTACAGTGGGAAGAGATTCTGGTAGGCCCATACAGACATGTAAATAAATAAATATAAATAAATAAGCAAACAAAGTTTTTGTGGGTTGTATTTTTTTTGAGGTAGGGTCTGCTTCTAGTCCAGACTGACCTGGAATCCCCTATGTAGACTCAGGTTGGCCTCAAATTCACAGAGATCCTCCGACCTCAGCTTCCTGAGGGCTGGGATTAAAGTAATGTGCCAACACAGCAGGGCAAAGTTTTTTTTTTTAATTTTTTATTTATTTGAGAACAACAGACAGAGAAAGAAAGAGACAGAGAGAGAGAAAGAATGGGCACACCAGGTCCTCCCACCACTGCAAACAAACTCCAGATGCATGCGCCACCTTGTGCATCTTGCTTATGTGGGTACTGGGGAATCGAGCCTCAATCCTAGGTCCTTAGGCTTACAGGCAAGCACTTAACCACTAAACCATCACACCAGCCCTATTTTTTTATTTTTTTATTTTTCAAGGTAGTGCCTCACTCTAGCCCAGGCTGACCTGAAATTGACTATGTAATCTCAGCCTGGCCTTGAACTCAGCAATCCTCCTACCTCAGTTTCCCAAGTGCTGGGATTACAGGCATTCACAATCACGACCTGCAAACAAAGTTTTTAAAAGACATGAAAAAATGTTTTTTGTAAATTTAATTAATTTATTTATTTATTTTTGGAGAGAGACACAGAGAGAGGAAGAGGAAGACAGATAAAGATGGGCACGCTAGCAGCGTCTCAGCTGCTGGGAACGAAATCCAGACGCATGCACCCCCTTGTGGTCAAGTGCAGCATTGCGCCCCTGCGTCACTTTGCATCTGGCTAAACGTGGGACCTGGAGATTGGAACCGCTGGAGATTGGAACCAGCGTTCTTAGACTTAGGAGGCAGGCACCTTAACCACTAAGCCATCTCTCCAGCCCTGTAAATTTTATTTTTTGGCAGGCTGGAAGGATGGCTTAGCAGTTAAGGTGTTTGCCTGCAAAGCCAAAGGACCCTGGTTCAATTCCCCAGGACCCATGTTAGCCAGATGCACAAGGAGCACACGTATCTGGAGTTCATTTGCAGTGGCTGGAGACCCTGGCACACCCATTCTCTCTCTCTCCCTTTTTCTCTGTTAAGTAAATAAATAAATAAAAATATTAAAAATTTTTTTTTACAAGCAGAGAAGGTGGGGAGAGAATACAGGCACACCAGGGCTCCCTGCCACTGCAAACAAACTCCAGATGCATGTACCACTTTGTGCAACTGGTTTTATGAGGCTCCTGGGGAATTGAACCTGGGTCCTTTGGCTTTGCAGACAAGCGCTTTAACCACTATGCCATCTCTCCAGCCCTTCTACCACCCTTTTTATAAAAAATTTATTTATTTATTTTATTTGCAAGCAGAGGGAGACAGAGAGGAGTCAGACAGAGAGAGAGAAAGAGAGAGAGAGAGAATGGGCACACTAGGGCCTCTAGATACTGCAAATGAACTTCAGATGCATGCACCACTTTGTGCATCTGGTTTTACGTGGGTATTGGGGAATTAAACCCAGGTTGTTAAGTTTTGCAGGCAAGCGCCTTAACTGCTGAGCCATCTCTTCAGCCTCCTACCACCCTTTCGAGAGGGTCTCTCTTGCCCACTGCTACTTGCAAGCTTCCAGATTCTCCTGGCTCTGCCTCCTGTTGTTGTAGCCCCATTGGGATTACAGATACACGTGCCACTTTGCATCCAGCTTTATGTGGGCACTGAGGAGGATCAAACTTGGGTCCGCAGGCTTACAAACAAGGACTTTTTTTAAAAAAAACTTCCTATTTTTCATTTATTATTATTATTTTTGGAGAGAGACACAGAGAGAGACAGAGAGAGGGAGAGGGAGAGGAAGACAGAGATGGGCACGCCAGCAGTGTCTCAGCTGCTGAGAACGAAATCTAGATGTGTGCGCCCCCTTGTGGTCAAGTGCGGCATTGTGCCCTTGCGTCACTTTGCATCTGGCTAAACGTGGGACCTGGAGATTGGAACCACTGGAGATTGGAACCAGTGTTCTTAGGCTTAGGAGGCAGGCGCCTTAACCCCTAAGCCATTTCTCCAGCCCCAAATAAGGACTTTTAATGGCTGAGTTTTCTTCCTAGACCATGACACATGTTTAAACAAAGTGAAATGCTAATTGTCCTAATTTAATCATTACACACTGCATACATGTATTGAATTACTATAATTTGCTCTGTAGATATGTACAATTAGTATGTGTCAAATTTTTTGTTTTGTTTTTTTGGAGACAAGATCCAACAAGATCCCATATATCACAGGCTGGCCTCAAGTTGGCCTTGAATTTCTGATCCTTCTGCCTTCATGTCCTAAACACTAGGATTGCAGACATGTGTCACCATGTCTGGTTTAGATGGCTCAGTGGATAAAGTGCTTATGTAGAAAGTGTAAGTACCAAAGTTCAGGTCCCCAGATTGCACATAAAAGCTGAAAGTTGGAGCCAGGTGTGGTGGTGCACGCCTTTAATCCCAGTACTCAGGAGGCAGAGGTAGGAGGATTGCCGTGAGTTCAAGGCCATCCTGAGATTACATAGTGAGGTCAGCCTGGGCTAGAGTAAGACCCTACCTCGAAAAAAAAAAAGCCGAAAGTTGGAGCTGGGTGTGGTGGCACCAATAATCGCAGCACTCAGGAGGACAAGATAGTAGGATCGCCATGAGTTTGAGGCCAGCCTGAGAGAGTACATAGTAAATTCCAGGTCAGCCTGGGTGATAGCAAAACCATACCTCGAATAAAAAAAAAAAGGTGAAAGTTGTGGCGGATTTCTATAATCCCAGCAGGCAAATGTGAAAAGGGAGTTGAATACAAGAGAATTTCCTGGAATTTGAGGACCAGGTACCTGGGCCAACACATTGGTGAAGAACAACAAGAATAGGAGACTGGGGACTGGAGGGATGGCTTAGTGGTTAAAGCGTTTGCCTGAAAAGCCAAAGGATCCTGGTTCAGTTCCCCAGGATTCACATTAGCCAGATGAACAAGGGGGGGCATGCATCTGGAGTTCGTTTGCAGTGGCTACAGGCCCTGGCATGCCCATTCTCTCTCCCTCTTTCTCTTTCAAATAAATAAATAAGGATAAAATATTTAAAAAAAAAAAAAAAATAGACTGGGATGGAGAGATGGCTTAGTGGCTAAGGTGCTTGCCTGTAAAGCCTAAGGACCTAGGCTCAACTCCATGTGTCTGGAGTTCCTTTGCAGAGGCTAGAGGCCCTGGTGCTTCCATTCTCCCTGCCTCCCTGTATCTCTCTATCATAAATATAAATAAATAAATAAATAAAAATAAATAAATAAATATGTGTGTGTATATATATGTGTGTGTGTGTATTAAAGAAGACTGATCTGGGTGTGGTGGTGCACGCCTTTAATCCCTGCACTTGGTAGGAGGATCACTGTGAGTTTGAGGCTAAAGTGAGACTGCATAGTCAGCCTGGGCTAGTGTGAGACCTTACCTCAAAAAAAAAAAAAAAAAAAAAGTAGGAGGCTGCTTCAACCAAGTTTTCATACTATCTCCTCTTTCCTCCCTCCCTACTTTTGTTTTATTTTTCTTTTCATTTCTTTTCACTTCTCATTTCATTTCTCATTTCATATTTCATTTCATTGGTTTCTAAGGTACACTCTCGCTCTAGTCCAAGCTGATCTGGAATTCACTATGCAATTTCAGGCTGGCCTCACAGCGACCTTTCTAACTCTGCCTCCCAAGTGTTGGGATTAAAAGTCGTGAGCCACCACACCTGGCCTCTCCCTTCTCTTAAACTAGTAGTCTCAGAGAGAGAGAAAGAAAAATAAAAATGGTCAGGTGTGATAACACACACCTACAATTCCAGCTACTCAGGAAGCTGAAATAGGATGATTGTGAGCTTTTTAGGCAGTTGAAGTTTCCCCAAGTGGGCCTGCCTTCCTCACCTGCTCCTTCTGCGAGATGCTTGATAGAAGTTTGAACAGTCCTACAGTTGTCCCTGAACCCTGCTTTGGTCTTTCAGATGTGGTCGTGGTCAATAGTTGGTCAGCGTTTAGCATATTGATGCTCTGCCCTCTCCCACCCCCACCTGCTAGCTCTGGAACTGCCATCCTGGTCATCTCTATGGCAACCAGCCCTTGGCCAATTTGAAGGGCTCTGGAAAAATATATCCCAAGTGAGGGTCAGCCAGGGTATACAAGGCTGACTTCCTTCTACTGAGTGGTCAACAGGACCCAGGCCAGCATCCGCAACCTGCCTCTGCCACAGACCCGTTACGTGATCCAATTTAAGTTTCCTATCTCACTATGTTTTCTCTCAGAACTCAAAATCTCAGAAATGCTCAGGTCCTATGAAGATGCCATTTAGTCCCTGAATCAGGCCTTATCCCTCAGCCTGATGCCAGCCTAGGCTAAGGTCCTGCGGAATTTGAACTGAACTCAGGATATCATTTCTTTTCTTTTTCTTTCTTTCCTTCCTTCCTTCCTTCCTTCCTTCCTTCCTTCCTTTCTTTCTTTCTTTCTTTCTTTCTTTCTTTCTTTCTTTCTTTCTTTCGCCACCATGCCTGGCAACTTTGTTTATTTCTTATTTATTTAAGACAAAGAGAAAGAGACAGTGAGAAAGCTGGGCGTGGTGGCGCACGCCTTTAATCCCAGCACTCAGGAGGCAGAGGTAGAAGGATTGCCATGAGTTCAAAACCACCCTGAGACTACATAGTGAATTCCAGGTCAGCCTGAGCTAGAGTGAGACCCTACCTCGAAAAACAAAAAAAAAGGGGGGGGGCGGGGAAAGGAGAATAGGAATGCCAGGGCTTTTTGCCACTGCAAACACACTCTAGACACATGTGTCTGGCTTTATATTCCTACTGGAGGATCAAACCCGGGCTGTCAAGCTTTGCAAGCAAGTGCCTTTAGCAGCTGAGCCATCTTTCTAGCCTAACTAAATATTTTTTGATGTCATATGTGTGGTGTGTGTGGTATATGCACATAGTATACTCTATCATTCTTCTACCTGATTTCCTTGAAATAGGGTAGGGGTCTGTGGTGGTTTGAATCAAATGTCCCCCATTCACTAACATATTTTCAGTGCTTGGTACCCAGCTTGCTGAAGGAGGTGTGTTGCTGGGGGCAGGTTTTTGGGCATTATAGCATAGCTTCCCTTTTACCCAGAGTTCAGCTCATGCTCTTGCTGCTTTCTACCAGTTACTGTGGCAAGAAGTGATGTCCAGCCTCTGTTCTACCATCCTTTTCCTGTTGTTCTAAAACTTCTCCTTGAGATTGTAAGCCAAAGTAAACCCTCTCCTGCCCTCAGCTGTTTTTGGTCTGGTGCTTTTGTCTTTTAACAATGATTTTTTAATTAATTAATTTATTTATTCATTTATTTGAGAGGGAGATAGAGGCAGAGAGAGAGAGAAATGGGCGTGCCAAGGCCTCCAGCCACTGCAAACTCCTTGTGCAGCTGGCTTATGTGTGTACTGGGGAATCAAGCATGGGTCCCTAGGCTTTGCAGGCAAGTATCTTAACTGCTAAGCCATCTTTCCAGCCCCATGGTCTGGTGTTTTGACTCAGCTACTCAAAAGTAACTACAACAGGGACTCTGGCTAAACCTGAAGCATGTTCCATTTTTAGTTAGACTAGCTGACCAGCAAACCCCAATAATTCTCCTATCTCTCTGCCTTGGTACTTTAGTTACAGGAGTGCACAGCCACACCTGGCTTTTTTTGTGGGTGCTGGGGATCAAACTCAGTTATTCATGCTTGTACAGCAAGCACTGATACCCACTGAGCCATCTCCCCAGCAACATGTCTTTTCCTATCCACACTTCTAACAGTACCAAAAAAACCTTGGGATGCTAAACACCGCAGGGATGTCTGGTGCTGACCACTGTAAACAGCAGTACAGGGACATGGTGCCAAGAGGCCTCAGAGATGGACAAGCCAGGGCTGGATGCCTGGATTGGCTTCTCACAAGATCTGTGACCACATGGCCTGAACATCTAGGCCATGGATCTAGCTCATAACCTTGCTTTCAGGCCTAAATGAAATCTACCTCCCAAGTGCTGGGATCAAAGGCGTGTACCACCACGCCTGGCTCATTTCACATTTTTCTAGGAATACATTCACATCAGTTGTATTTATGTTTAGTAACGCACAATTATATTGATATTTTATACTTGATCTTAGCCAAAAGGCTGAGAGGTGATTATATTGATATTTTTATTTAGTTATTTGAGAGGGAGAAAAAAAAGAAGAGGCCGATAGAGATAGAGAATGGGCACACCAGGGCCTCTGGCTGCTGCAAAAGAGCTCCAGACACATGCGCCACTTTGTGCATTTGGCTTACATGGGTCATGGAGAATCAAACCTGGGTCCTTAAACACTAAGCCATCTTTCCAGCTCCTATATTGATATTTTGAACCCTTTTTAAAAAAAAATATTTATTTTTATTTATTTGATAATGACAGACAGAGAGAGGCAGAAAGAGAGAAAATGGGTGCACCAGGCCTCCAGCCACTGCAAACTCCAGATGCATGTGCCACCTTGCGCATCTGGCTTACATGGATACTGGGGAAATCGAGCTTCACAGGCAAGTGCTTAACCACTAAGCCATCTCTCCAGCCCCTGATATTTTAAACCTTTATAGGTACTCAAGGATCTAGTCGTGTGGGTGCTGTTGGCTTTGGGAGGGCTCTGGGACTGCCTTAAGGTGGTGAAGCTCATGATAGCAGGTTGGAATTTGCCACTGAGGCTGTTAGATAGAAAGGATATGGGAGCTGGAGAGATTGCTCAGTGGTTAAGGTGTTTGCCTACAAAGCCTAATGATCTGAGTTTGATTCCCCAGTACCCACATAAAACCAGATGCACAAAGTGGCGCATATATCTGGAGTGCATTTGCTGCAGCTGGAGGCCCTAGCATGACCATTCTCTCTGTCTCTCTTCTCTCTGCTTGCAAATGAATAAATAAAAATATTTAGCAGGGCATGGTGGTGCACGCCTTTAATCCCAGAACTTGGGAGGCAGAGGTAGGAGAATCGCCATGAGTTTGAGGCCACCCTGAGACTACATAGTGAATTCCAGATCAGCCTGAGCTAGAGTGAGACCCTATCTTGAAAAAAACAAAAAAAGAAAGAAAGAAAGAGAGAGAGAGAGGAAGGAAGGAAGGAAGGAAGGAAGGAAGGAAGGAAGGAAGGAAGGAAGGAAGGAAAGAACTTGTGTTATTGACATTCTCCAGTGTGACAGACCTAATGGAACATTTATAAAGAGAGAAGGGAAGCTTTGTTAGGGGAAGTGACTCATGCAAGTATGATGACTGAGATGTCCTACAACAGGTCATCTGTCTAAAAGCAGGACATCCTGAGATATAGTGTAGATCAGGAAAAAAAGCTGAAGACCTCAGAACCAGAGAAGCCAGTGGTATAATTCTAAGACAATGACCGCAAGCCTGAGAACACAGGGCCCACTTGTGTAAGTCCAGAGGCCAGAGAACCTGGAGTTCTGATATCCAAATGGCACCACCAGGGCAGGAGCAGCAGTAAACTGTCAGCCAGAGATGCCATGTTACAGCAGTGGCAACCAGGATATTCCTTACCACATTCCTTCATTCCTCCAAGTTCAAAGATTTGATTATTACATAAAACTGAACACTTTATTTTTTTGAGGCAAGCCCAAAAGACCAGCCTTTTTTATTAATGTGAGAGAGCAAGAGTGGGAGCAAGAGAGAGAGAGAGAGGGAGGAGGGAGAATTGGTGCATCAGGGCCTCTAGCTGCTGTAATTGAACTCCAGACACATATGCCACCTAGTGCACATATGCGACTTTGCACACTTGCATCACCTTGTGTCTGGCTTTAATGAGACCTGGAGAGTCGAATATGGGTCCTTAGACTTCACAGGCAAGTGCCTTAACTACTAAGTTTCTCTCCAGTCCAAAACTGGGGGCTGGAGAGATGGCTTAGCCGTTAAGGCATTTGCCTGCAAAGCCAAAGGATCCCTGTTCAATTCTCCAGGTCCCACATAAGCCAGATGCACAAGGTGGCACATGCAACTGGAGTTCATTTGCAGTGGCTGGAGGCCCTGATGCACCCATTCTCTCGTTCTCTCTCTCTGCCTCTTACTCTCTCTCAAATAAATAAATAGGGCTGGAGAGATGGCTTAGTGGTTAAGGCACATGCCTACAAAGCCTAAGGACCCTGGTTCAATTCTCCAGGTCCCAAGTAAGCCAGATGCATGTGGTGGCACATGTGTCTGGAGTTTGTTTGTAGTGGCTAAAGGCCCTGGCAAGCCCATTCTCACTCTTTCTCCCTCTCTCTGTCTCTAATAAATAAATAAATAAAATTAAAATAAATAAATAAAAATATTTTTAAAAAACTGGACATTTTTTTTAATTAACTAATTTTGAGGGATTTTTTTTTTCAGTTTTCAAGTAGGGTCTCACTCTAGCCCATGCTGACCTGGAATTCACTATATAGTCTCAGGCTGGACTCAGACTCACAGCAATCAACCTACTTCTGCCTCTCCAGTGCTGCGATTAAAGGTATGTGCCACCGATTTAATTTTGGTGTTTTTTTGTTTTTTTTCTAAACAGGATCTCACTCTGTAAAACAGGCTGGCCTTGAACTCATAGCAATTGTCCTGTCTCAGTCTCCAAAGTGTAATTACAGGCATGAGCCACCATGCCTGGCTCTAAAACTAAACATTTTAACAGATTTTTTGTTTTGTTTTGTTTTTCAAGGTAGGGTCTCACTCTAGCTCAGACTGACCTGGAATTCACTATGTAGTCTCAGGGTGGCCTTGAACTCACATTTAACAGATTTTAAAAAATTAAATATTTTATTTATTCATTCATTCAAGAGAGAGAGAGAGACAGACAGACAGACAGATTGAGAGAGAGAATGGCCATGCCAGGGCCTCCAGTCACTGCAAATGAACTCCAGATATGTGTGTCACCTAGTGCATCTGATTTACATGGATATTGGGGAATCGAACCAGGATCCTTACTTAGGCTTCACAGGCAAGCACCTTAAACCACTAAGCAATCTCTCCAGCACCAACAGAATTTTCTTTCCTTTATGGTACTAAGGATTAAATCTAGAACTTCATAAATACTAAACAAGTGCCCTACCACACTAATATCCCCAACCCTCTTTCCAGTTTTCTTCTTCTTTTTTAAAATATTTATTCATTTTCAAGCAGAGGGAGAGAGAATAGGCACACCAGGACCTCTAGCCACTGCAAACAAACTCCAGCTTGATTTCTCAGTGACCTGCAGCCCAAGTATGTGGAGTCTTTAGCAATAAGGTCTTACCATGTAGTTCTGGTGGGAAACTAAGAGGTTTGGCAATGGCCTGTAATGTTTTGGGGACCTCCGTGGCCAACAACTCATTAGAAAGTGTCCCATTCCTGGCACACTGAAATTTTTCTAGTAACAATCTCTGCAGACCTTAAATTTGTAATTTTTTTGCCTCAGCCTTTTTTTTTTTTTTTTTTTGGTTTTTGCAAGGTAGTCTGAGATTACCTGGCCTATGCCACAGGCTGCAGATTAAAGAATTTTTGTTGAGATTACAGGCCTTGCCACAGGCTGAGGAATTTTTGGTTGTTTTTGACTCACTCTAGCCCAGGCTGACCTGGAATCACTATGTAATCTTAGGGTAGCCTTGAACTCATACCTCTGCCTCCTGAGAGCTGGGATTAAAGGCATGTACCACCATGTGTGGCCTTGTATGTTTGTTTTCAAGGTAGGGTCTTATTCTAGCTCAGGCTGTCCTTGAACTCATGGCAATCCTCCTACTTCCTCTTGAGTGCTGGGACTAAAGCCTTGTGCCACCACACTCAGCTCACAGTGGATTTTTTTTAATTTTAATTTTATTTTTATTCATTTATTTATTTGAGAGAGAGGAAGGAAGATAAAGTAAATGGGTGCACCAGGCTTTCCAGCTGCTGCAAACGAACTCCAGGAGCATGCACCACCTTGGATCCTGGGGATTTAAAAGTCAATTTAAAAAAATTTTTTAAAATATTTTACTGTGCTAGAGAGATGAGTTAAGGCGCTTACCTGCAAAGCCAAAGGACCCAGGTTCAATTCCTCAGGCTCCACATAAGCCAGATGCTCAAGGTGGCACATGCACCTAGAGTTCGTTTGCAGCAGCTGGAGGCCCTGGTGCATTATTCTCTCTCTCTCTCTCTCAAATAAATCAATAAAATATTTTTATTTTATTGATTTATTTGAGAGAGAAAGAGAAGATATATAGAGAGAATGGGTGCACCATGGCCTCTAGCCACTGCAAATGAACTCCAGACACAGGTGCCACCTTGTGCATCTGGCTTACATGGATACTGGAGAATCAAACCTGGGTCCTTCTGCTTCTCAGGCAAACACCTTAACTGCTAAGCCATCTCTCCAGCAAGAATTTTTTTTTTGGCGGGGGTGGTTTCGAGGTAGGATCTCACTCTAGCCCAGGCTGACCTGGAACTCACTATGTAGTCTCAAGGTGGCCTTGAACTCACCGTGATCCTCCTCTACCTCTGCCTCCCAAGTGCTGAGATTAAAGGCATGAGCCACCAAACCTGGCTTCAGAGTGCATGTTTTTTTTTTTTTTTCTTCAATGTAGGGTCTCATACTAGTCCAAGCTGATCTGAAATTCACTATGTAGTCTCAGGGTGGCCTCCAACTCACAGTGATCCTCCTACCTCTGTCTACGGAGTGCTGCAGTTAAAGGTGTGCACCACCACGCCTGGCTCTAGATTTTTCTTTTTCAAGGTAGGATCTTACACTAGCCCAGGCTGACCAGGAATTCACTCTGTAATCCCAAACTGGCCTGGAACTTACAGACATCCTCCAATATCTGCTTCCCAAATGTTGGGATTAAAGGTGTGCATCACCATGACTGGCCTCCTTTTTGTTTCTTGAGACAAGGTCTCACTCTGTAGCCCAGGCTGGCTTTGAACTTATAAATGATTTTCCTCTATGCCTCCTGAGTGCTGGCATTATAGATATGGCCCACTACACACAGTTTAACAGAAATTTCTTTTTTTCTTTTTAGAAATTTCTTTAGTCCTATTTTATTCCTTCTGGCTAAGTGAAAATTAAATGGGAGGGTCCAGGGGAAAGACCTGTTGAGGAGGAAGACTGGAAAACTTGCTGAGGGACACAGGGGAGAGGAGAGCAAAAGACAGGAAATGGATACTCTGATTGTTAGGGGTCAGGAGAGACCAGGGGAATGCCATCACGGAGACAAGATTAGAGTTTGTGAGAACAGAGATTGCTAAGTGAGGGCTCCCAGCCAAGTGAAGAAAGTATTTCAATCAGGAGGAAGTGACCACTGAGAGGTCAAGGCAAGGCTAAGAACTAACAATCTGGAAACCTTACTGATCTCAAAGATACATATGAGAAGCTCATTACAAACTTTGGCCAGGCTAGGTAGGTTACTGTGTGGCTAGGGTGGCCTCTACACCATCACTCGGTGCCTATTCACGCAGTCCTGTCTGGAACTTTACCTTTAGAGCTAGTCTAGGAAAAACATTCCTTCCTCCCTTCCTTCCTTTCTTTCTTTCTTTTTTTTTTTTTTCTGAGATAGGGTTTCACTATAGCCCAGTCTGACCTAGAACTCACTCTGTAGTCCCAGGCTGGCCTCTGACTCAAAGCGACCCTCCTACCTTTGCCTCCAGAGTGCTGGAATTAAAGGCGTATATTATCATGCCTGACCCTTCCTATTTTTTTTTTCGAGGTAGGGTCTCACTCTGGCCCAGGCTGACCTGGAATTAACTATGTAGTCTCAGAATGGCCTCGAACCCACGGAGATCCTCCTACCTCTGCCTCCCAAGTGCTGGGATTAAAGCGTTCCTATTTTTAAAAATATATTTTTATTTATTTATTTGCAAGTAGAAAGAGAGAAGGAAAGAGAATGAGTGCACCAGGGCCTCTTGCCACTGCCAATGAGCTCCAGATGCATGCACAACTCTATGCATCTGCCTTTACATGGGCACTAGGAAATTGAACCCAGGCTAACAGACTTTGCAAGCAAGTGCCTTGAACCACTGAGCCATCTCTCCAGCCCTCTCTTTTCACTTTTTATTTTGAGATATTTTGCCCAGGGAGGCCTTGAACTTTCTTTTTTGTATTATTTTTTGACCAAACTCACTATATAGCCAAGGATGACCTTGAGCTCTGTTTGTCCTGCCTCTACTTCTCAAGTGCTTGGATTACCTACATGATCCACCACACCCAGCTAAAAACCATTAAGAGCTTATGTGTGGTTTCCTTATTCCTTTTCTTCTTTCTATATTGAGACAAGGTCTCACTCTGTAGCCCAGGCTGGCTTTGAACTTATAAATGATTTTCCTCTATGCCTCCTGAGTGCTGGCATTATAGATATGGCCCACTACACACAGTTTAACAGAAATTTCTTTTTTTCTTTTTAGAAATTTCTTTAGTCCTATTTTATTCCTTCTGGCTAAGTGAAAATTAAATGGGAGGGTCCAGGGGAAAGACCTGTTGAGGAGGAAGACTGGAAAACTTGCTGAGGGACACAGGGGAGAGGAGAGCAAAAGACAGGAAATGGATACTCTGATTGTTAGGGGTCAGGAGAGACCAGGGGAATGCCATCATGGAGACAAGATTAGAGTTTGTGAGAACAGAGATTGCTAAGTGAGGGCTCCCAGCCAAGTGAAGAAAGTATTTCAATCAGGAGGAAGTGACCACTGAGAGGTCAAGGCAAGGCTAAGAACTAACAATCTGGAAACCTTACTGATCTCAAAGATACACATAAGAAGCTCATTACAAACTTTGGCCAGGCTAGGTAGGTTACTGTGTGGCTAGGGTGGCCTCTACACCATCACTCGGCGCCTATTCACGCAGTCCTGTCCGGAACTTTACCTTTAGAGCTAGTCTAGGAAAAACATTCCTTCCTCCCTTCCTTCCTTCCTTTCTTTCTTTTTTTTTTTTTTCTGAGATAGGGTTTCACTATAGCCCAGTCTGACCTAGAACTCACTCTGTAGTCCCAGGCTGGCCTCTGACTCAAAGCGACCCTCCTACCTTTGCCTCCAGAGTGCTGGAATTAAAGGCGTATATTATCATGCCTGACCCTTCCTATTTTTTTTTTTCGAGGTAGGGTTTCACTCTGGCCCAGGCTGACCTGGAATTAACTATGTAGTCTCAGGATGGCCTCAAACCCACGGAGATCCTCCTACCTCTGCCTCCCAAGTGCTGGGATTAAAGCGTTCCTATTTTTAAAAATATTTATTTATTTATTTATTTGCAAGTAGAAAGAGAGAAGGAAAGAGAATGAGTGCACCAGGGCCTCTTGCCACTGCCAATGAGCTCCAGATGCATGCACAACTCTATGCATCTGCCTTTACATGGGCACTAGGAAATTGAACCCAGGCTAACAGACTTTGCAAGCAAGTGCCTGGAACCACTGAGCCATCTCTCCAGCCCTCTCTTTTCACTTTTTATTTTGAGATATTTTGCCCAGGGAGGCCTTGAACTTTCTTTTTTGTATTATTTTTTGACCAAACTCACTATATAGCCAAGGATGACCTTGAGCTCTGTTTGTCCTGCCTCTACTTCTCAAGTGCTTGGATTACCTACATGATCCACCACACCCAGCTAAAAACCATTAAGAGCTTATGTGTGGTTTCCTTATTCCTTTTCTTCTTTCTATATTTCTTTTCTTTTCTTTTCTTTTTTTTTTTTTTTTTTTTTTTTTTTTTTTGTTTTTCAAGGTAGGGTCTCACTCTAGCTCAGGCTAACCTGGAATTCACTATGTGGCCTCGAACTCATGGTAATCCTCCTACCTCTGCCTCCCGAGTGCTGGGATTAAAGGTGTGTGCCACCACGCCCTGCCAGACTTTTTTTTTTAAACACTGAGACAGACAGCTGAAGTCATTTGCCCTAGGTCTGAGTAAATGGAGGAAATATGCAGGACTCTTATGT
The DNA here is from genome assembly GCA_036365145.1 of Orientallactaga sibirica. Taxonomy (NCBI): domain Eukaryota; kingdom Metazoa; phylum Chordata; class Mammalia; order Rodentia; family Dipodidae; genus Orientallactaga; species Orientallactaga sibirica. The sequence goes on along the minus strand of JAEOAD010000042.1, from coordinate 4,685,956 downwards.
ACAGCTGTGTCTACAAACAGTACTGTGGGGCATGGGAGATGGCTCAGCAATTGAAGATACTTGCTTCCAAAGTCTGTGGCCAAAGGTTTGATTCCCAAGTGCTCACGTTGGACTAGATCCACAGGGTGGCACATGTATCTGGAGTTTGCAGTGGCAAGAGGCTCTGGAGTGCTTGGTACTTGCTCTCTTTCTGCTCTCAAATGAATAATAAAAATTAAAGAGCTGGGCATGGTGGCGCACGCCTTTGATCTCAGCATCTCAGCACTTGGGAGGCAGAGGTAGGAGGATCGCCATGAGGTGGAGATCACCCTGAGACTACATAGCGAATTCCAGGTCAACCTGGGCTAAAGCAAGACCTTACCTTGAAAAAAAATTAAAAAGAAAACAGTACTGTGCTGTAGATCCTGTTTAACCAATGACATACATTTAAGCTCTTTCTGCCCACCCAATACTCCAGCATTGGACACCTAGGAAGCTGTGCTGGTTTGATTCAAGTGTCCCCCCATAAACTTAGGTGTTCTGAATGTTAGGTTCCCAGCTAATGGAGATTTGGGAATTAACACCTCCAAGAGGTAGTGTATTGTTGGGGGCAGACTTATGGATATTGAAGCCAGCTCCCTTTTGCTAGTGTTTGGCACACTCTCCTGTTCCTGTTGTCCACCTGACGTTAGCCAGGGGGTGATGTCCACTCTCTGCTTATGCCATCATTTTCCCCTGCCATTGTGGAGCTTCCCCTCAAACCTGTAAGCCAAAATAAATCTCTTTTTCCCCACAAGCTGCTCTTGGTTGGGTGATTTCTACCAGCAATGAGAAATTGACTGCAATAGAAGCCATTGATTATCCCTTTTACTGTGCCTTTCTATTTGTGAGAGATTTTACCTTGGAGGGGACTTGTGGGTTGGAAGGCACTTCACTGCCAAGCCACTCTTTGAAATATCCTCATAATCCATACACCCACCCACAACCCCAGACTTCTCTTTATTCCCTTTATCCACATCCTCACAACCATTGTTTTGTATGATTTTTCTGTTTTTTCCAGTCTAATAAGTGTCATGTGGGCTCTTACTTGCCTTTTGTCACAGATAGCTTCATGTTGCTGAGATGAACTTCCAAACCAGGCACAAGTTATGGGAGGAAGGGATTTGTTGAAGCTTACAGATTCAGGGGAAGTTCTATAATGGCAGAAGAAGCTGGTCACCTTTCACAGGTCCACACAGAGAGAAACACCACACCAGCACCACAAGCAAGCACATTCCAGGAACCCCAGGCAGAGCTCAAGCACTCTGTATGTCTTTTTTTTTTTTTTTTTTTTTTTTTTTTTTTTGGTTTTTCGAGGTAGGGTCTCACCCTGGTTCAGGCTGACCTGGAATTCACTATGGAGTCTCAGGGTGGCCTCGAACTCTCGGCGATCCTCCTACTTCTGCCTCCCAAGTGCTGGGATTAAAGGCGTGCGCCACCACACCCGGCTCTCTGTATGTCTTTAGTCTGGAATTCAGATCTGCCCCTATACCTTAGGGCTGGACCCTAGGATCCACCCATACTGACACCAGCTTACAAGCTTGAATAAAACTCCTCAATCTATTGGGGGACATCCATTCAAGCTACCACATTCCACCCCTGGCCCACAATAGATTCATAATCATCTCCCATTGTATATTGTTACACAAATTCAAAGGTCCCCCAAAAAACTAAAAATATATATTTTGGGGGGATTGAGGTAGGGTCTTGCTCTAGCCCAGGCTATCCTGGAATTCACTATGTAGTCTCAGAGTGGCCTCAAACTCACAGCAATTCTCCTACCTTTGTCTCCTGAGGGCTGGGATTAAAGGCATGTACCACCACACCAGGCTAAAAAAAATGTTTGTTTATTTATTTGTTTATTTATTTATTTATTTGCAAGCAGAGAGATACAGAGGACAGAGAGAGAGAGAGAATATAGGCACACCAGATGAACTCCAGATACATGCGCCACCATGTGCATGTGGCTTACATGGGTACTGGAGACTCAACCTGGGTCCTTATGCTTTGCAGTTGAGTGCCTTAACCACTAAGCATCTCTCCAGCCTGATTTTTTTTTTTTTTTTTTTGGTTTTTCGAGGTAGGGTCTCACTCTGGCCCAGGTTGACCTGGAATTAACTATGTAGTCTCAGGCGGGCCTTGAACTCACGGCGATCCTCCTACCTCTGCCTCCCAAGTGCTGGGATTAAAGGCGTGCGCCACCACGCCTGGCTGATTTCTTTCTTTATTTGAAAGGGGCAGAGAGAGTGAGAATGGGTATATCAGAGCCTCTAGCCACTGCAAACAAACTCCAGACACATGTGCCACTTTGTGCATCTGGCTTACGTGGGTACTAGAGAATCAAACTTGTGTCCTTAGGCTTTGAAGGCAAGCATCTTAACTGCTAAGCCATCTCTCCAGCTCTATTTTTTTTTTAATGACATTTGAAAACACAGGAATACTCAAAAAATTAAAAAAAAAAACTGATTTCAAACTAAAGCTAGCTTCCTGGTGATGGGAGGTGGGGTCATATGGCTCTACCTATGTCCCAGCTATAAGAAGTTCCATGAGAGAGCCCAGACCCACTGTCACCAAAGATCCTAGGCCAAGGGGAAGAGAGATGCGCTCCTGTTAGCATGCTGGGATCATCGGTGCTCTTCCCCTACCATGGTGCCCATTGCTTGGAAGAGTGAGAACCTGTTCACTTCTCTGTCCTAGAGCCCAGGGTCACTGCTCCTTAGGCGATGGCTTTAGGTCAAGGGTGGTGACCACCCTGACATGTGCTGATCCACTGCATAAATCCAAGCCTCCACCCATCTCTCTGCTAATGGGAAACCTTTGGTATTCACATTACTTCATCTCAAAGGTGGAAGTGATAGAGACACCGTCCCCTTAGGAAGACTCAGAGAAGGCAGGGTCCAACACTGGCTTCAGATGTAACAAGCACAAGACAAGAGCAGCTGCAACACCATCTTGTGAAGGGAGAGAGCAATGGTCCCATCTGATGTCTAGAAACAAGGGAAACATCAGGTCTCTGACCCTCTGAGCAGGGGAAGAGGCCAGAGAGAGGTTAAGTAAGGTCATTTAGCCCCTCAACTCTGCTCCTTATGCTTCCTCCCTGGTTTCTGGGGACCCAGGTTAAGAAGCACCCTAGGACAGATGGTTTAGCAGTTAAGGCACTTGCCTGTGAAGCCTAAGGACTCAAGTTCAATTCTCCAGAACCCACATAAGCCAGATGCACATGGTGGTGCATGCGTCTGGAGTTCCTTTGCAGTAGCTAGAGGCCCTGGCATGTTCATTCATTCTCTCTGTGTGTAATAAATAAATTTTAAAAAACTGGGCGTGGTGGTGCACGCCTTTAATCCCAGCACTTGGGAGGCAGGGGTAGGAGGATTGCCATGAGTTTGAGGCCATCCTGAGACTACATAGTGAATTCCAGGTCAGCCTGAACTAGAGTGAGACCCTACCTCAAAAAAACAAAAATAAATAAATAAATAAATAAATAAATAAATAAATAAATAAAATAAAATACTTTAGCCAGGCGTGGTGATGTATGCCTTTAATCTCAGCACCTGGGAGGCAGAAGTAGGAAGATCACCATGAATTCCAGGCCACCCTGAGACTACAAAGTGATTTCCAGGTCAGTCTAGGCTAGAGTCAGGGACTACCTCAAAGGAAAAAAAAAAAAAGCACCCTGGGCAGGTGGGCAGCTGGAACTCATGCCATGCCATTATATTTCCCCCTCTACAAAGCTTCTGAGCACTGAAGGCCTGCTAGTACCATAAGGACACCAGTCAGCCAAGGAGGGCACTGAGTCAGGCCTTTTGGTAGCTGAGGAAATGGAAGCTGAGACAGGGAAATTGGTCTATCCAGGCCCATTTTCCATCCTTGCTGCTCCACTGCCCTGAAAAGACCCCTCCCCACAGACCTCTGTGGTTCATTCATTCCTTTCATCCTGGAGCTTCTACTCAAACCTCACCTTATCTGAGTTCCCTCTAAACCCACTGCAGAATGCCCTGAACACCTCACTCCTCCCACAGCATGCAACACCATCTGACATGCTATTTCTGATCCGTATCTTCTGTCTCTCCCTTTCAGAAATAAACTTCAAGAACGTTTTGTTTGCAGAGTCACCACCACCTAGAACACAGCTGGGGTGTGACAGGTTATTACATTCTTGCTAGGTAGGTAAATGTTTATGAGGGTATTGTAATATTGCACCAAATCTTAAGTGTACAGCTGAACTTACTTTTATGTATAACCACCATGGAATATAAGCTACAGAATATTTCCTGAAGGTTCTCTGTGCCCCATCCCAGCCAGCCCCCCAAATCTTAGGTAACCATGTGACTTCTTTCACCATCTTTTACTTTGGATTGTTCTTAACTTTTTCTGTTGTTTTGAGACAGGGTCTTGCTTTGTAGCTAGCCAAGCTGGCCTCAAATTTTACTATTTAAGCCCAGCGTGGTGGCGCACGCCTTTAATCCCAGCACTTGGGAGGCAGAGGTAGGAGGATCACCATGAGTTCAAGGCCACCCTGAGACTACATAGTGAATTCCAGGTCAGCCTGAGCTACAGTGAGACTCTACCTCCAAAAAAAAAACAAAAACAACAAAAACAAACAAAAAAAAAATAGATCACTTGCCATTTCTGAAGAAAAGCTAAAATCAAGGCTGGGGAAATGGTTAAGGGGTTAAAGGGGCTTGCTTGCAAAGCCTACTGCTGTAGGTTCAATTCCCCAGTACCCACTTAAAGCCAGATGCACAAAGTGGCCCATGAGTCTGGAGTTAATTTGCAGCAGCAGGAAATCCTATCTCTCTCTCTCTCTCTCAAATAAATAATATTTTTTTAAAAAAGAAAAAAAAACCAATCATCACAAAACCTTCCATGGCTCTGAATTTTTCCATACAGTGACCTTGGAAGTCGTGCTGGGGACTGTGGGACCATGAAAGCCTAGGCCCTGAAGTCCTTCTTAGAGATGAGTGGTACATAGCTTTAATCTCTGCACTCAGAAGGCTGAGGTAGGAGGAGTGCTGTGGGTTTGGGGCCAACCTGAGCGAGTTTCAGGTTAGTCTGGGCTAGAGCCTCAAAATAAGTAAATAAATAAGAGAACCAGGTGTGGTGGCACACACCTTTAATCCCACATAAATTTAGAGACTAGTAGTATACACCTTTAATCCCAGCACTCAGAAGGCCGAGGTAGGAGGATTGCCATGAGTTGGAGACCACCCTGAGATTACATAGTGAATTCTAGGTCAGCCTGGGCTAGAGTAAAACCCAACCTCAAAAAACAAAACAAAAATCAAAACGAAAAAAATAGGACTGGAGTGATGACTTAGTGGTTAAAGTACCTGCTGGCAAAGCCAAAGGACCCAGGTTTGATTCCTCAGTACCCATGTAAACCAGATGCACAATGTGGCACATGTGTCTAGAGCTCATTTGCACTGGCTAGAGGTCCTGGTGTGCTCTCTCCCTTAAATAAATAAATATTTTGTTAAAAAAAGAAACCTTGGTTTCTGTATCAAAAAAGGGGGGGCTGGGGCTGGGGCTGGAGAGATGGCTTAGCAGTTAAGGCGCCTGCCTCCTAAACCTAAAAACCAGGTTCCAATCTCCAGGTCCCACGTTTAGCCAGATGCAGTGACGCAAGGGCGCAATGCCACACTTGACCACAAGGGGGCGCACACATCTGGATTTCGTTCACAGCAGCTGAGAGACTGCTGGCGTGCCCATCTCTATCTGTCTCCCTCTCCCTCTCTGTCTGTCTCTCTCTACGTCTCTCTCCAAAAATAAATAATTTTTAAAAAAATTAAAAAGGGGGGGCTGGAGAGATGACTTAGCGGTTAAGGTGCTTGGACTCATGTTCGACTCTCCTGGTCCAAAGTAAGCCAGACGCACAAGGTAATACAAGCATGCAAAGTTGCACATATGCACAAGATAGCACATGTGTCTGGAATTCAATTGCAGTGACTGGAGGCCCTGTCATGACAATTCTCTTTCTCATTAAAAAAAAAAAAAAAGCGAGGGGAAGCCGGGTGTGGTGGCGCACGCCTTTAATCCCAGCATTGGGGAGGCAGAGGTAGGAGGATTGCTGTGAGTTCAAGGCCACCCTGAGACTACATAGTGAATTCCAGGTCACCCTGGGCTAGAGTGAGACCCTACCTTGAAAAAACAAAAAAAAAAAAAAAGGGGGAGGGCATGGTGGCGGACACCTTCATTCCCAACACTTGGGAGTAGAATCACACCATAGGTAGTAGGTTCACTGAGTTTGAGTCACTGAGACTACATAGTGAATTCCAAGTCAGCTTGAGCTAGAGTGAGACCTTACCTTGAAAAACAAAAACAAACAAACAAACAAAAAAAAAAAAAAGCCAGGCGTGGTGGCACACGCCTTTAATCCCAGAACTCGGGAGGCAGAGGTAGGAGGATCGCCGAGAGTTCGAGGCCACCCTGAGACTACATAGTGAATTCCAGGTCAGCCTGGGCCAGAGTGAGACCCTACCTCGAAAAAAACAAAAAAACAAAACATAGTGAATTCCAGGTCAGTCTGAGACTCTATCTTGAAAAACCAGAAGAAAAAAAAAAAAAAAAGAAAGAGAGAGAAAGACAGATTAGATAAAGTCCATTATGAACCTCATGTGAGCAAGATACAAACTGGATTTGTTACATCAGCAAGTTTATCCTTATACAAATGTAACCAGTCTAGTACATGTAGCCAACATGTGATAATAATTAGCTTCATCTCATGAGAAAACATACAGACACACAGAAGTGGCAGAGTTTGTATGAGGTCTGTATGTAGAGGTATTGGGATTCAAACCTGGGACCAGGTCCAGAGGTTCCAGTACTAGGTGCTGGGATTTAAGATTGAACCAAGTCAGGCCCAGAACCGAGGACAGGACAGTCACTGCAGGTGCCTCCTCACACCCCCCTGAGCATCCTTGGGCCTTTTACCTGGATGAAGCAGGGGTTGTTCTCTGCACTCTGCCTTCCCTGCCTTCATGTCATCCTCTGAATCCTCAGTTCATAGTCTGGAATGTACGATCTACACAGATCTGCACACACTGTTACTGAAGCTAGCCTTGAACTTGAGATCCTCCTGCCTTAAGATCTTCCTGAGTGCTAGAACTATAGGTATGTGCACACCTGGCCCCAGAATCATTTCTTAGATCCAGCAAAAAGCTTTAAAACATTTTTTTTTGTAGGTAGGGTCTCACTCTAACCCAGGCTGACCTGGAATTCACTATGTAATCCCAGGCTGGCCTCAAACTCACAGCGATCCTCCTGCCTCTGCCTCCCAAGTGCTGGGATTAAAGGCATGCACCCCCACTCCTGGCTCCAGTCTTTTTCTTCACACCCCATTCCTCACCCCTGCTTAGCATGGCCTCCACTCTGGTGACCCTCTGTGTCTGCCTTCCCCAGTCTTGTCCCAAGCCTGTTGCTAGAAAATACTGCTCCTCAGGATCACGTCCTATTCAGTTCCCATGTCACTCAGAATTCTTTCAGGTAAGTGTCGGGAATTCCTGGCTCATGTGACTAGAAGTGCCAGTGCATGGGCACCGATCCAGGTGTTCAGAACTCTTGAACTCTTCATCTCTGAATCTCTTGACCCTGTCCCCTATTCTGGGTTCATTGTCAAGCAGAATAGCCCCTTAAGGTAGTATACAGTTTCCAGAAGCTCCAGCTCACCTTCCGCTGCAGTCACTAATAAATCTTGTGCAAACACTTCCCCAGAGGTCCTAATAGTCAGAAGTGCTGAGGTCCAACCCAAGTCCCACACCCGACAGCATAGCCAGAATGTGGTGCTGTGACTGGCCAGCTGGCGAAGTATGTCCATCCCTTAATCTTGGGTCAACTGTATACACTTCAGGTAAGGATAAAAAGGACACTTCTGCTAAGGAAAATAGGAGTACAAGGAACAGAGAGGGCAGAGACAGGACCTTGAAGACCTGTCTTTAGCACTGGGCCACCCTGTTGTACCTTAAGTCCATAAGCCTTATGCTGTCTCAGGCTGGCCTCAAACTCACGTGATCCTCCTAGCTCTGTCTTGCAAGTGCTGGGATTAAAGGCATGTGCCACCATACCTGGCTCTATTTCACTATTTTTAAAATGTATTTCTTTCTTAAAATATTTTATTTTATATATTTGAGAGAGAATGAAAAGCAGAGAGAATGGGCACACCATGGTTTCCAGTCACTGTGAACAAACTCCAGACACATGTGTCACCTTCGGCATCTGGCTTACGTGAGTACTAGGGAATCAAACCTGGGTCCCTGGATTTTGCAGGCAAGTACCTTAACAGCTAAGCCATCTCTCCAACCCAATTCTACTATTTTTACATCATGAGCCAGGGGTGTTGGTGCATACCTTTAATCTCAGCACTGTGAGATTCTACCTAGGGGAAAAATCTGTTTTTGTTTTTCAAGGTAGGGTTTTACTCTAGACCAGACTGACCTGGAATTCACTATGCAATCTCAGGCTGGCCTCAAACTCAAAAATCCTCCTACCTCTGCCTCCCAAATGCTGGGACACATGCCCCCCCCAAAAAAAAAGCAGCACTGGGGACAAACTCAGAACTTTGTCCATGCTTAGCAAGCACCTTGCCTTTGAGCCATAAGGCAAGTTCTCTGCTATCTTAGAAAAGGGGCTCACCCTTGCCAAAGGGCTATAGAAAGAGGCCAAGAACAGGTTTTTACCAAGTCCTTCCCTCAGTCCACACAGCCAGTCAAACCTCCTCAAATCAAAATAGACCTGGGTCTCCCGACACTCTGCATGCTCCAGCCACCATCATCTTCACCTGTACTCCCAGGAAGTGCCCTAAATCCCCTGGATGCCTCTATGTTGCAGTCAGGTTCACATTGCTGGCAGAAATCACCCACGAGAAACTTTTGGGAAAAAAGGGCTTATTTTGGCTTATAGACTCAAGGGGAAGCTCCATGATGGCAGGGGAAAAAGATGGCATGAGCAGAGGGTGGGCATCACCTCCTGGCCAACATCAGGTGCCAACAGGAACAAGAGTGTGTGCCAAACACTGGCATGGGGACACTGGCTATAATACCCATAAGCCTGCCCCCAACAATACATTGCCTCCAAGAGGCATTAATTCCCAAATCTCCATCAGCTGGGAACCTAGCATTCAGAACACCTAAATCAAACCACCACATTCCGCCCCTGGCCCCCATAAACTAATAACCATCCATGATGTAATATGCAATGCAATCAGTCCAACTTTTAAAAGTCCCCATTTTTTAAAAATTTATTTATTTGCAAGCAGAGATAGAGATAGAGAGATATAGAGGAGAGACAGACAAAGAGAGAATGGGCATGCCAGGGCTTCCAGCCACTGCAAATGAACTCCAGATGCATGTGCCCCTTGTACATCTGGCTTATGTAGGTCCTGGGGAATTGAACTGGGGTTCTTTGGCTTCGCAGGCAAATGCCTTAACCGTTAAGCCATTTCTCCAGCCTGAAAGTCCCCATATTTTTAATCAATCCTAATGATGTTCAAACATCAAATCCATTTTTTTTAATATTTTATTATTTATTTATTTGAGAGAGAGAGAGATTAACCGTTAAGCCATTTCTCCAGCCTCCAGCCACTGCAAACGAACTCCAGAAGTCCCCATATTTTTAATCAATCCTAATGATGTTCAAACATCGCCATAATCCAAGGACTTTTAATTGAGCCATAATACCAAAAAATCCCAAAAACTCATCATAGCACAGAATAAATATTCATACTGCAAAAGATGGCATTGGACATAGCAAAGAAATATTAAATAAATACAAGATTTAAACGGGGCAAACATCAAACTCTGTAACTCCAACTCCAACAACTCTAGACAGTAACAAGTATCCAAGTCCAAGAATTCTAACCAGCAACAAGTCTCTGGAGTTCCAATTCCACCCCTCCAGCTAGGCTACTCACAGTTCTGGAAAACTTCATCGGGGCCAGCAGCTTTCCTTGGCAGCCATCTCATGGTCCTGGCATCTCCACTGGGTCTCCACTGCAAGCCACGGTTCATCCTCACATCTCTATCGTGTCTCCATGCAACCATCCAACAAACCTGCTTCACACTGCCCATGGCCATTTCCAAAACATAAGACCATGTTGCAAATTCATGACCCTCTCTTTCCTGCATTTCTTATACTCCATAATACCAGGTAGAGTGCCAGTTTGTTAATCCAAGGGGGAATAAAACAGACTTTGAATAGGACACTCCTTGATCACTCAGGCCCTTCAAAGGAGTCTACATTCTTCCTGTTGCCCCAATGCAGGTCAGCTGGCCAATCTCAAAGGTTGTAATCTCTCATATAATTGCAGCTGAATGGGCAAGAAACCTCAGCCCAAAGATTTCATTCTGTGCCATAGCCCTCTGCTCACACCAGTCCATTTCTATGCAATGCAACCCTGCACAACTTTCTCAGGACACAGTCTTAACAGTAAGCCTCTCACATAAGCGGCTTGTAGCCCAGTCCAGGCAAAGTGCTTTCTCACCCTCATAAACCAAACCTCATAGTCCATAGTTCTTACTGCATTCAGATATTTCAACTCTGACCAGAATAATCCATCAAGCTCTACTTACAGCACTGCAAGACATCTCTTAGGCCAAGGTTTCAAATCCGTCCACATTCCTCTTGAAAATCAGCTCCAAAAGGCCAAAGCCACATAGTCAGGTGTCTAGCAGCAAGCCCACTCCTCTGGTACCAAGTATTACTGTTGCAGTCAGGTTTTCATTGCTGCCAGAAAATATTCGACCAAGAGCAGCTTTTGGGAAAAAAGGGTTTATTTTGGCTTACAGACTGGAGGGGAAGCTCCATGATGGCAGGGGAAAACAATGGCATGAGCAGAGGGTGGACATCACCTCCTGGCCAACATCAGGTGGACAACAGGAACAGGAGAGTGTGCCAAACACTGGCTATAATACCCATAAGCCTACCCCCAACAATATACTTCCTCCAGGAGGCATTAATTCCCAAATCTCCATCAGCTGGGAACCTAGGATTCAGAAGACCTAAATTTATAGGGGACACCTGAATCAAACCACCACACTCTATCAAGAAGAATCTGGTAATCACAGGCTGTTGAGATGGCTTAGCAGTTAAGGCACTTGCCTGCAAAGCCTAACAACCCAGGTTTGATTCCCTAGTACCCATGTAAAGCCAAATGCAGTGACACATGTATCTGGAGTTCATTTGCAGCAGCTAGAAGCCCTGGTATGCACTTTTTCTCTCTCTGCTTGCAAATAAATAAATAAAAATATTAAAATAAAATAAAGCAGCAGCAGCTGGTAATCTCAACACCAGATGGACACACTGCCTTTCCTGGCTCTAAACCTTTAGATTAAACTGTTTCTGGGCCTAGTTGCCTCACAGGGCTGCCACTTCCTCCCTGCCTCACTACTGCTGCTCCCCAAAGACACACGACTTACCTGAGGCACTAGAGCTGCCAGACTGCTCAGAAACAAACCAGATAAACTGTTTCAATCAAACGTGGTCTCCAGGCCCTCCACCATCTTACCTACCTCTGCTCTTGCTGTTCCTTCCTCTATGCCTTTGTGTTGGGCCCTTCACTGCCAAATTCTACAGTTTTCATTCAGTCATTGGCTGGCCCACCACTATCCTTGCCTGCACCCCCTCAGGGTGGGGTGGCTGGTGGGTGATGGGAAAGTAACCACAAAACCCTGAACACAGACTGCAAAGACACTGTCATTCCTTTTTTTTTTTTTTTTTTTTTTTTTATTTAATAAATTTAAGAACAACTTCACCTTTTCTCTTCTCCCCAGAGCAACTAAAACCAACTAAAAGAGGGTATGGCCCGGGGTGGGGGACAGAGGGCGCTAGGAGTCATAGTCCTCTTCATCCTCTGCATCAGGTGCTGAAGGGCCCGGGGGTGCCGGGGGCAAAGGCAGAGTAGAGGCAAAGGGCATGAAGGGGGTCGGAGGGCTGCAGGACAGAAAGCAAAGGGAGAATCAGGCTGTGAGGCTGTGCCTAGCCCAGCCCATGGGCTCCACATCATGATGTAAAGCCAACCTCCCTATGTTCCATGGGAGCCAAGCCACAGAGGAAAGGGCCCAGAGCAGATTACACAGCCCCTGTCGAGGCTCTGCCCACTGTCCTTGACTAGTGTGAGGATAAGACTTTCTCAGAACAGTGACTTGCTTTCAAACCCCCCCCCCCCCAGCCTCTAAGTTAGCCACCACCAAGTGGCCAGGGAAGACTGGAGGGGAAACCAAATGTTTTAGAGACTCTGGCAGCCCCCTCCTAGTGTCCCTGGGCTGCTTACCTCTGAAAGTGGGCAGGGGGTTGGCTGGCTTGGGGTGGGGGCTGCGGTGTCTCTTCTTCCCTGTCAGTATCTGTGTCCTCGGACTCATCCTATGAGTATGAAAGGAGTCAGGATTGAAAGAGAAGCCTGGGCCCATCTTTGGGTAGGACAGAACCATCAGAGCCAGTATTCATACAGAGACAGGGATGCAAAGAGTCACAGATAAGGACTGCAGGGTGCCCTTCCCATCACCATAAAGCAGGCTTCACTTACCTCCTGCTCCGAGTCTGTCCCTGACAACTTCTTGTCTTTGCCTTTGCTTCCCATCCCTCCGTTTTTTCGACCAGTGCTGCCTGGCTTCCGGCCCCTATGGGAAAGTAGAGTCCATCTGCCCAGAGGACTCCCAACTCCTCGGCCATCCCCAACCCCTGTGGCCTTGGCCTTCCCCACCTATATCCCTGGTTCTGGCTACCCACCTGCGAGGAGCCTTGTCCCCATCCATGTGGTTGTCTTCCCCGTCCCCTTGCATGTCAGGCACTGATGCCACCAAGTCTTTCAAGAAGTCAAACTGCTGCTCTAACTCAATGCACTGCTTCCTGGACGAAGTGGGAGGGGAAGGCAGACACTGAGCAGGGCCCAGACACTGAGGTCCTTATCGAAGGACAGCGACAGGCTCTGGATGTTAGGAGACTGAAACATGGAAAACCCCTTCAACCACCTCCACCAGCCTCACAGGGCCTTAACTCCCATTGTCCCCTCTGACTGGAACACCCGACCTCTCTTCAACCAGACCAAACCCACCAGGCTCTGAAGCCTGCCAGTCTCCCTCAGCCCCCCAACTCCTTCCCCAAATGAACCCTCCCAGCTTCGCAGCCACTCACAGGTGGGATGTGGTCATGGTCTTAGCGTTCCGGGACTGGGTGACCTGGCAGGCTTTCTTCAACAGCGACTCTAGGAATAGCTCGAGAGCCCGGGCTGAGGGGCGTCAAGGAGAACCAAGAAAAAGGAGTGCCCCAGTCCCCGCCCCATGCCCCTCTACCCCGCCGGCCAGCCCCTAGCAGGATACAGATGATGACAGGCACAGCCGCCGCCACCTTGCCAATCTCTTCGTCCGTCTGCATGATCTTCTTGATCCGCGCCTGCGGGAAGAGGGCAGAGGTTCGGGCACCGTGGCCTTCGTCCCTGCAGGGCTGCTGGAGGTAACTAGAGGGGGTATCCCGGGAGCATGGAGGGGGGGAAAGCACGGAACTAGGAGGGTACGGAAGGGGGCGGGGCGTCCGGGTCCCCGAACACCCAGATGCGCCCGCCCCCTCACCGGGGCCTGGGACCCGAGCCTTCACTCTAGGAGCCCGGCCGCTCCGGCCAGGCTCAGACCAGCCACGTGCTCACCGGCGGGAACCGCGCGTTGTACTTCTTCTTCTTGCTCGGCATCCTCCGGGCCTCCCTCGCCGGGCCGGGCCCTGCACCACCGCCCGCAGCCTCCGGGCCCCGGGGCCTGCACGCCCGCCCGCCCGTCCGCCTGCCGGCCGGCCGCGGTTCCCCCGGGTCCTGTTGCCGCCCGCTCCGCCCCCCGCAGCACCCCGCAGGGTCCTAGCGCCTCCCGTTCAAATGCGGCTCTCGGGACCCAAACACCGTCCAGTGGGAGCCGACGAGGCGGTGCGCCGGGTTCCCAGGGCAAGACTACCACTCCCGCCCGCCCCGGAGCCAGAAGAGCGAACGTTACCCCACCCCACCCCCTCAGACGAGCCCCGCCCCGGGTTCCCGCGATGACCTCGCCCCCGCCCCCCCAAAACAGACCCGCCCCTTCCCCTGGAGACCCCGCCCCCGACGACTGGTCATGTGACTCAGTGGCCCCGCCCTCTGGCCGCGCTTGTCTATAAAGTTGTTGTTGAGCCGGCCCAGCGCTAAGATGGCGGCGGCGGCGACTGCGGCCGTGTCGGGGGCGGGGCGCAGCGGTGGCAGTGCCGCGGATCCCGGGCAGGAGCGGAGCCGAGTCCGAGGCTGGGCCGGAGCAGAACGCAGCGAAAGCCGGAGGTGACTGCGGGGAGCCGAGACGGGCAGGGCCGGGACCGAGGGACACCAGGCCGTGAGTGCTAATGGCGGCGGGCGCGGCAGGTCTATTGCCTGGTCCTTCCGCAGTCTCCAACCAGCCTGGGTTAGCGTCTGGACTCCGCCTGTTGCCCTCAGAAGGGGCCTCACTGTCTTCTCTGGGTCTCAGTGCCCTGGTGTTTTAAGTGTACCCGAGTTTGCCTCCCACCCCGGGGAGCGTGGCTGTCCCAAGGCCTTGCCTCCTGGACTGGCAAGCCTGCGCTTTGCTTGCATGTATCCATTAGATCACCGTGCTGGGGATACCTGCGCGACAGGAGGTGTAGATGGGGCCCGTGCCAATTCTTATTTCAGCTCTGCCACTTAACTACATGTATGACCTTGGGCAAGTCCCTTGCTTCAGTTTCCTTGTCTGTAAACAAGAGAGAGTAGTTAATAACAATAGCAACAACACCTATGTAGAATTCACTGCACCTCAGGCATTCGTCTCGTGATAAATCTAGACAGGATCAGCTGTTAGCCCATTGAAAAGATGAAGCAACTGAGGCACAGCAGCATTAAGTCTAGCCCAAGGCCACACAGTTGAGGGCCGGCCACCTGTAGTTACTGTCTCAAACCCGCACTGACTCAGTTCCCTCACAGCAGGATGGAACCAAGTGAGGAGCTGGAGGAGGAGGACTCTCCAGGTGGCCGGGAGGATGGATTCACTGCCGAGCACCTGGCTGCAGAGGCTATGGCAGCTGACATGGACCCTTGGCTGGTGTTCGATGCACGTACCACACCTGCCACTGAGCTGGATGCCTGGTTGGCCAAGTACCCACCATCCCAAGTTACCCGCTATGGTGACCCGGGTTCACCCAACTCTGAACCTGTGGGCTGGATTGCAGCCTATGGGCAAGGCTACACCCCCAACTCTGGTGATGTTCAAGGACTGCAGGCAGCCTGGGAGGCTCTGCAGACCAGTGGGCGGCCCATCACGCCAGGTACCCTACGCCAGCTTGCCATCACCCACCGTGTGCTTTCGGGCAAGTGGCTCATTCACCTGGCACCTGGCTTCAAGCTGGACCATGCCTGGGCTGGCATTGCCAGGGCTGTGGTTGAGGGCCAACTTCAGGTGGCCAAGGTGAGCCCACGGGCCAAGGAGGGTGGGCGTCAGGTAATCTGTGTTTACACCGACGACTTCACGGACCGTTCTGGTGTACTGGAGGCAGATTCCGCCATCCGTGCTGCAGGCATTAAGTGCCTGCTTACCTACAAACCAGATGTCTACACCTACCTGGGCATCTACCGGGCCAACCGCTGGCACCTTTGCCCCACTCTCTATGAGAGCCGTTTTCAGCTTGGAGGTAATGCCCGTGGCTCTAGAGTGCTGGACCGTGCCAACAATGTAGAACTGATCTAGTGGGTGCAAACGGAAGAGACCACCTTCTGTCCCCCTGCTGAGATGGATGGTCCTGTCTTCCTTGTCCCAGGAAGGCCAAGCTCCCTAGCTCTGAGGACAGTTCATTTGGAAACTGCTTGCGTCCTTGAACTTCTGCCCTCTATTCAGGGCTGACTCTAGCCCCCACAGGTTGGGGACTCTGGCTGCCCGAGGACCAGGTCCTGAACTTACTTCATTGATGATACTCCCCCTTCCTCTACCCAGGACCACACATTGGGTGCAAATATTCAAGAGAGCCTGCCTTGGCCACTTGTCACCTCCTGCTAGTCCTCCCTCGTCCTGCATCCTTTCTTCCTCTCTCAGAAGGGAGAAAACTTAGTGCTTCCAGTTCCTGCCCTTGGAGTATTGTAGTCCAGGTGGCAGGGGCCCTGCAAGACTAAGCATGCTGCTTGGGGCTACTCGAGGGGATGCAAGGCTACGGTCATGGAGCTTCCTCTCCCTGCCAACTCAGCCTGCATCAGTACCCTTCCTTCCCTGGCTACCCTGACATGTGCCTGCTCCTGGCATTTCAATAAAACCCAGCTTGGGTCTGTGTCTTGAGTGTTTTTTAAAATACTCCCTGGTGTGGTTACCTACTTTGGTTGCTGAGGAAATATAGGGTCAGAAGAGGCTGATCTCAATCTGGCTAGGCCTCCTTGTCTGCCTCCAGTAATAAATGTGTGCCTCACTGCCAGGCCTAGCCTCCCTCTCAGAACTTCTACAGAGCCAGCTTTTTCCCCCTTACTCCCAAGAATCAAAATCAGTTTCTGTGCAGTTTTGCATAAATTCAGTTGTTGACTTTTCCAGGAAGACCCAAGGTCCACTCCTTGTCCCCAAAGTGTGTTTTGTCTTTTTTGGTCATCATGGCTTTATTTTTGAGACAGGCTCTCATGTATCCCAGACAGGCCTCAAAGTAGCTATGTAACCAAGGAAAACAAACTTCTGATCCTCCTGCCTCCTGAGCACTAGGATTACAGGCATATGCCACCATGCTTGATTTACATGGTGCTGGGAATTGATCCCAAAGCCTTACACTTGCTAGACAAGCATCCTACAGTTGAGCTATGTCCTTGAACTCATTGTGATCCTAAAGGCATGTGCCACCATGCACAGCAGCCTTTATTTATTGAGACAGTTTCACTATGTAGTACAGTTTGGTCTCAAATGCCTAATCCTCCTACCTCAGCTTCCTGGGTGCTGGGATTATGAGCCTGAACTAACACACATCTCCCAGAATGTTTTCTCACCAAACATTAGAGAGCAAGAGGCAGATAGAATGGGCATGTGAGGACTTCTGACCACTGGAACTCCAGACACATGTGCCACCTCATACATCTGGCTTACATGGGTCCTTAGGCTTTGCAGGCGAGTGCCTTAACCACTAAGCCACAAATCCAGCCCATGCTCAAGTTAAAGAGAAAGATCTTGATTCTGGCAGTCCCATGCCAGGGCACAGGGTTTGGTGAGCAGTGGTTGGAGTTGATTCCAGCACCCTGGGTTGCATGTCTTCAACAGTTTACAAAGCACCTCCACATGCACTTGAGAGTTGACTGACCTCTCTAAGGAGATGTTAGCTCCATCCTGCTGTCCAGGAAATTGAAGCCAAAGGTTTTGAAAAGATAATCCACAGTAATTTGGTGAGTGGGCAGGTCTGGGATTTATTTCTGGTCATGTCTGTTCCTTGGGCAGAGTATGGTCCCTTACTTAAGGAGACACCAGTGTTAACTCTTCACACCCCACAAAGCATGGTCATGGTGGCTGTTCTCTGTGTGGCTGCTATTGCCTCAGGAGCTTGACTCCTGCACCTACCTGCCTCCCCAAACCCAGGCGCAGCTTTGCTTTGGTTGGGGGCCAGGAGTGTTGGCAGGGAGCCCCTTGAAATGTTGCTCTCGTGCTGGAGCTGACTCAGCCTCCAGCATCCTCACCAAATTGGAATTTGGAGCGGAGATGCCACTGGGCTGACTGGGTGGAAGTGTTTGAGTCATGAGATGCTGGTTTAATTCCCTCCCAGCTTCCTCTCCACCCTGAGCTTCTCTAGAACTGAGTCTACCTCAGCTCAGACTTGGGAAATCCCCAGAGTTCTGAATGCCCTACCTGCCTCAGATCATCAGTACCTTAAACTTAGCCAAAATGGGTCAAGGCTTCGGAGGGACATCCTGGCCAAGTCCCATAAAGATGCCTGAGGAGGGTGCTGGAGAGATGGCTTAGTGGTTAAGGCACTTGTCTGCAAAGCCAAAGGACCCAAGTTTGATTCCCCAGGACCCATGTAAGCCAGATGCACAAGGTGGCACACCCATCTGGAGTTTATTTGCAGCGGCTTGAGGCCCTGGCACGCTGATTATCTGCCTCTTTCTCAAATAAATAAGAAGATATTAAAAAAAAAAAAGATGGGCTGGGTGTGGTGGCACACGCCTTTAATCCTGGCACTCAGGAGGCAGAGGTAGGAGGATCGCTGTGAGTTTGAGGCCACCCTGAGACTACAGAGTTAATTCCAGGTCAGCCTGGGCTAGTGTGAGACCCTACCTCAAAAAGAGAAACAAAAAAAACAAAAAAAAAAAGAAGATGGACCTGGAGAGATGGCTTAGCAGTTAAGCTCTTGCCTGTGAAGCCTAAGGACCCTGGTTTGAGGCTGATTCCCCAGGACCCACGTAAGCCAGATGCACAAGGTGGTGCACACATCTGGAGTTCATTTGCAGTGGCTGGAGACCCTGGCGCACCCATTCTCTCTCTCTTCCTCTCTCTGTCTGCCTGTCGCTCTCAAATAAAATAAATTTTAAAAAAAAATTTTTTAAAGATGCCTAAGGAAAGCTGGCCATGGTGGTTTATCCCTTTAATACCCACACTCAAGAGGCTGAGGTAGGAGAACATGGCTAAACTGGGCTGCAGAGTGAGACCTCTTTTCCTCTCCACTCCCCACCCCTGCCAAAAGAAAAAGTCCAAGTGGCACAGGTAGCCCCAGGTTCCTGTATAATGAAGCTTGTCCCACACTCATCCCCATGGCTCTGCCTTGTCCCTTCCTCAGTCTCCCAAACCATGGCATTGCTTGCCACTTTCCCCCTTTACCCCATGCCTCCTTCCTTGCTCTTTTCCTCCTCAGCCAGGTCCACAAATCCCTTCTCAGAGCTGTTCATATACCTGTCCTACTCAGAAGCCTTCCATGGCTCTTCACAGACTGAAGGACATGGCCCACTCTTCTGTGCTGGATTGACTTGGCTCCCATCAGCTGTCCTCAGGCACCCCTTTCTGCCCATGCACTCTGTGAAACCAACTGGCACTTCCTTCATCCCCTGGCTTACAGCCTGGGCCCTCAGGCCTGCCTTCTGCTTGAACATCTGCCATGCAGCACTGATCACAGGATCAGTGTAATCACCTGGTTAATAGCTGTCTACTGGGGGCTCCTATGCCACATACCCAGTTTGTGTGGCTTTACTAAGACAAGAGTTGTGTCTACATTTCAGCCCCAACCCCAGTCGAGTGCTCTATGGATTAGATTAAGGGAGGAATTGACAGAGCCAGTCCCTGTGATCTGCTGTCAATTCATCTCTACTTTCTGCTCATTTGGCTTCAGAATATCGCTTTCTTGCACATATTCTGGCCTTTCTCACTGTGGTGTCTGTTCATGCACAGCCTCTGCAAGGCCTGCCTGCACGTTACCCACTTTCCTGACTTAACTCCACACCTTCACTCTAACTGCTTGTAGCACATCTTCCAGGAGGCTCACCATACACATACCCCACCTACAGCTCTCATCTGTGTGTCTGGAGACCGTCAAGGACAGCAGCTGCAATTTATCCTCCAGGAGATCTTCAGCATCCAGCTCAGAGCCCACCCTATTGCAAACACCAAATAAGCATTGTTGAATAAGGAGTGATTGAATGAAAGGCATTCCCAGTCTGTAAACCTTAGTTTCTTCATTCTATTAAGAACCAGACATAGTGCCAAGCATTTACCCACATTATCTCAATTTAACTTCTTTTGGTTCTATTATTATTGCCATTTGGCTGAAGATGAAACTGAGGCCAGAGAAGTTCAATGAATGGGCTCAAGGTTTTAGAGCTAATAGATGACAGAGCCAGAATTTGAACCCAAATCATCCAACTCCAGAGCATCTGATGCACGGCTGAACCTGTTGTATGAAAGCGCATTTAGGGGCTGGAGAGATGGCTTAGTGATTAAGGTACTTGCCTGTAAGCTAAGGACTCAGGTTCAATTCCTCAGTGCCCATGTTAGTCAGGTGCACAAGGTGGCACATGCATCTGGAGTTTGTCTGCAGTGGCTAGAATAAAATAAATTTAAAAAAAAAATTTTTTAAAGATGCCTAAGGAAAGCTGGCCATGGTGGTTTATCCCTTTAATACCCACACTCAAGAGGCTGAGGTAGGAGAACATGGCTAAACTGGGCTGCAGAGTGAGACCTCTTTTCTCTCCACTCCCCACCCCTGCCAAAAGAAAAGTCCAAGTGGCACAGGTAGCCCCAGGTTCCTGTATAATGAAGCTTGTCCCACACTCATCCCCATGGCTCTGCCTTGTCCCTTCCTCAGTCTCCCAAACCATGGCATTGCTTGCCACTTTCCCCCTTTACCCCATGCCTCCTTCCTTGCTCTTTTCCTCCTCAGCCAGGTCCACAAATCCCTTCTCAGAGCTGTTCATATACCTGTCCTACTCAGAAGCCTTCCATGGCTCTTCACAGACTGAAGGACATGGCCCACTCTTCTGTGCTGGATTGACTTGGCTCCCATCAGCTGTCCTCAGGCACCCCTTTCTGCCCATGCACTCTGTGAAACCAACTGGCACTTCCTTCATCCCCTGGCTTACAGCCTGGGCCCTCAGGCCTGCCTTCTGCTTGAACATCTGCCATGCAGCACTGATCACAGGATCAGTGTAATCACCTGGTTAATAGCTGTCTACTGGGGCTCCCCTGGCCACATACCCAGTTTGTGTGGCTTTACTAAGACAAGAGTTGTGTCTACATTTCAGCCCCAACCCCAGTCGAGTGCTCTATGGATTAGATTAAGGGAGGAATTGACAGAGCCAGTCCCTGTGATCTGCTGTCAATTCATCTCTACTTTCTGCTCATTTGGCTTCAGAATATCGCTTTCTTGCACATATTCTGGCCTTTCTCACTGTGGTGTCTGTTCATGCACAGCCTCTGCAAGGCCTGCCTGCACGTTACCCACTTTCCTGACTTAACTCCACACCTTCACTCTAACTGCTTGTAGCACATCTTCCAGGAGGCTCACCATACACATACCCCACCTACAGCTCTCATCTGTGTGTCTGGAGACCGTCAAGGACAGCAGCTGCAATTTATCCTCCAGGAGATCTTCAGCATCCAGCTCAGAGCCCACCCTATTGCAAACACCAAATAAGCATTGTTGAATAAGGAGTGATTGAATGAAAGGCATTCCCAGTCTGTAAACCTTAGTTTCTTCATTCTATTAAGAACCAGACATAGTGCCAAGCATTTACCCACATTATCTCAATTTAACTTCTTTTGGTTCTATTATTATTGCCATTTGGCTGAAGATGAAACTGAGGCCAGAGAAGTTCAATGAATGGGCTCAAGGTTTTAGAGCTAATAGATGACAGAGCCAGAATTTGAACCCAAATCATCCAACTCCAGAGCATCTGATGCACGGCTGAACCTGTTGTATGAAAGCGCATTTAGGGGCTGGAGAGATGGCTTAGTGATTAAGGTACTTGCCTGTAAGCTAAGGACTCAGGTTCAATTCCTCAGTGCCCATGTTAGTCAGGTGCACAAGGTGGCACATGCATCTGGAGTTTGTCTGCAGTGGCTAGAAGCCTTGGCATGTCCATTCTCTACCTCAAATAAATGAAAATATTTTAGGGCTGGAGAGATGGCTTAGCGGTTAAGGCGTTTGCCTGCAAAGCCAAAGGACCCTGGTTTGATTCTTCAAGACCCACGTAAGCCAGATGCACAAGGAGGCACATGCATCTGGAGTCGTTTGCAGTGGCTGGATGCCCTGGCGTGCCCATTCTCTCTCTCTCTCTCTCATAAACAAATTTTTCCAAAAAAATTTTTTTAAACACTTTAAAGAAGAAAAAGAATGGTGCATGCCTTTAATCCCAGCACTCAGGAGGCAGAAGTAGGAGGATTGCCATGAGTTCAAGGCTACCCTGAGACTACAGAGTGAATTCCAGGTCAGCCTGGGCTAGAGAGAGACCCTACCTCGAAAAACCAATAAAATAAAATAAATAAAAATAAAAATAAATGGCTTTTCAAAAAAGAAAAAGAAGCCGGGCATGGTGGCACATACCTTTAATCCCAGCACTGGGGAGGCGGAGGTAAGAGAATCACTAAATTAGAGGCCACTCTGAGACTACATAGTGAATTCTAAGTCAGCCTGGGCTAGAGTAATGCCCTACCTTGAAGAAAAAAAGAAGGAGGAGGAGGAGAAGAAAAGATAGTGCAGCCAGACGTGGTGGCGCACGCCTTTAATCCCAGCACTCGGGAAGCAGAGGTTGGAGGATCACTGTGAGTTCGAGGCCACCCTGAGAATACAGAGTGAATTCCAGGTCAGCCTGGGCTAGAATGAGACCCTA
This sequence comes from Orientallactaga sibirica, assembly GCA_036365145.1. Taxonomy (NCBI): domain Eukaryota; kingdom Metazoa; phylum Chordata; class Mammalia; order Rodentia; family Dipodidae; genus Orientallactaga; species Orientallactaga sibirica. The sequence goes on along the minus strand of JAEOAD010000042.1, from coordinate 4,663,668 downwards.
CCTTGAAAAACCAAAAAAAAAAAAAAAAAAAAAGATAGTGCATTTAGGTTGATGCTACAAAAATACACTTCACTTGACCCAACAAGACTTAAGGTTGACTTGTGAAATACATAGAGTGGGTCCTGAGAACCACTCAGGAGATAGGCTGAGCTCAAATGAAGATTTCTTTGATGCTGATGAACCTGAGACCCAGAGAGTGCAGCTACTAAACCTATCTGGACTAGAAGGGTCACTCCATACAGGGAGGACTGCTATCCTGCCACGCAAAGGAGGCTCTGTTCTGTTTGGCCAGTTCCTATGTACATGGAAATATGGAAGTGTCCAAGTTGAAGGTGAACTGGCCAAACTTGTGCAAGCTCCTGTGATCTGTTGCTTTTGTAAGACTGAGAGGATGACAGAAACCAGAGAAATAAGAAGACCCCCCCCCCAGGTCTTGCTGACACACACTGCAGACCCCCGGGCTCCAAGGGAAAGGCGCCAGAGGGCTGTCCTGGGAAGGGGAGATTGCCTGACCTCTAACTCCAACTGGGACTCTGGAAAGGATCTGTGAGGACAGGAAACGGCTGAGTCGGGAGATGCTTGAACCAGAGCTTTGGCAGGATTCTGGGGATTTTCCCGGCAGGGCAGCTGCACCCCACTCCCGCCAGCTGGGAGGGGCCCTGGCAGGGATGAAGATTGGGTCACACAGCTGATTCACTGAGGAGGGAAACTCCCCACTTCTGTGACGCGCATCCCTCAGGCATTGGGGGGTAAAGCTAAGGGCACCAGGCTGAGAAACCCACCCATCCCATTTTTCTTTGGTCACTGGCCTCCTGGGTAGGATAGACAGGCAGGGTGCCGGAGTATGGGGTCAGCTTTCCAGGATAGGAAACCAGAAACTACAACCAGAATGAAGACTGCACAGGAAGCCTCAGGTGTCCTTTCTCATCCATTTTATAGGTGAGAAAACAAAAGCTTATAGTAAAAATAAATGTGTACAAGCCAGGCGTGGTGGCTCACGACTTTAATCCCAGAACTCAGGAGGCAGAGGTAAAAGAAGCGCTGTGAGTTCAAGGCCAGCCTGAGACTACATAGTGAATTCCAGTTCACCCTGGGCTAGAGTGAGACACTACTTCAACAAAAGGTGTGCCAACATCTTATATGCATTAATTCACTTCATTCTTCACAGCTCTCCTTTATTAATGAGGAAACCGAGTCAGAAAGATGCTAAATAAATTGGCCAAGGTTGAGCTGGGCAGGATGGTGCATGTCTGTAATCCTAATACTTGGGAGGTAGAGGCAGGAAGGTTAGGAGTTCAAGGCCAGCCTGGGCTATGTGAGACCCTGCCTCAAAAAAAAAAAAAAAAAAGTACGCCAGGGTCCAGGCTAGAAATTCTCTGACAACTTCATAACTCCCCAAAGTGTTTCCATGCCTGTGTCCAGGCTGTCTGTCCCTGTTCCCTGAGTAGCTCTAGATCCTGGGCTCCTGGGGGCAGAGCCTGTTTGGGATGAAGTCTGAACTGGCTTTTGGGTATCTCCCATCTTTGGGTACCAATTCTGCTCCCTGGGGGCCTTAGGGGGACAGCCAAGTCCCATACCAGGCTGGATTCTGGAAGCTGGATTCTGCAGAGTATCAAACCCTTGGAGGCCAGGAGAGGGCAGCGGAGAGTTCCCGCCAGAACCTCTCCAGGGCTTTGACACTAGTCCAAACCCCAATCCTTTCCTCAGAGCCTCCCTTTCCTGTCTTGCTGCTCACCTCAGCAGCAACACACACACACACACACACACACACACACACACACACACACACTGACACAGGCACTGAAGTTCAGCCTCTTGTGGACTACTCAGGGAGCCCCAGTTGGCCCTGCTCCCTTCAGCCCTGGTCTATGGACCCACAGGTGCCTGAGGGGGACTGAGGGCTGTGGTTCCATGAGGTGTGGTCAGTGGCCCCAAGCAGGCATGCTCTGCCCCACTTGGCTCCTGCTCATAGGCTACATGACTCACCCCCTCGCCCCCCATGACTCAGTTTACACCAGTGCCTGGAGGTCCTCCCAGCAGGGGTGGGGCAGTTTATGGGTCCAGCCCAGGCCCGCCAGTCTTTCATCCCAGGATGAGCTTTTCATCCCACTCCAGACCCAGAGCAGGAGCTGGCATCCCTGTGGACAATAGGCCAGGTTCCCAGGAGCCTGAGGACAGGAAGTGAGTGGGGTGGTCCCAGGTCTGGGCTTTAAGAGGATGAACTAGGTGACAGTGAACTAAGTGACAAGCTCCCACGAATCTGGTACTGGGTTTGACTGGAACAGGAGCCACTTCAAAGGACCAGACCAAGCAGGCAGAGCCATTCTGAACACAAAAGGAAATGGATTCAACAGGAAATGGGGGTTGGAGAGATGGCTCAGTGGCCAAAGATGCTTGTTTGCAAAGCCTGATGGTTCAGTTTCCCAGTGCCCACGTAAAGACAGTTGACCAAAGTGAAGCATGTGTCTGGAGTTCATTTGCAGTGGTAGATGCTCTGGTGTGCCCATACTCTCTCTCTGCCTCTAAAATGATTTTTTTTAGGGCTGGAGAGATGGCTTAGCGGTTAAGGCGCCTGCCTCCTAAGCCTAAGAACGCCAGTTCCAATCTCCAGGTCCCACGTTTAGCCAGATGCAAAGTGACGCAAGGGCGCAATGCCGCACTTGCCCACAAGGGGACGCACACATCTGGATTTCATTCACAGCAGCTGAGAGACTGCTGGCGCACCCATTCTCTATCTGTCTCCCTCTCCCTCTCTCTCTCTCTGTCTGTCTCTCTCTAAAAAATAAAAAATAAAATATTTTTTAAAAATAAAATAAAATGATTAAAAAAATTTTTTATTATTTTAAGGCAGGGTTTCATTCTAGCCCAGGCTGACCTGGAATTCACTATGTAGTATCAGAGAGGCCTCAAACTCATATCAATCCTCCTACCTCTGCCTCCCAAGTGCTGGGATTAAAGGCATGCGCCACCACGCCTGGTTTATATATACATTTATTTTACTATGAACTTTTGTATTTTTGCCTATAAAATGGATGCGCCACCACACCCAGCCAATATTTGTTTTCAGGTTTGTTTGTTTGTTTTTTGATGATGAAGTGTTTTATTTACATTTGGTTTTTCTTCAATCTTTCTGTAACTGAATCCTGAAAGGTTAGAAAGTCATTATATACATACATCTCATAATCCCTTTCTCAACAGGCCCATATATACAGTATCATATGTCAATATGCTACCAACACAGCATAACATTGAAGCAGTAGATGCATTTCACAATGAATGAGGCTCTATGCATCACGTGGCCTGCCCCATGAGGAGCAAACATTAGAATGCCACTTTAGCAGTTACAGTGTTGATATATGATCAGTATACCTAATTTTTTATTTTTTATTTTTATTTTTTGGTTTTCCGAAGTAGGGTCTCATGCTAGCTCAGGCTGACTTGGAATTCACTCTGCAGTCTCAAGGTGGCCTCAAACTCTCAGCGATCCTCCTACCTCTGTCTCCTGAGTTCTGGGATTAAAGGCATGCACCACCACATGGGCTCAATATAGATTTTTGTTTGTTTGTTTGTTTTTGTTTTTGTTTTTCGAGGTAGGGTCGCACTCTAGCTCAGGCTAACCTGGAATTCACAATGTAGTCTCAGGCTGGCCTTGAACTCACAGTGATCCTCCTACCTCTGCCTCCCAAGTGCTGGGATTAAAGCTGTGTGCCCCCACACCTGGCTCTATCAGGTATTATATATGTTATATATATATATTTTGGTTTTGCAAGGTAGGGTCTCACTCTGGCCCAGGATGTTTTATATTTTTGAGACAAGGTCTCAGTATGTAGCCCTGGTTGGCTTTGAACTTGTAGTGATTCTTCTACTTTTGCTTCCTGGATGCTGGGATTACAAGTGCAAGCCACCACACCAAGTTCAATTCACTCTTTAGTACAGTTAATTCAGAACAATAAAACTATGGGATGTTATTCAGCCATAAAAAGGAGTCAAAGGTAGCCACACACAATATGGAGGAACTGTACAAACAGGATGATGAGAGCCAGAGCCAGACTCAGAAACATATGCCGTGTGACTCTACTGGGGTGGAATTCTAGAAGAGACAGAACTAATTTATGGCTATGGAAGGAAGTCAAGTGATTTCTGGAGTGGAGAGATGGATTGCAAAGGGGGAGGTATGAACCTACATTCTTTTTTTGTTGTTGTTTTTTGTTTTTTGTTTTTTCGAGGTACGGTCTCACTCTAGCCCAGGCTGGCCTAGAATTCACTATGTAGTCTCAGAGTGGCTTCTAACTCACAGTGATCCTCCTACCTCTGCCTCCCGAGTACTGGGATTAAAAGCATGTGCCACCATGCCTGGCTTTGAACCTATATTCTTTTTTTTTTTTTTTTTTTTTTTTTTTTTTTTTTTTGGTTTTTCGAAGCAGGGTTTCACTCTAGTCCAGGCTGACCTGGAACTCACTATGTAGTCTCAGGGTGCCCTCAAACTCAGGGCGATCCTCCTACCTCTGCCTCCCAAGTGCTGGGATTAAGGGCATGTGCCACCACGTCCGGCTTGAACCTATATTCTTAATTAGAATATAGTTACATCAGTCAAAATATATGACCAGAACACTAAAAAAGTATAAATTCTATTAAATATAAAACATACTTCAACCATTTTTTTTTATATTTTATTTTTATTTATTTATTTGACAGAGAAAGAGAGAGAATGGGCATGCCAGAGCCTCCAGCCACTGCAAACAAACTCCACACGCGTGTGCCCCATTGTGCATCTGGCTAACATGGGTCCTGGGGAATCTAACCTGGGTCCTTTGGCTTTGCAGGCAAATGCCTTAACCACTAAACCATCACTCCAGCCCCAAATAATTTTTTTTTGAAAAAAGATCTTGAACTGGGTGTGGTGGCCCACGCCTTTAATCCCAGCACACCGGAGGCAGAGGTAGGATTATAATTTTTGAAATTTTTTTATTGACAACTTCTTTAATTATAGACAATATCTCATGGTACTTCCCTCCCTCCTCCCACTTTCCTCTTTGAAACTTCACTCTCCATCATATCCCCTCCCCCTGTCAATCAGTCTCTCTTTTCAGTTTGATGTCATGATCTTTTCCTCCTATTATGATGGTCTTGTGTAGGTAGTGTCAGGCACTGTGAGGTCATGGATATCCAGGCCATTTTGTGTCTGGAGGAGCATGTTGTAAGGAGTCCTACTCTTCCTTTGGCTCTTACATTCTTTCTGCTCCCTCTTCCTCAATGGAACCTGAGCGTTGGAAGGTGGGTTTGAGTTGTTTCAGTGTTGAGCACTCCTCTGTCCCTTCTTCTCAACACCATCATGCCTTCTAAGTCATTCCAAGGTTGCCACCATCTGAAAAGAGAAGCTTTTCTAACCAAAAGTGAGACTAGCATCAATATATGGCAGAGGTAGGATTATTGCCGTGAGTTCGAGGCCACCCTGAGAATACAGAGTAAATTCCAGATAAGCCTGAGCCAGAGCAAGACCCTACTTCAAAAAAAAAAGAAAGAAAGAAAAAGGGTATTGCTTTGGAGTTGGGGGGTTAGCTCAGTGGAAAAGCACTTGCCTAGCAAGACAAGACCCTGAGTTTGATCCTCAGAACTAAAATTTAAAAAGTAAAGAAGGTCTTGCTCTGTTGGCCAAGATGGCCTCAAATTTCTGGATCAAGCATTTCTCCTGCCTTAATTCCCTGAGTAGCTGAGACTATAGGTGTGTACCACCAGATCCAGCTCTGATTAAAAAAGGGGGGGGCTGGAGAGATGGCTTAGTGGTTAAGGCACATGCCTGTGAAGCCTAAGGACCCCGGTTCGATTCTCCAGGTCCCACGTAAGCCAGATGCACAAGGGGACGCACATATCTGGAGTTCGTTTGCAGTGGCTGGAGGCCCTGGCATGCCCATTCTCACTCTCCCTCTCTCTCTTTCCCTCTCTCTGTCTCTAGTAAATAAATTATATATATATATATTTTTTTTTTGTTTGTTTGTTTGTTTTGTTTTGTTTTTCTTTTGGTTTTTCGAGGTAGGGTTTCACTCTGGTCCAGGCTGACCTGGAATTAACTATGTAGTCTCAGGGTGGCCTTGAACTCTCAGCGATCCTCCTACCTCTGCCTCCCGAGTGCTGGGATTAAAGGCGTGTGCCACCACGCCCAGCTTAAAAATATATATTTAAAAAAAGGAGGGCTGGAGGGATGGCTTAGTGATTAAGGTGCTTGCCTGCACAGCCTAAAGGACCCAGGTTCAATTCCCCAGGACCCACATAAAGCCAGATGCACAAGGTGTCACATGCATCTGGAGTTCATTTGCAGTGTCTGGAGGCCCTGGCATGCCCATTCTCTCTCTCTCTTTTCTCTCAAATAAATAAAAATAATTTTTTTTTTTTTAAAAGGAGCCAGGCATGGTGGTGCACGCTTTAATCCCAGCACTTGGGAGGCTGAGGTAGGAGGATTACCATGAGTTTGAGGCCAGCCTGAGAATACATAGTGAATTCCAGGTCAGCCTGGACTACAGTGAGACCCTACCTCAAAAAAAAAAAAAAAAAAAAAAAGGGGGGGGGATATACACACAGTGGAAGCCTTTTCATATTATGAGAAAATTTTAGGATGTAAGTCAGGCTACCCCTGGGTAAAATACACAAGAAATTGGTCAATGAAGCTCAGAGGTTTCTCACCAATACCTTTTTATTTTTATTTTTATTTATTTATTTATTTTTTTGAAGCAGGATTTCAGGGCTGGAGAGATGGCTTAGCAGTTAAGGCGCATGCCTGTGAAGCCTAAGGACCCAGGTTCGATTCACCAGTTCCCACGTAAGCCAGATGCACAAGGGGCACATGCGTCTGGAGTTCATTTGCAGTGGCTAGAGGCCCTGGCACGCCCATTCTCACTCTCTCTCTCTCCTCTCTGTCTCAAATAAATATAAAAATAAAATAAAATACAATGAAGCAGGATTTCACTCTAGCTCAGGCTGACCTGGAACTTTCTCTGTAGCTCAGGCTGCCCTCGAATTTATGGAGATCTTCCTACCTCTGCCTTCCAAGTGCTCAGATTAAAAACCTATGCCACCATATGTAGCCTCAGACTTCTAGAGTAAAAGAAGCAAGATTCACAAGAGTATAGACCACATGGTTCCAATTATATGAAGTTCAAGAGCAGGAAAATCTATGATAATAGAAATGAAAATTATTGACAACAAAATATACTTACATACAAAAGGTGCATAGTATTTCCCTCCCCTCCCCCATTCCCTTAAGAACTCCACTCTCCATCATATCCCCTCCCTCTCTCCATTAGTCTCTTTTTAATTTGATGTCATCATCTTTTACTTCTATTATGAGGGTCTTGCAGAGGTATTGCTAGGCACAGCAAGGTCATGGATATCAAGGCCAATTTCTGTCTGGGCAGTTGCATTGTAAGAGTCGTGCCCTTCCTTTGGCTCTTCCATTCTATCCGCCCCTCTTCCGCAATGATCCCTGAGCCTTGGAGGGTGTGACAGAGGTGTTTCAGTGCTGGGCACTCCTCCATCCCTTCTTCTCAGCACTATGTTGTCTTTTGGATCATCCCAGTGGTCATCGCCATCTGAAAAGAGAAGCTTCTCTAACCAGAAGTGAGAGTAGCATTAATATGTGAATATGAGCATTAAGTGTAGTATTTTCTGGGCAGCTTGGTGGGAATAGTATATACATTTAGACAAGAGCATGCTTTATACCCCTAAGGCTCATGACCTTACCTACCATAGACTTTGCTTAGGTTTTCAGTACCAGGTATGTATTCCCTCCCATAGAGAGGGCCTTCAGTCCAATTATGGAGCAGTTGGTTACCCCACGAGTAGACATGCCACTATTGCACCCATTCAGTCTTTGGGCCTGTCTGGCCAAATTTGAATATTCAGCGTCCACTGTTTTCACTGCTGATGACTTCTGTCTCCCATACTCTGCATGCAGTGCAGCTTTTTCCAGCTTTCAGTTGGCTGGTCTACAGGGAGAAGGTTTTCTGCTCAGCACCAGCTTGCTTTCTCAGTGACCTTGCCTCTCAGGCAAGAGATGTCTTCAACAATAGGGTCTTACTATCTGTTTCTCAAGGGCAACCAAGGGCTTTGGCAAAAGCCTTTAATGTTTTGGAGGCTACCAGGACCTCCTTGGCCAACAACTCACTGGAAGGTATCCCATCCCAGGCACTGAAAAATTTCTAGTAACAGTCTACAGCTTCTAGATGTACCATTATTCAAAAAGTAATTTTACATAAGTCTTAATCACAATCTTTTGAAATTAGATTGACCCTCCCCTGCCCTTCTTTTTTGCATTCTCTACCCATGGCCTCAGTTAGGCCATTCCCCTCCTTGTAATCAGTCCTTCCACTTACATATGTGCAATATCATACACTTCAGTCCTTCCCTTCCTCCGTCCCTTATAGCCTTTTACCAGCTTACTGGTTTCTGGTACCAATTTTTGGTTCCAGTTCACACAAAGTCTGTCTATTTGTAGCTAGGATCCACATATGAGAGAAACATGTGACGTTTGGCTTTCTGAGCCTGGGTTACCTCACTTAGTATAATCCTTTCCAGATCCATCCATTTCCCTGCAAATTTCATAATTTCATTTTTTTTACCAGCTGAGTAGAACTCCATTGTGTAAATGTACCACATCTTTATTATCCATTCATTTGTGGTGGGACATCTAGGCTGCTTCCATTTCCTAGCTATTGTGAATAGAGCGGCAATAAACATGGTTTTGCAAGTATCTCTAAGGTAGTGAGAAGAGTCTTCTGGATATATGCCTAGGAGTGCTATAGCTGGATCATATGGTAAATCTATTTCTAGCTGTCTCAAAAACCTCCACACTGATTTCCACATTGGTTGGACCAGGTTACATTCCCACCAACAGTGTGTAGAAGGTGGCACATATTTTTAATCCCAACATTAATCAGCAGACTGAGGTAGGAGGATTACTATGAGTTCAAGGCCAGCCTGGGTTACAGAGTGAATTCCTGACCAGCCTGAGCTACAGAGTGAATTCCAGGCCAGTCTGGGCTAAAGTAGACCCTACTTCAAAACAGCAGGTAGCCGGGAGTGGTGGCGCACTCCTTTAGTCCCAGCACTCGGGAGGCAGAGGTAGAAGGATTGCCATGAGTTCAAGGCCACCCCTGAGACTACAGAGTAAATTCCAGGTCAGCCTGAGCTAAAGTGAGACCCTACCTTGAAAAACCAAAATAAAAAAAAAAAAAAATTTTTAAGCACTTGTGAGGCAGAGGTAGGAGGATCACCATGAGTTTGAAGCCACCCTGAGACTACATAATGAATTCCAGGTCAGCCTGGGCTAGAGAGAGACCCTACCCTGAAAAATAAAAATAAAAATAACTTTTTAAAAGGGCTGGAGAGATGGCTTAGCACTTAAAGCACTTGCTTGCAAAGCCAAAAGACCCAGGTTCGATTCCCTAGGACCCACGTAAGCCAGCTGCACAGGTGGCACACATATCTGGAGTTCTTCTACAGCAGGTGAAGACCCTGGTGTGCCCATTCTCTCTCTTATTTGCTCTTCTCCCTCTTTCTCTCTTCCTCTTTATCTGTCTCTCAAATAAATAAAATAAATAAAATGTTAAACACACACACAAAAGCAAGCAAAAAAAAAAACTGGACAAAATATTTGAATATGTAATGCACAGAAGCATGTTCTGTGGTCACTAAAGAAACATAGATCAAAAAACACAGGCTGGGCCAGGTGTGGTGGCTCTACGCAGCTAATCCCAGCATTTGGGAGGCAGAGGCAGGAGGATCGCTGTGAGTTCAGGCCACCCTGAAATTACAAAGTAATGCTTGCCTGCACAGCCTAAAGGACCCAGGTTCAATTCCCCAGGACCCACATAAAGCCAGATGCACAAGGTGTCACATGCATCTGGAGTTCATTTGCAGTGTCTGGAGGCCCTGGCATGCCCATTCTCTCTCTCTCTCTTTCTCTCTCAAATAAATAAAAATAATTTTTTTTTTAAAAGGGAGCCAGGCATGGTGGTGCACGCCTTTAATCCCAGCACTTGGGAGGCTGAGGTAGGAGGATTACCATGAGTTTGAGGCCAGCCTGAGAATACATAGTGAATTCCAGGTCAGCCTGGACTACAGTGAGACCCTACCTCAAAAAAAAAAAAAAAAAGGTGGGGGGAGGGGGATATACACACAGTGGAAGCCTTTTCATATTATGAGAAAATTTTAGGATGTAAGTCAGGCTACCCCTGGGTAAAATACACAAGAAATTGGTCAATGAAGCTCAGAGGTTTCTCACCAATACCTTTTTTTATTTTTTATTTTTATTTATTTATTTATTTTTTTGAAGCAGGATTTCAGGGCTGGAGAGATGGCTTAGCAGTTAAGGCGCATGCCTGTGAAGCCTAAGGACCCAGGTTCGATTCACCAGTTCCCACGTAAGCCAGATGCACAAGGGGGCACATGCGTCTGGAGTTCATTTGCAGTGGCTAGAGGCCCTGGCACGCCCATTCTCACTCTCTCTCTCTCCCTCTCTCTGTCTCAAATAAATATAAAAATAAAATAAAATACAATGAAGCAGGATTTCACTCTAGCTCAGGCTGACCTGGAACTTTCTCTGTAGCTCAGGCTGCCCTCGAATTTATGGAGATCTTCCTACCTCTGCCTTCCAAGTGCTCAGATTAAAAACCTATGCCACCATATGTAGCCTCAGACTTCTAGAGTAAAAGAAGCAAGATTCACAAGAGTATAGACCACATGGTTCCAATTATATGAAGTTCAAGAGCAGGAAAATCTATGATAATAGAAATGAAAATAGTGGACTGGTGAGATGGCTTAGTGGTTAAGGTGCTTGTCTGTGAAGCCTAAGTACCCAGGCTTGATTCCCCAGTACCCACATAAGCCAGATGTCCATGGTAGTGCATGCATCTGGAGTTCATTGGCAGTGGCTAGCCCGTGCTGTCCCTCTCTCCCTCTCTCTCTTTCTCTCCTCTCTCTCTTTATGTGTGTAATAAATTTAAAAGAAGAAATGTAAATAGTGCTCCTGTGAGTGGGAGTGATTGTGAGGGCACAAAAAGCTATCTAAGTTGCTATAAAGGTCCTCAATCTCAAGGGGTTTCAGGGTGTTTTGTTATTAGAATAGTCTCAAAATAATTGAAACAGAGCTGAGCAAGTGGCACATATTTTTTTTTTATTGACAACAAAATATACTTACATACAAAAGGTGCATAGTATTTCCCTCCCCTCCCCCCATTCCCCTTAAGAACTCCACTCTCCATCATATCCCCTCCCTCTCTCCATTAGTCTCTTTTTTAATTTGATGTCATCATCTTTTACTTCTATTATGAGGGTCTTGCAGAGGTATTGCTAGGCACAGCAAGGTCATGGATATCAAGGCCAATTTCTGTCTGGGCAGTTGCATTGTAGGGAGTCGTACCCTTCCTTTGGCTCTTCCATTCTATCCGCCCCCTCTTCCGCAATGATCCCTGAGCCTTGGAGGGTGTGACAGAGGTGTTTCAGTGCTGGGCACTCCTTCATCCCTTCTTCTCAGCACTATGTTGTCTTTTGGATCATCCCAGTGGTCATCGCCATCTGAAAAGAGAAGCTTCTCTAACCAGAAGTGAGAGTAGCATTAATATGTGAATATGAGTATTAAGTGTAGTATTTTCTGGGCAGCTTGGTGGGAATAGTATATACATTTAGACAAGAGCATGCTTTATACCCCTAAGGCTCATGACCTTACCTACCATAGACTTTGCTTAGGTTTTTCAGTACCAGGTATGTATTCCCTCCCATAGAGAGGGCCTTCAGTCCAATTATGGAGCAGTTGGTTACCCCACGAGTAGACATGCCACTATTGCACCCATTCAGTCTTTGGGCCTGTCTGGCCAAATTTGAATATTCAGCGTCCACTGTTTTCACTGCTGATGACTTCTGTCTCCCATACTCTGCATGCAGTGCAGCTTTTTCCAGCTTTCAGTTGGCAGGTCTACAGGGAGAAGGTTTTCTGCTCAGCACCAGCTTGCTTCCTCAGTAACCTTGCCTCTCAGGCAAGAGATGTCTTCAGCAATAGGGTCTTACTATCTGTTTCTCAAGGGCAACCAAGGGCTTTGGCAATAGCCTTTAATGTTTTGGAGGCTACCAGGACCTCCTTGGCCAACAACTCACTGGAAGGTATCCCATCCCAGGCACTGAAAAATTTCTAGTAACAGTCTACAGCTTCTAGATGTACCATTATTCAAAAAAGTAATTTTACATAAGTCTTAATCACAATCTTTTGAAATTAGCTTGATCCTCCCCCTGCCCTTCTTTTATGCATTCTCTACCCATGGCCTCGGTTAGGCCATTCCCCTCCTTGTAATCAGTCCTTCCACTTACATATGTGCAATATCATACACTTCAGTCCTTCCCTTTCCTCCGTCCCTTATAGCCTTTTACCAGCTTACTGGTTTCTGGTACCAATTTTTGGTTCCAGTTCACACACAAGTCTGTCTATTTGTAGCTAGGATCCACATATGAGAGAACATGTGACGTTTGGCTTTCTGAGCCTGGGTTACCTCACTTAGTATAATCCTTTCCAGATCCATCCATTTCCCTGCAAATTTCATAATTTCATTTTTCTTTACCGCTGAGTAGAACTCCATTGTGTAAATGTACCACATCTTTATTATCCATTCATTTGTGGTGGGACATCTAGGCTGCTTCCATTTCCTAGCTATTGTGAATAGAGCGGCAATAAACATGGTTTTGCAAGTATCTCTAAGGTAGTGAGAAGAGTCTTCTGGATATATGCCTAGGAGTGCTATAGCTGGATCATATGGTAAATCTATTTCTAGCTGTCTCAAAAACCTCCACACTGATTTCCACATTGGTTGGACCAGGTTACATTCCCACCAACAGTGTAGAAGGTGGCACATATTTTTAATCCCAACATTAATCAGCAGACTGAGGTAGGAGGATTACTATGAGTTCAAGGCCAGCCTGGGTTACAGAGTGAATTCCTGACCAGCCTGAGCTACAGAGTGAATTCCAGGCCAGTCTGGGCTAAAGTAGACCCTACTTCAAAACAGCAGGTAGCCGGGAGTGGTGGCGCACTCCTTTAGTCCCAGCACTCGGGAGGCAGAGGTAGAAGGATTGCCATGAGTTCAAGGCCACCCTGAGACTACAGAGTAAATTCCAGGTCAGCCTGAGCTAAAGTGAGACCCTACCTTGAAAAACCAAAATAAAAAGAAAAAAAAGCAAGCAAAGCACTTGTGAGGCAGAGGTAGGAGGATCACCATGAGTTTGAAGCCACCCTGAGACTACATAATGAATTCCAGGTCAGCCTGGGCTAGAGAGAGACCCTACCCTGAAAAATAAAAATAAAAATAACTTTTTTAAAAAAGGGCTGGAGAGATGGCTTAGCACTTAAAGCACTTGCTTGCAAAGCCAAAAGACCCAGGTTCGATTCCCTAGGACCCACGTAAGCCAGCTGCACAGGTGGCACACATATCTGGAGTTCTTCTACAGCAGGTGAAGACCCTGGTGTGCCCATTCTCTCTCTTATTTGCTCTTCTCCCTCTTTCTCTCTTCCTCTTTATCTGTCTCTCAAATAAATAAAATAAATAAAATGTTAAACACACACACAAAAGCAAGCAAACAAAAAAACTGGACAAAATATTTGAATATGTAATGCACAGAAGCATGTTCTGTGGTCACTAAAGAAACATAGATCAAAACACAGGCTGGGCCAGGTGTGGTGGCGCACGCCTTTAATCCCAGCATTTGGGAGGCAGAGGCAGGAGGATCGCTGTGAGTTCGAGGCCACCCTGAAATTACAAAGTGAATTCCAGGTCAGCCTGGGCTAAAGTGGGACCCTACCTCGAAAAACCACAAAAAACAAACAAACAACAACAAAAAAAAACAATGAGATACAACTTTACATCCTCTAAGATTTTTTTTTCATGGTAGGATCTTGCTTTAGCCCAGGTTGACCTGAAATTCACTATGTAGACTCAGAGTACCCTCAAACTCATGGAGGTCCTCCTACCTCTGCCTCCTGAGTGCTGGGATTAAATGCTTGTACCACCAAGCCTGGCTGTAGGATTTTTTTAAAATGTTTTATTTATTTATTTATTTATTTATTTATTTATTTATTTAAGAGAGAGAGAGATATATTTTTATTTATTTATTAGAGACAGACACACACAGAGAGAGAATGGGCTTGCCAGGGCCTCTAGCCACTGCAAATGAACTCCAGATGTATGTGCCCCCTTGTGCTTCTGGCTCATGTGGGTCCTGGGGAACTGAACCAGGGTCCTTTGGCTTTGCAGGCAAACACCTTAACTGCTAAGTCATCTTCTCCAGCTCTCTAGGATGTTTTTTGTTTTTTTTTGAGGTAGGGTCTCACTCTGGTCCAGGCTGAGCTGGAATTAACTATGTAGTCTCGGGGTGGCCTTGAACTCATGGTGATCCTCCTACCTCTTCCTCCCGAGTGCTGGGATTAAAGGTGTGCGCCACTACGACCAGCTTTCTAGGATTTTTAAAATTAAAACAGAAACAGGGCACTGAGGAGATGGCTCAGTGGGTAAAGTACTTGCTGTGCCAGTTGAGAACTTGAACTTGGATCCCAGCAACCCTGTAAAAGCCCTGAGTGGCAGTGTGCACCTGTAATCCCATCACTGGAAAGACAGAGAACAAGCAATCCCTGGAGTTCCCTGGCTAGCTAGTCTAGCTGAATCAGTGAATTTCAAGCTCAATAAGGGACTTTGTCTCAAAGAATATGGTGGACAGTAATAGAAGCAGACCTCCAGCTTCAACCTCTGCCTTCCACACACATGTGCACACACTTGTATACACACCTGCGTATATGTGCGCATCCACCTACAAATGAACATGTATATACACATGCATATACTATAAACACATATGCACACAAAAATAAAATGTTTTATTTATTTTTTTAATTTTATTTTTTAATTTTATTTTATTTTTATTTATTTATTTATTTATTTATTTATTTATTTATTTATTTATTTATTTATTTGGTTTTTTGAGGTAGGATCTCACTCTGGCCCAGGCTGACCTGGAATTAAATAGGTAGTCTCAGAGTGGCCTCGAACTCACAGCAATCCTCCTACTTCTGTCTCCCAAATGCTGGGATTAAAGGCATGCACCACCATGCCTGGCTATTTTATTTAATTTTAAAAATAGTTTTATTTATTTATTTGCAAGTAGAGAGAGACACAGAGAGAGAGAAAGAGAGAGGGAATGGGCAGACCAGGGCTTCCAACCTCTGCAAACGAACTCCAAATGCACGTATCACTTTGTGCATGTGGCTTTACATGAGTACTGGGGAACTGAATGCAGATCATTAGGCTTTGCAGGCAAGCACCTTAACCCCTGAGCCATCTCTCCAGCCCCTAAAATAAATTTTAAGATCCCAGATGAGGCTGGAGAGATGGCTCAGCAATTAAAGTGCTTGCCTGCAAAGCTTAAGGACCCAGGTTTGACTCCCCAGAGCCTACGTAATACAGATGCACATGGTGGTGCATGCATCTGGAGTTTGTTTGCAATGGCTAGAGACCCTGGTGTGCCCATTCTCTCTCTCTCTAGTAAATAAATAAAATATTTTTTTAAATCCCAAACCAAGCCAGGCATGGTGGCACTAGAAACTAAGGTTAGCATTGATTTGGAGAATTCAGAACCCTGCTGGTGAAAATATAAAATAGGCCAAGTGTGGTGGCACATGCCTTTAATCCCAACACTCGGGAGGCAGAGGTAAGAGGATTGCTGTGAGTTTGAGGCCAGCCTGGGACTACAGAGTGAGTTCCAGGTCAGCCTGGCCTAAAATGAGACCCTACCTTTTAAAAACAAAAACAAATAAGCAACAACAACAAAAAAAAGTAGTGCAGGGCTGGAGGGATGGCTTAGCAGCTAAGGTGTTTGCCTGCAAAGCCAAAGGACCCAGGTTCAATTCCCCAGGACCCACATAAGCCAGATGCATAAGGTGGTACATGCATCTGGACCTTGTTTGCAGTGGCTGGAGGCCCTGATGCGCCCATTCTCTCTCTCTCTCTCTCCCCTCCTTCCCTCCCTCTTTCTTTCTCTCTCAAATAAATAAATAAAATAGTGCAGCCACCTTAGAAAATTATCTGACAGCTCCTGAGAAAGTTATCATATGATGCACCGTGTCCACTCTCAAGCATGTACAAAAGAGAAATGAAAATATATCTCCTCACAAAGACTTGAACGCTAATGGTTACAGCAGTATTGCTCAATCAAGCCAAAAAGTAGAAACAACACGATATCTAACCAACTTGTGAATACATAAGGAGGCACACACATATTATGGAATAATATTCAGCCATAAGAAGCACAAAGTATTGATCTATGCTACTTATAGCATGAATGAGCCTTGAAAACTTTCATGCTAGATCCAAGTGTGGAGACACACACCTTTAATTCTACCACTCAGGAGGAAGAGGTAGGAGGATCTCCCTAAGATCAAGGCAGCCTGAGACTCCAAAGTGAATTCCAGGTCTGAGTTAGACCCTGCCTCAAAATAAAAAGAAAGCCTGGTGTGGTGGTGCACACCTTTAATCCCAGCACTCTGTGAGGCAGAGATGGAAGGATTGCCATGAGTTCAAGGCCAGCCTGTAGCTATAAAGTGAGTTCCAGGTCAACCTGGGCTAGAATGAGACCCTAGCTTGGGGGTAAATAAAAAGAAGAAGAATAAAGAAAGAGGATATGGAGACATGGATTAGAAGTTAAGGCGCATGTCTGAAAAGCCTAAGGACCCAGGTTTGATTCCCCAGGACCCACATAAGCCAGATGCACAAGGTGGCGCATGTGTCTGGAGGTTGTTTTCAGCGGCTGGCGCACCCATTCTATTCTCTCTCTCTCTGTCCAGTAAGTAAATAAATATAATATTAAAAAGAAAGTCAGGCATGGTGGCACACGCCTTTAATCCCAGCACTCGGGAGGCAGAGGTAGGAGAATTGCCGTGAGTTCAAGGCCATCCTGAGACTACATAGTTAATTCCAGGTCAGCCTGGGCCAGAGTGAGACCCTACCTCGAAAAAACAAAGAAAGAAAGAAAGAAGGAAAGAAAGAAAGAAAGAAAGAAAGAAAGAAAGAAAGAAAGAGGGAAAGAAAGAGAGAGAGAAAGAGAGAGAGAAAGAGAGAGAGAGAGAGAGAGATTGAGAGAGAGAAAGAAAGAGTGAGGGAGGGAGGAAGGAAGGGGAGGGGAGGGGAGGGAAGGGAAGGGAAGGGAAGAGAAGAAAGAAAGCCTTCATGCTGCTGGCGTGATGGCTCATGCCTTTAATCCCAGCGCTCAGAAGGCAGAGGTAGGAGGATCGCCATGAGTTCAAGGCCACTCTGAGACTACATAGTGAATTCCAGGTCAGCCTCGGCCAGAGTGAAACCCTACCTCAAAAAACCAAAAAAAAAAAAAAAGAAGAAGAAGAAGGAGGAGAAAACCTTCATGCTAAATGAAAGAAGCCAGACATACAAGGTCACATATTGTTTGGCTTCATTTAGACAAAATGCCCAGAATAGGCAAAGCCATAGGTAACAGAAAGTAGATTCCCAGTTACAGGGAATGGAGGAAAAGGGGAAATTGGGAATGATTACTAAATGGAACAGAGTGTTTTTCTGGAGCAATAAAGTTTTGAAAGAGATGGTGGTTTCACAACATGGTTAGTGCACTAAATGCTAGCAGACTGTACACTAAAATGGTTAATTGTATGTTATGTGATTTTCACCTCAATTAAAAAAGTAAACTTCAATTTAAAAAGAGAATAGCAATTGAAAAACATAAACATCACCTCCAATGCCCTGAGAATCTACTAAACGCCTCACTGAAGCCCAAGAAGTGGGGAGTCCCTGAGCTCCCTGAGCTCCCTGAGCCAAGTGCACACAGCAAAATAGGGAGACAGTGGCAGGGCCTCTCAGGCTTCTTCACACCCTACCACCCCCAGACTCCTAGCAGTAACCACGGCCCCCTGGGGTTCCCCCCTGGCTCCCTGGCTTGGAGAGGGTGAGGTCAGGCACCAGGAACGTCGGTGTAACCACAAGGCAGGAGTTAATGACTGAGGAGCTTGGAATGTGCTGCTGCTCAAAGGGCCTCTTGTGGCTCCAAGACAGTTAGAGGTTAGAGCAGGAAGGGACTTTCAAAGTCACGTACACACAGTAATGGAGACCTGAGCCCCTGCTCAGCCAGCTGCCCCAGACTGACTGGGGAAGGGGGCAGCAGAAGGGTAGATGAAGAGAAGGCAGACCCAGGTTCCATTTTCTTAAATATTTATTTATTTTTATTTTCAAGCAAAGAGAGAGAGAAAGAGAAAAAACAGAGATGGAGAAAATGGGTGCGCCAGTGCTTCCTGCCACCACAAACGAATTCCATATGTATGTGTCACTTTGTGCATCTGACTTTACTTGGGTACTGGGGAATCGAATCTGAGTGGCTAGGCTTTGCAGGCAAGTGCCATAACCACTGAGCCATCTCTCCAGCCAGAAGGTTCCATTTTCTTTTCTTTTTTTTTTTTTTTTTTTTTTTTTGGTTTTTCGAGGTAGGGTCTCACTCTGGCCCAGGCTGACCTGGAATTAACTATGTATTCTCAGGGTGGCCTTGAACTCACGGCGATCCTCCTACCCGAGTGCTGGGATTAAAGGCGTGCGCCACCACGCCCGGCTAGAAGGTTCCATTTTCTATGTGTTACCATCTGACTGCTTCTCTTGTTATCCAAGAGGTTCAGATATTGTGTGTGTGTACATCAATGTCGCCAGAGACTCAAAAGCTCCCATTGTTGGGGCTTTTTATTCATTTCTGAATTTATTTTTACTACTGTTTATCAGATTCTTATTATGTGCTGTGCTAAGTATGCGATATTGTTATTGTTTTTTCACCTGTGTGTGTGTGTGTGTGTGTGTGTGTGTGTGTGTGTGGTATGTACATGTATGTGCCCATGCTGGGATGTGTGCTTACCTGCAGTGATTGAAGGGGAACACTGGGTGTCCCACTCCATCACTCTTCTGGCCCATTCTTACTTGAGCAGGAGTCTCTTACTAGTCCTGGAGATTGTTAATTTGGGGGGAGCCCCACTACTGCTTAGGTATAAGCTCCCCTATGGGACATCCAGCTACCTAGAAGGTTCCCAAGGAACGAATTTAAGTGGTCACTCGGCTCTCCTCAGGCCCTCATGCTTATACAGGAAGAACTTTTAACCACTGAGCCACCGGATCTTGTTTTGTTTTTTAGGCTGGCCTCAAATTCAGTATGTATACAAGGATGGCCTGGAACTCCTGATCCTTCTCTTTCTACCTCCCAAGTGCATGTGCCACCACAATTAGCTCTGACATTATTATATTTCTACCTCCAGCAAGCCTGAGATATAGTTATCATTGTGTCTCCACTTCACAGATCCTCATCACAGAAGCTCAGAGAGATTGTGTGTCTCATCTAGGTCACATAACTGGTGGCTAGTCTCCCCAGAGCACAGAGCTTTCTGACTCCAGCATGTCTGTTCTTTTGATGTGTCTCACTACCTACAAGACTCCTCCCTGTCCATCTCTTGGTCTTTCTTCCAGCTCCCCACCACCCATGACACACCTGTATGTCTCATTCAGAGGAAGCCAAGCACTGAGTAGAACCAGGGCAAGGGAGGGGTTCTGGTCTGGGAATCACCTTTTGAGTGCATCTCACTTTAGAGCTTATAAAACACTTTCACATATGTGACCCCATTTGATCCCACAGCAGCTATGTGATGTCAACAGGGCGCCCAACTGGGACTCAGGGAAGGTGACCTGCCCAGGGTCACACCCACTGAAAATATAGCTCTGTAACTAGAACCCCAGGGCCACACTGGTGGTCTGGCTATAAGTCCTGAGAACACTAGCAGACTCCTGGCCTCTGTTCCCAAGGCCAGCCCAGAAACTGCACCTTTGTGAAGGCAAAACTGGAACGAATATGGCAGAGGTCCTGAAGGAAGAGCAAGAGAGCTCAACCCTCTTTTAGTACTGGTGGCTCCTTCCTCTACCTGAGCCTTATTTTCCTCATCCATAAAATGAGATGAAGTAGGGCTGGAGAGATGGCTTAGTGATTAAGGCATTTACCTGCAAAGCCAAAGGATCCCGGTTTGATTCTCAAGGACCCACGTAAGCCAGATGCACAAGGGAGCGTATGCGTCTGGAGTTCATTTGCAGTGGCTGGATGCCCTGACGCATGTGCCCATTCTCTCTCTCTCTCCCTCTCTTTCTCTCTCTGCCTCTGTCTCTCTCTCAAATAAATAAACAAAATATTTTTTTAAATGAGATGAAGTAGAGAAGGAGCTTTGGGATGGTCCTCTCAGTGCCAACATTCTGTGCATGTGCAAAGGTGTGTGTGCAGTGTGAAGGCTCTGAAAAATCTTGACTGAGCCTGGGACTGGAGCTCCTAAAGTCTCACTTGGCAATTTGATTCAGAGCCATTCACTGAGTGACCTTAGGCAACTCATTTCAATATCTCTCACATGCAGTTTTCCCATCTGCAAAATTGGGGTGATGATGGTATCCATTTCCCAGCACATTTAATATCACATCCACACAGACTTTTCACATGTTCTCCAAACAAGGTGGTGACACAGTCCTAGAAAAGCATCCACAGTCAAAAAGCTTCATTGATCAGATGTGAGGACATTGGTGTCTTTCCCTATGCTGTCACTGTCTAGTTGGAGAGAAAGCTGAATTAAAACCTGGGATAACTCCTGAGGTTATTGTGAATAACCATTCTTTATTTAAAATATTTTAATTTTTTATTTATTTGCAAGCACATAGATAGATAGATAGATAGATAGATAGATAGATAGATAGATAGATAGATAGATAGATAGATAGATGACAGATAGATGGCACACCAAATGAATTCCAGACATATGTGCCAATTTGTGCATCTGGTTTTACGTGGGTGCTGGGGAATTGAACCTGGGCAGTTAGGCTTTGCAAGCAAGTGCCTTTAACCACTGATCCAGTTTTCCAGCCCTCCCTTTTTTAAAAAAAAATATATTTGAGAGACAGAGAGGCAGAGAGAGAAAAAGAGAAAATGGGCTCATCAGGGCTTCTAGCTGCTGTAAACTCCAGACGTATGTACCACCTTGTGCATCTGGCTTATGTGGGTACTAGGGAATTGAACCTGGGTCCTTAGTCTTCACCAGCAAGTGCCTTAACTACTGAGCCATCCCTCCAGCTCCTTTAAAAAATTTATTTATTTATTTATTTTCAAGGAAATAGAGATTGAGAGAGAGAGAGAATGGGCACTCCAGGGCCTCTTGCTGCTACAAACGAACTCCAGATGCATGTGTTACTTTGTACATCTGGCTTTATGTGGGTACTGGAAAATCAAACCCAGGCCATCAGGCTTTGCAAGCAAGCACCTTAACCACTGAGTCATCTCTCCAGCCCTCCTTGAATATCAGCTCTATTGCATTATGTTTGTGGGAAATCCAAAGCATTACTTTGTTTAAGCACTGAAAATATATCAATATTTTTGCAACACTACTGTCATGTATTCATTTTTTAGTATAGTAGAAGCCTTAATGGTGGGTGATGGTGGCACATGCCTGTGATCTTAGCACTCGGAAAGTGAAGGCAGGAGTTTGCAGCCTCAAGAGTCCTTGGCACATCCCCCACCCACACACAATAAAATAAATAAAATTTAGAAAGACATAAAGAGAGTCAGGGAGATGGCTCTTCACACACTTGCAATGCCTGACAGCCCTGATTCAGTTCCCTAGCACCCATGTAAAGATAGAGCCACAAAGTGGTGTATGCCTATGGAGTTTGTCTGTAATGGTAAAAGGCTGTCGTGTGCTCACACTCTCTCTCAAATAAACAAACATATCTTGTATTATTTTTTTCTTTTTTTATTGGCAACTTCTATACTCCCATACAAAAAATGCATGATATTTCCCTCCCCTCCCCCATTCCTCTTTAGAACTCCAATCTCCATCATATCCCCTCCCTCTCTCCATTAGTCTCTCTTTAAATTTGATGTCATCATCTTTTTCTTCTATTATAAGGGTCTTGTGAAGGTCATGGATATCGAGGCCAATTTCTGTCTGGACAGTTGCATTGTAAGAAGTCGTACCCTTCCTTTGGCTCTTCCATTCTATCCGCCCCCTCTTCCGCAATGGTCCCTGAGCCTTGGAGGGTGTGACAGAGGTGTTTCAGTGCTGGGCACTCCTCCATCCCTTCTTCTCAGCACTATGTTGCCTTTTGGGTCATCCCAGTGGTCATCGCCATCTGAAAAGAGAAGCTTCTCTAACCAGAAGTGAGAGTAGCGTTAATATGTGAATATGAACATTAAGTGTAGTGCTTTCAGGGCAGCTTGGTGGGAATAATATATACATTTAACCAGACAAGTTCAGGCTTTATACCCCTAAAGCTCATGACCTCCCCTGCCATAGACTTTTTTTTTTTTTTTTTTTTTTTTTTTTTTTTTGGTTTTGTAAGGTAGGGTCTCACTCTGGTCCAGGCTGACCTGGAACTCACTATGTAGTCTCAGGGTGGCCTCGAACTCTCGGCGATCCTCCTACCTCTGCCTCCCGAGTGCTGGGATTAAAGGTGTGCACCACCACGCCCCTGCCATAGACTTTTGCTTAGGTTTTTCAGTACCAGGTATATATTCCCTCCCATAGAGAGGACCTTCAGTCCAAGTATGGAGCAGTTGGTTACCCCAAGAGCAGACATGCCACTATTGCACCCGTTCAGTCATTGGGCCTGTATGGCCAAACTTGAATTTTCAGCATCCACTGTTTTCATTGCTGATGACTTCTGTCTCCCATAGGGCTGCATGCAGTGCAGCTTTTTTCCAGCTTTCAGTTGGCAGGTCTACAGGGAGAAGGTTTTCTGCTCAGCACCAGCTTGCTTTCTCAGTGACCTTGCCTCTCAGGCAAGAGATGTCTTCAGCAATAGGGTCTTACTATCTGTTTCTCAAGGGCAACCAAGGGCTTTGGCAATAGCCTTTAATGTTTTGGAGGCTACCAGGACCTCCTTGGCCAACAACTCACAATAAACATATCTTTTAAAGAAAGAAAGAGGGCTGGAGAGATGGCTCACTGGTTAAGGTGCTTACTTGCAAACCCGGGGTTCAATTCCCCAGTACCCATGTAAAGCCAGATGCACAAGATGATGCGCACATCTGGAGTGTGCCACCCATTCTCTCTCTCCCTCTCTCTCCTTGGAAATAAATAAATTAAATATTTTTAATTTTTGAAATAAAAAAGGGGGGAAAAAGCTGGGTGTGGTGGTTCAGGCTTTTAATTCTAGCGCTTGGAAGTTGGAGGCCAGAGGATTGGGAGTTTAAGGCCACCCTATGACATCTGAGACCCTGACTCCAAAAAGAAAATAGAGCCGAGGTGGTGGGGCACTCCTTTAATCCCAGCACTCTGAAGGCAGAGGTAGGAAGATCTTCTCGAGTTCGAGGTCACCCTGAGACTACACAGTAAATTTAAGGTCAGCCTGGACTAGAGGAGACCCTACCTCAAAAAAAGAACAAAAACAAATTAATCAATTAATAAAAGATCCGGGTGTGGTAGCGCATGCCTTTAATCCCAGCACTCAGGAGGCAGAGGTAGAAGGATCCCTGTGAGTTTGAAGCCCGCCTAGGACTACAGAGTGAGTTTCAGGTCACTTTGGGCTTACTCGCTACCTCGAAAACAAACAAACAAACAAACTACAACAAAAAATTCCAGTGGCGGGACCTTCAGCCACGAGTGTGTGTGAAGCCTTGAGTGGCAATTGGAATGATTTTTGTTGGTCCCTGTCCTGAAAACAAGCGTCCAGGAAATAGTAATAAAATAATTATAATCCATCACATTTGTAACTCCCTTTATAGTTTCCAGACAGCTTTCATATCCTTCACTTCCAATGGTCACGCGCGGCACAGCGGCTACGGGGTTGATCTGTCTGGCTGTCCCCCCAACCCCCCCCCCCGCACGGCTGGCGGCGCGCGTGCGCGGGGCGGGGCGGGGCTGGACGGGCAGGTGCGTGCGGGGAATCCTCGCCTGCACCTGGGCGCGCCGAGGAAATTGCACCATGTATGGGCAGCTACGTCAGAGGGGGGGCGGGGCCTCCGCGGTCCCTGGGGGACACCAAATCGGCCCTTGTCCCACACCCACCCCAGAAAAGACGTCCGCGCCGACCGCTAGGAAAGGGTCGAAAAGTTTGGTGCAGACCGACCGAAGGCGGCGCATCTGGAGAGGTGGCGGGGGGTGACCCACGACGCCGCGGGACGCCCCACCCCACCCCCCGCGAGCGGAGTGGTTCAGCCCAACTTTTCATTCATAAAAAGAAAAGCCTGCGAGGAGCGCGAGTGAGTCAGAACCAGAGCCGCTGACGCGGACCCCGCAGAGCACCCCAGGGGCATGTACCGAGACTTCGGGGAGCCCGGACCCAGCTCCGGGGCGGCCGGCGTGTACGGCGGTCCCGCGCAGTCCTCTGCTTCGGCTCAGGCGCAGGCGGCCGCCCAGCAGCAGGTGAGAAGGGCTACAGCTTACCCCCTTTCCCACACACACCACCCTGGGCATCCCCTGGGTCTGCACAGCGCTTGGGACCCTGGGGTTGGCTTGCGTGCGTCCTGAGGCCGGGCACGAGCGCGGAGACCTGGCGGATCCCGCCGTTCTCCACGCTCCGGGAGCCACATTCCCCCCCCCACAAAAAAAAATCCCGGGGGACGCGCGCTGCGGGAGAAACAAAGATCGCCAAGTCCCCCTTCCGCCCACCTCTTTCTCCCTCGCTGACTGTCAGTCTGTCACAGTCGCCGATGCTGTCTTTATTTCCTCTTGTCCACCGCTAAATACTGTGTCACACTTAGGCTAGCCTCGACAGGGTGAGAACAGCTCTCCACCCTGGGATCTGGAGTCTGTGACACCGGGAGGGAGATGGGATCCATGAGTAACCAGCGAATCCGCGGCAGTCTGTCTGTAATGTGGGTCCATTTGTCTGGCTTTTCTCTATTCGGTCGCGAAGTCCCTATCCCTTTTTGTGCGTAGTGGACTCTGGTGTGTCCGGGTAATGAATGGACCCTGGGTTCCAGGAGACTGGCTCCAGATCCCTAAACCTGGGCCAAAGGAGACCGCGAAGTGCGGGGACAGGCACGGGGTCATCCAGCCTGCGACTCCCGCGCTCTCTCCCATCCCACCCTCGCCCCACTCTCTGCACTCAACGGCACCCACTGCTGGCTGGGGGATGAGGGGGGGCAACCTGCGAGGTTGCAGGTGCCCATTTCCTGTCGAGGGGCCTTGAGCACGTGTCGCCAAGGGTGGGAAGGAGCTGCGTCCGTTCCGCCGACTCACGGTGGCTGAGTCACCCCGGGGCGCCCCTCCCTTCCTGGCCCAGCAGCCAGGGCCCGACAACCTAGGAGCGGGAGATGCCCCTGGCAGTTCTAGCCCGGACCTTGGGTCGCAGGTTCGCTATGCCCCCAGCCCTGGACCAGCGATTCCACTGCCCAGATTTGCTTGTGGGAGATGATGGGGTGCCCACACCAAAGGCTTGAGCCCAGTTCTCTCCCAGAACACTAGACGCCCGTCCTAACCCATTTTTGAGATGTCTGGATGAAAAAAAGAATGGTTGCCAGGCCTCCAGTAGCAGTCTTTTCATCACGATTATATTTTATGGACTCCAAGACCAGTTGCATTAAAAAAGTCATCATTTTGACCCATCAATTTTTATTATTTTTATTGCTTTTATTTTATTTTTTTTTTTTTTTTTTTTCGGGTAGAGCTTTGCTCTAGCCTAGGCTGACCTGGAATTCACTATTTAGTCTCAGGGTGGCCTCCAACTCATGGCAATCCTCCTACCTCTGCCTCCCAAGTGCTGGGATTAAAGACAAGAGAAAGAAAGAAAGTATGGGCATGTCAGAGCCTCTTGCTGTTGCAAATGAACTCCAAATGCATGTGCCACTTTTATGCATATGACTTTATGTGAGTACTGTGGAATTAAACACCAGCCATCTTTTTTTTTTTTTTTTTCTTTTTTTTTTTTTTTTTTTTTTCTCACTCTAGTCAGGCTAATCTGGATTTCACTATGTAGTTTCAGGTGACCTTGAACTCATGGCAATCCTCCTACCTCTGCCTCCCAACTGCTGGCATTAAAGACAAGAGAAAGAAAAAAAGTATGGGCATGTCAGAGCCTCTTGCTGTTGCAAATGAACTCCAGATGCATGCGCCACTTTTATGCATCTGACTTTATGTGGGAATCAAAGACCGGCTCCCCCCCCCCAGAGGTAAGGTCTCACTCTAGCTCAGGCTGACCTGGATTTCACTATGTAGTCTCAGGGTGGCCTCGACCTCATGGTGATCCTCTGCCTACAAGTGCTGGGATTAAAGGCATGTGTCACCATGCCCAGCTTAATTTTTTTTTTTTTTGAGGTATCATCTTACTCTAGCCCAAACAGACCTAGAATTCACTATGTAGTCTCAGGCTGGCTTCAAACTCAAAGTAATCCTCCTACCCAGGACCCATATAAGCCAGATGCTCAAGAGTGCGCATGCATCTGGAGTTCATTTACAGTGGCTAGAGGCCCTGGTGTGCCCATTCTCTCTATCTCTGTCTGTGCCTCTTTCTCATAAATAAATAAATAAATAAATAAATAAATAAATAAATAAATAAAATAAAATATACTAAAAAATTAAGAAACCGGGGCTGGAGAGATGGCTTAGTGGTTAAGGAACATGCCTGTGAAGCCTAACACTGAGGTTCGATTCTCCAGGTCCCGCATAATCCAGATGCACATGGTAGCACATGTGCCTGGAGTTCGTCTGCAGTGGCTAGAGGCCCTGGAGTGCCCATTCTCACTCTCTCTCCTCCCTCCCTTCTCTGTCTCTAATAAATAAATAAAAATAAATCTTAAAAAAATGAAGAAACTAGTTGTGCGTGGTGGAGCTCGCCTTTAAACCCCAGCACATGGGAGGCAGAGGTAGGAGGAGCACTGTGAGTTTGAGGCCACCCTGAGACTACATAGTGAATTCCAGGTCAGCCTGGGCTAGAGCAAGACCGAGACTTTACCTCAAAAAAACAAAAAACAACAACAAAAAAAATTCAGCCAGGCATGGTATTGCAATCCTTTAATCCTAGCACTTGGGAGGTACTTAGGATTGCCTTGAGTTTAAGGCTACCTTGAGACTACAGAGTGAATGCCAGGTCAGCCTGGGCTAGAGGAGACCCTACCTTGAAAAACAAACACCAAAAAAATGAGGGCCAGAGCTGGAGAGATAGCTTAGCAGTTAAGGCCCTTCCCTGTGAAAGCTGAAGACCCATGTTAGACAATCCAGATCCCACGTTAGCCAGATGCACAGTGAGGCAAGTGCAAGGTCGCACATACCCATAGGTGGTACAAGTGTCTGGAATTCAACTGTAGTGGCTGAGGCCCTGGCAACACCAATTCTCGCACCCTCTCTTTAAATAAAAAAAAAATTTTTAAAGCTGGGCATGGTGGTGCACACCCTTAATCCCAGCACTCAGGAGTCAGAGGTAGGAGGATCTCTGTGAGTTAAAGGCCAGTTTGGGACTATGGAGTGAGTTGCCAGGGTCAGCTTGAGCAAGAGTAAGACCCTGTCTTGAAATAAAAATGAGGAAATGTACTAAGGCACATTGAGGTTAAATACCTTACCCACATTGACAGCACCAATAAGTGACTGAGCTGAGCTAAGGACTGGGACAGGTTGGATTTAGAGACACAGCTCTTGCCCATCATAGCACCTCTGTATTGGGTACCTGACACCAGGCTTTGTTAAACACATTCTCAAGCCAGACATGGTGGTGCACACTTATAATTCCAGCACTTTGATAGGTAGAGGCAGGTGGATCAGAAGTTCAAGGCCCAATCTAGGCTACATGAGACCCTGTCTCATAAAGGAAAAAGAAGTCACTCAGTCCTGGTTCTCACAGTCACTTTTGGACCTTTGGAACTAGGAGCTGTAGTTATCCTCTGTGAGGGTGGGTGCAGGAATGGTAAGACCCCAGTCACTTGGGCTCAAATCTCATTTCCTACTTACTGGTTGTGGGTCTGTAGACAACTATTCTCCTCTCTGAAAATGAAAATACTACTATGCCAAGTGTATGAGTTACTATTTTAAAAATTATTTTTATTTTTTATTTGAGAGAGAGAGAGAGGGAGAGAAAGAGGCAGATAGAGAATGGGCACATCAGAGCCTCTGCAAATGAACTCCAGATGTATGCACCATCTTGAGCATCTAGCTTATGTGGGTCCTGGGGGGTTTAACCTGGGTCCTTTGGCTTTGCAGGCAAGTGCCTTCATCATTAAGCCATCCCTCCAGCCCTATGAGTCACTATTTTAAAGTGGTTAGAATAGTTCGTGCTTGATAAGAATTAGCTCTGATGGGAAAACAGAGATACAGAGCTTTTGTGATCTGCCCAAAGTCACACAACTCATGAACAAGGATTTGTCGCCAAATCAGTTTCTGTGACTATCAAATTATGCCCCTTCTGGTCTCCCAGAACCAGAATCGGTGTTGAGGGTGGAGAGCAGTGCAGCCTGGGAGCTCAGTCCACACAGCTCTCATCTCTGACTGTCAATTTCTTCTCTCTCAGAAGTTCCACCTCATTTCTAGCATCAATGCTGTGAGTGGCAGCCAGGAACTTCAGTGGATGGTACAGCCTCATTTTCTGGGACCCAGTGGCTACCCCAGGCCTCTGGCCTATCCCCAGTACAGCCCTCCACAGCCCCGGCCGGGAGTCATCCAAGCCCTGGGGCCACCTCCAGGGGTGCGTCGTAGAGCCTGCGAACAGGTAAGAAGCAGTGGTGTTGCCCACAAAGGTACTGGGGGCAGGAGATAGGAAGGAAGAATTTATGTTGCTGCTAGGAGTCCCTGGGGAAGGCTAAAACAGAGGCAGAAAAGGTCACTTCTGGATCAAGGAAAGCTTCCTGGAGAAGGCTGCATGTTAACCTAGAAAGAGGGTAGGTTTACCATATGGCAAACTGAAGAAAGAACCTTCTAAAGGTGTGGGGAGATGGGGATAAGAATGCAGGAGGAGGACATAAAGTGTAAGATGTGCATATGGGAAGAAGGGTCTCCACCTTCTGACATATATGGAGTGGGTGGACTTATGCTGTCTGTGAGGCTGGGGAGAGAACAAGAATGAGCAGGTTCATTTCAGCCACTCTCTGGATCTTAGCCTCGCTATTTTATTTAATCCTCAAAAAAAAAACTGTCTGGGCCGGGCGTGGTGGCGCACGCCTTTAATCCCAGCACTCGGGAGGCAGAGGTAGGAGGATCGCCGAGAGTTCGAGGCCACCCTGAGACTACATAGTTAATTCCAGGTCAGCCTGGACCAGAGTGAGACCCTACCTCGCAAAACCAAAAAAAAAAAAAAAAAAAAAAAAAAAACTGTCTGGGAAATATACTTGGTTTTTCCATCTTTCAGTAGAGGAAGTGAAGGCACAGAGAAGTAAATAGTCCCTTGTCCAGGCTCACACATGTACACAATGAGTGATGAGATATGACTGGTCTTGCTCTCAACTCAGATCCTACCCACTGAGCTCTACTGTCTCACTGGGAGGAAACAGAAGAAATGCTTCAGGAAGAGTTCTCCAGCTGAGAACTCTGGCCTCCCCAATGTCCTTTCTTTCTTTCTTTTTTCTTTTTTTCCTTCCTTTTTTTTTTTTTTTGACTTAACTAGAATGTTGCTGTATTTACTTGCTTTTTTTAATTATTAATTTTTTATTGACACGTTCTATACTTACATACAAAAAACATATGATATTTCCCTCACCTCCCCCCCATTTTTTTTGAGGTAGGGTCTCACGCTAGTTCAGGCTATCCTGGAACTCACTATGTAGTCTCAGAGTGGCCTTGAACTCACAGCAATCCTCCAACCTCTGCCTCTTGTGTACTGGGATTAAAGATGTGTGCCACCATGCATGAGACCCTACCTTGAAAAGAAAAGGAAATAAATAAGGAGGGGCTGGTGAGATGGTTTAGTGGTTAAAGGCATGTGCTTGCAAAGCCTGATGGCCTGGGTTTGATTCCCTAGTACCCATATAAAGCTAGATGTACACAGTAGTACATGTTCGTTTGCAGTGGCAGGAAGCCCTGGCATGCCCATTCTTTCTCTATCTCTCTCTCATATAAATAAATATTTAAAAAATAAAATAAGGGGTAGGAGGATTTTTGAGAAAGCTTCTTGCTGGCCTTGAACTTGAGATCCTTCCACCTTATTTTACCCAGTGCTAAAAGTGCAGGTGTATGTCACAGCACCCAACTGAGAGGGAAGATATTTAAGGAAGTGGCTCTTCTTTCTTCTCCCTGAGGTACTTAGTTTTTGAGACTATAGTGGGATGAGATATCTACACTAAAAACCTTTCTGTCACATGCCTGTAATCCCAGCACTTGAGAGATGGAGACAGAAGGATCAGGAGTTCTCAGATATACAGGGTATTTGAGATCCGCCTGAGCTACCTGAAACCCTGTTTCAAAATCTAAAACATGCTGGGTGTGATGGCATATGCCTTTAATCCCAGTTCTCAGGAGGCAGAGGAAGGAGGATCCTTGTTAGTTCAAGGCCAGCCTGGGACTACAGACTGAGTTCCAGGTCAGCTTGGCCTAAAATGAGATCCTATCTTGAAAAAAACAAAATAAGGGCTGGAGAGATAGCTTAGCAGTTAAGGCACTTGCCTGCAAAGCCAAAGGACCCAGGTTCAATTCTCCAGGACCCATGTAAACCAGATGCACAAAGGGGCACATGTATCTGGAGTTCATTTGCAGTGGCTGGAGGTCCTAGCACACCCATTCTCTCTCTCTCTCCCTGTGTATTTCTGTATCTCTCTATCAAATAAATAAATAATTTTTTTAAAAAATTTTTAAAAAGAAAAACAAAACACACATACACAAAACCACTAAAACACAGACTTAATGAAAACTCTGGTGAAGTATTCTAGAACTCTGCAACATAATGTAAGAAACTAACATGGCTGGGGTTGTTGATGCCTAAAGTCCAGGACAAAGAAAAAAAAACTTATTTGATAGTTGGGATCAAAAATGCGGAGGGCATTCAGTACCTGGGAGATTTCAGAATGGCTAGGGAATGGCCAGCACTTAATTTCACAGAAACAGAAGGGCTGGCCTCTGTTCCCAGCTGGGGATAGGATTGTGAACAAGAGGCCAGCAAACCCTCCAGTACTTGATCATGTTCTGAATATCACATTTTGACCCTGGATACTACTGGATTGGGGATAGAGCTGTGGGGAGGGTCCTCAGCAGGGCAGTGACTCCATCAGTGAGTAGCCTCTCACTCAATGTGAATGGAGCAGATATTAAATTCTGCCCTGGAACTATAAATGAGTTATTCATCCTTCCTGGGCTTCAGTTTCTTATTTGAGAAAGGCCACCGTGAGACTACATGGTGAGTTCCAGGTCAGCCTGGACTAGAGTGAAATCCTACCTCGAAAAACCGAAAAAACTAAACAAAACAAAAATCTATACAGAACTGGGTATAGTGGCACATGCCCACCCTACCTTACAGAAAAAAAAAAAAGAAAAAATAAAGAAACCAGGCATGGTGATGCATGCCTTTAATCCCAGCACTTGGGAGGCAGAGGCAGAGGTAGGAGGATTATCATGACTACATAGTGAATCCCAGGTCAGTCTGGGCTAGAGTAAAACTCTACCTCAAAAAAAAAGTGGGGGGGAGGTGGAGAGATGGCTTAACGGTTAAGGCATTTGCCTGCAAAGCCAAAGGACCCAGGTTCAGTTCCCCAGGATCCACGTAAGCCAGATGCACAAGGGGGTGCATGCATCTGGAATTTCTTTTGCAGTGGCTGGAGGGCCTTGGTGTACCCATTCTCTCTCTGTCTCTCTGCCTATTTCTCTCTCTCTCAAAAAAATAAATAAAAATAAAAATAAGGGCTTAGCGGTTAAACGCTTACCTGTGAAGCCTAAGGACCCCGGTTTGAGGCTCGATTCTCCAGGATCCATGTAAGCCAGATGCACAAGGGAATGTATGCATCTGGAGTTCGTTTTCAGTGGCTGGAGGCCCTGGCGCACCCATTTTTTCTCTCTACCTGCCTATTTCTGTATCTCTCTCTCAAATAAATAAATAAATAATAAAATATTTTTAAAAATAAAAAATAGAAATAAAAATTTTAAAAGGCTGAAGAAATGGTTTAGCAGTTAAGCACTTGCCTGTGGAGCCTAAGAACCTAGGTTCAATTCTCCAGGATCCAGGTAGCCAGATGTACAAGGTGGCACATGCATCTGGAATTTATTTGCAGTGGCTGGAGGCCCTGGCATGTCTATTTTCTCTCTCTGCCTCTTCCTCACTCTCTCTCTGCCTCTTCCTCTCTAAAACAAATAAATAAATAATTAAATAAAAATATTTTTTAAAAAGGGGGGAGCTGGGTGTGGTAAAGCACACCTTTAATCCCAGCACTTGGGAGGCAGAGGTAGATGGATCACCATGAGTCCAAGGCCATCCTAAGACTACATAGTGAATTCCAGGTCAGCCTGGGCTAGAGTAAGACCCTATCTTGAAAAACAAAAACAAAAAAGTTGGGTGGGGGCGAGGCTGGAGAGATGGCTTAGCGGTTAAGGCGCTTGCCTGCAAAGCCAAAGGACTCATGTTCGATTCCCCAGAAGCCACATAAGCCAGATTCACAACATAGCACATGTGTCTGGAGTTCATTTGCAGTGGATGGAGGCCCTGGAGTACCCATCCTCTCTCTCAAATTAATTAATTAATTAAAAAAAATAAAATATTAAAAATTAATTTCAGGGCTGGAGAGATGGCTTAGCGGTTAAGGCACTTGCCTGCAAAGCCAAAGGACCCAGGTTCAATTCCCCAGGACCCAATGCACAAGGTGGCACATGCCTCTGGAGTTCATTTGCAGTGGCCAAAGGCCCTGGCACACACAATCTCTCTCTATCTGCCTCTTCCTCTCTCTCTCAAGTAAATAAATTTAAAAAATTTGGGGCTGGAGAGATGGCTTGGCTGTTAAGGGACCTGCCTGTGAAGCCTAAGAACACCTGTTCAATTCTCCAGAGGTCCCACGGTTAGCCAGACGCAAAGTGACACAAGGGCGCAATGTTGCACTTGCCCACCAGGGGGCACGCATCTGAAATTCGTTCACTGTGGCTGAGAGGCCACTGACACACCCATTCTCTATCTCTATCTCTCTAAATATATTTAAAAAAAAAAAGGAAGCCTGGCGTGGTGGCGCACACCTTTAATCCCAGCACTCGGGAGGCAGAGGTAGGAGGATCGCCGTGAGTTCGAGGCCACCCTGAGACTACATAGTGAATTCCAGGTCAGCCTGAGCTAGAGTGAGACCCTACTTTGAAAAAAAAAAAAACGGAAAAATTTTAAGTTAGTATTAAAAAAAGAATACACCACATACATACACACACATACATACATACACCATATTAGCTTTACCTAAGTTCTCATGGGCAAAAATCCTTTACTCTCTCCTCATTCCTTCTTTTTTTTTTTTTTAAATTAGTTTTTTGGAGAGAGACACAGAGAGAGAGACAGAGAGAGAGAGGAAGACAGATGGGCGCGGCAGCAGTGTCTCAGCTGCTGTGAGAACGAAATCCAGATGCATGCGCCCCCTTGTGGTCAAGTGCGGCATTGCGCCCTTGCGTCACTTTCCATCTGGCTAAACGTGGGACCTGGAGATTGGAACCGCTGGAGATTGGAACCAGTGTTCTTAGGCTTAGGAGGCAGGCGCCTTAACCCCTAAGCCATCTCTCCAGCCCCATTCCTTCTTTTTTATTTGAGAGAGAATGGGTGTGCCAGGGCCTCTAGCAAACAGACCCCAGACGCATGCGCAACCATGTGCATCTGGCTTACTTGGATTCTAGGGAATTGAACTAGGGTCCTTAGACTTTGCAGGCAAGTGCTTTAACTGCTAAGCCATCTCTCCGGCCCTTCATTGCTTCTTCTTGTGTTTTGTTTTGTTTTGTTTTGTTTTGTTTTGTTTTGTTGTTTTCGAGGTAGGGTCTCACTGCAGCTCAGGCTGACCTGGAAGACTATGTAGTCTCAGGGTGGCCCCGAACTCACGGTGATCCTCCTACCTCTGCTGGGATTAAAGGCGTGTGCCACCATGCCTGGCTCTCATTGCTTCTCTTAAATACTTTAAATTCTATAGTTTAATAAAACCTGTCTAACCCCCCCCCCAATTATATAAACTGCTTAGTTGGTGTATAGTGGACTTCCAATAACTTGCAGTACTCATGAGTCCTTTCTAGTGCTCACAATTCCTGGGGAAAGAGATGTAGCCTTTCACAGACAGAAGATGAGGTCCTGTGCAAAGGGATAACTTTGTCCCAGGAATTGAGGAGGGAAGGAATACTTTAAATTCTATAGTTTAATAAAACCTGTCTAACCCCCAAAATTATATAAACTGCTTAGTTGGTGTATAGTGGACTTCCAATAACTTGCAGTACTCATGAGTCCTTTCTAGTGCTCACAATTCCTGGGGAAAGAGATGTAGCCTTTCACAGACAGAAGATGAGGGTCCTGTGCAAAGGGATAACTTTGTCCCAGGAATTGAGGAGGGAAGGCTTCTCCTGCCTGGGGAATAAGGTGGCTTCCTGGAGGAATGAGCACCTTACTTGGGTCCTAAAATGAAGTTGGGCGCCCAAGAGCGTTAAATTTGGTGGCGGAGGAGGACATTTACAGGAGAGAAACCAGCACTAAAGCTAGGTGCGAGGAAGAAATATGACCAATCAAGTGAGGAGCACCTAGGATTGGCGATATCTAAATTATAGGCTGAAAGGGCACCAGCAAGGACCAGCTTAGGGCAATCGGTAGTCCATTGCCACATTCAGCCCCTTCTCCCCTCTCCAGGTCAGCCCGGAGGAGGAGGAACGACGCCGAGTGAGGCGCGAGCGCAACAAGCTGGCTGCAGCCAAGTGCAGGAACCGGAGGAAGGAACTGACCGACTTCCTGCAGGCGGTGAGCACCCGAGTTGTGGAGGGCGCCCAGACCCTGGCCCACCGAGCCTCCGAGGGGCTGTGGCTCCCAGGAGCAGGAGCCGGCGAGACCCAGTATATTAGTCCTCCACACCCACCTTAGCTCCCTGTCCGAGGAGACAGTCCTTTTGGAAAAAGGAAATTTAAAATTATTTGGATCAGGACTGGGCAGCAGAGGAGAAGTTGGTTGGAAAATCCACCTTCTAAGGCACCCTGGGCCTGATGGGAGCTGTGCTGATTTCCTCCCAGGGCTTCATGGGAGTTGCAGTCCAGACATGCTGGGAAGTCTGGCCACCACCTCCATTGGTGCCTGAGGCTTCAGGGTATTCGCATCTCATCCTTTTTTAAAAAAATATTTTTTAAGTATTTATTTGAGAGATAGGCACACCAGAGCCTCTAGCCACTGCAAACGAACTCCAGACACATGCCACCTTGTGCATCTGGCTTACGTAGGCCCTGGGAAATTGAACCAAGGTCCTTTGGCTTTGCAAGCAAGTGTCTTAATCTCCAGCCCACCTCTCATCTTCTTAACTGCCTCCTTACTCTACAGGAGACAGACAAACTGGAGGATGAGAAATCAGGGCTGCAGCGAGAGATTGAGGAGCTGCAGAAGCAGAAGGAGCGCCTTGAGCTGGTGCTGGAAGCCCACCGCCCCATCTGCAAAATCCCAGAAGGAGACAAGGAGAGGGACACAGGCGGTACCAGCAGTACCAGCCACACCAGCAGCCCACCAGGCCCCTGCCGCCCTGTACCTTGTATCTCCCTTCCTCCAGGGCCTGTGCTTGAACCCGAGGCATTGCACACCCCCACCCTCATGACCACACCCTCTCTGACTCCTTTTACTCCCAGTCTGGTTTTTACCTATCCTAGCACACCAGAGCCCTGTGCTTCAGCTCATCGAAAGAGTAGCAGCAGTAGTGGGGACCCATCCTCTGACCCCTTGGGGTCCCCCACTCTCCTTGCTTTGTGAAGCACCTAGTTGCACCCCCCTTGCAGGTGCTATGCTAGCCAACATCTCCTTCCCATTGGTCCAGCTGGCCTGGACCATATCCCATGCTCAATGCCAGCATATCTTCATCCCTCCAGATGAGACTGAACGTATTTTGCTTTGATGTAAAGTCAGCTTTGGGTGCCCAAAGCTGCATTGTTTCTCCAGAGCTTGCCTATCATAATTTGCACAGAATCAGAGACAAAATATTTCCCCTTTGTGCCAGAGGAATCCTGGCAGTCCAGAGACTTTGTAGATTCCTAGAGGTCTTCTGGAGCTCCTTGCAGACCACTCACTCACTCGGTTCCTGTGACCCACCCAGCCCTACCCCCACAGAAGGTGCCCTCTTTCTAGCCTAGAACACTAAGTCATACAGCCCCACTGCCAGCAGCAGCACCTGGTGATTGGATCAAGATGTTCTGCAGGCTCCTTCTGAATGACACAGATCAGGAGGTGCCAGAGGCTTCTGTGATGAGCTGACCGCAAGTCCCCAGCTCTGGAGAAGCCTTTAGCTCCAGGGAATCCAAGCCTCCACATCGAGAGAAGCTGCTATTTATTTTCCTAAAGAGATTATTTTTATACGAACCTTCCAAAATGGAATAAAAGGCTTGAAGCTCTGGCCTGAGTGTCATGTTGGACCCAGAAGCTAAAGGATACCGTTTGGAGCAGAAACCCTAGGCTACAGTTTCAGCATAATCTTAGAAAACTCTTCCATACTTTTGGACCTCCATTGTCCTATCTGAGGAATGGGGCTACATCTGCTCCTGGATTGAAACAACGCTCTGCAGTGCAAGCAAATACCAACCTTCTCTCCTGGGTACCCACAGTGCTTCTGGGTGTACAATGGGGGGGGGCGCTGTTATACCCTCATCCACCTTTGAAGCAAGCAGCCCAGTGGGCTTTAGGCCCCCAACACCTGCTTCCTGCCCCATTGTCTTGGACAGGAAGGAGCCGGGAAGGGAGCTGGAGCCACTTCAGGGGCCGCATTACGGCCTGTCTTGGCGTCCGACAGGGAAGTCAGTGGTTTACCACCCTACCTTGGACTCACAATTAGGGAGTCAGCCACATTTTCTGCAATCTCTCCACATGGGAATGTTACGCCCCCGTCTCAGGGTTCCCGCCCTCTTCCCAAGGCCGGCGAGTCCCAGACACACGCGGTCCAGGCTTCGGACTCCTACCGTCCCAGTTTATTAGTCCC
This sequence comes from Orientallactaga sibirica, assembly GCA_036365145.1. NCBI lineage: Eukaryota > Metazoa > Chordata > Mammalia > Rodentia > Dipodidae > Orientallactaga > Orientallactaga sibirica. Next base: position 4,626,561 of record JAEOAD010000042.1, on the reverse strand, counting down.
CACCCAACCCCCCAGCAAGTCCCTCCGCTTCATCCTCCAGTCCCCCTGCTGCCCCGCCAGTGAGATCGAGGAGCCCTCCTCAGTGCCAGGGCTTCTCAGTCCATGCCAGCGCCCCTGGTGCGCAATCGAGGCGGCGTCCAGGTCCACAGCACTCAGGGCAGTCGGGAAGCAATCCCGGCAGGCGTCAGCGTGGGCAATGCAGCACCCTCAGTCATCAGGGGAACAGGCCAGGGGCAACTGATCAGGGCTGCCAACGCTGCCAGTGCTCGAGCTTCCATCGCCGAGGTCTCGGGGCCCGCATGGGGGTAGGGCGAGCTCGGGTGTCGGCCCAGCGCCTGAGCCCCCAGCGCCTCCGGGGCCACCACGGGGGCCCCACTCCTCGCCTAGCGCCAGGCAAAGCTCCTTAAGCGCCAGGTTCTCTCGCAGCAGCTCCTCCTGGCGGCCTTCCAGCTCGGCTAGCTTCTGCCAACAGCCGCCCAGGTCCTCGCGCACCGCCCGGGATGCTTGGGTCCCAAAGAGCTGCCACTGACGCGCGGCTCGCCGACCCCGCTGGCGCTCGGAGTCCAGGAAGCAGCAGAGGTCACGCAGCTCGCGATTCTCCGCCTGCAGACGCCGGTTGAGCTGTTTGAGCTCGCGGATCTCGCCCAGGTGACCCTGCAGCTGCCGGTTCACCTCCTGCATGAGGCGGCCGCGCTGCACCAGGGCGGCCAGGCGCGCCGCCTCCTCCCGCCGCAGGCGCCGCACCAACTCCTCCTTGCCCAAAGCCGCCATCTCCTCGTCCGTCAGTTCCTCCAGGCCGCCTGCCTCGGCCTCCATGGCTGATCGGGCAGATGAAGCATCGCCCGCCCACCTGCCCGCCGCCGAGGCTCGGGAGCCCCACGTCGGAGCGGGTGCCGCTCGGGCTCAGCGGGTGGCAAGCGGTGGAGGAGACCGCGTAGGATGCAGCAGCCACCCGGGGGTGGGCACGCGGCAGGGCGCGCGCCGGGGCGGAACCTCGTGATGTCACGAAAGGACAGCCAATCTGGGAGTCGTCTAGGGAGGGGCGGGGCCTCAAGCTGTAAATCCTCTTCTCCGCCCACTCGGAATGGAGGTGTCATGATCCTAGCTTCTTAGGGACCCTCAGCGCCTTCACTCCCCTCACCTCAATCCAGCTTGACGGCGTTGCATGATTCCAAGTTCCAAATTTCCTGAAGCTCCTTTTGAATTAAGATTCGGGTTCCCAGCACTCGGGAGGCAGAAGTAGGAGGATCGCCGTGAGTTCAAGGCCACCCTGAGACTGCATAGTGAATTCCAGGTCAGCCTGGACTAGAGTGAAACCCTACCTCAAAAAAAAAAAAAAAAAAAAAAAAATTCGGGTGTCCTCCCCTGACTCCTAACCCCACCCTGACACCGAACTTAGAGGGATGGCTTTCCAGGCCCTCCTACCTTGGCCCCAACTCTTGCTCACTAAGTCTCACCCCCAGCCCCTCGGAATCTTGAGTTCAATCATCCTGCCTCATTTGTCAACCAATCCCCTTTTTTTATGGAGCACTTTCTGCCTGGGGACTGGGACATGCAAAGGATCCATTTGTTTAATAAACCTTTATTGTGTGCAAGACCCATGTAAAAATCAACTTGACTTAAGATTCTGATCTTGACCCATGAGGTCACAAACTGGCAGAGGAAATGGAAGAAGAGAGCTGAGAGTTGCCGAGATGGCTCAGATGTTAAAGGCACTTGTTTGCGAAACCTACCTGTACCTAGTACCCATGTAAAGCTGGACATAAAAGTGGTGCATGTGTCTGGAACTCCTCTGCAGTGGCAGGAGACCCGGGCCATATTCTCTCTTTCTCTCTGTCATAAGTACACAAATGAAAGAAGAGAACTAGCCATGTTGAGAAAAATAAAACTATGGAGCGAAAGCAAGGTGTGTGGTGAAAGACACCAAGGCCAGTTGCTTTAGGAACAAATGTGGGTAGTTTAACAGGTAGATGTATCTAGAAAAGGGTTAAGACAGTAAAGACTACGGAGATAGCTCAGTGAATAAAGTGCTTGCTATGTTAGGTTCTGATTCCCAGAACCACGAAATAGCCAGAAGCTGTTGCTGGTGTCTGTAATCCCAGCATGCCCACTGTGGAAAGGGAGACAGAGACAGAGGGCAGAAAGAGAAGCTAGTCCAGCAATGAGGAACCACATGAGAGATCCCCCCCTGTCCCAAACAAGGTGGAAGATGACACCAGAGGTTATCCTCTAACCTGCATGCATATGGCCGAACTCATACACGTGAATATGCATACACATAGACACAAAAAGAAGGGAGGCTTTGAAGATCCAAGTATGGTCCTACACACTTGTAATCTCAGTTCTTGGGAGCCTGAGGCAGGAAGACCAGTTTGGGCTACAGAGTAAGACCTTGTCTCAATAAACAAAACATGGGGTGGGGTGGAAATTGTCATGGTTCATTGTCTATAGCCAGGTGTGGTGGCACAGGCCTTTAATCACATTTAGGAGGCAGAGGTAGGAGGATTGCTGTGAGTTCGAGGCCACCCTGAGACTACATAGTTAATTCCAGGTCAGCCTGGGGCCAGAGTGAGACCCTACCTCAAAAAACCAAAAAAAAAAAAAAAAAAAAAAAAAAAAAAAAGGGCTGGAGAGATGGCTTAGCAGTTAAGGCGCCTGCCTGCTAACCCTAAGAACCCATTGCCAATCTCCAGGTCCCACGTTTAGCCAGATGCAAAGTGACGCAAGGGCGCAATGCTGCACTTGACCACAAGGGGGCGCACACATCGTTCACAGCAGCTGAGAGACTGCTGGTGCACCCATCTCTATCTGTCTCCCTCTCTCTCTGTCTGTCTCTCTCTGTGTCTCTCTCCAAAAATAAATAAAATAATTTTAAAAAAAATTAAAAAACCACGATGCCGGGCATGGTGGCACACACCTTTAATCCCACCACTCAGGAGGCAGAGGTAGGAAGATCGCCATGACTTCGAGGCCACCCTGAGACTACAAAGTAAGTTCCAGGTCAGCCTGGGCTAGAGTGAGACCATACATTGAAATGCCCCCAAAAAAAAAGATGGGCTGCTCTGTGTGGGATGGACTCTGGTGGTGGGAATGTCCACAGGAAATTAATAACACTGTGTCAATGAATGAGCAGTTATGCAGAAAGGTTGGGCTTAGGTCAGGGTGGGTGGAAAGGAAGAAACAAGTTACTAGAGATGCCAAATCAACAACCAAATACATGGAGAGAGGAATTTGGGAAACAGCCCAGATTTCTAGTATGAGAAGATGTTGGTACTGTCAAAGATAGGGATTCAGAAAAGCAGATGGGGGAGAGGAGAGAAAGGTCTGTCTTAGAATGTGGTGTGTGGGGGGAGGCATGAAACAAGTGCTCTTCTACTGCCCAACTAACTCCCCTGGCTGTGTTGATTTTTTTTTTTTCGTGGTAGGGTTTCTGCTCTAGCCCAGACTAACCTGGGATTCACTATGTAGTCTCAGAGTGGCCTTGAATTCACTGCGATCCTCCTACCTCTGCCTCCCGAGTGCTGGGATTAAAGGTGTGCACCCCCACGCCTGGCTTAGCTAACTTTTTTTAAAAATTGTTTTTACATTTTATTCATTTATTTATTTGAGAGAGAGAGAGTAGGTGTGCCAGTGGCCTCCAGCCACTGCAAACAAACTGCAGATGCATGTACCTCCTTGTACATCTGGCTTTATGTGGGTACTGGAGAATCAAACCTGGGTCTTTTGGCTTTGCCAGAAAATACCTTAACAGCTAAGCTATCTCTCCAGCCCCTAACCTTTTTTTTTCTCCTTAAGCAAGGTCTTACTCTAATCCAGGTTGATTTGGAATTCACTCTTTTCTATTTTTTTATTTTATTTATTTGAGAGAGAAAGAGGGAGAGAGAGAGAGGGAGGAAGGGAGAGAATAGGCATGCCAGGGCCTCCAGCCACTGCAAACGAACCCCAGATGCATGCACCCCCTTGTGCATCTGGCCTCACGTGGGTTCTGGAGAATCCAACTGGGATCCTTTGATTTTGCGGTCTAGTGCCTTAACTGCTAAGCCATCTCTCCAGCTGTGGAACTCATTCTTGTAGTCCAGGCTTGACTCCAGCCCAACAGTGATCTTCCTACCTCAGCCTCCTGAGTGCTAGAATTAAAAGTGTGTGTCAGGTTGGAGAGATGGCTTAGAGGTTAAGGTGCTTGCCTGCAAAGCCTAAGGACCAATGTTTGTCTCTCCAGTTCATAAGCCAGACAGATGCACAAAGGTGAGGCAAGTGCAGGGTCGCACATGCCCACTAGGTGGCATAAGTGACCAGAGTTGGATTGCAGTGGTTGAGGCCCTGATGAGCCAACTCTTTCTCACTCTCACTTTTGCTCTCCCTCTCTCTAAATTAAAAAGGGGAAAAAAGCTTGTGTCACCATGCTTGGCTCTGTGCTGAGCTTTTGATCAGCTTATTAGAAGACAATGTGGAGGGACGACTAAGCAGACAGGCAGCCTGAGAGATACACTTCCAGGCAGAACTCTGAGGTTTTATGGAGGCCCTTACTTTTTTTTTTTTTTTTTTTTTTTTTCGAGGTAGGGTCTCACTCTGGCCCAGGCTGACCTGGAATTCACTATGCAGTCTCAGGGTGGCCTTGAACTCACAGCCATCCTCCTACCTCTGCTTCCCAAGTGCTGGGATTAAAGGCATGCACCACCATGCCTGGCTAAGAGGCCTGTGTGGTGGAAACTATGGTGGGAATGAGAAAAGAGCTTATCCTTCTGACAGACCTTGGAAATGGGGACATACATCTCCTTTGCAGAGCTTTAGAATAGAGCTTCATGAAACCTCTAAAGTTTAGGATACAGGTCAAAGTTGGGCCTTGAAAGGGTGGAAAAGATGGGAAAAAAATAAAGCCAGGGGCTGGAGAGGTGGCTCAAGGGGTTAAGGCATTGGCCTGCAATGCCTAATAACCAGAGTTCCATTCCCTAGTACCCACGTGAAGTCAGATGCACAAAGTAGTACATGCATCTGAAGTTCGTTTGCAGAGGCTGGAGGCCTGGCCGTGCCCATTCCCTTTATCTGTCTTTCTTGGCTTGCAAACAAACAAATAAATTGTGTGTGTGTGTGTACAAGTTAACAGGACTGGAGGGATGGCTTAGTGGTTAAGGCATTTGCCTGCAAAACCAAAGGACCCTGGTTCGATTCCCAAGGACCCATGTAAGCTAGCTGCACAAGGTGGCACAAGCGTTTGGAGCTCATTTTCTGTGGCTGGATGCCCAGGCGCTCCCATTCTCTCCGTCTGTCTGTCTGTATGTATGCCTCTCTCTCAGATAAATAAAACTTTAAAAAAATAAATTTTAAAAATTCTTATAAAAAAAAAACAAGTTAATAAAGGCAAGATTTTGCAAAGTAGGGGAGACTGGCGGGAGGCACTCCAAGCATTTTCCTGAAAACGGCGGCGCTGGAGGAGTAGGCAAGGCAGAGGGCCTAGAATCTTCTCCTCCCTGCGGAAGCAGCGACCACTACACCACGGTGTCCTCTACTTCTCCTCTCATTACCTCCACTCGGCCACATTCGTCCCGGAAGTTGTCCTTCGCTGGCTCCGGATACCCGGAGCGGAATCTCTGCGCTCCCGGAAGTGGCTCAGAGGCGGTGCGCCCGGCCCGGGCGGTGCTAGCTGCTGCTCTGGGCGAGCTCGGCCTGGGCATCGCAATGACCAGCGAGCTAGATATTTTCGTGGGGAACACGACTCTTATCGACGAGGACGTGTATCGCCTCTGGCTCGATGGTTACTCGGGTGTGTGTGGAGCCAACTGAGGGAGGTGGTGTTTTGGTTGAGAGAGGGGGCGTGACCAGGACTTGGGCGTCCTTTAGGGAAGTGGGCAGGTGTCTGGGAAAAAGTGATGTTGACGATTGCAACTGGAATCCCCGGAGGGCCTCTGGGGTCAGAGGGTGGGCCCTCATGGTAGCACCCACTCCCCAGTGAACGATGCGGTGACTCTTCGAGTGCGCTCGGGAATACTGGAGCAGACGGGCGCCACAGCAGGAGTGCTGCAGAGCGACACCATGGACCACTACCGCACGTTTCACATGCTCGAGCGCCTGCTCCACGCGCCGCCCAAGCTGCTACACCAGCTCATCTTCCAGATTCCACCCTCCCGGCAGGCGCTCCTTATCGAGAGGTGCTCACCTGGGGAATAGTGGGGATGTCCACCAATCTGACCTATACCCACTCTGCAGGTGGAATTTCAGGTTCAGGAAGGGATAGGACATACCCAGGAACTCAGAAAGTTAACAGAAAGGAACCAGACCTAAGTTTTTTTTCCCTCCTTTATGGACAGTCAGTGATGTCTTATGCCTCCCCAAGGTACTATGCCTTTGATGAAGCCTTTGTCAGGGAGGTTCTGGGCAAGAAGCTGTCCAAGGGCACCAAGAAAGACCTGGATGACATCAGTACCAAAACAGGCATCACTCTCAAGAGCTGCAGGAGGCAGGTGAGCACCGCATCCATCCATACTCACCCCATCTGGTCCAGCCCTTTGATCCTTTTGGTCACTGCCCTGGCTCTGGCCTCGGATTGTAGCTTCATAAGTAGTCTCTGTACTTCTAAGCCATCCCCCCACCCCTTTGGGCCAGAGTAACCTTTCATGGGATCCCACTGCCCTCCTCAGATTCGACCTTCAGACTCTCCTATGATTTGGTCCCTGAAGAACTCTTAAGTTTATATTTCTTCAGCCACAAGCTTGCTTTCCTTCATGGAAAGATAGTGTTTTTGGCCATACTTACCCCTTAAAATTCGCGACAGTGGGGTGGATGCTAAATTATCCATGAACCTTGTTTGGTGGTGCCAGGGAGAACTAACTCTTTTGGGCCTTTGATACCTTTCCTCTGTGTTTCCCATGAGCTCCCTGTGTATGGTTTAGCTCCTTTTGAGTTACCCAGGAAAATCCATTCCAAATAAAGCTCTTCACGAACTGGAGGGCGTGATGCTAACATGAACTTAAAAATGAGAATGCGCCGAGCGTGGTGGCACCTTTAATCCCAGCACTTAGGAGCTAGAGGTAGGAAGTTCACCGTGAGTTCAAAGCAACCCTGAGACTACATAGTATTCCAGGTCAGCCTGGACTAGAGTGAGAGCCTACCTCGAAAAACCAAAAAAAAAAAAAAAAAAAAAGATGAGAATGAGCAAAAATTTTTCCCCAAGACAAAGTGGTAAAGGCTGACAAACATGTTGATTTAATAACAGCTACAAAAAGCTAGTAGTATGTTGAAGGAATAACTACTGCTAAATCAGCATCTGCCAACTGGATAGGTGGATATGAGAGTTCATTGCGTAGGTACCTTCTGACCAGTCTCCTTTCCTCCTAACCTCCTCTGTTCTACAGTTTGACAACTTTAAGCGAGTCTTCAAGGTAGTGGAAGAAATGCGGGGTTCCCTGGTGGATAACATCCAACAACACTTCCTTCTCTCTGACAGATTGGCCAGGTGAGGGGTCAGTCATCTCCCTGTGTCACTTATCTTCTTTGGGTCCTTAGGTTGGTCCACCTTTACCATCTCAACCCTTTTTACCTCCTGGCTATACTGGGGGATGGTTATTACACTTAAGGTCTGTAGATTTGAACAAATTGACCTGGGTTAAGTTCCAGCCCAGCATATATAAACACTTAGGAAGTGGCTTAGTGATGATAGCTGGAACCCTTGTGGTCTCGCACTATATTCCTTAGGAAGCCTTGCTGAACCTTTTCTTGCACAAATGGGCTGCCTATAGAGAAATGACTTGTGGTAGGTCACATGGTAAGTTAGGGCAGAAGGAGGCCAGAACTTGGATGCTCAGCCACAAGTTGCAGGTGGGAGCTGCCATCTAAGAGGGATTGTGTGTGTTGTGTGTGTGTGTGTGTGTGTGTGCACGCGTGCACATGTGGAAGCCAGAGGTTTCATTCCTAAGGAACACTATAGATGGTTTGTTTGTTTCCTTCAGTTTTTTGAGGTAGGGTCTCACTCTAGCCTAGCTCACTTGGAATTCACTGTGCATTCTCAGGGTGGCCTTGAACTCATGATGATCCTCCTACCTCTGCCACCCAACTACTGGAGTTAAAGGCATGTACCACCAGGGCTTCTAGCCACTGCAAACGAACTCCAGACACATACACCAACATATACATCTGGCTTACATGGGTTCTGGGGAGTCGAACCTAGCTCCTTAGGCTTTGCAGGCAAGTGCCTTACTGGCTAAGCCATCTTTCCAGCCCCTAAAAAATATTTTTATTTATTTATTTTCAAGGAGAGACAGAGAATATGAATGGGCACACCAAGGCCTCTTGCCACTGCACACAAACTCCAGATGGATGTGCTACTTTATGCATCTGGCTTTATATGGGTACTGGGGAATTGAACATGTGCCATCAGGCTTTGCAAGCAAGCACCTTTAACTGCTAAGCCATCTCTCCAGCCCCTGCTTTTTTTTTTTTTTTTTTTTTTTTTTGGTTTTTCGAGATAGGGTCTCACTGTGGTCCAGGCTGACCTGGAATTAACTATGTAGTCTCAGGGTGGCCTCAAACTCTCAATGATCCTCCTACCTCTGCCTCCTGAGTGCTGGGATTAAAGGCGTGCACCACCACACCTGGCTTTAGCCCCCGCTTTTTAAAAATGTTTACTGAGGGCTGGAGAGATGGCTTAGCAGTTAAGGCACTTGCCTGCGAAGCCTAAGGACTCGTGTTTGACTCTCCAGGTCCTACATAAGCCAGACACATAGTGATGCAAGTGTGCAATGCCACGCATGCCCACAAGGGGGGCACACATGTCTGGAGTTCATTCATAGCGGCTGAAAGGCCCTGGCATGCCCATTTTCTCTCTCTCTGCCTCTCTCTCAAAAAAAAAAAATGGGGCTGGAGAGATGGCTTAGTAGTTAAGGTGCTTGCCTGCAAAGCCAGAAGACCCAGGTTTGACTCCCCAGAACCCACATAAGCCAGATGCACAAAGGGGCACAAGCATCTGGAGTTCATTTGCAGTGACTGGAGGCCCTGGTGCTCCCATTCTCTCTCTCTCTCTCTACCTGCCTATTTCTGTATCTCTCTCAAATAAATAAATAAAATATTTTTTAAAAATATGAAGAGAGGGGCTGGAGAGATGGCTTAGCGGTTAAACACTTGCCTATGAAGCCTATGGACCCCGGTTCGAGGCTCGATTCTCCAGGACCCACGTAAGCCAGATGCATGAGGGGGTGCATGCATCTGGAGTTCATTTGCAGTGGCTGGAGGCCCTGGCGCACCCATTCTCTCTCTCTCTCTCTCTCTCTCTCTCTACCTGCCTATTTCTGTATCTCTCTCTCTCAAATAAATAAATAAAGTAAAATATTTAAAAAAATATATGAAGAGAGAAAGAGAATGGGTACTACAGGGCCTTTTGCCACTGCAATGAACTCCAGATACAAGTCCCACTTTTTTTTTTTTTTTTTTTTTTTTTTTTTTTTTTTTTTCGAAGTAGGGTGTCACTGTCTCAGGCTGACCTGGAATTCACTATGTAGTCTCAGGATGGCCTTGAACTCATGGCAATCCTCCTACCTCTGCCTCCCGAGTGCTGGGATTAAAGGCATGCGCCACCACACATGGCAGACTTTTTTTGAGAGAGAGAGACAGAGAGAGAGATAGAGAGAATGGGCATGCCAGCAACCTCTCAGCCACTGTGAACGAACTCTAGACATGTGCACCCCTTGTGGGCAAGTACAGTATTGTGCCCTTGCATCACTTTTTGCATCTGGCTAAACATGGGACCTCGAGATTGGAACCGGCGTTATTAGGCTTAGCAGGCAGGTGCCTTAACCGCCAAGCCATCTCTCCAGTCCCAAGTGCCACTTTTTGCATCTGGTTTTACATGGGTCTTGGGGAATCAAAACCTGATGGTTAGAGTTTGTAGGCAAGTGCCTTAACTGCTGAGCCATCTCTCCAGCCCACCATCCAACTTTTTTGAGACAGGACCTTTCTTTGGCCTGGAGCTGGCCAATTAGGCTAGACTGGCTGGCCAGCAAGCCCTAGACATCCAACCGTCTGCTTCTGCAAAGTGGAGTGTGTGCCACCATGCATATTTATTTTTTATTTATTTATTTATTTATTTTTTATTTTTATTGACAACTTCCATAATTGTAGACAATAACCCATGGTATTTCCCTCCCTTTCCCCCACTTTCCCCTTTGAAACTCCACTCTCCATCATATCCCTTCCCCCTCTCAATCAGTCACATACCTTTTTTAAAAACATAGGTTCTAGGGATCAAACTCAGATCTTTCCTTTATTTTTATTTACTTGAGAGAGAAAGAATGAATGGGTGCTTCAGGTCCTCTAGCCACTGCAAATGAACTCCAGATGCTTGCTTGCACTGCCATGTACATCTGGCTTATGTAGGTTCTGGGGAATCAAACCTGAGTCCATTGGCTTTGCAGGCAAGTGCCTTAACCACTAAACCCATCTCTCCAGCCCTCAAACTCAGATCTTCATACTTGCAAGAGAGGCATTTTATCAACTGAGCAATCTGTTATAGGTTCAGTGATGAGAGATTTCAGGACCTGAATGACCTCCTGTGCTTTATCTTTTTGTTTGTTTGTTTTTGTTTTGTTTTTGTTTTTTTGAGGCAGGGGCTCACTCTAGCTCAGGCTAACCTGGAATTCACTATGTAGTCTCAGGGTGGCCTCAAACTCACAGTGATCCTCCTACCTCTGCCTCATGGGTGCTGGGATTAAAGGCATGTACCACCACCCGGCTTTCCTGTGCTCTATCTGCAGGGACTACGCAGCTATTGTCTTCTTTGCCAACAACCGCTTTGAGACAGGAAAGAAAAAGCTGCAGTATCTGAGCTTTGGTGATTTTGCCTTCTGTGCTGAGCTCATGATCCAGAACTGGACCCTCGGAGCTGTCGGTGAGGCCCCCTCCAACCTAGGTGCCTGGATGCTCCCCACCCTCTCAGGGCCTGGTTTTCCCTTCAAGCTCCCCCAGTACCCAGCATCCTTTCTTCAGACCTGCAACCCAGGCCATTTCTGCTTCCCTCACATAAATCTTGTCTGCAGACCGAGGGCCTGCTGCCCGTATGGCCTGGGACATGTCACTCCACCTCTAAGACCCTATTTTCTCTCCTGTCTTGTGTGGGACAGTGAGGTAGTGGGTAAGGCAGGCTCAGGATGTCATGGGGACAGGCTTATCACCCAGCCCGACTTCCTTCATGGGCCTCACACAGATTCCCAGATGGACGATATGGATGTGGACTTAGACAAGGAGTTTCTCCAAGACTTGAAGGAACTCAAGGTTCTAGTGGCTGACAAAGACCTTCTGGATTTGCATAAGAGGTGACTCTGGCTCGAGGATCCACAGGGGAGGGCCTGAAATAGGCTCAGATGGCTGTAAGCATGGCCATATCTCCCTACAGCCTGGTGTGCACCGCCCTCCGGGGAAAACTCAGCGTCTTCTCTGAGATGGAAGCCAACTTCAAGGTCTGTGACCCTGCCCAGCCTCTTCCCCCCAAGGTGGCTTCAGTCTCCTGTGCTCTACCCCTGCTGGGCAACTCTGCTCCTGCCTGAGATTGACCAGCAGGTGGCACTGATGCTCCCTCTGTCCACCTGTGAGGGGGCACCAGCTCAAACAAAGGGGATCTGGTAGAGGGAGGTGGATAGATTCTGGGAGGGGCCTGCCCCTCTGCAAGCCTCAGTGCTCAGACCCCAGCTTCTGGGGCAGAAGACAGAACTCCTAGGATCCCTGCCCTGCAGAACCTGTCCCGTGGGCTGGTGAATGTGGCTGCCAAGCTGACCCACAATAAGGATGTCAGAGACTTGTTTGTGGACCTAGTGGAGAAGGTGAGAGGTCCTGCCTGCCGCTTTCTGATCCCTAACCTGTCCAGTCCCTGAGTGGTCCTGGTGATGCTACATGTTCCTTTGGGCCCTCAGTTTGTGGAGCCCTGCCGTTCTGACCACTGGCCACTGAATGATGTACGACTCTTCCTCAATCAGTATTCAGCATCTGTCCACTCCCTGGATGGCTTCCGGTAAGATGGCCCCATCCTCCTGTCCAACTTGGCCTTCCTCTCCTGTAGATTCAGGGTGGTACCCCATGGGTAGAAGTCACTGGCTTGACACCACCTCTTAGAATCTATGTGACCTTGTGCAAGTTACTTAAACCCTCTGTGTCTCAACTTCCTCATATGTAAACTTGTGAGAAAAGTTACAAGAAATGTGTTTATGAAGACTAATGGTAGCTTAGTGATAGCATGCTGACCTAGTGTGTGCAAGACCACTCTCAACTCTTTATTTTTATTTTTCGAGGTAAGGTCTCATTCTAGCCTAGGCTGTCCTGGAATTCACTGTGTAGTCTCAGGGTGGCCTTGAACTCACAGTGATCCTCCTACCTCTGCCCCCTGAGTGCTGGGATTAAAGGCGTACACCATGCCTGGATGCCTAGTTTCTTTCTTTTCTTTCTTTCTTCCTTTTTTTTTTTTGTCTTTGGTCTTTTTTTTTTTTTTTAATATATTTTATGTATTTATTTGAGAAAGAGAGAGAGAAAGAGGGAGAGGGAGAGTGAGAAAGAGCCAGGGCCTCCAGCTGCTGCAAACGAACTCCAGGTGCATGTGCCTCCTTGTGCATCTGGCTTAAGTAGGTCCTGGGAAATAGAACCTGGGTCCTCTGGCTTTACAAGCATGTGCCTTAACTGCTAAGCCATCTTCTCCAGCCCTGGTCTTTGTTTTGAGCCAGTTTCTTTACTGATTCTGGAGCTTGTGGGACTAAGGTTACAGATGTGCATTGCCTCACCCAGCTATTTACATGGAATCCTGAAATTCAATCTCCTATGGTCTTAGATCTCTTTAGGCCCTTGTGCTTGGGTGGGAAGTGCACAATAATGACTGAGCCATCTATCTCTCCAGCCTAATCCTCAACTCTTAAAAAAAGATGGCAGCACATGTACTAAAATTGTAATGATACAGAGAAGATTAGCATGGCCCCTGTGCAAGGGGAAAAAAAAAAGTAGACATGGGCCTGGAGAGATGGCTTAATGGTTAAGCACTTGCCTGTGAAGCCTAAGAACCACAGTTCGAGGCTCAATTCCCCAGGACCCACTTAAGCCAGATGCACAAGGTGACGTATGGATCTTGAGTTTGTTTGCAGTAGCTGGAGGCCCTGGCATGCCCATTCTCTATCTATCTGCCTCTTTCTCTCTGTGTCTGTCTGTAGTTCTTAAATAAATAACTAAATGTAGACATGATAGCTCAAATCTGTAATCTCAGCACTTGGGAAGCTGAAGCAGGAAGATTGCTATGTATTCAAGCCCAGCTTGGGCTACAGGGTGAGATTTTCTCTTTAAAAAAGAGGGGAGGGGCTGGGCTGAAGAGATGGCTTAGCATTTAAGATACTTGCCTATGAAGCCTAAGGATCCAAGTTTAATTCTCCAGTACCCAAGTAAGCCAGATGTACAACATGGCACATGTGTCTAGAGTTTGTTTGCAGTGGCCAGAGGCCTTGGCATGCCCATTCTCTCTCTCTCTTTCTATCTGCCTCTTCCTCTCTCAAATAAGTAAATAAATATTTTTTAAAAGGGCTGGAGAGATGGCTTAGCAGTTAAGGTACTTGCCCGCAAAGGTTAATGACCCAAGTTTGATTACCCAGTACCCATGTAAAGCCAGATACACAAAGTGGTGCATGTATCTGGAGTTTGTTTGTAGAGGTGGATGGTCCTGGTGCACCCATTCTGTCTGTCTGTTTCTCTTCTCTCTATCTCTCTCTGCTTGCAAATAAATAAATTAAGTTAAATTTAAAAAAAAAAAAAAAAAACAGGGCTGGAGAAATGGCTTAGCTATTAAGGTGCCTGCCTCTTAAGCCTAAGAACACCCGTTCGATTCTCCAGGTCCCACATTTAGCCAGATGCAAAGTGATGCAAGGGCTCAATGCCGCACTTAACCTCCAGGGGGTGGATGCATCGGAGTTCGTTCACAGTGGCTGAGAGGCTGCTGGCACGCCCATTCTCTATCTGTCCCTCTGTCTCTCTCTCTCTCTCTGACTCTCTCCAAAAAAAAAAAAAAAAGCTGGGCGTGGTGGCGCACGCCTTTAATCCCAGCACTCGGGAGGCAGAGGTAGGAAGATTGCTGAGAGTTCAAGGCCACCCTGAGAATACAGAGTGAACTCCAGGTCAGCCTGAACTAGCGTGAGACCCTACCTCGAAAAACAAAAAAACAAAACAAAACAAAAAAAAAACCACACACCTTTAATCCCAGCACTGGGGAGGCAGAAGTAGGAGGATTGCTGTGAGTTCAAGGCCAGTCTGAAACTACATAGTGAATTCTCCAGTTCAGCCTGGGCTAGAGTGAGACCCTACCTCAAAAAACAAAAAAATCCAGGCGTGGTGACACACGCCTTTAATCCCAGCACTTGGGAGGCAGAGGTAGGAGGATCACCATGAGTTTGAGGCCATCCTGAGACTACATAGTGAATTCCAGGTCAGCCTGGGCTAGAGTGAAACCCTACCTCAAAAAACAAAACAAAACAAAACAAAAAAACCCAAATTTTAAAACTTTAAGAAGACTTAATAAGTTAATGTATAGAAAACACCGCAGAGTCTAAGTTGTGGTATTGAGTGACCAGCTGTCACTGTTGCCATTTTCATTACAGGCACCAGACCCTCTGGGACCGCTACATGGGCACTCTCCGTGGCTGCCTCCTACGCCTCTATCATGACTAAGGCCCTTTCCTTCCCTTTTGTGTACATTGACAATAAAGCTGCCATGCGTTTGGAAACTGATCCGTCCCAGGTTGAGGAACCCACGGGCACACGTGTATCTGGAAACCATGGCATTCATGTATAAGGATGTATACATTGTCCCTCAGGGACTAGCTCATGACACCCCTACCACAACCCAGCTGAGTCTACTTGAGCCTTGGTTTATTCAAACCATACAGCAAAGAAGCAGGACAAGCCTTAAGGGTGGGTTAGGTAAATAAGGTAGCTTGGCATGTGGGAGAAGCTGAGGGGCAACTGCTGGCCTCAGGAAGGGCAGGAGACTTGCTGCTCAGCTTGTTGTTGGCTAACACGGGCTGTGAGTGGGTACTTGGCAATGCCACATGTATTGGCCCCCCGGTACAGCCTGAAGTAACCCTAGGAAGGTAAGGGATGTCAGAGCCAGAAGGTGAGGAACTTATTTTGCCCTGTCCCCTCCCACACTTTACCCTGCTCACCTCTTCACCCCAGTCGGCCCCCCAGGAGTTTTTCACAATCCAGTATGGAGTGGGACGGCGAGACCGGGAAGAGACTGTCTCTGCTCGTATGTCCTCTTCTACACCGCTGTTGCCAAAACCCACCAGTAGGACACAATGGTCCACATGCTGGGGGTCACACATAGTATGTTTGGCCTTGAGCACACCCTTCTTGTAATGCTGCAGGGGTGGAGGCAGAGGAACTGAGTCTGGGACCTCCTCTCCCTTATACCCCACCCCTGCCCCCTAATCCACCCACCTGTAACATCTTCATGTTGATAGTCACCGTGACAGGGCCATGGGTGGCCAAGTAACTAGCAATTTCTAGAGAGAAAGGGTAGTGTCAGACCCTGCCTGCCCTAGGGCTTCTCTGAGCACATGGGCATGGTGCCATCACCAGGTCCCCCACAGGCAGGCCTGTCTGCCTCTATTCTAGTTTCTCTGTCTCCCTTATCCCCACCCCCCATGTCTCCACCCTGGTGGTACCCTGCTCGTTGTTGGGCAACATGATGAAATCTTGGATCCAGGCCACTGTCTTGTACTTCTTGGCCAGACACCTATGGAGTTTGGCCTGCCCTTCAAATGGGTAATCCTTTTCACTGGCCAGACCGCCTGGAGACAAGACCAGGAAAGAGCCTCAGGTCTTGAACATCCCCCACCCCTGCGCTCCTCTAACAAGGCCAGGTACTCACTCTGGTTGAGGACAGTTACATATGCATCCCACACAAAGCCACCCTCACAGCCATCTCCACAGCGGGCACAGTCAAGCAGCTCTGGGGCAAAAAGGGACAGCATGGGTGAGCAGGTACCTAAGCTATTCTTCCTGTCACACATCCCCCTGTGCCCACCATACCCTGCACAGAGACTTCCACAGGCCAGTAATTGATGCTCCACAGGGCCTCAATATTGCCAGCTGCTGCCATAGCCCAGCAGCACTTGCAGTTTTCCTGGTGGGTTGAAGCAGGGTAGGTTAAGGTGTTCAAGGCTTTTTCCCTCCCATCTCCCACTCCATGAGCTAGATTGAGCCAAATCGGGTAGGGCCAGATACCTGATTCTTGATGGGTGAGATGATGCCAGCTGCCTTGCGCCAGTCACAGGTGGAGGGCACTGATTTCCTCCATTTTTCAGGCCCTATCTTCATGCCCATGCCAGGATCCATTTTAGCTGCCCTCTGATTCCCATAGAGCTGGCCAAATTCTTCCTCTGCAGGGGAGACAGGGTCAAGTCACTTTTGAGCCCCTTTGCTATTCTGCTACTTTGGCTGTCCATGGCTTGGTCTTTTGGGTCCCTGTGATACCCTGGAAGGCATTAGTCAGGGACATTGAAGCCTGGAGAGGCCCAGCTTGTGCTAGTGCAGTCTCCTACACCTGCTGCCTCTGACCCTTGAGCTGGGCTGGGACTCAGGTCAGCAGGATTCCTGCCTTGCACTCGGGTTTGGGACAGCCACCCAAGCTGGTCCTGAAAGTGCAAGTATGCCTAGAAGACTACTTCTCTACCCACCACCTATGGATCAGGAAGGTCCTGGTACCTGTGAGGTCACTGAATGGAGTCACCCCAAACTCTGCTGTGCCCAAGTCTTCTTCCTGCAGTCGTTGAGCCTGGGCCAGGTTGTGGGCAAAGATGTCCAGACGGCGAGCATACTCTGGACCAAAAAGGAGTTGTCTCAGACTGGCTCCCAAGCCCACACTGGCCACTAGCCTGGCATCCAGACACCCTGGTTAGTGCTGGCTCTTTCCTATGGCCCTTGCAGGTCCCACTGTAGACACCAAGCTAAGGAAGTGATCACCCAGCCCACTTGAGGTTTGGATTTCCCCAGAAGCAGCTAGGGGGACATTTGCCCACCCTGGAGGAAAACTGAGCAAGGGGTCCGGATACAATGACTCAGAAAGGAAAGGGACAGTTTCCTGTCTGGCCTGAGCTGCCTCCCCCACCTGCCTTTCACAGCTCTGACCACAGTGCTGCAGCAGGAGTGGGCTGGGTGAGGGAGGAGACACAGCATACACAGACCAGACATCTAAAGATGAACCTTTGAGAGAAGACAGGACAGATGTTGGTGCTCTGCCCCATCTGGATTCCCTGTGAAATCACAGGGAGGTGGTTGCAAAGCCAGAGGGTCCTATGGAGCCCAAGGTGATGGCTAACAGGTGCCACCTGCCTTTAGCTTCATGGCAGAGAATGTTCCTTTACCCAGTAAGCACTGGGAAAACCAGGAATACACCCTTAGCCCTGCTTTCCCACCAAGTGGCCTGGTCAGGCCTGTTCCCCACCCTGAGATGCACATTCTCCCTCTTCCTGGGCAGAGGGAGATTGGACTAGAAACGTTTGTGCCTGCAGTACCTGCTGGGTTTGAGTAACTTCGGTTGAAGTGGATTTGGAATAGCTTGAAGACCTCCATCAGTTCCAGTGGCCGGGGACCTACATCCTGGCAAGGACCCAAGTGGGAGAGGGGCAGCTGGAGGGATCGCTGTGAACCCTGCCTTAGCGCCAGCCATGCAACAACTGAGTTGGGAGGGTCACCAGGAAACCTGTGTCTCTCCAGGGAGCTTGGTCACAGCAAATACCTGGCCAGCCTCAATGCTCCCTCAGAAATGAGGACAAAGCCAGACGTATTGGCGCATCCCTACAATCACAGCACTCAGAAGGCTGAGGCAGGAGTTCTCACTGAGAGTTCAAGGCCAGCCTGGGCTACAGAATGATACCCTGTCTTAACAGAGTGGGGCGAAGGGCTGGAGAGATGGCTTAGCAGCTAAGGAGCTTGCCTGCAAAGCCCAAGGACCCAGATTCAATTCCCCAGGACCCATGTAAGCCAGATGCACAAAGTGGTGCATGTGTCTGGAGTTCATTTGCAATGGCTAGAGGCTCTGGTGTGCCCATTCTCTCTCCCTCTATCTGCCTCTCTGAAATAAATAAATAGACTTTTTAAAAAGATTTATTTTTTATTTATTTACTAGAGAGAGAGAGAGAGTGTGTGTGTGTGTGCGAGAGAGAATGGGTGTGCCAGGGCCTCTAACCACTGCAAATGAACTCCAGATGCATGCACCATCATGTGCATCTGGCTTACATGGGACCTAGAGAATCGAACCTGGGTCCTTAGGCTTCACAAGCATGCACCTTAACCATTAAGCCATCTCTCCAGCCCTCTTTTAAAATTTTTTTAGGAAAGTCTATTTATGGGCTGGAGAGATGGCTTAGTGGTTAAGGCCCTTGCCTGCAAAGACAAAGGACCCAGATTCGATTCCCCATGACTCACGTAAGCCAGATGCACAAGGGGGCATATGCATCTGGAGTTCGTTTGCAGTGGTTGGAGGCCCTGGCACACCCATTCTCTCTCTCTCTCCCTGCCTATTTCTGTCCCATTTCTCTCTCTCTCTCTCAAATAAATAAATACATAAATTTAAAAAAATTTAAAAGAGTGGTGAGAAGCTGGGCATGATGGTATACACCTTTTATCCCAGCACTCAAAACGCAGAGGTAAGGGAATTGCTGTGAGTTCGAGACTGAATAGTGAGTTCCAGGTCAGCCTCAGCTATAGTGAGACTCTACCTCAAAAAACCAAAACCAAACAAACAAACTGGGAGAGGGCTGTGATGATGGCTGAGTGGTTAAAGGTACATGCCTCCAGAGTCTGCTGGCCTAGGTTCTATTCTTCAGCCACCCATGTGAAGTCAGATGGGCATTCTTTTTCAGTGGCAAGTCACTCTAGTGCACCAATACACACATACATACAAATAAATAATTTTTATTTTTATTTATTTGTTAAAGAAAGAAACAGATAGAGAGAATGTGCATACCAGGGCCTTTGGCCTCTGCAAACGAAGTCCAGACACATGTGCCATCTTGTGCATCTGGCTTACGTGAGTCTTGGGGAATTGAACCTGAGTTTCTTTATTTGTTTATTTTTGTTTTTCAAGGTAGGGTCTCACTCTAGCCCAGACTGACCTGGAATTCACTCTGTATTCTCAGGATAGCCTCTAACTCAGGTCAATCCTCCTACCTCTGCCTCCTGAGTGCTGGGATTAAAGCCACCACACCCCAATTGAACCTGAGTTTTTTGGCTTTGCAGGTAAGCATCTTAACTTCTAAGCCATCTCTTCAGCCCAAATAAATAATTTTTAAAATATTTTTATTGAGCCAAGTGTGGTGGTGCATGCCTTTAATCCCAGCACTTGGGAGGCAGAGGTAGGAGGATCGCCGGGAGTTTGAGGCCACCCTGAAACTATAGAGTGAATTCCAGGTCAGCCTGGCTAGAGTGAAACCCTACCTCAAAAAAAAAAAAAAAATATATATATATATATAAATTTGCAAGCAGAGAGACAGATATATGTAAAGAGGCAGAGAATGGACAAGCCAGGAACTCTAGCCACTGCAAATGAACTCCAGATGCATGTTCCACTTTGTGCTTCTGGCTTTATATGGGTACTGGGGACTTGAACTTGGGTCATTAGGTTTTGGAGGCAAGCACCTTAACCACTGAGCCATCTCTCCAGCCCCATTTTTTTTTTAAGAAGGAAAGAAGAGCATAGTGGCACACATCTTTAATCCCAGTACTCCGGAGGCAGAGGTAGAAGGATTGCTGTGAGTTCAAGGCCAGCCTGAGACTACATAGTGAATTTCAGGTCAGCCTGGGCTAGAGAGAGAGACTCTACCTTGAAAAGCTAAATAAATAAATAAATAAATAAATAAATAAATAAATAAATAAATAAATAATGAATGAAAGAAAGAAAGAAGAAGAAAAGAAGCTGGGCTTGGGAGGCAGAGGTAAGAGAATTGCTGTGAGTTCAAGTTCAAGGCCAGCCTAGGATTACAGAGTGAGTTCCAGGTCAGCCCGAGTTACAACAAGACCATACCTCAAAAAACCCAAAACAAGCCAGGCATGGTGGCTCATTCCTTTAATCCCAGCACTCGGGAGGCAGAGGTAGGAGGATTACCATGAGTTTGAGGCCACCCTGAGACTACATAATGAGTTCCAGGTCAGCCTGGACTAGAGTGAAACTCTACCTTGAAAAACAACAACAAAAAAAAAACCCAAAACAGAAAAAAGAAGGAAAGGAGAGGAAAGAAAAGAAAGAAAGAAAGAAAGAAAGAAAGAAAGAAAGAAAGAAAGAGAAAGAAAGAAAGGGAGAGAGAGAGAGAGAAAGTTTCTGTGTGTGGTCACACATGCTTTTAGTTCCAGCACTGGGGAGGCTGAAGTAGGAGGATCACCATGAGTTTGAGGTCAGCCTGGGCTACAGAGTGAGTTCTAGGTCAGCCTGGGTAAAGTGAGACTATTCCAAAAAAAAAAAAGAAGAAGAAGAAGAAGAAAGAAAGAAAGAGAAAAGAAAAGAAAGAAAAAAGAAAGAAAGAAAGAAAAAAGAAAGAAGAAAGAAAAGAAAGGAAAAGAAAAGGGTTAGGGACAGGGAAAGAAGAAGAAGGAAGGAGGGCCAGTTCTGAAGGGAAGCCCCCAGGCATGGAACTGGCAGAAGGGAGGGTATAGAGAACAGTTTGGGATCACTTACCTGGGTCTGAAGGGCATCTCTGAGGCCTTGGGCTAGGCCTGCTACCAACAGGACCAGGAGGCCCGAGAAGTGGGCAATCAGTGTCATGATGGTGTAGCCCTGAGTGCTGAATGGTGAGTGTCAGGGCAGGAAGCTGTATAGACCAAGTTAGAGGAGGCGGAGCTGGAGAAACCACACAGTGAAACCAGGTTTGAGATGGGGGGCCCGGTAAACCCTCCACCTGCCCATCTGGTTAGTCCTCACTTTCTCTTTATTCAGCAGCAGCTCTAGGCTAACCTGTTTTAGACAATTCTAGGGATCCGTCTTTAATGAGATAGGAAGGTAATCCTAAATGGGCAGTGACAACTCAGGGGCATAAACACCATGATGGGAAGCCTAGGATTATAGATGCCTGGTGACCAGACAGGCATAGAAGGTGGTCAGTGTCCTCTGGGGAGCCACCCTTGCTTTGTCTATGAAGCTCCTTTCTCAAGAAGCTTTAGAGGGGAGATGATGGAGAGTGGAGTTGTGAAGGGGAAAGTGGGGGAGGGGAGGGAATTATCATGGTTTATTGTCTGTAAGTACAGAAGTTGTCAATAAAAAAAATTAAAAAGAAAGCCAGGCATGGTAGCATGTTTTTTTTTTTGTTGTTTGTTTGTTTGTTTTTTTTTTTTTTTTTTTTTGATTTTGCAAGGTATGGTCTCACTCTGGTCCAGGCTGACCTGGAATTAACTATGTAGTCTCAGGGTGACCTTAACTCTCGGCGATCCTCCTACCTCTGCCTCCCGAGTGCCATGCCCGGCTGGGGCATGTGTTTTTAATCCCAGCATCGAGAGGCAGAGGTAGGTTAATTGCCGTGAGTTCGAGGCCACCCTGAGACATACATAGTGAATTCCGGGTTAGCCTGGGCTACAGTGAAACCCTACCTTGAAAAAAAAATTAAAAAGGAGAGATCACTTAGCGGTTAAGGCACGTGTCTGTAAAACCTAAGGACCCAGATTCGATTCTCCAGGTCCCAAGTAAGCCAGATGTACATGGTGGCTCATGTATCTGGAGTTCGTTTGCAGTGACTAGAGGCCCTGGTGTGCCCATTCTCTCTCTCTCTCTCTCTCTCTCTCTCTCTCCTCTCTGACTCTAATAAAGAAATAAAAATAAAATCTTTAAAAAAGTTTAAGAAAGAAACTATCTGTTTCCTCAACTTCTGATGAAACTGTCTGCCACCCTGCGAACCCCGGTTGCATCTGTGAGTACTCATCATCTGTCTCCCAACCACACACACCACCACTGTCCAATTTGCCTGTGTCCAGAACATCCAGAAGCTTGGTGTGGTGGCGCAAGCCCTTAATCCCAGCACTCAGGAGGCAGAGGTAGGAGGATCACCATGTGTTCGAGGGTACCCCTGAGACTAAGTAGTGAATTCCAGGTCAGCCTGAGCTACAGCAAAACCCTACCTCAAAAAACGGAAAAAAAAAAAAAAAAAAAGTCTGGCCATGTGGTGGCACACGCCTTTAATCCCAGCACTTGGGAAGCAGAGGTAGGAGGATCACTGTGAATTCCAGGTCAGGCTGGGTTAGAGTGAGACCCTACCTCGAAAAGCCAAAAAAAAAAAAAAAAAAAAAAAAAAATGCAGTGGACAGACTGACCAGAGTGACTCCTGGGTCCACAGCCTTGGAGCCCACAGACCTGTAAGTAGGTCAAGTAGGTCTGCTGTGAAGAAGGTCCCAGTGTGGGTACTGAAGGATATATTTTTCAGCCTCTCCTGCAGTGGACTGTGGAAGGCCAAGGAGAGAAGGCGCTGGTGGCCTTCATCTTTGTTCTGCTCCTTACCTCCCTCAAATAGATTTTGCAAGCCAGGTCTTGATATGTCTCTGGCGCCTAGCACCTGTCTGATCTGCAGTGGCCACTCAAGGCAGTTGAGTGAATGACTTCCCCCTCTTGATCACTCATTCATTCACTTGCTCATTTGCAGTTCCTGGCTGGCAAAGACACTGGGACAGCAGAAGTCAGGAGAGGTGTTCTGAAAGGGCAGCTCCAAGTGACAAACTGACTTGGACCTAATGGGGCCAAATTGGAAGTTCCTGTTTAAGTTTGAGTGATGAACTGTGATTTGAATCATTTCCCTCTGGGCCTTATCTTTAAGTCGCAGCAACAGCTCTTGAGTAGATGGACCCTCATTGAGCCTGGCCAGTGTTCCTATGCTCCTTCACATTCTAATATGGGACAAGGCTTAGAGTTTTGGAATCAGTGGGAATTGAGTGCCAATCCTGTCCTTTAGTTACACTAGAGACAAATATTTTAACTGCCTCATTTATGAAGTGGGTGATAATAGCACCCCACCCCTGGTTTGGCCAGAGGGTTGTAGAATGTCCTTGCTAATGACTAGAATGTTAGATCTGGATAAGCAGGAGTTTTAAATTTTCTTTAATAATGATTTTAAATTTTTATTTGTGGGCTGGAGAGATGGCTTAGTGGTTAAGACACTTGCCTGCAAAGCCAAAGGACCCAGGTTTGTTTCCCCAGTATCCACATAAAACCAGATACACAAAGTGGTGCATGCATCTGCAGTTTGCTTGCAGTGACTAGAGGTCCTGATGCCTATTCATTCTTTCTCTCCCTTTCTCTGTATCTGTCTGTTTGCAAATAAACAAAATAATTTTTTTTTTTTGGATTTTTGAGGTAGGGTCTCACTCTAGCTTAGGCTGACCTGGAATTCACTATATAGTCTCAGGGTGGCCTCGAATTCACAGCAATCCTCCTACCTCTGCCTCCCCAATGCCCAATGCTGAGGTTAAAGGCGTGTGCCACCATGCCTTCCTTACCCTTCTTCTTTTTCTTTTTGGTTTTTCACTATCTAGGCCTCCCAAGTGCTAGGATTAAAGGCATGTGCCACCACACCTGGCCAACCCTTCGTTAAAAAAAAAAGCCAGGTGTGGTGGCACATGCCTTTAATCCTAGCACTTGGGAGGCAGAGGTAGGAGGATCACCATGAATTCGAGGTCATCCTGATACTACATAGTGAATTCCAGGTCAGCCTGAGCTGGAGGGAGACCCTGCCTTGAAAAAAAAACAAAACAAACTATATATATTAGTTTTTCGAGGTAAGGTCTCACTCCAGCCCAGGCTGACCTGGAATTCACTATGTAGTCTCAGGGTGGACTTGAATTCTATGACCCTCCTACCTCTGCCTCCCAAGTGCTGGAGCCACTGCAAATGAACTCCAGATACATGTGCCACCTTGTGCATCTGGCCTGTAGAATTGAACCTGGGTCCTTAGGCTTCACAGGCAAGGGCCTTAACCACTAAGCCACCTCTCAGCCCCCCCCAATATATTTTTATTTATTTGTGAGAAAGAAGGAGAGAGAGAAAGAGAATGGGTGTATCAAGGTTTCTTACTGCTGCAAACAAACACCAGATGCATGTTCCACTTTGTGCATCTGGTTTTATATGGGTACTGGGGAATTGAACTTGGGCAAGCAAGTTTTGCAAGCAAGTGCCTTTAACCAATAAGCCCTAAATTTACCCTTTTAAAGTGTATTGATATGGCTCAGCAGTTACATTTATTACATGAGCTTAAGGATGTCTTATTTATTTGCCTTTCTAATCTAGTTCAGATAGAATTTTTTTTTTTTCGAGGTAGGATCTCACTCTGGCCCAGGCCGACTTGGAATTCACTATGTAGTCTCACGGTGGCCTCGAACTCACGGCAATCCTCCTACCTCTGCCTCCCGAGTGCTGGGATTAAAGGCGTGCGCCACCATGCCCGGCTTTAATTCAGATAGAATTTAAGAAAAAGCTTATTATCTATTTATTTGTTTGTTTTATTTTATTTTGGTCTCACTCTAGCCCAGGTTGACCTGGAACTCACTCTGTCGTTCCAGGCTGGCCTGGAATTCAGGGCAATCCTCCTACCTTTACTTCCCAAATGCTGGGATTAAAGGTGTGTGCCATGATGGCTGGTTTACGTGGGTCCTGGGGAATTGAACTGGGATCCTTTGGTTTTGCAGGCAAATGCCTTAACCGCTAAGCCATTTCCCCAGGCCCTATTTGTTATTTTCTTATGCTAAGCAAGCACTCCACCACTGAGACCTCTATTGTTTCAGAAGAAACCAAGCCAGGTATGATGACACATGCCTGCAATCCATTCCCCTCTCAAAAAGAGGAAAAAAACTAAACTATGCCTGTTAGCGATCACTCCCCCATTCTTCTAAAACCCATTATTCTAGGTTTTTTTTTGGGGGGGGGAGTTCGCGGTAGGGTCTTGCTCTAGCCCAGGCTGACCTGGAATTCACTACATAGTCTCAGGGTGGCCTTGAACTCATGGTGATCCTCCTACCTCTGCCTCCTGAGTGCTGGGATTAAAGGCGTGCGCCACCCACAAATGGCTATTGTTCTACTTTTAAAATTTTTTTTTTTATTTTTTGGTTTTTTCAAGGTAGGGTCTCACTCTAGCCCAGGCTGACCTGGAATTCGCTATGTAATCCCAGGATGGCCTCGAACTCATGGCATTTTCCTACCTTTGCCTCCCGAATGCTGGGATCAAAGGCGTGTCCCACCACGCCTGGCTTTGTTCTACATTTTTGTTACTATAGCTTTGTCTGTTTTAGATATGTCATAAAAATGCAACATGCAGCCTTTTGTGTCTGACTTCTCTCCATGTATTTTTTCAAGATTCATCCATATTGTAGCATCTGTAAGTAGTTCAGTCTCTTATGTTTGTGTGTTTTGCTTTTATTTTTTAAATTAATTAATTAATTTATTTATTTGCAAGCAGAGAGAGAGAGAAAGAGAATGAAAGAGGGAGGAGACAGACAGAGAGAGAATGGGTGCTCCAGAGCCTCTAGCCACTGCAAACGAACTGGAGACACATGCGCCCCCTTGTGCATCTGGCTTACTTGGGTACTGGGAAATCTAACCTAGGTCCTTTGGCTTCATAGGCAAGTGCCTTGATTGATTAACCATCTCTCTACATAATCCCTCACAAATCTTGTTAAAATGATAATCAGCACAAACCATCATGAGAACAAGGATTTGCTTGTTTTTACAGTACTAGGGATTAAACACAGGACTAACACATGCTAGGCAAGCACTTTACCACTTAATTATATCCCTAGTTAGGTATGGTATTTTTCAACTTCCTTGCCCAGTCAGATACGACTTTTTTCAACCTCAGCCTCAGACGAAGATGTGGGGCGAGTGGGGGAGACACTCAGCAGTTCCCCCTCAATCCCAAGGGATCTCACATTGGAACCGAGTTTTGTCCCCTTCTTCTCTTCTGTGCCACCTTGGGGACAATCGCAGAGATAAACGGATGGGAAAAGGGTGAGCAAGAGAAAAGAAGGCCGGGCTTATTCCAGTTCTGGCCCAGGCGTGGGATCTCTGGACACGCAGCTCATTCCCGTCTGGGCCCGCCCTGAGACGTGGGCAAAGTGAGGCCCCACCCCTTCACCCCTTCCTGGGAGCCAGATCCACTCAGACTCCGCCCCTACGGCATGCTCTCCGCTGGGGGGCGGGGGCGGAAACCCAGTGGGGGACCTGGGTGAGAAGAGTCGGGAAGGGGCTGGCGGTGGGCCCCCAGCGTCCTGTGCGCCCGAGTTCATGATTGTCCGCTTTTCTCAGGGGCTTCCATTCATTTTGGGCCAGAAGGAAACTGCCTTCCCCCGCCACCTTGTAGCTTTGGGCTTGCAGGGCGCAAGGGAAACGGTTCTGGAGTGAGGAGAAGGTAGCCATGGGGGTGGAGGGCTGGCGTTGGGAGTTGGACAGTTCTGCCCCTGGGAGAGTCTCGTGCCTGGGCGAGGGTCCAGAGACCATGGACAAACTTTTGGGACCATCTAAAGTGTCAGAACACCGAATAAAATTCTGGAAGGAGTAGTGAGGATTTAGAGGCCCCAGGATTAAGTGTGTGTCTAGGTGGCCAGGACATTTTGGGAGGCACAGAATCAAGTGTCTGCATTCTTCTCTAGGTTGAGGTGTAGGTGGGTGCACAGAAGGAATTCTAGGGGGGTAGGTTAGGTAGGATCCAGGTAGAGAGAATAACTTTTATTCTTTTGGTTTTTGGAGGTAGGGTTTCCCTCTAGACCAGGCTGACCTGGAATTCACTATGTAGTCTCGCAAGTGGCCTCGAACACACGGCGATCCTCTTACCTCTGCCTCCCCAGTGCTGGGATTAAAGGCGTGCAAATAACATTTTGAGTAAGGGTCTGGGTGCCCCCAGGTGTGTCTGGGGGCTGGGCATCAAGGTCAGTGGCCCAAGGACCGAGCGCCGGGAGACCTTGACTGGGCGTTGGGAGGTGGCTCCGGGCGGCGCCGCGGGGGACCGGGTGGGGGCCTGTGGCCGGCCGGGGGCGGAGAAGCGGGGGGTCGGGGTCCCTCCCCCTGGCTCGGGCTCAGGAATCCGCCGAAGGGCGGGCGGAGGCGCCGGGGTGGGCCGCGCCGTGGCGGGCGGGCGGGGGGCGCTTCCTGGGGCCGCGCATCCAGGGAGCTGCGCCGCCTGCCTGCCCGTCGGTCCGTCCGCCCGCCCGTCAGTCCGTCCGTCTGCCTGCAGACACCGCCGGAGTCAGCCGAGCCGCCGGGCGCCGCGGGCCCAAGTGAGTGGTCATCGGTCGGGGGAGAGCGCGGGCGGGAGTCCCGGCCGATTCGGCGCTGCGCAGAACCTTGAGGCCTGCGCTCCACGACTTCACTCACTTCGCTGGGGCACCGGGCGGGGGCGGGGCGATCCCGGGCGTGGGCCTGCGAGAAGAATCGGCCCCTAACCCTGGCAGGCTTGGGGAGAGGGGGGATGCCGCATAGACCTGAGCTCAGATATCTGGGGTGAGAACTGTACTTCCTGACACAGGGATCGTGGGGTGCTGGCAGAGGCCCCCTGACCCCTGCCCACCACTTCCCAGCCCCAGGATGCTCCCTTTCGCCTCCTGCCTCCCCGGGTCTCTACTGCTCTGGGCACTGCTGCTGTTGCTCTTAGGGGCAGCGTCTCCCCAGGATTCCGAAGAGCCCGACAGCTACACGGTGGGGACCGTGGGGTCACTGGCGTGGGACTGGATGGGCAGGGACAGAGAGGACCAAGATCTTGGGGTGGCTCCTGCTGAGGAAGATTATCCCCTTCTCTGGTTGGTGGAACAGCTGGGGGCTATGTCTTGGCTTGGCTAGTTGGAGGGGACCGCTGGGATGATCACTGGTCACATTGGATTCCCTTCCAGGAATGCACAGATGGCTATGAGTGGGACCCAGACAGCCAGCACTGCCGTGGTGAGTGTGCCCAGGAACTAGGAAGGGGATTAGCTGCTTCCCAGGGACATCCCATCTCCAAAAGCTGCAGCGGGAGCCTGAAGGCCTGCCCAGCTTTGCTTGGCCCAGGCCCGCTCTAGTTCTCTGGGGGCCACTCAGTTAGAAATGGTCCCTCCCTCTTCAAGAAGCCCAGGGCATCCTGCCTCTACCCTCCCAGTAGGCAAGAGAGCAGCTGGGCACAGGCCAGTAAGCGGAATTATGTACACCTTCTCTAAACCCCTTTCCTAATGTAACTCTTTATCCTGGCACAACCTGGGAGGGTAGTTTCCACAGAATGTGTCCGGAGGCCCCCAAATTACTCTTGGGCTGAGCTAGACCCAAGGCTTTGAAGAGTGGAAACCCGAGGCATGGGGACTAGGCCCTACCTCCAGTCCTGGTTGACCTGGGAAGGGGTTATGGGCATGCAGTCTTAACTCGGTGAGAAGATGGAAAGCCTTGTTTCATCACCCAGCTTAGAGAAAGCCAAGCTGGGCTTCTGTCTTCCACTACCTCCAGGGCCAGCCCAGGTGACTGGCTGTTCCCAGCAGGCCTCTCTCTGCAGATGTCAACGAGTGCTTGACCATTCCTGAAGCCTGCAAGGGTGAAATGAAATGCATCAACCACTACGGGGGCTACTTGTGTCTGCCTCGTTCAGCTGCAGTCATCAGTGACCTACATGGAGAGGGACCACCACCACCAGTGCCCCCTGCTCAACACCCCAACCCCTGTCCCCCAGGCTATGAACCTGATGAACAGGAGAGCTGTGTGGGTGAGTGGGGGCCACGCTGGCTTCTAGCCTTCCAGACATTTTACCTGACATTTAAAAAAAAAACGATTTTGCCTGGCGTGGTGGCTCACGCCTTTAATTCCAGCTCTCGGGACGCAGAGGTAGGAGGATCGCAGAGAGTTTGAGGCCACCCTGAGACTACATAGGGAATTCCAGGTCAGCCTGAGCTAGAGTGAGACCCTACCTCGAAAAAAAAAAAAAAGATTTTATTTATTTATTTATTTATTAGAGAGAGGGAGAGAGAAAGAGTGAGGATGGGTTCACCAGGACCTCCAGCCACTGCAAACAAACTTCAGATGCGTGCACCACCATGTGCTTGCATGGGACTTGGAGAATCAAACTGGGGTCCTTAGGCTTCACAGGCTTAACCACTACGCCATCTCTCCAGCCCCTGGCATTTTTTTCAAATTGATTTTTTAGATTAGCATACAAAGTATTTGGTTTCACCATGGCATCTTCATATGCATGTGTCATTATACTTTGTTCTTACCTGTTCCCATCCACTACTGCCCTCCCCACTTTGTCTTTTTTTTTTTTTCTTTTTGAGACACAGTCTTACTAGTTGCCTTAGCTGGCCTTGAACTTGCAATCCTCCTGCCTCAGCCTCCTAAGTGCTGGGACTACAGGCATGTACCACCATGTTCAGCTTTCACCAGCCTAAAAACTCAGATCTCAGGCTGGAGGGATGGCTTAGCGGTTAAGGCATTTGCCTACAAAACCAAAGGACCTAGTTTTGATTCGCCAGGACCTACGTTAGCCAGATGCACAAGGGGGAGCACGCATCTGAAGTTTGTTTGCACTGGCTGGAGACTCTGGTGCGCCCATTCGCTCTCTCTCCCCCTCTTTCTCTGTAAAATAAATAAATAAATAAAATAGAAAAATTTTTTTTAAATCTCGGGGCTGGAGAGATGGCTTAGTGGTTAAGGCGCTTGCCTACGAAGCCTAAGGACCCAGGTTCGATTCTCCAGGTCCCACGTAGATGCATATGGTGGCACATGCATCTTGGAGTTTGTTTGCAGTGGCTAGAGACCCTAGTGTGCCCATTCTCTCTCTCACTTTCTCTCTCTGTCTCTAACAAAAAGAAGAAGAAGAAGAAAGCCAGTAATCTACTTTAAAAAAAAATAAATCTCAGATCTCAGACCTGGGGAGATGGCTCAGTGGTTAAAGGTGCTTGCTTGCAAAGACTGCAGCCAAGTTTCAATTCCCTAGAACACATGTAAAGCCAGAGGCATAAAAGTAGCACATGCATCTGGAGTTTGTGTGCAACTGCAAGAGGCTCTGATGCTCCCATTCTCTCTGCTTACAAATTTAAAAAAAAAAAAAAAAAAAAAAAGTTAAGCCGGGCGTGGTGGCGCACGCCTTTAATCCCAGCACTCGGGAGGCAGAGGTAGGAGGATCGCTGTGAGTTCGAGGCCACCTTGAGACTATATAGTTAATTCCAGGTCAGCCTGGGCCAGAGTGAGACCCTACCTCGAAAAACCAAAAAAAAAAAAAAAAAAAAATGTTTTTTTGAGGAAGGGTCTCACTCTAGCCTAGGCTGACCTGGAATTCACTATGTAGTCTCAGGGTGGCCTCAAACTCATGGCAATCCTACCTCTGCCACCTGAGTGCAGGGTTAAAGGTGCTTGCCACCACACCCAGCTAAAAATATTTCATAATTTTTAAAAATAAATTTATTCTTATTTACTTATTTATTTAGTTAGTTTTTGGTTTTTTGAGGTAGGGTCTCACTCTAGCCAAGGCTGACCTGGAATTCACTATGTAGTCACAGAGTGGCCTTGAACTCATGGTGATCCTCCTACCTTTGCCTTCGGAGTGCTGGGATTAAAGGTGTGCACCACCATGCCTGGCCCCAATATTTTTTAAATGAACCTCAGACCTCAAGTTCTTCTCTCTCTCTCTCTTTTTATTAAATTTATTATTATTATTATTTTTATTTATTTTTGGAGAGAGAGACACAGAGAGATAGAGAGGGAGAAGGAGGCAGAGATGGGCGCGCCAGCAGTCTCAGCTGCTGTAAACGAAATCCAGATGCTTGCGCCCCCTTGTGGGCAAGTGCGGCATTGTGCCCTTGCGTCACTTTGCATCTGGCTAAACGTGGGACCTGGAGATTGGAACCGCTGGACGTTGGAACCAACGTTCTTAGGCTTAGCAGGCAGGCGCCTTAGCTGCTAAGCCATCTCTCCAGCCCTTTCTTTTTCTTTCTTTTTTTTTTTTTTTTTTTTCCGAGGTAGGGTCTCACTGTAGCCAGGCTGACCTGGAATTCACTCTGTATTCTCAGGGTGGCCTCAAACTCACGGTACTCCTCCTACCTCTGCTTCCTGAGTGCTGGAATTAAAGGTGTGTGCCACCATGCCCGGCTAAGTTCTTCTCTTTAAAAAAAAATTTTTTTATTTTTATTTATTTATTTGCAAGCAGAGCAAGAGAGAGAAGAGAGGCAGACAGAGAGAGAATGGGCACACCAGGGCCTCTAGCCACTGCAAACGAACTCCAGATGCATGTGCCCTTTGTGCTTCTGGCTTACATGGGTCTTGGCGAATCGAACTGGGATCCTTTGGCTTCGCAGGCAAACGCCTTAACCACTAAGCCATCTCTCCAACCCCTCAAGTTCTTCTCTTGTTCAGGGGCCTCTGGCTACTTAGGTACGTCCAGATCCTCACCATGCCCACTGCCCCAGTCAGCCCCTCAAGTCCCCCACCCCCAATGCAAGAGTTCTGACCTAGTCCCTGACTGCTTTCTAATTTGGACTTACCCTCAGGAGTCATGGACCTTGGAGGAGGGTGGGTCCTGCAGTCAGCTGGGATGTATGTGAGGACAGGGCTTTGTTTCCTGTCCTCCCCTCACACGGGTTGTTACAGATTATGGCGCTCAGACTGATTGGCTGTTATTTGTGCTGTTGGAAGGATATGATTCACAGGTTTGTGCTTTGGTGCCAGCCATCCATGTTCCCATGTAAAATAATATCTGGTCTGGGCCACCTCCCTAATAGAGGTGTCTACCATGGTTGATCTAAAGCACATGGGACTCCAGGCAGGGGCTGAGCGGTATCTCCCACAGATGTGGACGAGTGTGCCCAGGCCTTGCATGACTGTCGCCCTAGCCAGGACTGCCATAACCTGCCTGGCTCCTACCAGTGCACCTGCCCCGACGGCTACCACAAAATCGGGCCTGAGTGTGTAGGTGAGTCCAGGAAGTCACCTTACTAGGCTTTGCTCTGTGTCCCGGGGCTTGACTCTTGATCTGACCTTTTAGCCTTATGCCAACCCACCTCAGGCTTCACCCCAGCCCCCTGCTATATGTGTCCTCCTGTCACCAGACAGAGAAGACTAAATATGGGTGTCAAGGGACTGTAGCTGACCCCCCAGCAGGCTCAGGCCCCACCCAACTCTGTCCTCCTTCCGTCTCCATCCCAGACATAGATGAGTGTCGCTACCGCTACTGCCAGCACCGCTGTGTGAACCTGCCTGGCTCCTTTCGCTGTCAGTGTGAGCCAGGCTTCCAGCTGGGACCCAACAACCGCTCCTGTGTGGGTGAGGCTGGGCCAGGCCAGGCTCCTGGGTAGAGATGTATGGTGGGCAGATGTCCCTTTCTGACTAGTCCAAGTGGAGTGGGGGCTCTGAGCTACTCCTCTGCCTTTACTCATCCTTTTTTTTCTTCTTGTTTTTTTTCTGGCACCTCCAGATGTGAATGAGTGTGATATGGGAGCCCCATGTGAGCAACGCTGCTTCAACTCCTATGGGACCTTTCTGTGTCGCTGCAACCAGGGCTATGAGCTGCACAGGGATGGCTTCTCCTGCAGTGGTGAGAGCTCCAGCCTGCATTGGTCCCTCCAGCACCTTGTACCTTACTGAGCTAACTCCAGCCACATTATCCTTTGAGGTTTCCATGTCTTGGTCTCTGCAGATACCCACAGTCCTTCATTTACTCCATCCTGGGATGGGTGCAAGGCACTCCTAGCCTGGTGGGCATGATATGTGGCAGTTTAGGTCTCTTCTGAAACTTGGTGGGTAGACAGAGAAGAATGTGAGTGCCAGTCTTCCTGGTAGATGAGCTGACCTGCATTCAAATCCTGCCCTGGCAGCACTCTTCTTACTGAGCATGTTTCTTCTGTAAATGAGTTTTCTGGAAGATGAAGAGGGACAGTGACAGTAGACAGGCTTCAACTCTTAAGCAGCACAAATGAAGCACCATTTGTTTAAAACCTGCCCTGCACAGGGCGCTTCCCTCTACATGTTCAGCCTCATACCTGTAGGTATGTTTGCTCCCCCACCCCATTTGTTGGGAGAATTGCAAAACACATAAAGGTCTGAGTAAATGGTGACTTTCGTCCTTCCATTTATGGACGTTCACCCAGCAAGGATGAAAATGGGGTCAGGCCGGGCATGGTGGCGCACGCCTTTAATCCCAGCACTAGGGAGGCAGAGGTAGGAGGATCACCATGAGTTCAAGGCCACCCTGAGACTACATAGTGAATTCCAGGTCAGCCTGGGCTAGAGTGAAATCCTACCTCAAAACAACAACAAAAAATGGGGTCAGGGCTTGATCCTGGACTTCTCTATATCACCTGGCATGCCCTCCATTTATGTCCATGCTTTGGAGTGAAACAGCATCATTGATGCATGGCTGTGTGATGGGAACAAGAACAGATGAACAGTGTCCTGCATACGTAGCTCACAGTTAGCAGGAGCCTGGGTATTTGGACTGTGGCTCACAGGAATTGGATGAGTTACTGAACACTAGAGCAGGCTGAGCCATTAAGACTCACCTAGTCTTACCCACTCATTTTACTAGCAGTGAAATTGAGCTTTCTTTTCCTCCTCCCTTCCCTCCTTCCTTCCTTCCTTCCTTCCTTCCTTCCTTCCTTTCTTTTTTTGTTTTTTTGTTTTTTTGTTTTTTTGTTTTGTTTTTTGAGGCAGGGTCTCGCTCTAGCCCAGGCTGACCTGGGATTCACTCTGTATTCTCAGGGTGGCCTTGAATTCACGGCAATCCTCCTACCTCTGCCTCCCAAGTGCTGGGATTAAAGGCGTGCGCCACCACACCCGGCTTAAATTGAGCTTTCTTAAAATCAGATAGTAGGATTCACATCCAAGGGAAAGTATGGGTTTGTTTGTTTAGTATTTTAGTCCTGGAGAAGGTCTGGGCAGACCTTTCTTCTTTCTCTCTTTCTGCTGTGCTGGAGATGTGTGCTAGGCAAGTCTTCTACTACTGAAGTATACCCTCAGTCTCCCCCCCTCCCCACCCGACCTTTCTTAGAACCCTCTAGCCCCACCTCGAGCTTTCCAGGGGTTATCTCATCCCTTCTCTTTCCCTACATCCAGCCTAACATGAGGCTGGGCTCTCAGTAAATGTCCGTGGGACTCAATTGTGAGTACTACCCTTGGCCCAGGGTACTCACCCCCATCCTCCCTCAGATATCGATGAGTGCAGCTACTCCAGTTACCTCTGCCAGTACCGCTGTGTCAATGAGCCAGGCCGCTTCTCCTGCCAGTGCCCACAGGGCTACCAGCTCCTGGCCACAAGGCTCTGCCAAGGTACAGTGCCTCCAGTGGGTGGGCAGGGTTTCAGGGGCTGGTGGTAGCTTGATGTCCCAGATTCCAGTTTCTCCCCCATGGCACAGACATTGATGAGTGTGAGTCAGCCGCGCACCAATGTTCGGAGGCCCAAACCTGTGTCAACTTTCATGGGGGTTACCGTTGTGTGGACACCAACCATTGTGTGGAGCCCTATGTCCAAGTGTCTGACAAGTAAGTCAACTGGATGGCAGCCCTGCGCAGTAACTACAATTCCTAGAGGTCCATGGGGTTGCCTGGCCTCTAATCCAGCCAGCAAGTGCCCCCGAAGGGCCTCATGAGAGTTGTAGTCTTATAGGTGGAGTAAGTGGCTCTTCTTGGGTTTCCCTTCTTTTGGGAGGTGGACGATATTTCCGGGAAAGGCTAGGATCTGATTCGTGTCACCACACCCCATCTCGGGGGTCTCTAGCCGCTGTCTTTGCCCTGCCTCCAACCCACTGTGTCGAGAGCAGCCTTCCTCCATAGTACACCGCTACATGAGCATCACCTCGGAGCGGAGCGTGCCTGCTGATGTATTCCAGATCCAGGCGACCTCTGTCTATCCTGGTGCCTACAATGCCTTTCAGATCCGTGCTGGGAATTCTCAAGGGGACTTCTACATTAGGGTAAGACACTCTTCTACTCTCACCCAATTGAAATGCATAATGTAAAACTAAATTCCATAAATTGGTTTAGTGGGAATCTCAAAACTCACTCCAGCAGGCAGGATTTCTTTGGGGAGCCTGAAGCATTGTTCATTCCCATTGCAGATCAGGTAAAGGCTATTCTGAAAGGTGGCTGGTTACTGGAGTTTCAGCTTCAATACTGGTTTCCCCTATTTGGCCTTGACTTCTTTACTCATGAAACAAATGTAGCTGGGCATGGTGGTGCATGCCTTTAATCCCAGCACTCTGGAGGCAAAGTTAGGAGGATCACTTGATGTGAATTCGTGGTCAGCCTGGGATAGAGTGAGACCCTACCTGGAGAAAATAATAATAAAAGAAAGAAAAAAGCGAGAGGTTTGTGCAGGGCCTGGGATGGAAGAATCCAGCCTTGCTGGCAAGTTGAAGATGGCAGGGATCCTGATGTGGTTTAGTTGAGTGGGGTGCAAGGGTCTTAAAATCATAATCCTCATGTTGTATTCAGCATTGAGGTGTTTATCTTACATCAAAAATTTTCCTTTTTTAAAAAAGATTTATTTTTATTTATTTATTAGAGACAGAGAGAGAAGGAGATAGAGAGAATGGGTGCGCCAGGGCCTCTAGCCACTGCAAACAAACTCCAGAGGCATGCACCACCATGTGCATCTGCCTTATGTGGGACCTGGAGAATTGAACCTGGATCTTTAGGCTTTGTAGGCATATGCCTTAACTGCTAAGCCATCTCTCCAGCCCCAAATTTTTCCTTTTGAAACTGCTCTGGAACTAGGGGCATAGCTCCATGGTAGGACATGTGTTTAACATGTACCAGTCACTGAGCTCCATCCCCAGCAGCAAAACACAGAGGAGTGAGGAAGGAAGGAATTGGATGCTTTGAAGGGAAATCTGCCTGCTCTGGGTCTCTAATTGTTCCTGAGTCACACTTGGACTTACATAAGTTAGCTGACTAGAAAAAACTGGGTGGACAGAGTAGGGATAGATCAGTGGAGAACCAGTGGCAGAATTCAGGTACAGGAGAACTGTCTGGGGGCAGGGGAGTCAGATCCTGGCCAGTGTGATCTCCCTATGTCATAGCCATAGGGCAAGGAGGTGATGCTGGGGTAGGATCACGGCTCTCAGGCTGACACAATCTCCATGTTTTGCCACCCACTGTGCCCTGCAGCAAATCAACAATGTCAGCGCCATGCTGGTCCTCGCCCGGCCAGTGACAGGACCTCGGGAGTACGTGTTGGACCTGGAGATGGTCACCATGAACTCCCTCATGAGCTACCGGGCCAGCTCCGTACTGAGACTCACCATTTTTGTGGGG
The DNA here is from genome assembly GCA_036365145.1 of Orientallactaga sibirica. Lineage (NCBI taxonomy): Eukaryota > Metazoa > Chordata > Mammalia > Rodentia > Dipodidae > Orientallactaga > Orientallactaga sibirica. Next base: position 4,590,341 of record JAEOAD010000042.1, on the reverse strand, counting down.
GCCTACACCTTCTGAGGGAGACCATCAGGGAAGGGGAGAGTGGACTTGCCCTCCCTCCCCAAAGCCTCCCATAGTTTAAGGAGCCTGAGGCTCAGGGATGACTCTTCTGCTAAAAGATGATGTTGTGAAGGGCAATAAAGGGTGAATGAAGGAGTCCTGGTGGCTGAGGAGGGGTGGGTAGTCTCAACTGGGGAAGGCACTGGACTTATGAGAGGCCAATTCCACCTGAAAGGGGACTCTGTATTCATTCTGAGGGGGACTCCACTAATGGGAGCTGAGTTAGGGTACCACAGCCTTCAGAATCCCACTGAGCAGGGAGGTATGCAGCTTAGGCTGGCCTAGATTTTTATTTGATTAGGGACCATTGTAATTATGTAAAGAAGTTGTAAAGCTAAAATGCCTTCACAGACTCCATCTCCCTGATCAGGAAGTCCCAGTTCCTAAAGAGCATGCTTTATTTAAAAAATATTTTTGAGCCAGGCATGGTAACGCACGCCTTTAATCCCAGCACTCTGGAGGCAGAGGTAGGAGGACTGCCGAGAGTTCCAGGCCACCCTGAGAATACATAGTGAGTTCCAGGTCAGCCTGAGCTGACCTCAAAAAACCAGAAAAAAAAAAATTTTTTTTTGATCATATGCCTTAATCTCAGCACTTGGGAGGCATAGGTAGGAGGATTTCCATGAGTTTAAGGCCATTATGAGACTACATAGTGAATTCCAGGTCAGCCTGGGCTAAAGTGAGACCCTACCTTGAAAAAAAAAATTTTTTTTGATAGGGTCTGGCCTGTTGTGAATTTTCCTGCTCCAGCCTCCTAAGTGTTTTTACCAGCTGTGTTCCACCATATTCAGCAGGAGCTTGCTTTATAATTTTAAATTTTACTTATTATTTACTTGCAAACAGAGAGAGGGGGAGAGATACAATAGGTGCACCAGGGCCTCTTGTTGCTGCAGACAAACTCTAGGCGCATGCACCGCTTTGTGTATCTGGTAGTTCATGGGTACTGGGGAATAGAACCTGGGCCATAAGGCTTTGCGCAAGCAAAAGCCTTTAACTGCTGAGCCATCTATCCAGCCTAGGAGCTTGCTTTAAAAAATACCATAAGGAGCCAGCCATGGTGATGCATGCCTTTAATCCTAGAACTTGGGAGGATAGGAGGACTGCTATGAGTTTGAGGCCACCCTGGGACTACACAGTGAATTCCAGGTCAGCCTGGGCTAGAGCGAAAACCTACCTTAAAAACAAACAAAACAACAAAAGAAAAGTACCATAAGGGCCAGAAATGATAGCACACACCTGTAATTCTAGCACTCAGGAGGTGGGCCCAGGAGGGTTTGAGAGTGCATGGGCTACACAGTAAATTCTAAGTCAGGTGGGTCTAACCTGAGCTATGACTGCAGCCCAAGACAGATGTAGATGACAATGCCATATCACAATGTCAGAATGTGAGCACTCCTGTTCTAGGCCAATTAGGGTGATCTAGCAAGACCTTGTCTCCATTAAAAAAAAAAAGGCACTATACTGGGCTGTAGACTGTTGCTCTGTGGTAAGAGTATTTACATGGCATGCATAAATGCTTAAGGCCCTAGGTTCTATCCCTAGTATTGCAAAACAAAAAACTTCACTGGACCGCAAGGTGTGTTCTCCCAGGTCCTACTCCTGCATATTTCACAAGGAACTTGGAAATTTTCTCTGTAACACTTAAGGCTGCAAACTAATTCAGATTTTTTTTTAATTTTTATTTATTTGCAAGCGGGTGGGGGGGAGAGAAAGAGAACAGGCACGCCAGGGCCTCAAGTCACTGCAAACTCCAGATGCCACTTTGTACACCTGGCTTTTCATAGATACTGGGGAATCAAACCCAGGTCATTAGGCTTTGCAGGCAAGTGCTTTAACCCCAAACCATCTTTCCAATCCTAGATTTTTATTATAACCCTAGGGGTGAGAGAAAGGGCTCAGCAGTTAAGGCGCTCGCCTATAGCCCAAAAGATCTATTAAAAGGCTGACTAAGCCGGGCGTGGTGGCGCACGCCTTTAATCCCAGCACTCGGGAGGCAGAGGTAGGAGGATCGCCGAGAGTTCGAGGCCACCCTGAGACTACATAGTTAATTCCAGGTCAGCCTGGACCAGCGTGAGACCCTACCTCGCAAAAAAAAAAAAAAAAAAAAAAAAAAGGCTGACTAGCTAGGTGTGGTGGTGCACACCTTTAATCCCAGCACTTGGGAGATAGAGGTAGGAGGATCACCATGAGTTCGAGGCCACCCCGAGACTACATAGTGAATTCCAGGTCAGCCTGGACCAGAGTGAGACCCTACCTAGCAAAACCAAAAAAAAAAAAAAAAAAAAAAGGCTGACTAGCCGGGTGTGCACACCTTTAACCCCAGCACTTGGGAGACAGAGGTAGGAGGATCACCATGAGTTCAAGGACACCCCGAGACTACATAGTGAATTCCAGGTCAGCTGGGCTAGAGTGAAACCCTACCTTGAAAAACCAAAAAAATAAAATAAATAAAAATAATAATTTTTAAAAAAAGGTTGGGTAGAGAGAAAGATGGGTGCTGGGGCTTATCTCCTGGGGTAGCTTAAGTCAGGGGGCTATAACTGCAGTAGAGCTGGGACAAGGTCCTGCTCAGCGCTGGTCCCAGATTCCTGCAGGAAGAAAGAAGCAGGAAAGGGTTTTTCTGGTGCCTCGGGTAGCCCAACCCCACCTCCCCAGGTATGCTTTGCCCTCACCTCTGCAGACGCCCACACTTGACAGTGCTCAGCAACATCTCCTGCTCCTTGGGGGTGGCACAGGCATCATAGGCAGCCAGGAGGCTGTGGGGGAGTAGAGGTACAATGGCTGTCTGGGCCAGTAACATGAGAGCTGAGGCAGGGGATCAACCTGGGATGGAGGAGTCTGGACACAGCACACTTCCTAAGCCTAGCATTGAAGGCTTTGTTCCTGCCCTCCCTTCTTGGGGGGTACTGGGACAGTACCAATAAAGACCGTTGAGGCTCTCCCAGTCTCCATGGCCCAGTTTCCTCCTCCCAAAAGCTGCCTCTACCATACCAAGTAAAATGTCTCCCTCCCTACTGTTCCCCCCGATTCCAGGCCTGGCTGACTTCCTGCCATCTCTGTGAGCTCTTGGGTAAACAGCCCACATAGCCAGGCCTGCTCTGGAACAGCATGGTTAAGCTGGACTTCTTGCAGTGAGGGCAGGGGTTGAAGTCTCCTAAAGGGCCTTCTGAGGTTGTACCTGGCAGGGGTGCTGTATCGATCCAGCAAGGCGGCTGCCTTCTCCCCACTCAGTCCACGCACCTGCATCAGCTGCCTGGCAAACACTTCTTGAACAGATTGGGCCTGGGGTAGGGGAAGGCCTGTGTCAGGGTGGTCTGGGACCAGGACACCTAAGGAGAGGGCTGGGCAGGACTGGTACCTTGTTCTTCATGGCTCCTGTGTTGAAGTCACTGAAGGTGAGGAGTGAGCACAGAGGGTTTGAGGAGGGCCTTGTCCCCGATTCAGGATTCCCTGGGGTTCCCCAAGGGCGGCTGCGCAGGGTACAGCCCTGAGGGAAGAGAGGACTGAGGCCAGGCTGGGTTCTAAGAGCCAACCCCCAACCAGTCCTTTCCCAGTGCTAGGGCTTAATAGGTAGCCTGAGAAATAGGGATCTCACCCACCTTTCCTCCATGGGGGAAGCAAGTGTCCAGACAGCAGCCCGGTGTTGGACAGACATAGCTAGCTACTCACCTGGTAGAGTCTCTCGAGGCCCTTTGTCAAAAGGGCCAGGTAGGCAGCTGACTCTTTAATGTCCATGGTGCGCTTCACAAAGAAGCCATCAATGACCTGGGGAAGAGGACCGGAAGGAGGAAGGTGGCTCTTGACCTGAGTTATGGGCTATAGTTCCTACTCTCCTGGTCCTCCTAGCTCACCTGGGTATTTGTGACAGCCTGTAGCAGTGTGCTGTCAGGAAGGCTAAGGTTGTGGACTGAGCCATGTTCTTCCACCAGGTACACCAGGTGCCCCAGGCCACAGCGTTTCAGACGGAACTAAGGAGGCAGGCAGAGAGGTAGGGAGGATCAGGCCCAGACAGCCTACATATCTAGGCTGGTTATCACATCACATTCAAGACTGCAAGGTGGCCTTAGCCCCAGCAGTTAAGCTTCTCATCCTCGCTGGCCTCTCTCCGTGTCTCTGAGGATCCTCCATACCTACGCTCTTGCTGTGACTCCTGTGGGAAGACCCTTCATTGTTTCTGCTCACTATGCATCCTCTGAGCCTCTTGGCCAGTCTCTGACCTCTCTGACCCCTGGGATAGGCCCCACCACAAGGACCGAGGTGGAACCTCTGCATTTCCAATCCCAGAGATCTGGGTACCCAAGGAGTCTTTAACATGTTCTTCAGTCCAGCCCAAATACTCGGGCATTCCTACTTTGTACCTATATAGCTTAGAAGGGGATCAGAGCCTGGACTGCCTGCAACAGCTTGAAGGGGCCATGACTATAGGTTACCCAGTAGTGCTATCAGTTTCATCTAAGAGGAGGCCCTGGAGGAGGTAGTAAGCAAGAAGTGAGGCAGGCCACCCTTAGCACCTTTTGCTCCCGGAAGCGGCCATCAATGATGCTGCTGCACAGGTCGTCAAGCCGCTTGCGTTCCACAATGTGGTCCAGGACTAACTCTCCAGGTCTTGCTGTTAAGATGCCAACAAGAGTCCTGTTGCCTTGTGTCCACTACACACTCCCCAGGCCCACCCTCTAATACCTGTTCATTTATAGCATGGGTCTCACTATAACCTGGGTCTCTGGGTTGGATCTCTTGCGCCAGCCACACAAAGTCCCCAACATGCAGTTTGCGCACTGTGTGGGTCACATGCAGCCGCTGTAGCTCTCGAAGCAGCTCTGGCCTGTGTCCTGCTCTGATATTTCAGAGAAGGAGGCCGAGGTCAGAACAGGCCGGTACCCACCACCCTCCTGTGAGTTCTACAGTTGCCTCCACACCTCACTCACCCCCTAGTTTCACCAATGTCCACACACAACAGCACTCTGTACTCTCCAGGCCCCAGTAACAGTGGTGGCTGCTGGATATCACCTTCGCTGGCACCACTGTGAGAAAGGAGGGGCTGTATGTAAGGCAGTAACTCTCAGTGCCAGGGAATGCCCCCCCACTAAACCCCAGGAAGTGGGACAACTGCAGCTCAGCTGTAGGTCATAAAGATGGGAGTGTGGTGTTGGCCTCATTTCTGTCCCCACCCCACCCCTATTTCTCCCTTTCCCCCCTCACATCTCAGCCAAGGCTGCTTGTGGCACTGCTGACTCCTCCCCATGGGGCTCCTTGGGCCCAATGCCAATATTCAGAGAGCTCAGGCCTTCTGACTCAGCCAACTTCTGGGCTAGTTCCAGACCCTCTGGGGTCAGAGAGTACCTAGGAGGCGGAGGAGACAAACACAGCTTTTCCTTCTTCACCCATCTTGGCAGGCTCTCCCGCTGTCCCCAGCTAGGCGGGCCTCACTCTCACTGGCACAAATCCAATGGCTCCCCTCCTCTGCTGTATTCTTATCCCTCAGATCAGCTTCCTCAGAGCCTCCCTAATGCCACTTCTCAAGTGTGCAGTGTGTGTGCCTCCAATTCCTTCCCACCTGCAGTTATGCTGTCCCCTCTTCTCTAGGATATTCTTCCTGTCCAATTTAAGACATACCAAAAAAAGCCAGGCATGGTGGCACACGCTTTTAATCCCAACACTCAGGAGGCAGAAGTAGGAGGATCACTGAGAGTTCAAGCCCATCCTGAGACTACATAGTGAATTCCAGGTCAGCCTGGGCTAGAGTGAGACCCTACCTCAAAAAAACAAACAAACAAACAAAAAAGACATACCAAAGGCTTTTTGTCCTTCTAATAACCATGACACCTTTCTCTGCCCTTAGTTACACCTTCCTTGATCCTCCAACATAACACGCTCTTTGGATGATGTTCTCAACATTATCAGGGTACTTGTTGGGTGACTGTCATATGTTGTAACTCCTATGTGCTCCCCCATCCCTGCCTCATGTGTCCCCTGCAGTTAGCCCACACCTGGCTGGCCGGTGTGTTCTGAGGACCAGGTTCCTGTGGAGGAGACCACGGAGGGCAGGCCAGGGTCGAGTATTCCCAGGGACTATCTGTAAAAAGGGAAGGAGCACCTGGTGCTACAAGTCCAAGGTCCCCATACCCCAGCCATGAGCTACATGTGTATCTGGCCTTATACCATGATTCCCTGCCACAGACAGCAGACTCTAGTGAGCTCCACCTGTCCACCCCCAACTGGGTGCTTACCCTAGGGGCCTTCAGGGCACACTTCTGCAGCAGCTCCTCCTTGGTTAAGAAGCTGTGGCCATCAGGATTCTGAAACCATAGCAGAAATTACAAGGTAGACTCAAGGCCAGGGCTCTTCCTTACCCTGGTGGAATAGCTAAGATGAATTCTGCCCAGTCACTTCTCCCACCCGCTGCCTCATTTCTACCTGAATGCTGCCAGCAGCACTCACCAGGTGCTCTTCGTAGAGCTGCAGCAGGACCACTCGGGCTCCTGAGTTCCGAGCCGGCCAATAGCCACTAGAGCCTCCTGCTTGGGCCTGAATGGGAACCTGAAAGGAAGAGAAGAGCTCTGAATTCAAGTGCTGGTGATTCAGGGTCAGCTGACAGTTTTCTGCAGGCTATGTGAGCCTGGAGAGGCAGCTAACAGAATGAACCCCTCAAGATCTGTGGTGAGACAGTGGATGGTTACAGAGCAGGGGCAAAAAGTTGAGGTTAGTCTGCTACCACTGCAGAACAGGAACACAGAGTACCAGCAGCCCCCAAATCTCCTGGGCCAGGCCTCAAGTATATTGATCTTGGAATTCCCTCAACAGTTGTTATCAGTATTACCACTTACCAACTAAAAAAAAGGCTAGATAGATGGCTTAGTGGTTAAACACTTGCCTGTAAAGACCTAAGGACCCAGTTCGAGGCTCGATTGTCCAGGACCAACATAAACCAGATGCACAAGGGGGTGCACGCATCTGGAGTTTGTTTGCAGTGGCTGGAGGCCCTGGTACACCCATTCTTTATCTCTCTTAAATAAATAAGTAAAAATCTTAAAAAAAAAAATCAGGGCTTGAGGGATGGTTTAAAGGTGAAGGCACTTGCCTGCAAAACTGAAGGACCCAGGTTCAATTCTCCAGGACCCATGTAAGCCAGGTATACGAGGTGGTGCATGCGCCTGGAGTTTGCTTGCAAGTGGCTAGAGGCCCTGGTGTGCCCATTCTCTACATGTCTCTCCCTCTCTCAAATAAATAAATAAATAATTATATGTTTATATTTCATTTTTCAAGGTAGGGTCTCACTCTCAATAAATAAAATATGAAAAAAAAAAAAAGGTCAAAGGCTGGGGCTGGAGAGATGGCTTAGTGGTTAAGGTGCCTACCTGCAAAGCCAAAGGACCCAAGTTCGATTCCCCAGGTCCCACAAACCAGATGCACAAGGTGGCACATGCATCTGGAGTTCGTTTGCAGTGGCTGGATGCCCTGGAGTACTCTTTCTTTCTCTCTCTCTCTCCACCTCTTTGTCTCTCAAGTGATAGATAAATAAAAATAAAATATTTTTAAAAAATCAAAGGCTGGAGAGATGGCTCAGTGGTTACGGTGCTTGCAAACAAAGCCTAATGACCACGGTTCAGTGCCCCAGTACCCAAATAAAATCCAGATGCACAAAGCTGGACATGCTTCTGGAATCCATTTGCAGTGGCTGGAGGCCCTGGCCTGCCCGTTCTCTCTGTCTCTTTTATCTCTCTCTGCTGAATAAATAAAAATATTTTTAAAAAAACAAACAAAAAAAAAAAAAACAAAACTAGGGACTGGAGAAATGGCTTAGTGGTTAAGGCGTTTGCCTGTGAAGCCAAAAGATCCTGGTTTGAGCCGGGTGTGGTGGCGCACGCCTTTAATCCCAGCACTGGGGAGGCAGAGGTAGGAGGATCACCGAGAGCTCGAGGCCACCCTGAGACTACATAGTTAATTCCAGGTCAGCCTGGACCAGAGTGAGACCCTACCTCGCAAAACCAAAAAAAAAAAAAACAAACAAACAAACAAACAAAAAAAGATCCTGGTTTGATTCTCCAGGACCCACGTAAGCCAGATGCACAAGGGGCACATGCATCTGGAGTTCGTTTGCAGTGGCTAGAGGCCCTGGTGTGCCCATTCTCTCTCTGTCTGCCTCTCTTCTATCTCTCTCTCTGCTTGCAAATAAATTTTAAAAAAAAGGAAAAGAAAAAAATAACCCCGAAACCAAAAAAAAGCCGGGTGTGGTGGCTCATGCCTTTAATCCTAGCACTCTGGAGGAAGAGCTAGGATGATCACTGTGAGTTCAAGGCCAGCCTAAGACTACATAGTGAATTCCAGGTCAGCCTGGGTTAGAGTGAGACCCTACCTTGAACCCCCCCCCCAAAATAAAATAAAATCAATTTAAAAGTGGTTAAGGCGCTTGCCTGCAAAACCAAAGGATCTTGGTTCGATTCTCTAGCACCCACGTAAGCCAGATGCACAAGGTGGCACATGCATCTGGAGTTCATTTGCAGTGGCTAGAAGCCTTGGCATGCCCATTCTCTCTCTCACTCTGCTTCTTTTCCACTGTCAAATAAATAAATAAATAATAAAATATTAAAAAAATAAAAAGTAAATTAAAACAAAACAAGGGCTGGAGAAATGGCTTAGCAGTTAAGGCATTTGCCTGCAAAGCCAAAGGATCCTGGTTTGATTCTCCAGTACCCATGTAAGCCAGATGCACAAGGGGGGATGCATGCATCTGTTGTTTGTTTGCAGTGGCTGGAGGCCCTGGCATGTCCATTCTCTGCCTCCCTCTCTCTCTCTTCCTCTTTCTCTCTCTCAAATAAATAAATAAAATATATTTTTTAAAAAGTCTTGGGATAAGACATTTGTCCCAGGGCTGCTAAAACCATTCAACAAGAAGTCCTTCTCTTAAGGTTACCACTTAGTCTTTCCACTTCCCTTGCCCCCTCCTCACCGACATGGAAGATTCCTGGGCTTGGGCAGGTGGTCCTTCTTGGGATGGACTCTTCTCTCTAGGTGGTGGTTTGGAAGCATGATCACCTGTGGGAGCAGTAAAGGGTTGATTCTACACCCTAGATAATCTGGCAGTCAGGAAAGGCTTTGGAAGCAGTCTGCTCACATTGGTTTGTTGTTGGATTGGGATTTTGTTTGTTTTGTTTTGTCTTTTCAAGGTACTGTCTTGCTTTAGCCCAGACTGACCTGGAATTCACTATGTAGTCTCAGGGTGGCCTCGAACTCATGGAGATCTCCTACCTCTGCCTTCCAAATGCTGTAATTAAAGATATGCACCACTATGCCCCACCTCTATGCTCTACTTTTGAGACAAGGTCTCTTACTGCTTCGAATGAACAGTCCCTTCCTCACAGACACATATATAAAATTTAGAAAATAATTTAAGAAAAGTTATTAAAGAAAATGTATATTAAAAAGATAATTTAAAACTCCTGTTCATCAAAATCTAACCATTCTGGTCACTCTACAATCCTTTACCTCTGCCTCCTGAGTGCTGGGGTTAAAGGTATGCTCCACCATGGGTGGTTTGTTGTTGAGTTTTGTGTGTGCGTCTATGTTGTTTTGCCTGTGGAGCTCCACATAGAACCCAAGGCCTTGCACATGCTAGACCAGTACTTTGCCACTGGACTGCATCCCAGCTCTGTTGTTGGCTTTTATTATTTACTTGCACATGTGTGTGTAGATGTGCCAAGGTCTCTTGCTACTGCAAAATGCTGATTTTTTTTTTTTTTTGAGGTAGGGTCTCACTCTGGTCCAGGCTGACCTGGAATTCACTCTGTAGTCGCAGGGTGACCTCGAACTCATGGCGATACTCCTACCTCTGCCTCCCAAGTATTGGGATTAAAGGCGTGCGCCATCACGCCAGGCTAAAATGCTGAAGTTTTTGCATCTGGCTTTATGTGGGTGCTAGGAAATGGAACCAGGACTGGCAGGTTTTGCAAGCGCCTTTAAATCATGAGTTATCTGCCCAGCACCTGTTTTTTTTTTTTTTTTTTTTTTTTTGAGCCAGTGTTATGTATCCCAGGCTGACCCCAAAGTCACTAAGTAGTGGAGGATGTATGCCCTTGAACTGCTGATCCTCCCGCCTCCATCTCCCAAATGCTGAGATCACCTGTGTCATCACCACCCCCTGGCTTAGTCTGGTTGCTTGGTATGGGAGAACTATGAGGTCCAGGGAGCACCAACCACTAGCCCCAAAGTCAAACACCAACTACGCCAAGAGTGGGGGAGTCTGAAGCCAACATGGGCACCGAGGCTGCACTTGGGAGGATTCGGGAGATCATCCAGTCCTGCCTGCAGTGCTCACCGCTTGATGCTCGGTGCTGCTGTAGTCGTTCGTCCAGCATCCGGCAGAGACGGTCTCCGAAATGCTGAAGGATCTTCGCTTCCTTCCCGCTGCGCAGGGGCAGAGGGTACCGCTTGAGAGAACGCAGAGCCTGGCGAGCGTCAGGGGAAAGGAACGGTCAGGGCATGACAAGCGGGTGGTCTGGCTCAACCAGCACCTGTCACCAATAGACGCAGCTGGGACTCACCTTCTGAAATACAAATCGCGTGTGGCGCCCCCTGCTGGCCGCCTCGTCCCGCCATTCGGTCAACCAACGTACGAAGAGCGGGTTTGGGCAAAGTGGGAGTGGGCGCTTCCGGCCCAGGCGGACCGGCGCCGCCATGAGCCCCAGGGTGGGTCTTCCCGGCGTCTCCGGCCCGTGAGACTAGGATGACAACAGGTCAGGAGTCGGAATTGTAGCACGTTTCTGGCGGTGCAGAACCTCTCCAGCCACGTGGAACCCCCGCGGACCACTAACTTGAGGACTGTCCTCCCCGGCGCTACGCTAAGAGGCTAAGGGTAAGATGGGACTGGGCCATCTTTCGCCTAGGACAACCTCCCCCGCCCTCCAGTACAAGCCTCTTGGACACGCCCCATCCAGACCTCGGGCGTGTTGACCCGCTTCTTCCTCTCACCCCAAGAGAGTCCAGGACGTCTGTGTACCGGGATGAGAAAGCGGACAGCGCCTCCCGCGACTTGGAGGGCTGGGCTGGGGCGGTGCTTGGGAATCTCAACTTTGCTTGCCCCAAGGTCTCTTAAGGTTGTCAGTTTCACGCTCACTTACAGCAGAGAAACCTGAAAGAGGGGATTGGGCAGGAGAAAAGAGTTGGGGAGGGTGATGGACACATGCACAGGAATATTTGTGGAGGGGACATCCAGGAGGGAGTGCAGGGGATGAGATAAACGGTAAGGCAGGAGCACCAGAAGAACCTCAAAGAAAACGGTGAGCAGGAACAGAGGCTTACAGGGGTGATGTCGCGAAGTTGGGGATATACACAGAGGGTAGGTGCGCAGGACAAGCTGTGCTAAGAGGCGCTGTGCATCCTGGTCGGGGGGGAGCCCCGAGGTGGGCACGTTGTTTGATCGGAGGGAGCAGGCTAGTAGAGATGTAGTTATTTTTGTGGTTTACTGAGAGTGGAGGAACCCTCGGGGAAGTTGAGGGTAGAAACCCTATAGAGGGGTCTCAGGTTGAGGGACACGTATCGATGAGTAGGACACAAGGGGTCTCCGCGGATTGCAGACGCCAACGCCTCGGCTGTCATGGCGGAAGCGGCGGGGAGCAGATTTCTACTCCAGGGCCGCCCCTTCAGACTCCGCCTAGGTCGTCGCCCCCATCCCAATCTGGCTCTCGGCGCCTGCCTCCTTCCTCAGGCAGCCTTATAAGGAGCCTGAAGCGGGCGTTCGAGTTGGCCACGCCCCCTGGTGGCTCATGTCCTAATAAGGACATCTAGGGCATCCTAAGGCCGGGGGCGGAAGGAGCTGGTCTCCAGGGTAACTGAGCAGCCCCCCCCCCTCCTCGTTGCTCCGGGAAACCGCGAGACTCGAAAAAGGTGGAGCTAGCTTTCTTTTCAGACTCGGGCGGCGCTTGGGAGAGGGGATCAAACTGAGGCCTCCACCTGGAGCTCCAGGAACTGGGCCCCGTGGACAGTGCAGCAAGATCTTCCCCGACTACAATCCCCGGCATGCTCCGCGAGGTACCCCATTCTCCGGCAGAGCTCACCATTTACACTTTATTATGTTTATAGGATCAAGGGTCCCAGTTCCATTAGCCCTTTACTGGTTCGCGACCTTGCCTTCTCTTCCTTTGGAGTATAAGGCCACGGTCATTATTCTAGGCCAACAAACTCTTCCCGGAGTCTCCCCACCCAAGTTTATTTTAGGCGCGTGTTCCCACAGATTGAGCTTTTTAATTAAAATATAAAGTTGTCAACTAGGTTTAAGGAGGACTGATATTCTCACTGCCTGGTAAAAGATGCATAAAGTAGTCTTAACTGCCCCATAAATTTACCAAATGTCTTCAAACAAAATCAACCCTTGATTTTTTTTTTTTTTTTTTTCCCGAGGTAGGGTCTCGCTGTAGTCCAGGCTGACCTGGAATTCACTATGTACTCCCAGGTTGGCCTCGAACTCACAGTAATCCTCCTGGCGATCCTCCTACCTATGCCTCTCAAGTGCTGGGATTACACTTGATTTTAGCCCAAAGGCTGAGAAGCTGTGAGTGCTGGGATTCAAGGCGTGCGCCACCACGCCCAGCCAGACTTTTTTATTGTAGCCTCTCTTTATTTTTTCTTTCTTTCTTTCTTTCTTTTTTTTTTTTTTTTTTTTTTTTTTGGTTTTTCAAGGTAGGGTCTCACTCTAGCTCAGGCTGACCTGGAATTCACTATGTAGTCTCAGGGTGGCCTCGAACTCATGGCGATCCTCCTACCTCTGCCTCCCGAGTGCTGGGATTAAAGGCGTGCGCCACCACGCCCGGCTCATTATTTTTTTCTTAAATCTTAATCTTGTCAAGTTGCACATAACATTTTCTTAGAAAACCAGAGTGGCTTTGCACATGACAGGTAGTCGGCGAATGTTTATTGCCTTAAAGACGCCTGCATACTCCTTGCTTTTGGACGGGATTCCAAGCTAATGAATAGTTGCTTCGAGTCAGAAAAGCAAAATCTTAATCCTGAAGATTTCAGACCAGGGATCCAGAAAGCAGTAGATGAGCCTTCAACCGTTTTACTTCGGGATAAACAGCCGGTCCAGAGTGGGCCGTTTTCAGGTCATTTTACCCAGCCCTAGGCAACATTTTCTCAGCTCAGAACGTTTCCTGGTAAATCACACCAGTAGGCTCATTCTCCGCACCACAGCCGCGCCCTCTCGGCGGCCTATACCTACATTTCCCTCGGCAGGCACTGCGGGGGACTGACAAGCAGGCAAGACAGTTATTCCGCTCGCGAGCCTGCCGTGCAAGCTCTACGGACTCCATTTCCCGTCGGCCCTCGCGGGGAGCGCCGGAAGCCCGCCCCGCCCCTCATTGTGCGGCACCTACTAAACGGAAGGGGCCGGGAGAGGCCGCGTTCAGTCGGATCCCGGCAGCAGCTGCGGCCGCTTGGTTCTTGGTGTGGCTCTCCTTGTCTTCTCCCTTTCGCTTCAGGAAACATGGTGAGCGGCGGGCCACCGTGCTTGAGGGAGGCGCGGCTGCGGGTCTCTTGCTCGGGTTCCAGAGGGCAGCAGGGTAGCGCTATCAGCATCCCCTCCCCCAACGCCTCGAGCGAGATGAGGGTCTCGCTTGGACCAGCCGGCCGCGCGTGCGCGCCCGTGGGCGCAGGGAATTGCTGGCTCGGACGTCGCTTGCGCGCCCCCTGGGCTCTTCCCCTCCCCCGTCCCTCTGTTGCGCCCGCGCGGACACCGGGCGTGGGGGAGGGGTCCAGGGCGCGAGTGCGCGCCCTTCGCGGAGCAGCCGGCGTCGCGCGTCGCTTCACGATGGCGCGCACTGGACTAGAGCACGCGGGATCCAAACGCTGCCCATGGGGGTGGCCAGGGAAAAGCGCGCGAGAGATTGCTGCGCGCGCCCCACCCAAAGGCTGTTCCTTTCTCCGCATCACCCTCCCTCGGCGGATGGGTTTGTCTTGAGAGCAGGTGGCAGGGATGCGGTCCTTGGGGAGGGGCGGGAGTGGTGAGGCTGTAGGGGGGGACTCGGGTGTCAGGAATCGGATTGGGGCACTGGTTTCTTCGACGAGGAGATTGCGCTGCAAAGTATGGAACGAACCCTTCGGAAGCCATTGTCGTGCTCAAAACGAGCTCGTGCACACGGCAATCTAGGGTCTCTGCGCGAGTATTGCAGTCCAGGACTGGAACGGCGTTGTCGACCAGCGCGTGCGCATACGCTCAGACCCTGCCAATCCTGCAGCTGTGGATAAGCTAAGTCTTAGGCTAGCCGGATGGAGCCCGAGGGTGGAGCCGCGTTTAGGGAAGTGACCCAGGCGGGTACCGCCCGGAAACCACCAGCTCTTATGTTAGCCTTAGGGCCTAGAAAACTGATGCTTGTATGACTTGCCAAGGCCTTTTGCTTACAGGCTTATGCCAGTCCCCAAAGGGAATTTCAGGGTGTTGAGGCGGCGGAGGTGCCGCTGCCTTCGGGGTACCGGGTGTCTCTTGAGTAGGGGCCGTACCTAACCCATCTTTCCCCGCCCACTCCGGAAGCGGGGAATCACGTGGCCAGCTTCCTCTGCATGTCTGTGGGGGCAGGGGCAGATTTCTTTTTGCTGGGGCGTCCATCGGGGCTATAGAAAGAAGAAGCTTAAAGAATTGTTAGATTCTGGGCATTACAATTTGGTCTGTTAGTTTCTGTTAGCAAACCTCAAACTTTGCACGATTCTCTGATAGGAAGTTGTCTAGCGGGGTCTAATTAGGAGTTGTAACGTCTTGTTTGGGAAGGTTCCTGGCAGTGAAGTGTCGTTTGTGTGATAACTTCATTGACGGCTCTGATTAATTTAATGAACTTTTGAGCAGCTGCTGGTTTCCCCTCTTACCGTTGTGGGGGTTTACTTTTTGATTGCCTCTTCCCTGAAGAAGAGACTGGTCCAAGTCAGCACTTTTATGCTGAGGCTGAGTACTTCAGGAAGCAAGTCAGTATCCTGTATTCTTCTTATTGTGGGTTCAAAACTCAGCAAAGGTTTTTCTTTGCACAAATCTTGTTCCTAACCTGTAAATTTAGGATGTTGAACTTACACAGGTTTCCTACCAAGAGTTGTATCCAGTCTAGTCTTTTTTTTTTTTTAGGTGTTTTTATTTTGTTTCTTTATTTGCAAGCAGAGATAGAAGAGAGACAGAGAATGGGCACGCCAGGGCCTCCAGCCACTGCAAACAAACTCCAGATGCATGTGCCCCTTGTGTATCTGGCTTACGTGGGTCCTGAGGAATTGAATCTGGGTCTTTGGCTTCACAGGCAAATGCCTTAACCACTAAGCCATTTCTCCAGCCCAGTCTAGTCTTTGATGGTGACTTGGATGAGAAAATGGTGTCTTGGCTTTGCAAGGGGATTTTAGTAGTCGCTTGGGGGTGTGGGGCTGCAGGGTATAACTTTAGGATCCAAAATGGATCTCCTGAGACTGGTAAGGAGGACGGACTTCAGGGGAGAGTTCCCAGAATTCTTTTCCTTATGGGGTGTGTTTGGCTTGCCCCTCAGGCTTCCGGTGTGGCTGTCTCTGATGGTGTCATCAAGGTGTTCAATGACATGAAGGTGCGCAAGTCATCAACACCAGAGGAAGTGAAGAAGCGCAAGAAGGCAGTGCTGTTCTGCCTGAGTGAGGACAAGAAGAACATCATCCTGGAAGAAGGCAAGGAGATCCTGGTTGGTGATGTAGGACAAACAGTGGACGACCCCTACGCCACCTTTGTCAAGATGCTGCCAGACAAGGACTGCCGCTATGCCCTCTATGATGCTACCTACGAGACCAAGGAGAGCAAGAAAGAGGACCTGGTGTTCATCTTCTGGTGAGCTCCTTATTCGAGCACTGGTGCCTGTCACTTGTTCCTTTCTGAGGAGGGGAGTTTGACCGCAGTTGTCCTGTTTAGCCCAGAGGTGTTTTGAGGATGGGGTTGTAACAAACCGGTGAGGAACTTGGAGAAACCCAAGGGTTTCTCAAGTCATCTATTGCCTGACAAAGTGTTCTAACTTTGTCTCTAGGGCCCCTGAGTGTGCACCCCTTAAGAGCAAAATGATCTATGCCAGCTCCAAGGATGCCATCAAGAAGAAGCTGACAGGTAAGGACCCATAGTGGTAGTACGTGGTACCCTTCTGCATGAGCTGTGGTTGCATGGTGGGGTGAATATATTGGCAAAAGGGGTCTCCCCCCATCTTTTCCTACTGCTTGCTGGGTGGTACTTTCTCTTCCATCTGGTTTGATGGCTGCTTCCCAGATACAGAAACTCCTCACCCCAGTGCTTCCTGCTCACAGATGCTCTTCCTCCTCCCTCCCTGATAGGGATCAAGCATGAATTACAAGCAAACTGCTATGAAGAAGTCAAGGACCGCTGCACCTTGGCAGAGAAGCTAGGCGGTAGTGCGGTCATCTCCCTGGAAGGCAAGCCTTTGTGAGCCACCTCCAGCCCCCTGCCTGGAGCTTCTAGCAGCCCCAGACCTGCCCTTGGGGGTTGCAGGCTGCCCCCTTCCTGCCAGACCGGAGGGGCTGAGGGGATCCCAGCAGGGGGAGGGCAATCCCTTCACCCCAGTTGCCAAACAGTCCCCCTACCCCCTGGATCTTCCTCCTCCTTCCATCCCTGACGGTTCTGGCCTTCCCAAACCGCTTTTGATCTTATTCCTCTTGGTTGAAGCAGACCAAGTTCCCCCCCAGACACCCAGTTTGAGGGGGGGGCTGTATTTTTTTTAACGACACCCCTACTCCCCACTTATCCCCAATCCCATGCTGCCAACTTCTAACCACAATAGTGACTCTGTGCTTGTCTGTTTAGTTCTGTGTGTAAATGGAATGTTGTGGAAATGACCCTTCCCTGCGCCAGCTGGCTCCCTTTCCCTTTTCCCTTGGTCTTGGCCACTCATGGAAAGCAAGACCAGTGAAGGGACCTTCAATTAAAACAAAACAAAACAAAAAAAAATGACACAATAAAAAGGCTTATTAACAAGGTGTGTTTTTTCAAGGCTGGGATCTGGGGGACAGACTAGACTCCTAACTCCAGATGACTGGCTGAGTTCAGATGCTGTAGTTAGCACCAGACAGGCTGTTGAGTAAGGTAGCTAGGCCCTGCCTGGGGTTTAGATCTGAACTTGCTCCTAGATCCTCGCTGGTGTGGGCAGTTCCACTGAGTCCCTGCTAAGTCCTGTCAAGGTATAAGCTGAATACAGGGTGCTTAGGTAGCCTTTTGAGCTACTTTTAAAGGTCCAGTTGGACGTCATCTGCTTCTACCTGGGATGGCTGACTCACATTTATGAGGGCCAGGTTCAGTGGCTGCTATTAGAGGCCAATTGGCCTTGTGTACATGTGTCTGTAGTCCATTCAGGGTGGGGCTAGCCAGGTGGAGCCCAGGACTTCAGACCCAGGTGTCTAGAGCCCCACCTCTCTGTAGCCAAGAGGTGTTGGCAGTATTTTTAGCTTTTAATTAGTATTTCTTTTAGTGTCTCACACTAGCCCTGGCTGATCTGGAATCCATTATGTACTCTTGGTGGCCTTGAATTCAACGGTAGTCCTGCCTCTGCCTCCCCAGTGCTGTGATTAAAGGCTAGCACCACCACACCTAGCTCCTGGTCTTTGTGAAGGACAAGTCAGGGTGGAAGCCAGTGGAGGTCAGGGTCCCTGAGGTGTGGCCAGCTGAGGTGCCCATGCTGTTCACTTTCTTGCAGGGCCAGGTGCCTTTGGGAGGTGTGGCTTGGGGAGAATGGGCTCTAGAGGTAGGATGTATTTTGGGGCCACTGTAGTAGGGAAGGAGATAGCTTGCAGTTAGGGGTGGGGGTATGTTGTCACTGAAGGTCTGGCCACTTGAGGTGCTCATCCTTTAAGGGAACAAGGGTGTTGTGGAGAGACAGGGTGATTTCAGTCCCCTGCTCCATGAGGGCATGCACTGTTTGCACTCCTTTTCCTCACTGCCTTGGCTGTCTACTACCGAAGTAGAGGAGGCAAAAGGTGCTGACCCCGGATGGAGGGGGTGATGACCCAGCAGAGCTTGTCTTAATCCCATTCCTGCACCTTGGGAAGGAAGTGGAAGCAGCACAGGCTGAGGAGAGTGCTCACCTTGGCATGTTTGAGCTCCAACTTTGCCAACTCAATGAGGTTATTACAAAAGAGGAGACCCACTTTGTGGGACTTGAAGTCTGTGAACTCTGGGGAGAAAGGTAAAGAGGAGTGACAGGGTGGATGTTCCATTGGCAGGGACTGCCAAGCTTTGGGGCTCACCTTGCTTGACAGAGTCCAAGAGTTGCTCAAAATGCTGGCAACAAAGCTGCTGGTGCCTTTCCACTGGTTGCACCTCCTGATTCCTGCTGCGGGCTTTGTCGGCATTCTCTTAGTTGGCTAATGCCACCGGTACAGCAGTTCTTAGAGCCACCAGCATCGGATTACCATAGACTTCCTTCCATACCTGCCCTTCACTTGCCGCAGCAGAGGGTGCTGAGGGCCTCTTCTCACCTTGCTCAGTATGTCTGAAAGCTTTAGATCCTCATCAGAGGCCACCTGGCCTTCTAGCTTTTGCATCAGGAAGGTGAAGACTGGGGAGGGAGCTTGAGAAAGGGACAGCTAAGTGGTTGGAGGCCCCTTGAATGCATATCCAGGAAAGGATCACTTGGTAACCCCTGCAGGTCAGGCTGTTTGAGGGGCAGGCCTAGGAGGACTTCAAAGAGGGTCTTGGCAGTTAAACATACCTTAGCCAGCGGAGGCAAATACCTAACAGGTGTGCCAGACTAGCATGTGTCCCGCAACTATAAATGTTAAGTAAAGGCATGTGGGCAAAGCAAGGGAGAGTAGCAGTGGCCAGATCACAGGACAAGCTGAAAGCTTTGGGGTCTTTGTGTCTTGGGCAGGTTCTGGGAGGAGCAGGTCCTTGTGTACAGTTTTCAGGAGGGTTGATGCATTTGGAAAAGACTGGGAGGTGTGGATCTCAGCAGGATGTTGGAGGCTCAAGACAGCCTCCCTGAGGCATGAGGTATATCCTTGTTCTCTGAGTCCATCTCCTTTCTACTTCTTACCAAGCCAGCCTGGAGCTGGAGCCCAGTGTGCCACCATGCCCCACCTATCATTGAACATTCTAAAACAGTTCTGCAGCTCAGCTCTGCCTTCTCCCAGGATCCGTTTCCCTGAAAAGGCTCTCTGCAAAAGATCCTCACTGTGGAAGGCAGTCCTCACCCTCAGTTGTTCAGAGAGCTCTGCCAATTTGAGAAAGCTAGGAGGTGGAGACGGTCTGGGGCAGCTCAAGCTCCCCCTGCCCTCAGCTCCTGTTCAGAATCCTCTCTTCCCTGCTCACCCCACTTTCTGCACCTCCCATCTGGAGCAGGTAGGGAATTTCTACAACAGTATTACAGGCCCAGAGGACAAGGCAGGTAAGAGGGAATACTCCCAGCTTTAGCTGGTTGACATTCTGGTTTTCTAAGCTGGTCATTGCAGCGGAGATAGGGATATAGTCATCCACCAGGCCTGTTGGAGGACAACCCCCATTGGAGCCCTCACATCTGCATGTTGAGCACCATGCATGGTGTTTGTGACCAGGGCAGAGTAGAATCCCTTGGAAAGATGCAAGGGGTTCAGGGCCCTTCATCCCTCATACACCAGCAGGAGCTCATGGGACAGTCCACCCTCAGGCAGGTGTGTGATGCAGGTTTGCTATTCTAGCACAAGGGTCTTCATGCTCAAAGAAGTCCTACTTCCCAAGGGGATGGGACAGAACTCTTCTTACCCAGTCAGAAGCATGGAAGTGCTGGTACCCGGTTCAGCACAGTCCCCTTGGAATAGGCTAGGCTGTTCTGGTGGCTTCCCTCCTACAGTTAGCTTCAGCCTCAGCTTTTCAGTGGCCTTGAATCCAGAGAGCCCCAAGGAGTCTGCAGACCTCACTGTGTTCCTCAGAATCCCCCCCCCCGCTCCTTCCTGTTCTTCCCTTGACACTCAGCTGAACACCCAAGAAGAAGGGTGAGATGCCAGGGTGGGGTGTTTGCACCTGACACCCATCACATGCTACACACCATTCACAAATCATGGGTTAAGGCCACTGGGAGCACTTCTAAGCCAGATGCCTTTTCCCTGGTCAGAGATCCCCACCTAGGGATGACCTCCCCCTGCCATTCTTGCTCAGCTCACATCCTGGCTGTATTCCAAAGATAAGTTAAGGTCTTGATGCAGGGTGTGATGAGATGACAGTCACTGCAGAAAGACTTTGTGCATGGCAACTCTTAAATATTTCAAAAAATTTTAATATTTATTTGAGAGAGAATCGGTATGACAGGGCCTCCAGCCACTGCAAACAAACCTCAGATGTATGTGCCACTTTGTGCATCTGGCTTATATGGGTTCTGGGGAATTGAACCCATGGTCCTTTGGCTTTGCAGGAAAGCACCTTAACCACCAAGCCATTTCTCCAGCCTGGCAACTTTTTTAAAAGATGGCCAGGTACTCTCTGCGAGAGTATGGGCAGCATGCTAGGCTACAGCTGTCCCCTCTACTCAGCAGTCCTGGGGCTAGACACCCAGGGTTCCAGAACATTTGGCATAGTTGGGGAAGAAGTTCTGGAGCTCTGGGGAAGGGTAGGACCAGGACTTGTGTACTCAAGATTCTGGTTCCTGTTTGATCTTGGTTGCCCTCACCCAACTTCTGTACCTTTTCTCTGGAAACTTAAACAGTCTGGCCTGGGAGAGGTTGGGGGGAATCCACTCAAAGGAGGAACAGATTACCAAGGAGGCCGTGACAGCTTTCTGTCCTCACCCTCGTGCCCAGCCTGTCCTCACAGCCTAGCCAGGCCTTTCTCATGATGAAGCCAGCATACTCTTTTTCTTTTTCTTTTTAACCTTTTTTAATATTTTATTTATTTATTTGAGAGAGAGAGGGAGAGAATGGGTGTGCCAGGGCCTCTAGCCACTGCAAACGAACTCCAGATGCATGTTCCCCCTTGTGCATCTGGTTTACGTGGGTCCTGGAAAGTTGAACTGGGATCTTTTGGCTTTGCAGGCAAATGCCTGAAGTGCTAAGCCATCTCTCCAGCCCCTACTCATTTTCTACATAGGCATCATGTAGCCAGATGAACTCCTTGTGCTGTTGCACAATTGAGAACTCAGGCTGGGTGACGTGAGGGAAGCAGCTTTGGAAGCCAAGAAACTTATTATGAGGTAGACCCTCACCAGACCTCCTGAGTACCCATTCTTGAGATTCTCCGTGCTCCACCCCAGCTGATGCTTATGATTTCACTCAGGATGGTGGACAGGGAGGTGGTTAGGTCCCACACCCAGTCAAAGACAATCAGAAGCTGGGCATGGTGGCTCACACCTTAAATCTTAGCACTCAGGAGGCTGAGGATGATCACTGAGTTAGAGGCCAGCCCGGGCTAGAAACCATGTTTCAAAAAAACGAAAACAAGCCAGGAGTGATGGCGCGTGACTTTAATCCCAGCACTCGGGAGGCAGAGGTAGGAGGATTGCCATGAGTTTGAGGCCACCCTGAGACTATAGTGGATTCCAGGTCAGCCTGAGCTATAATGAGACCCTACCTTGAAAAACCAAAAAAGAAAAGAAAAAAAAAAAAAAAGAAACAGCCAACCATGGTGGTGCACACCTCTAATCCCAGCACTGGAGAGACAGAGGTAGGCTATGAGTTTGAGGCCAGTCTGAAGCTACTGAGAGTTCCAAGGCAGCCTGGGCATGAGTAAGCCCCTACCTCGAAAAACAAAAACAACAAAAGGCAATCAGAGCCCAGAGTTGATGCTTGCTTTCTAAATGGCTGAGGATAAATACCAGGGGGAGGAACAGAGCCCAAAGTTGTGTTGGTCAAATCACCTGTAGGCGACCCTCTGACCTCCCTCTCACAGGCCACCTTACCTTGGTTTGAACTGTGAATTTCACCCTGTTTCATTCATCCACTGCACTTGAGATCTCCACCTTTGAGGAACTGTTTCCCTGCAGATTCACTGACGTGGAGGAAGACAGTGGGGAGGAAGGGGGACTTCTGACACAGCTGAACACTACTGCCTTGTGTACCTTTTCTAGGGACCCTAATAAGTCACTGATTAGTTTTAATCAACTAGGAAAAAATTTTCCCAATTTCCCACCCTTCCATTCTGGCATGCAGGCAGAATGCCCCCTATCTTTTTTTTTTTTTTTTTTTTTTTTTTTTTTTTTGGTTTTGCGAGGTAGGGTCTCACTCTGGCCCAGGCTGACCTGGAATTAACTATGTAGTCTCAGGGTGGCTTCGAACTCTCGGCGATCCTCCTACCTCTGCCTCCCGAGTGCTGGGATTAAAGGCGTGCGCCACCACGCCCAGCTTTTTTTTTTTAAAAAATATATTTTAAAGTTTTTTTATTCAAGAGAAGGAAAGAGAGAAACAGAGTGTGAGTGCACCAGGGCCTACTGTCATAAATGGCTTTACATAGGTACTGGGGAATCAAACCTGGGCCATCAGGCTTTGCAAGTAAGTGCCTTTAACTGCTGAACCATCTCTTTATTTAAATATTTTAACTTATTTATTTGAGAGAGACAGAGTATGGGCACACCAGGGCCTCCTGCCACTGCAAATGAGCTCTAAATGTATGCTCCACTATGTGCATCTGGCTTTATATGGGTGTTACAAAATTGAACCTGGGCCATCAATCCTTGCAAGTCAGTCTTTAGCCACTGAGACATCTCTCCAGTCATCCCTCTCTCCCTCTCCCTTTTCTTTCTTCTTTCTTTCTTTCTCTCTCCCTCTCTCTCTTTCTTTCTTTCTTTCTTTCTTTCTTTCTTTCTTTCTTTCTTTCTTTCTTTCTTTCTTTTTGAGGTAGGGTCTCACTGTGGCTCAGGCTGACCTGGAATTCAATATGTAGTCTCAGGGTGGCCTCGAACTCTTGGTGATCCTCCTACCTCTGCCTCCTGAACGTTGGGATTAAAGGCATGCACCACCACGCCTGGCTTCTTTTTTCTTTTCTTTTCTTTTCTTTTTCTTTCTTTCTTTCTTTCTTTCTTTCTTTCTTTCTTTCTTTCTTTCTTTCTTTCTTTCTTTTTCTGGGTTTTTCAAGGTAGAATCTCACGCTAGTTGACCTGGAATTCACTATGTAGTCTCAGGGTAGCCTCGAACTCACAGCAACCCTCCCACTTCTGCCTCTCAAGTGCTGGGATTAAAGGCGTGTGCTGCCATGCCTGGCTCTCTCTCTTTTAAAAAAAAATTATTTATTTGCATGTGTGTTAATGTGTGTACCATGATCTCTTGCTGCTGCAATTAAATGCCTGTCAAGCTTTATGTGGGTGGCTAGGGAATTAAACCTGGGTATTTAGGCTTCACAGGCAAACATCTTAATCCCTAAGCCATCTTTCCAGTCCTCTGGCATATATATGATTTTTTTTTGTGAGAGGGAGAGAATTAGCATACCAGAGCCTCTTGCCCCTACAAACAACGTCTAGATGCATGCCCCACTTTGTGAATATGGCTTTACCTGGGTGGGTAGGGGCTACTGGGGAATCAAACCCAGGTTGGCAGGCATTGCAAGCAAGCACCTTTAACTGTTGAGCCATCTCCCCAGTCTTTTTGTTTGTTTGTTTTGAAGCAGAGTCTCACCCTAGCCCAGGGTGACCTGGACTCACTCTGTAGCCCCTGGGTGACCTGGTAATCACAGCAATTCCTATCTCAGAATCCCTTAGTACTGGGACTAAAGGCATGCCCCACCACACCCAGCTTTTTTTTTATTTGCAAGGAGAAAGAGAGAGATAATGGCTGTTCCAGGGCCTATTGTTGCTGCAAGTGAATAGCAGGTGTATATACCACTTTATGCATCTGGCTTTATGTGGGTACTGGGGAAATCACCTTTCACCACTAAGCTATCTCCCCCACTTTTTTTTTTCCTGACACAAGGTTTTGTTAGCTATCCCAGGCTATCCCTGAATTCACTAATTTGTTATGTAGCTCAGGCTGGTCTTGAGGTCTTGTGTGTAATGTAAGCATGTGTATGTGCCCATGTAGTGCCCTGTGCACTCACCTGCAACAGGATGTGCTTGTCAGTGGTGGCTAGTGAGGAATGCTGGGTGTTGTGCTCCATCACTCTTCTACCCATTCTTACTTGAGCCAGAGTTTCTTACCAGAGACTCTTATCCCAGAGCTTTCCATTTTACATAGTATTTTGTTTATTTATTTAAGAGAGAAAGAGAAGGAGAGAATGGGTGCATCAGAGCCTCCAGCCATTGCAAATGCACTACAGACACATGTGCCACCTTGTGCATCTGTTTTATGTGGGTACTGGGAAATCAAGCCTAGGTCCTTAGGCTTCCCAGGCAAGCACATTAACCACTAAGCCATTCTCTCCAGCTCTTTTTTTTTGGGGGGGGGGGGCTGAGGTAGGGTCTTGCTCTAGTCCAGGCTGAGCTGGAATTGACTATGTAGTTTCAGGGTGGCCTCAAACTCACAGCAATCCTCCTACGTCTACCTCCTAAGTGCTAGGATTAAAGGTGTACACCACCACACCTGACTTTTTTTTTTTTTTTTTGAGAGAGAGACAGAGAGAGAGAGAGAGAGAGAGAGAGAGAGAGAGAGGAAGACAGAGATGGGCACACCAGCAACCTCTCAGCTGCTGCGAACGAAATCCAGATGCGTGCGCCCCCTTGTGGGCAAATGCGGCATTGCGCCCTTGCATCACTTTGCATCTGGCTAAACGTGGGACCTGGAGATTGGAACCAGCGTTCTTTAGGCTTAGGAGGCAGGCGCCTTAACTGCTAAGCCATCTCTCCAGCCCACACCTGACTTAAAAAAATTATTATTTATTTTACTTCATTTATTTATTTATTTTTTGGTTTTCCAAGGTAGAGTCTCACTTTAGCTCAGGCTGACCTGGAACTTACTAGATAGTCTCAGGGTGGCCTTGAACTCACGGCCAAGTGCTGGGATTAAAGGCATGCACCACCATGCCTGGCAGCTTATTTATTTGTTTATTTGAGAGAAAGAGGTAGAGAGAGAGAGAAAGAGGGAGAGAATGAGCTTACCATTTTTTTCACAAGCTCTGGTGATTCTCGGGTCTCTGCTCCCTGACTAGACTGCAGATACACATGATGCACATGGCCACACCTAGCTGTTTATGTAGGTTCTGGAGATTTGAACTCCAGAGGTCTCTCAGACCCCTCATACTTGCACAGCAAGAGCTGTTAACTGCTGTACCATCTCTCCAGCCCAGTTAACTTTTTTTTTTTTGGGGGGGGACAGGGTCTTGCTACGTAGACCTGGCTAGCTTGGAACTCACTTGGTATATCCCAGGGCAGCATAACATTTGTGGCAATTCACCTGCCTCTACCTCCCAAATGTTGGGATAATAGGAATGTACCACCATGCCCAGGTTGGCCTTGAACTCTTTTTTTTCTTTTGTGTGTGTGTGTGTGTGTGTGTTATGACCTTGAACTTCTGATCCTCTACTTCCTGAAGGCTGGGCTATGTGGGGCTAGGTTTGAACCCAAGGCTTCATGAACATGCTAGGGCGGTACTCTATCAACTGAGCTATATCGCTAGCCTTCATATCATCATTTTGTTATGTACCAGTGCTACTGTGAATGGTCATCTGAGTCATTTCAAGTTTTTGGCTATGTGAAATAAAACTGCTTACTAACACTCTTGGCTATTTCTTTTTTTCTTTTCCTTCCCTTCCCTTCCCTTCCCTCCCCTTCCCCTTCCCCTTCCCCTTCCCCTTCCCCTTCCCCTTTCTTTCCTTCCTTCCTTCTTCCTTCCTTCCTTTCTTTCTTTCTTTCTTTCTTTCTTTCTTTCTTTCTTTCTTTCTTTCTTTCTTTCTTTCTTTCTTTCTTTCTTTCTTTCTTTCTTTCTTTCTTTCTTTCTGGTTTTTCAAGGTAGCGTCTTACTCTGGCCCAGGCTGACCTGAAATTCACTATGTAGTCTCAGAGTGGCCTCAAACTCATGGTGAACCTCCTACCTCCGCCTCCCAAGTGCTGGGATTAAAGGCTGGAACCACCATGCCCTGCTATTTTGACGTAGGATCTTGCTCTAGCACAGGCTAACCTGGAATTCACTATGTAGTCTCAGGTTGGCCTTCAGTTCACAGAGATCCTCCTACCTCTGCCTCCCCAGTGCTGGGATTAAACACATACACCACTACACCCAGATCTGTATATTTCTTTTCTTTTTTTTGTTTTTTTGAGGTAGGGTCTCACTCTAGCTCAGGCTGACCTGGAATTCACTATGTAGTCTCATGGTGGTCTCACACCTTTCATCCCAGCACTTGGGAGGCAGATGTAGGAGGATCACTGTGAGTTTGAGACCACCCTGAGACTTCATAGTGAATTCTGGGGGCTAGAGTGAGACTACTTCTAAAATAAATAAATAAGTAACCAGAAAAAAAAAACAAACTAACTAAAACAGGGCACTGGAGAGATGGCTTAGTGGTTAAGGAACTTGCCTGAAAAGCCGAAGGATCCAAATTCAATTCCCCAGTACCCATGTAAGCCAGATGCACAAGATGGCACATGCATCTGGAGTTCATTTACGGTGGTTAGAGATCCTGGTTCACCCCTTCTCTCTCCCTCTATATGCCACTCTCTCGAATAAATTTTACACAAAAACTGGAAGTGGTGACACACGCCTTTAATCCCAGCCCTTGGGAGGCAGAGGTAGGAGGGTCACCGTGAGTTCATTCAATGCCAGGCTGAGACTACATAGTGAATTCCAGGTCAGCCTGGACTAGAGTGAGACCCTGCCTCAAAAAACAAACAAACAAACAAACAAAAAAAGCCAGGTACAGGGCTGGAGAGATGGCTTAGCGGTTAAGGCGCCTGCCTGCTAAGCCTAAGAACACAGGTTCCAATCTCCAGGTCCCATGTTTAGCCAGATGCAGTGACGTAAGGGTGCAATTCTGCACTTGCCCACAAAGGGGGGCGTGCATCTGGAGTTTGTTCACAGCAGTTGAGAGGCTGCTGGCACACCCATTCTTCATTCTTCTATCTGTCTTCCTCTCCCTCTGTCTCTGTGTCTCTCGCAAAAAAAAAAAAAAAAAAAAAAGGTGTGGTGGAGCATGCTTTTGATCCCAGCACTTGGAGGCAGAGATAGAAGGATCACTGTGAGTTCAAGGCCAGCCTGGGACTACAGAGAGAGTTCCATGTCAGCCTGGACCTGGAGTGAGATCCTACCTTAGAAAATTACAAAAACATCAGCAACAAAAAGTCAAGTGTGGGACTTGAGATATTGTTCAGTGGTTAAAGAGCTTGTCTGCAAATCCTAAGGACCCAAGTTTGGTTCCCCAATACCCATGTAAATCTAGATTCACAAAAGGGGTGCTTTGGGCTGGAGAGATGGCTTTGCGGTTAAGGGGTTTGCCTGCAAAGCCAAAGGACCCAGGTTCAATTCCCCAGTACCCATGTAAGCTAGATGCACAAGGTGGAACATGCATCTGGAGTTCATTTGCAGTGGCTAGAGGCCCTGGTGAGACTATTCTCTTTGTCTCTTTCTCTGTCTCTCTTTGCTTGCAAAGAAAAAAAATGCCAGTGTGGGGCTTGAAAGATGGCTTAGTGTTAAGGTGCTTGCCTGTGAACCTAAAGACTCATGTTCGACTGTCCAAATCCCACATAAACCAGACACACAAAGGTGAGGCAAGTGCAAGGTCGGACATGCCCATTAGGTGGTACAAGCATTTGGAGTTTGATTGTACTGACTGAGGCCCTGGCTCACCAATTCTCTCTATATATAAAATAAAAAAGAAAAGGAAAAAGAATGGAAAAGGCCAAGTAGTTCAAGGCCAGCCTAGAGGTAGGGTGTCACTCTAGACCAGGCTGACCTGGAATTCATGGTGTAGTCTCAGGCCTTGAACTCACAGTGATCCTCCTTCCTCCCCAGTGCTGGGATTAAAGGCACGCTCCATCACGCTGTATTCTTTTTTTTAAAAAAAAATTATTTTATTATTCATTTGAGAGAGAGAGGAAGGGGCATAGAGAAAGAGAGAATGGGCACGCCAGGGCCTCTAGCCACTGCAATTGAACTCCAGATGCATGCTCCCCATTGTGCATCTGGTTTATGTGGGTCCTGGGGAATTGAACCAGGATCCTTAGGCTTCACAGGCAAACACCATAACTGCTAAGCCATTTCCCCAGCCTGACCATGCTCTATTCTTATTTTGGTGTTTTTTTTTTTTTTTTTTTTTTTTTTTTTTTTGGTTTACCGAGGTAGGGTCTCACTCTAGCTCAGGCTGACCTGGAATTCACTATGTAGTCTCAGGGTGGCCTCGAACTCACGGCAATCCGCCTACCTCTGCCTCCCAAGTGCTGGGATCAAAGGCGTGCGCCACCACACCCGGCTCTGGCTTTTTTTTTTTTTTTTTTTTTTTTTGGTTTTTAGAGGTAGGGTCTCACTCTAGTCCAGGCTGACCTGGAATTCACTATGTAGTCTCAGGGTAGCCTTGAACTCACGGCGATCCTCCTACCTCTGCCTCCCGAGTGCTGGGATTAAAGGCATGTGCCACCACGCCCGGCTGGTTTTTGTTTTTTTTTAAATCATTTTTATTTACTTATTAGAGGCAGAGGGGTGGAGGGAAAGAGAGACACAGAGAATGGGCACACCAGGGCTTCTAGCTACTGCAAATGAACTCCAGATGCATGTGCCATGATGTGCATCTGGCTAACATGGGACCTGGAGAATTGAACCTGGGTCCTTAGGCTTCGCAGGCAAGTGCCTTAACCACTAAGCCATCTCTCCAGGCCCACTAAATTATTTTTTTAAAAACCCACCAAAATGGGCTGGAGAGATGGCTTAGTGGTGAAGCACTTGCCTATGAAGCCTAAAGACCCAGGTTCGAGGCTTGGTTCCCCAGAACCCACATAAGCCAGATGCACAAGGTGGTGCACGCATATAGAATTCGTTTGCAGTGGTTGGAGGCCCTGCTGCACCCATTCTCTCTCTATCTGTCTCTTTCTCTGTCACTCTCAAATAAATAAATAAATAAATATTAAAAATTTTTATTCTCGGGGCTGGAGAGATAGTGGTTAAGCACTTGCCTGTGAAGCCTAAGGACCCTGGTATGAGGCTTGATTCTCTAGTACCCACATAAGCCAGATGCACATGGGGGTGCATGCATCTGGAGTTCATTTGCAGTGGCTACAGGCC
This sequence comes from Orientallactaga sibirica, assembly GCA_036365145.1. Taxonomy (NCBI): domain Eukaryota; kingdom Metazoa; phylum Chordata; class Mammalia; order Rodentia; family Dipodidae; genus Orientallactaga; species Orientallactaga sibirica. The sequence continues at coordinate 4,561,211 of JAEOAD010000042.1, read as the reverse complement.
CTGGCACACCCATTCTCTCTCTCTCTCTCCCCCTTTCTCTGTCTCTAATAAGTAAATAAATAAAAATAAAAACTTAAAAAATGTATTTTCATTTATTTACTAGAGAGAGAGATGCCAGGGCCTCTAGCCACTGCAAACAAGCTCCAGACACATGTGCCATCATGTGCATATGGCTTACATGGGTCCTGGGGAATCAAACCGGGGTCCTTTGATTTTGCTTGCAAGTGCCTTAACTGCTAAGCCATCCCTACAGTCCCCCTTTTCTTATGAGAGGAGGAGAGAGAGGAAGAAAGATTTGGCACACCAGGGCCTCCAGCCACTGCAATCGAACTCCAGATGTGTGTGCCACCTTGTGCACATGTATGACCTTATGTGCATGTGTCACTTTGTGTGTCTGGCTTACATGAGACCTGGAGAATTGAACATGGTTCCTCAGGCTTCACAGGCAAGACCTTAACTGCTAAGCCATCTCTCTATCACCCTAATTTTTTTTTTCAAGGTAGAGTCTTGCACTAGCCCAGGCTGACCTGGAATTCACTATGTAGTCTCAGGCTGGCCTTGAACTCACAGTGATCCTTCTACCTCAGCTCATACCAGGAGGAACACAAGAAGCATCCAGATGTTTCTGTCAACTTCTCTCAGACTTCTCTAAAAAGTGCTCAGAGAGGTGGAAGACCATGTCTGCTAAAGAAGGAAAGTTTGAAGACATGGCTCATGAGAGAGAAACGAAAACCTATATCCCTCCTAAAGGGGAAACAAAAAGAAGTTCAAGGGAGAGATGTGGAGCAACACTGCTGCAGATGACAAGCAGCCTTATGAGAAGAAAGCTGCCAAGCTGAGGGAATAGTATGAAAAGGATATTGCTGCCTACAGAGCTAAAGGAAGACCTGATCCAGCAGATAAAGGAGTTGTCAAGGTTCAAAAGAGCAAGAAAAAGAAGAGGATGAAGATGAAGATGAAAAAGAAGATGATGATGAATAAGTTGGTTCTAGTGCAGTTTTTTTCTTGCCTATAAAGCATTTAACCCCCCTGTACACAACTCACTTCTTTCAAAGAAAAAATTGAAATGAAATGTAAGGCTGTGTAAGATTTGTTTTTTAACTGTAGTGTCTTTTTTTGTATAGTTAACACACTATTGAATGTGTCTTTACTAATCCTTTCCTGGTAGTATTTTCAATAGCCACTAACCTTGCCTGGAACAGTATGGGGGATGTAAATTGGCATGGATTTGTTCATTTGTTTGTTTTTTCGAGGTAGGGTTTCACACTAGCCCAGGCTGACCTGGAACTCACTATGTAGTCTCAGGGTGGCCTCGAACACATGGTGATCCTCCTACCTCTGCCTGGTTTGGCATGGAAATTTAAAGCAGGTTCTTGTTGGTGCACAGCACAAATTAGTTATATATAGGGATGGTAGTTTTTTCTTTCATCTTCAGTTGTCTCTGTTAACTGAATACCACTCTGTAATTGCAGCTGTTTTGTTGACATTCTGAATGCTTCTAAGTAAATACAATTTTTTATTTAAAAAAACTAAAAATAAAAAAAATTGCCAGGTATGGTGGCACACACCTTTATTCTCAGCATATGGAAGGCAGAGGTATAAGAATTGCTGTGAATTCAAGGCCACCCTGAGACTACATAGTGAATTCCAGGTCAGCCTGGAATAGAAAAATTAAATAGAAAAATTAAAAAAGTAAAATAGGAGGAGTAGTTAGAAAGAAAAGAGGATTCAATGGAAAGGGTACAAAAGAAAGTAACCAGAGATGGAGATATAGCTTAGGGGCTAAGGTGCTTGTCTGCAAAGCCTAAGGACCCATATTCTATTCCTCAGAACCCATGTAAGCCTGATGCGCATAGTGGCACATGTGTCTGGAGTTCATTTGCATGACTAGAGGCCCTGGCACGCCCATTCTCTCTCACTCTCTCTGTCTCTAATAAATAAATAATAAAAATTTAAAAAAGAAATAAAACATTAAAAAAATTCCGGTATGGTGGCACATGCCTTTAATCCTAGCATTTAGGAGGCAGAGGTAGGTGGACACTGTGAGTCTGAGACCAGCCTAAGACTACACAGTGAGTATAGGTCAGCCTGGGCTAGACAGAGAGCAAGACCCTACCTGGAAAAATCAAAAAATAGCCGGGTGTGGTGATGCACACCTTTAATCCCAGCACTGGGGAGGCAGAGGTAGGAGAATCACTGAGAGTTCAACGACACCCTGAGATCACAGTTTATTCCAGGTCAGCCTGGGCCAGAGTGAGACCCTACCTTGAAAACAAACAAAAAAAAAAAAAAAAAAGAAAGAAAGAAAGAAAGAAAAAAAAAAGAAAATCAAAAAATAAAATAAAACCTTGGAATTAAACAATACAATATTAAAAAAAAAAAAAAAAACCTTCACAACACACACCCTAAGATTGACACATTTTATTGTTGCAGAAATATACTCCCTTCTGGTCCCACTTTCCCTACTCTTTTCAGCTTATGTTTGTGGGTCCCAGGCACTTGTCCCAGAGTCCCTGTGATCTCAAGAGGACTGGGCTGGACCACTCAGCTCAGGTCTGGCCCTATTCTCTTCATCTACCAAAGCCTCACAGTACTGCGCTGGCCAGTCCTTGGGGTCTTGATTGTGAACTTTGGCCACAAATTTAAGAACTTTCATCTTGCTGGTTTCCAGGTTGGTTCGTGGGCCCCACTGGAACTGGTACTCTACAGGATCCGTGTGGGGTATTCGCTGATATTCCAGGTAACGCTGTCTTACAAAGTCTTCAGTAATGAGTTTCTTTGGATCACCGAAAATGAAATGCTTCCTGGTGGGGTACACGCCCAACCGCTGCAGAAAATCCCAGACTTCGGATTCTGCGATGCCGTTGCCGTTCATAAAGATGAGCCCTAAGATAATCATCAGGAGACCCGTAGTGGGCGTTCCCTGACCCCCCCTCACTGAGGCATCATCCTCCACGGGTTCCAGGGCGTTGACCAAGATGTAGGTGTTCCTCTTGGGTTCAAGTTCCACCAGCTTGTACCCAAAGACATACTGGAGTCGCTCTGCAGCCAGCTTGAGGAGGTCTGGGAAGATGTCCTTGTAGTCTCGGATGACATGCTTCAGGATGCCAGTCCGCTTGATGGGCATCTTCTTCTGGTCCTTAATCAGCAAGAACTGCACCAGCTCAGCCACCTTCAGCTCCAGCTGCTTCTGGGTGCGGAGCCCCGGGGAAGTGACAGTCTGGGACGAGTGGGAGCCCTGTGATGAGGTGTTCAGGGTCTCCTGAGAGCTGCTCGGGCCGCTGGACACGCTTGGGACCCCGGTGTCTCCGCCAGGACCCAAATCCCAGCTGCTGTCGGTCTGGGAACTGGCGCAGCCTCCGTTCTTTGGTTTTTGCAACATGTGACCGGGCAGCAGGCACCTACTCCAGCAGTCAGGGAAACGCTCGCTGCCGTAACGGGCAAAAGCGCGCGATTGAGGCGATGCCAAGCGCCCAGTTAGGGCAGGGCTGCAGGAGGCGCCTCACTTTCTGGTTACTGTTTTGTGTGTGTGTGTGTGTGTGTGTGTGTGTGTGTGTGTGTGTGGTGGGGGGATGGTGGTGGCTGAGTTTCACTGGCTGATTTTCAAATGTTAACCACCTTTGCACCCCTGAAAGATGACCTTGCTAACAAAGCATCATCCTTTTTCTTATTGTATTTCTTATTTATTTATTTATTTATTTATTTATTTATTTATTTATTTATTTATTTGAGAGAGAGAGAGAATGGGTGCACCAGGGCCTCCAGCCACTGCAAACGAACTCTAGATGCCTGCGCCACCTTGTGCATCTGGCTTATGTGGGTACTGGGGAATTAAGGCTCCAACCGGGGTCCTTAGTTTTCACAGGCAAGTGTTTAACCACTAAGTCATCTTTCCAGCCCCATTTAAAAATTTTATTTATTTATTTATTTTTGGTGTTTCGAGGTAGGGTCTCATTCTAGCCCAGGCTGACCTGGAATTCACTCTGTAGTGTCAGGGTGGCCTCGAACTCACGGCAATCCTCCTACCTTTGCCTCCCAAGTGCTAGGATTAAAGGCGTGTGCCACCACACCTGGCTTTGAATTTCTTATTTAATGTGATCATATTTTATGATTTGCATCTGTGTTCACTGAGGATATTGCTGTGTAATTTTCGTTTCTTTTTCAGTGCTTGCTGAGGAACCAAGGGCTTTGCTTATTGCTAGCATTGAGCTACTTCTACCACTCCCCTATCTTTTTGTTGTTGTTGTTGTTGTTGTTTTTTGGAGGTAGGGTTTCACTCTAGCCCATGGCTGACTCTGGGTGGAATTCACTGTGTAGTCTCAGGCTGGCCTTGAACTCACAGCAATCCTCCAATTGTCTCCTGAGTGCTGGGATCAAAGGCGTGTGCCACCACGCCTGGCTCATAATTTTTAAAAATATATTATTTCTCTATTAGAGAGAGTACTGGTGCACCAGTGCCTCCTGCCACTGCATTCCAGACACACACACCACTTTGGGCATCTGGCTTTATGTGGGTACTGGGGAGCTGAACCCCCAGGCCATCAGCCTTTGCAAGCAAGTTCCTTTGAAAGCTCAGTTCTACCACTGAGCCATCTTTCCAGCCCTGGTTTTGTTTTTTGTGACAAGGTCTCATGTAGCTCAGAAGGGCCTCGAAATTTCTTTCTTTCCTTTTTTCTTTCTTTTTTCCTTTCTTTTCTTTTTCTCTTGTTTTTCAGATAAGGTCTTATTCTGGCCTAGGCTGATCTGGAATTCACGATTTAGTTCAGGGTGGCCTCGAACTCACAGCAATTCTCCTACCACTGCCTCCCAAGTGCTGGGATTAAAAGCGTGTGCCACCATGCCCGGCATTAGCTCTCTCTCTCTCTTTTTTTTTTTTTGCCTTATTTTTTGAGACAGGGTCTTTTACTGCATCATTTTTTTGTTTGTTTTTTGAGGCAGGGTCTCACTCTAGCCCAGGCTAACTTGGAATTCATTATGTAGTCTCAGGGTGGCCTTGAACTCACCATGATCCACCTACCTCTGCTTCCTGAGTGCTGGGATTAAAGGCATGCACCACCACTTACTGAGCCATTCACTTATTTCACTAGACAAGCTAGCCAGCAAACCCTGGGAATCCTGTCTCCACCTCCTTGGTGCTGAGATTACAGGTGCATGCCATTACACCTGGCATTTTGTGTGGGTGCTGGGGACCTAAACTCAGGTCTCCTTATGTTTTACAGCTAGTACTTTACCAACTTAATCATCTCCCTAGTCCTGTTTCCTATCTTTTGGGAACCAGTATATTGTTGTTTTGATTCCTAGTTAATTCTGGGTCAGAATGTACTACATTATTTCAGTCTTTAAAAACGTTTACATCTGGGACTGGAGAGATAGTTAAGGTGCTTGCCTGCAAAGCCTAATGACCAGTGTTCGATTCGCCAGCACCCACATAAAGCCAGAGGCATAAAGTGGCACATATATCTGGAGTTCATTTGCAGTGGCTGGAGGCTTTGGTGCACCCATTTTCTCTATCTCTTCTTTCTCTGCTTGATAATAAATATTATTTTTAAGTTTATATTTGTTGGGTGTGGTATCACATATCTTTAATCCCAGCACTTGGGAGGATCACTTTGAGTTCGAGGCCAGCCTGAGACTACATAGTGAATTTCAGGTCAGACCGGGCTAGAGTGAGACCTCACCTAAAAAGATAAATGTTTATATTGATGATGTGGTCTTCTGATCAAGATGGTGGACTCCTAATCATGCTAGAGCTCTGGGGGGAGGAAATCAGAGGGCAGCGAGGACTAAAGACCAAAATCTATCAACAAGACAAAAAAAGATAGCTAACTTCCTAGCAGGAGATGAACCAACCCTCACACATCAGCTAGGGCCCAGGTGAAACCACAGAGGAGTTTGCCACAGAGAGCCTGACAACCTGTACCAGAGTGATGGAGACAGACACTGAGGAGACTCAAAACATTCCATAGCAGAAATCCAGAAGCTGCTGAGAGCACTACTCTAATGTAGACTTAAAAAACACCCACACGGCTTAGGGAATTTTGCAGAACGGGTGTGTGTGGGGAGATTGTAAGAGCCACAGGGTGGGAGGGAATATCCAGAGGCATTGTCAGCCTCCCCCCACCCATGACTGACTGTTGATCTCACAACTCATAACCCACAACCCCATGGTGAATATCAGAAATCCCACTGAGGAGGGCACTCAATGGAATGGGGGCAGGGAGAAGGAAAATGATGGTACCAACACATGATGTGTCCATACAAATTTCTACTTAATAATAAGAAAAGTATAGGGCTGGAGATTACTCAGTGGTTAAGGTGCTTGCCTCAAAAGCCCAAGGACCTGGGTTCAATTCACCAGTACCCATGTAAAGACAGATGCACAAGGTGGCACCATACATCTGGAGTTCGTTTGTAGTGGCTACAGGCCCTGGCATGCCCATTCTCTCTCTATCTGCCTCTCCTGACTCTCTTAAATAAATAAAATATTTTTTAAGGTTTGTTATAGTCTAAAAAATAAATATTTCTTTTCTTTTCTTTTCTTTTTTTTTTTTTTTTTTTTTTTTTTTGAGGCAGGGTCTCACTCTAGCCCAGGCTAACCTGGAATTCACTATGTAGTCTCAGGGTGGCCTTGAACTCACAGCGATCCTCCTACCTCTGCCTCCCGAGTGCTAGGATTAAAGGTGTGAAACACCACGCCCGACTTTTTTTTTTTTTCACAGCCCAGGCTAGGGCTCAGGGTGGCCTTCACAATGATCCTCCTACTCTGCCTCCCCAGTGCTGGGATTAAAGGCATAACCTGGAAAACATCACTGTGCACTTGAGAAATTATGTTTCAGGTGTTGGGTAATTGAGTTCTATTTAGGCCAATTAGATCAAATTAATTAACCATTCTGTTTATATCCTTACTGATTAAATTCCTTACTTTTTTTATCTTCCCAGTGCTTGGGATCTAAACTGGCAGTACTGCACATTTGGGCAGAGAAAGCCAAAGGACCTGGGCTTGATTCCCAGGACCCATGTAAAAATGCACAAGATGGCACATTTAAATATTTCATGTGCACTTGAGAAATTATGTTTTCTGTAGGTGTTGGGTAATTGAGTTCTATTTAGGCCAATTAGATCAAATTAATTAACCATTCTGTTTATATCCTTACTGATTAAATTCCTTACTTTTTTTTTATCTTCTTCTTCTGTCATTGGGACAGTTGGGTTAAAATCTCTAACTGGGTCTCAGCAATTAAGGCATTTGGCAGGAAAGCCAAAGGACCTGGGTTTGATTCCCCAGGACCCATGTAATTGAAATGCACAAGATGGCACATTTATCTGGAGTTCATTTGCAGCAGCTGGAGGCCCTGGCATACCCATTCTCTGTCTCTCTTCTCTCTCTCTGCTTGCAAATAAATAAATATTTTAAAATCTGTAACTAGAGGGAGAAAAACTACTGAGGCAGATGACTAATGATGACCTTTGACCTACACATGCACATACTGTAAAGAGAGCAAAATGTTATTATTTCTTTACATCAAGCTTAGAGAAAAATAGAAGTCACTTCCTTGTAGGAGACCATAAAAGAATGGAATGAAACACTTGCTTGAACAGGTGGGGATGATCGATAAACAGGATACTTTGTTGGTCTGAATAACACTACCCTGGGTCTGCATTGTTAAGCAAAATCCTTAGGGGCAGATAAGCAAGACATTTGGAGACTCTTGGTCACAGGCCTACCTAACACCCCCCCCCCCAACCAGGTGCTTCTGTAACAGACCTATTCACAAGTTTGTTTAATCTTCTAAGAATGGAATGCCCCTGCCATAATGCACCAATTCCCCTTTATGTTTAAAGTTACTTTTATAACAGCAACATGTGAATTGTGATTTATGGTTTAACTCCCATCCTGTTTTTGTAATAAACATTGTGTAATTTTTTCCAATAAAAGGTGATGCTCCAAACAAGTCAATGCTGTATCCTGAGATTCCAAACTGTGGCTCTTTAGCCCCAGTGTGCACCACCAGCTTAGGCTGACCTGGATTTCACTATGTAGTCTCAGGGTGGCCTCAAACTCATGGTGATCCTCCTACCTCTGCCTCCCGAATGCTGGGATTAAAGGCATGTGCCACCATGCCTGGATTAATATTTATTTATTTGAGAGAAAGAGGGGGAGAGAGAGAGAGAATGGGCATGCCAGGGCCTCCAGCCATTTTAAATGAACTCCAGATGCATGAGCCCCCTGGTACATCTGGCTTATGTGGGTCCTGGAGAATCAAACCAGGATTCTTTGGTTTTGCAGGAAAATGCCTTAACTGCTAAACCATCTCTCCAGCCCCCTCTTTTCTTTCTTTCTTTCTTTCTTTCTTTCTTTCTTTCTTTCTTTCTTTCTTCTTCTTCTTTTTTTTTTTTTTTCAAGGTAGAGTTTCACTCTGGCCCAGGCTGACCTGGAATTCACTATGTAGTCTCAGGGTGGCCTCGAACTCATGGCAATACTCCTACCTCTGCCTCCTGAGTGCTGGGATTAAAGGTGTGCGCCACCACACCCAGCTAGTCAATGGTCTTACTTGTGTGACACTGGACTCCCATAACATTTTGGGGGCTTGTCCGGGATCCACATTTCAAGACCTCCCTTCCTGACTCTGAGGCAACCAACCAGGGAAGAGCCCCTAATCTCAGGTCAAGAACCAAATCTCCATCCATCTGCATGTTCCTGGTTTTGGAGTCAGTAGTAAGCTGTTGAAGGGGAACTTTTGCCTAAGACTGCTGGCCCCTCCATTATTGGGTAAGAAACCTCCGAAGGTGTTTTTTCCATTCTTCTTTTGGTTTTTCAATTTTTTTCTTTTCTTTTCTTTTTTTACTGGCTTTCTGGTTTTGCATGCTTTTCTGGTCCTCGAGGGAAGCTGGATGCAGCATTAATTCCCCTGGATAAGGGATTGAGGAGCCACCCTTGACTCTTTCTGGCTCCATTTGGAGATCTTGAATGGAGGTCTGTTTCTGGTTTGGCAGCCATGTCTGTTTCTGGTTCAGTTTCAGTTTGGCAGCCGCACAGCAATGTCAGGAGAGCTGTTATTGCTAGCATATTTGTGTTTGTCTCATCCTCATCTTTGAAGATATGAATCAAAGTCATTCTGTTGAAATATCTCCTTTAAAACTGGTTAAAAAGCACTTTAATGATATTCAAAAACAAACAAACAAACAAACAAACAATAAAATGAGCTAGGTCTATTATTCTAGCTACTTGGGAAGCTGAGACAGAAGGATTTCCAATTCAAAGTTCCTATGTGATAGTCTGTCTCCACATTTTAAACCATGTGACTTTTAAATTGCTTGATAAAAATAAGTACATAATTTTAATTTGAACTGTGCCTGATATTTCCTCTTTTGTTTGAGCTTTAAACAAATAAGACATTGTTTATAGACATCTTTTGGTTTATTAATACAAATAGTCCAAAAGGTTTCTCCTAAAGTTTTTGTTGGCATTTGATTTATTTCAAGGTTTTTTTTTTTTTTTTTTTTTTTGTCTTTAAAAGTGAGATTTAACTAAAGATTATAGTGAGCTGAAATTTTATGTAAACAAAGCCATAATTTGTTGCATGATCTTATAATTACTGAGGTTATGTTCTAGGTCAACTTCAACCTACACAGAGGATTATTAAAAACAACAAAATTAGCCAGGCATGGTGGCACACACCTTTAATCCCAGCACTCAGGAGGCAGAGGTAGAAGGATTGCCAAGAGTTTGAGGCCACCCTGAGACTACAAAGTGAATTCCAGGTCAGCCTGAGCTAGAGTGAGACCCTACTTTGGAAAAAAAAAATCTCTCTGATGTGGAGGTTCATAATTTGCCAAGTATTTTAAAAGATTGTAATGTCCTATTACTTAAAAGGAGGTGGCAACTGGCCTGATTTATAGGCCAGCCTGCCTCAAGACAGAAACAAAAATTTGCCTTAGTTACTCCTAATAAAAGCATTTCCAAGTGTGTTAGAGGTATTGATAAAGATTATCCCCAAATGGTTGTCATGTTTTGCCTGTATTCACAGAAAGTGTATTTCATGGAGTTTATTAATAGGAGCTATCTCAGATCAAAGGATTATATAAAATCTGAAGGTATATATATTTATATTATAAATCAAGTCTGGTTGTCAGGTAGAGATTTTTTGGTGACCTAAATACTAATGAAGGCTTTTTCTCTACAAATATCCAATAATAAAATGGTTAACTCTTTGAAGCCAAACTACTTGCTTCTTTGCCAATGGGTAATAAGATTAATCAATTTGGTGAAGTTTTTAGTCTTATAAAAAAGATGGTCCCACCAAGCATGGTGGCACATGCCTTTAATCCCAGCACTTGGGAGGCAGAGGTAGGAGGATTGCCGTGAGTTCGAGGCCACCTTGAGACTACATAGTGAATTCCAGGTCAGCCTGAGCTAGAGCGAGACCCTGCCTCGGAAAACCAAAAAAAAAAAAAAAAAAAAAAAAAAAGGTCTGGAAAGGATTATACTTCATGTGGTATCCCAGGCCCAGAAAGCCAAATGTTACATATTCTCTCTCATATGTGGATCCTAGCTACAAATGATTGGACTTCTATATGAGTAGGAATAAAACTCAGTAGCTGAAGCCAGGAAACTATAAAGGCGATATAAAGGGAATAAAAAGGGAGGGGGACTTAATAGGATGGTATTGTATATATGTAAGTAGAAGAACAGATTAATGGGGGTGAAAAGGCCTAAGTGAGGTCAGGGGAAGAAATTGAGTAAAGGGAAGGTGGAGGGAGGGGTAATCAAAATCCAAGAGGATATAAATAAGTCATATGGAAACCTACTTTTCTGGGCAATGGAACACTCAGAAGCTTTAAATTGTTGCTAGAAAATTTTCAGTGCCAGGGATGGGATACCTTCCAGTGAGTTGTTGGTCAGGGAGGTCACAGATACCTCCCAAAATATTATAGGCCATTGCTAAGGCCCTTGGTTTCCCACCAGGAATAGATGGTAAGACCCTATTGCTGAAGACTACACATACTTGGATTGCAAGGTCACTGAGAAATCCTGCTGGAGTTGAGCTTAAAGCCTCCTCCATGTCAACCAACTAACAGAAAGCTGGAAAAAGCTATGCTACATGCAGTTCAATGGGAGAGAGAGAAAACACCAGTGAAGATACTCAACAGTGAACACTGCAAGCTTTAAATTTGGTCAGCCAGGGCAAATAAGTGCAATAGTGGCACGTCTGTTATGGGGGAAACCAAACGCCCTCTAATTGGACTAGAGGCCCGCTTCATGGAGGGAATACATCCCTGATACTGAAAACCTACAACAGGGGTATAGTCATGAGCCCTAGGGGTATAACGTCTACTGGTGTCTGGCTACATGTATATACTATGCTCACCAAACTGCCCAGTAAGCACTTCTCTTAATGTCCATACCCACATATTAATGCCACTCTCACTTCTGGTTAGATAAGCTTCCCTTTTCAGATGGTGGCAACCTTGGGATGACTCAGAAGGCAACACGGTGCTGAAAAGGGACAGAGGAGTGCTCAGCACTGAAACATCTCTAACACACCTCCCAAGGCTCAGGGTCCATTGCAGAAGAGGGAGCCGAAAGAATGTAAGACCCAAAGGAAGAGTAGGACTCCTTACAACGTGCTCCTCCAGACACAAAATGGCCTGGATATCCATGACCTCACAGTGCCCACATAAGACCATCATAATAGGAGGAAAAGATCATGACATCAAAACAAAAGAGACTGTTTGAGAGGGGGAGGGGATATGATGGAGAGTGAAGTTTCAAAGGGGAAAGTGGGGGGAGGGAGGGAAGTACCATGGGATATTGCCTACAACTAAGTAAGTTGTCAATATAAAAAAAAGATGGTTAATTATAGGCTGAGATGAGATGATTGAAGAAACTGGGAAGGTATTTTTCAATGTTGGACATAGAATGCTTATGCTTTTAAAAAAATTATTTTATTGATTTATTTATTTTACAGAAAAAGAGAGAGAGAATGGGTGTGCCAGGGCCTCCAGCCACTGCAAATGAACTCCAGACATGTGCACCGCCTTGTGCATCTGGCTAATGTGGGTCCTGGGGACCTGGATCCTGTGGCTCTGCAGGCAAATGCCTTAACCACTAAGACATTCCTCCAGCCCTGTTTATGCTTTTTTTGAGTGGAACTTAGATCAGAATGTTAAAGTATGTGGGTGAAGATGTGCATATGTAGAAAGGCTATAAGAGATCTAAAAAGACTACATTATGCCTAAAATTAATTTCCTTTTAGAAGGAACAGAAAGCTAATTTTCAGGCTAAATCTAAACGCCATGCCTAAAGTTAAAGATTTTTAACTGTTTACAGACTTTTAAGGGTGGCCTAAAAGTTTTATATGGACATAGACTTAATGTAAATTCTGCTTACATTAGACACTGGTAATGACCTATGCTAGGTGGATCACAAAGTCATAAGCACAGATGTAATTCATATTTTTTGGAGGTCTAACCAAGTTAGACATAGACAAGACCCTATCACCTTATATATTACAAATGGGTAAAATAAATATCCTAGATGAAAACAAATGATTTCAGAGTAAGACAAGGAATGCCAGGATGCTTAGCTGTCATTTCCTTTTGCTCTTGCTTACTGTTATATGCTATTTAAAGTCATGGCAAGCTGGACTCTGAAAAAGGGATGATGCCCCCTTTATCTCAGACCCCTTGTAAGTTTAAGCTATGTATCCCCCTGACCCTGTCCTGAGACAAAATGGCCAATTGTCTCTGACAAGGAAAAGGGAATGACAAATGGCACATAACTTTGTTTCTCTTTATAGTTCTCTTTTAAACACCTAAAGTCACATCTGTTAGATGAAATTTCCCAGTAAACAAAAGGTTAAATGTGTACACTGAGTCAAGATACTTGATCAAGTTACAAACTCCTTACATAAGGCAAACATCAGACTTACCTAAAATGTATATCAGAATATAAACAGGTGATCAAAAAAAGCATCAAGTAAATTATGGTTTAATGGTTAAAGTGATTTTCTAGGAAACCTAAAGAGCTAGATTTGATTCACAAGCACCCCTGTTCTTATTGCTAAACCTAAATCTGATTTAAAGCAGGTTCTCTGATATCCCTTCTTGAGACAGTCTTCTATATCTTCTATATCCACATGGGAGGACTGTCATCAACTCTTGCAGACCCTCTTCACCACAGAGGAACATGATAAAAAATCTGAAGGCAAGTCAAGAAACTAGTGTTGGGAGCCCATGGCTATCTCAGGGAGAACCCTGTTATTGACGAGGTCTTCCCTTTCACACGACTGGCGTCCCTTAACCTCTTTTGCTGGACTCTAATGGGTGGTCTCCAGGCAACCACTCATTCGGCACCCTACATATTTGTCTAACGTGAATGAAGTGACTCAAGGGCCCACAGAATCCCTCACTGCTTTCCAAGAAAGGCTGCAGGAAGCATATAGGACATACACCCCCCATAGATCCTGAGACCCCTGAGAATAGGTGCATTATTAACATTGCTTTTGTAACTCAGTCCATACCAGATATTAGAAAGGAGATTCAAAAAAATAGAAGGCTTTGAGTGTAAACTTCTTTCAGAGTTAATAGAGATTACTGCCAGAGTATATAATAATAGAGACACTCTGAAGATAGGCTAAGAAAATGGCTAAGGTTATGGTGGCTACCTTCCAGAAGACACAGGCCCCACGAGACAGCCCTTATACTTTGTTCAGTATGATTCCACCTGAAAAGCAAATATATACTGTGCTGGACCTAAAAGATGCTTTCTTTAGTATCCCATTGACAAAGAGAAGTCAACCCATTTCCTGCCTTTAAATGGACAGACCCAGAACAAGGCACCAGTGGGCAACTAACCTGGATGAGGCTTCCAAAGGGATTTAAAAATTCCCCCACCCTCTTAGATGAGGCTCTTCATAGAGACTTGCAGGCTTTTCACAAGGAAACATATGAGACAACTCTCCTACAATACGTGGATGACCTCCTCCTAGCTGCAGAAATGGAGGAGGAATGCCTCTCTGCCACAGAGCATCTCCTGGACACCTTGAAATATCTGGGCTATTTATTGTGTATCAGCCAGGAAGGCTCAGCTGTGCGTGCGTAAGGCAACCTACTTGGGATCCAAACTCCAAAGAGGTAAGAGAATGCCATAGGCCTCTAGAATTCAGGCCATCACTTATCTCCCCACGCCTCAGACTAAGAGACAAATCTGAGAATTCCTCACAGCTGTAGTTTATTACAGAATTTGGATTCCAAGGTTTGCTGAATTAGCCAAGCCTCTATATGAGGCCTCAAGAAGACAAGAAAAAGATTTTAATTGGACTGAAAATGAGGAACAAACATTCCAATAACTACAGTCAGCTCTGGCATCAGCCCCTGCCCTGGTGCTTATAGACTTAACCAAACCCTTCCACTTGTACATAGATGAAAAAAAAGGGACAGCCAGGGGCATCCTAACCCAAAGACTGGGGCCATGGCATCGCCCCATGGTCTACTTCTCTAAGAAGTTAGACCCAGTAGCTGCTGGGTGGCCCCCTTGTCTCCAGGCTATTGCAGCTGCTTCTATATTCTGACAAAGAACACTGACAAATTAACCTTGGGTCAAACTTTATTAATTATGGCCCCCCATGTGATAGAGATTCTTTTTTTTTTTTTTTTTTTTTTTTTGAGGTAGGGTCTCACTCTAGCTCAGGCTGACCTGGAATTCACTATGTAGTCTCAGGGTGGCCTTGAACTCACGGCGATCCTCCTACCTCTGCCTCCCGAGTGCTGGGATTAAAGGCGTGCGCCACCACGCCCGGCGAGACTCTTTTTTATTTTATTTTTTATTATTATTATTTTTTTGGCTTTTCGAGGTAGGGTTTCACTCTGGTCCAGGCTGACCTGGAATTCACTATGTAGTCTCAGGGTGGCCTCGAATTCACGGCGATCCTCTTACCTCTGCCTCCCGAGTGCTGGGATTAAAGGCGTGCGCCACCACGCCTGGCTTTTTTAAGATTTTTTTTTTTTTGGGGGGGACTCTTTTTTAAAAAAGCCTCACTGACCGATGGCTCTCCAACTCTTGCATAACCCACTTCTTAGATCAACCAAAAATACAGTTTCACTAAACCGAGGCTTTGAACCCAGCCTCCCTGCTGCCAGAAACTGATGAGGCATCAGCTGCTCTGTGTGACTGCCTAGAGATCACCTCTGCCTTCCATGGACTCCACCCAGAGCTGACACATGTGGCTCAGCTGGACCCTGACCTGGTGATGTATTCTGATGGCAGCAATTTTGTCATGGATAGAATCAGGTATGCACGGGCAACTGTGATGACTTTGGAAGAAACACTATGGGCTGAGGCTCTACCTCGGGGTACACTGGCTCATAAAACTAAACTGAGAGCATTGACCAAGTCTCTAATATTGGGAAAAAACACGAGAGTGAATACCTACACAGACAGTCGTTATGCCTTTGCCACAGCTCATGTCCATGGGGCCATCTACCAGTAGGACTATTAATAGCAAAAAGTAAAGACATTAAAAAAAAAACACAAACGAAATTCTGGACTTATTGGCTGCCATTTGGGTGCCTGCTAAAATGGCTATAATTCATTGTTCAGGTCATCATAAGTGGTAGACCACAGAAACAGGAGGGAGCAGCCTGGCAGATCTAGCAACATAGTGTGCTGCCTCTCAGTATCCGTCAGATTGTCTGGTCATCCTCCCAGCACCCATTCTTCCTGAGCGACCAACATACATGGAACAGGACTTATAGCTCACCTCTCATCTGATAAAGGAACAGACCCCACAAGGATAGTACCAACTGGAGAATGGACAACTGTTGCTGCCCCAAGCCCTAGGGCAGAGACTGGCTAAACAATTACATGCAGGAGCTCACTTAGGCAGCAACAAGTTAGCTGAGCTAAAAGGAAAGTTTTTCTTTCCAGGTACGGACACCACCACCCACTATCAGGTCCGCTAACACACAAGTGCCTCGTCTGGTAAGGTACCACCAACGGGGATGAGAGTACAGGGAACAGAGCCAGGTAAATATTGGAAAGTTAATTTCACAGAGATAAAGCCAGGTTAGTATGGATATAAATATTTACTTGTTCATGTTGATACCTTTTCAGGATGAGTAGAAGCTTTCCCCATCAAGTCTGAGACAGCCCAAATAATGACTAAGAAATTGTTACAGGAGATAGATAATTCCCTGCTATGGATTGCGCATCAGGATAAGATCAGATAATGGGCCTGTCTTTATTTTTAAAAAAAATCACTAGAAAAAAAAATCACTAGAAAATTGACCAAGATGTTAGAAATTAATTGGAAACTACATTGTGCCTATAATCCTCCCCCAAAAAATAAACTGGACTCTAAAGGAGACTTTAATCCTAGAGACCTGCAATAAACATTGTGTAGTTTTTTCCAATAAAAGGTGATGCTCCAAACAATTTAATGCTGTATGCTGAGATACCAAACTGTGGATCTTTAGCCCTGGTGTGCACCAGCTTTTCTTCTTTTTCTTTTCTTTCTTTTTTACCCAATGAAACTTTGCTTCACATCCATGAGTCGATGGTCTTACTTGTGCAACACCGGACCCCATAACAATACCTATTTGCACACGTGTGCCCACACACATAGAAAATCACATACACGCATGCATGCACACCACACATACAAGCACATACCAAAGTATTAGATTAAAGCCAGGCATGGTGGCTCATGCCTTTAATCCCAGCACTTGGGAGGCAGAGGTAGGAGGATTGCCATGAGTTTGAGGTCACCCTGAGACTACATAGTTAATTCCAGGTCACCCTGAGGTAGGGTGAGACCCTACCTCAAAAACCAAAAAAAAAAAAAAAAAAAGTATCAAATTAACTAACTGTAATTGTTGGTTTATCTATTTCTCCTTTTAGTTCTGTCATCTTTTACTTTGCATATTTTAAGTTATAGTCACAGATGTATGTAAATTTAGAACTATTTTATCTTTCTCTTGAATCAGCTCTATTATAAAATGTCCTTTTTATTTCTAGTAATACTTATTTTGTTCTGTTTTTTTCAGGATAGGATCTTGCTCTAGCCCAGGCTAACCTAAAATTCACTGTATAGTTTCAGGCTGGCCTTGAACTCACAGAAATCCTATGTGTCACCACATTCACTATATATCTCTATCTATCTATCTATCTATCTCTCTATCTATCTATCTATCTATCTAAGAGAAAGAGGCAGAGAGAGAGAGAAAATGGGCACACCAGGCCCTCCAGCCACTTCAAACGAACTCCAGATGCATGTGCCCCTTGTGCATCTGGCTTACGTGAGTCCTGGAGAGTTGAACCAGGATCCTTTGGCTTTGCAGGCAAATGCCTTAACTGGTAAGCCATACCTCCAGCCCACCTCTTTTTTTTTTGTTTGCTTTGTTTTGTTTTTTGAGGTAGAGTTTCACTCTAGTCCAGACTGACCTGGAATTGACTATGTAGTCTCAGGGTGGCCTTGAACTCATGGCCATCCTCCTACCTCTGCTTCCCGAGTGCTGGGATTAAAGGCATGCACCACCATGCCTGGCTTTTTATTTAATTTATTTTTATTTACTTGCTAGGATAAAGAGAGAGGAGAAGTGAGAGAAAATGGACAAACAAGGGCCTCTTGCCACTGCAAATGAACTCCAGATGTATGCACCACTTTGTGCATCTGGCTTTATATGGGCACTGGGGAATGGAATCTGGACTGTCAGGCTTTGCAAGCAAGCACCTTTAACAGCTGAGCCATCTCTCCAGCCCTCCTATGTTCTTATATTTAAAGTATGTCTTGCACTGAAGAGATGACTTAGGGTTTAAGGTGCTTGCCTGCAAAGCCAAAGGGCACAGGTTTGATTCCCCAGGACCCATGTAAGCCAGATGTACAAGGTGGGGCATATGTCTGGAGTTCATTTGTAGTGGCTGGAAACCCTGGTGCGCCCATTCTCTCTCTCCCTTTTTTCCTCCTCTGTCAAATAAATAATAATAAAAATAAATAAATAAAATGTCTTTTGTGGGGTTTTTTGCTTGTTTGCTGTTTGACATTTAAAATATTTTTATTTATTTATTAGAGACAGAGAGGGAGAATGGGCGTGCCAGGGCTTCTAGCCACTGCAAATGAACTCCAGATGTGTGCGCTCCCTTGTGCATCTGGCTTACGTGGGACCTGGAGAATGTAACTGGGGTCCTTAGGCTTCTCAGGCATGTGCCTTAACTGCTAAGCCATCTCTCCAACCCTGCTGTTTGACATTTAATAAGAGTCTTCTATTTTTTGTTTTTGTTTTTGAAGGTAGGGTTTCGCTCTAGTCCAGGCTGACCTGGAATTCACTATGTAGTCTCAGAGTGGCCTGGAACTAAAGGTGATCCTTCTACCTCTGCCTCCTGAGTGCTGGAATTAAAAGTGTGCGCTACCATGTGAGCCTTCTATTTTATTTTATTATTTTATTTATTTTATTTTATTTTTTGCATCCATTATTTATTTGATTAGTTGAAAACACCCCCGACTAACTACCAGGAGGCCCAAAACCCTGTAGGAAAATAGGGCTTGGAACTAATATCTCAAAGGTAGTCAGGGTACAGCCCAAGTCCACACAGGTTCCCTCTGCCTAAAATGGCATCTCTGATAGCTTCTGAGTTCCAAACATGGACCAGCTGCTTTACACAGGAAAACCATAATAAACACAGTGGGTCTGAAGTACCTCGCATACACACTCAGCCCTTACCCTGTGGCTTTCCCTGATTAAGGATCTTTGCTGAGGTAAAGACATTAGACTTTCCTGCAGGCCACTCTGCAGGAATCAGTAGTAACGCCCAACATCCAGATAGCTGAGGATCAGCAGCTCCTGAAAGCTCATGCATTAATACTGCCTTTCCAACTGCTACTGGGGCACAAACATGGGCTTTAGAAGAGGAGGCTGGAATTCTGCCAGGCTGCCAGTGGTAGTCATGGTATTCGGGAACTCAGGTGACTTTTTAAGTGCACCATGAAGGTTCCAAGCTCCGGGGAGTTCAATGTCCAGACACGACGGATGAGTACAGGTGTCAGCAACACTAACCAGGTCCGCAAAGGTGAAAATATAAGTGCCAGGGTGCCATATGTCACATGAAGAAAATAACAAGAATAAACCTGCCAGATGTACAACAGTAGCATAAGTAGGTAAACAGGTATAATTCTTAAGTATTTTCCTTGGTGAAGATGAGAGCTGAAGTTGTGTGACCATAGCACCACTGCAGCAAGCTCCAACACAGGTATGCCATCAACGGGATGTTAAAAAACAGCAGCTGAAGAATTCCGACTATAAATGTTAGACTGCCTTGCAGGAAATGACCATTAACAAATATCCCAAAGGAAAAGCAGCAACCTAACTGGCCATCAATTATTTCACCAGAAAACCATGGTCCCAGTACTGTATACAAGGTCAGCAACAACACAGAATAGTAGATGTTTATTCTGCTCAAGACGTGAAGTGAAAATAAAGTCATAAAGAGCCTTCTATTTTAATGCACAGAACTTGAAAACAGTCTCAACCTAGGAAACTCATGCTAGAAAATAAAAAAAAAACCCAAGCTATTTTTTCCATACTACTTTCATATTCACATCTGAAAGAGTTTTTTTTTTTTTTTTTCCTTGTTTCTTTTTGTTTTTCGAGGTAGTGTCTCATTGTAGCCCAGGCTGACCTGGAACTCACTCTGTAGTCCCAGGTTGGCCTCAAACTCATGGTGATCCTCCTACCTCTGCCTCCCCGTGCTGGGATTAAAGATGTGTACAGGGCTGGAGAGATGGCTTAGTGGTTAAGGCATTTGCCTGTGAAGCCAAAGGATCCGGTTTGACTCCCAGGACCACGTAAGCCAGATGCACAAGGTAGCACATGCATCTGGAGTTCGCTTCTGTAGCTGGAAGTCCTTGTGTGCCCATTCCTCTCTCAAATAAATAAATAAAAATAAAAAAATTTATTACAAGCCATGTGTGGTGGCACACGCCTTTAATCCCAGCACTGGGAGGCAGAGGTAGGAGGATCACCATGAGTTTGAGGCCAACCTGGGACTACAGAGTGATTTCCAGGTCAGCTCTGAGCTAGAGTGAGACCCTACCTCGAAAAACAAAACAAAACAAAAATTACAGACGTATTTAGTATGGCTGCATCATTCCACTGGGGCCTTCCTCAGTGGAGTTGTAATCCCCATGGAGTTGTGAGTTATGTTGCTAGGATAAAGAGAGAGGAGAAGTGAGAGAAAATGGACAAACAAGGGCCTCTTGCCACTGCAAATGAACTCCAGATGTATGCACCACTTTGTGCATCTGGCTTTATATGGGCACTGGGGAATGGAATCTGGACTGTCAGGCTTTGCAAGCAAGCACCTTTAACAGCTGAGCCATCTCTCCAGCCCTCCTATGTTCTTATATTTAAAGTATGTCTTGCACTGAAGAGATGACTTAGGGTTTAAGGTGCTTTGCCTGCAAAGCCAAAGGGCACAGGTTTTGATTCCCAGGACCCATGTAAGCCAGATGTACAAGGTGGGGCATATGTCTGGAGTTCATTTGTAGTGGCTGGAAACCCTGGTGCGCCCATTCTCTCTCTCCCTTTTTTCCTCCTCTGTCAAATAAATAATAATAATAATAAATAAATAAAATGTCTTTTGTGGGGTTTTTTGCTTGTTTGCTGTTTGACATTTAAAATATTTTTATTTATTTATTAGAGACAGAGAGGGAGAATGGGCGTGCCAGGGCTTCTAGCCACTGCAAATGAACTCCAGATGTGTGCGCTCCCTTGTGCATCTGGCTTACGTGGGACCTGGAGAATGTAACTGGGGTCCTTAGGCTTCTCAGGCATGTGCCTTAACTGCTAAGCCATCTCTCCAACCCTGCTGTTTGACATTTAATAAGAGTCTTCTATTTTTTGTTTTTGTTTTTGAAGGTAGGGTTTCGCTCTAGTCCAGGCTGACCTGGAATTCACTATGTAGTCTCAGAGTGGCCTGGAACTAAAGGTGATCCTTCTACCTCTGCCTCCTGAGTGCTGGAATTAAAAGTGTGCGCTACCATGTGAGCCTTCTATTTTATTTTATTATTTTATTTATTTTATTTTATTTTTTGCATCCATTATTTATTTGATTAGTTGAAAACACCCCCGACTAACTACCAGGAGGCCCAAAACCCTGTAGGAAAATAGGGCTTGGAACTAATATCTCAAAGGTAGTCAGGGTACAGCCCAAGTCCACACAGGTTCCCTCTGCCTAAAATGGCATCTCTGATAGCTTCTGAGTTCCAAACATGGACCAGCTGCTTTACACAGGAAAACCATAATAAACACAGTGGGTCTGAAGTACCTCGCATACACACTCAGCCCTTACCCTGTGGCTTTCCCTGATTAAGGATCTTTGCTGAGGTAAAGACATTAGACTTTCCTGCAGGCCACTCTGCAGGAATCAGTAGTAACGCCTCCAACATCCAGATAGCTGAGGATCAGCAGCTCCTGGAAAGCTCATGCATTAATACTGCCTTTCCAACTGCTACTGGGGCACAAACATGGGCTTTAGAAGAGGAGGCTGGAATTCTGCCAGGCTGCCAGTGGTAGTCATGGTATTCGGGAACTCAGGTGACTTTTTAAGTGCACCATGAAGGTTCCAAGCTCCGGGGAGTTCAATGTCCAGACACGACGGATGAGTACAGGTGTCAGCAACACTAACCAGGTCCGCAAAGGTGAAAATATAAGTGCCAGGGTGCCATATGTCACATGAAGAAAATAACAAGAATAAACCTGCCAGATGTACAACAGTAGCATAAGTAGGTAAACAGGTATAATTCTTAAGTATTTTCCTTGGTGAAGATGAGAGCTGAAGTTGTGTGACCATAGCACCACTGCAGCAAGCTCCAACACAGGTATGCCATCAACGGGATGTTAAAAACAGCAGCTGAAGAATTCCGACTATAAATGTTAGACTGCCTTGCAGGAAATGACCATTAACAAATATCCCAAAGGAAAAGCAGCAACCTAACTGGCCATCAATTATTTCACCAGAAAACCATGGTCCCAGTACTGTATACAAGGTCAGCAACAACACAGAATAGTAGATGTTTATTCTGCTCAAGACGTGAAGTGAAAATAAAGTCATAAAGAGCCTTCTATTTTAATGCACAGAACTTGAAAACAGTCTCAACCTAGGAAACTCATGCTAGAAAATAAAAAAAAAACCCAAGCTATTTTTTCCATACTACTTTCATATTCACATCTGAAAGAGTTTTTTTTTTTTTCCTTGTTTCTTTTTGTTTTTCGAGGTAGTGTCTCATTGTAGCCCAGGCTGACCTGGAACTCACTCTGTAGTCCCAGGTTGGCCTCAAACTCATGGTGATCCTCCTACCTCTGCCTCCCGAGTGCTGGGATTAAAGATGTGTACAGGGCTGGAGAGATGGCTTAGTGGTTAAGGCATTTGCCTGTGAAGCCAAAGGATCCCGGTTTGACTCCCCAGGACCCACGTAAGCCAGATGCACAAGGTAGCACATGCATCTGGAGTTCGTTTGCGGTAGCTGGAAGTCCTTGTGTGCCCATTCCCTCTCTCAAATAAATAAATAAAAATAAAAAAATTATTACAAGCCATGTGTGGTGGCACACGCCTTTAATCCCAGCACTCGGGAGGCAGAGGTAGGAGGATCACCATGAGTTTGAGGCCAACCTGGGACTACAGAGTGATTTCCAGGTCAGCTCTGAGCTAGAGTGAGACCCTACCTCGAAAAACAAAAACAAAACAAAAATTACAGACGTATTTAGTATGGCTGCATCATTCCACTGGGGGCCTTCCTCAGTGGAGTTGTAAGTAATCCCCATGGAGTTGTGAGTTATGCATTGTGGGAGCAACAGTCAGTTGTTGGGGGAGGCAATGCCTTTGGGCATGATGTCACACCTGTGGCTCTTACGTTTCCGTCCCCTCTTCTGCAAAATTTTGAACCCTGGTGGGTGCATTTTCAGTCCACTTCAGAGATGAGTTTTTTGGTTTTTTGAGCTAGGGTCTTGCTCTGGCCCAGGATGACCTGAAATTAACTATGTAGTCTCAGGGTGGCTTAGAACTCATGGCAATCCTCCTACCTCTGCCTCCCGAGTGCTGGGATTAGAGGTGCGTGCCACCACAACCGGCAGAAAGAGCATTTTTTTTTTAAAAAAAGAGTCTATTATTTATTTTGGGAGAATGAGAAGTAGATAGACACACATAGAATGGGTGCACCAGGGCCTGTAGACATTTGCAAACACCACCTTGTGCATCTGGCTTTACGTGGGTACCAGGGAATTGAATTGGGGTAGTTAGGCTTTTTAGGCAAGCACCTAAACTGCTGAGCCATCTCTCCAGCCCTGAAAGAGCATTTTTTTTTTCGAGGTAGGGTCTCACTCTAGCCCAGGCTGACCTGAAATTCACTAGTCTCAGGGTGGCTTCAAACTCTTGGTGATCCTCCTACTTCTGCCTCCCAAGTGCTGGAATTAAAGGCATGTGCCACCATGTCCGGCTTCTGAAAGAGTATTTTTAAAATTTATTTATTTATTTATTTATTTGCAAGCAGAGAGAGAGATAGAAGTGAGGCAGACAGAGAGAGAATGGGCACGCCAGGGCCTCTAGCCACTGCAAACAAACTCCAGATGCATGTGCTACCATGTGCATCTGGCTTACATGGGTCCTGGAGAATAGAACCTGGATCCTTTGGCTTCGCAGGCAAACGCCTTAACCACTAAGCCATTTCTCCAGCCCTGAAAGAGTATTTTTTTTTTTTTTTTTTTTTTTTTTTTTTTTTTTTGAGGTAGGGTCTCACTCTGGTCCAGGCTGACCTGGAATTAACTATGTAGTCTCAGGGTGGCCTCGAACTCTCAGCGATCCTCCTACCTCTGCCTCCCGAGTGCTGGGATTAAAGGCATGCGCCACCACGCCCGGCTCCTGAAAGAGTATTTTTGACTATTGTATTTAGCAAACAGTTTAATACAAAAATGTACATGACCTGCTGGGCGTGGTGGCACATACCTTTAATCCCAGCACTTGGGAGGCAGAGGTAGAAGGATTACCATGAGTTTGAGGCCACCCTGAGACTACATAGTGAATTTCAGGTCAGCCTGGACTAGAGTGAAACCCTACCTCAACCCCCCTCCCCTCTAACAAAGTACATGACCTAGAGGGGGTATAGCTCAGTGGTAGAGCATTTGACTGCAGATCAAGAGGTCCCCGGTTCAAATCCAGGTGCCCCCCGGCGTAGACCTTTTAAGGCTGGAGAGATTGCTTAGTGGTTAAACACTTGTCTGTGAAGCCTAAGGACCCTGGTTCGAGGCTTGATTCTCCAGGACCCACGTAAGCCAGATGCACAAGGAGGAGCACGCAACTGGAGTTCGTTTGCAGTGGCTGGAGGCCCTGGTGCACCCATTCTTTCTCTCTCTACCTGCCTATTTCTGTATCTCTCTCTCTCAAATAAATAAAAATAAAATATTTAAAAAAAAAGAAAAAAAAAAGTACATGACCTGATTTCACATCAGTAGTAAAATAGGCCCTTTGAGGAGGGGCCATGAATTTTTCTGAAAAGCCATTGTTTAAACTGGTTCCAAGGCTTCCAACATGATGATGCTATTTCCTTACATGACTACCATCCCAATATTATTCTGCTGCAAACTAGTTGCCATTACACACATTCATCCATCACAAGATTCAAGAGGGACCAAATCCCCACAGTACTCCTTGGACATGTCTGCAGCCATTTAATTTCAGTGATAATTTTTTTTGTCCATTAATTTCTTCAGCTCAGGGTGGGCCTTGTTTGTGGAGTCTCATCAGTGGGCAGCCACTTGCACTCACACAGCAGCCTTGCTGTTTTGTTGAAGGGAATAATGGCTATCTCCTTGCATACCTGTTTGTCGGTGTGGAAGTCATTGCCCAGGCAAGTATAGTACTTCTCAGTGACCCGGACTGCTTTCTTCATTGTCATAGTATGAATGCCACACATGTTGGCAGGTAAATAAATAAATAAATATTTTTTTTAAAAAAACAGGCCCTTTTTTTGGGGGTGGGGGGTATTTTCAAGGCATGATCTCACTTTAGCCCAGGCTGACTTGGAACTCACTCTGTAGTCCAGGCGGCCTTGAACTCGTAATGATCTTCCTACCTCTGCCTCCTGAGTGCTAGGATTAAAGGTATGCATTACCAAGCCTGGCTCTTTTTTTTTTTTTTTTTTTTTTTTTTTTTGGTGTGTGTGTTTTGTTTTAGGAGGTAGGGTTTGCGCCCTAGCCCAGGCTCACCTGGAATTCACTATGTAGTCACAAGGTGGCCTCGAACTCATGGAGATCCTCCTACTTCTGCCTCCCAAATGCTAGGATTAAAGGCGTGGGCCACGATGCCCAGCTTTTTTGTTTTGTTTTTTAGACCAGGGCCTTATGTAGCTTCCTCCCCCCCCCCCCCCGAGGTAGGGTATCATTCTAGCTCAGGCTGACCTGGAATTCACCATGTAGTCTCAGGGTGGCCTCGAACTCACGTTGATGCTCCTACCTCTGCCTCCCGAGTGCTCGGATTAAAAGCGTGCACTACCACGCCCCGCTAGACCAGGATCTTATGTAGTCCTTTATGTTCTGTATCCCAGGCTGGCCTTAAACTGGGTAGCTTCTCAATCTCTAACATCCCGCCTTCTTCCCTATCAAGCCAGTGTTGAGTCAGGTCCTGGGGAAAGACAAGAGTGACAGTGACAGGCCTTTTTCCGTCTGTGCAGGCAGAGGTCAAACGCTGTCTCTCTCGCCATCCTCCTTGCGCAGGTGGAACCGAGGCGCCGCATTCCCTGGCTCAGGACTGTCCTCTTCCTGCTTGGGCGTTACGGTATGACGGAGTGAGGTGGCAATCTGCATCCTGTCTTTTACCTTCCTCTCCTTCCCAGACTCCCGATGCCGTACACGGACATTCCCCGGCTGGCCGCTGCCTGCGAGCTCCCAGAGCTGGCTCACCTGCACCTCGCGGGCGCCAGTGGACGGAGAGGGAAGGAGTCGAGATCTGCGCAGGCTTCCATCCAGGTTGTCTGCAGCTGCGCTTTCTGATTGGGTCCCAGGCCCTATCATGCGTGACGCTATTGGTTGTAACGCCTGTCAATCCGGTGGCTTTTAAGCGGCTGCAAGAAGGCCGCGGGGATGGGCTTGGGCAGGCTGGAGTCGTGGGTCCCCCCCATGAGTCACGGAAGTTATGCACGTCTCTCAGGCGCAGGCGTTCTGGGTCCCGCCTTCTAACGGCCGCGCGCGACGTGCGCGTGCGCACTAGCCAGCTTCGCGGTGGGCTGGGGGGCTGAGAAAGGGCTGGGGAGGGTGGGGAGGGAGGGAGAGCGGGGGCGGAGTCGGGGGAGGGATGGGGGATCCGGGGGACCAGAGGTCATGCTTGTGGAGAAAGAGCTTCCGATACGCTTTACACACCCTGGCCTGAAGAAGCGGCGGACTAAGCGGTATAAGGGGCCGAGGGGACGCAGCGAGGCTCGGGGACGGGCCGCCTGCGGGAATTGGCCGCCGGGGCAGCGGGAGAAAACATGGACGCCCTGGAACGGGCTATTCGTGATCGGCAGGCGAGTGGTGCTCCTAGACAGAAATGCGCAAAAGTCTAAAGCGTGGGACCCGAAGCTTGAGTCTGGATACTGGCGACTGGAGGCCGAAGAGAAGAGCCTGGGCCTGGATGAGGACAGGCAGGAGACCTGGGGAAAGAGGGAGATGATGATCGGCAAATCCCGAGCCGAGCCGAAGAGTTCAGGGACGACAGCAGAACTCAAGAGGGAATCCATGGTTGAAAAAAGCCGCAAGACTACTAGTGACAAAGTGAAGACCGGTGAAGGGGACTTGATACCCGAAGAGGATCAACTGAGGCAGAATGAAGAGCTGAGGTGGAGTGGAGAGAAGCTGGTGTACAAGACAGGGAAGCGAGGGTCGGCTGCAGAGAGAATGGTGGACAGCGGGGAGAGGCGTGGATACAGAGAAGAGAAGGTGGTGGACAGAGGGGAGAGTCGTGGATCCAGAGCAGAGAAGGTAGTGGACAGCGGGGAGAGTCGTGGATCCAGAGCAGAGAAGGTGGTGGACAACGGGGAGAGGCGTGGATCCAAAGCAGAGAAGGTGGTGAACAGAGAAGAGAGGCGTGGATCCAGAGAAGAGAAGGTGGTGGACAGAGGAAAGAGGCGTGGATCCAGAGAAGAGAAGGTGGTGGACAGAGAAGAGAGGCGTGGATCCAGAGAAGAGAAGGTGGTGGACAGAGGAAAGAGGCGGGGATCCAGAGAAGAGAAGGTGGTGGACAGAGGAAAGAGGCGGGGATCCAGAGAAGAGAAGGTGGTGGACAGAGAAGAGAGGCGTGGATCCAGAGAAGAGAAGGTGGTGGACAGAGGAAAGAGGCGGGGATCCAGAGAAGAGAAGGTGGTGGACAGAGAAGAGAGGCGTGGATCCAGAGAAGAGAAGGTGGTGGACAGAGGAAAGAGGCGGGGATCCAGAGAAAAGGTGGTGGACAGAGGAAAGAGGCGGGGATCCAGAGAAGAGAAGGTGGTGGACAGAGAAGAGAGTCTTGGATCCAGAGAAGAGAAGGTGGTGGACAGGGAAGAGAGTCTTGGATCCAGAGGAGAGAACGTGGTGGACAGAGAAGAGAGTCTTGGATCCAGAGAAGAGAAGGTGGTGGACAGAGGAAAGAGGCAGGGATCCAGAGGAGAAAAGGTGGTGGACAGAGGAAAGAGGCGGGGATCCAGAGAAGAGAAGATGGTGGACAGAGAAGAGAGGCGTGGATCCAGAGAAGAGAAGGTGGTGGACAGAGGAAAGAGGCGGGGATCCAGAGGAGAAAAGGTGGTGGACAGAGGAAAGAGGTGGGGATCCAGAGAAGAGAAGGTGGTGGACAGAGAAGAGAGTCTTGGATCCAGAGAAGAGAAGGTGGTGGACAGAGAAGAGAGTCTTGGATCCAGAGAAGAGAAGGTGGTGGACAGAGAAGAGAGTCTTGGATCCAGAGGAGAGAACGTGGTGGACAGAGAAGAGAGTCTTGGATCCAGAGGAGAGAACGTGGTGGACAGAGAAGAGAGTCTTGGATCCAGAGAAGAGAAGGTGGTGGACAGAGGAAAGAGGCAGGGATCCAGAGGAGAAAAGGTGGTGGACAGAGGAAAGAGGCGGGGATCCAGAGAAGAGAAGGTGGTGGACAGAGAAGAGAGTCTTGGATCCAGAGAAGAGAAGGTGGTGGACAGAGAAGAGAGTCTTGGATCCAGAGGAGAGAACGTGGTGGACAGAGGAAAGAGGCAGGGATCCAGAGAAGAGAAGGTGGTGGACAGAGAAGAGAGTCTTGGATCCAGAGAAGAGAAGGTGGTGGACAGAGGAAAGAGGCAGGGATCGAGAGGAGAAAAGGTGGTGGACAGAGGAAAGAGGCGGGGATCCAGAGAAGAGAAGGTGGTGGACAGAGAAGAGAGTCTTGGATCCAGAGGAGAGAACGTGGTGGACAGAGAAGAGAGGCGTGGATCCAGAGAAGAGAGGCGGGGATCCAGAGAAGAGAAGGTGGTGGACAGAGGAAAGAGGCGTGGATCCAGAGGAGAAAAGGTGGTGGACAGAGGAAAGAGGCGGGGATCCAGAGAAGAGAAGGTGGTGGACAGAGAAGAGAGGCGGGGATCCAGAGAAGAGAAGGTGGTGGACAGAGAAGAGAGTCTTGGATCCAGAGAAGAGAAGGTGGTGGACAGAGAAGAGAGTCTTGGATCCAGAGAAGAGAAGGTGGTGGACAGAGAAGAGAGTCTTGGATCCAGAGAAGAGAAGGTGCTGGACAGGGAAGAGAGTCCTGGATCCAGAGAAGAGAAGGTGGTGGACAGAGAAGAGAGGTGGGGGTCCACAGAAGAGAGGGTGGTAGATAGGGAAGAGAGGCGGGGGTCCAATAGACAAAAGGTGGTAGACAGTGGAGAGAGGAGGGAGTCCACTAAAGAGAAGGTAGTAGACAGTGGAGGAAGGCGGGGGTCTCGTAGAGAGAAGGGGAGGAGTAGTGGAACGGACTTGAGATCCATTGGAGGTAAACTGGAGCCAACTGATGAGAAAGTGGAATCCAATGGGAAGAAGGCAGAGGAACACTCAAGAATGGGGAGCATCACTGAAGGGGAAAGTGAAAAAGTAATGAAAATTACTGGTGATAGAAATATGACAGAACTTATGAATGAGAAAAGAGAAATTCCTTTTGAAAGTGTGAATGACAGCAATGAACTAGAGGGGATGGAGAAAGGGATAGCAGTTGACAGGAATTCCTTGGAAACAGAAGATACTGCTAGTGAATCTGGTTTCATGAAAGAGAAAATTACAAAAGATGGAACCAGTAAATCAAGTGGATGAAGTATTGAAGCTGAAGGAGAGACACACACATAGGGGGAATATTGAAAGCCAAAGGAAAGTTAGAGACAAGAAGAATATCGTTGAAGGGGTAAAGACAGGTGAGAAAGAGTCTGGATCTAGTAGAAGAGTGTGTGAATGAAGCAGAGCTGCTGATATGAAGACAGAACTGCCAATGAAGTGGTCAGTGGGAAATGGAAAAGGGAACATTTTAAGAAGAAAGAAATGATTTGGGGATAAGTTGATAGGTGGATGAAAATTGGACATTGAGTTCTTGAGAACTGTTTGAGAAATAGATTTAGGGTGGGCTGGGAGGATTTTGACTTGACATGTGGAGGGTCTGAGATAAGAGAATGTCTTTTACAAAGACTAGCAGGATAAATGAGTGTGGGAGCAGTAGACAAGTGAACAAGGTGTCTGAAAGCAGATTGAGAAGAATGAAGAGCTCCAGTGACACAAGACAAGAGATGAGCAAATGCAAAAGTGAAGGAAGCTGGTGTCCAGGATGACAATTAGGTTGGTTTTGTTGTTGTTGTTTGTTTGTTTTTTCGGTACTGAGGACCGAACCCAGGGCCTTACGCTTGCTAGGCAAGCGCTCATCCACTGAACTAAATCCCCAACCCCAGGTTGGTTGGTTTTTTTTTTTTTTTTGGTTTTGCGAGGTAGGGTCTCACTCTGGTCCAGGCTGACCTAGAATTAACTATGTAGTCTCAGGGTGGCCTCGAACTCTCGGCGATCCTCCTACCTCTGCCTCCCGAGTGCTGGGATTAAAGGCATGCGCCACTACGCCCGGCTTTTGGTTTTTGAATTTATTTATTTTTGAAACTTTTATTTGTTTGAGAGAGAGAAAGAGGTAGATAAATAAAGAGAATGGGTGCACCAGGACCTTCAGCTGCTGCAAAGGAACTCCAGATGCATGTGCCACCCTGTGCATCTGGTTTATGTGGGCACTGGGGAATTGAGCCTGGGTCCTTTGGTTTCAAAGGCAAGTGCCTTAACAACTAAGCCATCTTGCCAACCCTTAAATTTATTTCCTTCACTACTTCTGCACTCTACTCTCCCATGTAACTAACTTTACTATCTAATATGATAAGCCTTTTACCTCACCCTGTGTATCTGGACCAAACTCATTCTCAATGTTAACCCCCGAATTATAACCAGAATGACTATTGGAAGCCAAATGTGGTGGCTCATGCCTTAAATCCCAGCACTCAGGAGACTGAGGTAGGAGGGTATTTATGAGTTTGAGGCCAGCCTGGGTTACAATGAGACCCTGCTTCAACATGCCCCTGCCCCCGAAAAAATACCCTGAATTATTGTTGGTTTTTAGTCACCTCACCACAGTGGAGTTCTACAGGTTCTCTTCACTCCTACATCAAACTTGAGTCACCTATGCTTGATGTGAAGTTGTCTGGTTTATTTTAGGGGGAGGGGGTTTGAGGTAGGGTCTGCTCTAGCCCAGGCTGACCTGGAATTCACTATGTAGTCTCAGGCTGGCCTGGAACTCATGGTGATCATCCTACCTCTGCCTCCCAAGTGCTGGGATTAATGGCATGTGCCACCACACTGGGCTTTTTGTTTGTTTGTTTTTTGTGTTTTTGATTTTTCGAGGTAGGGTTTCACTATAGCCCAGGCTGACCTAGAATTCACTCTGTAGTCTCAGGCTGGCCTCGAACTCACAACAATCCTGCTACCTCTGCATCCCAAGTGCTGGGGTTAAAGGCGTGCGCCACCATGCCCAGTTCAGTCCTTTCTTTCTTCTTTTATTTTTTAAATTTTTTTATTATTTTATTTATTTTTGAAGAGAGACACAGAGAGAGACAGATGGAGAGGGAGACAGATAGAGATGGGCGCACCAGCAGTCTCTCAGCTGCTGTGAACGAAATCCAGATATGTGCGCCCCCTTGTGGTCAAGTGCGGCATTGCGCCTTTGCGTTACTTTATATCTGGCTAAACATGGGACCTGGAGATTGGAACCGGTTCTTAGGCTTAACAGGCAGGCGCCTTAATCGCTAAGCCATCTCTCCAGCCCCAGTCATTTCTTTTTTAATGTGAGAGAGAGAGAGAGAGAAAATTGGCACACTAGGACCTTCAGCCACTGTAATAAAACTCCAGACGCTTGCAGCACCTTGTGTATTTGGCTTACATGGGACCTGGAGAATAGAACATGGGCCCTTAGGCTTTGCAGGCAAGTGCCTTAACTGCTAAGCCATCTCTCCAGCCTTACTTTTCTTTTTGTTTTTCAAGATAGAGTCTCACTCTAGCCCAGGCTGACCTAGAATTCACTATGTAGTCTCAGGGTGGCTTTGAGCTCATGGCGATCCTCTTACCTCTGCCACCTGAGTGCTGGTATTAAAGGCATGCACCACCATGCCTAGTTCTAGCTTAAGGTTTTTTAAACTATATTTAATATATTTTATTTATTTATTTTTTTTTTTTGAGAGAAAGAGGCAGAGAGAGAATAGGCATGCCAGGACCTCTAGCCACTGCAAACGAACTCCACATGCATGCGCCCCCTTGTGTATCTGGCTTACATGAGTCCCAAATAGTTGAACTGGGATCCTTTGACTTTGTAGGCAAATGCCTTAACTGCTAAGCCATCTCTCCAGCCCCTTATTTTATTTTTATTTATTTTGGGGGGGGGGTGTTGAGGTAGGGTCTCGCTCTAGCTCAGGCTGACTTGGAATTCACTATGTAGTCTCGGGGTGGCCGTGAACTCAGTAATCCTCCTACCTCTGCCTTCTGAGTGCTGGGATTAAAGTCATGTGCCACCACACCCGGCTTCCAGCCTCTTTAAAAAAATGTTTTTGTTGTTGTTTTTTTCAAGGGAGGGTCTTACTCTAGCCCAGGCTGACCTGGAATTCACCATGTAGTCTCGGGGTGGCCTTGAATTCACAGCGATTCTCCTGCCTCTGCCTCCTGAGTGCTGGGATTAAAGGTGTGTGCCACCACACCCGGCAAATATTTTACTTTTCTTTATTTATTTGAGAGAGAAATAGGCAGGGAAAGAGAGAGAATGCACACGCCAGGGTCTCCAGCCACTGCAAATGAACTCCAGATGTGTGTGAGCACTCTTGTACATCTGGCTTACATGGGTCCTGGGGAATTGAACCTGGGTCTTTTGGCTTTGTAGGCGAGGGCATTAAACATTAAGCCATTTCTCCAGCCCAGTTTTTTTTTTTTTTTTTTTGGTAGGGCCTCGCTGTAACCCAGGCTGGCCTGGGATTCACTGTGTAGTCTCAGGCTGGCCTCAAACTCATGGTGATCCTCCTACCTCTGCCTCTTAAGTGCTGGGATTAAAGGCATGTGCCACCATGCCAGGCTTTAAGAGTTTTTTTTTTTTTACTTTTTTTTTTATTATTGAAACCTTCTTTAATTATAGACAATATTCCATGGTACTTCCCTCCCTCCCCCCACTTTCCCCTTTGAAACTTCACTCTCCATCATATCCCTTCCCCCTCTCAATCAGTCTCTCTTTTCAGTTTGATGTCATGATCTTTTCCTACTATTAGGATGGTCTTGTGTAGGTAGTGTCAGGCACTGTGAGGTCATGGATATCCAGGCCATTTTGTGTCTGGAGGAGCACGTTGTAAGGAGTCCTATTCTTCCTTTGGCTCTTACATTCTTTCCGCCCCCTCTTCCGCAATGGACCCTGAGCCTTGGAAGGTTGGTTTGAGATGTTTCAGTGCTGAGCACTCCTCTGTCACTTCTCAGCACTATGGTGCCTTCTGAGTCATCCCAAGGTTGCCACCATCTGAAAAGAGAAGCTTATCTAACCAGAAGTGAGAGTAGCATTAATATATGGGTGTAGACATTAAGAGAAGTGTTTACTGGGCAGTTGGGTGAGCATGGTATATACATTCAGCAAGACACTACCAGACATTATACCCTTAGGGCTCATGACTACCCCTTTCATACATTTTCAGTATCAGGGATGTGTTCCCTCCCATGGAGCAGGCCTCCAGTCCAATTAGAGAGCAGTTGATTTCCCCCATAACAGACATGCCACTATTGCACCCATTGTCTCATTTGACCTGGCTGGCCAGATTTAAAGCTTGTAGTGTTCACTGTTGAGTACCTAAACTGGTATTTTCTCTCCCATTGAACTGCATGCAGCATAGCTTTTTCCAACTTTCTGTCAGCTGGTCCACATGGAGGAGGCTTTCAGCTCAGCTCCAGCAGGTTTTCTCAGTGACCTTGCAGCCCAAGTATGTGGAGTCTTCAGCAATAGGGTCTTACCATCTATTCCTGATGGGAAACCAAAGGCCTTGGCAATGGCCTATAATGTTTTGGGGGTATCTATGACCTTCCTGTCCAACAACTCATTGGAAGGTATCCCTTCCCTGGCACTGAACATTTTCTAGTAACAATCTATGGCTTCTGAGTGTTCCATTGTCCAGAAAAGTAGGTTTCGGCTTTAAGTTTTTAAAAAATATTTTTAGTTACTTATTTTCAAGCAGAGAGAGAGAGAGAATGGGGAGGGGTGTCAGGGCCTCTGCCTGTGCAAACGAACTCCATATGCACATGCTACTCTGCACCTGGCTTTACATGAGTACTGAGGAACTGAACCTGGACCATCAGGCTTTCCAAGCAAGCGCCGTGACTGCTGAGCTATCTCTTCAGCCCCTATTTTAAAAAAAGTTTTATTCATTTATTTGAGAGAGAGAAAGATGCAGGTACAGAGAGAGAGAGAAAGAGAGAGAAAGGGCTCGTCAGGGCCTCCAGCCATTGCAAACAAAATCCAGACAAATGTGCCACCTTGTGCATCTGGCTTACTTGGGTACTAGGGAATCAAACCTGGGTCTTTAGGCTTTACTAAGCACCTTAACTGATAAGCCATCTCTCCAGCCCCAAGTTTTTTTTTTTTTTTTTTTTTTTAGGTAGGGTCTTATTTTAGCCCAGGCTGACCTGGAATTCACTATGGTGGTCTGGAATTCATAGCAATCCACCTAACTCTGCCGCCTGAGTGCTGGGATTAAAGGTGTGTGCCACCATACCTGGCTTCCCTTGTTTGTTTGTTTTTCTTTTTTGTTTTTTTGAGGTAGGGTCTCACTTTAGCCCAGGCTGACCTGGAATTCACTATGTAGTTTCAGGGTGGCCTCCCAAGTGCTGGGAGTAAAGGTGTGCACCACCATGCCTGGCCCCTTGTTATTTATTTATTTACTACTTACTTACTTTCTATTGACAATTTCCATAATTATAGACCATAAATTATGGTAATTCCCTCCCCCCAGATTCCTCTTTGCAATTCCACTCTCCAGCATATCCTCTCTCCCTCTCAGTTAGTCTCTCTTTTATTTTGATGTCATCATCTTTTCCTCCCAATGTCATCATCTTTTCTTCCTATTATGAGGGTCTTGTGTAGGTAGTGTCAGGCACTGTGAAGTCATGGATATTCAGGCCATTTTGTGTCTGAAAGTGCATTGTAAGTCATCCCTATCTTTCTTTTGGCTCTTACATTCTTTCTGCCACCTCTTCTGCAATGGTCCCTGAGCCTTGGAAGGTGTGATAGAGATGTTTCAATGCTGAGCACTCCTCTGTCACTTCTCAGTACTGTGGTGCCTTCTGAGTCATCACAAATTCACCATCATCTGAAAAGAGAAACTTCTGTAACCAAAAGTGAGCGTAGCATTAATATATGAGTGTGAACATTAAAAAAAGTGCTTACCGACCAGGCAATTTGGTGAGCATAGTATATACATTTAGCCAGATGCCAGTAGACATTACACCCTTAGGGCTCATGACTTCCCCTTGTCATAGCTTTTCAGTATCAGGCATGTATTCCCTCCTTTGGAGCAGGCCTCAAGTCCAATTAGAGAGTGGTTGGTTTCCCCCATAACAGACATGCTTCTGTTGCACCTGTTGGCTCATTTGGCCTGGCTGGCCAAATTGAGCTTGCAGTGTGTCCACTGTTGTTTATCTCCATTGGTGACTTCTCTTTCCCCCATGGAGCTGCATGCAGCATAGTTTTTCTTTCCAGCTTTCTGTCAGCTGGTCCACAGGGAGGTTTTCAGCTCAGCTCCAGCAGCATTTCTTGGTGACCTTGTAGCCCAAGTATGTAGAGTATTTAGCAGTAGGGTCTTACCATCTATTCTTGGTGGGAAACCAAGAGCCACAGCAATGGCCTGTAATGTTTTGGGGGGCATCAGGTACTCCCTGGCCAACAACTCATTGGAAGGTATCCCATCCCTGGCACTGAGAAAATTCTAGTAACAACCTATGACTTCTGGGTGTGCTATTGTCCAAAAAAGTAGGTTTTCATATGATTTATTCATATTCTCTTGGATTTTGATTAATCCTCCCCTAGCTTTCCTTTACTCAATCTCTTCCCACAACCTCACTTAGGCCTTTTTTAAAAAAAAATATTTTATTTATTTATTTATTTATTCATTTATTTGAAAGGGAGAGAGAGAGAGAGGGCATGCCAGGGCTTCCAGCCACTACAAACAAACTCCAGATGCATGTGCCCTCTTGTGCATCTGGCTTATGTGGGTCCTGGAGAGTTAAACTGGGATCCTTTGGCTTTGTAGGCAAATGCCTTAACCACTAAGCCATCTCTCCAGCCCACTTAGGCCTTTTTTAAAAAAATATTTTATTATTTATTTATTTATTTGAGAGAGAGAGATACAGAAATAGGCAGGCAGAGAGAGAGAGAATGGGTGTGCCAGGGCCTCCAGCCACTGCAAATGAACTCCAGATGCATGCACCCCCTTGTGCATCTGGCTTACGTGGGTCCTGGAGAATCAAGCCTCGAACCGGGGTCCTTAGGCTTCATAGGCAAGCGTTTAACCACTAAGCCATCTCTCCAGCCCACTTAGGCCTTTTTTTTTTTTTTTTAAATACATTGTATTTATTTGAGAGAGAGAATGGGCACCCCAGGGCCTCCAGCCACTGCAAACCAACTTCAGATGCATGTGCCCCCTTGTGCATCTGGCTTATGTGGGTCCTAGAGAGTTGAACCAGGATCCTTTGGCTTTGCAGGCCAAGGTTTTTCAAGGTAGAGTCTCACTGTAGCCCAGGCTGACCTGGAGTTCACTATGTAGTCTCAGGGTGTCCTTGAACTCACAATAATCTTCCCTCTGCCTGTCAAGTGCTGGGATTAAAGGCATGTGCCACCACGCCTGGCATCTCCCTTCTTTTTGAGATAGGATTTCACTATATATAGCTCAGGCTGGTCTCAAAGTCTCCATCTTCCTGTCTCAGCCTGGAGTGCTGGGATTGTAAGCATGTATCACTACTGTCTATCCCCACTAGAATGTAAGCTCCATGGGGGCGGAAATGTGTATGTGTGGGTCCTGCTCTGGCCAGTAATCAGCACATAGTAGACACTAAGCATGTGTTCATGGAATCAGTTCATCACATTCAATGACTTTATCTATCTCAATACTTCTTAGTATCAAGGAGAAATTATTGGGATAATTTACCAGTTTCTTAGAATATTTTATACTCTGAAGTCTCAAAAAGGCAGAACATGGATTCCTCTTTGCAATTCCACTCTCCAGCATATCCTCTCTCCCCTCTCAGTTAGTCTCTTTATTTTGATGTCATCATCTTTTCCTCCCAATGTCATCATCTTTTCTTCCTATTATGAGGGTCTTGTGTAGGTAGTGTCAGGCACTGTGAAGTCATGGATATTCAGGCCATTTTGTGTCTGAAAGTGCATTGTAAGTCATCCCTATCTTTCTTTTGGCTCTTACATTCTTTCTGCCACCTCTTCTGCAATGGTCCCTGAGCCTTGGAAGGTGTGATAGAGATGTTTCAATGCTGAGCACTCCTCTGTCACTTCTCAGTACTGTGGTGCCTTCTGAGTCATCACAAATTCACCATCATCTGAAAAGAGAAACTTCTGTAACCAAAAGTGAGCGTAGCATTAATATATGAGTGTGAACATTAAAAAAAGTGCTTACCGACCAGGCAATTTGGTGAGCATAGTATATACATTTAGCCAGATGCCAGTAGACATTACACCCTTAGGGCTCATGACTTCCCCTTGTCATAGCTTTTCAGTATCAGGCATGTATTCCCTCCTTTGGAGCAGGCCTCAAGTCCAATTAGAGAGTGGTTGGTTTCCCCCATAACAGACATGCTTCTGTTGCACCTGTTGGCTCATTTGGCCTGGCTGGCCAAATTGAGCTTGCAGTGTGTCCACTGTTGTTTATCTCCATTGGTGACTTCTCTTTCCCCCATGGAGCTGCATGCAGCATAGTTTTTTCTTTCCAGCTTTCTGTCAGCTGGTCCACAGGGAGGTTTTCAGCTCAGCTCCAGCAGCATTTCTTGGTGACCTTGTAGCCCAAGTATGTAGAGTATTTAGCAGTAGGGTCTTACCATCTATTCTTGGTGGGAAACCAAGAGCCACAGCAATGGCCTGTAATGTTTTGGGGGGCATCAGGTACTCCCTGGCCAACAACTCATTGGAAGGTATCCCATCCCTGGCACTGAGAAAATTCTAGTAACAACCTATGACTTCTGGGTGTGCTATTGTCCAAAAAAAGTAGGTTTTCATATGATTTATTCATATTCTCTTGGATTTTGATTAATCCTCCCCTAGCTTTCCTTTACTCAATCTCTTCCCACAACCTCACTTAGGCCTTTTTTAAAAAAAAATATTTTATTTATTTATTTATTTATTCATTTATTTGAAAGGGAGAGAGAGAGAGAGGGCATGCCAGGGCTTCCAGCCACTACAAACAAACTCCAGATGCATGTGCCCTCTTGTGCATCTGGCTTATGTGGGTCCTGGAGAGTTAAACTGGGATCCTTTGGCTTTGTAGGCAAATGCCTTAACCACTAAGCCATCTCTCCAGCCCACTTAGGCCTTTTTTAAAAAAATATTTTATTATTTATTTATTTATTTGAGAGAGAGAGATACAGAAATAGGCAGGCAGAGAGAGAGAGAATGGGTGTGCCAGGGCCTCCAGCCACTGCAAATGAACTCCAGATGCATGCACCCCCTTGTGCATCTGGCTTACGGGTCCTGGAGAATCAAGCCTCGAACCGGGTCCTTAGGCTTCATAGGCAAGCGTTTAACCACTAAGCCATCTCTCCAGCCCACTTAGGCCTTTTTTTTTTTTTTTTTTTTTTTTGTTAAATACATTGTATTTATTTGAGAGAGAGAATGGGCACCCCAGGGCCTCCAGCCACTGCAAACCAACTTCAGATGCATGTGCCCCCTTGTGCATCTGGCTTATGTGGGTCCTAGAGAGTTGAACCAGGATCCTTTGGCTTTGCAGGCCAAGGTTTTTCAAGGTAGAGTCTCACTGTAGCCCAGGCTGACCTGGAGTTCACTATGTAGTCTCAGGGTGTCCTTGAACTCACAATAATCTTCCCTCTGCCTGTCAAGTGCTGGGATTAAAGGCATGTGCCACCACGCCTGGCATCTCCCTTCTTTTTGAGATAGGATTTCACTATATATAGCTCAGGCTGGTCTCAAAAGTCTCCATCTTCCTGTCTCAGCCTATGGAGTGCTGGGATTGTAAGCATGTATCACTACTGTCTATCCCCACTAGAATGTAAGCTCCATGGGGGCGGAAATGTGTATGTGTGGGTCCTGCTCTGGCCAGTAATCAGCACATAGTAGACACTAAGCATGTGTTCATGGAATCAGTTCATCACATTCAATGACTTTATCTATCTCAATACTTCTTAGTATCAAGGGAGAAATTATTGGGATAATTTACCAGTTTCTTAGAATATTTTATACTCTGAAGTCTCAAAAGGCAGAACATGTCTTTGTTCCATACATTACTGAAGTATATTCTGTAGGCACAGGATGTATTCTCAGGGGTTTGAATGTGTGCTTTTGTTTTCTTCTCTCCAGCATAGCCACTGGGAGTCCAGATCTATTTTTGTGCTGGAGCTGATTGCATAGCAAGAAATTCTGTGGATGTGGCCTGTTTTCCTCTCCCTGCTATTTCTACTTCTTCCTTGGACAGAAACTGATTCCTTGCTGGGATTAAAGATTTAATCCCCCAAAAAAGATTAAAAAACAAAAAAAAAAAAAAAAAGATTACAGGCATGGGCCACCACACCTGGCTTGTTTTTTGAGGTAGGGTCTTACTTTAGCTCAGGCAGGGTCTTACTTTAGCTCAGGCTGACCTGGAATTTATTATGTAGTCTCAGGGTGGCCTCGAACTCACAGTGATCCTCCTACCTTTGCTTCTCGAGTGCTGGGATTAAAGGTGTGAGCCACTACACCCAGCTTGATTTTTCTTTTTTTATTCAGTCCAAGATCCCAGCCCATGACTTGGTGCCACCCACAGATAACATGGGTTTTTCTACCTCAGTTAACCCCTCCAGAAACTTCTTCATGGATATGCCCATATATTTGTGTTTTAGATGATTATAGATCCAATCAAGTTGACAATATTAATTATCCCAAGGAACTTACTATATAGTTCTGTTTTGTTTTTTTGAGGTTGAGGTTTGCTGTAGCCCAGGCTGACATGGAATTCACTACGTAGCTTCAGGGAGGTCTCAAACTCACAGCAATCCTTCTACCTCTGCCTCCCAAGTGCTGGGATTAAAGGCATGCGCCACCATGCCCAGCTTGGTGGTATTTTTTTTAATTTTGTGTTTTTTGTGGCAGGGTCTTGCTCTTGCCCAGACTCACTTGGAATTTACTATGTAGTCTCAGGGTAACCTCAAACTCATAGCGATCCTTCTACATCAGCTGTCTAAGTGCTGGGATTAAAGGCACGCGCCACCAAGCCTATCTAGTGGTATTTTAAAAGAACATAAATGCAGCTGGGCATAATGGAAGATGTTGAGTTCCAGGTCAGCCTGGGACTACAGGGTGAGTTTCAGGTCAGCCTTGGCTAGCGTGAGACACTACCTTGAAAAACAAACAAAAAACAAAAAAATGAACGTAAGTTGCAAAAACAAAACAAAAAACCCAGTGATATTTATTTTCTTTCTCAGATGTGTACCTTCCTGAGATCATCACTTGCAGCTTCCTCTGATAATTTTTTGTGTACTGAGGAATTACCATCTCTTAGAGACCTGCATGGGCACAAGGTGAAGACTCAGCATGTTCCATTGTGTGGGAAACAGGCTGCATGCACTACACAGTGTACAAATCATAACCAAATCATTAGACTTACGTCCTTTGGATAGATGACATTTTTACCTGGAATATTAGATACATTCCACCAAGACCACAGAAAGACAAGATCAAGACACTCTGACAAATGCCAGCTACTCGTAAGTGCAGATATTTTAACTATCTAGAGAGCTACAAGTGTTTTTTATTTTTTTAAGGGTCTTGCCCAGGTTATCCTCAAACTTGTGATTTTTCTGCCCTTAGGGTCCCAAATAACTGGCACAACATGTCTAGATAATTGCACCTGCCTAAAGTTTATGTACATAGTACCCTTTTCTTTCTTTTTCATTTTTTCCAGGGAGGATCTTAATATTGTTTGGCTTGTTTCAATGACTTCATTCATTTATTCAACAAATAATTGAGCACTTGCTAAGAGATGGAATCACCTGGGCATAGGTGAGGGGCTCACCAAGCAGGAGGTACAATTATCTGATCTTATAATATAGTTCAGAGTAGAGAGGGTAAGGCTATGACTTAAGGCAAAAGGGGGGAATGAAAAGAGGGTAGTTTGAGATGGGTTTGGAAGTCATAGTCAGCAAGACTAGCCAATTAATTATGAATTAGTAGTGAGGAGAGAGGCATCACTCTCAGATACCAAGGGCTGATGTGCCCTCTATAATAAATAGGTGCTTTGCGTGTGTCACTTCACCTAGCCCCTGCCACAGCCTATGGGAGGGGTTCTGTTATTTTGTAGGTGATGAAATTGAAGCCAGAGAGGCAACATAAGTGGCACTGCTAGTTGGTGACGTTGTAAATAGTGGAGGTAGGATTTGAACCCAAGAGAATCTTCTTCACCAGACGACTGTATTACTAGTAGCAAGTGATTGGAGGATGAAATGACTTCCCTTGGAAGTAGTTAACAAAAGCTTTGTATGAGCCCAGTATAAGCCCAACATTGGGGAGGCAGAGGTAGGATGATTACTGTGAGTTCGAGGCCAGCCTGGAACTACAATGTGATTTCCTGGTCAGCCTGGGCTAGAACTGAGACTCTTACCTTGGAAAAACAAACAAACAAAAGCCCAGAGAGTCACGTGAAAATCTAGGTTTCTGGATTTTCTTGGGGAAAAAAATGAGCAAATCTGGCTACACTGGGCCCACATACTGTAACAAGAGCCCCCAGGCTGATTCCTTCAGCTGGGTCCTGTATGTCTTTGTTAGCTAGAGTGTCATCAGCCTGCCTGGGGTTCCTGCATACCCCCACAGGGCTTTGCTGTTTCACCATGAGGGATGCCAATCAGCTTAGCTTAGATGTCAGGTTGTGCTTTATCCTTGTCAGGCCCACGTCTCCCTGGATGGCTAAATGCCCTTTTTGAGTTTAAAAGAACCTAAGATTAAAAAACAAACACACAACTATGTGTTTTGCTTTGTTTGCTTTTTTTCTTCATGCTGTGGGAATTGAGAAAAATTCTAAACCCATTCATGCTTGAGTGCCCAAGGGGAGGAGGGTTATATGCAGTTACTGCAGAACAAAGGTGAATGGTCATAGTTTCTGCAACCAACACAGATTAAGATGCCAGATATAGAAGCATGTACCTGTAATACTACCCTTCAAGATGCTGAAGCAGGAAGATCACTGTGAGTTCAAGGACAGCTTGAGCTGTATATTAAGACCCTGTCTCAAAGTACCAGGCCAGGGCTGGAGAGATGCCTTAGAGGTTAAGGCATTTGCCTGTGACACCAGAGGACCTAGTTTCCATTCTCCAGGATCCACGTAAGTCAGATGCACAAGGTGTTGCATGTATCTGGAGTTTGTTTGCAGTGGCAGGAGGCCCTGGTACGCCCATTCTCTCTCGCTCTATATGCCTCTTTCTCTCTCAAATAAATTAAAAAAATATATTTTCAAAAACAGACAACAAAGCCGGGCATGGTGGTGCACGCCTTTAAGCCCAGCACTCGGGAGGCAGAGGTAGGAGGATCCCTGTGAGTTCGAGGCCACCCTGAGACTACATAGTGAATTCCAGGTCAGCCTGGGCTAGAGCGAGACCCTACCTCAAAAAACGAAAAAAATAAAAATAAAAAGTTCAGTGGTTAAGAATGCTTCCCTCAGCTGGGCATGGTGGTGCACACCTTTAATCTTAGCACTTGGGAGGCAGAGGTAGGAGGATTGCCATGAGTTCAAGGCCATCCTGAGAATACATAGTGAATTCCAGGCCAGTGTGGGCTAGAGTAAAAAAAACCAGAGAGAGAGAGAGAGAATGCTTCCCTCAAAAGCATTAGAGCATGAAAGAGCCTGAGACTACTTGAGTTTGATTTCCCCAGCACTCACTCACATAACTTAGAGTGGCCATGTACATCTATAACCCAGTCCTGTGGGGTGTAGAGACTAAAGAATCACTGGGGCTTATAAAAAAGACAAGCTCCAAAATCAGTGTGAAATTCTATCTCAAAGAAATACATGGATGAGCAATGGAGGGAAGACACCTGATGTGCTCCTCTGGCCTGTGTACACAACACATACTATACACATGCACAAACAAAAACAAAAAAGCCAGTTGTGGTGGCACA
Source organism: Orientallactaga sibirica (assembly GCA_036365145.1). NCBI lineage: Eukaryota > Metazoa > Chordata > Mammalia > Rodentia > Dipodidae > Orientallactaga > Orientallactaga sibirica. The sequence continues at coordinate 4,518,307 of JAEOAD010000042.1, read as the reverse complement.
TGCCTTTAATCCCAGTATTTGGGAGGCAGAGGTAGAAGGATCACTGTGAGTTGAAGGCCAGCCTAAGACTACATAGTAAATTCCAGGTCAGCCTGAGCTAAATTGACACTCTACCTCAAAATATTTTTATTTATTTATTTGCAGAAAGAAAGAATTGATGTGCTAGGGCCTCTAGCCGTTGTAATCGAACTCTAGACGAATGTACCACCTTGTGCACATCTGTGACCTTGCAAGCTTGCGTCACCTTATGCATCTGGCTTACATGGGATCTGGAGAATCAAACATGGGTCCTTAAGGCTGGAGAGATGGCTTAGTGGTTAAACGCTTGCCTGTGAAGCCTGTGAGCCTGTGAGGCTCAATTCTCCAGGACCCATGTAAGCCAGATGCTCAGGGGGTACATGCCTCTGGAGTTTGTTTACAATGGCTGGAGGCCCTGGCTTGCCCATTCTCTCTCTCTCTCTCAACCTGCCTATTTCTGTATCTCTCTCTCAAATAAATAAATAAATAAATAAATAATAACATATTAAAACATGTGTCCTTAGGCTTTGCAGGCAAGTGCCTTAACCACTAAGCCATTTCTCCAGCCTTTTTTTTTTTTTTTTTTTTTTTTTTGAGGTAGGGTCTCACTCTAGCCCAGGCTGACCTGGAACTCACTGTGTAATTCCAGGCTGGCCTTGAACTCACAGAGATCCCTCTGCCTCTTCTTCCTGAGTGGTGGGATTAAAGGTGCCATTATACTCAGCCAAGCTGGAATTTTATCTCAGCCACATATATTTTTTATTTTTGTGGTGTTTCCTAAGAAATCTAAGCTCCCCAAAAGATCTGGACAAGTTCATGGCAAGTTCAAACCACCTATTTATTTAGCAAATATCAATCACTTTAAAAATATTTATTTGCAAGGAGGGAGGAAAGGAAGAAGGGAGGGAAGGAGAGAGAGAGGGAAAGAGAATGAGTGCACCAGGGTCTCTAGACACAATCAAACTCCAGATATTTGCACTACGTTTTGCATTTGGTTTACATGGGTTCTGGGGAATTGAACCTAGGTCCTTTGGCTTTGCAGACAAGTGCCTTAACTGCTAAGCCATCTCTCCAACCCTATTTTATTTATTTTAACACTTTATTTATTTGATAGAGAGAGAGTGTATGTGACTGTGTCACGCCCTCCTGCCACTGAAAATGAACTCAATATACATGCACATCTGGCTTTAGTTGGTGCTGGGGAATTGAACCTGGGCTATCAGGCTTTGCAAGCAAGTGCCTTGAATTGCTGAGCCATCTCTCTTGCCCCCCCAATTTCTTTTTACTATTTATTTGAGAAAGAGAGAGAGCGAGAATGGGCACACCAGGGTCTGTAGCTGCTGCAAATGAACTCCAGATGCAGTTGCCATCATGTACATCAGGCTTACATGGTTTCTGCGTAGTCAAACCTGGATCCTTAGGCTTTGCAGGCAAGTGCCTTAAGTGCTAAACCATCTCACTAGCTGCCCTCCCACAAATGTTTTAATTTTTTTGGTGGGGCGTTGAGGTAGGGTCTTGCTCTAGCCAGGTTAAGTTTAATATATATTTGTTTTGTTTTGTTCTTGTTTTTGTTTTTCAAGGTAGGGTCTCACTCTGGCCCAGGCTGACCTGGAATTAACTATATAGAATCAGGGTGGCCTTGAACTCATGGTGATCCTCCTACTTTGGCCTGCCAAGTGCTGGGATTAAAGGCGTGTGCCACCACGCCCAGCTAAAATATTTTTATTTATTTATTTACGAGAGAGAGAGAGAATTGGCATGTTAGGGCATCTAGTCACTGCAAACGCACTATAGACACATGTGCCACCATCTGCATCTGGCTTGCATGGGTTCTGGGGAATCAAATCTGGGTTCTTAGGGTTTGCAGACAAACACATTAACCACTAAGCCATCTATCTCTTCATCTCCCGGGCTATTTTTTAAATTTTTAAATATTTTAAAAAATCATTTTATTTTGCCGGGCATGGTGGCGCATGCCTTTAATCCCAGCATTCGGGAGGCAGAGGTAGGAGGACCGCCATGAGTTCAAGGCCATCCTGAAACTACATAGTGAATTCCAGCCTGGACCAGAGTGAAACCCTACCTCGAAAAACCAAAAAAATAAATAAATTAAATTAAATTAAATTAAATCAATTAATTTATTTAGTAATTTATTTATTTTTATATTTATAATTAATTAATATATAAATTATATATAATTAATTATATATTTTTTATATTTATTATTATTATTATTTTTTTGTTTTTTCGAGGTAGGGTTTCACTCTGGTCCAGGCTGACCTGGAATTCACTATGTAGTCTCAGGGTGGCCTCAAACTCTCAGCGATCCTCCTACCTCTGCCTCCCGAGTGCTGGGATTAAAGATGTGCGCCACCACGCCCGGCTTTATTTTGTATTTTTGAGGTAGGGTTTCACTGCAGCTCAGGCTGACCCGGAATTCGCTATGTAGTCTCAGTGGCCTCAAACTCATGGCAATCCTCCTAACTCTGCCTCCTAAGTGCTGGGATTAAAGGCATGCGGCACCACGCCTGGCTTTTTTATTTAATTAAATTAATTTATTTATTTGAGAGAGAGAGAGAGAAAGAGGCAGAGAGAAAGAGAGAATGGGTGCTCCAGGGCCTCCAGCCACTGCAAACGAACTCCAGACACATGCGCCCCATTGTGCATCTGGCTTATGTAGGTCCTGGGGAATTGAGCTGGGGTCCTTAGGCTTCACAGGCAAATGCCTTAACTGCCAAGCCATTTCCCAGCCCTATTTTTTTCTTTTTTGGAGAGAGACAGAGAGAGAGGGAGAGGAAGACAGATAGAGATGGGCATGCCAGCAGTCTCTCAGCTGCTGCAAATGAAATCCAGATGTGTCCGCCCCTTGTGATCAAGTGCAGCATTGCGCCCTTGCGTCACTTGCATGTGGCTAATCGTGGGACCTGGAGATTGGAACCGCTGGAGATTGGAACCAACGTTCTTAGGCTTAGGAGGCAAGCTCCTTAACCGCTAAGCCATCTCTCCAGCCCCCCAGCCATATTTTTTAACCCTATTTTTTAACCTTAGAGCGAGCTCATGAGGGACAGACAGAGGGAGAGAGAGAATTGGGGCACCAGGGCCTCAGCCACTATAATCGAACTCCAGACACTTGCGCCACCTAGTGGGCATGTGCAACCTTGCACTTGCCTCACATTTGTGTGTCTGGTTTATGTGGGATCTGGAGAGTTGAACATGGGTCCTTAGGCTTTGCAGGTAAGTGCCTTAACTATCTCTCCAGACCCCCAGGCTAATTTTTAATTAATTAATTAATTAATTTTTTTGTTTGTTTTTCAAGGTAGGGTCTCACTCTGGCCCAGGTTGACCTGGAATTCACTATGTAGTCTCAGGCTGGTCTTAAACTCACGGCAATCCACCTACTTGTGCCTCCTGAGTACTGGGGTTAAAGGCATGTGCCACCATGCCCAGTTTAAAAAAAAATTTTTTTTAAAGAGAGAATGGGTGCACCACGGCTCCCAACCACTACAAACGAACTCCAGATGTGTGCGCCCCCTTGTGCATCTGGCTTACGTGGGTCCTGGGGAATTGAACCAGGGTCAAATGCCTTAACTGTTAAGCCATTTCCCCAGCCCCGGTTTCAAATTTTATTTATTTATTTATTTCAGAGAGAGAAAGGCAAATAGAGAGAATGGGCATACCAGGGCCTCTATAGTCACTGCAAATGAACTCCAGAAGCATATGCCCCCTTGTGCATCTGGCTTACATAGGTCCTTGGGAATCAAAACTGGCCCCTTAGGCTTTCCAGGCAAGTGCCTTAACTTTTTTAACTCTAGCCCTTAATTAATTTTATTTTTTTTTAAATTTATTTGCAAGCAAAGAGATAGAGACAATGGATGCAGTAAGTCCTCCAGCCACTGCAAACAAACTCCAGATGCATATGCACTTTGTGCATCTAGCTTTACATGGGCATTGGGAAATCAAACCCAGGTTGTCCAAGTTGTTAGCTTTTCAGGCAAGCGCCTTAACCATTTAACCATCTCTCCAGCCCTTAATTAATTTTTGGTGTGAAACTATGGACATGCAAGGCACTCTTGCCATTCCAAATGAACTCCAGATGTCCAGACGTATGCACCACTTTGTGCATAAGGTTTTATGTGGGTACCGGGGAATTGAACCCAGGATGGCAGGTTTTGGAAGCAAATGTCTTTAGCTGCTGAGCCATCTTTCCAGCCCAAGCACTTATTTTTTGTTCAGGTACTATCTTTTGTTTGAGTGTTTGTTTTGAGGTAGGGTCTCTCTCTAGCCCAGGCTGACCTGGAACTCACTGTGTCATCCTAGGCTGGCCTTAAACAGTGATCCTCTTAACTCTGTCTCCCAAGTGCTGGGATTAAAGGCATGTGTCACCACAGCCCCTGCTCCTTTTTTTTTTGTTTGTTTGTTTGTTTTGGTTTTTCGAGGTGGGGGTCTCACCTCTAGCTTAGGCTGACCTGGAATTCACTATGTAGTCTCAGGGTGGCCTCAAACTCATGGTGATCCTCCTAACTCTGCCTCCTGAGTGCTGGGATTAAAGATGTGTGCCACCATGCACGGCTTTTTTTTTTTTATTATCTTGTTTATTTGTGTGTGTGTGTGTGTGTGTGTGTGTGTTTGTGTGCGCGCGCGTGTGTGCATGTGTATGCATGGGTGGACTGGGATCTCTTGCTGCCACTTTTCATTGTCTGAAAGGGAATTGTACCCAGGCCAGCAGGCTTTACAAGCAAGCTCTTTTAGCCACTGAGTAATCACCCTGGCCCCTTTGTCAGGTATAATTCTATACATCAGTATTATCATAAACAACAACAACAACAAAAAAAAAACTGTCAACCTGTGATATGTTCCAAGAATTTTGAAGAAAAATCAAGAGAGAATGACAATGGTAAGATGGTGTGACCTTTCTGAACATGCCTTAGTCCACTAGGTCATCTTCACTGCCTCCCCCCACCGACCTTTCTGATGAGAGAAAGCTCAAAACAGAATGAAAAAGAGGTGAGTGGCAACCTAGACGCTATTTGGGGTAATTTGCTTCCAAGCAGGGAACAGACAAAGGTTGAACCTCAGAGTGGGGAGTGTATGCCTTACCCGATCAGGACAAGGAAGTCGTGGACTTATCTGCAGTTCTCATTTTTCATAGCCTGCACATCTGTGAGTCTGTCTGGAGGAACCAGTGAAATCATTTCTGTGCAAACATTTCTGTAAACTATTAAGCACTATATCAAAGCTATTTTTCTTTATGTGACTTCATCAAGTATTTGTAGTGTCTAAATCATAAAGGAGCATAATTGTTATATTACAGTTCTGCCCTTTCATTTTTTTACTGTTGAGATGAAATTCACATACCATATAATTAGCCATTTTAAAGTTAGAATTCAGTGGCATTTAGTGCACTAATAATGTTGTGAAAGCATTATCTCTCCAGTTTCAAAACTTGTTTCAAATTCTAGTAACTAGATCAAACCTAGTTCAGGGCTGGAGAGATGGTTTAGTGGTTAAGGCACTTGCCTATGAAGCCTAAAGACCCAGGTTCAATTCTCCAGATCCCATGTAAGCCAGATGCACATGGAAGCATATGCATCTGGAGTTTGTTTGCAGTGGCTAGAGGCCCTGGTGTGTTTATTCTCTCTCTCTCTCTCTCTCTGTCTCATAAATAAATAAAACTAAATTTAAAAAAAGCATAGTTCAAAACTAAGCTTCTGCTCTTGTATTTTATTTTTCATTATTTGTTTTGTGGTGTTGGGGATCTAATCCAAGGCTTCACACATAGTAGGCAGGGGCTCTACCCCTGAGTTAACACCCCAACCCCCATCTTTTTCAATAGAAAGTTATGATATTACTCCTGAAATAGAATTCCCTCATATATGACTGTTCTTTCCATTTGTGGCTGTGTGTATGAGTTCCCATACCCAATTTATGTATTTATTCAACAGGGATTTATCACATAATTCTCTCCTACAGTAGGAAGTATGTTAGGTAGATATCATACAAAGGATACAACAGAGCCAATGGCAAGTTGGACCCTACATCCAAGGAACTCATAATCTAGTAGGGGATTTAGACACTGACAGATAATTGACAGAAAATTAAATTATAAAAAAATAAAATTATAATGCACGATTATAGGAAAAAAGATTCTTTGGGGCTTGAGATGTGGCTATGTTGGTAGAATGCCTGCCTAGCATACATAAGGATCCAGACTTGATTCCTGGCACCACATAAGTGGGGCAAGGTGATCCAAACCTGTAATCCCAGTACTTGGATCAGGACTTCAAGGTCATCCTTGGCTACATAGCAAATTCCAGGCCAGCCTGAAATTGTGTTAAGAAATATTTGTGGGGCTGGAGAGATGGCTTAGCTGTTTAGGCACTTGCCTTCAAAACCTAAGGACCCAGGTTTGATTCTTCAGTACTCATGTAAACAAGATGTACATTGTGAAAAAAAAATGTACATTGTGGTGCATGTGCCTGGAGTTCATTTGCAGTGGCTGGAGACCCTGGTGTGCCCATCCTCTGTATCTCTTTTCCTCAGTCTTTCCCATAAATAAATAATAAATATATCTTAAAAATGTTGGGTCAGGTGTGGTGGCACACACCTGTAATCCCAGCACTTGGGAAGGAAGCAGAGGTAGGAGGATTGCCATGAGTTCGAGGCCACCCTGAAGTTTCATAGTGAATTCCAGACCAGCTTGGACTAGAGTGAAACCTTACCTCAAAAGAGGGGGTTGCTGGAGAGATGGCTTAGCGGTTAAGGCATTTGCCTGCAAAGCCAAAGGACCCTGGTCTGATTCCCCAGGACCCATGTAAGTAGGTGCATGAGGTGGCACATGCACCTGGAGTTCGTTTGCAGTGGATGGAGGCCCTGGCACCATTCTCTCTCTCTCTTTCTTTCTGTCAAATAAAATATATTTTTAAAAAGAAAAAAGAAATGTTGGCTTAAAAAAAAAAGAAATATTTGTGAACAAGGTATGGTGGTGTAGGCCCATAATCCCAGGTACTGGGGACAATAAGGCAGAAAGATTGCAAGTTCAAGATCTGCCTGGGCTACAGAGTGAGACTGTCTCAGAGTAGAAAGAAGGCTGGGATGTTGCTCAGAGGTAGAGCACTTACCTAATATGTGTATAGGCTCTGAATTCACTGGCCAGCACTGGAGATTTTGTTTTTTAGTTGTTAAAGCTACTAGAAGAGAGAATTGGCTTTTTTTTTTTTTTTTTTTTTTTTTTGGTTTTTCGAGGTAGGGTCTCACTTTAGTCCAGGCTGACTTGGAAGTCACTATGTAGTCTCAGAGTGGCCTTGAACTCACTGTGATCCTCCTACCCCTGCCCCCACCCCCCAGTGCTGGGATTAAAGGCGTGCGCCACTACGCCCGGCTGAGAATTGCCATTCTTAAAATGATATGACTAGCCGGGTGTGGTGGCGCACGCCTTTAATCCCAGCACTCAGGAGGCAGAGGTAGGAGGATTGCCATGAGTTCGAGGCCACCCTGAGACTACATAGCTAATTCCAGGTCAGCCTGGACCAGAGTGAGACCCTACCTCGAAAAACCAAAAAAAAAAAAAAAATGATATGACTGCTTTTTTGGAATTGTGCTTCTAGTTTAGGGACCCTGGGATCCTAGGGGACTGAGTTGGATCATGTGCAGGCAGCCATAGAGAGGTCTTGGTAAGAGAGCAGTGGTTCCTTCCTTTGCTGCTAAGAACAGCAAGCAAGAACAGATACTGAGAACACCATTCATTCCTGTTTTACAATGTGGAAATGATTTTGCGTAACGCCATGTAGCAGAGCCTAATGCTGCTGTGGCCAAAGGCTGAAAAGCAGTTTTTGTCCAACAGAGGGCAGGCTGGGAGAAGGAACACCTGCAGGCTCACAAATCAGCCCAACATCTGGCAGCCCGCCAGTGTGCTCAGGGTGTTCCAGCAGAGGGCGCTGGGGAGCTGTCTTAGCAACTCCTCTGGGTGTTGTACTCGACCCTGTCCCCCCCACCCCCCACACACACACCAGGACTCTGGAACTTCTGACCCAGCAAGCTCTTGACGCCCTCAGACTTTTTCTTGCACATCAGTGTCTGTGTTTTCCTATATGCTTGTTTCTTAATCATACTGCACTAAAAAAACAAGGAAAGTCACTCAAGCATTCAAGTCACCTCAAGCAGTGAACCGGTGGCCACAAACATGGGTACTGCACCTGCCCTGTCACACTCTTTCCATCTTCTGGCAAGCAGCCACACAGGCTTCCAGCTAGTTGTGGACACTGCGCCATGGCCTCACGTCCCTCATGTAGGTGCAATGTGGAGTTTCTTCAGGCAGGATGACCTGGCAGGATCTGCACCCCACCCACAGCTGGTTTCGCTTTCCTAATGTTAAAAGTGCCTCTAACTGAAGGAGGGTGGTGGAACAGGTTTCAACATTTTGCTTAATTTTTTATATGCTGATTTGTTTAATATTTCTTCTTTCTTGTGACTCTTTTCCTGCTCCCTTATAAGATGCCCAGAACTGCCCTCTTTGGCATTTGTCCAAAGTCCAGGTTCTAATAGCTTTCAGCTGGTTTAATTTTAACCATAAAGCCTTCTTTTGGAATAATTACTTTTTAATCTGGAAAAAGCCAGTTTGATACAAGGCCATAAAAACCCTTGCTTACAGTTAGTAATGAAATTATATTATTTATATTCATTTTTTGTTTTTTTCAAGGTAGAGTCTTGCTCTAGCCCATGATGACCAGAAATTCACTATGTAGTCTCAGGCTGGCCTTGAACTCACAGAGATTCTCCTACCTCTGCCTGCCTCCTGAGTGCTGGGATTAAAGGTGTGCAACACCGCCCTGCAAAGTGATATTCATTTAGTTATATATTTCTTAAAAGACAAAACTGACTTAGGAGGGTGAAATAGAAATTGTGAGTAGATCAGTTTGAATTGTTTGAACATCCACTTTTTGTTTTTGAGATAGGGTCTCATTCTAGCTGAGGTTGATGTGGAACTTACTCTGTAGTCCAGGCTGGTGTTGAACTCACAGTGCTCCTCCTACCTCTGTCTCTGCCCACCCGCCCCCCACACACTAGTGCTGGGATTAAAGGTGAACATCCACTTTAATCAACTTATTAATGATTATTGATGAGTCAGGAGAACAGATTGAGGAGAGAATCAGGGGAGAAAACATGGGAGCCTCTGCAGTTTTGAGCTGCAGAGTGGCAAAGAATAGCCTCTTCTCAGCTGTATTGTGGACGACCATTTGCCCTGTTTTCTTGACACAATTTCCATTTCTGTTTTTTTTGTTTGTTTGTTTGTTTTTGTTTTCAAGGTAGAGTCTCACTCTAGCTCAGGGTGACTTGGAATTCACTATGTAGTCTCAGGGTGACCTCGAACTCATGGCGATCCTCCTACCTCTGCCTCCTGAGTGCTGGGATTAAAGGTGTGCCCCACCATGCCCGGCTTTATTTATTTATTTTGGGTTTTCAAGGTAGGGTTGCCCTATAGCCCAGGCTGATTTGGAATTCACTCTGTAGTCTCTGGATGGCCTTGAATTCACAGCAGTCCTCCTACCTCTGCTTTCTGAGTGCTGGGATTAAAGGCGTGCGCCACCACGCCCGGCCACAATCTCCATTTCTTGTTCGCTTGCCCTTTGTGAGATTACCCATCAAACTACTACTAGTTGTTAATTCTAAAAATGTGGTCACCTAAGAGGCCTATCATAGGCAGGCAGGCAGATCCGGAGTTCCCAGAGTTCCCTGAACTGGTTGGAATACTTCGGATTCTACTTCTTCCCTTATTCCAAGCCCTTTGTGATTTGTAAAACCATAAAGGACTTTTGTTGTGTCCAGGCAGAAATTGTCTTCCTTTTTGTACTTGAGGATGTATATGATGGAGACTGATTCTAGGAAAAACTATTTATGCTAGTCTTGGCTGAGACAAGCTAGTTTGGGAAGACTTCATTTTGTAGAAAGTCTTTACATTGCCGTAGATTCATGCTTCAGCTTACTTACATATATATAGAACTCTTCTGGAGCATATGAATAAGAAGGACAGAAATCCAGAGAGTAATCAATAAATAGTCAAATAACACAGAGGCTGTTATCTGTGGTTATTTGTGGTATGTAATCCTAGAGACAAGAGGATCCAGAGTTCTTGTAGCCATCATTGGCTACAAGTTTGAGGCTGGCCTGAGCTACTTGAGACCTGTCTTAAAAGAACAAAATACAAGGGCTAGGAAGCTGCCTTGGTGGTTAAAAGCACTTACTTGCAAAGCTTGAGTTCAGTTCCCCAGCCACCCACATAAAGCCTGATACAAAAAGTGGTGCAAGAGCCGGGCGTGATGGCTCACGCCTTTAATCCCAGCACTTGGGAGGCAGAGGTAGGAGGACTGCCGTGAGTTCAAGGCTACTCTGAGGCTACAACATGAATTCCACATCATCCTGGGCTAGAGTGAAACCCTACTTTGAAAAAAAAAAAAAAGTGGTGCAAGAGCCTGACATTCTGATTGCAGTGGCAAGAGAACCTGGCACATGCATGCAAATAATTTTTTAATAATTTGTTTATTTGAGAGAGAGAGAGAGAGAATGTGTGCACCAGGACCTCTAGTCACTGCAAACAAACTCTAGACGCATTGCCACCATGTGCAACTGGCTTACGTGGGTCCTGGGGAATTGAACCTGGCATGCACATTCTCTTTCTATCTGCCTCTTTGTCTTTCTCTCTCTCTCTCTCTCTCTCAAATTAATAAATAAGTAAATAAAATTTAAAAATAAAAATAGGAGCTGGGTGTGGTGGCGCACTTGGGAGGCAGAGGTAGGAGTATCACTGTGAGTTCAAGGCCACCCTGAGACTACAGAGTGAATTCTAGGTCAGCCTGGACTAGAGTGAAACTCTACCTTGAAAAACCAAAAAAAAAAAAAAAAAAAAAAAAAAAAAAGGTGAGATGGAGATGGCTTAGCAGTTAAGGCACTTGCCTATGAAGCCTATGAACCCAGATTCAATTCCCCATTACCCACATGAGCCAGATGTATAAGGTACATATGTGTCTGGAGTTTATTTGCAATGAGACCCTGGTGTGCCCATTCTCTTTCCCTCTCTCACCCTCAAATAAATAAATATTTTAAAATGTATTTGTTTATTTGCAAGGGGGAGAGAGAGAGAATATGAATGGATGTGCCAGGACCTCTGGTCACTGCAAATGAACTTCAGATGCATGGGCCATTTTGTGCATCTGGCTTTACATGGATACTGGGGAAGTGCCTTAACTGCTGAGCTGTCTCTCCAGCCCCCGGGTTCTGTTCTTGAATGTACAGGAAAACCAGTGAGAACAAAGTCTGCAACACAGAAACTTACATCAGAAGCTTGGGTTATTGGAACCGATGCCAAAAGTCATGGGAAATCAAAGATGGCTGTAGACTAAGGAATCCACCTGAGGTGTGAGGTGAATGTTTCTGTATTGGGACATTGAAACATTCACTCAAAAATACTCTAATCCTGAAGCTGGGCGTGGTAGTGCACGCCTTTAATCCCAACACTCGGGAGGCAGAGGTAGGAGGATAGCCGAGAGTTCGAGGCCACCCTGAGACTACATAGTGAATTCCAGGTCAGCCTGGGCCAGAGTAAGACCCTACCTCAAAAAAAAAAAAAAAGAAAAACGAAAAGAAAAGAAAAATACTCTAATCCTGGAGAGAAAGGAATGGAACCAAAAGCTTAAGTCAGAGTAATTGTAGTTGACCTAATTACAAGGTTGTCTGTTCACTTACTTAACAGATAATTCTATAGTGTGAGGCAGCAAGGTCACACAGAGCCCTGAATATCAGCAACACTGTCCTGGGGCTCTGGAAAAAGTGGTGAGGAAGTGTTCAGCTACAGACTTTTTCTGTCTTAGTCTCCAGGAAGGCAAGGATCAGAAATGGAAGAAATAGTAAAATAGCCCCCAGTTTTAGTTCTGGAAAAACAGTGGACTGGGAATAGCAAGGGTCTATGGCCAAAGGAAGCTACAGATGGCTTAGGTCATCCACTGGTGCCTGGAGGGCCCTGGAAGCTGTGACAACCTTGCACCTGTGGGACAGTGTTGCTGATGGAGTGTTTTCTGCTCTAGAATTACCCTGTCAGCAAGACACTGTGTACATCATATGTTTGCCCAGTTGTGGCATAGTATGCAAATCTCTGTTAAGTTCAATTGGTGCTTAGAAAAATTGTAGATAGGCAAAGGCAGAAAAGTACTATAACAAACGATGATTACTAAGGTTAGAGTACTGTGAACTTGAGCATTAGAGGACCTTGTGAATTTTGTAGAATTATCCAGGACACTCGCCCATCTCTTATGAGAAGTAGACAAGTTAATAAAGAACACCAGCTCTGCCAGGCGTTGGAGCACTTGGGAGGCAGAGGTAGGAGGATTGCCATGAGTTCAAGGCTACTCTGAGGCTACATAATGAATTTCACATCATCCTGGGCTAGAGTGAAACCCTACTTCGAAAAACAAAAGGCCACCCTGAGACTACATAGTGAATTTCAGGTCAGCCTGGGCCAGAGTGAGACCCTATCTCAAAAAACCAAAAAAGAGAGAGAGAGAGAGAGAGAAAAAATACACATCTCGAAGTACTTAGGGTTGTTTTCTGTTATTCACACAAAAAAAGTCTCTGTTATTCACAAAGTTGTGGAAGGCAGGGCAAGAGAGATTTATGGTACCATATGTAAAGTGGGAGGGGTCAAGTTCAGCCCACCTATTTTGTTCTAAATTTTATTTAAAAAATTTATTAGCAAACAATTAGGTTTCATTATGGCATTTTTCAAAGTTTGTTTTTTGTTCCCTTTGTCCCCTCTTCTTTCCAGTCCCCTTCTCCTCTGTGTGCCCCCATTAGTCTCCTTTCCTCCTTCATGTCATAGATATCCTTTTACCTTCCCCCAGCCCATCTTTTGACGTGAGTCTGAGCTCATTCAGGCTACCAGAATTCTAGAGATGATAATCAACCCACCCCTGCTGCCTCCCCCCCCCCCATCAGATGTCTGATTTGCCCTGACATGGGACCAGGGAAAGGGCTTTGAGTCATTTGTACTTCTTCCCTAACTTTATGGGTAACAGGTAGCTGGTTCACCTAAAAGGTCTCCCCCCATCCATTTTTTTTTTTAAATAAAATCTGTTTTTAAATATTTTATTATTTATTTATTTATTTGAGAGAGAGAGAGATGGGAGGTAGAAAGAGGCTTTGAGTCATTTGTAAACTTCAGATGCATCACCCCCTAACATCTTATGGGTCCTGAGAACAGGTAGCTGGTTCACCAAAATTTAACCGTCTCTCTCCAGTCCCCATCCATTTTTTTTATTGTGAATACTTTATTTAGTCATCTGTTTAACAACTGAAATTCTGGGAATTCAAAATTAACATCTTTGCCTGTGAGCTTCTTATAGACACCAGAAAAAGATTCAACCCTGTGCTCCACGTTGTTCTGCTGGGCTTTGTCTAAATGAACCTTTATGAACCAGCTGCCATAAGTTTCAAATGGATCCTCTTGCCCACTATTTCACTTGGGAAAACCACCGAGTCCTCAAGGATGGCCTCGTGCACAGCAGAGTATGGCTTCTGGGTGCTTTCACTTATTTTTCGTGTGGCTTTTTCTTGTTGGCTTAGGCAGAATTCTCTGAGCAATTAAGCCTACATGCTTCCCACTGAACTTTTTCTCTAATTCACGCACTGGCTGAACTTGATTTTGTGGAAAGATTTCAGTTGAGGAACTAGAAGAATAGTTATATAGATTTCCGACCACTACCCACTTTGATTTCCTTGGCCACAGTGATGTTGAGCTCCCACAGCTGAGCCTTGAGGTCCAATGAGTTCCCTCCAGCTTGAGCAGCGCCTCGGTTATGCCCGACTCGAACTCATCCAGCTTCTCACCATTCGGCTTCATGATCTTGGAATATGGCTGTGTCCTTGAGGAGCACTGGCTTAGAAAGAAACCACTTCCCTGCCCTTTTTTTTTTTTAGTCAGGGTCACACACTAGCCCAGGCTGACCTGAAATCACTCTGTGGCCCAGGCTGGCCTCAAACTCACAGCAATCCTCCCACCTCAACCTCCTGAGTGCTGGGATTAAAGGCATGTGCCACCATTCCTGGCTCCTTCACCCCTTTTTTTTAAAGTTGGGTCTTATTCTAGCCTGTGCTGCCCTGGAATTCACTATGTAGTCTCAGGCTGGCCTTGCACTCATGGTAATCTTCCTGCTTTGCCTCCCGAGTGCTGGGATTAAAAGCATGCGCCATCATGCCCATCTCCTCTTCAATCCCAGCACTTGGGAGGCAAAGGTAGGAGGAAAACCATGAGTTTGAGGTCACCCTGAGATAACATAGTGAATTCTAGGTCAGCCCTCACTAGAGAAAGACCCTACCTCGGAAAACCAAAAACCAAAAAATATATATTTATTTATACTGGGCATGGGCATGGTGGTGTACACCTTTTATCCCAGCACTAGGGAGGCAGAAGTAGGAAGATTGCCATGAGTTCGAGACCAGCCTGAGGCTACATAGTGAATTCCAGGTCAGCCTGAGCTAGAGTGAAACCCTACCTCACAAAAACCCAAAAAATATTTATTTAGTTATTTAGTTATTTATTTATTTATTTGCAAGCAGAAAGAGAGAGAGAATGGCCACACCACACCAAGGCCTTCAGCTGCTGCAAATAAACTCCAGTTACATGAGCCACTTTGTGCATCCAGCTTTACGTGGGTGCTGGGGAATCAAGCCTGGGTTAAGGTAAGTGCCTTAACCACTGCCGGCTCCCTTTTTTATTTCCCTATGTAGCAATGGATGACCTTGAACTTCTGGCTCTCCTGTTTTTACCTTCCAGTACTAAGATTACAGACATGTGTTAGAGGGTTACCATGCCCAGTTTATGCAATACTGAGGATTGAACTTGGAACTCACTATGTAGCCCAGCCTGGCCTTGAATTCCAGGCAGGTCCTTCTGCCTCAGCCTCCCAAGTGCTGTAATTAATTGATGAACCACCAAATACAGCCCCATTCACTTTTTTTTTTTTTTTTTTTTTTTTTTTTTTTTTTTTTTCGAGGTAGGGTCTCACTAGCTCAGGCTAACCTGGAATTCAGTCTGTGGTCTCAGGGTGGCTCAAACTCACGGTGATCCTCCTACCTCTGCCTCCCGAGTGCTGGGATTAAAGGTGTGGGCCACCACACCTGGCTCCCATTCACTTCTTTAAATTATTTATTTATAGGCAGAAAGAGAAAGAGAGAGAATGGACACATCAGGGCCTCCTGCCACTGCAAAGGAACTCCAGATGCATGAGCCACTTTGTGTATCTGGCTTGTTTGGAGGTTCTAGCAGGGGAGCACAGCTACTCGTACTCGAATACCCTTGACTAAAGACTGGTCCTCCTCTATTTGGGGAAGGTCATCCTCTTCAAGTGCACAGCTTTGGGAGGGATGCACATGAAGCAGTGGGGGGGGAGGGGACACCAGCCTAGCCAGCCAGATCAGCCCAATCAAACCTGGTGATCAGTGGGGTGACAGATGTCACAGCCAGATCACCCTCACATCCAAAACTGGGGAATTGAACCCATGCCTTCAGGCTTTGCAAGCAAGTATCTTCAACTGTTGAGCCATCTCTCCAGCTCCACTCCCATTCCATTTTAATTTGGCAAAATGAGAAAGCTTCTGCCTTGTTCCTTCTTTCCGTGACTCCCTCCTTCCTTCCTTTCTTCCTTAGATGTTTGTGAGATCAATGAGGTAATAGTCATAAAGTCCTTTGGACCACTTCAAGTCACTATAGTCAAGCTGCGAGTGGTGGTGCATGCCTTTAATCCCAGCACTCAGGAGAGAGGGAGAGGAGAGTGAGAGAATGGGCACATTAGGGCCTCCAGTTGCTGTAAATAAACTCTAGATGCATGCACCACCTTGTAAATCTGGCTTATGTGGATCCTACAGAGTTGAACCTGGGTCCTTTGGCTATGTAGGCAAACACCTTAACCACTAAGCCATTTCTCCAGCTCCTAGAGCTAGATTTCTATGAGAAGTATATTATGTCTCAGTGCCCTGGAGGAGCAGCCATTGTCCCCATGAGGTTCATTCACCCACAGCAGAGCTTAAGGACAGAGGAATCTTCTAGAGAGGGTTAGGGGGAGAAAACATTCTCAGGAGACTTTGGGAAGCCCAGAAGTCTGAAGGAGCTCATTGTATCTACTGAGAGAAGCTTAGCAGTGCTCTTGCAGCACTGACCAAGAGAGCTTGTGAAGATGGCACAGTAACTCTGGAACCCAGGAGAAGTTTAATTATATGGATTAACTAAACCAAAGACATGGGACTAGAACATCCATTTAGGTGCTAAAAGATGCTCTTAGGAAAAAAATGTTAGCAGGCATGGTGGCATGCATGTCCATAAGGTGAAGACAGGAGGGGCAGAAATTCACTGCCAGATGTAATGGCTCACCCCTTTAACCCCAGTACTCAGGAGGCAAAGGTGGGAGGATCACTGTGAGTTCAAGGCCAGACTGAGCTAAAGTGAGAACTTACCTCAAAAAAAAAAAAAAAAAAAAAAAAAAGCAAACTAAGAAAGAATCTGTTGACAAAGCCAATAACCAGCAGGAGCCTTGTTTCCACCTAGACCCTGTCCAGGGAGATGAGGGCCTTTCAGCCTCATCCTTGCCTTTATGTGTGGTCTTCCTCCTATTTTCCTTGTAACACTCATCACAGAATGGATTTCATCCTTCTGCTTGGACACTTTCCCTTCTCTTTCTAAATTTTATTTATTTATTTGTAAGCAGAGATGGAGGGGGGAGGAAAATGGGCACACCAGGGCCTATCGCCACTGCAAATGAACTCCAGATGTGTGTGCCACTTTGTGCATCTGGCTTTATATGGGTACTGGGGAAGCAAACCCAATTATTAGGTTTTGCAGGCAAGTGCCTTAGCCACTGACCCATCCCTTCAGTCCCACACTTTCCCTTCTTTGTGGAAAACCAGACTCTTGCTCTGAAGAGTGTGTGCAAGCATGTGTGAATGTGCATGGTGGAGGGGTAGAATTCTGCTCCTCTGTGGAGATTGCTACTGGTCAATCAAAGGCTTTGGGTCTAGCCAAAGTGAGGCAAGAATGGCATCTCATGCCAGAATAAGAGTTTGCCTGTATCATCAGGTGTCTTTGCTATTGGTTTACAGGAGCAGGGAGAAAGGCTTAGTTTCCAGTCAGCAGCATTCACCTCAAGGAGAGGGAGAACCTACAGAGTGGCCAGTTTATGTCCATCTCTACAGTGCTCTTATTGCATGAAGGAGCTGGCTATCTGAGAATTGGATGCGAAAGTGAGGCTTTAAGCCTGGCCCATGCAGACACCTGCAGTGCTACCATTTGGGAAGTAGAGGCAGGAGGATCAAGAGCTTAAGGTCAGCCTAGGTTATAAGAGACCCTGTTTCAAAACGAGCAAAAACAAACAAAAAATGAGGCTTTGAATAACATTTGAAAATCAAACTTAAATGTTCTGTTGGCTAAACATGATGCAAGGATAATATTCTAACTCTGATTGCTCTCAACTTTGTCTTCTAGAGAATAATCATGGCCTCCAGCATCAGTAGGACAAGTGGAGGACTGGGGTATCTGCTTGCTCTAGAGGCTGCTCATGGGGCAAGGTTCTAGAAGTCTATTTTGTTAAGCCAAAGGTAGGAACTAAAAAGCTTCACAGGAGGCATTGACTTCCACTAAGACACCAAGGGGGAACTATTTGGTGGGTTCCCTGGATAAGACCCCAGTGTAGGTGGACCTGTACCTACTGCCCCAAGGAAGGAATATGCTGGGTTATCTGCCATCTGGCCAGACTTCGGTCTTAGATGAGCCAGGGAGCAGGGTTGTTTGTCCAAATGCCACTAGTCGGATGACTGTTGCATAGAGAAGTGTCCTCAGGGCCCAGTGCCAGGCCAGTCCCACCTAACACCTCTATTCCTCATTCAGGAGTGCTATAATCAGCAGGTTGATTCAAAACTGGGCGGTGCTATGAAACCCCTTGGGCAGGAGATTTCGAAATGAGATTCTGATTCGAAAAAAACACAGTAGGTGGGGTTCTAAAGAATGAAGGAGACAGGAAGAACTCCTGTCCCTGACACTCCGCTGGATAGCGGGGATAAACACAAGAACCTGGAACAGAAGGGTAGTGGCTGAGACAGCAGAACCCAAGTCAGTGCAAGGCTGTTCCTTGCTGCCTGTCCCCACCCTTGACAAGCAGCACCTTGTGCCTCTCAGTTCACCAGACAAGCACACCTGCCACTGTGCTCGCTTTCGGTCTAGGGCATGTCGGCACCAGCAAGGGGCAGATAAACCCAAGGGCTCCCACAGGAGAGGGAGTGGCAGGGGAAGAGGGGGAGAGTTGGCAGGCATACTGGGAGAAAATTGTGGCTACAATGTTAATTCAGAGATGGGGCTAGAGATGAAGCAAATAGTAAGGAAGCTTGTATGCCCACAGCCTTGGTGCCCCAGTGGGAAGGGGCAGCTCCCCACTCTCCTGACTAGCTGCTCATTGTCTGTACCCATTATCACATGGTCTTCCCTGTACTTGAGCTCAGGACATCTGGTATGGTGGGGGTGGCTCCAGGTGGCAGATACCTGTGACATGAAGAGCAAGAAGGAAGATGTTGGCTGGATCTAGAGGTAGAAAGAGAGACAGACATGAGGAGAGGGGAACTGAAGAGGTAACAGAGGAAGAATAATTAGATTGTCCTTCCCCTCAAAAGACAAAACAGAAGGAAAAGGAGGAGTATTATAGAAGGAACAAAAGAGGGGAAAACAAGGTTCAGACTTGGCATGGTGGTACATACTTATAATCTTATGAGGCAAACGCCAGGAGCATTGTCACAAATTCAAGGCCAGCCTAATCTACATAATGAGTCACAGGCCAGCCTAGGCTATCTAGTAAGACTGTTTCAAAAAACAAAGCCCGGCCGGGCGTGGTGGCGCATGCCTTTAATCCCAGCACTCAGGAGGCAGAGGTAGGAGGATCGCCGTGAGTTCGAGGCCACCTTGAGACTATTCCAGGTCAGCCTGGACCAGAGTGAGACCCTACCTCGAAAAACCAAAAAAAAAAAAAAAAAAAAAAAAAAAAACAGGGCTGGAGAGATGGCTTAGAGGTTAAGGCACTTGCCTGTGAAGCCTAAGGACTCATGTTCAACTCTTCAGGTAAGCCAGATTCTGTGACGCAAGCGGGCAAGGTTGCACATATGCACAAGGAGGCTATGTGTCTGGAGTCTGATTGCATGGCTGGAGGCCCTAGTGCACCAGTTCTCTCTTTCTCTTTCTCTTTCTCTCACTCGCGTAAAACAAAACAAAACAAACAAAAAAAAAACACTGTACTCAGTGTGTCACACATGTAATCCCAGCACTTGTGAGGCAGAAGCAAGGAGGATCAAGAGTTCAGGACATCCTCAGCTACACAGCAAATTTGAGGCTAGCCTGGGATACATGAGACACTGTCTCAATTTTGGGGGGTCTTGAGGCAGGGTCTCACTCTAGCTCAGGCTGACCTGGAATTCACCATGCAGTCTAAAGGTGACCTCAAACTCTCAGCAATCCTCCTACCTTTGCTTCCCAAGTGCTGGGATTAAAGGTGTGCGCCACCAAGTCTGGCTCTCAAAACTTTTTAAAAATTTAATTTAATTTATTTATTTGAGAGAGAGAGAGAATGGGCATGCCAGGACCTTCAGCTGCTGCAGACAAACTCCAGACACATACACCACCTTGTGCATCTGGCTTATGTAGGTCCCGGGAAATGGAACCTGGTCCTTTGGCCTTAATCACTAAGCCATGTCTCCAGCCCTCAAACAAAAATGATTTTTTAAAAAAAGATTTCATTCTTATTTATTTATCAAAGACAGAGAGAGGGAGAGAAAGAGAAAGAGAGAGAGAGAGAGAGGGAGAGAAAGGGCATGCCAGGGACGCTAGCCACTGCAAATAAACTCCAGATGCATGTGCCACCTTGTGCATCTGGTTTACATGGGACCTGGAGAATCAAATCTTGGTCCTTAGGCTTTGCAGGCAAATGCTTTAACTGCTAAGCCATCTCTCTAGCCCAATTTTTTTGTTTGTTTTTTTTGAGATAGGGTATCAGTCTAAGCCCAGGCTGAACTGGAATTTACTATGTAGTCTCAGAGTGGCCTCAAACTCATGTCAATCCTCCTACCTCTGCCTCCCAAGAGCTGGGGCTGACCTGGAATTAACTATGTAGTCTCAGGATGGCCTTGAGTTCATAGCTGGGTAAAAATTTTTTTTTCAAGGTAGGGTCTCACTCTAGCCCAGGCTGACCTAGAATTCACTCCGTATTTTCAGGGTGGCCTCAAACTCACAGTGATCCTCCTACCTCTGCCTCCTGAGTGCTGGGATTAAAGGCTTGCACCACTACGTCTGGCACTAATTTTTTTAATGAATAAAGTACATAAATAAGTGATAGGGGCTTGGGAAATGGTTCAGTGCAGTAAAATAGCTATAAAAAACTGTTAACACATTGGAACATATTTAAAGTAACCTGAATCTATGTTTCTGGGTCATTGTCACTCATATTTGCCTTCAGAATAAATTATCTACTATTCTCTTTGAGGTGAAAAAAAAAAAGCCATGCAAGCTTGAGGGATGGAGTTCAGATCCCCAGCACGCATGTAAATGCTTGCCTTTAATCCCAGCACTTGGGAGGCAGAGGTAGAAGGATTGCTGTGGTTTCAGGGTCAACCTGGGCTAGAGTGAGACCCTACTTCAAATTCCCCCCCCACACAAAAAAGATTAGGAGAGCTGGAGAGATGATTTAGCAGTTAAGGCATTTGCCTGCAAAGCCAAAGGCCCCTGGTTCAATTCTTCAGGATCCACGTAAGCCAGATGCACAAGGGGGCTCATGCATCTGGAGTTCCTTTGCAGTGGCACGCCCATTCTCTCCCTCTCTCTCTGCCTCTTTCTCTCTCTCAAATATATCTATATCTATATCTATATATATATATATTTTAAAGATTAGGTTGAGAATCACCCCCCTCCCCAGAATCATGTTTCTCATTTGAAGGACTTGGAGTGCTCCAGTTGAGTCTCCAAACATGATTCTTACAGAGCTTATCATGATAAACCCATTCAACTGGGTGAACTGAAGAAAGCTGTGCTCTCTGAGGGCATTTGGGACCATACCATGTGAAAGCCCAGAGTGGGACTGTAAGAACTTGCTGAGCGGCTATGAACAAGAGGGGCTTATGATTCATGAGCATGCTTACCTGCCTCGTGCAGGGTGGAGACCCATCTAACCGGAATCACCGCCCAGCCTCTCCCAGTCTCTTTAGATGACAAGCTGTGGCATCCTTGGTCCACCCAACTCAGCCCCTAAGCATTTTGCCAAAGCATCAGTAAACAAGTATAGGTGAGGGAGGTCACAGGTCTCTCTGCATTTCGTCCTGTTTTCTCCTCCTTCCTAGTGCCTAGCATGTGACTAGGCAGGATATCTCATCAGGGACTTCATATTCTTTCCTAAGAGAGTAGTCAGAAATTTGCAAATATTATCCTCTGGGTCAGAGAAGGTAGGTCTATTTTTATCTCATATTACTATGGATCTGGAAATCTAAGAGTGCCAAAAAATTATCTCAACAGCCAAGCACAAACCTGTGAGCAGCTGCTCACCTTTCTTGTCAGAGTTAAACAAAATGGAATGTCATTAACTACTATATCCAACATTTGTTTAGGTTTATATTTTACTCATTTTATTTATTAATCCACACAGTAATCCTGAGTTACTATTATTCCATTTCATAGACAGTTTCAGAAAGGTAAAGCATCTTCAGTGTCAACTGGTAGACCTTGATGCAGTGGATATAAGTCAATGTCCCCTGGTATTTGTTTACTTATTTATTTTGTTTTTTGAGGTAGGGTTTCACTCTAGTCCAGGCTGACCTGGAACTCACTATGTAGTCTCAGGGTGGCCTCAAACTCACGATGATCCTCCTACCTCTGCCTCCCTGGGTGCTGGGATTAAAGGCATGCGCCACCATGCCCGGCATTATTTATTTATTTGAGACTTTGTAGCCTAGACTGGCCCCAACCCATGACAATCCTTCTCCTTTAGGTTTCCAGTGCTGCAATTACAGATGTGAGCCATCATTCCCAATATTTTTAAAAAACATATTTATTTGAGAGAGACACAAAGAGGCAGACAGAGTGAGTGTGAGTGCACTAGGGCCTCCAGCCACTGCAAATGAACTCCAGATGCATGTGCCACTTTATGCATCTGGCTTTATGTGAGTACTGGGTAATCGAACCCAGGCTTTGCAAGCAAGCACCTTTATTTTATTTATTTATTTATTTTTATTTATTTATTTTTCCGAGGCAGGGTCTCACTCTAGCTCAGGCTGACCTGGAGTTCACTCTGTATTCTCAAACTCATGGTGATCCTCCTACCTCTGCCTCTCAAGTGCTGGGATTAAAGGCGTGCGCCTTTAATGTCCAGCCCCATTCCCAGTATTATGTTGTTGTTTCTACAGGATCTTAGCCCAGGTTGGCCTTGAACTCCCTATGTACCTGAGGATGATCTTGAATTCCTGATCCTTCTATCCAGTATTGGAATTTAAGTAGGTTTTTTGTTCATTTTTCCTGAGATAGGGTCTCACTGTATAGTCCAACTCCTACCTCAAGCCGCCCCAAGCCCAGCTTTTTTTTTTTCTAGGTAGGGTTTCACCATAAACCAGGCTGACCAGGAACTCACTATGTGGTGCCAGGCTGGCCTCAAACTTATGACGATCCTCCTACCTTGAGAGCTTGTATGCCATCATGCCAGGGTCAGTTTTTAAAATTTTCATTTACTTTTCACATGTCTATGTGTGTCTCCGTGGTGCGTGAATGTATAGGTGTGTCTCTTGCTGCTGCAAACATCTAGCTTTAAGTGGGTGGTTGGGGAATTGAACCTGGGCTGTCAGACTTTGCAAGTAAGAGCCTTTAACCATTGAGCCATCTCTCCAGCCCCATAATTTGCTAGTTTTCTATGGTGTATATTTTATTTTATTATTATTTTGGTTTTTTGAGGTAGGGTTTCACTATGGCTCAGGCTGACCTGGAATTCACTATGTAGTCTCAGGGTGGCCTTGAACTCATGGTGATCCTCCTACCTCTGCCTCCCAAGTGCGGGATTAAAGGCCTGCGCCACCATGCCGGGCTTAATTTTATTTTTCTAGGTAAGAACTTTCCATTCCTGCACCACACCTAGAAGGTTTTGCTTAACTGCTATCCTGCTCCACTCAAGAACTCATTTTAGGCCAGGTGTGGTGGGTGCATGCCTTTAATTCCAGCACTTGGGAGGCAGAGGTAGGAGGATTGCTGTGACTTCGAGGCCACCCTAACAATACAGAGTGAATTCCAGGTTAGCCTGG
Source organism: Orientallactaga sibirica (assembly GCA_036365145.1). Taxonomy (NCBI): domain Eukaryota; kingdom Metazoa; phylum Chordata; class Mammalia; order Rodentia; family Dipodidae; genus Orientallactaga; species Orientallactaga sibirica. Next base: position 4,494,946 of record JAEOAD010000042.1, on the reverse strand, counting down.
GCATAAGTGAGACCTTGCCTCAAAAAAACAAAACGACTCGGGAGGCAGGAGTAGGAGGATCACAGTGAGTTCAAGGCCACTCTGAGACTACATAGTGAGTTCCAGGTCAGCCTGGGCTAGAGTGAGACCCTGCCTCGAAAAACCAAAAACCAACCAACCAAACAAACAAACAAAAGTCTTTAATCCCAGCACTTGGGAGGCTGAGGTTAGGAGGATCGCTGTGGGTTCAAGGCCACCCTGAGACTACATAATTAATTCCAGGTCAGCCTGGACCAGAGTGAAACTCTACTTCGAAAGACCAAAAAAAAAAAAAAAAAAAAAAAAAGTTAGCTGCTGTAGATACATGCTCACATCACAATTTAGTGACTCATTTGGCCTTTATGTTGATACCTGACATGAACCTCTTATAATTCCCTGGGGGGAGGTAGGAATGTAGGGCTACCCCCCCCCCGCCCCCCCACCAGGTAGGGTTCCCCTGGGATTAAGGACCTGCGCCACCACGCGGCTGGGGCTGTTAGTTTTTGTTGGAAGTTCTCTACTTGGGATTTGGCAGGAACAGAGACCCCCCCCCTCCCCTGCCCCACATATGAGGGTCCCTCTTGCTTCTGGACAAGGCCCTAAGTGGCAGGATTTCACTGGCCCTAGCTAGGGGTGGCCAGCTTCTCCTCCTCCTCCTCCTAGAGTTCCAGGTGGGTCCGCTCCTTTGCCCTGTTATTACCACTGGAAGATTGTTTGTGCCACTGGCAGATGGGATGCAAGTCCTTCCAGTTCTCCAGGTCTCCAGCAACTCATCCGTTGCTGCACGAATAGGGAGGGGGAGGTGCCTGGACCTGTTACCTGGAGTCTCCAGGGGTGGAGGAGGCAGGGAGGGGGATGGAGCCGGCTGGACTGGCCGAGCTGAGGACAGGATGAGTTTCTTACATGACTGTGGAAAACTGGGACTGTAGGAGGGAGGTCAGGGTATGTTGGGGCGGATGCTGGGAGTTCATGTAAGAGCCCTTGGTGGCTTTGAAACTTTTTTGTTTGTTTGTTTGTTTGTTTTTCTAGGTAGGGTCTTGTTCTAGCCCAAGCTGACCAGGAATTAGTCTCAGACTGCCCTCGAACTCAAAGCTATCCTCCTACCTCAGTCTACCTAGAGCTGGTGTTAAAGGCGTGTGCCACCACACCCAGAAGCTTTGGAACATTCTGACCCACTCTGGATCCCCTGAGCGGCCTCTTCCTACTTTCCCCTCCAGTTCCAGTTGGACCATTTTGCACATACATTCTACTGGGTGACCTGGGCTGCTTCTTAACGTCTGTAGGTCCATCTGTCCCTGTCACAGGGTTGGAGGGCTCAGTGAACAATACAAGACACTGATGGGAGGTGGCACTCAGCCATTCCACTACCCTGTCCTTTTCTTCCTTTCTCTGCCAATGAGGTGACATTCGGGAGTTGGAGAGGCTTTGGCTTGAGACTCGAGTCCATGGAGGAATAGACGCCATACCCTGGACAGCTGCCCCACTTGTGGTCTGCTTTCACATAATTGAGCCTATCCCTTCCATAACGTGTAGGGCCTGAGGGTTGTTTCTCCCACCAGAAGTAAGTTTCTAGAGGGGCGATCTTAGTTAGCTTCATACCGCTAAAACCTTCCCACCACACCTGACACAGAATAGGTGCTCATTGTCCACAGAACTATGCAGAAGGAAAGAGCAAAGATCTCTTGTTTCATATGCAATGAGGGTTTTGGGGGCAACAAGCCAAACTTCCAGTGCAGCAGACTCAGCTCAGAGCCTGGCCTCATCACTTCCAAGTCGTGTGACCTAGAGCAAGATGGTTCATCTTCCGAGCCTCAATTCTATGTCTAAAAATAGCTATAATAATAGCTACCTCTAAGATTGTTGTAGGGATTAGGGATGATGTCAGAGACAAGCCCAGCACGCTGCCCAGCGCATAGTAGGAGCTCAATAAATGGAAGCGGTGATTAGCTGTGGTTACAGGACTGTTTACATGTGTGCCTAAAGTAGTCTTGTTCCAAGAACTCTTGTGTTCATAGCAAATGACACACTGCCTCTGTCAGTGACCCAGGAACCTGCCTTGGTTTGGTGTCACACACAAATGCTAGGGTCCCTCTGATCTGTGGAATGGGACATACAGCTGTGATGACAACTCAATAGTGTGGACACTCAGTGGCACTTAACTGTTGTCTGCTATGGGCAGTACTAACTAGGTTTCCCTTCTTTGGGTGGCAGGGGTTGAAGTAGAGATGTGAGGGGTCATATCAGCTACCCCTTCAATTCTGCAATTGAGAGTGGAGTCTGAGCACAGGGCCCCATGTCTGGGATGAGGCAGATTACACAGTGACTTGCTTCCCACCACTCACGACACTAACCACAATTTCAGATTCCATATATATATATATATATATATATATATATATATATATACACACACACACACACTGAGAGAGAGAGAGAGAGAGAGAATGGGCACGAAAGGGCCTTCAGCCGCTGTGAATGAACTCCAGATGTGTGTACCCCCTTATGTGCATGTGCAACATTGTGCGCTTGCATCACTGTGCATCTGGCTTACATGGGACCTGGAGATTTGAACATGAGTTCTTTGGCTTTGCAGACAAGCGCCTTAACTGCTAAGCCATTTCTCCGGCCCCCCCCCCGGCCCTTTTTTTTTTTTTTTTTTTTTTTTTTTTTCGATTTTTCGAGGTAGGGTCTCACTCTGGTCCAGGCTGACCTGGAATTAACTATGTAGTCTCAGGGTGGCCTCGAACTCTCGGCGATCCTCCTACCTCTGCCTCCCTAGTGCTGGGATTAAAGGCGTGCGCCACCACGCCCGGCTTCCGCCCTTTTTTTTTTTAGGTAGGGTCTCACTCTAGCCCAAGATGGCCTGGAATTCACTATTTAATCTCAGGCTGGGCTCAAACACTCAATCTTCCTACCTCTGCTTCCTGAATACTGGGATGAAAGGTGTGCACTATGTTGCCCAACTGTTTTTTGTTTGTTTGTTTGTTTTTGTTTTTCAAGGTAGGGTTTCACTCTCAGGCTGACCTAGTTTTCACTATGTAGTCTCAGGGTGGCCTCGAACTCACATCAGTCCTCCTACTTCTGCCTCCCTGAGTGCTGGGATTAAAGATATGTGCTACCATGCCTGACTAAGGCTGGTTTTGATCTCGTTATGTAACCTGTTCTAGCCTTGAATATCCCCTGCTACCATAAACAAACTCTAGACGCATGCGCCATCCTGTTCATCTGATTCCACGTGGGTGCTGAGGAAACAAACCCAGGCCATTAGATTTTGCCAGCAAGCACCTTTAAACACTGAGCCATCTCTCTAGCCCCAGCCTTGAACTCTTGTGATATTGCTGTGTCAGCCTCCTGAGTGCTGGGCCACTATGCTCAATTTCATGCAACTTGTATTGTAGTGTATTGTTATAATTTATTTTATTATTATTGTTAATCTCTTTTTGTTTTTAATTAATTAATTAATTTGTGAGAAAGAGGTAGTTAGAAAGAGAATGGACATGCCAGGACCTCCAGCCACTGCACACGAACTACAGATGCATGTGCCACCTTCTGCATCTGGCTTACATGGTCCCTGGGATTCACTGTGTAGTCTCAAGCTTACCTCAAATTCAAGGTGATCCTCCTACCTCTGCTTCCAGAATGTTGTGAATAAAGGAGTGCATCACCATGCTAGGCTTTAAACTTTTTTTTTTTTTTTTTGCTTATTGTCAATCTCTCACTCTTTTATTTATTTATATTTATTATTTATGTATTTATTTATTTATTTGAGAGAGCAGGAAAGAGGCAGACAGAGAGAAAGACAGAGAAAGAGTGGGTGAGCCAGGGCCTCCAGCTACTGCAAATGAACTCCAGACTCATGTGCCACCTTGTGCATCTGGCTTACTTGCGTCCTGGGGAATCGAACCGAGGTCCTTTGGCTTTGCAGGTAAATGCCTTAACCTCTAAGCCATCTCTCCAGCCCTTTTTTTTTTTTTTTTTTTTTTTTTTTTTTTTTTTTTAGTTCAAGGTAGGGTCTCACTCTAGTCCAGGCTGACCAAGAATTCACTATGTAGTCTCAGGGTAGCCTCCAACTCTCAACAGTCTTCCTATCTCTGCCTCCCAACTGCTGGAATTAAGGGCGCACCAGTAGGCCCAGCTTTGTTAATCTCTATGGTACCTAATTTATAAAGTCCATCATAGAAATATGTTATAGGAAAAATGGAATATACAGGGCTCAATACTTTCTATGGCTCTAAACCATATCCCTAAGGACAAAGGGGGATGACTAGTTAGAAAAAATGAGGAATAAAGGAAATAAAGCCACTTGCCTCCCAGCTCTTATGCGCACAAAGAGCCTGGAAGGTCCAGCGCACTCATGTTCCTTGGTCAGTGTCTTCACACCTGATTCAGTTAACCCTCTAGTGCTAGTCCTGTTATGGCTCCTGCTTGCCTCTAGCCTGGTGCCCCAGGAAGCTGCCAGTGATGAGGACACACAAGGCAGAGTCAAGAGCACTGAGGGCTAGCAGGGCATGATGGCGCACACCTTTAATCCCAGCACTTGGGAGGCAGAGGTAGGAGGATTGGCCACCCTGAGACTACAGAGTGAGTTCCAGGTCAGCCTGAACTAGAGTGAGACCCTACCTCGAAAAAATAAATAAATAAATAAATAAATAAAGCACTGATGGGGGAGCTGGGGAGATTGCTCAGTGGTTAAGGGCACTTGCTTACAAAGCCTAACGGCCTGGGTTGGATTCCCTAGTACTCTCATAAAACCCCTGCACAGCCAGAAAAAAAAAAAAAAGAAAAAGAAAAAGAAAAAACAAGGCTGGGCATGGTGGTACACTCTTTTAATCCCAGCACTTGGGAGGCTGAAGTTGGTTGATCCTCATGAGCTCCAGGCCAGCCTAGGACTACAGAGTGAGTTCCAGGTCAGCCTGGGCTAGAGTGAGACCCTACTTCAAAAAAAACAAAAATAGGCCCGGGCATGGTGGCGCATGCTTTTAATCCCAGCACTTGGGAGGCAGAGGTAGGAGGATCGCTGAGAGTTCAAGGCCACCCTCAGACTACATAGTGACTTCCAGGTCAGCCTGAGCTAGAGTGAGACCCTACCTTGAAAACCAACCAACCAACCAAACAAACAAACAAACGAATCAAAAAGATTGTGCCAGTGTTCCTCTAATCCTGGCCTCTGGCCTCTGGCCTCTTGTGGACTGAGTTCTGTTGTGGAAACTGGCTAGAAAAACTCTCCCCTTCTCCAGCTGTGGCCCTGTCTTCCCCCCTCAAGAGGCGAGGCCTCCTGAGTCTCAGGAGTCCTTATCTCCATGGAGGTTTGTCTGGGGGCTTCTTCTGGGGCTTTTCTAAGGTGGGGCCTACAGATTGTTTAGATCAGAGCAGAGAGGGACTTTTGAACTTAGGACCTACCGCATTTTATGTATGAGGAAACTGGGAGATTTTCACACATACTGGGCAAGGGCTGGCCATAGACCCAGTCCTGGAATTCAGCTCTTTCTCTGCCACCCACCAACTCTGACAACTAGCTGAAAGGGAAGAGAGGACATAGTAGTTGTTGAGGCAACACTTCTTCAGCTTTTTTGTTTGGAGTTTTTTTTTCCTAAATATTTTATTTATTTATTTATTCAACAGAGAGAGAGAGAATGGGCACCAGGGCCTCCAGCCACTGCAAACGAACTCAGATGCATGCGCCACCTTGTGCATCTGGCTTACATGAGTCCTAGGGAAAATCAACCAGGGTCCTTTGGCTTTGCAGGCAAGTGCCTTCCTTAACTGCTAAGCCATTTCTCCAGCCCAAGAGTTTTCTTTTCTTTTTAAAAATATTTTATTTATTTACTTGAGAGAAAGAGGCAGACAGAGAGAATGGGCACACCAGGGCCTCTACCCATTGCAAATGAACTCCAGATGCATGCACCACCCTGTTATCTGGCTTTATGTGAGTACTGGGGAATCAAACTCTGGTCCTTAGGCTTTACAGGCAAGCGCCTTAACCATTGAGCCATCTCTCCAGCCCCTAGAGATTTTTCTTTTTGAGACAGTCTCATTGTGCTGTCCAGGCTGGCCTCTGACTTGAGATCCTCCTGCCTCAGCCTTAGATTGTTGACACTACAGGTGTGTACTACTCTGTCCAGCTGACCAGGCTTCAAAATCTTTTTTTTTTTGTTTTGTTTTAGGTTTTTTCATTTATTTGTTTGCTTTTTATTTATTTGAGAGAGACAGACAGACAGAGAAAGAGACAGATAGATAGAGAATGGGTGCACCAGGGCCTCCATTTTATTTGAGAAAGAGAGACCTCAGTCTACCTAGAGCTGGTGTTAAAGGCGTGTGCCACCACACCCAGAAGCTTTGGAACATTCTGACCCACTCTGGATCCCCTGAGCGGCCTCTTCCTACTTTCCCCTCCAGTTCCAGTTGGACCATTTTGCACATACATTCTACTGGGTGACCTGGGCTGCTTCTTAACGTCTGTAGGTCCATCTGTCCCTGTCACAGGGTTGGAGGGCTCAGTGAACAATACAAGACACTGATGGGAGGTGGCACTCAGCCATTCCACTACCCTGTCCTTTTCTTCCTTTCTCTGCCAATGAGGTGACATTCGGGAGTTGGAGAGGCTTTGGCTTGAGACTCGAGTCCATGGAGGAATAGACGCCATACCCTGGACAGCTGCCCCACTTGTGGTCTGCTTTCACATAATTGAGCCCATCCCTTCCATAACGTGTAGGGCCTGAGGGTTGTTTCTCCCACCAGAAGTAAGTTTCTAGAGGGGTGATCTTAGTTAGCTTCATACCGCTAAAACCTTCCCACCACACCTGACACAGAATAGGTGCTCATTGTCCACAGAACTATGCAGAAGGAAAGAGCAAAGATCTCTTGTTTCATATGCAATGAGGGTTTTGGGGGCAACAAGCCAAACTTCCAGTGCAGCAGACTCAGCTCAGAGCCTGGCCTCATCACTTCCAAGTCGTGTGACCTAGAGCAAGATGGTTCATCTTCCGGAGCCTCAATTCTATGTCTAAAAATAGCTATAATAATAGCTACCTCTAAGATTGTTGTAGGGATTAGGGATGATGTCAGAGACAAGCCCAGCACGCTGCCCAGCGCATAGTAGGAGCTCAATAAATGGAAGCGGTGATTAGCTGTGGTTACAGGACTGTTTACATGTGTGCCTAAAGTAGTCTTGTTCCAAGAACTCTTGTGTTCATAGCAAATGACACACTGCCTCTGTCAGTGACCCAGGAACCTGCCTTGGTTTGGTGTCACACACAAATGCTAGGGTCCCTCTGATCTGTGGAATGGGACATACAGCTGTGATGACAACTCAATAGTGTGGACACTCAGTGGCACTTAACTGTTGTCTGCTATGGGCAGTACTAACTAGGTTTCCCTTCTTTGGGTGGCAGGGGTTGAAGTAGAGATGTGAGGGGTCATATCAGCTACCCCTTCAATTCTGCAATTGAGAGTGGAGTCTGAGCACAGGGCCCCATGTCTGGGATGAGGCAGATTACACAGTGACTTGCTTCCCACCACTCACGACACTAACCACAATTTCAGATTCCATATATATATATATATATATATATATACACACACACAGAGAGAGAGAGAGAGAGAGAATGGGCACGAAAGGGCCTTCAGCCGCTGTGAATGAACTCCAGATGTGTGTACCCCCTTATGTGCATGTGCAACATTGTGCGCTTGCATCACTGTGCATCTGGCTTACATGGGACCTGGAGATTTGAACATGAGTTCTTTGGCTTTGCAGACAAGCGCCTTAACTGCTAAGCCATTTCTCCAGCCCTCCCCCCCCCCGGCCCTTTTTTTTTTTTTTTTTTTTTTTTTTTTTCGATTTTTCGAGGTAGGGTCTCACTCTGGTCCAGGCTGACCTGGAATTAACTATGTAGTCTCAGGGTGGCCTCGAACTCTCGGCGATCCTCCTACCTCTGCCTCCCTAGTGCTGGGATTAAAGGCGTGCGCCACCACGCCCGGCTTCCGCCCTTTTTTTTTTTAGGTAGGGTCTCACTCTAGCCCAAGATGGCCTGGAATTCACTATTTAATCTCAGGCTGGGCTCAAACACTCAATCTTCCTACCTCTGCTTCCTGAATACTGGGATGAAAGGTGTGCACTATGTTGCCCAACTGTTTTTTGTTTGTTTGTTTGTTTTTGTTTTTCAAGGTAGGGTTTCACTCTCAGGCTGACCTAGTTTTCACTATGTAGTCTCAGGGTGGCCTCAAACTCACATCAGTCCTCCTACTTCTGCCTCCCTGAGTGCTGGGATTAAAGATATGTGCTACCATGCCTGACTAAGGCTGGTTTTGATCTCGTTATGTAACCTGTTCTAGCCTTGAATATCCCCTGCTACCATAAACAAACTCTAGACGCATGCGCCATCCTGTTCATCTGATTCCACGTGGGTGCTGAGGAAACAAACCCAGGCCATTAGATTTTGCCAGCAAGCACCTTTAAACACTGAGCCATCTCTCTAGCCCCAGCCTTGAACTCTTGTGATATTGCTGTGTCAGCCTCCTGAGTGCTGGGCCACTATGCTCAATTTCATGCAACTTGTATTGTAGTGTATTGTTATAATTTATTTTATTATTATTGTTAATCTCTTTTTGTTTTTAATTAATTAATTAATTTGTGAGAAAGAGGTAGTTAGAAAGAGAATGGACATGCCAGGACCTCCAGCCACTGCACACGAACTACAGATGCATGTGCCACCTTCTGCATCTGGCTTACATGGTCCCTGGGGATTCACTGTGTAGTCTCAAGCTTACCTCAAATTCAAGGTGATCCTCCTACCTCTGCTTCCAGAATGTTGTGAATAAAGGAGTGCATCACCATGCTAGGCTTTAAACTTTTTTTTTTTTTTGGCTTATTGTCAATCTCTCACTCTTTTATTTATTTATATTTATTATTTATGTATTTATTTATTTATTTGAGAGAGCAGGAAAGAGGCAGACAGAGAGAAAGACAGAGAAAGAGTGGGTGAGCCAGGGCCTCCAGCTACTGCAAATGAACTCCAGACTCATGTGCCACCTTGTGCATCTGGCTTACTTGCGTCCTGGGGAATCGAACCGAGGTCCTTTGGCTTTGCAGGTAAATGCCTTAACCTCTAAGCCATCTCTCCAGCCCTCTTTTTTTTTTTTTTTTTTTTTTTTTTTTTAGTTCAAGGTAGGGTCTCACTCTAGTCCAGGCTGACCAAGAATTCACTATGTAGTCTCAGGGTAGCCTCCAACTCTCAGCAGTCTTCCTATCTCTGCCTCCCAACTGCTGGAATTAAGGGCGTGCACCAGTAGGCCCAGCTTTGTTAATCTCTATGGTACCTAATTTATAAAGTCCATCATAGAAATATGTTATAGGAAAAAATGGAATATACAGGGCTCAATACTTTCTATGGCTCTAAACCATATCCCTAAGGACAAAGGGGGATGACTAGTTAGAAAAAATGAGGAATAAAGGAAATAAAGCCACTTGCCTCCCAGCTCTTATGCGCACAAAGAGCCTGGAAGGTCCAGCGCACTCATGTTCCTTGGTCAGTGTCTTCACACCTGATTCAGTTAACCCTCTAGTGCTAGTCCTGTTATGGCTCCTGCTTGCCTCTAGCCTGGTGCCCCAGGAAGCTGCCAGTGATGAGGACACACAAGGCAGAGTCAAGAGCACTGAGGGCTAGCAGGGCATGATGGCGCACACCTTTAATCCCAGCACTTGGGAGGCAGAGGTAGGAAGATTGGCCACCCTGAGACTACAGAGTGAGTTCCAGGTCAGCCTGAACTAGAGTGAGACCCTACCTCGAAAAAATAAATAAATAAATAAATAAAGCACTGATGGGGGAGCTGGGGAGATTGCTCAGTGGTTAAGGGCACTTGCTTACAAAGCCTAACGGCCTGGGTTGGATTCCCTAGTACTCTCATAAAACCCCTGCACAGCCAGAAAAAAAAAAAAAGAAAAAGAAAAAGAAAAAACAAGGCTGGGCATGGTGGTACACTCTTTTAATCCCAGCACTTGGGAGGCTGAAGTTGGTTGATCCTCATGAGCTCCAGGCCAGCCTAGGACTACAGAGTGAGTTCCAGGTCAGCCTGGGCTAGAGTGAGACCCTACTTCAAAAAAAACAAAAATAGGCCCGGGCATGGTGGCGCATGCTTTTAATCCCAGCACTTGGGAGGCAGAGGTAGGAGGATCGCTGAGAGTTCAAGGCCACCCTCAGACTACATAGTGACTTCCAGGTCAGCCTGAGCTAGAGTGAGACCCTACCTTGAAAAACCAACCAACCAACCAAACAAACAAACAAACGAATCAAAAAGATTGTGCCAGTGTTCCTCTAATCCTGGCCTCTGGCCTCTGGCCTCTTGTGGACTGAGTTCTGTTGTGGAAACTGGCTAGAAAAACTCTCCCCTTCTCCAGCTGTGGCCCTGTCTTCCCCCCTCAAGAGGCGAGGCCTCCTGAGTCTCAGGAGTCCTTATCTCCATGGAGGTTTGTCTGGGGGCTTCTTCTGGGGCTTTTCTAAGGTGGGGCCTACAGATTGTTTAGATCAGAGCAGAGAGGGACTTTTGAACTTAGGACCTACCGCATTTTATGTATGAGGAAACTGGGAGATTTTCACACATACTGGGCAAGGGCTGGCCATAGACCCAGTCCTGGAATTCAGCTCTTTCTCTGCCACCCACCAACTCTGACAACTAGCTGAAAGGGAAGAGAGGACATAGTAGTTGTTGAGGCAACACTTCTTCAGCTTTTTTGTTTGGAGTTTTTTTTTTCCTAAATATTTTATTTATTTATTTATTCAACAGAGAGAGAGAGAATGGGCACACCAGGGCCTCCAGCCACTGCAAACGAACTCCAGATGCATGCGCCACCTTGTGCATCTGGCTTACATGAGTCCTAGGGAAAATCGAACCAGGGTCCTTTGGCTTTGCAGGCAAGTGCCTTCCTTAACTGCTAAGCCATTTCTCCAGCCCAAGAGTTTTCTTTTCTTTTTAAAAATATTTTATTTATTTACTTGAGAGAAAGAGGCAGACAGAGAGAATGGGCACACCAGGGCCTCTACCCATTGCAAATGAACTCCAGATGCATGCACCACCCTGTTATCTGGCTTTATGTGAGTACTGGGGAATCAAACTCTGGTCCTTAGGCTTTACAGGCAAGCGCCTTAACCATTGAGCCATCTCTCCAGCCCCTAGAGATTTTTCTTTTTGAGACAGTCTCATTGTGCTGTCCAGGCTGGCCTCTGACTTGAGATCCTCCTGCCTCAGCCTTAGATTGTTGACACTACAGGTGTGTACTACTCTGTCCAGCTGACCAGGCTTCAAAATCTTTTTTTTTTGTTTTGTTTTAGGTTTTTTCATTTATTTGTTTGCTTTTTATTTATTTGAGAGAGACAGACAGACAGAGAAAGAGACAGATAGATAGAGAATGGGTGCACCAGGGCCTCCATTTTATTTGAGAAAGAGAGAGATACAGAAATAGGCAGGTAGAGAGAGAGAAAAAATGGGTGTGCCAGGTTTCACAGGCAAGCATTTAACCACTAATCCATCTCTCCAGCACCCTGGTTTTTGGTATTTTGAGGTAGGGTCTTGTTCTAGCCCAGGCTTACCTGGAATTCACTGTATAGTCTCAAGGTGGCCTTGAACTCATGATGATCTTCCTACCTCTGCCTCCTGAGTGCTGGGATTAAAGGCATGTGTTACCATGTTCAGCTTATTTATTGATCTTATTTTGGATATTTGTTCTTTTTCTTTGTTTCCAGGTAGGGTCTCACTCTAGCCCAGGCTGACCTGGAACTTGCTATTCCATCTCAGGGTGGCCTCAAACTCACAGCGATCCTCCTACCTCTGCCTCCCAAGTGCTTCTCTCTCTCTCTCTCTGCCTCTTTCTCTCTCTCACATATTTTGTTTTACTTTTATGTATTTATTTGAGAGAGAGAGATACAGAAATAGGCAGGTAGGAAGAGAATGGGTACGTGCGCCCCCTTGTGTATCTGGCTTACGTGGGTCCTAGGGAGTCTAACCTTGGTCCTTTGGCTTTGCAGGCAAGCGCCTTAACCACTAAGCTACCTCTCCAGACCTCCCTCTCTCATATAAATAAATAAAAATAAAAATAAAAGCTGGGCTTGGTGGTGCACACCTTTAATCCCAGCACTCGGGAGGCAGAGGTAGGAAGATCATCATGAGTTTGAGGGCAGCCTGAGACTACATAGTGAATTCCAGGTCAGCCTGGGCCAGAGTGAGACCCTACCTTGAAAAATCAAATAAATAAATAAAAAATAAAAATAAAAAAATAAATAAATAAAATAAAAATAAATACCCTCAAAAATTAGAAAGAAAAAAAAAAGCAATTCAAACTCTGGAGTATAAATCTGAGTAACAGTTTTAGTTTTCCCCTGCCCCGTGTGCTCTGTTTTGGGAACAACAATAGGGCTCTGCCTTCCTCTGGATCAGGTCCCACTCTAGAGCTTGTTTTGTTACAAGACCTTATTTGCCCCTAGGCAGGACTCCCAGAATGCCCCTTGTGGACAGAACTGAGCAGGCTGGGGGATTGATGGTAGGTCTACCTGGTGGCCACAATCCTGTCCTTCAGTTTTTCCACCCCACCCTTGTGCTCCAGGACCACTCTGCACCCTCTTTTGCCCTGTTTTCCTCCTGTACCCTTCCCAAGAAGGCTTTGTGTTTAGAGTTCTTTTATGCTTACGTTTATTCTTAAGTTACATTTTTATTTTATCTTTTTCTTGTTTGCTTTGAAGCAGTTTCCCGCTAGCCTAGGCTGACCTAGAACTCACAGCCTAGCCTCGAACTCATGTTGATACTCCTACCTTAGCCTCCATAGAGTGGATTATAGACCTGAGCTACTATGCCCGGCTTTTTTTTGTCTTTTAAATTCAGATTCTCGCTTTGTAGCCCTGGTTGGCCTGGAACTCACTACATAGGCCAGGCTAGTCTCAAACTTGTGGCATTCCTCCTATCTCTACCTTGTGAGCGCTGGGATTTCAGCATGCACCACACTGTCCACTCCCTTAGTTATATACTGACCTTCACTTCATCTCCTCTCTTGCTGGCCAGTCAGTAGAGGATCCTTCCACCATACACTTTGTTTCCTATAGGTACTGGCAACCCTTCAGTCTAGAAAACCTGAATGCATGCTGATGGCACAACACTGCTGTAGAAGGGCTTTTCTGAAGGGGTTGCAGGGCACCCTGAGTTCATTCACTCAAAGAACCAGGGGGAGGGCAGAGGCTCAAAGGAGGCCCAGGAACCAGCCAACCCCCCACCCCCCACCCAGCTCCCTGGAAGCTATCCTTTCTCACTCTGAAGTTGACACAGCTCTAGCAATGGGATCCTCTTTACTCAGATATATAAAACAGGGTGGGTTGAAATTTCCTAGAAGGAGGCTTCTCCAGAGAAGTCCTCCACAGTCACTATTTAGAGACACAGCACAGTTAGGGGCTCTTTGTGGTCCTCTGGGCTTCTCACAGTGACACTTGGAGATTAGATGACTGTTTTCCTTTTTCCTCACAGTGCTCATCACTAGCCTTCTCATGCCTCCCAGGACATCAGTCTTGACGTTCTCCTCCTCCTCTATGTAGCCCCAGCATGAGGGCAGAACACTGAACCTGTGACTCAGAAACCAGGTCCCCAGAGTAATCCATCTCCTAGAACCATCCTGGGTATGTGGTGGGCAAAAGCAGGTAATCTCCAAATTTCTTTCTAGTTTGAATGCCTAGTAATGTCCCACTATGTCCACTTCCGGTTCTGTGCTGGTAGCATGCACCATACTGTTGGGCAGACCCTGAGCCATCCCAGTTTCACTCCGTTAGCTGTGAGACTTCAGGCAGTACCCTGGCTTCCCTCTGCTGGGCTTGAGGGTGAGGACAGCACCTACCCCAGGGTAGCTGGAGGATTGAGCAAGTTAGTCTGCAGAAAGCACTTTTTAAAAAATAATTTTTATATATTTTTAAATTTTTATTTATTTATTTGAGACAGAGAGTGAGAATGGGCGTTCCAGGGCCTCTAGCCACTGCAAACAAACTCCAGATGCATGCGCCACAATGTGCATCTGGTTTACACGGGAACTGGAGAATCAAACCAAGGTTCTTAGGCTTTGCAGGCATGTGCCTTAACTGCTAATCCATCTCTCCAGCCCTGCAGAAAGCACTTCTGAGTGCACTTGGGGACAACAAGCACTGTTTTTGAGTGTGGCCATCTGTGGAGGTTTAACTGGAAATGACACCAACTTTGTGCCCCACTACTTGGGACATGGTTCCTTTCCTTTTGGTCCAACCTCAGTCAGGTGCTGTGAAGAGGCTACGACATACCCACAGTGGTTGTGGAGTCTGGGCCTGTGGAGGCTTTTACTGGAATGCCTGAACATTGGGCAGATGCAGAGAGTCCAGGGGACTCCCAGAGCAGAGCAGGCTGGGGCAGGATTTTTATTTTTTCTTTTATTTTCTTTGAGTGAGAGAGGGAAAGAGAAAGAGAATTGGCGTACCAGGGCCTCCAGCCACTGCCATCAAACTCCAGATGGGTACAGAACCTTGTGTGCAGGTACAACCTTGTTCGCTTGGTTCACCTTGTATGTCTGACTTACATGGTATCTGGAGAGTCTAACATGGGTTCTTAGGCTTCGCAGGCAAGTAAGTGCCTTAACTGTTAAGCCATCTCTCCAGTCCCAGGATTTTTATTTTTATTTATTTATTTATTAATTATTATTTGAGGTAGGGTATCACTCTAGCTCAGGCTGACCTGGAATTCACCATGTAGTCTCAGGGTGGCCTCAAACTCATGGTGATCCTCCTACCTACCTCTGCCTCCCGAGGGCTGGGATTAAAGGCGTGTGCCACCACGCCCGGCAGGATTTTTATTTTTTTGAGATAGGGTCTAATGTAGGCCATGTTTGCCTCTAACTCACTCTGGATAGCAGAGACTGTCCTTGAACTTCTCTGATCCTTTGCCTCCCCCTTTCAAGTACAGGGATTACAGGTGTGTGCCACCACACCTGACTTGGGTCAAGTTCTTGTCTTAACTTTAGCTCTGGTGATTATGAAGGGACAAGGTTTGGATGGAAACAATTATTTTCACTAATGTCTCTGCACAGGGGAAAAAGGGACACAAGAAAAAAACAAAAGCAACAATCCCCCTCCAGAAATATAGAAAACATTAGTTTTCTTACTTTAATAATTAGAGAGAAAGTTATAAAATAAGGCAGACAACACAGAGCCTCATGACTACTTTAGATTGTCAGTGAGTCCAGGGATACAGAAATGTGAACACAAACAGATCTTCCAGATAACATGATTTTATATTCTAGAACTTCCAGAACACAGCAGCTCCCCAGACACACTAAAATAATCTTCAAAGTTGGTCTCTACACAGTTCAGAGAGTCTAAGAATGTTCCTTCTTCTCAGGTCAGCCCAAGGCTGGGGCCAGATCAGGAACCCCAGGCAGGGGAGACCACACTTCCTTTAATGGGATTTGCATCCAGGAACTTCCTAGCCTGCCATGTTCTGGGGCTGTTTTGTGGGTCTGCCTTTCTCCTTTGCAGGCTAGCTGTAACCCCTGTCTCTTTTGGTCCACAAGACATACACTCTTTTGACCTACAAACCTTTTCTCAGTCTCAGCAGGACACACAGTCATACCAGTGGACAAAGACCCACTCCCTCAGAGGAGCCAGCTAGTCCACAGGCACTCAAAAGCTCAGCCAAGCCATTTGAAAAACAGAAAAAAAGACGACAGAGAAATTTTATTAACCATCTAATACTCTTCCCTCCGAAAGTTTCTGGTATGTTATTTTGTCTTAAATTTTGCTGCTATGCTAAGATTTTTGACTCACCTAGCCTGGCTCTGCACTTGCCTTAGTACTTCAGGCAGCAAACTTGGACTCAGTGTCAAAGACTTGCTATCCCACCTGGTTGAAAAGCCTCAATGGCATCCACCCTCAGCCTTGGGTCATACCTATTAGGTTCACCAGGGAACCAGGCACCTGGAAGAAGGATGTAGACAGAGGTCTAGCCTGGGGAGGGAAACGTAGAAGTGAGACATTGTCCAGCAGAAGGACAGAAGGAGCAGTTCACCCTCGGGGTGTGGCTGGAGGAAGGTCTTCAGTGGAACAACTCAGAGAACAGGGTGGGTCTGCCACAGCCACCCTCACAGCCAAGGCACAGAGGAGGTTTGAAATGTCCAGGATAAATAGAACCATATGGGGTTGGAGAAAAGCCAGCTCCATCCCTCTCTTAAAAACAGTATCCCCATGGGCACCAAAAATATATTAATATCTGTACATTTGTCATCTTTAAAAAAAAAGGAAATAAAACCTCCTTGGCACCTCATGGTTGATTTCTTAAGAATGAGGTGATATGTAGAAAGGTCATCTGTGTGTACACCCACTCACAGGTACATACACACAAAGCCATGTGACACATAGATATGCAGATACACATCTGTATATACATGGGCCCTGTGAGAAGGGCAGATCCCACCAGAATCCTGAGCATTAGAAGCCCTGCAGGCATGTTTGTTGTCGTCAGACCCCCACTACAGTTATTTGCAAGGGTACTCTTGACTTTGCTGTCCATGGAGAGCCACAGCCCATCTTGTGTTCAGGATCCCCTCTTGTCACATCTCCAAAGTCCTGATGTGGGGAAACAGGCAGCTGCTTTTTAAATCACTTTGTCACACATAGTTATCCTGGGCTCAGAGTGACATCTGCCTCTCAGACAAACTTCTAAAAATGAACAGAGGTCAGTGCTATACCTGAGTGAGCAGACTGCCCCAGGGGGGACTGAGGCATGAGGGCTCTGGTCTTGATTACTGGTGTTCTGGCAAGAGACCACAGGAAGTTAGACCAGCTGGGCAGCAGGGACGCAAACCTGGTCCCTCCCTGGGACCTGTACTGTTGTTCAGAGGTGGGGACTACTCTGCAGCAAGGAAGTGACAGTGTTCTGCAGGGCCACAGCCACTTTCTTGGAGGTCTTACGCAGCAGTGGGCTGTCAGGATGGTGCTCCTTAAGGTGTAGGACATGGCCCTCTTGGCTCTCAGATGTACAGCCACATTCCTCACACACATACAGCTTTGCCCGGCGCTCCTTGTATGCATACTTCTGCTGTACCCCATGGATCTTCTTGAGGTGAGACTCCAGAGAGCAGCGCTGGGTGAAGGCCTTATCACACAGGCTGCACTTGTAGGGCCGCACACCTGCAAATGACAGGAGCCAGCATCAAGATCTGATTGGAACCTTGGAGCCTGTCAGCAGCACTCACACACAGAAGCATCAGGACATCTGACTGCAGAGGACTCAACAAGGGCCTGGCTAATGCCAATTTCCAGAGTGACTCTCAAATCAGAAGTCCTCATCAGTGAACTCAGGAGGACTCTGCCCTGAGCCCCAAGATGCCCCACCCAGGTCCCACTTGGCCTCAGGCTGGCAGGTCTGGGATGGTCCCTTCTGGTACAGGCTTCCACTTACCAGTGTGAGTTCGGACGTGTCTCTTGAGGTCAAAGGTGTCATTGAAGCCCTTCCCACAGTATGTGCAGAGGTGCCTCTTAACATCATTGTGACATTTCATGTGACGATTCAGCATACGCTGGTAAGTGAAGGTCTTCTGGCATATGTGACAGGTAAAAAGTTCTCCATTTGGACTATCCCCAAGGGTCACCTGTGGATAAAGACAGTATTTGTGGTAAACGTCCAGAAGTCAGGACTTCAGGCTGGCATATCAGAATGGCATGCCAGCCCTACAACAAGGTCTCTCTAGGAAAGCAAGCCCACCTTCCAGAGGACATAGCCTCTAACATCCTACTAAGAGAGGGGCAGTGTAGTGCTGCCAGAAACTTCTGCATATTAGTCCAGCCTCCTGTTGAGTCCCTCAAGCCCTACTCAAAGCTCACCCAGGCCCTCAACCTTCCCAAGATGGATGGCTTATGAACCTATAGAAGCAGCTATTGCTGTGAGGAACTCTATGTGTTAGAAAGTCCTCCTTCAGCTGTGCCTTTAATCCCAGCACTTGGGAGGCAGAGGCAGGAGGATCGCTTTGAGTTTGAGGTCAGCCTGAGACTACATAATGAATTCCAGGTCAGCTTGGGCTACAGCGAGACCTTACCTCAGGAAGAAAGAAAGAAGAAAGGAAGGAAGGAAGGAAGGAAGGAAGGAAGGAAGGAAGGAAGGAAGGAAGGAAGGGAAGGAGGGAGGGAGGGAGGAAGGAAGGAAGGAAGGAAAAAAGAAAGTTCACTTTCAACTAAGGCCAGGTCTGCTTCTTGGTTTTTAACCCTCATTCTTTTTTTTTTTTTTTTCCCTGAGGTAAGGTCTTGCTCTAGCCCAGGCTGACCTGGAATTCACTATATAGTCTCAGGGTGGCCTTGAACTCACAGCAATCCTCCTACCTCTGCCTCTCAAGTGCTGGGATTAAAGGTATGCACCATATGGCCGGTTGACTCTCATTCTTGTTCTGTCCTTTTGGATATGGAAGATGGTCACACCATGGCTTTTGGCAGTCTGAGGCTCTTTTAAGTGCCTGGAGTCCACACATAGGCCAGTGTAGCTCCTGGTTTTACTTCAGCCAGGCCTGATGTACTATGGCTTATAGGCCTTTACCATCCTCTGTCTTAGAATCCCTTGCCCTACACACAGGATCTAATGTACTCCAGGCTTGCCTTAAACTTGCTGCACTGTATAGCCAAGGATGTGTTGACTTTCCTTATTATTATTATTATTATTAGTTTTTTTTTTTTTTGAGGTAGGTCTCATTCTAGCTCAGGCTGACCTGAAATTCACTATGTAGTCTCAGGGTGGCCTTGAACTCACAGCGATCCTCCTACCTCTGCCTCCTGAGTGCTGGGATTAAAGGCGTGCCCCACCACACCCAAAGATGCCTTGAATTTCTGATCCTCCTGCCTCCATCTCCAGAGTATGGTTCACAATGCCTAGTTTATATAGTGTTGGGATCCATCCCAGGGCCTTGTGCATGCACTCTACTAACTAAGCTACATCATCATCTCTAGAAATCATTTTAATTTTTTTAACTATGGAAAATTTCAAATTTATACAACACTTAAAAGACTAATGTCGTGTGCCCCTATGCCAGCTGCTCATTGCAGATCTTACACCACTTCAGTCACCCTCCTTCCCTCGTGCCTGGGGTCATTTGAAGCAATCCCAGGGCACCCACCGCCTTGGAAAGTATGCTACTCAGAGTAGCTTTGGCAGCTCTCCAGGTGTGATCACATAGGTGTGGCTGAATGGTCAGGTCACCATCTAGGGATTGCTTATGCTCTTCTGAGGACCCTGTCACTAGCCACTCCTCCTGAGACCTAGGGTATCTATGGCACCACCCCTCCCATTCAGCACCTTTCCCTCTGTCCTGCTTTTGGCAACCAGGGGAAATTCCCCCTCCCTTGGTTTAGGACTGAGCCTCTCTGGCTCCTCCACTCTCCCCACAGGTGTCTGAGGAACAAGGGAAGGGCTGTTGGGATGGGGGATGAGGGGCGCTGTGGATGGTCATGAGAGCCCTAATGGTTGCAGCCAATTACAACCTACACCTGTCCTCTGCAGGTAGGGGACAGTGCTGTCTTCAATGGTTTTGGCACATGGGATGGCACTGGATAGAAGCACCCTTCCACAAGATCTGCTGGCAGATGCTCCCAGGTCCCAGGGCTTTTGGGAGTGCCTGCTGCTTGTGCTCCTTGGGAGCAGGGCATCTGCAGTGCTTTGTGCAGTGCTGCTGAGCATGGAGGCAGGGTAGGGGTTGACCGCTCTGTGCACAACCTGGTCACTGCCCTTTGTCTTAAGGAGCAACTACCTTCCTGACCCACAGCTCTTGCTTGATGTGGGCCATACAGGATCCTAACCCTAGAGGATGCAGCTGGACGTGGCTCCAGCCTTACTGCTGCATTTGGACTCTCATGCAAAGGGCTGGCTTTTCCTACAGCTTTCTAGAGCTCTTGTGGCCAGAAATGAAACTGGACTACTCGCTGGTCTGGACTCCAAAGGATTAGATGTTCTCACTTCAGACCCACTTTTCTTCCCTATCTGCTGCAGTCAAGTTTGTCTCTACAGAAGCCTCAGCCCAGGACTCAGATTAGTTAGTGTCTCCTGCATCACACGTGGGCCCCATCCCATGGGCTGGACACAAGAGAGTCTCCACATACGCTCGTGGCTCTGAAGACAGTATGAGAGTCGTTACCTTCATCTTCGTGCGTAGGAAGCCTTGGTCTCTGCTCTGGGGATCTGGCAGACGGCCCACGTCCTCAGACGGCAGCTCTGCAACCACACAGGATCCCGGGGCTACACTGTAGCTGGACTCCCGAAAGCTCATGTCCAAAGCCAGAGGGCAGGAAGGAGGTTCGGCCACTGATGGCTCCGGCTCCCTGTAGGGCTGTGGTGGGCAGAAGCCCAGGCTGACTGGAAAAAGCAGAATATCCAGGTGAAGGTAGGTGGAGAAAAGTGTTTCAGGAAGGTCCCCCAACAAGGAGATGTCTGGAACCCATGGAGGGGGGCTCCCTCCCCTTGCAGGCATGCGGGAGAGCAGGGCTGCCCCAGCCTATCACACGCTGCACCTCCCTCTGCCCCATTAAGGTAATTACAGGTGACGCCAGCCAAGCACCACTGCCCGCTGAGTAATGTGTGTCTTAGCGGAACTGGAAGGACTAAACTCCCTTGCCAATTATGCCTGCAGAGTGTCCGCCTGCCCCACCTGGGCCAGTCCCTCTGGATTCCAGTCCTGTCCTCACTCCTGTGGGGACAAAGGGCACCACTGGAGGCCCTGGCCAGGAAAAGTTCTTTGAGATTCATCCTAGCTCCAGAAGGGTCCCTGAAGGTCTGGGTCATTTTGGGTCTCCTCAAGACAGATTTAGCTGCTGGCCTCTAGGTTTCAGGTGGACCTAGCCTTTTCTCCCTTGGCCTGACCAGTCTCTGCTGTTGCAGCTCATCAGAACTCCCAGAACTCCAGGCTCAGCCTAGACCCAGTCAGCAAACAGGCCAGGTGGGCAGAGAGGGAGGAGGTCAGGGAGCAGCAGGTGGATGCACGTAACAGTCTCTGGGCGCCCTGCCCATTGCTTATGCAACCCTCCCCTACAGTGGGACCGCTCGCTGTGGCAGTCAGGTTGGGCTCCCTCCGGCGGTGGCATCATCGATACCTGGCAGCCTTTTGACAAGGCCACTCCCCTCAGCAAACACCTTCAACTAAACGGGCCAGGGAGGCTGGGTCTGAGACCCAGATCCCCAGTCCTGACAAGAGAGAAAAAGCAACACAGAGTCTCAGGGCAAACAGAGCTGAAGCAAGCGGTCTAATTTTCCAACTATTAGTCAGTATAGCCTAAGCTCTGTTCTTGAAACCTATAGGAACAGTTTCCAAGCTTCAGAAGGACAAATCAAGATGGGAGGCCTGGGACCCCTAAGCAAGGCTCTCCACCCTCTCTACTGTAACAGAGAGGCAAGGACTCAGGGTCAGGCTGCTGCTCCCAACTCCTTTCTGGGGACAGCAGGGCTGTGGAAGAAAGTAATACTGGAGGAAGGTGACCATGAAAGCACCCGAGTTTCGGGAGAGGACCGGCTCTCGCCCCCTCAAAACACAACAAAGGTCTGACAGGGGAAGAATGTGCCTGCCTGCCGCCCAGAACCCGTTCTGCTAGCGCTGGCGTCCGTCTGTCCGGGGGACTTTAATGAGCCACCTCATTCCAGGAGTTGATTCACCAGTGCTTAGCCTTGGCCTGGCCTCTAAGCTGGCGTCCCACATCTTTCTGAGCCATGTCAGGCCCAAGCTCTGCATCAGGCTCTCAGAGATGTCTGCCTGTGGTGGGATCTCTGTGTGTACCCATAACTGGGGTGTGGGGCAGCAGGGGCAGAGTGGTGGTGGCTCTGATGCACACTCACTAGACCTTGGCTGAAAGTCCAGAACTAGACAACAATTTTCATTGCTCAACACAGGCAGAGACAGATGAACACCTCTATCATCTTCTATCTTGTCACTATGGGATGGCATGAGTGAGGCTTCTCAAAGTGAGCAGGCCCAGGCTGGAGGGAGGGCGTACTGGTTAAGGCAGTTGTCTGCAAATCCAAAGGATCCAGGTTCAAATCCCCAGGACCCACGTTAGCCAGATGCACAAGGGGGCGCATGCGTCTGGAGTTTGTTTGCAGTGGCTGGAGGCCCTGGCACGCTCTCTCTCTCTCTCTGTCAAATAAATAATTTTTTTTTTTTGAGGTAGGGTCTCACTCTAGCCCAGGCTGACCTGGAATTCACTATGTAGTCTCAGGGTGGCCTTGAACTCACGGCGATCCTCCTACCTCTGCCTCCCGAGTGCTGGGATTAAAGGCGTGCACCACCACGCCCGGCAATAAAATATATTTTTTTAAAGTGAGCAGGCCATACCACCTGTGTACAGGAGAAGCAGAGGGTGGAATGACAGCCTGTGAGGTGAGCTGCTCTGAATTCAGCATTGAGCTGTCACACTTGACTCCCTGGCTCCATGGTGGGTAGGCTCAAAGCTGGGAGTATGTTAAGGACTACAACCAATTGGAGCCTCTTTGCTTCCCTCTGTCCTTCCACTCAAACCCAGGAAGGCTGGTTGAAGAACATGAACAGGACAGAGCCTGCTGGGTGGGCTCTCCATCCACTTCTACCCTGAGCAAGGGGCTAGTGAGGATGCCAGGGTGGGGATGTTTGCTGCGGCTCACCCATCCCACCAAACCTGTCTCCCTGCCACCCCCACAAGTGTGTCCCTGCCAGGGCCACACAAACAGGGAATGTGCATCCGGCATATTACCCACCCATCCTGAGTGTCACTAGTAGCAGGAGGCAGGAAGCAAAACTGGTTGGGCCTTGCTGGTGCTGCTCTCTGTCCCCTAATTAGATGTTTCCGGCAAGGCGGAGGCTGCTGTGGCCACCACTCATTGCCCGCCCACAACTGTGGAGTGTGGCAAGGCCAAACTAGTTGGCCGCTCCCTCCCTTAGGGGCTGGTGGGTTCCCTCCTGTTAGCCCCACGTGCCTTTACTTGGATGATGATGTGGGCCTGGTGCGAAGCAGCGGACGGAACATTAAAAGGCTGCCTATCCAAAGACTGTCTCCTTCCTTTCCTGCTGCAAGTCTGCCTGTTCTGGATTGAAGCTGCTGGTCCAAATAGTAGGCAGAATGCCACTACCCCATCTTAGGTCTTAGGACAGGGCTGGCAAGAGACCTAGTCCCCAGTTTTCTAGGGAGAGCAAGTGACGCTAATGTGGCAATGCCTAGCCTCCTGGGTCTCCAGCTGACCATCCAGGTGCTGGGTTGGGAAGTAGATCTGTTCTGAACATGGGTCTGTACGGGCCAGTATGGCTTGAAGCAACTTACACTCTTCTGAGGAAGGGCCCAACCCCTGGACACAGCTCCCCCAGTCCAAAGAGCTGGTCATCTCCCAAAAGGTGCAGCACCAGCCAACTGGCAGAGGCAGCAGCACAAAAAACAGAATGGACAATGTCTCATAGCTGTTTGTTACCCTTCTGTTGAACACCAGAGTTCTCCAGGACAAGATCTGTCCCCTTTCCCAAATGCTCTTCATTGAGTGTCCATGCTGAAGTTTGACCATACCCTTGGCCCTCACACCAGGGTGCTTGGTCCTGAACAGGTGGGAACTATGTTTCCTGTGGCATCTTTCACCCTCTCACTCAGTACAGTCCTGGGTGTTCCCTTAGGGGCCATACAGCGCCTCCTGAAAGTGAACAATGCTGCAAACACCAGCAAAAGCCAACCATCACCACATCCTCCCCATGCTTAAGGCACTTGCCCTCACCTGCTCTCTTTCTGAGACAAACTGTCTGACAACTTCTGCCTCAGGACATCTAAGTTTGGACGAACATCTTAGCAGGTTAGGTGACTGCCCCATGGGTCAATTGGGAGTCCCATTTTAGCCTGCTACTGGGGGCCCCAGTTGCTCTTTCTGTTCCCATGTACTGGCTGGCTGTTCCTCTCCCAGTCTTGCACCTTACCAAACCTCTCCTTCACTGCTCAGCATTTCTAATATTTGCTGGAATACTCAGAGAAGGCCTAGCTTTTCTACCTACCCCCACATGAACCAGGGGCCCACAGCTGACTTCCTTCTCTGTTCCTACTCAGCCTGGGAAGAATGGCCAAGTTCCTACATGATCTGGTGGGCTAGCTAGAACCAGGCTGGGCCATATTTTCTGAAGGCACCCCAAAGCTCCTGCAGCTCAGTAGAGCTGACCTCCTTAGCTTGAACATGCACTTCCAGAGCAGACCCATAGGATCAGACCAGCTGCTGGAAGGGAGGCTTGGAGGTTGGGGACTGGGACCAGGAAGAGGCCTCTGAGATGCTCCTGGAGTTCCAACCTTCAGGCTGCTTCTGTTCCCAGGTACCTTACTGGCCCCAACAAGGGTGGGCTTCAGAAGACCATCTCTACCATAGCTCCTGGAGCCCTTCCCCAGTCCACAAGTGGAATTTACACCTGACTACAACAGATACCAGCTTCATCATCAAGAAACCACCATCCCTCCCTTTACTCCACAGTCAATATTGACATGATAAAGGAGAGAATCCCACATCTGGAGAGGAGCCAAGGAAACCCCAGGGGGGATGGGGTCATTTCCTTCACTTGCCTGCCTTCTATTGTGTGATGCCTAGCCTTTGGCTGTCCTCTGAACTTTGGGAGAACTGCGGGGCTGAGTCTGTCCTGACAGGAGAATCTCTAGAATTTTGTTCAAGGAGAAAGGCTAGGCTGACTGAGACATGGCTGCCAGGCAGCCCCGCATCTTCAGCCTATGGCAAAACCTTCATCCTCCAGGTGGTCTCCATTACACTTTCAGAGCCTCAGAGAGCCTTGGCGGGAAGGTCAGAACTCACACTCTCCCATGTTCTCCAGCCCTCTCAGTAGGAACGGGGTCAATGCTTAGCTGGTCACAATGTGCTGGAGTCTGTGAGGTTGGGTGACTGAAACGTGCCCAGCCGGCTCCGGGGGTCATGGTTGGCTGGTGATAGAATGGCCCAGCCAGGAGACAGGCCACCACAAAACACACCCCCTGTTCTCCAGCCATCTAAGGCACCCAAGCGTTACACTGAGGACATTCCCTTTTTCATTTCTAAAAACTGTGGGAAAACTCTCCAGTGGCCACATGGATTTTAAAGGGAAAATTAAGTTCTGTAACTTCCACCTTTTTGCTCCAACCATAGGACGTGTCCTCTCACCCCTAGCCACGAAGGCAAATTCTTCGAGGTGCCTACTCCTAGCGTTGGACCATCCTGCGAGAGGGAGCTCCTGACTGCAAGCCCCTCACCAGGACAGCAGTAGCAGATAGCACTGACCACCCAGAGGCCTCCCCTACCGCGGATGAGACAGCCTCTGGGGTGCAGGTTTCTGCCACTACTCCCTCAGCAGTAGTTAGGTCTATAGTGGGGAATCACTAGGACCCAAGAAAGACAATGGTTTGAGCAAGCGAATTGCTTTGTCCTTTGTAAAAGTCGACACATGATCTGTTACTGCCTGGGATGTGAAATAAAACTAAAAATAACAGCACTCTGAGCCTGGCCTAAGGCTTAGCTCACCTTTAACACAGTCCAAGTTCAGTTTATCAGATTCCAAGGAGCAGCTAAGCAGCAAGTCAAACGCAGGTTGAGGAGGAGGCAGGGGCAAGAAAGGGGCTGTGTGCCTTGCGGAGAGGTGGAGCACTGTTGGTCAGCCCAGTAGGCCTGACAGAAACTACAGGG
Organism: Orientallactaga sibirica; assembly: GCA_036365145.1. Lineage (NCBI taxonomy): Eukaryota > Metazoa > Chordata > Mammalia > Rodentia > Dipodidae > Orientallactaga > Orientallactaga sibirica. The sequence continues at coordinate 4,469,260 of JAEOAD010000042.1, read as the reverse complement.
TCCTAAGCCCACACCCAGGTAAGGAGTCACCCACTTTCCTTTTTGCCTTTCATTTCCCCCTGGGGTCACCAGGGCTTTCTGGCCCATCCCTTTGTCTAAGGACCCTACCTAGGAGCAGTCCAAACCCCTTGATAACAGGCCAACCTATGCACCATGCTACCATTGCTCTAAGTCACTGGATCTCGGCAGATTTGGCACCGCACTCAAGTCTCCAAAAGCTTATTCAAGAGGGAAACTGAGGCAAAAGCTCTTCCAGGGCCCCTCACCCACCACTCTTATTTCCCCGGACTTTCTTAAAGACCTGGGCGGTGCAAGAGAGCGTGCCGATCAAGGGTCAAAGTCGGTTGGTTAATTACCACCTCTCCCCCCTTGGAGGCGCTGGGTAGTGCGCCCCTGCCCCACCCCTAAGTCCGGGGAGGGGGAGTTGTGAAGACAGTAGGCCTCTTGACCAAGGATTCTGTAGAAGGTGGGAAAGGCCGGAAGGAGCAGAAGCGTCTTCAGGGCTGCGGAGGATGCTGCCGCTGGAGGAAGAGCTAGGGTTACTCATTCAAAGTTGACGCAGGCTGTCGAGGCGTCTTCCCAAAATAAACTGGGTGCACTAGCTTCCTGGAGCCTGTCCCCTGGCTGTGGGGTGGGCTCCTTAGAACCACTCTTTGCTCAGTGTGTCCTCGGCAAGGATGAAGGATTCCATTTCTAACCAAGGGATCCAACCCTACTCCTGTACTTTTATCTCAAGGTCAAGTAGGGTATAGTGGGCGTCTATCCCATCCGCTGCCGGAACGCGGGGTTGGAGCCCCAAGAAAATTCGAGGGCTCTGCACTTCAAGTCTCGCCCCGACTGGGTCACCAGTGTTGTGGGTGAGGGGAAAACAGACCTACGGAGATGGCTTAAGCTTGGAGTGTTCCCTTACGATGAAGCCCAAGTCTCGGTCTAAACTCCGGCTCCCTGCCCCCCACGTCCCGCTAGGGTGGCATCGCTCCAGTGCCCCTCGCTTGCCTCATGAAGTCCTGGCTTTCCGGATTTACGACGAGAAAGCCGGGGAGGGGGGTCGTCTGAGCGGTGACACCGGGCTTCCTCTCCTGCGCCGGGGGAGGGGCGGCGGGGCCTCTACCTCGGAACCCCCGCCCCCACCCTGTGCTCCCCGGGCCGGCAGGAGCTCGTCTCGCGGCGCCCGGGGTGGGCGCGCAGCGCGTAACGGGGCTGCGGCCGCCGAAGCCTGCCTTCCAGCGCTGCCGCGCCCCGCCCTCCCTCCCTTGCGTCTGTCAGTCCGTCCGTCTGTCCGTCCGTCCCGCCGCGGGCTCGGGCGCCTCACCTGGCACGTAGATCTCGCCGCGCTCCTCGTCCGGGAGCTCGCTCCAGTTCCTCTTGCACGTGGAGACGCATGGCTTCTTCACCAGGAACGCCCGGGGCATTTTGCGAACGCTCCCGGCTCGGCGTGGTGGGTTTCCGTAACTAGAGTCGGGGCGGTCCCAACCTTTTCCCCCCTGAGCTGGGCTGGGGGCGCGGGAATGGGGACAGTTCAAGAAAGGAGTCGTTGAGTTCACTCTCCCCCACGCACCGACCCGGGAAAAGACGGTGCTGGGACGGCGCTTCCCCGTTCCAAGACCACGGAAGGCGGTCGCTCTCCAGCCGAAGGAGAGCCCCGCAGCCAAGGTGCGCCGGGCCGGGGAGGCGGCAGGTGAGTGTCGCTCGGCTCCACTGGCGTCCCCGCGGCCGCTCGGCACGTCTTAAAGTGCGAGCTGGACCGACGGGTTCACGCTTTATTGGCTCGCGGCGGTGTGTGTCGGTGGCTCGGGCGGGGTGTGGGGGGGTGTTGATCTGATCTAATTAGCTTGGAGTGGCCCGGAGAGCGATGGCGCATGCGTTGGGAAATAACGGTGACAACCCACCTATTTGTTACCTGTCGAACCGGTTTCCATTCCGCTGCGGGTGAGGTGGCCTCGCGGCCTGGGTGGGGCGGCCCGACGGGGGCAGGGAGGGGGCGGGCGCAGTCACCAGCACCCAGAAGCTCCGGCTGCCCAGCCGGCCCCGACCCCACCCGGGACCTCCCTGCCGGGCGTGCTGGCGTTTGCAAACGGGAGTTTCGGAGAGAGCGAGGCACCGGGAGGGAAGGGAAGGGCAACGTTATTTGCACCGGCGCTGGCACGCTCCGCGGGTGATGAGATGAAACTCGCCCGACTGGACCTGGCCCAGCCTGGCGCGCCCCGGGTGCCTGCAGAGGCGCAGAGCCACCGGGCGGGAACGGGCGGCCCGGGACTCACTTGTTGAACCCGGTCCGCACCCAGGCAGCCCGGGATCCCAAAGGCCGGGCCGAGAAATTTGTGTTTCAACCCAAAAGTATTTACTGGGCGGTGGGAACACGCGAGCTGGTGGGCGGGGAGTCTCGGACGTCTGCCGGGTTTAAAGTGCGCTGAGTCCACGTAGATCACGCGGAGACTCCAGCGCCTTGGCCAGCGGTGCAGATACCTTCACCCAAACTCCTTCCATTCACATAGCCGATTTTAGGTGCTGCGAGTCGAGAAGAGACTTGAGAGAGCAAGGACTCCAGCTTGTCGAGCCTTCTTTTGCCTGTTGCAGCCACCATACATCCCGAGTGGGAGTTCAGCTTGGAATCACTCCCCATCTATCCTGCCTTTCAGCAGACCCCGTTGAATGCATGTCCCATCTCCACTACCCTACCTAGAGAGCTTGGTGGCCTCCATGAGCCGTGACATTTTGACCATGGCTCGGCTTCCTGTACTGGCTGACCTATTAAGGGCAGGGATGGGAATCTTCTGCTAATATTTTAGAGTCCTGAGCACAGTATATATTTTTTCACATAGCATTAAATGTTTGCTAGAACAGATTGTGAAGAAATAAGTCTGATAAATGAAGTCACTCAGTTCAAAAGTCAGGAGTCACAGGTGGAAATGGCAGCCCTGTAACCCCAGCTCGTGGGAGACTGAGGAAGGAAAATTGAGAAAGACAAGTCTGAATTACATACTGAGAATGAGACCTTGTCTCAAAGAAAAGGAGGGGGGCTGGGGAGATGGTTCTGCAATAAAGGTGCTTGCTTGCAAAGGCTGCCAGCCTGGGTTCTATTCCTCAGTACCAACGTAAAGCCAGTTGTACAAAGTAGCACATGCATCTGGAGTTCATGTGCAGTGGCAAGAGGCCCTACAGCAACTATATTCAGTCAGTCTCTGTGTCTCTGATTCTCTTTCTCTCTCTCAAATAAGAGTCAAGTTGTAGCCAAGCATGGTGGCCTATGCCTTTAATTCCAGTACTCAGGAGGTAGAGACCATGAGTTTGAGGCCAGCCTGAGACTACATAGTGAATTCCAAGTCAGCCTGGACTAGAGCAAAAAAAAAAAAAAAAAAAAAAAAAAAAAAAAAAAGTCGGGAGTCAAAAGAGAAGTAGCTGATGTGAACTTTCAGTTATCCAGTTTCAGGGGACATTTTCGGAAGTAGGGAGACTTATAGAAACTCCATACATTTCCCTCCCCAGGACTTCTGTGAAGCCCCCTGGATGACCAGTAGACATCAGCTTCCTCCTCTGAGTTTGGCCAAGGGCTTTTCCCCTGTTTCCAGAGAATCCTATCACCTACCTCTTAGGGCTTCTGGAAAGGTGATATAAGCCTTGTCAGGAGGTGTTGAAGGTGTGCCCCTTCCCCTTCTTTTCTTAGAGCTCTGCCTATTACATTCCACACTTCCCTTGTCCACCTTCCACTCTGATCTTGGACCTTGTCCTTCAACTAACATTAAATGACCATCTACTGTATGCTTATCTTCAGGAGTAAATCCTGGAGCAACATCATTGGCAGTCTGCCTAGGAGATGGGTGAACTTGGCTTACTCATACTACTATATTTTTTAAATATTTACTTTATTTGAGATAGAAGAGAGAGGAGACAGAAAGAGATTGGGCACACCAGGACCTTCTGCTGCTGCAAAGGAACTCCAGATGTATGTGCCACTTTGTACATTTAGTTTTACACAGGTACTGGGGAATCCAACCCATGCCATCAGGTTTTGCAAGCAAGTGCCTTTAACTGCTGAGCCATCTCTCCAGTCCCACCACATTTATTTTTTCTTTCTTCTTTCTCTCACTCTCTTTCAAGGTAGGGTTTCACTGTAATCCAGGCTGACCTGGAATTCACTGTGTAGTCTCAGGCTGACCTTGTACTCACAGTGATCCTCCTAACTTTGCCTCCAAAGTGCTGGGATTAAAGGCATGCGCCACCACAACTGGCACCATTTTTTTTTTTTTTTTTTTTTTTTTTTTTTTTTTCTTTTTCAGGGTAGGGTCTCACTCTAGTCCAGGCTGACCTGGAATTCACTCTGTATTCTCAGGATGGCCTTGAACTCATGGCGATCCTCCCATCTCTGCCTCTTGAGTGCTGGGATTAAAGGTGTGTGCCATCATGCCTGGCTTACCATATTTATTTCTTGGGCAAACCCCTGACAGGCTAATACCCAGTGGGTGTCTGTAATGAAGTCTTCACAGTGTCCATGGACACAAAGGCAGGTTTACTCATTGGGAGAGCAACCTAAATGTCCAGAAGGCCAGGTAAGGAGCTAAACTGTGTGGAACCAGCCATTCCAGCATTTTCATTGGTACAGAGTCACCGTGAACAGAGCAAGGCCAGGAGAAGAGGCCTTTTGTCCATGTTGTCTACTGCTGCAGCTTCACAATGCAAATTATCAGTAAATATTTGTGAGATGAACGGAAATCCCAGTTTTAGTTGTTTTTTCGAGGTAGGGTTTTGTTCTAGGCCAGGTTGACCTGGAATTCACTATGAAGTCTCAGGGTGGCCTTGAACTCATGGCGATCTTCTTACCTCTGCCTCCCAAGTGTTGGGATTAAAGGCGTGTGCCACCATGCCCGGCTTCCCAGTTTTAGTTTTTGTTGAGACAGGGTCTCATGTTGTTCAGGCTGGTGTGACCTTGAACATGTGATCTTCCTACTTCCATCATCAGAGTGCTGGGATTACAAGTATGTGCTATCACATCCAGTTTATGTAGTACCAGGCTTTAAATACAGGGCTTTGTGCATGCTAAGCTAGTACTTTACCAACTAAACTACATCCTCAGCCCAAATTCAGGGCAGTTCTCCTACTTGGCCTCTTAAGTACTAGGATTAAAGGTGTATGCCACCATCATGCCTGGCTTTCCTTTTTTTTTTTTTTGTAAAATTTGTTTTTAAGTATTTTATTTATTTGCAACCACAGAGACAGAGAAAGACAGAGAATGGGTACATCAGGGCCTCCAAGCCACTGCAAATGAACTCCAGATGCATTTGCTACCTCATCTGACTTTACTTGGTACTGGGAATTGAACCCAGGTCATTGGGCTTTACAGGAAAGCACCTTGATTGCTGAACTATCTCTCCAGACACAGAGAGTCAGAGGGAGAGGAAGACAGATAGAGATGGGCGCACCAGCAGCCTCTCAGCTGCTGTGAAGGAAATCCAGATGTGTGCGCCCCCTAGTGGTCAAGTGCAGCATTGCGCCCTTGCGTCACTGCATCTGGCTAAACGTGGGACCTGGAGATTGGAACCAGCGTTCTTAGGCTTAGGAGGCAGGCGCCTTAACCACTAAGCCATCTCTCCAACCCTAGCCCTTGTTTTTTTTTTTTTTTTTGAAAAATATTTTTATTTTCAAGCAGAGAGGGACAGAGAAAGAGACAGAGAAAGGGACTGAATGGGCATGCCAGGACCTCTAGCCACTGCAAATGAATTCCAGATGCATGCAGCACTTTGTGCATGTGCATCTGGGTTTACGTGGGCACTGGGGAATTAAACCCGGGCCATTATGCTTTGCAGGCAATAGCCTTAACCACTGAGCAATCTCTTCAGCTCTTATCTATTTATTTTAGAGACAGTCTTTCATTAGCCTGGAACTTACCAAGTAGGCTAGACTGGCTGGCCAAAGAGCTCCAGAGACACCCCAGCAATGATATTACAAGCACAACCACCATGCCTGGTTTTTTGTTGTTGTTGTTTTGGTTTTTTGGTTTTTTTTTAATTTTATTTTATTCATTTATGTGCAAGCAGAGACAGAGCAAGAGATAGAAGAGAGGCAGACAGACAGAGAATGGACACGCCAGGGCCTGTAGCCACTGCAAATGAACTCCAGATGTATGTGCCCCTTGTGCATCTGGTTTATGTGGTCCTGGAGAATCGAACCGGGATCCTTTGGCTTCACAGGCAAATGCCTTAACCACTAAGCCATTTCTCCAGCCCGTTTTTTTTTTTTTTTTTTTGGTTTTTTGAGGTAGGGTCTCACTTTAGCCCAGGCTGACCTGGAATTCACTGTCATCTCAGGGTGGCCTTGAACCCATGGCGATCCTCCTACCTTTCCCTCCTGAGTGCTGGGATTAAAGGTGTGTGCCACTATGTCCGGCTTTTTGGGGTTTTTTTTTTGGGGGGGGGTTGGTTTTTCGAGGTAGGGTCTCACTCTAGCCCAGGCTCACCTGGACTTCACTATGTAGTCTCAGGGTGGCCTCGAACTCATGGCGATCCTCCTACCTCTGCCTCCTGAGTGCTGGGATCAAAGGCGTGCGCCACCACGCCCGGCACCTAGGTTTTTTTAAACTTGGGTTGTAGGGATTGAGTTCAGGTCCTCATGCTTACAAGACAAGCACTTTACCAACTGAGCTATCTCTTCAGCCTTAAACTTATTTTTTAAATGTTAGCTCATAGACCAAATCAAACAAAACACCTTTATAGATTAAATTTGATTAGGGTGCCAGTATGTGATATGTGGGTCACAAGCCACTTTAGAGCTGGACAAGGTATGTGAACTCAGGTGAAGCTAAGCTCTGAGTGCCAGGAGACACCTCTGCTTCATCACTATTGTTTACTCTACTTGGGGTCAGCTAGATACTATCATTTATCCATCCCTTAATTCATTCAACAAGTATTTCTCCAGGGCTCACCATGTGCTAGACACTGGGGAATTCTGTACTGAAAGCAAAGAAACAGGAAATAGTGCCATATGGAAGGATTAACTAGGGCGATGCAATGATGGCAAGTGGACTTCTGGTCCTCCTAGCCTCTACCTCCCAAGTGCTAGGATTACAGACATATGCCACCACGCCCTGCAAGCAGCAGTTTTTCCAGCCCTGTTTGGCAGTCTGCCACGGAGGCTGCAAAGTCCCTGATAAGGTATGCAGTGCTGTGGGTGACACTAACTCCTCCATCTTGGTGGATTCCTGCCTCTGGCCTCCCAACACCATGGAGGCAGGGAGGGAAGGGGGCAGGACCCCTGGAGCCTGCTGGAGGTAGCAGGCCCTCCCCTAACCATATGACAAATGGCTGGGAGCCACATAGGAGCTGTCTTTCAGCCATCAAGACCTGTACAGTGGAGCTGGTTGCTGTTGGCAGGTGCCAAGAAGTGGGGTGTGGCTCTACCACAGTGGCCACAGGTACTACCTGTTGTGCTTCAGACCAAATTCACAGTCCCCACAGCTTTCCTGCCCCAGATATTGGAGCCATCAGCCTCTACATGCTCCAGGACTGCAGCTGTGAGCCACAACCTGTCTCCCAGACCTCACTTCCCTCAGTTGCCACTGTGGCCAAGCCATAACTCATCTGCCCCTGGCTCCCTACCAGCCCAACAGCCAGCCATGGATGCTGTAAAAACGCATGTCCTCCCACCTCATTTCCCTCAATAGAAAGAACATCCCCAGGCCCTCTAGACCTCCACCTCCCTTCCTGCTACTTGCCTGTGTGCCTAATACACAGGCCTCCTCCACCCCCTGAGCTGACTGCAGCTTCTTCCCAGCTCAGTCTCCTCCTGCTGGGATGCTTCTCCCACCTGGTAACCAGCTACCTGTGTTTATTCTTCAGACAAGTGTCCTCGCTTCCTAGAAGCCTCTGATGACCCAACTAAATTCCTATCTGTATTGTCACCTCCATCTATCTCTCTTTCTTTTTTTTTTCTTTTTCTCTCCTTCCCTCCCTCTCGCTCTTTCTTTCTTTCGTTCAAAGTAGGGTCTTGCTCTAACCAAGGCTGACCTGGAACTTACTCTGTAGTCCCAGGCTGTCCTCAAACTCAAAGTGATCCTCCTACCTCTGCCTCCTGAGTGCTGGAATTAAAGGTGTGCGCCACCACACCTGGCCAAGGGTATGTCTTACCAGGCTGACATTAACATTTTTAATAGATTTAGGTGTAACTTACATACCATGAAGTTTGTCTTTTTAAAAAATTAAACATTTAAAACATTTGAGAAAAAAGTGGGCACGCTAGGGCCTCCAGCTGCTGCAAAGGAACTCCAGATGCATACGCCACCTTGTGCATCTGGCTTATGTGGGTCCTGGAGAATCGAACCTGGGTCCTTTGGCCTTCCAGGGAAATGCCTTAACCACTAAGCAACCCCTCCAGCCCAAAGTTTGTCTTCTTATAAAGAAGTCTTCTTGGAGTGGCATGACTACTAAGTCCAGAATTTCATCACTCCAAAATAAAACTTTGTGTTCATTAGTAACGCCCCTCCACTCCCTACCCGGGCATATATGTCTCCGTTTTGTGGCCATGGGCTTGTTTTATAGAGCATCCCTGTATCTCAGTGTCCAGTAGCCCCCATTTTTTTACAGATGAGAAAACTGAGGCTAAAGACCTTTAAGAAAATCGATTTTCCTTTTCCCAGTTTCATAGCTAAGGTCTCCCCAGAACTCAGCAGCATGGGGAAAAGGAAACTCAGCAGGGTAGAGGGGTGAGAGGAGGGCATGAGTAGGAACTGCTTGCTCAGCTGTCTGGCTGTGGTGCTTACCTGGGCCCTTGTAGCAGGCGTGAGTGGGTTGAGATCACTTCTCTATGCCCAGCTTGTGGCAAGGATAGAGCCAGAATCACCTCCAATAGGGGAGCAGACACTTGGGAAGGCAGGTGAGAGCAGGGTCCATCCAGAGACTTGGACAGCTAAGAGAGCTAAAAATAGTGTGTGCCCGTGTGTTGGGAGATAGTCAGAGAGGGGTTGCTTGCAAAAGTCCAGTTCTCCCAATGAGGAACTCTGGAATTTTGTGCCAATGACTGCACCTTTCTGGGCTCTCTTAGTTCCATCAGTGAATGATACAGGGCTTCTGTCCACCCAAGTGAGTCCACTCAGATGCATCCATCATAGTACTGGAAACCACACATGGGACATCAAAGAGCCAAGGCCCAGGAAGGCTGGAGGTTGGCAGAGACCACACCATCAGAGGATTGGGGCAGAGCCAGAGTTGGACTCCCTGACCCCTGGAAGCCTCTCTCCTTGTAACACGGGTTTAATAAACCTTCCTGGCTCCTGGAGAGCGGTGAGACAGGACCTGCAGTTATCAGCGCCCTCTGGGCCTCAGACAGGGAAACCAGACAGGCTCCTCCAAGCTGCCTTCCCTGCCCAGGGCTGCTCTCATCCTGGCCTCTTTCATCTTAGGCTTAATTAGCCAGGCGCCCCACCCTACAGCCCCTTGGGCAGGAGTCATCACTCCCAATTTATAGATGGGGAAACTGAGGCACCTAGAGGGAAGTGGTTTGTAGTTGTCGCCTGTGAGTCAGCTGTGGAGCCAGAGCCCAGAGGAGCCAGGACCAGGCCTTCCAGCTGGACCAGCTCCTCTGGTGGCACACTGTCTCCATCACCATTCTTCCCCACCAGCCTTGGGCACCCTGGCACCTCTCTTTTCAGCTCTCTACCGCATCACTCCAATCTGGAGCGGGGGCAGGGTGGGGTAGGGAGGAGTTTGGGCTGCCTGGAGGGAAAAAGGGAGAGGAGAGTTGGCAGCGGCTGGCATAGGGGCTCAGGCTTTTCATCTTCAAAGCGGCTCATTAGAGCCAGAGGCCTTATGAAGGTGGGCGGCAAGGTTTGGATGCCCGCGGTTCTGTGCCCTGGAACCCAGCGGTCAGTAGGGCATCCACATCCTGGGCCTCTGGCATAGTTGAAGCTTCTCAGAGAGCCTCCGGCTCAGGCCCCTGGTACCCTGGAATAGCAGGGATCCAGCCTCCTGGACGCCAAGAGCTGCTTAGCCCCAGGTCTGGGAGGCTGGACCTCTCTGTTCCAAAGCCTTGACTTCTGTGCTAGAAGTGCTGCAAACGCAGTGACAGCTCAGTGACCCTCTAAGGCCCCCGGCACGTCCTGGGTCTGGATTCCGTTGTTTTCCGGCTTCATTTCGGCTTCTGGCCCCGCCCGCCCGCTTCCCCCCCGCACCCCCCCCCCCGCAGCCAGGCCGCCCGACCCCGGTCAGCGATCGGCGAGGCCTGGGGCAAAGCTGAGCAGCTGCCGCCCGGTTGCGACCCTGGCGCCGGCTCCTTGCCCCCAAGCCGAGCGGGTGTGGGGGGGGCTGGCGTTGGGGACGCCAAGCCAAGCCCTGCGGCGCCGGTTGGACCGGTTCTCCCGCGGCCCACAGCACGCTCTTCCTGAAGTGGCCGGGGACCGCGCCGCGCTCACCCCCCAGCGGCCGCCCGACGACCCGCAGCCCGCAGCAGCCCGGGGCGGCGCGTGGAGGCCCGGGAGGGCGGGCGCCGGTAGGGGGCGCGCTGGCGGACCTTGCTGGGAAGACCGCCGCACTGGGAAGCGGGCACCGGCAGCCCGGCCCACCCGACTCGGCCTCGATCGGTGCCTGCGGCGGTTTCGGGGAAGGGGGCCTGCGCGGCGGGACAGTTACTCAGCCCCAGCGAAACCGGCGAGTCGGCACCTGCCGGCCAGGCGGTGCCCCGTTACGCCCCGCCCCCGAGGCCCGCCAGGTCCCGGCCGCCCACGCGCCGCGCACCCCGCCCGGAAGGAGCCGACCGAGCGCCCGCGGCGGCTGACTCAGGCGGTGAGAGCAGCCGGCCCGTTACCACGGGCGCCAGGGGCCCGGGAGACGCCGTGGTTTCGGTGCCGGCCGTAGGCGGGAGGGCGGGCGGCCTAAATGAGTTCTCCGCACGCACCTTCCAAGCGCCCCCGCCCTGATCGCTGGCGTGCCGTCCCGCAGGGGCCATGGCCGCCGCTCCCGCAGTCAGCCCCGAAGCCTCGCGGCTTCAGCAGGGGACCTAAACACGGGGCTCCTGCAGTACGACCCCGGGGGTGACAGCTGCCCCCCGCACGGGTGGCAGAGCACCGGGGCGCCCTCTGGCGGCCGTGGGAAGGCATTGATGTTCAATCTCCTCTGCAGAGAACTTCGTGACCTGCCTGGCCATGGGCCCCTTGAGCCGGGAAGCATGGGCCCAGCGCCTGGGTGCTTTCCGGATGAGCCCATCTACCTTCATGGCCGGCGCCGAGAGTGAGGATTTGGGTCGCGACCTGCTGAGTGACCTGAGGAATGAAAAACTGAGCGAGCCAACCAAGGTAGGCCCTCCGAGCTGCCCCTGTCCCCTGCCATAGCCCTTATGGTCCACCCAGCCTACTGAATCATGAACTCATCTTCGTGATTCCCTCCTAAATCCTTCATCCCAGGTTTCCTTGCTGGCCCTGAGCTTGGAGTACCCCGACAAACTGTGGCCTGATGCTCTTGCTGCGGAGGCTGCTGCCACCTTCCTGTTGGACACTCTCCTCCTTCTACCCCCAAGGCCCTCAGCTCTCCGACGACCCCTGCTGTTAGCAGCCACCACAACCCTGCTGGCCGGAGGTGCGCTGAGCGCCACTTCAGGAGCCTCCTGCCGGCTCCTACCCTTACTGCTTGGCTTGGCTTTAGGTCGTGATATGGGGAGAGGCTTTGGACCCACCTCGGAACAGCGCCTTCTACAGGCCACGGCGTGTGAGTGCCTTCGAGAGCTGGAAAGCTGCAAGCCAGGGCTCCTGAGAGGCTCTCTGGGGCTGCTACGGAGCCTCCTGGGGCAGGCGGGTCCCATCCAGCCACTTAGCATGCTTCTGGCACTCGTTCTGCGCAACACCTTGGTGGTACAGTCCAGGTCTGGGGCTGGCCTGCAGGGCTTGCTTGTGGCTGGGGTCTCCTCCCCTGAGACTAGTTCCTGCGACTGGACATTAGCTGAAGAGACTGATGATCACCTTCAGCCCCAGACACCCAGCTGGCCTGCAGCTGAGAAGGAGCCTGGCCTTGCAGGGCTAGAGCCCAGCCCTGAGGAAGCCAGGGAGCTGAGGGCTGCTGTGGCCCAGCTTTTGGATACTTCCTACCTGCTCACTACTGTAGCCCAAGCCCAACTTCTGTGGCTGCTGGGCTGGGCCCTGCGGGGTCTTCGGGGACAATCGCCTGTGCTCTTTAAGCCCCAGCTGGCTCGGCTGCTAGGCACAGCGCAAGTGACCCTGCTGCACTCTGTTCTTGCTCTGAAGGCAGCCTTTGGTGAGGCCCTGTTCACCGCCCAGGATGAGGCTCTACTGCTCCACAGGCTCACCTTGGCTGCCCAGCACCCAGCCTTGCCCTCACCTACCCATCTCTTTTACCTGCACTGTCTCCTAAGCTTCCCTGAGAATTCGCCACTGGGTCCGGAAGGGGAGGAGGCTGCCCCGCTGCTCCTGGGGCACCAGCTATGCCGGGGCCTCATGCCGGATCTCCTGAATGACCCGATGGCCTTCCTGGCCCGCCTGCATTTGCTGTGCCTGCTCTGTGCTGAGGATGAGGAAGAGGAGAAAGGTCAGGTTCCAAGTCCACGGCAGTACCTGGAGGAGCTGCTGGCTGGCCTGCAGCAGAGGGCAGCCCTGGATGGTAGTCCTCAGGACTTGGCCATTCTATGTTTCCAAGCCTCATACCTGGTGGCCAGCTGCCTGGCCCTGCAACCCTCAGTGCTAAAACCCTTGATTCATGGGCTGGCCCAACTGTACCGAGCTCGGCCTTTGCTGGCTCCCCACTTTGTGAACCTCTTGGATCGGGTGGGCCCTGAGCTAGGGAAACCTCTCAAGGAGGTGCTGTGGCAGGAGGTGGTCACCAGACCAGGCAAGGGTGAAGCTCTTCGCTGTCACTTGCAAATGCTAGAAAAAGTGGCAGAGGGAGGTGCTCACAGGGCCACCCTCAACTTTCTGCAGGCTGCAGCCATCCATTGCACCGACTGGAGTCGACAGCAGGCCTTGCTTCGGGTCTGCCAGGCCCTGCTGCGGACAGGTGGAGGGGATGGCCTGGCAGACTTGCTTCAGGGACTAGCCAGGCAGCTAGAGGACCCTGATGGGCGGGATCATGCCCGTCTCTACTACAGTCTCTTGGCCCATCTGGCAGCGCCCAAGTTGGGAGTTGCCCTGGGCCCTTCACTTGCTACACCTGCACTGGCCTCATCACTGGTGGCTGAAAACCAGGGCTTTGTTGCAACCCTGATGGTGCAGGAAACCCCACCTCCAATTCGGTTAAGTGTGGCGCCTCACAGGGCCAAAGGCCCACTCCCTGTGCTGCAGCTACAGGTGGAGGTACTAAACCCTGCCTACTCTTTGGAGCTGCGCTTCTTTGTGCAAGGACAACTCTATGCACCTTTGAAGGCCATCCACATACCCTGCCTGTGTCCAGGCCGGCCTGCCCACCCTCTGTACCTGCCCTTACAGCCCCGTCGCCCAGCCCCTGCCCAGCTGCACGTACAGGCCCTTTACACCACACCCACTGGCCTTACATGCCATGCCCACCTGCCACCCCTGACTGTGAACTTTGCTGACCTCTTTTTGCCTTTCCCACAGATCCCCAAGGGTTCCGAGGGGGGCTTCTTTGAGAAGCTGTGGGACTCTTGCCTCCCAAAGGGTGTAGAAAGTTGTGTGTGGTGCCCCCTTGGGCCACAGGGCCTGGAGGCCTTGGTGTCCCATCACCTGGAGCCTTTTGTGGTGGTAGCTCAGCCCCCAACCAGCTACCACATAGCTATCTGTCTGCCCCCTGACTCCATGCTGTTGCTGCGACTAGAGGCAGCCCAGGTAGATGGAGTGCCAGTGATCCTAAGGACCAATGATTGGGACTTGCTGCCTCTGGCAGGGGACTATATCCGTGGGCTTGTGGCCTGTAAATAAAATGTATGAGACCAAATGGGACAGGACTGTAGCTCTTGGGACTAGCTCAAGGGACTGCTAAGGGCACAAAATACTCCTGTAACTCCTTCCCCAGAAAAACAATGTTCACCAATTTTCACTGGCTTGGTTTTTTTTTTTGTTGTTGTTGTTCAGATGTATTTGCAGGCACGGGGTGGGGGGAGGATAATGGGCTCACCAGGGCCTCTTGCCACTGCAAAGGAACTCCAGATGCATGTGCTACTTTGTACATCTGCCTTTATGTGGGTATTTGGGAATTGAACCCAGGCTGTCATGATTTGCATGCAAGCACTTTTAATCACTTAGCCATTTCTCCAGCCCTTTCTTGTTTTCTATTGAACCCTGATTAGGCATAGTCTACAGTCATACTGATGTAGGTCATAGGTCTCAAGAAAGTTCCAGGGGCAGGAGAGATGGCTTAGCAGTTAAAGCATTTGCCTGTGAAGCCTAAGGACCCATGTTCAAATCACCAGTACCCATGTAAGCCAGATGCACAAGGTGGTGCATGCCCTGGAGTTTGTTTGCAGTGGCAGGAGGCCCTGGTGCACCCATTCTCTCTTCTCCCTCTTTTCTCTCTCTCAGGTAAATAAATAAATAATTAACCTGGGTGTGGTGGTGCGTGTCTTTAATCTCAGCACTTGGGGGGCAAAGGTAGTAGGATCACTGTGAGTTCAAGGCTACCCTGAAACTACATAGTGAATTCCAAGTCAGCCTGGGCTAGAGTTAAACCCTACCTTGAAAAAACAAAACAAAACAAAAACAACAAATACCCATAATGGCACAGAATAAACATACTGCAAAAAATGGCATTGGGCATAGCAAAGAAATATTCAGACAATACAAGATTTAAAACAACCAAGACAATCATCAAACTCTGTAACTCCAAGTCCAACAACTCTAGTCAATGACAAATTTCCAAGTCTGATAATTCTAACCAGCAACAAGTATCGAGTTCCAATTCTGCCCCTCCAGCTAGGCTAGTCACAGTCCTGGAAAACTTTATCCAGGTCTGGCAGCTCTCCTTAGCAGCCATCTCATGGTGGCAGCATCTCCACTGGGTCTCCACTGTAACCCATGGTTCATCCTCATGGCTCCATTGGGTCTCCATGCAGGCAATCCTGCTTCACACTGCCCATGGCCATTTCCAAAACACAAGAATGTTGCAAATTCAATGACCCTCTCTTTCCTGCATTTCTTATACTCCATAACACCAGGTTAATTTGTTAATCCAGGGGAGAATAAAGCAGACTTTGAAGAATTGGACACTCCTTCAGCATTCAGGCTCCTTGAAAAGACTGCATTCTTTCTGTTGTCCTAATACAGGTCAGCTGGCCCAATATCAGTGGTTGTAATCTTTCATATAATCGCAGCTAAACAGGCAGCAGATTCATCCTAAAGATTTCTCTCTGTGCCATATCCCTCTGCTCACACCAGTACATTTCTAAGCAAAGCAACCCTGCACAAGTTCTCAGGACATGGGCATAACAGCAAGCTTCTAGCCCAGTCCAAGTAAAGCTCTCTCTCATCCTCATAAGCCTTAGTTTTTACTGTATTCAGGTCTTTTAATTCTGACCAGAATAGTCTATCAAACTGTACTTATAGCACTGCAAGGAGTCTTTTAGGACAAGGTTTCAAATCTTTTCACATTCCCCTTGAAAATGAGCTCCAAAAGGCCAAAGCCACACAGTCAGGTGTCTAGCAGCAACCCCACTCCTGGTACCAAGTTTACTGTTGCAGTCAGGTTCACATTGCTGGCAGAAAGCACCCAACCAAGAGCAGCTTGTGGGGAAAAAAAAAAAGATTTATTTTGGGGAAGCTCCATGATGGCAGGGGGAAATGATGGCATCAGCAGAGGGTGGACATCACCTCCTGGTCAACATTAGGTGGACAACAGGAACAGGAGAGTGTACCAAACATTGGCAAGGAGAAACTGGCTATAATAAACATAAGCCCACCCCAACAATACACTGCCTCCAGGAGGCACTAATTCCCAAATCTCCATAAGCTGAAACCTAGCATTCAGAACACCTAAGTATATGGGGGTAACCAGAATCAAACCACTACATGTGTAATTACAAAATAAAAATTTGGGGGTTGGAGAGATGGCTTAGCCGTTAAGGCATTTGCCTGCA
The DNA here is from genome assembly GCA_036365145.1 of Orientallactaga sibirica. NCBI lineage: Eukaryota > Metazoa > Chordata > Mammalia > Rodentia > Dipodidae > Orientallactaga > Orientallactaga sibirica. Next base: position 4,453,249 of record JAEOAD010000042.1, on the reverse strand, counting down.
AAGCCAAAGGACCCAGGTTCAACTCCTCAGGACCCATGTAAGCCAGATACACAAGGGGGCACATGTGTCTGGAGTTCGTTTGCAGTGGCTGGAGGCCCTGATGTGCCCATTCTCTATCTGCCTCTTTCTCTGTCCTTCTCTTTCTCTCAAATAAATAAATGAAAAAATAAAAAATAAAATAAAAAATAAAAATTTGGTTGGGAGGCAGAGATAGGAGGAGCGCCATGAGTTTGAGGCCACCCTGACACTACCTAGTGAGTCCCAGGTTAGCCTGGGCTACAACAAGACCCCACCTCAAAAAAAAAAATCAAAAAAACAAACAACAACAACAAAAAAAACCAGGATCCTGGCTGAAGAGATGGCTTAGCAGTTAAGGTCCTTGTCTGTGAAGCCTAAGAACTCATGTTCAAAACTCCAGGTAACACGTAAGCTAGACGCACAGTGACACATGTATCTAGAGTTTGTTTACAGTGGCTGAAGGTCCTGGCATGCCCATTCTTTCTTTCTGCCTCTTTCTCTCATAAATAAATAAATAAATAAATAAATAAATAAATAAATAAATAAATAATACAAACAAGATCCTTCTATTTGTTGCCTCCAAGAAACCCACCTTTCCATAAAAGACAGACATTCTCTTAGGGTGACAGTTTGGAAAATGGTATTTCAAGCAGATGGGCCTAGAAAACAAGCAGGTGTTGTTATCTTAATATCTGACAGGATAGACTTCAAACCAACATTAGTTAGGAAAGATGAAGAAGGTCACTTTATATTGATTAAAGGAACACTCCAACAAGAAGACATTATAATTCTAAACATATATGCACCTAATTTGGGGCTCCAAATCTCATCAAACAAATACTATTAAATTTAAGGTCACAGAGAACATCAAGCACAGTTGTAGAGGGTGTCTTCAATACCCCATTCTTATCAACTGACAGGTCATTCCAGCAAAAAATAAAGAGAGAAGCATCTGGATTAAATGAGTTCATACAGCCAGGTGTGGTGGCGCACTAGGGAGGCAGAGGTAGGAGGATCACTGTGAGTTCAAGGCCAGCCTGAGACTACATAGTGACTTCCAGGTCAGCCTGGACTAGAATGAGACCCTTCCTCAAAAAACAAAAAACAAAAACAAAACAAAACAAAAAAAAGAGTTCATACAACAAGTGGACCTAACAGATATCTACAGAACATTCCATCCAAATGGAACATTCTCTAAAATAGACCATATATTAGGACACAAAGCAAATCTTAACAAATACAGGAAAATTGAAATAATTCCTTGCATTCTATCTGATCACAATGGAATTAAACTACAAATCAAAATCAAGAAAAGCTATATAGCATACACAAAATCATGGAAACTAACAGTACACTACTATTAAATGATGAATGGGTCACTGAAGAAATCAAGAACGAAACAAATTCATAGACCCGGGCATGCTGGTGCATGCCTTTAATCCCAGCACTTGAGAGGCAGAAGTAGGAGGAGGATCATTGTGAGTTTGAGGCCACCCTTAGACTATATAGTGAATTCTAGGTCAGCCTGAGCTAGAGTGAGACCCTACCTCAAAAAAACAAAAAACAAAACAAAACAAAACAAAATTCTCTACAAAATACTGGCAAACAGGGTGGAGAGATGGCTTAATGGCTAAAGTGCTTGCTTGTGAAGCCAGGTTTGATTCCCCAGTACCCATGTAAGCCAGATGCACAAGGTGGTTCATGAGTCTTGGCTTTGTTTGCAGTGGCTGGAGGTCCTGATGGGCCCATTCTCTCTCTCCACCCCCCGCCTATTTCTCTTTCTCTAACAAATAAATGAATAAAAATAAAATATTTAGCTGGGCATGGTGGCGCATGCCTTTAATCCCAGCACTCGGGAGGCAGAGGTAGGAGGAGTGCCAAGAGTTCGAGGCCACCCTGATGAATGGCCTAAGCGAGGACATGGGAAGAGAATGCATAAAAGAAGGGCAGGGGGAGGGTCAATCAAAATTCAAGATATTGTGAATAAGACTAATGTAAACCTACTATTTTGAATAATGGCACATCTAGAAGCTGTAGACTGTTACTAGAAAATTTTCAGTGCCTGGGATGGGATACCTTCCAGTGAGTTGTTGGCCAAGGAGGTCCTGGTAACCTCCAAAACATTAAAGGCTTCTGCCAAAGCCCTTGGTTTCCCTTGAGAAACAGATAGTAAGACCCTATTGCTGAAGACATCTCTTGCCTGAGAGGCAAGGTCACTGAGAAAGCAAGCTGGTGCTGAGCAGAAAACCTTCTCCTTGTAGACCAGCCAACTGAAAGCTGGAAAAAGCTGCACTGCATGCAGCCATATGGGACACAGAAGTCATCAGTGAAAACAGTGGACACTGAATATTCAAGTTTGGCCATACAGGCCCAATGACTGAACAGGTGCAATAGTGGCATGTCTACTCTTGGGGTAACCAACTGCTCCATAGTTGGACTGAAGGCCCTCTTTATGGGAGGAAATACATACATACCCAGTACTGAAAAACCTAAGCAAAAGTCTATGGCAGGGGAGGTCATGAGCCTTAGGGTATAAAGCCTGTGCTTTTCTGGCTAAATGTATATATTATTCCCACCAAGCTGCCCTGAAAGCACTACACTTAATGTTCATGTTCACATATTAACGCTACTTCTCACTTCTGGTTAGAGAAGCTTCTCTTTCAGATGGCGATGACCACTGGGATGACCCAAAAGGCAACATAGTGCTAAGAAGAAGGGATGGAGGAGTGCCCAGCACTGAAACACCTCTGTCACACCCTCCAAGGCTCAGGGACCATTGCGGAAGAGGGGACGGATAGAATGGAAGAGCCAGAGGAAGGGTACGACTCCTTACAATGCAACTGTCCAGACAGAAATTGTCCTTGATATCCATGACCTTGCAGTGCCTAGCAATACCTTCACAAGACCCTCATAATAGAAGAAAAAGATGATGACATCAAATTAAAAGAGACACTAATGGAGAGAGGGAAGGGATATGATGGAGATTGGAGTTCTAAAGGGGTATGGGGGCAGGGGAGGGAAATATCATGCATTTTTTGTATGTAAGTATAGAAGTTGTCAATAAAAAATTAATAAAAAATTAAAAAAAAAAACAGAATGGAAGAGCCAAAGGAAGGGTACAACTCCTTACAATGCAACTGTCCAGACAGAAATTGGCCTCGATATCCATGACCTTGCAGTGCCTAGCAATACCTTCGCAAGACCCTCATAATAGAAGAAAAAGATGATAACATCAAATTAAAAGAGAGACTAATGGAGAGAGGGAAGGGATATGATGGAGATTGGAGTTCTAAAGGGGTATGGGGGCAGGGGAGGGAAATATGCATTTTTTGTATGTAAGTATAGAAGTTGTTAAAAAAATTTAAAAAAAAAAAAGAGCTTGAGGCCACCCTGAGACCACATAGTAAATTCCAGGTCAGCCTGGGCTAGAGTGAGACCCTACCTTGAAAAAAAAAAAAAAAAAAAAAAAAAAAAAAGAATTTTTTTTTTTTTTTTTTTTCGAGGTAGGGTCTCACTCTGGTCCAGGCTGACCTGGAATTAACTATGTAGTCTCAGGGTGGCCTTGAACTCTCAGCGATCCTCCTACCTCTGCCTCCCGAGTGCTGGGATTAAAGGCGTGCGCCACCACGCCCGGCCAAAAAAGAATTTTTTAAAAATACTGGCAAACAATACAAGAATATATCAGCCAGGTGTGGTGGCACGTGCCTTTAACCCCAGCACTTAGGAGGCTGAGGTAGGAGGATCACCATGGGTTTGAGGCCACCCTGAGACTAATTCCAGGTCAGCCTGAGCTAGAGTGAGACGCTACCTTGAAAAATCAAAATATGGGTTGGAGGGATGCTTAGTGGTTAAGGCATTTGCTTGCAACACCAAAGGACCCAGGTTTAATTCCCCAGGATCCACGTAAGCCAGATGCACATGGTGGCACATTCATCTGAAGTTCATTTCAGTGGCTGGAGGCCCATTCTCTCTTTCTCTTCCTACTTCCCTCTTTCTCTCTGCTAAATAAATAAAAATAAATATAAAATATATTAAAAAAAAAAGAAAACCAAGGCTGGAGAGATGGCTTAGCGGTTAAGGCACCTGCCTCCTAAGCCTAAGAATGCTGGTTCCAATCTCCAGCGGTTCCAATCTCCAGGTCCCACGTTTAGCCAGATGCAAAGGAGCGCAATGCTGCACTTGACGACGAGGGGGCGCATGCATCTGGATTTCGTTCGCAGCAGCTGAGAGGCTGCTGGTGCGCCCATCTTTATCTGTCTTCCTCTCCCTCTCTCTCTGTCTCTCTCTGTGTCTCTCCCCCCCCAAAAAAAAGAAAAACCAAAAAATATATCATTCACCCCAACCAAGTAGGTTTTATCCCAGAGATACAGGGATGGTTCAATATATGCACATTGATGAATGTAATGCACTGTATAAATGGACTGAAAGACAAAAATCACATGATCATCTCAACAGATGCAGAAAAGGCATTCGACAAAATCCAACATCCCATCATGGTAGAAGTCCTAAAGAAACTGGGAATAGGAAAAATACATCTCTACATAATAAAGGCTATTTAAGCCAGGTGTGGTGGCACACACCTTTAATCCCAGCACTTGGGAGGAAGAGGTAGGAGGATCACCATAAGTGTGAGACCTGAGACTACATAGTGAATTCCGGGACAGCCTAGGCTAGTGTGAGACCTTACCTCAAATAACCAAAAAACAAACAAACAAACAAACAAAAAAAACCCAAACAAACAAACTAAAAACAAATGACAATAAATGCTGGCAAGGATGCAGAAAAAAGAGGAACCCTAGGCTGGAGAAGATTGCTTACTGGTTAGGGCATTTGTCTGCAAAGCCAAAGGACCCAGGACCCACATAAGCCAGATGCACAAGGAGGTACATGCATCTGGAGTTTGTCTGCAGTGGCAGGAGGCTCTGGTGTGCCAATTCTCTCTCTCTCTCACACACACACTCTCTCTCTCTACCTCTTTCTCTCAAATAAATAAAATAATAAATAAATAAATATTATATATATATTGGTTTTTTGAGGTAGGGTCTCTCTCTAGTCCAGACTGAACTGGAATTCACTATGTCATCTCAGGCTGTCCTTGAACTCAAGGCAATCCTGCTACCTCTGCCTCCTGAGTGCTGGGATTAAAAAGTTGTGCGCCACCACACCCAGCTCATAAAATATATTTTTTAAATTTTTTTTTGGAGAGAGACAGAGAGAGAGGGAGAGGAAGACAGATAGAGAATGGGCGCACCAGCAGCCTCTCAGCTGCTGTGAACAAGCTCCAGATGCATGCGCCCCCCCCTTGTGGGCAAGTGCAGCATTGCGCCCTTGCATCACTTTTGCATCTGGCTAAATGTGGGACCTGGAGATTGGAACCAGCATTCTTAGGCTTAGCAGCCAGGCATCTTAACCTCTAAGCCATCTCTCCAGCCCATAATATATATATTTAAATATTGTATTATTTATTTATTTATTTATTTGAAGAGAGAGATACAGAAATAGGCAGGTAGAGAGAGAGAGAATGGGCATGCCAGGGCATCCAGCCACTGCAAACAAACTCCAGATGCGTGCACCACCTTGTGCATCTGGCTTACGTGGGTCCTGGAGAATCGAGCCTCGAACTGGGGTCCTTAGGCTTCACAGGCAAGCGCTTAACCACTAAGCCATCTCTCCAGCCCCCATAATATATGTATATATTATTTTTTATTTTTTTTGGAGAGAGACACAGAGAGAGACAGAGAGAGAGGGAGAGGAAGACAGATAGAGATGGGCGCACCAGCAGCCTCTCAGCTGCTGCGAACGAAATCCACATGCGTGCGCCCCCTTGTGGACAAGTGCAGTATTGTGTCCTTGCGTCACTGCATCTGGCTAAACATGGAACCTGGAGATTGGAACTCACGTTCTTTTTTTCAAGGTAGAGTCTTACTCTAGTCCAGGCTAACCTGGAATTCACTGTGTAGTCTCAGGCTGGCCTTGAACTCATGACGATCCCCTTAACTCTGCTTCCCAAGTGCTGGGATTAAAGGCGTGTGCCACCACACCTGCGGAACTGATGTTCTTAGGCTTAGCAGGCAGGCGCCTTAACCGTTAAGCCATCTATCCAGCCCGCCATAAAATATATTTTTTAAAAAAATGTATGGCTGGGGAAATGGCTTAGTGATTAAGGCGTTTTCCTATGAAGCCTAAGGACCCCAGTTCAATTTCCCAAGACCCATGTAAGCCAGATGCACAAGGGGGCCCACGTATCTGGAATTTGTTTGCAGTGGCTGGAGGTCCTGGAGTGCCCATTCTCTTTCTCTCTGCCTCTTCCTCTCTCTCTCTTAAATAAATAAATAAATAAATAAATAAATATATTTTTTTAATGTATAAAAAGAAAAAGAAAAAGAGGAACCCTTCTACACTATTGGTGGAAATGTAAACTGGTACAGCCATTGTGAAAATCAGTGTGGAGGTTCCTGAGACAGCTAAAAATAGATTTACCATATGACCCAGCTAGGCCACTCCCAGGGATATATCCTAAGGACTCATCTTTCTCTACCTTAGAGATATGCGCACATCCATGTTTATTACCACTCTATTCACAATAACTAAGAAATGGAACCAGCCTAGATGTCCCTCAACTGATGACTGGATAATGAAGATGTGGTACATTTATACATTGGAGTTCTATTCAGAGGTAAAGAAAAATGAAATTATGAAATTTGCAGGGAAATGGAGAGATCTAGAAAGGATTATATTAAGTGAGGTAACCCAGGCCCAGAAAGCCAAACGCTACATGTTTCCTGTCATATGTAGATCCTAGCTACAAATGTTCAAACTTGAGTGTGATTTGGGGTAAAAATCAGTAGCAGAAATCCGAGTATGGTGATGCACGCCTTTAATCCCAGCACTCGGGAGGCAGAAGTAGGTGAATCACCATGAGTTTGGGGCTACCCTGAGACTACATAATGAATTCCAGGTCAGCCTGAGCTAGAGTGAAACCCTACCTGGAAAAAAAATCAGTAGCAGAAAGGGGCTATAAGGTAGGAAGGAGAGGGGGAGAACTTAAGGGGATGGTGTTGAATACATGTAAATAGACGAACAGATTACTGGGGGTGGAATGGCCTAAGTGAGGTCAGGGGAAGAGATTGAGCAAAGGTGTGGTGGCTCATGCCTTTAATGCCAGCACTCAGGAGAGGTAGGAGGATCACTGTGAGTTCAAGGCCACTCTGAGACTACATAGTGGATTCCAGGTCAGCCTGGACTGGAGGGAGATTCTACCTCGAAAAACCAAAAACAAACAAACAACCCCCCCCAAAAAAAAACACCCAAAAGCTTTTTATAGGAGGAAAGGGTTTATTTTAGACTCACAAATTCCAGGGGAACAGCATAATGGTAGACGAAGCTGGCTCACATCCATAGACTCAAGCAGAGACACCATCAAACAGCCAGCAAAACCAAAAGCCCAAGCTGCCAGAGCTCAAACTGTTCTCCATGCACCTGAAGGCTGGACTAAAAGATTGGACCCCAGTGACATGCTTCCCCAGTAGGGCTCTGCCCACTGGAGACTCAAGTTACAAGCTCAATTCATATATATATATATATATATATATATATATATATATATATATATATATATTTATAAAATTTGAAAGGAAAGTGAGGAGAATGGGTATGCCAGGGAGCCTCTTGCTACTGCATATGAACTCCAAATGAATATGCCACTTTGTACATCTAGTTTTACGTGGGTACTGGGATTCAGACCTGTGCCATCAGACTTTGCGAGCAAGTACCTTTAACAGCTAAGCCATCTCTCCTGCCTACAAGCTCAATAATAATATTAATTTTTTCAAGGTAGGGTCTCACTCTAGCCCAAGCTAATCTGGAATTCTCTACGTAGTCTCAGGGTGGCCTTGAACTCACAGTGATCCTCCTACCTCTGCCTCTGAAGTGCTGGGATTAAAGGCGTGCGCCACCACACCTGGCTTCTTGCGAGCCTTTGCCAAACCAGGAAGGTGTTAGTTCTAAGAAACAGAAACTTGCCTAGCTGTTTTCAATAGAGAAAGAATGTAAAACACAATGTCAGGTTCTTAAAGAGTCCCTGGCAAGACTGAAAAGTAAGTCTCAGAAAAGCCACCACAGGAGCTGTGGAATCCCCTGCCTGCAGTCCAGCCCCTCTTGGTTATACTGATTAGGAGCAAGACAGCTTTCTGTGATAGGTAGTCACCTAGGGACTGACCCACAGAAACATGGATGCCACCTTTCCTGCCCTGGCAAGACTAGAGCCCACATATGATTCAGTCTCATTCAACATGGCTATAAGCAGCAATTTCCTAATTCCTCCTCAGCAACAGCTTTCTGTTTCTTCCTCAATTTTGTGGTTTAGCACTCCCTCCCCACCCTTGGGGTGGGCCCTTCCTGAGTCAGTGTTCTTCCTGGGCCCACTAATCCATCAGGTGACAACTGATGAGGCTCGTTGTATGTAGTTGCATACCTGATCTATGTGAATGGACTTGAGCCATGTGCATGAGCCCCTTCCTGCAGAGACTGCTATTCCCTGTGTGAGGGGAATTCTTCCCTGCTTTTTTCCTTTCCTCTCCCAGCATTGCTGGGATTGGGGAGGGATTTCTCTTTCCTGCTTTTTAATTTTTCATTTTCTTTTTTTTTTAATATTTATTCATGGTCAACAGACTGACCTTTTTTTTTTTTTTTTTTTTTTTAAGTAAGGTCTCACGCTAGCTCAGGCTGACCTGGAATTCACTATGTAGTCTCAGGGTGGCCTCGAACTCTCGGCGATCCTCCTATCTCTGCCCTCTGAGTACTGGGATTAAAGGTGTGTGCCACCACGCCCAGCAACTGGCCTTTTTTAATACAAGATAGTGAGATCGAGAGCCAGCGAGAGAGAGAGAATTGGTGCACCAGGACCTCTAGCCACTGCAATTGAACTCCAGATGTGTGTGCCACCTTGTGCATATGTGCAACCTTGTGCATCTGGCTTACATGGGACCTGGAGAGTTGAACTTGGGTCCTTAGGCTTCATAGCCTAGTGCTTTAGTTGCTAAGCCATCTCTCTAGCCCTCTTGCTTTTTTCTAATCTCCAGTTATCACCCTACCCTACTAAATTCTCATAACTTACCCTTTTCTGTGTCTGCATTTTTCAACTCTTTGATAACTTGGACAAGGATCCAAAGCGGGGGGTTAAATAGCCTAGGGTCTCCTGCATCATTATGGAGATCTAATCCCTCCCAGAGCTCCAATCCTGCAACATCAGTACCCTAGGATGGGGGCAAGGCTAGAACTGCTGCCACTTCCTCTTGACATCCACAAAGCCAGAGACCAGGTGCTGCTGGAGAGAGCCTTGTCACTTCCATGCACCTCAACCAGAGGCCATTTAATTACTTCAACAATTTCTCACACAGATTACTGGTGTCAAGGAAATTCAGATATGCAGTTAATTTCACACAGATGCAAAAAGTGATGTTAATACTTAGTTTTAGAATAAGATAATTGGCAGGCATGGTGGTGCATGCCTTTAATCCCAGCACTTGGGGATTAACCCCCCCAAGTGCGTGGATTGCAGTGAGTTCGAGGCCACCCTGAGACTGCAGAGTGAATTCCAGGTCAGCCTGAGCTAGAGTGAGACTCTACCTCGAAAAACCAAAAAATCTCTCCATCCATGTACCCATCACTTTGTCCATTCACTATTCCAGTGCTAGACACCAGATGACTTTCAACTTCCCTCTCTAAACCAGGCCAAAGGGTTCTGTCCCACAATTTAGAACAGTAAGTACCAGGTTGTGACCTGATTCTGACCAACAGGCTATAAGGCAGGGTTTCCACAATGCTTCTCTGGGTTTGATCATTTCTAGGATAGTTTACAGAACTCAAGGAAACAAATTGGAATCCTGGGTCCAAGATCTTCCTCTCAAAAACATTCTGTTTCTCTCTGCTACTTTATTTCTGTTTTTGAATAAACTTTGCTCTGCTTTATCATAAAAATAAAAAAGATATTGAGGGTGTGGTGGCGAGGCCGGCGACTGCAGCCAAGACAGAGGATGGTGTTAATCCAAAGGCCTATCCCCTCGCAGATACCCACCTCATCAAGAAACTCCTGGACCTTGATCAGCAATCGTGTAACTACAGCTTCAGGAAGGAGCCAGTGAGGCCAACAAAACATGGAGCAGGGGATCTGAGTTCATCGTGATGTCAGCAGATGCTGAGCCCCTGGAGACCATCCTGCACCTCCCACTGCTGTGTGAAGACAAGAATGTCCCCTATGTGTTTGTGCCTTCCAATCAGGTCCTGGGTCAGACCTGCGGGGTCTCCAGGCCTGTTATTGCCTGATCTGTCACCATCAAAGAAGGCTCTTAGCTCAAGTGGCAGATCCAGTCCACTCAGCAGTCTATTGAAAGGCTTTTGGTCTAAGCCTGTGGCCTTGACTATTCCCTGACACCCTTCCTTTGTGTATCATATTGTCTGTGTTAGCATGTAGTATTTTCAGCAGTTCTCTTATAAAATATTGTATATAAAAGACAGATATTGAGCTAGAGAGATGGCTTAGCGGTTAAGGTACTTGCCTGCAAAGCCTAAGGACCTATGTTCGACTCTCCAGGTCCCACATAAGCCAGACGCACAAGGTGACACAAGCACACAAGTTTGCACACGTGCAAAAGGTGGCACACCATCTGAAGTTTGATTGAAGAAGCTCTGGTGTGCCAATGCTCTCTCTGTCTCTCACTCTCTTGCATAAAAAAGGGGGTTGTGGGGCTGGAAAGGTGGCTTCGTGGTTAAGAGCTTGCCTGTGAAGCCTAAGGACCCTGGTTCGAGGTTCGATTCTCCAGGACCCACATAATCCAGATGCACAAAGTGGCACATGCATCTGGAGTTTGCTTGCAGGGACTGGAGGCCCTGGCGTGCCCATTCTCTTTCTCTCTATCTGCCTCTTTCTCTCTCTGTCACTCTCAAATAAATAAATAAAATTAAGTAAAAGGCAGGCTGGAGAGATGGCTTAGCAATTAAGGCACTTTCCTGCAAAACCAAAAGACCAAGGTTCGATTACCCAGGGCCCACGTAGGCCAGATGCACAAGGTGACACATGCATCTAGGGTTTGTTTGTAGTGGCTTGAGACCCTGACACACCCATTCTCTCACTCTCTTCCTCCTCTCAAATAAATAAATAAATAGATAAAAGATGGGCATGGTGATGCATGCCTTTAATCTCAGCAATCTGGAGGCAGAGGTAGGAGGATCACCATGAGTTAGAGGCCACCCTGAGACTACATAGTTAATTACAGAATTACAGGTCAGCCTGGGCCAGAGTGGGACCCTACCTTGAAAAACAACAACAAAAAAAAAGTCACAATAAATAAATAAAAATAAGGTATTAAAAAAAGGGATTTTAGACTTCCAGTTAAGGTGGCAGGGTAGGAACCAACCAAAGCAGCCTAGGGGGAAAAAGCAAAAAAAAAAAAAAAAAAAAACAACTCCCAGCAAAATATACTCTTCTACTAAAAAGTGAGGTGTATAATAAATTATCAACTGCAGCAGAGAAGTAGGAGAGATCTAGAGCTTCAAGAGTTCACAGAAGCAGGCAGAAGGGGCTCCAGCAATGGTTGCCTCAGTTCCATGCAGCTGCAGCCACTAGGCTCGGCCTGAGTCACAGGATTTTAAAGCCAGGTGAGGGGATTTTCCGCTCACACCAGCCTCCTCACAAACTCAAGAAACGTGGAAGGGAGGACGGCAGAGAGCAGTTCATGAGGAAGAGGATCACGAGGACCAGCTGGATAACTTCAGCCACCATCCACAGCCTCCCTTCCCACACTGCCAGCACAAACACCAGCAAGCTCCAGAGACCTATAGAAACCCTATAGAAAATCTCACCAGTAGAATGGATGAAGGAGAGAACAGAATATCTAAACTAGAAGACCAGGTGGCAGATCTAATACAGTTCAACAAAGAGAAAGACAAACTAATAAGAAGGTATGAATGGGAATTTCAAGATATTTGGGACACTATGAAAAGATCCAACCTAAGAATTCAAGGTATAATAGGAGGAGAAGAATTTCACTCCAAAGGCATAGTAGGTGTTTTCAACAAAATCATAGAAGAAAACTTGCCAATGTATCTTGCCAATGCAGATACAGGAAGCCTTTAGAACACCGAACTGACAAAAGCTGGAAAGAACCTCTCCTCACCATATTATAATTAAACTACCAAACATACAAATCAAAGAAAATATATATATATTGAAAGCAGTTAGAGAGAAAAAGCAAGTCACCTACAAAGGCAAGCCCATCAGAATCACAGCAGATTACTCAACACAAACTTTAAAAGCCATAAGGGGGCTAGAGGGATGGCTTAGCAGCTAAGGCATTTGCCTGCACAGCTAAAGGACCCAGGTTTGATTCCCTAGAACCCATGTTAGCCAGATGCACAAGGGAGCGCACGAGTCTGGAGTTCATTTGCAGTGGCTGGAGGCTCTGGCGCACCCACTCTCTCTCTCTCTCTCCCTCCCTCTTTTGCTCTGTCAAATAAATAAATAAATAAATAAATAAAAGCCAGAAGGGTTTGGAATGTATTCCAAGTTCTGAAAGATAACAACTGTCAACCAAGGTTACTTTATCCTGCAAAGCTATCCATTCAAATAGATGGAGAAATAAGGACATTCCACAACAAAAGCAGGCTAAAAGAGTATTTAAAAACAAAACCAGCTCTACAGAAAATACGTGAAAGGATCCTCCATGCTGAAGAGAAAGAAAAGCACACATATAATGAACCTGGAAAAATAAAACCATACTCCAATACTAGTTCATACAAGAGAGCAGGGCTGGAGGGATGGCTTAGTGGTTAAGGCATTTGCCTGTAAAGCCAAAGGACCCATGTTCGATTCCCCAGGACCCACATTAGCCAGATGCACAAGGGGGCGCATGCGTCTGGAGTTCGTTTGCAGTGGCTGGAGGCCCAGTAATGCCCATTCTCTCTCTCATTTTCTCTCTCTTCCTCTTTCTCTCTGTCAAATAAATAAATAAATAAAAATAAAATATTAAGCCTGGCGTGGTGGCACATGCCTTTAATCCTAGCACTCGGGAGGCAGATGTAGGAGGATTGCTGAGAGTTCAAGGCCACCCAGGTCAGCCTGAACTAGAGTGAGACCCTACAAAAAATTAAAAACAAAACAACAACAACAACAACACACAAAAAGAGAGAGAGAGAGAGAGCAAAGGTAAAACCAGAAAAACAACAAAACAAGAAAAATGGCAAAAAACAAACACACACCTTTCAATAACAACTCTTAATATCAATGGCCTGAATGCCCTAACCAAAAGACATAGGTTTGCAGACTGGGTTAAAAAACAGGATCCTTCAATTTGTTGCCTCCAAGAAACTTACCTTTCTACAAAGGATGGACACCATCTTAGGGTGAAGGGTTGAAAAATGGCCTCTCAGCGGCTGTGAAAGAACTTGACACGTGCACCCCTTGTGGGTTCCCCTTGTGGGCAAGTGCAGCATTGTGCTCTTGTGTCACTTTTTGCGTCTGGATAAACGTGGGACCTGGAGATTGAACGGGGGTTCTTAGGTTTGGCAGGCAGGTGCCTTAATCACTAAGCCATCTCTCCAGCCCAAATTACAAAGCTTTTGTACAGCGAAGGACACTGTGAATAGAGCAAAGAGGCAACCTGCAGAATGGGAGAAAATCTTTGCCAGCTATACATCTGATAGAGGATTAATATCTAGGATATACAAAGAACTAAACAAATTAAATAATAAGAAATTGAACAACCCAGTTAAAAAATGGGCCATGGAACTAAGCAGAGAGTTCTCAGAAGAAGAAATACAGATGTCATATGACATCTAAAACATATTCTACATCCCTAGTCATCAGGGAAATGCATATTAAAACTACATTGAGATTCCATCTCACTCCTGTCAGATTGGCTACCATCATGAAAACAAATGACCATAAATGTCGGTGAGGATGCGGAAAAAGAGGAACCCTTCTACACTGTTGGTGGGAATGTAATCTGGTCCAGCCATTGTGGAAATCAGTGTGGAGGTTCCTGAGACAGCTAAAAATAGATCTACCATATGACCCAGCTATACCACTCCTAGACATATATCCTAAGGACTTATTGTAGTACCTTAGAGATACTTGCTCAACCAAGGATATTGTATCACCAGGCATAGTGGTTCATGCCTGTAATCCCGACACTACAGAGCTGGAAGCTGGAAAATTGCCTGGCAGAGCTACATAGTGAGACTCTATCTCAAACAACAAACAAAGGGTATAGATGAACAGACACATGGGCTAAGCATGTGAGGAGTGGTACAGAGGGTAACATCCCTGCCCTCTCTGATACATGCCACCATCCAGATGTTGAGCTATTATAAAAACTCTCTAGGGCTGGAGAGATGGCTTAACGGTTAAGGCGCTTGCCTGCAAAGCCAAAGGACCTTGGTTCGATTCCCCAGGACCCACGTAAGCCAGATACACATGGTACATGCGTTTGGAGTTTGTTTGCAGTGGCTGGAGGCCCTGGCGTGCCCATTCTCCCTCTCTCTGTCTTTGTCTCTCTCTATCTGTCTCTCACAAATAAATAAATAAATAAAATATTTTTAAAAACTCTCTAGTTCACTGGGTATGGTGGCACACTCCTTTAGTCTGAGCATTTAGGAGGCAGAGGTAGAAGGATCTCCTTGAGTATATATTTGTGGTAAAATAGTCAAGTCTCCACATAAAGATAGAGTGGTAAATCAACTTTAAATAACATGAACATTGATGTCATTGCCCACTCCACAAAGAGTTCATGAACATCAAAAAACAAAAACAAACAAACAACAACAACAAAAAAACGGGCAGACCCAGGTGGCTGGATGCCAGTGCAGATGTGCAGGCGAAGAGGGGCCGGTTCCTTCCCATCCCCGCTGAGGCGGCAACTGGGGAGGGTGATGGGCTCAGAATGAACTATATGCCTGGCACTGCCAGCCTTATCTAGGACATTAAAAAAAAAAAACACTGGGTCCTACTTCAGATGGAAGGACATTTACAGGCTTTTTAAGAAGCATTGATCAAGCTGGGCGTGGTGGCACACGCCTTTAATCCCAGCACTTGGGTGGCAGAGGTCAGAGGATCGTTATGAGTTCAAGGCCACCCTGAGAATATAGAGTGAATTCCAGGTCAGTCTGGGCTTAAGTGAAACCCTATCTCAAAAAAAACAACAAAGGGGTTGGAGAGATGGCTTAGTGGTTAAGGTATATGCCTGCAAAGCCTAAGGACCCGGGTTTAATTCTCCAGACCCCTGTAAGCCATATGCACATGGTGGCGCATGCATCTGGAGTTTGTTTACAGTGACTAGAGGCCTTGGCATGTCCATTCTCACTCTCTCTCTCTCTCTCCCCACCTCTCCCAATCTCTGTCTCTAATAAATAAATAAATAAATAAATAAATAAATAAATAAATAAATAAATAAAAAAAATCTTAAAAAAAACAGCCTCTAAAAATGATTTATTATTTATTTATTAGACACAGAGAGAGAGATAGAGAGAGAGAAAGTGAGAATGGGTACGCCAGGGCCTCTAGCCACTGCAAATGAACTCCAGACGCATGTGCCACCATGTGCATCTGGCTTAAGTGGGACTTAGAGAATCGAAACCGGGTCCTTAGGCTTTGTAGGCATACGCCTTAACCACTAAGCCATCTCTCCAGTACCCCCCTTTTTATTTTTTATTTATTTTTATTTTTATTTTTTGTTTTTTTGAGGTAGGGTTTCACTGTAGCTCAGGCTGACCTGGAATTCACTATGTAGTCTCAGGGTGGCCTTGAACTTGTGGCGATCCTCCTACCTCTGCCTCCTGAGTGCTGGGATTAAAGGCGTGCGCTACCACGCCCGGCTCCCTTTTTTTTTTTTTTTTTTTTAAAAAAAAGCATTGATCAGTTTGCTAACTAAGTGCTACATCAGATTGTGGAGCATATTCACATGGGCAAAAAGTATGGTGATACTCCTCAAGGGATTTTTGTGGTCAGAGGAGAAAATGTGGTCCTACTGGGAGAAATAGACTTAGAAAAGGAGAATGCCACACCCCTCCAGCAAGTGTCTATTGAAGGGATCCTAGAAGAACAAAGGGTGGAACAGCAGACCAAACTGTAAGCAGAGAAGCTGAAAGTTCAGTCGGCAAGTTTGGTCAGCTCTTAAAGATCAGGATCTCTCTATTCCTCCAGCAAATACTCTGAGTACTGAGTCCTTTGCTCAAATGCTCTTGTCGTGGAGAGAAGGACTGTTACTGAATGGAAGTGACAGCCTTTCACCTCACACATTTGGCCAGAGACTGAAGTTGAAAAGCTATTTTTATTTTTATTTGTTTGGTTTGGTTTTTGGAGGTAGGGTTTCACTCTAGTCCAGGCTGTCCTGGGATTCACTATGTAGTCTCAGGGTGGCCTTGAACTCATGGCAATCCTCCTACCTCTGCCTCCTGAGAGCTGGTGTGCACCACCATGCCTGGCGGGAAAAAGTCTTTTCTGTGACAACAAGCTACAGAAGAAATGCAGCATGATAATATCAATATGTTTAGAAAATAAATTTAACAAAATCCAACATTCATTCATGATTAAAAAAAAAATTCAGGGCTTAGTGGTTAAGGCACTTGCCTGCAAAGCCAAAGGACCCAGGTTCAATTCCCCAGAATCCATGTAAGCCAGATGTCCATGGTGGTGCATGTGTCTAGAGTTCATTTGCAATGGCTAGAAGCCCTGGTGTGCCCATTCTCTCTCTCTCTCTCTCAAATAAATAAGTAAATAAATAAAAACTTTAAAAAGTTCAGGGTTTGCTGGGTGTGGTGGCGCACACCTTTAATCCCAGCACTCGGGAGGCAGAGGTAGGAGGATCGCCGGGAGTTTGAGGCCACCCTGAGAATATAGAGTGAGTTCCAGGTCAGCCTGGGTTAGAGCGAGACCTTACCTCAAAAAAAAAAAAAAAAAAAAAGTTCAGGGCTGGAGAGATTGCTCAGTGGTCAAAGTGCTTGCAGAGGTTAATGACCCAGGTTTGATTCCCCAGTACTTATGTAAAGCCAGATGCACAAAGTGGCACATGCATCTGGAATTTGCTTGCTCTTTCTCACAAATAAGTATTAAAAAAAAAAAAAAAAAAAAAAAGGACATCTGGCTGGGTGTGGTGAGGCAAAGGTAAGAGGATCACTGTGAGTTCAAGGCCAGCCTGAGACTACATAGTGAATTCCAGGTCAGTCTCGGCTACAGCAAGACCCTACCTCAAAAAAAAAAAAATCAAATTTTAAGCCCTCTAAATATTTGTTTATGCCTATTAATGCTGCTCTCACCCTCACCTTTGGTTAGGTAAATTTCTTCTTCTTTTTCTTTTTCTTTTTTTGGCTTTTAGAGATAGGGTCTTTGGTGGAGGCAAAATCACTCCTGCTGCTTGACATGGTCCGGGCTAGGAGAAGGTTTCCACATGGCTGGAACCTCATGATAAAACTGAAACTACTCTGTTTAATTTGTTTAATGGCAATAGCATGCCTGTCCTTTTTAGGCTTTCAAGAAAAGGAAACTCAAACTGTTCTCTGCTATAGAGAAATGAGGGCTGAAAGAAAATGAAACTAAAACCATTTGTACAGACTTGTGCTCCCTAGATAAATATAATAATATGACTAATAAGGAATTCTTTGCAAAGTTACAGAAAAAAAGAATTGCTTGATCCTCCCATTACAATACCAGAAATTCCGAAGTCCACCTCGAGGAGCTAAGGCAAATGCATTTAGGTTTTCTGATCCTACTGACCCACCTCTACCCTATACAGGAACTTATGATGAAAACTTAGGTCATGTAGTGAATAAGAATGGAAAATGGGTATGCCATTGCCCTTTTTGGAAAGGCTTGCTCGATCAGGCCCTGCTTGGTGTTTGTTATCCAGAGAACAAAATAACTCTTTAATCAAACAGGCTAACAAGTACTTTGCTAAGCTTGGCTACAAGGAATGTATAAGAAAGTTAGGCCGGGCATGGTGGCGCATGCCTTTAATCCCAGCACTCTGGGAGGCAGAGGTAGGAAGATCTCTGTGAGTTCGAGGCCACCCTGAGACTACATAGTAAATTCCAGGTCAGCCTGAGCCAGAGTGAGACCCTACCTCGAAAAACAAAAAACAAAGAAAAAGAAAAAAGAAAAAAGAAAATTAGAAGAATGGCCTTTCGGTATGAAACAGTCGGTCTAGCACTTTGCTGACATAATCTGCTCTTGTCGCTGTTAGAATCTAATTTTAGGGGAAAATTCTATATACTTAATGAAGTTATTCAGGAAAATTGAAATTTAGGTAAAAGTTAAGCACATGATGTTGAAAATGTTCTTTGCTGAGAAGCCTGCTTTTGTTCTGTACTAGTATAAATAAAACACAAGGTTTTGAGGAAGGCAGGGACACCTGAATGACCAGAAGGTGTCTCTCATTCTTCCGGTGCAGACTCTGCATCTCCTTGGAGGACCTCATGGGCTGGCTTCTGGTAGGTCTTTGCAGCTGGCGAACTCTGAAAAGACTTAAAACCCGTCAAAGTGCTGAGAATAAGTGTTGAGTGCTCAGGGCTAAATGAGATATCTATCACCTTTGAGCCTCACGGAACACTACAGAAGAGTGGGCAGAAAGAATGTAAGAGCCAGCCGGGCGTGGTGGCGCACGACTTTAGTCCCAGCACTCGGGAGGCAGAGGTAGGAGGATCACTGAGAGTTCGAGGCCACCCTGAGACTACATAGTTAATTCCAGGTCAGCCTGGACCAGAGTGAGACCCTACCTTGCAAAACCAAAAAAAAAAAAAAAGAATGTAAGAGCCAGATAGATAATGAGAAGGAGTGCTTTGGACGACTGTCTTCCAGACATAAAGTGGCCTTTGTATTCATTCATGACCTCACAGCAGCTGTCTTTGTCTGCACAATATCGGGCCCATCAATATTCCATCATGGATGGAGTTTAACTTCAAAGCAGAAGAACTAGTTAGAAAGAAGGGATTAAATGGAAAGGGGCAGGCGGGACAAGAGAAAGTAAAATTAAGAATACAACTACCAAGCCGTGCATGGTGGCGCATGCCTTTAATCCCAGCACTTGGGAAGCAGAGGTAGGTGGATCGTCGTGAGTTCAAAGCCACCCTGAGACATTACATACTGAATTCCAGGTCAGCCTGGACAAGAGTGATGAGACCCTACCTTGAAAAAAAAAAAAAAAAAAAACCACCAGGGACTGGAAAGATGGCTTAGTGGTTAAGGCGCTTGCCTGCAAAGCTTAAGAGGACCCAGGTCCGATTTCCCAGTACCCAAGTAAGTCAGATGATGCACAAAGTGGTGCATGCGTCTGGAGTTCGTTTGCAATGGCTAGAGGCCCTGGTGTACCCATTCTCTCTCTCTCTCTCTCTCACTCAAATAAATAAAAATTTAATTTTAAAATAAGACTTCCAGGCCAAACATGGTGTCACATGCCTTTAATCCCAGCACTTGGGAGATAGAGGTAGGACAATTTCTGTGAGACTACATAGTGAATTCCAGGTCAGCCTGGGCTAGCTGAGACCTTACCTAGAAAAAAACAAAAAATAAGTACTACTTCCACTTGATCTAGTTATATTGTTCATGAGTACACATGCACCTGAAGGAATAAATCTAAGTCAGCCTGTCATAGACATGCTGTGTATTTACGTTTATTTTGGCATTATTCATACTTGTCAAATTATGTATGAAATCAGTTTAGGTGCACATCAACACATAACAAGAAATAGTGATATATTACGCCAGCATTCGGGAGACTGAAGCAGGGATATCGCCATGAGTTTGAGAGGCCCGCCTGGGCTACCTTGTGAAACCCTGCGTCAAAAAAAAAAAAAAAAAAAAAAAAAAAAAAAAAAAAAAAAAAAAGGCCTTGACTGCAAGGAGGCGTGGCTTGCACAGGGCGTCTAGGGAAAGACTACGTTTCCCACAAGGCTCCGCGCCGACTTGACCCGTCTCCCGACAGGCTCCGCGCTCTCTGCCCGCCACCTTTGGCGTGAGCTAGAGGATGGCGAGCAGCGGAGAGGAGCCGCTTGAGAAGCAGCGCATCCACCTGCGCCCAGCCTCGCTGCGGGACGCCGCCCCCGTCACGCTGCATCTCCTGCCCTGCGAGGTCCTGGTGAGCAGGCCCGCCCCCGTGGAGCGCTTCTTCACGCCCGCCATCCGCCAGGGTGCTGACGGTGAGCCTCCCAGACCGCAGCCTCCGGCAGTCCCCACGGAAGCTGCGAGGTTCTTGGGCGCTGTGGGCCCCGCGGAGCTGGAGAGCGCCCAGCCCTGCCTGATGGCCCTGCACGTTCCTCCTGCAGGACTCCAGGTGTCGTTTCGGGGCCGCAGCCTTCGGGGCGAGGAGGTGGCCGTCCCGCCCGGCCTCGCGGGATACGTGATGGTCACGGAGAAGGGCGAAGGGCTGATGGGGAAGCAGAACTCCTCGGGGCGTTCGGAGAACGTCGAAGAGGAGCAGGAGTCTCTGGAGCGGGACTTCGTGAGCAGAGGGACAGGGCTGCTGGGTAGGGGTGGTAGTGGCCGTCCTGATCCTGAGCCAGGCTCCTTTCACAGGATCGCTTTATCAGAGCCACTGGCAGTTTCAGCCGCTTCACCCTGTGGGGCCTGGAGTCCATCCCTGGCCCGGATGCCAAAGTGCATGGGGCCCTGGCTTGGCCCACCCTTGCCGCAGCGGTGAGTAAATACAGGGCCCTCCCCCGGATCCTGCTACCCCCCTCCTTAGTCTTACCCCTAGATATTTGGAGGCTTTAGGGTAGGGTACACCAGAGCTGATGAAGTCAGGCTCGGGAGGATCAGAATAGGTAGCCTGGGAAGCTGCGGTATCTTTTAAGTCTCACAGTAGAGGGGACTCCTGTTGCAGATTCACAAACAAGTGCCTGAGGACTAAGAACCAAAGCACGGAAATGAAAGCCACAGATCCCGCCACACCAGTACACCAGCAACAAGGTCACTTTGGAGCCAGTGAGTTCTCATCCTAATAAACGAACTCTTCATAGCACCTATGAGTCTGTGGGCCACCTTGGTGCCCCAAAGCCAACATGATTTCCACTCCCACACAAGCACCTTTGTTAGATCTAGTCTGTAGAAACAATTTATTGCTGGAGGTAAGAGGGGCTAGAATTTTGTAGCCAGCACCCACTTCACCCCCAGATCCTACTTTACAAAAGAAAATTTTTTACAATCAACAGCCTTCTGTCCAGAGTGCTCCCACCCCTTTTTCTGTACTCAAGCTGCCTGCCTCCTTCTGGTCCCTTGTTCAGAACAGGCCTGGGCCTGTAGCCAGCTGACCTAGAAGCTGGCTTAGCCCTGAGCTAGCCTTGGTACTGGCCTTTCAGAGGCCTGCCCCATCCTTTTGGAGTTGTCCTCAGCCGTGTCTCCCTTGGCATGCCTCTTGGGAGCCCCAGTGGGGGTGGATTAGACCACTAGAGGCCCAGTTCTGTTAGCTTTCTTGGCGCTGCAATGGGTAGTGCCTGGTCACCATTTTCCTCTCTTGCTCCAATCCTTGGGAGTGAAATGCAGACACTTGGAGTCGATTCGAAGGAGCCGCTTAAGCATAGCCCGTTCATGTCCATCCACGATGTCCTCTGACAGAGTGAGGATATACTGGCCCTGGGCAAAAGATGGACCCAGCAGGTGGTCAGCCACACAGGGCCTGCAACCTGCACTCCACTCACTTGTCCCCCAGCATGCCTCCTAACCTTGTAGTAATTGATGAGGTTGAGATACTGCAGGGTGGAGATGACATCCTCTTTCTTAATGCTGGTGATTTCACTGATCTCACTGTGGAAGGGTAAAAGTCAGGTACCTGGGGGGCCTTCATCTGTTCCCAGGAGCCCCCGAAACAGACAGGCCAAGCATGCACCCCAGGTAGGCAGAGCCAGGCTCACTTGATGGTGATCTGTGGCCTCTCCCCACTTTCTGACTTCAGCCCCATCAGGATCTCCAAGATGGTCTGGGACCAGTAACTTCGATAAGATAGAAGGCCAAGATCTGACAGGGGCTTCTCAGGGGTCCCCGTCTTGCCTTCCACTTTAGAGAGTTCATAGCCTAGAGCAATGGAGAGGCTGGGTAAGCAAGGAAAGTGTCTACAAGCACAGCTAGGCTGCCTCATTCTCTGTCGGATTCTCATGGTAGTGAGCATGGGCTGAACACAGGAGGGAGCCAAAGGCACTGAGAGCAGCTACATCAAGGGGTGCTCGGCAGCCAGTGAAGGCTGGTGGCACAGGGATGCAACCAGTTCTCCTTTGCCATCCCAGCTTTTGTTTGAGGACACAAGACAGCCCTTTGTCTTTGGCCTGGGCCTGAGAATGTTCAGATTCTAGTCAGTCTTCCTAGCTGTGACCTTGGGAGTGTCATTCTCTAAGACTAGCATGAGTTGAGGATCAATGGGCAAGGGTACCAAGGTGTTTCCCAAGCCTGATAGTTTGTTCATTCCTCAGAGACAAGTGACAGACCTCTACAGCAGTCCTTTCCCTCTTGCTTGTGCTGACACTGGACACTGCTAGGCAGTTTCTGAAGAGACTTGAGACACTGCAAAGCTGAGTGGCTTCATTCTCCTGTCAGGGCCCTGGGGTATCTCTGCTACTTAGTAGAAGCCCTTCCTCTGCCTTACTGGCCTTATAATGGGCCTTGGCCCTTGCCCTATCCCTACTAGTCAATATTGTTCTCTTGTTCAGTTTCATGTGACTTCAGCCAAGCATTCTGGGATAACAGGGCCAAGGAAGCCGGGCGTGGTGGCGCATGCCTTTAATCCCAGCACTCAGGAGGTAGAGGTAGGAGGATCCTTAGGAGTTCGAGGCCATCCAGAAACTATGTAGTGAATTCCAGGTCAGTCTGGGCTAGAGTGAGACCCTACCTCGAACCCCCCCCCCAAAAAAAGGGGGTGGGGACAAGGAGGCTGGTGTTTGGAAAGAGGAAGCAAAAAAGGGGTGGCACCCTTGAGTTCCTACTCAGCTCTGCTGAATCCACTACAGTCCCAAAGAATCCCCTGAGAACCATACTTGCCTCTATAGCTTTAAGTGCCTGCCCCTTCTTTAGTGATCAAACATCTACACACCCTTTGAGCTGCTTGGAATGGAGCTTCTGGTTCCCCATTGGACTGCTGGGCAACAGCAAGTTTAAGTGCCTGAGTTTCCAGAGAAATGTGGCCCCTATTCAACCAATAAATTATCTCAAAGGGGCTGGAAAGATGGCTCGGTGGTTAAAGGCACTTGCATGCCAAGCCTGATAGCCTGGATTCAACTCCTTAGTACTCAGGTAAAGCCAGATGAACAGGGTGGTGAATGAGTCTGGAGTTCATTTGCAGTAGCAAGAAGCCCTGGCACACCCATACTCACTCTATTTTCTGTCTGACTGTGACAAATATTTTAGAAAAGTATCTAAGACGAACCATGACCTTGAACAAGTCAAGCTTTTGTGTCTCTGCCAAGTCAACAGCTAAGACCTCCCCTCAACTCCCCAGTCACAGCTTATTTTGAGGGTTCAGAGAACAGTGAGTGAATAAAATGGGGATGGATTAGGCTACAAAGCAGAATGTGGTCTCAGGAGTGGTGCTTAGGAAGACTGGCTTGAAGCAGGGCACAAGTGCAGTGCATCTTGCATCAGCTTAGTGAGTTATAACCTTTGACCAACTATTGCCTGCAAGACTCAGAGCACATCTGGGTATATAATCACGTCCTTCCCCAAGAACTCTGATATGGCACAGGCCCAGAGAAGAGCAACAGGAGCTCACAAAGCTGCCCAAAAGCTCTGTTGGGTGTGCCAGGCTGCCGGTCATACTCACTGAACTCAATCAGCAGCTTGCCATAACCCCGCCGCTGGTAGGGAGGCAAGGTCAGGATGCAAGCCACGTTGTAATCTTCTGTGGACTCCTTTTCCTGGAAAAGAGGAAGAGTCAGGGTCAGGACAGGGTCAAGATGCCTCCCTCTTCCCTATTACTCTGTAGTCTCCATGAGCTTCACATTTCTCTTTACTACTGGCACAGACCTAAACCTGCTCCATGCCCCACTCTCTGGATAAGCACTGACCTTGGAGAAGTAGCCCACAATGTGGAAGCCCTTGCAGTCGTATTCTGTCATCACATAGAAGAGGAAGGGGTCTGTGTCATAGTACAATGTTTTGTGATCAAGGAAACACTTGGCCAAAAGACATAGATTCTGTGAGTAACTCTGCAAAGGAGAAAAAAACCTGTAACTACTCTGGGTAGGGTCTATGCTATTCCTAGGTGTATACATGATGGAGATCACTCCCTGGGTCCTGATCCTGCCTAGCAGTCAGCCTATCACCACTGCTTAGACAACAACCACATTTAAAAAATCATTTGCAGCCAGGCGTGATGGCACATACCTTTAATCCCAGCAGAGGCAGAGGTAGGAGGATCACTATGAGTTCAAGGCCACCCTGAGACTATAGAGTGAATTCCAGGTCAGCCTGGGCTAGAGTGAGACCCCACCTCAAAATCAAACAAAAGAAATCATTTGCAGGCTGGAGAGATGACTTAGTGGTTAAGGTGCTTGCCTGTGAAGCCTAAGGACCCATGTTTGACTCCAGGTCCCACGGAAGGCAGACTCACAAAGTAACGCAAGCATGCAAGGTAGTACAGGCACACAAAGTGGTGCACACACCTGGAGTTTGGTTGCAGTGGCTGGAGGCCCTGCTGGGCAATTCATTCGCTTGCATTAAAAAAACAAAAAAAAAGGCCAGTCTGTTGGGTTTGCATCAAAAAAAAAAAAAAAAAAAAAAGTGTGGTGGCGCACACCTTTAATCCCAGCATTTGGGAAGCAAAGGTAGGAGTATCGCTGTGAATTCAAGGCCACCCAGAGACTACATAGTGAATTCCAAGTCAGCCTATGCTAGAGTGAAACCCTACCTCGAAAAACCAAAAAAAAAAAACAAACAACAACAACAAAAAAATCATTTGCATGTGTTTGTATATGGGCATGCCGCATGCCAGGCCTCTTGCCACTGCAAATAATGTAAGATGCCTGAGCTACTTTTTGCATCTAGCTTTATGTGGGTGACTTGGGAATGGAACCCTAGACTTCAGGCTTTGCAAACGCCTTCAACCACTGAGCCATATTCCCAGCACTAACAAATGCTTCAGTGTACACATGCTTATGTACTGGTGTCCAACTGCCTGCTGCCCTGGTAAGTTGGACAGATTTCCTCCGTCTGCTTCCCGTACTTGTACCTAAGCCTGGGCTGGGGCCTCCACTGGCCTCTGCTCTGTTTACCAACAGTCAAGAATGATGCTTCCACCTTGGAGCCTGGTTTTCAACTTTGAACTCTCAAACAGTGGCAGGGTTCAATCACTGACAGCACAAATTTCACTGAGTCAATTTATGGGTTGAAAACTTCAAAAGCCTTGATTTCAGGAGACAATTAACTTTCATATTAGGGTAGTAGTTCACTTGAAAAAACAATTGTTAAATCATTTTAAGCATGTGGTAGATGTCTGAAAATGTTGCTTAAATGTAAACTTCAAGCTGGGCATGGTGGTGCACCCCTTTAATCCCAGCACTCTGGAGGCAGAGGAAGGAGGATCACTGTGTGTTCAAGGCCAGCCTGAGACCACACAGTGAAAGCCAGGTCAGCCTGAGCTAGAGTGAAACCCTACCTTGAAAAACCAAAGGAAAAAAAAAGGGTTGGCGATGGCTTAGCAGTTCAGGCACTTCCTGAGAAGCCTAAGGATTCATGTTCAACTCTCCAGGTCCCATGTAAGCTAGATGCACAAGGTGGCACACACATGGAGTCTGATCTAGTGGCTGGAGGCCCTGGCATGCCAATTCTCCCTCTCTCTCTCACATTAAAAAAAAAAAAAAAAAAAAAAAAAAAAAAAAGCCTAATCTGTTGGGCTTGCCTCAAAATAAATAAATAAACCATACCATACTGTCAGTTTCTGTCTTAATAAAACTGTAGATTTAGGGCCGGAGAGACGGTTTAGTGGTTAAGGTGTTTGCCTGCAAAGCCAAAGGACCCAGGTTTGATTCTCCAGGACCCACATAAGCCAGATGCACAAGATGGTGCATGTGTCTGGAGTTCATTTGCAGTGGTTGGAGGCCTTGGTGTACCTATTCTTTCTCTCCGTCTCTCAAATAAATAAAAACAAAATATATGTGTGTATATATATATATAGGTTCATTTAAAAAAAAAGAAAATGTTTCCAAGTTGGGTGCATGCCTTTAATCCCAGCATTGAATGGAGATAGAGGCAGGAGAGTTGCTCCAAGTTTGAGGCCAGCCTTGTTTCAACAAATGAGAGGGAGGGGCTCATGAGGCTCCACCCTTCCCTGAGGATTCAGAGATTGCTGTGGGTTAAAGACATTTTCTTCAGTGGTGTAGACACTGGTAAGTTGCCCGTGTTCCTGTAAATATCCCCTTCCCCCTCCTCACCACAAGTTTCCCCATGAAGTTAGACTCCAATTAAGGCTAAGGAAGCCCTGTGAGTTGGACTGTCAAAACCCTGATGCCTGTGCCTGGCATGGTTGCATATGCCTTTAATCCCACTCGAGAGGCAGAGGTAGGAGAACTGCTATGGGTTTGAGGCTACCCTGAGACTATACAGTGAACTCCAGGTCAGCCTGGGCTAGAGTAAAACCCTACCTTGAAAAACAAAAGAGCTGGAGAGATGGCTTAGGGTTAAGGCACTTGCTTGTGAAGCCTAAGGACCCATGCTCCACTCTCCAGATCCCACATAAAACAGACACACAAAGGTGAAAGGTCACACATGCTCACTAGGTGGCACAAGTGTCTGGAGATCGACTGCAGTGGCTGAGGCCCTTTCACACCAGTTCTCCATGTCTCCCTTCTGTCTTTTGCTCTCTTAAAAAAAAAAAAAAAAAAAACCTAAAATGGAGGCATGGAACTCAGTAAACTATTGGGGGCACCAATTTAGGGACTTTGCTGCTTTACCTCTACGCATGATTCTGCCTGGTTTGTTGTTTTTGTGGTGATGGGAATGGAACGCGAATCCTGGCGTATAGTAGGCAAGTGCTCTATCACTGAACCACATCTCCACTCCCCACAGTAATTTCAGTAGTAATTTCACAAAGTTTTTTTTTTTTTTTATGGGGGGGCTGGTTTCGAAGGTAGGGTCTCACTCTAGTCCAGGCTGCTCTGGAATTTGTTATGCAGTTTCAGGGTATTGTCTAACTCACAGTGACCTTCCTACCTCTGCCTCCCAAGTGCTGGGATTAAAGGCATGTGCCACCAAGCCTGGCCACAAAGGTTTTTTTTGTTTGTTTTTTGTTTTTTTGAGATAGGGTCTCATTCTAGCTCAGGCTGACCTGGAATTCACTCTGTAGTCCCAGGCTGGCTTTGAACTCACAGCAGTCCTCCTACCTCTGCCTCCCAAGTGCTGGCATTTAAGGTGTGCGCCACCACACCCAGCCACAAAGTTATTTTTTCTTTTTAAAAAAAATTTAAATATTTTAATTTATGAGAGAGAGAGAATTCATGGGTGCTCTAGGGCCTTTTGCAACTGCAAAGGAACTCTAGACATGTGTGCCACTTTGTGCATCTGGCTTTACATGGTACTGGGCAACTGAGCTGTGATTTTTTTTTTTTTATTGGCAACTTTCTTAATTGTAGACAATATCCCATAGTGCTTCTCTCCCTCCCCCACTTTCCCCTTTGAAACTCCACACTCCATCATATCCCCTCTCCCTCTCAATCATTCTTTTCATTTTGATGTCATGATCTTTTCCTCCTATTATGTGATGGTCTTGTGTAGGTAGTGTCAGGCACTGTGAGGTCATGGATATCCAGGCCATTTTGTGTCTGGAGTAGCATGTTGTAAGGAGTCCTACTCTTCCTTTGGCCACGAAGTTGTTGTTTTTTTTTTTTTTTTGGCATGTATGTATTTGTATGTGTGCAGGTGTACATGGAGGCCAGAGGACAACTTGTATTCCCCAAGAACACTGTACATCTTTGAGACAGGGTCTCTCATTGGCTCACCAATTAAGTTTGACTAGCTAGCCAGTGAGCCCCAGGAATGCTCTTGTATCTGCCTCTCCAGTGCTGGGATTATAGGCTTATGCCACTGCACCCAGTATTTTACACAGGTACTGGGAATCCAACTCAAGTTCATAGGTTTGCAAGACAAGCACTTTACAAACTAAGCTATCTCCCTAGCCCCTCAGATTTTTAACTACCTGCTGAGTATAGCCATTTGGATACCCAAGTCTCCACTTCACAATATGCTATGCAACAGTGCTTAGCTGAGTGTCTTCCTCTTCAGCACCACCATACCCAAGCCGCCAGAGCTCCTCCACTAGTCCAGGTGCCTGCTTCTCCCCCATTACCTTGGAGGTCCAACAACAGCAAAGTCTACCTTGATAGACTCCAAATTTCTCCTTCCCACTGGCACAAACCCAAACCTGTCCTATCCCCAACTTCTCCCCATTGACCTTATTCCTGACACCTGAGCTGTCCCTTCCTCTTCTCTTTTATCAAGAGTGAGCTTCACCTTTCACAAACTACACTGTGTCAGCCCCTCAGAACTCAATTGCTTGGAATTCCTTTACCCACTTTCCTTCATGTCCAGGCTCAAAGGTCATCTCCTCTGTAAACTTTGTGTTTTTTTTTTCCCCCAAGGTGGGGTCTCACTCTAGTCCAGGCTGACCTGGAATTCACTATGTAGTCTCAGGGTGGCCTCAAACTCATGGCGATCCTCCTACCTCTGCCTCCCGAGTGCTGGGATTAAAGGTGTGTGCCACCACGCCTGGCTCATTTTAAAAAATATTTTATGTATTTATATTAGAGATTGAGAGACAATGGGCATGCAGGGCCTCCAGCCACTGCAAACAAACTCAAGATGCATGCGCCACCATGTGCATCTGGCTTATGTGAGTCCTGGGAAATCGAACCTGGGTCCTTAGGCTTCACAGGCAAGCACCTTAACTGCTCTCCAGCCCTAATAAATATATTTTTAAATATTTTAAAAAGTCTCCAGAGGAGTTGGAGAGATGGCTCAGTAGTGAAGGTGCTTGCCTGCAAAGCTTAGAGTCCAGAGTTTGATTCCCCAGTACCCACGTAATGCTAGATGTACCAAGGTGCACATATATCTGGAGTTTGTTTGCAGAGGCTGGAGGTATGCCATTCTCTGTCTCCTATCTGTGCTTACAAATAAATACAAATATTAAAAATAAATAGGGCTGGAGAGATGGTTTAGCAGTTAAGGCACCTGCCTGCCAAGCCTAAGAATGCTGGTTCCAATCTCTAGGTCCCACATTTAGCCAGACACAAAAAGTGATGCAAGGGCGCAGTGCGGCACTTGCCCACAAGGGCACACGTGTCTGGAGTTCGTTCATAGCTGCTGAAAGGCCACTGGTGCACCCATTCTCTATCTTTCTAGCTCTCTCAAAAATAAATAAATAAATAAATAAATAAATAAATGCTCTTAAGAAAAGGACAGAGAACAGAGAGCTCCTGCCTATGAGAAGGCAGCAGTGAGGTAAAGCCCCTAAACTGTTCTTTAAATTTACCTCTACTCTAATTTACATTTGACCTTCCAATTTGACTCTTTAAGGCTATTGGAGGGGGTAGGAGTCTTTTGAGATGGGAGCTCCTTCTGTTGGCCAGGAATTCAAGATCCTCTTGCCTTAGCCTTTTGAGTGCTGGGGTTACAGGCATGCACCACCTTAAAGCTTTGAGGACAACTGCCTATGAACCCTGTTTATCCACTCTTTGATTCCTAACACATCCCAGTGTGATCTGAGAAGCTGTGCTTGTGTGTCTCTGCCATGGTGCATGACCTGTCCGATCCCTTCTTATCTGTGCATCTCCTAAGCAGGAAGAAGCTGTCCATTTGACTTACTCTAGGCCGACTACTCTTAGCTACTGACCTTATTTTTCCGTCCATCAATTTCAAAGAAGGAGATGGTGCCTTTGCGGTAAATCTCATTGCCTGGAGGGTGCCTCAGGTCACACTTGGTCTAAGGAAGGAGGAGGATCAGGGATGAGGGCTGGTGTGAGTATGCTGGGAGGGCAGCCTCATAGTACCCCTCATACCAAGTGGCGCTGCAGACACTTGAGGCTACGGCCGTACTTGAGGCAGAACTCGCACAGGTAGAGGACAGGCAGTGTGGTAAGCTCCTGCGGGTATGGGGAGAAGTACCACGGCTTGAGGCGGTGCCTGCCCAGTTCAATGCATTCAATGTTCTTCATCCGGGTAACAATGTCGTCGTGGCTCCGGTCAGACACCAGACTGCCAGTCATGCGTGGTGCTGATGGTATTCCATCTGAACTGTCCTGGGAGTCCTGCCCAGGCCAAAGGAAGATACCAGGTTACAGAAGATAGCTCAGCAAGCCATTACTGCTCGTACTCCTGCCACAGGTTTCCTCCTTCAAGCCTAACAGCAACTACTGGAAAATTCTCTCTCAATACCCACATTACCAAATAAACCCAAAATGAGAAATTGATGACGTAGGAACCTGGCTTTTAATCTCAACACCATCACTGATTACCATCACTTGTTTACTCTATTTTAAAACAGGCTGTCATATAGCCCAGACTTGCCTTGAACTCCCAATATGACCTTGAACTTTGGTCCCTCCTGCCTCTACCTCTTGAGAGCAGGGATTACAAGCATGCACAACCTTACCCTGTGCAACCTTGTCCAATTTACTCTGGTTTACTTTTTTTTTTTTTGGTTTTGCAAGGTAGGGTCTCACTCTGGTCCAGGCTGACCTGGAATTAACTATGTAGTCTCAGGGTGGCCTCGAACTCACGCGATCCTCCTACCTGTGCCTCCCGAGTGCTGGGATTAAAGGCGTGCGCCACCACGCCCGGCTAACTCTGGTTTACTTTTATGAGACTGTCACACTGCCTACTGTGCCAAGGAGGCACCTTGTTTACCTTTAAACTAGTCACTGGCAAAACTCCCCTTGTCCACATACCCTCCTTTTCACCCAGCTTCCCTATTCCCCAGCTCCTCCACGTATGACCTACCTCATCAGTGCCCAAGCAATTTGATTTCCGCTTCCGTCCTGGCTGAGCTGCCACTGCCCTACGGGCTGATCCATTCTGCAAATGACATAGAGGGGGTGGCTGTGAGATAAGCCTGAAAGATGTTGCTAGATAGAAGAGAGGAAGGGAAAAAGAGAATTGGAAGACTCACCTGGGGGAAAACTGAAGCTGGTGCTGTCTCGCTGGGCACTGGAGTTGCTGGGGAAACCACCTCCACCTTTCGTTTCTGCAGAGAGAAACCAAGAAAGGTGGGTCAGAAGGTAGAGAAGGTGGGACCTGAGAAGAAAGCAAGGTCCCTGGAATTGCTGAGGGTACCGTTGAGCGGTGGTTGGGTTGCAGGCAGGAGCTGGAGGAGAGCGGCTGGTCAGGCTCACCACCGGGAATGGCCTCCCGCTCCTTGGGCAGGTTGAAGCGGAGTGTGATCTGGACCGGGATTGGCAAGGTCTTCCCGCTGGCCTGTGCGGAGGCCGGCTGTAGAGATAGGTCCAGGGTCTTCCTCTGGGGTGGGGATGGTGGTGGGATGGCGAAGGGGAGCAGGGGCCCCTCAGCATGGAATGATTAAACCCGACCCTCTGCCTTCTCAAGAACTTAGCAAGAGCCACTGGACTCTGTAATCTATATCTGCAATTTGGACCCCATCTTTTGGGGAAGGTGGCACCTCCTGCCCATCCAGGAGCCCCTAAGGCCAAGAGATGAGAGAAGGAAGAGGCAGGAGAGGTGAAATGGGGGACCTACTCACCACCTCTCTCTCTGGAGAGCCGGGGCGGGACCCAGGAAGTCCGTTCTTGGTGGGAGTCTTAGCCTCTTTCTTGGGAAATTGAATCTTCTTTAGATCCAGCCGCTCATGGGTCACCCATTCATCCAGACGTTTATTGACTGCAGCATTAGAAATGGCTCAGGAGGGCATGTCAGACACTGCCTCCCACCCTACCCTGACCAGGGCCCAGAACTCACAGTCAATGTAATGGACGTAGAAGAGCTTCCGGCCACTGATGTCCTTCACACTCAGGATCTCAGCCAGAGCTATGGGAACACGGCAGACAGGGGTCTTAGGCAGGCCAGGTCAAGAGACTCCACCCGTCTGCGACCTGAGCCCCACCCCCAGGCCGGATCTCTATGCCCCAGCACTTAGAAGCTCTTGCTCAAGACCCCTTCAGTCACCAAAGTGACACCCCTCTCCAAGCCCCGCCCTGTCCATCTCGGTACGGCTAAAAGCCACGCCCTCCTCCCCGAGCATCCGTGCGCCCGCCCCAGGATGCCCGAAGCCCCACCTCTCCCACGGAACCGTTCCCTCCCTCCCGCCCCTCGCCCTCGGGTCCCTTGGCCCCGCCCCCCGACGTCACTCACGCCACTCATCTTCGTTGTCCTGGTTGCGCCGCAGCACGGGTAGGCGGCAGCCCTCGATTATCTCTCCCTGGGGAGACAGCGCGGCGCCAGGGTCGGCTACTGGGGGGCCTCGGGCTCTACCCACCTCCCCTGGCTCCCTCCGCCCCGCCCCGGGCACCGGACTCACCACCTCCGCCATCTTCCCTCCCTCCACTGCCACTTCCGGCCCCTCTGGGAGACGTCACTTCCGGAGCCGAGTGCTCCGCCGGCCCGGGCCTCTCAAAGCCGCTCTTGTAGAGGATTCTTGAGAGGCGCCGTTCAGCCAGTTGGAGGCGAGGAGCCGGCCCGTTTGGGTGAAGGACGACTAGGGTGTTCTAAAACTTCGGACCGGATCTTGGGTGGAATCACCAAAACGTGCGCAGCGATTGGAGGGAAACTGAGTCTGTCACGTGACGCCGGAGTGTCACGTGGGACTCGAGTTTGGGCTTCCACCCGCAGTTTCAGGGAGGTCTCCAGCGGCTGTGGGAGACTTGCAGAGACAGCCCTGGAGGTGTTTTGGAAGCTGAAGGAGTGGATGGGAATAAAGGATTTCAGGTGTATGTACTTAATTGCATAGGCATAATAGGCAGGAAGGTTTCTTTTGTATATTGGGTGTATGTTTTTTTTTTAAATAGTGCATACGTTACTCAACCAAACATTAAATATTTAATAAGCAACTACCACGTGTCAAGCATGAGTCTAGGAACCTAGAATTCATCAGTGAGCAAAATAAAGAGCTCTGGAAAAAAAAAATATATATATATATATTTTGGCTTTTCCGAGGTAGGGTCTCACTGTAGCCCAGGGTGGCCTGGAATTCACTATGTAGTCTCAGGCTGGCTTCGAACTCGGTGATCCTCCTACCTGTGCCTACCCCCCCTCCCCCGTTTAAAATATTTTTATGAGAGAAAGACGGGGCCTCTAACCACTGCAAATGAACTGCAGATGCATGTGCCATCTTGTGCATCTGGCTTACCTGGTTACTGGAGAATCAAACCTGGGTTCTTAGGTTTCACAGGCAAGCACCTTCACTGCTAAGCCTGCTCTCCAGCCCCAAAGATGTCTTTTTTTTTTTTTTTGAGAGAGACAGATAGAGATGGGCGCGCCAGCAGCCTCTCAGCCTCTGTGACCGAACTCCAGATGTGTGCGCCCCCTTGTGGTCAAGTGCGGCATTGCACCCTTGCGTCACTTTGCACCTGGCTAAACGTGGGACCTGGAGATTGGAACTGACGTTCTTAGCGTCTTAACAGCTAAGCCATCTCTCCAGCCCCAAAGATGTCTTTTTTAACAGCTTACATTTTGGGTAAACTGGTTGAAAAGAGAACTATGGATACAGAAGCTAGTGGCAGAAGAGATGGCTTACTGGTTAAGGCATTTGCCTGCAAAGCCAAAGGACCCTGGGTTGATTCTCCAGGACCCATGTAAGCCATATCCATGCATATGGAGTTTGTTTGCAGTGGCTGGAGGCCCTGGTGTGCCCATTCTCTCTCTCTCAAATAAATAAATAGAATATTTTGTTTGTTTATTTATTTATTTATTTTGGTTTTTCGAGATAGGGTTTCACTCTGGTCCAGGCTGACCTGGAATTAACTATGTAGTCTCAGGTTGGCTTTGAACTCACGGCGATCTTCCTACCTCTGCCCCAAATGCTGGGATTAAAGGCATGTGTCACCATGCCCAGCTAGAATATATTTTAAAAAATAAAAATAAAAAGCTAGCTGAAGCTGGGCATAGTGGTGCACACCTTTAATCCCAGCACTTGGGAGACAGAAATAGGATGATCACTGTGAGTTCAAGGCCAGCCTGGACTAGAGCAAGACCCACTTCAAAAAAACTACAAAAAATTAATTATAAGTAAATGATAAAAATACAAAATAAAATCGGACATGATTGCTCAAAAATACAAAAAAAAAATTGCCAAGATAAACTATCACATTATGTTACCAGTTGTTGCCCCCAACTGGCTCCCACCCTATCCCACTCAGTTGTGGAACCAATAACAAACTGTATGGTGAAGATACTAATTTAATGTTTTTTTTTTTTTTTTTTTGGTTTTACAAGATGGGGAAGGCTAAGAATGGCACACTAGGTCTTCTTGTTGCTGCAGATTAATTCCAGCCACATGTGCATCTGGCTTTATGTAGGTACTGGGGAATTGAACATGGGCAAACAAGTGCCAATAACTGCTCAGCCATCTCGCCAGCCTGAAGAGACTTTTATTCTTGGCCAAAATAGAAATGGAAGATAACTCCTAGACCAACTTTTCAACACTCTGGAATAGGGAGGGTATAGTGTAAAAGAAATTAGAAGCATGGTGTGGCTTACCCAATAATCCCAGCACTTGGGAAGCTGAGTGTTGTAGATGGGAGAGGGGAGAGTTACAAGACGCTTTCTTGGGATTCTAGCTATTATTCTCTCTAAGCTCCCCCCCCCAGCTCCAAATGATGCTAGATGTGGTGTTTTTTTGTTTGGTTGGTTGGTTGTTTGGTTTTCGAGGTAGGGTCTCACTCTAGCCCAGGCTGACCTGGAATTCACTCTGTAGTCTCAGGGTGGCCTTGAACTCTCTGCGATCCTCCTACCTCTGCCTCCTGAGTGCTGGGATTAAAGGTGTGCACCACCACGCCTGGCCTTAGATGTGGTGCTTGATTCAGGTGTCCCCCATAAATTTATGTGTTCTGAAAGCTAGATTCCCCAGCTGGTGGTAGTTTGGTAATTGGATCCTTCTGAAGGTGGTGTATTGTTGGGGGTGGGTTTATGAATGTTATAGCCAGCTTCCCCTTGCAGTGTTTGGCACACACTCGATGTTGGCCAGGAGGTTATGTCCACTGTGCTCATGCCATCGTTTTCCGTGCCATCATGGGAGCTTCCCCTTAAGTGTATAGGACAAAATAAACTCTTTCCTCCTATGAGCTGCTCTTGGTTTGGTGTTTTTAAAATATATTTATTTGAGAGAGGTAGATAGAATGGGCACACCAGGGCTTTCTGTCGCTGCAAACGAATTCCAGATGCATGTGCATCTGGCTTACATAGGTTCTGTGGAGTTGAACCTGGGTCCTGAGGCTTTGCAGGCAAGCGCCTTAACCGCTATACTGTCTCTCCAGCTCTGGTTGGGTGTTTTCTGACACAATTCTAGATGGCATAGGAAGTAGGTTAACTAGAAGTAGGACTTGATGATGCAGCTTCTGAGGCAGTGTAGGGCCCTGAAAGTAAAATCTCTACTTTGGTCAGAGTAGGATCTGGCTTCTCCTTATCTCTTTCTAAAGGCTATTTTTCCTTAAATCTAACCTGGGTCCCTCCTTCGAAAAGGGTTCCTTAAATCTGTTTCTCCTTGAAGTCAGTCTGAGTCCATCCCTAGAAATGCATTCCACTTCCCTAGAGGAATAATATGCCTGGAATGATTAAACCTCATCTCCTAGTAGAAATGTGGTGTCCTGGCTGGCCAGTTCCATCTCCATCCCGAACCTAGAAAATACCCCAGTCTGGCCTCTATATGGATTTTCCATTTTCCAGAATCCCCTTTTGCCATCTCTTGGGCTAGAGCTCTGCATTCCTTAAGTTCTGGGCTTTTCCATTTCCGAGATCCCCACTCCTGCCTTCTACTGGGCAAGAGCTCTGTACTTTTTCCTCTTTCTTTCTCTTAAACTCTATAAATTCTAAAAGACCCCAATTTGGGTCTCAAAGTGGGCTTTTTCATTTTCTAAAACCCTTTCGCCATTTCTCAGGCTTTGCATTTCTTCTTTTAAATTCTTTTAAATTTTCTCATTTCCGAGAACCCTGCTCCAACCTGGAATTTTCTATATTCTTTCCTTCTCTTTAAGTGCTCTAAGCTCTAGAATCCTTATAATGTAATCTTTCACCAGGCATGGTGGTGCACCCCTTTAATCCCAGCACTCAGGAGGCAGAGGTAGGAGGATTGGTGAGTTCAAGGCCAGCCTGAGACTATGTAGTGAATTCCAGCTCAGCCTGAGCTAGAGCAAGACCCTACCTTGAACCACCCCCCAAACAAAAAGGTATTATTGGGCTGGAGAGATGGTTTAGTGGTTAAGGCGCATGCCTGTGAAGCCTAAGAACCCCAGTTCGATTATCCCAGTCCCACGTAAGCCATATGCACATGGTGACACATGCATCTGGAGTACATTTGCTGTGGCTAGAGACCCTGGCGCACCTTTTCTCGCTCTCCCTTTCTCTGTCTCTAATAAATAAATAAAATAAAAGTAAAATCTTCAAAAAAACAAACAGAGGGCTGGAGAGATGGCTTAGCGGTTAAGGCATTTGCCTGCAAAGCCAAAGGATCCTGGTTTTATTCTCCAGGACCCACATAAGCCAGATGCACAAGGGGACACATGCATCTGGAGTTCCTTTTCAGTGGCTGCAGGCCCTGGCATGCCCATTCTCTCTCTCTCAAATAAATAAATAAAATATATTTGAATCTTTTTTTGCTCCCCAGTTAATCAGTCTGTTATTTTATTTTATTTATTTGTGAGAGAGACAGAGAGGAAAAAAGAGGCAGAGAGAGAAAGAATGTGTGTGCCAGGACCTTCACCTGCTGCAAACAAACTCCAGATGCATGAGAAATCTTATGCATCTGGCTTACGTGGGTTCTGGAGAAGCAAACCTGGGCCCTTTGGCTTTGCAGGCAAGTGCTTTAACCACTAAGCCATCTCTCCATCCCCCCCCCCGAAAGTTTTTTTTTCTGTTAAGGTTTGAGAGACTTTATTACATTAAGAGAAGGAAAAAGAAGAAAGTACAGAGAGTTCCTGCCAAGTGGAGGGCAGGAGGGGGTAGAGAGCCCATGTGGGAGTAAAGGGGGGGTCTCTCCTCCTCCTCTTGGCCTAGCTGGGCTGAGACAAGGGAAGCTTACCAGAACCTCAAAGTTCAGGGAACAAGCCAAGAGAGAGTGGCTTGTCCCCTGGCATGCATCTACTTATAACTTTATTGTGGTGGGTTTCACCTTCTGGCTCAGGTGAGCCAGAGTGAGAGCTGATAGCATGTTTTGTTTTGTTTCTTCTTTTTGGGTTTTTTTTTGTTTGTTTGTTTGCGGTAGGGTCTCACTCTAGCTCAGGCTGACCTGGAATTCACTATGTAGTCTCAGGGTGGCCTTGAACTCATGGTCATTCTCCTACCTCTGCCTCCCAGATTAAAGGCATGTGCCACCATGCCTGACCCTCCAAAAAGGTTTTTTTTTTTTTGAGAGTCAGAGAGAGAGGGACAGGTAGAGAATGGGTGCACCAGCAGCCTCTCAGCTGCTGTGAATGAACTCCAGACATGTTCACCACCTTGTGGGCAAGTGCGGCGTTGCATCCTTGAGTCACTTTGTGTCTGGCTAAACGTGGGACCTGGAGAAAAAAATGGGCATTCTTAGGCTTAGGAGGCAGGTGCTTTGACCCCTAGGCCATCTTTTCAGCCACCAAAAAGGTTTTTTTTTTAATTTTTAAAATTATTTTATTTATTTTTGGAGAGAGAGACAGAGAGGGAGAGGGAGACAGATAGAGATGGGTGTGCCAGCAGATGCTCAGCTACTGTGAACGAAATCCAGATGTGTGCGCCCCCTTGTGGGCAAGTGCGGCATTGCGCCCTTGAGTCACTTTGCATCTGGCTAAACGTGGGACCTGGAGATTGGAACCGAGTTCTTAGCAGGCAGGCACCTTAACCGCTAAGCCATCTCTCCAGCCCCCAAAAAGGTTTTCAACGGAAGTTTTTGCTGATAGATGAAATGAGCTGGTTAAAAGGATAAAGTAGAAAGGAGACTTTTAAAATTGTATTTATTTATTTATTTATTTATTTATGAGAGAAAAGGAGGCAGATACAGAGAGAGAGAGAGAGAGAATAGGTATGCCAGGGCCTTCAGCTGTTGCAAATGAGCTCCAGACTCATGCACCACCTTGTGAATCTGGCTTACATAGGTCCTGGGGACTTGAACCTAGGTCCTTTGGCTTTGCAGGCAAGTGCCTTAACAGCTAAGCCATCTCTCCAGCCCTTTTTTTTTTTTTGAATTTTTTTAATTTTTTTTTATTGACAACAAAATATACTTACATACAAGAAGTGCATGGTATTTCCCTCCCCTCCCCCATTCCCCTTTAGCACTCCACTCCCCATCATATCCCCTCCCTCTCTCCATTAGTCTCTCTTTTAATTTGATGTCATCATCTTTTACTTCTATTATGAGGGTCTTGCAGAGGTATTGCTAGGCACAGCAAGGTCATGGATATCAAGGCCAATTTCTGTTTGGACAGTTGCATTGTAAGGAGTCGTACCCTTCCTTTGGCTCTTCTATCCGCCCCGTCTTCCTCAATGGTCCCTGAGCCTTTGAGGGTGCGACAAAGGTGTTTCAGTGAAGGGCACTCCTCCATCTCTTCTTCTCAGCACTATGCTGCCTTTTGGATCATCCCAGTGGTCATTGCCATCTGAAAAGAGAAGCTTTTCTAACCAGAAGTGAGAGTAGCATTAATATGTGAATATGAACATTAAGTGTATTATTTTCCTGGCAGCTTGAACCTAGGTCCTTTGGCTTTGCAGGCAAGTCCCTTAACAGCTAAGCCATCTCTCCAGCCCTATTTTTTGAATTTTAAAAAAATATTTTATTACCAGACATGGTGGCACACACCTTAAATCCCAGCACTTGGGAGGCAGAGGTAGGAGGATCTCCAAAAGTTCAAGGACATCCTGAGATTACATATTGAATTTCAGATCAGCCTGGGCTAGAATAAGACCCTACCCTTAAAAAAATTATTTATATATTTACTTGAAAGAGAGAGAGAAATAGCTGGGCATGGTGGCACACGCCTTTAATCCCAGCACTTGGGAGGCAGAGGTAGGTAGGAGGATTGCCATGAGTTCTAGGCCACCCTAAGAGTACATAGTCAATTCCAGGTCAGCCTGAGCTGGAGTGAGACCCTACCTTGAAAAACCCAAAAAAAAAAAAAAAAGAAAGAAAGAAAGAAAGAAAAAAGAAAGGGGGACTAAAGGGGGGGGACTGGGCATGGTGGCACATCCCTTTAATCCCAGCACTTAGGAGGCAAAGGTAGGATTGCCATGAGTTCAAGGCCACCCTGAGACTGCATAGTGAGTTCCAGGTCAGCCTGGGCAAGAGTGAGACCCTACCTCGAAAAACCTATATATATATATATATATATATATATATATATATATGATGCATATAAGGTGATGCATGTGCAAGGTTGCACATGAGCACAAGATGGCACATGCATCTGGAGTTCAGTTGAGGCAGCTGTAGGCCCTGGCATGCCAATTCTTTCTCATAAAAAAGAAGAAAAATAAAAAAAGTTTTAAAAAGAAAAATAGATAAACTGAGTCTTTAAGTGCTCATCAGATTATAGATGCTTTGAGTTACATAAGTTGACTATTTGGACTTGCCTATGGATTGTATCAGACTAACAAAGGATGATCCTGACTCGTTGCAGGATGTCATGGTATTTAGGTAGTGGGCAAGTGCCTTAAGTGCTTAAGCCATCTCTCCAGTCCCAGTATTTAGGTTGTGAATTTAGGTCACCATGCCTTAAAATATCAAGGTTAAATTAAATCTTCAACTCTGACATTAATCTGTTCATGATCACACTTGTAAAAGACTGACTTTAGAGTGCTCAGCCAAGTTAGCAATGTTCCTCTGTTTGTCAATCTTTGAACTACTGAAAAAAAAAACACTGAGTCTTAATATTAAAATTTGCTCATTTTCTATTATAAGGTTATTGTATCTAAAAACATGGAGCTTTTAGATGGTTCCTGTCTTGTTCATGCTGGTTCTGGAGGGTAGTTAGCAGTGAAGTTCTCATCCAGGTCTTATAAAAAGTCATTTAGGGGCTGGAGAGATGGCTTAGCAGTTAAGGCGCCTGCCTAAGAACCCGGTTCCAATCACCAGGTCCCATGTTTAGCCAGATGCAAAGTGACGCAAGGGCACAATGCCACACTTGCCCCACAAGGGGGCACACACATCTGGATTTCGTTCACAGCAGCTGAGAGACTGCTGGCGCGCCCATTCTCTATCTGTCTCCGTCTCCCTCTCTCTCTGTCTCTTTCTGTGTATCTCTCCAAAAATAAAAAAATAAAAATAAAAAAAATATTTAAAAAAAAGTCATTTAGTCATTGTGACTTTGTTCTTTTTGTTGTTGTTGTTATTTGTTTTTTTGTTTTGAGGTAGGGTCTTGCTCCAGCCCAGGCTGACCTGGAATTCTCTATGTAGTCTCAGAGTGGCCTTGAACACATTGTCATCCTCCTACCTCTGCCTCCAGAGTGCTGGGATTAAAGACATGCACCACCACCATGCCTGGCTTAAGTGACTTTGTTCTTACAGGAACTGAGGAAACTCCCATATCCCCCCGCCCAAAAATAAACCTGCTACGTACAAATAATGTTGATATATGGGCTGGAGAGATGGCTTAGCACTTAAGGTGCTTGCCTGCAAAACCTAAGAAGTCATGTTCGAATCTCCAGGTCCCACGTAAGCCAGATGCACAGTAACACAAATACACAATGTTGCACAGGCGGAAAATGGGGAGCATGTGTCTGGAGTTCATTTGCAGCAGCTGAAGAACTTGGCACACCCATTCTCTCTCTCTTTCACTCTCAAATAAAAAATAATGTTAGTATAGTATGTATACGCTTCATATATTTAATTTTTTTTTTATTGACAACTTCCAGAACTGTAGACAATACCCATGGTAATTCCCTCCCTCAACCCACTTTCCCCTTTGAAACTCCACTCTCTATCATACCCCTTTCCCCCTCTCAATCAGGCTCTTTCATTTTGATGTCATCATCATTTCCTCCTATTATGATGGTCTCCTGTAGTCAGTGTCAGGCACTGTGAGGTCATGGATATCCAGGCCATTTTGTGTCTGGAGGAGCACATTGTAAAGAGTCCTACTCTTCCTTTGGCTCTTACATTCTTTCTTCCACTTCTTCTGCAATGGACTTTGAGCCTTGGAAAATGTGAGAGAGATATTTCAGTTTTGAGCACTCCTCTGTCACTTCTTCTCAGCCCCATGGTGTCTTCTGAGTCATTCCAAGATCACTGCCATCTGAAAAAGAGAAGCTTCTCTAACCAATAGTGAGAGTAGCATTAATATATGGGTATGAACATTAAGAGAAGTGCTTCCTGGGCAGTTTGGCGAGCATAGTATATACATTTAGCCAGACACCAGCAGAAGTTACACCCCTAGGGCTCATGACCACCCTGTTGTAGGTTCTCGGTATCAGGGATGTATTCCCTCCTATGGAGTGGGCCTCCAGTCTAATTAGAGAGTGGCTGGTTTCCCCCATAACAGACATACCACTATTGTACCATTGGTTCATTTGGCTGGCCAAACTTAAGGCTTACAGTGTCCACAGTTGAGTATCTTCACTGATTTCTTTTTCTCCCATTGAACTGCATGCAGCATAACTTTTCCAGCTTTCCGTCAGTTGGCCCACATGGAGGAGGCTTTCAGCTCAGTTACAGCAGGATTTCTCAGTGACCTTGCCACCCAAGTATGTGAAGTCTTCAGCAATAGGGTCTTACTACCTATTCCTGGTGGGAAACCAAGGGCCTCGACAATGGCCTGTAATGTTTTGGGGGTATCAGGGACCTCCCTGACCAACAACTCACTGGAAGGTATCCCTGGCACTGAAATTTTTCTAGTAACAATCTATGGCTTCTGAGTGTTCCATTGTCCAGAAAAGTAGGTTTCCATAGGACTTTTTTTTTTTTTTTTTTTTTTTTTGCAAGGTAGGGTCTCACTCTGGTCCAGACTGACCTGGAATTAACTATGTAGTCTCAGGGTGGCCTTGAACTCTCGGCGATCCTCCTACCTCTGCCTCCCAAGTGCTGGGATTAAAGGCATGCGCCACCATGCCCGGCTATGACTTCTTTATATCCTCTTAGATTTTTGTTTGTTGTTTGTTTGTTTGTTTGTTTGTTTTGTTTTGTTTATTTTCAAGGTAAGGTCTCACTCTATCCCAGGCTGACCAGGAATTCACTCTGTATTCTCAGGGTGGCCTCGAACTCTCGGTGATCCTCCTACCTCAGCCTCCCAAGTGGTGGGATTAAAGGCATGCACCATCATGCCCAGCTACCTCTTAGATTTTGATTAGCCCTCCCTCCACCTTTCCTTTACTCAATCTCTTCCCCTGACCTCACTTTGCCCTTTTCACCCACATTAATCTGTTCTTCTACTTACATATATACAATACCATCCTATTAAGACCCCCCTCCCTCCCTTTCTATTCCCTTTATATCCCCTTTCTAGCTTATTGGCTTCTGCTACTGAGTTTTATTCCTACTCACATAGAAGTCCAATCATTTGTAGCTAGTATCCACATATGAGAGAAAACATGTGATGTTTGGTTTTCTGGGTCTGAGTTACCTCACTAAGTGTAATCCTTTCCAGATCCATCCATTTTCCTGCAAATTTTATAACTTCATTTTTCTTTACCACGGAGTAGAACTCTATTGTGTAAACGTGCCACATCGTTATTATTCACTCATCAGTTGAGGGACATCTAGGCTGGTTCCATTTCCTAGCTATTGTGAATAGAGTGGCAATGAACATGGTCAAGCAAGTATCTCTAGGGTAGTACAATAAGTCCTTAGGATATGTGTCTAGGAGTGGTATAGCTGGGTCATATGGTAAATCTATTTTTAGCTGTCTCAGGAACCTCCACACTGATTTCCACAATAGCTGGACCAGATTGCATTCCCACCAACAGTGTACAAGGGTTCCTCTTTTTACGCATCGCATCCTTGCCAGCATTTATAGTCATTTGTTTTCTTGATGGTAGCCAATCTGACAGGAGTGAGATGGAATTTCAGCGTAGTTTTAATCTGCATTTTTCTGATGGCTAGAGATGTAAAACTTTTTTTTAGATGTTTATATGCCATTTGTATTTCTTCTTCTGAGAACTCTCTATTTAGTTACAAAGCCCATTTTTAATTTTTTTAATTTTTGTTTATTTTTATTTACTTATTAGGAACAGACACACACAGAGAGAAAGAGGCAGAGAGAGAGGGAGAGAGAGAGAGAGGGAGAGAGAGAGAGAGAATGGGTGCTCTAGGACCTCCAGGCACTGCAAATGAACTCCAGATGGCTTATGTGGGTACTGGGGAATCGAGCCTTCAACTGGGGTCCTTAGACTTCACAGGCAAGTGCTTAATCACTAAGCCATCTCTCCCCCCATAGCCCATTTTTAATTGGGTTGTTTGATTTCTTATTATTTAGCTTTTTGGGTTCTTTGTAATTTCATGAGGTCAGAGTGGTTGATCTGTGGTTTTATTTCCTGAGCAATTGGGGTTATATTCAGAAAGTCTTTGCCAAGACCAATATGTTGAAGGGTTTCCCATAATTTTTCCTCTAGCAGTTTCAGAATTTCAGGTCTGATATTAAGGTCTTTGATCCATTTGGACTTAATTATTGTGCATGTAGAGAGATAAGGATCTATTTTCATCCTTCTACAGATATATATCCAGTTTTCCCAGCACCATTTGCTGAAGAGTCTATCTTTTCTCCAATGAGTGTTTTTGGTACTTTTGCCAAAGATCAGGTGGCCTTAGCTACCCAGACTTACATCTGGGTCCTCTATTCTGTTCCATTGATCTACGTGTC
This sequence comes from Orientallactaga sibirica, assembly GCA_036365145.1. NCBI lineage: Eukaryota > Metazoa > Chordata > Mammalia > Rodentia > Dipodidae > Orientallactaga > Orientallactaga sibirica. The sequence goes on along the minus strand of JAEOAD010000042.1, from coordinate 4,409,302 downwards.
TGTTTTTGTGCCAGTACTGTGCTGTTTTTGTTACTATGGCTCTGTAATATAGGTTAAAACCAGGTATAGTAATATCACCAGCCTTATTTTTGTTGCTCCAAATTGTTTATTTTTATTTATTTATTTTGTTTTTCGAGGTAGGGTTTCACTCTAGTCCAGGCTGACCTGGAATTCACTCTGTAATCTCAGTGTGGCCTCGAACTCATGACGATCCTCCTACCTCTGCTTCCTGAGTGCTGGGCTTAAAGGCATGCACCACCATGCCTGGCTCAAAATTTTTTTAGGTATTCGAGGTTTTTTGTGCCTCCAAATGAATTTTAGGATTATCTTTTCTATTTCAGTGAAGAATACCACTGAAATTTTTTAATTTTTTATATTTTTATTTATTTTTGGAGAGAGAGACAGAGAGAGATAGACAGAGAGGGAGAGGGAGACAGAGATGGGCGCGCCAGCAGTCTCTCAGCTGCTGTGAACGAAATCCAGATGTGTGCGCCCCCTTGTGGTCAAGTGCAACATTGCGCCCTTGCCTCACTGCATCTGGCTAAACGTGGGACCTGGAGATTGGAACCGCTGGACATTGGAACCAGTGTTCTTAGGCTTAGCAGGCAGGCACCTTAGCCACTAAGCCATCTCTCCAGCCCACCATTGAAATTTTGATAGGGATTACAGTAAATATGTAGATTGCTTTTGGTAAGATTGACATTTTCACAATATTGATTCTTCCAATGCAAGAACATGGCATGTCTTTTCATTTCCTTCACTTCCTCTGTTAGGTTTATTCCAAGGTACTTTATTTTTTTGATGCAATTGTGAATGGGAGTGATTCTCTGATTTCATCCTTTGTGTTTGTTGTTAGCATATAGGAAGGCTACTGATTTCTGTGTGTTTATTTTGTATCCTGCTACATGGCTATAAGTGTTTATCAGTTCTAATAGTTTGCTGGTAGAGTCTTTAGGGTTCTTTATGTATAGAATCATATCATCTGCAAATAATGATAAATTGATCTCTTCCTTTCCAATTTGTATCCCTTTTATGTGTGTCTCTTGCCTTATTGCTATGGCTAAGGCTTCCAGTACTATATTAAATAAAAGTGGGGACACTGGACACCATTGTCTTGTTCCTCATTTTAGTGGAAAAGCTTCAAGTTTTTCTCCATTTAGTATTATGTGGGCTGTGGGTTTGTCATAAATAGCCTTTATTATGTTGAGATATGTTCCTTCTATTCCCAGTCTCTGTAGGACTTTTATCATGAAGGGATGTTGGATTTTGTCAAATGCCTTTTCTGCATCAAATGAGATGATCATGTGAGTTTTGTCCATCAGTCCATTTATATAATGTATTACATTTATCGATTTGCATGTGTTGAACCATCCCTGCATCTCTGGGATAAAGCCTACTTAGGCAGGGTGAATGATCTTTCTGATATATTCTTGTATTCTGTTTGCCAATATTTTGTTGAGAATTTCTGGACTTCCGGGTAAGATGGCCGCATAGGAGCCACACCAAACCAGTCTAGAGAGGGATTTAAGCAAAACCACAGCAAAATACACTCTTCTTCTGAAAAGTGAAGGAGTATAGGTTATTCTTAGACACAGCGGAGAACAAGAGAGACCAAGACCACCAGAAAGGAGGAAAATGGCCAGAATACCACTGAGGCCCCAATCCCCAGCACCACCCGCCAGGCGCCAGCTTCATAGAAGGAGTTCAATAGAATTCTTTCCTTTTCTACTTTATGGAAAAGTTTGAGAAGCATTGGTGTTAGTTCTTCCATGAAAGTCTGGTAAAATTCACCAGTGAATCCATCTGGGATGTCTTTTTAATTCAGAGCCTTTTTTTTTTTTTTTGAGGTAGGGTCTCACTCTGGTGCAGGCTGACCTGGAATTCACTGTGTAGTCTCAGGGTGGCCTTGAATTCATGGCGATCCTCCTACCTCTGCCTCCCGAGTGTTGGGATTAAAGGCGTGCGCCACTAGGCCCAGTTTGGGAGACTTTTTTTTTTTTTTTAATTTTTAAATATTTTATTATTTATTTATTTATTTGAGAGAGAGAGAGAGATACAGAAATAGGCAGGTAGAGAGAGAGAGGGAGAGAATGGGTGTGCCAGGGCCTCCAGCCACTGCAAACGAACTCCAGATGCATGCACCCCCTTGTTCATCTGGCTTACGTGGGTCCTGGAGAATCGAGCCTCGAACTGGGGTCCTTAGGCTTCATAGGCAAGCGTTTAACCGCTAAACCATCTCTCCAGCCTGGGAGACTTTTTATAAGTGCTTGGATCTCCATTCCTGTTATAGGTCTATTTATTTATTTATTTATTTATTTATTTATTTATTTATTTATTTAGGTTTTTACTTATTTTGGCTACCACATAAGCCAGACACACAATGTGATGCAAGCATGCAAGGTTGCATATGCACACAAGATGGCACATGAGTCTGAAGTTCAATCACAGTGGGTGGAGGACCTAGCACACTAATTCTCTCTCTCTTTCTCTTATAAAAAAGATCCTGGCTTCTTTCATTTGCTGGCTCCCTGCTGATGTTCATCATGGTACTTCTGTTTGGCCCTTATATTCCCAATATGAAAGGTCCAAACACTCTCTAGAAGTATCAGAGAGTTAACATCTATGATGATTGTAAGGTTCAGGACTGACCACGACCATGCAAACCACTCTGAGGCAAAGATGAAAGCTTTTATTCAGGAAAAGCACGAGCTGCCAGAGCTGGCTCACAAGAGAGGAACACAGCCCACCTGAGTTCCTCAGGTAGTGGGCTTTATAGGGCTTTCAGTTGGGGGAAGGTAAGGAAAGGAAGAGCTGAGGGGAGATCTAAAATAGCCAGGGTGTGACACCAGACCAGAGACCAGGTGATTTACAAAATAAGGGGTCAGGAAACCATGACCTTGGGGCACTGCAGGCAAGGAGGGGATAATGGCTGGGTGGGTTTCTTGAGGAATGTGAATAATCCACTTCCTTATGTCTCTGTCCATCCTGCTGTCCTTGGTGACTCCATATTGGGGCCTGTCAGACCTAACAATTATATCAGAATAGGTGATGTCCCTTGCTAGTATTTACAAAAGATATCAAAAGAGGAGAATGTGGTAGAAGAAATTTAACATTTAATCCCAGCGCCTGAGAAGCACAGGTAGGATCACCGTGAGTTCGAGGCCAGCCTGAGACTCCATAGTAAGTTCCAGGTCAGCCTGGGCTGGAGTGAGACCCTACCTCAAAAAAAAAAAAAAAAAAAAAAAAAAAAAAAAAAGAAAGAAAGAAAGAAAACAAAAGAAATTTAACAAAGAAACCAGAGCCAGATGATTCTCTAAAACATAGTTTCTTTTGTGCAAGCTTTACCAAGAAGACAATATGACCCTGAGTCTCCTCCCTATCTATGCAGCTGTACCCTGCTTGTATGATATCTGGTTAATGCAGCCATAGGCTCAAACATCCCTGAACAAACAGCTTTCTGTTCTACATTTTTACTTTGTTTTTCTTTTTCTTTTTCTTTCTTTCTTTCTTTCTTTCTTTTCTTTTCTTTTTTTTTTTATATTTATTTTTTTATTTTTCGAGGTAGGTTCTCACTCTAGCTCAGGCTGACTTGGAATTCACTCGGTAGTCTCAGGATGGCCTTGAACTCATTGTGATCCTCCTATCTCTGCCTCCCCAATGCTAGGCATGCACCACCACATTCAGCTTTTTGTTTGTTTGTTTGTTTGTTTGTTTGTTTTTTGAAGTAGGGTATAATTATAGTCCTTTACTCCCAGCACTTGGGTGGCAGAGGTAGGAGGATCACCGTGAGTTTGAGGCCACCCTGAAACTGCATAGTAATTCCAGGTCAGCCTGGGCTAGAGTGAAACCCTACCTCAAACAACAACAACAATAACAACAACAAAAAGGCTGGAGAAATGGCTTAGCAGTCAAGGCACTTGCCTGTAAAGCCTAAGGATCCTGGTTCGATTCTCCAGGTCCCATGTAAGCCAGATGCACAAGGTTGCTCATGTATCTGAAGTTCGTTTGCAGTGGCTGGAGGCCCTGGCACACCCATTCTCACTCTCTAATAAATAAAAATAAATAAGTATTTTTTAAAAAAAAAAACAACAAAAAACCCAAAACAAGCATGGTGGCACATGTCTTTAATCCCAGCACTAGGGAGGCAGAGGTAGGAGGATCAACGTGAGTTCGAGGCCACCCCGAGACTACATAGTGAATTCCAGGTCAGCCTGAGCTAGAGTGAGACCCTACCTCAAAAACCAACCCCCCCAAAAAAAAGAAGGGCACTGGAGAGAACGTTTAGCCGTTAGAGTGCTGCTGGCAAAGCCAAAGGATCCATGTTCGATTCCCCAGTGTCCCTGTAAATCCAGATGTACAAGGTAATGCATGAATTTGGAGTTCCTTTGCAGTGGATAGAGGGCCTGGCACGCCAATTCTCTCTCTCTCTCAAATAAATAATAAAATAAGTAGGGCTGGAGAGATGGCTTAGTGGTTAAGGTGCTTACCTGCAAAACCTAAGGATCAAGGTTCAGTTCCCTAGTAACCATGTAAAACTAGATGCACAAGGTAAAGCATGCATCTAGAGTTCGTTTGCAGTGGCACACCCTTTCTTTCTCTCCTCAAATAAATAAATATTAAAAAAAAACAAAACTAAATGGAGCCGGGTGTGGTGGCGCATGCCTTTAATTCCAGCACTCAGGAGGCAGAGGTAGGAGGATTGCTGTGACTTTGAGGCTACTCTGAAACTACATAGTGAATTCCAAGGTCAGTCTGAGCTAGAGTGAGAACCTACCTTGAAAAAAAAAGTAAGTGGGATATGGGGAGATTGCTCAGTGGTTAAAGGTACTTGCTTGCAAACCTTGAAGGCCAGTATTCAATTCCCCAGATCCATGTAAAGCCAGATGCAAAAAGTGGCACATGCATCTGGAGTTCCTTTGCAGTGGCAGGACACCCTGGCATGCCCATACTCACTCTCTCTTCCTTTTTCTATGTGTTTCTATCTCTCTAAAATAAATATATTTAGCCAGGCATGGAGGTGCACACCTTTAATCCCAGCACTTGGGAGGCAGAGGTAGGAGGATTGCTGTGAGATTGAGGCCAGCACAAGACGACATAGTGAATTCTAGGTCAACCTGTGCTAGATTAAGACCCTGCCTCGTAAAACCAAACAAATAAAATATAAAAATATAAAATTAGGGCTGGAGAGATGGCTTAGCGGTTAAGGCACCTGCCTGCTAAGCCTAAGAACCCGTTCCAATCTCCAGGTCCCACGTTTATCCAGATGCAAAGTGACGCAAGGGCGCAATGCTGCACTTGACCACAAGGGGGTACACACATCTGACTTTCGTTCACAGCATCTGAGAGACTGCTGGCACGCCCATCTCTATCTGTCTCCCTCTCTGTCTGTGTCTCTCTCCAAAAATAAATAAAATAATTTAAAAAATTTTTAAAAATATAAAATTAGCTGGAAATAAAGGAGAAACATCCTGAGGTTATCCTATGACCTCCACGTATACCATGGCACATGTGTGCCTATACACACACTATAGACACATAATATAGTAATAATAATAATAATAATAACAATGCCATGTGATGACACATGCTTATAATGGGTAAAGACTGTAGATACCTGCAGCTCACTGGCCAGCCATCCTGTCTCAAAGGTGGATAGTGCCTTAAGAAAGACACTGAAGGTTGTCATTTGGCCTCTACATGCACATATATGCAAAGCACTCCCCCATATACACACATACACCTGTGCACATTATTGTGTTCACAAATACACACGCAATAATAGTCAATAGGTATTTAGCCAAGGTTTGGTAAATATTACAGTGAACCCAGTTTTGGTCCCTACCACTTTCTCAGTCAAAATTATCAGTGACCCCTGGTGGTAGTTTGAATTTATGACTCCCCCAATAAACTCAAATGTTTTCTTAAACTGTAAGTTGGATTTCTAGCCACCTAGATGGAAGAGGTGTCACTGTGAGTGGATCCTGGGGTCCAGCTCTAAGGAATTACTGGGGGCAAATCTGAATTCTAGCCTATGGTGTGCAAAGTGCTTGAGCTCTGCCTGGAGTTCCTGCTGTTTTGGCTGTTGATGTGTGCTTGCTTTTGGTGGTGCTGCTGGTGATTTTTTTCTCTGTGTGGATCTATGAAAGGGGTAGCTTCTTCTGCCATTATGGAACTTCCCTGGATCTGTAAGCTTCAAATAAAACCCTTCCTCCCATAAACTGCGTCTGGTTTGGAGGTTCATCCCAGCAACGTGGAGCTGACTAGAACACCCTCCTTCCCCCCACATTGCTAAACTAGTGGCAACTTCCAGTCCTCAATACAACTGGCATATTAACCACACCTTCTTCCTTGAAAGGCTTCCAGGACATCAGATCCTCCTCCAGTTTCCTTCCTCCTGTGCTCACTCCTTTTGTTTTGTTTTGTTTTGTTTTGTTTTTCAAGGTATGGTTTCACTCTAGCCCAGGCTGACCTGGAATTCACTATGTAGTCTCAGGGTGGCCTCACAGTGATCCTCCTACCACTGCCTCCCAAGTGCTGGGATTAAAGGCGTGTACTGCTCCTCAGATCTGTATTTTCGACTCAGATCTCTCCCCTGGACTCCACTCTCAGTCTGCTCAGCATCTCTAATTCCATATGTCCATATCCAAATTCCTGGCTTTCCTTCCCAACCTGCTCCTCCTACCATCTTTCTGGTCCCTGTCAGTGATGATATCATTCTCCCAGTTTTTTTTTTCCCCTTTTTGGTTTTTTGAGGTAGGGTCTTGTTCTCTCCCAGACCAACCTAGAATTCACTTTGTAGCCTTGAACTCACAGATCCTCCTACTTCTGCCTCCTGAATGCTGGGATTAAAGGTTCGTGCCACCACGCCTGGCTCCTCCTAATTTTTCAGGCCAAAAATCTTAAAGTCATACCTGACTTCTCACCTTCTCCCACATTCACTCCCTCAGCAAAAGCTCTTGGTGCTACCACTTCTCTCTGCCTTTGTCTGCCACACACAACTTCTGACACTGCACAACTTTACACAGAACAAGAAGGACCACATTGTTTTTTGTTTTATTTTTAAATTTTTTTTTAGTTTTTCGAGGTAGGGTCTCACTCTGGTCCAGGCTGACCTGGAATTGACTATGTAGTCTCAGGGTGGCCTCGAACTCTCAGCAATCCTCCTACCTCTGCCTCCTGAGTGGTTTTTGTTTTATTTTTAAAAATATAATTCAGGGGCTGGAGAAATGGCTTAGTGGTTAAGGCGTTTGCCTGCAAAGCCAAAGGATCCTGGTTCGATTCTCCAGGACCCACATAAGCCAGATGTGTGAGGGGCACATGCATCTGGAGTTCGTTTGCAGTGGCTAGAGGCCCTGGCATGCCCATTCTCTCTCTCTCTCTCTCTGCTTGCAAATAAATAAATAAAAAGTTGAAAAATATTTTTAAAAATATATAATTCAGGGCTGAAGAGATAGCCTAGCTGTTAAGGCACTTGCCTGTAAAGCCTAAGGACTCAGGTTCAATTGCTCAATACCTACATAAGCCAGATGCACATAGTGTCATATGCATCTGGAGTTCATTTGCAGTGGCTAAACCATTCTCTCTCTTTCAAATAAATAAATAAAAATAAAATAACCAAAAATATAATTCATACTATATCACATATCCCCAGTGCAGGATAGGGAAATGGCTCAGTGGATAAAGTGTTTGCTGTGTGAGTGTGAGAACCAGATTTGGGTCTCCAGACCCCACATAAATGCTGGGTGGGTGTGATGGCCCAGCTGTAATCTCATAGTCAGGAGGCAGAGACAGAGAATCAATCTGGGTAGATAGACTCGCCAAATTGGTGTGTTCTGGGTTCAGGTAAGAGACCCTGTTTCAGTACAATAAAGTGGTGAGCCATCAAAGAAGATGCCTGGAGTCTGGCTTCTGCTACTGATTTTTGGTTCCAGCTCATACACAAGTCTATACATTTGTAGCTAGGATCCACATATGAGAGAGAACATGTGACGTTTGGTTTTCTGGGCCTGGGTTACCTCACTTAGTATAATCCTTTCCAGATCCATCCATTTCCCTGCAAATTTCATAATTTCATTTTTCTTTACTGCTGAATAGAACTCCATTGTATAAATGTACCACATCTTCATTATCCATTCATCTGTGGAGGGACATCTAGGCTGGTTCCATTTCCTAGCTATTGTGAATAGAGCAGCAATAACATGGTTGTGCAAGTATCTCTAAGGCAGTGAGAAGAGTCATTAGGATATATGCCTAGAAGTGCTATAGCTGGATCATATGGTAAATCTATTTTTAGCTGTCTCAAGAACCTCCACACTGATTTCCACAATGTCTGTACCAGATTACATTCCCACCAACAGTATAAAAGGATTCACCTTTATCCCCATCCTCGCCAACATTTATTGTCATTTGTTTTCTTGATGGTAGCCATTCTGACAGGAGTGAGATGGAATATCAAAGTAGTTTTAATTTGCATTTCCCTGATGGCTAAGGATGTACAACATTTTTTTAGATGTTTATATGCCATCTGTATTTCTTCCTTTGAGAACTCTTTATTTAGTTCCATATCCCATTTTTTATTGGGTTGTTTGATTTCTTATTGTTTTATTTTTTGAGTTCTTTGTATATTCTGGATATTAATCCTCTGTCAGATGTGTAGCTAGCAAAGATTTTCTCCCATTCTGTAGGTTGTCTCTGTTCTATTCACAGTGCCCTTTGCTGTATAAAAGCTTTGTAATTTCATGAGATCTCAGTGGTTGATTAGTGGTTTTATTTCCTGAGCAACTGGGGTTATATAGAGGAAGTCATTGCCTATGACAATATGTTGAAGGGTTTCCCCTACCTTTTCCTCTAGCAATTTCAGAGTTCCAGGTCTGATATTAAGGTCTCTGATCCATTTGGATTTGATGCTTGTGCATGGAGAAAAACAAGGATCTATTTCCATCCTTCTACATATATATATCTCCAGTCTTCCCAGCACCACTTGTTGAAGAGGCTGTCTTTTCTCCAATGAATATTTTTGGCACTTTTGTCAAAAATCAGATGGGTATAGCTGCCTGGATTAACATCTGGGTCTTCTATTTTGTTCCATTGATCTACATGTCTGTCTTTGTGCCAGTACCATGCTGTTTTTGTTTCTATGGCTTTGTAATACAGCTTAAAATTGGGTATGGTGATACCACCAGCCTTATTTTTGTTGCTCAAAATTGTTTTGGCTATTTGAGGTTTTTTGTGTTTCCAAATGAATTTTAGGATTATTTTTTCTATTTCTATGAAGAATGCCATTGGAATTTTAATGGAGATTGCATTAAATGTGTAGACTGCTTTTGGCAAAATTGATATATTCACAATATTGATTCTTCCAATCCAAGAACAAGGGATGTCTTTCCATTTCCTAGTGTCTTCTGCCATTTCTCGCTTGAGCGTTTTAAAGTTCTCACTGTAGAGATACTTCACTTCCTTGGTTAAGTTTATTCCAAGGTACTTTTTTTTTTTTTTTGAGGTAATTGTGAATGGGAGAGATTCCCTGATTTCATCCTCTGCATGGTTGTTGTTAGTGTATAGAAAAGCTACTGATTTCTGTGTGTTTATTTATTTATTTATTTATTTATTTATTTATTTATTTTTCTGTGTGTTTATTTTGTATCCTGCTACATTGCTAAAAGTGTTTATCAGCTCTAACAGTTTGCTGGTAGAGTCTTTAGGGTCCTTTATGTATAGAATCATATCATCTACAAATAATGATAACTTGACCTTTTCCTTTCTAATTTGTATCCCTTTTATGAATGTCTTTTGCCTTATTGCTATGGCTAAGACTTCCAGTACTATATTAAATAAAAGTGGGGACAGCCAGGTGTCAAGGCGCATGCCTTTAATTCCAGCACTTGGGAGGCAAAGGTAAGAGTATTGTTGGAATGTATTAGGTCTGCCACCTGGTCTCCTAGTTTAGATATTCTGTTCTTTCCTTCATCCACTCTACTGGTAAGACTTTCCACAGTGTTTTTTATTTGACTGACAGTGTTTTTCAAATCTAGAATTTCATCCTGGTTTTTCTTCAGTATTTCTATTTCCTTACTCATGACTTATAATGACTTCCTTATTTCATTAAGCTAGTTTCCTGTGTTTTCTTTCAAGAGTTTGTTTTCTTCTTTAATTCCTTTGTTTTCTTTGATTCCTTTAACTTCTTTGAGTATAGATAAAATCATTCTTTTTGAAATCTTTGTCAGGCATTTCATCTAAAATAGTCTCTTCGGAGATCATTTCTGATAGATTTATAATTGTTGGTGGGATTGTATTATCTTGATTCTTTGTGTTTCTTTTTTTTTTAGAGTGAGCGAGAGCAATGAGAGAGGGAGAGAGAGAAAGACAGGATTGGCACTTCAGGGTCTCAGCCACTGCAATCGAGCTCCAGGTGCATGTGCCACCTAGTGGGCCTCTGCAACCTTGCACTTACCTAACTATTGTGTATGTGGCTTATGTGGGATCTGGAGAGTTGAACATGGGTCCTTAGGCTTCACAGGCAATTGTCTTAATCACTAAGCCATTCTTTACAGTCTCCCAATATTTTTTGTTTTGTTTTTCAAGGTAGAGTCTCACTCTAGCCCAGGCTGACCTGGAATTCAGGATGTAGTCTCTGGGTGACCTTGAACTCATGGACCTTCCTCTCCCTCCAGAGTGCTGGCATTAAAGGTGTGTGCAACCACACCTAAGTAAATAATTTTTAAGAAGTGGGGACAGAAGCCAGGTGTGGTGGCACACGCCTTTAATCCCAGCACTTCAGAGGTAGAGGTAGGAGGATCATAGTGAGTTCTAGGCCAGCCTGAGGCTACATAGTGAATTCCAGGTCAGCCTAGGCTAGGGCAAGACCCTACCTTGAAAAAAAAAAAAAAAGAAGTGGGGACAGGCTGGAGAGATGGTTTAGCAGTTAAAGCATTTGCCTGAAAAGACTAGGGACCAAGGTTTGAGTCCCCAGTACTCATGTAAGCCAGATGCACAAGGTGGTGCATGCGTATGGAGTTTGTTTGCAGTAGCTAGAGGCCCTGGCACGTCCATTGTTTCTTTTTCTCTCTTCCTCTCTCTCTCTCAAAAATATAAGTAAATAAAATTTTAAAAGTGGGAAGGGAGAGAGAGATGGCTTAGCAGTTAAGGTGCTTTTCTGCAAAGACTAGGAATACATGTTTAAATCTCCAGGTACCATGTAGCCAAGATGCACTGACTCAAACACACTATTTCGCACATGTGCCACAAGAGGGTGCACATGTCTGAGTTCATTCAAAGTGGCTGAAAGGCCCTGGCGCGCCCATTCTCACTCTCTCTCTCTCTCACCCAAAACTTAAAATAAAATTGGAGAGACTAATGGAGAGGGTGAAGAGGGAGCAGAGATGAGAGATACATAGAGACTTCCAGAAAAAGACAGAGATAGAAAGGCAATCTGGGGCTGGAGAGATGGCCTAGTGGTTAAGGAACATGCCTGCCAAGCTTAAGGACCCCGGTTTGATTCTCCAGGTTCCATATAAGCCAGATGCACATGGTGGCGCATGTGTCTGGAGTTTGTTTTCAGTGGCTAGAGGCCCTGGCATGCCCATTCTCACTCCCTCTTTCCCTCTCTCTGTCTCTAAAAAATAAAATAAAATAAAATAAAATAAAATAAAATAAAATAAAATATAAAATAAAATAAAATATTAAAAAAAGAAAGACTATCCCCCAGAGAATGGAGATAAACAAAAGTGATCCATCCACATTCTTGCCCCCCACATGTCCTTCCTCCATGTGGCCACTCTGGTATTCCAATCATCTTCCTACCTTTAGCATGGGTCTCTGTCTTATCCTATCTCAGCTTAGATACCACTTCCTCCAGGAAGCCTCCAGCCTTTACAGCCCCAGCTGAGTGAACTGGGGGAAGTATTGGTTAACCTGAGAGCTTAGGCTACTGAAGTAGCCTGATTACCATCTTGATGTCCACTGTACACAGGACACTCTTGCTGGCTATTCGACAGGAATAAAGTGGACTCTGATGTCATGTTACCTTGTGTTCTACCTATCTGGCAAGTGAACCACAGAGGCTCAGAGTTCTGGTAACTTAACCCAGCCATGGAGTATAGTGAACACACATGTCCATGGAGGCCAAAGGTCAATGTCAGGAGTTCATCTGGAGTTCCTTTGCAGCTGCATGAGGTCCTGGTGTGCCCATTTGCTCTTTCTCTCTCTCTCTCTCTCTTTCTTTCTTTCTTTCTTCCTTCTTTCTTTCTTTCTTTCTTTCTTTCTTTCTTTCTTTCTTTCTTTCTTTCTTTCTTTCTTCTCTGTCTCTCTTTGTGTCTTTCTTTTTTCAAAAATATTTAATTAATTTATTTATTTGACAGAGAAAGAGGGAGAGAGGAGAGACAGTGGGCGTGCCAGGGCCTCCAGCCACTGCAAACAAACTCCAGATGTCTGCGCCCCCTTGTGCATCTGGCTAATGTGGGTCCTGGGGAATTAAACCTGGGTCCTTTGGCTTTGCAGACAAATGCCTTAATCGCTAAGCCATTCCTCCAACCCTCTTCCTTCCTTCTTTCCTTCCTTCCTTCCTTCCTTCCTTCCTTCCTTCCTTCTTTCTTTTCTTTTTCCCTCTCTGCTTACAAATTTAAAAAAAACATGGGCTGGAGAGATTGCTTAGTGGTTAAGGCACTTGCCTGTGAAGCCCAAGGATCCAGGTTCAATTCTCCAGGTCCCACGTAAGCCAAATGCACATGGTGGTGCACACTTCTGGAGTTTGTTTGCAGTGGCTGGAGGCCCTGATGTACCCATTCTCTCTTTCTCTTCTTCTCTCTCTCTCTCCGTTATCTCCTGTCTCTAATAAATAAATAAAAATGAACTTTAAAAAAAAAAACAGAATCAGGAGGCTGAAGTAGGAGGATCAATATGAATGTGAGACCATCCTGGGCTACAGAATGAGTGCTAACTCATCTTAGGCTAGAGTGAGACTTTGCCTCAACTCCGCCCCTGCCCTTAAAAAGAACCCATTGTACTATCATGTATGAGATCTATAGGGTATGTCTCATTGGTAGAGAGCTTGCCTAGTATGGGCGATGCCTTGAGCCCTCAGCATTGCAAAAAAAATCAAAAACAAACACATTCATATGCATTTATGTAAGTATATATATATTTTTAAATTTTGTTTATTTTTATTTATTAATGAGAAAGAGAGAGAGGTACCAGGGCCTCTAGCCACTGCAAACTCTAGCACTGCAAGTGCCTTACCCACTAAGTCATCTCTCCAGCCCTTATGTAAGTATATTTATTTATTTAAGAGAGAGAGAGAGGGAGGGAGAGAATGGGTGTATCAGGGCCTTTAGGCTATGCAAAGGAACTCTAGACACATATGCCACCTTGTGTGTCTGGCTTATTGGGGCTGGGGAATCGAACCTGGGTCTTTTGGCCATGCAGGCAAGTGCCTTACCACTAAACAATCTTTCCAACCTATATATGCGTGTGTGTGTGTGTGTGTGTGTGTGTGTGTGTGTGTTTGGTTTTTCGAGGTAGAATGGTTTTCAAGATAGGGTAACCTCAAACTCATGGTGAACCTCCTACCTCTGCCTTCCGAGTGCTGGGATTAAAGGCATGCGCCACCATGCCCAGCTACCAACCCATATATATCTTAACCAAACTGATTTTTGCCAGCTTGCTTCCTACCCTGCCATTTCTTAGCTCTATCTATAAAAACACCTTGATAAGGAGTGGGCCTCCTCACTTATTCATCTATAAAATGAGATTTATCTATATAATGAGATTCATTCACATGAAGGGTTACACTGTGAGCACTCCACAAATCTAAACAGTCTTATAAATTGGTAAAGCCATATCCAGTTCCTGCAGGCACCCTGGGAAGCACTGCATTCTACCAACTGAGCTACATCCTGTCCCATCAACTGTTTCCATCCTGCTTCTCTTTATTTTTTCATCTATGTGTGTGTGTGTGTGTGTGTGTGTGTGTTGTGTGTGTGTATAGTTGGATTTAAAAGATATATTTTTATTTATTTATTTGACAGAGAGAGAGAGAGAAATGGGCACACCAGGGCCTCCAGCCACTGCAAACCAAATCCAGTTGCATGTGCCACCCTGTGTGTCTGGCTAAAGTGGGTCCTGGGGAATCGAACCTGGGTCCTTTGGCTTTGCAGGCAAGCACCTTAACCATTAAGCCATCCCTCCTGCCCTATAGTTGGATTTTTGAGGTAGGGTCTCACTCTAGCCCAGGCTGACCTGGAATTCACTATGTAGTCTCAGGCTGGCCTCGAACTCACAGTGATCCTCATACCTTTGCCTCTGAAGTACTGGAATTAAAGGCATGTGCCATCACACCCAGTTTTATTTTATATTTTTCTTTATTATTTATTTTCAAGCAGAGAGAGAGAGAAAGAGAGGAGGATAGGCACAAACAGGGCCTGTTGCCACTGCAAAGGAACTGCAGATACATGCACCACTTTGTGCATCTATATTTATGTGGGTACTGGGGAATCGAACCCAAGCCAGCAGGCTTTGCAAGCAAGCACCTTTAGTCACTGAGCAATCTCCCCATCCCTAAATTCTTTTTCTTTATAAGCACTGAGCTCTGGGTATTTTGTAAATGCAACCAAAAACTGACTAAGACACCAGCCAAGGACAGGGTCACTCAAGGTACACCAGCCCATTCAAGGACTCAGATTCTTTCTGGGGTTACACAACTTCTCTGCTCCCTCCTCCACTTATTTTGTGTTTTTTTAAAAGACTTTTTATTTATTTATTTATTTATTTATTTATTTATTTATTTATTTATTTATTTATTTGAGACACAGAGAGGGGGAGAGAGAGTGAGTGAGTGAGAGAGAATGGGCACGCCAGGGCCTCTAGCCACTGCAAACGAACTCCAAATGCATGTGCCACCATGTGCATCTGGCTTATGTGGGACTTGGAGAGTCAAACCTGGGTCCTTAGACTTCACAGACATGCACCCTAACCACTAATCCATCTTTCCAGCCCTTTGCTTGTTTTTGTTTTTCAAGGTAGGGTCTCACTCTCTAGGCCAGGCTGACCTGGAATTCACTATGTAGTATCAGAGTGGCCTTGAACTCATAGTGATCCATCTACTTCTGCGCCACCATGCCCAGCTCACTTTTTTCTTTTCTTTTCTTTTCTTTTCTTTTCTTTTCTTTTCTTTCTTTTCTTTTCTTTTCTTTTCTTTTCTTTTCTTTTCTTTTTTTTTTTTTTTTCTTTTCTTTCTTCTTTTTCTTTTTTTTTTTTTTTTTTTTTTTTTTTGACAGTCTTGGGAATTGAATACAGGTCCTTGTGCATGCTAGACAAATGCTCTGCCATTGAGTTACATCTCAAGCCCTTCTGTCATTTCCCCTCTCCCCGCCCCCCCCCCGCCATTGAGCAGCTCATTGGCTATGTGGCTCAGGCTGGCCTGGAACTCACTTCATAACCCAGGCTTGGCCTCAAATTCACAATTCATCTACCTCCACCTCCTGAGTATTAGAATTACACGTGTGTGCCAAGGCTCTTCTTTGCTCTTCTAAAACCTCTGATATTCCTTGCCTCATCCTTTCTTTTTTCTTTCCAGTTTTAAAAAAACAACACTGTTTTTCTTTTTCTTTTTGAGACAGGGTCTCACACTATATCTAGGGATAGCCTAGAACCACTATATAGACCAGGTCAGCCTCAAATTCACAGCAATTCTCCCACCTTATAGCCTTGGTGTATAGAAGTACAGTGACTGGCTCGATATCTGACCATTTATTCTTCCAAACTATTGTTACCAATTCCTAAAAACAACATCATAACTTCCTCTGTTCCAGTGTGTCCTGAGTCAGTTACTAGAGAGGGAAGGTCATGGGACAACAGGAAATATGTGTCTGGGTGTGGGTATGCATGACCTGTGATACAATCTCAAAATACATTTTATTCCAAATACCTATTAGAACAGGGTTGGCAAGGGTGAGGAGGGAGGGAACAACACTGACGCTTGGCCCTGGCTGCACTGGGGAGAGCTTTGTGAGGATAGAAGAGGCCAGGAATGCGTTGTCTGAGAAGGAGAAAGGACAGGTCTGTAGGAACAGTCAGGCACTGGGGCTAGAGAAGAGCAAGTGTGGGTTTAGGGAGTAATGCCATTGGCCACTGAGAGAGGAGGCAGCAGAGGGGGTTTGGGAGAGAAAGAGAGACCATGGGTTGAGCTTGTGTTGCCAGCTGCTTATTTGGTCCTGATAGGAAAGCAGAATTTTCTTTCCTTTTTACCTGGGATTTGGCCAGAGTAAAGAGCTGAGATTGTCTTGGACATGTAAGCAAGCACCTTTATCCATTGAGTCTTCTCTCCAGCCCTTGTCCTGGATGTGTGGCCACTCTGAGCACCAAGGGTAGGGCAGGGTATCCTACACAGGATCAGCACACCAACCCCATGGTCCTGCTCTTTGTGTGGCTACCCTGAGACTACATGTCCAAAGGGTCTCAAATCTGAAATGCTGGAATGATCCAGAAAGTGCAAACATGACACTTACTGTTTCCCCCCTCTTTTTTGTTTCCTCTTTTTAAAATGTCATCTCTGGGCTGGAGCAATAGCTCAGTGGGTAAAGTATTTGTCTCACAAGCATGAGGACCCAAATTTGATCCCCAGAACCCATATAAAAATGTCAGGTGTGGTGACTTGTGCCTGTAATCCCAATGCTGAGGAGGTATAGACGCATGAATCCCTGGGGCTCCCTGGTGAGCCCATCTACCCTAATTAGCGAGCTCTAGGCCAGTGAAAGTCTCTATTTCAAAAAAGATAGACTGCCAAGAGTGGTGGTGCACGCCTTTAATCCCAGCACTTGGGAGGCAGAGGTTGGAGGATCACCATGAGTTCAAAACTACTTAGTAAATTCCAGATCAACCTGGAATTTGCTAGAGCAAAACCCTCCCTTGGAAAAAAAAAAAAAAAACAAGAAAAGATAGACTTTGTTCCTGAGGATGACACCTGAGGTTGTCCTCTGACCTTCACACATATACACACACACACCTGCACCCATGCACATATATACACAAAATAAAAATATAAATAAATAAGATGTCACCTCTCACCTCTATCCAGATGTAGTGGTCCACATTTGTAAAGCTGTTATGGGATCCAATGTCGCACAAGTAAGACCACTCACTCAAAGAACACAAGGCAAAGTTTTATTGGGCAAGGGCTGATGCATCAGGACTGCACCCCTGAGATCGGGATCTCTGGGTGCCACCCCAAACTGCTCGGGGAGTCAGCTTTTATTGTAGAAAACCACAAGTTATTACTTAGAAAAGCAAGACAAAAGCAAAACCACAAAGATAGTTTTAAACAATAGAGTCAGGGCACATTGCACCAGGGACATTTCATACAGTGTAGATAATAGGAAACACCTGTGTACAAGTAAGGCTTGTGTTCACAATGATCCTCAGAACTTAGTGATAAGAACAGGGGCATGTCTGGAGGGGAGGAGCAGTTTCTTTAGCCAAGAAGGGGGCTCCTCCACAAGCTATCACCATGTGATGATGTAAAGATCTTGGTCTGGGTGACCTGGAGAGGAAAAAAATCCTTCTCTGTACAGAGTAAATTAAAGATAAGTTAAAGGAGCCCTCTGGCAGCCATCCCACATTGAACGCCAGCCAATCAATTGAACAGAAAGTATCTAATTTACC
This sequence comes from Orientallactaga sibirica, assembly GCA_036365145.1. Lineage (NCBI taxonomy): Eukaryota > Metazoa > Chordata > Mammalia > Rodentia > Dipodidae > Orientallactaga > Orientallactaga sibirica. The sequence continues at coordinate 4,391,650 of JAEOAD010000042.1, read as the reverse complement.
AGGAAAGACTGGGTCACTCAATTCTGCCATTTTTAAAAGCACTTTATTATTATTATTATTTTAAAATATTTTATTATTTATTTATCTGAGAGAGAGATAGATACAGAAATAGGCAGTTAGAGAGAGAGAGAGAGTGGGCATGCCAGGGCCTCCAGCCACTGCAAACAAACTCCAGATGCGTGCGCCCCCTTGTGCATCTGGCTTACATGGGTCCTGGAGAATCAAGCCTTGAACCAGGGTCCTTAGCTTCACAGGCAAGCATTTAACTGCTAAGCTATCTCTCCAGCCCTATTATTATTTTTAAAATTTGTTTATTTATTTGACAGCAACAGAGAGACAGAGAGAGAATGGGTGCACCCAGGCCTCCATTCACTGCAAGTGAATTCCAGATACATGCCCCATCTTGTATATCTGGCTTGCATGGGTACTGGGGAATTGAACCTCAAACCAGGAACCTTAGGCTTCACAGGCAAGTGCTTAACTACTAAGCCCTCTCTTCAGCCCTTGCCATTTTTTTCTGAACATCTTTGAAATGATTTTTGATCAACTCTGAAGGAGAATTTTCAACAGAATGGCTCTGACCCGTATTCTCAAAGATGAATACAAAATAGATGAACACAACACAGAACACGATTATGCTAGCAACAATGGTCTTTCTGCCGCAGGACTGCCAGACTGAAACTGAACCAGAAACAGACCTCCATTCAAGATCTCTGAACAGAGCCAGAGAGGGTCAAGGGCGGCCCCTTGGTCCCTCATCTAGGGGAATTAATGCTGCATCCAGTTTCCCTCTTGGACCCAGAAAAGCATGCAAAATCAGAAAAACAGAAAGAAGAAAGAAAGAAAGAAAGAAAGAAAGAAAGAAAGAAAGAAAGAAAGAAGAAAGAAGAAGGAAGGAAGGAAGGAGGGAGGGAGGGAGGGAGGGAAGAAGGAAGGAAGGAAGGAAGGAAGGAAGGAAGGAAGGAAGGAAGGAAGGAAAGAAGGAAGGAAGGAAGGAGGGGAAGAAAGAGAGAATGAAAGAAAAAGAAAGTACTGTGAGTAGGAATAAAACTCAGTAGCAGAAGCCGGTAACCTAGAAAGGGGGTATAAAGGGAATAGAAAGGGAGGGGAGTAGTTAATAGGATGGTATTGTATATATGTAAGTAGAAGAACAGATTAATGGGGGTGAAAAGGCCTAAATGAGATCAGGGGAGGAGATTGAGTAAAGGAAAGGTGGAGGGAGGGTTAATCAAAATCTAAGAGGATATAAGTAAGTCATATGGAAACCTGCTTTTCTGCACAATGGAACACTAGGAAGCCATAGATTGTTACTAGAAAATTTTCATTGCCAGGGATGGGATACCTTCCAGTGAGTTGTTGGCCAGGGAGGTCCCTGATACCCCCAAAACAATACAGGCCATTGCCGAGGCCTTGGTTTCCCACCAGGAATAGATGGTAAGACTCTATTGCTGAAGACTCCATATACTTGGGCTGCAAGGTCACTGAGAAATCCTGCTGGAGCTGCACTGAAAGCCTCCTCCATGTGGACCAGCTAACAGAAAGCTGAAAAAAGCTACGCTGTATGCAGTTCAGTGGGAGAGAGAAAACACCAGTCAAGGTCCTCACTGCAAGCTTTAAATTTGGCCAGCCAGGCCAAATGAGCCAACGGATGCAATAGTGGCATGTCTGCTAAGGGGGAAACCCACCACTCCCTAATTGGACTGGAGGCCCACTCCATGGGAGGGAATACATCCCTGACACTGAAAACCTACAACAGGGGTAGTCATGAGCCCTAGGGGTGTAATATCTGCTGGTGTCTGGCTAAATGTATATACTATGCTCACCAAACTGCCCAGGAAACACTTCTCTCTCTCTCTCTCTTTTTTTTTTTTTTTTTTTTTTTTTTTTTTTGGTTTTTCAAGGTAGGGTCTCACTCTCTAGCCCAGGCTGACTTGGAGTTCACTGTGTATTCTCAGGGTGGCCTCCAACTCACAATCCACCTACCTCTGCCTCCTGAATGCTAGGATTAAAGGCGTGCACCGCCACGCCCGGCTCCAGTAAGCACTTCTCTTAATGTTCATATGCATGTATTAATGCTTCTCTCTCTTTTGGTTAGAGAAGCTTCTCTTTTCAGATGGTGGTGACCTTGGGATAACTCAGAAGGCTCCATGGTGTTGAGAAGAAATGACAGAGGAGTGCTCAAAACTGAAATATCTCTAACACACCTTCCAAGGTTCAGGGTCCATTGCAGAAGAAGTAGCAGAAAGAATGTAAGAGCCAAAGGAAGGGTAGGACTCCTTACAACGTGCTCCTCCAGATACAAAATGGCCTGGATATCCATGACCTCACAGTGCCTGAAACTACCTACACAAGACCATCATAACAGGAGAAAAAGATCATGACATCAAAATTAAAAGAGACTGATTGAGAGGGGTAGGGGATATGATGGAGAGTGGAGTTTCAAAGGGGAAAGTGGGGGGAGGGAGGGAATTACCATGGGATATTGTCTACAATTATGGAATTTCTCAATAAAAAAATAAAAATTACAAAAAAATACTCTCAGACTGCAATAAAATACTTAACTCCCACCAGGGTGACCATTTATCTTGTCCAGTGCCCTATCCTGGCACACAGTAAGTATCTGTTGACTGAATGAATCAAGCTCTGCAGATTCCCTAAGAGAGGAGAAGTTTGTGTCTTCTATAAAGCCCCATAGGGCAGAAAGGTACCACCTCAGGAAGCCAAAGGGAGGCAGATCTTTTTTTTATTTGAGAGAGGAGAGGGAGAGAGAGAGAATGGGTGCACTAGTGGCCTCTCAGATGCTGTGAACAAACTCCAGACACGTGCATCCCCTTGTGGGCAAGTGCGACATCGCGCCTTTGCATCACTTTTTGCATCTGGCTAAACGTGGGACCTGGAGATTGGAACCGGCGTTCTTAGGCTTGGCAGGCAGGCACCTTAACCACCAAGCCATCCCTTCAGCCCAGGAGGCAGATTTTGACCTTGCATCAGAAAGGACTTTAATCAGTCAGAGCTTCTGAAAACATCCTGTTATCTGAGCTGAGTGCCATGGAGCCAGGGGACAAAGAGGGACACTGGGAGCATCACGGAAAACCCTTGAGTGTCCTTCTAGCCCTGTGTCCCTTGTGACATTGGAGCAGGCAACTACAACTGAGATAGCAGTTCCTTCATTCAACTTATTTTTTGTTTTTGTTTTTGTTTTTGAGGTAGGGTCTCACTCTGGTCCACGCTGACCTGGAATTTTCTGTAGTCTCAGGGTGGCCTTGAAAAACCTCTGCCTCCCATTTTATTTATTTCAACTTATTTTTCTTAAAAAAAATATTTTATTATTTATTTATTTATTTGACAGAGAGAAAGAGGGAGGGGAGAGAGAGAAAGAGAGGGAGAGAATAGGTGTGCCAGGACCTCCAGCCACTGCAAACGAACTCCAAATCCATGTGCCACCTTGTTCATCTGGCTAATGTGGGTTCTGGGGAATCGAGCCTGGGTCTTTTGGCTTTGCAGGCAAATGCCTTAACCGCTAAGCCATCCCTCCCAGCCCCAAATTTATTTTTTTGTTTCCTGAGTAATGCTGAGCTGTAAGCCATCCTCAATAAAAGAAGGCCTCTGTGGCGCCAGAGATCTTGACTCTTCTTGCTCCATTGATTTGGCCTTGTGCTGGAAACACCACTGTGAAAATAAGCTGTTCTATGAATCGAGTGCTGGTCTCGGTTAGTCCATCTACTCAGGACAGAATCAGTCTATACATATTTGCTGATGAATTGTTTCTGGGACTGGGCTGCCCTATGCCTTGAATACAAACATATTTTATACCATTCTGTATGCGCTGTTTATTATTGTGGCATCATTTTCTCAGAGGATCCAGTCCTTTTTGTTTTTTAGGTTTTTCGAGGTAAGGTCTCATTCTAGCCCAGGCTGACCTGGAATTTACTATGTAATCTCAGGGTAGCCTTGAACTCACAGTGATCCTCCTACCTGTGCTTCCTGAGAGCTGGGATTAAAGGCATGCACCATTACACTCGACTTCAAGACCTTTTTCAAACTAAGGTATACTTTACTCCAAGGAATATTCACTGTGACCCTGAATAGCTCTGCATCTCAGACATCAGTATGGTTCACATCCGTTTCTACTGATAATGAAATAAATTGGAACCAAGTCTCTTTATTGATGACTTTGAAACAGCTCCAGAGGAGTTCACATTATTAAATTTTCAGCAAGATGCCTTCTCCCTCGAGGAGAAGTGGAAATTATGAATTCCAGTGTCACAAATTTTGTTGTAAAACAATATTTTTTTGTTTTTTTTCTGAGGTAGGGTCTCACCTTAGCCCAGGTGTACCTGAAACTCTGTAGTCCCAGGCTGGCCTAGAACTCAAGTGATCCTCCTACTTCTGCCTCCCAAGTACTGGAATTAAAGGCATGCACCACCATGCCCAGCTAAAATTCTTTATTTTTAAATGTTTTTATTTATTTATTTATTTTACTTGAGACAGAGACAGAGGCAAATATACATAGAGAGAATGGATGTGACAGGGCTTGTGCATCTGGCTTACTTGGGTCCTGGGGAATTGAACCTGGGCCATCTCTCTAGCCCAAATTCTTTATTTTTGAGACAAGGTCTCCCTACATAGCCCAGGCTGGTATTGAATGCCCGATTCTCTTGTTTTAGCCTCCCAAATGCTGCATTACTATGAGAGTACACTTGGCTAGAAATGGCAGCTTTTGGGTCAGACAAAACTGAGTTTAGGTCCTGCAATCCTCATTAAGCTGTGTGATTTGGGAATATTACTCAATGACTCTAAATGTGTCAGCTTACCTGTAATGGTATAATATTAATGGTATTAAGACAAAGGCCAGGGCTGGAGAGATGGCTTAGCAGTTAAGTTGCATGCCTGTGAAGCCTAAGGACCCAGGTTCAATTCTCCAGGTCCCACATAAGCCAAATGCACAAGGTGGCTCATGCATCTGGAGTTTGTTTGCAACGGCTGAAGGCCCTGGTGCACCCATTCTCTCTCTCTCTTTCTCTCTCTCTCTGTCTCTCTGTCTCTTTCTCTCTCTCATAAACAAAAATAAATCTTTTTTAAAAAAGACAAAGGCCAGCTATAAACTTTAGACTCAAAAATAACATTTGTGCAGTAGATTGACATTTGGCACACAGCCCATTCCATAAAAATAGGCTATTGTTACAGTGCTGGAGATGGGCCCAGCTGCTGGTTCTCAGGGCCTAGGAAACTAAGATGAAACAAGTGCAAAGCAAATCAACCAGTCAGCAGGCATAAAGGTGCATGGCTGTGCTTTCCTTAAATGTCTAAAGTGCAGGCTGGAGGAATGGCTTAGCACTTAAGGCATTTGCCTGCAAAGCCAAAGGACCCAGGTTTGATTCCCCAGGACCTATGTTAGCCAGATGCACAAGGGGGTGCAGGCATCTAGAGTTGGCTTGCAGTGGCTGAAGGCCCTGGCGTGCCCATTCTCTCTCCCCCCTTTCTCTGTCAAATAAATAAATAAATAAAAATAAAATATTAAATATCCAACATGCATTCTTCTAGAATGCTACAATTTAGGTTCATGCATTTCCTACTAGTAATGTGACAAAATACTCAGAGACAAGGAAGGTGGCATTTTGGGAGAGCTACTGTTAAATCCACAATGGTTACAGATGTCTCTCACACACATAAACAAAACTGACAAGTTGTTTGGCTCCAGAATCAGTAACCTAAATAGAAGGGTTACAGGTTGATTTTGCTATTTTCTTTTAATTTTTTAATTATTGACAACTTCCATAATTATAGAAAATAAACCATGATAATTCACTTCCCCCTCACTTTCCCCTTCACAACTCCACTCTCCATCATATCCCCTCCCCCTCTCAATCAGTCTCTCTCTTTTTAAAATTTAAAAAATTTTATTTTATTTGAGAGACCAAGAAAGAGGCAGAGAGAGAGAGAGAGAGAGAGAGAATGGGTGCACCAAGGCCTTTAGCCACTGCAAATGAACTCCAGAAGCATGCACCACCTTGTGCATCTGGCTTACGTGGGTCCTAGAGAATCAAACCTAGGTTCTTTGGCTTTGCAAGCAAGTGCCTTAACCACTAAACTATCCCTCCAGCCCTCTCTTTTATTTTGATGTTGTCATCTTTTCCTCCTATTATGATGGTCTTCTATAGGTAGTGCCAAGCACTGTGAGGACATGGATATCCAGGCCATTTTGTGTCTGGAAGAGTGCATTGTAAGGACTTCTATCCTTCCTTTGGCTCTTACATTCTTTCTGCCACCTCTTCTGCAATGGACCCTGAACCTTGAAAGGTATGATAGAGATGTTTCAGTGCTAAGAACTCCTCTGTCACTTCTTCTCAGCACTGTGGTGCCTTTTGAGTTATCCCAGAGGTCACCAAGATCTGAAAAGAGAAGTTTCTCTAAACAAAAATGAGAGTAGCATTAATATGTGGGTATGAACATTAAGAAAAGTGCCTACTGAGCAGTTTGGTGAGCATAATATATACATTTAGCCAGACACCAGCAGGCATTACACCCCTAGGGCTCATGACCACCCCATTATAGGTTTTCAGTATTAGGCATGTATTCCTTCCTATGGAGAGAGTAGTTGGTTTCCCCATAACAGACATGCCACTATTGCACCCATTGGCTCATTTGGCCTAGCTGGCCCAACTTAAAGTTTGCAGTGTCCACTGTTGTTTATCTCCACTGATGACATCTCTCTCTCTCCCATGGAACTGCATGCAGCATAGCTTTTTCCATCTTTCTGTCAGCTGGTCTATATGGAAGAGGTTTTCAGCTCACCTCCAGCAATATTTCTCAGTCCAAGCATGTGGAGTCTTCAGCAATAGGGTCTTACCCTCCATTCTTGGTGGGAAATCAAGAGCCTCAGGAATGGCTATAATGTTTTGGGGGCATTAGGGACCTCTCTGGCCAACAACTCACTGAAAGGTATCCCACTTATGGCATTGAAAATTTTCTAGTAACATAAGCAAAAGTCTATGGCAGGGAAGGACGGATATGAGTCTTAGGGGTATAAAGCCTGATCTTATCTGGCTAAATGTATATATTATTCCCACCAAGCTGCCCTGAAAGCACTACACTTAATGTTCATATTCACATATTAATGCTACTCTCACTTCTGGTTAGAGAAGCTTCTCTTTTCAGATGGTGTTGACCACTGGGATCACCCAAAGGGCAACATAGTGCTGAGAAGAAGGGATGGAGGAGTGACCAACACTGAAACATCTCTGTCACACCCTTCAAGGCTCAGGGCCCATTGCAGAAGAGGGAGCAGAAAGAATGTAAGAGCCAAAGGAAGGGTACGACTCCTTACAATGCAACTGTCCAGACAGAAATTGGCCTTGATATCCATGACCTTGCAGTGCCTAGCAATAACTTCACAAGACGCTCATAATAGAAGAAAAAAATGATGACATCAAATTAAAAGAGAGACTAATGGAGAGAGGGAGGGGATATGAGGAAGATAGGAGTTCTAAAGGGGAATGGGGGAGGGGAGGGAAATATGCATTTGTTGTATGTAAGTATAGAAGTTGTCAATTAAAAAATTAATTTAAAAATTCCTCAAAAAATTTTCTAGCCGGACGTGGTGGCACACACCTTTAATCCCAGCACTGGGGAGGCAGAGGTAGGAGGATCGCCGAGAGTTCAAGGCCACCCTGAGACTACATAGCTAATTCCAGGTCAGCCTGGACCAGAGTGAGACCCTACCTCAAAAAAAAAAAAAAAAAAAAAAAAAAAAAATTTCTAGTAACAATCTATGACTTCTGGTTGTGCCATTGTCAAAAAAAGTATGTTTCCATATGACTTATTCATACCCTCTTAAATTTTAATTAACCATCCCCCCACCCTTCCTTTACTCAATCTCTTCCCCTGACCTCACTTAGAACTTTCCTCCCCCAGTAATCTGTTTTTCTATTTACATATATACAATACCATCCCCTTAAGTCCTCCCTTCTCCTCATAGTCCATTTTTAGTTTACTGGCCACTGCTATCGAGTTTTATTCCAAGCCACACACAATTCCAAATATTTGTAGCTAGGATCCACATATGAGAGAGAACATGCAGCACTTGGCTTTCTGGGCCTGGGTTACCTCACTAAGTATAATCTTTTCCAGGTCCATCCATTTCCCTACAAATTTCATAATTTTATTTTTCTTTACCTCTGAATAGAACTCCATGTATAAATGTGCCACATCTTCCTTATCCACTCATCAGTTGAGGAACATCTAGGCCGGTTCCATTTCCTAGCTATTGTGAATAGAGTGGCAATAAACATGGATGTGCAAGTATCTCTAAGGTAGCACAATAAGTCCTTAGGATATGTGTCTAGGAGTGCTATAGCTGGGTCATATGATAAATCTAGTTTTAGCTGTCTCAGGAACCTCCACACTATTTTCCACAATGGCTGTACCAGATTGCATTTCCAACAACAGTGTAGAAGGGTTCCTCTGCACTGCATTTATTATCATTTTTTTCTTGATAACAGCCATTCTGACAGGAGTGATATGGAATCTCAAAGTAGTTTTAATTTGCATTTCCCTTATGGCTAAGGAAGTAGAACATTTTTTAGATGTTTATATGCCTTCTGTATTTATTTTGTTGTTGTTGTTGTTGTTTGTTTTTTTGAGGTAGGGTCTCACTCCAGCCCAGGCTGACCTGGAATTCACTCTGCAGTCTCAGGGTGGCCTTGAACTCACCACAATCCTCCTATCTCTGCCTCCCTAGTGCTGGGATTAAAGGCATGCACCACCACTCCCAGCTTGTATTTATTCTTTTGAGAACTCTCTTTTTAGTAGCATAGCTCAGGTTTTATTTTATTTATTTGCAAGCAGAGAGAGATCGAGAGAGAAGATAGAGAAAGAATGGGTGAACCCCATCCTCTAGCCACTGCAAATGAATTCCAGATGCACGCACCCCCTTGTGCATCTGGCTTACATGGGTATTGAGGAATTGAACCTGGGTCCTTTGGCTTTGCAGGAAAGTGCCTTAACCGCTAAGCAATCTCTCCAGCTCCCATAGCTCTTTTTTTTTTTTTTTTTTTTTTTTTTTTTTCGAGGTAGGGTCTCACTCTGGCCCAGGCTGACCTGGAATTCACTCTGTATTCTCAGGCTGGCCTTGAACTCACAGCGATCCTCCTACCTCTGCCTCCCAAGTGCTGGGATTAAAGGCGTGTGCCACCACATGCAGTTCTTTCTTTCTTTCTTTCTTTCTTTCTTTCTTTCTTTCTTTCTTTCTTTCTTTTTGGGGGGGGTTCCATAGCTCATTTTTTAATTCGGTTGTTTGATTTCTTATTAGTTTTTTGAGTTTTTTGTATATCCTGGATATTAATCCTCTGTCAGATGTATAGCTGGCAAAGATTTTCTCCCATTCTGTAGGTTGCCTCTTTGCTCTATTCACAGTGTCCTTTCCTATAGAAAAGCGTTGTAATTTCATAAGGCCCCAGTGGTTGATTAGTTGTTATTTCCTGAGCAACTGAGGTTATATTCAGGAAGTCATTGCCTACCCCAATAGGATGAAAGGTTTCACCTACTTTTTCTTCTGGCAGTGTCAGAGTTTCAGGTCTGATATTAAAGTCTTTGATCCATTTGGACTTAATTCCTGTGCATGGAGAAAGGTAAGGATCTATTTTCATCCTTCTACATATAGATATCCAGTTTCCCCAGCACCATTTGTTGAAGAGACTGTCTTTTCTCCAGTGACTATTTTTGGCATTTTTGTCAAAGATCTTGTAGCTGTAGCTACCCAGACTTACATCTGGTTTCTCTATTCTGTTCCATTGATCTATGTGTCTGTTTTTGTGCCAGTACCATGCTGTTTTTGTTACTATGTCTTCGTAATATAACTTAACATAAGGTATGGTGATACCACCAGCCTTATCTTTGTTGCTCAAAATTGTTTTAGATATTTAAGGTTTTTTGTGCTTCCAAATGAATTTTAGGGTTGTTTTTTCTATTTCTGTGAAGGATGCCATTGCAATTTTGATGAATATTGCATTAAATGTGTAGATTGCTTTTGGTAGGATTGCCATTTTCACAATATTGATTCTTCCAATCCAACAACATGTGATGTCTTTCCATTTCCTACTGTCTTCTGCCATTTCTCACTTGAGCGTTTTAAAGTTTTCATTGTAGATAGAGACCCTTTACTTTCTTGGTTAGGTTTCTTCCAAGGTACTTTCTTTCTTTACTTATTTATTTTGTTTTTTATTTTTGTTTTTGTTTTGAGGTAGGGTCTCACTCTAGCCCAGGCTGACCTGGAATTCAGTATGTAGTCTCAGGGTGGTCCTGAACTCACAGCAATCCTCCTACCTCTGCCTCCCGAGTGCTGGGATTAAAGGCGTGCGCCACCACGCCCGGCTTTTTTATTTATTTATTTATTTATTTATTTATTTATTTATTTATTTAGAGGCAATTGTGAATGGGAGTGATTCCCTGATTTCATCCTTACCATGTTTGTTGTTAGCATATAGGAAGGTTACTGAGTTCTGTGTGTTTATTTTGCATTCTGCTACAATGCTAAAAGTGTTCTTTCCTGATTTTGTCTAGCATTCTAAAAGCTTCCTGTATCTGTATTGGCATCACTTTCCCTATTTGGGGGAATTTTTCTTAAGATTTATTTTTATTTGTTTATTTATTAGAGACAGAGAGAGGGGTTGGTGGAAGAGAGAGAGGGTGAGAATGGACATGCCAGGGCCTCTAGCCACTGCAAATGAACTGCAGATGCAAGTGCCACCATGTGCATCTGGCTTACATGGGACCTGGAGAATCAAACCTGGGTCCTTAGGCTTCACAGGCATGTGACTTAACCACTAAGCCATCTCTCCAGCTCTCTTCTATGATTTTGTTGAAAATACCTACTATGCCTTTGGAGTGAAATTCTTCTTCTTCTACTATGCCCTGAATTCTTATGTTTGATCTCTTCATAGTGTTCTGAATGTCTTGAAATTCCCAGTCATGCCTTCCTATTAGTTTGTCTTTCTCTTCTTTGGACTATATTAGATCTGCCTCCTGGTCTTCTAGTTTAGATATTTTGTCCTCTCCTTGATCCATTCTACTGGTGAGACTTTCTACAGAGTTTTCTATTTGACTTACTCTTTCATTTCTAATATTTTTATTGGTATTTTTCATTATTTCTTTTTCCTTACTCATGCATTGACCTCCTTTATTTCATTAAGTTGGTTTCCTGTGTTCTCCTTCAGAAATTTGTTTTCTTCTTTGATTTCTTTGAGCATAGGTATAATCTTTTTTTTTTTTTAATCTTTGTCAGGAATTTCATCTAAAACAGTCTCACTGGGGTCATTTCTGATGGAATTATAATTTTTGATGGAATTGTATTGTCTTTATTTTTTCTGTGTTTTTTATTATAATGTAGAGATTTTTGCATCTTGAGTTAATTTGATGCTTGAGTTTTCTAATTATCTTCACTGTTCTTAGCCATGTAAATTCCACTTTATGTATCTCTAGGGTAGGAGTTTAAGGTGCCAAGTGTAGCTTTTATACTCCATGAAAACTGCAGAAGTGCCCCTGGGTGTTGAGTTTTCCTGCTATTCAAATATTCTAGTTTACTGGGTGGAGCAATTTAGTGGCAAGTTCTAAAATTCACCTGAGCAAGATACACATTCAATCCAAACCAGCACAGAGTATTTAGGCAGTAGTGGGGAATAAAACAAACAGATAATCTAATAAAGCTAAAGTCCCTAAGGGTTTGTGTTACCCCACACTCTTACTCTTGTCAACTGGGAGGCTGAGATTTCTGGTCTGAAATGGGTTCCAGGTCAGCTTGCGACCAAGTCAGAGACCCTTCCCCCAATAAATGACAGAAGAAAATGACAAAGGCCCTATGAATCAGGAAACATCAAAGGCAACAATAGTCAACCCCAAAATACAGCTTTATTTGAGAATGGTAAAGCCAACCAAGAATATGTAACACATAACATACCCTGACCTGGAAAGAGATTAGCACTTCCAGTGCAGGCTTATTTAACTGCCTTTGTATAAGTAGGCCCTGTTACCTTTTGGGATCCTATGCTGTGGCCTGGAATGGAAGTTTTCCCTGGCTACTCTGCCCAGCTGGAGGGGTGGAATTGGAAAATCCAGAGACTGCCAGCCACTGGTTATGGTATTGGACTTGAACTGCAGAAGTTTGATGTTTGCTTCATGGTTGTTGAGTTTGCATTTTTTTAACTCTCTCTCTGTTATGCCTTATAGCAGTTGAAAATGTTTACTCTGTGCCTTTATATGTTTACAGTATATAACTTGTTTGATTTTACAGGACTCATAGCTAAGAGACAATCTTAAATCTTAGAGAAGACTTGGGACTTTGGAACTGTCTTAAGTTGGTAAAGACTGTGGGGACCTTTGAAACTGGACTGAATACAATTTATAATGTGAGATGGTTTTGAATCTGTTGGGGTCCAGGGGTGGAATGTGGTAGTTTGAGTAAATGCCTTCCAGATTCAGGAGTTTATATAAAACTTCTTAGATTTCCAGGCACCTGGCTGGAGGAGGTGTCACTGGGAGGTCCAGTCTTAAGGTGTGGTGGATTTGACATTCCAATATAAAGATATGCAAAGTACCTGGCGTTTCTGAAGTGTGCTTGTTTTGTGGTGTGGCTTTAGGGATTCAGCTTGTGGCTTCCTCTCTCTCTCTCTCTCTCTCTCTCTCTCTCTCTCTCTCTCTCTCTGTCTGGTCCTTTAAGAGGGGGCCCACTTCTGCCATTATAGAACTTCCCTTGGATCTGTAAGCTTCAATATATATCCCTTCCTCCATAATTGTGCCTGGTTTGGAAGTTCATCTCAGAGAACCGGAAGCTGTCTAGAGTTGAACCAGAGCTGCTCAGCTGGTCCTCTTTGTGATCTTCTTCAGAAGCTGCTCTGCTGGTCCCTGCTGTCTTCCCCTTCAAGTTTCTTAACTTTGCAAGGAGGCTGATGTGAGTGGAAAATCCTCCACCTGGTTTCTGTTTGATTTTACTAGTTTCTTTCCCTTCCTTCCTTCCTTCCTTCTTTCATTAGTGAAAGAGTGAGAATGAGGAAGATGAAGAGAGAGAATGGGCATGCCAGGGCCTTTAGGCACAGCAAACGAACTACAGACGCATGTGCTTCCTTGTGCATCTGGCTTTAGGTAGGTACGGGGGAATTGACCTGGGGTCCTTAGGCATTCCAAGCAAGTACCCTAATTGCTGAGCCATCTCTTCAGCCCATGATTTTGCTATTTTCTAACAGAACAACCACTTTCAGCAAATAAGCTATTTGTATTAGAACAGTATTATTTTGTTTTGCTTTGTTTTTTGAGGTAGAGTCTCACTGTAGCTCAGGCTGACCTGGAATTCACTCTGTAGTCCAGTCTGGCCTTGAACTTACAGTGATCCTCTCACCTCAGCCTCCCCAGTGCTGGGACTTAAAGATATGTGATATGTGCCCCCACGCCTGACTCTTGTTTATTTTGTTGAGACACAGACTCACTGTAGCCCAAGTTAACTTGGAGCTCTCTCTGTGAACCACACTGGCCTTGAGCTTGCCACAATCTTCCTATCTCAGCCTTCCTAGTGCTGATTATAGGTGTGGATCACTAATCTAACTTAGATTGTTTTATTGACTATATGTACTTTATTTATTTATTTTTTGGGTGTGTGGGTGAATGTGCCATGGCATGCGTGAGTAGGTAAGAGGACAATTTTGAGGATATATTTGAGACAAGGTCTCTTGCTGCTGCAAACTACCAGACTGAAAAAGAAAATCAGACCAGCTGTCACCCCCACCTCTAGCTTCAGATTCTCCTGGCTATATCTCCCATTGTCATAGGCACGTTGGCATCGCAGAATACATGTGCCACTTTACATCTGGCTTTATATGAATTGAATCCAGGCAGCAGGCTTTGCAAGGAAGTGCCTTTAACTGCTGAGTCATTTTCCCAGCTTGAACTGCAGATGCAAGTGCCACCATGTGCATCTGGCTTACATGGGACCTGGAGAATCAAACCTGGGTCCTTAGGCTTCACAGGCATGTGACTTAACCACTAAGCCATCTCTCCAGCTCTCTTCTATGATTTTGTTGAAAATACCTACTATGCCTTTGGAGTGAAATTCTTCTTCTACTATGCCCTGAATTCTTATGTTTGATCTCTTCATAGTGTTCTGAATGTCTTGAAATTCCCAGTCATGCCTTCCTATTAGTTTGTCTTTCTCTTCTTTGGACTATATTAGATCTGCCTCCTGGTCTTCTAGTTTAGATATTTTGTCCTCTCCTTGATCCATTCTACTGGTGAGACTTTCTACAGAGTTTTCTATTTGACTTACTCTTTCATTTCTAATATTTTTATTGGTATTTTTCATTATTTCTTTTTCCTTACTCATGCATTGACCTCCTTTATTTCATTAAGTTGGTTTCCTGTGTTCTCCTTCAGAAATTTGTTTTCTTCTTTGATTTCTTTGAGCATAGGTATAATCTTTTTTTTTTTTAATCTTTGTCAGGAATTTCATCTAAAACAGTCTCACTGGGGTCATTTCTGATGGAATTATAATTTTGATGGAATTGTATTGTCTTTATTTTTCTGTTTTTTTATTATAATGTAGAGATTTTTGCATCTTGAGTTAATTTGATGCTTGAGTTTTCTAATTATCTTCACTGTTCTTAGCCATGTAAATTCCACTTTATGTATCTCTAGGGTAGGAGTTTAAGGTGCCAAGTGTAGCTTTTATACTCCATGAAAACTGCAGAAGTGCCCCTGGGTGTTGAGTTTTCCTGCTATTCAAATATTCTAGTTTACTGGGTGGAGCAATTTAGTGGCAAGTTCTAAAATTCACCTGAGCAAGATACACATTCAATACAAACCAGCACAGAGTATTTAGGCAGTAGTGGGGAATAAAACAAACAGATAATCTAATAAAGCTAAAGTCCCTAAGGGTTTGTGTTACCCCACACTCTTAATCTTGTCAACTGGGAGGCTGAGATTTCTGGTCTGAAATGGGTTCCAGGTCAGCTTGCGACCAAGTCAGAGACCCTTCCCCCAATAAATGACAGAAGAAAATGACAAAGGCCCTATGAATCAGGAAACATCAAAGGCAACAATAGTCAACCCCAAAATACAGCTTTAGTTGAGAATGGTAAAGCCAACCAAGAATATGTAACACATAACATACCCTGACCTGGAAAGAGATTAGCACTTCCAGTGCAGGCTTATTTAACTGCCTTTGTATAAGTAGGCCCTGTTACCTTTTGGGATCCTATGCTGTGGCCTGGAATGGAAGTTTTCCCTGGCTACTCTGCCCAGCTGGAGGGGTGGAATTGGAAAATCCAGAGACTGCCAGCCACTGGTTATGGTATTGGACTTGAACTTCAGAACTTTGATGTTTTCTTCATGGTTGTTGAGTTTGCATTTTTTTAACTCTCTCTCTGTTATGCCTTATAGCAGTTGAAAATGTTTACTCTGTGCCTTTATATGTTTACAGTATATAACTTGTTTGATTTTACAGGACTCATAGCTAAGAGACAATCTTAAATCTTAGAGAAGACTTGGGACTTTGGAACTGTCTTAAGTTGGTAAAGACTGTGGGGACCTTTGAAACTGGACTGAATACAATTTATAATGTGAGATGGTTTTGAATCTGTTGGGGTCCAGGGGTGGAATGTGATAGTTTGAGTAAATGCCTTCCAGATTCAGGAGTTTATATAAAACTTCTTAGATTTCCAGGCACCTGGCTGGAGGAGGTGTCACTGGGAGGTCCAGTCTTAAGGTGTGGTGGATTTGACATTCCAATATAAAGATATGCAAAGTACCTGGCGTTTCTGAAGTGTGCTTGTTTTGTGGTGTGGCTTTAGGGATTCAGCTTGTGGCTTCCTCTCTCTCTCTCTCTCTCTCTCTCTGGTCCTTTAAGAGGGGGCCAACTTCTGCCATTATAGAACTTCCCTTGGATCTGTAAGCTTCAATATATATCCCTTCCTCCATAATTGTGCCTGGTTTGGAAGTTCATCTCAGAGAACCGGAAGCTGTCTAGAGTTGAACCAGAGCTGCTCAGCTGGTCCTCTTTGTGATCTTCTTCAGAAGCTGCTCTGCTGGTCCCTGCTGTCTTCCCCTTCAAGTTTCTTAACTTTGCAAGGAGGCTGATGTGAGTGGAAAATCCCTCCACCTGGTTTCTGTTTGATTTTACTAGTTTCTTTCCCTTCCTTCCTTCCTTCCTTCTTTCATTAGTGAAAGAGTGAGAATGAGGAAGATGAAGAGAGAGAATGGGCATGCCAGGGCCTTTAGGCACAGCAAACGAACTACAGACGCATGTGCTTCCTTGTGCATCTGGCTTTAGGTAGGTACGGGGGAATTGACCTGGGGTCCTTAGGCATTCCAAGCAAGTACCCTAATTGCTGAGCCATCTCTTCAGCCCATGATTTTGCTATTTTCTAACAGAACAACCACTTTCAGCAAATAAGCTATTTGTATTAGAACAGTATTATTTTGTTTTGCTTTGTTTTTGAGGTAGAGTCTCACTGTAGCTCAGGCTGACCTGGAATTCACTCTGTAGTCCAGTCTGGCCTTGAACTTACAATGATCCTCTCACCTCAGCCTCCCCAGTGCTGGGACTTAAAGATATGTGATATGTGCCCCCACGCCTGACTCTTGTTTATTTTGTTGAGACACAGACTCACTGTAGCCCACGTTAACTTGGAGCTCTCTCTGTGAACCACACTGGCCTTGAGCTTGCCACAATCTTCCTATCTCAGCCTTCCTAGTGCTGATTATAGGTGTGGATCACTAATCTAACTTAGATTGTTTTATTGACTATATGTACTTTATTTATTTATTTTTTGGGTGTGTGGGTGAATGTGCCATGGCATGCGTGAGTAGGTAAGAGGACAATTTTGAGGATATATTTGAGACAAGGTCTCTTGCTGCTGCAAACTACCAGACTGAAAAAGAAAATCAGACCAGCTGTCACCCCCACCTCTAGCTTCAGATTCTCCTGGCTATATCTCCCATTGTCATAGGCACGTTGGCATCGCAGATACATGTGCCACTTTACATCTGGCTTTATATGAATTGAATCCAGGCAGCAGGCTTTGCAAGGAAGTGCCTTTAACTGCTGAGTCATTTTCCCAGCTTCCCCTACTGCATTTTTTAAAATTGTGTCTCTACTGAACAGATACACTTTTTTTGTTTTGTTTTGTTTTTTTGAGGTAGGGTCTCACTCTGGCCCAGGCTGACCTGGAATTCACTATGTAGTCTCAGGGTGGCCTCGAACTCACAGCGATCCTCCCACCTCTGCCTCCCGAGTGCTGGAATTAAAGGCATGCGCCACCACCCCTGGCTCATGATATACTTTTTTTGTTATCATTATTCTCCAAACAATTCAGGATAATAACTATTATAACTATTTACTGTTGGGCCTTGCTAGAAACGGGCTGGACCTGTGAGGAGGCTGGCCTGAACTATTGGACATGGCCAGGGACCCTGGGCTGTGGGGTTGCAGCTGGCCCTATCAACAGGGAGTCCCTGGCGTCGGTAACAGCCTTCCCTACATTGTAGGTTGTAGTGTGCTGTCATTGCCCAGAGGCACTCCCCCCAGACCCCAAAAGGCTCTGACCATTCCATAAGTCAGACTTTGCCCCCCACAGTTCCTGACCTTGTGGCTAGCTGCCCCAGAGACCCTCATGTGGCTGGAGTCACGTAGCCTTCTCACCATCTCTCCCCACACACACACAGCTTTCTGTTAATCTCCTCTTCCGCCCTTCCCCTTCCCCTTATCCTTCCCCCATAGCTTTGAAGTTACTAGTCCTTCCACCACCTCGATAACAGCCCATCAACTATGCATCCGATTGCCATATAGTCTGTATGTACCTTCTCAACCTTCCCCAAGTGTTTATAAACCCACTCCCCTTTTGAATAAACGAGTGTTGTCCACCAGACAGTCTCCCGGGTGTTCACTGCCCATCAAGTCATCGCACTCACCTGCTGCTCCAGGACCCTGCTGCTTCCCTCCCAACTCTACCTTCCCTCGCCCTGGATTCCCCGTGGCCCTGAGAAACAGGAACCGGGAACAAGACCCACAATTTACACAGCTTTTTTTTTTTTTTTTTTTTTTTTTTTCCTGAGGTAGGTTCTTACTCTAGCCCAGGCTGACCTGGAATCCATTATGTAGTTTCAGGCTGGCTTCGAACTCATAGTGATCCTCCTACCTCTGCTTCCCAAGTGCTGGGATTAAAGGCATGCACCACCACACCCAGCTTTACACAGCTTTTACATAATATTATTATAAACAATACAGAGATGATTTAAATACACAGGAGAATGGGCATGGTCTATAGACAAATACTGTGCCACCTTATAGAAGGACTTCAGCAAATTTTGATGTCCAAGAAGACACTAGAGTCAACACTGTGTGAACATTGTATGAATACCAAGAGAGAAAGTTAACTAAAACCTATAAATTTATGCCGGTTGTGGTGGCACATGCTGGTAGGATGTTGCTGAAGAGGTAAAGGCAGGAGAATCAGGAGTTTGAGGCCAGCCTGGGCTACACACACACACACACACACAAAGAAATAAACTGGGCATGGTGGTGCCTGCCTTTAAATTTTTATTTATTTATTTTTTCTTTATTTATTTGAGAGTGACAGACAGACATAGAGAGAAAGAGGCAGATATAGAGAAAGAATGGGCGCACCAGGGCATCCAGCCACTGCAAATGAACTCCAGATGTATGCACCATCTTGTGCATCTGGCTTACGTGGGTCCTGGAGAATTGAGCCTCAAACCAGGGTCCTTAGGCTTCACAGGCAAGTACTTAACTGCTAAGCCATCTCTCCAGGCCGGTGCCTGCCTTTTATCCCAGCACTCGGGAGGCAGAGGTAGGAGGATTGCCAAGAGTTCAAGGCCACCCTGAGACTACATAGTGAATTCCAGGTCAGCCTGGGCTAGAATGAAACCTTACCTCAAAAAAACGAAATAACTACATAGTTAATTCCAGGTCAGCCTGGACCAGAGTGAGACCCTAACTCAAAAAACCAAAATAAATAAATAAATAAAATAAAATAAAACCAACAACTTTATTATCATTGATGATAAATTATTGTTTCCACAAATAATTCATTTTATATTTATCAAGTTGAAATTAAAAATGAAGTAAAGGGTAGCTGGGCATGGTGGCGCATGCCTTTAGTCCCAGCACTCAGGAGTCAGAGGTAGGAGGATTGCCATAAATTTGAAGTCACCCTGAGACAACAGTGAATTCCAGGTCAGCCTGGGTACAGTGAGACCCTACCTCGAAAAACCAAAACCCAAACCAAAAACAAAACAAAACAAAAGTAGAGGTTAGGGAGATGGCTCTCAGCAGTTAAAGGTGCTTGCTTGCAGCCGGGCGTGGTGGCGCACGCCTTTAATCCCAACACTCAGGAGGCAGAGGTAGAAGGATTGCTGAGAGTTTGAGGCCACCCTGAGACTACACAGTGAATTACAGGTCAGTCTGAGCTAGAGTGAGACCCTACCTCGGAAAAGAAAAAAAAAAAAAAAAAAAAAAAAAGGTGCTTGCTTGCAAAGCCTGACAGCATGGGTTCAATTTCCCAGAACCTGTGTAAACTGAGCGCATAGTAATGAGTGCACAGATGTTCACTTGCAGTGGCAGAGACCCTGGCATGCCTTTATACATGTATATGCACACACAAGTAATTAAGAAACAATTTAAAATAAACAAGGCTGGAGATATGTCTCACTTGGTAGTGCTTTTGCCTAGCATGCACAATCCATGGGTTCAATCCTCAACACCATATAAACCAGGTGTGGTGGTGGACATTTATAATCCTAGTCCTCAGGAAGTGAGAATAGGAGAGTCAGAAGTGGTATTCTGATACATAGTGAGTTTGAAACAGCCTGTGATATATAAATCCTGTTTTAATTTTTTTTTTTTTTTTTTTGGTTTTGCAAGGTAGGGTCTCACTCTGGTCCAGGCTGACCTGGAATTAACTATGTAGTCTCAGGATGGCCTCGAACTCTCGGCGATCCTCCTACCTCTGCCTCCCGAGTGCTGGGATTAAAGTTGTTTTTTTTTTTGAGGTAGGGTCTTGCTCTAGCCCAGGCTGACCTGGAATTCACCATGTAGCCTCAGGGTGGCCTTGAACTCACAGCGATCCTCCTACCTCTCCCGAGTTCTGGATTAAAGGCGTGTGCCAACCATGCCCAGCTCTGTTTTAATTTTTTTTGAAGCAAGTCCAACTGACTGGCCTTTAAAATACACACATACATACATACATACATACATACATACATACATACATACATTCTTTTTTAAGCTAGAGACACAGAGAGACACACACACCTACACAAAGAATTGGCGGGCCAGGGCCTCAGTCACTGCAATCAAACTCTAGATGCTTGCGCCACCTAGTGGACATGTGCAACCTTGCGCTTGCCTCACCTTTGTGTGTCTGGTTTATGTTGGATCTGAAGAGTCAAACATGGGTCCTTTGGTTTTGCAGGCAAGCGCCTTAACTACTAAGCTATCTCTCCAGCCCTTAAAAAAACCATATTTATTTATTATTTATTTATTTTTGGTTTTTTGAGGTAGGGACTCACTCTAGCCCAGGTTGACCTGGAGTTCACTATGTAGTCTCAGGGTGGCCTTGAACTCACTGCAATCATCCTACCTCTGCCTCCCAAGTGCTAGGATTAAAGGCATGTGCCACCACACCTGGCTATTATTTATTTATTTATTTATTTAGAGAGACAGAGAGTGTCCTTTTTTTTTTTTTTTTTTTTTTTTTTTTTTTTGGTTTTTCGAGATAGGGTCTCACTCTATCTCAGTCTGACCTGGAATTTGCTATGTAGTCTCAGGGTGGCCTCAAACTCACAGTGATCCTCCCACCCCTGCCTCCCAAGTGCTGGGATTAAAGGGGTGCACCACCACACCTGGCTTGAGAGTGGCCTTTTTTTATGAGAGACAGACAATTGGCACGCAGGGCCTCCAGCCACTGTAATCAAACTCCAGGCATGTGCACCACCTTATATGCATGTGTGACCTTGCAAGCTTGTGTCACCTTGTGCATCTGTAAGCCAGATTACATGGGACCTGGAAAGTGGAACATGGGTCCTTAGGCTTTGCAGGCAAGTACCTTAACCGCTAAGTTATCTATACAGCCCATAAATCCTATCTTAAAAGTGGGGTGGGTGCTGGGGAGATGGCTCAGCAGTTAAAGGCACTTTCTTGCAAAGCCTATGGCCTGGCTTTAATTCCTCAGCAACCCACATAAAGCCAGATGTAGTTTTGACTTGGCAGACTTAGCAGTTTGTTTGCAATGGTAGAGACCCTGTCTCAAAGAAGTTGTAACACACTCATAGATAAACACACACATACACACACTAATCAATAAAAAAATAATTTAGGGCTGGAGAGATGGCTTAGTGGTTAAGCGCTTGCCTATGAAGCCTAAGGACCCTGGTTCGAGGCTCGATTCCCCAGGACCCACGTAAGCCAGATGCACAAGGGGCAGCATGCATCTGGAATTCATTTGCAGTGGCTGGAGGCCTTGGTGTACCCATTCTGTCTCTCTCTCTCTCCCTCTTCCTCTCTCTGTCTGTTGCTAATAAATAAATTTTAAAAATTTTTAAAATTAATTTAATTTTGAGGGCCTGAGAGATAATTTAGTGGTTAAGGCACTTACCTGTAGAGCCTAAAGACCCAGGTTTGACTTCCCAGAACCCACATGTGGTGGTTTGATTCAGGTGTCCCGTCCCCCCCATAAACTGAGGTGTTCTGAATGCTAGGTCCCCAGCTGATGGCAATTTGGAAATTAAAGCCTCCTGGAGGCAGTGTATTGTTGGGAGTGGGCTTATGGGTGTTATAACCAGCTTCCTCTTGCCAGTGTTTGACTCACTCTCCTGTTGCTGTCATCTATCTAATGTTGGCCAGGAGGTGATTTCGACCCTCTGTTCATGTCATCATTTCCCCCTGCCATCATCGAGGTTCCCCTCGAATCTGTAAGCCAAAATAAACCTTTTTCTCCCACAAGCAGCTGTTGGGCAGTGTTTTCTGCCAGCAATATGAACCTGACTGCAACACTACATAAGCCAGATACACAAGGTGATGCATGTGCACAGGTGGCACATGTACACAAGATGACACATGCATCTGGAGTTCTTTTCCAGTAGCTAAAGCCTTAGCCTACCACCTCTTTCCTTTTTTTTTATTTCTTTATTTCTTCCTTCCTTCCTTCCTTCCTTCCTTTCTTTCTTTCTTTCTTTCTTCCTCTCTCTCTATCTCTCTCATAAATAAAAAAAAAAATTGAGACATGGTCTCACGTATCCCAGGCTGGCTTCAAACTTTCCTTTTTTTTTTTTTTTTTTTTTTTTTTTTTTTTTTTGAGGTAGGGTCTCACTTTAGCTCAGGCTGACCTGGAATTCACTATGTAGTCTCAGGGTGGCCTCGAACTCACGGCAATCCTCCTACCTCAGCCTCCCGAGTGCTGGGATTAAAGGCATGCGCCACCATGCCAGGCCCTGGCCTCAAACTTTCTATGAAGTTGAGAACAGCCTTGCATTTCTGATCCTCTTACCTCTATCTCCCAAACATTGGGGTTACATGTGTGTCTCACCATACTCAATGTTAGGTGGTGCTTATTAAACCCAAGGCTCTGTGAATGCTAGACAATCACTCAACCACTGAGTTTCCAACTCTTTTTTTTTATATTTATTTTCATTTATTTATGTGAGAGCGAGAGATACCCACTGCAAACAAACTCCAAGCACATGCTCCACCTTGTGCATCTGACTTACGTGGGTCCTGGGGAGTAGAACCTGGGTCCTTTATTTTTGCAGGCAAGTGCCTTAACTGCTAAGCCATCCCTCCAGCCCCCTCTCTTAATTTAATTTAATTTATTTTATTTTTTATTTTTTCGAGGTAGGGTCTTGCTGTCGCCCAGGCCCCCCCTTTTTTTGGAGAGAGACAGAGAGGAAGAGGAAGACAGACAGAGATGGGCATGCCAGCAGCCTCTCAACTGCTGTGAATGAAATCCAGATGTGTGTGCCCCCTTGTGGTCAAGTGTGGCTTTGTGCCTTTGTGTCACTTTGCATCTGGCTAAACGTGGGACCTGGAGATTGGAACCGCTGGAGATTGGAACCAGCGTTCTTAGGCTTAGGAGGCAGGCGCCTTAACCGCTAAGCCATCTCTCCAGCCCCAGGCCCCTTTTTTTAAAAGACAGAATCTCACCAAGTTGTCCAGGCTGGCCTTGAACCTTCTCTATAACCCAAGCAGGTCTTGAACAATTGTGGTCTTCCTGCTTCAGCCTCTTAAATGAGTAGCTGGGATTTTAGACCTATGCCAGGATTATCTTTTCCATATATGTGTGTGTGTGTGTGTGTGTGTGTGTGTGTGTGTAGTGTTGTGTGGTTTTTCAAAGTAGGGTCTCACTCTAGCCCCACTCTAGTCTCAGGGTAGCCTTGAACTCACAGTGATTTTCCTACTTCTGCTTCTCAAGTGCTGGGATGAAAGGTGTGCACCATCACACCTGACATATTTTTATTTATTGTTGATTCAATCTGTGGATGCAAAATGCAAAATATGGAGAGCTGACTGGATTAGTCCTAACATTGACTCATCACTCCCATACCTCCCTAACCAGTGCTAAAGACAAAAGATGAGGCAGGAACAGAAAGAACCTTCCATGGATGGAAAAGTTCCCAAGACAAAACCACAAACCCTAATTTGATTTCACAAACAATAACAAAACACATGAAAGTAAACTGTCATGGTTGAATAACAGCATTGTATATGGTGTGAGGTAAGGCTCATTTTACCCCTATTGTTCCCACACCAGTTATTGTAAAGATTAGTCTTTTGGGCTGGAGAGAGGGCTCAGCAGTTGAGTGCACTTCCTGCGAAAGCATGAGGGCCCAAGGGAGCCTGAGATGGCTGAGTTTGCATCTCCAGAACCCACATAAACAGTTGCGCATGGCCACACACATCTGTAACCCCAGTCCTGTGGGGGAGCAGAGTAACAGACTGTCACAAGAAAAATCAGCAGGGTGAGCACACAGGGCATCGCATCAGCACGTAAATGTGCATATATCACACACACCACACCACACACATACTACTATATAAATTAAGAAGAAAAAGAGGGCCGGGTGTGGTGGCGCACGCCTTTAATCCCAGCGCTCGGGAGTCAGAGGTAGGAGGATCACTGTGAGTTCAAGGCCACCCTGAGAATAAAGAGTGAATTCCAGGTCAGCCTGGACTAGAGACCCTACATTGAAAACCCCCTCCCCCACCCCACAAAAAAAAATCAGCCTTTTTTCTTTTTTCTTTCTTTTTAATAATTTTTATTGACAATTTCCATAATTATAGACAATAGCCCATAGTAATTCCCTTCCTCCCCTCACTTTCCCCTTTGAAACTTCACTCTCCATCATATCCCCTCCCCCTCTCAATCAGTCTTTCTTTTCAGTTTGATGTCATGATCTTTTCCTCCTATTATGATGGTCTTGTGTAGGTAGTGTCAAGCACTGTGAGGTCATGGATATCCAGGTCATTTTGTGTCTGGAGGAGCGTGTTGCAAGGAGTCCTACCCTTCCTTTGGCTCTTCCATTCTTTCTTTCTTTTTTAAAAAATTTAATTTATTTTTATTTTATTTTCATTTATTTATTTTGTTTTTTTTTTTTTTTCGAAGTAGGGTCTCATTCCAGCTCAGGCTGACCTGGAACCCACTATGTAGTCTCAGGGTGGCCTCAAACTCACAGCGTTCCTCCTATTTCTGCCTCCCGAGTTCTTGGATTAAAGATGTATGCCATCACGCCTGCCCAGCCAATTTATTGTTTTATTGACCACTTTCATAATTGTAGACAATAACCATGGTAATTCCATCCTCTCCCCACTTTCCCCTTTGCAACTCCACTCTCCCTCATATCCCCTCCCCATCTCAATCAGTCTCTCTTTTCAGTTTGATGTCATGATCTTTTCCTCCTATTATGATGGTCTTGTGTAGATAGTGTCAGGCACTGTGAGGTCATGTATATCCAGGTCATTTTGTGTCTGGAGGAGCACGTTGTAAGGAGTCCTACTCTTCCTTTGGCTCTTCCATTCTTTCTGCCACCTCTTCCACAATGGGCCCTGAGCCTGGAAGGTGTGTTAGAGATATTTTAGTGCTAGAGTGCTCCTCTGTCACTTCTCAGCACCCTAGTGCCTTCTGGGTCATCCCAAGGTCACTGTCATCTGAAAAAAGAAGCTTCTCTAACCAAAAGTGAGAGTAGCATTAATATATGGGTATGAATGTTAAGAGAAGTGCTTACTGGGCAGTTTGGTGAGCACAATATGTACATTTAGCCAGAAAACAGCAGACATTACACCCCTAGGGCTCATGACTACCCTGTTGTAGGTTTTCAGTATCAGGGATGTATTCCCTCCCATGGAGTGGGCCTCCAGTCCAATTAGAGAGCGGTTGGTTTCCCCCATAACAGATATGCCACTATTGCACTGTTGGCTCATTTGGCCTGGCTGCCCAAATTTAAGGCTTGCAGTGTCCACTGTTGAGTATCTTCACTGCTGATTTCTCTCTCTCCCACTGAACTGCATACAGCGTAGCTTTTTCCAGCTTTCTGTCAGCTGGTCTACCTGGAGGTTTTCAGCTCAGTTCCAGCAGGATTTCTCAGTGGCCTTGCAGCCCAAGCATGTGGAGTCTTCAGCAATAGGGTCTTTCCATTTTTTGCTGGTGGGAAACCAAGAGCCTCAGCAATGGCCTGTAATGTTTTGGGTCTGTCAGTGACCTCCCTGGCCAACGACTCACTGGAAGTTATCCCATCTCTGGCACTGAAAATTTTCTAGTAACAATCTATAGCTTCTGAGTGTTCCATTGTCCAAAAAAGTAGGTTTCCCTATGACTTATTTATATCCTCTTAGATTTTGATTAGCCCTCCTTCCACCTTTCCTTTACTCAATCTCTTCCCCTGACCTCACTTAGACCTTTTAAATTAGCCTTTGTCGTTCAATTGTCTTGGTAACATTGTTGAAAATCAGTTGACCATGTATGCAAGTTTCTTCCTAGTCTCTCTAAATTGTCCCATGGAACACCATGTTTCTTTATTATAATATCTCACTTTCTTTTTTAAAAAATTTATTTGCAAGTGTGTGGGGTGGGAAAGGGTGCCAGGGTCTCTTGACCCTGCAAATGAACACCAGATGGTCAGACATGTTTTATATCTAGCTTTATGTGAATGCTGGGGAAATGAACCTGGGTCAGCAGGCAAGCACACCTTTGACCAGTGAACTATCTCTCAACCCAAATATCTCACTTTTTTATTTTAAAAAGAACTTATTGACAATTTCCATAATTGTAGACAATAAACCATGATAATTCCCTCCCCCTCACTTTCCCCTTCACAATCCATTCTCCATCATATCCCCCCTCAATTAGTGTCTCCTTTATTTTGATGTCATCATCTTTTCCTCATATTATGAGGGTCTTGTGTAGATAGTGCCAGGTCATGGATATCTAGGCCATTTTGTGTCTAACAATTACATTGTAAGGAGTCCTACCCTTCCTTTGGCACTTACATTCTTTTGGCCACTTCTTCTGCAATGGACCCTGAGCCTTGGAAGGTGTGATAGAGATATTTCAGTGTTGAGCATTACTCTGTCACTTTTTCTCAGCACTAAGATGCCTTCTGAGTCATCCCAAGATGACTGAGTCATCTGAAAAGAGAAGCTTCTCTAACCAAAAGTGATAGTTAGCCGGGCGTGGTGGCACATGCCTTTAAAACCAGCACTCAGGATGCAGAGGTAGGAGGATTACCATGAGTTCAAGGCCACCTTGAGACTGCATAGTGAATTCCAGGTCAGCCTGGGCTAGAGCAAGACCTACCTTGAAAAGAAAAAAAAAAGTGAGAGTAGCATTAATATATGGGTATGAACATTAAGAAAAGTACTTACTGAGCAGTTTGGTGAGCATAGTATATACATTTAGCCAGACACCAGCAGGTGTCACACCCCAAGGGCTCATGACCTCCCCCATCACAGGTTTTCAGTATCAGGGCTGTATTCCCTCCCATGGTCTGGGCCTCCAGTCTAATTAGAGACATGCCACTGTTGTACCCGTTGGCTCATTTGGCCTGGCTGGCCAAACTTAAGGCTTGCAGTGTCCACTGTTGTTTATCTCCAATGGTGATTTTTCTCATTCCCATGGAGCTGCATGCAGCATAGTTTTTTTTTTAGCTTTCTGTCAGCTGGTCCACATGGAGGAGGTTTTCAGGTCAGCTCCAGCAAGATTTCTCAGTGACCTTGCAGCCCAAGCATGCGGAATCTTCAGCAATAGGGTTTTACCATCTATTCCTGGTAGGAAAACAAGAGTCTTGGTAATGGTCTGTACTGTTTTGGGGCATAAGTGACCTCCCTGGCCAACAACTCACTGAAAGGTGTCACATCCCTGGGCACTGAAAATTTTCTACTAACCATCTATGGCTTCTGGGTGTTCCATTGTCCAAAAAAGCAGGTTTCCATATGGTTTATTCGTATCCTCTTAGATTTTGATTAATCCTCCCCCTACTTTTTCTTTACTCAGTCTCTTCCCTTGACCTCATTTAGGCCTTTCCACCCCCAGCACTCTGTTCTTCTACTTACGTATATACAATACCATCCCCTTAAGTACTCCCCCCTCCTCCTTCCCTGATAGCCCCTTTCTAGCTTACTGGTCTCTGCTACCGAGTTTTATTCCAACTCACATTCAAGTCCAAACATTTTTAGCTAGGATCCACATATGTATCTCACTTTCTTTTTTTTTTTTTTTTTTTGGTTTTTCGAGGTAGGGTCTCACTGTGATCCAGGCTGACCTGGAATTAACTATGTAGTCTCAGGGTGGCCTCGAACTCTCGGCGATCCTCCTACCTCTGCCTCCCAAGTGCTGGGATTAAAGGCGTGCGCCACCACGCCCGGCTCATATCTCACTTTCTTAATCACTGTAGCTCTAATTTTTTAGTAAATACTTTTTTTTTTTGAGGTAGGGTCTCACTCTAGTCCGTGCCCACCTGGAACTCATGCTATAGTTCCAGGCTGGCCTTGAACTCACAGCGACCTTCGTCCTCTGCCTCAGGAATATTAGGATTAAAGGTATGCTCTACCATGCCCTGCAAAACTTTTTTTTTACTTTTGTTTATTTCTGAGAGAGAGAGAATGGGTGCACCAGGGCCTTTAACCTCTGCAAATGAATTCCAGACACATGTGCACCATATGCATCTGGCTTACATGGGTTCTGGGGAATACAACCTGGGTCCTTAGGCTTCACAGGCAAGCCCCTTAACCACTAAGCCATCTCTCCAGCCCTTTGGGTTTTTGTTTTTTTTTTCTCTTTGTTTGAGGTAGGGTCTCGCTCTAGCCCAGGCTGACCTGGAATTCACTATGTAGTCTCAGACTGGCCTGGAACGCATGGTGATCATCCTACCTCTGCCTCCCAAGTGCTAGGATTAAAGGAGTGTGCCACCACACTTTTTTTTTTTTTTTTTAGGTAATATCTTGCTCTATCTCAGGCTGACCTTGAACTCATTATGTGTAGTCTTAGGCTGGCCTCAAACTCAGTGATGCTCTTACCTCTGCCGTCACTACACCCAGCCTCCAAAACCTTTTTTTATGGTCTCTGTGTGTGGTTCCATAGTGAGTATGTGGAGGTCAGAAGACAACCTTGGGGTGTCTGGTCCTTGCCTTCTTTCTTGACATAGGATATCTCATGTTAGTCACCACTATGAATGCTAGACCAGCTGGCCCTTAAGTTCTGGCATTCTTCTAACTCTGTCTCCTATTGCACTCCTGAGTCCAGCTTTACACGTTTTTGTTTGTTTGTGTTTTCGACTCAGGTGACAGACCAAAGCGCAATTTTACCCATACCAATTTGGTGAGCCACTGAGTTTATTTAGATTACTTGTGGAGCAGGGTGAGGGGTTGCTGATGGGAACATGGAACCTTTATACAGCCACATCCCATGCAGCATGACAACCTCCCCATGGCTGCCTAGGTGAAGCTCCCTGTGTCAGGATCACCCCTGTGAATGCTCTTCCCTCAGTCTTGGGGTGAGGGCTTACCTACAGAGCATGAAGACCCCAAAGCAGCCACAGTACCTTAAAGTCTCACCCCATCGTGTATGATGACCTCCCCAGGACTGCTTAGGTGGAGTTCCCTGTGTCAGGATTATCAGTTATGAGGACCTGAGTTTAATCCCCAGAAATAGAAACAAGAAGATGCCTGAGGCTTGCTGGCAGCCAGTTGGTAAGCTCTAGGCTTTTGTCATAGGATGTGGACCACATTCCTGAGGATAACACCTAATGTTCTCTGGCCTTTCCATGTGTGTGTGACCCTCCATACATACTTGTGAACACATAAAGACACACACACATACATGCATAATAAAAAAGATAATTACAAAGCCAGGCGTGGTGGCGCACGCCTTTAATCCCAGCACTTGGAAGGCAGAGGTAGCAGGATTGCCGAGAGTTCAAGGCAACCCTGAGACTACATAGCAAATTCCAGGACAGCCTGAACTAGAGTGAGACTCTACCTCAAAAAACAAACAAACAAAAAAGATAGATTCATCCTAATAATACAAGGTAGGGCTGGAGATATGGCTTAGCGCTTAAGGCATTTGCCTACAAAGCCAAAGGAAACCCGATTCGATTCCCCAGGACCCATGTAAGCCAGATGCACAAGGTAGCACATTCGTCTGGAGTTCATTTGCAGTGGCTGGAGGCCCTGGTGTGCCCATTCTCCCTCTCTCTCTCTCAATCTCTCAAATAAATAAATAAAATATATATTTTTTTAAAATAATAATAATACAAAGTGATTTGAACCCAGACAGTCAGGTTTTGCAAGCAAGGGCCTCCTCTCCAGACCAACACTCATTTTATAATTAACATTCTTAAAAACTAGGATTTTTGCAGGGCATGGGCCTTTAATCCCAGCACTCAGGGGTTCAATTTATTTATTTATTTATTTATTTATTTATTTATTTATTTATTTATTTATCTATTTGAGACAGAGAGAGAGAAAGAAAGAGAATGGGCACACCAGGGCCTCTAGCCACTGCAAACAAATTCCAAACATATGCGCCATCCTATGCATCTGGTTTACATGGGTACTGGGAAATTGAATCTGGGTCCTTAGGCTTCACAAGTAAGTGCCTTGGGCTGGAGAGATGGCTTAGTGGTTAAACGCTTGCCTGTGAAGCCTAAGGACCCCGGTTCGAAGCTCGATTCTCCAGGACCCACGTAAGCCAGATGCACAAGGGGGCGCACGCATTTGGAGTTCGTTTGCAGTGGCTGGAGGCCCTGGTGCGCCCATTCTTTCTCTCTCTGCCTGCCTATTTCTGTATTTCTCTCTCTCAAATAAATAAATAATAAAACATTTAAAAAAAAAAAAAAAAAAAAAGTAAGTGCCTTAACTGTTAAGCTATCTCTCCAGCCCATTGTGGTCTTTTTTTTTTTTTTTTTTTTTTTTTAAAAATGTTTAAATTACTTTTTTAATTTGAATTCAAGATCTTTCTGCCTCACCTCCTAAGAGCTAGAATAACAGATGTGTGCCAACATGGTTGGCTCTGGCTTTTACTTTGAATTTTGACCTTTTATTGATCTTGTGATATGCAGCAGATTTTTTTTCCCCAAGTTAAGGTTTCACTCTAGCCCAGGCTGACCTGGAATTCACTATGTAATCTCAGAGTGGCCTCAAACTCATGGCAATCCTCCTACCTCTGCCTCTAGAATGCTTGGATTAAAGGTGTGCATCACTATGCCTGGCTTTTTTGTTTGTTTTAGCACAATATTTTTATACATGTGTATGTGTGTGTGCCTGTTTGTGTGTAGGCACATGTGTGTGCAGGTACATCTATAGGTATGTGTGTAGGTCAAATGACAATCTTAGGTGTCCTATGCCATCCACCTATTTATTTTATTTTATTTATTTATTATTTTATTACTTGGGGGGGGCAGATAGAGACAGAAAGAGAATGGGCATGTAAGGGCCTCCAGTCGCTCCACACAAACTCCAGACACATGTGCCATCTTGTACATCTGTGGATCCTAGGGAACCAAATCCAGGTCCTTAGGCTTTGTAGGCAAACACCTTAACCACTGAGCCATCTCTCCAGCTGGAATTCTACCTAGTTCTGGAATTACAACCATGGACCACAATGCCTGGCATTTTCACATGTGTTCTGGGAATCAAATTCAGGTTCTCATACTTGTGAGGTAAGCACATCGACTGAGTTATCTGCCCAACCAATTATCTTTTTCTTTTCTTTCTTTTTTTTTTTTTTTTTTTTTTTTTTTTTTGTTTTTCAAGGTAGGCTTGCACTCTAGCCCAGGCTGACCTGGAATTCACTATGTAGTCTCAGGATGGCCTTGAACTCACATTGATCCTCCTACCTCTGCTGGGATTAAAGGCATGTACCATGACTCCCGGTTCCAATAATCCCTCTTTCTTTCTTTCTTTCTTTCTTTCTTTCTTTTTTCTTTCTTTCTTCCTTCCTTCCTTCCTTCCTTCCTTCCTTCCTTCCTTCCTTCCTTCCTTCCTTCCTTCCTTTCTTTTTTGCATGTGCATGTGTAATATATGCATATGTGTGCAGATGAATATGGAGAGGCCAGAGGACAAAGTTGTGTGACTTCTAGCTCATCCCTGTACTTCCTTGAGGCAGTCTATCCCTCAACCTGGAAGTGCTGTTCCTGTCACCACTCTCTAGCTCCAGTGACTCTCTAGTGTCTGCTTCCCACATGGCTGGGGTTACAGACAAGTATGGCCACACCCATCTGTTCATATGAGTGCTAGGGAAACACACTCAGGCAGTCTCAGGCCCCTCAGGGCCTCATGTTTGCACACAAAGTTCTCTAACCCACTGAGCAAATTCTCTAGTACCCTCCCCAGGCCAATAATCTTTTTAATATTTTTAATTTTTATATATTTATTTGAGAAAGAAAGAGAGAAGCCCACAGAGCAAGACAGAGAGAATGGGCACGCCAAGGTCTTCGGCTGCTACAAATGAACTCCAGACGCATGCACCACCTTGTGCATCTGGCTTACTTGGGTCCTTTGGCTATGCAGGCAAGCGCCTTAACCACTAAGCGATCTTCCCAGCCCCAATAATCTTTTAATGCTGGACAGCAGTGACTAGTTCCAGCTCCACTTGGCCTAATGATCAAAAGGGTAAATTTAAAATACTCTGTGGGACGAGCCGGGTGTGGTGGCGCACGCCTTTAATCCCAGCACTTGGGAGGCAGAGGTAGGAGGATCGCCTTGAGTTCAAGGCCACCCTGAGACTACATAGTTAATTCCAGGTCAGCCTGGGCCAGAGTGAGACCCTAGCTCGAAAAACCAAAAAAAAAAAAAAAAAAAAAAAAAACTCTGTGGGGGCTGAAGAGATGGCTTAGCGGTTAAGGCACATGCCTGCAAAGCCTAAGGACCCCAATTTGGTTATCCAGATCCCACGTAAGCCAGATGCACAAAGGGGTGCACACGTCTGGAGTTCGTTTGCAGTGACTAGAGGCCCTGACGCACCTATTCTCCCTCTCTCTGTCTCTAATAAATAAATAAAAGTAAGGCTCACACGCCTTAATCCCAGCACTCTCTGTCAAGGCCAAGACTAAAGGTCAGCCTGGACCAGAGTGAGACCCTAATAAATAAATAAAATAAATAAATAAATAAATAAAAGTAAAATAAAATAAAAATCTTAAAATACTCTGTGGATTATGCTGCTAAACTGTAGTGTTTGGTAGTTTAGTTGTATTCAATGCATTTTTGTGTGTATGTATAGTATGTGCGGTGGTGTTGGGGGGTATGCACATGTATGCTGTGCTGATGCAGCACTCCGTGTGCTCGCCTGCAGTGCCTAATGGGCTCCCCTGCTTTTCCTGTCAACTGAATCTCTTGCTGATTCTGGAGCCTGCCGATTTACAAGCCCCAACTATTCATGGCTCTCTGCTCCCCTGTAGGACTGGGGTTGTAGATGTGTGCGGCAACACCCAGCTGTTTATGTGGGCCCTTGGGATTGAACTCAAACAGTCTCTCAGGCCTCCTCAGGCCCTCATGCTTGCACAGGAAAAGCCACATAGACAGCCCTGAGGTTGGTTTTGAACTCCGTATCCTCCTGCCTCTCCCCAAGTGCTGGGATTACAGGCATGCATAACCATACCCAGTTTATTTTTGGCCTTTTTCTTGTTTTATTTATTTGTTTGTTTATTTATGAGAGACACAGAAAGAAAAGGACAGAGAGTTAATATGGGTGCACCAGGGCCTTTTGCCAATGCAAACAAACTCTAGGCTCATGCACCACTTTGTGCATCTGGACTTACATGGGTACTGGGGGACCAAACCCAGGCTGTCAGGCTTTGCAAGCCAGCACTTTTAACCACTGAGCCATCTCTCCAGCCCTATTCTTTGCATTTTAGTTTTTTGTTTTGTTTTGTTTTTTTGAGGTAGGGTCTTGCTCTCTCCCAGGCTGACCTGGACTTCACTATATAGTCTCAGGGTGGCCTCAAACTCACAGCAATCCTCCTCCCTCAGTCTCCTGAGTGCTGGGACTAAAGGCATGCTCCACCATGCCTGGCTATTCTTTGCTTTTTTTGGGGGGGCGGGGGGGTTACCAGGTAGGGTCTCACTGTAGCTCAGGCTGACCTGGAATTCACTGTGTAGTCTCAGAGTGGCCTTGAACTCATGGCAATCCTCCTACCTCTGCCTCCTTGAGTGCTGGGATTAAAGGCGTACACCACCACGCCTGGCTTTTTCTTTGCTATTTTGAGACAGGATCTAACTATGTAGCTCAGGCTAGATTGAAACACCAGAGATCCTCCTGCCTCAGCCTCCTAAATGCTAGAATTACAGACATGGGCCACCATACCTGCCTAATGTTTATTCAATCTACTGATTCCCTGCTAATTTCTTTTGGAAACATTCTCACATACACACTCAGAAATGTTCTATCCTCCTGCTGGAGCTGAACTGAAAGCCTCCTCCATGAGGACCAGCTGACAGAAAGTTGGAAAAAGCTACACTGCATGCAGGTCAATGGGAGAGAGAAAACACCAGTGAAGGTACTCAACAGTGAACACTGCAAGCTTTAAATTTGGCCAGCAAGGCCAAATGAGACAATGGGTGCAATAGTAGCATGTCTGTTAAGGGGGAAACCGACTGCTCTCTAATTGGACTGCAGGCCCGCCCCATGGGAGGGAACATATCCCTGATACTGAAAATGTACTACAGGGGTAGTCATGAGCCCTAAGAGTGTAATGTCTGCTGGAGTCTTGCTAAATGTATATACTATGCTCACCAAACTGCCCAGTAAGCACTTCTCTTAATGTCCACACCCATATATTAATGCTACTCTCACTTTTGGTTAGAGAAGCTTCTCTTTTCAGATGGCAGTGACCTTGGGATGATTCAGAAGGCACCATGGTGCTGAGAAGAAGTGACAGAGGAGTGCTCAGCACTGAAACATCTCTATTACACCTTCCAAGGCTCAGGGTCCATTGAGGAAGAGGGGGTGGAAAGAATGTAAGAGCCAAAGGAAGAGTAGGACTCCTTACAACATGCTCCTCCAGACACAAAATGGCCTGGATATTCATGACCTCACAGTGCCTGACACTACCTACACAGGACCATCATAATAGGAGGAAAAGATCATGACATCAAACTGAAAAAAGACTGATTGAGAGGGGGTGGGGATATGATGGAGAGTGAAGTTTCAAAGGGGAAAGTGGGGGGGGGAGGGAAATAACATGGGATATTGTCTACAATTGAAGAAGTTGTCAATAAAAATAAAAATAATAAAATAATAAAAATAAAAAATAAAAAAATGCTCTATCCACCTACTTGGACATCCTTTAGGCCAGTTAGGTTGACATGTAAAATTAATCATCACACTGTTCATCCACTGATGAATAGCTGGATGAGTATAAAATTGGTATGGGGCTGGAGAGATGGCTCAGCACTTAGATGCACTTCCTGCATAAGCTTGAGGTTCTGAGGGTGCCTGAGACTACTTGAGTTCAAATCTCCAGATCCAAAAACTGGACATGACCATGCACACAAGGCCACACAGACCTGTAACCCCAGCCTGGCAGAGACCAGAGTATCCATAGAGCCCTGCAAGCCCCAAAAAGACTAGGTAGAAGAGTGATGGAATAGAACACCTGATATTCATTCTACTCTGGCCATCACAAGAGAGTGACCTCTGCTTCAGGCAAGTATATGGTATGAGGCACCAC
This sequence comes from Orientallactaga sibirica, assembly GCA_036365145.1. Lineage (NCBI taxonomy): Eukaryota > Metazoa > Chordata > Mammalia > Rodentia > Dipodidae > Orientallactaga > Orientallactaga sibirica. The sequence continues at coordinate 4,356,439 of JAEOAD010000042.1, read as the reverse complement.
AAGGACACATATACATGCATATACTACACTCATCATACATACTACAGTACACATACACATGCATACACACAAACAATTAAATAAGGGCTAGCCAGGCATGGTGGCGCATGCCTTTAATCCCAGCACTCGGGAGGCAGAGGTAGGAGGATTGCCAATGAGTTTGAGGCCACCCTGAGACTACAGAGTGAATTCCAGGTCAGCCTGAGCTAGAGTGAGACCCTACCTCAGAAAACCAAAAATAAATAAATAAATAAATAAATAAATAAATAAATAAATAAGGGCTGGAGAGATTGCCTAGTGGTTAAGGAACTTCCCTACAAATCCTAATGACCCAGGTTCAATTCCCTAGTACTCATATAAAATCAGATGCACAAAGTGGCATATGCATCTGGTATTTGTTTGTAGTAGCTAGATGCCCTGGCATGCCCACGTTCATTTTCTCTTGCTCTCTCTCTCTCTCTCTCTCTCCCTCTTTGCACACAAAATAAATAAAAATAATTTTTAAAAAATAAATAAGCTAAGCCGGGCATGGTGGCGCATGCCTTTAATCCCAGCACTTGGGAGGCAGAGGTTAGAGGATCGCCGTGAATTTGAGGCCACCCTGAGAATACATAGTCAATTCCAGGTCAGCCTGGGCTAGGGTGAGACCCTACCTCAAAAAAATCAAAAAATAATAAATAAATAAATAAATAAATAAATAAATAAATAAATAAATAAGCTGGGAGTAGTGGTGCATGACTTTAGTCCCAGCACTGAAGAGGCAGAGGTAGGAGGATAGCTGTGAGTTTGAGATCACCCTAAGACTACATAGTGAATTCCAGGTCAGCCTGGACTAGAGTGAAACCCTACCTTGAAAAAACAAACAAAAAAAAATTGGTGTGCTAATATGTTTGAGTCCCTGCTTTTGATTGTTTCACATATTTGTCCACAAGTGAAATAGCTGAACCATATGGTAATTCTGTGTTATTCATTCATTCATTCATTCATTCATTTGGATTTTTTGTAGTAGGGTCTCACTCTAGCCCAGGCTGAACGGGAACACACTCTGTAGTGCGCCACCACACTTGGCTCCTGTTTAATTTCTTTTAGGAACTGCCATAATGTTTCCCTCAATGGGTGCCCTACTTTTCAATGCCACCAGCAATCCACAGAGGTTCATATCTCTCCACATCCTTGCCAAATTTTGTTATTTTCTGTTTTCTTGATAATTGCCATGATAATGGGCATGAAGTAATATCACTTATTTTTTTTTTTTTTTTTTTTTGAAGGCTACCTGGAAGTCACTATGTCTTCTCAGGGTGGCCTTAACTTCCTCCTACCTTGCCTCCCAACTGGGATTAAAGGCGTCTTATTTTTTAACATTTCTCTGATATCTGATGATGCTGAACATATTCTCATGTTCTATTGACCTGCTGTATATTTTCTTTGGAGAAATGTCTATTGAAATTCTTCATTTATTTTTTAATTGTTTGGGGTTGTTGCTGTCATTGAGTATTGCTTGTCTATGTTGTGAACATTAATCCTTACTGAATATAACATTTATATAGTGGGATGGAATCTCAAAGGATTCCACATAGTCCAAACAATATTTTTTATTTTAAGATAACTTTTCTTGGGCTGGAGAGATGACTTAGTGGTTAAGGCCCCTACCTCCTAAGTCTAAGAACGCTGGTTCCAATCTCCAGGTCCCACGTTTAGCCAGATGCAAAGTGACGCAAAGGCGCAATGCCGCACTTGACCACAAGGGGGGCGCATGCATCTGGATTTTGTTCGCAGCGGCTGAGAGGCTCTGGGGAGCCCATCTCTATCTGTCTTCCTCTCCCTCTCTCTCTGTCTCTCTCCAAAAATAAATAAATAAATAAATAACTTTTCTTTTATTAGAACACTAGCCAAAACTTAATGCTCAATATAAATATTTTTAAGTCAAAATACATTGTTTACACTATCAAGAGGTGTTCGAATAAATGCAAAATGAACATGCAACACACAAAATATGATTTAAAGGAGGGTTGGGGGTTCCCTGGACAGAGAACCCCGTATTGACTGTACTCACAGCTTTTTTTTTTTTTTTTTTGAGGCAAGCCTAACAGATTAGACTTTATTTTTATTTATTTTATTTATTTATTTATTTATTTATTTATTTATTTATTTATTTATTTGAGATAGAGAAAGGGAGAGGGAGAGACAGTGAGAATGAGCACTCCAGGGACTCTAGCTGCTGCAAACGAACTCCAGATGCATGTGCCACTATGTGCATTTGGCTCATATGGGACCTGGAGAATTGAACCTGGGTCTTTAGGCTTCACAAACATGTGCCTTAACCACTAAGCCATCTCTCCAGCCCCAGACTGGACTTTTATTTTGTTTTGTTTTTCGAGGTAGGGTCTCACTCTAACCCAGGCTGACCTGGACTTCACTATGTAGTCTCAGTGTGGCCTCGAACTCAATGGTGATCCTCCTACCTCTGCCTCCCAAGTGCTGGTATTAAAGGTGTGTGTCACCACATCCGGCCTCCAGACTGTACTTTTTTTATGAGAGAGAGAGAGAAAATTGGCATGCCAGGGCTTCCAGCCACTGTAATGGAACTCCAGATGCATGTGCTACCTTGTGCACATATGCAACCTTGTGCTTAAGTCACCTTGTGTGTCTGGCTTATGTGGGATCTGGGGAGTCAAACATGGGTCCTTAGGCTTTGCAGGCAAGAGCCTTAACCACTAAGCCATCTCTCCAGCCCACTCGCAGCTTTTATATGAGATTCACTTAACAAAATATATATAGTTTTTTTTTGAGGTAAGGTTTCACTCTGGCTCAGGCTGACCTGGAATTCACTGTCTCAGAGTAGCCTCAAACTCATGGCGATCCTCCTACCTCTGCCTCCCGAATGCTGGGATTAAAGGCATGCACCACCATGCCCAGCTAAAAAAATTTTTTTTTCAAAAGGGCTGGAGGTATTGCTTAGTGGTTAAGGTGCTTGCCTACAAAGCCAAAGGACCCAGATTCAATTCTCCAAGACCTACATAAGCCAGACACACAATGTGGCACATGTGTCTGGAGTTTGTTTGCAGTGGCTGAAGGCCCTGGCACGCTCATTCTATCTGCCACTTTCTCTCTGTCTTTCTCTCTCTCTCTCAAATAAATGAAATAAATTTAATTTTTTATTTTTTGAGGTAGGGTCTCACTCTAGCTCAGACTGATGTAAACAAAAATTTTAAGAAAATAAATAAATAGATCAAATATTTAATCATGGTAGGAAACCCTGATGTTAACTATAGTTGAGTTTATCAGAAAGAGAAAAATCATGAAAAATTAAACATGATTGTTTAGCCTGGCATGGTGGCACACACCTTTAATTCCAGCACTCAGGAGGCTGAGATAGGAGGATCACTGTGAGTTCAAGGCCACCCTGAGACTACATAGAGAATTCCAGGTTAGCTTGGGCTAGAGCAAGACCTACCTCAAAATACAAAAAAAAAAAAAAAAAAAAAGATTATTTAGGAGCTGGAGAGATGACTCAATGGTTAAAGGTGCTTGCTTGCCTGACAGCCCAGGTTTGATCCCCCAGTACTCGTGTAAAGCCAGATACAGAAAGTGCCACATGTATCTGGGGTTTGTGTTTGCAGCAGCAGGAGGCCCTGCTGTTCCCATTCTTTCCCTCCCTCTCTCTCAAATAAATAAACAAATAAATAAATAAATATTTTTAAATGATTATTTATAGCAAGCCCTAGATGAAAAGGCAGACTTCTACTTTCTTTTTTGTTTAATTTTTTTAAATTTTTATTTATTTATTTGCAAGCAGAGAGAGAAAAAGAGAGATAGAAAACAGGCAGACAGAGAATGGGCATGCCAGGGCCTCTAGCCACTGCAAACAAACTCCAGATGCATGTGCCCTTCCTGCATCTGGCTTATGTGGGTCCTAGAGAATCGAACTGGGATCCTTTGGCTTCGCAGGCAAATGCCTTAACAGCTAAGCTATTTCTCCATCCCCTCTACTTTCTATTAAAAACATATTTGATTTATTTATTTATGAGAGAAAGAGAGAGAGAGGGAGAATGTGTGCACCAGGACCTCTGCTGCTACAAATGAACTCAGGTCCATGAACCACTTTGCATGTATCCCTTTATGTAGGTTCTGGGGAATTGAATCTAGGCTAGCTGGCTTTGTTTTAGTTATCTTTCCCTTCCTGGGCAAAACACCTGACCAGAAGCAGCTTATGGAAAGAAAAGGTTTATTTTCAGGCTTATAGATTCCAGGGGAAGTTTTATCATGGTGGAAGAAGCTGGTTCACTTCCATACATCCATAGCAGAGACAGAAAAATCAACACCAACCAGTACACAAAACCAGAACTCAAACTCACTCTCAACACAGCTAGTGGGGCTGAACTCAAGATCCACCCCAACAACACACCTCTAGGAGGGCTCTGCCTACTAGAGACTTAAGTAGGAAGCTTAATTTAATCAAAAATATCTGAAGGGGGCTAGAGAGATGGCTTAGCGGTTAAGGCATTTGCCTGTGAGGCCTAAGGATCCCAGTTCGATTCTCCAGGTCCTACATAATCCAGCTGCACAAAGGGGCGCAAGCATCTGGAGTTCATTTGCAGTGGCTAGAGGCCCTGGCGCGCCCATTCTCACTCTCCCTCTCTCTCTTTCCCTCTCTCTGTCTCTAATAAATAAATAAATAAAATCTTAAATATATATATATCTGAAGGGGGCTGGAGAGATGGCTTAGCGGTTATGGCATTTGCCTGCAAAGCCAAAGGATACTGGTTCAACTCTCCAGGACCCACATAAGCCAGATGCACAAGGGGGCACATGCATCTGGAGGGTGTTTGGCTGGAGGCCCTGGTGCACCCATTCTTTCTGTGTGTGTCTTTCTATCTCTGAAATAAATAAATAAATAAGATATAAAATATTTAAAATATATATATCTGAAGGGCCTGGAGAGATGGCTTGGCGGTTAAGCACTTACCTGTGAAGCCTAAGGATCCCGGTTCAAGGCTCGATTCTCCAGGACCCACATAAACCAGATGCACAAGGTGGCACATGCATCTGGAATTCATTTGCAGTGGCTGGAGGCCTTGGCGCACCCATTCTCTATCTATCTGCCTCTTTCTCTCTCGGTCTGTTGCTCTCAAATAAATAAATAAAATAAATAAAAAGTATATTTAAAACATATGTAGGGCTGGAGAGATGGCTTAGTGGTTAAGGCGTTTGCCTGCAAAGCCAAAGGATCCCGGTTCGATTCTCCAGGACCCACGTAAGCCAGATGTACGAGGGACACATGCATCTGGAATTCGTTTGCAGTGGCTAGAGGCCCTGGCATGCCCATTCTCTCTCTGTCTGCCTCTCTTCTATCTCTCTATCTCTCTGCTTGCAAATAAATAAATAAAAATTAAAAAAAAAACATAAGTATATCTGAAGCCAGGTATAGTGGCACACAACTTTTTTGTTGTTGTTTTGTTTTTGCTTTTTGTTTTTCCCAAGATAGAATCTCACTCTAGCTCAGGCTGACCTGGAATTCACTATGTAATCTCAGGGTGATCTCGAACTCACAGCAATCCTCCTATCTCTGCCTTCCAAGTACTGGGAGGAAGAAGTAGGAGTATTGCTGTGAGTTCGTGACCACCCTGAGACTGCATAGACTGCATAGTGAATTCCAGGTCAGCCTGGGCTACAGTGAACCCCTACCATGAAAAACCAAAACATATATATATGAGTTTAAGTCTATGGGGAACATACATTTGCATTCAAACCCCCACATTCCACCCTTGGCCCCATAGATTCATGATCATCTCACAATGCAAAATATACTCAGTCCAGAAGCTGGGCGTGGTGGCACACACCTTTAATCCCAGCATTCAGGAGACAGAGGTTGGAGGATCACCATGAGTTCGAGGCCAGCCTGAGAATACATAGTGAATTCCATGTCAGTCTGGACTAGAGTGAAACCCTACCTCCAAAAAAAAAAAAAAAAAAAAAAAAAAAAAAGACAAAGGAAAAGAAAAAAAATGTACTCAGTCCAGCTTCAAAAATCCTTAGTCTTCAACTAACAAATTAACATTGTTCAAAAGTGCAATCTCACCAGGCGTGGTGGCACACGCCTTAATCCCAGAGCACTCGGGTGGCAGAAGTAGGAGGATTGCCATGAGTTTGAGGCCACTCTGAGAGTACCTAGTGAATTCCAGGTCAGCCCTACCTCAAAAACAAAAAAAAAAAAAAAAAAAAAAAAAACCTTTAAAAAGCCGGGCATGGTGGCACACGCCTTTAATTCCAGCACTCGGGAGGATCACCATGAGTTCAAGGCCACCCTGAGACTACATAGTTAATTACAGGCCAGCCTAGGCTAGAGCGAGACCCTACTTCGAAAAACAAAACAAACAAACAAACAAAAAAATAGTCATCCCAAAGAGGCTGCTTGAGTCTTCGGCATTTTCCTGCAGCTACCCATCCAACATCAGAGCAAGATGCCACTGCATCCTCCGTTGGGGCTGGGAGGCCCTTCTGTCAGGTTGCTAGTAAGCTGAAACTGAGCTCATGAACACTAGGTCAGAGATATGTTCGTACCAATTTCCTTTACAATACTTCAAGATGAATCATATGGCATTCCAGACCAAAGACCCACTCCACCTTGCAAAACCATCCTAGGACATCAGCTGCTTAATCCAGCCAAACATGTAGATGGCAGTTTTTCCAAATTGCATTTCATGAATTCCAGGTCAGCCTGGGCTAGAGCAAGATCCTACCTTGAAGAAAAAAATAAAAAAGAACAGTCAGGCCTTTAATCCCAGCTCTCAGGAAGCAGAGGTAGGAGGATTGCCATGAGTTTGAGGCCAGTCTGGGACTACAGTGAGTTCCAGGTCAGTCTGGGCTAGAGTAAGACTCTGCCTTGAAAGCCCTCCCGAAAAAGAACAAATTTAGAGAAGTAACACTTCTTGATTTCAAAACTTACTACAAACCTATAATAATCGAGCTGGGCATGGTGGCACACACCTCTAATCCCAGCACTCAGGAGGCAGAGGAGGAGGAACACCATGAGTTCAAGGCCACCCTGAAACTACATAGTGAATTCCAGGTTAGCCTGGGCTAGAGTGAGACCCTACCTTGAAAAACCAAAATAATAATCATCATCATCATCAAACAGTGGGGCTGGAGAGATGGCTTAACAGTTAAGGCACTTGCCTGTAAAGCCTAAGGACCCTTGTTCAACTCTTCAGATGCCACATAAGCCAGACGCACAGAGGTGAGGGAAGCGCAAGGTCCCTGGCATGCCAATTCTCTCTCTCAAAAATACATAAATTAGTACATCCTGGAAGCACTGTCCAACCACAAGTACCAGACAGGCATGGTGGCAGCACCATGGCCCTTCAGAGGACTGTAGGACCTGGATAGCCAACCTCAAAGAGTCCATCTTGGAGACCAGCTCCGACGAGCAGCCGACCAGCCCTCCAAAGACCATCCCCACAGCTCATGTAACTTTCATCACTGACTGTGCCAATGGGAAACACCTCTGCCTGGGACCACCCCTTGTCCTACCCCAAGTGTCCAGACCCAGCCCAGGACCTGTCTCTCCGTCCGTGAAGACGTTTGTTGTGTTCTGTGAGGAAAACCGGCTGCATCCGACTCAGGACACTCAGTCAAGATTGGGACGTCATGCCAGCACCAAGGACACCTTGTCACCCTACAGAGGGATTGTGGCTCCAGCTTCCTTCCCCACCAGCATGCCCTGCTCCCAGGAAGTTGCTCAAGACAAGGAGAGCCCTTTGAAATCTGTATCCATGAAGTCTTCAACTTGGGGGACAATTAAGGGCTCACTCAAGTCCCTCTCCTCCTGTGTCTGTAGGCAGACCAATAAGCCAGAAGAGCCAGCACGGGAAAAGGACTACTGTTCCTGGGACAGCCAAGCAGGAATCTTCAGAGCCAGGGCCTAGGAAAGAACACTGGATCTACTGGAGGACATGAGAAAGCAGCCACCAGAGCACACCTCGGTCCTTGTCCTCTGCCAGACTCTCCATTGAGACCAGGTCAAGCAACCCCTGAGGAAGTTGGGTTCAAGGAAGCATCTACTTGCTGGGCCATGCATGGGGTTACCAACACCATCCTGGTTTCCGGAAGCTCATGGTTTTGGCAAGGGGAGAAGAGAAAATAAATAAAAGGGGGTGTTGGGGGGGGGATAGTTTAGCAGTTAATGCGCTTGCCTGTGAAGCCTAAGAACCCAGGGTTGATTCTCCAGACCCCACATAAGCCAGATGCTCATGATGGCATATGCATCTTAAGTTTGTTTGCAGTGGCTGAAGGCCCTGTTGTGCCCATTCTCTCCCTCCCACTCCCTCTCACTTTCCTTCTCTCTCTCTCTTTTAAGGTAGGGTCTTGCTCTAGCTCAGGCTGACCTGGAATTCACTATGTAGTCTCAGGGTGGCCTCAAACTCACAGCATTCTCCTACCTCTGCCTCTTAAGTGCTGGGATTAAAGGTGAGTGCCACCACGCCCAGCCCTCTCTCTCTCTCTTTTTTTTTTTGGGGGGGGGGGAAGGGGGGTAGTGTCTCTCTCTAGCCCAGGCTGACCTGGAATTCACTATATAGTCTCAGGCTAGCCTCAAACTCACAATAATCCTCCTACCTCTGCCTCCCTAGTGCTGGGGTTAAAGGTGTGTACCACCATGTCTGGCCCATTCTTTCTCTTTTTATCTGCACCCCCCCATCTCCCTCAAATAAATAAATAAAAATAAAAATTTTTTAACAATACATCAAATTAAAAAAAAAAACAACAGCTGGGCATGGTAGTGCACATCTTTAATCCCAGCACTCAGGAGGCAGAGGTAGGAGGATCGCCATGAGTTCAAGGCCACCCTGTGACTACATAGTGAGTTCCAGGTCAGCCTGGGCTAGAGTGAGACCCTACCTTGAAAAAACAAAACAAAATAAAACAACAATGCAGTGCTGGTATAAAGAAATATATGTTCTGAAGGGGAATGGGGGGAGGAGAGTGAAATACCATGGTTTGTTGTAAGTATAGAAGTTGTCAATAAAAAATTTTAAATATACATATATATATATATATATATATATATATATATATATATATATATGAATGAATGTATGTATGTTGGGCTGGAGATACAGCTCAGTGGTACACCTTGCCTAGTTGCATAAGACCCTAAATTCAATTCTCTATAGGGAAAGGAATGTCCTGTTGTGTATAAAACCTTTGATTATTGTTGCTTCAGGAAAGAAAATTACTATACAGCCTTGCATGGCCTGGTACTTACTTGCTATGTAGTCCAGGCTGGCCTTGAACCTTCAGATAATCTTTTTTTTTTTTTTTTTTTTTTTTTTTTTTTTTTTTTTTTCGAGGTAGGGTCTCACTCTGGTCCAGGCTGACCTGGAATTAACTATGTAGTCTCAGGGTGGCCTAGAACTCACGGTGATCCTCCTACCTCTGCCTCCCAAGTGCTGGGATTAAAGGCGTGCGCCACCACGCCCGGCTCCTTCAGATAATCATGTCTCAGCCTCCCAAGTGCAGGGATTACAGGTATACACCACCACAACTTTTTTTAAAAAAATATTTTATTTGAAAGAGGAAGAGGCAGATAGAAAGAGAGAATGGGCATACCAGGAGGGAGAGAGAGAGGTATAGTGCACTATGGCCCCATACTTCAGAGGTATGTGCCATTTTGTACATCTGGATTTACATGGTGTGGCGGTGTCCCCCATAAACTTAGGTGTTCTGAATGCTAGGTTCCCAGCTGATGGAGATTTGGAAATTAAATCCTGGAGACAGTGTATTGTTGAGGGCGGGCTTATGGGTATTATAACCAGTTTCCCCTTCCCAGTGTTGGGCACACTCTCTTGTTGCCTTTGTACACCTGATGTTGGCCAGGGGGTGATGTCCACCCTCTGTTCATGCCATCGTTTCCCCCTGTAGTCATGGAGCATCTGCTTGAGTCTGTAAGTCAAAATAAACCCTTTTTTCCCACAACCTGCTCTTGGTCTGGTGTTTTCTGCCAGCAATGCAAACCTGACTGCAACACATGGGTATTGGGGAATTGAACCCAGGCCAGCAGAACCACTGAGCCATCTCCCCACCCTGAATTTTTCTGTCTTCAAAAAAAATCCTTTTGCATGTGTGCAGCGATTAATACTAGGACATGGAATATGCTAGTCAAGTGGCCTACTACTACTAGACAACATTTCTAGCCCTCTTTACTATTTCTTTTTCTGAGACAAAGTCTAAGTCAACTATATTCATTAGGCTGGCCTTGAACTTACTCTATAGCCCAGATAGGCCTTAATTTTTCTTTTTTTATTATTATTTTTCTTAATTTTAGAGAGAGAATTGGCATGCCGGGGGCTCAGCCATTGCAATCAAACTCCAGATGCTTGTGCCACCTAGTAGGCATGCGAGACCTTACACTTGCCTCACCTTTATGTGTCTGGCTTATGAGTGATCTGGAGTCGAATATGAGTCCTTAGGCTTCACAGGCAAGCACCTTAACTGCTAAGCCATCTCTCCAGCTAGGCCTTGAACTTTCTATCCTCCTTCCTCAGCTGGGATTATATGCCTGCAACCACCGGGTCTGGCTAAAAACCCAGATTGACTTATTGATTGCATGTGTGGAGTATGTATGGTGTGATGTGATGTGTGTGCAGATGTGTGCCCCATGTGTGCTCATGGATGCCAGAGAACACTGGGTGTCCTTTTTGCCTTGGTAACAGAGTCTCTTACTCACTAAACTTGGCACTGTGTTTTTGGTCAGCTCCAGTGGTGCTCCAGTTTCTGCTCTCACCACCACTCTTGTAGGACTGTGCCATACTAAGCTGTTTACTTGGGTGCTGGGGAATCTCTCAGGCAAGTGCTCTCAACTGTTGAGCCATCTCTCCATCCCCAAACCCAGATATCTATATATTTTTTTAATTATATTTTTATTTTGGGGGTTGATATAGGGTCTCACTCTAGCTCAGGCTGACCTGAAATTCACTCTGAAGTCTCAGGGTGACCTCGAACTCATGGCAATCCTCCTGCCTCTGCCTCCAGAGTGTATGGATTAAAATATTCTTTTCTTTATTTGCATTTGTGTAAGAGGGGCCTGTTGCTGCTGCAAATGAACACTAGATACTTGTGCCATTTTTTGTATCTGGCTTAAATGACTGGCTTAATAATTGAACCTGAAACAAAAAAAGAATTGAACCTGGACCAGCATGATTTGTAAGCAAGTGCTTTTAACCACTGAACTATCTTCCCAGCCCTTCAAAACTCAGATTTGGTTTTTCAAGGTAGGGTCTCATTCCAGCCCAGGCTGGCCTGGAATTCACTATGTAGTCTCAGGGTGTGCTTGAACTCACAGTGATCCTCCTACCTCTGTCTCCTGAGTGCTAGGATTAAAGGTATGCGCCACCACGCCCAGTTTAAAATTCAGAATTTTTTTTCCAGGTCTTACTCTTTAGCCCAGGCTGACCTGGAATTCACTACATAGTCTCAGGGTGGACTCGAACTCACAGTGATTCTCCTACCTCTGCCTCTCAAGTACTGGGATTAAAGGTGTGCACCACCACACCCAGCAAAACTCAGATTTTTTTTGTTTTGTTTTGGTTTGGTTTTTCAAGGTAGGGTCTCACTCTGGCTCAGGCTGACCTGGAATTAACTATGTACTCTCAGGGTGGCCTTAAACTCATGACAATCCTCCTGCCTCTGCCTCCCAAGTGCTAGAATTAAAGGCATGGGCCACTATGCCCAGCCTAAAACTCAGATTTATTTATTTACTATTTTTATTTATTTATTTTTGTTTTTTCAAGGTAGGGTCTCACTCTGGCCCAAGCTGACTATGAAACTAACTATGTAAACTCAGGGTGACCTCGAACTCAGGGCAATCCTTTGCCTCCTGAGTGCTGGAATTAAAGGTGTGCACCACCATGCCCAGCTACTAAAATTCAGATCTTTAACAGGAAAGAAATATCTAAAATAATTGAAGGCAGTGGGGATGTAACTCAATGGTACAACACTTGCCTAGAAGGTACATGGTCCTGGATTTCATATGTAGCACTACAAAAGTAAATAAATAAGGACTGGAGAGATAACTCAGTGGTTAAGTCTACTGCCTACACAAAAAGGAAGACCCAAGGGGGGCCTGAGACAGCCCAACTAGGAATCTCCAGAGTGTGTGTAAACAGAAGAGCATGGCCATGAATGTAATCCCAATCCTGTGGGAAGCAGCCTGGACCATGCTGGGCCTCTAGAACAGAAAAGCTCTGGAATCAGTAAGAGACTCCATCTCAAGGAAAGACAGGTGAGTGATGGAGGGGAACACCTAATGTTCTCCGACTGCCACAGGAGAGCCCGCTGGGAGCTTCACTAGCACATAAACATGGATATACCACACAGGCACGTGTGTGTGCATGCACACACACAACTCACATGCAAATAGTAAATAAATAAGAAAAATAGAGGCTTGGAGATGACTCAGTGGTTAAAGGCACTTGCTTGCAAAGCCTGCTAACCTGGATTCAATTCCCAAGCCACCCATGTAAACCAGGAGCAAAAAAGTAGTGCAAACCAGGTATGGTGGCTCACACCTTTAATCCCAGCAATCAAGAGGGGAGGTAGGAAGATCAATGTGAGTTCAAGGCCAGACTAAAATTACATAGCAAATTACAGGTCAGTCTGGGCTAGAACAAGACCCTACCTCAAAAAAAGGGGGCTGGAGAGGTGGCTTAGTGGTTAAGGCGTCTGCCTGCAAAGCCAAATGATCCCCGTTTGATTCTCCAGGACCCACATAAGTCAGATGCAGAAGGGCGGCATGCATGTGGAGTTCATTTTCAGTGGCTGGAGGCCCTGATGCACCCATTCTCTCTTTCTCTCTCTGCCTCTTTCTCTCAAATATATATATGTAAAAAAGAAGAAAAAAGTATAGCAAGCATCTGGGGTTTACAGTAACAAGAAGCTCTATAGTACCCATGAGCACACACACATTCAAATAAATAAAATTTTAAAAATAATCAATGAAGTTAAGTTAAAACCCTGTAGGAAGGGCTGGAGAGATGGTTTAGCAGTGAAGGCACTTGCCTGCAAAGCCTAAGGACCCAGGTTCAATTCCTCAGTATCCATATAAGCCAGATGCACAAGGTGGTGCACGCATCTGGAGTTCATTTGCAGTGGCTAGAGGCCCTGGCACACCCATTCTCTCTTTCTTCTTTCGATCAGCTTCTCTTTCTCTCTCTAAAATAAATAAATAAATAAATAAATAAATAAATAAATAAATAAATAAATAAAATATTTTTTTAAACCCTGTAATTAGGCAGATGTGGTGGCACACCTTTAATCCCAACACGGGGAGGGCAGAGGTAGTAGGATCACTGTGAGTTTGAGACCAGTTTAGGAATACAAGGTTGAGTTCTAGGTCAGCATAAGCTAGATCAAGACCCTACCTTGAAAAAAAAGAAAAAAAACCTGTAATCATTATTTTGAATAGGACACATCAGTGAGAACTCCTGGTCCACTGTTTATTTTATTTATTTATTTATTTATGAAAGGGAAAGAGGCAGAGAGAGAGAATGGGCACTCCAGGGCCCCCAGCCACTGCAAATTAACTCCAGATGCATGTGCCACCTTGTGCATCTGGTTTATGTGGGTGATGGGGAATCAAGCCTCAAACTGGGGCCTTAGGCTTCACAAGCAAGCACTTAACCACTAAGCCATCTCTCCAGCCCCCCCCCACTGTTTATTTAAAAAAAGAAATTCCAGTTGTGCCTTTAATCCCAGCACTCCAGAGGCAGAGGTAGGAGAATCACCATGAGTTCGAGGCCACCCTGAGACTACATAGTTAATTCCAGGTCAGCCTGGACCAGAGTGAAACCCTACCTTGCAAAACCAAAAAAAAAAAAAAAAACCCTGCTGGACGATACACAACTATCATCTCGGATACCTGGGAGATTGAGGCTAGGTGTTGGGGGCCAGTCTGGACAACAGAGCCAGATCCTGCCTTTTTAAAATTTATTTTTGAAGCAGGGTCTTACTTTAATCCTGGTTGAGCTGAAACTAACTCTGAAGCCCAGCTGGCCTTAAATTTATCCCGAACCTCCTACCTCAAGCCTCCTGAGTACTGGGATTAAAGGTATGTGACACCATGTCTAACTAACACATGCCTCTTAGAAAATGTGCCAGTGTTGGCAGCCTGGGAGCCACCTGAGTGTGCCAGCAGGTTCCCCAAGAGATTATTGCAGATAGCCACCCCCGCTCTACAGCAACCAGGTGGTTCCAAAAGGCTATGATAAAAATGTGGACACAGCATGGCGGCACTCGCTTTCAATCCCAGCATTTGGGAGGCAGAGGTGGGAGGATTTTTGTGAGTTCGAGGCCACTGTGAAACTACATAGTGAATTCCAGGTCAGCCTAGGCTAGTGTGAGACCCTATTTCAAAAAATCAAAAATAAATAAATAAAGGGCACTGTGTTCATATTAAGGAGTTTGACAAGAAGTACAATATCCTACTTGGGCTGTATTGTGGGGAGGAATTGCAGGAGTTAGGTAATAGATGAAAACAAACACTTCAACTTGTATGTGGGTCAAGGGGCCATTCTTCACTTCACATTTGGTTAAATGTATGGACCGTACCTAACATCCAGGATCCAGCCGGAAACAAGGGCTGCAGCCCCTATTCCAAATCCCAGAGTCTTGTCGGATGTGGTGGCGCCGGCCTTTAAGCAAGTGCCTTAACCTTTGAGCCATCTCTCCAGCCCCATGTAGGATGCCTTTGATTCCAGCACTTGGGAGGAAGAGGTAAGAGGATCGCCTTGACTCTGAAGCCAGCCTGAGACTATATAGTGAATTCCAGTGCGAGAGAGAACCTATCTTGAAACATCACACACACACACAAAAAAAATCCCAGACAAAAACCAAAAAATAAATAAATCTCTTTGGGATGTGGAAAATTTAAAAAAAAAAAAAAAAAGCTGGTTGTGTTTAAGTACACCGGTAGGAAATTGCTGAAGAGGCGGAGGCAGGAGGATTAGGAGTTTGAGGCCAGCTTGGGCTACACACTTAAAAAAACAAACACATTTTGGCGCCAGCGACATTCTTCAGCCCTACTTGGTTGTCAATGAGTGCAGTGAGTACCTATATGTCAATTTTTTTTTTTTTTTTGGAGAGAGACAGAGAGGGAGAGGAAGACAGACAGAGATGGGCATGCCAGCAGCCTCTCAGCTGCTGCTGAAAACGAAATCCAGATGCGTGCGCCCCCTTGTGGTCAAGTGCGGCATTGCGTCCTTGCGTCACTGTATCTGGCTAAATGTGGGACTGGGAGATTGGAACCCCCAGAGATTGGAACCAGCGTTCTTTAGGCTTAGGAGGCAGGTGCCTTAACTGCTAAGCCATCTCTCTAGCCCCTATATGTCAATTTTAAGACAATCGTGGGCCTGCAGAGATGGCTTAGCAGTTAAGGTGCTTGACTGCGAAGCCTAAGGACCAGGGTTCAATTCCCCAGTACCCATGTAAGCCAGATGCATATGGTAGCTCATGCATCTGAGTTTGTTTGCAGTGGGTAGAAGAGCTGGTGTGCCCATTCTCTCTCTCTTATTCCATAATAAATGAATGAATAAAAAGATCGTGCAAGGATCACTGGTATGCCAATAATCACAGAGTATAATCCTTTCTGTTGCCCTGAAGTCCGCTGACTTTTCTAATCGAGACCAGGGGAGAAACTGAAATGAGTGGGGAGGGGTGGTGACTATTTTCACTTTTCTCTTCCTGTTTTTTCAGAGCCTGGGAAAGCAAGTCAGAATTTCCAATCTTTTCCAATTCCCACATGATTTCCTAATTTAGAACGAATTCAACAAAAATAAGTTTTTCTGCATCTGGAGAAGACTCCCACCGTCCGCTGTAAAGCATCCTCATTTTGCCATGAGAGGGAGGCATGGAGGTTGGGGAATACTCTAGCCCTGGTCCCCTCCCTTGACCCGGACATGCGCCTTGGCCTTGGTAGCAATACCCGCACCCTGGGGTCACAGGACTGGAAATACTTTCACCATCAATGCCTGAACCCAGGGCACGAGGCCCGGGGAAGATGCGCACGGGCGTGACCTCTGCTGGCTCAGGTTTCCCCCAGGGTCTGCGGAACCTTCCGGGACAGGCGGCAGGGACGAAGCCGCAGGGTTTGCTTCTGAGCGTCTTCGAGCTCGCGGTTCGAAGGCATCTTAAAATCCCTGTTTAAGAGGGACAGACGTCGAGCTGGCCGGATGGTAGCAGACGCCTCCCTCCCCCCCCCCGTCCCGCTCCCGGCCTCGATCGCACCATCCACGGAGCAGGCTTCGCCAAACACGGCGGCTTTAGCACTTTCCCGCATCTGCATCCAGACTGCGGGCCGGAGGTCAGGGATTTTAAAGTGCAGCAACTCCCACTGAGCCACACGGCCTTGGCGGGTTCTGCAGGCCCCGCGCCTTTCCGTGCGCTGGGCGAACAGCCTCAGCCCCGAGCCTCAGGCTCGGCTCCAGACCCGGCCCAGGGTGACGTCACCAGACTCCTCCGAACGCAGCGGGGCGGGGGAGGGGACCCGAAATCCCCTAAAAACAGAGTGAGTAATCCTGGGCCCGCCCTCCAGGCGGGGCCGAGACCCAGGAGTCCCGCGAGCCGAGCCGAGCCGAACGGAGCCGAGCCGCGCCAGCCCCGGGAGCGACCTCCAGCTAGGCTGCCCGGGCACACGCCGTCTCGTTCTCGTCCACGCGGCCCGCACGGGGCTCGGCTCCCGCCGCACCTATTCCCGGGCCCCCCACGCGCGGCGGTGGCGGCAGTGGCGGCGACGACGCAGCGCGCAGGCGCGGCCGAATTCCGGGCAGTGACGCGACGGCGGGCGCGCGCGGCGCATTTCCGCCTCTGGCGAATGGCTCTGCTGTAGCGCGCCGTGGGCTCAGCTGCGACCCCGGCCCCGCCCCCGGGACCCCAGCCATGGACGGTGAGGGCGCCCCTTGACCTCCGCGGGGCGGCTGCTCTCGGGCCTCGGGGGCCGTAGCGGGAGCCTTCTCCCCCCTCCTCCTCCTCCTCCTCCTCCCGCGCTGCCTTCCGCCCCTTTCTGCGCCGTGGGGTGCTGCGCAGGGAGCGGCAGGCCGGAAAGTGGCACGGGGCGGGGCGGGGCGGGCAGCCAGGAGTCTGACTCAGTTTCCCCTCTCAGTGGAGGGAGGCCTTGACTCAGTGTCCTCTCTGGGGTGGAGTGCTGGTGAGTCTTGACTCAGTTGCACGCCCCCTCCCCAGCGTCGATGGGGTTCTGGCTTCCTTTCCCGGTTAGGGGAGAGTTTCTCCGCATTCCTCTAGTAGGAGTTGGGTAGTGCCCTCCCGCGTTTTCGTTATGAAAGTAAAATAGGGTCCTGGCTCAGTTTCCCTGAGCAGAGGTTTTCATACCCCCCCTTTCCTTCTGGAGTCAGATACTGCTGCCTCCCTGACCCCTGTCCATTCATTGCTGGGAAGGTTGTAGGGTTTTGACTCAGTTTCCTTGGGAGGGAGCTTGGTTCCATCAGGTCCTCCCTGGTGTTGATGGGCAGCTGGCTTGTGCTGACAATGTCTCCTCCTCTTTCAGACCTGTTCCCCCTCATCTTCCCCTCGGGTAAGTAAGTGGGCCATCCCTTCCTCAGTAGGTGGGAAGGAGTTGTCAGAGGTTAAGGGACCATGGGGAAACCCCTGATGGCTGGCTATTTTGTCTGCAGAGCCAGCCCAGGTTTCTGGCCCCTATGTGGAAATCATCGAACAGCCCAAGCAGCGGGGCATGCGCTTCCGCTACAAGTGTGAGGGTCGCTCAGCAGGCAGTATTCCAGGCGAGAGGAGCACAGATACTACCAAGACACACCCCACCATCAAGGTGGGGACCAACCACCAGGAATGGGAAGGGGCAGGTGTGGTGGAAGGGACTATGGAGCCCCAACCGACTTGCCTCCTGACCACTGTGCCCCGTGCGGGGGAGCCAGGTTTGGGATTGCTGGCATCTAGAGTCCTCTCTGTACTTTGGACAGATCAATGGCTACACAGGACCAGGAACAGTTCGTATCTCTCTGGTCACCAAGGACCCACCTCACCGGCCTCACCCCCATGAGCTTGTAGGGAAGGACTGCAGGGATGGCTTCTATGAGGCTGACCTCTGCCCAGACCGCTGCATCCACAGGTGAGCTGCAGGCCAGGGGTGGCATGTGTGGTCAAAGGATAGGAGGCAGGGCAGCCCCTAGCTGTTACAGTATTACTTGTTTCTGGACACGAGGTGGAGTTCCTCACTCCTTGCTGTGTCCAGAAAGCAGACCTTTGTCTTGAAATGAACTGTTGATGGGTCTACTTTATCTAGCAGATAGAAGCTTTATGGGATAAGGTTGTGTCCCCAATCACCTGGGAGCTGCTGACCCTTGTGGCTGGAAGGGCCAGTCCTTCGATGTGTCTATGAGAAAGATAACTACTGAACTGACGGACTCTACTGGGGTTTAAGTAGCAGTTGGCAAAGATAGGTGATAGGTAATTATAGAAATGGACAAGATACAGGAAGAGAATAATTTTAGTGATGGGAAGGAAACAGTAATGGGTTGGAAGGAGAAGGGCTTTACTCATTACTTTAGGTTGGAAGGTCAGGGAAGGCCTCTCTGCTAATACTTGAGTGGTGAGACAGAACTAAAAAACACAAAAGAGCATTCCCAGCAGAAGAAGCAAGCATAATGGTCTTGAAATGGGAGTGAGTTGAGTGTGTTTAAGGATGGGAAAAGAAGCCCCTGTGGCCGAGATTGGAAGCTGGCCTGGAGGCTTGCATGGGCCAGGTCTCACAGGGGAGTCATTCGCTGAGGAAGGATCAGGTTTCAATGCTACATAGTGGGAAGCCATTGTAGGGGCTGAAGCACAGAACAGGGACCTGGGCAGTGGGAAGAGAGAAAAGGGCAGACTTGGGCAAGGAAAGAGGTTACCAGCTCTGCTGGAGACACAGCACTGATGCCTGGTATGCTTCAGCTTCCAGAACCTGGGGATCCAGTGTGTAAAGAAGCGGGACCTGGAACAAGCCATCAGCCAGCGCATCCAGACCAACAACAATCCTTTTCAAGGTGGGTGAGGGACACATGAGGGCTACCTGCAGTACATATACCTCTGTCATCCTCCTCAGGCCCTCTTCCCTGCAAGTCTCTCAGTGGTCATGACTTAAAATGCAGATGGAAGCCAGGCATGGTGGCACACGCCTTTAATCCCAGCACTTGGGAGGCAGAGGTAGGAGTATTGCCGAGTTCAAGGCTAGCCTGAGACTACATAGTCAGTTTCAGTTCAGCCTGAACTAGAGTGAAACCCTGCAGCAGACAGCTTTAGGTTCACTGAGATGAACTTCCAGACAAGGCCCAGTTATGGAGGAAGGGATATTTATTGAAACTTACAGATCCAGGGGAAGTTCCATAATGGCAGAAGAATATGGCTGTGCCCTGCACACCTGGTATTAGTTTTGGAAGCATGGAAAATGCGTGGAATGATCATAAATTGCACACAATTCCAGGAGCCGCTGCTGAGTTGTGATATGAGGCACAGGACCAAACATGAGAGAGAGAAGCCTCAAGCCAAAAGCCACACAGCACAGCACACCTCAGGAACTCCAGCTAGGCACAGTTTGCATGTCTTTAGAATGGAATCTCAAACCCACCACCACACCTTAGTTCTGGACCCTAAGATCCACCCAGTGACACAGCCTCCAGCCATGTGGTGCAGATTCAAACTACAAGCTAATAAAACAATGAATATATTGGGGGCCATATATTCAAACTACCACAAACCCTACCTCGAAAAACCAAAAAAAATTTTTAAATAAGACAAACAAACAAAGCAGATGGAATCATTCAATAACGCTCCTATTTTACCACTGAGCATCAGGCCCAGAGAGGGGGGCATGCATTCCAGGTCACAGTGGAGTCAGTCTAGCACCTGTTTTCCTACTCTAGGACTTGTGTTTTACATGTCCTCAAATAACCCTCGTAGGTCACCCAGAACTCCCTGCATGTCCCCCTCATGCACCCTTCACTTTCCTTCCCCAGCCCTGACTCTCCTGTCTTTCTAACAGTTCCCATAGAAGAGCAGCGTGGGGACTATGACCTGAATGCAGTACGGCTCTGCTTCCAGGTGACAGTACGGGACCCATCAGGCAGGCCCCTCTGCCTGCCACCTGTTCTCTCTCATCCTATCTTTGATAACCGTGAGTGGCCAGGGAGCTCCAATAAGGGGAGAGGGTGGGCACCTGGTGAGAGAAAGGGGGCTGGTGTGGGTGCAGCCTGGCTTCCTTCAGTTCTGTGCTCAACGGTGCTGGCTGGAACAGAGCAGAGAAGACTCAGACCAGCCATCAAAGTGTAGCTTCTAGGCTGGCCAATAGTCTGGATGGGAAATAGGCGTCTTCTGTATCATGTGATGAGACAGTGGCACGCCAGGAACAGTACTCATGACTCTAGGAAATGAACTCCCAGGAACCAGATAATGCTAGACAGTGATAATTTAAAAGTCGCAGCTCACAGGAAACGCTGATGAACTGGGCTCTGACATTGATCGATCGCAGTCTTTAACCAGCAGGATGGATGAAAAGAAAAGAGTTCTGGAGCCCAAGGACAGAAAATCAGTATAAACTGGGAGTGAGGAAGGAAGGGCTCATTGCCAAGGTAGGAATGAACCAGACCCTGAAGATATGCTTGGGTTAAGTAGAGAAGGGTAGAATGTGATCAGATTGGTTCTGTTAAACTGTAAGCTCTTTGAGGGCAGAGATGTTTGTGTGTTGCTGTGTTCCCTAGAAATGTGTTGCACACACATCGGGGAAAGAGTAGTTGAGTTGGCTGAAGTGAGGAGCCAAGTGAAATAGTCTGACTTTGGCTGCAGAGGTGTGGTTGGCAAGTTCTTGGTGATTTTAACATAAGTGATCCCCATAAGAGTACACAGGGCTGGGCTGGGCTGTTACATCTCCTGCAGGCTATCCTGTGGACCTCTGATGGTTCAGAGCTTCCTTCCTTCCTTCTTGTCACACCCTCAGGTGCCCCCAATACTGCTGAGCTCAAGATCTGCAGAGTGAACCGAAACTCTGGTAGCTGCCTGGGTGGGGATGAGATCTTCCTGCTGTGTGACAAGGTGCAGAAAGGTACACACCAGGGACAAGGCTGGACTCAGTGGACTAAGAAGTGAGGGGCAAGGCTGAGCAGAGGTGGTAAGTGCCAGGTACTGTAGTGCCTTGGGACCTCAGCAGCCTCAGGAGCAGTTCAGGACAGGGGGAAAGCTTCAGGATTTGGGGAGAGCAGGCTGTGGGGAAATTGGACAGACTGACCCATACTGCTGCCCATCTCCTGCAGAGGACATTGAGGTGTATTTCACGGGCCCGGGTTGGGAGGCCCGAGGTTCCTTTTCTCAAGCTGATGTGCACCGGCAAGTTGCCATTGTGTTCCGGACTCCTCCTTATGCAGACCCCAGCCTGCAGGCTCCAGTGAGGGTCTCCATGCAGCTGCGGAGGCCTTCTGATCGGGAGCTCAGTGAGCCCATGGAGTTCCAGTACCTGCCAGACACAGGTATGTGGCTGGGGAGGGTGGCATCAGGGTTGGTGTGCTCCAACTGGCCAGGGCTGGGCACATGGGGCAGCGCTTGGGATTTATACATACCATACAGTCATTGCTGCAGAGTGTTTTGGTCAGGGACTCTAGTGTGCTTGATGACATTGTAGACATCTTAGTTTGTGTAAGTATACTCTAAGATACTGATACCTTAACAGATTTGCCCAATAACACATTTCTTAGCATGTGTCCCCATTGTTAAGTAACACATGACTGTAAGGACAATCCATTTCTTGCTTCACTCAACAATCACACCCAAGACATTGAGTTCTACATCAGCTCCTATTGTGAGCATTTCAGTAACTTACCAAATATCAATCTCACTTTTTTTTTTTTTTTTTTTTTTTTTTTTTTTTTGGAGAGAGACGGGGGGGGGGGAGGGAGGAAGATAGATAGAAATGGGCACACCAGCAGTCTCTCAGCTGCTGTGAACGAAATCCAGATGCATGCGCCCCCCTTGTGGTCAAGTGCAGCATTGTGCCCTTGCATCACTTTTGCATCTGGCTAAACATGGGACCTGGAGATTGGAACAAGCATTCTGTAGGCTTAGGAGGCAGGCACCTTAACCGCTAAGCCATCTCTCCAGCCCTGTTTTGTTTTTTTAAGGTATTAATCTCTAGGGAATTTTGGGGGTTTTTTTGGGGGGGCGGGGGTAAGGTAGGGCCTTGCTCTAGCCCAGGCTGACCTTGAACTCACTATGTTGTCTCAGGGTGGCCTCAAACTCATGGCAGTCCTCTTACCTCTGCCTCCCAAACGATGGGATTAAGGCATGCACCACCATGCCCAGATAATCTCTGACTTTGGAGGGTAGAGACTTTCCTGAGCTCACACAGCTGTGAGAGGCTGAGTCAGCATCTGAACCCAGGGCATAATAGACTTGTTGCCAGTGTTTCTTGTCATTACATACAGCTTAGCTACATTTTGTTCAAAGCTTTATGCACTAGCAGGGCCTGTGCCAGCTGTTGTAAATACAAAGATAATGAGAGATTTCCCTTCCCTTCACAAGCTCAGTCATAAGGCAGACAGACATGCAAATCACCTCCTTACATCACAGAATGACACGCCACGTGGAGGTGAGGTGAGGTGTGTGGAGTGTCATGGGAGTGCAAGTTCAGGGAGCTGGAGATGGGTAGATAGAGGAGGTGGCATTTACCTTGGAGATACCCCAACGTTCATTCTCCAGATAAATGACCTAGTCCTGGCAGGGTAGGGGTATTGGTAAGTGCACAGCCCATTTCAGGGTATCTATGGTGGGAGCTGTCATTAAGCACTGAGCAGGCCCAGGCAAAGGAGGCCTTTTTTAGGCTCCATACTTCACCTGGGGTTTCATCCTGAAAGAAGCAGGGAAGCATCAAAGGTCTCCAGGCAAAGACTTGACATGAGCAAATCTGGAAGTTCAGTCTCTGCGAGCAGAGAATTTGGGAGAGACCTGGGCTGGAGATATAGCTTAGTTAGCAGAATGCTTGCCTAGCCTGTAGGAGGCCCTGGGTCTCCTGCTTAGACACAGGAGGATAGAAGTTCAAGGTCATCCTCAAATACAGAAGAGAAGAAAGTGTAAAAAGGCCACACCTCCTATCCCTGTCCTCATTACTCTTCAGCTCCATGACCCTTTTGCTTGTGATATTAATAAAGCTCCGCCTCTTCTCAGGACCTGTATTTTGCTGTCGCTTCTTCTTGAAATGCATTTGTGTGCCTGGCTCACACCAGTCCTTCAGTCCTTCAGTCCCCTTTAGATCAGACCCCCCATCTTACTATTTCCCTCACCTTGTTCATGTGCATGTGTTTCCTTGGAGCTCCTAACATGTTTTGAGGATTGCCTTTTGGGGGGAGTAAGCTCCTGTGTGCTTATTCATGGCCACATCTCCAGTGGCTAGAAGGGAAGCTGACATATGGTAGGTACTTGGCAAATAGGTGCGGAGTTAGTGAATGGTGGAGAGTGAGAGAAAAGTAGATGTTAAAGACAACTTCCAGGTGTCTAGATTTGGTGACAGGACAGGCAGATGGTCAGGAGACATAGGAGAAAGGACCAAGTTTATATATATATATTTATTTGTATTTATATTTATTTTATTGACTGTACTATATTATTTATTTATATTTATTTTATTTATTTTATTTATTTAAGAGGGAGAGAATGGGTATGCCAGGGTCTCTAGCCACTGCAAATGAACTTCAGACACATATGCCACCTTGTGCATCTGGCTTTACATGGGTACTGGGGAATTGAACTCTGGTCTTTAGGCTTTGCAAGCAGGCACCTTAACTGCTAAGCCCAGAACCCAGATTTTTTTAAGTTTCTTTTTATCAGATATGGACATACTTACACCACAAGTTAGTACCATCCTTTCCCTCATCCCTGCCCCTTTTCCAACGAAGCCCTCCTCATTGGGGATGCAAGTCAACCCTATGGGGATTGTGGGTCATGCATTGTGGGGACAGCAGTGAGTTATGGGGGAGAGGCAATGTCTCTGTGCATAATGTCCCAACTTGTAGCTCTAACAATCTTTCCACCCCCTATTCTGCAAAATTTCCTGAGCTTTGGGTGTATTTTAAGTCTACTTCAATGATGGGCGCTTAGGAGCCTCTGGATCTCTGGTTTGGTAGGTGTTGAGTGTCCTCAGTGTATATCTCCTTCACCCTTGTGCTGATATCAGGTTCACTGAGAAAGCAGCACCCTTGCTCATTTCCCCAGTTCCTCTGGTGTCTAGCTCAGGCTGACCTTGAATTCACTATGGAATCTCAAGGTGGCTTCAAACTCACTCCTACCTCTGCCTCCTGAGTGCTGGGATTAAAGGCGTGCGCCACCACGTCCAGCAGAACCCAGAGTTTTGAGGAGAGATAATGAAGTTATTATCTTTAGACAACTGGAATTGAGATGCTTGATCTGAAAGCTTCAGACTAAAGCCAGTAGGTAGAATGAATGTGTGGAAGTCTTAGGCAGGCTTATGTCTGGGGTGCTTCTCTTCAGGCTTAGGCAGAGGTTGGAGGTGAGCAGTGGAGGTGAGCTGGAGGTTGTTGTTCCCCAGAGCAGAGCCCTTCACCCATGAGTCAGATTCAGCCAATAGATTCTTTTCAGAAAGCTGTTGGTGTCACATTATCACTTCTTTTTTTGTTTGGTTTGGTTTCAAGATAAGGTCTAGCCCAGGCTGATCTGGAATTCACTATACAGTCTCAGGGTGGCCTCAAACTCACAAGCGATCCTCTTTCCTCAGCCTCCTGAGGGCTGGGATTAAAGGTGTGCCCCACCACACCTGGCACATCACTTCTTACTGGTTGGGTGAATGGGTCTTGGGAAAGTGCGGCCCCTCACCCTCCTCCTGAGGAGCTTCTTGAAAGAGCACTGGAGTCCAACTAAGGTTAACAAGCCCCACTTTCCCTGTTGTTTTTCTAGATGATCGCCACCGGATTGAGGAGAAACGCAAAAGGACATATGAGACCTTCAAGAGCATCATGAAGAAGAGTCCTTTCAACGGTGAGATGGGGAACGGGGAGAGCCCGAGGGAGAAGCAGTCCCCAGAATCAGGAAGGGGACACCTTGGGAACAGAGAGCTGACTTAGCCTTTGCCCTATAGGACCTACTGATCCCCGACCTCCACCCCGGCGCATTGCCGTGCCTTCCCGAAGCTCAGCTTCTGTCCCCAAGCCAGGTAAGGATTCCTTTTTTCCCCACTGGAACGACAGGTTCAAATTTGTTCAGAGTGAAGTCATATTTTCTAGAAGGGACATGAGCAGAGACAGCAACCTCCCTCACTAGCAATCTGAAGCCTGCTGTCTGTGGGGCCCCGTGCTGCTCAGGGGTGAGGCCTGAGACCTATGTCAGGATTACCTGGGAAGCAATGCAGGTGTGGAAGAGTCCTCGGTATCATCATAGGCTGGTGAACTGGAGGCTTTGGAAGCATGGTATAGGAACCAGCAATTTCCTGGGGATGCTAATGTACACAGAATTCTGAGGAGCCCTCTCCATTTAAACCCTGAAGTGGGTTTGGGTCTGCTGTTACAGTCCTGTGATCCTAGCTACTCAGGAGGGTAAAGTAGGAGGATCACAAGTTCAAGGCCAGCCTGACCAGCTTCTCAAGAGGAAAAAGGAAAAAGAGGGTAGAGGATGTAGCTCAGTGATAGAGCTCTTGCTGTCATGGACAAGCCCCTAGGTTCAACCCTCAGGACCAGGCAAAAAAAAAAAAAAAAAAAAAAAAAAAAACCCTGACTTGAGTACCTTGAGATATAGGTGTTGAAAATGGGCAGTCTCTGCCTCCAGCTTTTGAAGGAATGAAGGGAAGAAAAAAAAAAACCTCTAATGTAACAGATTTTAAGTGCTGGCATGTGGCTCAAAAGTGGCTTGCTCACACTAGGCCACTGTTCCTTAGTGCTTCATAGGCCTGTCCTCTCAGTTGGTTTTTCAGCTGTAAAGTGAAGAGAGCTTTAGAAGTTCAGAGGTAAGAGAGCTTTGTGGGCTCAAGTAGTCAGGGAACAGTTGGCTCTGGTACCATAGGGAAGGACTGATCATAAGCACTCTCAAGAGGGAGAAGGTCTGTCTCTAGTACTTTTCCTGACCCCTGCTTCTTTGTCTTTTTCCTTCAGCCTCCCAGCCCTTTGCCTTTACACCATCCCTCAGTACCATCAACTTTGATGAGTTTCCTCCCATGGTGCTGCCTTCTGGGCAGATCTCAAACCAACCCTCAGCCTTGGCACCAGCCCCTGCTCCAGCCCTCGCCCAGACCTTGGTCCCTTCCCAAACTATGGTATCAGCTCTGGCCCAGCCCCAAACATCTGTCTCAGTTCTAGCTCCCAGCCCTCCCCAGAACCAAACCATGCCTCCACCTGTCCCAAAGACTACCCAGGCTGGGGAAGGCATACTGTCAGAGGCCCTGCTCCAACTGCAGTTTGATGCTGATGAAGACCTGGGGGCCTTGCTTGGCAACAGCACAGACCCAGGTGGGTTCACGGACCTGGCATCTGTTGACAACTCAGAGTTTCAGCAGCTGCTGAACCAGGGTATATCCATGTCCCACCCCACAGCTGAACCCATGCTTATGGAGTACCCTGAAGCTATAACTCGCCTGGTAACAGGGTCCCAGAGGCCCCCTGACCCAGCCCCCACATCCCTGGGGAACTCGGGGCTTCCCAATGGTCTCTCAGGAGATGAAGATTTCTCCTCCATTGTGGACATGGACTTCTCAGCTCTTCTGAGCCAGATCAGCTCCTAAGGGGCTGGCCCTGGCCCTGCCCAAAGCACCGGGTTGCAGGGGAGTGAAGAAATCTCCAAAGCATTTGCGGATCCTGGGCAGTGTGCTCCAACTGCCCCAGCTTCTTTGGGCAATGTCTTCTGGGTGGCACATTTATCCTGTATTGGCAGTATCTCTCTCTCTGGAGGTGCTTAAGCAGAAGCATTAACTTCTCTGGAAATGGCGCTGGGAGGACTCAGAACCTTCCCTTCTGTCGATGGTCAGCTTCCTTCCCTGTAGGGAACTCTGGGGCCCCCTTCCCATCCTCCAGTTTTCTGCACTCCAAGACAGGGGGGCAGGCTGGAGCTGTGGCCTTTAAGGCTATAAGGCCTTACTATCAAGTGTCTTCTCACATTGTGGGTTTATGTACATCTTTGTCCATAATAATGCTCCTATTAGTAGCCTGTATGTATTTGCTGCCTGACAAACCAGTACTTGAGGGCCTGCCTTCATGTCCTGAGGAGCTTATGCCCTGCCAACTCTTAACCATTGCTGAGCTGTGGCTGACAGGAACTGGTGGGACAAAACTTGTCCTCTTTCGGGTTCTGAGGGAGTTGGCTCTCCCTTTTCTCAAGTGCCTTACAAACAGGGCAAGTTGTTTGAGAGTGGAGGAGGGCAGCCTGGAAGTTTTCCAGCCAAAGGCAGTTTTTGCTAGAAATTAAAGCAGTTGGACTTTTGCTCTTTCTACTCTTAACTAATAAATGTGTTACCACATTGGTGAGAAATTTGCCTTTTTTTTTTAACATAGCGCACTGCTGGTCATGTTGGGTTGGTTATGAATATGTATTGTCATTTGAGGCTTTCATCTGAGGTTGCCTCAGAAAATTCCTGTTTACCATCAGACACGAGCAGCTGAAGCAGGGTTCCCATTGCAGACATCCCAGCAGGACCCATTAGCTGTGAGGATAGAAGCATTACATGAAGGCCTCATTTGCTCCAGGTTTTAGATAGACCCTGGGACGACATAGTGAATTCCAGGTCAGCCTGGGCTAGAGCGAGAACCTACCTCGGGGAACAAAAAAAAAAAAAAAAAGGGTAGTGCATTCCTATCCCAGCTCTTGGGAGATGAGTGCAGAGGGTTAGGAGTTCAAGTGCATCCTCAGCTACACAGTGAATAAGATGACCGCGTGGGCTGAGACTGTCTCAAAACAACAACCAGGGGTTGGAGAGATGTCTTAGCGGTTAAGGTGCTTGCCTGCAAAGCCTAAGGACCCCAGTACCCACGCAAGCCAGATGCACATGGTGGCACATGCGTCTGGAGTTCGTTTGCAGTGGCTAGAGGCCCTGATGTGCCCATTCTCTCTCTCTCTCTCCCCTCTCTCTGTCTCTAATAAATAAAAATAAAGTCATTTTAAAAATAAGTGAAAAATGAAAACAAGGGAAGGGAGGGGTTGCTTCTGCTGGAGAAAGGATGATGCCAGTTAAAGATCTGTGCAAACCCATTAACGCTTTTGACACTCTGCTCTGGGAGGAGCGGTGAAATCTTAATCCACAGCCTTAGAAGGTCTAAACAAAGGCCAGGAGACAGCATATGATTTAAAGTTGGACATACTTCCTGTTTTTTTTGTCCTGCGCATGCGCAGCCGCGAATGACACTAGCCAGTAGGCCAGCCCTTAGGGGTGCGCATGTGCACTGCAAGCAATCAGCTCCAGGGAGGTGAGGAAAGACGTTTGGGGTAACCCCTGGGCTGAGATGTCTATGACATCCGATGTTCCGGGCTGGGCACCACTGCGGAAGGATGATGCCAGGGTCAAAGGGGAGACACTGAGTCCCCTAGGAACTTACCTTGGATGCAGAGCCCGATAGATGGCCCCTGGGAGGAAGACGCGGACCGGCAGCCAAAGTTGGGGAAAGACAAGGATACAGGGGAGCCAAACGCTATGAACTCTTGCTTAGGGGGCGTGCCCAGAGGCAGGGCTTGAAGCAATAGTTCCCTATTCAGGGATCAGGCTAAGCTGAACTCCCAGGCCGGGGCGGAGCCTGCGCAAACCAAGGCCAAGTCATGGGGTCAAGACCCTAGCGAACTTACGAGGGAGCTCCGACATGCTGGGCTGGCTGGAGCCGAAGCGAAAGGCACGGGATCCTGTGGGTGGAAAAGCTTGTAACCAGAAGGTAGCCTACAGCGGAATGTAACCTCATAAGGTTGAGAGGTGGAGGGAGACCCATGAGCCCAGGTCCTCGGGTCTGGCTGTGCCTTGCATTTTTTGATTTTTCCAGTGTTCTACGGTGACCCCCTCAGAAGTCCTCTCATAGACGTTCCCACACTCCTTGTGTGACCTCACCATGCTAAGATCTCATCAGTCCCAAACCCAAATCCTTGTTTCTAGCACAGGCTTCTGTCCCCTGGGAACTAGCCACTGGACACTTCTACTCTGACGTCTTTCAAACACCCTGTTCCAAGTGACCTCAGCCATCCCAGCCTGCCCCTCTTCCTTCCTTTGTCTCAGCCACCACCCGGCTCATCATGCAGGAACTCCAGCCAGAAATCTGGCCACGGCTGTGAATGCCACCTCTTCTCTCCCTTACCAACGTGCATGCATCCTGTCCCTCCGGAGGTTCTGGAAAATCTGCCTACTTCTCCCTATTTTCACCACTGCCTCCTCCCTCCAGGACCACTGCTACAACTTCCATCTTCACTGGCCTTCTTGCAGCCACAGGGCTCTGACACCTATATTTCACTTGTCACTATCTTTTTTAAGTTATTTATTTTTGGTTTTTTGAAGTAGAGTCTCTCTCTAGCACAGGCTGACCTGGAATTCGCAATGCAGTCTCAGGGTAGCCTCCAACTCACGGTGATCCTCGTACCTATGCCTACCGAGTTGGTGGAATCAAAGGCATGTGCCACCATGCCCAGCTATTTTCCTTTTTTAATATTATTTACTTATTTGCAAGCAGAGAGAGAGAGAATGGGTGTGCCAGGCCCTCTAGCTGCTGCAAACGAACTCCAGATACATGTGCCACTTTGTGCATATGGTTTTATGTGGGTGCTGGGGAATTGAACCCGAGTCGTTAGGTTTTGCAGGCAAGCACCTAATTGCTGAGACATATCTCCGGCCCATTATTATCTCTTTAAATATCAACCACATGATCAGATCTCAGGTCTTGGCAGACTCCCAGGGTGACCAGAGCCTTCCACCCTGCTCAGTGAGGGCTGCTTATCCCTGTGATGGTTAATGTTCAGTGTCAACCTGAGTGGATCTAGAAACATCTAGGAGACACACCTATAGGTGAGTCTCTTGAGGGCATTTTCCAGAGAGATTTAACTGAGACGACCTACCTTAAGTGTGAGTGCATCATTCTGTGGGCTGAGTCTTGGACTGAAAGAGGACTAGAGAGATGGCTTAGCAGTTAAAGCACTTCCCTGCCAAGCCTAAGGACCCATGTTTGACTCTCTAGATCCTACATTAGCCAGACGCACAAAAGTGAGGCAAGCACAAAGTCACACAAAAGTGGTGCAAGTGTCTGGAGTTCGATTGCAGTGGCTGAGGCCCTAGCGTGCTAATTCTCTATCTCTCCTCTCTCTCTCGCTCTCTCTCTTTAAAAAAAAAAAAAAAAGTCGGGCATGGTGATCCACACATTTAATCCCAGCAGTCGGGAGGCAAAGGTAGGAGGATCACCATGAGTTCGAGGCCACCCTGAGACTGAGATCCAGGTCAGCCTGAGCAAGAGTGAGACCCTACCTCAAAAAAATTAAAAAATGGGGCTGGAGAGATGGCATAGCAGTTAAGGCACTTGCCTGTGAAGCCTGTGGACCCAGGTTCTATTTTCCAGGTCCCACATAAGCCAGATGCACAAGATGGCACATGCATCTGGAGTTCGTTTGCACCAGCTAGTGGCCCTGATGTGCCCATTCTCTCTCTCTCTCCCCTCTCTCTGTCTCTAATAAATAAATAAAAATAAAGTCATTTAAAAAATAAGTGAAAAATGAAAACATACTTTAAAAAAGGAAAAGAGGAGGAAGGAAGCTGAGTGCCAGCATTCATATCTATTTCCTGACTGGACAAGTGTGACCAGTGGCTCTTCTGCCAGGACATTCCTGCTGTGGTGAACTGTGCCCATTACAACTGTGAACCAGAATAAACTCTTCCTTAAACTGTTTTTGTCAGGCTCTTTGTTACAGCAATGAGAAAAGTAACACAGTCCTTAACTAGGAAAAACTGGGCCACACATAGGAACTGCTGACTCAGGCTCCCTAGTATGCCCCCATCATGACCAGTTCTGACCTACCTCAAGCCTCTGGTCCTGGACTCCTTCTTATACCCTGTCTCCAGTCCACTGTATCCCTGATTGGTGCTACTGGAATACCCTGACATCTCTACTTGGTAGACTCAAGCTTCAAGCAAGCACATTTAACCACTGAGCTATCTCTGTTATCCTCTGTAATGCCTTCCTCATGCCCGCCCTTGTTACTTAGCTTCATTTATCCTGCCAGAGTCCCAGTTAACAGACTTAGGGTCTCAACAGAGTAAGCCTCCTTTAGCTTGGGGCTGGGCCTCAGATCAGAAAACTAAGAATTTAGATAAAGTCCTCATTTTGACCTGATACCTACCACTCATAGGAAAGGATCCACCTGGTATGGAACAGAGGGGATCATGGGCCAGCAAGTGGGCTGAGGGCCCTGGGGCATGGAATAGAGAAGCTGTCACCCCTGGAATTGGGCCTGCAAGATGTGGTGGAATGGATATGAGGTTGGGTGCTGGAAAGCTTAGTGGTTAAAGGCACTTATTTGCAAAGCCTAATAGCCCAGGTTCAATTCCCCAGCACCCATGTAAAGCGAGATGCAAAGTGGGGCATGCATCTAGATCAGGAGGCCCTGGAACTCTTACCATCTCCCTCTCTCACAAATACAAGTATATATATTTTTTTAATTATTGAGGGCTAGAGAAATGGCTCAGTGGTTAAAGGCACTTGCTTGCAAAGCCTGATGGCCCCAAGACCCACATAAAGCAAGATGCACAAAGTGGTGGAATCTGTTTCAGCATACCCATCAATTCTTTCTCTCTCCTTTTTTTAGCCCAGGCTGACCTGGAATTCACTATGTAGTCTCAGGGTGGCCTTGAATTCATGGCAATCTTCCTACCTCTGTTTTCTGAGTGCTGGGATTAAAGGCATGTGCTTCTCTCTCCTCTCAAATACATACATACATATATATATATAAATTTGGGGGGGGTTCAAGGTAGGGTCTCACTCTAGCCCAGGCTAACCTGGAATTCACTATGTAGTCTCAGGGTAGCCTCGAACTCATGGCGATCCTCCTACCTCTGCCTCCCAAGTACTGTTATTAAAGGTGTGCGCCACCACATCTGGCTAAATAAATTTTTTTAAATGTTTTTTTTAAATGCTTGAATGAGAGCTTAGTGACTACAGAGGACAGTATGATCTGTCTTAGGAGACGCTATCATAGATTCATCCCTCCTCTGAATTTCAGGTCTATCCCATTTCCTACCCCTGAGCAAGTTTGGTTCTAGGGCTGGGAAATCTAAGCAAGGCAGATGTAGAATATGACCACCTGCTTCCTAAGAGAATCAAATAAATGTGGGTGAGAAGCCACGGGGTAGTCTACTCTTAGTGGCCCCCCACTCCCCCCCACCCCACTAGTGCTAAGCCATCCCTGAGCTATTTCTGGGGCCTGACATTCTAACTGGTCCTAGAAGTTTGGTGTGGCCTCTATGTGTCCTGGGGAGGGGCAATACCACCCAATCTAAATGTCTTCAACACATGTACACATGCAGACACAGACAGAGTGGCTTCTTTACTCCCTGATGTTCCCTTTTCTTTACAGAATATTTACAAACAGGGACATGTAGGGGCACCTTTGTCATCAAATGGGCTGGGGACTGGGGACAGTGCTATGATGCGCCTCAGCGCTTTAAGAAGTCCTGAGGAGGGTCACTGGTATGATCCAGGTGTCCTGAATGCCCTGGCAGTTCCAAGTAGATCCAGAGTCAGGCTGGGGGTTCGATGGGACAGCCTCAGGCCAGGTCAGTGGTAGGTGAGCCCAGCTGCTTGGAGGCCAGGAGCAGGCGGGTGGCAGCATTCTCTGACTCGGCCAGCAGCCTCTGGTTGTTGTGTCTGAGGCTCCGCACCTCCTCCTCCAGGGCCGCCCTGTCTGCCTTCTCCTGGTGTGGGGGACAGGAGTCAAGAATCCTTTCCTGAGGCAGCCCTGTGCCTTCTTGCCTACCCCAGGCCACCTCCTCACCTTCTGCAGGTCCTCTTGTAGCTTCCTGAGCATGGACTCTAGGTGTGAGACCTTCTCTGATAGGCTCCCAGGTTCTGGCCTAAGGATACAGGGTCAGAACTCAGCAGAGACAATGCAGGCACGATTCCATGGCCTGGCTTCCAGACATCCATAAATGAGAGCAACCCCAATCCCTGTCTTCTGAGACTTAGTTATCTGTGAAAGCAGAGCTCAAACAATACTCAACTCCAGTGAATGGGTATGGAGGGTGGACACACATATAAGAAGGGGCTACAGGGCTGGAGAGATGGCTTAGTGGTTAAAGTGCATGTCTGCACAACCTAAGGATCCAGGTTTGATTTTCCAGGTCCCACATAAGCCAGATGCACATGGTGGCGCATGTGTCTGGAGTTCGTTTGTAATGGCTAGAGGCCCTGGCATGCCCATTCTCTTTCTCCCTCTGTCTCTAATAAATAAGTAAGGGCTGGAAATGGCTTAGTGGTTAAGTGCAAGCCTGTGAAGCCTAAGGACCTCGGTTCGAGGCTTGAGT
Organism: Orientallactaga sibirica; assembly: GCA_036365145.1. Taxonomy (NCBI): domain Eukaryota; kingdom Metazoa; phylum Chordata; class Mammalia; order Rodentia; family Dipodidae; genus Orientallactaga; species Orientallactaga sibirica. The sequence continues at coordinate 4,322,931 of JAEOAD010000042.1, read as the reverse complement.
TCCCAGTACCCATGTAAGCCAAATGCACATGGTGGCACATGCATCTGGAGTTCATTTGCAGTGACTGGAGGCCCTCGAGGGCCCATCTCTCTCTCTCTCTCTCTCTCTCTGCCTCTTTCTCTCTCTGTCACTCTCAAATAAATAAAAAATGAATAAGTAAAACTAAATATTTTTTTAAATGGGGGAGGGGGCTGGAGAGATGGTTTAGCAGTTAAGTCATTTGCCTTTGAAGCCAAAGGATCCCGGTTTGATTCTCCAGGACCCACGTAAGCCAGATGCACAAGGGGCACATGCATTTGGAGTTCATTTGCAGTGGCTGGAGGCCCTGGCGTGCCCATTCTCTCTCTGCTAGCAAATAAATTAATTAATTAAATTAAAAAAAGAAGAAGGGGCTACAATGAGGCCTTACTCAGTGTCACATTTTGGAGGTCCCTTGGGGTCTCCGCTGTCTGGAATGGGCTGTCCTATGAGAACAAAAGACAATGTGGGCAGATTTGAAAGGGAGAAAGAGCCTCATCCTGGTTCCTCCCCACTGTACCCCAGTGGCCTCACCCTCCCGGGACAGTGACTCCAGAATGGTGTTGCAAGTGGAGGCGATCTCTGAGATGGACTGCCATTCATCCTCCAGGGTCTCGCTGCCAGCCTCCGACATGACTACAGGCATGAGAAGGCAGGCTTAAGGGGTGGGGGAGCCCCAGAGCTGTCTTCCTTTTCCCCCGCCTGTGTCCTCCAGCTCCAGACTCACTCTTACTGATGGAGTTCCGCAGAGACAAGGTTCGTGGCAAGAAGCAGGCCCTCAGCTCTGGGACTGGATCACCCTTGTTCTCATGGTCAATGGAGCTGCCTGGTTGGTCCTTGGGGAGAGAAGTGCATTTCAATGCAGAGACAGTGTCATCTCTGTGCCACTGGCCTCCAGAGCCTTAGTTCTGCTCACCTGTGAGGTAGGTGTCTCCCTGCCAGTGCCAGGTGTTGATGGGTTGGTTGTGGTGGCAAGAAGGAGGTCTGGTGTGGTATGGGGCAAGACGGGGGCCTCATCGGACAGGGAGCTGGGGAGAGGAGGGGTGACTCAAGAGCCTAGAACTGTTTTCCTAGAGCTGTGTCTTTCCAGGCCCCACCAGAATGGCCAGAAGGAAGGACCCAGAGGACACACCTGCGGGGTGATTGTGAATTCTGGCTGTGTAGGAACTCCGTCCTCTCCTCAGTTAGTTCCCTGGGCCCTGGAGGGCCACTGCCATCTTTCAGGCAGAAACGCAGCAGCTGCTTTGTGGGGGGCAGGACCACTTCCAGGGTTTCATCTTGCATGGGCTCTAGGGTCCCCCTCCGGCTGGGCTCCTGAAGAGACAGTGTGTACAGCTCCGAAAAGCTCCTGGGGAGTAGGAGGGCAGTGTCAGACCGGACTCTCCAGCACCCATTTATCGTCACTCCCAACCCCGCTGCTCCCAGAGACTGCTTCCAGGAGAAAGAGATTTCTTCAAACTCCCTAATGATGGAAAACTGTGTACTGGGCTATTGACCACCTTCCAAACCCAGTGCTGGCTTAGTGGTTAAGGTTCGATTCCCCAGGACCCATGTAGGCCAGATGCACAAGGTGGTGCACGCATCTGGAGTTTCCAGTGTCTGAAAACCCTGGCGTGCTCTTTCTCCAACCTCCCCCACCTCTCTTTCAAGTAAATAAAATAAAATTTTTTTTTTTTTTTTTTTTTTCCGAGGTAGGGTCTCACTCTGGTCCAGGCTGACCTGGAATTCACTATATAGTCTCAGGGTGGCCTCGAACTCTCGGTGATCCTCCTACCTCTGCCTCCCAAGTGCTGGGATTAAAGGCGTGCGCCACCATGCCCGGCAAATAAAATAAATTTTTAAAAAAACTTTTATTTAAAAAAAAAATCCCCAGTGCTGAGCTGGGCAAAGTGGTGCACGCCTTTAATCCCAACACTTGGGAGGCAGGGGTAGGAGGATCACTATGAGTTTGAGGCTACCCTGAGACTGTATAGTGAAAAACCAAAAAAAAACAAACAACAACAACAACAAAAAAAAAACATCCCAGTGCTGCCTCATGTGTCCTGGGTAAATCACTGTCAATTTCTGTCTGAAATGGGGATAACAGTACTGACCTTGTAGCATGCTGCGAGTGTGTGTGTAAACAGATTAGCATCCAAAGCACACTATCTGGAGCCAAATCCAGTCCATGCTTTTCCTTTCCTCTTTCTTCTTCTTCTTCTTCTTTTTTTTTTTTTTTTTTTTTTTTGGTAGGGTTTCTCTCTAGCTCAGGCTGACCTGGAATTCACTATGTAGTCTCAGGCTGGCCTCCAATTCACAACAATCCTCCTACCTCTGCCTTCCGAGTTCTGAGATTAAAGGCCTGGCTTTTCCTTCTTTTTTAAGAAATAGCACATGTGCATGCTTTTGTAACTCCTACCAGCTAAGAATGGCTTTTACATGTTTAAATAGTTGAAAGAAATTATAGGATACTTCGTGACAAGTGAAAATTACAGACAGTCTGGACTTAACATGGTTCCACTTGCAATTATCTGACCTTAGGATGGGTTTTGAAGCAGTTACCCCGTCATAAGGCAATGAGCAACTATACAAAGTCCAAAAATTCTGGTGTCCAAGTGGAATTCAGCCACACATTCATTTCCCTACAACTGAGCTGGGTAACTACAGCAGAAACCAGCTATCCCAGAGCGCCTAAAATATCTACCTGGTGCTTTATTAAAAAAAAGTTTGCCTATACCTGGCTTAGAACAATAATTAGTGTGTGGAGAAGTTAATACCTTAAAAAGATACAGAAAGCCAGGCATGGTGGAGCATGCCTTTAATCCCAGCACTCGGGAGGCAGAGGTAAGAAGATTGCAGTGAGTTCGAGGCCACCCTGAGACTACATCGTGAATTCCAGGTCAGCCTGGGCTAGAGTGAGAACCTACCTGGGGGGGGGAGGGGGAGCCAAGGTGTGGTGGTTCACGCCTTTAATCACAGCACTAAACAGGGGTAGGAGGATCGCTGTGAGTTTGAGGCCAGCCTGAGACAAATTCTAGGTCAGCTTTCGAGTTTTTCGAGGTAGTCTAGCTCTAGCTCAGGCTGATTTGGAAGTCTTATGTAGTCTCTATAATCCTTTGAGCAGCTGAAAGCACATGGTTAATTGGTTGCAGTCTACATTGTAAGTAAAGTGCCATCCAGAGAGATCAAAGGACACAACATTTTTTCCCCACAGAGGAAAAGCGAATCTTGAGAGCATACTGACGGATGGCAAAGGCTGGGCCTGCTGCCTGCTTCTCCCACTTCCCCGCGTCCCTAGCGCCCTGACCTGCGGGGCCGGCCGCTCTCATCTGGGGGCAGGACGGTGACGCAGACCTTGGGCGCCGAGCGTAGCAGCTGGGCAGCAGCATCCGGACCTAAGCTGGGCAGCGTCTGGCCGCACACGCGCAGCAGGCGCGCCCCGGGCCGAAGCCCCGTAGTCTCGGCAAATGTGAAACGCTCCACGTGGGTGATGAAGCCTTCCGCATCCACCTCGAAGCCCAGGCGACCTTGGCCGTCGCGGGGCAGCGCCAGCTCGCGGGTCTCGCAGCCGCGGCTCACCAGCTGCGGGAAGGGCGGGGTGATGGCGAGCTTCCAGGAGAGCCATACGCGGGTCTCACAAAACTTACCCACACGAGCACGTGGGCACTCGCCAGCCACCCCGACAAATGAGTCCCCTGAGCCTCTGAGGCAGAGTTCTTACTCTTTACCAGTTCTTAATCCGGAGCAGGGGGGAGGGGCAGACCCCAAACCAAGCTCCGCCTCCCGACGCGCGCTCCCCACGCCTGAAGTCTATCCGTCCCCTCCCCATACACACACACTCCCGGCCTCAGTTTCCCAGCCCGGCTCACCTGCAGGCGCGCCACGACCTCGCCCACGGCTTGCCCGGGGGCCCCGTCGAGCCGCAGTGTGATCGCCTCTCCACGGCCGTAGTACAGGTCGAGCTGCTGTTCCGAGAAGGTCCAAGCCAGCACGTCGCGACAGGCACAGTTGAAGACGACGCGACCGTCGCGCGGCGCCACCAGCACCAGCGTCTCCGCGGAGATACCCAATAGGCATGGCACCTCGGCCCCATCGGGGCCGCTCGCTTCCACCCCGGCGGCGACCCGCGCTCCCGGAGCCGCGCGCACGCCCCACATGAGTGCGCCCGCAGCCTGCAGCTCGGCGCCCGAGCCCCGAGGGGTCGTCCGGCGCCTGCCTCCCAAGGATGGCAGGCCGAAGCGCGAAGCCGAGTCAAGCGATGTAGTGGTCACTTCGTTAGTGGCCAGGTCTTGCAAGTATTGCTGGCGCGTGCGCGTGGCCATGGCGTGGAACTGGCGTGCGTGACCGGCCGCCTGCTCTCCGTTGAGGGCCTTGGCCAGCAGGAAGGCCCGAAAGTCGGCGTTGGCTGCGAAGGGGCCTCCGCCAGGGGGTAGAGCTGGCCCGAAGGCCGGAGTGTCCTGGGTGCGGCTGACGGCCACCCTGCGGGGAGGAAAGGCTGTAGTGAGAAGGACCGGAGGGGTGGTGTATAGGAATTAGTGTCCACTGGAGACCTGAGATCGCCCAAGGAACCAACCTGTACGTGGTGTGCGGCGTGCAGGGCGCATGCGCACGTACCACTAAGAACACGTGCTGGAAGTGCGAGCGGATAGTAGTGGGGCAGAAGGGCTTGCTGCCTGGCTCCTGGAACACGATGGTCACAATGTCGTTGCCAATGTGGCGCTTCCTTAGGAGCTGAGAGATACACAGTAGGAAACGAGAGGTCAGCTGTGCCTCCAATCCCCTCTTTAAGACCAAAACCTGGGCACCCATTATTCCCTACATCCCCTGGTTTATGCCCAAGGTGTTCTATTTGGAACCAAGTGCCTTTAACCACTGAGCCCTCTCCCCAGCTATTAAGGTGTTCTATTTGGGAAAGTGCCACCATTGGAGAGGGCTGGTTGCTGGTCAGTAGAGCTCATGCCAAAGTTCAGATGGTGCCACCCATGCTCCACACTCCAAGTCTCCACAAAAGTCCCTACCCAGTCTCCACTCCCGCTCCCCTCACACCTGCTGCTGATTATTGGGGGTGTACGGCAGCATCGTGGACACATGGAACATGATCTCGTGGTCCTGGTAGGTAGTGTAGAGGGAGTGCGTGCCTGTGGAATCCGCTGTGACAGACAGTTGGGAACACAGGAGAGCAAGAAGAGGGTGGGTGACTTAGCATTAGCTCCATGTCCCAGCCAGTTAAGTGAACAACCCCTTCATGCCACCAGCCAGTGCACAGGCCACAAGGGCCTCAGTCGTAGTGGGTCTCTCTCCCCTCCCCCACACACCTATGCCAGAGTGCTGAGATAGAATGAACAGAGAAGCTAGAAATGGTCTCAGAGGGAAGCAGGATCAGATGTTTTAGGAGAGAACAGATGTTGGTCTGAGCATGAGAGGTATGCTGGGAGAGTGGAGGATAGACAGGTGTCCTATAAAAACAAGGGCCTTACAGCCAGGGAGGCATGGGATGCTCTTCCCAGAATGCCTTAAGTGAAAGGGGTTATTAACCCCAAATCATCCAGGGCCCAGCTTGGACAGCAGGGTTCTGGACGGTAGGGTTTAGTCCCAGCCCTCAGTCCCAGGTCAACAGATTAAAGAGTGGCAAGGAGGTTCTGCCCCCTACCCCTCCAAGCCCCCTGGACCTCACTTTTGGTGTCAAGCTGAGCCCGGTAACTATCAAAGCCTTTAAGTCGCACCACGTCGCCCAGCAAGGTGAGAAACTGCATGAATGCTGCTCCTGCCTCTTCGTTGTTGTACATCTCCTCCTCGGAGGCTTGGCCTGCCCGGCAGTACAGAATGCCCACCTTTCGCTGGAAGCTTAGCTGAGGGGGGAGGGCAGCAGAAGGGGTAGGCCTTAGTCTCCTGCCAGCCCGACCCCTACCATGTTGTGAGATATGTGAGGACATTGGCTTGGGGGCTGGGCTGGTTTGGCACATGGTTCTGAGCTCTAGCTCTTTCTGAGCCATTGTGTTGTCGCCCACCAAGTGGTTGCTCAATCTGCCCTATTCCTTGTATACAGGAGGGCAGAGGAGTCACAGCAAGGACCCTTCACACAATGCACTCACTCCTCAAAAATGTCCACATTGAGCCGGGCGTGGTGGCACACGCCTTTAATCCCAGCATTTGGGAGGCAGAGGTAGAAGGATTGCTGTGAGTTCAAGGCCACCCTGAGATTACATAGTGAATTCCAGGTCAGCAGGCACTAGAGTGAATCCCTACCTCGAAAAACCAGAAAAAAAGTCCACATTGTCATCCTCTTAACTCAAGGCTAGACTATGTTCCTCCCCTCCCTCAAATCTGAGGCACCCCAGCCCAGCCACTTAAAGTCTTAAACTATCTCTGCCCTGCTCCTGTTCCCTCACTTTTTTGAGACTAGACCTTGATATATATCACAGGTTAGTCTTGAACTTATGACAATCCTCTTGCCTCAGCTCCTGAGTACTATGATTACAAGCATGCCCCACACTTGTTTACAGTTTTCTGTATCCTTTATACTCCCAGCTCTTTTATACAAATCTGTGCATAGTTAAGCCCAGCTTGAGGCACTCTGATCCCATTAAAGTAACCTTGGGCCTCTCCTGCCTCCCTTCAGTTCTCACCTCCCATCTTCATCACTAAACTAAGTGACTGAGTGCTTGCATAAAATGCATGACGTCCTAAATTCCATCCCCAGCACCACATGATACATACATACATATGTACATGCATAAATTGAAACAAACACTGGTAATACAGACCAATGTAGAGCACTTGACTAGACACACAAAGCCCTGGATTCAATCCCCAGTACAACAAAAAAAACCTATAAATATCCCTATGCCTCCTATAACTCATAGACGTGGCTCAACCTGCCACCCTCTTGGCCACAGTTGGCACTCAGGGCAAATAGAACTTCACCTCACTTGGACTCTTCTCCAGTTATGCTTTCCCCTCAGTGGTTTGCAGCCACTACCTCCATGACAGTAGCACTTCTGCTTCCAGCCTAGACCCTGTCCCCACACTTTCGACCCATAACCCCATCTGCCTGATGCCTTCCAAAACCTCAGCACCTCGCCTCCTTGCTATGCATCCTCTGTCTTCTGCCCCTCTTCCATAGCCCCTGGTTCCATAAAAACGCCATTCCCAGGAGCAAAGAAGCAGGGGCATCTCACCTTCCCCCCCACCCCCGCATTCAGTCACAAGGGCTACCCACTCCACTCCTGCACTGTCACCTAAATCACTGTGTCCACCATGTTTGGTCTAAGGCCCATGCTGCAGCTAGAGGCCTACCAGATCTACTGTGAATCCCTCCATGGTTTTCCATTGTCCAAGGGACCAAAAGAGAGCCTCTCCCATGCCCTCCCCACAAGCCCTCCACCCACACTAAGCTTCACGTGACCTGCATCAGCTCTCTAAGACATCATACTAGTTGCTTCTGCTCAGAAAGCTTTGTTCAACCCTGTCTGTACAGAAGACAGGTTCATGCTGACCCAACCACTTGAATTTCCACAATGTGAAACCTCGGCCAAGGAAAGGCTATACCACTTTTGTGCCCCATAGAGCCCCCACATTTCCCTTTTTACCAAATTCTGCTCCTATATTTCAACGGTCTCTTTCCCACCACCAGCTGTGAGTTACTCAAGGAAAGCACCTGCTGTGTAACTGTCCCAGCATCCAATCTGGGGCCTGACACCAGGAAGAATTATGTGTGTTGAAAACTGTTGGACTGAACAACAGAGGAGAGTCAGGGCCAGAGGGTAGCTCAGCACCAGGTAGAAAAGTGCTCCCATTGGTGACTTGCCTTCCCAGAGCTACAGATCTGAGGAAGGGTAAGCTCTCATTTTGAGTGAACCAGTGGAGGAGAGTGCTGCAAGACAAACTTGATGAGGGAATTGCATGGTCAGAACAGGGCTCCTCCTAGGGCTATAAAGTACATATGTATCACCTTGGGGTCTTTTTTTTTTTTTTTTTTTTTTTTTTTTTTTTTTTTGGTTTTTCGAGGTACGGTTTCACTCTGGTCCAGGCTGACCTGGAATTAACTATGTAGTCTCAGGGTGGCCTCGAACTCTCAGCAATCCTCCTATCTCTGCCTCCCGAGTGCTGGGATTAAAGGCGTGCGCCACCACGCCCGGCTACCTTGGGGTCTTTTTAAAATACAGTCTGGGGCTGGAGAGATGGCTTAGGGGTTAAGGCGCCTGCCTCCTAAGCCTAAGAACACTGGTTCCAATCTCCAGGTCCCACGTTTAGCCAGATGCAAAGTGACGCAAGGGCGCAATGCCCCACTTGACCATAAGGGGGCGCACACAACTGGATTTCATTCACAGCAGCTGAGACACTGCTGGCGCGCCCATCTCTGTCTTCCTCTTCCTCTCCCTCTCTCTCTGTGTCTCTCTCCAAAAAAACAATAAAAAATAAAATAAAAATTTAAAATACAGTCTGGCCAGGTATGATGGCTTACACCTTTAATCCCAGAATTTGGGAAGCAGAGGTAGGAGGATTGCCATGACTTCAAGGACACCCTGAGACTACAAAGTGAATTCCAGGTCAGCCTAGGCGACAGTGAGACCCTACCTCAAAAAAAACAAAATAATAATAATTAAGTCTGCTCAGTAGGCCTGGGCTGCGGCCTGAGAATCTCATTTCTCACAGGCCTCTGATGCTGTGGTTGCTACTGCTCTATAGGCCGTCCTTGGACAAGAAAGGCTCCAGATGACCTCTGGCCTTCTCTCTGAAATGCTGGTGATAGACCAGCTTTCCTGGGGTCAGTGCCCAGCCCAGGGTCAGGGCTGAAAGACTGGAAGTTAGCCACGTTAGGTTCAGACCCTGTCTACCTGTGAGGCTCAGTTCTCATTCCCTTCCCGCCACTCACCACTTGCTCGTCCAGTGTAAGCAGCGTGCGTGGCACCTTGGGGGAAGCGGAGCCCAGGCGCAAGCAGGTAGGACTCAGCCGTGGGGCCACGTGCTCCAGAAGCTTCTTTGGGGATAGACCCCTTGGGGGTCCAGGTGGCAGTGCATCCTCTGAGATGGTGCCACGGAGGGTTCGAAGCTGAAGAAGAGATTTAAGGATGCTCAGATTCCGAATGGGATGTGGAGGAGGAAGCCCACGCCTTGATCCAGTTTTCCCAGCCCACCTGCGTGGTCCGCACGATGACACGGTAACTGTGTAGGGTGACTCCTCCGCTGCCCTCCTTCTCCTCCCGTCGCAGGCTCACTGCCACCGGGCCCAGCACCTCGTCCAGCCCGAAGAAATTCTGGTGTTCTGGGGGGGGGGGCAAGCCATGCATGCATGAATTGCCCCACCCCAAGGAAGCCTTGATCCCTGACCATGCCCACCACAAAAATCCCACCCTAGGTTAAGTCCGGCCCCCTCTGCAGCCCCACCCACATCACACCTTGTCCCAGTTCTTGGGCACCCATGGCTGACTGCTCTAGTTTAGATGCTGCCCTGGCTCCTCCCATATTGTCCCTTTCAAAGTCTCAGTCCTCTTTTCACAGGTTTCTGAGTACAGGGCATTTAGGCCCCAAGTGTTCACCCCACAGAAATGGATAGGAAATCTCTTCCTGGCTGGAGGGTTATGAGAATGAACCAGATGGAGGGGGCAACTCCCTGACTGGGGGGTGGAACCAGGGGTGAGGCTTAAAAGGAGGTGGTTAGAGTTGGGCCAGCAGAGCCATAGGTCACCTTCTGCTCCTTCCTATAACCAGGGACCTTACAGAAAGGACAACCCAAGAGCCTACTGCATGCGCTACAAGTCACAGGGACCTCTGTCCCGACCCTCCTGACCCTTACCTTTGCCGTAGAAGTACTTGCGATAGTAGCCAGCACCCAGGTCTGCATGCTCCAGGCTGTAGGCTGCAGTCCGGTTCTGTGGTTCTTCCAGGACCGACACAGCCGCATTTGGCAGGGCAGGGGGCACAGGTGGGGTCACTGGTCCACCCAGGCCTAGCTCTCCCTCACCCCCAAGCTCACTCACAAAGCCAGGTGCCCCAAGCAGCAAGTCCGAGCTGATGAGTGGGTCCTCGGCTGAGGCCATGGTCCCAGAATTGGCCTCTACATGGACCCCTGTGCCCCGTGGTCGTGGGGACCAGTCAAAGAGCAAGCTTTGTACATCATAGTGAGCAAACCATCGGGGCTCCAGCACTGGAGGGAAGGTGGGCTCTGGCTCCTCAGCTGGCAACCCCAGCAATACCAGTGGGTCAGTGAAGATCCGAGTAGGGGTCCCAGCAGGACGACTGGCTTCCTCATGGCTGTGAGCCCGGGCCCGGGGGCTAGCTGGTGTCTGGGGGCGGGTCTCACCTGCATCGCTACCACTGCGCAGAAGCAGACCCCGAGCCGGCCTTGGATCAAAGGTGTGTGGTGTCAATGGGGGCCGGGCTGGCTGGCGCAGCTTTCGGGCAAAGAGGTCATCGGTGGGTGCGGGACCCATGCCCTTCCGAGGGCTCCCAACACCGCCGGCCCACATGGGCGTGCTCTGTGGGCCTGACTCTCTGGAGGCCCAGCCGCATTGGCGGGCAAGAGTGCTTGGTGGCCAGCCAGTAGGCCTAGGTTGCAGTGGTTCCTGCCCTGAAGGAGGAGGGGGCTGTTCAGAGGGACCTAGGGAGAAAACAGGAACCCAGGCCCCCAGCCCGGTCTTCCACCACCCCAGTTGGCTTCCGGCCCCCCTCCAAGACCATCAAAGCTGCTTCCGCTTTCCTGGCTACTTCCTTGTCTGCCGTGGGCTGAGGTTTCCAGACTCTTCCTGGGTTTAGTACTAGACAAGGCCAAGGACTGCGCTGTAGTTCCTTGCATCTTTGAGTGCTACAGCCTGGGCAGCCATGAGGACAGCAGGACTCCCCAGTTCTGACTCAAGTATTTTTCTTTGGCCTACGCCCAGAGTGAAGGTCCCCACCAAGTCCTGGGCAGACAACTAGTTTCGACTGGGATGGGAAACCCATGGGGCCACTGGTGTCTGGGATCTGCCCCCTTGACAAAGGGAGGACGTCCTGTCCCCAGAGACCTTCCTCCCTGCACCTCCCACTTCCTCCAAGGTCCCTAAGGGGCTAAGCACCCAAGACCTGCTCTCAAGGTCCTGGTTCCTGCAGCCTCAATACCTTAAGGACAGGGGCTTCTGGGGGCAGCTTTAGGGCAGGAGGCAAGAGGACTTCCTTTAACACAGGAAATAGGCCCAACTCCCCCTGACCCCTACATCCTGAGGAAGGTGTTGGGGTCACACTAGCTAGTCATGGGACTCTAGTCACCCAGGCCTAAAGAGTAGGCCTGAGCTTACTGTCTTGCAGGTTACTGTGCCCACCACTGGGAGTAAAAGAGAGGCTGATGCTGACGGACTCCTTGGCTGGAACTGGGAACCATGTGGGCATCTGTCTATCTGGTCTGAATGATGTGGACAGAGAAGTCTGAACCCACTGAGACAGAAAGAGTTAGGGCCCGTGAAGGCAAAACGCTTGCCTGAAGCAATTCCATGCTAGGACTAGAATTTAAACCTAGGTCTGTCAATCTCTAGGGCCTTAGCAGAGCTGAACTTGCCCTCTCTGCCTCAGATGCGTAGGTGTGGGGCAGGTGGAAGTTAGACACAAGCTCAAGGTCTCACAGGATGTAAGGCTGAGACACCCAAAGCCCCAGGGACTTGCTAAGGGCGGAAATGTGGTGAGGCCAAAGGAAGGTGTGAAAGGTAGCGTGAGAACATGCAGAAGAGCTGCCTGCCACCAGGTGAACTGTGGATGGAATCTACAGCTGGGGCAAGGGGTTTGGGGGCCCTCACTGAGGGGGTGCAGGCATATGCTGGTGAGTTTTCATACATCATCCAGGTGAACTGTGGATGGAATCTACAGCTGGGCCAGGGGGTTGGGGGCCCTCACTGGGGTGGGGGTGTGCAGGCATATGCTGGTGAGTTTTCATACATCATCCAGTGACATCAAGTGGGGCTGGACCAGAAGAGAATGCGGAGGAGCTCCATGTACCCCTCAGCTGGGCCTCCAGAACCAAACAATGGTAGGTCTCCCCCTCAGGGGTTTCCTATGTTGGTTTCTCCTAGTATATACTCTGATGCTGATCTTGAGACTCTAAAAGGATTCACTACTCCTGTTCCCTCCCAAGACTGCTGGGAGATTGAAAGGAGAATGAAGCCAGTGAAGGTAGCCATCTATGTCCTACTTCATGTGCCAAGCTCTGGGCACGTGCTGGCAGGGGCCCGGGCTCCAGGGTGGGGTGAGCAAGGGCATGAGGGAAGGGTCTGTGCAGGCCCTGCCCCCCGGTGTTTGAGCTCTGGACATGTGTGTGTGAGTGAGCTCTGTGGATGTACGCAGCCAAGCCCATGAACAGCCTCTTGCTCTGGCCCAGTGCCTGGCTCTAGCCCTGCCTTAAGGGGTGTACTTAGGCTCTGCCCCCCATCCTGCAGCTTCACACAGGGTCCATTGAGGCCAGGACATTCCTCATAGCCTGTGTCACTGAAGGGAAAGGGGGGCGGCCCCACCCCCACAGATCCGGAAGGCCTGGCTGCCCCAGGAGGAGGCGCTGGACGCTTCCCAGCACATCTGGAGGTCATGACCCTTTTTCTGCTGCCAGGGGGGTGCGACAGATGTTTCCTCCCAGGCCAGACCCAAGACTGAGGAGCAGTGCGCAAAGGCTGGGAAGGAGGTCGCCCACAGAGAAGGGGAGCCCCAGAATAAGAGGAACCCCACACACACTCGGCGGCAGGGGCAGTCGCCAGCACTACTGAGAGAAGTCCAGAGCCGATGAATCCACTCAGCAGCTCACCAGCCAGATTAGGCCGACACGCAGAGGAGCGAGTGGGAGCTGCCCACCGGAGGCAGAGGACTGGACATGCTGACTCGGGACTGAGCTGGAGCCTGAGGGAGGTTGGAAGGGTACTGGCGGCGAAAGCGGCAAAGATCTGTCCCTCCCTACACACCAGGGCCCCCAGCCAGGCCACCTAGTTCCCTGTCCAGCCCGAGGTGCCTCCCGTCCCCTGCTCCCGCCGGTACCTCTCGGGTTCTCACCCGGCCGCCACAGCAGCCTCCCGCGCCGGGGTCCCGCTGCCTGTCCTCTCGCTACCGCTCCAGGCGCTGCTCCGCCTGGGGGCGTGGTCAGACTAAGGCGGGGCCTCGCAGAGGGGCGGGGCCAACTGGGAGCTGTCTGCGGCGGGAAGCGCCACAGGCAGGGACCTCAGGCTCCCTGAAGCCAAGCCAGCTACCCAAAACTCTGGACTTAGGTGGCCCCTCTAAGACGGCGTCCTCACTGAATACACAGGAACAAGTGCACCTGAATTCCAGACCAAATGGGAGCGCTGGAAGTCACCTAGTGTCCAGCTGCGTCCCCGCGACAGCAGGTGCCCAGCGACTATTTCATTGGCCACTCGCTAAGGTATTGGGTAACTGCTCTACATTCGCTTTTATTCTAAAACGCCTAGTGCAGATGTTATCCTCTGTAAGGTTTGGAACAACTGGGGTTCAGGGAAAGGCTTTAGCCATAAACGAAGCTGGTAAATGTAGGAGCCACTAGGATGAAAACTTTTGAATGTAAGTTAGGAAATGCACAGTAACCTTCATGTTAAGGCCTGTAAAAGAAATAGGCTGATGGGGAACAGTGACCTATTCCTAATCGCCACCTTATTTTGACCTCTATCAGTCATTTCTCAGCCCCACACTTTCATTCCCTTCTGTGTTATCCACCCTGACTTGGCCACCTCCACCATTCTGCACCCATTCCCAGTAAAGAAGAAACTGCCAACCAAAATCAAAAATAGTGTTATTAATCTGGAGTCTCTGAAGCACAGAAAAAAAAATGACAAAAAAAGAGAGAAACCACCCTTGCCACAAGTTGGGCCCTAGGTCCAGGCCAAGGGAACCAGCCTTTTAGGCAGTAGGCCCAGGGGCAGAGTCCGTCCTGGCCACGGGCTCACAGAGGGACCAGCCCATGGATTTGGCTCTTAGGGCCTGGCTGGGAGGCTAACTGCCTCAGTTTTGGGCATCCAGGCCATGGATCAGGGTCAAGGTTAGAGGTCTAGGCCATTCAGTTCTGATACTCTGGCTGAAGCAGCCAAAGATCAAGGTGTGAAGCCAAAGCCACTCAGTTCCATGGTCCAGCAGAAAGGGCCAGAGGCAGCAGAGGCCAAGTTGTTGAGTCCCGGGATATGAGATCCAGTAGATGCCAGATTGCTCAGTACTGATGCTCCAGCAAGGGCTGGGCAGCTGGGCTCTCTCGTTCCTCGGTGGGGGCAGGCCAGTCACTGGGAGCCCCTGTGGGTGTGCCACTCTCAGGGGCACTGCTGTCCAAGCAAGGGATGTCTTGGGATACTCTGGGGGGTGAGGCCTCAGAGCTGGCATCAGGGCTGAGGCTGAGGTCTAGAGGCGCCTGTGAGAGGGAGAACAAATTAGCAGACAAGCCGACTTGCACATCCTGAAAGCTGATCCTCCTACAGAACACTTACCTGAGATTTGGGGGTGCCTCCTTTGGGGCTCCCTGAGGCTGGCTCCCCATCGGATCCTCCGAGTCCCTTCCGACCCCCAAGGCTCCATTTCCCACTGGGCCCCTCAGAACTGAGGAGCCCACAGCCAGGGGGCCTTGAGGGCCGGGGACCCTCAGTGGGAGCAGGTGAGGCAGGAGGTGGTCCAGGAAGCCGAGGGGGAGGCCACTGCAGCAGAGGAGGAGGGCGCCCATCACCAGAGCCACTGAGTGAGGGCCGTGGCCCCCAGCTAGGACCTGGTGGGAGGTGCTGCTCACTGCTGCCTGCAGAACACAGATAAAAGCAGAGACCTCAGCGGGACTAGAAGCCTCACCCACTGGTTCACCCCCGCCTCATTTGCTCACCTGCTGCATTCTCAGGAGTGGTGTGTACCAAGGGGGGATTATTGCTGAGGGAGGTCAGGCCACCGCCACCCCCACCACAATCTGAGTCATCCACATTCCCACCACTATTGCAGCCAGCACCACAGCCCTTATGGAGCCTGGGAGGGGACATGAAGAAAAGGTTACAGGAGGCCCAGGATAGAGGCCTTCTGAGCCCCTAAACAAGTCATATAACATTTTTACCCCAAGGCCCTCAACTCCAAACTGTTTTCTTTTTTTTCTCCAAAGTAAAGTCTCACTCTAGCCCAGGCTGACCTGGAATTCACTATGTAGTCTTCAAGGTGGCCTTGAACTCAGTGTTCCTCCTACCTCTGCCTCCTGAGTGCTGGGATTAAAGGTGTGTGCCACCACACCCAGCTCATCTCCAGATGTTACTGCCTAGCTTACAAGGTCTTTTACCTAAACACTACAGGCAGGATCAGCTCTAGGGAAAAGGGGGTTTTCTGGGTAGAGGTCATCTTTCAGGGTTTAAGGCCTCTGGCTCTAGCACTTCCTCACTGTATGACCTTGGTATGGTTGCTTCACCTCCTTGCATTTCTTCACTTCCCTACACTATGGCCTCCTCTGGAAGCCCAGAGCACCATCTCCTCAGAAGGCTTTACAGGCTGGGATGGCAGTCTGGGCTCACCTCTCCCAGCTTCGCAGGAGCCAGCGAACAATGGCACCCAGGCTGATGGGACCACCCCACAGAGCCCGCAGTTGGGGGTGGCTGCCAGCCAGTGAGGTCGTGAGGGGGGACACGTAGATGGGGTAGCCTAGAGGCTGATCACAGGAGGAATTGATCATGTTGCGAAGTGCCTGCTTGGCATTTTGGATGCTGCCACGCTCGGGATTGCGGTTGCGCAGGAACACCAGCTCCTGTTGCTGCCCAGCCCATAGTCCACGCACACACTCTCGGTTCACCTATGGGCAGCCACACAAAGGTTCAGGGCACTGGCACCACAGAGGGATCTGTGCTACAGGGCAAGGTAGAGCCATCCCCACCTTGATGACTCGGAAGCTGAGGTGGCGCCGGTTAAGCATGATGATCTTGTACTCATCAGATGCATCATCCATGACATGGCGCAGTGCCAGTAGGGAGGGGGTGTTGCTGAGGATGGCACTGCGCCATGCCGGGTCACCCTCATGTGATATGACCAGCCGCTCCTCATTGGCTGCAATGGCATCATACAGGGCTGCTGGTTCCTCATATTCATCTGGGGACGTGAAGTGGTCCTGGTAGGGAAGATAGGAGTCAAGGGCCAGTGGCCTGTGGAAAGGATTCATCTCCCACCTGCCAGCACTGCTTGGGCACAGTCCTCCTCCCCTACCTGGTGTAGTTTAAGGGCCATGCGAACCCCAGGTGCCACTACACGGTGAAGCAGGTCCATGTCCGCAAAGACCCATTCGTCACGTGGGGAGGTGATACGGAAATCCCCCTTGAACAGGGCATGCAGGCCATAGAGGAAGGGCTCCAGGCTGGGTAGAGAGAAAAAGGATGGAGGAGGAGGAAGAAGGGTCTTTTTCCCATCTTGCCAAACAGGCCAGTGTGCCTACGTTCCTCACAAGTCATGACTGGGAAGTGCCTTGTCCGTGTGAGTAAGGACACAACAGGTAAAATCATCAAGCTTTCCAGAATCAGGGAGCTCTTCATGGGGGAGGGGGAGGAGGAAAAACAACAGGCCCAGCTGGATGCGGGCACTCACCTGGCTGACATGCTGTGTGAAGCTGTCCCCAGTGCTCGGCGACCCAGCACACACAAGCCAAAACACAGCGTGACCAGCGGTGAGTTCCAATCCTGTTCCACGGGCTGTAGTACAAAGACCCCATTCCCAGAGCCCAGCTTAGACCTGGACCTGGGAATTTGGGATGGGGACAAAGCTAAGGAAATCTCCAAGTATGAAAGGGTAGGGTGGGGGTGATAAAGGGTAAGTCCAGGTCCTTAGAGCCTGAGGTGGTACAGCCCCAAGGAAGTGGGTACCTGACCTGGCTGCGCCGAGAGGCACAGTACTGGATCCATTCAAGGTGCACAGCACAGAAGGAGGGTAATGAGAGGCCAGAAAGGCGAAGATCATAGTCTTCATCAACACTCAGTGAGAAGGTGGGATCTGAGTCAGCGTAGCCAGGGGCCCGCACAGGCCTCAGAGCAGCCACGATGCCCTCATGATTTAGCCAGGTCTCCAGCTTTGGGGAGCGGCTCACATAGTAGATGATACTCTGGGGAAGAGAAGTTAGATGTCAGGGGGTGCCCCAAACCCCAATCCTAGCACTGGGGGAGAAAGCACAAGGTAAGAGTCTTCACCCCAGCCTGAACTACAGTTCTTCCTAGAACACACCTTCTGCTGCTCAAGAGCCAGTGATTCCACCCTCCCTTGGGCCACAAAGAGTAAAAGAACCAACAGGAAACACCCATGCTTATAGAGTGGTCCTAGAGGGTCCTGTACTGTGGCAGCAGCTGGCAAGCAACATCTGCTTGCCTCTTCCTGCCAGCCCTAGAACTTCTCTCATTCACAAGAGTAACAGGCTTGCACAAGGCAGACTGAGCTGTGATTTGAAGATGTCATGTAATCTCCATCTTTGGGCCAGGAAGGTCAGCCTGAGGGAGCAGGATGCCTATAGGCCAGAAGCCTACGTGCCCTGGGTCACAGGTCCCTTTAGGCAACGGAAGTGTGACAACCATAAAGCCTCTTCTTAAAAAGCCAGATATGCATACCTTGTGTCAAAGTTCAGAGCTTCGGGCTGGGGAAATGGCTTAGCTTTTAAGGAGCTTGCCTGAGAGCTTAAGGACCCCGGTTCAATTCCCCAGGACCCACGTAAGCCAGATGCACAAGGGGGAGCATGCATCTAGAGTTCGTCTGCAGTGGGCTGGAGGCCCTGGCACACCCATTCTCTCTCTCTCTGCCTCTTTCTATCAGGTAAATAAACTAAGTAAAAATTTTTTTTTTTTTTTTTTTTTTTTTTTTTTTTTTTTCGAGGTAGGGTCTTGCTCTAGCCCAGGCTGACCTGGAATTCACTATGTAGTCTCAGGGTGGCCTCAAACTCTCGGCGATCCTCCTACCTCTGCCTCCCGAGTGCTGGGATTAAAGGCGTGCGCCACCACGCCCGGCAAAATATATATTTTTTTAAAGTTCAGAGCTTCTGGCAACCTTAAAGGCCCCCCTGCTGGTATCTAAGCAGGAGCAAGGCAAGTGAAGAACTTTAGGGAGGGAAGGAGCGATCACAACTGGGATGGGTAAACAGTGTGGCTGACAGCTGGAAGCCAGTGAGATTAAGGGGATTCCATGTGCCACCCTGAAATGGAGCCAGTGGTTTGGCCCTCTGCTTGGGGGAGGGGTGGGAAAGCCCAGGCTGAGGAGGGTACAGCTGTCTATGGACAGAGTGCCTTGGTGTTAGGGAGTCCATCAGGTTGGCTGTGGTGAGACACTGGGAGGCCAAGAGCTGAGACAAACCAGCCAGGGTACAAGCCAGGGAGGTGCCCCCAAACAACTCCTGGGGCACATGGAGTCAATGGCTGCATTTGGGGGAGAGGGGTTTCAATAGTGCCTCACACACAATCAGAACAAGCAGATAGGAAGGCGGCCTGGGAAGGGCTGGCCCACTGCCTTACCAAAAGGAAAGGACAGAAGTCTCAGGCATGAGCACTTTGGGCTACAAACTGGTCTTCCTGCTTGGAGAATGTTTCTATGGTCCAGATACCACCACAACCCAACCTCCACCCCACCCCCACCCTGTACCACCAGAAGACCCAGAAAAGCATTGCTATGGGGCCAGGAGAGGAGCTGGCCTGGAACATTAGAGCACATTTAGTTTGTAATGCTGTTACTGTGTTCTATGACACTCCCTATGAGTGAGTGATTCTCAAGAACATCAAGACTAAGGTCCAAGATTTTTTTTTTTTTTTTTTTTTTTTTGAGATAGGGTCTTGCTCTAGCCCAGGTTGACCTGGAATTCACTATGTATTCTCAGGGTGGCCTCAAACTCATGGCAATCCTCCTACCTCTGCCTCCCAAGTGCTGGGATTAAAGGCGTGTGCCACCATGCCCAGCTGAGGTCCAAGACTTTCAAAGAGCTGCTGCCTGAGATCAGTCTCTGGTGTTGGTTGTGTCCAACATACTGCCTGGGTACATTGCACTGACTATGCCTGGGACTCAGTATCACACTGCCTTCCTGCTCCTGTATCAGGCCATTACACAGGGCCTCCATTCCAAGGATCACTAGAGACTAGAACAGGGTCATGAGCATGCCTGGAATATAGCAGCTGAGGGATCTTAAGTATGAGGTTTGGCTGCAGGCACATGTGGGAGCCAGTGGCACTGTGGCCAGAGGGCTGCACCTCTGTCTCTTGCCCCTGCACTCAGAGATGTCGGATGGAAAAGACAAGGTACAAGTGAAAATATTGTAGCACAGCCAGAGCAGCACAGGAGTAGTGCCTGGTCCGGCCTACCTGCAAGCCCCAGCCCTGCCCACAGCCTAGGCCTCTGTCACCGCTGCCTGGTCCACCGAATCCAGTCCTGCCTTATTCTTACAAGCTTGATCCCACATGTCTTTAGCACATACTCCAGGAACCTCTACGTAACCCAGCTTCTCAGGCAGGTTATAGGATGAGGCAAGTCAGCTTCCACATGGGACAGTAAACCTGGCAGGGCTGATTCACCTCAGCCTTCCGGTGTAGGCCTGGCTGGTACCTGGTGCACAGTAAATAATGAGAGTGCTCTGAATAACTTTGAAGGAGACTCATGGGAGCCATTGGGGTTCTCAGGCAAGGACAACTGCTCAAGATGTATCAAGAATATGGATAGGGGGCTGGAGAAATGGCTCAGTGGTTAAGGTGCTTGCCTGCAAAGCCAAAGGACTAGGTTCGATTCTCCAAGACCCACATAAGCCAGATATCCAAGGTGGCACATGCGTCTGGAATTCATCTGCAGTGGCTGGAGGCCCTGGCGCACCCATTCTCTATCTGCCCCCTGCCCCCTCTCTCAAATAAATAAATATTTTTTAAAAACCATTTAAAAAAAGAAGATGGATAGGAATTTGATAAATGTTCTCTGAACCATGGCCTGCTTCTTAAAAGCCAGCCTCACAAACTTCCCTAGAAGTAGTATGCAGAAGGAATGGCAGAAATCATGGGTTCTCAGCTATAATGAAGTGTGACATTGATGGGATGTCCATGAGAGGCTGAGCTGGGGGCTGCATGAACCTGCCTTACCAAAAGGAAACCTCAGATGGCTCGACAGGTCACCCCTTCAGGTCCTAGACAGATCCTAACAGCGCATGTGGAGCCTGGACTGTGACCACCAGCCCATCCCACTCCCATAGTGTTCTTATTCTGAGCACCACAAAATCTCATTATTCCTGCCGTGCCACATACCTGAAAACCCCCTGCTTCTCAAGGGGGAAACTGAGGCAGTACAAAGAAAGTATTATTCTACGCTGCCCAGAACCCCTTGAACTCCCAATCCAGAGCTCCTTTTGAACTTTACACTGTATAACACCATCCTCAACAGGTCACAAGACCCTCTGCCCTGGCTTGGAGCTCCCAGTCAAGGAAGCAAAACTAGTGACTGAGTTGCCAGGCCTGGCTTTGAAGTTTAGCTCTGTTACATTCTAATGCTGGAGCCCCAACCAATCACTTCACTTCATCTGTGAGATGGTTTTGTTTGTTTTCCTTCAGAGTCCTGAAATCCAGGCTAGCCTTGATCATGCTAAGTAGCCTTGGCTAACCTTGAATTCCTAATCCTCCTGTTTTTACCTCACAAGTGCTGGAATTAACAGTGCAAGCTGATCTCTAATGCAGTGACCCACAGGGCTACTCCAGGCTGGTGTGGTCAAGTCAACCTAGCTCAGGAGAGGCACCTGACACAAAGCCTGCCTTAAATAAGCAGCAATTTTCTGCTTCTGTGATCACACCACAAGGCTGCCACCAGCACCATCACCACTATGCTGAGTGGGACAAGCTGAGGGTCTTACAGACATACCTCAGCAACTGTCCTGTGGGCCCAACAATGGCTCATGTGTTGCCCACCCATAACCTTAGACTCACTGCCCAAACTAGACCTTCTGGAGGAGCAACAGGAAACTTCCCACTATGGGCGACCCACCATCAGAGCCTCCATGGCCTGCTATCTGGTGGTAGAACTGGGAAGGATGCCTTCCCTTGGCCAGACAGTCTCCCAATATTTCAGAAAACAGATGATGATACTCAGGATGCTCACCGGAGGTGAGCGTGGCCAGTGGGAGCCACTGCCTAGCCACCATACCTTGACGTAGTAGGTGATGAGGATCTTGCGGAGGTCAAACACCTGTAGCATGGAGGCTGCATTGTTGTCACTAATGCTATAGCCTTCCAGCACATATTTGCTGGCTGTCACTTCCCAGGCCAGCCAGCGCTGCCCAAAGGCAGCATTGAAAGACAGGACTCGTGGCAAGTGGCCAGGCTCACAGCAGCAGCAGCCCTCATCCTCCTCCACACCTTCAGTGATGGCCTCCACCTCGCGCTGCTGGCAGTATGTGCCTGGGAGGGAAGGGGTGCCCAGTCAGGGCTACTAGGAAAATCTCTAACAGCCTTCCCCCAACAAGTGCTCAACATAGCACTAAGAGGCCTACTGCCACTCAGCTTCCACCTTGGGACACTGAATGAATAAACAGATCAACAAGCTTTTTCCTCTTGGTTCCCAGATCCCACAGTGAAAAGAGGTAAAGACTGAAACTCCAAAGAAATGACTTGCTCCAAGTCATGGTGCTCATGAGCTGTGCTTAAAGCCTTGGCACACTAGGGGCTTTCACTGAAGCTGGCATCCAATATATGTGAACTCCTGAAAGCAAGGAGCTGGTTCAATCACAAGGGTTATATATGGTACCCAACAAAGGCCCAGCTGAGAGTCCAGAGGTACAGGACTCAACTTTCAACACAGTGACCGGTGGAATCACTATGTACACAAAGGCAGGGCCACACTAGGAAACCCAGGCTCAGCGAGAAACAGTGCCTTGCCTGAGGTCACCCAGAAAGCCAGGCCAAGGTGGACTGTAATCCAGCCCCACACATTGCCAAATGCAGTGTCCTGCCCTAGGCCCTAGCCATGCCTATGTGGCTTTGCTCCCCAGCTCAGCCCCATGGCTTACCCCGGAACTCAAGGCCACGCAGCTGGAAAGTGATGAGGCCATTGCCAACCTCGATGAGGTGCACCAGTGCATTGAGGTAGTCAGAGGCCAGCACAAAGCAGTCACCAGGACCATAGTTGCCCCAGCGGCCCAGCACCAGGTCCCCACACAGAGTATGCTGCAGTGAACGCGTCAAGTGCTCATAGAAGATGGAGTTGAGGTTGTTATCATCAGCGCCTAGGGCCCAAAACAAACATAATTAGCAAAGTAATAAATAAGGAAGGCTCCCTTCAGGGGAGGTGCTGCCTGTAAGGTCCTGGAAGGTTGGGTACACACCAGGGTTCCGGTCCAGCTGTGTCACCAGGCGGGTGTTGGAATGATCCACACGCTTAGTACTGTTCAGAGAGAGAGAGAGACAACAACAATGTGTTGGTGAGAGCGAGACTGATTCCAGTGACAGATTTTGCCTGCCCATCAGGACATCCTCTGCCTGGACTCTAATCTTCTCTGTGCTACCAACAGATGTGGCCTGTGACCGCACCACTACAGCTATCACTGATAAGGAGGTTAAGGCTCAGGAATATGAAGAGACTCACCCAAGACCACATGGTGGGGGAAAGGTAGAAGGCAACAGGCTTTCACTCATGCTACACTGCCTCCCAAAGCCTTGGCCTAGTGAAGGTTAACCTCATTAGACCCCTTACCACAAGCATCCCCACTGTGGTCAAGCAATACACTCTTCCTATAGGCCTCCAGAGCCCCATTCTGACTGCTATCTGGCCAGGGGTCCAAGGACCCTCCACCCCCACTCTGTCAGTCACTAGTTCCTGTGTCCCATGAGACTTACTTGTAATCTCGTTCCCAAAACTTGAGGGGCCTTGCATAGGACATGATGAAGACAGCACTTCCCAGCAGGGGGTTGAGTGGTGTAGAGAAAAGCCCTGAAAGCAGGGCCTGGACGAACAGCATGGCCGAGTCTGGGCATGAGTCAAGGAGGCAGTGGACACATGGAACCTCCTGGCTGCCTCTCCTCCCTCTGTAGCTCTAGGCCACAGTACTCCCCCAACATCCCACCCATGAAGGAATAGCAACTGGATACGTGGCACAGCAAAGGGCTGGGCAAAGGCATGAAAGGCTGAGCCCCAGGTGATCTGCCAGGGTGCAATGTAGGTCAACACGAAGCGTAGCTTGTATAGCAGGTCCCATAGCTGTCAGGGTCAAGAGGAAGGGAAGTGACAAAATATACACTGGGTCAATCAGTGGCAGGGTTTGCCAAGCCTCTAAATACTAGGTTTCTTCAGAGCCTTGGAGCCATATACTAGCTGTCCACATGGAGCCAAGACCAAGACCTCTCTCTGGACTTAGTTTGCAGCATCTGAGACCATGGACAACTCCTAACAGGCTCTAGAGAGGCAGAGATAGGAAGTTCGCCATGAGTTCGAGGCCACCCTGAGACTACATAGTGACTTTCCATCTGGTCTAGCTAGAACTAGAGCAAAACCCTACCTCCAAAAAAAAAAAAAAAAAAAAAAGTAAAAATAAAAATTTTTTAAAAGTAGAAAGAAGCTGGGGAGTGGTGGCACACGCCTTTAATCCCAGCACTTGGGAGGCAGAGGTAGGAGGATCACCATGAGTTGGGGGCCACCCTGAGACTAATTAGTGAATTCCAGGTCAGCCTGGACTAGAGTGAGACCCTACCTCGAAAAACAATAATAATTTAAAAAAAAAAAAAGTGCCAGGCGTGGTGGCACATGCCTTTAATCCCAGCACTCGGGAGGCAGAGGTAGGAGGAATGCCATGAGTTCGAGACCACCCTGGGACTACACAGTAAATTCCAGGTCAGCCTGAGACCCTACCTCGAAAAAAAAAAAAAAAAAAAAAAAAGGGCCTGGGGAGATGGCTCAGCACACTGCACTTGCCTGCAATGCCTAAAGACCCAAATTCCATTCCTCAGTAACCACATAATGTCAGATGTACAAAGTGGTGCATACATCTGCAATTTGTTTGCAGTGGCTGGAGGCCCTGGTGTGCCCTCCTCTCTCTTTCTATCTGCCTCTTTCTCTTTCTCAAATGAGTAATAAAATATTTTTAAAAAATTAAGCCAGGCGTGGTAGTGCACGCCTTTAATCCCAGCACTCAGGAGGCAGAGGTAGGAGGATCGGCGTGAGTTCGAGGCCACCCTGAGACTACATAGCGAATTCCAGGTCAGCCTGAGCTAGAGTGAGACTCTATCTTGAAAAAAAAAAAATATATATATATATATATATATATATATATGTGTGTGTGTGTGTGTGTGTGTAAATTAAAAGGGCCAGGGCTGGAGAGATGGCTTAGCATTTAAGGTCCTTGCCTACAAAGCCAAAGGACCCAGGTTCGATTCCCCAGGACTCACATAAAGCCAGATGTACAAAGGGGTGTATGCGTCTGTAGTTTTTTTGCAGTGGCTGGATGCCCTTGGCTCACCCATTCTCTCTCTCAAATAAATAAATAAAAATAAAATATTTATAAGAGGATTGCCTCGAGTTTGAGGCCATCCTGAGACTACATAGTGAATTCCAGGTCAGCCTGAGCTAGAGTGAGACCTTACCTTGAAAAACCAAAAATAAATAAATAAATAAATAAAATATATATATACATAGTGAATTCCAGGTCAGCCTGAGCTAGAATGAGACCCTACCTTGAAAAGCCAACAACAACAACAACAACAACAAAATTTAAAACATACTTGAAAGAAGGGGTTCAACAGGAGTGGGACCAAAGAGGTAATGTGGGGTGAATATGATTGATGGTAAAACTCAGTGGTAGAGTACTTAACCAGCATATCAGAACCTGAATTCAAATCCCTGTGCCAAAGAAAGGAAAAATAAAGGGTACATAGTCCAAAGACTTTCTATGCTGGGCCAGGCCAGCAAATCATCAAATGTGAGAAAAACAGGCATGTGTAGGTCCCAGCCCCCATAGTAGGTCTCTAGGGCCACACAGGAAATGGTCTTTCATTCCAAGTGACCCCCAAGTCCTGAATAGAGAATCCCACAGCCTGGCAGAGCATCTTACAGCAAGGCCCAAGGGTATGTACTCTCAGCTCTGCACTGGGCTCCAGGGCAGCAGCTAGCAGACGGGTAGAGCTTAGAGGCTCCACAGCATCCAGAGGCCAAGGCCAAGGCCAAGTCTTGACATCACTATTTTGAGGAAGGTGGTTGGCTCCAGAAATGGAGCTAAATCCCGGCTGGTTACCAATTCTCAGGAGGACCTGAGGCAAGTTCTTCCCTCAAAACCTCAGCCTCGGGGCTAGAGAGCTGACTTAATATTAAGTTAAGGGACTTGTCTGTGAAGCCTAAGGACCCAGGTTTGATTCCCCAGTACCCATGCACATGGTGGTGCATGCGTCTGGAGTTCATTTGCAGTGGCTGGATGTCCTAGCATGCCCATTCTTTCTATCTGTGTCCCCCACTTTCTCTCTCAAAATGGATAAAAATTAAAAAAAAAACAAACTCAGCCTGGCCTTTGTAGGGAGAGGATAGTAGCAGAATCCCTTCCTCAGGCCACTGCAAAGACCTGCAACAAGGCTAATATAGACAGGGCAACTGGTGACAGGGCTACAGGCCCAGGGTACATTCCCTAACTCACTCAAGCAAGCCGAAGAGTTTTGCCTACTGGTCAGTCTGTAGTCTAGGCAGAAGCCAATGGCTTACCTTGCTGCAGAGAAGGGACATAAGGAAGTAGTCAAGCAGAAAGCCCTGGGAGAGACGTGGGTAGTCAAAGTGGAAGAGCAAGACGGTGAAGGCCAAGGTCAGGTACTGCTGGGGTGGGCAACAGAAGGCCGAGCGCAGCAGCTTCAATCCAGCCACAGTCATCAACAGTGCCCGGCAGCTGTGGGAGGGACAGGTACAGACATCCCATCCCTCACCAACCATGCCTGAGTGTGACCCCAGGCCTTAGCTCTATGTTGGAATTGCCCCTGTTCTTTTAAGCTAATTCCTTTGAAACGGGTGAAGGGGGACACTTTCGTTCAACTGATAATGTGTCAAATCCTGGGATCCCTCTTTGGCTTGCTGGCCATTCATCTATTGAGGATGTAGAATATGGGATAAAGGGGAGCAAGTGGTCCTCACTAGAGGCAGAACTTGTCTGGGTGGCTGACAACAGTGTGGGCATCCACTGTGAGAGCGTTGAGCACCACGGCGGGGTAGATGAGGTACTTCTCAACACACTGCAGGCCAGCATATAACTTCTCAAACCACATCACCTGGGCAGCGCCTGACATGAGAAGGCAGGTTATTAGCCAGCACCTAACCCACCACATGCTCCCTTCCCTGGGAAGAGAAAGTGCACAGGATGGCGGGCAAACCAAGGGCCATGAAATCTTGAATCCCCAAAGACTTTGGGAGATGAGGAGGGATTTATTGATCTTTGGCAGCTCAGAATAAGAATAAAACACCCAGGGAAAGGTTCATATGTCTGTGGAAACAAACCTGACAAGAAACTCTCTAATGCCCACCAGAAATGGGCACATATAGCAAGCTGAAGGGGCCAGGTGTGGGTAATCCCAAACACAGGTTCTTCTGAGAGGCAAAATCTTCCATTGTTTAAGAAAACAAGAAATGTGATTTTCATATCACAAATCATGATGTTTAAATACAAGGTGGAGAATATTTTTAGATTGCCCGCTGACAAGCCCAAGGTGGCTATTATCCACTGGTGGCAATTCAGAACAAGAGACCCCTCTCTTTTTAATTTTCTTTTTTTTTTTTAATTATTTTTTTTTTTTGTTCTTCCCCTTTTTATTTTTTATTTTTTTATTTTTCAAGGTAGGGTCTTGCTCTAGCCCAGGCTGACATGGAATTCACTATGTAGTCTCAGGCTGGCCTGGAATTCACAATGATCCTCTTAGTCTGCCTCCCGAATGCTGGGATTAAAGGTGTACACCACCAAACCTGGCAACAGACCCTTTTTTAAGGCCCTGGCATTCTGCTTCTTCTATCAAAGAACAACAGGAAAAGGACAGTAAGTACAGTAGTGTCTGAGTCAGAACAGTAAGAAAAGTGGACTCAGAGGATAGCATGGGCAGTGGCTGCCCCCTGCTGGTGTCCTGAGTCAAGAGGAACATACCTCCTACCAGGCTGTGCTCTAGCCTAACCTGACAGACACCAGACCAGGCAATGGAGATAGGAGGAGACAGGCAGAACTCACCACGCACTTCGTACTGGCTGTACTCCAATGGTTTCAGCACAGGCTGGGAGAGGCAGAACCAGGGAAGCTGTTTGCGAAGCTGCGGCAGCAGGTAGTGTGTGAAGAAGCCCACGGCCCCCGCCAGTGCATACAACACGAAACCCAGCACCGACTACAGGGGAGAGAGGCCAGATGCTCAACCCATGGCTCAGCCCACCAGGCTGGGTGGGGGTTATGGAGGGCTCCCAGGTCCAGCAGGTTCTGGACCAAAACAAGGGTGCTGCACAAACCTTCAGGGCAATGAAGACAGTGCTGGCACTGATGGCAAAGGTGAGAACAGCAATCACCACACACATCACCAGGTCTGAGTGCAGGACTTCCCGCTGCAGGATTGGGAGACAGCTTTGCTGCTTGCTGCCTGGAGACACATGCCTCTCCCAGACCCAGACCTGCCACCTCCTTCCTGCCAGAGCCCTACATTCCCATCCCCTCACCACCGACTGGCGCATCTTCTCTGGCAGTGGATCTGGGGGCTCAGCCCGGGCTGTCTCCAGACTCCGTTCCTCTAGCTCAGGGAAGAGCTTGCTCCGGACTAAAGACCTGGAAGAAGGAAGTCAGAAACTGATAAAGAGTCCAATACTCTTGGACACATGAACTGACCCACAGACCCCAAAATCCATGGTATGCACGCACCCCCCCACACACACACACAGACAGGCACATGAAGTACCCACCAGAGCACAGTGGGGTCACTGCTCTGCCGGCTCAGGTGGTAGGAGAGGGCCACCAGGAGACCACAGAAGACTGAGAAGAGGACAGGGACATGCTGCTCTGGCCAAGGAGTCTGGAGAAAAAACCATGCTGGTCAGAAGAGTCAAGTGAGGGTAAATGTGGGTCACAAGAGTTGCCCTCATGTAGTGAGCCTAATTCATAGCCCTGTTCCCAAACCCCCCAGATACTCCTACCTTGATGGCCCCAAGGCAGAAGCCATAAAGCAGGGCGGCGGCCAGCAGGCTTCGGGTGAGGCTGAAGACTGCAGTGAGTGGGCTGGTGGCAGCTGTGAGCAGCAAGAAGTAGGTAAAGCCCAGCTCTTACCTACTGGCATCTCACCTCACCCTGCCTAACTGTTCAACTTTTACAAGCCAAACTCCCAGGATACCAATCTTCTCCAAGGGCCTTTAGAGCTTCTAGTATTCTGGGATGAGACCACATGCTTGGGAAAAGGAGGGGAGGCAAAGGATGGGGAGAGAAAGGAAATGACAGGCACTTGTGTCCTTAGTACAGATGTAGGACAAGGTTACACAAGCCCCCAACCCTAGGTCCTGAGCTACCTGTATGCATCCTACCTGTGCCCCCAAAGCCGTGCATATCTATCTGTTCCAGCAGGTACATGAGGCAGGTGTTGACCTGGGGCAGGAGGCCCAGGAGGAAGACGAACGGGAAGCAAAGGGTGAACACTGGCAAGGAGAGGGAATTTTCGTTCATTTCAGCCCATCAGACTGCCAGCCTCCCCTTGGCCCACCCTCTAGGTCTAGCTCCCTTGGGCCACTCCTCTGCAGCCCTGCCTTACCAGTGGCCACATCTCGGGCACAGAAGAAGAAAGAGGCGGAGAAGAGTGTGAGGCCATAGAGGGAGACAGGTGGGAAGGGTTGAGCTGAGCCCAGGGTATCCAGCAGCCAGATGAGTAGACAGCAGATGCAGAAGTAGACGGGTCGGCTGTATGCAATCACCCAGTTGTGGCCCTGGGGAGTGAGCCAATAAGGAGTTAAGCCTTCCTTACTGACCACCCCATAGGCATGAATACACATTGAACATGCTCTAGACCTAGCTGTGAGTCTAAAGATAGCGAGCTGGGCAGGGTAGAGGCAATGGTGGTAGCGAGGATGGAGTCTTGCCCTTTTCCCAACATAACCTCCCACATGGTGTCGCAGCCACTCCCACAGCCTCCTGGCCAGAAGTGCTGCCCCACAGGTACTCACGTGCATGGGAGATGCTGCATCAGGCTGTACACTCTAGAAAAGACAGGGCTATGTTGGCAACAAGAGTCAGTGCTCACAAAAGGGAAAGACCCTGGGACTTGCTCAGCTCTACCACTGGGCAGTGGTGAGTGACCAGGGCAGGACTTTGGACTGTCCTGAGCCTTGGTGTCCTCACTTGTCAGATGCTATCTGGCTACAGGGAACCTTATGTCTCTTACCTACTTCCTAACTCTCACCCCTCAGACCTACAGCCCAGAAAGTTGGGGAAAGGAGATACAGGGAGCCAGGCCTGACCTTGAGCAAGGAATACTGGCAGGAGGCGATGACCAGGCAGAACTGGAAGACCCAGATGTCAGTGAAGAAGCCTTTGAGCAGCAACAGGTACCCCAGGAAGGCAACCAAGCTGCTCAGCCCAACGCCGAAGACATTCTCCACAACCCCCCGTGTCCTATAGAGACAGGTGAATCAGGATGCGCCCATCTTTTTTAAAATAAAATTTTTTTTTAACATTTATTTATTTGCAAGCAGAGAGAGAATGGGCACACCAGGGCCTCCAGCCACTGCAAACAAACTCCAGAAGCATGTACCACTTTGTGTACTTGGCTCTTATGGGTCCTGGGGAATTGAACCTGGGTCCTTAGGCTTTGTAAGCAAGCGCCTTAACTGCTAAGCCATCCCTCCATCCCCTGCCCCATCTTCTAGGAAGTGGGAGACAGGATTCTGACCTAAAATCCTCTCTGAGCCTCTGAAGATAAAAACCTATCACCTCACAGGGGAAAGGTTAAGTTACACTGCTCTGAAAAGCTATTCTATTGCTACCCTGCATTCCAATCTTTGTCACATCTTTAGATGCTAAGGGCCCAAGGGGCCATCATTCCTAGGGCTTGCACATTTCTAGTACCATGTGACTCAAGTGTGCACACATCTGAAATGCTAAGATGTGCACATGGGTAGTATGCCACTAGCACTTGGTCACAGTGCTAGGAGAAAGGCTGATAGACAAGAAGGCAAGATGTGGGATCTAGGCCCAAATCCACAACAGCAGACAAGAGTCATCTGGCTTCTTATCTGACTTTCTAGGCCTCCATTTCTCCTCTAGAGAAATAAGAAAGGTGAGAAAAAGAGTGTGTCAACTTATTTAGATTATAGCACTCAATATTCTTTTTTTCTAGGTAGGGTCACACTCTAGCCCAGGCTGACCTGGAATTCACTATGTAGTCTCAGGGTGGCCTTGAACTCATGGTGATCCTCCTACCTCTGCCTCCTGAGTGCTGGGATTAAAGGCATGCACCACCACACCCGACTCAATTTTCAAATCAAGTGACACACAAAAGGAAAGAAACCGTGCACAGGAATCATCTGTTGAGCAAGGTTTTGGGAGAAGGGTTAGCACTGCACTCCCATCTTGCCACCCCTTTGCACCCCAGAGGAACTCACTGCAGCCAGGCATGGAGGCTCATACCTATAATCCCGGCACTTGGGAGGCTAAAGTAGGCAAGTTCAAGACAAACCTGGACTACACAGTTCCAGGCCAGTCTGGGATAAAGGGAGATCTTGTCTCAAGGAAAAAAAAAAAAACAATAATAATCCAGCATGGGATGTATTGCTTTAATCCTATCCCTTGGGAAGCAGAGGTAGGTGGATTGCCATGAGTTCAAGGCCACCCTGACACTACCAAGTGAATTCCAGGTCAGCCTGGGCTACAGAGACCCTTCCTCAAAAAAACAAACAAAAAAAAAAAAGCCGGGCATGGTGGCACATGCCTTTAATCCCAGCACTCGGGATGCAGAGGTAGGAGGAACACCAAGAGTTCGAGGCCACCCTGAGACTACATAGTTAATTCCAGGTCAGCCTGGACCAGAGTGAGAGCCTACCTCAAAAAAAAAAAAAAAAAAAGCCAGGTGTGGTGGCACATGCCTTTAATCCCAGCACTCAGGAAGCAGAAGTAAGTAGATCGCCACGAGTTCAAGGCCACCCTGACACTACCAAGTGAATTCCAGGTCAGCCTGGGCTAGAGTGAGACCCTACTTAAAAAATAAATAAATAAATAAAAATAAACAGCTGAGGTAGGAGGATTGCTGTGGGACCAAGGCCACCCTGAGACTAATTCCAAGTCAGTGTGAGCTAGAGTGAAACTGTACCTCAAAAAAAAGTGGGGGGGGGGCTGGAGAGATGGCTTAGTGGTTAAGATCATGCCTGAGAAGCCTAAGGACCTAGGCTCAATTTTCCAGGTCCAATATACACACGGTGGTGCATGCATCTGGGCTAGAGGCCCTGGTGCACCCATTCTTTTTTTTTCTCTCTCTCAAATAAATAAAATAAAAATAAATAAAAATAAATCTTTTAAAAAAATAGATCTAGGTGTGGTGGTACACACTTATAATCTTAGCAGTTTGGAGATAGAAAAAAGATCAGGAGTTTAAGGCCAGCTGCACAGCAAATTCGAAGCTACAATGGGCTATGAGACCCAGTCTCAAAAACAGAGAGAGAGCAGGCCATGGTGGCACATGCCTTTAATCCCAGCACTCGGAAGAGGTAGAAGGATCGCTGTGAGCTCAAAGCCACCCTAAGACTACCCAGTGAATTCCTGGGCTAGAGCGAGAACCTACCTCGAAAAATAAATAAATACAGAGAAAAATAGGAAGAAAGAAACCCACTAGTCTCCAGCCATCCAATTCACGTTCTCATATGCCACAACTGTCTCCACAGGATCAGAGTCTGGGAGTATAGGACTCCACATTCCTAGTACTTTCAGGAGACTGGAAACCAAGACCTTGGGCACTCACCTGTCAAGCAGGGCCAGCAGGGCAAGCCGCTCATAACGCACAGAGGTCCAGCGGCCAGGAAGAAGCCAGTACTTGTAGCTGTGCTGGGCACGGGGTGGCGCCTCCTCCATCAGTGTCTGCTCCTGGGATTCGTGCAGGGAGTCCTGGTCCAGCAGGTCAAACTGCAGTCCCCATAGCCGCGGCTATCAGCCCCGCCACCCCCATGGCCTATCACCACCCCTTCCCCAGCACACTGGCCTGATTGACCATTTGCTTCAGAACACCAAGAGTCCCCACCATCCTTTTCCCAAGTTTTCAAGATGTGTCTTGACGGATGCTGGGGGCTACCAGGTAGTCATATCCATCTTCCCCACTCAGGCAGAGTCCTCTGCAAAATCTACCTTTGTCCTTCAGGACACAGTACAAATATTGCCCCCTCCAAGATCACTGCAACATGACCACCCAATCCGGGAGCAAAGCACTCAGCCCTGAGGAAAGGCTGGTGCTGTTGAGTCCCTACATGAAGTACTCAATTTCTTTGGCCTTGTTGTGTCCTTTATTCAATAAGCACTTGTCAGCCCTGCCATGGCCTATACTGGCTCTAAGAATGCAGTGGAAGGCCCGAGATGCATAGCATTACTTCTGCAGGTAGCTATAAGCTAAATACAAGCATGATACTGTGGAGGTCATGGTTTAAAAGAATAAATGAGGGCTGAAGAGATGGCTTAGTGGTTAAGGTGCTTGCCTGCAAAGCCTAACGACCAAGGTTCAATTCCCCAGTAACCACCTAAGCCAAATACACAAGGTGGCACATGTGTCTGGAGTTCATTTGCAGTGGCTAGAGTCCCTGGCATGCCCATTCTCTCTCACCTGCCTCTTTCTCTCTCTCAAATAAATAAAAAATATTTAAAATAAATAAACAAATAATCTGGGCATGGTAGCACACATCTTTAATCCCAGCTCTCAGGAGGCTGAGGTAGGATGACTGCTTTGAGTTCAAGGCCAGCCTGAGACTAATTACAGGTCACCCTGTGCTAGAACAAGACCCTACCTTGAAAAAACTAAAAACAAAAAAAGGGGGGGGGACTGGAGAGATGGCTTAGTGGTTAAGGCATTTGCGGGTACATGCATCTGAAGTTCCTTTGTAGTGGCTGGAGGCCCTTGTATGCTCATTCTCCCCCTCTCTCTGCTGCTTTCTCTCTCTTAAAGAAAAAGAAAGAAAGAAAGAAAGAAAGAAAGAAAGAAAGAAAGAAAGAAAGAAAGAAAGGAGGGAGGGAGGGAGGGAGGGAGGGAGGGAGGGAGGGGAGGGAGGGAGGGAAGATAGATGAAAGCTAAGCATGGTGGCACATGCCTTTAATCCCAGCACTTGGGAGGCAGAGGTAGAAGGATCACCATGAGTTCGAGGCCAGCCTGAGCTAGAGCAAGACCCTACCTTGAACACCCCCCACACACACACACACACACAAGAAAAAGAAAAAAGAAAAACAAGGGCTGGGGAAATGGCTCAGCTATTAAAGTGCTTGCCTACAAAGCCTAAAGACCCAGGTTTGATTCCCCAGCACTCATGTAAAGCTAGATGCACAGAGTAGTGCATGCATCTGGAGTTCATTTGCAGTGGCTAGAGGCTCTGGCATGCCCATTCTATCTGCTTCTTTCTCTCTCTCTAATAAAGAAGAAAGGAAAGGAAAGGAAAGGAAAGGAAAGGAAAGGAAAGGAAAGGAAAGGAAAGGAAAGGAAAGGAAAGGAAAGGAAAGGAAAGGAAAGGAAAAGAAAAGAAAAAAGAAAGACAAGACAAGACAAGACAAGACAAGACAAGACAACCAGGCCAGTAATCCCAGCTACTTGAGAAGCTGAGGCAGGAGTTCACAAATTCAAAGCCTGCCTAGTTAGTTAACTTAGTGAAATCCTATCTCAAAATAAAAAAGTAAAAGAGGGTTGAGGCTGTAGTTAGTAATAGTGCTTGCTAGTGTGCAGGAGACCTTAGGTTCAATCAAGACACACATACACACACACAGAGGTGTACTGGCACATTCCTACAATCCTAATACTTAGGAGGGGGAGGCAGGAGGATCAGGACTTGAAGGCAATCCTCAACTATATACGCCTTTAATCCCAGCACTCAGGAAGAAGAAGTAGGTGGATCCACCTGGGCTGCGGAGGGAGGGAGGGAGGGAGGGAGGAGGGAGGGAGGGGAGGGAGAGAGAGAGAGAGAGAGAGAGAGAGAGAGAGAGAGAGAAAGAAAGAAAGAAAGAAAGAAAGAAAGAAAGAAAGAAGAAAGAGAGAGAGAAAACAGGGCTGGAGAGATGGCCGTGTTTAAGGTGTTTGCCTGTGAAGCCAAAGGACCCAGGTTTGATTCCCCCAGTACCCACTTAAACCAGATGCACAACGTTGGTGCATGCATCTGGAGGCCCTGTTGTGCCCATTCTTTCTCTCTCCATCTTTCTCAAATAAATAAATAAACAAATAATTTTTTTTAAAAGCTGGGCATGGTGGTGCATGCCTTTAATCCCAGCACTTGGGAGGCAGAGGTTAAATGATTGCCATGAGTTTAAGGCCAGCCTGAGACTATACAGTGAATTCCAGGGCAGGCATAGTAGCACATGCCTTTAATCCTAGCACTTGGGAGGCAGAGGTAGGAGGATCACCATGAGTTAGAGGCCACCCTGAGACTACATAGTGAATCCTAGGCCAGCCTGAGCTAAAGTGAACCCCTACCTCGAAAAACAACAAAACAAACAAACAAACAAACAAAAAGAAATAATAAATAAATAGTGAATCCCAGGTCAGCCTGGGCTAGAACAAGACCATACCTTGAACCCCCACCCCACCCCCCAAAAAAAGAAAACAAAAAGAAAAGAGAAAAAGGACACATGGAGGGGACTGGGGAGATGACTCAGAGTTGAAGGCACTTGCTTGCAAAGCCTGAGAGCCTAGGGTCCGTGCCCCAAATCCCCATGTAAACCAGATGCAAAAAGTGGCTCAAGCATCTGATGTTTATTTGCAGTGGCAAGAGGCCTTGATGTCCTAGTGTGCCCATACGCACTACACATGTACACACATATGAGAATAAATAAATAAATGATAATGGGATGGTGCACACCTTTAATCCCAGCCTCTTTTGTTTTCTTAGATATGGTCTAATCTCTAGCTCAGGCTGACCTAGAACTTCTTTGTAGCCCAGGTTGGCCTCAAACTCACTGGGATCCTCCTTACTCAGCCTCCAAGATCTGAGATTATAGGCCTGAGCTTTTCTGATATATTTTAGTTTTGCAAGGTCTCCAATTCCCGCTTTTGGAATGACTGGGACTATAGCTGAGGTAATCTTTTTTTGTTGTTTTTTTTGACCTGGAATTCACAGGATGGCCTCGAACTCACAGCAACTCTCAGCCTCCCAGTGCTGGGATTAAAGGCATGTACCACCATGCCCACCTTGAGGTAATCTTTTATGCATTTATGGTATTTCTGTTACTAATAGAATGACTGTGTTACTGTCCAAATGGAGACATCTTTAGGAGAGAAAAGGATACTATCAATAGCTACCCTGAGACAATGAGTATGAACACATAATACTCCACGCAGTCACACCTGTGAAGTGCCAAGCACAGGGCAAACTGAACAACTTCTAGTAGTCTTACCACTCAACACCCACTATCCTGTCAGCTCTACACCTCTAGTATCAGTAAGGTACTCCAGACACATTTACGTGAAAAGCAAATTTGTGACTTCCTGAGCAACTCAGCTCAGGCCTATGTATCCTCTACCAGTCATGTAAAGTCATGACCTCAAGTGCTCCCTCAAGGCAGCCTAACCCTCCTAGAATGTGTGCGCACGCACACACACATCTGGTCTCCTTCCCTCTACACAGCCCTTCCGCAGCTGCTCCTCACCTCAGGGATCTCCAAGGGCACCCGGCGCACCTGCATGCCCTGAAGAACCACTGGCCTCGGCTGCAGCAGGTTCAGGCCTCCAGTTGTCTCAGGGACATCAGCTGAGTGGAAGCTGGAGGAATGTGAGTGACGGTCCCTGTGGGTACAGCATCCATGAGGGTGGGCCAGGCTAAGGCCAGGCAGGTGGGGGGCTGCCTTATCCCATGACTGGGCAATCAGGAGCACTGGAGTCAGGAGAGACCGGTGGCAGAAGTGCCTCCCTTTAAGGTCCTGGCTCATATGTACAAGCTATACTCCCTTACTCTCTCTCCCTAAGAAGCCAGCCCTCAGTTTCTTGGAAGTACGAGGGAGCTCTCCAAGACTACATGTCACAGCCGTACATCTGCCTGTCCTCCCAGGCCTGAGCTGCTACTCCATAGCAAATGAAGAATGAATGCCAGGCTCACCGAGCTCCCCTGAAATATAGTCTACAAAAGGCCCAGTCTGAAGACTCACCAGGCTCCGTTAGCTGCCTGCTCCCCTTGCTGACCCACAGGGTTCTCGTAGCCACCTCCAGCCAGGCCAAAGGTGTAGGAACGCCGCACACCTAGGACAGAAGTATGGGGGAGTTCACGTGAAGCAGCACTGTCAAGGACAGTGAGCATGAAGGCCTGATCTCAATAGTATCAGAGCCAACAACTGATGTGTCCCTTGCCATGACAGCCCAGTCCCTAGGGACCTAGCCTTAGACAAGAAGGGACCTGCAGGTCAAGAGTCTGGACCCTGTAGTCAGTCTGCCCTGGGTATAGCTCTCTGTTCTACCACTGGTTCAGCCAGTGTGTGCCTGATTTCCTCATCAGTAGAGTGGGGATGATGAGGACACTGTATCCCAGAGGTGCTGCAAGGATGACATCACACAGCATGGGCAAAGCACTGGCCTAAGGGCTGAGAAAAACAAGCAACCACCAAACTACTGGATGGAAACCACCTGAGAGGCAAAGAGGAGATGCCAGGAGGGCTGAGGAAGGGCTCACCACTCTCATCGTAGAAATAGTGCACGGCACCCTCAGAGGTGTCATCAAAGGTGCAGGCCTCGTGCACATTGGCGCCAGCTCGGGTGAGCAGCAGTGAAGAGGCGAAGTGCAGGGCAGAGGGCAGAGTCAGTGCCCGGGAGTGGGAAGCAGCCCGACCCCGCTGAGCTTCCTGCAAGCTGCTGTAGAGGGGGTTAGCACCTGGGTTAGCACGAGGTAGCGCCAACTACCTGGCCCCTCTGTGCTGCAACCTAGGGCAGATGCTTACCTGGGTGGTGAGCCCATGACAGAGGCTGGAGGGGTAGGGTTGCTGCCTGCATTGTGTCGCCTCCGGATTGCCTGGGTCCGTCTCACACTGCTTGCACGGTCACGCTGGCCTGTCTCTTCGGGCGCTGCCCAGAGAGAGGCCCCAGGCATAAATGACAGGCTTGGACAAAGTGGAGGGTGGGACGGAATGATGGGGGGCAGGTACTCCACATGGAGCTAAAGATCAGACCTAGTGCAGCATCACTCTGGCTCGGGAGGCCAGCCAGGGCATCTAGCCATTCATGCCTCGGTTTCCTCATTTGGAAATAAGGATGATATTGATCTGCCCTGCCCCACTGATGACCAGGAGGATGAGCATGGACGATGACAGTCCTCAGGGAACAGAGGCTCAGGGGCTAACCACAGGACCTGGAGCCAGGCAGCTGGTCCCTGCTGACCCAAGAGGAGTGGCCCACATCACTTAACCACTGAGTCCACATCCATCTGCTGCCTGAGACAGGCTGAGCTGATGCTGACCAGGTCTGCTGCAGCCTGCTCCTGGCCCAAACCCATGCTCCAGACCCCCTCCACAACCCTCACCATGGGGCCAACACTCACCTCCCCCCACAGCACCTTCTTCTTGCAGCTCCCCCCTCCATCCAGGCTGGTTGGCAGCAAGTCCCCTACAGGCCTCAGCAGGCAGCACAGAAGGCTCCCCGGCAGCTAACTCCATTCCTGGCTGGGCCTCTAGCTCAGCCTTGGAGCCAGCCAGGGGAGCTCTTAAGACATCGCCCCCTGCCCCATCCATGCTTAGCACTCTTGCGTGTGTTTTGGCACTGGCAGTACTGGGCGTCCGCTGGGTCCCATAGGGCCGTTTAGGAGGTACAGCAGTCCCCTCTTCAGCTCCATGAGGGGCCCGCCGTTTCCGAGCCCCCCCAGCTGCACCCCGGGAGCTTTCAGGAGAGTAACAAGAAGTAGATGAGGAACTGTCAGTACTATAGCGACGCTGTGATCGGAGACTGGAGGCTGGACTCAGCTCACTACCCTCGCTGGTGTCTTCATCCTCAAAGAAGCCCCCACCCTCAAGCAGGGTCCGTCTTGGGGTGGGGCCAGGCGGGGACTGTCTTCGCATAGGTGGTCGCTGTTTGCTAGGCCGCAGCAGAGCCAAGTCCTTGGGCCGCACAACCAGGAGAGGCTCAGCCGGGCCCGGTGGCGTCCCTGCTCCAATGACTGTGTCAAAGGAACGCAGTGTGTCATCTGAGGGGACCCCAGCATCTGGGGAGGCAGGCAGCTCAGCCTCAGATGGGGGGTCTGTGTCACTGCCCTCAGGGGCATGCCCGCCAGGGGGGCTGTCAAGGTGTGTGGAGTTGGTCTTCTCACTTTTGAAGCTGCTCAGCGTCTCCCTATCAGTGCCACTGAAGCAGGAATCCGAGGAGCCAGCTTTCTGGGGTGTGGGCTCACCCGAGCCCCGCCGGTCCAGGGGCTGATAGCCTCCAGCTCCCCGATGTTGTTCCCGTCGACTACTTGTCCTTACTAGGGTCCGGTCAGGCCGGGTCAAAGTCAGGAAGCTCTTGCTCAGCTCCTGGCTGAGGCTCCCCTTCAATAAGGGGCTCATAGGAGTGTCAGCCACACTGCTTCCACCCCAAGGAACTCCATCTCCAGCCAGAGGAGAAGGCTCAGATGAGTCTGTGCTGGGAAGAGAGGGGTCTGGGACAGCCCCTGGAGGCGTCTGGGAGAGGTTTCCAACTGCCAGAAAAAAACAAGACAGGATGAGAGAAGAGAATCTTGCAATGGAAACTGGTGATTAAGAGGGGCCTCACAGCCAGGCACGGTGATGCACGCCTTTAATCCCACCACTTGGGAAGCATAGGTAGGAGGGTCACTGTGAGTTCAAGGCCACCCTGAGACTACACCTGAGACTACATAGTGAATTCCAGGTCAGCCTGAGCTAGAATGAGACTCTACCCACCCCCAAAAAAAAAAAAAAAAAAACAGGGATCTCAAAACCTCTACTTTCCATGACAGCACAGGATTGGAACACTGAAGTCCCATCCAGGAGTACAAAGGGAATCCCAGGATACAGCCAAAGTAGGGAAGATGCAAGAACAGGGCTGCATATCTTCCCACCAGACCCTGCCTACAGTGACCACTTACTCAGTTTTTCTTGTAAGCTCAGCTTCAGCATCTCTCGGTCGGCAGAGGTCACAATCACATTGTTGCTGCCCTGTTCCCGTACCAGCTCCTTGATGTCTGTAATTGCAGCACCAGCGTTATAAAGCAGGGTACTTGGGTAGCCTCATACCATTCTGTTTCACACCACCACATTCCAGCTCTGCGCAGCACCCACCTACCTCTCAGGGTCCCAGAATCCTCCATCCGGGGTAGCAATTCCTAAACAGACAGAGAGGGGTACAAAGGAACAAACAGGGCAAGAACAGGGCTTGGAACAGGCCCACAACAGGGACTGGTTTTCAGGACGGCAGTGGGAGAAGTCCAGGGCTGGGACCACTCACCGAAACCTGGTTGAAGCCAAACACAGAATGCTGGGAACTGCAGCGGACAGGGGGTGTGGAACTCACTTTGCGGAACACTGTCATCTCCACCCCAGGATCCCTGGCAACAGAAAGGACGGCAATTTTGAGCCAGTCTCCCTCTTTATTATTTCTAATCATTCTCACCAATCCTCCCTCTTAAGGCTTCCTTTCACAATTCTAGCGCTGATTGCAGGACACTACATCACTCCAATGTTCCCTCAGCCATCACCTTCCAAGACTCAGGTCCAGACCCAGAAACCCATCAACCTCCAACACAGCAGTTGTCACACCCACCTGGGGAGACTGCTGTCCCCCTGGGCAGCCTCTTCCTCTTGCTCTCCCATGGCAGAGTTGCGCTTCTCCACAATCTCGCCCTGGTCGAACATGGCATGCAGCCGATAGTTCACAGTCTTGATGGTAGCGAAGATGACAGCCACCACGAGGCAGTACACACCAGCCACCATCAAACTGGGGGGCAGGACCTGGAGGTGGCAGTAAGTCAGGTCTCTTCTCACACAGCCCTGCTCCCTTCGGGTGCACCAGCCACCACTTCCATGGCTAGGATTCACGAATTAACATGACTTCATCAACCCCTTCATATAACCAGTAACAAAGATCCTGCTAGGGGCTCAGCCTTCTGCTTAACCGGAAAGAGATTAAATGAGGGATTCAAGGTCACTAGACCCAAGAAAAGAGGAATTTAGTTTCCTTTCTACATACACATCCAAGCTCTACTACGATTGCTCTCACTCCGTACTCCAGAGGTCAAGACGTGGTGTCCCCCTCCCATCCTGCCCTCCCTTTCAACAGCTGGAGTTACAGGTGGCGTCAGCGTCTCACCATGTACAGCAAGAAGGGAAAGGTGAGCAGGAAGATCCAGACATAGAGATGGAAGCAGTTGGAGAAGGTGCTCTGATGCGGGTCGAAGAACCAACCGCCAGTGAGCGAGGCCCACACCCCCTGGCGCAGGATCTGCAACACCTGAGACCCCATGGCCCCGCCGCTGCTGCGCGCGCCCTCCTCCCGGGACCCTCATGGGGGCGGCCCCCGGCCCATGCCCCGCCTGGCGCCCGAGGGCCCCGGGGCCCGGCCTAGCGCTCACGCCATGGTCTCCCCCAGCGGGGGAGGGGATCGGCGGAGCGAAGGCTCGGGTAGGGGGCGGGGCCGGCCGGGGCAGTCAGCGGTGTGAGGCTCGGGTACGGGGGTGGGGCTGCATCAGGGGCGGGGCCTGAGCCCCCACCGGAGGCCAAGAACTGCCCCGAAGGGCCGAGCCAGTAGTAGCAGGCGCGGGGCACAGGCCAGGCACCCGTCGGCGGCATCCAGAGGTGGGCGTGGGGTGGGTACTCTCGGAGAGCTGGCGCCGGTTCCGTGGACTCCAGACTGGTGGAACCACAGAGACCCTGAAGGTACACTTCCGGGGTCTCAGGTCACTCGCTTGGGGCTCTGCGTCCGCCCCGCTCCTGCCCGTGTTGGCCCAAAGGGGAGGCCGGAAGAAGGATCCTCGAGCCGCCAGCCTGCAGTGGCGCATGCGCCGCGGTAGACCCAGTTGGGACCCGGAAAAGGAAAAAAACTAACGGCATGAGTGCGCAAGCGCAGAGAAGTGGCGGAGTGACGGGACCCGAAGGTGTCCTTTGGGCGTGCGCAGAGTCCCGCTCTAAAGAGCTGACCGTAGAAGCGTTTCAAAGCATGCGCACACATTCAGGCGGGGCTAATCTGAAGGAGACCATTGAGTGGAACACAAGGGATAGGTGGACAGCCATTGGGTAACGGCGGACTAATTGGCGCAAGAATCCTCCAATGA
Organism: Orientallactaga sibirica; assembly: GCA_036365145.1. Taxonomy (NCBI): domain Eukaryota; kingdom Metazoa; phylum Chordata; class Mammalia; order Rodentia; family Dipodidae; genus Orientallactaga; species Orientallactaga sibirica. The sequence continues at coordinate 4,281,615 of JAEOAD010000042.1, read as the reverse complement.
GCTACAGGGGGCGGGGAAAAGCTGTAGGTGTGGATGCCTCAGAACTACTTCTAGGAGTTCGGTGTTACCGGATCACGCCCCCACCTTGGGCCGCCCCCTAGGTTTTAGACCTCCTACGTCACGCTTCACAATTCCTCTACTTCCGGGTCAGAGCGCAGACCAAGAGTGTAGAGAACAGCCTTCCAGAACAGGCCTGAAGGGTCGAATAAGATAGTGTCGTCCTTCTTAAAGTGACAGGCACAGGCAAATGGAATCAACCCTATCCAGAAATTGTGAGGACTATTCTGAATGCAATCCTGGGCAAAGTTTTGGACCATAGTCTAAGTTTTCCACCTATTGAGGAGGGGATACGAAGAGGCAGGTTGTCTGCCAGGTGAGGGAAAGGGGAGAAACTGAGCTGATTCCAGGAGTTCGAGGTGACAGCCAGTTCCGAAGGTCCAGTCTTCCCTATCCCCGTTCCACTAGTTCTGCAAAACAGGGCTCCTGGTCCCTGATCCATACGCGAAAAGAATGAAGCTCAAAAAGAGAATTCTGCTTCGTAGACAAAACCAGAGTCAAGCTTTCGGGACTCCCAGGCGCGGTGTTATAACCCATCTTGTTCATGTGTATTCACATGAGCAGAGATGATGGTCTGTCAGTGACGATATCAACTTCGACTCCGAGCAGCAGTGCACTCAACCTGGGGTTTTTCTTCTTGGATCCCAAAGCCTGCTGTGATGAGGGTTCGAGGCTACCTAGCCTGCCTTCTGCTTCTCTTGGCCAGCCTTCCCGGGAACTCCCCAGCCTAGCCGCCCGGAGCCTCCGGGAGGGGAGCGGTGCAACCAGCCAGCCCGCGTCATCTGATGCTGTTTCCTGCAGGACGGAGAAGAGCGGAAAAAAGTGAAACTCCACCCTCCACCTCTGCCTCCCGCCCCCGGGGCCAAAGTACAAAGAGAGGAGGAAGAAGGGAACGGGGTCGGAGCCGTCGGGGCCAAAGGCACTAAGACCCGGCAAGAGGGAACTCCAACCCAACTGGGGACACTTCTTTCACCCGCGGTGCTTAAAGACCCAACCGGAGTCCAGGCGTTGCCCCTAGCAGGCCCCACCTTATACTCGGCGGGCGTTGGAACCCGGCTCCTAGGACTACTTCGGGACCAAGGGACATTCTACCCCTCTAAGCCAGCCATGGTGAGGCGCCGGAGGCCCGAGGGCCCCACCCCTCCAGCCTGACCACACTGCCCTGGGTGGCCTCCTCCAGAAGCCCGAGATGCGGGGGGCCGGGAGGCAACACTCCTGGCTCCCCAGAGAGGCGTGGGTCTGGGGCTGAGGACCAGGGTCCGGATGCCCAGGTACCAGCACTAGGGCCTCAACACCTAGCGGGAGTGGGGACCACAGGCACCGGGAGAAGGTTCCCCACACATTCCAGCTCCGGCTCCCGGCCATGGAGCCCTTGAAGAACCTCTTCCTCAAGAGCCCTCTGGGGTCATGGAACAGCAGTGGGGGCAGTGGGAGTGGGGGCGGAGGCCGGCCTGAGGGGACCCCGAAGGCAGCAGCTTATGCCAACCCCGTGTGGACAGCCCTATTCGACTATGAGCCCAATGGGCAGGACGAGTTGGCTCTGCGGAAGGGCGACCGTGTGGAGGTGCTATCCCGGGATGCAGCCATCTCAGGAGATGAGGGCTGGTGGGCGGGCCAGGTGGGCGGCCAGGTAGGCATCTTTCCATCAAACTATGTGTCTCGGGGTAGTGGCCCGCCCCCCTGTGAGGTAGCAAGCTTCCAGGAGCTGCTACTGGAGGAGGTGATTGGCATTGGTGGCTTCGGCAAGGTCTACCGTGGCAGCTGGAGAGGGGAGCTGGTGGCTGTGAAGGCAGCTCGCCAGGACCCCGATGAGGACATCAGTGTGACAGCTGAGAGTGTTCGCCAGGAAGCCCGGCTTTTTGCCATGCTGGCACATCCCAACATCATTGCCCTCAAAGCTGTGTGCCTGGAGGAGCCAAACCTATGCCTAGTGATGGAGTATGCAGCAGGTGGGCCCCTCAGCCGTGCACTGGCTGGACGGCGTGTGCCACCCCACGTACTGGTCAACTGGGCAGTGCAGATTGCTCGTGGTATGCACTACCTGCACTGTGAAGCCTTGGTGCCTGTCATCCACCGGGACCTGAAGTCCAACAACAGTGAGTTTCTATGGACATGAATGGGGGGAGACCCAGAGAGGTGAAGGGCATGGCCCAGGTGCACACACCTTCTAAGGGGAGTTCCAGATGACTAGGGGTACCCATGGTCTCTCACTGGCCCCAAAACAGGAATCCCAGGCACCTGGCAGAATCCTCCTGCCTCTGACCCAAGCTTGCAGATGCAGTTTGGACAAGTTAAGAAATTGAGGTCTCTCGGGTGGGCCAGCAGCATCATGCCAAACCATAGTTAACACCTCAGGGAAGTCCCTTGGAGATTGGTACTTCTAGCCTTCCTCTTCCCTGAAGTTCATGTTCATGTTGTTGTTGCTGTTGCTCTGCTTTCCTTTTCCTCCCCTCTACTCTTGCCTCATGGTGGGCACCTCCTCTAGGGCATATCTCCTCTTTCATGGAGATCAAGGCTGGTCCACACCACCCTTCCCTGGCTGCATGACCTCCAGCTGATTATTTCAATTCAGAGACCCAGTTTCATCCTCCTTAAAAAGGAAATGATAGGGAGGCCAAAATGGTTTAATGTCCTGGGCAGGCCCTGGAGCACAATATCCACCAGGCAGTTGGTCCTCAGCCATGGATGTGGAAGGCCCAGTTTGAGAAACAGTATTTGGGGTGGGAGTGCCTGGCTGTGGAAGACTGCATCTCCTACCTCTCAACTCCCACATGGCTGTCTATCCTGGGCCCAAGACAGGTTAGTGACAGGTTCAGAGGGCTGCCTGAAGTAGGCAGGTTTTAAGCAAGTCCAAGGCAGGCAACATTTAGTGAGGCACTTGTTTGGGTGTCCAGGAAGTCTGACCAGAGGCAAGGCTCAGAGGCAGAACCCAGCACCACTGGGGACACCAGAGGCTGGGCCTGCTGGAGCCCAGGGCACACATTGGAAATGCAGGTGGAGAGTGTTTAATAGGATCACTGGAGAGGAGAAGCATAGGTATTTTAAGCCTCCTGGCCCTTGCAGCCATGGAAGAGGGGCCTAGCCCCAGGACCCAGTGATATCCAAGTCCTTACCAAACTTGGACAGAGCAGGAGAGCCCCTCACAATCCACTGGAGAGGGCAGTTTGCATCTCTCAGCCTTACTTCTGGGCCTAGCCATCTAGGGACCCCCCACTCCCTGTCTTAGTCTAAGGGGGATTCCCCGAAGGCCTAGGGGGGTGGGGGCTCCTGTCTTCTGTTTTTCCTCCGTTCTCTTTCCAGAAAAAATGGAACAATAGCCCAGGCCCCTGCTCCCCACCCTCCCCACGGCTTCCTGTGTTTCCTGCTGCCCCTGGGCTGGCTTCCTGCCCCTGCTCCAGCCCCTGCTCCCTCCCTAGCCCAGCTGCCTGCAAGGGAGGAAAGAGCTGGGGGTGGAGGGGTTGCTGGAGAGGAAGGAGCCAGGGATTGCTCCCCCACTCCCCTCCCCTCCCCTCCAGTTCCCCTGCTTCCCTCTGAGCATTTGGGCTACTGTGGTGAAGGGCAGGCAAGGTGCCCTCAGCCTCTGAGCCTGGCATCCAACCTCACAGACCCAGTCCTAGGCCCGAGTTGCTGTCTGCGGGATTGGAGTGGGGGGAGTCCCTGGGCTGGGGGGGCACAGGCAGGAAACAATGGCGTGATTTTCCTGGACAATGGGGGCCTTGTGAGGAAGCCTGGCTGGGAGAGAAGGGGGAATTCTCCAGGCCCACGAGTCACAGGACTGACCTACCAGCCCAGCCTGGGCCTGACCTCCCCCAATTCACTCCCCAAGGACCCCCTCCCAATTGGAGACCTGGCCCAGGCCTCCCAGAAAGGAGAAGTAGGGACCATGGGAGGGAAGTGGAAGAGGTGTTAGCTGCCCAAGCTACTCCCGAGCCCCTTACAGTGCCCAGCTGCAGGAGGTGGTACTGGTGGCCAGGTCCCCTTTCAGAGGCAGGGAGCTTTAAAGGGTTAGTTATGAGGTTTGCCCCAGCTCTCTAGCCTTTCTCTGGGTGGTCTTTGAGCTCCCAAGCCGGAAGTCCCTATCAGTCTTCAGAATCGTAACTTAGGTTGGAACAAATTCAAGGCCCAGGTAGGCAGCAAGAAAGCTTGGAGAAAAAGCAGGGGATGCAGAGCAGTGGAGGCTTGCCAGGTGCCAGAGGAAGGAGGGGGAAGGTGGTAGAAAGATCACAGAAGTCCTGAGACTTTAGTTGACTTGCTATCCCTTCCTGGGCCTCACATTCCCCAACTGAAAAGTGGGGGAACTGGCTACCCTGCCTGAGATATTGGTGCAGAAAGTCTTCGCCCAGGCTAGAGCAGCACATGCTGGTCTTCAGAGAAATGTGGCTCCAAAGAGAAAATCTGCCCTCTTCCCCCTCCTGCCTAGCCTGTTGTGGTTCATCCTCAGATAAGCCTGCACAAGCCTAGCAACTGTTCCCACACTGCCTTCAGCAGTCAGAGGCCATGAGGATTGAAGTTAGGAGTGATTGAGGGTGGAGAGTGGCCCCACAGAGTGAGTGCAGAATCTCTAAGGCAGCTGCTATTGAGAACCATCCTGGCAAATGTCAGACCTAGCTACCGACTTTTCACAGTGTGAACTGCTCTAATTAGACACCCCCTCCAAGGGATGTTTGGTTGTCTTCCTCAGCTTAACCCAACCCCACCATTCCAGCTCAGAGGAGTGGAGATTTCAAGACCATTCTCTCTGAAAATGCAGGAAAGGTCTACGGCCATACCACCCTGAACGCGCCCATATCGTCTGAAAATGCAGGAAAGTTTGCCATGCTCAGAAGCATAATAAAGGCTATGTAGAGTACACAGATATCAGGCAGAGCTGGTTGCTGCTGTCTGGTGTGAAAGATGCCAGCCAGGAGTGGTAGCTGGCACCTGGAAGAGACTGGGCTCTCAGAAGCACCAGAATTGAAGCAGTTGAAAGTGGATTAGCCTCCAAGAAAACAGGGCCAAGTGGAGTTGAACAGCAATGCCAAATCTCCCACAAGGCCTTAGGGCTTGGACAGCTGCAGAATCAGGGGTTCAGGTCCTCATGGATGAACATCCAGTCTGCCTTTCCCCTGAGAAGCCTTCTTTAACTCACCTAGCCACATAGGTGCCCTCCCTCTCTGCCCCTCCCCAGTCCCTATGCTTCCCCATCACAGCTTGACACCTATGCAGAACAGCTATCACTGCTGAACCATAGATGGACCCTTCAGATCTCTAATGAGTCTGTAACTTTGTCCCCTTTCTGAGAGGGAGTCTCTTGCCACTGCAAATGAACTCCAGATACATGCTCCACTTTGTGCAACTGGAATACAGTATGGGTACTAGGGAATTGAAGTCAGGCATGCCATATAAGCAAGTGCCTTTAACCGATGAGCCATCTCCCCAGCCCCATTTGTCCTCTTTTTTATTCCTCTAAATCTTCATTTGAGCTGTTTTTGTCCTGAGAGATCTGCAAGCTGCTGCTTTTCCTCCCTGTACAGAGTATGATGGCCCCATTTAGGTCAAAGCCAGAGTCCCTGCCAAATCTAACCATGCACTCCTACAACTGCTGCAAGCTCCTCCTTTGTGGCCAAGAGTTATCACCCCTCCTTTTCCCTTCACACCCATCTCCCTCAGTAGATATGTTTTGGAGGCTTCCTGGTGTGGCTGTGCCAGACATGTTGTGCCTTGGGCACTGGGGCCTGTGGTGCCTTTCTTGCTTTCCTCCTGCTTCCCAACTCTAGAATTCTGGTTCTTACCTCAGCAAAATGACAAGACAGATTTCTCTCTCTCTCTCTCTCTCTCTCTCTCTCTCTCTCTCTTGAGAGGAGAGATAGAGGAAGAGGCAGAGAATGGGCATGCCAGGGCCTCTCAGCCACTGTGAACAAACTCCAGACGCATGCGCCTCCTTGTGCACATGTGCAACATTGTGCTCTTGTGTCCCTTTTGCGTCTGGCTAAACGTGGGACCTGGAGATTTGACCAGGTGTTCTTAGGCTTCGCAGCCAGGCGCCTTAACTGCTCAGCCATCTCTCCAGCCCAAGACAGATTTCTCTTGAAAGAGAATCTAAGAGGGCTAGAGAGATGGCTGAGCGGTTAAGGCACTTGCCTTCAGAGCCTAACGACCTGAGTTCAATTCCCCAGTACCCGCATAAAGCTAGATGCACAAAGTGACACATGCATCTGGAGTTTTGCTTGCAAATAAATAACTATGTATGTATGTATGTATGTGTGTAGCCGGGTGTGGTGGCACACGCCTTTAATCCCAGCACTCTGGAGGCAGAGGTAGGAGGATTGTCATGAGTTTAAGGCCACCCTGAGACTACACATTGATTCCAAGTCGGCCTGAGCTAGAGTGAGACCCTACCTTAAGAAAGACAACCTAGCCCACTGTAGTTTTTATTTCATACATTAGGAAAAAAGTATTATCTTTGGAGCCAAGGTCAGATGGAGTTTTTGCCTTTTCTTTTCTTTCTTTGTTTTGTTGAGGTGGGGTCTCACTCTAGCCCAGGCTGGCCTGGAATTGACAGTGATTCTCCTACCTCAGCCTCCCGAGTGCTGTGATTAAAGGAATGTACCACCATGCCTGGCTTCTGCCAAAATTTTTTTATGATTTTTATTTATTTATTCATTGGAGACAGAAAGAGACAGAGAATGGACGCACCAGGGCCTCTAGCCATTGCAAACAAACTCCAGACGCATGTACCACCATGTGCAGCTGGCTTACATGAGACCTGAAGAATCGAACCTGGGTCCTTAGGCTTCGCAGACAAGTACCTTAACTGCTAAGCCACTTCTCCAGTCCTCTCCTAATTTTTTTTAAATGACCTTGGATATGTTTCCCTGCTGTTTCCTCATCTGTAAAGCAGAATTAATAATATCTGTTCATCCTTTTTTATATCTTATTTGTTCTCTCCCTCCCCCTTTTTTTGTTTGTTTGTTTGTTTGTTTGTTTTTTTTCAAGGTAGGGTTTCACTCTAGCCCAGGCTGACCTGGAATTCACTATGTAGCCACAGGGTGGCCTTGAACTCACAGCAATCCTCTTACCTCTGCCTCCCGAGTGCTGGGATTAAATGTGTGCATCACCACGCTCAGCCCTTTTTTTTTTTTTTTTTAAAATATGGACACTTCATGAATTTACGTGTCATCTTTGTGCAGGGTCCATGCTAATCTTCTCTTTATTGTTCCAATTTTAGTATATGTGCTACTGAAGCAAGCACTTATATCTTACTTATTTGACAGGCAGATAGAGACAATGGGCACACCAGGGCCTTCAGCCACTGCAAACAAACTCCAGACACATGGGCTACCTTGTGCATCTGGCTTTCATGGGTCCTGGGAAATCAAACCTGGGTTCTTTGGCTTTGTGGGCAAGCACCTTAACTGTTGTTTTTTTTTTAATTGACAACTTCTATACTTACATACAAAAAATGCATATTTCCCTCCCCTCCGCCAAGCACCTAACTGTTAAGCCATCTCTCCAGCCCGATTTTATTTTTATTTTTTGAGAGCTAGAATTAAGTTTAAAAATCTGGCTTCTAAAAGGACCCTGGCCAAATGTGTGCCACAATTGTTACTTTTTTCTTTTCCATCCATTCCTAGCTGTGAGCTTTCCAGGGCAAGATCTACACCAGTCACTTCTCTGCACTAAGAACTTTGGCTAGTATGTCTGTCATTTGAGTTTGCTCCCATTTCTTCCCTTAGCCCCATCACTTCATCCTAGAACACCCATAATTCTGTTGCACTTCTTCCCCAGTTCTGCTGCTGCAGCCCATTGAGGGTGATGACATGGAGCATAAGACCTTGAAGATTACTGACTTTGGCCTGGCCCGAGAGTGGCACAAAACCACACAAATGAGTGCTGCAGGCACCTACGCCTGGATGGCTCCAGAAGTTATCAAGGCCTCTACCTTCTCTAAGGGCAGCGATGTCTGGAGGTGCGGACTGGGTTGGGGCTGGACAGACTCTGCTATGGGACTGTAAAGGGTAGAAGTGGTAGATGCCTAAGATAGGCTGAACCCAGGGGAAGGGACCTAAACCACTTAATTCCTTCTTGCTGTGAGGTGAAGTGGTCAGGAGAGGTCACACAGATCCTGTCTTGTCCACAGCTTTGGGGTATTGCTGTGGGAACTGCTGACTGGGGAGGTGCCCTACCGTGGTATCGACTGCCTTGCTGTGGCCTACGGTGTAGCCGTTAACAAGCTCACATTGCCCATCCCATCCACCTGCCCCGAACCCTTCGCACAGCTCATGGCCGGTAAGCGGACGGACTGGGCAGATGAGGGGGTGAACTCTCTGGACCTAGACTTAGCCACCCACAGACTCCCTTATTGTGTCTCCCTTCCTTGCTGTGCCCTTAGATTGTTGGGCACAGGACCCCCACCGCAGGCCCGACTTTGCCTCCATCCTGCAGCAGTTGGAGGCGCTAGAGGCGCAGGTCCTGCGGGAAATGCCGCGGGACTCCTTCCATTCTATGCAGGAAGGCTGGAAACGCGAGATCCAGGGTCTCTTCGACGAGCTGCGAGCCAAGGAAAAGGTGCGAGGAGTCGGGGGACCAAAGATTGGGTAGAGAATAGGGTGTGGGGTCTGTGGTCAGCGCCGGGCTGACGACGACGTCTTCTTTCCCTGTCCCGGGCGGGCGCAGGAACTGCTGAGCCGCGAAGAGGAGCTGACGCGCGCGGCCCGCGAGCAGCGGTCTCAGGCGGAGCAGCTGCGACGGCGCGAGCACCTGCTGGCGCAGTGGGAGCTGGAGGTGTTCGAGCGCGAGCTCACGCTGCTGCTGCAGCAGGTGGACCGCGAACGGCCGCACGTGCGCCGCCGCCGCGGCACCTTCAAGCGCAGCAAGCTCCGGGCGCGCGACGGCGGCGAGCGTATCAGCATGCCCCTGGGTAAGAGGCGTGCCCCGGGACGGCTCTCCGCCATTGGCCACAGGCGCCAGGGGGCGGGTCCGCGGAGCTCACTTGGCAGTGGGGAAGGGCGGGATCATGTCTGCTAGCCGCACTGGGATTGGTGAGGGCTTTTAATGGGTTGATCTCCGAACTGAAGGCTAGAAGGGGTGGAACCCCGAGGGTTGTTTGTGTCTGTGGGCGGGTTCTTGCGGAAATAGTCGCTGGTGGGTTCAGGAGTGGCTGCGACTGGGAGTGAACTGAAAGGGTTGCTCTTGAAAGTTCTGGGAAGGCCCAGGGGCGGGGCAGGCCGGCGCCAGTTAACTTCCCTTTTCAACCGGGCTTGTCGGATGGTGCAGTCCTGCCATTCAGTTTTCCCTATTGACAGCTCAGGAAGGCAATGGGGCTGCTCATTCAGCTACCTTTGCCACTGTCTACGTAGCCTGGGAGCCGACCCCTTCTTCACAAACCTGCACCTGCCCCCTCCCTAACCCCAGATTTCAAGCACCGCATCACCGTGCAGGCTTCGCCTGGCCTTGATCGGAGGAGAAACGTCTTCGAGGTTGGGGCTGGGGATTCACCCACATTCCCTCGGTTCCGGGCCATCCAGTGTAAGAAATCTGGTCTGTCTTGCCTTCCCTCTAATCCCTATGTTCTTAAACCTTATCCCTAGAAGTGGACCCCACCCACTAACTCCTGCCTCCACTTCCACGCTCCCTCTCCTCTCCATCTACACTTAGCCCGAGTTCCCCCAAGAAATTATTTTTTCTTTCAGTAAAGTAATTGTGTGACTCCATGAGTTCTTTATTTTCCTGGATGCTTTACCAATATTAACTCAATCATTGTATTAGGTAGATATCCTCACTCAATAAGTTCTGTAGATGAGAAAAATGAAAAAAAGTATTTTGCCACATAACCTAGTAAGTTGCAGAGCCAAAATTCACCCTCAAGCAGCTGGAGCCACTGCACCAACTTAAGCAGCGAATGTCAGCTGAAAGATGAATAGAGATGCCCCACCTCACACCAGGGCCCGGACCTACCTATCCCACCAAAGCCTAGGCTGCCCCTGCTCTGGCTGTCAGAATGGTGGATGACAAGGATCAGCTCTGTCCCCTTGTGTGCTTTTACAGTGGAACCTGTAGAGCCCAGCCAGGCCTGGGGCCGCCAGTCCCCGCGCCGTCTGGAAGATTCAAGCAATGGAGAGCGGCGAGCATGCTGGGCCTGGGGTCCTAGTTCCCCCAAGCCTGGGGAAGCCCAGAATGGGAGGTAAGTGTCTGAGTGTCCCCAAACCCCAGCATTGTACTCCTCCTCACAGTCCTGAAACACAGAGCCACCACTTTTGCCTGTCCTTCCTTCTCCAGGAGAAGGTCCCGCATGGACGAAGCCACGTGGTACCTGGATTCAGATGACTCATCCCCCTTAGGATCTCCTTCCACACCCCCAACACTCAATGGTGAGTGGCCTTGTCTCCCTAATAGGCTCTTACAGAGGCCTTCCTGTGAGCACCGAGGTAGACCTTGAGAAGCAGAGCCAGAATCCTGCCCTGATAACTCTCACTTTAGAGACTGGGAAACCAAGGCTGAGACAACACAGCCTGTCCTAGAGCCCGAGTCTAATATCCGAGCCTACAGCAAATGGACACTTACTTACTAGTCCCCCACTTTGGGCTCTTTCCTGTCCTACAGCAGCAGCACTTAGCAGACTCAGGGGAGGGAGGATAAAAGCCTGAGGGGGGGGGGAGGGTGATGGTACTTCCCATTTGGTACCAAAGAAACAGAAGGGGACTGCCCATATGAGGTGGATAAGGGGCTTCTATGCTGTGCTTCTCAAAATACCTTCTGGGGAGCATGTGAGTTTAGAAGAAGAAAAGGCTGAGCAGGTAGGGCCCATTGTTCCTGCCCCCAAGAAAGTTCCTGGCTTTTCTATTCTATATAATGATAATAACACCTACTAAGTGCAATCCTGTCCAATCTTGCAAGGGAGATACTGTTATAGTTCCCATTTTAGAGATAAGGAAACTGAGAGTCCAAGAAGAGAAGTCACCTACCTGAAATCCCAGCTAAGACGTAGAACCAAGAGTGACTTTGGCTCCCATATTCACAGCCAACTTCCTGGGAAGTTTTCTTCCTACTCCAACTACTTGGGAAGTTAAGCAGGGCTCCAGCTTCAGAGGCACAAGGGCTCAGCTTAACACTGCTCAGTCTTTACAGGGGCTAGAAAGTTGTGGCCTCTGCTGGGCATGGTGGTGCACATCTTTAGTCCCAGCACTCCAGAGGAAGAGGTAGGAACATCACCATGAGTTCGAAGCCACCCTAAGACTACATAATGAATTCCAAATCAGTCTGGGCTACAGCAAGACCCTACCTCAGGGGAAAAAAAAAAAAAAGGAGCTAGGTGTGGTGGCCCATGCCTTTAATCTCAGCACTTGGAAGGCAGAGTTAGGAGGATCAATGTGAGTTTGAGGCCACCCTGAGAATACACAGTGAATTCCAGGTCAACCTGGGCTAGAGCAAGACCCTACCTTGAAAAAACAATAAGAAGAAGAAGAAGAAGAAGAAGTTGTGGCCTTCCTTGCCTATGAGCCCCTATACTAACCAACCTAGGGACCATCTTCAGAGCCCCACTCCTGTCTTCTGTTCACAACAGACAACCCCTTTCACCCACCATCCATATCTACCTAGTTGCCACCTCTACCATCCCCTGACTCTATACAATGCAGCTGGGTATGGTGGTTTATGCCTATAATCCTAGTAGTCAGGAGGCTGGCACAGGAGGATTGTCACAAGTTCAAGTCCAGTGTGATCTACATAGGAGTTCCAGATCAACCAGGGATGCATAGAGAGACCCTGTCTCAAAAACAAAATAAATAAATAGCCGGGCGTGGTGGCACACACCTTTAATCCCAGCACTCAGGAGGCAGAGGTAGGAGGATCTCCGAGAGTTCAAGGCCACCCTGAGACTACATAGTGAATTCCAGGTCAGCCTGAGCCAGAGTGAGACCCTACCTCAAAAAGCCTAAATAAATAAATAAATAAATAAAATAAAGCCGGGCGTGGTGGCGCACGCCTTTAATCCCAGCACTCGGGAGGCAGAGGTAGGAGGATCGCCGTGAGTTCGAGGCCACCCTGAGACTACATAGTTAATTCCAGGTCAGCCTGGGCCAGAGTGAGACCCTACCTCGAAAAACCAAAAAAAAATAAAATAAAATAAAATAAAATAAAAAATAAAATAAAATAGCTAGTATTTATTGACACTCTCCTATGTACCAGATAGACTTGATTATTGGCACTGTTTTACTGAGATGGAAACTGAGACACAGGGAAGTTAAGTGGTTGCTGTAGGGCATCCTATAAAAGAGGAATTTGAGGGCTGGAGAGCTGGCTTAGTGGTTAAGCACTTGTCTGTAAAGCCTAAGGACCCCTGTTCAAGGCTCGATTCCCCAGGACCCACATAAGCCAGGTGCACAAGGGGGCGCTTGCATCATTTGCAGTGGCTGGAGGCCCTGGCACACCCATTCTCTCTCTATCTGCTTCTTCCTCTGTCTGTCTGTCACTCTCAAATAAATAAACAAAAATTTAAAAAAGTAAAAAGAGGAATTTGAACCAAGGTCTGCCTGACATCAGAGACAGGCCCTTAGACCTCCATCTGCTACATGGCTGTGCTGCGGAGAGTGACCTGAAAACTAGAAGGCCAGGGAGATTGGGTTTACCTGTTCTAGAGAAGCCGAGGGAGAATTTCAGATCCTGTACATCCAGGTGTGTGTTGGCCTCTGACCATGCTCTACCAGGCTTCCTGACCATACTACCCAAGTTCCCAAGGGACACAAGACAGGCCTGGACCCCATGCTCTTAAGCTGGCTGCTCTATCTGAGAAGACACCACTAAACAAGCCTCGTGGCTGACTGAGCACGTGCTTCCCTAGCCCAGTCCCACACTCCTGCCACCACCTGGGCCTATAAGAAAAGTACATGAAGGCCAGGTGTGGTGGCGCATGCCTTGGATCTCAGCACTCGGGAGGCAGAGGTAGGAGGATCACTGTGAATTCAAGGCCAGCCTGAGACTATAGGGTCAGTTTTGGGTCAGCCTGGGCTAGAATGAGACTCTACCTCAAAAACAACAGCAAAAAAAAAAAAAAATAAAATAAAACCCGACCTGCGGGCGTGGTGGTGCATGCCTTTAATCCCAGCACTCAGGAGGCAAAGGTAGGAGGATCGCTGAGAGTTCAAGGCCACCCTGAGACTACATAGTTAATTCCAGGTCAGCCTGGTCCAGAGTGAGACCCTACCTCGAAAAACAAAACAAACAAACAAACAAACACAAAAACCTGACCTTACCCTCCCAACCACCAACAGAATCAGAAGCTGAATCAAAGACTGGGCCTCATACAGATCCCACACTCAGAGTATCCATGCATAGGCCACTATTGGGGATCTCTACACCACTCACTTGTCCCCACCTGGATATTCTGGCTCTTGGGGACCTGATCATAGTGAGTTGCACTTTGGCAGTCTGTGGTCAGCCTACACTGACAGAAGCTGCCTGAAACTTATTGTCTTAGAGCCACTAACCACCCGAAGCCCCCATGGAAAGAATTTTACCTTCATCCCTTGGCCAAGAAAAGTCACTCTGCTCTCTCCTAAACCAGCTCTGACTGCTAGGAAGCTTAGAGGTAAATTAAAATCCTAGCTGAATTACCTTGGACAAGTCACTAAATTCTGGGAACCATATGGTTGATGCAAGGATTATATGAAAGAATTCTTGGGGGATTGCTGTGAGTTCAAGGCCACCCTGAAACTAGTGAATTCCAGGTCAGCCTGGGCCTACCTCAAAAAATTTTTTTCTCTTTTTTTTTTTTTTTTTTAAGAAATCTGTTTTTTTTTTTTTTAATTTGTTTTGTTTTGAGAGAGACACAGAGACAGAGAGAGGGAGAAGAAAACAGATAGAGATGGGTGCGCCGAATTCCAGCTGTGTGTGCCCCCTTGTGGGCAAGTGTAGCATTGTGCCCTTGTGTCACTTTGCATCTGGCTAAACGTAGGACCTGGAGATTGGAACTGGCGTTCTTAGGCTTAGCGGGCAGGCGCCTTAACCACTAAGCCATCTCTCCAGCCCAAGAAATCTGTTTTTTATTTATTAGAGAAAGAGTTAGTGTGGGCATGCACAAACACACTCAGGTCTTTTTTTTTTTTTTTTTTTTTTAAGTAAGGGTCTCACTAACCTAGGCTGACTCTGAACTCACTCTGTAGTCCAGGATGGCCTCAAAGTCATAGTGATCCTCCTATCTCTGCTTCAATGTTTTGTTTTGGTGTTTTGCTTTTTCATATATATCAGAGATATATATATCAGAGAGAGTGAGAGACAAAGAGGCATATAGAGAGAAAGAATGGGCACACCAGGGCCTCCAGCCACTGCAAACAAACTCCAGATGCATGCGCCACTTTGTGCATCTGGCTTACGTGGTCCTGGGGATTTAAACCAGGGTCCTTTGGCTTTGTAAGCAAGTGCCTTAACCACTAAGCCATCCTTCTAGCCTTTTTTTTTTCAAGGTAGGGTCTTAGCCATGTGGTGTGGTGTGGTGGCACACACCTTTAATTCCAGCACTTGAGAGATCAGAAGACCAGAGGTAGGAGGGATTGCCATGAGTTTGAGGCCACCCTGAGACTTCATAGTGAACTCCTGGTCAGCCTGGGCTAGAGTGAGACCCTACCTCGAAAAACCAAAAAAAAAAAAAAAAAAAAAAAAAAAAGTGTGGTGGCACATGCCTGTAATTCCAGCATTCGGGAGGCAGAGGTAGGAGGATTATAGTGAGTTCAAGGCCACCCTGAGAATACAGAGTGAATTCCAGGTCAGCCCGGGCTAGAGTGAGACCCTACCTCGAAAAACAAACAACACACAAGGTAGGGTCTCGCTGTAGCCCAGGCTGACCTCAAACTCATGGCCATCCTCCCACCTCTGCCTCCAGAATGCTGGGATTAAAGGTGGGCCCTACCACTCCTGGATTTGTTTTGTTTGTAAATATGTTATTTATTTGTAAGAGAGAAAGATGAAGATAAAGAGAGAGAATGGGTGGGCTAGGGCCTCTAGCTAGCTACTGCAAATGAATTCCAGATGCATGTGCCACCTTATGCATCTGACTTTATGTGAGTACTGGGAAATTGAACCGAGGTCACTGGGCTTTGCAGGCAAGCACCTTAACCACTGAGCCATTTCTCCAGCCCTGAATAATGTCCAAGTTACTGAACCACAGGACCTAAGGTGATGGGAGACATAGAAGGGCAGATGTAGTGGCAAGAACTGATAACTCAGGAGTAACCAGGAGCCAAGATGGCACATAAGCCCATCCAACAAGCATTCTCTCTTCAGTGGGTTAGGAGATTTTCAAAGAACAGATTCAAGGGGAAGCTCTCCATGATGGTAGGGGAAACCGTGGCATGAGCAGAGGGCAGATATCACCTCCTGGCCAACAGCAGCAGGAGAGTGTGCGCAGCCCATTTTTTAAATATATTTTTTATTTATTTATTTGCAAGCAGAGAGAGATATAAGAGAGACAGAGAGAATGGGCACACAGGGCTTCCAGCCACTGCAGACAAACTCCAGTTGATGCATCACTTTGTGCATCTGGCTTTACATGGGTACTGGGGAATTGAACCTGGATTCTTAGGTTTTGCAGGCAAGTGCCTTAACTGCTGAGCCATTTCTTCAGCCCCTTTTTGTTTGTTTGTTTGTCTGTTTGTTTGTTTGTTTGTTTGTTCGTTCATTTGTTTGTTTTGAGCCAGGGTCTCATGCAGCCCAGCTGCCTTGGACTCACTCTTAGGCAAGGATGATCTTGAATTCTTCCTGATCCTCCCCTTCTACCCTCAAGTGCAAGAATTATATGACTATGCCCCCACAGCTGACTAAGGTGGGGGCTTTTAAAAAAGAGAAGTTTATTCGGCATGTTCATGTTTTAGTAGAAAACTCTGGGAGGATTGAAAGTTCGAAGCCAGCCTGAGTAACTTAGCAAGATTGACTCAATACTTTTCAAAGGACTGACAGAGTAGATGCAGTGGTGCATGCCTGTAATCCTAGCACTCAAAAAGCCGAAGCAGGAGGATCACATTGAGTTCAAGATTAAGCATAGGCTACATAGAGAGAACCTGTCTCAAAAGCACCAAAGGGGGGGCCTGGAAAGATGGCTTAGTGGTTAAGGCGTTTGCCTCCAAAGCCAAAGGATCCTGGTTCAACTCTCCAGGCCCCACATAAGCCAGATGCACAAGGGGGCACATGCATCGTTTGCAGTGGCTAGAGGCCCTGGTGTGCCCATTCTCTCTCTTTCTCTCAAATAAATAAAACTATATATATTTTTTTTTTTTTTTTAAGTACCAAAAGGGAGCTGGAAAGATGGCTCCACAGTTAACAGCAGTTGCTTATAAATCCCGATGGCCTGGGTTTGATTCCCCAGTACCTACATAAAGCCAGATGTACAAAGTGGCGCGTGCATCTGGAGTTTGTCTGCAGTAGCAGGAGGCTCTGGCATGCCCATATTCACTCTCTCTGTGACTGCCTCATACTCTTTGTCATTCAAATAAATAAAATATATTTTTTACAGCATCAAAGAGAAAAAGTCTTACAGCTTAGTGGTAGAGCATTTGCCTACCACCAAAGGGGGGGGGACGACTCTCTGGATCCTTGAGTAACAGTAAGAGTGGATAGTGGGAGACAAGAGGTACAAAGACTGGATAAGGATGTGGCTGAGAACAAGAACCCCAAACTAGCTGGGTGTGTTGGTGCACACCTTTAATCCCAGCACTTGGGAAGCAGAGTTATGAGGATCACTGTGAGTTCGAAGCTACCCTGAGAATACGTAGTGAATTCCAGGTCAGTCTGGGCTAGAGCAAGACCCTACCTCAAAAATCCAATAAAATAAAATAAATTAATTAAGAAAAAAGGGCTGGAGAGATGGCTTAGCAGTTAAGGTGCTTGCCTGAGAAGCCTAAGGATCCCGGTTCGATTCTCCAGGTTCCATGTAAGCCAGATGCACAAGGTGGCACATGCATCTGGAGTTCGTTTGCAGTGGCTAGAGGCTCTGGTGCACCCATTTTCTCTCTTATAAATAAATAAATAAATTTTGAAAAGTGGCTGGGCGTGGTGGCGCACACCTTTAATCCCAGCACTCAGGAGGCAAGGTAGGAGGATCGCCGAGAGTTCGAGGCCATCCTGAGACTACATAGTGAATGCCAGGTCACCCTGAGCCACAGTGAAACCCTATCTCAGAAAAAAAAAAAAAAAAAAAGCTGGGCGTGATGGCACACACCTTTAATCCCAGCACTTGGGAGGCAGAGGTAAGAGGATCGCTGAGTTTGAGGCCACCCTGAGATGACATAGTGAATTCCAGGTCAGCCTGAAAAAATAATAAATAAAAATAATTAAGGAAAAAAAAGCCCAGACTAAGCAGAAGCTCACACTTCCTAATCTCATATTTCTTCCTCTGAACAGCCCAACTTAGCTCTCTACTCTAGGCAGGCCAGCTCCATGATTGGCCAAAGAAAAAGAGCAAAAGGGATAAGATAGATGAAGACTTTGACAAGTCAAGCCTTCTGGTGACAATGCAAAGTAAAGGACTTTTGGCAGCCATTCTAGATATCTCATTCCCCCTTACTGATGGATTCCTCAGTGCATTCCAGGTGGTCTAGAGCAAAATCAAGCCAACCCTGAGCCCAAAGGCAGGAAGATACTAATGTCTTCACATCTAGGGCAGAGTCTGGTAGAGTGGTAGCGGCCCAGAGGCTCTGCTGCCCCTGCTAGATTGGGGTCATGTACACCCATACACACAAGTTGTACAGCCTCATGCAAGCTTTTGAGCCCTCTGGACCTGTAAGTCTGGCACATGAGAATCAGACAACGTACTTACCCTGAATCATCCAACCCAACCATGGCACAAACACATCCTGTATAAACCAGCTGTGGTCTCAGGCACTGACCTCTCTCATCTACTCACTCTGGGATGGGGACAGTGGCATGTGCTCCTCAGCATGGCTGTGTACATTGGAAAGGTCCTGTATGCTCCATGCAAGTTACTACTGGGGTGGGGACAGATGAGCAGAGGGTCAGGGCTCCCAGCCGTAAGTGGAATGGCCACAGGGCACTGGTCTCAGCCCACAGAGCTAGCTCTGTAACAGGTTGTCCTTGAGCCCACTGGCCTCAACCTGCCTCTTCTTGGATCCTTGTCCTGCCACCTCTGGGATATGAGCAGCTCAGGCTTTGCTCCTGCTGGTTCCAGCCTTCTGTAGACCCTTCTTTCTGACAGAGCATGGATAAGGGAGATGTTCTGGTGGGTGGGGACAAGCGTGGCTTCAGGGAAGCCATGGAAGATGGTGATGGGAAACAGAACTCAGTCCTTATTCAGAGTCACTGAGGGGTCCCTGGGACCCTCACCTGGAAGACTTACCAGCCTCAGTCTAACCTCTGCATCACCACTTGCAGGTAACCCCCCACGGCCAAGCCCAGAGCCGGAGGAACCCCGGAAGCTGAGCCCTGCAGAGCGCGGCAGCAGCTCTGGAACACCCAAGCTGATCCAGCGTGCACTGCTGCGTGGCACCGCCCTGCTAGCCTCTCTGGGCCTTGGCCGCGAGCGAGGGGAGCCCCCGCCAGCGCCCCCTACACCAGTGTCCTTGCCAAGCCCGACGGAGCCACCCTCCACCCCACTCATCCGACTATCTCCCACAACACCTGATGCCCGTGGTCCACCCACCTCTACACCCCTATTACTGGACCTGAGTGCACCCTCCGGCCAACCATCAGCCAAGAGTCCTCGGCGGGAGGAGACACGCGGTGAGTGTCCCTAGGGCAAGTAGGAAAATAGAGATCATCAGTGAGGGGATGGGCATTTGGGGACTCACAGGTCAGCAGACAACAGCTGTGTACCAAAACCGGGTCCTCAGGGCACGGGGGCTTTCATACAGAGCTGAGTTCTAAGTTTAGCTTGAAATACTACTGGTGACAACTATTGATTAGTTGGGCCAGGTACTGCAACAGTTCTGTAGAGATTATCTCACTATAAAGATTTACTTACCTTTTTTTTTTTTTTTTTTTTTTTCAAGGTAGGGCTCCCTCTAGTCCAGGCTGATCTGGAATTCACTACATAGTCTCAGGGTGGCCTTGAACTCACAACCATCCTCCTCCCTCTGCCTCCTGAGTGCTGGAATTAAAGGTGTACACCACCACACCCAGCATTACTTACCTTTCTAATGAGAAAGAGAATTGGCTCACAGGGCTCTAGCCACTGTAATTGAACTCCAGGCATGTGTGCCACCTTATGCACCTATGCAACCTTATGCACTTGCATTACCTTGTGTTTCTGGCTTACGTGGGACCTGGAGAGTCAAATATGGGTCCTTAGGCGTCTCAGGCAAGCGCCTTAACCACTAAGCCATCTCTCCAGCCTTATTTTTTTTTTTTTAATTTATTTTATTTACTTGAGAGAGAGGTAGAGAGAGAGGGGGAGAGAATGGGCACACCAGGGCTTTCAGCTGCTGCAAACAAACTCCAGATGCATGCACCACCTCTGGCCTACATGGGTCCTGGGAATCAAACCTGGGTCCTTTGGCTTTGCAGGCAAGTACCTTAACCACTAAGCCATCCCTCCAGCCCTTTTTATTTTATTTATTTATTTGTTTGTTTGTTTTTAATTTTTTTGGTTTTTCAAGGTAGGGTCTCACTCTGCCACAGGCTGACCTGGAATTCACTATGTAGTCTTAGGGTGGCCTTGAACTCATGGTGATCCTCCTACCTCCGCCTCCCGAGTGCTGAGATTAAAGGCGTGCGCCACCACGCCCAGCTTTTTTATTTTTTTTATTTTCTGAGGTAGGGTATCTATGTAGCCCAGACTGGCCTCAATTCCTGGTTCTCTTGCCTTGGCCTCTCAAGTGCTGGGATGATAGGCATGTACCACCACACCAGGCTAGATGAGGAAATTTAAGGCACATAGAGTTCACAGACTTAGGGGCTTCAAGTTCCCACAACTAGTAAGTAGTCAAGCCCAGACCCATCTGGACCAGCCTGGCTCTTAACCACTTCATAATAAACAGCTGCTTCATGAAACATAAAGGGCCTTGGAAATTATGAGTCAAGTCAAGCTCTCAGGGTAACTAGAAATTGACTAGAGCAGACCAGTGCCTCCTAGTGACACCTAGGAATTAGTGGCTTCCTAACTATGTGCCCCTCCTGCATCCTCATAGGAAGAACTGTCTCACCCCCACCGGGAATATCACGCTCTGCTCCTGGCACCCCTGGGACCCCTCGCTCACCACCTTTGGGCCTCATCAGCCGACCTCGGCCCTCACCCCTTCGCAGCCGCATCGACCCCTGGAGCTTCGTGTCAGCTGGGCCACGGCCTTCACCCCTGCCCTCGCCACAGCCTGTGCCCCGTCGGGCACCCTGGACCTTGTTCCCAGACTCAGATCCATTCTGGGACTCCCCAACTGCCAACCCTTTCCGGGCAGGCCCCCAGGACTGCAGGGCACAGACCAAAGACATGGGTGCCCAGGCCCCATGGGCACCAGAGGCAGGGCCTTGAATGGGCTGGGCCGGGCCAGGCCCTCATACTCCAGCTGCCTTAGAAGAACTACAGCATACACTGGAATGGAAGCCAGGCAGGCCTCTGTAGCTGTCTTGGTTTTCCCCAGGGATCCCACTCCCCCCCCCTTGGGGGTCAGGAACACTACACTGCACAGGAAGCCTTCACACTGGATGGGGGGGCTGTACCCCCCACACCTGCAACTTGTAGGTCCTTCTGACATACCTGTCCCACTGGGGCCTGACACTGTATCCAGCTGGTTGGGAGGACCAGAGCTTGTCTCAGGGAATTGCCCCCAGGAGTGGCACGGGGAAGAGGGGAAGTGCAGGGGGAAAGGGCTAGCCTTAGCTGTCACCAGCACTTTTGGACAAGTCCTGCTACTGTGCCCCCTGCCCCAAGACTTAGTTCCTGAACCCCTGCCCTGGGGGTCATCAGGGGCCAGGGATTTCTGGGTGCCTTTCTGCTGCCCCAGCCATGGTTGGGGCCTTGGACTGGGGATCCAATGAAGCCAAATAAACTCGTAAGCTGTCTCCTCAAATGCAACCTGTCACCCTTCTTGGAGGTAACGGTGACCTCATGCCTGGGCCAGAATGCCTTGCAACACACCCTTCTGGTACTAAGCCCTCCACCCCCCAGTCTAGGTCAGTCTTTCAGGACTCTTCTCAGCCTTCTCGACACTAAAACCACTGGCTTCACTGACCTCCTCATCCCTTCCATCCTTGTCACTCCACTTTGCTTAAGCCATTTCTACCATTTGAGTAACCGCTCTGTTGCTGGGTAGGCCTTGCCTGGTCATGCTGCCCCACCCCAGGTAGATCTCTACTCAGGAGCCTATGAACAGCATCTTGAGGGTTTGTCCTGGGTTTGTCTCCAGCCCATGGACTGGACATGTATGGAATAAATCCACCCACCTGCTAGCATGGTTACTTAGCCTGGGATTCAGTGCTCTCACGCCCACCCAATGCCCTGGACCTGGGTCCTTCCATGGCTTATGAGTGCACTTACCCCAGGGTTGACGGGACAAGGCCTGATTTGCAATCCACTGGGGCAGAGAAGCAGGAGGAGGTCCTTGGGAAGAGTTGGGGTGGAAGGCTTAAGAGTATCATCCATCTAGAATGCTCTGGGCTTCCATCGGGCCTCTCATCTTACTCCTGGTCCCCATTGCTTCCATCCTGAATCCCACCATTCCTCTTATGGAAGCCACAATCATTCTACCCAGGATGCCCCGGTATTCCCCTACAGTATTCCCCTGGACCCACTTGTCCTCCAAACTGTGTCCTTAGTCCTCTTCCCATGGCAAGCCCCCTGCACCTCTCATACTCCAGGTCTTGCCCATGACGACTGGTTGCTTATTCTCTAGCCAAAATGTCACTTCCTTTGAGTCACTTCACTTTCCCAGGGAGCTAGCCTCCCCAGAATGCTGCCTTTACCTGGGCATTTACTTCTTCCACAGAACTTAAGAAAGTAAGAAACGATCACATTTCTTTGCTTACAGGTTTCTTGTGTGAGCACCAGGCAGGAAGAGACCTGAGTCCATATCTTACCTAGTGTCCAAATGAGTGAGGTGGGGCTGAAGGAATGGCTTAATAGTTAAGGCGCTTGCCTGCAAAGCCTAAGGACCAAGGTTTAATTCCCCAGGACCCACATAAGCCAGATGCACAAGGTGGGACATGTATCTGGAGTTTGTTTGCAGTGGCTGGAGGCCGTGGTGCGCCCATTCTCTCTCCCCCCACACACACACCAACACCTGCAATAAATAAATTAATGAACAAGGGAGTGAAGTGCAGGACTATAACTAGATGAACATGACTGAATAAGTGTGAAACCCTCTCCAGACATCTGCTTCCTCACCATGTCCTCACTCTTACCACAGCACCTTCCTCCACCCACCTCACCACCCCAGCTGCCATGTCTTGCCCCGAAACTGGGAGGAGTACTCCAGCTCACCTCCATTCACTTACCCCAGCCACCCACCCACGTAGCACCTCCTCCCTGCCCCACCCTGCACAGCCCCTCCCAGGTGTCTGGAAGCGCAGCCAGACTGTCTCAGACTCCCACAGTGTCTCAGACGAGTGCCACGCTATGAGGGGTCTGAGGCCCTGGGCCGGATACCTGTTGCTGGTTGTGGCCCACCTGCTGGCCATGGGACTCGGAGCTATGGTGCTCCAGGCCCTGGAAGGCCCTCCAGCCCTTCAGCTCCAGACTCAGCTCCAGGCTGAGCTGGCTACCTTCCAGGCAGAGCACAAGGCTTGCCTCCCACCTGGGGCACTGGAGGAGCTGCTAGGGGTGGCTTGGAGAGTGCAGGCCCATGGAATCTCCAGCTTTGGCAACAGCTCAGAAGCGAGCAACTGGGATCTGCCCTCGGCCCTGCTCTTCACTGCCAGCATCCTCACCACCACTGGTAGGCCACCACCACCACCACTACCAGGCAACCTAGTAGGAGGAGGCTTCTGAGGCCATGGCTCCCTGGGGGGCATCCCTTCCCCAGCCCAAAGCACCAGACAAAGCCTAGGCTCTATCAGGCCTGACATCACAACTGAGGCTCCCCACACAACACACCCCAACTGGTGCCTCCACTTCAGCTGCCAGGACAGGTGTGGCCTCCCCAACCCCACCCCTAGACACTCTTTGAAATCCAAGAGAGGTGTCCAAATCCCATAGGCTTGAGAAAAGCAGGGAATGCAACACACTGGGGTGGATTCTTGGATTTTTGGAGGAAGTACAGTTTAGGACCATTCATTTAAGGGAGGCTGGAGAGAGAAAGTGCTGTTGAGCTGTGAGCCAAGTTTGCAGAGATGGGTGGAATTCCTGGCATGTGCTTAGGTGAAGAAAAATAAAGCCATAGTGTTTTGTTGCCTTGCAAACAGTCTAAATATTTTTATTTTAAGAAATACTTTATTGGCCTGGAGAGATGGCTTAGTGATCAAGGTGCTTGCCGTCAAGCCTAAGGACCCAGGTTCAATTCCCCAGTACCCACATAAGCCAGATGCAAAAGACGGCACATGTGTCTGGAGTTCATTTCCAGCGGCTGGAGGTCCTGGCATGCCAATTCTCATTCTCTCTGTCCATTTCTCTTCTATCTCTTTCTGCTTAAAGAAATAAATAAATATTTTAAGAAATACTTTATTTATTTTTTTGCAAAGGGAGAGAAAGAATGGGTATGTCAGGGCCTCTGGCCATTGCAAATGAACTCCAGATGCATGTGCCATTTTGTGTATCTGGCTTTTTGTGGGTACTGGGGAATTGAACTCTGGGTCAGCAGGCTTTGCAAGCAAGTGCCTTTAACCTCTGAGCCATCTCCCCAGCCCTCAAGTAGTCTAAATATTTCTAATTGAAATCTATTTCCACTGGGTGTGGTGGTGCACACCTTTAATCATCCCAGCACTTGGGAGGCAGAATTAGGAGGATCACCATGAGTTCAAGGCTACCCTGAGACTACATAGTGAATTCCAGGTCAGCCTGGACTAGAGTGAACTCCTACTTTGACAAAAAAAAGGGGGGGAGGGGACAAATGGCTCAGTGGTTAAAGGTACTTGCTTGCAAAGCTTGCTGGCCCAGGTTCAATTCCCCAGTCATCCATGTAGCTGGACACAAAAAGGATAACAAGTGTCTTGTGTTCTTTCACAGTGGCAAAGATGTACACATGCACAGACACACACATACACACACACACACGTGTGTAAATTAAAAAAAAAAAGCCAGGCATGGTGGTGCATGCCTTTAGTCCCAGCACTTGGGAGGTAGAGGTAGGAGGATCACTGTGAGTTCAAGGCCACCCTGAGAGCACATAGTGAATTCTAGGTCAGCTTGGGCTAGAGTGAGACCCTCAAACTTACAGAGATCCTCCTACCTCTGCCTCCCACTGCTATGTTCAAAGGGGTTTGCCACCACTCTCAGGATCTCACTCTAGCCCAGCACTCGGAAGGCAGAGGTAGGAGGATCATGGTGAGTTTGAGGACACCCTGTAACCACATAGTGAATTCCAGGTCAGCCTGAGCTAGAATGAAACCCTACCTCGAAAAACAAAACAAAAAACAAAACAAAAAAAAGGTATGTGCCACCACTCCTGGCTCAACTTTTTTCTCTTTGTGCATGTGTGTGTGTGTGTGTGTGTGTGTGTGTGCACTTCTATGAGTGTAGGCAAAGAAGAAATGAGAGAGGACAGCTCTGGATGTCGGGCTTTGCCTTCTGCCTTGTTTGAGACAGCCTGTTGTTCACAGCTGTGTACTCCAGGCTAGCTGGACCACAAGCTTCCAGGATTCTCCGGTCTAACACACATCTTGCTGTAGGAGAGCTAGGATTACAGACGCTTACCAGTGTGTCAGGCTTATGTAGGTTCTCAGGAGCCTAACACAGGTCATCAGACATGTGACACAGCAAACACTTTTACCCACTGAACCAACTCCCCAGCCTCCAGCTTCTTTCTTAAATTCTGAATTTCCAATTGGCTTAGGCAACATGGAGTCTTTGTTTTGTTTGTTTGTTTATTTTTTCAAGGCAGGCTCTTACTCTAGCCCACCATGACCTGGAATTTACTATGTAGTCTCAGAGTGGCCTTGAACTCAAGGCGATTCTCCTACCTCTGCCTCCAGAGTGTTGGGATTAAATGTGTGTGCCACCATGCCTGGCTGGGGTCTGACTTTGGAAAGAACCTTGCTCTCCAGCCCACACCAGCCCCAATCACTCTTTCTTTTTTCTTTTCTTTTTTTTAAGTTTTTTTTTTTTTTAGAGAGAGACAGACAGAGAGAGAGGGAGACAGATAGAGAATGGGCGTGCCAGCAGCCTCTCAGCTGCTGTGAACGAAATCCAGATGTGTGCGCCCCCTTGTGGGCAAGTGCAGCATTGTGCCCTTGCTTCACTTTGCATCTGGCTAAACGTGGGACCTGAAGATTGGAACCGGGTTCTTAGGCTTAGGAGGCAGGCACCTTAACTGCTAAGCCATCTCTCCAGCCCCCTCTTTTCTTTTTTAAGAAAAAAAATTTTATTTATTTATGGGAGAGAGAGATAGAGAAAGGGCATGCCAGGACCTCTAGCCACTGCAAATGAACTCCAGATGCATTAACTGCTAAACCATCTCTCCAGCCCCCAATCACTCTGTTTTTTTTTTTTGTTTGTTTGTTTTTTTTCTCAAGGTAAGGTCTCACTCTAGCCCAGGCTGACACGGAATTCACTCTGTATTCTCAGGGTAGCATCAAACTCACAGTGATCCTCCTACTTCTGCCTCCTGAGTGCTGGGATTAAAGACATGCACTACCATGCCCAGCCCAATCACTCTTTCTTATCTCACATCTGGTTCATGACAGCACTGGAGTTTGCAACATCTGGGCCAGCTGTTCTCCTAGCATGCCCCACTCTCTCATCTTTCCTTGCCTTGTTCCTGCTTCTCTAGCCTTAAATGGCCTCCCATTTCAGTCCTTCATGTCTCCCTGCCTGCATCCTACACTGTAAATCAAGTCCTGGCCAAACTCAGATTCCATCCAGCAGATAATACAGGAAGAGGTGATGCAACTGGGGAGAGGGGGTGACATTCCACCAACTGTGGGCTTGGAAGTATTGGTTAAGAAAAGAGCTGAGGGCTGGAGAGATGGCTTAGTGGTTAAGGCACTTGCCTATGAAGCCTAAGGACTCAGGTTTGATTCTCTAGGTCCCATTAAGCCAGATGCCCAAGGTGGTGCATGCAGTTGGAGTTCATTTGCAATGGCTACAGTCCCTGGCATGCCCATTCTCAATCTCCCTCTCTCTGTCTCAAATAAAATTTTTTCTTAATTTTAAAGGAAAAAAGAAAAGAGCTGAGAGCTGGACATGGTGGTGCACACATTTAATCCCAGCACTTGGGAGGCAGAGTAGGAGGATTACTGTGAGTTCGAGACCACCCTGAGACTACTTAGGGAATGCTAGGACAGCCAGGCCTAGAGTGAGACCCTACCTTAAAAAAAAAAAAAAAAAAAAAAAGAGTTATCTGGGCATGGTGGCGCACACCTTTAATCCCAGCACTCAGGAGGCAGAGGTAGGTGGATCGCCATGAGTTCAAGGCCATCCTGAGATTACATAGTGAATTCCAGGTCAGCCTGGGCTAGAGTGAGACCCTACCTCGAAAAACCATTAAAAAATTTCAAAACAAAAAAGAGCTGAGGAAGCCGGGCGTGGTGGTGCACGCCTTTAATCCCAGCACTCGGGAGGCAGAGGTAGGAGGATTGCCGAGAGTTCGAGGCCACCCTGAGACGACATAGTTAATTCCAGGTCAGCCTGGACCAGAGTGAGACCCTACCTCGAAAAACCAAAAAAAAAAAAAAAAAAAAAAAAAAAAAAAGAGCTGAGGAAGCTCTCAGAACACCAGTATCAGGCTGGGGCTATAACTGAATGGGAGAACACTTGCCTAGAATGCATGAGGGTTCCATCCCTAGAACCAGAAAAGAAAGGAAGGGATGGAGGAACCAGCTAAGATCTCTCAAGGAAAAAACAACAGTTCTAAATTGTTCTAACTACAAAAGTCCTGAGGAGACTGGAGAGAAGCCTCAGTTAAAACAATTGCCTTCAAAGCCTAAGGACCCAGGTTTTTTTTTTTTTTTTTTTGGTTTTGCGAGGTAGGGTCTCAGGGTGGCCTCGAACTCTCTGCGATCCTCCTACCTCTGCCTCCCGAGTGCTGGGATTAAAGGCGTGCGCCACCACGCCCAGCTTCTAAGGACCCAAGTTTAATTCCCTGGTACCCACATAAAGCCAGATGCACATGCATCTGAAGTTCATTTACAGCGGCTTAGAGGCCCTGGAGTGCCCATTCAGTTCTTCCATTATCTATCATCTATCTGTCTCTTTCCCTCAAAGAAATAAATAAAGTAAAAAAAAAAAAAAAAAAAAAAAAAAAAGCCCTGAGGGACTATCTTTACTCCATTCATTTCCCAGAAAAGGCAAAATTGTGAGGTTAAGGGACTGCCCAGGATTCCCCAGTGATAGGAGCCTGAAGCATTAATATAATTTTGGCCACCAGAGGGCAGCATTCTGTGGCAACAGAGAAAATGAGGACCCCAGGAGGCAACCCACTCAAGAACTGACATCTCTCTCCCTTCTACAGGTTATGGCCATATGGCCCCACTATCAGCAGGTGGAAAGGTCTTCTGCGTGGTGTATGCATCCCTAGGGCTGCCAGCCTCCCTAACACTTGTGGCCACCCTGCGCCACTGCCTGTTGCCTGTGCTCAGCTGTCCAACTGCCTGGATAGCTATTCACTGGCAGCTGTCACCAGCCCAAGGTGCTCTGCTACAGGCAGCAGGTCTGGGCCTGCTGGTGGCCAGCATCTTTATGCTGCTTCCAGCACTGGTACTGTGGGGTCTGCAAAGTGACTACAGCCTGCTGGAGGCCATCTACTTCTGCTTTGGCTCTCTCAGCACTATTGGCCTGGGGGACTTGTTGCCCGGTCATGGCCGTGGCCTGCATCCAGTGATTTACCATCTTGGCCAACTTGCACTCCTTGGTGAGTCCAGAAAGAAGAGTAAGGGAGCCTGGACTACAACCCTCATAGACTGGAGGCTGGCACTGTGGAGGGAGCCTCCTCTCCTAGAGCATGGTGTGGGCATTGTAGTCTAAAGCACCCTGGTGGGCCGGGCATGTTGGTGCATGCCTTTAATCCCAGTACTAGGGAGGCTGAGGTAGGATCACATAGTGAATTCTAGGTCAGTCTGGGCTAAAGTGAGACACTACTTCAGAGAACAAAACAACAACAAAAACAAACAAACAAAAAAAACCCAGCCGGGCATGGTGGTGCATGCCTTTAATCCCAGCACTTGGGAGGCAGAGGTAGGAGGATCACGGTGAGTTCAAGGCCACCCTGCGACTACATAGTGAGTTCCAGGTTAGCCTGGACTGGAGTGAAACCCTACCTTGAAAAAAAAAAAAAAAACAAAACCTAGTGGCAATGTTGAGATATGAATGGTGCCAGGGTGGGAAGTGGGTAGGGAATGTCACAAACATCCTAACCTTTGCCCTAACCTCTCCTTCCCCAGGTTACTTGCTCCTAGGGCTCCTGGCCATGCTGATAACTGTGGAGACTTTTTCAGAGCTGCCACAGGTCCATGCCATGGTGAAATTCTTTGGATCCAGTGGCCCTCTGACAGCTGAGGACCAGGATGGCATCCTAAGCCAGGATGAGCTGGCTCTGAGCACTGTGCCTCCTGAGGCCTCAGCCTCAGAGCAGGTCAATCCATCATCAGAACAGACCCCTGCTTGCTGACAGGAGTCAATGACAGGACTTTATTTAGCTTTTCAGTTGGTGAACAATGAGGAGACTACCAGGAGTGCTTGGTGAACTGTTTGGACACGGTGGGGAAGGATGTAAGGATGTCAAGAAATAAATGTGCTTATAAAAAAAATTAAGGGGGAGCTGGAGAGATGGCTTATTGGTTAAGGTGCATGCTTGTGAAGCCTAAGGACCCAGGTTCAATTCTCCAGGTCCCACGTAAGCCAGATGCACATGGTGGCACATGCATCTGGAGTTCATTTGCAGTGGCTAGAGGCCCTCTAGCTCTCCCTCTCCCCCTCTCTCTATCTTTAATAAATAAATAAAAATTAAAAAATTAAGGGGGGCTGGAGAGATGGCTTAGTGGTTAACGCATTTGCCTACAAAGCCAAAGGATCCTGGTTCAATTCTCCAGGACCCACATAAGCCAGATGCACGAGGGGACACAGACATCTGAAATTCGTTTGCAGTGGCTGGAGGCTCTGGTGCACCCATTCTCTCCCTCTTTCTCTCAAGTAAATCAATAAATAAAATATAAAAAATATTTTTAAAAATTTATAGCCGGGCGTGGTGGCGCACCCTGCTACATTTAATCCCAGCACCAGAGTGAGACCCTACCTCGCAAAAAAAAAAAAAAAAAAAAAAAAAAAATTTATATGTGGTGGTGCCGCCTTTAATCCCAGCACTCGGGAGGCAGAGGTAGGAGGATCGCCGAGAGTTCGAGGCCACCCTGAGACTACATAGTTAATTCCAGGTCAGCCTAGACCAGAGTGAGACCCTACCTTGAAACCCCCCCCCCCCCAAAAAAAATTTAAGCCGCCGCATGCCTTTAATCCCAGCACTCGGGAGGCAGAGGTAGGAGGCTCACCATGAATTCAAGGCCACCCTGAGAATACAGAGTGAATTCCAGGTCAGCCTAGGCTAGAGTGAGACCCTATCTTGAAAAACAAAAAACCAAACAAACAAAAAAATTAAATGGGCTGGGCATGATGGTGCATGTCTTTAATCCCAGTACTCAGGAGGCGGAGGTAGAAGGATCACTGTGAGTTCAAGAACACCCTGAGACTACACAGTGAATTCCAGGTCAGCCTGGGCTAGATGAGACCCCACCTCAAAAAAACAAAGATAAAGTGCCGGGTGGTGGTGCACGCCTTTAATCCCAGCACTCGGGAGGCAGAGGTAGGAGGATCGCCGAGAGTTCGAGGCCACCCTGAGACTACATAGTTAATTCCAGGTCAGCCTGGACCAGAGTGAGACCCTACCTTGAAAACCAAAAAAAAAAAAAAAAAAAAAAAAATTTTATAGCCGGTGTGGTGGTGCACGCCTTTAATCCCAGCACTCGGGAGGCAGAGGTAGGAGGATGCCGAGCGAGGCCACCCTGAGACTACATAGTTAATTCCAGGTCAGCCTAGACCAGAGTGAGACCCTACCTTGAAACCCCAAAAAAATTTAAGCCGAGCGTGGTGGCGCATGCCTTTAATCCCAGCACTCGGGAGGCAGAGGTAGGAGGCTCACCATGAATTCAAGGCCACCCTGAGAATACAGAGTGAATTCCAGGTCAGCCTAGGCTAGAGTGAGACCCTATCTTGAAAAACAAAAACCAAACAAACAAAAAAAAATTAAATGGGCTGGGCATGATGGTGCATGTCTTTAATCCCAGTACTCAGGAGGCGGAGGTAGAAGGATCACTGTGAGTTCAAGAACACCCTGAGACTACACAGTGAATTCCAGGTCAGCCTGGGCTAGATGAGACCCCACCTCAAAAAAACAAAGATAAAGCCAGGCATGGTGGCACAGGCCTTTAATCCCAGCACTTGGGAAGCAGAGGTAGGAGGATCGCTATGAGTTCAAGGCCACCCTGAGACTACATAGTGAATTCCAGGTCAGCCTGGACTAAAGAATGAGACTCTGCCTCGTAAAACCAAAAAATAAATAAATAAATAAATAAATAAATAAATAAATAAATAAATAAAATAAAAGTGTAAAAGGGGTTGCTAGGTGCTGGAAAGATGGCTTAGTGGTTAAGGCACTTGCCTGCAAAGCCAAAGCACCTCAGTTCGACTCCCCAGGACCCACATAAGCCAGATGCACAAGGTGGCACATGCATCTGGAGTTTGTTGTCAGGGCAGGAAGCCCTGCGTGCCCATTCTCTCCCTCCCTTTCTCTCAAATAAGTAAACAATTTTTTAAAAAGGGGGAGGGTTGCCTAGCATGCAACAGGAGGCATTGGGTTCAATTTTCAGCACTACAAGATATATAAATAAAATGGGAAATAATTCCACTGTGTGTGTTTTAATTTTTCAAGACAAGTTCTCATATAGCTCAGGTTTAACTCTTGATTCTTCTACGTCCACATCTCAAGTGCTGGGATTATAGGCATGCTTCACACACTGACTTTTCCGCTGTGTTTTCTTTCCAAGTCGGTCTTCCCTCTGGGCACCATTCTTGGAAGGCCAAGGTCCAGCCCCAGCGGGCATCTGGGAACCCCCAAACTGGCCTGGCCCTGGTTGGAGTCCCATGGACAACATTATCGTCCTAAGTCCTCTTCCTCCTATTAAAGCTCAGATCCTCCTGAGAAAGAGCCATCGCTGGTGTGTCCCTGTCCAATTTTATTGCTCAAGAGTTCACAAACAGGGGAAGAGGACAAGGCGGCAGTCCCTGGACCAACGCTCTCCAGCCAGGCCAAGGAAGGGTCCTGCAGAGCCCGCCGCTGTGAACACACGCACGCACACTCAAGACGAGCAAATAAATACTATCTGGCCCGGGAGGCTGCTTCGCAGCTGCATTCCGGGGATCCGCCCTCCTCTGCCCGCTGGCCGGCGTCTGGGACGGCGGGCAGCCACCGGGAAGGCAGAGTCCTGCAGGGTGCAGGCCCGGGGCGGTGAGAGCAGAGGGCCGAGCGCGCAGAGCCGCCGGGGCTCGCTCAGCTCAGCGTGCAGCGTTCGCGCCGGCTCAGCTGCCGGCTCACCTTGCGGCGCCGCTGCTCCAGGCCGCGTTCCAGGCGTTCGTCCTCCTCCAGGGCGCTGGCAGGAAGGGTTCAAGTCAGCCCCAGCGTCTCTGCCTTCCTGGCAGTGCCCCTCCGGCCTCCGCCCCCCCGCCCAGACTCACATCCGCTCCTTGTGGTCCAAGTCTCGGACCAGCTCGTCCCTCTGGTTCACCAGGGACACCAGCTCCTCCAAAAGGAGCTGTTCCCGGTGTTGCTGCGCGACCGTTTTCCGCCATTCTGGAAACCGAAGAGCTGACGTGAAGGGTTGCTCGCCCCGGGGCCCCACCCTACCTCCAAGCCCCTCAGGCCTCAACTCCCACCTTCAATGGCCAGTATGGCCCGCAGCTCCCGGCTCAGCAGTTCAAACTTCCGCTCCAAGTCCTGCTCCTCAATGCTGAGTGGTAGGGGTGCCAAGTCAGAGAAAAAAGGAGAGCCAAGAGTGCTCTGGGCTGTTGTGAGCACTCCATAGCCTCAATCCTCTGTTTCCATAGAAGGCTGGGAGGACCTCAGCAGTACGGCCAGTTGCCTTTACATTCTCTGGCATTCCAACTAGCCTTCAATTACAAAGTATTTCGGTTGCCCCCACCAGGCCCTTCCCCCGCTTTTCAAATAAGGAACAACTGAGGAGTTGGATGGAAATCATAGTCTAAAATTTTCTGGAAAATATTCCAAGATGCAAAGGTAGCTGGGCATGGTGGTGCATGTTTTTAATCCCAGCAGCACTTGGTAGGCAGAGGTAGGAGAATCACCGAGTTCAAGGCCAGCCTGGGCTAAAGTGAGATCCCACCTCAAAAATGGGAGTGGGGCTGAAGAGATGGTTTGGCGTTTAAGGCGCTTGCCTGCCAAGCCTAGGAACGCTGGTTCCAATCTCCATGTCCCACGTTCAGCCAGACACAAAAGTGATGCAAGGGTGCAATGCCGCACTTGCCCACAAGGGGGCGCACGCGTCTGGAGTGCGTCACAGTGGCTGAGAGGCTGCTGGCGTGCCCATTCTCTGTCTCCCTCTCCCTCAAACAAAAAAATGGGGTGGGGAAGCTGGAGAGATGGCTTGGCAGTTAAGGTGCTTGCCTGCAAAGCCAAAAGACCCAGGTTCGATGTCCCAGGACCCAAGTAAACCAGATACATAAGGTAACACATGTGTCTGGATAGAGTTCCTTTGCAGCAGCTGCAGGCCCTGGTACACCCATTTTCTATCTGCCCCTCTCTCACACACACAATCAAATAAATATGAAAGTTTTGTTTTTTTTTTTTTTTAATGCAGGCAGAGTGTGGTGACCCAATGCCTTTAATCCTAGAGCACTTGGGAGGCTAAGGTAGGAGGATCACTGTGAGTTCAAGGCCACCTTGAGACTACATAGTGAATTCCAGGTCAGCCTGTGGTAGAGTGAGACCCTACCCTGGAAAAAACAAACAAAAAAAAAAAAAAAAAAAAAAGGAAGGATGAAAAAAGAAAGGAAACATGGCTAAGGTTCATTTCATCTGCGCTGCTGCCACGCGTCAACTGGGGGCGAGGCTTGGCGGGAGTCCTGGGGCAGGACCTGGCCGGCGCGGGACTGGGGAGAGGCGGGGTCTGGGCGGCTAAAGCTAGACTCACAGTAACTGCAGCTGGTCTTGCCTCCGGATGAGAGCGTTTTTCTTGTTAACCAGGGTGAACCACTCCTGGATCAGCATCTCCTCCTGCAGTTTGTTGGCACCTGAATCAGGCCAAAACAGTCAGCAGACCTGCCTCTGGTCTGAATTAGAGCAGCTGAAGATTGGGGGAGGGGGCTTGTTTCCTGTGACCTGAGCTATGTGCCTCCAGCGTGCCCTGCTGTAAAAGGGACGAGACTCCAGCTGTGTCTCCTCCCAAGATCAGGAGTTGCTGCAGGGCTGGGCAGTTCTGGAGATGGTGTTGAGGAGGAGACTCCAAATGTGTGCCATACCTGATTCCATGAGGCTCCTCAGCTGTGTCTCCACCTCAGCTGCCCTCCCATCTAT
This sequence comes from Orientallactaga sibirica, assembly GCA_036365145.1. Lineage (NCBI taxonomy): Eukaryota > Metazoa > Chordata > Mammalia > Rodentia > Dipodidae > Orientallactaga > Orientallactaga sibirica. The sequence goes on along the minus strand of JAEOAD010000042.1, from coordinate 4,247,920 downwards.
CTGCCTCTGCTCCTGTTCCAAGGCCTGAAGCTCTGCACACACATACTGACTTGTATCCTGGAACCGTTGCTAGGGGCAGCAAAGGGGGCATGAGAAAAGTGAGCTCATCCCAGGCCCTACCTAGGAAATGCCCACAACAGTTCCTCCCACTAGGCCTTCCTTACCAGTGCAGGCTCTTCCCCTGGACTTGGGGGTGGTTCCTCTGACAGCGGACTCCCACCTGCAGACAGAGACCAGTTTAGGTGCTTCCAGCCACCATGTGATCTCTGAAGTCCACAGAAAAGATTTGTGAGCAGCCTGGCTGAGCTAGATCACCCAACCCTCCAAAACTACTCACCAGGAGGAGGCTGCTGCAGGGCTGTGGTTGTGGGTGGGCCAGGGTCAGGGTTGGTGTCAGGGTTAGGGCCTTCCTGTGGGTGAAAAAGCCAATGAATGCTGGGAGGGTTTCTGAACATCCCACACCAGAGCCTCTCATACACAGGGGAGGTGGATCTTCAGTTCCAGACCCTGCCTGGCCAGCTGCTTCTCCAGTCCCGTAAGGGCATCCTCAAGCAAAAACTAGGGTTTAGAGCCAGGCGTGATGGTCCACGCCTATAATCCCAGCACTTGGGTGGCCGAGGTAGGAGGACTGCCATGAGTTTGAGGCCATCCTGAGGCTTCATAGTGAATTTCAGGTCAGCCTGGACTAGAGTGAGACCCTACTTAGGAAAAAAAAAAAATAACAACAACCAAAAAAAAAAAACCAGGCATTCACTGCTAGCCTGTAGTCCTGGTTTCACTGACCCACCTCTGAATTCCCAAGTCCTCCTTCCTAAGCCTAGAGTTGACAGTTTTGAAAGGCTGATAAGGGCTCAATAGAAACCACTCTCACCCACCTTTCCTCCATTGAACCCCTCAGGCCACCTGAGGGCTAGGGCCCCTGGAGGTGACCAGGAGCTGCCCGGTTAATCCCAGCCTCAAGGTAGGCCGTCCTGAGCCAGTGCCTCCACCTCCTGGCCAGAAGGGGGTGCCATCCCACTTAATCAGCTCCCACACCTAGAGCCAGCTGTGCTAGTCACAAACCATGCAGAACCAGACAGGCAGGCTGAACCTGAGAATATTACCCTGAAAGGGCCACAGCCGCCCTCCAAAGTGTCCCACTCCCCATTCCTGGGGCCCCAACTTTTGACTCAGCTGATATCCTGCTCCCTTGACAAATACTGCTGGCCACCCTTCGTGGTCACAAGTAGGTCCTGAAGGAGCTGAACCACCCCCAACAGTTCACACCAACTTGCACCCCTCTGAGAGGCAGCTCTGGTTCAGGTGCTATCCTCCCTGGCTTGGGTCAGTGAGCCTACTCGCTAGCCACCACTGCTTTCAACTCAACCTTCATGCCACAGCTAAGAGGTCTTCCCAAAACTACCTGGTATAACTCTCCTCAGATCCCATTCTCAGGCTTCAGCCTTGCTGTTGAGGCCTGTGGACAACTTTAGCTTCAACTTTGAGCCTCACCAAGGCACCAGCCTCTGGTCACATGGGACTTTCAGTTCCCTAAAAAGCTTCTTTGGCCTGGAATCAGCCTTCATCTTGAGCTGTCCCAAACAACTCAACCTTCCGGGCTCAGCTCAGCCCCGCTCCTGCAGGAGCTCCTCAGGCTTCCACACCTCCTTCTGTCTCCCTCCCTGATCTTCTGGCCTCTGCAGCCTGTCCTGATCCCCAGGTAGGACAGAGGCCACCAGGGCCACCTCACGATGGCTCATACCCCACCCACTTCAATACGTTACTAGTTATTGCAGTCTCTTGACTGGAGGTGGCCCTTCAGATAGGCCAGGGTCCAGCTCAGCACACTGATTAATGACAAGAACTGCTGTCTGCTGGGATGGAGAAATAGCTTAGTGGTTAAGGTGTTTGCATGCAAAGCCAAAGGTCCCAGTGCCCACGAAAAGCCAGATGCACAAGGTGGTGCATGTATCTGGAGTTCCTTTGCAGCAGCTGGAGGCCCTGACATGCCCATTTTCTCTCTCTCTCTGCCTCTTTCTCTCAAATAAATAAAAAGAACTACTGTTTCCTAAGCAAAGATGTCCCAGGTACTGTGAAGCATTTCACTGATATTTACTTCCCAACAACCCCATAAGGCAGGAGCTATCCCTGCTTTACCAAGAAGGAAACTGAAAGCCAGATACAACGCTCACATGGTCTGGCCTAGGGCCAGGGCTGTCTAACCCAAAATTTGTTCCCAAGCTTGGACTCCCACTGGGCTTGTTTGTGTCCTTTCATGTAAAATGGAAAGCAATCCCAGCTGTGTGACCTACATGTTGCAGGACTCCAAAAAGCATCTGGAGAAACATACAGCTCCCCTTTTTGACACACCCTGCAGTGTGCCTACAACCCACTTTGCAAAGGGCTTCTATATCTTTGCTTCTCACTGTCAGGGAAAAAGCAGCGGCTTGCCCAAAGAACAGCCCAGCAGAGGGTGCCATTTAAGATCTCGGGCTCATAACTTGGGTTCATGCCAGTAACAAGTCCCTTACCACCTGTAAAACAGGGGGTGAGGTGGGGAGGCTATTCCTTCCTGAAAAGAGCATTGTGAGGAGCCAATGGGTTGTGTGGGTAGGCCAGCCACACAGTGAAGGCAGGCAGAAGGCAAACAGCAGCAGCTCTTGGGCTCATTTGTGCTTACTCACACCAGCAGCCCTGGTGGGAATTCCACAGCTTCTTCCTCACATCTGACCCAAATTCCTCTTTCTATACTCTCTTTCATGGCCCCTCCTCCAGGAAGCCTTTCAGGGCTGCCTCAGAAGCTACTTCCTCTTTACCCCAGCCTCAAGGTGCCTAACCTCATCCTTATTCCAAGCCTCTGGGAGCTCCTGAGGGTGGGGCCAGGCTGAACAGCCTCCCACAACACTCTTGGGAAAAGGGGGATGGAGACAGCCAATGAGGAGCCTCCTCCAGCTTCGCAGGTCAAATATCTTCAGTGGGGCAAGGGCTAGAGGAGGGCTGGACCAGACGCTGGGACATGGGCCAGAAGGGTATAAGTTGGAGCTTCCACTTCACAATTTAAAGTGCCACTGATGTAAATTAGGTGGCTGCCTCACACTAACACTGCCTAAGAGATGCCTTTAGGGCCCTCTGTCTCTCACAGGGTCATGTGTTTCATGGCTCCTGCTTTCAGACTGGCCTCACTGCCATCTGGGGATTTCCAGGGAGATGACTGCAGTTCCCTAAATAAGCCCTGAATGTACATCTCTGCTGCTGTAGTTTTGCTTGTGTGGGACCCTCCACTTGGGAATCACCTACTTTTTTTTTTTTTCGAGGTAGGGTCTCACTCTAGCTCAGGCTGTCCTGGAATTCACTACGTAGTCTCAGGGTGGCCTCAAACTCTCAGATCCTCCTACCTCTGCCTCCCCAGTGCTGGGATTAAAGGTGTGTGCTACCATGTCTGCCTCCCAGTTTTCTTTCTCTCTTTCTCTTTCTTTCCTTCCTTTCTTTCTTTCTTTCTTTCTTTCTTTCTTTTTTTTGGATTTTTAAATATTATTATTATTATTGACAACTTCTTTAATTGTAGACAATATCCCATGTTATTTCCCCCCTCCCCCCCACTTTCTCTTTCTTTCTTTCTTTCTTCTTTCTTTTTTATTTCTTCTTTTTTTTTTTTTTTTTTTTTGAGGTAGGGTCTTGCTCTAACCCAGGCTGACTTGGAATTCACTATGTAGTCTCAGGGTTGCTTCAAACTCTCAGAGATCCTCCTACCTCTGCTTCCCAAGTGCTGGGATTAAAGATGTGCACCACCACGCCCAGCTCCCAGTTTTCTCTTTGTAAATATTTTTATGTATTTATTTGAGCAAGGAGAGAGTGTGTAGGGCACAACAGTCCTTTTACCACTGTAAATGAACTCTAGATGCATATATGTACAACTTCATGCATCTAGCTTCCTGTGGGTATTGGGGAATCAAACTCAGGCCAGCAGCCTTTGCAAGCAAGCACTTTTTTGTTTTGTTTTGTTTTGTTTTTGAGGTAGGGTCTCACTCTAGCCCAGGCTGACCTGGAATTCACTGTAGTCTTAGGGTGGCCTTGAACTCACAGCAATCCTCCTACCTCTGCCTCCCAAGTGCTGGGATTAAAGGCATGTGCCACTATACCCAACTAGCACTTTTTTTTTTTTTTTTTTTTTTTTTTTTTTTTTTGGTTTTGCGAGGCAGGGTCTCACTCTGGTCCAGGCTGACCTGGAATTAACTATGTAGTCTCAGGGTGGCCTCGAACTCTCGGTGATCCTCCTACCTCTGGCTCCCGAGTGCTGGGATTAAAGGCATGTGCCACTATGCCCAAACTAGCACTTTTAACCACTAAGCCATCTCCACAGGCCCCCAGTTTTCTTTTCTTTCTTTTTCCCTCTCTCCCTCAAATGCCTGACCATCCTGTTTCTATCTCCCAAGTGCTGAGATTATAGGCACTATGCCCAGCGTTTTGGGGTTTTCTTTAGTAGTAAGGGTTGAATCCAGTGCTGGAATGCTAAGCAAGCACTCCACCAGAGCTATTCCCCAGCCCTCCATCTTACACCTGAGAAAAACAGTGCATCTTATCAACCACCTCAAGGGCTAGGTACTTCCTCCAGAAAGCTTTTCCCAATTGATTCCCTATGAACTCAGGGTTCATGACTAGGCAGTAGTATACAGGTAGGTATGCAGTATTCTGATAAGAGCTGTCCTCCCAGTGTCACCCCCAGTTTGAAAGCCTGTGGCTGGACTTCATCAATTGTTTGTTTTGGTTTTTTGAGGCAGGATCTCGCTCTAACCCAGGCTGACTTATAATTCACTATGTAGTCTCAGGGTGGCCTCGAATTCACAGTGACCCTCCTACCTTGGCCTCCTGGGTGCTGGGATTAAAAGCGTGCACCACGCCGCGCCCTGGACTTCAGTTTTGAGTTTGAGTGAGTCCCGGCTCCCTACAAGACCATCTCTCCTTTAACACACTGCCATGACCCCCAAGTGAAGGCTGGTCTTAGACCTACAGAGCATGGGGATGGAGACACTACCCCTGAAGGGAGACCCAAGTCCACGTTTCTACCATAGGAAAAGAGGAAACTGGTCTCTGGGATTAAATATCCAAGTCAAAGATTGTGAAGGCTACTAGAAGGGTCCCTTGGAGGGCAGAAACCTTGCCACAAGCTAATAGGTCAAGGTAAAAGCTGGCTGGCCCCAGGGCCACTCACAGGGAACAACAACAAAAAGTCCCAAACTCACTTTACAGTGCACAGAGCTCTGAGTGCTGACAGCATGGAGCCTTCTGGAACTTCCTTCTACAGCCCATGGTTCCCCAAACTGGGTACCACCAAGCGTTGGAAACCATTAATATATATGCCAGTCTTGTAGCACAGTCCATGTCTGTTCGGGGACTAGTGGGCTTTGGCTAGGCTATGTCCTCTGACAGAGAGAGAGCTCAATACCAGGCCAGCAACAGGGTCCCCTCTGTTCAGAAAGTGCTTCGCAGCATCCAGCTAGGTTGCCTCTCTGAAGCTGCCGCCATTATCAGCTGTCTTTGGAGGCCCCTCTGAACTATTCTCTGTGGGTGCCCCACCATCCCGAGCTGCAGCAGGGTGAGGGGACACTCACCACAGACCCAGCTCCCGCGGGTCCCGTCGCGCCCGAGTCTGCGTCGTCCACAGAGAAGGAGTTGCTGTTCCGCAGCCGCGAGCGCCTCTTCTTTAGCAGGTCGGCGTCCCGCACGTGGGAGAAGGAGCCATGCGCCCGGGGAGGTGGCACCGGCCCCGCCTCTCCATTGACCGACGACGATGGCCGCCTCAGCCTCACTCCACCCGGTGCCCCCGCCCCGTTCACCAGTCCCTCTGTGGGGGCCACGGAAGACGAGGGCGTCGGAGCAGGCGCCTCGGCTTCGCGGTCCTTGGAGGCGCAGCCCGGGTCCGTGTCCCTGGAGGCCGCCTTGGGCACCGCCCCAGCCCCACGGTTCGCCTCCTTGGGCGCTTCGGCCCCGTGCTCGCGCAGCCGCTGCGCCAGGCCGCCAGCGTCCAGGTCGTCGGGCGGGCTCTGCTGGGCGCTGCCCACGCGGTAAGTGCCCGCGCCACCGCCGCCCTCCAGCTGCACCAGCTGCAGCTCCTGCCCCGTGCAGAAGGCGCGGATCTGACACAAGTAGGTCATGACGATGAGCTTGTCAGGCACCGACAGGAGCACCATGTCCGCTGGCTCCAGCAGCCGCGACACGCCCAGGGACGCGAAGCCATCGAAAGCCTAGGGAGAGTGCGCTCCAGGTCAGCAGCCGTGACTGTGGCGACCACGTTACCCAGCAACACGACAGACACGCGCCAGACGGTCCAGGGGGTCCCTGCAACTCGGGAGCCCGGATTTGCTCAGCAACGCCTTTGCCATCCTCGGGAGGGAAACCTAGCAACAAGGCCCACCCTCGTGTTACCTAGCAACTACACACCGCACACCTCCGTTGCCAAAGGGTGTTTTGTTTTTTTGGGGGGGAAACATCTAGGGAAAAGATACTTTAAAAATTAAAAACTCAGCCGGGCGTGGTGGCGCACGTCTTTAATCCCAGCACTCGGGAGGGCAGAGGTAGGAGGATAGCTGAGAGTTCGAGGCCACCCTGAGACTACATAGTTAATTCCAGGTCAGCCTGGACCAGAGTGAAACCCTACCTCGAAAAACAAACAAACAAACAAAAAAAAATTAAAAACTCAGGGCCGGACGTGGTGGCGCACGTCTTTAATCCCAGCACTTGGGAAGCAGGGGAGGGATCACCAAGAGTTCAAGGCCACCCTGAGACTACCCTGAGTGAATTCCAGGTCAGCCTGGGCTAGAACGAGACCCTACCTCGAAAAACCAATAAACAAACAAACAAACAAACAAACAAACAAACAAACAACACATTAAAATCAAAACTGAGGAAAGCAACAATTTAATGACCAAAAATGTAAAAAAAAAAAAAAAAAAAAAAAAAGTCTAAAAGCCAGGCTGGGATCAAGGTAATACAAACTTCCCAATTGTTAGGCAGGCAGTCTGAATCTTCTACCCTCTCCAGACAGCCCTGGTTCCTTCCCCATCTCACCTGCTTGTTGTTCTGTTTTATGTTATGCGGGTCAAGGGAGGCATAGTCTCTGCAGAGAGAGAAAGAGCGCGAGCGCTGGTCAGAAGTGGATGACACTGGTGTCCCTCCCTGCAGGTTTCCCCATTCATCCTCACCCACCCCCTAGCCTCTCACATCTTATCTGGGTGGAATCGATGTAAAATAGCACAGAAAGCCAGGCCGTTGCGCCAGGATGTGGTAAAGTTGGTGATGCAGACACCACGGTAGCCAGTGGTGACCTCTTGGCACCACTCAAGCAGGGACTGGCTGGAGCTGACCAGGGCAGGTGGTGCCTGAAGAGGACACAGGGGTGGACTTAGGGAATGTGTTCTAGGAAGCTGTGCTTTCTGCCCCTTGGGAGCAGCTCAGGATTAACACAAAATAGCCCCAGCTGAGTTTGCAAGAATCACCAGAGACCACTGGTTAGAGCCTCGGGCAGGGAAAAGGGTTTCCAGCTAGGGGAAGAGGGTCATCTGCCAAGGTCACCTAAAAGGTCAATTGCCCTCAGGCAAGATCAGAGGTGGTCACCAGCAGCCACAATTCAAAGTCAGCCCAGAAAATCAATTTAGGGGTATCCAGTTTCATGCTGTGGTGGCCCAGCAGGGTAGGAGAGCCAGAACATCCCAAGGGAGAGATAAAGGACTTTCTTGAAGCTGAGCCCCACAACACACCCATTTCAGTACACCTGGTGGGGTCCATGCAGAGCTGTCATTCGCTCAACCCCAGGTTAGTGGAAAGCAAAAGACTGGGCCCTTGGTGGTCCCCATCCCTACCTGGCTGCTCGGCAGCCTTCTGTCCTCTTCAGGCTCCTCTGGGGAAGAGGCCCCTGAGGACCTGGGCACCCCAGCCCCTGCCCCACTGGCCACATGTGTCTCAATCAACCTAGCCTCTGGAAGGCTTTCCTCCGCTTCTTTGCCCTTCTTGGTTCGCAAGACCCCAGTCTCTGCTTCCTGGGCCTCAAAAACACCAGATTTATTTTCTGGGGACTCTAAAACCATCACCTCTTCTTTCTGGGGCCCCAAAGCTCCAGATTTGGACTCTGATGTCCCCAAAACTCTAGTCTCTGTCTCCTGGAACCTTAAAACTTTAATTTCTGCCTGTTGTACACCTAAAACCTCTGCCTCTACTTTCTGAGCTCCTGAAATGCTTTTCTTACTGATTGGGGTCTTTAAAGCCTCATATATGAGAACTCCCCAGGCTCGAGGATCGTGGCCCCCCAAAGTCTCAGTCTTTGCCTCCTCATTCTCTGAAACTATAGTTTCTGTACACTGGGCCTCAGCTTTTGCCATTCTAGCCTCTGGCCCCAACACCTCAGAATCCCTGGTCTCTGCCTCCCAGCACTCGGCTATTTCAGCTTCTGTCCTACAGGTCCCTGAGCCCCTAGCTGCTTTCTTCTGGATTCCTAACAGCCCAGCCTCTGCTACCTTACTCTCTATCCCCAGAATCCCTAAATCCCCTACCTTTGTCTCCTGGGCTCCTAATACCTCAGATTTTACTATCTTAGCTTCTGTTTCTGGAATCTCTGAATACCCTACTTCTGACTCCTGGGTCTCCAAAATCTCAGCTTCTGCTATTTCAGAAGCTATGCCTGGGACCCTCAAAGCCCCAGCCTCTCTGTTCTGATCCCCCAATATCTCAGACTCTGATATTTCAGCCTCTGTCCTTGGAACACCTGAATCCTCAGCTGCTACATTCTGCCTCCCTAATATTTCAACCTCTGTCTCTTGTACTCCAGAACCTTCTACCTCAGTCATCTGGGCCCCTAATACCTTAGATTCTGATTTCTCAGCTTCTGTCCTCAAAAGCCCAAAACCCTCAGATATTTCTTGGATCACTAATATCTCAGTCTCTCCTCTCTCAGCTCCTACCCCTGGGACTCCTGGACCCCCAGCTCTTATCTCTTGGGTCCCCAATATCTTAGCTTCTCTTGCCCCAGTTTCTACCTCCAGAACCCCTGAGCCCCCTACCTCTGTCTCCAGGGTCTCCACAATCTCAGATACTGGTATCTTGGCTTCTACCCTAAGCACTCCAGAACCCTGTATTATCTCCTGGGTCCCCAATATGTCAGCTTCTGCTGTCTCAGATTCTATCACTGAAACTTCTGAACCCCCCACCTCTGTCTCCTGGGACTCTACTATCTCAGATTGTATACCTGGGGGCTCTAAACCCCCAGATGCTATCTCCTGGGTATCCAATATCGCAGCTTCTGCTGTCTCAATCTCTATCCCTGGGATCCCCCCATTGCTCTCCTCCATCTCCTGGGCTACCAATATCTTAGATTCTGTCATCTTAGTTTCTATCCCTAGAACCCCTGATCCCCCAGCTGCTAACTTCTGTGTCTCCAAAATTTCTGCCTCTGTCTCCTGATCCCTGAGTAGCTCAGCCTCTACCTCCATCTTCCATACCCTAGGCCTTCCCAATGCAATCTCCTGAGTCTCTAATATCTCAAAGCCCCCAGCCTCTATTTTCTGGGTCCCAAAATCCTCAGACTCTGACATCCTGGTCTCTGTCCCCAGCAACCCTGGACCTCCCACCTCTTCCTTCTGGGTCCCCAGGATCAGTACCTCAGACTTTGCTGTCCCAGCAGCCTCTGACTCCAGGACCTCTGATCTTGCTGCCTCTGCCTCTTGGGACCCCAATATTTCAGCTTCTGCTGTCCCAGTCTCTATTTCTGAGGACCTTGGTTCCCCAGCATCTGTCTTCTGGGTCCCTAATACCTGCTGTGATGTCAGCTCAATCTCTGTTCCCAGGAGCTTTGACTCCTCACCTTCTGCTTCCGCCTGCGGGGCCGTTAGATCCCTGGATACCACCTCCTGGCACCCGCTCACCTGGGGCCCAGTGCTTGCTGCTCTAGCAGAGGGGTCCTGCTCCAGACCTGACTTCCCAATACCAGGGGCCATGCCACTCACCTCTGTGCTCTCTCTCTCCTGGCCTTCAGTAGCCCTGGCAACACCAAGGTGTGCTGGATACCCTGCAGGCTCAGCCAGAGGTGAGCTCGTGTCTGTGGGAGCCTCTTCCTGAGCCCTGACCCCCATCCTTCCCTGCGAGCTCCTAGGAGGAGCCTCTGGAGTCACCCTGAGTCTTGCCTCAGGTCTCTCCTTACCTACTTCTGACCCCTGTGCAGCATCCTGTTGACTACATTCTGAACTCTCTTCAACCTCCCCAGCTGTGGTGCCTGACCTTTTAGTGTTCTCCTGGACTCCTGACCCTTGTTCACTGTCCACCTCACTAGCCTCTGAACTGTCCCCAATCATCCCCTCCTCTTCAGCCTTGGCTCTTTGCCCTCCCAAGGTGTCTCTGGTGCCTCTATCCTCAATGTCTGGGCCCGGCCTGGCTTCCTCTGTTCCATCCTGTGGAGTGGGCCAAGCCTGGGTCTCCCCAGAAGCACCCACTCTTGCTGGAGGAACCTCTGAGGTGTTAAGGACCTCATCTCCCCTGTGGGGATCTGGGGACTGGGGGACATCAGAGCCTTTCCGGAGCCGAGGGGCTGGGGTGGGCGCCATGTCCTGGCTTGGTTGCTTGGAGGACCTGAGAAGAGAGAGGAAGTAGTAGTGTTGGGAACTCCTGTGGGCACACTTTAGTTCTATACCACCCTTCAGAAGGCGATGATGGCACTGGAGTGGTGTGGAGGTGGGGCTCTAGCATCAGTGGAGTTGTTTCCTCACCTTGTTTCCCGTGGGGATCCTGGGGGCCTTGGGACCTTAGGCCCCACCTGGCCCCCGGCTACAGCAGCTGGTTCTGACCCCTGGCCCCGGGAGGCCCTGGTTGGGGGCGCAGGGGCACTCACAGGGGCAGGGCTGGAATCTTCAGCACTAGAAGGGCTGGCAGCTGGGGGAAAGGAAGGGGACACTGAGTCCTGGGCATGTAACACAGGGTCCAGTCCTCTACCTCAATCCCAGCCCAGGTTTTACCTGCCTGCTGGGGCCGTACTTGGTTCTCATCATCTTCTTCACAGAGTGTCTTCAGCTCCCTAGAGGGATCTGGAAGGAAGCCCATTGAAGGAGTAGTCAGCCCAGAGCAGGACCCTGAAGGATGGACCTCCCCCTCCACATCCCTACTAGAGTGTAGGGCCTACCTGGGAAACGCCCTGGCCTCAGAGCACTGCCCCTGCCTTCGAAGAGACAGGCCCACAGATGCAGAGAGAAAGAGTAAGAAAGAAAGAAGCATGAGGATGAAGCACAAAAAGCTTGAAAGGAGTAGAGGGGGGAAGAAGAGGGAGGTACAGGCCCATTCTGCATGTGACCCAGCTTCTCAGATCAGGTAGGGACCAGACTGGCATCTACCCAGGGGTGAAAGGGCCATGGGGAAGCTTTGGGAACCCATCCTGCATTACTGAGTGCGCAGAAGCTGGTATTACCCAGCGCAACCAGTGCTTGTGACTGGGCACCCCACATCTGTCCTAGACCTTGGCAGTCTCAACCCCATAGTAAGCTATAAGCTCACCTGGCTGGGAGCCTCGAGCCCGGGCCTCAGAGGCCACAGAGCCATTAGCTTCATCCTCATCACTCTCAGCAAAGTCGTCCAAGTTGCCCACATCACTAGGCTTCACACTCATGAGGCTGGCCAGACTCTGCATGTCATCATCCCTGGGGGTCAGAGGTCAGAGGTAAGGGCTGGATTCACAGAACACAGGGCAGAGCCAAAGAGGGCAAGCAGACACTCACGTGGCACGTCCCTCACGCAGCAGCACCCCAGAGAGGGTGAGGCTCAGCTCTGCATGCACCACCTTCACTGACTTGGGCTTCAGCCGTAGCCGCAAGGGAACCTGAGCAGGCACAGGCCCTGCATGTCGGGCCAGGTCCACATCCGCGGTGGCCAGCACCTTCCGCTGCCCCTTGGACTCCTGTGGGTATGAGGAGTGGAGGAACAGGAGAAGGAGCATCAGTGCTGCCCTAAGGCCCCTAAGACCCCAGCCCAGCAGGACACTCACATTCTCAATAATAAATGTCCATTCTTTGGCTTCATACTGGTCCACATGAGGGTCCTGAGGAGGGAAGCACTGGTGAGCACTGGGCTTTAGGGAGGGTGGTATAATGAGAAGGGACTCTACAGGGCAGGGGGGAGTGCTGGCAGGGCTTCCATACCTGCTGTTTCACATTTCCACTCCGATTCTGCATCCAGTGTGTGTGTGTGTGTGTGTGTTGGTATCGGTATTGGAATTGAATCCAAGACTTCATCACACTAGGGAAATATTCTGCCACTGAGCTACTTCCCCAGTCCTGTATCCTGGCTGCTTTTCCTACCACAGGTTGGTAAATGCTGTTCCCTCCAAGAAGGCCTCTTAAGGCACTTGTACTGAGCTTCCCTTCTCCCCAAAATGCCTGGTCCCACCACTCAGTTCTTTCCTATTAAGCTTTGTGGCCACCCAGAATTCCCTTCTCCTGCCCATTCCTGTCTATGCCTAAGAACTGGAGACTCACCCTGTACAGGGTCACGGAGATGTCCACATTCTCAGGGACCATCCACACCACGGTGCCACGGTACGGATTCTGAATGCCAGGCTGCCAGCTGTGGGGCTGCAGGGGCAGTTTGAGTCTTCCCCTAAGTCTTCTCCCTTCACCCCCATGTCTTATCTTCCTTTCCTCCCATGGATTCTTTTATAAACCTGAACCTGACTCCATCCCTCATCAACCCCCACCAGTCTCTCCCTGCCCCCTCCCCTCTCTCATTAAGCCTTTTCCTTGGTGCCCTTTTGGCCCCACCCCCAAACATGACCCCCAGTTGCCATCTTCCCTCACCTTGGAACAGATGCGTCGATTTCGCCGGGTCCATACCACCACCAGCTTATCAGGTTGCCTGGATGGAAAGGGAGGACAGCTTAAGGCCACCCCAGGCTCCTCAGCTCCTTTTCTTCCTCTTCCCCAGCTCCCTGAGGGTCTTCACTAGTCCCTTTCCCCACAGGAGAGGACTTGAGTGGCCCTTTTTATCTAAGGCCACAGGGTGCAGGGAGGAGCCACTTAGGCAGGGTGGGGCCAAAGCACAGGGGCAAAGGCCTGGACTGCATGGGCCAGCAGGGCTGATGAAGAAAGACAGGCAAACAGGCATGAGTACACACACACACACACACACACACACACACACACAGAGCCTTAGCCAGAAAGAAGTTCATCAGGGCTGGAGAGATGGCTTAGTGGTTAAGGCAAAGCCTAATGACCCATTTTTGACTCTTCAGGTCCCATATAAACCAGACATACAAGGTGACACAAGGTCACACAAATGTAAAAAGTGGCATCTTGGGTTCTACTATAGTGGCTGGAGGTCCTAGTATGCCAATTCTCTCCCTCCTTCTCACTATCTCTCTCTTAAAAAAAAAAGTTCAGGGCTGGAGAGATGGCTTAGCACTTAAGGCGCCTGCCTGTGAAGCCTAAGGACCCCGGTTCAATTCTCCAGGTCCCACATAAGCCAGATGCACATGGCGGGACATGCATCTGGAGTTTGTTTGCAGTGGCTAGAGACCCTGGCATGCCCATTCTCACTATTTCTCTCTCTCCCTCTCTCTGACTCCAATAAATAAATAATAAATAAATTTTTTAAAAAAGTTCATCAAAGTTCATGGCAACTCTCAAAATCCCAGGGGAGGCAGAGGTAGGAGGATCACCGAGAGTTCGAGGCCACCCTGAGACTAATAGTGAATTCCAGGTCAGCCTGGACCAGAGTGAGACCCTTTCATCAACTCTCAAATGGGTGCTCCCTATAAACCCAGCCCTGTTTTCGGGGTAGAGCAAAGGCAAGGGGAGACTCTCTGGAGCTGAGGGTAATGGAGTTGAAGGAAAAGTGCAATGAGCCAGGTGTGGTGGTATGCACCTTTAATCCCAGTAAAGATAGGAGGATTGCTGTGAGTTCAAGGCCACCCTGAACTACATTGTGAATTCCAGGTCAGCCTGGGCTAGAGCAGAAACCCTACCTCAAAAAATCAAAACAAACACAACAAAAATCAAAACAAAACACAACAAAAAAAAATCAAAACAAAACACAAAAAAATCAAAACACAACAAAAATCAAAACACAACAAAAGGGCTGGAGAAATGGCTCTGCAGTTAAGACATTTGCCTGTAAAGCCAAAGTACCCAGGTTCGATTCCCCAGGACCCACATAAGCCAGATGCACAAAGGGGCACGTGCAAGCCGGGCGTGGTGGTGCATGCCTTTAATCCCAGCACTCGGGAGGCAGAGGTAGGAGGATTGCGGTGAGTTCAAGGCTACCCTGACAATACAGAGAGAATTCCAGGTCAGCCTGAGCTAGAGTGAGACTCTACCTCGAAAAAACAAAAACAACAACAAAAAAAAAACCAAAGGGGCTCGTGCATCCGGAGTTCTCGTTTGCAGTGGCTAGAGGCTCTGGCATGCCCATTCTCTCTCTCCTTTCTCTCTCTGCTTGCAAATAAATAAATAAAATTTTAAAAACACAACAAAGGTACAGGACAAGAAAGAAAATAAATTAGTAAGCTGACTTCAGCGGGGCACAAGAGACTGCTGGAATTTCCTTGAGGTTGGGTGTCTGAGTAGAGGTGAAAGGGGAGGAGGCACCTTATAGGCATGGGTGTATCTGTACCTTCAGGAGGGGTCCATGTTGAGGGACTGGCAAGTGCAAGGGTCTGAGGTGGGGGAAGTAGAAGAGGCAGAGGTGGGGAGTAAAGCCAGAGAGGCACAGGGTTAGCTTGTCATTAGACATCACACTGAGGGTGGACCTGCCATGGCCAGTCCTTTGCTGGGCTTGGTGACCCCAAGGAGGGTCAGTTAGGACTGCTATTTCCCAAAATGTAAGGCTGCAGCTTTGCAGAGAGATGATGACAATGGAACCTAAGGAAAGTCAGGGAAGACTTCTAGACAATGACATCTAAGCTGAACAGCAAGCATAGTCCTTGCAGACTCAGGACAGGCAGACACATATGGAGGCAGACACAAGCAAGGGCAGAGTTAACTGCACAGGGCTAATGCCAGTCAAGGAGCCAGAGATCAGAGTTCAAGAGCCAGTTTTGCTGTGTTACTCCAACAGCCAAGGAGCTGACACGTGGCTGGGCCCAAGGGAAGAGGGTCCCTTTGGGTTTGTGTCTAACCTCTGTCCAGGAGGGTGGGGTTGGCTAAGGAAAGGAACAAGTGAAGGCAGCGTGAGAGCCTCCACTACCTGTTCCCAGCCCCATGCCAGGATGCTCAGGTCTGCCCAGCTCACTAGCCAAGATTGCCACCATTAACCCTTAAGGATACTGAGGCCCAGAGAGGTGAGTCAGATAAGGTCACATAGCTGAGTCTGCACTCTGACCCAGAGCTAAGCATCTTTCTTCAGCCTCAACCAGCAGGCAGTAGGCAATGGCCCAACAAGGATGGCCTTCCCAGAAAGGGGAAGAGGCAGGGGTGACTTGGGGAGGGCGGGGCCTGGCTGGGCAATTTGACTCAGGCCAGGCACACCCTCCTGGGAAACCATGACCTGGGCAGGGGCAGCTTCCTGTCCCAGGCTCCAGGCTAAGAAGCCCAGGAGGCCTACTGACTCGGTGCCTGTGACTCAACCCGTTGATACTGTTTGCACCTTCAGCCTGCTCATTGTGGCCATGCCCAGCATCCCTCTAGCCTCACCCAGGGTGGTGGGGCAGGAGCCAGAGATCAGAGTTCAAGAGCCAGTTCTGCTGTGTTACTCCAATCTGCTCTTATTCTCTCTTGGACTCTGCCAAGTAAAGGGACTGCAAAGGCTGGAGAGACAGTTTAGCAGTTAAGGCACTTGCCTGCAAAGCCAAAGTACTCAGGTTTGATTCCCTGGGGCCCACATAAGCCAGATGCACAATGTGGCACAGGCGTCTGTAATTTGTTTGCTGGAGCTGTAGGCCCTGGCACACCCATTCTCTCTATCTGCCTTTTTTCAATCTCTCAAATAAATACATTTAAAAAGTTTAAAAAAATAAAATAAAGGGACTGGCAGCAGGCCCAGTGTGAACAAGACCAGAGGTATGATTGATTGGTGGCTGTCTGTAAGGACCCCAGCCCCTCTCTACTCATCTCTCTCCCTTTGGACCCCATGGTCCTTTTGTACCCCAGCTCTTCCCCTTAAGAGTCTAAATTTAGCACTATCTGGCCGGTGAGGCCCCCACAGCTGTGCCCTAATCCAGCCATGGAAGCTGACACCAGTGAGCACATATATTTAGGGTGTGACGCAGGGGCCTGGGCAGCTGCAAGTGGGGCAAGTGAGCCAGATGCCTCAGCACCCTTTGGCAGGCCATGCCAGGGCCTGCAGCCCAGGCCTCTCACCTCACTATCTTGCCCTCCACAGATCCTTTCCTCCCAGACCCACCATCTCCTAGGCCCTCAGGCCCTTTTAAACTGCTCCCCGCCTCCTTCTTCATCCCTTCATGCTCAGTTTCCCCTTTTAAGGACATTGTGGAAGCATTTCCAGCCTCCCAGCGCCCACTCTGGCTAAAGGAGGGGTGTCTTTTAGTTCCACAAGAGGGCAAGGGAAAAGGGGGCCAGATCGTTATTCTGAGCTGGATTATAAGGTCCATGAACTTTCCACCTCAGCCCTGGCCACCTGTAGACCTCAAAATCTTGTTTCCTTTTCCCATGCCACTGTACTGTATCTCTGGCCCAAGACTTGTGCTGCCTTCCCCCGGTTCTGACCACAGCTAAGGAAAATGTAGGCATTTCAGGCGGGGGAGTTATGCCTCCTAAGTCTCTCCCCACATCCCTCAACTCTTGGGATCCCCCAAGCTGTAAGTCACTTCTGAATCTCCGTGCCTGGGACATCAGAGCCCATCCTGGGATGGGAGCAAGTTTGGCCCCTGAGCTGCGGAGCAAGGCTCCTCCAGCTCAAATGGGCCAAGCCCATGGGGTCCCCAGTCGATGTGGGGTAGGGAAAGGGTGTTCCTCAGGCTTCCCTTCCACTCACCATTTCTTGGTGCACTCCAACACCAACTCATGGTAACAGGCCACAAACTGGAACTTGGCGGCCCGCTTGCCCACTCGCTGCAGGCGCTTCCACACCGAGGTCATGGTCCCCGCCGCTCCTATTGCCCACTTCTCAGACCCAAGTCTTCTGCTGACCCCCCACCGCTGACCCTGCCCGGCTCCCCATGGCCTCCTCCGGGGCTCCTAGCTGCGATGCCTGTTCGGTCCGCCCCGTCTGGGCAGAGGTGTCCGAGGCCCGTACCCAGGGCAGTGCTTCCCGCTGCCACCGCCAGGACTCCGCCGGGTGGTCTGGATCAGTGCGCGGGGTGGCCCGGGCGCGAGCGGCTGGCCGGAGCGCAGAGGAGCGAGCGCGCCGTTTCCTGGAGCCGCACCCCCGTCGGAAGGCAGGCGGGCGGGGCCCAGCGCGGGGCGGGAGTCGGGGCCGGAGGGGGGGGCAGGGGCGGGGCAACCTAGCTTCCGGGGTCCCGCGTAGCAACCGGGGCACGAGGGAGAATGGGAGCATACGCCCGACCGCAGTGCTGCCTTGGTGGGTGCGAGCCAGACAGGGGGTGCGTGCGCTTGGAGGGACAACCCGCAGCTTGGTGCCGCCCTCGGTAATGCAGCCCTGGCCACCTCCCTTCCTGCCCACAGCCTTGTGGTACTGGTACCCCATTTCCCAGGCTAGTATAACAGAGACCCAGAAAAGGGAAGGGCCCTGCTTAGGGTCCTGAGAGTCTGGGCCATAGACAGCTGCCCTTAGCTCTGGGGCGCCAGCGGAAGTCAGCCACCCAAATGGAGAAGAAGTAGAAGAAGGAGTGAGGGGCCTGGCGTCGTGGTGCACACCTTTAACCCTAGCACTTGGGAGGCTAGGTGGGAGGATTGCCGTGAGTTCAAGGCCAGCATGGGCTAGAGTGAGACTCTAACTCGGGAAAGAAAAAGAAAAAAAAAAAAAAACAGACCCAGGGTTGGAAAGATGACTTGCGGGTTAATGCGCTTGCCTGCAAAGCTTAACAACCCGGGGTCAATTCCCCACGTAAAGCCAGATGCACAAAGTGGCGCATGCATCTGGAGTTACTTTGCAGCGGCTTACGCCCTGGTGCGCCCATTTTCTTTCCTTGCCTTTTAAAATATTTATTTATGAGAGAGAGAGAGAGGCAGATAGAGACCTCTTTCCTTGCAAATATATGTATTTGTGGACAACACCCATTCCCTAATCTCTCAAAACCTGTCCTAATAGCCGGGTGTGGTGGTGCATGTCTTTAATCCCAGCACTCGGGAGGCAAAGATAGAAAGATCGTCGTGAGTTCGAGGCCACCCTGAGACTACAGAGTGAATTCCAGGTCAGCCTGAGCTAGAGTGAGACCCTACCTAAAAACAAACAAACCAAAAAAAAAAAAAAAAACCTGTCCTCAGCTCTCAAGAGGGAAGACAGTCACAGCTGCTGGAGCTCAAATTATGACTCTCAATTAAGTGTGCGATGATGGGCAAAGCAATAACACCCTGGTCCTCAGTCTTGACGTCTGTTAAATGGGGATAATTACAGTCCCATCATTTAGTCATTGAAAGGATGAAACGTGGGAAAGGACAGAGCCTGCCTGATTTTGCCAGTTCTCACTAACCACAATCCGTTAGCAGGGCTGGAGAAAATATGTGCATGTTTACTCGCTTGTGAGAAGTCAGCTGGGGCGTTGGCTGCAGTGTTAACGCCTAGATTAGCGTCCTTATCGCCTATCTACGCGCCCAGAATGGTAATGAGCTTTTGCAGGTGTCTCTTTGCCACTTCAGAGAACTACCCTGGGGCAGCACATCCATCAGCTTGCTCGCTCCCCGCCAGCAAGACGTTGGTCAAGACCGACGTCTTGTGCCTGGTGGACTCCGTTTTAACTGGACATGTGGTCTTTCAGGATGCTAGGTGGGTTGCAATTCGCACGTGACTGCTTGCGGGGAGTAGGGATGAAGTGCCTAAGGAGTGCAGTTTCGCAAATGTGCAGGCCGTTTCCGGTGGGCTTCCCCTACAAGAGGAAGCTCTAAAGGTCCCTGGTATGGGGGTGGGGAGCTGGGTGGTCGCTGTTGAAACTGCAACGGGGGAGCCTGAAGCGCTGGCCGCGTCCCCATCTCCTCCGGGCTCGTCTGGCCTCTAGAGGCCTCAACCTCGCTCTCTCCGGCTTCCACAGCTCTTCCACGCACCCTGGAGCACCAGTTCCCACGTCCCTCCAGGAGGCACTTTCCCCTCTCCAGCCCAGGGGCCCCTCGGTCCGGCCCGCTGACTCCGACCCACGCATTTCCTGTGCCGCCCCAACTCCGCCCCTACTCGAGGTGGAAAGTTTCTCGCTTCAAGACCGGCGGGCGGCTCCTTCTCCTTCCTTCCCCGCCCAAAGCGAGCGGAGAGGGGGAGATGGGTTCCAAGGCCTGGGGAAGTGACTCGACCGCAGACACACAGCTGCGGAGCCAGGCTCTGCCAGCTTGGATAACTCCCAACCCAGTCCATGGGGAGTGGATTCGCACCCAGCCCCAGCTAAGCCTCTCACCGGGTGGGTCCTTTGCCGCCACCTGCTGGCGGAGCTCGGGACCACACTTGCCAGAAACCGCTGTATTCCCATGAGCCAGACAGAATGCAGTAACGCTAAGAATATTTATTTATCTACACGCCCAGGAATTGTCCTCTAAATTTAAATATCCAGCATGGAAGCCTTAGCCTTCCCGGCCGCGGGTGGTTGCAGGAATGGGTCTTGGAGACCTTGTCTAGGGCAGTGAAACCCCAGAACAACAGGTAGGATGCCCCTGAGCCAGGAGCTGCTAGTGGCAGCAAAAGATGAAAAAGGTCCCAATCCCAGAGATGCCAAGGGGAGTGCAAGACGCTTTGGACCCCCAGGCCAGACTGAGGGTTGGCCAAACTGGGGTGCACACATGTGGAGGCCCAGCGCAGTAGGCAAAGGCTGCAACCTAGGTGCCCACCAGCTAACCAGGAGAGGGCTTGGCAATTTTGCCTCAAAGGCACATGCCTTGCCCTCCTAAAGTGAGGTGGTACCGGTAGAAGAGCAGGCACTATTGACTGAGGACTTGCTGAAGGGCAAGTTTTGAGCCTTTTGTTCTGACGCAATCCCACCCACCCCAGCTCTTCAAAGGCTGATGTGGAAGGCGTCCTGCAGCCACTGGTCACGGGCATTATGCGTCTGGGGCACAGTTAGTGGTGGGGGGTCAGGGGGTAGGCTGGCATCAGGAGGCTCTTCATCATCAGAGAGGCCAGCATCAGGTGGGTAGGAGCTGTCCGAGTGCAAGGAGGATGACAGGTCCTGGCATAAGCTCAGGTCTTGGCACAGATGCTTGTAGTCCTGGATCGACTCGTACAGCCCCCACAGCTGGCACAGGAGAGACATATCCAGCTGCCGCAGCCCCACCTGCAGACAACTGACAGTGGGCTGGAGTTGGGGAATCCAGGTTACCCCTAGCCTCCGCCTCCTGAGATCCCAGGGTCCCAGCCCAGGCCACAACCCTAGCCAAATTTTCTTCATGTAAGTGAAAGTTCTGAGGACAAGCGATGGCACCTGCAAGCTGTGAAACTTGCTGGCGAGTCACTGGCTGGGGTAAGCAGTAGAGTTGGATCATGTGAAGAAAACATTTTTTAAAATGCACACATGGCTACTGCTACCAATCACTGTTCTGTGACTCAAATGCCTTCTGCAGGATGTCAGAGACCCAGTCCTGTCTGCACCCTGCCTCGTGCGGGATCCTCAAGCTAAGTCCCCGCACTAGCCGAACGCCACCCATTAGGGTTCCCACCCCCAAGGTGCACCCCTCCCACTGGCCGGGTTCCCACCCACTCACCATCTCCTTGCGCAGCGCAGCTAGTGCGGAGTCCAGGTTGACCGGACGGCGCTGACCGGTGGCAGGGCCCGAGTTGGCGGCGCCAGCAGCATGGCGAGGACCGTCCGGGGCCCGGGCGGCGCGACTCAACTCGTCATGGATGCGACTGCGCTGGCTGTAGACGCGCTCCAGCTCCCGCCACGAGCCCCCGCTCGCGTTGAGGAGGCCGCTGAGGCCGCGCGGTAGCGGCGGGAGCCCGGCTAGGGCACAGCCCGCGCCGCCCGGCGCCTCAGCCGAGGGCAGTCCGTTCATGGCCCGGCCCTGCGCAGACCGCAATGCCACCTGGGCCGGCGTCCTCGGGGAACCGCATCCAGCGGCCCCGCCGCCCGAGTTCAGCCGCCGCCCGCAGGCCGCGCTTTGTTCCTTACCAGACTCCTTGAGCTCCGCCTATGCTCCACCCCCTACGCAAAGGCGGGGCCTCCCTTAAAACGGCTATGGCTGAGGGCCCGCTGGAAAGGAGAGGAAGGCCTACCGGGGCAGGCCGGCCTTTCTGCTGACCCACTCTTACAGTGTTCAATTACCCTCCCAAGGAGAAGTATCTATACTTGATCTTAACTAAAAGGCCGATAAATAATAGGAAAAGGATCTAAAAGTGGAGGGCAAGAGATGGGAAAGTCCATGCCTGGCTCTTAAAAAAGCAACACTGGCTTTCGCACAACCTTTCCGTGTCCTCTAATACCTGGGATGGGCATAGCTGTAAGATAGACTCAGGACGTTGGGGGGAGGGGTGCCACCAAGGACAAGGCCCAGCCCTTTTTTGTTCCTGCTAAGGCATCCTTGGAATAGGGTGTCTACCCCTCTTCCTGAATGCAGAAACTCATCTTTCAGGGACAGTAGACCATGAATAGATGAGAAGCCAAAAGTAAGAAGTAGAACTAGGATTGGCATGCATTTTCAGAATCAATTAAGGAATAGGGCCGGAGCACTTGCTTGCAAAGCCTGACAGCTCGGGTTCATAAAGCTAGATGCACAAAGTGGCACATGCATCTGGGGTTCTTTTGCAGTGGTTGGAGGCCCTGGCGTGCCCATACTCTCACTCTCTCTTTCAAATAAATAAAAATATTTAAAATAATAATAATATATTTAAAATAAACCACACAGAGGAACAGCTGTTTTTCTCAAGGGGGCAGAGGGTGGGGTTCAATGCTGCAGCTGCTTCAAAGTGCACAGGGCATCAGCACAAGCCCGGATAAGGCCACACAGCTGGATACTAGTCTCCAGGGAGGTGCTAGAGCCCAGCTCAGCTGAAGCCCACGTCAGCTTCTGCAGGAGGGCTGTCTGTGTGCAAGACACAACATCCGCATTTGGAAGCGCAGCAGGAGGGGGTGGCCCCTGGGCTGCCGCCTTGAGCCCTGCAGCAGCTCCTTCACAGTGCTCTGGACGAGGTACTGGGGGCTGAGAGGTGGGTCGAGAGCCTGAGGGGAGCTCTGTGGCAGAGGCGAGCTGGTGTTCCCGAGCTTGGGAAAGGGCAGCCTGGGCATTCAGAGCTACAAGAAGAAAGTGGATGGAATGGTCAGATGCATGATCCACTTGCTCTTTCCTGCTCTGCTCTTTCTGTGCTGTTGGTTTTCCCTGTCCTTCTATGACAATTCATCCATTTCCTACTCTTCTTTTTCCTTGAACATTAGACAAGTACTGTTATCACTGATCTTATAACCCCAGCACCAGTCTCAAGACAGTGATTCACACCCTAACTTCATGATCCAACATGACAGTGCCTGAAAGCTGGATGTGGAGGCACTAACCTTTAATGCATGCGCTCGAGAGCCTGAGGTCTTTAAGAGGATGGCTGTGAGTTCCATGTTAGCCTGGACTAGTGAGACTCTACCTCAAAAAAAAAAAAAAAAAAAAAAAAAAAAGGTGGAAGGGGGGAGGGGCTGAAGAGATTGCTCAGCCATTAAGGCGTTTGCCGGCAAATCCAAAGGACCCAGACTTGATTAACCATTACCCACATAAGCCAGATGCACAAGGTAGTGCATGCGTCTGGATTTCATTTGAAGAGGCTGAATACCCTGGTACCCCCACTCTCTCTCTCTCAAATAAAATAAATATTTTTTTAAAAAAGATGCTTACTTGCAAAGCCTGATGGCTTGGGTCCGAATACCCACAAAAAGCCAGACTCATAAAGCGGCACATATGTCTGGAGTTCGTTTGCAGTGGCAGGGGGTACTGGGGCGCCCATACATTCTCACATTCAAATAAAATATTTAAAGAGCGTGCCCAAGCAGCCGGGCGTGGTGGCGCACTCCTTTAATCCCAGCACTCGGGAGGCAGAGGTAGGAGGATCACCGAGAGTTCGAGGCCACCCTGAGACTACAAAGTTAATTCCAGGTCAGCCTGGACCAGAGTGAGACCCTACCTCACAAAACCAAAAAAAAAAAAAAAAAAAAAAAAAAAAAAAAAAAGAGCGTGCCCAAGGGCTAAAGATGTAGCTCAGTGGAAAGGCGCCTGCCTGACACGCGTGAGGCCCTGGGTTGCATCTCCTATGTGAGTGTGGAGGGGCGGCAGCACCGGATTTAGTTCAGACTCAAACCCAGTATTGGAAACAAAAAATGCTAAGCAGAGGGCGCTCTGGAGGCTGAAGTAGGAGGTCAGCCTGGGTTGGATGAGATCCTGCTTCGAGGTAGGAAAAAAAAAAAAAAAAAAAAATGCTTACTGCTCTTCCTGAATGAACGGTCCTCTCTAGGGCTAAAAGGAGAAAAGTATCTTAATTCCACAGCAGGCACAAGCTCCTAGGACTCCTGTTCCTGGGGAATTACTACCACGTAGTTTTCCCACCGAGCACCCCCGTCCCCTCACCCGGATTATCTTTATCCACGTCTGAGTCGAGCTCCTGACAAGCCACGCAGTAGATTTTCCGTTGTTTGTCTTGGAGAAGGATCGTCTGGGAACCAGAAAGGACAAGGAACACGGGTGAGAAACCAGGGAAGTTGGGTCCAAAAGGGGAGAGCTGCGGAGGGGCCGTGCGTCCTGGCCTGTAGTTGCATCCCGGGTCCCTCCTCACCCCGCAGTCTGCGCACGTATCGCCCAGCATGCGGTACCCGCGAAGCAGGTAGTCGCCCATAAGCCGGGAGATGCGATCCTGGCGCTCCCGTCGCGCCTGCAGCACCTTCGTCTCCGCTTCAGTCGGGGGCTCCCAGGAGAAATCGTCAACCTCTGCGGAAGAAAAGCACAAGGGGCCAGCGTCTTGTAGGAAAGAAATGCTTCCCACATGCCGCAGACACGGGCAGGGATGGCCAAATACTCACCAGCGCCATTCAGGGCCATGTTGCCGTTGTCACTCTCAGGGTTCACCGGAAGTGACGCACAATCCCCTGCGCCTTCTCCTCTAGTGTAGGGGCTGGGACGGGCGGAAGTGATGTTTAGACTTCTTTCTGCCCAGAGTGGGGCGTGTCCGCAGCACACTTAACCCTGTCCTGGATGCGCTTAGGTCAACCTTCAGAACCCCGAAAAAGCTAGAGAAAACGCCTTTAATCCCAGCACTCGGGAGGCAGAGGTAGTAGGATCGCCAAGTCTCCATGGCCACCCTGAGACTACATAGTTAATTCCAGGTCAGCCTGGACTAGAGTGAAACCCTACCTCGAAAAAAAAAAAAAACTTCAGACGAAGCGCCGTCTCCATGGTAACGCCGCTCCGGTCGCTCGACGAGGATGTGGCTCTCTCAGAGTCGCCTTTCCTGTGTGACATGGATGGAAAGGATCTACACGTGCCCTGGTTTCCTTCCCGCGCAGGTAGAGTGTGGGGCAGGTGGGGCAATGCGCCCAGCACTACCTTCGCGGGAAGAACTAACTAACAGGGCGAACGTGTGCAGCCGCCTCGGGCCTCAGTGCGCGCTCAGACGGGGCAGGATTAAGTAGCCTCTTTCATGAATCCTCTCCTTTTGCATATCCCCTATCCAAGACTATCCAGCACCAAACACACACACAAGGCCTAGGCTCTGATGCAGACCCTGCCCTAAGCAGACATGTTTTGTAGTTTAAGCCCTCCAAAGCTTGCTGACTTAAGAGCTCTATGTTTGGCATGCGCAGTTCTAGCTCCAGCCTCAGCCGTGGTGCACACCCCACCATGAGCGTGACTTGGGTGGATTGCAAATTACATTACCAGTGCTCCCTGAACAGTGACCTTGGTGATTTCTTTCTCCTCTGTGTTCTTTTTCCATATGAATCTTTTCCCCTTATTAAGTTGAAAAAAGTCAGATAGAGCCGGACATGGTAGCGCACCGTGAGTTCAAGGCCACCCTGAGATTACAGAATGAATTCCAGGTCAGCCTGGGCTAGAGCAAAACCCTACCTCGAAAAAAAAGAAAAAGAAAATGAGAGGAAAGGAAAGGAAAGAAAAGGAGAAGAGAAGAGAGGAGGGGGAAGAGGGGGAGAGGAAGGGAGGAGAAAGGAAAGGAAGAAAGAAAGAAAGAAAGAAAGAAAGAAAGAAAGAAAGAAAGAAAGAAGGAGAGAGAGAGAGAGAGAGAGAGGCCTAGAACTGGGGTGGGTGGGGCACACCTTTATCGGGAGGCAGAGATAGGATAACCATGAGCTCGAGGCCACCCTGAGAATACAGAGTGAATTCCAGTTCCAGGTCAGCCTGGGCTAGAGTGAGACCCTACCTCGGAAATACCAAAAAAAAAAAAAAAAAAACCAGCAGCAGCTAGGACTAGGTGTTCCAACCCCTCATCGCCAACTTCCTTTCACTGGTCATAACTTTTAAAAATATATTATTTAAAGCCGGGCGTGGTGGCACACGCCTTTAATCCCAGCACTCGGGAGGCAGAGGTAGGAGGATCACCGAGAGTTCGAGGCCACCCTGAGACTACATAGTTAATTCCAGGTCAGCCTGGACCAGAGTGAGACCCTACCTGTAAAAAAAAAAAAAAAAAATATATATATATATATATATATATATATATATATATATATACATGCCAGGCGTGGTGGCGCATGCCTTTAATCCCAGCACTCGGGAGGCAGAGGGAGGAGGATCACCGAGAGTTCGAGGCCACCCTGAGACTACATAGTTAATTCCAGGTCAGCCTGGACCAGAGTGAGACCCTACCTTGGGTGGATTTATTTGAGAGAGAGAAAGAGGCAGAGAAAGAGAGAATGGGCGCACCAGGCCTCCAGCCACTGTGAATGAACTCCAGACGCAGGTGCTACCTTGTGCATCTGGCTTTCCCCTTCCACATAAGCACAAGGTGGCACTTGCATCTGGAGTTCATTTGCAGCAGTTGAGGGCCCTGGTGCGCCCATTCTCTCTTTCTCTGACTCTCCCCTCCTCAAATAATATAAAAAAGGACACAGATCTGGAAAAGACAGTAATACGTGAATTTTGTGAGAGAGGAGGGAAACCACCTTGTCACATGGGATAGAGACCTCTTGGGCCTTGAGGGATTTGTGAGCAGCTAAGACATTAATGATAAAAAGCCGGGCGTGGTGGCACACACCTTTAATCCCTTGGGAGGCAGAGGTAGGAGGATCGACATGAGTTCAAGGCCACCCTAAGATGACATAGTGAATTCCAGGTCAGCCTGAGCTAAAGTAAGACCCTACTTCGAAAAACAAAAACAAAACAAACAAAAAAAAATCAATGATGGTGGTCTCTCCAACCCCTTCCTGCTAGAGCCTTCCTCACTAAGGAAAGCATCCTGCTGCTCCACCTTTCCTATATTGAATTTACCTAATTTCTGGGTCTGCTGTTCTCAAGTAGATGGCTCTGTGAATGAGTGCTATTCCATGCAGCCTTCCAGAGAGATAGGAAACAACAGGGGTTGCCCAAAGGGTCATTCACTGAGTTGAGGTTGTGGTTGATTGATAGAATCTC
This sequence comes from Orientallactaga sibirica, assembly GCA_036365145.1. Classification (NCBI taxonomy): domain Eukaryota; kingdom Metazoa; phylum Chordata; class Mammalia; order Rodentia; family Dipodidae; genus Orientallactaga; species Orientallactaga sibirica. The sequence goes on along the minus strand of JAEOAD010000042.1, from coordinate 4,221,314 downwards.
CATGGACTTCTTTTTGTTGTTGTTGTTTTTATTGACAACTTCCATAATTGTAGACAATATCCACTTTCCCCTTTGAAACTCCACTCTCCATCATATACCCTCCCCCTCTCAATCAGTCTATTATGTAGTCTCAGGATGGCCTTGAACTCACGGTGATCCTCCTACCCCTGCCTGCCCAGTGCTGGGATTAAAGGTGTGTGCCACCATGCCCAGCTATGTTTTTATTTTAATATTTTATTAATTTATTTATTTATTTATTTGAGAGAGAAAGAGGAAGATAGAGAATGGGTGCTTGGGGCCTCCAGCCATTGCAAACAAACTCCAGATGCATATTCCCCCTTGTGCATCTGACTTACGTGGGTGGGTCCTGGGGAGTTGAACCTAAGTCCTTTGGCTTTGCAGCCAGACGCCTTAACAGCTAAGCCATCTCTCCAGTACCCCCCCCCTTTTATTTTTGAAGAAGGATCTCACTCTAGACAAGGCTCACCTGGAACTCACTTTGTAGCTGAGACCATCCTCAAACTCATAGCAGTCCTTCTACCTCAGCCTTCCAAGCACTGGGATCAAAGGCATGCGCCACCACACAGGACTTAACAGGATATTATTATAAGACAGTTCTCCCGGGTCTTCAATTTCTTTTTTTGTTTTGTTTTGTTTTTTCAAGGTAGGATCTCACTCTAGCCCAGGCTGACCTGGAAATAACTATGTAGTCTCAGGGTGCTCGAACTCATCGTGAGCCTCCTACTTCTGCTTCCCGAGTACTGGGATTAAAGGTGTGGGCCCCCACGCCTGGCTCCGGGTCTTCAATTTCTGCACATTTTTCAAGTGAGGCACTGATTACCTTTCTTCTAGAATCACTTTTCTAAGATGTCTGTGTAGTGAAGAGCTAGGGAAGATGTAATTGATGTCTTTATCCAGAACAAGAGACAGGTATGCTTACTGGCTTTGAGTTCCCTTATCTCAGAGACCTCAGCATGCAATCTACTCTACATGTGAGCCCATTGGTATCACCCCATGGGACTTCCTGACAAGGGGAACCAATGTCAATATTTGGTGCTTGTGCTATAAATAAAATCCTTTTGTTTCTGACCCAGGAATCTCATGTCTTCTGCTAGTATCCATGAAACTGTGGTAGGCTACTTTCTTAGCTCACAGTGGGGTATAACCTCAGACCCTTCATGCTCCTTGATGAGGAATGGGCACACAGAAGGTCTTCAGAAGTGTTGGTGGTAACTCTGTTTGCAACAGTCATGATGGACAGTAGTCTAGGAAACAGTGGGCTTTGGCTCTTTTCTTACATTTTATTTATTTATTTGTTTATTTGAGAGAGCAAGAGGGAAAGAGGCAGAGAGAGAGAGAGAGAGAGAGAGAATGTACACACCAGGGCCTCCAGCCACTGCCAACAAACTCCAGATGCATGCACCCCCTTGTGTATCTGGCCTTCGTGGGTCCTGGGGAATCATACTTGGGACCTTTGGCTTTGCAGGCAAGCGCCTTAACTGCTAAGCCATCTCTCCAACCCTGCTTTTTTTTTTTTTTTTTTTTTTTGGTAGGGTCTCACTGTAGTCCAGGCTGACCTGGAAAGGTGTGTGCCACCAAGCCCAGCTGGCTTTGGCTCTTCCAAACTCTTCCCTTGCTGACAGAAATGATCACATATAATGTGAGCCATGCACCTGTCCCTACTTGTGGCATTGATGACAGGGTAGAAGTTAGGCCCTTTCCTGGGTGGCAGTGCATATCACGATGATATAGTCATACAGCTCTGTCTCCAAACAAACAAACAAAAGTGGCACATCCAAAGGAGCAGCCATGTTCAGTGCAGTGTATATGGAGATAGGAGCTTCAGGGGAGGAACTGTCCCCTCCAGGCTTCTGTAGGCAAGGTTCTCACTCTGGCCCAGGCTGACCTGGAATTAACTATGTAGTCTCAGGGTCCTTCTCTCCTATCTGCCTCCCGAGTGCTGGGATTATTTATATTTTATATTTACTTATTTGAGAGAGAAAAAGAGGTAGAAAGAGAGAGAATGGGAATGCTAGGGCCTCTAGCCACTGTAAACAAACTCCAGACACACGCACCACCTTGTGTATCTGGCTTATGTGGGTCCTGGGGAATCGAACTGAGGTCCTTTGGCTTTGCAGGCAACCACCTTAACCACTAAGCCATCTCTCCAGCCCACCATCCCTTTTCTTTCTTTCTTTTTGGTTTTTCAAGGTAGGGTTCACTCTGGCCCAGGCTGACCTGGAATTCACTATGTAGTCTCAGGGTGGCCTTGAACTCACGGCAATCCTACTACCTCTGCCTCCCAAGTGCTGGGATTAAAGGCGTGCGCCACCATGCCCAGCTCCCTTTTTTTTTTTTTTTTTTTTTTCAGGCCTGATGAGCAAACCCCTTCCCAGCCACCCTCACATCCATGACTTTCCTTAGCACTTAAGCTTCCTAGAAACATTGACAGTTCATTAGCTAACACATGGAGGCGCTACAGAGCTTGCAAAAGACAGCCATCATTGAGTAGTATAAATACATCATGGCTCCCAGACTGGGTCTGGCAATGAGGAAATGAGACAACATATACTGAATTTACTAGTTGCCAGACACTTGTTAAAGCCTTCATAAGTATTAACTTCATAAGTATTAATTGTTCTCTGTTGAGAAAGAAGGAAACAGGCATAGAGGAATGGAAAGTTTCCCAATTTACCCTGCTGGCACTTGGTGCAGCCAGGATAATCAGTGCTGGAAAATAACCTCTGTGCTATGCTGCCTCCTCAGACAGGGTCTCACTATGCAGTTCCAGTTGTCCTCACACTCAGATCCTCCTGCCTCCTCCTAAGTGCTGATATTATATAGGTCTGTACTACCACCACTCCTGGCTCTGGAATTAGTTTCTTTATAATTTCTTTTTTTTCTTTCTTTCTTTCTTTCTTTTTTTTTTTTTTTTTTTTTTTTTTTTTGTAGGGTCTTACTCTAGCCCAGGCTTAGTTTCTTTAAAAAAAAGTTTTTCTTTTGGCTAGGCATGATGGAGCACACCTTTAATCCCAGCACTCGGGAGGCAGAGGTAGGAGGATCACTGTGAGTTCAAGGCCACCCTGAGACTAGAGTAAATTCCAGGTCAGCCTGGGCCAGAGTGAGACCCTACCTTGAAAAAATAAATTAATTAATTAATTAATTAATTAATTTAAAAAAATCTTTGAGCCGGGCGTGGTGGCGCACGCCTTTAATCCCAGCACTCGGGAGGCAGAGGTAGGAGGATCGCTGAGAGTTTGAGGCCACCCTGAGACTACATAGTTAATTCCAGGTCAGCCTGGACCAGAGTGAAACCCTACCTCGAAAAAAAAAAAAAAATCTTTGGAGCTAGAGAGATAGCTCAGAGGTTAAGGCGCTAGCCTACAAAGCCTAAAGACCAGGTTTTGATTCTCCAGTACTCATGTAAAGCCAGAATCACAAACTAGAACATGCATCTGGAGTTTGTTTGCAATAGCCAGAGGCCCTAGTGTGACCATTCCCTCTCTTTCTCCCTCTCTCCCTCTGTCAAATAAATAAATAAATAAACAAAATATTTCCCAAATCTGGGCTGGAGAGATGGCTTAGCAGTTAATGTGCTTGCCTGCAAAGCCAAAGGATCCAGATTGATTCCTCAGGACCCACATAAACCACATGCGTAAGGGGGAGCATGCACCTGGAGTGTTCATTTGCAGTGGGTGGAGGCCCTGGTGTGCCTATTCTCATTCTCTCTCCCTGCATATTTCTCTCTCTTTTTTTCTCTCTCAAATAAATAAATAATAATAAAATATTTTTTTATAAAGGAACATCTACTTTCAAATATCTTATTTATTTGTTTGTTTGTTTATTTGAGAGTGACAGAGAGAAAGAGGCAGAGAGAGAGAGAGAGAGAGAGAGAGAGAGAGAGAGAGAGAGAGAGGGCACACCAGGACCTCCAGCTACTACAAATGAACTCCAGATGCATGGGCCACCTTGTGCATCTGGTTTATGTGGGTACTGGGGGATTGGGCCTTGAACCGGGGTTCTTAGGCTTCACAAGCAAGTGCTTAACCACTAAGCCATCTCTCCAGCCCTAATAAAATATTTTTAAAGAGCTCCAATTATTTTTTAACTTTATTTTATTATTATTTTTATTTATTAGAGACAGAGAGAGGGAAAGGGGAGAGAGAGAGAGAGAGAAAGAATTGGTGCTCCAGGGCCTCTAGCCACTGCAAATGAATTCCAGATGCTTGCACCCCCTTGTGCATCTGGCTAACGTGGGACCTGGAGAATCGAACCAGGGTCCTTAGGCTTCACAGGCATGTGCCTTAACTACTAAGCCATCTCTCCAGCCCTAAAATATTTTTTAAAAAGAAGTTATTTCTTAAAAAAAAATTTGTGACACCGGGCATGGTGGCGCACGCCTTTAATCCCAGCACTCGGGAGGCAGAGGTAGGAGGATCACCGAGAGTTCGAGGCCACCCTGAGACTACATAGTTAATTTCAGGTCAGCCTAGACCAGAGTGAGACCCTACCTTGCAAAACCAAAAAAAAAAAAAAAAAAATTTGTGGACAGGGGCACACATGTGGAGATCAGAGAAGACAATGGCAGGTGTTAATCCTCGCCTTCCATCTTGTTTGAGGCAGAGCCTCCTGTTTGCCATTGTTTGTGTACACAAGGCTAGTTGTCCTATGAGCTTCAGAGATCTCCTGTAACCACCTACCATCTCACTGTAGGCACATGAGGATTATAAACACTGGAACTACTGCATCTGGCTTTACATGGATTCTGGGGAATCTAAACTCAGCTCATCATGTCCAGTAAGTGCTTTTACCCATTGAGCCATCTCCCAGCCCGAGAAACCACAGGAGGTAGAGTAACCATGGGAAAGCCTGCTAGTGTATTTAATGATCTGGAATGATCATGAAGATCATGGTCTTGTTTGACTTAAGGATAAGGCACAATTTGAAGACATGCAAGCCAGTAGCTTCTAGGAAGATGAGGGGACACAGTAATGAGGAGGCTAGAAAAGGTGGTTAGCGGTCCCATGCTCTTCACAAAGGCAAGAATACCACATGTATTGAAATATCTGTTTTACCCTGTAGTTCTACTCTCTTCATCTTCCACCTTTTTTTTTTTTTTTTTTTTTTTTTTTTTTTTGAGGTAGTGTCTCATTCTACCTCAGGCTGACCTGGAATTCACTATGTAGTCTCAGGGTAGCCTTGAACTCAAGGCAATCCTACCTCTGCCTCCCAAGTGCTGGGACTAAAGGCGTACGCCACCACACCCAGCTCCATCTTCTGCCTTCTTGTAGCATGCTAGGACGGCCACCCTCCCAGTGTTGCACCTGTAGATAAACAGTAGAATAGGGTACGATTTGTTTCCCTAGCTCCTTTTCTGCAGACCACCAGTGTCTGCTGAGGGTTACAGCTCTCTGGTGCAGCCTTTCCTATAGATGTGGCTCCAGGGTTCTCCCCAGTTATGCTAAAGTGGGAAGGGTTTCTCTCTGTTACTAGCCCCCAGAGAGGGAGATTTGCTTAGCCTTTGAAAGCAGCTCTTCCATTCTGCTCCACTTGCGCATTTGGAGGGTGTCATCCACTTCTTACTGAGGCCATAAGAGCCTAAGGAGTTTGATAAGGACCACTTCTGTAAACCATCACTGTGTACTAAGCTATGTTGGTGTCTCGGTTGCACTCTCCTGTCACTGAGTCCTCACATTGGTTGTCTTCTTCCACTCCTGTTCCCAGCAGCACTATGCACTGTTGGCCACACATTCCTTCTCCTGGCTCTTCTATACCATGCTTTCCCCTCATCTCCCACTGCTCTGCCCCTTCTCAGTTTTTGGATTGACTCTACTTTTTCTTCCTTCCTTCCTCCCTTCCTCCCTTCTTCCCTTCCTTCCTTCCTTCTGTCCCTTCCTTCCTTCCTTCCTTCCTTCCTTCCTTCCTTCCTTCCTTCCTTCCTTCTGTCCCTTCCTTCCTTTTTTTTTGTTCTTGTTTTGTTTTTCAAGGTGGGGTCTCGCTCTAGTCCAGGCTGACCTGGAATTCACTGTGTAGTCTCAGGGTGGCCTTGAACTCATGATGATCTTCCTACTGCCATGTGCCACATCACCTGGCTGCCTTTTCTTTTCGTTTTTCAGTTTTTTGAGGTAGCCTCTAGCTCATGCTGACCTGGAATTCACTATGTAGTCTCAGAGTGGTCTTGAACTCACGGCAATCCTCCTACCTCTGCCTCCCGAGTGCTGTGTTTAAAGGCATGAACCACCAGACCTGACTGCCTTTTCTTTAAAAAAGAAAGAAAGAAAGAAAGAAAGAAAGAAAGAAAGAAAGAAAGAAAGAAAGGAAGGAGGGAGGGAAGGAAGAAAAAATAATACATAGAGAGAGAAAGAGAGAAATTTATGAGAGAGAAGAGAGAGAATGGGCATGCCAGGGCCTCTAGCCATTGCAAACAAGCTCCAGATGCATGTACCACCATGTACATCTGGCTTCCATGAGTACTGCGAAATTGAACCTGGGTCCTTTGACTTTGCAGGCACCACTAAGCCATCTCTCCAGCCCTTACTCTCCCTTTTCTCTGGAACCTGGGAATGATAACTTACATGGTTGACAGCCAGCCTTCTGCTAAATTCTTGGGGTCTGACACTGGGAACCTGGGAATGATAACTTACATGGGCCAGCTTCTCTGAACAGCTTCTCCCATCGCCAAGGTCCCCAAGGCTGTGTGCCCTGTCTGACCTCCACTTGGATGACTTGTAACAGCGGATCCAATAGAGTTGTGGATCTTCCTGGCATTTTCCCTTTGTTTGCCTCTCCTCTTCCTCCCAGCCAGGGACTCAAGCCACACTCTGGGAGTCATTCATCCCACCTGTCTCTCCTACCTTCCCATGGTCTAAACAGTATGTCTCTCTCTCTGCAGATGAAGACAACAGTTGTGCCCTCTCTTGCCCAGATACAGTCTCCTCCGATGAAAATTAAACCCAAGTTCTTCACCATGGCCTACCCCATTACACACATGTGTACTACTTTCTCCTTTCCCCAACCCTGTTGCTCCATTGGCCTTCCCTCAGGCCCTGTTCCAATGGAATTTCTTTCAAAAGGAATTTCTTTCTATTTATTTTGGAAGAATGGAATTTCACACTCTTGCCCCAAAATACATCTTTGCAGTCTCTTTCTCAGTATCACCCTCCAGCATCTGGTGGAAAAGCATTTTTATCAGAGGACGTTCCATTTCCCACTGCATCTTTCTTTCTGCTTCTCAGTTGGGCAAATGAATAGATCTTATTTCACGGATGAGGAATCCAAGGCTTGGAGAGATCAAGACCCTAAGCCTGGACTGTTTGTGCTGTGTTCCAAGGTGAGCCACAGCCTGCTCTAAGCAGGGGAGGGGTGGTTCAAATGAGTGTGAAGGGAAAAACTGAATCTAAAATGCTCAGCACCACGCCTAGCAGGTGGTAAGCATTCAGTATAGCCGCCTGCTCAGAGTGTGACCCAAGTATGAGGGAGGGGGAATTCTCCCTCACAAGCCCTCCTGGATTCCAGGAGTAAGGAATTCTCTGAAGATATGGGGACTGCCCTCCTCCCAGCCCTGAAACGCTAGCCTGTACTGAACACAGCCCGAGTCACTGAGTGATTCAAGAAAGACTCACCAAAGGGTCTTCCACTCAGTCTCTTTTGGACCTACTCAAACAAACGCACCCTCAAAATGAAAACTATTACCTCCTTGGACAGGTGTGTCTGAAGTTGAGCCCGAACCCCTCTCCCCAACAGATTACCACCCCTTATTGCCCTAGGGAGAGGGTTTGGCGCCATTCTAACTTGGCACAGTCCTGACCCTGGCCAGCCAGCCTTCCTGCTAAATTCTTTGGGTCTGACACTGGATTCTGGGGTCTTCTACCAGTCCCTCATTCTATAGCCTGGTTCCAGTCTCTTCCCTTCTAGACTAGCCTTGATCAAAAGCAAGACCCTTTCCAAGCTTCTGCCAACCCCTGCCCAGAGGCCCTGCCATGCTCCTCCCAAGGCTCTGAGAGCCCTCAAGCAGCACCCCCCCACCTCCTCCTCCGGCTGTTAGCCTGGGAAGGGGGCCAGGCCCTGAGCTCAGACCTTGGCGATTCCAGAGTGTCTGAGGCCCAGAGCCAGCAGCGCCTGCCAGGCCAGACTAGGGGATGGGGGGAGGTGGCAGGGTGGGCACCAGGAAGCCCTCTAAATGGGGGGGGGCGGTGAGGCTGGGTTTTTAGCTTTGTTCTTTCTGCTCCTCTCCCAAACCCCACAGACCTGGGACCTCAGTGAGCCTAGATTCAAGTGCTGCTCCATGCATCTTGTTCTCCAAGGGGAGAGGGAAGAGACCAGTGCTAAGGAGAAGTGACTTTTTTGGAGAAAAAAAAAGGGGGAAAAAAAGTTACTTTGGGGTGTGCGGAACCCCCCCCCACACACACACACATCATGTACAAAAGTTGATGGGAATGTGGTGGCGCAAGCCTTTAATCCTAGCACTCGGGAGGTAGGAGGATCGCTGTGAGTTCAAGGCCACTCTGAGACTACATAGTGAATTCCAGGTTAGCCTTGGCTAGAGCAAGACCCTACCTTGAAAATAAATAAATGAATGAATGAATAAATAAGTAGATGGGAAAAAGGTGACAGGCCTCTGATCCTGTATATGGCTGGGGCATACATGGCCCATTTCCTTCCTAAACTCGGTTTCCCACTTGGATGGGAAGTGGGGCTGGGAGATACACACAAGGCCTCTGCCCCGCCCTGAGGAATCTGGCGGGATGGGCCTGCGGGTCCCAGGTGAGGGTTCTTTGGAAAGGACCCAGCACGGTTCCCGCGGGGGCGGACACCGGGGGACATCACCTCTCCCCGCCGCACACTCTCGCTCCTCGAGGCAACAGCGACCACACTTTAGCCAGGGGGGGAGAAAAAAAAAAACTGTCTCCCTGGCCTGGGGCCAGCATCCCAGCCCCCCTCGCCGCCGCGCCGCGCTCCAGCCAGGGAAAACAACTGCTCACTTCTCCTGCGTCCTCCCCGCGCGCTCCCTGCTTCCCGGCGGCCGCAGGAGGACGGGAGCCCGGTCAGGGGGAGGCCCGGCCTTCCTCTCCCCTCGCTCCTCCTCTCCGCCTCCACTTGCTCCGGCCTCCTCTCTCCGGCCTCAGTTCGGGGCCTGGCTGGCTTTCTCCCGGGCGGGCCAGGAAGTTTCTGCGCTCCTAGCAGTCCAGCCTCCATCGCTTGCTCTCGCGCAGGGCCCCGGCTCGCGCCTGCCGTCCGCTTTCCCTACCCGCCGCCTCGGCTCCTCCGCCTCGCTACACCCTGCACCCCTCTCCCGAGCTCCCCAGCTCGCGATCCTCATCAGCGCAGGGTCCCCAGCCCCCGCCCCGGCGCGCCCCCCACCCCGGGGTCGTGCGGCCCCGGATGCCAGGGCCCCGAGGGGCTGCCGGCGGTCTGGCCCCTGCGATGCGCGGGGCGGAGGCGGCGGGGCTGCTGGCGCTGCTGCTGCTGTTGTTGCTGGGCCCGGGCGGCGGGGCCGAGGGGGGGCCGGCCGGAGAGCGGGGCGCCGGCGGGGGCGGGGCACTGGCCCGTGAGCGCTTCAAGGTGGTCTTTGCGCCGGTGATCTGCAAACGGACTTGTCTGAAGGGCCAGTGTCGGGACAGCTGTCAGCAGGGCTCCAACATGACGCTCATCGGAGAGAATGGCCACAGCACCGACACGCTCACGGGCTCCGGTTTTCGCGTGGGTGAGGGCCAGGGGGGCTTCGGCTGGGGGAAGTTGGGACGGATAGTTGCGAGGAGCAGGCGGGATACATAATGGAGCCTTGGGCATTAGAGACAGGCAGCTAAGAGTACAGAGAGCCAGAGATCTGGGGCCCCACAGGATCAGGGGGTTTGGGAGGCTGCAGACCTGGACGCCAGAGCTGGGAGACTGCACGGAGTCTTGGACTTTGAAGCTTTAAGTTAGAATTGGGGCCTAGGCTGGGGTCCTGGATGCTATGAGAGTCCTGGAAGGTGCTGGATTGTGAGAGGGAGCACACAGAGATGGGAGCATTGGCAGGAAGTCCCGCGGAAGGGAGTAAATATTTTCCCAAGAATCAGAAGTCTTTTTAAAAAGTCTGCTGGGAGGAGACACCTGTGTTCTCTGGGAGGAGGAGCCAAGATCAGGACTGAGTTGAGGGAGTTAGTTATTGGCAAGGTCTGAGAGGGAAAGTCTGAGGCCTAAGAAGTGGGGTGTAGGCCTGGTGGTAGGGTCTGGTTCTGGCCCTCAGTCACAGCTCCTCCTTTTCCTATGTCACCCTTTATGCTCCCAATATCTCCGCAAAGGCCTTCAGAGCCACCCCCATCCTACCCCAAGCCTTAGGACCTCACAGTCAGCCTGGAGCCCATTGCTTCCCCAGCATCTCTTCAAAGGGCAGGTCTGGGGCTCAGGACTCCTCCCCTGAGGCCAGGCGGGAGGGTGGGGGGAGGTGTCCCAGCAGTAATTACCTCCTGGACAGGGTAATTAGGCCAAGCCCAGGATGGCACCAGCAAAACAGCCCCTCTCACACATTCCTATGCTCACTCACCCACTCCAGACCTAAGGAACACCACTCATGTAGTTCACAGTTCTCACAAGATCGTGTGTGTGTGTGTGTGTGTGTGTGTGTGTGTGTCCAGGAGAATGCACAGGCTTTGGCATGACACACTGGTTTGTGTCTCTGTATTGGTGTCTAGGGTGTGTATCCATAGTCACTGTCAGGGAGTGTTTACATAGTAAGCCCACGTTGGTGTCAGAATGAGTGTATGTGTATGAGAGAGAGAGACAGGATGACTGTGCATGTGAGTGTATGTGTGCCTGGCCTCCCAGGCCCCCTGGCCATCTTGCACAGGCTACTGTCTCCATCCATGCTGCCCACATCCCCCAGGCTCAGTGCCCAGGCCACAGTGGGCGGGTGTCACTTGAAGGTCACCCTCACCGCTATGGGTGACTCACTGGGAGGCAGGAAGGAGAGGATACTGCCTCCCCTGATCCAGGACACACCTCTTTTGCCTTGTGAGGCCTAGCTCCAAAATGCTGGGTAGGATGGGCTGGGGTGGGCTGGACTGCTCTTAACCTAACACTGATGGCCAGGGATGGACGAAGGCTGTCTCTATGAAGCCCTCTGGGTATTCGGGAGAGTGCCACAGTCACCTTCCCACCCTGGAATGTGGAATAGCCTCCCTCAGAGCAGTCAGGAGAGGGGCTGGACATGGATCTCAGGGTCCCAAGGCAAGAAGCACATGTCTGGTGTGAGTATGTGAGAAACAGGTCTCACCTTTAGTCATTCCTTCCCTAATCCCCCAAGCCCTGCCCTCCAAAGCACCTTTTATAATGAGACAGACATGACTACAACCAAGCAAATGACAGTGAAGCTGGACAGAGGACGGGGAGGGTGGGGTATAAGGAAAGTCTTCCTGGGGGAGAAGCTGGGTTCAGAAGAGTCAGATTTGGACAAGTAAAGATGTGGGGTTGGTTCTGGAATGGAGGGAAAGTCAGGAGTAAAGCCATGAAAACCTGGCATGCTCTAGTAGGAGGTAGGTGAGCATTGGTCTAAGAGTGCACAGGGGGACGGGCCTTGGAAAACCTCCAATGTCCTGGCAAGTTTAAAGCAATAAATGAGGAAGGTGATATGCCAGAGCTTTGCTTAAGGGCAGGTTTTTCTGGGATGCTTGGATTGTGGACAGGCAGCAGAGAAGCAGGGGCCTGGGGAGAGGGAGGCAGAAGAAGGGCAGAGGCCTTGGGGAGTATCAGAGATGGATTCAGGGGATATTACAGATGCTGTAACCAGGAGGGGGAACCTAAGTTATATCTACATGGCTGGGCAGGCAAGGATTCCTGTGATGAGCCCAGGTGGAGAAGGGTACTGATTTCTGTTGGTATCCTGGGCCCAGATACTAGAGAGGAAGATGAGACATATCTGGGAACTATAAGACCCTGGGGTAGCAAGCAGTAAGGTTGAGGGAGGGAGCAAGAGGACCTAGACCTGAACTAAGGGGAGAGTTTTTGCTCTTACTTATCCCTCTAAGTCTGAGTACCTACCACACTGGGGCCAAGCATCTGTACAGCATTGCCTCATTTAAGGAAACACCCATTCCCACAGATGAGCAGGGGAAGTAAATTGCTTAAGACACAACGGGCATATGAGCATATGATCTAGTTAGGACTTACTCCAGGAATATATATATATATATATATATATATATATATATATATATATATATATATATATATATATATATATATTTTTTTTTTTTTTTTTTTTTTTTTTTTTTTTTTGGAGAGAGGGAGAGGAAGACAGTTCGGCGCGCCAGCAGCCTCTCAGCTGCTGCGGACGAAATCCAGATGCGTGCGCCCCCTTGTGATCAAGTGCGGCATTGCGCCCTTGCGTCACTTTGCATCTGGCTAAACGTGGGGACCTGGAGATTGGAACCGCTGAAGATTGGAACCAGTGTTCTTAGGCTTAGGAGGCAGGCGCCTTAACTGCTAAGCCATCTCTCCAGCCCTAGGAATATTTTTTTGTTTGTTTTTGTTTTTCGACGTAGGGTTTCACTCTGGTCCAGACTGACCTGGAATTAACTATGTAGTCTCAGGGTAGCCTCGAACTCATGGTGATCCTCCTACCTCTGCCTCCCAGGTGCTGGGATTAAAGGCGTGCGCCACCACGCCCGGCTAGGAATATTTTTTAGACTATCATTTCTTTTTGTTTTTGCTTGTGTATGTGTGAGAGATGTGTGGGTCCATGTTTGTGCCCTTGCACCACCCCACACACTCAACTGTGGGGTGGAAGGGGACTTGCCTTACCAATACTGGAGCTTGCTATTTTCTGGGAGCTGGAAGATTCCCTGGTCTCTGCTCCCCTTTGCAGTACAGGTGTTACAGGTTCACGTGGCTACCCCTAGCTGTTTGCATGGAATCTGGAGATTCAAATTGGTTTGGTTTCAGCCACCTCCCCCCCCCAGGCCCTAATACTTGTTCAGGAAATGCAGTTAACTGCTGAGCCATCTCTCCAGACCCTAAACTGGGAATTTAATATTACAGAACTCTCCATGGGTAGAAAGGTGCTGGGGACCTATAGGAGGTGGTTTCTCTGTGCCTGATGTTACCAAAATCAGCTTTCCAATTAGGACCGAGTTACTGCTAGTAGGTGGCAAGGAAGTGGGAGAGAAGAGAAAGGATGTGGGTGAAGATGACCTTGGGGACTTAGAGCCAGCCTGGGTCCTGACCCACCTCCCCTCCCCAGTGGTGTGCCCTCTGCCCTGCATGAATGGCGGCCAGTGCTCCTCCAGAAACCAGTGCCTGTGTCCCCCGGACTTCACGGGGCGCTTCTGCCAGGTGCCTGCCGGAGGAGCTGGCGGAGGTACCGGTGGCTCAGGCCCTGGGCTGGCCCGGGCCGGGGCCCTGTCCACAGGAGCGTTGCCGCCGCTAGCTCCGGAGGGAGAGTCTGTGGCCAGCAAGCACGCCATCTACGCGGTGCAGGTGATCGCTGATCCTCCTGGACAGGGGGAGGGACCCCCTGCCCAGCATGCGGCCTTCCTGGTACCCCTGGGACCAGGACAGATCTCGGCAGAAGGTACCAGACGACGGGCAACCAAGGGTGCTGAGGTGGGCAGGTATGAGGGTGGCGGGAATTGGGTGCGGACCAGCCTTGGAGGAGCTCAGCGCCGCGACCCTCCAGGCGCTGGGCAGCCCTGAGGCCACCGCACCGCGCCCCGCCCCCAGTGCAGGCCCCGCCCCCTGTGGTGAACGTTCGTGTCCATCATCCTCCGGAAGCCTCGGTCCAGGTGCACCGCATCGAAGGCCTGCATGCCGAGGGCCCAGCCCCTTCCCAGCACCTGCTGCCGCACCCGCACCCCAAGCCTCCACACCCACGACCTCCCACCCAAAAGCCACTGGGCCGCTGCTTCCAGGACACATTGCCCAAGCAGCCCGTGAGTGAAACCACAGTTCTTTTTCTTTTCTTTTAATTTTTATTTATTTGCAAGCAGAGAGAGAAGAGAGACAGAGAGAGAATGGGAACACCAGAGCCTTCAGCCACTGCAAACTCCAGACGCATGCGCCCCCTTGTGCATCTGGCTTATGTGGATCCTGGGGAATTGAACCTGGGTTCTTTGCCTTCACAGGCAAATGCCTTAACCGCTAACCCATCTTTCCAGCCTTTTGTTTTTTTGAGGCAGGTCTCACTGTAGCCTAGGCTGACCTGGAGCTCACAGCAGTCCTCCTAGCTCATTCTCCCCAGTGCTGGAACTAAAGGCTTGAGCCACCAATGCCCAGCTTTGAATCCACAGTTTTTTTTTTTTAAGATATTTTATTCATTTATTTATTTGAGAGAGAGAGAGGAAGAGGCAGAGGGAAAGAGCGAATGGGCGCACCAGGGCCTCCAGCCACTGCAAACAAACTCCAGATACATGCACCCCCCCACACCCGTGCAGCTGGCTTACGTGGGTTCTGGGGAATCAAACCCAGGTCCTTAGGCTTTGCAGGCAAATGCCTTAACCGCTAAGCCATTTTCCCAGCCCTGAATCCACAGTTTTAATGGAGCAGCTCCTTTTATCTCAGGATCACCCTTTGCTAACTCATTGTGATTTTGCATAAAACTGGGTGTCCTGGGCTGATGTCAGGAAGAGGAAAGGGACTTTAAGAGGGAGACACATGATGTAGGGCCCTCTGTAACCCTCTACATGTCCCCCCCTTTAGTGTGGCAGTAACCCCCTGCCTGGCCTTACCAAGCAAGAAGACTGCTGTGGAAGCATCGGTACAGCTTGGGGCCAGAGCAAGTGTCATAAGTGCCCCCAGCTTCAGTGTGAGTGCCTGGTTCAATGGGATATCCCCCACAGGGTACCCACCCATCCTCCAGGCCACTGCCTGCCAAGTTCCTCTCTTCACCCTCTTTGTACTTCCTGTGCCCTCATTTTCCTCCTGCAGACCCCAGTGTTCTCCCATCTCCTTGCTCCATGCTGTCCTCTCTCTGCAGATACAGGGGTCCAGAAACCAGGACCTGTACGTGGAGAAGTGGGTGCTGATTGCCCGCAGGGCTACAAGAGACTCAACAGTACCCACTGCCAGGGTATGGCCAGCAGGAGATTCTGTGGAGTGGGGAGCATGCTAGTGGTCACTGAGGGAAGTCCCAAGGTGGGAGAGAAAAGGAGTCTGGGTAAGGGAGGACCCTGAGAGTCTTGGAGCAGCTTGCTGCCACCCAATGGCCCCATTGTAGAGAGATCAAATTCTTGATTACTACAGACATCAACGAATGTGCAATGCCTGGTATGTGTCGCCATGGGGACTGCCTCAACAACCCTGGCTCTTATCGCTGTGTCTGCCCACCAGGCCATAGCTTGGGCCCCTCTCGCACACAGTGCATTGGTGAGTCTGGGAATCTCCAGATCCTGGGAAGTCAGAAGACATGGGTAGGCGGCTCAAGGCCCCAAGCAACAATAGTCAGAGGTCACAAGAAGTCAGAGTTGGGTCAAGAGTTGATGGTAGAAGGAACTTCTCAGCAGATAGGACCCGGGTCACATGAAACCAAGTGAGGTCAGTGGTCACATAGGGTTTAGGAGTTACATCAATTCAAGGGTCACACAGTGGTCAGGGGTAGTCTAGATCAGAGCAGCATGGTCTGGAGAGCTGGGCAGAGGAACATGGGCCGTGTTTAGGTTCTGCCCTCCACTACCTTTCCAGCGGACAAGCCAGAGGAGAAGAGCCTGTGTTTCCGCCTAGTGAGTCCGGAGCACCAGTGCCAGCACCCCCTGACCACACGCCTCACCCGCCAACTCTGCTGCTGCAGTGTTGGCAAGGCCTGGGGTGCACGGTGTCAGCGCTGCCCCACAGATGGCACTGGTGAGCCTGGGGTATATAACACGAGGAGGAGGGGAGGCACCGATGACCCTGTGTAGGAAATGCTCACTTGTGGGTCTCTTGTCTACACCGCAGCGGCCTTCAAGGAGATCTGCCCAGCTGGGAAGGGGTATCACATCCTCACCTCCCACCAGACACTCACTATCCAGGGTGAAAGTGACTTTTCTCTTTTCCTGCACCCTGACGGACCACCCAAACCCCAGCAGCTCCTTGAAAGCCCTAGCCGGGCACCACCATCTGAAGATACAGAGGAAGAGAGAGGTCTGGCCTGATCCTCTGACCCCAGATCCACAGATAAAACCTCATAGTCAAGCACCCTGTTTTTAATCTCTGACCCAAACCACTGACCCTAACCACTGACCCTCATGCCCCACCCTCTGACCCAGAAATTTGTGAGCTATAACATGCTAAGTCTTGATTTGTAACCCAAGGACCTTACTCAACCATTTGCTCCCTAGACCTGGCCCCTGACCACTGAACAAACATTCCCTAACCCCAGCATCTAACGCCTGACCCTTGACCCAAGAGATATGAATTTTGATCTCTTCGAGACCCACCCCAGCCATACAGTCCCTGTTGTTGACCCCAGACTCGTCCTTTCACTCTAACATTGACTATCCCCGTTTCTTCCTTTTTAGGGGTAACCACGGACCCAGTGAGTATGACAGCCCAGGTGGAGGGGTGGAAGAGGCAAGGGAGCCAGGGAGGGTTCATGCTGCTGTCTCCCGCAGCCAGTGATCGAGGAGCGATCTATTCAACAGAGCCACCCCACTGCTACCACCTCTCTAGCCCAGCCTTACCCAGGTGAGCACAGGGAGTCCTCAGGGGCTAATGGGAGGTGGGGTTCTGGTGCAGGTACAGTACTGAGTGGTGAAGCCCTGGTGTGGCCTGCAGGGAATGAGAGGCTTAGTCACTCTCTGACATATCTGTGCTAACCCCCCCTTCCCCGCTGTAGAACTGATCTCTCGACCCTCGCCACCTACCCTGCACCGCTTCCTGCCAGACTTGCCCCCCTCCCGTAGTGCGGTGGAGATCGCCCCCACTCAGGTCACAGGTAAGGCCTGCCCAATAGGGTCAACAGCCTGGATAGGCCACATCCCCAGGTTATTTTTCTTCTCCCATCATTCTCTAGGATAACTCAGAATAACTTGCTAAGAGCTGGGTACCAGGAAAGTTTGAGTGAGCAGCAGAGATTCCATCCTGCCCTCATATGGACCCAGCAGTATGGTAGTCAGCCCAATCCGAGGACATTCATCCATTCAACCCGTATTTATTGAATGTTTGCTCTGTACCTGGTCCTGTTGTGCTGTGGATACTGCAGTGAACAAAAACAGATCAAAATCTCCTGTCCTTCAGAGCAGATGAGAAACAGATGACACCCTGGTGTGTTGTGTGGCTCCTGCCTGTAACCCCAACACTTGGGAAGCTAAGGCAGAAGGATTCTGAGAGTTCAAGGCTAATATGGATTGAGGTGTGAGACTCTGTGTCAAACAAAACAGCACAACAACCTCCCTCCCCATATAGATCCATAAGTTAAACATTTAGCATGTCCATCAATGCTATGAAAAAAGCAAGTCAGAGAAGAAATGAAGTCTGGGGGTTGTGATAATATGTAAGATGACAATGAATGAAGTTTTGGGGGGGCGGCTTTAAAAATTATTAGACATTCAAGAGAATGTGGGGAAGGAAGGGCATGCAGGTTGGGAAAAAATAATTTCTAAGGGCCTGGCTTTGAACTCATGGCAATCCTCCCACCTTTGCCTCCCAAGTGCTGGTACTAAGGTCATGTGCCTGGGAAATAAAATTATATATATATATATATATATATATATATATATATATATATATATATATTTTTTTTTTTTTTTTTTTTTTTTTTTTGAGGTAGGGTCTCACTCTAGCTCAGGCTGACCTGGAATTCACTATGTAGTCTCAGGCTGGCCTTGAATTCACAGCAATCCTCCTACTTCTGCCTCCTAAGTGCTGGGATTAAAGGCATGCTCCACCATGCCCGGCAATTTTTAAAAACTCACACAGAGGCTGGAGTAATGGCTTAGCAGTTAAGACCCAGGTTTGATTCTCCACTACTCATGTAAACCAGATGCACAAGGTAGCACATTTTTTTTTTTTATTATTGGCAAAAGGTAGCACATTTATCTGGAGTTCATTTGCAGTGACTGGAGGCCACTCTATCTATCTGCCTGCCTCTCTCTCTCTTTCTCTCTTAAATAAATAAGTAAATAAGTAAATAAATAAAGCCACCGAGGCTTGGGTTTGATGTCAGAGCCTATGGAAAGTGTCCACAAAGATTTGGGCATCACATTACCAGCTAAGATTGAACAATGCCTGTGTGCCACACAATGTGTGGACAGTTTTACAAACCAAATATCGCCCCACCTTCTCATACTGAAGCGAACATTACTGACCTCATTTTACAGATGAGAAAACATACTCAGAGAGGTTCAGTAACTTGCCCCAGGTCACAGTTGAGCCAAATTCAAGACTGTCATTGAGGGTTCCAAAGCCACAAGGTAGCTTCCAGTCTGTCTGAAACCCTGAACCTAGATGTGAACTTAGATGGAAGATGGCTGCCCTGGGGACTGTGGGAATGTGGAGGGCAACAGACCTGGGGAAGATGACAAGGAGGCCTATGGGGATGTAGTCCAGGTAGAGGGCAGACTGCAAAAGCCCACTGGACAGGTGGGTTTGGGGCAGAACAGAATTCAGCACTACCCCAGGCTGTATGGTGAGGCTGGAGATCAAAAGGAGGGAGAGGAGGAAACAGGGAGTCCTGGGCTTGGTGAACAAGAAGGTGAGGAGAGCCCTCCAACTGACCATCTGTGGCACAAGTTACAGTTCCTGGGACACCAACTTCTACCTGCCATGGGAGGGGAAGTAATTAACCATTCCTAAGTGGGAGGCCCAGATGTCTGAGGCAAGGGGTGTTGAAGCCACTATCCCCAGGCCATTAGTGCAGTGAGGCTGTGCAGGTTTAAGGTATTGAGGGGACTGGGGAGAAAAGGGCCTCATATACCCTTGGGAATGGGTATTAAGAAGATTAGAGTTGGGTGTGGTGGTACACCTTTAATCCCCAGCACTCGGGAGGCAGAGGTAGGAGGATTGCCGTGAGTTTGAGGCCACCCTGAGACTACATAATGAATTCCAGGTCAGCCTGGGCTACAGCAAGACTCTACTTCAAAAAATAAAAAATAGGGCTGGAGAGATGGCTTAGCAGTTAAGACGCCTGCCTCCTAAGCCCAAGAACGCTGGTCCAATCTCCAGCTGTTCCAATCTCCAGGTCCCACATTTAGCCAGATGCAAAGTGACGGAAGGGCGCAATGCCACACTTGCCCACAAGGGGGCGCACACATCTGGATTTCGTTCACAGCAGCTGAAAGACTGCTGGCGGGCCCATTCTCTATCTGTCTTCCTCTCCCTCTTTCTCTGTCTGTCTCTCTTTGTGTCTCTCTCTAAAAATAAAAAATAAATAAAAAATAAAAATAAATAAAAAGAATTAGACTAGAGAGCCAGGCTAGAGAGATGACTCAGTGTTTAAGGCACTTGCCTGCAAAGCCTAACAATCCAGGTTTGATTCCCCAATACTTACGTAAAGCCAGGTGCACAAGGTGACACATCTGTCTGGAGTTCCTTTGCAGTGGCTAGAGGCCTTGATGTGTGCTCTCTCTCTCCCATCTCTCTGTGCCTCTTTCTCAAATACATAAATAAATAATAAAACAAAATAACTAATTTATTATTATTATTATTATTATTTTTTTTAGAGAGACACAGAGAGAGAGAGGGAGAGGGAGACAGATAGAGAATGGACGCGCCAGCAGTCTCTCAGCTGCTGTGAACAAAATCCAGATGTGTGCACCCTCTTGTGGGCAAGTGCGGCATTGCACCCTTGCATCACTTTGCATCTGGCTAAACGGGGACCTGGAGATTGGAACCGGGTTCTTTGGCTTAGCAGGCAGGCGCCCTAACCACTAAGCCATCTCTCCAGCCCAACTAATTTATTTTTTAAAGATGAAGACTAGAGAGAGGAGGATATGGTCAGAGGTGACTGGGGTCAGGCTCTTGAAGTGGATGAGAATGGAAGAATCCAAAGGTGACAGGAATGTCAGTGATCTGGGGTCCTAGTTTGGGAATCTCTGGGATCATGACATTGGGTTATTTCAGGTGAGGTATAGGAACTCCTAGGATTGGAATGTGAGCGTGCAGGAGCTTGATGTCCTGGTTCAAGTGCTTTAATCAGTAGGACTGTCTCTGCCTTGTGGCAGAAAATGAGTGTCCCCTGACCTTCCCTACCCATGTCACAGAGACTGATGAGTGCCAACTGAACCAGAACATCTGTGGCCATGGACAGTGCATCCCAGGCCCCTCCGACTATTCCTGTCACTGCAACCCAGGCTACCGGTCACACCCTCAGCACCGCTACTGCGTGGGTGAGCTCCACTTCCTGCCACCAGCAGCGGGGAAGGCCGGAGGCTCCAAAGGCAACTTTGGCTCACAACTTGCCTTTGATGTCTCCGGGCTCATCGTGTTCTTCTAGACGTGAACGAGTGCGACGCAGAACCGTGTGGCCCAGGGAGAGGCACCTGCATGAACACTGGCGGCTCCTACAACTGCCACTGCAACCGTGGCTACCGCCTGCACGTGGGCGCCGGGGGGCGCTCTTGCGTGGGTGAGGCCCACCAGGCAGGGGCTGCACTGGGCTGATGGAGAAGGGCAGGCTCTCCTCCAGAGGACCCTGTCATATCACCCCTGTCTCACCCTCTTTCTTCTGCTCAGATGTGAATGAGTGCACCAAGCCCCACCTGTGCGGCGATGGCGGCTACTGCATCAACTTAACTGGTCACTACAAGTGCAACTGCTATGCTGGCTACCGGCTCAAAGCCTCGCGACCGCCCGTGTGCGAAGGTGGGGGCCCCATCCAGAAAGAAAGGGGTTCCTCAACCATCCCTCAACTTGGGATGGGAGGGCGGTAGGCCTGCACGCATCTCTACCTAGCTCTGATCCTCTCTGGTTGGAGTCCCGGGAGTCCAGTAGGCCAGGTTTGCCTTGCTGTGTGATAAGAGGGAGGGCCAGTCGAGGACCATGTGCGCCAGACCAGCCACCTTGTCCCCAGACTTTGTCCTCTCCCTTCTCCCACCTGTGCAGACATCGACGAGTGCCGTGACCCTAGCTCCTGTCCAGATGGCAAATGCGAAAACAAACCTGGGAGTTTCAAATGCATCGCCTGTCAGCCAGGCTACCGTAGCCAAGGGGGCGGGGCCTGCCGCGGTGAGGGCGAGTCTGGCTCCAGATAGGGTGGGGAAAGGGGCGGGGCTCCAGGCCGTGTGGATGGGATAGGGGTGGGGCCTCCTGGAAATAAGCCCCTCCCTCAAGGGGAGTGGGGTGCTGAGGGGATCTGCATAGAACCTGAAATGATCTTGCTCCCCATTGCAGATATCAACGAGTGCTCTGAAGGCAGTCCCTGCTCACCCGGCTGGTGTGAGAACCTCCCGGGCTCCTTCCGGTGCACGTGCGCCCAAGGTTACACACCCGCACCTGACGGCCGCAGTTGTGTGGGTGAGCTCCTGGCCACCTAACAGGCATTTACTAGTAGAAATGAAGGAGTGGGTCACCTGTAAAAAGAATGCACGGGAAGGGGTTAATTAATGGCCCAGTGGCTCATTTCTTCAACAGAGATGCAGGGTTTGCTCGCAGGGTGGATCTTAGGAGGCAAGGCCCAAAGCCACGTTTGCCAAACATGTTACTTCAATTTGAAGGAAAAAAGATGTTAAACACTGGGGACATGTAAATGGTCCCCCTGCAGTAATGTTTATTATGCACCAAGAGGCAGGCTAGGACTAGAACTCAGAGAAACTGGGGAAATTAAGACAAGACTGTAGGCTGCAGGGGCCTGAAGTACCAGCTGGCAGGAAGGAGGCTTGAGTTCCTTTTTTTTTGTTTGTTTGATTTTTTTTTTTTTTTTCGAGGTAGGGTCTCACTCTAGCCCAGGCTGACCCTGGAATTCACTCTTTATTCTCAGGCTGGTCTCGAACTCACAGAGATCCTCCTACCTCTGCCTCCCAAGTGCTGGACTTAAAGGTGTGTGCCACCATGCCTGGCCTTGAGTTATTTTTAAGGGCCAGAGGAAAAGCCCGGTTAGGGTTAGTGGTGGCACAAGTCTTTAATCTGAGCACTCGGGTGACAAAGGTAGGAGGATCACTGTAAATTCGAGGCCAGCCTGGGTCCTACAGAGTGAGTTACAAGTCTGTCTGGGCTAGAGTGGGACCCTGCCTTGAAAACCCAAAAATAAAAAAAAAAAAAATTAAGGACTAGAGGAATTAGCCAAAGAAAGAAAGATGAGAGAGTAAACAGCATGCTAGATAGGTAGAGGAGATGAGAATAGTGGCCTCAGAGGGCCAGGAGGTGGTGTGATAATAATAAAAAAAATGTCTGAGCATGTTGGTTGGATGTTAAGATGAGAAAGAAAGGTTTGGTGACTCAGTGGGTGGGGTTGCTCACTGGGATAGGGTCCCCAAGATTGGGCACTTTTGGTGTGAGGAGGTGCTGAGCTCCATGTTGGGCAAGTTGAGTGATGTGGTCCCTGTGGGTCTCTTAGAGCTGCCAGTAGAGACCGGATCATGTGGGTTGCAAAGCAAGCCAGGCACACCCATCTGGAACCATCAACCATGGCCTGAGGGCCATGGAGGGATGAGGTGGACTGCTCACCCAGGGAAGGAGGGTTCATAGGGAGCATCTAACAGCTTCATGGATACTGACACTCAGGGCCAGCTAGAGGTAGGGGAAGGAGCAGGAGATAAAGGAGATGGTGGGATGGGGACTGGATGAGGGGACATACCTTAATGACTTTCTGAGAAGCTAGGGAAACCCAGGGCAATAGGGAAGAGAGTGAGGAAAGAGTGCCTTTTGTTTGGTGAGCTTGGACAAAAGGAGGGAAGGTGAGGTCTTTAGCATCAGACATGGCTCAAATGCTCTGGAAATACCTGGCTTGGACGCCAGGACATGAAGTGCTACATGGAAACAGGTGAGGGCACTACATTTTATAAGAACTTTGCTGGACTCAACTCTCAACTCCAGATCATGGCAGAAGTGAGAAAAGAATAGCAGAGGCCTGAAGCCATCCCCAGCCTGACCCTCTGACACCCCCTCCCCCACTCCATTCCCTACAGATGTAGATGAGTGCGAGACTGGGGACATGTGTGACAATGGCGTCTGTACAAACACACCAGGCTCCTTTCAGTGTCAATGCCTCTCTGGCTACCATCTGTCAAGGGACCGGAGCCACTGTGAGGGTGAGGGATTCTAGAGCCATGGGCACTGACCTGTTCCTCCCTACCCCAGGATCTCTGCTACCCAAGTCCAGTCCCCATCCAGATATCCCAGATGTGATATGGGGGGGTGTTGGAGTGGGCTCTAGGGAGGGGCTTTGGCAACTTCAGGCTGTGTATATGGGGTCAGCCCCTGAGATACCCTCTCTCTGTGGTCCCCTACAGACATTGATGAATGTGACTTCCCTGCTGCCTGTATTGGGGGTGACTGCATCAATACCAATGGCTCCTACAGATGTCACTGCCCCCAAGGGCATCGGCTAGTGGGTGGCAGGAAGTGCCAAGGTATGAGGACTATGGCAGGCAGGTGTTCCCCTGGACATGCATTCATTCATCCATCTATTTTATACTCATTCATCCTTCCACTCATTCTATAACAAGGATAACAGAGTTTCTGTAGTGCTTTCTCTGAGTAAGCACTTCATTCCACTCTTTACATGTGTGGTAGTCTCACCCAACAACTCACATGTATGTGCACTCATACCAACAAGAGATAACTGCACATCACTAGTTTCCAGGGTCTTTTTTTTTTTTTTTTTTTTTTTTTCAAAATAGGGTCTCACTCTAGCTCAGGCTGATCTGGAATTATGTGTTCTCAGGGTGGCCTTGAACTAACTCATGGCCATCCTCCTATCTCTGCCTCCCGAGTGCTGGTATTAAAGGCGTGCACCACCATGCCTGGCTAGTTTCCAGGTTCTATATTAGATATTCAGTAATGATCTGGGGCTCTTAAATTGGAGGCAGAACATATAAGCTGATTCTCAGGTTCAGGGTGCAGGTGACAAGTTTGGGTTAGTAATTAATGAAAAGTGACTATGAAACTGGGACTTGAAGCATAAAGGGTTCCCTCAACAGAGAAAACACTGGGTGGTATTCTACCCACAAGAACAGGTTTTTTTGTTTGTTTGTTTGTTTTTTTGTTTTTCTTTCTTTTCTTTCTTTCTTTTTTCTTTCTTTCTTTCTTTCTTTCTTTCTTTCTTTCTTTCTTTCTTTCTTTCTTTCTTTCTTTCTTTCTTTCTTTCTTTCTTTCTTTCTTTCTTTCTTTCTTTCTTTCTTTCTTTCTTTCTTTCTTTCTTTCTTTCTTTCTTTCTTTCTTTCTTTCTTTCTTTCTTTCTTTCTTTCTTTCTTTTTTGGAGAGAGAGAGGGAGAGGAAGAGAGATGGGCCCACCAGCAGTGTCTCAGCTGCTGAGAACGAAATCCAGATGCGTGCGCCCCCATATGGTCAAGTGCGGCGTTGCACCTTTGTGTCACTTTGCATCTGGCTAAACGTGGAGATTGGAACGAATGGAGATTGGAACCAGCGTTCTTAGGCTTAGGAGGCAGGCGCCTTAACCCCTAAGCCATCTCTCCAGCCCTGTATTTTCTTTTTCTTTTTCTTTTCTTTTCTTTTTTTTTATTTTTTTTTTTGGTTTTTGCAAGGTAGGGTCTCACTCTGGTCCAGGCTGACCTGGAATTCACTATGTAGTCTCAGGGTGGCCTCGAACTCTCGGTGATCCTCCTACCTCTGCCTCCCGAGTGCTGGGATTAAAGGCGTGCGCCACCAAGCCCAGCTGTTTTTTCTTTTTTAAAAAAAAAAAAGATATTCATTTGAGAGAGGAAGAGGCAGAGAGAAAGAGCAAATGGGCACACCAGGGCCTCCAGGCATTGCAAACAAACTCCAGATCCATGAGCCACCTTGTACATCTGGCTTATGTGGGGCCTGGGGAATTGAACCTAAGTCCTTAGGCTTCGCAGGCAAATGCCTTAACTGCTAAGCCATTTCCCCAGCCCTTATTTTTCTTGAAGTAGGGTCTCATTCTAATCGAAGATTACTGGAACCCATTCTGTAGCCCAGTCTAGCCTTGAATTCACAGTGATCCTCCTACCTCAGTCTCCCTAATGCTGGAATTATAAGCTTGAGCCAGCATACCAGGCTGTAGTTGTGTTTTTAGAGGAGAGTAGACATCTCTGTCCTGAGCACAGGATTGGAGGGAGGCAGAGTAAAGAGAACCAAGTATAGTGGTATGTGTCTGTAATCTCAGCTACTTGGGAGGCTGAGTTAGGGGGATCTCAAGTTCAAAACTAACCTGAGGAATATGGTGAGACCCTGTCCCGAAGAACAACAAAAGAGTGATGGAACTGAACAGAAGTGGGAGAGACCAGACTGAAGGTCTTCCATTGCTGAGCTGGGAGTTAGGACTTCACTTTGTCATCAGTGGGAGTCAAAACATTTATGAAAGCTGACACCCCACATAGATAGACCCAAGGTTACTTCTATTGTATTTTTAAATCAGAGTGGGAATTCAGCTTCTGAACATGTGTGAGGCCCTGAGACATAACCAGGGAAAGAGGGGCTGGGTTCCCTCCTCCCAGTGCCCACTCCTATCCCTGCTTCCTGCTCTCCCTCCCCCAGGTAGGTTCTCACTCTAGCTCAGACTGACCTGGAATTCACTATGTATTCTCAGGATGGCCTCGAATTCATGGTGATCTTCCTATGTCTGCCTCCCAGCCTCCCAAGTGCTGGGATTAAAGGCCTGGGCTAGCATGCCTGGCTTTTTTTTTTTTTTTTTGTGGTAGGGTCTCACTCTAGCACAGGCTGACCTGGAATTCACTAGGTAGTCTCAGGGTATCCTTGAACTCACAGCGATCCTCCTACCTCTGCCTCCTCTCAGGGTATCCTTGAACTCTCAGCGATCCTCCTACCTCTGCCTCCCAAATTCTGGGATTAAATGCGGGCGCCATCACCCCCGGCTGCTTTCTGCTCTTCTTGCTCCCCTTAGATATAGATGAGTGTAGCCAAGACCCAGGCTTGTGCCTGCCCCACGGAGCGTGTGAGAATCTGCAGGGTTCCTACATCTGTGTCTGTGATGAAGGCTTCACACCCACCCAGGACCAGCACGGCTGTGAAGGTGAGCATCCTTTGGCTCTTTGTTCAGACTAGATAACTCCTGGTGTGGCAGCTGGGGCTCCGAGATGTGTCCTGGTCTCACCTTTCCTGATACATGCATCTCATGGGACAAAAGAGAGTCAGTGAAAATGGGGGTAGTGGTGTTGTGGGCGAGCTGAGCAGACAGGGCCAAGGTAATACATAACCTTGAGTTGCCATCCCCCCTCAGAGGTGGAGCAGCCACACTACAAGAAGGAATGCTACCTTAACTTCGATGACACGGTGTTCTGCGACAGTGTTTTGGCCACCAATGTCACCCAACAGGAGTGCTGCTGTTCGCTGGGGGCTGGTTGGGGAGATCACTGCGAGATCTATCCCTGTCCAGTCTACAGCTCAGGTCAGGAGCTAGCCATGTCCCTTTCCCTGAGTCCCAGTTTGTTCACTGGGAAACTAAATGGGGGAAATGGTTCCCGCTGGGTAGTTGGGAAAGGAAGCAGAGAGCTTCCACCTGCGCCCGGTGGCTGGCAGGCACGCACTCAGCCCTGCCTCCTTCCCTTCCCTTCCCTTCCCTTCCCTTCCCTTCCCTTCCTTTCCCTTCCCTTCCCTTCCCTTCCCGGGCCTCACTTCACAGCTGAGTTTCACAGCCTCTGTCCCGACGGAAAAGGCTACACGCAAGACAACAACATTGTCAACTATGGCATTCCAGCCCACCGCGGTAAGCCCCAACCCGGCTCCGCTCCAGCTCCTGTGGTCTGGCTTTGCTAGAAGCGGGTCGGGCGGGCACCGGCTCAGCCCCGCCTACCTCTAGCATCCTCCGCTCCCCGGAAAACCCCACCTGGTCCCTCGCCCCCGAGTCCGTTCCTTGCGGTAAGCCCGCCCGCGCTCCCGTGTCATCCCACAGACATCGACGAGTGTGTGCTGTTCGGGGCGGAGATCTGTAAGGAGGGCAAGTGCGTGAATACGCAGCCGGGCTACGAGTGCTACTGTAAGCAGGGCTTCTACTACGACGGCAACCTGCTGGAGTGCGTGGGTGAGCGCGGCGCGGCGCGGCGCGGGAAAGCGGCCTGGGAAAGCGGCCTGGGAAAGCGGTGGGAGACTCGCCAGTCTCCCCAGCTGCGGGCCCGTCCGGGTCACCAGCGCTCTTCCTCCCCGCAGACGTGGACGAGTGCCTGGATGAGTCCAACTGCAGGAACGGCGTGTGTGAGAACACGCGAGGCGGCTACCGCTGCGCCTGCACGCCCCCGGCCGAGTACAGCCCGGCTCAGCGCCAGTGTCTGAACCCGGAAGAGCGGGGTGAGGCCCGGGTGGGGAAGCTTAGAAAGGGGTGGAACCCGGGACACACTGTGATTGCCACCCCACCCACTCCCTTGGGTGCCCGTGGACGAGTGCTAGGGCTCGGCAGCTTGCCGTCCTGGCCACTTCGTGTCTCATCCGCCCTGGGTGCCCGGGCCTTTGGGCGGGCCGTGACGGCCAGCTCCCTGAGAGCCAGGCGGGTGAGGGCGACTGTCGTCCAGGGTCAGGTCGGGTGCTGCCTGGGGGGATCACAGCCGTGCAGATGGGAAGGAAGGAGGCCGGCTGGCCTGCGTTGTGAGGTTCCTCCATGGTGCCGGGTCTTCCTCCAGAGCGTGGCCCTGAGCGGCGTGAAGTGTGCTGGGGCCAGCGTGGAGAGGACGGCATGTGTATGGGCCCCCTGTCCGGGCCTGCCCTCACCTTCGATGACTGCTGCTGTCGCCAGGGCCGCGGCTGGGGCACCCAATGCCGACCGTGCCCACCACGTGGCACCGGTGAGTCGCCCCTGAGGGAACCAGGGACAGGAGCGGGGATACAGCAGTATCACTGACCCCCTCCCCCTTCCCAGGGTCCCAGTGCCCAACTTCTCAGAGTGAGAGCAATTCCTTCTGGGACACGAGTCCACTGCTACTGGGAAAACCCCCAAGAGGTGAGAGGCCAAGGGACCAGTGGCACAGTGGGAGACTGTCCTCTGGGGACAGCGACAGAAGTCTGTATTCCTTGTCCCCATACAGATGAGGACAGCTCTGAAGAGGACTCTGATGAATGTCGCTGTATCAGCGGCCGCTGCGTGCCTCGGCCTGGCGGCGCAGTGTGTGAGTGTCCTGGCGGCTTTCAGCTAGATGCCTCTCGCGCCCGCTGTGTAGGTGAGCAAAACTGTGGGCCTAAGGGGCACAGCTGGCAGCTGGGTTGGATACCATCATGTTGGTACTAGATGCTAAGGCCAGAGGGTCCCTGTCACCCCCACCTGCAGATATTGACGAGTGCAGAGAGCTGAACCAGCGGGGTCTGCTGTGCAAGAGCGAGCGCTGCGTGAACACCAGCGGCTCCTTCCGCTGTGTCTGCAAAGCCGGCTTCACTCGCAGCCGTCCACATGGGGCCTGTGTGCCCCAGCGGCGACGCTGAAGCAGTCCTTGGTCCACACCTCGGTGGTTATCACCAAGGGGTTTCCACCGATACTGGGGATGAATTATCACCTATCCCAACCGGGGGGAATGGACCCTAAGATCCTCCGAGGCCCACAAACCCTCTTCCCGCACCCCAACACCGGAGGGTGCCTAAGGCACCCTGCCTGGTTCACTGGCTGTTGTGTTTACAGGGTGCTACCAGCATTCCTCCCTGAGGACAATTCCTAGAAACTGTTCCTCATTAATTTACTCTTGGCTTTCAAAGTAAATTGATGTTCACATCTGCGGTTGGTTGGGACTACAGTACACCAGACCCCAGCTGCCTGGGAGAGGCTGAAAGGAGCCCAAGACCCAAGATGTGAAATAGAATTTATTGTGACTCTGATTATGTACAGGAGATGTGCCTGGCCTGGCCCGCCGGGCTTGCATGGTTTGTACAATAAATACATCTGCGGGGCCTGCTCTCCAGTGGTTGGAAGCGCCCACTCCCAGGGTTCAGTCCAGCTTTCGGGCTCCCAGCTTCATGGGGCCCTTGGCTGCCTTTTTCTCTGCGCGTTTGGCCTCCATTTCCCTCCGCCGCTCTTCACGTTTTTTCCGGGCCAGCTCAGCCTTCGCCTGTCCTGTTGTTGGGTAAGAGAGGCTGGCTGTACTTCCCAAGTCTCAGCTTTCTACCCCAACACCTGCCCTTACCATGCTGGGCTGGTGGCCCTCCAGGGGAAACACTTACGGCTCTCAGTCTCCAAGCCCTCCCAGTTGTCTTCGCCCCATGAGTCTGAGTCTGGCCTAGGCTGCAAAAGGAAGTACAGGCTAGAGTAGATGCCAACTCCCCGTGACAGGCTACCCAAGTCTGCACTCTCACGAGACTAGTACCTGGGCACTGGGGCGTACAGACAAGGCAGCAAAGGGGTCACCCTTGTCACTGGGCTCTGGGCCACCCCAGTTATATTCACTGGCTAAACGGGTGCCTTCAGGGGGCGGCTCTGGAGAGCTGGGCTCCTGCCAGCCCTGGTCCCAGGAACTCTCAGCTTCCCAGCTGCTCCAGTCTGACTCAGTGGGTTTATGGTCTGAGTGCCTGACCTGTGGAAGAATGGGAGGTGGAGGCAGATTCGTGGGATGAATGGCTGGATCTTGTTCCACACATACCTCTGCCTGACCCCACTCACCCGTTCATCTTGGCTCCCTTGATCCCTGGAACTCCAGTCATCCTGCTGAACCAGAACAGACTCAGTTTCCTGCTGCAAGTAGAGGGAGAGAAGGGAGACATGACCAATGATACTCCCGACCCCCAAAAGTGCACATATACTGGCACTAGTCCCTTCCAAACCAGGGGTCCCACCCTTTGGTCTCCCCCCACCACCACCAAGGTTGGGTCTCTCTAGCACAGGCTGAGATGGAATTCACTATGCAGTCTGAGGGTAGCTTTGAACTCACAGGGATCCTCCTACCTCTGCCTTCCAAGTGCTGGGATTAAAGGTGTATACCACCACCCCTGGCTACCTTTTCCCCTTTTACCTTCATTCTTTTCTTCCCTCATAATAAAGTTGACATTCTGACTGCTACCTGCCATCATCCCTCCATGAGGCTAGGGATGAGGAAACTGGCCTGGAGCTCTGTATGATTCTCTCTGGAGCAGCTTCTTTTCTGTCCTTGGCCACTCCTAGAAGGCCTGGTCTGGGTCTAGTTCTGGGTGGCCTTTCCTTGCTCATTCTGGGACTGGGTAGGCAGAGCAGGTGGAGGACGGATGGGATGTGGAGAGGAATGAGAAGCCCTGTCGACATCCCAACCACTGTCTGCCAAGCCTTTCCTTTCTGACCCTGTGCCAGGGAGCCCTTGGAGTTGTGCAGGGGTTTGGCTGCCATGTTTGGCCTACCAGGGACAACTCTGTAAGGCCAACCTGCCAGGATGCCGTAGATGAAGACGAGCCCAGCTTTAGCCACATGCACTCCTTGAAGGGTGGCCTGTGGCTTTGAGCTGGGTCCTCTTGGGAGTCCTTCTTAGCCCCACTCACTTCCAAGCTGCCCCAGTCCTCATCATCCCATCTGTCAACAATGGTGCTGTCCTCTGCTGTGGCTGTGTCTTTGTCCTCTTCCTGTGTTTCCCAGTGGCTCGAGGCCATTGGAGTGGCAGGGACAGGGGTAGGGGCCGGAGCAGGATGTCCTGTGGAACAAAGTCCCTGAGCTCTCAGGAAGATCTTGAGACAGGGTAGAGGTTGCTAAGGGAAAAGAGGTATAAGAAGGAACACCAAGGTAGCCCAAAGGGGGACTAGACCTCATTGCATGCCCAATGTCCCTATCACCACCTAAAGGGAGCTTGACATAGTTTCATACCACCTCCCAGCCCTCTCAGCTGATACAGCCAGGCTGAGACACTCACCCTCTGGCACTGGTCGCTGGGGCACATTGGTCTCTGCTGGTGTAGCTGAAGGGTGTGCACGGATCAGCTTGGAGGTGAGTGAGGACACCCCGGTCACAGCCCAGCCTGCCCAACTGGCTGCAGCTCCTCCTGTCCCAGGGCTAGAGGCTGCATGGACATCCTTCTCTGGACAATACAAGACAGTGAGAGAAGCAGGTATGAGCCCCTAAGGCTAAGTGCAAACTCTACAACACAGTGAGCTACAGCAGCCCTACCCTCTTCCAAGCCCAGGTCCTCCCAGCTAGGGACTAGGAAGTCAACTCAGTTCACTAGGGTTTTTTTTCAGCACTCATATGTTCCAGTGGGACAGACATAGTAGAAGGGAAAGAATATGAGTGTGGGTCACTCACCTACTTCTGCAAGCTGGGTAGGATCCTCTGACACAGACTCTAGTTTGGACAGGAAACTTCGGATGGCCCTGAAAGCCTGTGGTACGGTAGCAAGGTGCTGAGCTGGGGGCTCTAGGGTTTGTAAACCTGTCAGGTCAGCAAGGGCCTAGACACCCCTTACAGCATAGCCCCAAGGCCTGGCCCAGCTATCTTACCTGGTCCCTCACAGATTTTTCAGGGTCCACAGTGAGGCCACAGAGCACAGGCAGAATCTTGTGGGCACAGTCATTCATCGAGTAGAGGTTGTGCGTAGCAGCAAAGCCCAGGACGCCCGCAACCCGGGATGGTGCAAATGGGTCCTTAGTGGCCCGGCTGAAGGCGGAGGTGAGGACCCTGTGTCTAGTCTGGGGGCCCAGATAGACAAGGGAGAGGACTCTTAAGCATATAAGGGTCAACACTGGGCCCCAAACGACCAGGCCTTACTTTCCAGGATGGGGGAGAATTTACCGCAAATCTGGATCTAGGCTTCTCCTGGCACTGACCTCATGCTGCTTTCAGACTCCAGGGCCAAAGCAGCTACCCTGTCTCTGGGCATACACCTCCCTTCCTCCCTGCCTATTGCCCCATTCATTCTTTCCTGTTAATTGCCTAGGCCTAGCAAGGGTTTGCATTTGCAAACCCTGGTTGAGGGGATACATGAAAGCTTGGAGCCTAGCAGACCTGGGCTCAGAACCCAGATCCACTCCCTGCTGGCTGTGTAGTCCACAATGGACTCCACCTCCAGCCAGGCATTAGGGCTGACAATGCTCAGGGGCTGGGTAACTGGGAGAATGAGAGTCCACATACATAGGATGCTGGGCCCTGGAGGAGGCTGTGGTCCGGGACAGCTGTGCAGGACACTCACACTGGCACTGAGGTAGGAGCCAATTTTGCCTAGGCAGACCGTGGTGTTGCAGCGGATGGGACCCTGATCATCCTTGGCTTGCAGTCGAGCAAAATGCTTCATCAGCTCCACATTGAGGTTGGCCTCATTCAGCTTCGGAGCCAGGAGGAGCATGGACTATGGGGGACAGCGGGTACTGTGAGCCAGGGCAAGAATAGGCTACTGGGAGAATGCAGAAATCAATGGTAGCCCTTGGCTCTGAGCAGACCTGCCAGAGCCCTGCAAAAACACCCAGTCCGATCCTAACCCACTTAGCATGGTAAGGAAGGAGACCTCCCAGTTCTCTGTGTCTCCTTTACAGCAAGACCTCAGAACCTTGCCTGCACTCTGGCCCTCATTTCTCTCCTGATTCCACTCATACTTTCATGCTAACACACCCCAGGGTGAGGTCACTAATGACCTATAAATTGCTAAATTTGTGTTAAATCTTATTTATTTTGTTTTTTTTTTTTTTTTTGAGATAGGGTCTCACTCTAGTCCAGGCTGACCTGGATTTCACTATGTAGTCTCAGAATGGCCTTGAACTCTTGGCAATCCTCCTACCTCTGCCTCCCAAGTGCTGGGATTAAAGGCATGTGCCACCAAGCCTGGCTAAATCTTTTTTTTTAATTTTTTTTTTTGTTGTTGTAGAGAGAGACAGAGAGAGAGGGAGAAGACAGAGAATGGGTGCACCAGCAGCCTCTCAGCAGCTGCGAATGAAATCCAGAAATCCCCTTGTGGTCAAGTGCGGTATTGAGCCCTTGTGTCAATTTGCATCTGGCTAAAGGTGGGACATGGAGATTGGAATCGGCATTCTTTAGGCTTAGGAGGCAGGTGCCTTAACCGCTCAGCCATATCTCCAGCCCCTAAATCTTTTTTTTTTTTTTTTCGAGGTAGGGTCTCACTCTGGCTCAGGCTGACCTGGAATTCACTATGTAGTCTCAGGGTGGCCTCGAACTCTTGGCGATCCTCCTACCTCTGCCTCCCGAGTGCTGGGATTAAAGGCGTGCGCCACCACACCCGGCTGCCCCTAAATCTTATTTTTAAAATTTATTTATTTGAGAGAGAGAAACAGCGAGTGAGAGAGAATGGGCATGCCAGTGCCTCCAGCCACTGCAAATGAATTCCAGATGCATGTGCCACCTTCTGCATCTGGCTTATGTGGGGCCTGGAGAGTTGAACCGGGATCCTTTGGCTTTGCAGGCAAATGCCTTAACTGCTAAGCCATCTCTCCAGCCATTATTTATTTTTCATATTTTGTTTACTCATTTGAGATAGAGAAAGAGGCGGGATGGGGGGACAGAATGGCACGCCAGGGCCTCTAGCCACTGCAAATGAACTCCAGACACATGCCACTTTGTACATGTGGCTTACGTACTGGGGAATCAAATCTAGGTCATTAGGCTTCACAGGCAAGTGCCTTAACTGCTAAGCCATCTCTTCAGCCATATATATATATATATGTATATACATATATATATATATATATATATATAAAGAGAGAGAGAATTGGCACACCAGGGCCTTCAGTTGCTGCATCTGAACTCCAGATGTGTGCGCCACCTTGTCCACATGTGCAACCTTGCATCACATTGTGCATCTGGCTTACAGGAGACCTGGAGAGTCAAACATGGGTCCTTAGGTTTTGCAGGCAAATGCCTTAACTGCTGTGCCATCTATCCAGCCCTATTTTTATTTTTAAATTTTTTGTTGTTGTTGTTTTTCGAGGTAAGGTCTTGCTCTAGCCCAGGCTGACCTGGAATTCACTCTGTAGTTTCAGGGTGGCCTCGAACTCATGGTGATCCTCCTATCTCTGCCTCCTGAGTGCTGGGATTAAAGGCATGTGCCACCATGCGCGGCTTCCAGCCTTATTTATTTATTTTTGGTTTTTCGAGGTAGGGTTTCACTCTGGTCCAGGCTGACCTGGAATTAACTATGTAGTCTCAGGGTGGCCTTGAACTCACGGCAATCCTCCTACCTCTGCCTCCCGAGTGCTGGGATTAAAGGCGTGCGCCACCACGCCCGGCACCAGCCTTATTTTTAACTTTATTTGCATGTGTATGTGAAGGGGGGGATACCAGTGTCACTTGCCACTGCAAATGAATACATGTCTGGCTTTATGTGGGTGGCTGAGGAATTAAACCTAGGCTGGCAGGCTTTACAAGCAAGTGCCTTTAACCACAGCAATCTTCCCAGCCCCAATTATTTATTTTTTGAGATAGACTCTCATGTAACTTAGGCTGGTTTCAAACCAGGTATGTAGCTGAGGATGACTTTGAACTCTGATCCCCCTGCCTCCACTTCCTAAATATGCCACCATGCCTGATTTATCATGTAGTACTGGGAAGTGAACCCAGGGCTTCATGCATGTTAGGTAACCATTCTATCAACTGAGCTATACATCAGCCTTATGTTGTTTTAAGACAAGGTTTTGGGCTGGAAAGATGGCTTGGTGGTTGGGGATGCTTGCTTACAAAGTTTGATGTCCTGAGTTCGATTCCCCACATAAACCCAAATGCACAAAGTGGCACATGTATCTGGAGTTCGTTTGTAGTGGCAAGAGACACTGGCACACCCATACTTTCTCTGTCTCTCTAATAAATAAAAAAAAAATCTAGGGGGCTAGATAGATGGCTCAGTAGTTAAGGCGCTTGCCTGCAAAGCTTAACGGCCTAGGCTTGGTTCTCCAGTACCCATGTATAGTCAGATGCACAAAGAGGCATAAAGCATCTAGAGGCGCATGCAACTAGAGTTCATTTGCAATGTTTAGAGGCCCTGGTGTGCCCATTATCTCTCTGCTTGCAAAAATATATGTGTGTGTGTGTGTGTGTGTGTGTGTGTATACATTTAATTTATTTATTTGAGAGAGAGAAAGAGGCAGAGGGAAAGGGAGAGAATGGGAGCACCAGGGCCTCCAGCCATTGCAAACAAACTCCAGACACATGTGCCCTCTTGTGCATCTGGCTTACGTGGGTCCTGGAGAATCAAACTGGGATCCTCTGGCTTTATGGGCAAATGCCTTAACCATTAACCATCTCTCCAGCCCAAAATAAATATTTTTAACATTGATGTCATTCTTTTTTTTACCCCAAAATTTTTATTTATTTGTGAACGAGAAAGAGAAAGAGGCAAATAGAGAGAATGGGCATGCCTGGGCCTCCAGCCACCACAAACAAACTCCAGATGCATGTGCCACCTTGTGTATCTGGCTTATGTAGGTCTTGGGGAATTGAACCTGGGTTCTTTGGCTTTGAGGCAAGTTCCTTAACCACCAAGCCATCTCTCCAGCACAATGTCATTCTTTAACTAGATAGGCTTCAGTAATCAAATGTGACATATATGTACACCCTTCAAGGTTTGTGACACTTCTTTTCTAAAGTGTATTAATCACCTATGTAGAAGCCAAAGCCAATTGGAATCATTGGAGAAAAAAAGGCCAATATTTTGGCCCCTATTCCTAGGTCATGAGGCCACTGGAGATGATGGGACACTTCTATCCTGGCCCCCAGGTAAGTCATCTGCCTTCCTAATCAAGGAGGATATGGAGACCCGGAAACAAAAATATTGGTGTGCAGTCTGAAAAAGGAGAGTCACAACTAAGGAGAAATCAGTCCTCCTGGCTTCCCAAAGAAGAGAAAACTACTTGGCCAGCATGGCCCTGACTCATCCTAACACCAGAATCGGAGAAGCTATAGGGCTACTCCTGGATCCCTAAAGTCTCCTTTGGAGAGCCATTAGTGACCTCCAAAATTAATCCTTGATTAAATTTTGGCTACCTGCTTGGTCTTAAACACTCAGAGAGAAATGTATAACCAAAGATAAATGGATACCTCAAGTATTATGTGAATGGCCTAGTCAGTAAACACAAGAGCTTTCCAAGAGGGGAAACAAACAAGGTCTTAAGACATGCTGTCCCCAGCTTTAATAATTCTAATTCTGTAATAAGAAAAAAAACCCATAGATGTCAAAAGGATTATTTTCAAATCTAGAATACATATGAATGACTCTGACCAAGGGTTGCTTCCTCCAGAAGACTTCCTTTTTTTTTTTTTTTTTTTTTGTTTTTCGAGGTAGGGTCTTGTTCTAATCCAGGCTGACCTGGAATTCACTATGTAGTCTCAGGGTAGCTTTGAACTCATAGAAATCCTCCTACCTCTGCCTCCTGAGTTCTGTGATTAAAGGCGTGCACCACCATGCCAGCTCAGAAGACTTCTTTATACTGGGAACCATGATGAATCTCTTCTAACTTGTGCCAGGACATCCTTAAACAAGTCCTGAGACTAAAAATATATTTGTACAGCCTTTAATGGCACCCAGTGGCTCAAAAGCACCAACCTTTAGCCCTGGCTACCCCCAGGACAAATTTAAAAAGGTACTCTCTGGAAGGCTATTATACCAAATATAGTATATTTACCATGATCAAAGTTAAATGTTGTGTACATGTTTCTGATAATTCTGCTAATATCTCGACTGTTTTATAAGCCATACAGAAACAGATTCAGGCCATGTCAGACACTACTGTGCCATTTGTGAATGGCCTTGAGCTCACTGCAGTCCTCCTACCTCTGCCTCCCGAGGGCTGGGATTAAAGGCACACCTGGCTCACCACATGGGGTCTTTTTTTTTTTTTTTTTTGGTTTTTCGAGGTAGGGTCTCACTCTGACCCAGGCTGACCTGGAATTCACTATGTAGTCTCAGGGTGGCCTTGAACTCACGGTGATCCTCCTACCTCTGCCTCCCGAGTGCTGGGATTAAAGGCATGCGCCACCACGCCTGGCTCACCACATGGAGCCTTTAGCCAGGTAGGTACCTTATCTTGGCTCTGTACTTCCCTCAATAAATATAATAATTTAATAATATATATATTATTTTAATTTTTTGGTTTTTCAAGTAGGGTCTCACTCTAGCTCAGGCTGACCTGGAATTCACTATGTAGTCTCAGGGTGGCCTCAAACTCATGGTGATCCTCCTTCCTCTGCCTCCTGAGTGCTGGGATTAAAGGCATGAGCCACCACGCCTGGCTTTTTTTTTTTTTTTTTTTTTTTTTTTTTTTTTTTTGGTTTGCCCAGGCAGGGTCTCACTTGGCTCAGGCTGACCTGGAATCTTACTATGTAATCTCAGGGTGGCCTCGAATCCCAGCATCCTCCAGAGGTAGGAGGAGTGCTGGGATTAAAGGCCACCCTGAGACTACCACGCCCGCCCAGGTCAGCCTTTTTTTAAGATGGGATTTTCATATGTAGCCCAGGCAGGCCTTGAACTTAAAAGTCCTTATTCTTCATGTTTCAGC
This sequence comes from Orientallactaga sibirica, assembly GCA_036365145.1. Classification (NCBI taxonomy): domain Eukaryota; kingdom Metazoa; phylum Chordata; class Mammalia; order Rodentia; family Dipodidae; genus Orientallactaga; species Orientallactaga sibirica. The sequence goes on along the minus strand of JAEOAD010000042.1, from coordinate 4,183,910 downwards.
ATCCTAAGTGCTGGGATTATAAACATTTACCACTATGTTTAGCACCAAATTATGACATCTGTTTATTTACTTATTTAAATTTCAAGTTGCTAAATTTAATGATCTCTCTGTTCCTATCACACTTAACCCCTCAGCAGTGCTGACACCTCTAAGTTCTTTCTTCACCTTGAAACTTTTTTTGATTTATTTTTTATTTCTTTATTAGCAACAGACAGAGAAAGAGGCAGAAAGAGAGAGAACAGGCACACAAGGGCCTCTAGCCACTGCAAACTCCAGATGCATGTGCCACCTTGTGCAACTGGCTTACGTGGGTACTGGGGAATTGAGCCTCGAACCAGGGTACTTAGGCTTCATAGGCAAGCGCTTAACCGCTAAGCCATCTCTCCAGCCCATTTCCTTGAAACTTTTGCCTCTTGGTTTCCTAAGTCACAAGCTCCTTCAGGTCCTCCATTAACCTGGGTGTCTGTTATTTTTTAAAATATTTTATTTATTTACTTATGAGAGAAAAAGAGAGGGAGAGAGAGGGTGTGCCAGGGCCTCTAGTCATTGCAAATGAACTCCAGATGCATGCGCCCCCTTGTGCATCTGGCTTACATGGGTCCTGGAGAATCGAACCTGAGTCCTTTGGCTTTGCAGGCAAATGCCTTAACCGCTAAGCCATCTCTCCAGCCCTAGGTGCCTGTTCTTTTCACTAAGATAATTTCAACACTCAAGAGGCAGAGGCAGAGGCAGAGGCAGGAGAATCACTGTAAGTTCGAGGCCACCCTGAGACTACACAGTGAACTGCAGGTCAGCCTGGGAGTGAGACACTACACCCCACCCCACCCCCAAAAAAAGAATGAATTTTTGGTCTCTTTTTTTAGCTAATACTCTTGTCCATTTTATGGCTTTACATATATCCTTGTTAGGGTTTGGATCTAGAATGTCCCTAAAAGACACATATTGAAGGCTTGGTCTCCATTGCAGCAATGTTTAGAAGTGGAGTTTTGGGGCTCTAAAGAAAGTTGTGACCTCATCAATGGATTAATCCGCTGAGGGATTCAGGAACTGGCTATTGGGAAGTGATGGAAATTTGGCAAGTGAGACCTACTTGAAGGTGTGGGTCTTTAAGGGAATGCCTGTGGGTGTCTTATCCCAGTCCCTTCCTCTCTCTCCCTTCCTACTTACTTCCTCAGATTCTGCCACGATGCTCACCCCACCATGGGGACCAGAACTTACAATGATCCTCCTACTTCAGCCTCCCAAGTGCTAGGATTAAAGGTATGTGTAACATGCTCAGCTCTCCTTTACTTTCTAATGAAATACATATTTCCTAATTCTATTTATTGTCTACCAAGCCATTCTCTATCCCATTCGAGATCAGGGAACTTAGGTTCCCATGTGCTCTGCATCCCAGCAAGGGGTCCAGGTATGCAAAGAGAGCTGCTCAGTGAGCTTCTGCTTAAAGTATTCTAGGTTGTGCCCCCTCTACAAATCCCTGCTGGCTGAAGGGCTGTATCCAGGGCCTGAATTGGCATTATTCCTACACACATGTCCTTCCATAATCTGCTCACTCCCACAGGCTCAAACCAAACCAAGGGTGGCCACTCTGGACCTAGTCACACCCACCTTGACCGTCTGCTCCCGGATGGCAGGGTTGGTATCCAGGAAGCCATGTACAACATGGGGGAAGATCTGGGTGTTGACTGTTGGTTCATCGAGGTATTGGATGAATTGCTCCATCTGTGACCCAATGTGGGGGTGTGAGAACATGGCTGCAGTCACTCAACTTTGGTTATCCCCGTGTAGGCACTGACAACCTGGGCAGGGGCTCCAGCCACTTGCCTAACATTGGAGGTGACTGCATCCAGGGTAGGGTCTGGGAGGGAGGACCAGGGCAGGCCCTGGCAGAGGCCCTCACCTGCTGGAGGAGGCGGATGCGCATAGCACGGTCAGTGGATGAGAACATCTTAACCACCACAGGGATAATCTTCTTCTGGTACTCCTCGGCACTGAGGAACTTGCCCACCTGAGGGAAGGGCAGGAAGAGGGGTTCAGCCACATCCACCAGACCAGGGTGACTTCATGGGGCTCCTTCACCTTGTTCAGACTTGGCTCCTGGCTTCTCAGGGTGGGAATGAGGTAATGGCTGAGTGTGGGAACATTTCCTCAGCAGTCCCTCTGCCCATCTGCCTATACTCTGCCTCTGTTAGCCCTGGTCTGAAGCCTTTTTAGGTCTGTTATTTGTGGGTTTATTTTATTTATTTATTTATTTTGGTTTTTCGAGGTAGGGTCTCACTCTGGTTCAGGCTGACCTGGAATTACCTATGTAGTCTCAGGGTGGCCTTGAACTCACAGCGATCCTCCTACCTCTGCCTCCCAAGTGCTGGGATTAAAGGTGTGTGCCACCATGCCCGGCAATTTTATTTTATTTTTGCTCGAGGTAGGGTTTCACTCTAGCTCAGGCAGACCTGGAATTCACTATGTAGTCTCAGAGTGGCCTCGAACTCACGGTGATGCCTCCCGAGTGCTGGAATTAAAGGCGTGTGCCACCATACCTGGCTCCTGTGGGTTTCTTTTTGTTGTTGTTTTTGGCTGCTGAGATCTCTATGCTATGCCCTATAAAATGGTACTTATCTACCACATGCACACATAATTCTGCCTACAGTTTCTGGAAGTTCCAGTTAAATAGAATTTTTTTTTTTTTTTTTTTTTTTTTTTTTTTTTTTTTTTGGTAGGGTCTCACTCTGGCCCAGGCTGACCTGGAATTCACTCTGTATTCTCAGGCTGGCCTTGAACTCATGGAGGTCCTCCTACCTTAGCCTCCTGAGTGCTCGGATTAAAGGTGTGCACCACCACACCTGGCTGAATTTTTAAAAAATATTTTATTTAGGGCTGGAGAAATGGCCTAAGTGGTTAAGCCATCACTCCAGCCCCTTAAATAGAATTTGATGCCTGTCAAGCCTAAGGACCCTAGTTCAATTCTCCAGATCCCATGTAAGCCAGATGCACATGGTGGCACATGCGTCTGGAGTTGGTGTGCAGTGACTGGAGGCCCTCGCACACCCATTCCCACTCTCTCTCTCTAATAAATAAATAAAAATTTACATATATACACACACACACACACACATACATACATACATACATATATATATATGTATATACATACATACATATATACACACACACACACACATATATATTATTTATTTGAGAGAGAGATTGTTTGTAATGGCTTCCTGTCCTGGTGTGCCCAAACTCCAGACATACACCACCATGTGCATCTGGCTTACATGGGTACTGGGGAATTGAACCTGAGTCCTTGAGGCTTTGCAGGCAAGCACCTTAACTGCTAAGCCATCTCTACAGCCCCTTAAATAGAATTTGATGGCTGTCTCTCCTCTTCCTACAAGTATCTTCAAAGGAAGTGTCTCCTAGGATGGGGAAGTGCCTGTTTAAGGACAGACTGGGGTTTAAGGAAACAGGGAGGATACAGCCCCTGCAAGTGAGGAAGCTGAGTGATTGGGCTGGAGGGCAGGGAATCCTCTGGGCCCTGGGGCCAGGGTGCATAGGTCAGGCCAGTGGAGCTGTCATGGGACAATAGAAGAAAGGCTCTGAAGCAAGAGGAACTCCAGGGCTAGAGAGCTGGCTTAGCAGTTAAGGCATTTGCCTGCAAAGCCAAAGGATCCCGGTTTGACTCTCCAGGACCCACGTAAGCCAGATGCACAAGGGAGCACATGCATCTGGAGTTTGTTTGCAGTGGCTGGAGGCCCTGGCACACCCATTCTTTCCCCCCTCTCAAATAAATAAATAAATAAATAATATATATATATATAAGCTGGGCATGGTGGTGCATACCTTTAATCCCAGCACTCAGGAGGCAAAGGTAGGAGGATCGCCATGAGTTCGAGGCCACCCTGAGACTACAGTGAATTCCAGGTCAGCCTGGACTAGAGTGAGACCCTACCTCAAAAAAAAAAAAAAAAAAAAAAAAAAAAAAAGGAACTCCAGTGCTCACTTCAGCAGCACATATACTAAAATTGGAAAGAGGAAATCCAGTAGCATAGGGTCTCTCCTCCCCAAGGACAAGAAGTCCCCCAGCCTCCCTGTGGCTGCTCTGGTAGTGCCTGCTGAGCCACAAGGATGCTGGCAGGAAGCTCCTCTTTATATTATAGGGGCTTGGGTCTACCCTAACTAGCCTGCTCACCTCAGGATGCTCCTCAACGGCCTGGCACATAGCTCCTGAGGCTCCAGGCCTTCCAGGTCACTCTTAACAGGGGCTCCTGGCCCCACTTACCTTGAAGAGAGGTGTGAGGACCACGGCCCCAGCATTGCCAAACTCAAAGGCAGTCAGCAGCTGGGGCAGCACCTTGTGCCGACAGAAATCTTCAGGAAAGGAGTCCAGACTTTTGCTCAGCTCTTGGAAGAACTTCTGCTTCTCAGCTGGCTCTTTGATCTGGGGGCGCAAGGACAGAGCTCAAGGGGAAAACCAGCCAAATCATGCACACCCCCAGATATAGATGAGGATAGAGGCCAACCAGCCTAAAGGAGCCCAGCTCTCCCACTTAGGCAGGTGACCATGAGCAAGTTTCTCCATGAAACAACATCCTCCAGAGTATAACAACTCTACCACCTCTTGGGGTTGTTCTGAGGATTCAACCCAAAACTACATAAAAGCTGCCAGCAAGATGGACATGGTTGTTCATACCTGTAAGACTAGCACTCCATGGGGTAGAAAGACTAAGAGCTCAAGCCCAGCCTAAAATACATTGAATTTAAGACTAGTCTGGCCTGGGCTGGGGAGACTGTTCAGTGGTTAAAGATATTTGCTTACAAAGCTTGCTAGCCCAGGTTCAATTCCCCAGTACCTGCATAAAGCCAAATACACAAAGTGGTACATGTGAGCCAGTTGTGATGGCACATACCTTTATAATCCCAACACTTGGGAGGTAGAGGCAGGAGGATCACAAGTTCAAGGCCATATTATATTTATAATATTTATATAATACAATATAATAAAAAATTAAATATATATATGAAAAAAAAAGAGATAGGATTGCTGTGAATTTGAGGCCAGCCTGGAGCTACAGACTTCCAGGTCAGTTTGGGCTAGAGTGAGACCATATCTTGAAAAAGAAAATAAAAGAGAAAAGAGGCTGGAGAAATGGCTTAGCGGTTAAGGTGTATGCCTGCGAAGCCTAAGGATACAGGTTCGATTCTCCAGGTCCCACGTAAGCCAGATGCACATGGTGGCGCATGCATCTGGAGTTCGTTTGCAGTGGCTGGAAGCCCTGGCACACCCCTTCTCTCTCTATCTCTCTCTCTCCCTCTCTCTGTCTCTGTCTCTAATGAATGAATGAATGAATGAATGAATAAATAAATAAATATAAATAAATAAATCTGGGCTGGAGAGATGGCTTAGCGGTTAAGGTGCCTGCCTGCTAAGCCTAAGAACGCTGGTTCCAATCTCCAGCGGTTCCAATCTCCAGGTCCCACGTTTAGCCAGATGCAAAGTGACGCAAGGGCGCAATGCTGCACTTGCCCACAAGGGGGCGCACTTATCTGGATTTCGTTCACAGCAGCTGAGAGACTGCTGGCACGCCCATCTCTGTCTCCCTCTCCCTGTCTATCTCTCTCTGTCTCTCTCCAAAAATAAATAATTTTAAAATTTTTTAAAAAAATTAATAAATCTTTAAAAAAAAGAGAGAGAGAGAAAAATAAAAGAAAGAGAATAAGCCTAGCTTGGGTTACACAGGAAGACCCTGTCTCAAAAAAAGAAAAAAGGGCTAGAGAAATGGCTTAGCTGTTAAGGTGTTTGCCTGCGAAGCCAAAGGATCCCGGTTCAGTTCTCTAGGACCCATGTAAGCCAGATGCACAAAGGGCATATGCTTCTGTCTCCCTCTCTTCTATCTCTCTGCTTGGAAATAAATAAATAAAAATTAAAAAAAAGAAAAGAAAAGAAAAAAAGAAGCCAGGTTTGGTAGTGCACGCCTTTAATCCCAGTACTCAGGAGGCAGAGGAAGGAGGATCACTGTGAGTTCGAGGGCACCTGAGACTACATAGTGAATTCCAGGTCAGCCTGGGCTAGAGCGAGACCTTACCTTGAAAAACCAAACAGAAAAAAAATTTTTTTTTTTTAAGAAAACCAATGTCATAATGAAATCCATTATATTACACAAGGAATATATGCCAAGAGGGAAAAAGCTGCTGCCAGTGCAAGTGCCCGGCACAGCAGGAGACTGTCAGTGACCATTCTGCAACATGACCTGGTACTAGGAGGGCAATCACTAAAGAGGACTGAAGTCTTTATCAGCATGTCCTCAATGACAACAATCCAGGAAACTGAGTCTTAAAGTGGTACGGGCCTTACTTGAACCCCTTCCCCGAAGTTGTACAAACCTACAACTATATGCTAGGCAGAATTCCTGGTGAGTGAAGGGAAATCAGGGAATAGATACTGCTTACTCCTAGACTTGGTCCACCTGCTGGGCCAAAACAAGGCAGGCCTTGGGCTCAACAATCTCTATTGGTTCTCCTAACACCTGTCCTAAGTCTACAATAACACAACTCAAGTTTCCTGAACTTGCAGGGTAAGACCTCTACACATTACATCTCCAATAATCATCCCAAAGCTGAGGCAGGAACAAATGGAATCCATTTGCTTTTTTGTTTGTTTTGTTTTTTGAGGTAGGGTCTCTCTCTCTAGCCCAGGCTGCCCTTGGAATTCACAGCGTAGACTCAGGGTGGTCTCAAACGCATGGCAATCCTCCTAACTCTGCCTCCTAAATGCTGGGATTAAAGGTATGCGCCACCACACCTGGCTTGGAATCCACATTCTTTTTGTAATTTTTAAATTTACTTTATTTGAGAGAGAGAGAGAGAGAATGGGCACACCAGGGCCTTTAGCCACTGCAAACAAACTCCAGGCACATGCCCCGTCTTGTGCATCTCGCTTACGTGGAATCCACATTTTGCTAACAAGGAAGCTGACGTACAAAGAACAAAAAGCTTGTTGAAAGACACAAAACTGGGCTGGAGAGATGGCTTAATGGTTAAGGTACTTTTATGCAAAGCCAAAGGACCCCTGTTCAAATCCCAAGAACTTATGTAAGCCAGATGCACAAGGTGGCACATGCATTAGAAGCCCTGGTATGCCCATTCTCTTTCTATCTGCCTCTCTCTCTCACACTCTATCAAATAAATAATGTTAAAAAATATATTAAGAAGCCAAGTGTGGTGGCACACGCCTTTAATCCCAGCACTCAGGAGGCAGAGGTAGGAGGATCATCAGGAGTTCAAGGCCACCCTGAGACATAGTGAATTCCAGGTCAGCCTGGACTAGAGTGAAACCCTACCTCAAAAAACCAAAAATAAAATAAATAAATAAATAAAATCAGGGTATGGTGGTGCATGCCTTTAATCCCAGCACTAGGGAAACAGAGGTAGGGGGATCACTGTGAGTTCAAGGCCACTCTGAGACTATATAGTAAATTATAGGTCAGCCTGGGCTAGAGTGAGATCCTATCATGAAAGCACCCCCCCAAAAAAAAAATTTATGGAGGAAAAAGAAAAGAAAAAGAAGCCAGGCTAAGCCAGTACTAAGGAGACAGAGGTAGAAGGATCACTATGAGTTTGAAGCCAGCCTAAGACTACACAGCCAATTCCAGGTCAGCCTGGGCTAGAGTGAGGCCCTACCTGGAAAAACCATATACACGTGTGTGTGTGTGTGTGTGTGTGTGTGTGTGTATGCGAGAGCACATGTATATATCAGGAGGCTGGGCATAATGGCACACTCTTTTAATCCCAGTACTTGGAAGGCACAGTAAGAGGATACCTGTGAGTTCCAAGCCAGCCTGGGCTAGAGTTAGACACTACCCACCCCCCAAAAACAAAAGCCAGGCAACTACATAGTGAATTCCAGGTCAGCCTGAGCTAGAGTGAGACCCTACCTCAAAATACCAAAAAAAAGTCAGGAAAGAAAATACTGTACTATGGGCTGGAGAGATGGCTTAGCGGTTAAACGCTTGCCTGTGGAGCCTAAGGACCCCGGTTCGAGGCTCGATTCTCCAGGACCCACGTCAGCCAGATGCACAAGGGGGTGCATGCATCTGGAGTTCGTCTGCAGTGGCTGGAGGCCCTGGCGCACCCATTCTCTCTCTCTCTCTCTCTCTCTCTCTCTCTACCTGCCTATTTCTGTATCTCCCTCTTTCTCAAATAAATAAATAAACAAAATAAAATATATTTTTTTAAAAAAGGAAAAAAAAGAAAATACTGTACTAAACATGTGTGGGTTTCTTTTTCTTATCATTATTCCCCAAATAATACAGTTTCATAACTATTTGCATAGAACATCAATAAGGTATTATAAGCCACTCAGAGATGATTTAAAGATGGGACTGGGAAGATTGTTCAGTGGTTAAAGGCTTGCAAATCCTGTAGGCCCACGTCCAATTCCCTTGCCACCCTTGTAAAGCCTGATAGTGCTCACTTGCAGCAGCAAGAGACCCTGGTGCACCCATACACACACACACACTAATTAATTAATTAATTAATTTAAAAAATAAGGACTGGTGAGATTGCTCAGCAGTTAAGGTGCTTGCCAGCAAAGACTATGGACCCAGTTTCAATTCCCCAATACCCACACAAAGCCAGATGCACAAGATGGTGCATGCATCTGGAGTTCATTTGCAGTGGCTAGAGGCCCTGATATGCCCATTCTCTCTCTATCTCTTTCACTTTCTCTTCCTCTCAAATAAATAAATAAAATGAAATGCCATACTTTAAAAAAAAAGAATATGAGAGGATTAAGTTACATGCAAGCACTATGCCATTTTATACTGGGGACTTGAGCATCCACCAATTTCCTATCCTCAGGAGCCCTGGAAACAATCCCTTCTGGATAGCAAGGAGCTGTGCTACATGTTTTGAATTTACAAATCTCACTCCATGTTCCTGGGAAGGAGGCATTATTACCCAGGCTCAGATCCAAGCATGGAAGTCACTTGAGAAGCTAGGGTTTGCACTCAAAGGGCCTAACTCCATGGTCTATGCCTATATCCACATAGTCCAGTTGTGAGGGACCCCCAAAACAGGTGGAAGGCAATGGAGAATAATGCAAGACAAAGTTCAGGTAAGAGGGGAATTCACCTGAATCTCTTCCAGAAATAGGTTGGTCTCCACAAAGCGGTTGTTCATGAAGCCACCAGGGGCCCGGCAGTTCTGCAGGAAGCGGGCTGGGTTGGGACGCACTTTAGGGTTGGCTCCCACCAGTTCACAGTACTGAGTCACTAGGGATTTGGGTATCTGTAGGAGAAGGCTCCATGTCAGGGAAGGGGTGGTGGGTGGCTGACAAGGAGGAAAGGGCTGGGACAGAGCTGATAGGCAAGGACTAGACACTTACCTTCCCAGGGTTGCGAAGGGCAGCTGCCCGAGGTAAGGGTCCATTGAAGACTTCCCAGATGAGACAGCCCAAGCGCCACATATCTGCTGACCTGTGGCAGTGACCCAGAACTGTTCAGGGGGCACACACACATACACATACAATACTGGTTTCCAACCTGCCTTGGGTACCAGGAACTCACTGTTTGACAAGCCCTAGCTATGTCCCTTGCTGACCCATCAGCCCCAAACAGCTGGCTTCATTAGCTCCATTTAACATATAAAGAAACAAAGGCTCAGACAAGCAAAGACACTTGCTCTGGGTTACACAGTTTTCAAATTCAGAGCCACCCAATGCCCAAGCCTATGTCCATCCTGCCCAACCACCCTGGAAGCATTGGAATAGGCCCCACTCCTGAGATCCTGGCTCTCTGCCAGCCAGGCAGGAAGGGGCAGGGGAATGCCAGGTTGTCTGGGGTCCCAAGTCTGTAGGGGCTTCCAGCCCAAGGCAGATTGAAGCATGCCAACTCCAGTCACCCACCACTTCTCTCTGACTGCTCTGCCACTGCTGTCAGACAATTCCGGGGGGTCATACTGCTCAAGCTCAGGGATCCCCTTGCGGGGAGGTCCCCCACCATTGCCCTGGGCTGAGAACATGTAGTCCAGGCCCCCAAGTTTCCATTCTCCAGCCCTGTCCACGAACACAGCAGCCATGCAGACATTATTGTGGATGAGACTGCAGTCGTTGACCAGGAAGCTGAGGGCTTTCACTATCTGGTGTAGACCCCAGGACAGCTCCTGCTCCTTTGGGCCACCAGCTTCCGCTCTTGTTTTGAGGTATGTTCCCAGTGGGGTCACAGCCTCTGTCACCACATGGAGGCACTTTTCAGTCTGAGGAAGGAAACAGGGGTATCAGGGTAGGGTTTGGAGGGAGTAGGAGGTGATGAGGGGCATTATAGAGTAGGGTAATAGAGAAGCAGAAATCAAGTCTGAGGTGGCAAAAGCCTATGGGTGGGACTGGAGAGATGGCTTACCAGTTAAGGCGCTTGCCTGCAAAGCCAAATGATCCAGGTTCAATTCCCCATGACCCACATAAGCCAGATATACAAGGTAGTGAGTGCATATATCTAGAGTTCATTTGCAGCTGCCCCTGGTGTGCCAATTCTCTTTCACACACACATATAAATAAAATATTTTTTTAAAAAATTAAAAAACCGGGCTGGAGAGATGGCTTAGCGGTTAAGGAATTGCATGCAAACCCAAAGGACCTCGGTTCGATTTCCCAGGACCCACATAAGCCAGATGCACAAAGTGGCTCAAGCGTCTGGAGTTCGTTTGCAGTGACTGGAGGTCCTGGCGCGCCCATTCTATCTCTGCCTCTTTCTTTCTCGCTCTCATAAATAAGTTAATTAATTAATTTTTAAAAAAAAAAAGCCTATGGGTGGAATCTGAGGATCAGTCAGAAAGGAGAGAAGAGTAGGAAACCAGAAGAGGGTGAAGGGGCAAGATACACAGACTAGGTGGTAGATACCTCCAACCCGTCAATGTAGGATAGGATGTTGGGGTGCCGGAGAGTCTTGAGGCGCTTGAAGGCAGCTTTGGCCACCTGGGTCTGCTCTTCAGCCCCAGGCTTCACATCATACACGAAGATGGACACCACGCTGCCTGTGGCCTGGAGGAGGACAGAGAGACCTGAGGGATGCCGGCCAGCTGAGCAATCAGCCTTCGGTTTGGAGTCTGTCCCTAGAGCGCAAGGAAAGGGCGACAGGCCCGTTCTCTCCCAGGGCAGCCCTGAGGTGGAGGTGGGGACTTGGCTGTGCCCATGTGACCCTCCCGTCTTGTCCGCCGGTCTCTCCCTCGGGGCCTCTCGCCCGCCACGTCGGCACTGCCCGCGCCCCTCCTGGGCCTGTAGCCCCGGAGTCACCGTCGCCACGTCAGGCCCGGAACGAGGCGTGGGAGCCGGCGGCGCAGACAAGGCAAGGCCGAGGTCGGCCGCGGCCTGCGGAGCGAGGCCGCACCTCACCTTCTTGCGACCGCGGTGCAGGACCCAGGGCCCAGGTGGGCTGCCCTCGGGGGGCTCCGGGATGAGCTCGAACGGGAAGTCTCGGACTGGATCCCGGGCAAAGAACCACATCGTCCCCGCCGCAGCTGCGGACTCGGGCACCTCAGCTCCGGGTCCTCCAGCAGCCCGAGCCGGGGCGGGGCTCCCCGGGGGCGGGGCCTGCCCGGTCTTGGGGCGGGGCTTGTCTGGGCTGGGGGCGGGGCCTGTCCGAGAGGCGACTTAGGGCTGAGAGCCCCAAAGCTGAGAGCAACTCTCCTCCGAGTTTACCCTAGCAGGTCATCCAAATCCTCCAACTCTGTGTCTTTATAAATAAAAGGGCACGTGGTAGTGAGCCGACAGGACGGAGATAGCAGTGAGGGCGGCCTGGTCACAAAAAGGGGGCGTGGCAATAGAACCCACTTCCCAACGTTATTTTAAGCATGAGAGCGTGAGAAAGACGGATGGAGAAACTGAGGCCAGGAGGCGAAGAGATAGGAAACCAGAAGAAAAAGAAGAAGGCGGCGGCGATTGCTAGGCAGAGACAAACAGGAAAGGGTGTGTATACAGTAAAACAATGAGGCAGAGACTTAGGAGAATGGTTGTCCCCAAGTCTGATTCCTATAACCCAGGGAGGAGAAAATAGTATTAGTGAAATGAGAAATGAGGAAAGACCAGAAAAAAGGCCTAAGGAGACAAAGCCCCTGAGAGGATTGGGGGTCGGGGTGAGTAGAGAGGCAAAGGTTTAGGGTTCAGGAACTGGGGAGGGGCAGAGAATAGGGATTTAGGAGGGTGAGAAGGAGAGATTGAGGAGGACAGGAAGGGGGCAGGTGGACCAGGACCAACTGGGCAAATCCAAGAGGTGTGAGGCTCGGAGGAGCCCTACTCTCCTAAGCTCAGCAACCTGGGCTGTCTTGGTGCACAGGGCCACTAATCTGTCAGCCGCAGAGGCGTGTCAGCAGCTTGATGGTGGGGACCCAATCCTTTGCTGAGAAGAGCCTGGTGCCCAGGAGAGGCTGCACAGGCAATGGTTGAGATCTCAAGGGACTCAGGTCTGTCCTCAGCCACACCCTATGGAGTGCCGAGGAGATTCATGAGCCCATGTCTGAGATGTGTCTGGGAGCAATTTCAAGAGCAGGAGGGCCACAGCCAGGCAGAGCGCACATCAGAGCTGAGCCCTGACTGAGCCCCTCACTGGCTGGGGGAATTCACACAGATCCAGTAGCCTCTGCAAATCTCAATTTCCCCATTTATAAACTGGAGTGAATAGGGCCCTGCACCACACCTAACACAATAGCCACTGGACAGGCACCTGGTCATCCCCTTGCCATGTCCATGTACTTGTGTGGGACAGTCACACAGAGGCAGGATCAGACAGTGCTGGCTGCTCAGGACAGAACAGAAACCACAGCTAGAGATCCTCTGACATGGCCTTCTAACTATGGAATGGGCATTGTCTGGGGTGGCTAGTAGAGGTTTTGAATGTCAGAATATGGCCCCTAGGGCCTTACCCTGTGGAAGAGGGGAGAACCATTTGAGCTATGTAAGAGTGGAATGATGGAGAAAGGGGAGACTGGGGTGGAGTGATGCCATAAGGTGGTAGTCAGTTGGAGAGGAGGGCCTGAGAACATAGAGTTGTGTGTGGCATTTAGTTAGTAACACATTCTTTTTTTTTCAATTTTTGATTAATTTTTGGTATGTGTGTAAAATATGTGGTGAGTGTGAATGCAGCATCTGCACATGAGGTGCACATGGGTGCGGAGGCCAGAGAAGGATATCAGAGTCCTCTATTGCTCTTCCATCTTACGTCACAGAGACAGTCTCTGGTGAGAGACTTCCTTGTTTGTGGCTAGACTGGCCAACCTGGGAGCCTCCTGCTGTCTGTAGCCCTTTCAACACTGGGTTACAGATATGCAAAGCCATGCTTGGCTTTTTTTTTTTTGTTTTTTTTTTTTTTGAGCTTAGGCTGACTGGAATTCACTATGTAGTCTCAGGGTGGCCTTGAGCTCACATGATCCTCCTACCTCTGCCTTCCAAGTGTTAGGATTAAAGGCGTGCACCTCTATGCAGGACTTTTTTTAATTTAATTTATTTATTTGCAAGGAGAGATAGATAGATAGAGAATGAGCACGCCAGGGCCTCAACCACTGCAAACGAACTCCAGATGCATGTGCCCTTGTGCATCTGGCTTACGTGGGTCCTGGGGAATGGAACCTGGGTCTTTTGGCTTCACAGGCAAACACCTTAACTGCTAAGCCATTTCTCTAGCCCCCCCCTTTTTTTTGAGAGAGAGAGAGAGACAGGGAGAGGGAGAATGGGTGCACCAGGGCCTTACAGCCACTGCAAATGAGCTCCAGATGCATGTGCCACCTTGTGCATCTGGCTTATGTGGGTCCTGGGGAATTGAACCTGGGTCTTTTGGCTTTGCAGGCAAGGGCCTTAACCGTTAAGACATCTCTCCAGCCCCTTTTCACTTTTTTTTTTTTTGGGGGGTCTCATTCTGGTCCAGGCTGACCTGAAATTAACCTTTTTTTTTTTTTTTTTTTTTTTTTTTGAGAGAAGAGAGAACACAGAGATGGATGGGCGCCAGCAGTCTCTCAGCTGCTGTGAATGAAATCCAGATGTGTGCGCCCCCTTGTGGGCAAGTGAGGCATTGCGCCCTTGTGTCACTGCATCTGGCTAAATGTGGAACCTGGAGATTGGAACCGCTGGAGATTGGAACCAGTGTTCTTAGGCTTAGGAGGCAGGTGCCTTAATGGCTAAGCCATCTCTCCAGCCCCCTTTTTCACTTTTTATTGGCAACTTCTATAGTATAAGACCATAAGCTATGATAATTCCCTCCCACCATCCCAATTGTCCCCCTCCCAAATCCACCCTCAGTTGAATCACTACTTCTTTCCAATTAGTCTATTTTGACATCATCATTTTTTCCCTTCTGTTATGAAGGTCTTGTGTAGGTAGTGTCAGGCACTATGAGGTTATGAATATCAAGGCCATTTTGTGTTTAGGAGACAGCATTATAAACACTCTTACCCTTCTTTTGGCTCTTAATTTTTTTTTTTTTTTTTTTAGGTAGGGTCTCACACTAACCTAGGCTGACCTGGAATTCACTATGTAATTTCAGGGTGGCCTCGAACTCTCAGAGATCCTCCTACCTCTGCCTCCCACCCCCTCAGTGCTGGGATTAAAGGTGTGAGCCACCACACCCGGCTGTTTTTTGTTTTGTTTTTGTTTTGTTTTGTTTTTGTTTTTGTTTTTGTTTTTGTTTTGTTTTTTGAGGTAGGGTCTCACTCTAGCTCAGGCTGACCTGGAATTCATTAGGTAGTCTCAGGGTGGTCTTGAATTCATGGCAATCCTACCTCTTACTCCCAAGTGCTGGAATTAAACGTGTGTACCACCAGGCCCAGCATCTGATGTTTTTCTCAGCATTATGGTGACTTTTGAGTCACCGCACTGGTCGCCACCACCTGAAAAGAAACTTCTCTAACCAGAAGTGAGAGTAGCCTTAATATATGAGCATAAGCATAAGTGCTTAGAGGGCAGTTTAGTGGACATGATATATCCATTTAGCCACACAACAGTAGTCCTTATTCCCCTAGGGCTTATGACATCCCCAGCCATAGATTTTCAGCACATGTATCAGGCATATATCCCCTACCATGGAGTGGGCCTTCAGTCCAATCAAAGAGCAATTGTTTTCCCCCATAACAGACATGCCACTATTTTCCCAGTTGGCACATTTGGCTTGGCTGGCCAGCAAGTAGGGCTTGCAGGGTCCTCTGCTAGTTTACACCATTGGTAACTTCTCTCTCCCAAGCGGCACAGTTCTTTCTAGCATTCTGATAGCCAGGCAACAAGAAGGAGGTGTCTAGCACAGCTCCAGCTTGATTTCTCAGTGACATGCAGCCTAAGCATATGGAGTCTTCAGCAATAAGGTTTATATTTTATTTATTTATTTGAGAGAAAGAAAGAAGTGGGCGGGGGGGAGCACCAGGGCCTCCAATCACTGCAAATGAACTCCAGATGCATGCACCCCCTTGTGCATCTGGCTTATGTAGGTCCTGGAGAATTGAACCGGGATCGTTTGGCTTTGCAGGCAAACGCCTAACCATGAAGCCATCTCTCCAGCCCAGTAATAAGGTTTATCATCTAGTTCTGGTGAGAAACCAAGAGCCTTGTAACTGGCCTGTAATGTTTTGGAGACATTGGGGCCTCCCTGCATGCTTGCTTGGCTTTTTTGGTTTCTGGCTTTTCAAGAAGGGTCTCGCTGTAGCCCAGGCTGACCTGGAATTCACTATGTAGTCTCAGGGTGTCCTCAAGTTCATCGAAATCCTACCTCTGCCTCCCAAGTGCTAGGATTAAAGGCATGTGCTACTATGCTAGGCTCTAATTCTTTTTTTGTTTTGTTTTTAATAACATTTATTTATTGTGATATAGAAGTTAATATTATAGGGCTGGAGAGATGGCTTAGTGGTTAAGTCATTTACCTGCAAAGCCAAAGGATCCCGGTTCAATTCTCCAGAACCCATGTAAGACAGATGCACAAGGGGGCACATGCATCTGGAGTTCATTTGCAGTGGCTGGAAGCCCTGATGCTCCCATTCTCTCTTTCTCTTTCTCTCTCTGCCTCTTTCTCTCTCTCAAATAAATGAATAGATAAATACATAAATAAAA
The DNA here is from genome assembly GCA_036365145.1 of Orientallactaga sibirica. Taxonomy (NCBI): domain Eukaryota; kingdom Metazoa; phylum Chordata; class Mammalia; order Rodentia; family Dipodidae; genus Orientallactaga; species Orientallactaga sibirica. Next base: position 4,167,838 of record JAEOAD010000042.1, on the reverse strand, counting down.
ATATGTTTAAAAAAGAAGTTAATATTATAAAACACTTAAAACATTTATATAAGAATTTATTGTGTCCCTAATGAGAAAGTTAGGACACATTACAAAGCCATCATCACATATACATTTTTCCTAGTTCTTTTGAGTTAATTTACAAAGACAATACCTTCGTAAAATTAATCTGTCAACTCAGAGACAGGATAATGTTTGTACATTCAAATCTGATTTTATAAGCCCCGGGGTTTTGGCATGTTCCTATAATCCCAGCATGGGGAGTCTGAGATAGGTAAACCCCTAGGGCTTCCTAGCTAGTTAGTCTAACCAAAGAAATGAGCTCCAGGCTCAATGAAAGAATCTTTTTGGGCTCTAATTCTTTCATATGTATATATACATATATATATAATTTATTTTTATTTATTTATTTGAGTAAGAAAGAGGTGGGGGGCAGAGAGAGAGACAGAATGGGCACGTCAGGGTCTTCAGCTACTGCAAACCAACTCCAGACGCATGCACCCCCTTGTGCATCCATCTTATGTGGGTCCTGGGGAATTGAACCAGGGTCCTTTGGCTTTGCAAGCAAACGCCTTAACTGCTAAGCCATCTCTCTAGCCCTAATTCTTTTATATATTTTTTTATTTATTTATTTGAGAGAGAGAGAGAGAGAGAGAGAGGATGGGTGTGCCAGGGCCTCTAGCCACTACAAATGAACTCCAGACACATGTGCCACCTTGTGTGTCTGGCTTAAATGGGTACTGGAAAATTGAACCAGGGTACTGAGACTTTGCAAGCAAACACCTTTACCACTAAGCCATTTCTCTAGCCCATCTAATTCTTTTTTTTTTCTTTTTAGAGAGAGAGTGAGAGAGAGAGGAGAGAGAGAATTGGCGAGCCTGGGCCTCAGCCACTGAAATTGAACTCCAGATGCTTGTGCCACCTAGTGCACATGTGTGACCTTGCGCTTGTGGCAGATTTGTGCGTCTGGCTGACATGAGATCTGGAGAGTGGAACATGGGTCCTTAGGCTTCACACACAAGTATCTTAACCACTAAGTCATCTCTCTAGCCCTGTCCTTCCTTCCTTTCTTTCTTCCTTTCTTTCTTTTTTTGATTTTTCGAGGTAGGGTTTCATTCTAGCTTAGGCTGACCTGGAATTTACTATGTAGTCTCAGGGTGGCCTTGAACTCATGGCGATCCTCTATCTCTGCCTCCTGAGTGCTGGGATTAAAGGTATGCACCACCACACCTGGCTCCTGTTTTTTCTTTTAATGTTTTTTTAAATTATTTTATTTATTTGTTTATTAGAGACAGAGGGACAGAGAGAGAGAATGAGTGCATCAGGGCCTCTAGCCACTGCAAACAAACTCCAGATGCATGTGCCCCCTTGTGCATCTGGCTTACGTGGGTCCTGGAGAGTTGAACCAGGATCCTTTGGCTTTGCAGGCAAATGCCTTAACCACTAAGCTATCTCTCCAGCCCCTTCCAGCATTATTATTTTTTTCAAGGATTATAAATCTATAGTTTTATTAAGACAAAAACTGACAATAGGTATGAGGTTTACATTTAAACAAAATTTTCAGACATCTAACACATGCTTAAAATGATTTAACAATGTAGCTCTAGATGCAGGTCTAGACAATACCAAGAACTGATGAGTCTTATGATTCAAGACAGAGCATTTTGGGTATGTTAATCTGAAGGTTTTATTTTGTGTTTTCAAGTCAATCTCTACCCCAATAATGAAAGCTAATTGTCTCCTGAGACCAGGGCTTTTGAAGTATTCAACCCTTGAATTGATTCAATAAAATTTGTGTTGTTAATGACTGAACCCTGCCACTAAGTTTCAGAGTTCAAAGTTGAAAGAAAACAGGCTCCAAGAGTTTTCACCTTAAGACCAGGCTCTCCTATGCCATCTCTGCCCTTCCCACAATGCTTCAGCCAGTGGTTTGGATGGACAAACTGGTATTTATAACTCCATGATTATCAGGAAAAGAAAGGATCTTTTTTTCCTCCTAACTTCAATATTAGCCCCTGAGGCAAAATGATCTGCCTGAATGTACTCTCCAATTAAAAAAGACTTTTCCTGCTTCAGTTTCCATCTTTAAAATTTCACTTTGGTTAACTTAGGAACTGGCTTTGTCCTTTAATTTTTTTTTTTTTTTTTTTTTGGTTTTTCGAGGTAGGGTCTCACTCTGGCCCAGGCTGACCTGGAATTCAAGGGTTTTTTCTTATTATTTTAATTTTTTTTTATTTTTTTTATTTATTTTTGAGAGAGACAGACAGAGAGGGAGAGGGAGACAGAGGATAGGCGCGCCAGCAGTCTCTCAGCTGCTGTGAACGAAATCCAGATGTGTGCGCCCCCTTGTGGTCAAGTGCAGCAATGCGCCCTTGCGTCACTTTGCATCTGGCTAAATGTGGGACCTGGAGATTGGAACCGGGTTCTTCGGCTTAGCAGGCAGGCGCCTTAACTGCTAAGCCATCTCTCCAGCCTGGCTTTGTCCTTTATGGGCAACATGACACTCAGGTAGGAAACCTCACAGCTTTGAAGAAGTCTCCACAGTCCACCTTTCTGGTACCAGTGAAATTATTTTGAAAAGATAAAAGTATTCTGAATCTAGAACTAAGTCATCGGTTAGCTGTTCTTTGCATTGCTTCACCATTTCCCCGATTAGGCCCTTAATTTTTACCACAATTGTGTTGTCCATCTCTTCTCCCTGTCCCCTCCCTCACCTCCCCCAATTAATACACCAGTAATAGCTAAAAACTACACACATGCTACGCTGTAAAAATGCAGTTAACACTATTGGGAAGAAGGCTGTGAGTTGTGGAGATGCTCTTTGAAGATCAACAGTATCTTTTTTGCTCTCCCACACACCCTTCTGCAGGTTTTGTCCTTCATAGAAGGCCCTTTGCCTTTCTCAGCAAAGTGCAGAATGGGTTGCCTTGAAACACTTACCCTTTCCCCTCCCCTGGGATGGGTGTACAAACCAGACAGCTTGAACAGCTTTAAAGCACTTGGGCTGTTGCAGAGCACAGAAATTATGCTGGCTCTTCAAAGGACATCTTCTCAAGCCACCTTTATGGTGTGAAGACAAGTAGAATTCATTCCCTCCCCACTTGAAACCCACAGTCAAGAGGCGACAGGGGCTGATACTCAAGAGAGTTAATTTTTTTTTTTTTTTTTTTTTTGGTTTTTCGAGGTAGGGTCTCAGTCTAGCCCAGGCTGACCTGGAATTAACTATGCAATCTCAGGGTGGCCTTGAACTCACAGCAATCCTCCTACCTCTGCCTCCCGAGTCAAGAGAGTTAATTCTTGTCGTCTTTTTTGTCATCATCCTCTGAGGGGTAGGAATGCCATGTCAGCCTTTCCTCATAGAAGGATATGACAACCTGTGGGCACTTGACATTGGCTTCCTTGGCAGGGACCAGGTCAGCCTCATCAGAGGTTTTCCATTTCATCAGGAACATGAGCTCTCCACTGGAGTCTGTAGCTCCAATAATCCGCTCTGGCTCCAAACCTCGGGCAAAGCCTTGTGGCTTTTCTGACTCTTCTTTCTTCTTCTTTGGTTTGCTCTCCTCTCCCTTATTTTCAGAATCAGAGTCAGCTTTGTGCTTGCCTCCCTCTGATTTATCTGTCTCATGTGCTGTTTTCTGCAGAACTCAGCAATCAGGTTAGGGCAATCCAGGTTCTCTTCTGGCTCTCATGTATTGTCCTCGTCTGAGAAACCCTTCCACTTAAGATATTCTACTTTTCCTTTGACAACTCGTCAATCAAGAACTTTTTCTATCACATATTCCTCTTCCTCCTCTTCTAGGACCTCCTCCACATTCTTCTTGTTTTGTTTTTTCCCCATAGTGCCCGCCAGCTTTGTAGTGTAAAGGGTGACACTGCTCTCAGCAGCACCCAAGATATTTTAAAAAATATTTATTTATAGCCGGGCGTGGTGGCGCACGCCTTTAATCCCAGCACTTGGGAGGCAGAGGTAGGAGGATCGCCGAGAGTTCGAGGCCACCCTGAGACTACATAGTTAATTCCAGGTCAGCCTGGACCAGAGTGAGACCAAAAAAAAAAAAAAAAAAAAAAAAAAAAAAAAAAATATATATATATATATTTATTTATTTGAGAGAGAGCACCAGGGCCTCTTGCCACTGCAAACAGACTCTAGACACATGCACCACTTTGTGCATCTGGCTTTATGTGGGTACTAGGGAATTGAACCCAGGCCATCCAGCTTTGCAAGCAAGTACCTTTAATTCTGAGCCATCTCCCCAGCTCCAGGCCCAGCTTTAGAATTGATTTGGTAACTAGAAATCTTCACAAAATGATGCAGGAATAAAAATTATCCAGGAAGCCAGACCTGGTGGCACATGCCTTTAATCCCAGCACTCAGAAGAGGCAGAGGTAGGAGAATCGCCATGAGTTTGAGGCCACCCTGAGAATACAGAGTGAATTCCAGGTCAGCCTGGACTAGAGTGAGACCCTACCTCAATAAACAAAAAAAAAAAAAAATACATATATCCAGGAAGATAGGAAAAGACCCTCAAATACTTCCTCTGAGATAGTAGAATATTCCAGTGTCAGTGAGGAAAACAAAGCTGTAATCACGGGCATCATTAAGACAATAGTCTCTTAGAGTGTGTGACAGCACACGCCTTTAATCCCAGCATTTGGGAGGCAGAGGTAGGATCACCATGAGTTCGAGGCCATCCTGAGACCACATGGTAAATTCCAGGTCAGCCTGGACTAGAGTGAGACTAACTCAAAAAAAAAAAAAGAGAGAGAGAGAGAGAAGGAGAAATGGCTTAGTGATTAAGGTGCTTGCCTGTGAAGCCTAAGGACTCACGTTTGACTCTCCAGGTCCCATGTAAGCCAGGTGCACAAGGTGACCCAAGCATGCAAGATCACATGTGCACACAAGGGGGAACATGTGTCTGGAGTTTGATTCCAGTGGTTGGAGGCCCTGGCATGCCAATGCTTGCCTCATTTTTGTGGGTCTGGCTTACATGTGTTCTGGAGAGTTGAACATGGGTTCTTGGGCTTTGCAGGAAAGCACCTTGACTGCTAAGCCATCTCTCTGGCCCTTTTATTTTATTTTTTATTATTTTGGTTGTTCGAGGTAGGGTTTCACTCTAGTCCAGGCTTACCTGAAATTCCCTATGTAGTCTCAGGGTGGCCTCGAACTCAAGGTGATCCTCCTGCCTCTGCCTCCTGAGTGCTGGGATTAAAGGCATATGCCACCACGTCTGGCCTCAATATTTTTATTTATATACTTGAGAGAGAAAGAGCCAGTGCTCCAGTGCCTCTTGCCACTGCATACAAACTCCAGTTGCACATGATACTATGTGCATCTGGCTTCACCTGCTGGAGAACCAACCCAAGCCATCAAGCTTTGCAAGCAAGCAGGTGTCTTTAAGTGTTGAATCATCTCCCTAGCCCTGTTTTTTTTAATATTCTCTAGGAAACTGACTATTGACTGTTTTTGTGGTTATGGTGGTGGTTGTGTGTGTGTGCTGGTCTTTGTTGTTGGTGGTGTATTTAAAAAAAAAAATTATTAGCCGGGCGTGGTGGCGCACGCCTTTAATCCCAGCACTCGGGAGGCAGATGTAGGAGAATCGCCGTGAGTTCAAGGCCACCCTGAGACTACATAGTTAATTCCAGGTCAGCCTGGGCCAGAGTGAGACCCTACCTCGAAAAACCAAAAAAAAAAAAAAAAAAAAATTAAAAAAATTATTAGGCAGCTGGGCGTGGTGGCGCACACCTTTAATCCCAGCACTCAGGAGGCAGAGGTAGGAGAATTGCTGTGAGTTCGAGGCCACCCTGAGACTACATAGTGAATTCCAGGTCAGCCTGAACTAGAGTGAGACCCTACCTCGAAAAACCAAAAAAAAAATTATTAGGGCTGGGAGTGGTGGCATACACCTTTAATCCCAACACTTAGGAGGCAGGGGTAGGAGAATTGCCAAGAGTTCAAGGCCAGCCTGAGACTACATAGTGAATTCCAGGTCAGTCTGGGCTAGAGTGAAACCCTATCTCGAAAAAATCAAAAAAAAAAATTAATACTTTTAATTATTTGTGAGAGATGCAGAGAGAAAGAGGCAGACAGAAAGAGAGTGAGTATAGGTGCATGAGGGCCTCTTTCCACTGCAAACAAACTCCAGATGCATGTATCACTTTGTGCATTTGGCTTTACATGGATACTGGGAAATCAAATCCTGGCCCTTGGGCTTTGCAAGCAAGTACCTTTAATCACTGAACCATCCATCTCTCCAGCTCCTAATTTTTATTTTTAGTTTAGTTGTTTAGGTAGGGTCTCACTCTGGCCCAGGCTGACCTGGAATTCACTATATAGTTTCAGGGTGGCCTCAAACTCATGGTAATCTTCCTACTTCTGCCTCCTGAGTGCTGGGATTAAAGGCGTGCACCACCACGCCAAGCCTGGTTTTTTATATTAAATAGTATTGTGCCCTCAAAGCACAATATTGTAGTAAGAAAGGATTTAGGATTTGGGATGCCACTGGTGGAAATTAATTGGCACAGCTGTGACAAACACAAGTTGTTAGTATCTGGGGGGTCTTCTGACAATATCTATGTGGAGATGGCTATTCAGTTAAGAGCTCTTGCTGCTTAAGAGTGAGGGCCTGGCAGGGCCTGAGGCCACTTGAGTTTGAGTCCCCAGAACTCACATAAAAGCTGGCTGTGGGCCTGGAGGGATGGCTTAGCAGTTAAGATATTTGCCTGCAAAGCCAAAAGATCCTGGTTTGATTCTCCAGGACCCACATAAGCCAGCTGCACAAGGGGGTGCATGCATCTGGAGTTCATTTGCAATGTCTGGAGGCCCTGGTGCTCCCATTCTCTCTGTCTCTTTCTGCCTCAAATAAAGAAATAACTAAAATAAAAATTGAAAAGCCCCCTCGCGTGCTCCCTACAGGTCTGAAATTCCAGATCTCTTGGGAAGGGAGTGGTTGGCTGGGTTGTACGGCAGAGACACTGTTCAAGTTCTTTGCTGTCCCCATGGAACTTTATGGAAAATCATCCTCTTGGGTGCTCGGATTAGCTGTCGGTGGGGAAGTATCCTGTTAGAAACACTTCATGTTCCCAAGGTGGGCATGGGATGCTGGAGGAAGCCCTTATCACTGCATGCTTCTGGCCACCTGGCTAAGCTGGAGAAGCCAGGAGCTCACCCACAGAACAGAAGCCAGCTATGAGAAGACTATAGCAAAACCAAGACATAAAACTCTTCTTCCAACCGGGCGTGGTGGCGCACGCCTTTAATCCCAGCACTCGGGAGGCAGAGGTAGGAGGATCGCCATGAGTTCGAGGCCACCCTGAGACTACATAGTTAATTCCAGGTCAGCCTGGACCAGAGTGAGACCCTACCTTGAAAAACCAAAACAAACAAACAAACAAAAAAAAAACTCTTCTTCCTTTCAGTGCCCTCTGCTGGCAAAGCCTAATATTGTGTCATTTGTTACAGGGAAAGTATATGTTTTTTTTTGGGGGGAGGGTGTATACGCATGCATACCACAGTGTACATGTGGAGGTCCAAGGACAACCTTGGGTGCTGGTCATTGCTTTTCACCTTGTTTGAGGTAGGGTGTCTTGATCCCTGTATTGCCAGGGTAGCTGGGCAAAAAGCTTCCCCAGGATTCTCCTGTCTCCACCTCCTATCTCACCATAGACTGGAATTACAGATGCTCAGGTACTCTCACTTGGGACACAAGTGCTTGACTAACTGAACTATCTCCCACCCCATTTATTTATTTTTATTTAGTTAGTTAGTTTGGTTTTTCAAAGTGGGGTCTGGCTCTAGCTCAGACTGATCTAGAATTCACTATGTAGTCTCAGGGCACTCTCCAACTCATGTGATTCTCCTACCTCTGCCTCCCAAGTGCTGCGATTAAAGGTGTACACCACTACACCTGAATATTTATTTATTTATTTATTCATTCATTGAGACAGGGCCTCATGTATCACAGGTTGGCCTCAAACTCACTATGTAGTCAGAAATGACCTTTAATTTTGCTTTTGAAAATATTTATATATTTGAGAGAGAAAGAATGGGCATGCTAGGGCCACCAGCCACTGCAAACAAACTCCAGATGTATGTGCCATATTATGCATCTGGCTTTACTGTGGAATTGAACCTGGGCAGGCAGGCTTTACAAGCAAGCACCTTTAACTGCTGAACAATCTCCCCAGCTTGTCCTTGAACTTCTGATCCTCCTGTCTCCACCTCTCTAGTGCTGAGATTATAGGCAGGTGATACCACAAGACTTTGTGCATGTTAGGCAAACAGTCTAGCAACAAAACTACATCTCCAACTACATCTAGTGTCCTGGCTCCACTTCCCATTGTTGTAGGGTGTTGGGATCACAGATGCATGCACCACTTTGTGTTTGGTTTTACAGACTTGCTGAAGGTTGAATTTAACCAGTAAGCCATCTCTGAAATCTCTTAATAGAGTTTTCTTCTAAGCAGGGTCTCACTCTAGTCCAGGCTGACCTGGAATTCACTATGTAGCCCAGGCAAGACTCAAAGTACAATGCCCTATGACAATGGGAGGTAGAGCCAGTACAGGCCAGCTAGACATTTGTTTGCAGGACAAAGAGATCCTGTCTCAAAAAAGATGCGAGAAGAACACAGACACCTCTTAGTTGTCATCTGATTTCCATAAGCATGATGTCGCACACGCACCCGTACACACACAGGTACATACACATATAGACACTCAAATTTTTTTTTTTAAATATTTTTATTTGTTTATTTATTTGAGAGAGAGAGATACAGAAATAGGCAGAGGGAGAGAGAGAGAGAGAGAGAATTGGGTGCGCCAGGGCCTCCAGCCACTGCAAACGAACTCCAGATGCATGCACCCCCTTGTGCATCTGGCTTACAAAATCAACTGGGGCCCTTAGGCTTCATGGTGGCGTTTAACACCATCTCTCCAGCCCCTAGACACTCAAATTTTAAAACAATCCCAGGCATGGTGGGAGGCAGAATCCCAGCACTTGGGAGGCAGAGGTAGGAGGATTGCTGTGAGTTCAAGGCCACCCTGAGACTACATAGTGAATTCCAGGTCAGCCTGGGCTAAAGTGAGACCCTACCTCGAAAAAAAAATTGGGGGCTGTGGTGATGGTTCAGCAGTTAAGGCACGTGCATGCAAATCCTAACAACCCAGGTTTGATTCCCCAGTACCCACATAAAGCCAGATGCACAGAGTGGCCCATACATCTGGAGTTCAATTGCAGTGGCTGGATGCCTTGGCACACCAATTCTCTCTTTCTTGGTCTCTTACATAAAAAAAGAGGCTGTTGGTCTTGCCTCAAAAATAAATAAATAAAATAAAATAAAAAAGCAAAAGTAAAAAAAAGATCCTCAAGATGGGCGTGGTGGTGCATGCCTTTAATCCCAGCACTCAGGAGGCAGAGGTAGGAGGATCACCATGAGTTCGAGGCCACCCTGAGACTACATAGTTAATTCCAGGTCAGCCTGAGCTAGAGTGAGACCCTATCTCAAAAAAAAAAAAAAAAAAAAAAAATCCTCTCCCACAGGTTACTGTGGTGAGACTTGGAATGGAACCAGGAAGTGGGCAAGGAAGTCAATTGGCCAGGTTGACTATCTGGAAGAAAATGGGGAGGGGGTGGAGGTGGAGGGTTCAATCAAGGGGAGATGGTATGATAAGATTTACATGCTCCCCATCGAACCAGGTGTGGTGACGCACGTTTTTAATCCCAGTACTTAGGAGGCAGATGTAGGAGGGCTGCGGTGAGTTTGAGGCTACCCTGATACTACATAGTAAATTTCAGGTCAGTCTGGGCTACAGCAAAACTCTACCTTGGAAAATAAAAAAATAAAAAATAAAAAAAAAAAAAGCAAAAAGTGCAGCCTGGAAAAGGGCCAGGAATAAAACTGGAGTCCAGAAAGCCATCAGGAAGAGCCATGGCTGACCAGTGGCTGGAACTGGGCAGAGGCAATGGACACAGAGGATGAAGGGCAATGCAGAAGGTGCACAGGGAGCATGTGGGTAGAGAAAGGCTAAAGACCTAGGATGCAGGGCAGGAGAGGGGACAGAGGAGGCTAGGTGTTCCAAGCAGTGGAGGGGTGGAGATGTAAGATATGCCCATATGGGCGGGAGGGTTGAGGCAGCTAGCCTCCAGAAGCTTGGTGAACCTAGTGTGCCAAAGGCTTAAGTGGGAGGACTCTCATTGGGAGGCCCCAGGGAGACTTAGACAAAACAGAAGCAGCTTGTGAGGCATGAGCAGATGGGCAAGAGTGGGGCATGAACAACTGTCAGACAGAAAGCAAAAACTGAAACATAAAGTGGCTGTTACCTAAACACCATAACCTAGCAAAGCTGCCAGTAAAGAGAAAAATCGCTAGGTGTGAGGGTGCATACCTTTTTTTTTTTTTTTTTTTTTGGTTTTTCGAGGTAGGGTGTCACTCTGGTCCAGGCTGACCTGGAATTCACTATGTAGTCTCAGGGTGGCCTGGAACTCTCGGCGATCCTCCTACCTCTGCCTCCCAAGTGCTGGGATTAAAGGCGTGCACCACCACACCCGGCTGAGGGTGCATACCTTTAATCCCAGTACTTGAGAGACAGGAGGATCACTATGAATTCGAGGCCAGCCTGGGACTACAGAGTGAGACCCTGCCTCAAAAAAAAAAAAAAAAAAAAAAAAAAAAAAGGGCTGGAGAGATGGCTTAGTGGTTAAGGTGCCTGCCTGCTAAGCCTAAGAACGCTGGTTCCAATCTCCAGCGGTTCCAATCTCCAGGTCCCACGTTTAGCCAGATGCAAAGTGACACAAGGGGGCGCACGCATCTGGATTTTGTTCTCAGCAGCTGAGAGACTGCTGGTGGGCCCATCTCTATTTTGTCTCCCTCTCCCTCTCCCTCTCTCTGTCTCTCTCCAAAAATAAATAAACTAATAAAATAATTAAAAAAGAAAAAGAAAAGAAAAGAAAAGAAAAGAAAAGAAAAGAAAAGAAAAGAAAAAAAAGAAAAATCATCACAGTTCAAATAAATTGAGCCTGGCCCAGTTCCCCAGTATCCACGTCAAGCCAGAATATAGTGCATGCATCAGTTTGTTTGCAGTGACAATAGGCCTTGGCTTGCCCATTCACTCTCACATTACAAACATATTTAAAAACCTTTTTTTGGAAAAAGACAGGATTTACCACTTTGACAACTACTGTGAAAAGAACTTTCAAAGGAAATACATTAGTAAGAAGCCAGATGCACAAGGTGAGCATGTGTCTGAGTTCTTTTGCAATGGCTGAAGGCTCTGACATGCCCATTCTCTCTGCCTCTTTTCTTTTTCTTTTTTTTTTTTTTTTTTTTTTTTAAGGTAGGGTTTCACTTTAGCCCAGGCTGACCTGTAATTCACTATGTAGTCTCAGGGTGGCCTCGAACACATGGTGATCCTCCTACCTCTGCCTCCCGAGTGCTGGGATTAAAGGCATGCACCACCACACCCAGCTTCTCTCTGCCTCTCTCAAACAAAACAAAATAAAATAAAATAAATAAAATAAAATAAGGGGGACTGGAGAGATGGCTTAGTGGTTAAGGCATTTGACTGCAAAACCAAAGGACCCAGGTTTGATTCCTCAGGACCCACGTTAGCCAGATGCACAAGGGGGTGCACACGTCTGGAGTTCGTTTGCAGTGGCCAGAGGCTCTGGCGTGCCCATTCTCTCTCCCCCTCTTTCCTCTGTCAAATAAATGAAATATTTTAAATAAATAAGGGGGCTGGAGAGATGGCTTAGCGGTTCAGGTGCTTGCCTGCAAAGCCAAAGGACCAGGTTCAATTCTCCAGGACCCACATAAGCCAGATGCATAAGAGGGCACATGCATCTGGAGTTCGTTTGCAGAGGCTAAAGGCCCTGGCACGCCCATTCTCTACCCCTCCCCCTGCCTTTTTCTCTCTCTCAAATGAATAAATAAATAAAATATATTTCAAAAATAAATAAATAAGGCCTTTAGCCACCACAAATGAATTCCAGACACATGTGCCACCAAGTTCATCTGGCTTATGTGAGTACTGGGGAATCCAACCTGGGTCCTTAGGCTTTGAAGGCAAGTTCCTTAACTGCTAATTTTTTTGTTTTGTTTTGTTTTGTTTTGTTTTTTGAGGTAGGGTTTCACTCTAGTCCAGGCTGACCTGGAATTCACTATGTAGTCACAGAGTGGCCTCAAACTCATGGTGATCCTCCTACCTCTGCCTCCTGAGTGCTCCACCATGCTATTTATTTATTATTTATTTATTTTTTAAATTTTATTATTATTATTATTATTATTGCTTTTTCGAGGTAGGGTCTCACTCTAGCTCAGGCTGAACTGGAATTTACTATGTAGTCTCAGGGTGGCCTTGAACTCACGGGATCCTCCTACCTCTGCCTCCCAAGTGCTGTGATTAAAGGTGTGCACCACCACGCCCATCTTTTTTTTTTTTTTTTTTTTTTTTTTTTTTTTTTCAAGGTAGGGTCTCACTCTGGTCCAGGCTGACCTGGAATTAACTATGTAGTCTCAGGGTGGCCTCGAACTCACGGCGATCCTCCTACCTCTGCCTCCCGAGTGCTGGGATTAAAGGCGTGCGCCACCACGCCCGGCTTCACGCCCATCTTTTTAAAAAATTATTTATTTATTTATTTATTTATTTATTTATTTATTTATTTATTTGCAAGCAGAGAGAGAGATAGAAGAGAGGTAGATAGAATGGGCACACCAGGGCCTCTAGCCACTGCAAACAACTCCAGATGCATGTGCCCCTTGTGCATCTGGCTTACGTGGGTCCTGGAGAATTGAACTGGGGTCCTTTGTCTTCTCAGGCAAATGCCTTAACCACTAAGCCATCTCTCCAGCCCTATTTTTTTTACAATTTTATTTTTATTCATTTATTAGGGACAGAGAGAGGGAAAGAGAGAGGGAGAGTGAAAATGGGCACGCCAGGGCCTCTAGCCACTGCAAATGAACTACAGATGTATGCGCCCCCTTGTGCATCTGGCTTACGTGGGACCTGGAGAATCGAACCAGGGTCCTTAGGCTTCGCAGGCATGTGCCTTAACTGCTAAGCCATCTCTCCAGCCCTATTTTTTTTTTAAAGAAGAATCTAGACCCCATAAGAAAGGAGTGGGATTTTGTTATTTTTTACATACGTGTGGGTGGTGTGCATGCATGTATGTATACATATTTGTATATCTGTGGACACATTCATGTGAAGGCCAGAAGTTAACTTCTAGTGTCTTCCTCAGTTGCTCTATGCCTTTCTTTTCTTTTTTTTTTTTAGTTTATTTATTTATTTGAGAGAGAGAAGAGGAGGCAGATAGAGAGAAAGAGAATGGACACACCAGGGTCTTTAGCCACTGCAAACGAACTAACTCCAGATGCATACACCACTTTGTGCATGTGGCTTTAAATAGGTACTGGGGAATGGAACCTGGGTCCATTGACTTTGCAGGCAAACACCTTAACCACCAAGCCATCTCTCCAGCCTATATTATTATTATTATTTGTTTTGTTTTTCAAGGTAGGGTCTCACTCTAACCCAGGTTGACCTGGAATTCACTATGTAGTCTCAGGCTGGCCTCAAACTCATGGTGATACTCTTACCTCTGCCTCCCAAGTGCTAGGATTAAAGGAGTGCTGATATCACCACTCCTGGCAAGCCCTTACTTTTTATTTTTCCCTTCCTATTACTTTATTTTGTTCCTCCTCCCCCACCTCCCTTCCACTGAACCCCTTCTTGTTTGAGTTTTTTTTTTATTTATTTATTTATTTATTTGAGACAGTGAGAGAGATGGAAAGAGGCAGAGAGAGGGAGAGAGAATGGGTGCACCAGGACCTCCAGCCACTGCAAACAAACTCCATATGATTGTACCACCTTGTGCATCTGGCTTACGTGGGTACTGGGGAATTGAACCGAGGTCCTTTGGTTTTGCAGGCAAACACCTTAACTGCTAAGACATCTTTCCAGCCCTAAACCCCTTCTTTCCAACTAGTCCCTCTTCTATTTATTTTTAAATTGTTTTTATTTATTTGAGAGAGCAGCAGAGAGAGAAAGAGAGAGAGAGAGAATGGGTGTACCAGGGCCTCCAGCCACAGCAAATGAGGTCCAGATGCATGCACTACCTGGTGCATGTAGCTTATGTAGATCCTGGGGAATCGAACCTGGGTCCTTTGGCTTTGCAGGCAAGTGCCTTAACTGCTAAGCCATCTCTCCAGTCCCTTCTATTTTTATTTTTATTATTTCTTTATTTATTTACAAAGATGGGAGCCCAATATCCAGCCACTGCAAACGAACTCCAAATGCATGTGCCACCTTGTGCATTTGGCTTATGTTGAGGCAAGTGCTTTAACCACTAAGCCATCTCTCCAGCCCTCAGATGTCTTATTAAAGCTTATAACTTCAATTTTCAGCTTCCTGGCTGGAAGAGGTATCGCTGGGGAGTGGAACCTGGGGTCCAGCCCAAAGGTGTTACTGGGGGCACATCTGTTTTCAACCTAAAGGTATGCAGAGTGCTTGAGCATTGACTGGGTCCCCTGAGTGTGCTTGCTTGTGGTGTTGGTGATGGTTTTTCTCTCTGTGTAGATTTGGTACAGGGGGGCCAGCTTCCTGGATCTGTAAGCCTGAAATAAAGCCCATTCCTTTCATAAACTGTGTCTGCTTCGGAAGTAGCTGTGTGGAGCTGACTACAACACAATCTATGACTTCTGAGCACAGCATTATCCACCCCCACTGGATAGTTCTGTCTAAACTCTCTCTCTCCTTTTTTTTTTTTTTTTTTTTTGGTTTTTTCAAGGTAGGGTCTCACTCTGGTCCAGGCTGACCTGGAATTCACTATGTAGTCTCAGGATGGCCTCAAACTCTGGCGATCCTCCTACCTCTGCCTCCCAAGTGCTGGGATTAAAGGCGTGCGCCACCACACCCGGCTCTAAACTCTCTTTTTAAGTTAGCAGAAGTAAGTTTCCATATGGTTTATTCATAACATCTTTAGTTTTGGTTAGCCCTCCCTATCCCCGTCTCTGGTTTTTTTTTTTTTTTTAATATGTGTGTGTGTGTGTGTATGAAGGTGAGGGCAGTCACTTGTGTGCCAAGGCACATTTGTGTGTCAGAGGATAGATAACTGTTGGGTTGATCCTCAGCTTCTCCCTCATTGTGAGGCAGTGCTACTCAGTTCCATTGGTGAGCTTCTGGGAAATTCCCCTTTCCTCTCTTTAGGTACACTGGGATTATAGAAGTCCTCCAGCTTCCAGCTTTTCCATGGGACCTAGGGATCCAAACTTGGGCACTCCAAGTTGTACAACAACTGCATAACTACTGAGCTATCTCCCTGGCCCCTCTCCACCTTGCCTTATTTTTTAAAAAATATTTTTTAGAGCCGGGCGTGGTGGCGCACGCCTTTAATCCCAGCACTCGGGAGGCAGAGGTGGGAGGATTGCCATGAGTTCAAGGCCACCCTGAGACTACATAGTGAATTCCAGGTCAGCCTGAGCTAGAGTGAGACCCTACCTTGAAAAACCTATATATATATATATATATATATATATTCATTTTTATATATTTTATTCATTTATTTGAGAGAGAGAGAATGGGCATGACAGGACCTCTAGCCACTGCAAATGAACTCCAGACACATGTGCCACCTTGTACATTTGACTTATGTGGATACTGAATTATTGAACCTGGGTCCTTTGGCTTTTCAGGAAAGCGCCTTAACCATCAAGACATGTCTGCAGCCAAAAAAAAAAATTTTTTTTTTTTTTTTTTGGTTTTTCTAGGTAGGGTCTCACTCTAGCCCAGGCTAACCTGGAATTCACTATGTAGTCTCAGGGTGGCCTCGAACTCACAGTGATCTTCTTACCTCTGCCTCCCAAGTGCTGGGATTAAAGGCCTGTGCCACCACACCTGGCTATTTTTTAAATTTTTATTTTATTTTATTTTATAATTTATTTATTTTTTTCTGATCAAGCTGTGAATTTTATTAATCTCAGGATGCCTTTTATACAGCAGAACAGGGAAGTAGCTTAGGTATTCTATAATTATGTTTCAACAGGATAAGACCCCAGCCCCAAGGCTATAAGATGTTCCACAGGATAAGGCTCCAGCCCCAAAGCCATAAGATAACGACTTCCTCAATCTCTGTGCATGGATTAATAGATAACTGCAGTATTTTATTATTTTATTTGATAGAGAGGAAGAGGCAGATAGGGAGAATGGGCACGCCAGGGCCTCCAGCCACTGCAAAGAAACTCCAGATGCATGCACCCCCTTGTGCATCTGGGTTTACATGGGTCCTAGGAAATTGAACCAGGGTCCTTAGGCTTCACAGGCAAACCCCTTAACCGCTAAGCCATTTCTCCAGCCCCTATTTTTTTTCTTTTTTTCTTTTCTTTTTTATTGACAACTTCCATAAATGTAGACAATAACCCATGGTAATTCCCTCCCTCCCCCCACTTTCCCCTTTGAAATTCCACTCTCCATCATATCCCCTCCATCTTTCAATCACTCTCATTTATTTTGATGTCATGATTTTTTTCTCCTATTATGATGGTCTTGTATATGTAGTGTCAGGCACTGTGAGGTCATGGATACCCAAGCCATTTTGTGTCAGGAGGAGCACGTTTTAAGGAGTCCTATCCTTCCTTTGGCTCTTTGTTTTTTTTTTTTTTTTTTTGTTTCCTTTGTTGTTTGTTTGTTTTTTTGTTTTTTTTTTTTTTTTTTTTTTTTTTTTTTTTTGCGGGTAGGGTCTCACTCTGGTCCAGGCTGACCTGGAATTAACTATGTAGTCTCAGGGTGGCCTCGAACTCTCAGCGATCCTCCTACCTCTGCCTCCCGAGTGCTGGGATTAAAGGTGTGCGCCACCACGCCCGGCTGGTTTTTCGATTTTTCAAGGTAGGATCTCACTCTACCTCAGGCTGACCTGGAATTCACTATGTAGTTTCAGGGTGGCCTCGAACTCCCAGGGATCCTCCTACCTCTGCCTCCCAAATGCTGGGATTAAGGGCGTGGGCCATGATGCCCAGCTTCCTTTGGCTCTTAAACTCTTTCCACCACCTCTTCTGCAATGGACCCTGAGCCTTGGAAGATGGATAGAGATATTTCAGTGCTGAGAACTCCTCTGTCATTTCTTCTCAGCACCATGGTACCTTCTGAGTCATCTCAAGGTTACTACCATCTGAAAAGAGAAGCTTCTAGCTGGGTGTGGTGGCATATGCCTTTAATCTTAGCACTCTGGGAGGCAGAGGTAGGAGGATCCCTGTGAGTTTGAGGCCACCCTGAGACTACACAGTGAATTCCAGGTCATCCTGGGCTAGAGTGAGATGCTACCTCAAAAAAAGAAAGGGGCTGGAGAGATGGCTTAGCAGCTAACGCGCCTGCCTGCTAAGCCTAAGAACGCTGGTTCCAATGTCCAGCGGTTCCAATCTCCAGGTCCCACGTTTAGCCAGATGCAAAGTGAGGCAAGGGCGCAATGCCGCATTTTCCCACAAGGGGGCGCACATCTGGATTTCGTTCACAGCAGCTGAGAGACTGCTGGCGCGCCCAACTCTGTCTCCCTCTCCCTCTCTGTCTATCTCTCTCTGTCTCTCTCTCCAAAAATAAATAAAAAATAATTTAAAAAATTTTTTAAAAGAAAGAAAAGAAGAGAAAAGAAAAAAAAAAAAAAAAAGAGAAGCTTCTCTAACCAAAAGTGAGAGTAGCATTAATATATGGGTATGAACATTAAGAGAAGTGTGTTCCACGCAATTTGGTGAACATAGTATACATTTAGCCAGACACCAGCAGACATTATACCCCTATAGCTCATAACTACCCCTGTTGTAGGTTTTCAGTATCAAGGATGTATTCTCTCCCATGCAGTGGGCCTCCAGTCTAATTAGAGAGTGTTATGCCCAGTTACAGCACCCCCCAGAGACCACCAAGGAGACCAGACACGTATGCAAAAGCAAAGAGCTTTATTTCGGGCTTAAGCTCAGTCTCTTGACTTCACCAACACAGTGGATTCGTGCAAAAGCCTCGAGTTGCGTTTGGGAGAAGTTTTTATTGGGTTCAAACAAAGAGAAGGGAAATTTCTAATATGATTGGTTGACATTTTCCATGAATTTACTTGTTACAAGTTAATTGGTTATACAGCAGCTGAGGAACATTAAGCAAACTTATCTATAGATACAAAGCCACAGGAATGTATAACACCTGCTTAGTTTTGTCTAATTGGCCCTTTATTTTGGGTTAGTGTGATCTTTCCAGGAACTGTTTGTTCTGACTTACATTCTGGGAACCTGACCTGAGTTTAACCTGAAGCCTGCAAGGCAGCTGAAACCTGTCATGGCATTACTTTGGTTCTTGGGCCTTTCAAGATCAGTTGGTTTCCCCCATAACAGACATGCCACTATTGTACCCATTGGCTTATTTGGCCTGGCTGGCCAAATTTAAAGCTTGCAGTGTCCACTGTTGAGTATTTTCACTGGTGATTTCTCTCTCCCATTGAACTGGATGCAGTGTAGCTTTTTCCAGTTTTCTGTCAGCTGGTCCACATGGAGGAGGCTTTCAGCTCAGCTCCAGCAGGATTTCTCAGTGACCTTGAAGCCAAAGTCTTCAGCAATAGGGTCTTACCATCTATTCCTGGTGGGAAACCAAGAGCTCCTGCAATGGCCTATAATGTTTTGAGGGTATCTGTGACCTCCCTCGCCAACAACTCACTGGAAGGTATCCCATCCCTGGCACTGAAGTTTTTCTAGTAACCATCTATGGTTTCTGAGTGTTCCATTGTCCAAAAAAGTAGGTTTCCATATGACTTACTTATATCCTCTTTTATTTTATTTTTTAAGATCAGTTTTTTCTTTCTTTTTTTATTTATTTTTATTTATTTATTTATTCATTTGAGAGAGAGAGAGAGATACAGAAATAGGCAGGTAGAGAGAGAGAGAGAGAATGGGCATGCCAGGGCCTCTAGCCACTGCAAACGAACTCCAGATGCATGCGCCCCCTTATGCATCTGGCTTACATGGGTCCTGGAGAATCAAGCCTCGAACCGGGATCCTTAGGCTTCACAGGCAAGCGTTTAACCACTAAGCCATCTCTCCAGCCCCCATCTTTCTTTTTTTTTTTTAAACATGCTGTGTCTCAGTTAAGCCAATTTGGTGTCCATGGTGACAGGCCTTTGGAAGCCAGGGACAGCCCCACTCATCCACCCAGTGACCACAGGCATGAGCCTGGGGGCTTCTCCAGACCTGGCACCCCACAGCACAGTCCAGGCTGGAGTCCTCACGGTGGGCAGGGAGGCCCTGCACACTGTGGCAGAGGAGGGACAATAGGAGAACCCTGTGGACTAGGAGGGTGTCATGTTCCTCTCAGGACTGGGTCTAGACAAGGCTACGTGTGATATAGTGTGAGACCTGGACCATGGACAAGAGTTGTAGCCCATCCTGGCCCTGCTGCTGACCTGTGGGTGTCAGGAGCAAGTAGCCAAATGGCTTCCTATCCCTCACCTTCTGTTTGCTGGTTAACACAGCCAGCAAGATCCCTTAAGGGGCCTGACTCAGGGAGATCACTTGCTCCTATTAGGCATGGCGGGGTCTATGTGAGGCACTGCTGGTGTGCTGCCTCCCTGCATGCTGCACTTGATATTCTTGCTAATGAGGACACTCCGGTCCCTCCTCTATCTAAAGGTCAGCTGATCATCACTAATTGCCCTGATCTTAGACCTTATCCCCACAGCCCTCACAGCCAGGCAGCACCTGAGAGGGTTTGCATCTCCAGACCCATGTCTTACGTCATCCCTCCCTACCCTCATTCCAGAAGGTGCAGGATTTTAAAGAGCAATGGTAAATCAGGTATGGTAGCTTCCACTTATAATCCCAGCATTCAGGAGTCTTGAGATGGGAGTTTTGCCACCAGTTTAAGCAAGAAGGAAGAACACAGGCAAGTAACGGTGGGCTAAGTGTGATGGCCCATACTGGTAATCCCAGCATCAGGATGCTGAGGCTGAGGCTCAGGAGTTCAAGGCCAGCCTGGGCTACATGAGACCCTGTCTCAGAAAAAAAAAGTAAAAACAAAAGCAATGGTGAAATCAGTTGTGGTGGTGCATGCCTTTAATCCTAGCGCTCAGAAGCTAAGAGAAACAGAAGGACTACTGTAAGCTTGAGGCCAGCCTGGGGCTACAGAGTGAGTTCCAGGTCAGCCTGGGCTTGAGTGAGTACCTCAAAAAATAAAACAGGCAAAAAAATAAAATAATAAAACAGGGCTGGAGGGATGGCTTAGTAGTTAAGGCACTTACCTGCAAAGACAAAGGACCCAGGTTTGATTTCCCAGGACCCACATAAACCAGATGCACACGGTGGCACATGCATGTGGAGTTCCTTTACAGAGGCTTGAGGCTTTGGCTCCCCCCTCCCCCATCTCCCTCCCTCTTTCTGTCAAAAAAATAAAAAAATAAGCACTTTTTTTCGAACCCTGAGACTACATAGTGAATTCCAGGTCAGCCTGAGCCAGAGTGAGACCTTACCTCGAAAAACCAAAAAAAAAAAAATAATAAAAAAAATAAATAAATAAATAAAATAAATTTTTTAAAAGCCAGGCCTGCGCTAGCCGGGTGTGGTGGTGCATGCCTTTAATCCCAGCACTCGGGAGGCAGAGGTAGGAGGATCGCTGTGAGTTCAAGGCCACCCTGAGACTACATAGTTAATTCCAGGTCAGCCTGGGCCAGAGTGAGACCCTACCTCGAAAAACCAAAAAATAAAAATAAAAATAAAAAAATAAAAAAATAAAAGCCAGGCCTGCATTCAGAGGCAGAGGTAGGAGGATCGCTGTGAGTTCGAGGCCACCCTGAGACTACATAGTGAATTTCAGGTCCCCATATCACCAGTATCCACATAAGCCAGATGCACAAGGCAGCACATGCATCTGGAGTTTGCAGTGGCTAGAGGCCCTGGTATGCCCATTCTTTATCTACCTCTTTCTCTTTTTAAAATAAGTAAATAAATAAATTTTTTGTTTGTTTTTTTGAGGTAGGGTCTCACTCTGGCCCAGGCTGACCTGGAATTCACTACGTAGTATCAGGGTGGCCTAGAACTCATGGCAATCCTCCTACCTCTGCCTCCCGAGTGCTGGGATTAAAGGCGTGTGTCACCAACACCTGGCTAAATAAATGAAAAAAAAATTTTTTTATTTGCAAGCAGAGAGAGAGATAGAAGAGAGGCAGACATAAAGAATTGACATGCCAGGGCCTCTAGCCACTGCAAACGAACTCCAGATGTATGTGCCCCCTTGTGCATCTGGCTTATGTGGGTCCTGGAGAATTGAACGGGTATCCTTTGGCTTCGAAGGCAAACACCTTTAACCGCTAAGCCATTTCTCCAGCCCATGAAATATTTCTTTTAAAAAAAGAAGAAAGCTGGGTCTGCTGACGCATGGCTTTAATCCCATCCTTGGGAGGCAGAGGTAGGAGGATCACTGTGAGTTCGAGGCCACCCTGAGACTACATAGTGAATTCCAGGTCAGCCTGGGCTAGAGCGAGACCCTACCTCGAAAAACCAAAAAGAAGAAGAAGAAGAAGAAGGAAGAGGAGGAGGAAGAGGAGGAGGAGGAGGGGGAGGAGGGGGAGGAGAAGAAGAAGAAGAAGAAGAAGAAGAAGGAGAAGAAGGAGAAAGAGGCTTGCTCTCTGATCACTTGGGAACTTCCAACTGTGGATGGTGTGGATGGGAAGCAAGCCCATAGAACCAACTCCAGCACCCCCTTAGGGTCACGTGTGTACTTTATTGTAACTGTATTCCATCTTTGGTCAAGGATCAACTGGTGTCAGTGTTTTTGTGCTTCATCTCCTGCTATGGGTGGATTTGTTTTCTTTTATCTTGTCCCACTGGGAAAAGTATAACACAGGGATTCTATTCCTGCCATGGGATATGACCTCAGCCAGGTGACTATTTCTTTTGTCTACATAGTGACTGCAGTTGTGGGAGTTGAGGCCTGGTATGAACCTTTCTGTTTACTTTCTTTTTTTGTTGTTTTTTTTGTTTTTTTTTTTTTTTGTTTTGTTTTTTTGAGGTAGGGTCTCACTCTAGCTCAGGCTGACCTGGAATTCACTGCTGTCTCAGGGTGGCCTCAAATTCATGGTGATCCTCCTATCTCTGCCTCCCGAGTAATTTCTTCTTTTTTTAAAAAATATTTTTATTTCATTTATTTATTTAAGAAAGAGAAAGAAGCAGAGAGAGAGAGAGAGAGAATGGGTGCACCAGGGCTTCCAGCCACTGCAAATGAACTCCAAATGTATGCACCACCTTGTGCATCTGGCTTACGTGGGTCCTGGGGAATCGAACCGAGGTCCTTTGGCTTTGTAGACAAACGCCTAAGCCATCTCTCCAGCACCCAAGTAATTTCTTATATAAAGACCTATTCTCTGCAATGATTATTGGTTGTGCATTATGTGTGACTTCCAATGAGTTTATTAAACTTTTTAGAAGTTATAAAAATAACACCTTGTGCCGGGCGTGGTGGCGCACGCCTTTAATCCCAGCACTCGGGAGGCAGAGGTAGGAGGATTGCCGTGAGTTCAAGGCCACCCTGAGACTACATAGTTAATTCCAGGTCAGCCTGGGCCAGAGTGAGACCCTACCTCGAAAAACCAAAAAAAAAAAAAAAAAAAAAAAAAAAAACACCTTGAAGCACAATTCAGTCTATGAAGCTGTGGTTCCCTTCTTTTTTCCATGTTGCTCTTCATTTTGTCTACAGTGTGGATCATTTGGTTACCTTCAAATGTTTTAGAGTTACATCCTAGAATATTCTACTTTATGCTTGGAACAGCCTTTGCCAACATTACATGTCAGCTGGTTGTCAAACGAGCAACACACAGTGCCCAACTTTGAATTGGTTGCTGCTTCCTCTCTTCTTGGTTGTCATAGCAGTAAATGTAGGATTAGCCTCTTACCTTGAGAGTGTTCTCCTGTATACATTAACAGATGTCTTCACTCTGGTTCACATCCATTATGGAGTAAGAGTGGTGAAACAGCTGAGTAGCCATGTTCAGATTTACCCCTTCGCACTGAGGAAACCAAACTCAGATTGACTAGGAATGGAAGAAAAGAATATTGGTCTGTAATCTTCAGAAAGAAGTACTGAAAATATATGCTTATAAATATTTCTTCCATCACTGTTGAACTAAACTGATCTGCTTGACAGACATGGGATCTCTGTGTGGATGGTACTTAGACTGCAGGAATGAAACATGATCTGAACTTGTGAAATTTTGGACTTTCTAACTCCCAGCTTATTTATTTATTTTTAAATAAAACCATGTGACATTTTGGTTAAGCATGATGTACATATAGAGCCAAAGATGCTTTGTTTTTATTTTTAAAATCCTAAGTTAGCTCAGGTACACTAATAACACTAGGATAACCACAATATGTTTTCATACTTGATTTTTTTTTTTTTTTTTTTTTGAGGTAGGGTCTCATTCTAGCCCAGGCTGACCTGGAATTCACTCTGTAGTTCCAGGCTGGCCTCAAACTCACAGTGATCCTCCTACCTCTGCTTGCTGAGTGCTGAGATTAAAGGCATGCACCACTATGCCAGGCTACATATTTGGTATTTTATAATAGGACTTCAGCTGTGGAAATTATGAGCAGCCTGAATCTAATATAGACAAGATATAAAAACAAGTTACTTTCAGCCAGAGATGCCAATGACAACAGAACAGTATGCAGTTGCCAAATCCTGGTTCTTCTTTCTTATGGAAACGCCTTTGTACTCTCCTGCTAAGAAAGACTGTTTAGGGCTGGAGAGATGGCTTAGTGGTTAAGCACTTGCCTGTGAAGCCTAAGGATCCCGGTTCGAGGCTCCATTCCCCAGTACCCATGTAAGCCAGATGCATAAGGTGGCACATGCATCTGGAGTTCGTTTGCAGTGGCTGGAGGCCCTGGTGTGCCCATTCTCTCTCTCCCTCTCTCTCTCTCTGTGCCTCTTTCTCTCTCTGTTGCTCTCAAATAAATAAATAGAAAATCAGCAAAAAAAAAAAAAAAAAAAAAAAGAAAAAGAAAGAAAGACTGTTTAGTATCCTGATTATTATGAAATAAATCTTGGTAGATGGTTTAAATGTTCTTTTAAAGAGAAATATTCTATTGTCTATTGCTACTTAGTAGAGAAGGAGTTGTAATCATAATTCATCCTTTGGCATTTCCTCCCTTCAGTTGCATGTTTCTGGGATTTGGTGCCTATGAACTTTCATTTTAAGAATATACACGATGCCGGGCATGGTGGCACATGCCTTTAATCCAACACTTGGGAGGCAGAGGTAGGAGGATTGCCGTGAGTTCAAGGCCACCCTGAGACTTCATAGCTAATTCCAAGTCAGCCTGGACCAGAGTGAGACCCTACCTTGAAAAACCAAAAAAAAAAAAAAATATACACGACAGTTCTGATCTTGGGGTAATTGCTTTTGAGGAAAATAGACAAAATACTTTGTGAGCAGAAACTTAAGTTGGAGTTAGGAATATCAGAACTTCATTATGAGGATTTAGTTTTCTGACTCAACATGTCCATCTGCCCTTCCTTGCTTTCTCTTTCTTTTTGGGGGGTGAGATACTATGATTATTATTATTATTATTATTTTTTTTTTTTTTATTATTTGGTTTTGCAAGGTAGGGTCTCACTCTGGTCCAGGCTGACCTGGAATTCACTATGTAGTCTCAGGGTGGCCTCGAACTCTTGGCGATCCTCCTACCTCTGCCTCCCGAGTGCTGGGATTAAAGGCAAGTGCCACCACACCCGGCCAGATACTATGATTTTTAATTTCATTCAGAATAAAGCAGAGAGAAATTCTCTGTTCCTCAACTTGCCCACTTCCTCATTTGAAGAAAACTTTTGATATATATGCCTCACTGAATTTTTACTCCTTTAATATGACTTGGAATTTTTTTTTTTAGGTTTGCTGACAAGAAGTCTCTACTACATTGTGATTGTTTTATGAATCACATCTTTTTATGAATGTGGATATTTTCTTTCTTTTTGACTTGTCATTTAGTTTGGTGGTGGTGAAATTTACTTGCTGATTTTATTTTCCACTAAATTAAGTTTGTGCTTGAATGAAGAATGTATCTTAAACCCTTAATTTTTTGGACAGGTTGAACTTGGATAAAAGAGGCACCACTTGCCGGGCATGGTGGCGCACACCTTTAATTTCAGCACTTGGGAGGCAGAGGTAGGAGGATCACTGTGAATTCGAGGCCACCCTGAGACAACATACTGAATTCCAGGTCAGCCTGAGCCAGAGTGAGACCCTACCTCAAAAACAAAACAAAACAAAACAAAACAAAACAAACAAACAAAAAAAAAAAAAAAGAGCCGGGTGTGGTGGCGCACTTGGGAGGCAGAGGTAGGAGGATCACCATGAGCTCAAGGCCACCCTGAGACTACATAGTGAGTTCCAGGTCAGCCTGGGCTGGAGTGAAACCCTACCTCGAAAAACCAGAAAATAAAAAGAATAAAAAAAAAAAAAGAGAACCGGGCATGGTACCATACACCTTTAATCCCAGCATTTAGGAGGCAGAGGTAGGAGGATCACTATGAATTCGAGGCCATCCTGAGACTACATAGTGAATTCCAGGTCACCCTGGGCTAGAGTGAAACCCTACCTCAAAAAAAAAAAAAAAAAAAAAAAAAAAAAAAAAAAAAAGGCCGGGCGTGATGGCGCACACCTTTAATCCCAGCACTCGGGAGGCAGAGGTAGGAGGATCACCATGAGTTCAAGGCCACCCTGAGACTACATAGTTAATTCCAGGTCAGCCTGGACCAGAGTGAGACCCTACCTTGCAAAACCAAAAAGAAAGAAAGAAAGAAAGAAAGAAAGAAAGAAAGAAAGAAAGAAAGAAAGAAAGAAAGAAAGAAAGAAAGAAAGAAAGAAAGGGAAAGAAAGGAAGGAAGAAAGAAGAAGAACAGAAAGGGTTGGAGAGATGACTTAGTGGTTAAGGTGCTTGCCTGCAAAGCCAAAGGACCCAGGTTCAATTCCCCAGTACCCACATAAGGCAGATGTACAAGGTGGCACATGCGTGTGGAGTTTGTTTGCAGTGGCTAGAGGTCCCAGTGTACCCATTCTCTATCTGCCCCTCTAAATAAATAAGTTGAACAAGGAGGCTGGAGAGATGTTTCAGCAGTTAAGGTGCTTGCCTTCAAAGCCTAACTACCTGTGTTCAATTCCCCAGTAAGCAGGTAAAGCCAGATGCACAAGGTGGCACAATGTATCTGGAGTTCATTTGCAGTCCCTGGCATACCCGTTTTCTCTCTCTCAAGTAAATAAATAAAATATTTAAAATATTTTACTAAAAAAATGGGGGCTGGAGAGATGGATTAGTGGTTAAGGCGCTTGCATGCAAAGCCAAAGGACCTCGGTTCAATTCCCCAGGACCCATGTAAGCCAGATGCACAAGGTGGTGCGTGCATCTGGAGTTCATTTGCAGTGGCTAGAAGCCCTGGTGCACCCATTCTCTCTCTCTCTCGCTCTGCCTTTTTCCCTCTCTCAAATAAATAAATACTACATATATATACATATATATATATGTGGCTGGAGAGATGGCTTAGCAGTTAAGGCACTTGCCTGTGAAACCAAAGGACCCAGGTTTGATTCCCCAGTACCCACATAAGTCAGCTACACAAGAGACCCTGGTGCTCCCATTCTGTCTATCTATCTGCCTCCCTCTCTATTTTTTCTGAGAGAGAGAGAGAGAGGTAGAGGGAGAATGAGCATACGAGGGCCTTCAGCTGCTGCAAACACTCCAGATGCGTGCATCCCCTTGTGTGCATGTGTGACATTGTGTGCTTGCATAACTGTGCATCTGGCTTATGTGGGACCTGGAGATTTGAACATAAACCATCTCTCCAGCCCCAAAAATATTAAAAAAAAAAAAAAAAAGTTGAACAAAGGTGTGGTCTAAAGGCAGTTCATGCAATACCATGTTTATCTACTAGATGGCAGCAAAAGCCTGGTCATTTCCAGCACCAGCAATTTCACCTCACTTTTATTTATTTATTTTTGCTTTTTCAAGGAAGAGTTCCACTTTAGCCCAGGCTAACCTGGAATTCACTCTGTACTCTCAGGGTTGCCTTGAACTCATGGTGATCCTACCTCTGCCTCCCAAATGCTGGAATTAAAGGAGTGCACCACCACACCTGGAACTCTCTTTTTCTTTTTTAATATTTTATTTTATTTTTATTTATTTGAGAGAAAGAAATAGGCAGGAAGAGAAAGACAGAGAACATGAAAGAGCCTCCAGCCACTGCAAATGAACTCCAGATGCATGCGTCTCCTTGTGCATCTGGTTTACATGGGTTCTAGGGCATTGAACCTGGATCCTTTGGCTTCGCAGGCAAGTGCTTTAAACACTAAGCCATTTCTCCAGCCCCATTCTTTCTTTTTTTTTTTTTTTTCCCCCACTGAGACATTTTATTCATATGTATGCTTTCTTTACACACCTAGGGGGAAAAAAATCCCAGGATTTTCCCTCCTGTGTTTTCTTTTTTCTCCCCCCCCTGAGGTAGGGTCTCACTCTAGCCCAGGCTGACCTGGAATTCACTATGTAGTCTCAGGCTGGCCTCGAACTCACAGTGATCCTCCTACCTCGGCTTTGCGAGGGCTGGGATTAAAGGCATGCGCCACCATGCCCGGCTTCTCCTGTGTGTTTTCGTCTTGCTTCCTCACAGTCCATGATGCCAGCTGAGGTTGTCAGTACAATGAAACCAAACTGATGGAAACAAATTATTCTGCCATTTTTCTAAGTCTTTGAGCTGTACATCAAATCTGGGACTGATCACTCCACACTTGTTTAACCTGCCTGTAAGGTTCACAACAATTTTCCCAGCTCTGATCATCATGGATTTCAAACTCGCCAATGTAAGTAACCATGCTTCCTCATCACTGTTAGGAACCGAACAATGACTCTAGAGCACAGCCTAATGAGGACCTGGCGTTTGCCTCTTTTTTCAGCATTGTTGATGCTCTTGAGAGCATCTGCCAGGACATTCATGCACATCATGATGGCCACAAAGAAAGATGGCAGAAAGAGCTCTTTTTTTTTTTTTTTTTTTTTTTTTTTTTTTTTTTGGTTTTTCGAGGCAGGGTCTCACTCTGATCCAGGCTGACCTGGAATTCACTATGTAGTCTCAGGGTGGCCTTGAACTCTCGGCGATCCTCCTACCTCTGCCTCCCGAGTGCTGGGATTAAAGGCGTGCGCCACCACGCCCGGCAAAATATTTTTATTTATTTATTTGCAAGTAGAGAGAGAGAGAAGAGAGACAGAGAATGGGCATAACAGGGGCTCTAGCCACTGCAAACAAACTCCAAATGCATGTGTCCCCTGTGCATCTGGCCTACGTGGGTCCTGGGGAATTGATCCTGGGTCCTTTGGCTTCGCAAGTAAATTCCTTAACCACTAAGCCATGTCTCCAGCCCTATATATAATTTTTAATTAATTAATCGATCAATTTATTTATTTTTCGGCTTTTCAAGGTAGGGCCTTGCTCTAGTTTAGGCTGACCTGGAATTCACTAGTCTCAGGGTGGCCTTGAACTCATAGGGATCCTCCTAGCTCGGCCTCCTGAGTGCTCCTGTAGCAAATCTTTATTACAGTAGGTAGACAAGGTACTATTCCTGTTTTTACCTGGTGGCATTGGAGAGGCTAGGAGACGTTCAAGATTGTCCCCTTATCAGAACCAGGAGTCATATCTGTATCATATCTCCAAGACTTTCTGGACTTCTGAATCATTAATTCAGATAGCCAGGAGTAGAAATGCATACTTGCAATCCCAGCACTCAGGAGGCTCAGGCAGGAGGATATTTGAATTAACTAGCCTGGGCCACATTAGGGAAAATCTGCCTCAAAAAAGGAGGTGTTTTGCCGGGCGTGGTGGCGCACGTCTTTAATCCCAGCACTCGGGAGGCAGAGGTAGGAGGATCACCGTGAGTTCAAGGCCACCCTGAGACTACACAGTGAATCCCAGGTCAGCCTGGACCAGAGTGAGACCCTACCTCGAAAAAACAAAACAAAACAAAACAAAAAAGGAGGTGTTTTTTTTTTGGTTTTTTTTGTTTTTTTTTTTTTGTTTTCTTTTGTCTGTAAGTATAGAAGTTGTCAATAAAAAAATTAAAAAAAAAAAAAAAGGGTGGAAGACTGGTGAATTGGCTCAGTGATTAAAGGCACTTGCTAAGGAGGCACGGTGGCACACGCCTTTAATCCCAGCACTTGGGAGGCAGAGATAGGAGAATCGCCATAAATTTGAGGCCACCCTGAGATGACATAGTGAATTCCAGGTCAGCCTGGGCTAGAGTGAGACCCTACCTCAAAAACAAAACAAAACAAAAAATGCTAGGGAAGCCAGGTGTGGTGGGACATGCCTTTAATCCCAGCTCTTGGCAAGAGGTAGGAGGACCACCGTGAGTTCGAGGCCACCCTGAGACTACATAGTGAGTTACATAGTGACTATAGTGAAACCTTACCTCAAAAAACAAAACAAAAAAGACAAAATAAAGGGCTGGAGAGATGGCTCACTGGTTAAAGGTGCTTGTTTACAAAGCCTGATGGCCTGAATTTGATTCCAGGTTAGCCTGGGCTAGAAAGCAAGAGCCTACCTCAAAAAAACAAAAACCTGCCTGAGCTAAAGTGAGACCCTACCTCGAAAAAACAAAACAAAACAACCTAACAAAAAGGATGTAGTTTTTTTTGTTTTGTTTTTTGGTTTTCAAGATAGGGTCTCACTCTAGGCTCAGAGTGGACCTGGAATTCACAATGTAGTCTCAGAGTGGCCTCAAACTCACAGCAATCCTCCTACCTCTGCCTCCCAAATGCTGAGATTAAAGGCGTGCACCACCATGCCCAGCTCCTCATAACTTTTTGTTTGTTTGTTTGTTTGGCCTTGAACTCACGGCAATCCTCCTACCTCTGCCTCCCGAGGTGGGATTAAAGGCACTTTTTGTTTGTTTGTTTGTTTTATGTCCAGGCTGACCTGGAATTAACTATGGAGTCTCAGGGTGGCCTCGAACTCTCGGCGATCCTCCTACCTCTGCCTCCCGAGTGCTGGGATTAAAGGCATGAGCCACCACGCCCGGCAATACATTTTTTAAATTAATCATAGTATATCCTTCCAGATCTTCCCTTACATCCTGACCTTTTTCCTCACACCAATCATTCTTACTGAATTTCATGAAATTGCTGGGCCTGTAGCAAACAGCTTTTAGGAATGCTGCTACTGCCACTTAAATTGAGAATTATCAGGATAAAACCCAAAAGTGTGTACCCTTTGTATAGCTAGAGCACATAAACAGCACTGAAGTGCAGAGCATAGTGGCTCATGCCTGTAATCCCACCACTCTCAAAGCTGAAATGAATTCAAGGCCAAGCCTGCCTGAGATGCAGTGTTTCAGACTTGGGCTACATAGTGAAATCCAATCTATTGGCTTGATCATAATCTTTAAGAAATTTTTACTTTTTTTGGGGGGATTAAGGCAAGGTTTCACTGTAGCTCAGGCTGGCCTTGAACATAGAGAAATCTGACCTCAGCCTCCTGAGTGTTGGGGTGACAGGTGTAAACCACCATGCCTGGTTTGTTTTGTATTTTTATCTATTTTTGGTCATCTGTATGTTGTGCAAGTGCATATGCATGCAAAGGCCAAAGGTCAATGTTCAATAGCTCTTCATTCTTCTAAGACAGTGCCTCTGAGCCTAGAGCTTAAACTAGGTAACTACAGGCCCCAGGCTCTTGTCTCCATCTATGCAGCACTAGAACTACAGGAACACCCCACCAGGCTTGGCATCGTATATGGATGCTAGGGATCCAAATTTAGGTTTTCAAGCCTGCACAAGCCCTTCAGCCACTGCAACATCTTCTCTCCCCTTTGTGTTCAGAGGATGAGAGAAGCATTCTATGTATTTTTCTGCCCATTCCTTTTGTTCTGTCTGGCCCAACACCAGGAACCATGGGACCCCCTGGCAGTCCCTGATTTATATTTGCTTTTTAAAAAAATTACACTTCAGAGACAGAATTGACAGGCCAGGGCCTCAGCCATTGCCACAGAACTCCTTACTCTTGCGCCAACTAGTGGACATCTCTGACCTTGTGCTTGCCTCACCTTTGTGCATCTGGCTAACATGGGATCTGGAGTCAAAAAATAAGTTAAAAAAAAAGCCATCTCTCCAGCTCCATATTTGCTTTGCAATGAAGCCTCTACCTCTGCAATCTTCATTAAGACCTTGAGCCTAGGTACCAACTCAAAATGTGTCCTCACCAGGCCAAGGTATATGACAGGGTCTAGCTTGGCTTTTCCCAAAAGAACCTCAAGGCTAGAGATTGGCTTGCTCTGCTGATATGTCTGGGCCATGGCTCCATCTGTGAGGACATCATGCACTGAAGAAACACCAAGGTGTGAGAGACTAGCTAGGGGTCAAGTACAGTTGCCTTGACAGAGACCCATTTAGAGATTGCTTTCATTTCAGCTAATCCAAGCTGAGGCCTATTTAATTGGGTTAAGGATATAAGCTATCACTATAGGCTCCCCATCTAGTTTTACTGGAGTGAGCTGCATACTCCAAGGAGTAGTCTGAGTTGGGGGGAGGGGGAGGAGAGGGAGAAGGTAGCAGAGGCCACACAGGAGACTACATCGTGAATTCCAGGTCAGCCTGGGCTAAAGTGAGACCCTACCTCAAAACAAAAAAACCCACAAAAACAAAAATCTAATGGGTCTTGGTTCATAGAATGTTGTGGAATTAAGGGTTAACAATGGAAACACTTCTTGGGTCTCTCTCCCATCCCCACTGCTACCTTAAAATAACAAAAAGGACACCTGTAAATTCTCATTCTCCCCCATGCCATTGGACTTGTAAATGTTTTCATTTCAGAATGCACAGGAAAAAGGCAGGACCCCTTCATGAGCAGATTCCATTTATAAAAAAAAAAGCCCCATCAATGCCCAGGTTACTGGAGTGGGATCTGGGCAAGACTGTAAACCCAGTATTCTGCTCTGGGATGGGGCAGAGGATCAGGAATGAGAGGCCAGACAGATACACAAAACCACACAAGAATCACTCCAGAAGTTTTCCAATTTTTATTTCATATAGTCAGTTTTAATAATGGGGCTTCAACACTACATGCAGAATTGACCTAAAAAAGTAATAAGGCAGTTAACCAGGTGTGGTGGCCTAAACCTTTATTTAATCCCAGCAGAGGTCAGAGGATAGCAGTGAGTTCAAGGCCAGTTTGGGAGTACAGAGGGAATTCCAGGTCAGCCTGGGCTACAGTAAGACCATACCTG
This sequence comes from Orientallactaga sibirica, assembly GCA_036365145.1. NCBI lineage: Eukaryota > Metazoa > Chordata > Mammalia > Rodentia > Dipodidae > Orientallactaga > Orientallactaga sibirica. Next base: position 4,135,571 of record JAEOAD010000042.1, on the reverse strand, counting down.
GGGGGGAAAAAAAGGCAGTTACCAGCTACCACAATACACCAAGGCTTCTGACCAATTCAACACCAAACCTATGTAGGTCCATATAGTATCTGTGACCTCTCCTACCTGAACCCAGACAGCATCCTCCATGGAAAAACAAAGGCCTAAAGAGGTAAGAGTCAAGCAAAGATGCCGCAGGGATTTGAACCCCATCCTGGAAACCAGGAGTGCCAACCACCAGCATCTTTTGCTTTTTTTTTAAAGCTAGGGAAAGGCGAAAAAGCAAAACCTGAGAAAACAAACTTATGTTTTCTCAGGAAAAGAAAAACCTTTACAACCCTATTGAAGAGCAACGGAGAATCTGCTTCCACTAAGATGCTAGCTTGGCCAAGTCAGTTATGTTCACCTGAAAAAGTCTTAGCAGAGAATTTTTGCAATCCCACCCTCTAAATTTCTTATTCAGCTGACAAGTTACTGTTCCCACCCAGCATTCCAACATTTCTCTAATTACTGGCTTAAGTTTGTTTTAGTTACAGAACTTAAGTGTTACATATGTAGAACATCTTAAAGCTAATATGGCTTTTAATATTGTTAACCATTTACAGGTAAATTAATGGCCTTTTCAAGTAGTGCAACCCACCGGACCTCGGCACATGGTTACCTTGAAACAGATTATGCATCATGCCCACAAGGATCCAAGCTACTGGCTGCATCGAGGTGAGGGGTGAATGGTCTGTGCTAGGCCAAAGGCAGGGAGTGGCGATGTGGCAGAGAAGTTCACTTGTGGGGAGACCTTGTTTAAGAGGCTTCTGGAAAAGCTAGGGAAAACTGGTTGCCCGCTTTCCCCCTTTCCCTCCCCTTCATCAAGTAATACTTGAGATTTGGGCCATTAAAAAGCTGTTATAAAAACAACTATTTTAAATTTAATGCAAGCCCAGGGATATTTAAACATTCTTTTGAGTATTTCACTGGAGAAAGGTGTTGAGGCAAGTCCTCACTACTAATAAACAGGTTACAGTCACAAGGCTGATACCACTTTGACCTTAGCATAAATGCGCTTGGTTGTCTCTTGCCACAGGAAGGCTCCGCTTGTCCTACTTTAAGCCTTCGATGCCTTTAGTGAGGGATACCTGAAAAATCTTAAAAAAAGGCTTAGCGCCCACCTCACCCCTCCACCCCAGGCCAACATACAACTTGCTCACTCAACATGCTGCTGCTCCAGCGTAAAGCTGAATGAAGTCTATTCAACACTATTTTTTACCCACTAGTCTTTATATGTAAATATAAAAAGCTTGTTCACCTGTTGTCCTTATTTTGTCCACTGGTGAATTCAACTGGAAGCTCCTTCTATAGTCTGAAGAATACCATCTGAAAGAACTAGTAGTTCCCAATCCCCACATTTAAAATGGAATGCTTGGTTGATTTATTTATTTAAAGTAAATAGGCTATTTTTCCTTACTGGGTCTGGCTTCTCTGGCCTTTCGCATAGTGTCTGCTGTTCTCAATGTTCCTGCATGTAAGAATTAAGACCAAGGGAGGGGAAGAGAGAAACCTACAAAGACAATGCACTAAAGACCACTGAACTGATAAGACGTTTCCACTTGCCAGTTAAAATTTCTTGAATGTTGCTTGTTTGAATTTATTTCTTGTCACTGATTTTAAGGTTGAATCTGGAAAAGACTAAAGGCTTCAGTGCCCCCCACCCCCCTACCAGAAACAAAAAAAGTTTACCTAAAGAAATACAGCAAAAGGTACTTGGCTTCAATCAACATGGATTACTTAAAGCTGCAGAAATGTCCACAACACTCAGCCTGTATCACTCATGGATTTTCCTTCAACAATCACTACTCCAAGCATTGGGGGAACACAACTTTTAATCATACTCCAGTCGTATCACAATGCATTCTAATAGCAGCAGATCAGAACAGTACTGCATTACTTGCCAAAGAACAGACAGACCTGAAGTCAAGACAACTGCATTCTCTGTGTGTCTGTAAAAAAGAAGCTAAACAAGTAAGCCCCACCCCCTTCCTCCCTTCCCTTCCATTACAAGAAAGAAAAAAAACTCACTCCAAGGTCTCACACTCACTAGCAGAACAGAAGGCAAAGCCAAGCACTCAATATGCAAGTCAAAATTCTAAACAGCTTCATGAAGGATGAAATGAAGCCTCTGCAAAGGAAAATTCTTTAAAAACTCACATGCCCCCCCACAATACCTAACTCAAAGTAAGAAACACTAGCTAATCCATACTTGATGAGATGATTTTAAGCATTTAGACTTAACATGCAAATTTTGGAAATGTGGAAAAGTATCTTACGCTAGGTAGCCATTGTCAGTTTTAGGCTCCTGACTTTCTGGAATAAAACGTATAGTTAGTTACCTTTTACTGATCATATCCTCCCACCTGTCTAAGGTATTTTATTCCTTATTTAGAGGGTTCTCTATTGCCATGTGCCTGGAATTATTAAATGCTCATCACTTTATGAAGAATAAAATTTGTCTTTCCTGCCTTAAAGTTAAATTCGGTCTTCTGCTCAACTCCTGATCTTGTCCACTTAAGTGTGTTCGTAGACAAACATTCTGAAAGATTAGAGAAGAAACCCCCCAAGATTGCCCCAACACTAACTACGGAAAAACAATACTTTATTTAAATAAGGAGACAACTTTCTAAAAGCATACATTCTCTAATGAAGTATTTTATTCATTTATATGATTTAATGGTTTTATGCACAATATACATTCCAACACACATTTAAACTTTACCAAGATTTAACATATCTGACTCTTACAGCACATAACACTATCCCTTTTCATAGGATCTCTCCAGAGATTCAAAAGCTAAAAAAAGTAAGCCATGTGACTAAGGCACTAATAACTTAAGGAGCTTTTGTGCAATTATTTAGGAATGCCTTTAGTGCCATCCATCATATCGCAATAGAATCCCACAGGCACAATGCCCAATTCAATTTTAAAAGGCTGGATGGACAATTGCTCATAATCCTGCAATCCCCTAAAGAAGGGGTCAGGTAGATGTGTCACATTCAATTACCTCCACACCTGCTATATAATAAGCACTTAGGCCTAACATGCAATACTGCAGATGCAAGTTAAACTTATCTGTTAACAGCTGTGAGCTGTTTCCTGCTCCCAGATGAAATGAAGCAACTCTTCTGATTATGAAGAGAAACCTGTCTGAGGCAAACGAAAGATTGGCACACAGCACAGCCTCCTTTCAATCCACTTGATCCCACTCATGATTAATTTCGGCTTCTTTTACTCCAGGATTAATGTAGTATTATCACTTTCATTTCATTTCACTTTTTATTCTGCTTTTGTAAAAGCAGTGTTTTGAGATGGGCATTTGATCTTCATTTTTTCTCATCAATTCGATATTTGTGGACATAGCTTGTAATGGTAAGCCATTAACTTTAAAATGGTAGATTCCGTTAACTTTAAATTGGTAGCTTTCATTTGCTTAATTTTTTTTGCATATGCAGATATTTTTTCATCAGTAGTAAACGATCTCAGGTTTATGCTTATTCCCCAATGTAGGTATGACATATCTTTTTCTGCCTTTACTTATCATTCACCAAGGAGCTGTTCCCTCTGCATCTAGGCCATCATACTGCCAGGCTGGTTATGACTCAGATGTTATCTGAAAAAGGTCTACAGAAAAAAAAAAGGTTTCCCCGCCCTCATCAACAAAAGCCCACCCTCAGACATTCAAGCTGGACTATCACAATTAGTTGTAATTTACAAATACAAAATATGAAATAAATGTACAAAAAGTTGTAAGCGTACCTTTACATCTTGTTTGCCAGTCATACAAAGGAAGAATATTTTTCCTACACTAGGAAAAAACTTGCTTACACACAACCGAAATAGAATCTTACTTGATTATATAAAAGCTATCATCAGAAGAAATCCCTTCAAGGTCATTAAGGCACTTCCTTTGCTCTGAAGTTCCTAGTTATTAAGATACATTAAATCACCTGAAAGAAATTCCAAAAGAGAACCATACACTACCATCTACAGCAAATAACTTTAAAAAGAATTCCCAAGACTGCAGCTATTTCAGATCACTTCAATGGGCCAGACCAACCCCCAATACAACACTTGCCTTACCCAAAGACAGATGTCTTATGGCTTACTTTCCTTACCAAATTAATGTACTGGTACACCCAATGTAATCTTCCCCAGCTGCTCAACTCAAAAATTAATAAAACTGGAAGACTGGGAATTACTTGCCAACTTGGAAGCTGTGGGTTTCTTTAGTTTTTCTCATCCTAAGTATTTAAAGTTCTCTGGTATGAATTATCTGAAATCATAAACTAAACAATTACCTAAACCCAACCCCCCCCAATCCCAGCCACAAGTCAAACAACTAATTGCCAAAATTTGTCCCTCCCCTTTAAGTGTTTTTAAGTCATTTGAAAACTTAACTTCAGTATCTGGCCTAGTCAAGCTCTTCTGAAGTTCTCCTGAGATGACTGAATATGACAAAAGCTGCACTGTGCTGTAATTTTCAGCTTCACCTGGGGAAACTCTTCCAAGGATAAAAGGCAGCTCCAATCCCTGAAGGTGTTCGTGCCAACAGAAGTAGTACACGCCTTCTCTACCCCAGTTTGTCAATAGTACTATAGCATCTGTGGAAAATCTTAGAAAAAAAAAAAGCATTTCCCCCCCACCCCCTTCCCTGTTAAGACCTTCCCCAAGTATTTCAAGTAAAAATAGCAAATTTATAGGATTAATTTTAAGGGTGGGGGAGGAAAGTTAACTACCAGCCATTTCTCCAATGGACATCTATTCGTGCTCTCATTTCTAGAATCTGTCAACCTGTAGGGTTCTGATTATCCTGAATACTGGATTTTCTTTTTTTCTGTTACCTTGAGTCATCTGCCTTTAGGAGTCTAGACAGACCTAAGGGGAAAAGAACTCAAAACATTTTGCCCCATCCCACAAAAAAAGTTTCCCCGTTACACACCAAGCTATACATTTAGGATGAAAGACTACAGTATACAGTAGGTCATTTTCACAAAACCTACAAAATTGGTGAAATTAAAACATTTTCCCTCAAATTAGTTTTAAAACACTTGCCATCTACCATTCTTCCGGACCTTGGCAGTCTGCCCTCAAAAGCTTCACACAAGATGCATGAGAACATAAGCCTGAAAAAGAAAAACCTACGACACCCGGAAATAGGCCTACAACCCCCAAATAAATCCCTTTACACTTAAAAACACAACTCCCCCATTACTAAGAAAGCATAGTAAGTTACCATACAGAAACACACCGCACTGCCGACCTCACGAGATTTTACCGCACCACTTGCTCTCCCTGTGGCCTTGCACTGGCATGCTGGGCTAGGATCCGCTATCTATTCACAACAACGCCTGCTGCCTCCTCCGTGCAGTTGACCAGACAAGCCGCCAGCTAGCTTCATCACCAAATCGCACTGGCTCCTCCTTCCTTGACTCCTTTTTTTCCTAGCTTCACCACCACGTTAGGGCTCCTTCCTTCTTCCTAGCTTCCTTCACCAAATTGCACTGGTTCCTGGACTCCTATCTTCACCATGAACAGCTGCTTGCTCCTCGGTCCTAGCTTCAAACACTGGTTTCTGGAATCCTGTCTGCTGCTCCTCTTTTCCTAGGTTCACTGAATCCACTTCTGTGTAGACCTGGGTCAGCTGTAAACGCTAGTCCTCATGATTTTAAAAGCCACTTTAGCTCAAAGTCCAAAGGAAAATGTTGGTATTCTTGATCTTGAATAAACTTGCTATTAAAGTCCTTTACCAATTTTCAGAGGTAAACTACGCTACTTTATAGCCTTTTAAATTCTTCTAATTCTTCCAAAGGCACTCAGACTTAGTTTAAAAATACTTCAGTCCTTCTATAGAGGTTAAATTAATTCTAGCTTCAAATATTCAAATAAAGGGCTGTCTATAGCAAACAACCTCGGAAGCCTTCTAAAACCACAAGAAATTAAATAGGCTTTAAAAGCTTATTTCCTCCTCAGGTAATCTTAAGTTTTTGCTTTTAAACTTTTCTATCTTCTTGTCTATCTTTAATGCGTACGTTCAAGCTGCCTTATCTTGCTTTTTATCCTCTGAAGATTCTCTCCTTGATATTTTCATTTTCTATCTTGTTATCTTCTAGTTTTCTTTTAATTTTGTATATTTTCCTAATTTTTCTTCTGCTTCCTGAATTTAACCTTTTCTGTCTTCTATAGGATGTTATCTTCTAGTTTTCCTATCTTCTCTACATCTTCACCTTCCTGCACTTCTGTCTTCGAGTTTTCCGCTTCAAATTTCTAATCTTCTTTATCCAAATTATACCACTTTCATTTCAATATGTTTTTCCTATTTACATCAGTTTTCAGCAAATGCCTTGGGATTTTAACTAGGTATCAAATGACGCAGTCGTCCGTGCGCCATTAACTGAAGGTCTTTTTACCACCTTCAATTCACTTCAACTACCGTCTTCAAAACTATTTTAGTTATCTAGAATGTAACGCTTTTTAAAGCGGCATTTAGGCTGTTTTAAGTCCCTTTTAATGTCAACCTACAAGGTCGACCTTCAACTATATGGTTTTTAAGGACTCCAGTCCTTCCTAACATTTTAAAAGATCTACTTCGCTTTGGCGCTTCATCTTAACCTCCATCACACAGCATAAATATCTTCTCTTTTCCTACAGCCCTTAAACAAGCCATAATTTTCTTAAAAGCTTTTTATGTTATAATTTAGTTTTAAGATCTAAGGCTAGATTGTACTAAACTTATCTTTTTTCCTTTTTTTTTTTTAAACAGAAACTTATCTGCTGCCGCCTCGCGCTGCGCTTCCTGCCTCACCAAGCTCCTCTGCGCTCGCTGCCTCACTGCCTGCCGCAGCCGCCCAGGCAGGCCTATTTATTGGCGACTGACGACTCACATCACAGGAACTCGGTAATCTTCCACCGCCTTTGTGAGGCAAGAAAAAATAGTTCCTCAAAGAATTAAAAATAGATCCTGCTTCCAGATTTTTCTTAACACTGTGGAACTTGTGTAATACGCAGTAATATTTCGTACCAGCAATAACATGTGCGCTTTAAGTTTTATGCCAAGAAAGTGAAAAAAGATCATGTTTGCATTACCAGCTCAAAAAAAAGGTGGACCCTGGAGATTTTTTTTTAATTATCAGAATTTTATCACTCATTATGATGTTTTTTAAAAACATTTAAACACTAAAACACCAGGGAGTCCAGTAAAAGTACTATTCACAGGGTGAGGATTGGGGTCTAGGGACAGCCTCCGTGTCCATGGCCTAAATGACGTCAGCCTCCAGATAACACGCTGCGGCCATTTTGAGAGACACAAAATGGAGTCTCCACAACCTGACCGGAGCTGGAGTTGGGCGTAGACCATGCGTTGACTTTATCCCATGCATCGGGGAGGTAGAGACTGTGAACGCCCACTGTGGAGCCCGGCCGCGGGGGCTGGGGGCGCGGGAGCCTGCCGCCCCGCAAACACTCCACGGACGCCAGGCCTGGGTCCCTGAATGTCCCCCCAAGGAAGCAAACGACTTGAGGCTCCAAAGACACAGTGACCTTGGGCGGCCGGAGGGAGAACACGGCCCCCGGGGCTTCCCAGTCTACTGTCTGATTTCCTTGTTTACAGAACCTCAGCTTTTCCCTCGGCCCCAGCGGCTTTGCTGCTGACACAGGCCTGCGGCCCGGGGGCGAGGCACGGGGTTAAACGGGGAGGGGGACGAGATCCCCATTTACATGGGATTAAATGGGGGTGGGGAACGGAGGCGAGGCCAGGGTTTACACGGTGTGAACATGGAGGAGCGAGGCCCGGGTTTAGCAAGCCCAAAGCTTCCAGAACCGTCCAGCCGCGGCGGCGGCGGTGGGGGGGAGGGGATGGCGGGGCGCGCGCCTTCGCGGGGACAAAGGCTGGGGGAGGGGCGGCAGCACTTCCGCACCGCTGGGCCGCGCAGGGATATGCAGGTCGTGAGCCGCCGCCTCACAAAGGGACGCAAAAGCTCGCGGGGCGGGCATCACCGGTTCTAACCGGTTTCATCCGGTCTCGGCCGCTCTCGGAGAGCAATGGCGGTTGGCGCAGCGTCTCACTGCGCAGGCGCGCCCCGCCCCGCCCCGCCCCGCCCCCAGCGCCGGGGCCTGTCCGGGGGAATGGCGATGGGCCCGGGGCGGGCGGGGGTTTCGTGGATTCCCCTGTCTGCCGAGTCACCACGTTAGTTGGGGTCTCTTCAACGTAGATCTATCTTCCAGTTAGCCTGTCAGTTCCTTGTCACTAAGTCATCCATTAATTAAGAGCGAACACGACAAATGCTGCAAATACGTTAATAGGGACATACTTTGCTGGGGGCTGCATGTTATTAGTCTAGAATTTTCGAAAGGCAGCAGGTCTCAGGCTGACCTAGTAGCTACCTCTAAAGCTGTGACAAAAGGAGGCCCCAGGGCACGTAGAGAACCAAGGACAGGGTGAAGACACCCTCCTTTTCCTCCCCAGGATCTTCGTCCCAGAGTTGGGGGCCCTACCTTCCAAGAGAGTAGCAGAGCGTAATGTCACTGCGCAGGTTGCAATGGCAACTTAATAATGACAATTGCATGAGATGAAAACTCATTTCTAAAACTAAAGGAGCGCTTCAGCCTGGGTTTGGGCGGCACCCACGTTAGCCCCTCATCCCTCAACTCCCACCCCAATAAACCTAGTCAGTTTAAGCAGCTCTTTTCAAACTGACCCTGGCAAAGCTTGTTCTCGTTTTCTGCTTATTTCTTCGTGTTAAGAGTGGAAGATTACTTAGTGCAAATGGTTACCTCCATACAATCTTCTTGATGAATGGTCTGGGGCTGGAATTTTGTTTTGGTTTTGGTTCTTGGAGGCAGGGCCTTGCAGGCTGACCTGAAATTCACTAGGTAGTCTCAAAACTGGCCTCAAACTCACAGCGACCCTCCTACCTCTGCCTCCCCATTGCTGGGATTAAAAGCGTGTGCCACCACGCCTGACCCACCTCAATTTATAATAAATGGTGATTTGGGAGCCTGGAGAATTGGTGATTTGCCCAAAATTGGGCAAAGTTAACTAGCAGATGTTCTTCATTTCACATTTTTTTGGGTTTTTTTTTTTTGCTTGTTTATTTTATTTTATTTTATTTTATTTTATTTTATTTTATTTTATTTTATTTTATTTTATTTTATTTTATTTTATTTTATTTTTGGTTTTTTAAGGTAGGGTCACTCTAGCCCAGGCTAACCTGGAATTCAATATGTAGTCTCAGGGTGGCCTCAACTCAGGGTGATCTTCCTACCTCTCTCTTCCAAGTACTAGGATTAAAAGCATGCCTAGTATGAGCAAGGCCCTGGGTCCAAAAATAAACAACACACCCTGAAATGGCCATGTGCTTTGGTGAGATTAATAACATATTTGGCTGGATGTCGTGGCACAAATCTTTAATCCCAGGCAGAGGTGGGAGGATCACTGTGAGTTTGAGGCCAGCCTGAAACTACATAATGAGGTCAGCCTGGGCTAGAGCGAGACCCTACCTGGAAAAAAAAGATAACACATTTGAATATGTACCCTTTTCTTCTTGCCATTGGGGCATCTTTAACACTGAATTTTTTTCAGGTAGCTTTTTTTTTTCAGGTGATGCTCAACTACAGCCTCTCTCTCCACAGATACTTTAATATCCTGGTGTGTGTATATGTGTTTGGCTATGTTGGAGATTGAACCCATGGCTTTGTGCATGCTTGGCACAGAGCTATATCTCTAACCCTCTTTTTACTTTTGTTTTGAGTCAAGGGCCCACGAAGTAGCTCAACCTGGCCTTTAGCTTTATGGTTCACCTGCCTCAGAATCCCATGTATCTGAGCTTATAGGCTTCAGTTTTCAGCCACAGCCAGTACCTGTTTATTACCCTTCACCTCAGTCTTAACCTAATCTTTATTGGGTCCAAAGGACAACAATATAAGAGGAAGTACATGTTAACCTCTCATCTCACGCTCCCCTCAAAAAAGCTCAGACCAAAATTGGAAGGCCTTCAGTTCTTATTTCTGGCAAACACTCCACTGACAAACAGTCATGACCTTGGGCACAAACTGCTGAGAAAATCGATGACGCTGATTCTATAAAATGCACTGAGCAAAGGGGTGGGGAAAGAACATGGAAGATTTTAAGACAACGCCTAGCTGTGGCTTCAAGGAGGTGTGGCACTGAGCCAGTAACATTCCAGAATCAGGACTCAAGGCTTGCAAACAGCAAGGCCTTGCTTAAGCCTCTTCACAGTAGGCCAGAAACCTCTGAAAAAAAAATGCCAGAATCCATCCCACCCCTTTTAGGTTAGGAAAGCCAGTCAGTCTACAGAGAACTGCTGAGCTTTGGGGTCCAGAAGCTACTCTGGGTGAGTCAACCTGCATTCATCCCAGGTCTCCTTTGATGTATCCAGTCATGATGTTTATCTAAAAGACAATGAGATTTTAAAACACAACAAGAAAAAAAAAAAACACGAACTTTCTTGCTTTCTGAAGATTCTGAATTTGCAGTTCCCATCCTCCCATCCCAGCTGCCTACCTTCCGGAGCCAATTTTTGGAATGATTTCTGGAACAATGTGAGCCTCTAAGGCTGCTGCACAAATTTAGGTTACTTCCTCCCACGGCAAGAAAAAAAAACCCACAAAGATGACGAGGCATCTCAGAGCTCTATCCAACAGAAGACAGCAGTTTCCTAAAGGACTTTGGAAAGCTAAAAAGTTGTACCCTGGGGGAAGTGTACAGTCAATCCTTGAAACCCATCAGACATATCCACTAGCACACAGAGTCCAGCTCAGTTCCAGCAAAATAAAGATACAGGAGCTGGCCGTGGTGGTGCACACCTTTAAAACCAGCAATAGGAGGCAGAGGTAGGAGGATCGCTGTGAGTTCAAGACCACCCTGTGACTACATTGTGAATTCCAGGTCAGCCTGGGCTAGTGAGACCCTACCTCGAAAAACCAAAAAAAAAAAAAAAAAAAAAAAAAAAAAAAACAGAAAAGAAAAAAGATACAGGAACTGGAAGTGGCTGTGTCACTGTTCTTCCCAAAATGAAGTAGGGAAGAAGGAAGCCACAGCCCTGAGGTCACCTGATAATAGGGGCCACGGATTCTCTTCTTGTGTCCCTGTGAAAAAGAACCATCTTCTAAAAATTTTTTTTTTTTTTTTTGGTTTTTCAAGGTAGGGTTTCACTCTGGTCCAGGCTGACCTGGAATTAACTATGTAGTCTCAGGGTGGCCTTGAACTCTCAGCGATCCTCCTACCTCTGCCTCCCAAGTGCTGGGATTAAAGGCGTGCGCCACCACGCCCAGCTAGCCATCTTCTAAATTTATCTCCATGAAAATTTTAGGAAGGATTACATGTTAGAATCTTCTACAGGGAAGGAGAACAAAGGAGAAAGTGTCTGAAAAGAGCTATTTTCCTTGTCCCCTGACAGCTTCTCATTCCTTTCTGTAGTTTATTGCTGCATAATGTTCTTGGTCCTGGGCCTTGCAGTCTGATGTGGATCTCTTTGGAAGGCTTGGCTATGGAAGTCAGTGGTAGCACTAAGGGATAAGGGAGGAAAGATAACTACAAAAAGTAAGACAAGGCCAAGCATGGTGGTGCACATCTTTAGTCCCAGCACAGGGGAGGCAGAGGTAAGAGGATCACCTGAGTTCAGGCCACCCTGAGATTATGTAGTGAATTCCAGGTCAGCCTGGGGTACAGCCAGACCCTACCTTGAAAAACAAACAAACAAACAAACAAACAAAAAAAAAAGCTAGAGAGATGGTTCAGCAGCCTAACGGCCCAGGTTCAATTCTCTAGTATCCATGTAAAGCCAGATACATAAAGTGGCACATGCATCTGGAGTTCGTTTGCAGTGGCTAGAGGCCCTGGCCCACCCATTCTCCATTTGCCTCTTTCTCTCTTTCAAATAAATGAATAAAATATTTAAAAAAGAGGTGGGCATGGTGGTGCATGTGTTTAATCCCAGCACTCAGGAGGCAGAGGTAGGAGGATTACTATGAGTTCAAGGCTACCCTGAGACTACACAGTCAGCCTGAGCTAGAGTGAGACCCTACCTCGAAAACCAAAAAATAAACAAATAAATAATAATAATAATAGTAATAATAAAATAAAAAATATAATCATAGAATCCCATCACTTGGGAGGCTGAGGTAGGAAGTATGGCTGTGAGTTCAAGGTTAGTCTGGGGTAGAGTAAGACCCTTCCTCGAAAAAAAAAGTCGTACATACACACATATTTTCATATACACCCAGTATAGTGAAATGATCATGTATTCTAGTATGCCTGGTAGCCCCACATAGGAGGGAGCTGTGACAGGACAATAGGTTTCCCGTCCTGAAGTGTCTTACCTGAGCGGAAATGAAGTCTAGTCTTAATGTACCCATGCAAGGGTTGCAACAGTCTGCTACTAGGTCTGAAGGTATAGGGAGAGCAAAGTGGTTACTGACGACATAAGGGCGCCCACAGTAAGTGAACATGTTAGGCGTTGATACCCCATCAAGACTGGCTGGAATGGTACTGAGCTTGAGCATAGGAAGCTAAGGCTCCTTTGCTGAAGAACTTCTGGATGGTCTATGACCCACAGAGGTTCATGTAGTCTCAGTCCTGCTGTAGTTCTGCAGCATAGGAGGCATAAAGGAGGCATGTGTCAAGCCTTCACTTGTGTGGGGCCTCTGGTTCCCCACCCTCTGTGATCTGCTGAGTGGACCTTCTGGAATAGCCTAAAGCAGCCATGGAGCTTCTGAAGTGAGCGGTACCCACCTTTTTGTATCACTAATGTGCCCAGTAAACTGCTTGAGGTCTCTGGAGGCTATTTGTGTTGGCCCAGCGTGATGTGATGCTCATTAAACACTCCACGCCTGCATACACATACACCCACATGCTTGCACTCACACAGAGGCACAGTCCTTTTGCAAATGTGGCCATGTGCTGTACAAGCAAGTCTGTGGACCAAAGCTTCCAGAATCTGCCAGAAGTGTGTTCACAACACTTGGATAAAAAGAGAACCATGGAGCCGGGCGTGGTGGCGCACGCCTTTAATCCCAGCACTTGGGAGGCAGAGGTAGGAGGATCGCAGAGAGTTCGAGGCCACCCTGAGACTACATAGTTAATTCCAGGTCAGCCTGGACCAGAGTGAGACCCTACCTTGCAAAAACCAAAAAAAAAAAAAAAAGAGAGAGAGAACCATGGCCTGATGGATGTCCTCTGGGACTAATGTACTAGTAGAGTTCAGCTGTGCAGGACTTAAGTTGGTGAGGGTCTGTGATGCTCCAAGTTCTGATTCTTTCAGGGAAGCCAGCAGGAACCAGGTGGCAGTGCCATAGAGTTTCAGGATTTTCCTGCATTGTAACCAAGTTGTATAAGACAATTGACATTTTTCCTCCCACTCTCAAAATTCTGTACTTCTAATTCACCCCCTCACTTACAGGAGGTGCATTCTGAAACTCAAAAAGCTCCATTCCCACACTGTCTTGAAGACGGGCAGCCTGTGTCCCCTGACACCTCCTTGACTCAGTGATAGGAACAGCCCACAGATGACTTCACACAGTCTGGGTTTCATCCCAGAAGTTTATCCCAGGAAGCTTACACTGAGTCAGTTCCACTTCAAGGGAAACTCAGATACAGGAGGGCCCCCAACAAGAACAACATCCAGATTATACTTTAACTGGAAGATTCCATACATGTTCTTAATGGAGAGAACTGGGGTAGGAAGTTCTAGACAGAACAGGTGAGCAAAGGCTCTGCCACCTCACAATTTGCAAGGCATGTATGGGGAGGAAGGAAGAGATGGGTTTGGCTGAGTGTGAGGTGCAGACATTGGGGAGAGGAGGGGAAGAAGGAACTAGGGCTTGAGGCTCCTGCTCAGGGAGTATGGACAGTGTTACCTAGGCAAACTGACCTAGAATTCACTATGTAGTCTCAGGGTGGCCTTGAACTCATGGTGATCCTTTGACCTCTGCCTCCCAAGTGCTGGGATTCAAGGTGTGCACCACCATGCCCGACTGAGAGGCTACTTCTGAGCTGGGAAGAACCTGGCTTTAAGAGGGCACTGGAGTCTTATTGTCACAGCCCAGTCCTGAGGACATGGAGGCCTGGGCTGAAGAGGGTGACAACCATGGGACAGAGAGTGCAGAAGTTATGAAGGCTGCTTGTGCTCAACATGCTGGTCTGTCTTTCTCTCTCTCTCTCTCTCTTTTCTGGCTTTTCGAGGTAGGGTTTCTAGGCTGACCTGGAATTCACTATGTAGTCTCAGGGTGGCCTCAAACTCATAGCGATCCTCCTACCTCTGCCTCCCAAGTGCTGGGATTAAAGACGTGCACCACCACGCCTGGCTACGCTGGTGTCTTTTATCTCTTCAGCACTCTGACTCCACCTAGATTCTTTATAAGAATCATTTGCTTAACATGTTCCTCCTCATAGCTTCAGGTAGCACACTCATTCTTGTCACCTGCCATGTGTCATTTCTCAGGACTTGTGACCAATACCTCTAGCCATCCCTTAGCATCACCCACAGTGACTGTCCCAGCATAACACGCACACATTTTCTAAGCTTATGTGTTTGTTAACATGTCTCCCTTGTTCTCTTGAGGATCAAACAAAGGTGACACTTTAGTTTGCAGCCCGGGGCGGGGGTGGGGGGGGAGGAGTACCACTGTGGAACCTGAACGTGGTACCAAGCAAGTCCCAGGCTCATATGCAGATATAGAAAACAGGCCAAAGGAGACCCCAAATCTCACCCTGGACAAAAGGTGGGATCCCCACCTCATGTTATTGGTTCTGAATTCCCACCTTCTGGTATTGTCTCTGCTTAATAATCCTAATATATTGCCCTGTGAGACCAGAGCTCATTCCAACCCAGAATCCTGGTTTTTGCTTCTGGTGATCAAGCAGCTCCTAACAACACAGGTGGAACAGCTGCATCTTCCCCACAGAAATCACTTTTCCACTGGAAGCTTCTAGACATCAGTATACAAAATACCTCCAAGAAAAGAACAACCCACATGACCCAGGAGAGGCCACCCATGAACAGCTGCTGGGACTCAATCAAGCACATGGATAGGAAGGAGGACTGGAGGCGGCTGTCCTGCCCCTCTCCCTGGGCCCCTGCAGCCTACACTAGCAAAAAAGCTCTGGACCCAGCAGGGCAGGGAAGGAAAGGCTGAGAGCTGAGCACTGGGAAAGGAATGTGGGTGGAAATTTCCATGGCTCTTCTGGATAAGCAGAGCCTTCAGCAGAAGTCTGGGTGTCAATGGATACCCAGGCTAGATAACCTCAGTCACAAAGGGACACCCTTCATCAGCTTCCTCTAGCTTCATCACCCATTTGCCCCACTCTGCAGCCAAACCATCCCTCATTGGGGCCTCTTCTTCCTTGGCTCCTCCATTCCAGCTTCACTTTCTGCCAGAGTGCTAAGTGACAGTGTGCGTGTGTTGGGGATCCCCCTTCCTTCCCCCCGCAAAAAAGAATGTCCATTCTTCTCAACAGTGGGAGCCCCATGATAGGGAGAAATCCCAGACTCCTTTCTTCCTCCAGGAAACTTCCCCCTGACTATGTAGTCCTGTGGCCTTTGCCTCCCACTGACTTCACTCCTGATGGCGTCTTTCTTTGGTGACTCTTCTGTTGTTATCTTTAGCTATGACACATGGCTTTTTATCACTGTTTGTCACCTTACTTACCAATTTGAAAAGAGCCCCTGACCTATAATTCTGCCTCAGCTTATGATGCAGCTTGATGACTCACAGTCATTCCTGGGTGGCCTTGGGCTAGCTCTGGGGACTCTCAAAGGCTCAGACTAGGTAAATGCTGATGATCCCCAGGGATTATCCCCACGGCAAGCCAGTGGAGTGGGTAGCAGAAGACACACAAAAATGTTCATAGCCAGCATCCAAGCATAGCTGGTTCCACAGACTGAAAGGGGGACTCTCAGCCTACCACACCCACTGGCCCCGGCTCAGACCTAGTGACTTGGGTGTCTCAAAGCCAGTAAGCGCACTCTCTCATTCTTCCACTTGAGAGGGGGGTAAAGTTAGGGTGACTAGACCCCTGAAAGTGAAAAGTGCAATCTCTTTCTTGCCTAGTTCCCCAGACCTGTTTTTCCTCAAACAGCCAGGACCCCTCCTGGGAGGGAGGTCTTTCATAGGATTTAAACATTGTGGTTGATCAAGTTCAGTCCCTAACCTCTTCCTGAACAGCCCCTACTAAACCCTAAGCAACCAGCTGGCCCTCTGGTTCACTTGAGCCAGAAAACAGCCCACCACCATAAGATCATAAATACCTTTGCAAGGGGAAGGCCGACTCTCTCTCTCTGATCACTTGGGAACTTTCAGCTGTGGGTGAGTTTTTCCCTAGCCCTTACTCTTCTCCACATGTGTTCTTTTTTTTTTTTTTTAAATTTATTTTTATTTTGGAGAGAGACAGAGAGATAGGGAGAGGAAGACAGAGAATGGGCACGCCAGCAGCCTCTCAGCCACTGTGAACGAAGTCCAAACACGTGCTCCCCTTGTGGGCAAGTGTGCAGGCATTGCGCACTTGCGTCACTGCATCTGGCTAAACGTGGGACCTGGAGATTGGCACTGACATTCTTAGGCTTAGCGGGCAGGCGCCTTAACCACTAAGCCATCTCTCCAGCCCTGTAAACACTTTTTGATTTCTGTGTTTCATGTTGTAAATTACACTATGGGTTTATTCCACATGTGTTCTTTATCCCTTCCAGCTCCCCACATAGCAGGAGCTCCTTGAATTTTTTCTTTCATTCCATGCTTTTTTCCCCAGGCCCATGCTAGCCACATGGGTGACTTTCCTTGACTCTACTTCCCTCAATAAATATAATAATTTAATAGTTATCCTTCTCAGTTTTCTTTTTTATTCAATTTTCTGATGAAAATTAGAAACAAACCTAGGGTTTGGGATGCACGGACTTTCCTGGACCCTAAGTGTCACCATCCTCTGCACTTTGCACGTGACATTGGCCAACCAAAGGTGATGTCACAGAATGCTGCATGAAGACAGTCTCCAAGAGGCCTACAAACGTGCTCCCAGGCTGGTTCCTCCATTTATGTATGGTTTGCACTCAGGGAGTTTGGGAAGTTACTTCAACTCTCTGAATCAGTTTATTCCTCACTGAAAAGAGAATGCCCTGTGAGGCCATCCAAACTTAATGTAGAGTCTGCCTCAAGGGATTTGCCCTATATGTGGCAGCTGCCATTACTATCTCCAGCTACCTTAAGATCCCTTCCAGGACTAAGCAGTGTGTTGGTAACAGCAATGGAGTATTCAATTGGCTGTAACCACGGACCACCACCTCCCTCCCTAGATCCCGGAGCACATCTCCAGAAAGGGTTAAACATTCGAAGTGATGTCATCTCTGTCTTAGAGCTGGAAGCAGCAGAGAAGGCCAGAGGCAGGGTGGAATTTTCCAGAGCTCATAAACAGGACCAGTTGGGGTTGCTAAGGGAGGTTACCATGGAAACGGTCACGAGAGTCTCTCTTCTGGTTATTCCAGCCTGGCTCAGAGTCCGTGTCACCGGCTCCAGGTCTTTTCATTGGCTGTCGTGTGTCTCGCCAGTGAGATCTGGCAGGAGATTGGTCAAGTGCAGTTGCTGGGCTGGAACCTGCTGGAAGCAGTCCTGAGCCTAGGAAGATGCAGACAGACTGCCAAAGAAGTTGCCATAGCAACTGCTTTTTTTTCCCCTGACCTCCTTGGAAGCTGGTGGTTGATGTCTTTGTAGTTTAAGTACTTTTTAGTACTTTTCCAAAGACAGTAGAGTATGTCAGCCATTTTCCTCCTAACCTTTTTTTAAATTTTTTTTTTTTTTTTTTTTTTTTTTTTGAAGGTAGGGTCTCACTGTAGCTCAGGCTGACCTGGAATTAACTATGGAGTCTCAGGGTGGCCAAGAACTCACAGCAATCCTCCTACCTCTGTCTCCCAAGTGCTAGGATTAAAGGCGTGCGCCAACATGCCCGGCTGGCCTAATATTTTTATTTATTTACTTAGAAAGATAATGAAAAAAAAAAAGAAAGATAATGAATAGGGACATGACAGGACCTCTTGCCACTGCAAATGAGCTCCAGATTCATATACCACTTTGTGCTTCTGGCTTTACGTTGGTACCTGGGAATTGAACCCCAGTCCTTCAGGCTTTGCAAGCAAGTGCCTTCAACCACTGAGCCATCTCCCCAGCCTCTGGTCTGACCTTTTGAAAGCAAATGTTCTCATTTTCCAGAGTGGTTAAGGAATTTTGGAGCCTTGGCTTTGGGTGCCAACCCACCCTTTGGGGCCTTGGTGAGGTACTCATTCCAAGGCTCACCTCCTTCCAGACTGGAGCAAGGCTCTCCCTGAGCCAAGTTTTCTGATTTGCAGACTGGCAGCTCTGTCTTAGTGGGTCAGCATTGACATTAGCCTAAGGCAGCATGGCTCTGTGAGGTGGAGGGTGGGGGTAATGGTTTCAGAATACCAGGACTAGGAGCCCCTTGGGAGTCTGATTCCTGCTGAGCTACTACTCACTGCCCCTGGGACCATCAGCAGCTTACATAGCCTGCAGGGACTCACTTTCTCTGCAAAAGGATTCTTCTCTGGATTCCAGGAGGCCAAGTCTGGCACTGAATTTCCATGATTCTGTTAGAACAGGTGTGGGGTGCAAATGTGTAATCTCAGCACTTACGAGGCTGAGGCAGGAGGATAGGCCCACTGGGATTACAGAAGCCCAGCTTTTGTTTTGTTTTGTCTTGTTTTGTTTTGTTTTGTTTTTCGACGTAGAGTTTTCACTCTAGCCCAGGCAGACCTGGCACTCACTAAACTCACTATGTAGTCTCAGGGTGGCCTTGAACTCACAGTGATCCTCCTACCTCTGCCTTCCGAGTGCTGGTATTAAAAGCATGTCCAGGTCAGCTTGGGCTAGAGCAAGACCCTACTTCAAAAATCAAATTTTTTTTTTTTTTCAATTAATTAATTAATTAACTTGAGAGAGAGGTAAATAGAGACAATGGGTGCACCAGGGCCGCCTCCAGTCACTGCAAACAAACTCCAGATGCATGTGTCACTTTGTGCATCTGGCTTAAGTAGGTACTGGGGAATGGAACCTGGGTCCTTAAGCTTCGTAGGCCTTAACCACTAAGCCATCTCACCATGGGTTGGTTTTTGAGGTAGGGTCTCACTCTAGCCCAGGCTGACCTGGAATTCACTATGTAGTCTCAGGGTGGCCTCGAACTCACAGCAATCATCCTACCTCTGATCATCCTACCCTCCCAAGTGCTGGGATCAAAGGCATGTGCCACCATGCCTGCCTGGTTTATAGGTGTTTTTTTTTTTGTTTGTTTGTTTGTTTGTTTGTTTTTTTGAGGCATGCTCCATTCCTACCTCAGTCTCCCAAGTGCTGGGATAAAAGGCTTGCAGCACTAACTATACTGGGCTTTATAGTTGGTTTAGTTACATCTCTAGCTGAGAGCTTCTCTAAAGAGTCTTGCTGAAGAATCTGGGTGTTTGGAAGTTTCCACATTCTGGATTTTGCTAATGTCCCTTTTACACTTCCTGTAAACAAGTGATTGGATCAATAGCTTTTTTTTTTTTTTGGCTTTTCGAGGTAGGGTTTCACTCTAGGTCAGGCTGACGTGGAATTCACTACATAGTGAACTCTCGGTGATCCTCCTACCTCTGCCTCGGCTGGCAATAGCCTTATTTATTTATTTTTTAAAAAGTATTTAGGGACTAAGGAGATCTGCTCAGTAAAGATGCTTCCTTAAAAAATTGTTGGGCTGGCTGGTTCCAATGGTTCCAAATGCAGGTCCCATCCCAGCAGAGGTGCAAGGATGACGCCATGAGTTAGAGGCTACCCTGAGTATACATAGTGAATTCCAGGTCAGCCTGAGGACTGCTGTGAGACCCAGCTCTGTCTTCCCCTCCCCCCTCTAAAAATAATGGTGGACTGTGTCTCTCTCCAAAAATAAATAAAGCCAGACTTAAAAAAATTTTTAAAGTATGTAGGACTAAGGAGATCTGCTGGTAAAAGACCTTCCTTAAAAATTGTTTTTTTTTTTTTTTTTGGCACATGCCTTTAATTCCAGCAGAGGTAGGAGGATCACTGAGTTAGAGGCTGACCTGGAATTAACATTGTAATCTCAGGTCAGCCTCGGCTCTTGTGAGATCCTCCTACCTCTCCTCCCAAGTGCTGGGATTAATTTCCCAACACCACCACATAAAGCCAGACACATACTTTTTCTATCTGGCTTTTGTTTGGATACTGGGGAAAGACCCTGGTCATCAGGCTTTTTTTTTTTTTTTTTTTAACCATTGAGCCACCTCTCCAGGCCCCCCTGGAATTATATTTTATGTCTCAGGGTGGCGTGGTGGGCGATCCTCCTACCTCTGCCTCCCAGCACTGGGATTAAGAGGCAGGAGGATCGCCAAGAGTTCAAGGCCACCCTTTGTATCTGGCTTTATGTGGATACTGGGGAACTGACCCAGGTCATCAGGCTTTGCATGCAAGCACCTTTAACCATTGAACCACCTCTCCAGGCCCCCAAATAAGAATATTTTATAAGGCCAAACAAGAATAGTGGTTTGTAGCTGGTCGTGGTGGCACACGCCTTTAATCCCAGCACTCAGGAGGCAGAGGTAGGAGGATCGCCATGAGTTCGAGGCCACCCTGAGAACAGAGTTAATTCCAGGTCAGCCTGGGCCAGAGTGAGACCCTACCTCGAACCCCCCCCCAAAAAAAAAAAAGAATGGTGGCTTATGCCTGCAGTCCCAGCACTCCAGAGGTTTAAGGCAAGAGGATCAGGAGTTCAAGGTCACTCTGACCCACATTTGAAATTTGAGGCCAGCATGGGTTACAAGAGACCTTGTCTACAAAACACACAAACAAAACTCTGTTTACAAATACAATTAATGTGCTAAGTATAACTCAGTGACAGAGCACTTAACATGTGTGAGCCCCTTCATGCCAGACCCATCACCACAAAAGCAACAAAACAATTACTAGCCTTGTAAACCAAAAAATTCCTTTGATGGGCCACCATGCAGCCATTCTTTTGTTCTAGGCGTCATCCTGGGTGTGGCTGGAGCTGCTGCTTCAAACTCCCTCCCAGCTCTGCAGAGGGGCAGCGCTGAGTCACTCCTGTTTGCTGCTGATGCAACCAGCTCCAGGACCCGATCTTCCTAGGGAAGCTCTGTCAGCAGTTGACAGCCACTGCACAGCCCCTGTGTGACGACCCATACAAGAACTTTCTTAGAAAAACCTGCCAGCAAAAAGCTGACTCCCTGAGGAACTGGGATCTTCCTTAGAGACAAGAAGTGCTTTGCAACCAGGCCTGTTTTCACTACCCTTGCAGGAAACTCAAAGCCATCACTGAGGAACAAGCTTAGCTAGAAAAGGTCCATGGCCTTTCTCTGAGCCCAGATGGCCTGGAACTCACTATGTAGCTAAGGATGAGGGGATGACTTTGAATTCCTGATGCTCCTGTCTCAACCTCTCAACTACTGGAATTATAGGTGTGTGCCACCATTCCCAACAGTGGGGTCTTGTCTTTTAAGCCTGAATTTATTTATTATTTTTTGTTTTTTCAAGGCAGGGTCTCACTGTAGCCCAGACTGGCCTTGAACTCATGGCAGTCCTACTACCTCAGCCCCACAAGTGCTGGAATTAAAGGCATGTGCTGCCATACCTGACATGCATAAATTTTCTTTCTTTTTCATTCCTTTTTTTTTTTTTTTTTTTTCAAGGTAGGGTTTTGCTTTAGTCCAGGCTATCCTGGACTTTACCATGTAGTTTAGGGTGGCCTCAAACTCACAGCCATCCTCCTACCTCTGCCTCCCAAGGGCTGGGATTAAAGGCGTGTGCCACCATGATTCTCCCCCCACCCCTCCAGAAAGGGTCTCATTCTAGCCCAGGCTGACCTGGAATTCACTATGTAGTCTAAGCAATCCTCCAACTTTTGCCTCTTGAGTGCTGGGATTAAAGGCATTGCCACTATGCCCAGGTTTTTTTTTTTTTTTTTTGTAATTATGAGCCAATGAGTTTATTGGGGTTAGCTACAGATCAGGGTGAGGGGTTGCTAACAGGAGCAATAGATGATTCAAATGCAGCCACACCATGAGAAGTCTCATTTCATCCTGGATGATGATTTCCCCCAATAGCTGCTTCAACTCAAAGGCAGCTACTTCACCAGAAAGCCCACCTCAGCATAGGTGATGACTCAAATGCAGCCACACCCAAACTGCAACCATTTGGAGGAAGAAGCCTCTCATTTCATCAGCTGAGTTCCTGTGAAATGATGATTTTGATCTGTAGATAAGAACAAGGTGTAACCTAAAGATAGCTTAACAAACAGGATTGATGTAACTCCGCCCTGCCTGTGATCTCAAACACAGACATTCTTGTAAACATCCGTGAGGCCTGTCACTCAAGAGACCCCCTGCCCCTCAAAACCTCTGGTAGCCATGAATCCATTTGGCAGCCATAAATCCCATTTGCCTTCTTCCTGCCTCCCTATATATACCTCTATATGAATAATAATGCCTTGACTGGTGTGGAAGCAAGGCTTTCTTCTTTGCAGCTTGTCTCTCTCATCCAGGAGCAGCTCCATTGAGAACCCCTCTCTCTCAACTCTCAGCTCCATTGGAGAGTCTCTTTTTTTTTTTTTTTTTTTGGTTTTCGAGGTAGAATCTCTAGCCCAGGCTAACCTAACCTGAAATTCACAGGGTGGCCTTGAACTCATGGAGATCCTCCTACCTCTGTCTCTCAAGGGCTGGGATTAAAGGTGTGCACCACCATGCCCCACTGTAACTCTTTTTAAAAATATTTTTATTCATTTTTTAATCCCAGCACTCGGGAGGCAGAGGTAGGAGGATCGCCATGAGTTCAAGGCCACCCTGAGACTACATAGTTAATTCCAGGTCAGCCTGGGCCAGAGTGAGACCCTACCTCAAAAAAATAAAAAAAAATTTTATTCATTTATGAAGAGAGGGAAGAGAGAGAGAAAGGCAGAGAGAAAAAGTATGGGCACACTAGTGCCTCTTGCCACTTCAGATGCATACGCTACTTGTGCATCTGGCTTTGTGCAAGTAATGGGGAATAGAGTCCAGGCTTTTCAAACAAGCTATTTAACTGCTAAGCATCTTCCTAGGCTTTTTTTTTTTTTTTTTTTTTTTAGTTTTTGGAGGTAGGGTCTTGCTATAGCCTAGGCCACCATAGTGAATTCCAGGTCAGTCTCAACTAAAGTGAGACCCTCCCAGAAAAATTCAAAACCTTCACCATGTCTGGCTTTACTTTTTTACATATATGTGTGTGTATACATACACACACATATACTTATTTACATACACACACACACACACACACATATATATATATATATATATATATATATATATATATATATGTGTGTGGTTTTCCAAGATAGTGTCTTGCTATAGCTCAGGCTGGTCTGGGATTCACTCTATAGTCTCAGGCTGGGAAAAAAAAAAATTATTTATTTTCAAGCAGAGAGACATGAGAGTGAGAGGAAGAGAGAGAGACTGAATGGATGCACCAGGGCTTCCAGCCACTGCAAATGACCACTTTGTGCATCTCGCTTTATGGAGGTACTAGGGAATTGAGCTTGGATCATTAGACTCTTCAGACAAGAGCCTTAACCCCTGAGCCATCTCTCCAGCCTCTAA
Organism: Orientallactaga sibirica; assembly: GCA_036365145.1. Lineage (NCBI taxonomy): Eukaryota > Metazoa > Chordata > Mammalia > Rodentia > Dipodidae > Orientallactaga > Orientallactaga sibirica. The sequence goes on along the minus strand of JAEOAD010000042.1, from coordinate 4,111,904 downwards.
TGAGACCTTTTAAAACTATTAACATGGCAACACAAATGATAAAATATTTAGGAGAAATTTAAGAATTGTGTAAGACCTTATGTAGAAAGTTATTTCAAAGTCTATTATCTTATTTTGGCTTTTTCAAGGTAGGATCTAGCTCTAGCCCAAACTGATTTTTTTTTTTTTTTTTTTGGTTTTGCAAGGTAGGGTCTCACTCTGGTCCAGGCTGAACTGGAATTAACTATGTAGTCTCAGGGTGGCCTCGAACTCTCGGCGATCCTCCTACCTCTGCCTCCCAAGTGCTGGGATTAAAGGCATGCGCCACCACGCCCGGCTTCCAAACTGATTTTAAAATCACTCTGTAGCATCTGGCTTTGAATTCACAGGAATCCTTCTACCTCTGCCTCTCAAGTGCTAGGATTAAAGGAGTGTGGTACTATGCCAGGTTATATAAGGTTCTTGCCTGCAAAGTGTAAGGACCCAGGTTCAATTCCCCAATAGCCACATAAACCAGCTGCACAAGGTGGTACATGCATCTAGAGTTCACTTGCAGTAACTAGAGACCCTGGTACACCCATATTCATATTCTCTCTCTTTAAGTAAATAAATAAAAATAAAATATTTTTTAAATAACAAAAAATAAAATAAATAAAAATGTTATATAAAAATAGACTTAGCCAGGCGTGGTGGCGCACGCCTTTAATCCCAGCACTTGGGAGGCAGAGGTAGGAGGATCGCCATGAGTTCGAGGCCATCCTGAGACTACATAGTGAATTCCAGGTCAGCATAGGCTAGAGTGAGAACCTACCTCGAAAAAAACAAACAAACAAACAAAAAAATATATATATATGTATGTATATTTGTGAAAGTTGCTGCAGAGATGGCTTAGCAGTTAAAGGCGCTTGCCAGCAAAACCAAAGGACCTAGGTTCAAGTCTCTAGTACCTGCATAAACCAGCTGCACAAGGTGGCACATGCATCTGGAGTTCTTTTGCAGAGGTTAGAGGCCCTGGTGCTCCCATTCTCTCTGTCTCTCTTCCTCTTTCTCTCTCTCTAATAAATAAATAAATAAAAAAATATTAAAAAATAACTGTGATACTGATAAAGTTTATAAGCCAGGCATGGTGACAGATGCCTTTAATTCCAGCACTCAGGAGGCTAGGTAGGAGGAACACTGAGTTTGAGACTACATAGTGAGTTTTCCAGGTCAGCCTGGGCTACAGTAAGACCCTAACCTTGAAAAAACAAAAACAAACAAGCAAAAAAGTGTAAAGTTTGTTGAATTTATATAACATACAAATCTATAAATTAAAAAAAAAGTGTTAAAAAAAGTTCAGAAACTCGCACTCAAAGCAACCTGCTACATTTTTTCAGGGCCTTTCCTGCATTTGCCAGCATAGTCCTTGTGCTTCCTGTGGGAGCTCCTCCAGAGCCAGGCGCCTGGGTGCATAAGCACATCTATAAATAGCTGCGAAGCACAGCGAGAGCTGGAGAGGCTGAGGCTCCCAGGACATGGAGAGCCTGCGTCATGAGAGTCATGAGCTGAGGGTGGCTTCTGAGAGGGAGACAACGTGTGGGACTTTAATTAGGACAGGAAGGATGATTTATTGGATAAGTTGGATAGAACATTCCAGGCAGGGCACTTGCTCTGGAGGTGGGGGCTCACAGAGGAGTGGGACTGGGGAGGGTGGTGGGCTTGGAATAGAGAAGTCCCCAGGGTCACTGTCCCTGTGAACCCTTGACCCCAGTCCCTCCGGAAGGAGCAGGGAAGGCGTTCCTGGGGACCTTGAAAAGGTCTTTCCAGAAGCTGGAGCTGGGAGAGTGCACGTGCAGGAACGAAGGGTGCTGGTGCCCTGCTCTTTGTCTGGGACTCTCACCACTGCCAGGAGCCCAGAACGCTGCCAACCGCCAGAGATGGCTTTCTCCGTCTCTCCAGCGACTGGATAACACACCTGGGATTACCTCCAATCCAGCCCCAAATTGTGACCCTGGTGTCCCTTCAGGGAGCGCACACTGCCCCCTACAGAGCTGCTGTGGTGGTGCAGCTGGGCCGAGCGTGGATGACATCTGCTCCAGAGCCAGGCTGGCAGCACCAAGAGCCTGGAAGGGGAAACAGAGGCTCGAAGGAGGCTGGGCCTGGCTCAAGCTCCCTGGTTCTGAACATTAAAGAATGTCTCGAATTCGGATTTTTGCTTCTCACAGTTGAGCCAGGTTTTTGGCTGGTCCTTTTCTTTACCTCTCAAAAGACCTGTCTAGGGTTGGAGAGATGGTTCGGTGGTTAAGACATTTGCCTGCAAAGCCTAACAACCTCGGTTCAATTCCCCAGTACCCATATAAAGCCAGATGTACAAAGTGGTGCATGTGTCTGGAGTTTGTTTGCAGGCTAGAGGCCCTGGTATGCATATCTCAGTCTATTTCTGTCTGTTTCTCTTCTCTGTATCTTTCTCTGCTTGCAAATAAAAATAGTTTGGGGCTGGAGATATGGCTTAGCGGTTAAGGCATTTACCTACAAAGCCAAAGGACCCAGGTTCAATCCCCAGGACCCACATAAGCCAGATACACAAGGTGGCACATGGATCTGAAGTTCATTTACAGTGGCTGAAGGCCCTAACGTGCCGCACCATACTCTATTTATTTGCCTTTTTCTCTCAAATGAATAAAATAAAAATTATTTGCCTTTTTCTCTCAAATGAATAAAATAAAAGACTTAATTAAATGAGACCCTATAAAAAAAAAAAAAAAAAAAAAAAAAAAAAAAAAAAAAAAAAAAATTTTAAAGATCTGTTGCCGGGCATGGTGGCACATGCTAATCCCAGCACTTTGGAGGTAGGAGGATATCTGGGAGTTCAAGGGCACCTGAGACTACCAAGTGAATTCCAGGTCAGCCTGGGCTAGAGTGAAACCCTATCTTGAAAAACCAAAAAAAAGAAAAAGAAAAAAAAAAGGTGTGTTTTTAAAACATGTATTGATTTGCGTCAGTGCACAAGTGTATGAACATTATCTAAAGCCAGGGCAAGAGCTGCCAGAAAGGACTGGAAGGAACAATCTCTGGGGATCACACAGGACTAAGGGCTCACTAGCCCAAATGGAAAAACCCATTATCCATGGAGAATCAGGAAGAGTACTGGAGGATTTGTGTTTGGTTTTTGCTATGTAATGGGGCAAAATCAGCTTTCAGCTAAATGCAGCACTGGTCTCACCTACGACAATATCCACAAGGATAAAACTGCTTCCAAACTGTGAACCTCCATCCAGAGCAAACCTCAAGGTGGAAGTATGCTTTTACAAGTTTAAAAAAATTTTTTTTGTTCGTTTTTTTATTTTTTGTTTTTCTTAAGCAACAGTATTTATTTATTTTTATATTTTTATTTATTTATTTGAGAGAGAGAAAGAGGAAGACAGAGAGAGGGAGAGAATGGGAGCACCAAGGCCTCCAGCCACTGCGAACGAACTCCAGATGCATGCGCCTCCTTGTGCATCTAGCTTACGCGGGTCCTGGAAAACTGAGCCTTGAACCAGGGATCCTTTGGCTTTGCAGGCAAATGCCTTAACTGCTAAGCCATCTCTCCAGCCCCTGTTTTTTGTTTTTTTGAGGTAGGGTCTCACTCTAGCTCAGGCTGACCTGGAATTCACTATGTGGTCTCAGGGTGGCCTCAAACTCACAGTGATCCTCCTACCTCTGCCTCCTGAGTGCTGGGATTATAAAGGCATGTGCCACCACACCCGGCCTTTTACAAGTTTTTTGTTGTTGTTGTTGAGTTTTACTCTAGGCCAGGCTGACTTGGTACTTGCACTGTAGTTCCAGATTGGTCTTGAACTTGAACTCACAGTGATCCATCTACCTCTCCCTCCTGAGGGCTGGGATTAAAGGTGTGCAAAAGTAGGCTGGCTCTAGATTCTTTTTTTTTTTTTTTTTCAAGGTAGGGTCTCATTCTGGTCCAGGCTAACCTGGAATTAACTATGTAGTCTCAGGTGGCCTCGAACTCTCGGTGATCCTCCTACCTCTGCCTCCCGAGTGCTGGGATTAAAGGCGTGTGCCACCACACCCAGCTTTCTAGGTTCTTATAATATACATGATGTGGTATAATAGCTGTGATGAGTTAAAGATGGATATTATAAAGCCTGAAGAAACCACTAAAATGATGTTTTAAAAAAAAAAAAAAAGGCCCAGCCAGGTGTGGTGGCGCACACCTTTAATCCCAGCACTGGGGAGGCAGAGGTAGAAGGATCACTGTGACTTTGAGACCACCCTGAAACTACATAATGAATTCCAGGTCAGCCTGGGCTAGAACAAGACATTACCTCAAAAAAACAAAAAAAGTGCTCACTTTGACAGCACACATACTAAAATTGGAACAATACAGAGAAGATTAGCATGGCCCCTGTGCAAGGATGACACACAAATTCGTGAAGCATTCCATAAGCATTCCATATTTTTAAAAACTACAGAGAGCCTGAGTGCCACCAAACCTGATGACAAGGAGCAGAGTAAAGAGATGAACAAAAGCCGGGCGTGGTGGCGCATGCCTTTAATCCCAGCACTCGGGAGGCAGAGGTAGGAGGATCGCCGAGAGTTCGAGGCCACCCTGAGACTACAGAGTGAATTCCAGGTCAGTCTGGACCAGAGTGAGACCCTACCTCGCAAAAAAACAAAAAAACAAAAAAAAGAGAGAGAGATGAACAATAAACTGGCTGAGGCTAAAGGAAAAAGAAAAAGTAAAAAGAAATAGTTTGATCAGTTCCAGAGCTATGTGACAGAAAGACACGGTGAACAATCAAAACGCATCAAAGTAGAAATCCAGAGTCTACAGAGAACTCAACACTAAATCAGACTGCCAACTGGCCTGTCGTGACTCAGGGAACAGAAAGAGGGAGCAGAAAGATTGTAAGAGCCACAGGGCAGGTGTTGTAGTCAGGTTCGCATTGCTGCCAGAAAACACCCGACCAAGAGCAGCTAATGGGAAAAAGGATTTATTTTGGCTTACAGACTCTAGGGGGAGCTCCATGATGAAAACGATGGCATGAGCAGAGGGTGGACAACATTTCCTGGACAACATCAGGTGGACAACAGCAGCAGGAGAATGTGACCAACACTGGCAAGAGAAAACTGGCTATAACTCCCATAAGCCTGTCCCCAACAATACATTGCCTCCAGGAGGCTTTAATTTCCAAATTGCTATCAGCTGGGGACTTAGCAGTCTGAACATCTAAGTTTATGGGGAGCACCTGAATCAAACCAGCACAGTAGGTATACCCTTAGGCATAATTTACGTCCCCCTCTCCCACTATCCCGCAGGGACTGAGGCCTTCATGATCTCACAGTGAATACCATAACCCCACTGAGGAGGGCCCCCAGGGTAATGGGAACAGGTGTGAGGAGACAAAACAGCATAACCTATTTAATATATATAACTTTTTTTTTTTTTTTTTTTTTTTTTTTTTTTGGTTTTTCAAGGTAGGTAGGGTCTTGCTCTAGTCCAGGCTGACCTGGAATTTACTGTTGTCTCCGGGTAGCCTCGAACTCACAACAATCCTCCTACTTTTGCCTCCCAAGTGCCAGGATTAAAGGCATTTGTCACCACACCCAGTTTATAAATTTTTTAAATGTTTTATTATTTTTATTTGTGAGGGAAAGAGACGGAGAAAGAGAGTGTGAGAATGGGTGCACCAGGGCCTGTAGCCACTGCAAATGAACTCCAGACACATGCGCCATGTGCATCTGGTTAATGTGGGGTCTGGGGAATTGAACCTGGGTCCTCAGGCTTCACAGGCAAGTGCTTTAACTGCTAAGCCATCTCTCCAGCCCCAAACTATTTTTTTTTTTTAACTTTTCTAAAAATTTTATATAAACTGGGCTGGAGAGATGGCTTAGCAGTTAAGTCCTTTGCATGCAAATCCTAAGGATCTGGTTTTGATTCCCAGTACTCACAAGCCAGATGCACAAGCACATGCATCTGGACTTTGCAGTGGCTAAAGGCCCTGGCGAGCCCATTTTCTCTCACTATATATAAATATATTCCTGCCAGGCACTTGGGAGGCAGAGGTAGGAGGATCGCCGAGAGTTCAAGGCCACCCTGAGACTACATAGTTAATTCCAGGTCAGCCTGGACCAGAGTGAGACCCTACCTCGAAAAACAAAACAAAACAAAAAAATAAATAAATAAATATATTCCTTACTTATCTTTTTGGGGGGGTTCAAGGTAGGGTCTTGCTCTAGTCCCAGGTGACTTGGAATTCACTATGTAGTCTCAAGGTGGCCTGAATTTCACAGCGATCCTCCTACCTCTGCCTCCCGAGTACTGGGATTAAAGGTGTGCACTCTCATGCTCAACTATATACCTCTTTCTCTCTGTGTTTCTTTCTCTCTCTTAAATAAACAAATAAAAACATAAACTGGAGCCGGGCGTGATGGCGCACGCCTTTAATCTCAGAGAATACAGAGTGAATTCCAGGTCAGCCTAAACTAGCGTGAGATTGTACTTTGAAAAACCAAAAACAAACAAACAAACCAAAAAAAGCTGGGTCTGGTGGTATAAACCTTTAAACCCACCTCTGGAGAGGCAGAGGTAGGAGGATCACCATGAATTCGAGGCTACCTGGAGATTACATAGTGAATTCTAGGTCATTCTGGGCTACAGTGAGATCCTACCTTAAAAAAAAACAAACAAGAAAAAATTCAGTTGTTAAAGGCACTAGCTTATAAATTTGAGCTATCTCTCAGGTCTCCTCAGGCACTCATGCTTGCACAGAAATGCTCTTAACTGCTTGGCCATTTATCACCTACTGCAAACAAACTCCAGATGCATGGGCCACCTTAGGTGTCTGGCTTATGTGGGTAGTGGAGAATCAAACCTGGGTCCTTAGGCTTGGCAGGCAAGTGCCTTAACTGCTAAACCACCTCTCCACCCTCAGCTTAAATTTTTATTATTAATTAAAATGTTATTTATTTATTTTGTTTTTTCGAGGTATGGTCTCATTCTAGCTCAGGCTGACCTGGAATTCACGATGTAGTCTCAGGCTGGCCTTGAACTCACGGCGATCCTCCTACCTCTGCTTCCTGAGTGCTGGGATTAAAGGTGTGCACCACCAATAAATTTTTATTTTTATTATTATTTATTTTGTTTTTCAATTTATTTATTTAAAATGATATTTATTTATTTATTTATTTATTTATTTATTTATTTATTTATTTTGTTTCTTTGAGGTATGGTCTCACTCTAGCTCAGGCTGACCTGGAATTCACGATGTACTCTCAGGCTGGCCTTGAACTCATGGCGATCCTCCTACCTCTGCCTCCTGAGTGCTGGGATTAAAGGTGTGCACCACCAATAAATTTTTATTTTTATTATTTATTTTGTTTTTCAATTAATTAATTTATTTAAATGATATTTATTTATTTAGTTAGTTTTTTTGAGGTATGGTCTCACTCTAGCCAGGCTGACTTGGAACTCACCATGTACTTTCAGGATGGCCTTGAACTCAAGGCGATCCTCTTACCTCTGTCTCCCAAGTGCTGGGATTAAAGGCATGCACCTCCATGCCCAGCTTTTTATTTATTTATTTATTTATTTATTTATTTATTTATTTATTTATTTAGTTTTCTGGAGGTAGGGTCTCACTCTAGCTCAGGCTGACCTGGAATTCACTATGTAGTCTCAGGGTGGCCTTGAACTCATGGCGATCCTCCTACCTCTGCCTCCCAAATGCTGGGATTAAAGATGTGTGCCACCACACCCGGCATTATTTTTATTTTTTGGATTTTTGAGGTAGGGTCTTGCTGTAGCTTAAATTGACCTAGAATTCACTATGTAGTCTCAGGATGGCCTCAAACTCATGGCAATCCTTCTACCTCTGCCTCCCAAGTATTTGGATTAAAGGTATGTGCCTCCACACCCAGTGTTATATTTTTATTTATTTATTTATTTATTTGTTTGTTTGTTTTTCAAGGTAGGGTCTCACTCTGGCTCAGGCTGACCTGGAATTCACTTTGTAGTCTCAGGGTGGCCTCGAACTCACGGCAATCCTCCTACCTCTGCCTCCCAAGTGCTGGAATTAAAGACGTGCACTACCATGTCCGGCATTTATTTTTATTTTTATTTATTTATTTATTTTGGTTTTTCAAGGTAGGGTTTCACTCTGGTCCAGGCTGACCTGTAATTAACTATGTAGTCTCAGGGTGGCCTCGAACTCTCAGTGATCCTCCTACCTCTGCCTCCCAAGTGCTGGGATTAAAGGCATGTGCCACTACGCCCGGCTTTCAGCATTTATTTATTGTTTTTTTTCAAGGTAGGGTCTCACTTTAGCTCAGGCTGACCTGAAATTTACTATGTAGTCTCAAGGTGGCCTTGAACTCATGGCGATCCTCCTACCTCTGCCTCCTGAGTGCTGGGATTAAAGGCGTAAAGGCATGGGTCACCATGCTCATCTTATTTTTTATCTTTTTAAATTTTGTTTTTGTGTTGTTTTTTTTTTAGAGATAGTGCTTCACTCTAGCCCAGGCTGACCTGGAATTCACTATGTAATCTCTATGTAATCTCAGAGTGGCCTCAAACTCATAGTAATCCTACCTTTGCCTCCTGAGTGCTGGGATTAAAGGTGTGGCCACCACACCAGGCTAGGGTTTTTTTTTTTTTTTTTTTTTTTTTTTGGTAGGGGAGTGGGTTGCAGGTTGAACACCAATGCAGAGCCTTATACATGCTAAGTATGTGCTTACAGGTGACTATATCTCGAAGAACTGGGCATTTTGCCGTTTTGTCAAACGCAGAGGGGGCTGCTCACCGGCTCATGGAACGTTCAATGGGGCATCTCGCTGGACACCGATGGGGCAGAGGGTCATGGATGGGGTGTCTCGCTAACACCAAGGTCGGGGCAGAGGGTCCCTGTTCAGGTGCCAGATGTTGGGGTCCCCCCTAAGGCCAGCTCAGGAGGGATGATAGGGTCTCTGCCGAATTGGGGTGAGCAGCGCGGAGTCACAACACAGACTCCGGGTGTTGGGTGAAAGCGGAAGCGAGAATCCACAAACTCATTTATTTAGCACAATGTACATAGGGTTTAAGGAGCTACTAATCCTTGTATGGGGTGGTCCCCTATTTGTGACCAATGACAGCCTGTCTCTGGACAGGACATCTTGTAACATTTACTTGAGAAAGTGAGAAAGAGGCAGAGAGGGAGAGAATGTGCGTGCCAGAGCATCCAGCCACTGCAAAGGAACTCCAGATGCATGCGCCCCCTTATGCATCTGGCTTATGTGGGTCCTGGAGAGTCAAACAGGGATCCTTTGGCTTTGCAGGCAAAAGCCTTAACAGCTAAGCCATCTCTCCAGCCCACTTTCATGTTTTTTTTTTTAAGTGATCCAATGAGTTTAATTAGAGTTGCTGACATGAGCATGGATTGGGGTTATTTAGTGGAGCAGCTATACCACTGAAGAAAATGTGTCCTCCTCCCCCAGTGACCATTAACTTCCAATAAGATCCCCAGGGAGGAGTGCCCCCCCTTGTGAGCAGCCCCCAACATATACTGTGGTTTCTAATTCAAGAACACGTAGCCTAGTGAGAAGAACCTAGGCTTGGGAGTCAGCAGATGTGGGCTCGATTCTGATTCTACTACTCACTGATGCTATGACCTTGACTTTGTCACTTGGTCTCTCCCAACTTGACACCAGCAACATAGATACTACATCTGACCTCCGAAGGCTGTTGAGAAGGCAAGCTGGAGTTTCACTGGAAGCCCTTGGATCTTGTTCCTTGTTTCCAAGATTTATCGTCTGCCCAGAGCAAAGAAGGGACATGGGCCTGGCCTGGTCACTCCAAGACCCACAGGCACAGCCCTGGTTCTCTCTCTTTTTTTTTTTTTGGTTTTGCGAGGTAGGGTCTCACTCTGGTCCAGGCTGACCTGGAATTCACTATGTAGTCTCAGGGTGGCCTCCAACTCTCGGCGATCCTCCTACCCCTGCCTCCCCAGTGCTGGGATTAAAGGCATGCGCCACCATGCCTGGCTCCTGGTTCTCTTTTGTCCTTCCTTCTTCCTTTGTTCCACATTGACTGCAGGGCAGTGGCTGGTGCTGTGCTGGACTTTGGGGATACCAGGGTGAACAAGCTGGTCCTAGCTCGGAACTTACAGGATGGGGAGGCCCTTCGGTCTGGAGGGGGTTTAGTCAGCTGGGTGTCTTGGCCTCTGCAGATTCTGGGAGGGGGTGGGTCCTCAGCTTGGATGAAGCCTAAGGACGGTGCTTATCATCTCTTTGCAACCCTTCCCCCAGCCAACCCTCCCCCTTTGTAAGATGCTCCCAGGTGCACTACCTGGTCTACAAAGACCCCTCACAACAACCTCCAGATGAGAAGAGAGGGCATCTGGGAATGGGTGGGTAGGTCAGGGTCTGTATGGTGAGGGTGGAGGGGATGGATCGCAGAAGACTGGGCTGTTTCCATGTCCTCTGGAGGGTCGAAGTCCCTGACTGACCCCTTTGGCTTTTCCTTCTGACCAAGCAGAAAGACATTGATTCTTTTTTCTCATTGCTGTAACCAAAATACCTGACAAGGAATTTCTTAAGGAGGGATTTTAATTTTTTTAAACATTTATTATTTATTTGCACACACACACACACACACACGTGTATGTGTGTGTATGCATGCATGCCAGGGTCTCTTGCTGCTGAAAATGAATGCCCATCTGGACTTACATGGATGGTTGGGGAATTGAACCCCTTTGAAAACAAGTCCCTTTAATTGTTGAGCCATCCTCCCAGCCTTATGAAAAGTCTTTAGTTTATAGATGAGGGGATATAGCCAGTCCATCTTGGGAAGGAAAGTGTGGCAGTGGCTGGTCACTTTGTACCCAAAGTCAGGAAGCAGAGAGATGAATGCTGATGCTCAGCTTGCTTCCTCCTCCTCCCCCTCCTCCTCCTCCTTCTTCTTTTTTTTTTTTTTTTTTTTTTGAAGTAGGGTCTCACTCTGGCCCAGGCTGACCTGTAATTCACTCTAGTCTCAGGATGTCCTCAAACTCACGGTGATCCTCCTACCTCTGCCTCCTGAGTGCTGGGATTAAAGGTGTGCAACATCATGCCCAGCTTCGCTTCCTTCTTTTTACTCAGTTTGGGACCCCAGCCCATGGGATGGTATCAGCTATAAAAAATGGTCCTATATACTGAGCATGGTGGCTGAGGGAGGAGGATTGCCATGAGTTCAAGGCCAGCCTGAGACTACAGAGTGAATTCCAGGTCAGCCTGGGCTAGAGTGAGACCCCACCTCAATGTTAGATTGGGACAGGCTCCCAAAATGGAGTCACCAAGGACAGCAGAAGGGCGACAGAGACATAAGGACTAGATTATCCACATTCCTCAAGAAACTGCCCAGCCATTAACCCTTCCTAGCAATGTCCCCAGGTCATGGTTTCCTGCCCCCTTATCTCATAAGTCACCTGGTCACTGTTCTGGTGTCACACCCTGACTATCTTAGATCTCCCCTAAAGGAACCTTTCTTATTCAGCTTTTCCCCTTCCTCACCTTCCCCCAACTGAAGAAGCTCTATAAAGCCTAGTATCTGAAAACTCAGGTGGGCTGTGCTCCACTCTTGAGAGTTAGCCCTGGCAGCTCGTACTTTTCTCACATAAAACTTTCATCTTTGCCTTCAGAGTGGTTTGCATGGTCTTGGTCACTCCCAAACCTTACACTCAAAAAACCAAAATAAATAAATAAATAAATAAATAAATAAACAAGGGCTGGAAGTGGTGGCACACTTGGGAAGCAGAGGTGTGTAGATTGCCTAGAGTTTGAGGCCACCCTGAAACTAGAGTGAGACCCTCCCTTGAAAAGCTAAAATAAATTTAAAAAAATCTCGTGCCTTCAAAAAGTAGAAACAGGGCTGGAGAGATGGCTTAGCGGTTAAGGCGCATGCCTGCGAGGCCTAAGGACCCAGGTTCAATTCTCCAGGTCCCACGTAAGCCAGATGCACATGGTGGCACATGCATCTGGATTTCGTTTGTAGTGGCTAGAGGCCTTAGAGTGCCCATTCTCACTCTCTCTCTGTTTCCCTCTCTCTCTGATAAGTAAATAAAAATAAAATATTTTTAAAAAGTAGAAACAGCCAGGTGTGGTAGTATAAGCCTTTAATCTCAGCACATGGGAGACAGGGGTAGGAGGAGGATCACTGTGAGTTCAAGACCAGCATTCCAGGATTCCAGGTTAGACTGGGCTAGAGTGAGACCCTACCTTGAATAAGCAAAAAAAAAAAAAAAAAAAAAAAAGGCAGAAACCAGGAAACCAGCAGGGCATGGCAGTGCAAGAGGCAGACTAGGAGGATCACTGTGAATTGAGGTCAGCCTAAACTACAGAGTGAATTCTACCCTTTAATTCCAGCCCTGGGAATTTGAGACCAGCCTGGGGCTACAGAGTGAGTGTTGGGATAAAGGTGTGCACCACCATGCCCAGCCTTTGCAGGAATTCTTTCTGGCTATGCACCCTACTACAGAAGTAAACATTGCCTTGCTAATAATATACTTTGGATTGTGTGGTCATCCTCAAACCCTAGGCTCATTCATTTTTTTCTTTTGTTTTTCTTTTCTTTTTCATTTTTTAAGTTTAAATTTTTTTATTTATTTAAGAGCGATAGAAAAAGAAGCAGAGAGAGAGAATGGGTGCATCAGGGCCTCTAGCCACTGCAAACAAACTCCAGATGCATGTGCCACCTTGTGCATCTGCCTTATGTGGGTACTGGGGAATCAAGCCTCAAATTGGGGTCCTTACGCTTCACATGCAAGCACTTAACTGCTAAGCCATCTCTCCAGCTCTTCTTTTTCATTTTTATTTATTTTTTATTTTATTTATTTTTGTTTGTTTGTTTATTTATTTATTTTTTGATTTTTTGAGGTAGGGTTTCACTTTAGCCACCTGGAACTACTCAAGCTGGCTCAAGTTTTGTTTGTTTGTTTATTTATTTCAATTTTTATTTATTTACTTATTTTTGTTAGATTTTTTTTTTTTTTTTTTTTTTTTGAGGTAGAGTCTCACTCTGCCCAAACCTGGGTCTCAGGGTTAGAATCCTCCTACCTTTGCCAGTGCTGGGATTAAAGGTGCCATCTTTCCAGCCCAAATGGAACCTTGTTTTTATTTAAAATGTTTGAGAGCAACAGACAGAGAAAGAGGCAGAGAGAGAATGGGAGCATCAAGGCCTCCATCCACTGCAAACAAACTCCAGATGCATGTCTTGGGTTTATACTGGGGAATCAAGCCTTGAACTGGGGTCCTTAGTTCAAGGCCAAACACTAAGCCATCTCTCCAGCCATGTAACCTTATTTTTATAGCAAATCATAAATGTTGTCTTTTTTTTTTTTTTTTTTTTTTTGTGGCATTCCACTCTGGTCCAGGCTGACCTGGAATTAACATGTAGTCTCAGGGTGAGACCCTCAGCGATCCTCCTACCTCTGCCTCCCGAATTAAAGGCGTGCGCCACCACGCCCAATGTTGTCTTTTAAAAAGAAATAAAAAAAAAAAAAGATGTGTGCACCAAAAAACTGAGAATCAAACCTGTTTTGCTGAGCTGTTGTCTGTTTAAAAATGTTTTCTGAGCTGGGTGTGGTGGCACATGCCATTAATCCTAGCACTTGGGAGCCAGAGGTAGGAGGATCTCCATAAGTTTGAGGCCTCCTTAAGAGTACATAGTGTATTTCAGATAAGCTCTGGGTTAGAGCGAGACCCTACCTCGAAAAACAAACAAAACAAAACAGAAAAATGTTTTCTGTGGGTTGTGGTGGAACACACGTTTTTCTGTTTATTATTTGTTTTACTGTGTGCCTGAGAATGTGGGCATTGTGTACCCCAGGGTCTCTTGTTGCTGCAAATGAACACCAGACACTTGAGCACCCCCTTTTTTTTTTTTTTAAATTGTTAATTTATTTTGAAAGAGAAAGGAAGATAGAGAAAATGGCCAGCACTCGGGAGGCAGAGGTAGGAGGATTGCCATGAGTTTGAGGCCACCTTGAGACTACATAGTGAATTCCACGTCAGCCTGAGCTAGAGTGAGACCCTACCTCAGAAAACCGAAAAAAAAAAAAAAAAAGAAAGAAGAAAGAAAGAAGAAAGAAAGAAGAAAGAAAGAAAGAAAAAGAAAGAAAGAAAGAAAGAAAGAAAGAAAGAAAGAAAGAAAGAAAAAGAGAGACTGGGCATGCCAGGGTTTCCAACCACTGTAACTCCAGACACATGTGCCCCCTTGTGCATCTAGCTTGCGTGGGTCCCAGGGTCCTCAGGATTCATAGGCAAATGTCTTAACTGCTCAGCCATCTCTCCAGCCCCTTGAACCACTTTTTGCATCCAGCTTACATGAATGGCTTGGAAAATGAACCTGGACCAGCAGGCGTTACAAGCAAGCACCTTTAGCTGCTGAGCCATCTTCCCAGCACCGCCCCCAACCACTATTTCTAATACACCCACATTCAGTGGCATGCATTCCACCCAAATCCATGAGGGAACCATGCTGACCAAGAGCAGCTCCCTCTTACTTGCTAGAGAAGGGCTTCAGAATTTGGTCAAGTGGCTGTGTTCTGGTGTGCCCCAAAGCCAGGCCCAGGTGTCTCTGAGCTGAGGGGTGTGCCAGATCCATGATGCAGTAAAGAGTGGGCAGGCATCCTGAGAGAGGGTAAGAGTGGGAAGCTGCAGAAACACTTGGAGTGGAGGGAAGCCAATGGCCTTCAGGGATATCCATGGAAACCCAGTAGAAGCAGCCAGGCAAAGGTGGGATGGGCACTTCTGTCCACCTATCAGGGATGAGCCAGCACATTGGCTCAGTTTATTCCTGCTTCATAGGATCCCCTGGACTCAGGTGCTCACACTGTGGGTGAATGATCCTCAGTTCATCAGGAGGCAAATGTAGTCTCTGGCAGTGGTACTGGGAGACTGGGCCTCTCACCTATCTTCCTGGACTCCCTTGTCTCAGTGATCTCATGTGTGTGAGAGCCCTGGCCTGTTCCAGCCCAGTACTGTTGGAACCTGGGCCAGAAATGAACCTGAGGATCAATCACCTCCGGTGGAAGCCTCCCTCCCCCACCTGCTCTACAGCAACAGGATCCAAGTGCTGAAGGCTCTTCAGTTTCACCTTGTTCACCTGCAGGCTTTATCAGGGCCTGCAGTGGAAGGATCTTAGTTAGGATCAGGCTGGGGGATTCCTCTGAACTGGGGAAAAATCCTACACCAAATAGTGAAATCCCCCACCTGTCATGATGTCAAAAGATTCAGCTCAAGGTTAAAGGTGCTTGCTTGCAAAGCCTGTTAGCCCAGGTTCAATTCTCCAGCATTTACATAAAGCCAGACAGACATGAAGTGACACATGCACCTGGAGTCCACTTGCAGCAGGAAGAAACCCTGTTGTATATACATAAGCATGCACATGTACATTCAAATAAATAAATAAAATTAGTTGGGCATGGTGGCACATGCCTTTAATCCCAGCACTCAGGAGGCAGAAGTAGGAGGATGTCCATGAGTTCAAGGCCCTCCTGAGACTACATAATGAATTCCTGGTCAGCCTGGGCTAGAGTGAAACCCTACCTTGGAAAGCGAAAAATAAATAAATAAATAAAATTAAGATGTGAGGGCTGGGCTGGAGATGAGATGGCTTGTCTAGCCTAAGGACCCTGGTAAGGCACTTCTCCAGGACCCACGTGCCAGATGCATAAAATGGACCCAGATTCAATTCCCAGGACCCATTCTCTCTCTCTACCTGATTTCTGTATCTCTCAAATAAATAAATAAATAATAAAATATTAAAAAAAAAAAAAGATGGTTGGAGAGATGGCTTAGAGGTTAAGGCACTTGCCTGCAATGCCTATTCCCACATTCTCCAGATGCACCTGTGTCTTTCTCTTTGGAGGCCCTGACATGCCTATTTCTCTCACCTTCTTTCAAATATTTCTCTAAATAAATAAATAAATAAATAAATAAAATTTTAAAAAGATGTAAAAACTGGAGAGATGGCTTAGTGGTTAAGGCACTTGCCTGCAAAGCCTAAGGACATAGGTTCAATTTCCCCAATACCTACATAAACCAGATGTACAAGGTGACACATGCATCTGGAGTTGGTTTGCAGTAGCTGGAGGCCTTGGTGTGCCCATTCTTTTTCTCTCTGACATTCTCTCTAATAAATAAATAAAAATATTTTTAAAAATTGGGCTAGAGAGATGGCTTAGCAGTTAAGGCATTTACCTGCAAAGCCAAAGGACCTCGGTTCAATTCCCCAGGACCCATGTAAGCCAGATGCAAAAGGTGGCACATGCATCTGGAGTTCGTTTGCAGTGGCTGGAGGCCCTGGCACACCGTTCTCTTCCTCTCTCTCTGCCTCTTTCTTTTTCACTCTATCAAATAAATTAATTAATTAAAAAATTAAGATGTGAAGCTGCAGAGCTGGAGAGATTTCACAGTGGTTAAATTGCTTGCAAAGCCTGATGGCCTGGGTACTCACCTAAAACCAGCTGCACCAAGTGGCACATGTGTGTGAAGTTCGTTTGTATTGGCAAGAGGCCCTGGTACGCCCATACTTTCTACTTGAAAAAAAAAAAAAAGATGTGAAGCTATGTGTGGTGGCACTGGTTTATAATTCAGCACTTAGTTGGTGGAGACCACATAGCCATGGCAGCCTGGCTTACATACATCTCCACTTGAGACTTCTATGTCCCTGGGTAGTAGGGAGGAGGGACCTGGAACTGCAGCTGGAAGGAAGCAGGGTGCTGCGGGGACTTGAACCCCGACCCAGCAGTGTGGGCATGCCATCACCAGCACCTTTTGCTTTTTCCTGCTCATGTTCTCACAGATGGAAAGGTGAAAAGCAAAACCTGAGTGCGGCCATGAGCCGCATTCAGGAAAAGAAACACCTGCGGCGGCTCCGCGCCTCCTCTCCCCTCCCAGGTTCACTCCTGCCTGTCCTAACACCCTTCCACAGGTGTGGCCAGGGGCACTCATGTCCCCCTGCCTCACAGACCATGTGCCCCACCATATCAGATGTGGATACCGACTGAGAAGTGCCAAGAGCCACAGGTCACAGTCCTGCCTGTTCTGAGACAGTATCAGTCATGACAAGTTTTTGTATGTACACAGACATTTCCAGAAAGATCCTCGAGGACCACCTCTGTGTAGTGAGGCTAGCTAGGCAAGGCAAGAGAGATGCTACTTTTAGGATAGGGACATGATTCACAGGTTAAAGGCATCTGCTTGCAAAGCTTGCGGGCTCAGGTTCATATTGGAGTTCAATTACCCAGAATCTACACAAAGCCAGAAGCACAACGTCGTGCATGCATCTGGAGTTTGTTTACAGTGGCAAAAGGGATACTACTTTCATTTTACACCCTCTCTGAGGCTTGTGTTTAATTATGCTAATAATTCATAAATGAAGTCAAACTCAGAAAAAGAAATCTAAGACCTAGAGGGAACTTCCAACACTCAGACCTAGCTCAAATGCAGAGTCTCCTGGGCCCCAGACACCGAATCACACAGACAGGCCAACCTGCCTTCCGTTCTCTGAGATCTTGGCTACCATCAGCTGTCCTTCCTGGGTGCTGCCATCATTTAAAAATGAAGTGAGAAGCAGTGTCCCCGCCAGCTCTTTCCTCTGAGTCCATGTTCTGGGAAGGATGAGTCCAAATCACCAGGGCTCCAGAGCCAAGAGGTAAATGAGGCCACCCTGGATTCAGTGAGCTGTCCCAGCTCTGTCTCTCCCAGGCCCATGGCGGGTCCACAAAGCACCTCTGTAAGCCCTGTAGTCATCATCCACATCATAGGCAGGGCTCCTCAGCAAGGGTCAGGAGAGAGATGGATGTAACCTGCACTCTGAGAACAGGATCCTCAACTCATCCGCACAAGTCCAAGCAGAGTCATATACCCCTTCTCCACACACACACACACACACACACACAATTTGTGAGGTAGAGGAACATCAGCCAGGCAGGCTGGCACCTGCAGGCCCCCAGCATCTTCTTGGTACCCCAGCCCTCCCTCAGGTGCCCCTCTCCCCTCACAGCCTCCCTTCAGCGTCAGCTCCCCACACTGTGGAGAGCAGGCACTTACTTACTGCAGTAGCACAGGAAATGGACACGGTCATCTAAGTCCCAACCCGATACGATGTCACAAAGCTCAAGCCTTACAAGCCTTCGGAAATGGGGAGTCAGAATATACTCTGTAAGATGAGCAGAAGATTAATTCAGCGTGGTGTGCACTGCAGAAACCCCAAGTTGAGCTACAGAGGGAACTGGCTGTGGGATAAGGGGTGAGGGTGAAAGTGGCTTCTAGGAACCATGGCACACTCAACCAACGAGCCAAAGTGAAAACAGGTTTTGGTAAGGTCCAGCAGAAAAGAGCAGTGTTCACAATGGCCCCTGAGAGCATCCAAAGGCTGCAAGGCAGAGAGCAAGGACACCCAAAGAATTGCCCTTCCCTATGGCCAGCCTTGAGGAATAATGGGGATTTGTCACTGCACCATTTGGAATTACAAAATACTACTCTGCCCACTTGGCTCAGGTGGCAGTGACATGGCCACACCCTGGAATGTACTCAAACCAAAATGGTGCTTCATTTCCACATGAATAACTAGCCCACATGACATAGCATGTGGAAAAACCCAAAGGAACCACCCATCACAGCTTGGTAAAGGAAACACAGATGCATGGCAGAAAGCAAGAAGATTTCCACATACAGCTGCAAACTTCAACAGTTGACACCAGCCCCACAGGTATTTCAGTTTCCTGCAACCAACTGCCATGTATATGTGGGGTGTGTTTGAGTGTGTTTACACAGACACAGGTGTGCACTGTCAACTGGGGACAGTGAATTCAAGCAGGAAGCACTCCACACAGAAGGGCCTTTGTGTTCCAACAACCAACATGCTGCCTCACAACGGGAGGACCTGAGGGAGGACAGCAGAGCTGGGAGAAGGCAGCTCCCACTTCTCACACAAGAGGATTCCAATTTGGATTTGACCCTAAAACATGGAGAAAGACTGATCCAAATGTGCAATGTGACCAAGAATATCTCTCAACTGCCATGGGACAATTATAAAATAACAGCATCTAAATGGGTGTGCTAGCATACACCTGTAATCCCAGCACTTGGGCTGTCAAGAAGATAAGAGTTTGAGGCCAGTTTGGGCTATATAGACAAATCTTGTTTCAAAACAAGCAAATGATAACAAAATTACCATGAAGGAAACTATACATTCAGCAGTGCAAAAATTGTATAGACACAGCCTCTTCCTCAAATAACTATACAATTGAACCACAAATGGACAAATTACTAGGCTGGGCTGGAGAGATGGCTTAGCGGTTAAGGTGTTTGCCTGCAAAGCCACAGGATCCTGGTTCAATTCTCCAGGACCCACATAAGCCAGATGTGCAAGAGAGTGCATGCATCTGAAATTTGTTTGCAGCAGCTAGAGGCCCTGGCATGCCCATTCTCTCTTTCTCTCTCTCAAATAAACAAATAAATAAAATAAAATTACTGGGCTGGAGAGATGGCTCAGCAGTTAAGGCATTTGCCTGAGAAGGCTTAGGACAAAGGTTTGATTCCCCAGGACCCACGTTAGCCAGATTCACACGATGGCATATGCATCTGGAGCTCATTTGCAGTGGCTGAAGGCTCTGGTGTGCCCATTCTTTTCTCTTGCTCTCTCTGTACCTGCTTCGATCTCTCAAATAAATAAATAAAAATAAAATAAAATAGCCTGGTGTGGTGACACACGCCTTTAATCCCAGCACTGGGAGGCAGAGGTAGGAGGATCACTATGAGTTTGAGGCCACCCTGAAAATACATAGTGAATTCCAGGTCAGCCTGGGCTAGGAGTGAAACTCTACCTTGAAAAACCCCAAAAAATAAAGTTTTAAAAATTTAAAAATAAAATAAAAATTACCATATTATCTGAATGAATTTTCAAAGAAATTTAGAAACAGTTGGCAATATTGACACCATTTTATGAGCCTTAAGGATAACTGAGGTCATTAAGGTCCCTCAAAATGGCTATAATATAATGTTGAAGCATTTTCATAAGACTTAATTAAAATTTTACAGTAACTTGTTCTAAGCTTAATGAAACTTGAAAAAGTTAATAAATTACATAAAAAATACAATTATTAAACACTTCCAAATTTACAATACATATCAGAACTAAAACCACAAACAGAGTGCAGATCAGTAAATCTTGTATATTTCTAAATATAGTCAAGAAGCCCTTGTGTACCTTAGGGATTCATATGCACCAGCTATTCCCTGCCCTGCCTGCCAACTCACCTGACATTCCCAGCTTCCACCAGCCCTCAACCTCGCAGCAGAAGTTGTGTGCAGGCCCTCCCCTCATACAGGCGTGCTCTTCCCTTGGCCTTAGGGCTTTGTTCTCACTCCTGGATGCACTGTATTCTTTTACAGCTATGAGACAAGTGCTACCTTTTTCCTGGCTTGTCATCTGAGACCTGCTCCTGTGTAAAAACGGGATGAGGAGAGCAGGCCAGTCACCATATCACCTTCATGGCCAGTAGGAAGCTGATGGAAGGTGAAACTGACCTGGAACAAGACCTGCTCACACCAGATTGCTATCCCCACCTTCACTGCACACACTGTTGGAAGTGTGCAAGTCTGGACCAGGTGTGGTGGTACACGCCTTTGATCCTAGCACTCAGGAGGCAGAGGTGGGATGATCGCTGAGTTCTAGGCCACCCTGAGGCTACATAGTGAATTCCAGGTCAGCCTACCTCGAAAAAACGGAAAAAAAAAATAAGAAACTACTAAGTAAAAGAACATAACAGATCCAAGTTGTCTACACAAAGCTATACTCACACTTCTCGGCCTTGGCTGTCATTCTGATCCCAAACCTCCCCAGCAGTGTCAAGCCCAGAGGGCCTCCTAAGTCTTCCATGTCAGCAGAATAAAACCCCAGGCCTAGGAGTGGCTAGAATCAGCAGTCATAGGTGGGCTTAATATTCTATTAGTATTATTCGAATCACTAATAAAATTAATAAGATTAAAAGAGTCAGATATTAGGAGACAAATGCTATGATCATTTCAAATGGTGCAAAAAACATTTGAATAAATCAAATCTGTTATGATTAAAAAAAAAAAATCAAAACTGATCCCGGTGTGGTGGTACACACCTTTAATGTCAGCACTTGGGAGGCAGAGGTAGGAGGATGGCTGTGATTTCAAGGCCACCCTGAGACTACACAGTGAATTCAGGTCAGCCTGAGCTACCTCTGAAAAAAAAAAAAAAAAAAAATCAAACCTTCTGATCAATCTAGTTAGCAAGTAGATCCCCTTCCCCAGGACCCAGCATGTGCAGTAGCTAACTGCCCTATCTTCTTTGTCTCTAACATCTGTGATTTCTAGCAGACACATACAATATCTTGAACCCCACCTCCAAAATGAGAACAGTCAGTGTAAAAACACATGGGCTGGGGACATGGTTTGGAAGGAGAGCACCTGTGTAGCACACACAAGACCCTGGGCTTGATACCCAGTATCGCACACACACGTGTGCCCGCAGTAGCACCTACTTAAAAAGTGAGCAAAATGCTAGGCGTGGTGGCGCATGCCTTTAATCCCAGCACTAAGCAGGCAGAGGTAGGAGGATTGTTGTGAGTTCGAGGCCACCCTGAGATGACATAGTGAATTCCAGGTCAGCCTGAGCTAGAGTGAGACTCTACCTTGAAAAAAAAAAAAAAAAAAAAAAAAAAAAAAAAAATTGAGCAAAGAATTAGCACAGACACTCTCACAGAAGTCGCTCCTGGCCAACAGCACATAAAAGGGTACTTGCTCTCATCAGCAATCAAAGAAATGCTCACCAAAGTCAGATGAGTTACCACAAGTTAGATAATAACCAACGTTGGCGAGAATGTGGAGAAATTGGCACCTCTCTTACATTATTAGTGGGACTGTAATTATACTGCAGCACTGGAAAAGTTTGGAATTTCCTCAAAAATATTAAAAAGTTACTCTATCACCTGGTAGTAATTCTACTATGTATAAAGCCAAAAGAATTGCAACATGTTCTCATAAAACTTGTACATAAATGTTTGGGTGAATAAATAAAATGTTATATCATCAATATAATGGAATGTTATCAGCTACAAAACAGAATGAGGTATCATTATACAATACAATATGGATGGGCCTTGACAATATTATGCCATGGGAAATATGACACAGAAAGACAACTATTGCTTATACTTATGAGGTACTTGGAATAGGCAGATTCAGAGGAATAAGAAATATAACAAAGGTTAATAGGGAGAAGGGCAATAGAGGGACAGAAAGTTGAGTACAGAGCTTCTACTTGGGACAATGTGGTTGCACAACACAGAATTGTATATTCAAAGTTGTGAATGTTAGAAATTAGACCTCAATTTTTAAAGGAACAATTAACATTTTAAGAGGAAACTTCAGGGAGGGAATTATCATGGTTTATTGTCTATACTTAAAGAAGCTGTCAATAAAAAGTTAACAAAAGAGGAAACTTCATATTGCCACCACAAACAAAAGTAATTAAAAATAAATAAGTAACATTTTTAAAGCCCATGAACAGGTCACTCCAACTCACCTTGTGTACCACAAACAGAATGAGGACCCCTCTGACCATCACAAACCACGAAACAGGGTGGGGGAGCTTGTTTGCACTTCCCAGGGCCAGCAGGACCCTCTCTTCCAGCTGTTGAAGAATCTCACTGTTGGGCTGGGTGGGAAAACCATGATGTCCAAGTCTCCTTAGCAATTAGCAAACAAAATAGGAAGATGGATGCCATGGAACAGTTCTGGTGAGTGACACAGCCATCAGAGACGACTCTCAGTTATTGGGAAAGCAGAAGGAACAGTGCTTAACCCATGTCAAGAGTGGCAAGTACCGCATTCACACTATTTCACTAGCCCCAACATGTGTCTAAGGTAGAGAACATGATGAAACTTGTAGATGAGGAAACCAAGGCAGAAAGATGGCCATGGGTACATAAGGAAGCTGCAGGGAGGGAGCAGCTTACCTAACTCAATAGCCTGCGTTTGTTTTTAGATAATTAAGTAAACTTTTGTTGAAGACTACATTGTGGTACAGAAATACATTTCAACTGATTAAAGTCCAACACCAATAGAGAGAAATTATGGCTCCAAACTGAAAAATCACTAGTCAATTTATGGTTTTCATTTTTTTCTAGGCTTGTTCCACAAATTTGTGCAAGTTTTCAACATTCAAATTCTTAGTCCTCTTAGGGGGAAAATCAGATCTCAAGCCAGCAAATGTTATCGAATCTACTGAGAACTGTTTAAGAGCAGAACCTACCTTGGGCATTGGTACTCATAGCAGAGCGAGCCAAAGCCCTGGGTGCTGCGCTCATTACAGAATAGCTTTGATGAAGGCCGCCCAAAGCTTCCTTCCTGGTGAGAACTTCCATTAGTATCTTGCTACGATCAAAGTCAGCGTTCCTACCACTTGACTCAAACCAAGTAATTCTATGTTTAGAAACACCAAAATAATGTGTTCATTTATGAATATGGGGGAACAAAATCTCATTGCATCAACCCAAAGTCTATGTGAGTACAATAAATACAAAATGTAGTCGACTTTGATCTTTTCTCAGTTGCTTAAATCCTAAAGTATTTGCAAAAACAGCTAAAAGATGCTGACTCTTGAAAGCACATTTTTCAGCATATGTACAGCTGAAGCAAGCATAAAAGCTTGTATTTCTAGTCCATCCCCAATATTGTGTTATGTTTGATCAACTCATCGATTCTGCTCCATGGCTCTCAGAATCACTTCGACAGTCCTTGTATGCACAGTCACTTGTTTGCTCATGTGAATGCCGAGATGAAAGGGGACCTACAGGAAAGGGTGAAGTCAGAAAAACTCACAGCTTTACAAAATCACAGAACTTGAAGTCACAAAAATGGAAAGGCTACATGTTTTGCTTTGAACCAAATCTACAGTATACCATAAGTAGAAATTGGTGGTCTTTTTAGCTTAGCAGTGAAGCCAGAATGTTTACTTATAACACAAGAAAAAAAACAAAGTGTGCCCAGAAGACAAGTCATATGACATACTATCACAGTCAGACATTGAATGCAAAGACACATCCGACCACACTACAAAAAGCTTTGTTTCAAGGCATATAGTCATGAGTGCATCAAGCCCCTAAAGAAGAGTTCAGTGAACAGGGATGTTCAGTATCATGGTTATAAATGTAGTGAAATTCCAGTGAGCACTCTTGGAAGACTGACAGATGGCATTCAGTGACCTGAGTCAGCTGTGAGTCTGGTGCGACCTGAGGCCTTGGTCTTGCCCAACATCTGGGACCCCATTAAGCCAGGCTTACCAGGAGATCTGGGTAGGAACGGGGCTGCTGGCCTTCATCAATTATCAAATCAGGAGCACTGAGAAGCAGTAAAGCCTTGAGAGGCTCGGGCCCTGCACGGTGTATGGTCACCACATACTGACTGCCTTGAATGCACATGCAGTGAACCATTGGGAAAATCAGCTGGGTAACAGGAATGCAGGACATCACTATGTTTTGAAAAAGTACATTTACTATGAGGCATAGTGACTATGATACACTAACAAAGGGCAGTTTACAATATATTAAAACAGGCCAGGTGTGGTGGCTCACACCTTTAATCCCAGCACTTGGGAGGCAGAGTTAGGAGGACTGCCATGAGTTTGAGGTCACCCTGAGACTACATAGTTAATTCCGGGTCAGCCTGGGCTAGAGTGAAACCCTACCTTCAACCCCACCAAATTATATACACACACACACACACACACACACACACACACACACACACTATACAGTAGTTAACAAAATTAAAACATTGGGTTGGCACAAGGAAAGGCCGGGCATGGTGGTGCACACCTTTAATCCCAGCACTGGGGAAGCAGAGGTAGTAGGATCACTATGAGTTCAAGTTCAGCCTGAAATTACATTGTGAATTCCAGGTCAGCCTGAGCTAGACTGACCTGAGCTAGAGACCCTACCTCAAAGAGGCAGAGCCTCACTTTATTCTAACCTGGAATTCACATCAGTCAGTCATTTGAAACCACCAAATTAGATTCTTACCTTGTACTGTGTTTGAAGCTTTTAATGTCAAAAGGATCCAGAAGAAAACTACATGCCACCAACATAGGGAGTACTAGCAGTGAAACCTGACAAGCCTCAATGTGAAACTTATATGCCACCGATGTATAGATCTTAATATAAAATTTACATCATTGGTATGATCTTAAAGGCAAACTACAAATTTGAAAGGCATTTTGTAAAATATGTTAAGTAAATTCCTTTAACATTTAAGGAACACTCACATAGAAATGAGAATAAAGGCGAATCAAAAGGTTGATATACAGACCAGTGAACCCACTCTGAAGTTTTCACTCTGCTGCCTAAAATCAAAGCATGCAAATGAAAAACACTGAGCTCCATGTGCAAGGCCCTGGGTTCCATTTCTAGCATCACAAACCCAAACCAAGCACAGAGATACTGTTTTTTGTCTTAAAACCAGACCCTACCTTGGAAACAAACAAACAAACAAAAAACAGAAGAGGTATAAACAAAGATGGGGCTGACAAGACTGGTTATTGCAGGAAGCATGGCTGAGCCCCATGGGGAGGGATGCACTTGGCAACCATTGTCAAAAGCCTTTCAACTGTCACCCTCTGAGCCAGTAATTTCACTCGAGAAAGAGAAATTCACCTTATGTGATACCAACTGTAAATCAGACTTAAGACCAGAAGAAAACCAGAGCCACTGTTCATTTATGAAGCAGACATGGGCCACCGTGACCTAGGCGTGGACTAGTAAGTGTACTGAAGACAAGGTTTGGTTCTCTTGCTTCCAGATACACAATGAGCCCAGTGGACAAAGAGTGGGTCACTCTAGGAAAGTGATAAAAGACCCTACCAACGAGCCCTAATCCAGCAGTCCAGAAAGAGACCTCCATGGGCCACTCAGGACAAGGTGTCCACAATGATGGCCCCAAGACATGGAAGAAGTCACAAATTCTGGTTTGTATAAAGCCATAAATACACAATACATTGTCAAAAGTTCTGGCAGGTATTGGAGGGAGACAAAGGCAGGTTAGAGGCCCAGCATAGCAGCTACATGCTAATCACTAAAATAAGACTGCTTAGATCCAGGTACACAGAACTTCCTGTGAACTGAGCCAGCCTCATCAAGGCAGAGATTCAGAAAGCAAACCTTTTCAGTCTCTGAACATGACCTTGGGTGCAATCTGATGGGTTTGCAAAACTTATGGGCATTTTTGTCAGGACAGCATGTTCTATTTATGTATTTAACAGAGAAAGGCGGGTGGGGAGAGAGAATGGGCGCACCAGGGCCTCCAGCCACTGCAAACGAACTCTAGATGCATGTGCCCCCTGTGCATCTGGCCAACATGGGTCCTGGGGAATCGAACCTGGGTCCTTTGACTTTGCAGGCAAACTCCTTAACCAGTAAGCCATCCCTCCAGCCCAAGACAGCATGTTCTAGAAGCATTTCAATTGCAAAGACCAAAGACATTGATAATGTGACAGCAACAAGTACTTGTTCAGCAGAAGTACACAAAATGTGATGGGGTGGCCATTTGGATGGGGCAACAACACCAGCCACACCTTTTGGTGTAATATAAAGTTACGTTGAACCAATGGAAGAAAACTGAAAGACAACATACCTTATTTTTGCATAGGAGGGAAGTCATGATGGTATTATATGGAAGGCTAAATAATAATGCATAAAAAGCCAGGAAACTGCTAGAAAAGTAGAGTTGTGGGGTAGGACCATCCTTACCATATACTAAAGCACAGACTGCAACATTTAGCAGTATTGGGGATTGAACCCAGACCTAAGGCATGCTAGGCAGTGCCTCTACAGTTGAGCTATATATGTATCTCCACGCTGCAATATGTAAAATTGGAATTGACACATGAACAGACAGGTCAATGACCAATAGCTGTATTTAATCAGCAACTGAGTAGCAACAATAGGCTTGTTATCCCTAAGTTACTCATTATGCCAAAATGAAATCCAGAAAAATCCAATAAAAATAAAAGTGAGACCCTAAAGAGTAGGACAAAACATGGAGCTCATCCATGTGGATCCAGCCACAACAGCTGCTGGGAATTAGAGAAAGATGTCACTGTGTCTCCTTCATATTTAAAGTTAGCATGAACAAGTGTCACTTTCTACATGAGCAAGGGACAAACACGGGAGGAAACCTGCAAAGCACCTGCCTTTGGAGGTCAGCCCAAAGAGGCAGGGGACTAAACATTATAGAGCCATAAACACAATAGTACACACTATATAGTTCCATTTTATATCAGGTAATACCAGGACAAACTTGGGTACCTTTATGGAGAGGAGATGTCCAAGGAAAACAAAACAAATGATAGGACAGGGACTTTAGACTCAATCACATGCTAGAAAAAAAATCATGTTGGGCTTTTCTATAGTATTTGATTTTTAAATTCATGATTATAGACTTATAAATTTTCTATAAATACAAACTCCACAGCCCTATCCATCACAACAGTACATACTATAGAATCATTAGCCATGGATTTAATTAAATTTGCATACTGTAGGTCCCTTTATGAGAGTTGCTCTGATGTAAGGATAAGCAGAGAATGAGCCACAGTGTGACAGGTTTAGGTTGGGTGTCCTCAGTAACCTCAGGACACAGTAACTTACAAATCACACCTTGACAAAATAGTATAATTTTGTTTTAGACCCCAGGGTCTTTATCACCACTAAGCCGACAAATGTTAAATTTACACAGATGACAATCTACTGTACAAGTCACATCTCCATGGGTCATTGTGCATACAAGACAGATCAAAGAAAACAACTGATAGAAAAAATTTTAATTTCATATGCAAAGAAAGGATATAAAAAGCAAAATACTACACTCGGGAGGCAGAGATAGGAAGATCACCATGACTTCAAGGCCATCCTGGGTCTACATAGTGAATTCCAGGTCAGCCTGGACTAGAGTGAGATTCTACCTTGAGAAAAAAAAAAAAAAAAGCAAATACTGTCACATTCAGGTAAGTAAATTTGTTTATCCATATGAAAGGCAAAAGGCTGGGTGCAGTGAAGCATCTGATCATGTCCTTGACCCAGCAACTCTACATTTTGGTAGCTACCCAGAGAAACACTGATGTTGGGCACAAAGGGTTGTCTACAGAGATGACCACACGGTACTGTGACCAACATCAGAAGCTAAGGATGCATAAATTTCCATCAGTGACAAAACAGCTAAAATTTTAACTCATGGAATAGCCAAAATAAGTGAGTAAAGTGAATAGGACACAGTATTTAGAAGAATAAAGGCCATTTCACGACTCCCTACTAAGAAATGAAAAAGCCACTCAATCATGATATACAGTGCACAATACAAAAATCTCAACAGTAGTAGAGAATAGAAAAAAAAAATAAAACAATATAATTTTTCTATATGGATATATGGAAGAGGCCTGGCAGGAAACACAGCAAATTGGTAACAATCGTTACTTCTGGAGAGGAAGAGTGGTGATAGTAACCTGTCATGTTTTGGTTATGCATAACAAGAAAGCATCAAGCAACACTTGTCTAATGACACTCAGAAGGAGTAAGGCAGCCACTATGAGTGGAATAGTCCATAAAATCAGTGTATAGCAGATACTGCATGATTCTATTAGATGAGATAGTTCCAACAAAGTTAAAAACTAAATATATAGTTAAACATATATGTATATGAACATTTAGACAATTTTTTTAAAGCTGTGTGAATAGAAACTAAGTGAAACTCAGGATTCAGGATGATGATGTCAGCGTGGGAATATGGTTGGAATGTGATACCACAAGAGTAAAGGGAAGCTACTTTACTCACTTTTTTTTTTTTTTTTTTTTTCTGGTTTTTTGAGGTAGGGTCTCACTGTAGCCCAGGCTGACCTGGAATTCACTATGTAGTCTCAGGGTGGCCTTGAACTCACAGATCCTCCTACCTCTGCCTCCCAAGTGCTGGAATTAAAGGCGTGCGCCACCACACCCAGCTTGTCCTGGTTTTTATATTGGTTGAAGAGTCTAATGTTATCACATTAGCAAAAAGACATATTAAAAATAATTCATGTGTGCTCACTTCAGCAGCACATACACTAAAATTGGAACGGTACAGAGAAGATTATCATGGCACCTGCACAAGGATGACATGCAAATTCGTGAAACAGAATTAAGGGAAAATCCACTAGTAAAACTAGACTTTTCTAAGCTTCAAAGGAACATTTTGGCATCTCATCTCAGAGTCATAAGATTACACATTAACTGGGAAGATAACACAGAAAGCTGGAAGATGCACAGAACAGTAATCCAAATCTACAGTCCCTTCTTTTAACGGATACATTCCCTTCAGCATCAAAGGGATGGTCAACACGTGGGAAAACTCACTAAATGTCATGTTAGAATCCCACATGGATTGCATGTAGCCACCTGCCATCCCATTAGCACAAATTAGTCTATTAAAAGCAGAACTTGCAGGGTGTGGTGTCCCGTGCCTTTAATCCCAGCACTTGGGAGGCAGAGGTAGGAGGTTCACTGTGAGTTCAAGGCCACCCTGAGACTACTGAGTGAATTCCAGGTCAGCTTGGGTTACAGCAAGCAAGACCCTACCTCAAAAAAAAAACAAAGCAGAACTATTTCTGTCAAGTTCTGTAAGTACATAGTCAAGACACAATGTGAGGAATTTGTTAAAAACATTCTGTAGAAAGTTTGTAAGAAACAAATATTTGAGCAAATTGTGGAATATAAATACAACTATTTTTAAGTAAAAAAAAGTCATGAACCACAGATTGAGATTAACCTAGTACACCAATGAGGGAGAGAGAATCCTCTTGTCTTGAGGAGTATCACAGTTACCACCTTGCTTGATTTTAAGACATAATGAGCAGTGATAGTTATTGAGATTGTTATATTTTATTAAAAATGGGAAAATCAGAGCCTTTAATTTCCAGAAACACATCCACACACATAGTTATGAAAAGCCAATATTGGCAAACTCAGAGCAAAAGAGCAGAGCACTTGAACTCGACACCCAACACAATCTTACTATTGAATCTTGCCAGCTTTGTCAAGAATACATGGAGAGCAGGGCGTGGTGGCGCACGCCTTTAATCCTAGCACTCAGGAGGCAGAGGTAGGAGGATCACCATGAGTTCAAGGCCACCCTGAGACTACATAGTGAATTCCAGGTCAGCCTTGGCTAGATTGAGACCCTACCTGAACGAACAAACAAACAAACAAACAAACAAACAAACAAAGAATACACAGAGAAGTGTGTGTTGCAGCCATGCAAGCCCACATATGCTCAGCTGAAGAAAACTGAGAGGCAAGTCCAAGCAACTTATCAGTCATGATTAGAATAACCATACTAGTTTTAAGTCCTTGTGTACACACTTTTGGTATTAAGAGAATAGACTCACAGTCACAACTGGCCAAAGCTTACCTTCCCAACCATATGAGGAATGCATAATCCTTTTGGAAATTTCACAGTAAATGGCCAAACAGGAAAAACACAAACAGGAGATCAAGTGGTAAGATAATCAGATTAGCCAATAATTAAATAAGCATAAAGACAAAGTGCTTTTAAGGGCTGCCATGTTGGCTGAGTGGTTAGAGGGCTTGCCTAGTTGTGCACCAGCACCTCCAAAAAAAGGTACCTTTAGAAGAAGCAATAAATATTTTAATGTTGAATTTGGCAATGATTTCTAAGATGTAACATCAACAAAAGTAAAAAAATAAGGCAAATAAGATTACATCACCATATTATTAAAAAAATTATAAAAACAACTACATCACCATATTAATATTCAGAATACATAGAGAAATCCTGCAAGTTAAAAACAATAACAAAAATCATAATGTTGAAAATAAGCAAAGAACCTGAATAAAAATTGTCTCAAAGATAACATATATAATCAATAACAAATAATGCTAATCATTGGGAAAACATTTAAACCACAATGTCCATCAGGGTGGCTCTTACAGGTCTCTAAAAATTGAAAGCAGGGTCTCAGAAAGGTTTTTGTCCACCATCTCCATAGTAGCATTATTTATAATAGCAATAAGCCAAAGGGGAGGGGAACAATTCTAGGGTGCCCATTCATGGAGGAATGGATGAGAAAAATTTGACATGTACACAAATTGGTCATTATTTAGCATTTATGAAAGGGAAGGAAATTATGTACAGGCTACAGCCTAGATGAACCATGAGGTCATTATGCTAAAGTGAAATAAGTCAGTCAAAAAAGGCAAATACCAGGGCTAGGGAGATGGCTCAGCAGTTAAGGGTGCTTGCACCATCCACATCCATATGTAGTGGCAGTTTGTAGTGGTGCACCCAGTCTCTTGAGTACCCACACCCACACATGCAAATAATTATTTCTTAAAATACTTTTGTTTTCAAGCAGTGAGAGAGAGTGAATGGTCACACCAGGACTTCTTGCTACTGTAAATGAACTCCAGATGCATGCGCCACTTTGTGCAAATGGCTTTACATGGGTGCTGGGTAACTGAACTCGAGCCATCAGGCTTTGCAATCAAGTGCTTTTAACCTCTGAGACATCTCTCCAGACCCCAATAATTTTTTTTAAAGACACATACTATAATTCCACTTACAAGAGGTACCTTGTCAAACTATAGAAACAGAAAGTAGAGACTGGAAAAAGAGACTGTAAGTTTAAACTGCCTAATGGGTGGAGTTTTAGTTTTTGTAAATACACAATGCTGCCTGAAGTGTACACTTCAAAATGGCTAATACAGTAAATTTTTTTTGTTGTTCTTTTTTTTCGAGGTAGGGGCTCACTGTCACCTGGGTTACCAGGAATTCACTATGTAGACTCAGGGTGGCTGCCAACTCATGGCAATCCTCCAACCTCTGGCTCCCTAGTGCTGGGATTAAAGGCGTGTCCACCATGCCTGGCTAATACAGTAAATTTTATGCTATGTATATCTCACCATAAAAACTGAAAGTAGCAATAAATACAACTGAAATAGCCTGAGGATGGCAATCACATAGGGAGACGACATATTTATAAGTGGGGGTCAGATTTATAAAAGCATTTGTACTTGTTGGCTGGGTGACACCACACTGGAGATGCTTGTAGAATGGTAACTTCCAAAGCCCTTCCTGAGGAGCAATTTAGCAATATGAATCTATTTTAAAGATTTTTTTAAGGTTTTAAGTTTGACCTACTCATTTCCTTCTACAAATGTATTTGTATATCTCAAAGATATAGCACATGCGACTAAGCTTGAGCTACAAAAAACGCTAAGAGGAACAAATGGGAAACTGCCATGCCCATCAAAATGAGATTAAGTTGATATAGCCACATAATAGAAATGTCATGACTTGCAGCATATTTAAGCATAATTACATTTCTATGTAAGAATGCACATACATATTTGATGCACAAGAGGATCAAATCTACAGAAGCTGATATGCCAGTAATATTTGTCAAAAGAATACATCCTTTTTTTCCCAAGGTGCTTTTTGCCAACCCTACAGTAATACTTCTTACACATGAAAACTCAATGAAGATTTAAAGAAGGGGAAGATAGCAAATTTAAAGTAAGAAGGCTGTGGAGAGGTGCCCTTTCTCCACGTAAGGCACCACTTCACCACCTCTCATTGGCTGGTTAGGGTGGCTGCCACCTGCCTTTGCCCCCCACTCTCCACCACTTCCCCTTCAACCATGCTAAGAGTACCCCATTCAGAGGCATTTAGTTTTGTAAGTATTATAAAAACCAAGAAGTTTTACAAAGAGGACAAAGTAGGTGGAGGAGTGACTCCAAAAGGGTTAAACAGATAGGAGGCCCAAGAAAGAGTGAAATACAGGGGACATTCCTCCCACCCACACAATAGCAGCACCTGCTTTTGGCAGTGCCAGCAGTGCAGACAGAAAGCACATGGGTGCCTCAGTCCAGCTGCTCAGTGTACCAGGGTGAGGCTATCTAGGCACTATCAGAAAATTGAGTCACAGTCAGGAACTAGGAGCACAGCCCACAGTACCAGGAAGACTTCAGGCCACACGCCCCCACCTTCCTTTACTTTGATCCCCGGCTTCTCTATTCAAGACTGATCTTCCCTTGCCAAGCAAGAGGTGCCCTGCAGAGTCACAGGCCTCCTTCTCTGTTCCCTTGACAACAGGCACCCCTGTCTTAACAGAGGCTGGCAGTGTTTCTTTTCTAAGCTCAAAATTTGTCTATGAAAACACCTTTCCGTACCATTGATAACCCAATGCAAGTACAGTTCAGCTCCCAAAAGAACCACGGGTGCCACATCCCGCCTGACAATTACACACATGGTGTACTCTGGTTTCCAAGTGTGCCCACGCACGTCCTCCACGCAGCCGTTGCTTAAAGGAGCACTTACATAATGAAGCCCACACCATTTAGTCACATATCAAGAAAAATGAAGCAGAACTTATTACTCCTCTGAACATATGAATCAAGCCATGCAGCCTCCCAGACCCAACGTGGAAAAACTCCATGTCCATTATGTTCCTAAGTCTTTTCTCCAAACAAATCAGGTATCATGTGGAAATGTAACCAAGGAATGTTCCAGATCATAGTCAAAGTACTCTTCCACTTGTGACTCAGCGTCAGTTTGCACAGCCATTACCAACTTCCAACAGTGAGCAGCAACCCCTTCCCAACCAGTGTACCGAGCATTCAGGACATTGAGTTCTCTCAAGGAAGGTTGTGGGTCCTATCAATGGCCTCAATTCAAACATATACACAATTTCTTTAAGGCAGAAGCGCGGTCAAGAGACGTAACATAGCATTACAACAAATCTAAGGAGTTTAGAACTCAAACCTTTATTTGTGCTGTAGAAGGAAGAAAGATCATTAGCAATTACATACACAATGTAACAACATTCTTGCCTTACAGAGCAATGAGTACTTTTAACCACCTGTTTTTAGAGCTTCCATTTCACAAGACACGTGAAAAAAAAATTCCCTATTCAAGCATGACTGAGTTCCAACTGCAATCATTGCTGTCATGCCCAGGTCACTGGTTAACTTCCACACAAAAATATTTTCAAGAATTTTTTTTTTTTTTTAAAAAAGGGAACCCAGAAGACAGCAAATTCCATGGATGAAGAGTACTAGGGGTAAACGTTTTTCAAATGAAATGTAAAAATGACATGATAAAAAGCCACTGGTATCACTTAGCGACTTCAACATAAGATCAGAAATAAAAATAGGACTGAATTGTTAACATCTGGTTAAGTATCCTCTTCTCCCCAGTTTTGCTCTTATTTCCCAAAAGAATTTCGATCAAGTTTCCCCTCTACTTCTGGTGGGTTTAGAGAACACATTCAAAGTTAAAATTACAATGAGTAGCACGGGTACAAGCATCAATGTTACAGTCATTTCATAGTAACCACAAAAGGTTGTATCCTTGTTACAATGACTATGATTTGAAGGATTAGTAAGACTTTGTTGTTTACTGATCACTCACAGAAATACAGGCTGATGTTTAAGGCACCACTTGCTTATTAACTTGCTATTTTTAGAAAAATCACATTTAAAAAATCACATTTCACTTTGCTCAGTTTTCAATCACAAAATAGCTGACAAAATTTGAATTACAAACCTAGAAGAGGCAATGAATACCATGTTAAGAGCCCACACTGTAGACATTTAACAAGCCTTTTCCCAGGCTTCCTGATCCTGACACCACCAGCTTCAGAAAACCAACTTGGCAGCTGGTGAAGCAGACAAGGCCGGAAATGAATGGCTCATCTCCACCTCCGGTGGACACCATCTTTCAAGTGAGTAATAACCAGTTTTCAGTCTTTCCCACTTAACAGCAAAGCAAAACAATTTTGCCTTTTTCCTTGAATTTAAAAGTTCAAAGCAATTCTGAAAGCTTCCAAACATTTGGACAAAAATTTAACTAATACCAACAGTTTACTGTTAATTTTTGTATATTTCTTCACTGTCAGTCAGCTCTGCCTGTTTCTCTGGCAAATGCCCCTTCAACCCACATTTCCAACCACCTGCACCCCACCCTTTGCTTCACCCCCCCCAACAACCCTCTCCCTTTGAGTCTTCATCCCCCTAACAATCTTGCCCGTCCTACAATTCCTACCTCTGGGCACCTACTGGAATGCAAAAACACTCTGACATTCAAGTTTAAAAATTGGAAAGCCAAGCATAGTGGCACGATTATAATGCCAGCATTCAAGAAGCTGAGGCAGGAGGTATGAGTTATGAACCCAGTTTGGGCTACATAGCCAGACTGTATCAAAAAAGTAACTACCAGCATTATACTTTAGTGGTGTATCACCTGCCTTCCATATACCCTGCACCAAAATAAAATACCTCACAGAAAACAAGACCCCCCCCAAAAAAAAAAACTGTTGGCCCCATCCCACCACTCCCTTCTTGGTAATATCTGATGCCATCAGAACGCCCAGGATCTGCCATCACCAAATCAGAACTTGGACACCACCAGCTTGTACCCTTCCCAGACTTTTAACACAAGAACCTCCACCACCCCTGCAATTTAGTATCTCATTTCATCTCTCTCTCTCTCACACACACACACTGCGTCGGACATTTAAAACTGTACAGCTTTCCCCAACAGTCTTATCACAGAATCCCTCCAGCAGAGGCAGACAGGCAGGATGGGTAAGCAGGTGGAGAGATGAGGTCACTGGGTTCCATCTGCAGCCTCCATATACAAGGCATCAATCTGCGTGGACATCAACGTTAAGATGTTCTACAGCTTAAAGAAATCTTCTGGAAGCAAAAGTTCGCAGCACGGAGCTAGAAAGACTGGAGGCTCAACTTAGAAGATCCAACATCTGAAAAACCCTAACCCCCAGAAGTAGGGGTGCCAACTGGCGTTCTCGCATCCGGAGATGGTGCTTCCAGAACATTCATTCAGATGCACCTGCTTTGGACTACCCCCACAAGCTCATCTGAACAACTTAAATGATGGCCTCCGGAATACATGGCTTCCTGAGCGAGGCCCGAACACATGGCAAATGGAGAACTTCCTCCTAAGCCTCTGGTATTCAATGTGCAGGCATCAATTTAAGCCGCTGCTGTCTCCTTCAGGGACTCCCCTCCTGCACTGCTACGACTCACTGGCAGGGGCTCCATTTCTCCTGGTGCCTTCTGCTCGCCATGATGAACACTACAGTAACAAACCATGTCCATGAGGCCTGGGGGTG
Organism: Orientallactaga sibirica; assembly: GCA_036365145.1. NCBI lineage: Eukaryota > Metazoa > Chordata > Mammalia > Rodentia > Dipodidae > Orientallactaga > Orientallactaga sibirica. Next base: position 4,075,720 of record JAEOAD010000042.1, on the reverse strand, counting down.
ACCTTCAGCTGGAGCCATCACTGTGGGCCCACCCTCGGGGTGCACACTCGATCCCCCCACCCTTTGCAAAAGCAACACCACCACCCCATCCCAAGTCAGCAACCAACAATACCAAACACTAACTTCAACTGCTGACTCCAGACTTCCCCAGGCTTACCAGATGACCAGAGGCAAAGTTTTAATAAACTGATAACCTCAGAGTTAAAGGGAGGAGAAGGGGGAAGAGTGAGATCACAGAAGAGGTTAGCACCGAACCTAGGGAAAAGTCCAGGGAGGGGCACTGCCACCTGGAAAATAAAGCCGTTGGTCAATGTGGCCCCAGACACGAATTCTACACCCCCTTCCTGGCAGAGGCATTTAGGCCACACCAGTAACAGGAGAGAGGGTGGCACACTGCCTCCACCGCAGCCACTCTTGAGACCATCCCTCACCTCCAGACCTAGGAGTCACCAGGCTAAGCTCACATTACATACCACCCTGGACCAGAGCTGTCAGCCCCACGAAGCTAAGTCCACTTTGCACAAGATCAGGCCTCATGCCCAGGCAGGTTCACACCCCTTTTTCTGGAAAAGAAAAAAGGGGGGGAGGCACTGGTATTGCCACGTCCAAAGTCAACTCTCCCTGCCCATCTGTCCCTCTCTACCTGCCTTCCAAGACTATTTGCAGGGCCTCAAGGGCCCAAATCCCACCTTGTCTCCACTAGCTGTTCCTCCTCCTACTCAAGTCAGAACACTGGACCCAACTAGGCCCACCCAACAGTGCCATCTGCCTGGAAGGGAGCTACCCGTCCAGCAGACATCAGAGACAGCCTGGCCTCGACGGCTGCTGCCCTCTATGTAGCTTCCTGGGTACTTTAAAAGACCTAGCCGCCCTTCTAGCTTTCCTCGTACCCCCAACCCTCTGGCTTCATCTACCCCTGCCATCTCCCACATCTGTGCCCTAAACTGTCCACTTCCGCCCCACCACTAAGCCCAAGCGCCAGTCCTCCCTGTCGCTAACTCCTTCTGACCGGCACCCAACTTTTGCTTTTATAGCCCTGGGTCACGTCACCGGGGCAACGTTCGACGGGACGATTCCTCCACGGACACTACCCAAAAAAAAAAAAGTCCCTCCTTGGCCCTGCCCAAGGAGCCAATTAGGAGCGGGTCACAACCTCCCTCGGCGGCCACTCCCTTAAGTTGCTCAACGATCCCTATTTCAAAACATCAAGGACAGATCTCGTCCTGGGAGGCGGAGACCATGGAAGACAAGGCCCTTTTCTGGTGAAGGACACGGATCCTTCCAGAACGTGGGAGCTACGGCCGCGCTCTTGGGAGGAAGGACTGAGCCGCCAAGGTCGCCCCAGGTCACCCCGCCCCGCCCCGCAGAGGCCCGAAAGAAGGGCCGGCTGAGCCGCTGGAAAATTCCAGGCGGCGGCGGAGGGATCTCTGCGGAGGCGCGTCACTCCGGGCGGGGCGCGGCGGCCGAGTCGGGGTGGGGGTGGCGCGCGCGTGACTCCTCGGGCGGTGTCACCTCGTGCTCGGCTGGTGACGCCAGCGCGGGCGCCTGCCAGGCTGGGGTGGGGGTGGTTCTCTAAACAACGAGGGAAGTTGTCCCGCACCCCAGGCTGCCGTTGCTAGGACTCCTGGTAACAAATGGCAGGAAGCGAGTGCATGGAAACCAACCACCTGCCAGTTTGGAGCGGCTCGGTCCTGGTTTCTTCTCTCTGTCGTCCAGTGGTCGGAGAGTGAAGAAGTTCCAAGGAACTGATGACCCAGCAGCCAGAATAGACTATTTAAAATGTGTAAATGATGTATTGATTGAGAAAAGATGGTTGCAGCTTGAGATCAAAAAGATTTTGTGAGCCGGGCGTGGTAGCACACGCCTTTAATCCCAGCCCTAGGGAGGCAGAGGTAGGAGGATTGCCACAAGTTCGAGGCCACCCTGAGACTACATAGTGAATTCCAGGTCAGCCTGGGCTAGAGTGAAACCCTACCTCGAAAAACAAAACAAACAAATAAAAAAATTATATATATTTCATATAGAAAACAGTATGTGTAAGGTATGTAAAGGATGTCCAAATGGTATATACCTTTTCAAGTCAAGTGTATTAAAAGCTGCATTTAGGGGGCTGGAGGGATGGCTTAGTGGTTACGGAGTTTGCCAGCAAAGCCAAAGGACCCAAGTTTGATTCCCCAGGACCCACAAGGTGGTGCATGCATCTGGAGTTCGTTTGCAGTGGCTGGAGGCACTGGCACTCACTGGTTCTCTCCCTCTCTCTCTGTCAAATAAGTCAAAAAAAAATTTTTTATTTGACTTTATTTATTTATTTGAGAGAGAGAGAGATACAGAAATAGGCAGGTAGAGAGAGTCAGAGAGAGAGAGAATGGGTGCGCCAGGGGCTCCAGCCACTGCAAACGAACTCCAGATGCATGCACCCCCTTGTGCATCTGGCTTACGTGGGTCCTAGAGAATCGAGCCTCGAACCGGGGTCCTTAGGCTTCATAGGCAAGCGTTAAACCGCTAAGCCATCTCTCGAGCCCAAAAAAAAATTTTAAAGTCTGCATTTGGGGTAGTTTGTGGCATGTAATACTCCTGAGTGTGATCCGCACCCTGTCCCAGGTAGGGTCTCACTCTAGGTCAGGCTGACATGGAATTCACTATATAGTCTCAGACTGGCCTTGAATTCATGGCGGTCCTCCTGCCTCTGCCTCCTGAGCGCTGGGATTAAAGGCGTGCACCACCATGCCCGGCTTCAGGAGTGGGTTTAATGACCATTTGTAGTGCTAGGCTGGCTGACCACTTGGAGTGGACTTCAACTTGTGATCAAGGTGAATTCAAGGCCAGCCTGGGACTATAGAGTGAGTTCTAGATCCGCCTGGGCTAAGAGTGAGACCCTGTCTCAGCCGGGCATGGTGGCGCAGGCCTTTAATTCCAGCACTCAGGAGGCAGAGGGAGGAGGATCACCGTTGAGTTCGAGGCCACCCTGAGACTACATAGCGACTATCTCAAAAAAAAAAAAAAAAAGTTGAGCTTAGTGGCACACGCCTTTAATTCCAGCACTTGGAGGCAGAGGTAGGAGGATCGCCATGAGTTTGAGGCCACCCTGAGACTACATAGTGAATTCCAGGTCAGCCTGGACTACTGTGAGACCCTACCTCGAAATACCAAAAAAAAAAAAAAAAAAAACCTTGCAAACTTTGAGCAGACCCTGAGGGTTTGGTGAAAATTCTGAAAAGGATTGTTGGTGCCTCCTCCGTGCCAGTGTGGGGCTACGTGCTGAAGAACCACGGCCTGAGACACCCCCGCCCCCAGGCCCATTCCACTTAGCGCCCCCCAGCCCCCACCCGGGGCTGAAAGGACAGTCTAACCAGAATGAAAAAGGGCAGAGCGCTCTCGCCAGGAAGTCTCCTCCCAGGCTTACCACCCACACTCCAAACAGAACACTGTGTCAACAGCTCCCTTGGCAACCAGCAGTGGGAGGATGGGGGAGATATTATTTTCCCCTGCCTGTTCAAGATGGCATCTGCTGGCAGGGCAGGTCCCAGGCCGCACCCTCCCCCGGTTCTGGGAACGCTGGTGACTGTGCCTCATGTGACAGCACAGAAGGTGGATTCTGTGACAAGCCCGGACTTGTTTGCTGGTGGGTGCTTGGGGGGAGGAGATGAGATATAGGGAAGTATTCTGCTGTTATTCTTGTAGCTCACCCTCCTCCAAAGTCTGTCCTCTCAGTCATTTTTCTTTAATGCCCTTCAGACAGGGTCTCTCATTGTAGCCTAGGCTGGTCTGGAATGTTCCCCAGTCCTCCTTGCCTGAGCCTCTCCAGTGCTGGCAGATTACAAGCATGCACCACCACACCCAGCTTTGTCCCTTGGGCTTCTCAGGCAGTATTTCCAGGGGCGAGACTGACACCCTGAAAGAACCGGGAATTGCCTGTCAGAATGTTTTAGAAAGCTGGGAGGCTGGTATGAAAACAAGCAAATGAGGGTTCCCTGCTGTCTCCCAGTACCAGGCTGTGGAATCAGCCCTTTAATCTTCCTCATTCACATGTTATTCCCACATCTCATTAGCAGTTTATCTTAGATTTAATTTAATTAATTTACTTTTTTTTCCTTAAGGCAGGGTCTCACTCTGCAGTCCAGGCTAACCTCGAACTCACAGTAATCCTCCAACCTCAGCCTCTTCAATGCGGGGATTAAAGACAGGAGCGAGCACAGCCAACCCTAGATTTTATTTTTCAGAATACTGGAAGTAGAGAAACTTGGGGTTGAGTAGAGCGATGTGAGAGGTACCAGAGAGAAAGAAAACCAGCACAGACTGTTCTTTATTGGAGGGACAGCAGCTGTCCTAGGCTGAAACTGCCGCTGCTGCGTTGGAATGCGGGAGAGTAGAGATATATTTGGGAGAGAAGAATGGGGGAAAGGTAAGGCCTTTTCTTTTATCAATCCCCTGTGCAGGTGGCCTGAGAACTCTTGAGGCCAGATCTTTGAGTTACGAGTGAAGGGTTAATAGCCTTCCCTGAAACTAAAGGGAACTAAAGAGTTAATAGTTATCCCTAAAGCTTTCGGGCAATAAAGCTTGGTCCCCTTCCCTGACTGATGTACTCCCCTTTGCCTAGATGGCATTGAAGGACCAGAGGCCATCTGAGTGTCCTCCCTTAGACATTCCTGGCTGAAGAAGCCTATTCTGAACAAGGACACAAACAGCTACAATTTTCTTTTTTCTTTCTTTTTTTTTTTTTTTTTTTTTGATTTTTGAGGTGGGGTCTCACTCTAGCCCAGGTTGACCTGAAATTCACTCTGTATTCTCAGGGTGGCCTTGAACTCATGGTGATCCTCCTACCTCTGCCTCCCAAGTGCTGGGATTAAAAGGCATGCGCCACCATGCCCAGCCAGCTACAATTTTCTTATCAGCTGCACCTGGTCCAATGTGTTTTTCTTAGGATTCTCTTTATAAATTTACACCCTATCCTGGCTCAGTGCTTCAGCCTTCAAGGCACGGGAAAGCTGAGGCCCCCAGCTGTTTTCTCTAATAATAAACAGTCTGTCTAGAGAGATCAAGTACGGTGTTCTCTTTTGCTTTTCTCTTACACTTTCCTCACAAGGAGCTTGCTTTGTAACACAAGTCCCTTATCATGCTAGGGTCCATGAAAGATACATGGTCTCCGGAGGCCAGTGGTTCATGAACCCTTCATTTGGCACCACACAAAGCCTAGGTTTCTATACAGCATAGGCTGCTTGGTCACATGTAAACAGGGTTCCCTTTATGCCCTCCTGTCTCTCTCTGTTCTGCCTGTCCATCCCTCAGTTTCCAGGGACAATGTGGCAGCTTCAGAGATCCTGTCCTCCACATTCCACGGTTTTCCCTGGAAAGGAATGTATTTGAAGAGAGATGAGGCTAGAACCATACAGGGCACTCTATCTTACAGTTGGGAGTCAGGGCTGTTGATTGGCATACACCATCTAGGCTGTTTTCTTCCTGTACAAATAAGGCCAAAAATATCTCCACCCTGATGGAGAAGGGCAGGGAAGTCAGTGCATCAGCAAATTTCTGTAGATCAAAACAAGCTATTCCAGAAAACTGTCAACAAGACCGTGGGTGAGGGTGGGGCTCAGTGGTGATGGGCCAGCCCTGTTTGTGGGCCTAGCCACAGCTTGCTTCCTTCCAGCCAGCCAGCCAGCTGAGGGGCTTTTTGAGTTGCTGAGGACAGGAAGGAACAGCAAAGTGTCCCTTAAATGATTTCTGATTCCAGTGTGAGGCCCCGCTCTCTAAGCTCTTGCTTTTCTTTTTCTCTTCAGTTTAGAAAGTTTTTTTTTAGTTTAAGAGAAGGAAAGAGGAGATATTATGAAGACCACCGGCCCAGGAGAAGGCAGCAGGGGGTAAAGCCCTCCAAACTCTTTCTTGTGATCATATACAGCCAGGATCTAGGATCATGGGCCTCCCCGTCTGGTTTGGAAGCCAGCTCGTTCCTGTCGTTTGCAAGCACATACCAGCTCAGGGAGGGAACCCAGGATTTACCCCCAGAGCCCTTGAAAAGGTGAGAGAAAGAGTGAAAAGGGTGGTGATTTGGTTTACCCCAAGAGCAAGGCCATTCCACTATTGCCGCTGCCACTTGAGAATATACCAGAGGTCCAGAGTTGTGGCCCCCTGGGTCACCTTGGGCTTCTCATAGTGCCTGGGCCCTTTCCTGCTCAGCCCTGAGATGCCTGTCTCTGTGTGGCTCCGGAAACTGCACAGTCATTGTGTGCTGGCTGGGAGCCTTCCTTTCCTAATCACCTGACCTTGCAGCACAAGGAGCTGAACAACAATCTGGGTCCTCCCCAGCACCCTTCCCCCAAGCCTCTTGCAATGTGGCTCTCTCCACAGGGCTGCTCCACGTCTTCAGAGAAAGGGCAAGCTGTTAACCCTCCCAGTTTGCTGTCCCTCCATGCCCTCCCCCACAACACACACATTTCACACAATTATGGCGTTCTCCTAACCCAGTGGCTGCCTTCTCCACTCCACCTTTAGCTCCCACTAGGTCTGGGCCCCAAAGTCACCTTTCAGTGCCCCCGCCAGGTCTAAACAACTCCTTCGCCTGAACTTGATCTTCTGTGGAGAGGGTTTCATTTTGCTATGTTTTGGGTCTCTGGGCCCTCAGGGTCCCAGGCATATGACAGACCTTGGTAAGTGTCAGGTTTCACAGTTTATGTTTTAAAAAGGTCACGCTGAGCACCGTGAGGCTCTTGGCAAATATTTGTGGACTGACTAAAGTAAGAAAGTAGTTCCAAGGTCAGCTGGAGACCCTGAAGGTGATGGCAGGCCCACTCTGGACCTGAGTACCAGGAGCCCCAGGTCAGGAGATTAGCAAAACAAGGAGCTGGGGCTGCTCTCCAGTACTAGGGTGACAGGAACCAGGCGAAGCTTTGTGGACCAAATTCGGGCAGAAGGCATAGGGCACTGGAAGTGGGAGGCATTGTTGTCCAGGTTGACAAAGCCAAGTGGTAGGTCTGGAGCATTTGCCTTTTATGGTCTCATTTTCGTTTTCTTTCTTTTTCTTTTTTTTTGCTTTTTCTTTTTCTGAGGTAGGGTCTTACTCTAGCTCAGGCTGACCTGGAATTCACTATGTAATCTCAGGATGGCCTTGAACTCACTGCGATCCTCCTACCTCTGCCTCCCGAGTGCTGGGATTAAAGGCGTGCGCCACCACGCCCGGCTCATGGTCTCATTTTCTTGACAGGGAAGAGGAGGGCATTGGACCCTACCTCTCCTGAGGGTGTGGGTCTGTGGGCCCTGTTTCCTGAGCCCATCCCTGGACTGGTGGGGGTGTCCTCCTCCTCTAGCCTAGCCTTAAGCCACGCCTTACAGAAAGCAACTTTGATGTTGTCAGTCCCAGAAATCTAGATCTCCCAGTGACAAGAGATTAAGAGCAAGATAGCCTTCTTTTGTATGTAGTTAGGGACTCGGGCCCAAAAGAATATAGATGTCAGTTTGCCCACGTGAGACTAAAAGAATTTCCAGTCTGAGGTTGAGGAAGTCGTGCAGTGGTAGAAAGCCTGCCTAGCATGCACTAGGTCCTGGGTTGAATCCCCAGCAACCGCAAATAAACAATAAGAAAAATGGAAGCAAGGGCTGGGGAGATGGCTCAGCAGATAAGGTGCTTGCCTGTAAAGCCTAACAACTTGGGTTCAAATCCTCAGTACTCATGTAAAGCCAAATGCACAAAGTGGTGCATGAATCTGGAGTGTTTGCAGCAGCTGGAGGCCCCAGTGTGCCCAGTTCTTTGCTTGCAAATAAATAAAAATACTTAAAGAAAAAAAAAAAAAAAGCCAGGTGTGGTGGCGCATGCCTTTAATCCCAGAATTTGGGAGGCAAAGGGGACGCAGAAGTAGGAGTGAGTTCAAGGCCACCCTGAGACTACATAGTGAATGCCAAGTCAGCTAGAGAGAAACCCTGCCTTGAAAAACAAAAACAAAACAAACAAAAAACTGAAGCCAGGGGCTGGAGAGATGGCTTAGAGGTTAAGCGTTTGTCTGTGAAGCCTAAGGACCCAGGTTTGAGGCTCCATTCCCCAGTACCCCCATAAGCCAGATGCACAAGGTGGCGCAAGCATCTGGAGTTCGTTTACAGTGGCTGGAGGCTCTCCATTTTCCCTCTCTCTCTCCCTCTCTCTGCCTCTGTCACTCTCAAATAAATGAAAAATAAACAAAATGTTAAAAAAAAAAAAAAAAAACTGAAGCCAGAATTCCAGTCGGAACCTAAATCTGCTTCATCAAGATGATGATCAGGTGAGTCCTCTGGTTTTTTTTGTTTTTGTTTTTTTTCGAGGTAGGGTCTCACCTACCCTCTCAGGCTGACCTGTAATTCACTATGTAGACTCAGGGTGTCCTCAAACTCACAGTGATCCTCCTACCTCTGCTTCCGAGTGCTGGGATTAAAGGCATGTGCCACCACGCCCAGCCCAGTCCTCTGTTTTGCTTCCTAGTTCTTACTCCTCCTAAGAATTTTACACAAGCTTTCCCCACCCCGTCTGTGGTTCCATTTTGAATCTGCACCCTTCTCCCTAACCCACCAACCAGTCAAGGTCCTTCATACACATTTAAACTTAACCAGTAAAGCTCATCCCAACCCCATGCCTAATCTAGACTCCCGGGCCAGGTCACCGTGCAGAGAGTACACGTTGGGACCCTTCCCAACTTGGAAGCTTTCTGCTTTGCTTTATTTCCTACAATAAATCTTTCTTAACTTGCCCGTCTGCCAAGCCTGCATATGTCAGTTCTGTACAAGGTAAAAGACAAGGAACTCAGAGCCACTGGCTGAGAGGCCCCATTGCTTTCAAAACCAGCAATGCCAGGACTCTGTGTTCTGGGACACATCCCATTCACATCTGTTGAGCATTTGGCTTCTTGCACCTTGTCCTAGGTTCTTAGGCCCAGCCTTCCTGAACACACCCCTTCCTGAACCTTGCCCAAGTTGGCCACCCCTGGAATGTCCACCCAGGCCTTTGATCCTGTCACCAGACTCACCAGGCCTCACTGCATAAGTGTCCCTGTTCTAGTCCTTAGTTGAGGGAATTAGGGGCCCCATTCCGCAGGTACTGCATCTTCCACTGCCCTGTGCCTCCCCTAGCCCCAGTAATCAGGCCCCTTGCTCACTAAGCAAGCCCCAGCTTTCCTAGACCCCCTCCCACATTGCCCCGTGTCCCCTTCCAAGCCTCCTCTTCAAGCCTACCACCAGGGACTCCTGGCGGAAGCTTCTCTGGAGCCACTTGCTAATATCCTACCCTCCCCCACCTGGGGTTTAGGTTTGTAAAGCCCTCCTTCTTCAAGAACCTCAGCAGAGCCAGCTGCCCAGGCCACCTGCTTCCACAAACAGGGGATGTCCTCAACCCAGGACTTGCCAGTACAGTGACCCCACCAGAGCGCTAGAGTGCCCTTGAACTTCATTCAACTCCCCCTTCACCTCACTCTCCCATCCCAGCGTGACTGTGGTGCATGGAACAGGGCTTCTGCCAGCAGCACAGTGAGGTGGATGTAGGGCAAACCCTCTGGAAGCTGCTGATTTGACATTACCTGGGAGACCTGTTCTCATGGGCTGAGGTTGCCCATTCTCCCACCCCCCAAATGCCATGGACTGGTGGCAGGAGACACAGAACTCTTAGGAAAAACTGGTACTATTATACTCTGTTGCAAATTACATTTATGTCAAGTAGTTTTAAAACGGGACTGGGAGCCGGGCGTGGTGGTGCACACCTTTAATCCCAGCACTCGGGAGGCAGAGGTAGGAGGATCGCCGTGAGTTCAAGGCCACCGTGAGACTACATAGTGAATTCCAGGTCAGTGTGAGCCAGAGTGAGACCCTACCTCGAAAAACAAAAACAAAACAAAAACAGGACTGGGGGAATGGCTTAGTGGTAGAGCGCTTGTCTGGTATGATAAAGGCCCTAGGTTTCTTCCCTAGCATCACCAAAAGAAAAACCAGTTTGAAATACCTGGAGGGCCCAGTATGTGTGTGGAGGGGGGTGCTAGTGGATGCTGAGAGCAGATGGTGGAGCAGGAACTGAATGACTAACCCCATCCATCTCTGGAGTTCCCCAAAAAGTTCTGGCTTTAAATAGTTTGACCTAAGTTGTCACATGTATTGTTTTTGAGGTAGGGTCTCACTGTAGCCTAGGCTGACCTGGAATTCACTATGTAGTCACAGGGTGGCCTTGAACTCGTGGCAATTCTCCTACCTCTGCCTCTGGAATGCTGGGATTAAAGGAGTGCGCCACCACGCCCGGCTTAAATTGTCATTTTACAGAAAAACAAGTAAGTTCCAAAGCACAATTGGTTTCCAGGGCAAGGATCCTGAGCTGTGGAAAGCTCCAGCGCCATCAACCAAAGACTCAGTGGCAGGGGAAAGGTCCTTGTCTCAGGAGTCAGGGTGCTTTTGGCTGGGGATGGGCGTCTGTCCTAGAACAAAACCTCCCTCCCCCAGATTCTGTCTGCTGTACGACCATATTCCAGGGTCCGGTCTTGGGCGGAAGCGGAGGTGCTGGCTCATGATGGCGGCAAACCAGCAGGAGGAAAGGGCGGGCTCAGCTGCCCCCTGCTGGTCACGGCTGGATATGCATGTAGTGACCGTGGCCACACCCAACCCCACAGTCAGCCTGAGAACGAGAACAAGAAAGGGAGATGGGTGCAAGGGCCATCATTTGGCATTTGGGCTTGTTTTTTTAAATATAATTTTTTTTAGCCGGGCGTGGTGGCGCACGCCTTTAATCCCAGCACTTGGGAGGCAGGGGTAGGAGGATCGCCGTGAGTTCGAGGCCACCCTGAGACTACATAGTGAATTCCAGGTCAGCCTGAACTAGAGTGGGTACTGGGGAACCAAACTATGGTTGTTAGGCATTGCAGGCAAGTGCCTTAATTGCTGAGCCATCTCTCCACCCCCCTTCTTTCTTTCTTTGTTGTTTTGTTCTTTTTTTATTTTAATATTTTTATTTACTTGAGAGAGGGCAAGAAAGAGGCAGATAGAGAGTGGGCACACCAGCGCCTCCAGTCACTGCAAACAAACTCCAAACACATGCACCACCTTGTGCATCTTACATAGGTCCTGGGAAATTGAACCTGGGTCCTTTGGCTTTGCAGATAACTGCTGTAATTGCTAAGCCATCTATCCAGCTTTTTTTTTTTAAATATTTTATTATTTATTTATTTATTTGAGAGAGAGATACAGAAATAGGCAAGTAGAGAGAGAGAGAGAGAGAATGGGTGCACCAGGGCCTCCAGCCACTGCAAACGAACTCCAGATGCATGCACCCCCTTGTGCATCTGGCTTACGTGGGTCCTGGAGAAGCGAGCCTTGAACCGGGGTCCTTAGGCTTCATAGGCAAGCATTTAACCACTAAGCCATCTCTCCAGCCCTTTTTTTTTTTTTTTTTAAGGTAGGGTCCGACTCTAGCCCAGGCTGACCTGAAACTTAACACTAGTCCTAGGCTGGCTGAAATCTTGCCTACTGTGGTAGCACACGCCTTTAAATCCACACATGCCAAGATGGCGTGGTAGCACACACCTTGAATCCCAGCACTGGGGAGGCAGAGGTAGGAGGATCTGAGTTCAAGGCTACCCTGAGACTACATAGTGAATTCCAGGTCAGCCTGGGCTAGAATGAGACCCTACTTTGAAACAAACAAACAAACAACAACCACCAAAAAAAAAAAAACCCTGAAATCCTATTTGCCAGGCCTGGCTCTGCACCTCCATTCTATGTGAAGTTGGGTCACCCACCCACCTTCTCTGAAATGTGGGGTGGATTTGGATAGAGAGGAAGTTTGAGATGTCTCTGAAGGTCTGCCTGACCAGAGCCAGGGATGAGCAGTTGAGAATCTGTCCCTTGAGTCATGACTGCTAGTGTCTACCAAGCTCCAGATCACAACTAAGCATTCCTCACACCTTCTTCTGTCAGTCCATTTACCTCAAACTGAGCTTGGGTGGGTCTTCCTCCAAAGCCCCATGACTTTCCTGTTAGACATAAGGAATGGAGGCCCGGAAAAGTGCTGCAACTTGGCCCAGGCCACACAGCAGGTGGAGGTGATGCCATGAATAGGGTCTTGGCCTGCAAACAAGTTTAATTGGGGAGAGTCCTGGGTCCAACCTGATACTTTGGTGTGGGTACGGGAGAGGGGCCTGTGGCTGGCATGTGTTATGATGCTAAAGTAGGAAGGGTGCCTGAGTTTTCAAAATGTGGAACAGTTTGTGTGAGCAAAGGCCTTGAGGCAGGAGATGGCAGGTTGCCAAGAAACAAAAGGAGCCAGCACATCTGCTAGGGACAGGTGTCAGTCTAAGACTTGTGGGGCCAAAAAAAAATATATATATATTTTATTTTATTGATTTGCAAGGAGAGAGAGGGAGGGGGGAGAGAATGGGCACTCCAGGGCCTCAGGGACTCCTGCCACTGCAAACGAACTTGACACATGCACCACTTGGTGCATCTGGCTTTATGAGAGTGTTGGGGAATTGAACCCAGGCTGTCAGGCTTTGCAAATAAGAGCCTCCAGCCCTGTAGGGGCCTTTTAATATATATATATATTTATATATTTATGAGAGAGCGAGCGAGAGAATTGCCGTGCTAGGGCCTCCTGCCACTGCAGTCGAACTCCAGACATGTGCGCCACCTTGTGCATCTGGCTTATATGGGACCTGGAGAGTCAAACATGGGTCCTTAGGGTTTGCAGGCAAGAGCCTTAACTGCTAAGCCATCTCTCCAACCTTAGGGGTCTCCTTTAAAAATATTTCTTTATTTGAAGGCTGGAGAGATGGCTTAGCAGTCAAGGCGCATGCCTGCAAAGCCTAAGGACCTTGGTTCAATTCTCCAGGTCCCACGTAAGCCAGATGCACAAGATGGTGCACGTGTCTGGAGTTGGTTTGCAGTGGCTAGAGGCCCTGGTGTGCTCATTCTCACTCTTCCTCTCTGTCTTGAATAAACAAATTTAAAAATCTAAAAAAATTTTCTAAGCCGGGTGTGGTGGTGCACGCCTTTAATCCCAGCACTTGGGAGGCAGAGGTAGGAGGATTGCCATGAGTTCGAGGCCACCCTGAGACTACATAGTTAATTCCAGGTCAGCCTGAACTAGAGTGAGACCCTACCTCGAAAAACCAAAGGAAAAAAAAAAAAAAAAAAAAGTTCTTTATTTGAAAGAGAGAAAGAAGGAGAGAGAATGGGTGAGCCAGGGCCTCTTGCCACTGCAAATGAACACTACAAGCATGCAATCGCTTTGTGCATCTGACTTAATGTGGGTACCTGGGAATTAAACCTGTGTTCCTAAGGTTTTGCAAGCAAGCACATTTAACCACTGAGCCATCTTTCCAGCCCTAGGGACCACCCCTCCCCTTTATTTATTTATTTTTGTTTTGTTTTTTTCAAGGTAGAGTTTCACTCTAGCCCAGGCTGACCTGGAATTCACTATGGAGTCTCAGGGTGGCCTCGAACTAACAGCAATCTTCCTACGTCTGCCTCCCAAGTGCTGGGATTAAAGGTGTGCACCACCATGCTCGACTGAGGCTCATTTCTAAGCACATATTTTTAGGGGCTGGAGAAATGGCTTAGCGGTTAAGGCAATTGCCTACAAAGTCAAAAGATGTAGGTTCAGTTACCCAGGACCCACATAAGTCAAGCCATGCACAAGGTGGTACATGTGTCTGGAGTTTGCAGTGGCTACAGGCCCTGGCATGTCCATTCTCTCTCTGCCTCTCTCTCAAATAAAAAAAGAAAATATAAGAATTTATTTTGGAGGCTGGGAAGATGACTCAGAGGTTAAAGGCACTTGCTTGTAAAGCCTGCCAGCCTGGGTTAAATTCCCAGCCACTCAGATGACCCATACCCTTCACACACACTTGCAAATAACAATTTAGAAAAAGAATGCCGGGTGTGGTGGCACACGCCTTTAATCCCAGCACTGGGGAGGCAGAGGTAGGAGGATCACCATGAGTTCGAGGCCACCCTGGACCAGAGTGAGACCCTACCTCAAAAAATCAAAAAAAAAAAAAAAATAGAAAAATAAGAAATTTTAGGAGCTGGAGAGATGTCTTAGCAGTTAAGACATTTGCCTGCAAAGCCTAACAATCCAGGTTCAATTCTCCAGTATCCACATAAAAGCCAAATGCACAAAGGGGCACATGCATCTGGAGTTTATTTGCACTGGCTAGAAGCCCTGATGCACCCATTCTCTCTCTGCATGTCTGCATCTTCTTTCCAACTACTATCTCTTCTTCTTCTTCTTTTTTCTTAGTTTTCTGAGATAGGGTTTCACTCTAGTTCAGGCTGATCTGGAATTCACTATGTAGTCTCAGAGTGGCCTCAAACTCACAGCGATCCTCCTATCTCTGCCTTCTGAGTGCTAGCATTAAAGTGTGTGCCACCATGCCTGGCTCCAAATTGCCCTCTTAATATTTGTTTATTCCCATATATTAGTACTACAAGTTTCTCCTTCTAGGTTATAGTGATTACTGGGAAAACTCAAAACTCATCAAAGTGCTGAGAAGTGAGTTGAATGTTTTGCACTAAATGAGACATGTGTTTACACTCTCCAATGGCTCAGGGTCTATAACAAAAGATGTGGTGAAAAAAAAATGTAAGAGCCAAAGGATGGGGAGGAGTGCTCCGAACACTGTTTTCCAGGCAGAAAGTGGTAGTTGTATTCATGCAGCTGTCATTACCTGCCCACGATCTGCACAGTATTGGGCCATCAACAGGTGTCATGGATGATGGAGGAGGGGGAAAAAGACATCAAAACAGAGGCTGGGCCAGGTGTGGTGGTGCACACTCAGGAGGCAGAGGTAGGAGGATTGCAGTGAGTTCAAGGCCACCCTGAGACTACATAGTGAATTTCAGGTCAGCCTGGGCCACAGTGAGACCCTACCTGAAAAACAAAATAGAAGAGTAGAAGAGGGAATAGTGAGAAGTGGGCATAGGATGGGAGGGGGGCAGAAAAGAGGGTGGTGGGAAGGGATTACATAACAAGTGTTTTAAATTTTATTTTTACTTTATTATTTTATTTTATTTTTTTTTGTTTTTTGAGGTAGGGTCTCACTCTGGCCCAGGCTGACCTGGAATTAACTATGTAGTCTCAGGGTGGCCTCGAACTCTCGGGCGATCCTCCCTACCTCTGCCTCCCGAGTGCTGGGATTAAAGGCGTGCACCACCACTTATTATTTTTTTTAATTTACTTATTTGAGAGAGAGGGGGAGGCAGATAGAGATAGGAAGAATGAGTGACCTGAAACTTAACACTAGTCCTAGGCTGCTGAAATCTTGCCTACTGTGGTAGCACACGCCTTTAAATCCACACATGCCAAGATGGCGTGGTAGCACACACCTTGAATCCCAGCACTGGGAGGCAGAGGTAGGAGGATCTGAGTTCAAGGCTACCCTGAGACTACATAGTGAATTCCAGGTCAGCCTGGGCTAGAATGAGACCCTACTTTGAAACAAACAAACAAACAACAACCACCAAAAAAAAAAAAAACCTGAAATCCTATTTGCCAGGCCTGGCTCTGCACCTCCATTCTATGTGAAGTTGGGTCACCCACCCACCTTCTCTGAAATGTGGGGTGGATTTGGATAGAGAGGAAGTTTGAGATGTCTCTGAAGGTCTGCCTGACCAGAGCCAGGGATGAGCAGTTGAGAATCTGTCCCTTGAGTCATGACTGCTAGTGTCTACCAAGCTCCAGATCACAACTAAGCATTCCTCACACCTTCTTCTGTCAGTCCATTTACCTCAAACTGAGCTTGGGTGGGTCTTCCTCCAAAGCCCCATGACTTTCCTGTTAGACATAAGGAATGGAGGCCCGAAAAGTGCTGCAACTTGGCCCAGGCCACACAGCAGGTGGAGGTGATGCCATGAATAGGGTCTTGGCCTGCAAACAAGTTTAATTGGGGAGAGTCCTGGGTCCAACCTGATACTTTGGTGTGGGTACGGGGAGAGGGGCCTGTGGCTGGCATGTGTTATGATGCTAAAGTAGGAAGGGTGCCTGAGTTTTCAAAATGTGGAACAGTTTGTGTGAGCAAAGGCCTTGAGGCAGGAGATGGCAGGTTGCCAAGAAACAAAAGGAGCCAGCACATCTGCTAGGGACAGGTGTCAGTCTAAGACTTGTGGGGCCAAAAAAAATATATATATTTTTATTTTATTGATTTGCAAGGAGAGAGAGGAGGGGGAGAGAATGGGCACCCAGGGCCTCAGGGACTCCTGCCACTGCAAGCGAACTTGACACATGCACCACTTGGTGCATCTGGCTTTATGAGAGTGTTGGGGAATTGAACCCAGGCTGTCAGGCTTTGCAAATAAGAGCCTCCAGCCCTGTAG
This sequence comes from Orientallactaga sibirica, assembly GCA_036365145.1. Lineage (NCBI taxonomy): Eukaryota > Metazoa > Chordata > Mammalia > Rodentia > Dipodidae > Orientallactaga > Orientallactaga sibirica. The sequence goes on along the minus strand of JAEOAD010000042.1, from coordinate 4,059,418 downwards.
GGGCCTTTTAATATATATATATATTTATATATTTATGAGAGAGCGGCGAGAGAATTGCGTGCTAGGGCCTCCTGCCACTGCAGTCGAACTCCAGACATGTGCGCCACCTTGTGCATCTGGCTTATATGGGACCTGGAGAGTCAAACATGGGTCCTTAGGGTTTGCAGGCAAGAGCCTTAACTGCTAAGCCATCTCTCCAACCTTAGGGGTCTCCTTTAAAAATATTTCTTTATTTGAAGGCTGGAGAGATGGCTTAGCAGTCAAGGCGCATGCCTGCAAAGCCTAAGGACCTTGGTTCAATTCTCCAGGTCCCACGTAAGCCAGATGCACAAGATGGTGCACGTGTCTGGAGTTGGTTTGCAGTGGCTAGAGGCCCTGGTGTGCTCATTCTCACTCTTCCTCTCTGTCTTGAATAAACAAATTTAAAAAATCTAAAAAAAAAATTTTCTAAGCCGGGTGTGGTGGTGCACGCCTTTAATCCCAGCACTTGGGAGGCAGAGGTAGGAGGATTGCCATGAGTTCGAGGCCACCCTGAGACTACATAGTTAATTCCAGGTCAGCCTGAACTAGAGTGAGACCCTACCTCGAAAAACCAAAGGAAAAAAAAAAAAAAAGTTCTTTATTTGAAAGAGAGAAAGAAGGAGAGAGAATGGGTGAGCCAGGGCCTCTTGCCACTGCAAATGAACACTACAAGCATGCACCGCTTTGTGCATCTGACTTAATGTGGGTACCTGGGAATTAAACCTGTGTTCCTAAGGTTTTGCAAGCAAGCACATTTAACCACTGAGCCATCTTTCCAGCCCTAGGGACCACCCCTCCCCTTTATTTATTTATTTTTGTTTTGTTTTTTTCAAGGTAGAGTTTCACTCTAGCCCAGGCTGACCTGGAATTCACTATGGAGTCTCAGGGTGGCCTCGAACTAACAGCAATCTTCCTACGTCTGCCTCCCAAGTGCTGGGATTAAAGGTGTGCACCACCATGCTCGACTGAGGCTCATTTCTAAGCACATATTTTTAGGGGCTGGAGAAATGGCTTAGCGGTTAAGGCAATTGCCTACAAAGTCAAAAGATGTAGGTTCAGTTACCCAGGACCCACATAAGTCAAGCCATGCACAAGGTGGTACATGTGTCTGGAGTTTGCAGTGGCTACAGGCCCTGGCATGTCCATTCTCTCTCTGCCTCTCTCTCAAATAAAAAAAGAAAATATAAGAATTTATTTTGGAGGCTGGGAAGATGACTCAGAGGTTAAAGGCACTTGCTTGTAAAGCCTGCCAGCCTGGGTTAAATTCCCCAGCCACTCAGATGACCCATACCCTTCACACACACTTGCAAATAACAATTTAGAAAAAGAATGCCGGGTGTGGTGGCACACGCCTTTAATCCCAGCACTGGGGAGGCAGAGGTAGGAGGATCACCATGAGTTCGAGGCCACCCTGGACCAGAGTGAGACCCTACCTCAAAAAATCAAAAAAAAAAAAAAATAGAAAAATAAGAAATTTTAGGAGCTGGAGAGATGTCTTAGCAGTTAAGACATTTGCCTGCAAAGCCTAACAATCCAGGTTCAATTCTCCAGTATCCACATAAAAGCCAAATGCACAAAGGGGCACATGCATCTGGAGTTTATTTGCACTGGCTAGAAGCCCTGATGCACCCATTCTCTCTCTGCATGTCTGCATCTTCTTTCCAACTACTATCTCTTCTTCTTCTTCTTTTTTCTTAGTTTTCTGAGATAGGGTTTCACTCTAGTTCAGGCTGATCTGGAATTCACTATGTAGTCTCAGAGTGGCCTCAAACTCACAGCGATCCTCCTATCTCTGCCTTCTGAGTGCTAGCATTAAAGTGTGTGCCACCATGCCTGGCTCCAAATTGCCCTCTTAATATTTGTTTATTCCCATATATTAGTACTACAAGTTTCTCCTTCTAGGTTATAGTGATTACTGGGAAAACTCAAAACTCATCAAAGTGCTGAGAAGTGAGTTGAATGTTTTGCACTAAATGAGACATGTGTTTACACTCTCCAATGGCTCAGGGTCTATAACAAAAGATGTGGTGAAAAAAATGTAAGAGCCAAAGGATGGGGGAGGAGTGCTCCGGAACACTGTTTTCCAGGCAGAAAGTGGTAGTTGTATTCATGCAGCTGTCATTACCTGCCCACGATCTGCACAGTATTGGGCCATCAACAGGTGTCATGGATGATGGAGGAGGGGGAAAAAGACATCAAAACAGAGGCTGGGCCAGGTGTGGTGGTGCACACTCAGGAGGCAGAGGTAGGAGGATTGCAGTGAGTTCAAGGCCACCCTGAGACTACATAGTGAATTTCAGGTCAGCCTGGGCCACAGTGAGACCCTACCTGAAAAACAAAATAGAAGAGTAGAAGAGGGAATAGTGAGAAGTGGGCATAGGATGGGAGGGGGGCAGAAAAGAGGGTGGTGGGAAGGGATTACATAACAAGTGTTTTAAATTTTATTTTTACTTTATTATTTTATTTTATTTTTTGGTTTTTTGAGGTAGGGTCTCACTCTGGCCCAGGCTGACCTGGAATTAACTATGTAGTCTCAGGGTGGCCTCGAACTCTCGGCGATCCTCCTACCTCTGCCTCCCGAGTGCTGGGATTTAAAGGCGTGCACCACCACTTATTTTTATTTTTTTAATTTACTTATTTGAGAGAGAGGGGGAGGCAGATAGAGATAGGAAGAATGAGAATGTGCGTGCCAGGGCTTCCAGCCACTGTAAATGAACTCCAGACACATGCACCCCCTTGTGCATCTGGCTTAAGTGAATCCTGGGGAATGGAACCATGGTCCTTTCACTTTGCAGGCAAGCGCCTTAACCGTAAGCCATTTCTCCAGCCCATGTTTTAAATTTTAATTTATTAAACAAAGAATTGTTCAAGACCCTGAGAGCATGATATTTAATTTGATTTTTTTGTTTGTTTGTTTTTTTGTTTTTTGAGGTAGGGTCTCACTATGTAGTCTCAGGCAGCCTTGAATTCATGGTGATCCTCCTAACTCTGCCTCCCGAGTGCTGGGATTAAAGGCATGCGCCACCACGCCCGGTTTAAGTTGAAATTTTTAGTGTGAATGTGAGCAAACTATAGGAAGTGTAGGAAGAGATTGGGCAAAGGAATCAAATGGTATAGTAATTGAGATTGGCACATTCAAGTTTTGTAAAACATGTATGTTTCAAGTAAAATAAAGCAGAAAGTCTCCCTAAGTGGGAGGGGACCAGAGCTGGTAGTCTGCATGGTGACTTGGATCAGGTTTCCTTATAACCTTGGAGATGTAAATGAGGCATGCACTTGGGATGAGTTTCATTGGTTAAGTCTAAGTATATATGGAGGACCGTGATTGGTTCTTGGATTGGAGGCAAGCACAGACTTAGAAAAGGCCCACAGGGAGGGGAAAACAAAAATCCAGGGGAAAATGAAGGAGGAAGACTCGGGAAGTGGACTAATGTTGCCTTTTGGTCCCACCAGGGCAAGTTGGCATTTGTTCTTCTGGGCCCAGGTCCCTAGCTCCCTAGAAAAGCAGCCTACCCTTGCTCCTAATCACTATCAGGGCACCGTACTGTCCCAGCCTGGCAGAGGACCAGAGGACAAGGCATCACTTGCTGTTATGGAACCAGACCCTGATCCCAGACCCACACTGCCACAATACAAGCTTACGCCTTTAACTCTGTTCAGGGTGAACCCCAACCCTCAACTTCTGGCACCATCCGTCAGGGCCAAAGCCCATGTCATTTGCTCCATAGCCTCCTGGGGGGCCCACTGTGCTTGAGGCAGCTCTAGTGCTGTCCTAGTCCTCCAAACTGGGGGTTACCACAGGATCTGTGGGGAACAACCTCCTGCGCAGGCTCAGAACCCAGGGAAGGCAGAGAAGCCATAGAGCTCCTCACAGCTCCACAGGAGCCTGGAGCCCTCCAGGACTTCTCATTCCTGCAGTGACCCTGACCATCCACCAGGTGAGAGCACTTCCCTGGGGTTCCGCCTTGAAGACTCAGTGCCTCACCTTGACACACACTTAAGCAAATACGTGGAAGCCCGTAATCAGCGCGCCCTAGTTATTTCATATCACAAACCACCCCAGAGTTTGCCAGGCATCGATTTTATTAACAGGTCACATGATACAAAAGAATGAGGACATTCAAAGGACATTTAGTAAAATACTGAAATACTGCTTTGTCCTAAAGGGCAAGCAGAGGTTAAGGCACAATTGGTGCTTAGAAGATGGGAGAACGAGAACAGACTGAAGTGGAAACACATAATTTGTGTATTCACATACCCACATGCCCACCCCCATCAGATAAGAATACACCTGGAGTCAACAACAGTCACCAACCCACAGGACCAGGAGAGCAAGCTGGCATCAGAGAAGACAGGGGACTTCCTGTGGCAACTGACATCATCCTGCAGCCTGGATAGTCCAAGTCTGGGGACACCTCCCAGCCTTTTCTAGGCAAGCGCCTTAACTGTTAAGCCATCCCTCCAGCCCACCTCCCAGCATTTCCTTTTTTGTTTGTTTGTTTGTTTTTCGAGGTAGGGTATCACTCTAGCCCAGGCTGCCCTGGAATTCACTATGTAGTCTCAGAGTGGCCTCAAACTCATGACCTGGAATTCACTATGTAGTCTCAGGGTGGCCTCGTACTCACAGCGATCCTCCTACCTCCGCCTCCCGAGTGCTGGGATTAAAGGTGTGTGCCACCACGCCCAGCTCCCAGCCTTTCCTTTTGACACATTTTGCTGTGGAAGGCAAGCTCACTGCAAGACATCTGGAGCTGAGCAGGGCAGGTGAACAGTTCTTACCCAGGGAGGATGAGGGATTTGCATTTCTGTGGTTTTCCCTTGAGAATGGAAGACAAAAAAAGCCTTTGTGTACTGCCTGGGACTTACCTGTCAGGAGTCCAGGAAGCCCCAGGCAGTTTACTGCCAGTGAGGGGCACAGGAGCCTGGAAAGCACCCCTTTCAGGCCAAGCTCCTCCCTAGACAGTCACTGCTATCAGAAGGGCAAGCTGGGGACAAGCAAGCTAAGTGTCCATATCCAACGTCCCAGAGAGCTCACATCACTGGCCTGAAGGAGAGCCTGAGTCACACAGGTCATATCCACTCAGAGCTGAGGGGACAAGACAAAAACTAACACCTGAAAACCCAGATCATGAGAAAAGGTACATTTGGTGGGTTCATGAGACAAGCCATTTGAGTCTAGCGAGGAGTGTGTGGTGGGTACTTTCAGCTTTTCAGTGTGGACTGTGGATCTGGTGGGCTGTTAGGACAGCCACCTCCAGCACAGGAACAAAGGATTATAAAAAGGCATATCCTAGCCTACCCTAGAGGAACACCCTACCTTGAAAAACAAAAAAAAAAAAAAGGCACCTTTCTGCTCAGTGTCTCAAGCCTGCAGGGAGATCTAGGTGGGCCCCTAGCCAGCTCCCTCAGGTCCCAACATCAGGAATTAGGAGTAAAGTAGCCCCCATTTTGTAGGTAATTAGGCAAGTCCAGAGAACGAAGTCTGGGGACTGAACTCCAATAAAGCCCCGACTCACCAAGGTGTAGGCTGATCATCATCAGCCCTTGTTCCTTTTATTTTTTTAATTCTATTTTTTTAGGGTGAATAAGGCAGACAGAGAGAGAGAGAGATTTGGTACACCAGGGCTTCAGCCACTGAAATCGAACTCCAGACACTTGTACCACCCAGTGGGTGTGTGTGACCTTGCACTTGCCCTACCTCTGTGTGGCTTAGGTGAGATCTGGAGAGTTGAGAATGGGTCCTTTGGCTTTGCAGGCAAGTGCCTTAACCGCTAAGCCATCTCTCCAGCCCTCCTTGTTCCTTTTATATCAAGAGCCTTTCATACACTGTATAACTAATCATGGTCACCCTGGTGCCTAATTTACATCCCCAAAGGTGAATCCTCACACACAGTGGATGTAACCAATCTAATCCATCAAGATTTGATGCCTAATTTACTTCCCTGGGGTATAACAACCCTGGTCCAAGTCACCAAGTGGTCAATAGCTCAAGGTCCCTTCCAGCTTGCAAGCTTTTTGCTTTACTTTCTAAGAATAAAACTTTGCTTAACTCCTCCCCTCCGACCTTTTTGTTTTTGAGGTAGGGTCTCACTCTAGCTCAGGCTGACCTGGAGTTCACTCTGTAGTGTCAGGGTGGCCTCAAACTCACGGTGATCCTCCTACCTCTGCCTCCTGAGTGCTGGGATTAAAGGCATGCACCACCACACCTGGCTCTCTCTCTCTCTCTCTTTTTTTGTTTGTTTTTCAAGGTAGGGTCTCATTCTAGCCCAGGCTGACCTAGAAGTCACTATGTAGTCTCAGGGTGACCTCAAACTTATAGTAATCCTCCTACCTCTACCTCCTGAGTGCTGGGATTAAAGGAGCACGTCACCATGCCTGGTGTTTACACTTCTATTTTTTTTTTTTTTTTTTTGGTTTTTCAAGATAGGGTCTCACTCTGGCCCAGGCTGACCTGGAATTATCTATGTAGTCTCAGGGTGGCCTCGAACTCACGGCGATCCTCCTACCTCTGCCTCCTGAGTGCTGGGATTAAAGGCGTGCGCCACCGTGCCTGGCTACACTTCTTTTATTAAAATATTTGTTTAGTTACATGTGTGTGAATGCACGTTAAGCATGCCGGGGACTCCTGCCATTGCAAATGCCAGACACAAACTAATTTTTGCTTCTAGCTTTACTTGGTGCTGAGAAATTGAATCCAGGCCAACAGGCTTCTCAGGAAAGTGCTTTAACCACTAAGCCATCTCCTCAGCCTTTAATTTGCTCTTCTGCAGTGTCTGCTCCTGTCAATTCTTTGTTGCCTGACAAGACTACAAACTTGGGAGCCACTGCCTTGGGGAGTTCTAGTGACTGTTGACTGTCTAGCTCTCTCTAACCCTAAACTAAGCCCACCCAGAACCAAAAAGATAATCCACCGCTCTCAAAACCTGCAACACCAGCAGCCTGCAAAGAATGATTAGTCTGTCCTGTCAGTGTGGGTGGAATGCCAGAGGAAGGAATGCAAGATGTGGTCACCAAAGTCTGGAAAAGACCAAAGGCTGTCATGGAACTCGCAGATCCTAAGCTCTGATCCTTGGCCACCTGCCATCGGAGCTACCAGCCGTCCCTTCAGAGCCAAGGACATGGACCACTTTGAGACAGGCAGGAAGGTGCATCTGTGGGCAGGAGGTATAGCTAGAGCCTCAACAACTTGGCAGAGTCCAGGAAGGAAGAGCAGGTTGCAAGAGGGGCCTGCAGGCTCAGTTCAGGCATAGTAGCAGGCATAGATGTCACTTCTCCCTGGTCTGGAACACCTGAAGATCCTGCATGGCCCTCCACCCAGGCTCTCAGCCTTTGAGAAAGAAGAATGCGGCCTGGCCTTTGTCTGGGAAGATGGTACCTGGCCAGGTCTGGGGCTCCACATGTCCTTCCGCTGCTCCGGGCCACTGCCCTCAGCCCTGCTCCAGGCTATCGGTAGGCTGCACCACTGTGTAACTCCCCTGGCCTAAGGAGAGTTGCCGGCTGAAGAAGGATGTGGTGCGCTTTGGTTTTACCCGTTTGATTCCTTTGCCTGTGAGGGAGAGGAACAGGCTGAGCAGAGGCACCTGGGTGAGGGCGTCCTAGGCCTGGAAAGGTGGGCTCTGGCTCCCATGGAATGGCTTTTTCTGGGAGCCCTTTGGACCAAGTTTCCCCTTCAGACCTATCATCTCTTTGGTAGGATGGAGGGGTGCACAGGCAGTTCTGACCAGCTGTTCTGTGGGAACAACATTCACTACAATTCCTAAAGCTAAGGAATGAAACGAAGTACCTCATCACATCCAGCTGATGGTGGGGAGCCTCAGCTTCCACAAGTTAGGTGACCAGGACAACATCTACAGTCATAGACCAAGCTGATAAGCACCTCTTGCTGCCTGATCCCTGTGGCCTGCCTTTTCCAGTCCCCAAACCCTAGTCTAATCAAGAGAAGAACATCCAATTCTAAACCAAGTGTGGTGGTGCATGCCTTAATCCCAGCACTTGGGAGGCAGAGATAGGAGGGTCACTCTGAGTTCAAGGCCACCCTGAGTCTTCATAGTGAATTCTAGATCAACCTAGGCTAGAGCAAAACCCTATCTTGAAAAACAAAACAAAACAAAACAAAACAAACAAACAGGGCTGGAGAGATGGCTTAGCGGTTAAGGCGCCTGCCTCCTAAGCCTAAGACGCTGGTTCCAATCTCCAGGTCCCACGTTTAGCCAGATGCAAAGTGATGCAAGGGCGCAATGCCGCACTTGACCACAAGGGGGCGCACACATCTGGATTTCGTTCTCAGCAGCTGAGAGGCTGCTGGCGCACCCATCTCTGTCTTCCTCTCCCTCTCTTTGTCTCTCTGTGTCTCTCTCCAAAACAAACAAACAAACAAACAAACAAACAAACAAAAAACTGGCTTAGCGGTTAAGTGCTTGCCTGTGAAGCCCAAGGACCCTGATTCGAGGCTTGATTCCCCAGGACCCACGTAAGCCAGATAAACAAGGTGGCGCATGCATCATTTACAGTAGCTGGAGGCCCTGGCACGCCCAATCTCTCTCTGTCTGCCTCTTTCTCTCTCTGTCATTCTCAAATAAATAAATAAATAATAAACAAAAAAATAAAAAATAAATAAATAAAAAAACAGGCAACAATGCCAGGTGTGGTGGCACACTTAATTCCAGCACTTTGGAGGCAGAGTTATGAGGATCGTGGTGAATTCAAGGCCACCTGAGACTACATAGAGAATCCCAGGTCAGCCTGGACTAGAGTGAGACCTTACTTCGATAAAACAGATCCTACCTCAAAAAACAAACAGAAAAAGTTATTGGGTGGGTTCAGTAGTGGAGGGTTTGCCTACCATGCCTGAAGTTCTAGTTTCAAGGCCCAGTACTAAAAAAAGAAATTAAAGGAAAAAGGTACTGAGTGGTTTCACATGTTTGGAAGATGGCTGCCATGGACACATTTGTCCATGCAGCAGTGAGAAGGGACAAGAAAGGGTCCTGGGAGCCAAGGCTTCAGCTCTCCCTTCACTCACTGGGGTTCCTACCAGGAAGGCGATCCACTCTGTCCAGAGTTGCTGCAGACCTCCCCACCCTCTGGCACATGTGTGTGGGTGTGTGTGTGCATGTGGTGCTGCTGACTCACCGTCTTCCACGTAGTCAATGGTGGAGAGGTGCTGGATCCGGCTGCATACCACGCTGCTCTGCCTCCGCAGCTTGGGCCGCTGAGTGGGAGGTGGGGAGGAGCTGGGGGCCGAGTGGGGGCCAGACGTGGTCTCCTGGGGAGCAGTGGGCTCAGCAGCCTGGTTCAGCTCGATGCAATACTCTATGAGACTACTCATCAGCTCAGCCTGGGGAGAGAGAAGGGCAGGTGGGTCAATGCTGATAAAGGAAATCATTTAGACCCAAGGGCTCTGCCCTCTGGGTGGGGGAGACAGATATTCTGAGAACAGAGGGCAGGGAAGAAATTCCACCTGAAGAGATATCAAAAGTGAGGCCTGGAAGGTAGGCTGGGAAAGAATATTTATTCAGAAGGCACTGCCTGGGAAGGCTGTGTGGTTTGGAGCAGATGGAAATTCCAGTTGGGCTCAGCGGCCAGAGAGGATGAGGAAGGGAGGGTGTTCCAAGGTGAAGGAGCTGCCTATGTGTAGGCTGAGAGACCTTTGCCTGAGGAAGAGGGTGATGGCACTGATGGGGGGGGGGCGCTCCCATAACAACATTCTTCTAACATGACACCTTTTTTTTTTTTTTTTTTTTTTTTTTTGGTTTTCTGAGGTAGGGTCTTGCTCTAGCTCAGGCTGACCTGGAATTAACTATGTAGTCTCAGGGTGGCCTCCCAAGTGCTGGGATTAAAGGCGTGTGCCACCACACCTGGCTTAACATGACACCTTCTGAAGAGACTAGAAATACGCCTGGTGATACGAAAGATGAAGTGGCCAGATGTCTGGTAGCACAGCTGAGCTGTGACAGTAGCCTTGGGCTCTGGAGTCAGAGAGGTGGTGTCCCTCTGTCAGGAAACCAGGCCCTGCACAGGAAATGCAGAGACACATTAGATCCTTGTGTGCACAATGGTGCTTCTGAGAGAACTGAGAACCAAGTTGGATCAGGTGCCTGGAGTGGCATCATGGACACTGGACTGGACTAGCTCCTGACTGTCCACTGTGTGGACAGCCTGAGGAGGAAGTGGGTGGTCAACACTCCTGGTCTGGGAGGAAGAGCAGCCTCTTGGTCTGTCTTCACAAGCCCTACCCTGAAGGCCCAGTCCACCAGGGCCTCCTCTCACTGGGGAAACTCCATCAGTGAATGACTGGCAGCTAGTGGGGATAGAGGGCTATGAAGTGCAAATACAGGGGAAAGCCCGCTAAGCTTCCTGAACAAAAGCTCAGGAACAGTACAGTACAGCTGCTGCCATCCAACACACTCACAAAACTATACCAACAGCCAGCCAACCTTGGAAGAGAATCTCCTTAACCTGAGGAAGGATATCTAGGAAGCCTGGGGCTAATCCCAACACTTCCAGGGCACGTTTTCCCTCAGGTCAAGGGCAGGTCAGAGACATCTGTGTGTACCTTTCTATTTAGCACTGTCATGAGTATCACCACTCTGTTAGGCAGGATTAGTGAGGGACGGTAAGATTGGGAGATGAAGGCTGGGGAGATAGTTCAGAGGTTAAAGGCACTTGTTTTCAGATCCTGCCAGCCCACGTTTGATTCCCTAGTACTCACTTAAAGCCAGATGCACAAGGTGGCACATGCATCTGGAGTTCATTTGCAGTGGCAGGAGCTCTGGCACACCTATTTTCTATCTCTTTACTTGCAAATATATATATGGTTTGGGTTTTTTTTGGTTTTTCGAGGTAGGGTTTCACTCTAGCTCAGGCTGACCTGGAATTCACTATGTATTTTCAGGGTGACCTCGAACTCATGGCAATCCTCCTACCTCTGCCTCCCAAGTGCTGGGATTAAAGGCGTGTGCCCTCCCAAATGCAGAAATAGGGGTAGAGAGAGAGAAAGGGTGCGTAGCCACTGCAAAACGCTCAGATGCATGCACCCCTTGTGCATCTGGCTTACCCTGGAAAATCGAGCCTCGAACCGGGATCCTTAGGCTTCATTTGTTTTTGTTTTTTTAAGGCAGGGTTTCACTGTAGTTCAGCCTGACCTGGAATTCACTGTGTATTCTCAGGGTGGCCTCAAACTCATGATCCTCTTACCTCTGCCTCCCAAGTGGTAGGATTAAAGGCATGTACTGCCACACCCAGCTAAAAAATAAATAATTTTTTTTTTTTTTTGGTTTTTCGCGGTAGGATCTCACTCTGGTCCAGGCTGACCTGGAATTAATGATGTATTTCAGGGTGGCCTTGAACTCATGACAATCCTCCTACCTCTGCTTCCCAAGTGCTAGGATTAAAGGCATGCGCCACCATGCCTGGCTGAAAAATACATAATTTTTGTAAAAGATTAGGAGATGAAAAATCCAGCTGTTACCATTCAAAGAAAATGTAACCCACTACAGAAAACCCTAATGAGCTATCAGGACTGATGAGTTTAACTCAGGCTGCATGAGTAACAAACCAAGCACATCTCTTTTTTGGGGGGGTTGGGTAAGTTTCAAGGTAGGGTCTCACTCTAGCCCATGCTGACCTGGAACTCACTCTGTAGGCCCAGGCTGGCCTCCAACTCACGGCAATCCTCCTACCTCTGCTTCCTGAGTGCTGGGATTAAAGGTGTGCACCACCACGCCTGGCTTCTTCTATTTTAAAATTGTGCGTGCATGCGTGTGTGTGTGTGTGTGTGTGTGTGTGTGTGTGTGTGTGTGTGTGCTGTCTTTACATGGATACTGGGAATCAAAACTGACTATCAGGTTTTGCAAGCAAGTGCCTTTAATTGCTGACTCATTTTCCCAGCCTCTCTTGTTTTGGGGCAGGAACTTGCTATGTAGCCAAGGCTGGCCTCAAACTCATTACCCTTCTGCCTTGGCCTCCCAGTGCTGGGGTCACTGAATGAGTCGCTAGGCCAGGCTTGAAAAGGCTTTAGGAATCATTTCAGAATTCCACATAAGGAATGGTCAACTGACAAAAGTACATGTAAATATTCCCAATACCAAAAAAACTGAAATCTGAAATATTTCTGGTTCCTTCCTTCCCTCCCTCTCTCCTTCCTCTTTCTTTTTTCCAACAAAAGGCAATGAAATCCCTGCATATTTGTTAGCACAAAAAGAATCTTACGTATTACACAGACCTTACATTAAAAAAAATACTCTCTTTCTCTCCCAAATAAATAAATAAATAAATCTATTAAAAACAAACAAAAAAGATACCAAAGAGATGGCGTGGTGGCCCACTCCTTTAATCCCAGCACTCAGGAGGTAGAGGTAGGAGGATCGCTGTGAGTTGCAGGTCAGCCTGGGACTACAGAGTGCAATGACAGCCTGGGCTAGAGTGAGACACTACTTCAACCACTGCCCTCCCACCCAGCCAAAAAAATATCTAAATTTAAAACGTAGGAAACAGCTGGAGAGATGGCTTAGCAGTTAAGGCACTTGCCTGCAAAGCCAAAGGACTCAAGTTCAATTTCCCTGGACTCATGTAAGCTAGATATACAAGGTGGCATGGGAGGCTAGAGTTTGTTTGCAGTGGCTAGAGGCCCTAGCAAGTCCATTCTCTCTATCTGCCTCTTTCTCTCACAAATAAATAAATACAAATTAAAACCTAGGGAAGTATCATAGATTTAAACTTATATAAGCTGTAGAAAAAAAATACGAAGCTAGGTCTGATGGTACATGCCTATAATACCAGCTACTCAGGAGGCGGCAGGAGGATCCCAAGTTCAAAGTCAGCCTGGATTACAGAATGAATAAAAGATCAGCTTGGGCAACTAGTAAGACCCTGACTTAAAATAAAAAGTAGCCAGGCATGGTGGCATGCATCTCTAATCCCAGTACTTGAGAGGCAGAGGTAGGAGGACTGCTGTGAGTTCAAGGCCACCCTGAGACTACATACTGAATTCCAGGTTAGCCTGGACTAAAGCAAAAAAATAAAAAGTAAACAAGAGGGCTGGAAAGATGGCTTAGGAGTTAAGTCACTTGCCTGCAAAGCCTAGGGAACCATGTTTGACTCTCCAGATCCCATGTAAGCCAGCTGCACAAGGTGAGGCAAGCATGCAAGGTCACATATGCACACAAGGTGGTGCACATGTCTGGAGTTCAATTGCTGTGGCTAGAGGCTCTGGGGTGCCAATTCTCTCTCTCTCATAAAAATAAATAAATAAATAAATAAATAAATAAATAAATAAATAAATAAAGTAAAAAGGGGCTGGAGAAATGGCTTAGCTGCACAAGGTGATGCAAGCATGCAAGGTTGCACATGTGCACAAGGTAGCACACACATCTGGAGTTCGATTACAGTGGCTGGAGGCCTTGGTGTGCCAATTCTCTCTCTCACACACATAAAAAAAGGCTGGTCTATTGGGTTTGTCTCTAGGAAAAAAAAAAGCAAAAAGAATATAGCTCATTTAGCAGAGCACTCTCTGGCATACACAATGGCCTAGGTTCCCAGGAAACCCTCAAGAGCTGGGTAGGAGGGGATGGAAAAGAAAATAGGAAAAAATTTGTGCTCTCAGCTCAAGTCAACAATGTCATAGGAAACAAAACACAAAACATACACCATAACAAACAATATTGATACAATGGATTTCATCAAAATTAAAATCTCTTCAAGAGCTGGGCATGGTGGCACACACCTTTAATCCCAGCACTGGGGAGGAAGAGGTAGGAGGATTTCCATGAGTTTTGAGGCCACCCTGAGACTACACAGTTAATTCCAGGTCAGCCTGGGCCAGAGTGAGACCCTACCTCGAAAAAACAAACACACAAACAAAAGCCTGGAGGGATGGCTTAGCAGTTATGGCATTTGCCTGCAAAGCTGGAAGACCCTGGTTTGATGGCCCCAGGACCCACATTAGCCAGATGCACAAGGGAGCTCATGCGTCTAGAGTTCATTTGCAGTGGGTGGAGGCCCTGGCACGCCCATTCTCTCTTCCTCTGTCAAATAAATAAATAAAAATAAATAAAATACTTTTCAAAAGACAGGCATGGTGGCACATGCCTTTAATCCCAGCACTTGGGAGGCAGAGGTAGGAGGATACCCAGGAGTTGGAGGCCACCCTGAGACTACATAGTAAATTCCAGGTCAGCTAGACTAGAGCGAGACCCTACCTAGAAAAAACAAAATAAATAAATAAAAATTTAAAAGGGTCCGGACATGGTGGCACACATCTTTAATTACAGCACTCAGGAGGCAGAGGTAGGAGGATCACCTTGAGTTCAAGGTTACCCTGAGACTACACAGTGAATTCAAACAGAACAAAACAGGACAAATGGGGCCTGGGGAGATGGCTTAGAGGTTAAAAGGTGCTTGCTTACAAACCTGTTAGCCTGTGTTCAAGTACCCAGAATCCACATAAAGCCAGACAGTAATCCTAATGGGCTTATGGCAATGAGAGGCAGAGCCACAAGGAGCTGGAAGCCATGGGCCAGATGGATAGGCAGATGCAGCAGCAAAACATGGGACCCTGTCTCAAAGAAGTAAGGGGCAGGCAAACACCCGGAGGTTGTCGTCAGACCTCCACAAGCGTGCTATGGCTGGTGTGCACACATACTCACACTACACACACCTACATAAATTTTTTAAAAGGACAAAGGCATTAATCTGACACTGCACAAAAGAGGCTCCTTGGGCAACAATTAGTCATTGTATGGAAAGAAGATCACCACCTTAGTCATTAGGAAAGTACAAATAAAAACAACAATGAGAAGCCTGGTGTAGGTGTAGTGGCACATACCTTTGCTTCCAGCACTCAGGAGGCTGGGAGATCACTTTAAGTTTGAGGCCAGCCTGGGACTACAGAATGAATTCTAGGTCAGCCCGGGCTGAGTTTGACCCTGCATGGGGTGGGGGGGGGACAATAAAACAAACAAACAAAAACTAACCTACTGGGGTTGGGGCTGAGTAGTTAAATTCTGTCAGTCCCAATTAAATTCCCCAGCCAGATTCAAAAAGTAGTGGAGGGCTGGAGAGATGGCTTAGTGATTGGCACTTGCTTGTGAAGCCTAAGGACTCTCCAGGTGCCACATAAGCCAGACACACAAACTGACACAAGTGCACAAGGTCGCATGCATGTGTCTGGAGTTCGATTACAGTGGGTGGAGGTCCTGGTGTGCCAATTCCATCCCTCATTCTTGTTCTCTTGCAACCAAACAAAAAAGGCCAGTCTATGGGACTTGCATTAAAAAAAAAAAGCATACAAGTCTGGCATCTGTAGGCAAGAGACCCTAGAATACCCCAAGGAAACACACATAAATAAAATACTTTAGCTGGGCATGGTGGCACACACCTTTAATCCCAGCACTAAGGAGACAGAGGTAGGATGATTGCCCTGAGTTTGAGGCCACCCTGATATTACATAGTGAATTCCAGGTCAGCCTGGGCTAGAAGGAGACCCTACCTTGAAAAACCAAAATAAATAAATAAATAAAATACTTTAAAATATTTTATTTATTTATTAGAGAAAGAGAGAGAGAGAGAGGGAGGGAGGGAGGGAGAGAGAGAGAATGGGTGCGCCAGGGCCTCCAGCCACTGCAAATGAACTCCAGATACATGTGCCCTCTTGTGCATCTGGCTTACATGGGTCCTAGAGAATTCAACCGGGATCCTTTGTCTTTGGCAGCAAGTGCCTTAACCACTAAGCCATCTTCCTAGCCCTAAAATACTTTAAAAATATTTATCTGAGGGGCTTAGCAGTTAAGGCATTTGCCTACAAAGCCAAAGGATCCCGGTTGGACTCTCTAGGATCCATGTAAGCCAGATGCACAAGGGGGCACATGCATCTGGAGTTCGTTTGCAGTGGCTGGAGGCCCTGGTGCACCCATTCTCTCTCTCTAAATAAATAAAATATATTTTAAAATATTTGAGGGCTGGAGAAATGGCTTAGCAGTTAAGGCATTTGTCTGTGAAACCAAAGGACCCAGGTTCGATTCCCCAGGGTCCATGTAAGCCAGATGCACAAGGGGCACATATATCTGGAGTTTGTTTGCAGTGGCTGGAGGCCCTGACGTGCCCATTCTCTCTGTGTCTCTCTTCTCTCTCTCTCTCTGCTTGCAAATAAATAAATAATTTAAAAAATATTTGAGAAAAAGAGGGCAGACATAAGAAGGAGGGCACACGAGAGAGGGTACCCCAACGGTGTTCCTGCCACTGCAAATGAACTCCAGACACACGTACCACTTTGTGTATCTGGCAGGTACTGGGGAATTAAAACCAAGCCATTAGGCTTTGTAAGTAGGTGCCTTTAATTGCTGAGCCATCTCTACCAGTATCCAAAATGCTTTAATTTTTGGATTTTCAAGGTAGGGTTTTCTCTGTAGCCCAGGCTGATCTGGAATTCACTATGTAGTCTCAGGGTGGTCTCAAACTCACAGTGATCCTCCTACCTCAGTCTGGCTACAAAAAAATTAAAACAAATTAAAAAAAAAAGCTGGGTGTGGTGGCGCATGCCTTTAATCCCAGCACTTGGGAGGCAGAGGTAGGAGGATCGCTGAGAGTTCGAGGCCACCCTGAGGCTGCATAATGAATTCCAGGTCAGCCTGCACCAGAGTGAGACCCTACCTTGCAAAACATGGGCTGGAGAGATGGTTCAGTAGTTAAGGTACTTGCTTGCAAAGCCTAACAGACTGGGTTTGATTGATTCCCCAGATCCCATGTAAAGTTAGATGCACAAAGTAGCACATGTGTCTGGAGTTCGTTTGCAGCAAGAGGTCCTGGCTCATCCATTCTCTCACACTCTCTGTCAATCCCCTCTCTCTTCTTGCAAATGGAAAAAATATTTTTAATATTTATCTATTTATTTATTTATTTATTTGAGACAGAGAGAGTGTAGGAGAGAGAATGGGTATGCCAGGGCCTCCAGCCACTGCAAAGAATTCCAGATGCATGCGCCACCTTGTGCATCTGGCTTATGTGGGACCTGGAGAATCAAAGCTGGAACCATTTTAGCCCTAAAAATTATTTTTTAAAAAAGCAAGTCCCAACTGTGGTAGGAGGATCCTTAACCATTGAGACCATCTCCAGGTCTGAGCCCCTAAAAAAAAATTTTTTAAAAAAAAAAAAAAAAAGAAACCAAACACACATATACAAAGCAAAACAAAAACAAAAACAAAACCCTGCACTGACCTTTATCACTATCACCTGCCATGCATTATTAGAATAGCAAACAAGAAAAAACTGACAAGAGGCAAATGGGAAGAACGCAATACTGTACAGCCACTCTGGAAAGGGGCTGGCAGTTTCCAAAAGAACGATGTTCATCACCCAATCCAGCAATCTTACCACAAGGTATTCATAGGAGAGACACGAGCTATATGCACATAAAACCTAGACAGAAATGTTCAGAGAAGCTTGCTAGTAAAAGTCAAAACTGGGAACAAAGCCGGGCGTGGTGGTGCACACCTTTAATCCCAGCACTGGGGAGGCAGAGGTAGGAGGATCACCGTGAGTTGCCATGAGTTCACCCTGAGACTACATAGTGAATTCCAGGTCAGCCTGAGCTAGAGTGAGACACTCCCTTGAAAAATCAATAAAATAAAATAAAATAAATCTTAGCCAGGTGTGGTGGTGCACATCTTTAATCCCAGCACTGGGGAGGTAGGAGGAGCGCCCTAAATTCAAGGTCAGCCTGAGACTAGAGAGTGAATTCCAGGTCAGCCTGGGCTAGAGTGAGACCCTACCTCGAAAAACAAAACAAAAAAAACCCCACAAAACTGGGAACAACTCAACTGTTCTTCAACAGATGAATGAACTGTTGTACACACATATAATGAAATACCACTGGATGATAAAAAGGAATGAACTGGGCTGGGTGGGAGTGTGGCTCAGTGGAGGAGGATTTGCTTAGCATGTGTAAGGCCCTAGATTCAATCCCCAGCACTGAAAATGAAATCAAGAAAAAAAAAAACAAAAAAACAGAAAAAGAAATGAACTAATGCACCACACAACACAGATGAATCTCAAAAGCATGCTGCTGGAGACTTCTGGTTAAGATGGCAGAGTAAGAGCCAAAGCAGCCTAGGAGAGAAAAAGAAAAAAACAAACCAGCAAGGGCTGGAGAGATGGCTTAGCGGTTAAGGTATATGCCTGTGAAGCCTATGGACCCAGGTTTGATTCTCCAGGTCCCATGTAAGCCAGATGCACATGGTGGGGAATGCATCTGGAGTTTGTCACACCTATTCTCACTCACTCACTCTCTCTCCCTCTTTCTGTCTCTAATAAGTAAATAAATAAAAATAAAATGTTTTAAAAAACCCAGCAAAATACACTTTTTGTTTTTTGGTTTTGTTTTTTGTTTTTCGAGGTAGGGTCTTGCAAAATACACTTTTATACTAAAAAGTGAAGGTGCATTAAAAAATTATCATAAAAAAGCTGGGCATGGTGGTGCACGCCTTTAATCCCAGTGCTCGGGAGGCAGAGGTAGGAGGATCGCCAAGAGTTCGAGGCCACCCTGAGACTACATAGTTAATTCCAGGTCAGCCTGGACCAGAATGAGACCCTACCTTACAAAACCAAAAAAAAAAAAAATCATAAAAAAATTATCAACCACAGCAGAGAAATAGGAGAGTTCTAGAGCGTCTAGAGGCCACAGAAGCAGCTCCAGCAGCAGCAGCAGCAGCACCAGGTATGCACGACTATAGCTGCCAGGCTCAGCCTGAGCCTCAGGATTTTAAAGCCAGGGGAGGAGATTTTCCACTCACACCAGCCTCCTCGCAAACTCAAGAAAAAGTCATATAGAAATCTACTTTTCTGGACAATGGAATACTCAGAAGCCATAGAATGTTACTAGAAAATTCTCAGTGCCAGGGATGGGATACCTTCCAGTGAATTCTTGGCCAGGGAGGTCACAGATATCCCCAAAACATTACAGGCCACTGCCAAGGCCCTTGGATTCCCACCAGGAATAGATGGTAAGACTCTATTGCTGAAGACTCCACATACTTGGGCTGCAAGGTCACTGAAAAATCCTGCTGGAGCTGAGCTGAAAACCTCCTCCATGTGGACCAGCTGACAGAAAGTTGGAGAAAGCTATGCTGCATGCAGTTCAATGGGAGAGAGAGAACTTACCAGAGGTGATACTCAACAGTGGACACTGTAAATCTTAAATTTGGCCATCCAGGTCAAATGAGCCAATGGGTGCAATAGTGGCATGTCTGTTATGGAGGAAACCACTCGCTTTCTACTTGGACTGGAGGTCCGCTTCATGAGAGGGAATAGATGCCTGATACTGAAAACCTACAACAGGGTAGTCATGAGCCTTAGGGGTCTAATGTCTGCTGGTGTCTGGCTAAACGTATATACTATGCTCACCAAACTGCCCAGTAAGCACTTCTCTTAATGTTCATACTCACATATTGCTACTTTCACTTTTTGTTAGAGAAGCTTCTTTTTTCAGATGACAGTGACCTTGGGATGACTCAGAAGGCACCATGGTGCTGAGAAGTGACAGAGGAGTACTCAGCACTGAAATATCTCTATCATATTTTCCCAGGCTCAGGGTCCATTGCAGAAGAGGTGGCGGAAAGAACTGAAGAGCCAAAGGAAGGTAGGACTCATAACAATGTGCTCCTCCAGACACAAAAGAGGGACTGATTGAGAGATGGAGGGAATATGATGGAAAGTGGAGTTTCAAAGGGGAAAGTAGTGGTGGGGGGTAATTACCATGGGTTATTGTCTACAATTATGGAAGTTCTCAATTAAAAAAAAATTTAATCCCAGCACTCGGGAGGCAGAGGTAGGAGGATCGCTGTGAGTTGACCCTGAGACTACATAGTTAATTCCAGGTCAGCCTGGGCCAGAGTGAGAGAGACCCTACCTCGAAAAACCAAAAAAAAAAAAAAAGCATGCTGCTGGGTTGGAGATGGCTTAGCGATTAAGGTGCTTGCCTGCAAAGCTAAAGGACCCAGGTTCAATTGCTGAGGACCCACATAAGCCAGATACAGAAGGTGGCACATGTGTCTGGAGTTTGTTTACAGTAGCTGAAGGCCCGGGCGCACCCATTTTCTCTATCTGCTTCTCTTTCTCTGTCTTAAATAAACAATAAAATAAAATTAAAAGGCTGGAGAGATGGCTTAGTGGTTAATGTGCTTGCCTGTGAAGCCTAAAGACCCATATTTGACTCTCCAGGTCCCATATATGCCAAGGTGCACAAGGTGACACAAATGCACAAGATGGTGTATGTGGCTGAAGTTCGACTGCAGTTGCTAGAGGCCCTGGCATACCAATTCTCTTTCTCTCATAAAAACAAAACAAACATATATATGCACTGCTTAGTGAAAAGAAACCTATTTCAAACTGCTGCCTGTATTCATTCACACAGTGAAGGATTGAGCACAATTTCTTTTTCTCTTTGCCAGGGGGCAGACATCTGTGTTGTTTCCAACTTTTGGAAGACCAGAAATGCTGCTGGAAGTAAACGTGTGTTTTTAAAAACAGGAGTCGAGCCGGGCGAGGTGGCGCACGCCGTTAATCCCAGCACTCGGGAGGCAGAGGTAGGAGGATCGCCATGAGTTCAAGGCCACCTTGAGACTACATAGTGAATTCCAGGTCAGCCTGAGCTAGAGTGAAACCCTACCTTGAAAAACCAAAAACAAACAAACAAAAAAAACCCAAAGGAGTCCCCAGAGCTTGTCCATGTGCTGAAAGAAGAAACGGGAGGCAACAGTCCTCCAAAGAGTTCACAGCAGGAAGGCTCTGATATGACCAGAGTGGGAGAAAAGGGGGGCAGAAGAATGACTGATGGCTGGAAAGAACACAGTCCTTCAGGACCCCCACCCTTCTCACTGGAGCCTTAGGGACAGGAGGAGAGAGGCACAGCTGCCCCAC
This sequence comes from Orientallactaga sibirica, assembly GCA_036365145.1. Classification (NCBI taxonomy): domain Eukaryota; kingdom Metazoa; phylum Chordata; class Mammalia; order Rodentia; family Dipodidae; genus Orientallactaga; species Orientallactaga sibirica. The sequence continues at coordinate 4,038,490 of JAEOAD010000042.1, read as the reverse complement.
CTGCAGCTGCCACCCACGGATATGTGATTTGGCTGTGAAGAGGTGCAGAATTCACCAGGGCCACTCAGGTTAGCAGAAGCTAAGCCCCTGCTTTCCAAGCCCTACACAGAGTTCCAAACCTCCTTCTCAGCCAGCCACAAGCCTCCCATGGCTTGGAGCCCCTGGGAACCTGGACCCAGCCTCCTAGTCCCCAAATGCAGGTGACAGCAGCACTACCTGCTTGGAGTAGATTCTGAGCAGCTTGTTGACAGGTGTGCCTTCACTATCCCCATCAAACTCCAGCCACAGGACAGGCTCCTCCTCCTCGGGGGAAGTGTGGTCCCACGACAGCTCCTGGAAGCGCAAGCCTAGCAGGACATGCTGGCCGGTGAGAGACAAAGAACAAGGCTTGGACCCCTGGCCAGTGATACTTCTCATTCTGTCCCCTCAGACTTCACCCAGAGATACCTGACCATCTGCCTGTCCACACTGAGTCTGAATGCCTTCCTGTCTAGGGGAAGAGACCCAGTTCCTATCAGCCTGCACAGGGGCTGTGTCAAAGGAGTAAGGAACCCCTTGTCCTCTAACGCGCTTCCCCTGACAGCCAGGAAAGAGGGTGGGAGCAGGAGGTGGTTTTTTTTTTTTTTCATGAGGGACTAGCATGTGAACAGGGAGTTGTTGTCCCTCTCTGGTGACAAGACAGGTGTCCTGGGAGCCTTGGAGAGTTCTCTTTTGCCCAGGTACAGGGAAGCAACTGCACAGGGAGGGCTGCTGACACCAATGTCTATGCTGACAGTCAAAGGAGAGATGAGCAGGACTGGGACAGCCCAGGAGGGTGCCCAGCCATGGAGTACTGGGGAAATGACCAGTCCGTCTCCATTCACCATTAGACAGAAGGAGCAGTGAGGCTTTTCCTGACTCTTTCCACTTACTAAAGGTGGAATTCAGCTGCTGTGTCTCTGCCCTACCACAGCTGGCCAATGCACCAGACAAAAAGGCTGACCCGTGTCCCCAGGATGCATGAGAAGGACCCCAGGCACTCAAAAGAGGAGGGGTCACTCCTGCAATCTACTCAGCCCTGTCCACTATAGGCCCAGGGGAGGTCTGAACAAAACCCCTCCTCCTTTTCACCTTGCCAAGGCTACCTCAGGCCCACCCCCAGGAGCTGGACAGAGGAGGTACCTTCTCCCTGCTGTCCATGACATGCACACCCTCCAGACTGATGGCCACGGTCACTGGCTTGCGACCGCCCCGATGCAAAAAGCCCTGGGCTGGTTTGTCGATCTCTCCATGGAAGAAGGCACACCTGGGGAGGGACCGGTGTCAGCCGCTCGCTCAGAACCAGGCACACACGGGAAGGCTACCCTATCTTGGGTCCTGACAAGCTTCAGCTATTTGGGTGACTGAAGGTTAAGCCTGAGGGAGCGGGTGGGAGATGGCACCTGCTGGACAGTTGTGCTGGACAGGTGGGCTAAGAGACGGGAAGAGGATCTGCGTGGCATGAAGCAGGATGGGCACAGTATGGACAGAGAGCAGACACCCAGGCAAGGGAACAGAGCAAGCTCTATGAGGGACAGCAAGGCGCACGGAACCTTGGGAGAGGCGGGGCTGAAGCCGCTGAGGGTCACCAGGGGATCAAGAGCTACCTCACAGTTGAGGGCAAAGGGCACTTAGAGCAGGGATATGCTGGGACACTCCCAGAGGTGAGGGCTGCCCAGGGGCAGAGATCTGGGTTCAGGGCACCATGCCACCTAGCAGCTGTCTCTCCTATAGTGGGCCATGTTCACACCCACCTGTGGCTCACCCTTGCCTCTTGAGAGCTCAAGTTAAATCCAGCTCTCTCTACATAGGAGGGGACTGGAAGTGAGCACAACCTCCTTTTCTAGAGAACCCTACGCCCCTCCCCCACTCCCAGGTTCAGCTGATGAGGAAACTAAAGCAGCCAGAAGACCACCACCTCCCCCCTCCACCTTCTACTCTGTCACCCTGTCAGTGTGCACACAGGTGCACGCACACTGATTCATGTTGTCACTTTGTCCATCATTAAAAAGGGCACACCCTGTGACCCCCCCCTCACATCTCCATTTTCTAGGACAGCCCCATGAAAGATGGGCCACTTACTCCCAAGCCCCTGTCCTCTGACTTGTTCCCACCTACACCAGGCTGAGGCCAAACCTCAGCACAAGGATGAGCTCAACAGGACAAGGTGAACATGACCCTGAAGCCACAGGACACCTAGCTTTCAGAGATGTTCTTGACCAGGTGTCCTGTTGCTCTCCCTGGCCACCTACTGGGGCTCCAGGCTCCACAGAACTCACCAATCATTCCCTCAGGCTCAGACTGTCCTCCCAGACACAGGCTGGGAGCCTAAATGTGCACGTGGAATTTCCACACAGGCATCTAATGGGTGTCTCAAAGTGAGCACATCCCCAGTCAAGTCCCTGGCCTGAACCACCGCAGCCCTCACCCCAGAATGACAACTTTGACTACTCCCCACGGCTGCAGGCTGGAATCTTGCAAGCCCTGTTTCATCCTCTACCTCCTGTATTTACTACATGTCTGCCTACTAAATCACCCTCACAGTGTCCCTTGAGGCTGGCCACACTCCCCCTTCTGACACCAGCATAAGCCAAGGCCATCCTCCTCTGGATTACTGTTCTCCCCCCACCCCCACTCTCCTGGCGGGACCTCACAGAACACTCAGGAGTCTCCTCCAGTGTGTTCAGCATGCCTGGCCACAGCAGGCAAGCAAGAGGTATTTGCTATGCAGACCGTAAGAGTAACACTGGCTGAAGGGACAGTTGGCCAGGCTAGTGACCAGGTGGCTGCAGCTGGTGGGAAGAAAGAATCCATCGAGGCATTCTGGCTCGTGGATGAAAAAGCAGGTTCCAGTGCGGGACCAGTGAGTGCCAAGCCAGATCTTTGTGGACTGTGCAGCTGGAGGGTAGGTGGTCTCACTGTGGGATGGTGTGCTGGAGGAGGAGGCAGGAGTGCTCAGGGCTGCACTGCTCACCCATAGAAGGGCAGTTCATGACACTTGAGGAGGTAGGCGCGGTAGTGAGAGCCTAGGGTGGCCTCGTGCTCCCTTTCGCTGCCAGCTGCTTCCTTCACCTGGCTGTAGGCGTTCAATAGGCCCTGCTCGCCCAGTCCAGCCTTGGCCCCCCGGCCCCGGAAGGCAGCAAAGAGACCATGGCCCCGCTTGCAGAGGTGGGCAGGGAGGAAGGAATCCAGCTTCTCTCTGTGGAGGAAGGAACGTGGGTAGTGGTGGCCCCTCCAAAGGTGCTGAGGTCTTCAAGGTGTGAGGATCATACTCACACGAGGGTAGAGCTCAGCAGATGACCTGGCTTAGGGACCCGCAGGGTACACAAGTGCATCTTCTGTTGCACAGTGGGGATGTCAGAAGTTCTGGGCTAGACACTGACCACAGAAATTCCCCTGTTGTCCCCACCCCAAGCAACAGCTTACTCAGTGTGAGTCATAGGGCCAACACGACCTGATTGATATGCAAGGCACAAAATCAACTTGGGGAGGGGTGGGGTGGAGTGCTCTCCCCATTAAGAGAAAATGGTATGCACAGAGGAAGCAGACACACAAGTACTTCCAAGCTGGAGACTGGGTAGGAGACCCAGGACACATGTGGGGTAGGGGAGAAGATACCAGGGGTGGCAGGCAAGGTAGGGTCCAATCTCAGGCCCTCCACAGGGCAGGCTCTAAAGCCAGTGTCTGCCACAGCCAGCTGTGCAACCACCAAGTGGCACCTCCCTATCTGCACAGTACAGTCAGAGGTGCCCCCCCACCCACCGCTGCTGCCTGGCTCCAGTAACAGTTGCCCTAATGCTAAAACATGGATAAGCTGGGGTCACTGTCTAAGGCCACACTCTTTTTTTTTTTTTTTTTTTTTTTTTTTAATTTTTAGAGAGAGATACACAGAGAGACAGGCAGAGAGGGAGAGGGAGACAGATAGAAATGGGCGCGCCAGCAGTCTCTCAGCTGCTGAGAACGAAATCCAGATGTGTGTGCCCCCTTGTGGTCAAGTGCGGCATTGCGCCCTTGCGTCACTGCATCTGGCTAAACGTGGGACCTGGAGATTGGAACCGCTGGAGATTGGAACCAGAGTTCTTAGGCTTAGGAGGCAGGCGCCTTAACCATTAAGCCATCTCTCCAGCCCTAAGGCCACACTCTTAACCCTGCTCTGTCCCACTGCTTCAGATGTCACTCTACCTAGTGGACGAATCCCAGGCTCCTTCCTGCCTTTCCTAACAGGACTACCTAGGGCCACCTCTCTCCCCATAGCCTGTCCTGCCCTGTTTGCCTACCTAGGAAACACAGAAGCACTCTAAGCTGACAAGAGGGCACAGGTAAGGGGTTACCAGGGCCAATCACCAACCAGGAGGAAGGAGATAGACCATCTGAGCATCTACAGTGTACAGGGCACTGTAGAGAGGCCTCCCTTCCAGACAGGTGGGCACTCAGGGCAGGAAGGCCTGGGAGGCACTTAGATCTGCAGACAACAATGGGAAGCCCCTCAACTCCCCCCCCCCAAAAAAGGGGCAGCTCCCAAGGGGATAACTTGGCTGGAGATTTCAGAGTAATGCCTGTGTTCTGAGAGTGGGTGCTTGAGTTTTCTGAGCTGGGGGCTTATGCCACCAGAAATTGTTGCGAGTGGTCTAACACCGTTGGTACTGTATGGCCAGATAAAGATGTTCATGAAAGACAGGGCATCCTTCCTGACAGGCACACAGGCAGGGAGGATTTCAGCTAGGACACAGCTATTGCCCATATTAGGCCAACCAGGATCCTATAGGCTGAGGACTGGCCACTCCAACAAACATTATCTGAAGCTCTGGGTATGAGCATGCCATCCGTGTGTGTAAAACAGGGACACGAATCCCAAACAGTACAGAGAGGGCTCCAGGCTCAGGTTAGTGCAGGACAAATCTCGCCATGGGTATCAGCTTTTTCTGAGAGGCGGGTCCCACTGGAGCTTCTGAGCCTAAACACCCCAGGCCATGGGAAGTAGGGGGCTGCTTGGGGGAAGGGCAGAGTCAAGAAAGGAACCTGTGTCGGTCTAAGTCACTGGGGACATGAGGAGGGGACTCCACAGAGCTGTCTTTTCTTCTCAGGACTGCTGTGCACATCTCATCACCTGAGTCCCCGTCTCCCATCCGCCCCCCTGCCCCTCAAGCCCCTAAATCCCTTCTTTGTTTGTCATGGGAAACCCAGCCTCCCCTGCTCTCAGCTTGGGGGGCTGCATAGGCCCACAAAGGGACTCATGGGGGACCTGGCTGCAGCCCTTTGCTGGCCCAGCCATCCTGCTGTGCTATCTTTGGGTGGAGCTGGGACTAAGTCATGTGTCACCAGAGTGAATCCCAGGGTTCTGGCTGTATAAGGGAGGAGGGAGACCTGTGTTCTCCAACAAGCACCTGCTACAGATACCTGGCCACAAGGCAAGAACATGCTTGAGCTTGTGCTAGCCAAGAGAACAAGGGATGGGTGACAAGAATGAGATCAGCGTCTGGGGAATCCACTGAACCTTTGCGCTGAGCTCAGCCAGAGGCACCTTAATCATCTGAGCCTGCATGCTACCTAAGCAAAGGACCCTCTCATCGGAATAAGCTGAGCTGGGTTTGTTGTCACACGCAAGGGAAACACAGGTGCTCCTCTTGAGGGCCAGGACTTCATGGCCACCAATCTCAGACAGCTCAGCTGTAAGTCCACAAGCACCTCTGAGCCCGTGGTGGCCCCTCCCGGGCTCCAGCCATCAGTCCCCAGCATGGAGTCAGTGTCCCTGCACATTTCTCTCCTGATTAAGGACATGAAGAACCCTGTCTAGGAATAGGCTGGGATTTCAAGTTCATTATCACTGAAGTTATTACTACATATGGGGGGGTGGGGGTAAGATAAGTTCTTATAGCCTAGTCTTGCCTCAAACTCACTATGCAGCCTCCTAATCCTCCTGCCTCCACCCTGGAAGCGCTGAGATTATAGGTCTACAACATACCACGCCTAGCTATTTTTGTGTTTTGAAACTGGGTCTCAAGCTGGGCGTGGTGGCGCACGCCTTTAATCCCAGCACTTGGGAGGCAGAAAGATTGCTGTGAGTTCAAGGCCACCCTGAGACTACATAGTGAATTCCAGGTCAGCCTGAGCTGGAGTGAGACCCTACTTAAAAAAAAAAAGAAAGAAAAGAAAAGAAAAGAAAAGAAAAGAAAAGAAAAGAAAAGAAAGAAGGGAAGGAGGAAAGAAAGAAAGGGAGAGACAGAGGGAAGGAAGGAGGGAGGGAGGGAGGGAAAGAGAGAGAGAGAAAGAAAGAGAAAGAGAGAAAGAAAGAAAGAGAGAGAGAGAGAAAGAAAGAGAGAGAGAAAAGAAACTGGTTCTCATACAGTCCGTGTTGGTTTTGCACTCACTATGTAGCTGAGGATGATTTTCTTTTTTCTTTTAAATATATTTTATTTATTTATTTGAGAGAAATGGGCAGAGAGAGAAAGAGAGAATGGGCACACCAGGGCTTCCAGCCACTGCAAACGAACTCTAGATGCATGCGCCCCCTTGTGCATCTGGTTTATGTGGGTCCTGGGGAATCGAACCGGGATCCTTTGGCTTTGCAAGCAAACGCCTTAACCACTAAGCCATCTCTCCAGCCCAGGACAATTTTCTTGATTCTCCTGCCTCTATCTCCCACATGCTTGGATCAGAGGTGTGGGCCACCATGCTTGGCTCAAGGTCTCACTCTTTAGCCCAAACTGGCCATGAATTCACAGCAATCCCTGCCTCAGCATCTCAAGTGCTGGGATTACAGGTGTGAGCCACTACGCCCAGCCACTGGAATTATTTCTATATCTCAGTCACAGAGGTCAGAGACCCGCCTGGGCTGCTGGGGGGGTGGGGGGCAAACACAAACCTTGCTTCTCCAAAGAAAGCAAAGTATACAGTGGCTTGCTGAGTGTCTGGGGAACAGAGTCCCATTCTTAGGGTCTGGAATTCAGCTGACTGTCACTGGTCACTTGAGGACCAACACTTGGGTCAGTCCCTGGCTGTGACTCCAAAGAACAAGCCCATCTCCCTTCACACTTCAGCCAGGCCAGAGGCTGGGTTCTATCTGCATGTCTACCTGGGACACCTTGGGCTATGGACTCATCACTTCACGTGAGCTTCCCACTGCCCATAACAGATGGGGAAAAGGAGGATCAGAGACGTAAAGCGACTTGCCAAGGCCACACAGTGCACAAGTGTATAATTAAGGTCTCCTGTCTTTAGGACTGTCCTGCCTTGCAAAACCCAGGACCACTTGTAGGTAGGATCCCAGGGGCAACCTTTCCACTGGGTGCCCCTGCCTCATGTCCTTACTGCCCTTACCTCAGGGTACAGGCTGTAGGCTGGCCAGGCTGGTAGGGCCCAAGCTGCACACGGCATACTAGGGCACCCAGCACTTCACAGTCCTCCAAGTCACAAGGATAGCGAGCGGTGAGCACGTTGCTCTTGGCTTCCTCATAGAGCAGCCGCAAGACCTCCTCATCATGGAGCTGTGGGCCAATGTAGCAAGAAAGGATGGCTCAGGGGTTGGGGCCAAGCATGAACGTCCAAGAGTCTAGGGATGGGGAGTCCGGGCACAAGTCATGTAGGACCTGGGTGGCACTGCTTGGGCCCGCTGCCTCACCTGGAGTTCCCTGCGCTTTGGAAAAAACACGTTCCTTCGGAACTGCAAGGAAGGCTCATCTGGGAAGAGAGGCAGGAATCACTGCCTGGCCACTTTGCTCCACCCAGCCCTGCTCTGTCCTCCCACCCCCACCCACCCATACCCCAGCTCCCTCCCCATTCTCACAGAGGGGGGATATCCAGAGAGTGGGTACACAGCTCACCTCTGCCCATGGTAGCCCACCCCTTTTAGGGCTTCTTTCAGAAACCCCTGAAGTCCTTCCCCATCAGAAATGCCTGAAAAGCCCCAGGACGATACACCCTTCTCTGCATTCAGCAGCACTGACCCATGGCCACGTCGTCATCTGGGGCATCAGTAAATCGCAGCAGCAGTTCTGGCCACTGGCGGCCCAGCTTGTAGGGTTGGTGCTTAGGCTTCAGCTGCACCTCTACAGGGCGAGAGAGGTGGTGGTTCTGCAGTCTCAGACCAGTCCAACAGTGCCCACCCACCGCCACCAGCAGTGCCAACAAATAGGACAGTCAATAGCAATAGCAGCTGAGCAAGTCCATAGCCATTCCGAGTGTCTGCCTGCATTCACCCTAAAACAACCCACCTTCAATTTCACCTTGGAGAAAATGAGGCACAGAGAAGTTAGGGTGCCTGTGCCAAGTCACAGCAAGTGAAAAGGGGTCAGGCTCCAAGTAGAAGGGTGCTAGGGGAAGGGGGAAGATGGCACTGCCATTATGAAGCAGAACCCGAAGCTGGTGACTGAGGGCTCCAAGATCCAAGGGGCTGCTCTCCTCTACCCTCGTCAGAGCCTGGGCCTCCCTGCGCCAGTCTCTACCCATGACTCTCCATTCTGCAAGCTCCTCACCCACATGGCCCACAAGTGCCATACCATCTAGCTTTTGCTTGACCCTCCCACCTCACTGCCTCCCCTCACCCTCCCCCCGCCACCATCTTCTCAAATGGCTTTAGAGTTCAGGGCATGCTTGTGTCCCTCCTGCCTGAGATACCCACCTCCCAAATCTCCCCATGGCTGGTAGCTCAGGTCTTAGTTCCAGGTCACCTGCCCTAGACTCCTGACCAAGGCAGCCCCTCTTCAAAACTCTGTATCAGCTATCACACTATCATTTGTTTGGCTTAATGAGGTTTTCCTCTACCTGATGTTCTTTTTGGTTTTAGATTTTTTTAATTTTTTTTTTTTTTTTTTTTGGAGGTAGGGTCTCACTCTTGCCCAGGCTGACCTGGAATTTACTCTGTAGTCTCAGGGTGGCCTTGAACTCACAATGACCTTACCTCTGCCTCCCCAGTGCTGGGATTAAAGGTGTGCACCACCACGCCCAGCTTGATTTTTAAATTTCTTTCATCATCATTATTATTATTATTTTAGTTTTTCAAGGTAGGGTTTTACTCTAGCTCAGGCTGACCTGGAATTCACTATGTAGTCTTAGGGTGGCCTCGAACTCACGGTGATCCTCCTACCTTTGCCTCCTGAGTGCTGGGATTAAAGGTGTGTGCCACCACACACGGCTAATTTATTATTTTTTTATTTATGTGTTTGTTTGTTTGTTTTTCAAGGTAGGGTCTCACTCTAGCCCAGGCTGGCTTTGAACTCACATCCCCCTACCTCAGCCTCCCTAGTGTTGGGATTAAAGGTGGGCTCTACCCCACAATGGGCTTCCCTGTGTGACATTCTTTAAGAACTCCACTCACATTCGATTTTAAGTGCCAGATGGGCATGAGTCAGTCTGCCTTGACTACTTCTGTATACCTGACACAGGTCTGCACCACAGATCCACTGATAACCGCTCCAACCTCTTGAATGTCAACACCTCAGAACAAGAGTGACAGGCTGGGGGTGGTGACACACGCCTTTAATCCCAGTACTTGGGAGGCAGAGGTAGGACTGCCTTGAGTTCAAGGCCACAATGAGACTACACAGGGAATTCCAGGTCAGCCCGGACTAGACTGAAACCCTACCTCAAAAACAAAACAAAACAAAAAAACAAAAACAGGAGTGACAGGTAAATTCAGCTTATGATGCACCAGCACCCCATATACCAGTTGACAGTGGTGCCACTTGGGACACTGCCCTGGAGAGGTGAGGTAAGTCAGGGTCATCCAGGGGTACTAAGATGCCTCAGGATTCCACTTCATGCTTACCACTCTTGTCTTCTGACTCATGTCTCTACCCTTTCTGCTCCCCACTGATGGCTGAACACCTTGTCCCGCAGTCTGATGCTAAGAGTCTTAGTCTGTTTTTCGAGGCAGGGTCTCACTATAGCCCCAGGCTGACCTGGAATTCACTATGTAGTCTCAAGGTGGCCTTGAACTCACAACTATCCTCCTACCTCTGCCTCCCAAGTGCTGAGATTTAAGGCTTGCACCACCACACCCGGCCTGGACCATTTGGACTTTAATCTGGACTCTGATCTTTTTTTAAAAAAAATTATTTTATTTATTTACTTGAGACTGAGAGAAAGAAGTAGAGAGAGGGAGGAAGATAGAGAGAGAATGTAAATGAGACTAAGAGACCCTGGATCTCAGTTCCATGTAGAGTGACAGTGGTGGGGAAGCCAAACACTACCAAAACCTGTGGCATGTCAGCTCCTATAGGTGGCACCCCATCTCTGCCTTGCAGATTTTAAGAGCTGGGAGGGCCTCTGTCACTGCTTTGCTTTAGGTGAAGTGAGGGGGTGGGTGTCCTGGGAGCCTGAAGTAGCCTTTCAGCCTCCCACCCAGCCTGGGAACAACAAAGGTGTTAACAGTGCTGCAGCCTCAGCCACAGCCTCCTGGTTGGGCTGGGCCCACAAAGGCAGTGCATTCAGCTCTTGCCATGCCACAGGAGACAGGAATGTGAAGAGGGAGTGGGGGTAGAGGAAGTAAGGGGCAGCTGGTGGTAGCCCTGGGAGCCTCCTGAGGCTCAGCAGAGGCCACCCACTAGGACCCGCTACCCCCAACTTTTCAGAGACAGAGCCCAGCCAAGGGGCCCACAGTGCTGACCAGAGACCCAGAAGGCAAAAGAAGGGGCAGGGCACAATGCCAGAGGAGCCAGGTCAGCAGGAAGAGGGTGGGAGAGAGCCCTGGAACAGCAGCTGTGCAGGAAGCTGGTGGGAGTAAGAGGAAAGAGGTGCGTGTGGGGGTGCTGGGAGCTCCCTCTTTCCCGGTACAGATATAAATCCCAGAGGCCTCAAGAGAGGAGGAAACCACTAAGGACTTCTGGGACCTGCCCTAGGCTGTCTTGCTTATACAAGTTGTAATATCTTTAATACATTGTTTTAATTCTGCAGAAGAAAGCTACTATGGTCTCAATCTAGAAGCCATAAGAATCATAAGACTTTTCATATGTCAAACACAAGTGAATTCAAATAAACTGGGAAGAAATATGACTCATATCCTAGATGGGCAGGCTAATAATACTAAGGAGACGAGGCTGGAAAGTCATGGAAGAGAAAGGGTGCTCACACTTAATGAGAAAAGCCACCCCCTTCTTGCCCTCATCCACTACAACAAGGGAATATTCACTTTTTCTTTTTTCCCTCACCCCCACCCCAAGTAAGATCTCATGCTAGTCCAGGCTGGCCTGGAATTCACAATGTAGTCTCAGGCTGGCCTCAAACTCATAGTGATCTTTCTATCTCTGCCTCCCAAGAGCTGGGATTAAAGACCTGTGCGTCACCACACCCAGCCTTTTCTTTTTTCACTCTTTTGTTTTGGGGGGGGGGAAGGGAGGGAATACTGGGGATTGAACCCTGGGCTTTGTACATGGCAAAAAAGCATTCTACCACTGAGCTGTATCTCCAGTCCTCAAACGGAAGATTTAAGCTCAGAAAACATGCCTGGTGCCAGCATTAATTTTCCGGAATGATGACCCTGACCCTCCCTTAGCCCCTTTCTTGTCCATGGCTGTGGGCTCAAGAATCCTACTGAGGGACCCTATTCACTCTTATCCACTGGCCTGAGGGGCTGGAGGGCGCCAGCCTTAAAGGGCAGAGCATGGGTGGGTCATGGAGCCAGAAGCTAGGCAGGGCTGAGGCCCCACACAGAAAAGTCATGTCCCTCCCCTTCCTGTCCCCTCTATCCTCAGCAAAGGCCTCACTGTCAGAGCAGCTGTGCTCTTCCTCACCAGCAACAGAACGCAGTCCAACACAGTTCTGTCTTAGTCCTAATTCCTACTAGCCTCACCTCTCCCGACCTCAGATTCATACTGTAGGACAGGCCTGGGTTTTGACCCACAAGGCATGCTCAGTGAACCCATCCCCACCCCCTGGGGGGACCCTCTCTTCCCTCCCTCTCTACAGTACTGTTCCTCTTGCTGTCTGAAGCTCTGGCCACACTATCTCCAGCTCATGAAAGAAGGCAGGGGCGGAGGAGCCAGGAGGATGCTCAGGGCTCCAGAACACACCAGATCCCACCTTCCCTTGAAATAGTGTTTTGTGGTCCCAGAAGCTAAGTACTTTGCACTGGTCAGTGTCCTTCCCACCTCCCACCTGGGCTTCTCTTACCCAGGTCTTACCCAGTAGAGGGGAGACGAGCCAGAGCGCAAAGACCTCCAAGGCGACGTCAGGGAGCTGCAGGACCTCACGGACTGCACGGTGGAGCTCATGGGCACTGAGAACTGGTAGATTCTCCACAGCCAGGGGCACTACTGTGTCATCAGCCAGGTAGACCAGCACATCAGCTGCTGCAAGGGAGGCCAGGCAGGGTCAGCTGGGGCCCACTGCCAGGCCTATCAGGTACCCTACATCACCCTCCCTCTCTTGACTTGTCCCACAAAGATCCCGTTAAGATTATAATGCCAAGCCGGGTGTGGTGGTGCACACCTTTAATTCCAGCACTCAGGAGGCAGAGGTAGGAGGGTTGCCATGAGTTCGAGGCCACCCTGAGACTACATAGTGAATTCCAGGTCAGCCTGGACCAGAGTGAGACCCTACCTCAAAAAAAAAAAAAAAAAAAAAAATTATAATGCCAGAGGCTGGGGAGATGGCTTAGTGGATAACTCATTTGCAGCTCAAGCTGGAGTACCTGAGTTCAATCTCCAGACCCCACATTAAAAGCTAGAAGCAAAAAAAAAAAAAAAAGCTAGACGCCAGGCTGGAGAGATGGCTCATCAGTTAAAGGTTCTTGCTTGCAAAGTCTGATGAGCCAGATGCACAAAGTGGTACATGCATCTGGAAGTTAATTGGCAGTGGCAGAAAGCCCTGGCATGCCCATATTCACTCTTTCTGTCTGCCTATTTCTGTCTCTCTCCTAAATAAATAACACACACACACACACACAAAAACACACACACACACACACACACACAAAGCCAGAAGTCTTGACCAGCTTCTATAATGCAAATATTGACAGTGAAATTGGAGGTGGTGACAAGAGAATTTCCCAGAAGCTTATGGTAAGCACAGCGAAAGATGGAGCTAGAATCCAGAGTGAAAAACCCTTCCTCAAATGAGGTAGACAGGCATGGACCAACCCAAAAGTTGTCCTCTGACCTCCGCACAGGTGTCATGGCACACATGAACACACATACACACTTTTTTTTTTTGAGGTAGTGTCTCACTCTAACCCAAATTGACCTGGAATTCATTACATAGTCTCAGAGTGGCCTTGAACTCACAGCAATCCTAGTACTTCTGCCTTCCCAGTGCTGGGATTAAAGGCATGTGCCACCACACCTGGCTTGATTTTTTTTTTTATTATAATTTCAGGGGCTGGGCGTTTCTGGCACATGCCTTTAATCCCAGCACTGGGGAGGCAGAAGTAGGAGGATCTTCTGAGGCTGGAGGATTGCAAGTTTGAGGTTATGAGCCTGGGCTATATACAGAACAAGACCCAGTGTCCAAAAAAAAAAGAGTGGGCTGGAGAGATGGCTTAGCAGTTACACGTTTGGTTGTGAAGCCTAAGGATCCTGGTTCAAGGCTTGATTCCTCAGTACCCACGTAAGACAGATGCACAAGGTGGCACATGCATCTGGAGTTTGTCTGCAGTGGCTGGAGTCCCTGGTGCACACATTCTCTCTCTCTCTGCCTCTATCTCTCGGTCTGTCACTCTTAAATAAAAATAAACAACAAAAAAAGTGCTGCTTATTTGGACCTCCCTGAGACTCTCAAATCATTCAGAAACTGTGGCACCAGGTCCAGTCTACCCACTAAAGGTTCAGATTAGAACTGCCCATGACAACCTTGTCGCCACTCCTCTCTAACACCAAGGCCTCTTCTACCTGACCAAGAATATTTCACAGGTGGAGACTGGGATGGGGGGAGGTCAAAGTGGCCTATCAGGCTGGGACAGGGAGAACTGGTGATCCACCATTATCCTTAGACAAGATTCTGTTGGCCAGGCTGCCAATGAGGAGTTTTTTTTTCTTTTAAAAATATTTTTAAGCCAGGCGTGGTGGCGCACGCCTTTAATCCCAGCACTCGGGAGGCAGAGGTAGGAGGAGTGCCGAGAGTTCGAGGCCACCCTGAGACTACATAGTGAATTCCAGGTCAGCCTGAGCTAGAGTGAGACCCTACCTCGGAAAAGCAAATAAATTAATTAATTAATTAATTAAAATTATATATATATATATATATATATATTTATTTTTTTTTTTTTTTTACTGGGCTGGAGATGGCTTACCAGTTAAGGCGTTTGCCTGCAAAGCCAAAGGACCCCAGTTCGATTCTCCAGGACCCACATAAGCCAGATGCATAGGGGAGTGCATGCATCTGGAGTTCATTTGCAGTGGCTGGATGCCCTGGCGCGCCCATTCTCTCTATCTCAAATAAATAAATAATAAATAAAATATATTTTAAAATATTTTTATTTATTTATTTGCAAGCAGAGAGACACATAGAGAGAAGAGACAACAGAGAGATCAAGCAGGCTAGTGCCTCTAGCCACTGCAAACTAACTCCAGATGTATACACCATTTTATGCATATACACAGGTACTGGGGAATTGAACCTGGGTCCTTAGGCTTTGTAGGCAAGCACCTTAACCACTGAGAAATTGCTCAAGCCCCCTCTTTTAAAAAATATTTTATTTGTTTATTTGAGAGAGGTAGAAAGACAGAGAGAGAGAGAGAGAGAAGAGAGAATGGGCATGCCAGGGCTCCCAGACAATGCAAACAAACTCCAGATGCATGTGCTGCCTTGTGCATCTGGCTTATGTGGGTACTGGGGAATCAAATTTAGGTCCTTAGGCTTTGCAGGTAAGCACCTTAACCGTTAAGCCACCTCTCCAGCCCAAGGATTTCTTCTTGTAATATTTTTATTTTATTGTTTATATGCAAGCAAAGAGAGAATGAATGGGGCACATCAGGGCTACTGCTAATAAACTCCAGACACATGCACCACTTTGTGCATCCAGCTGAGGAATCAAACTTGGACCAGCAGGCTTTGCAACCAAGTACCTTTAACCGCTGAGCCATCTCTCCAGCCCAACCATGAGTATTTCTCAGGTCACTTCATGTCAAAGTAAATTTCAAGTCTTGGCTTCCTTAGGATTCCTCAAGCCTCAGGGATCAATACTGTATGGCCTGTCCAGACAGCCTTCAGCAAGCTAGGAAAGTACGACCCAAAACAGTGTTTTTTTGTGACAAGCTAGATTCCCTTTTAGAACCCAGAGCCAAAGGCAGACCCTTAACAGGGAAGCAGATTCAAATCCCCCCCCTTTTTTTGTTGTTGTTTTGTTTTCAAGGTAGGGTCTCACTCCAGCTCAGGCTGACCTGGAATTCAGTATCAGGGTGGCCTTGAACTCATGGAGATCCTCCTACCTCTGCCTCCCAAGTGCTAGGATTAAAGGTGTGCACCACCATGCCCAGCTCAAATCCCCATTCCTGGAGGTGCAAGCCTGAAGGAACCCTGGGTTTGGGAGACCCACATTCTCTACATCCAATCCTTGCCTAGCAGCTGATTCTAGCAAGTCAATTTGAATGTTCGTTACTGAATCTGTAGCAGCAGAGCTAATATCCATCCAATAGCTGCAAATCACATGAAGCCTATGAAGGTGCTGGACACAGTTTATAGTTGCAAGAAGTGAAGGTGTTTTTTATACCCATCTCTTCTGTTCCAACAGATACTTTGAGATCAACCACCTCCAGGAGACTGAGGTTCAAATCGTGTTTTATGGGCAGGGAAAACAGGCACAAAAGACTTAATCTTGTAATCACCTGGAGGGCTCCAGTAGCCGGCAACCTAACCGCTCTAGGTTCCAATTTCCTCCCAATAAAATGAAGGTAATGAGGGTTTCCTACTTTCACAAGACTGTGAAAAAGTGGAACAAAAGAAAGTGAAGGTGGCACCTTCCATTCAGTGTGTTCTCACTTGAATTTCACAGCTAAGTGAGAGTCGCCCTTCATTTCACAAGGGAAGCCAGGAGATTCAAGAAGGGTACAGGACTTGGTCGCTAAGCTAGAGAGAGCCCAGTCCTTTTGATCCTGACTTCCTGTGAGTTTGCCACAGCTCAACATATCTTATTTTTTTTTTAATACAAAAGGGGTCACATTTAGAGGAAAAAATCCACAGCCACATCCTTAGAGCTGGATCTCAAAAGAGGGTATAGAGGGGGTGAAAAGAGGGGCGAGAAGGGACCCACCTCGGGCTCCCACGGAGGACACGCTGCTTCGATGGGACCGCTCGGCCGGGCCAGGCTGTCCCGTATTGCCTTCTGCCCCGTCCATCTGCAATGAGAATGACAAATAGCAATTAAAGGGGGTCCTGGGGTCTGACGGTCTCTTCAAGCTCTCCCAATGGTGAAGGAAAGGCGTCCCGGGGCTAGTAATCTACAAGGCGAAACCAGCTAGCGCAAGTATGCAGACTGGAAGTGGAGCGTGTCCCCCGGCGGACTGGAGGTCTCAGGGGTGCAGGAGTCCAGGGCGTGGCCGATCAGGTGCGGGGCGGGGGTCGGTGTTCACTCGTCACACCGAGATCCTCAGGCAAGGCAGAGTCCGGACGGGGAGTGGCCGTGCCCTTACCTCGCAGGATCGCAAAGCAGTCCCGACTCTGGCCTTCAGCTCCCGCCCCACAACAGGTCTTCGAGTCCCCCCAGGGCTCGGTCCTATAGGGTTGCGCCGCAGAAGCCGCGGAAGCGGGAGGAAGCGCGGCACATAGGCTCCGCCCTCCAGGACATGAGAGCCAATCGGAGTCCGGAGCCGCTGCGCACGCGCCCTGCCGAAGCCTGCGTGCTCACGCCCCCTTCCGAGGGTTGCGCGGGTCGGAGCTGCCCGGCCCGTGCCTGCAAGGTGTTCCCTCGTCCTTGGCCTGGCCTGGTCGTGACCTGGCCTGGACATCAACTGTAATGATCTGGAGCAAGTTGCCACATACACAGCCCCTTTGATCTGTAATAGGATGTGGCTTACTTCTTTAATCCCAGCACTTGGGAGGCAGAGGATCGCTGTGAGTTCAAGGCCACCATAGTGAATTCCAGGTCAGCCTGAGCTAGAGCGAGTCCCTATCTCGAAAAACAAAACAAAACAAAACACAGAAATTGAGGAGTGAGCTCTGCCGCTAACTCTCGTTGTGACTTTGGACTAGTTCCCTGGCTATGAAATGGAGATAGATGCTTCCTAGGACCTGTCAGGGTCCATACTGACATAGGTGTTGGGGTGTGGTAAGGACCCTCACAGAACAGAGAAGATAGCTACGTGTCTGAGGCATGGGAACAACCTTGAAGCCCAGTGAGAGGATGATGAAGGGAAACTCTGAAAAGGGAAATGAGGAACATCTGCAGCAGGCTGCTCAGCCTTCCTTCCCCCTGCCTCCCCTGGTCACCCCATCATGCCTAGAGATATCAGTAACCAATCATGTATTGCCAAATATGATCAACATCACTGTATGCTCTTCACTATAAAAAATGTGAAGGGTGGCGATGACCACTGGGATGACCCAAAAGGCAACATAGGGCTGAGAAGAAGGGACGGAGGAGTGTCCAGCACTGAAACATCTCTGTCACACCCTCCAAGGCTCAGGGTTCGTTGCAGAAGAGGGGGAGGATAGAATGTAAGAGCCAAAGGAAGGGTACGACTCCTTACAATGCAACTGTCCAGACAGAAATTGGCCTCGATATCCATGACCTAGCAGTGCCTAGCAATACCTTCGCAAGACCCTCATAATAGGAGAAAAAGATGGATGACACCAAATTAAAAGAGAGACTAATGGAGAGAGGGAGGGGATATGTCAGACAATGGAGTTTTGAAGGGGAATGGGGGGAGGGGAGGGAAATATCATGGTTTATTGTCTGTAAGTATAGAAGTTGTCAAAAAATTTTAAAAAAAGTGAAGGGGCTGGAGAGATGGCTTAGCAATTAAGCGCTTATCTGTGAAGCCTAAAGGACCCCTGTTCGAGGCTTGATTCCCCAGTACCCACGTAAGCCAAAGCCAGATGCACAAGGTGGCGCATGCATCTGGAGTTCCTTTGTAGTGGCTGGAGGCCCTGGTGTGCCCATTTTCTCTCTCTGCCTCTTTCTCTGTCTGTCTGTTGCTCTCAAATAAATAAATTAAATTAAACAAAAAAAAAATTTTTAATGTGAAAAAACCTTGAAACAGGGCTTGGATCTTAGTTACTTCACCTGAGTCTTGGGCTGGCTAATAAAGCTGTTATCTTGTGATCTCTGTGCTTGGTTTTTAGTCTCTTGCTACAGGGTTCCAGGAAGGAAGCTCCTTCCTGGCCATGAAGGGTGATTGGCTTTTGGCTGTGGACAGGATTGGAATCCTGGACAAGTCCCTTCCCCTCTGTTTCTTACCTGTAATGTGAGGAGGTTGAACTGTTGAGGATCTGACCCACTCTCAAATTATAGATGTACATAGGAAATGCAAGGCTTGTTGTTTTCCCAGAGTGCAAGTACATGAGCCGTGACTATTTAGAGACTCAGTCGCAAAGATCTTAAGGTCCTAGGAGGGGGAGAGGCACTGTGGCCCCTAAGAGGCAAATGGGAAAACACCTATCCTCCAGGTGTCCTCACTAACATGCCCTGGCAACACAAACATGTGTGCCTGAGGCGTAGAGTGTGGGAGGAACAACAACTCCATGGGTACCGTGCCCAAATCAGAGAAACCACAGATTGTTCCAAGTGCCACAAATAAGTTCAGGGATCAGGAGCAGGGGACCTGATTCCCTCTGCTGGAGAGCAACTGTAGACAACTAGCTCGTCCAATTGACTTTGATATTTGTTTTTTGTTTTGTTAGACTTTTATTTTTATTTGTCTTAACTTTTTTTTGTTGTTGTTGTTTGTTTTTCAAGGTAGGGTTTCACTCTAGTCCAGGCTGATGAATTCACTATGTAGTCTTAGGGTGGCCTGGAACTCACCGTAATCCTACTACCTCTGCCTCCCAAGTGCTGGGATTAAAGGCATGTGCCACCACGCCCAGCTTTGTCTTAAGTTTTTATTGACAACTTTCATACATAGTCCCCTCTCACCACTCTCTCTTTTCCCTCTAGAATCCCTCCTCCATTGAATCCCTTCTTTCCAAGTCTCTCTCTCTCTCTCTCTTTTTTTTTTTTTTTTTTTTTTCAAGGTAGGGTCTCACTCTAGCCCAGGCTGACCTGGAACTCACTCTGAAGTTCCAGGCTGGCCTTGAACTCACAGCAATCCTCCTACCTCTGCCTCCTGAGTGCTGGGATTAAAGGCATGTTCGAATCACCCCTGTTGCAGGCTATCTGGCCCATAAGCTTCTGGGAAAGTCTCCTGTCTCCTCTTCCCTTCTCACCTTAAACACACTTGGGATTACAGATGCTTGCCACATACAGTGTCTGGCTATTTTACATGGTTCTGGGGATCCAAACTCAAGTACTTGAGCTTGCATGCCAAAACACTTTATCTACTGGAGCTATCTCCCTAACCCTGAAAACTTTGTTGTTTGTTTTTCTTTTCTTTCTTTTTTGGTTTTTTGAGGTAGGGTCTCACTCTAACTCAGGCTGACCTGGAATTCACTATGTAGTCTCAGGGTGGCCTTGAATTTATGGCAATCTTCCTACCTCTGCCTCCTAAGTGCTGGAATTGAAGGGGTGCACCACCGTGCCTGGCTGTTTTTTTATTTTTCGAGGTAGGGTTTCACTCTGGCTCAGGCTGACCTGGAATTCACTCTGTAATCTCAGGATGGCCTCAAACTCACAGTGATCCTCCTACCTCTGCCTCCCAAGTGCTGGGATTAAAGGCGAGTGCTACCATGCTCAGCTTGAAAACTTTTTTTTTTTTTTCTTGGACAGAGAGAGAGAGAGAGGGAGAGGAAGACAGATAGAGATGGGCACGCCAGCAGCCTCTCAGCTGCTGTGAACGAAATCCAGATGCGTGCGCCCCCTTGCGGTCAAGTGTGGCATTGCGCCCTTGCGTCACTTTGCATCTGGCTAAACGTGGGACCTGGAGATTGGAACCAGGTTCTTAGGCTTAGCAGGCAGGCGCCTTAACTGCTAAGCCACCTCTCCAGCCCATTGAAAATTTTTTGTAAGAGCTGTGGAAATGGCTCAGTGGGTAAGAGTGTAGAGACAGGAGGATCATAGGGATTTCCAGGTCAGCCAAACAAAAACTAGGACATTCCAGGTTCAGTGAGAGACTCTGTCTCAGGGATATAAGGAGGAAGACCAATAAAAGAGGGTCCCCATCATCTTCCTCTGGCCTCTGCATGTATCCTCATCAAGTGTGTGCATTTGCACACAAGTGTGAATACAATGCATACCTGTGTGAGCACATACACATACACAAACAAACAAACAAACACCCAATTGGTCAGGAGTGGTGGTTCATGCCTTTAATCCCAGCAGAGGTAGGAGGATCCACTGTGAGTTCAAGGCCAGCCTGCAACTAGAGTGGGATCCTACCTCAAAAAACAATCAAACAAGCCGGGCGTGGTGGCGCACGCCTTTAATCCCAGCACTCGGGAGACAGAGGTAGGAGGATCGCCGTGAGTTCAAGGTCACCCTGAGACTACATAGTAAATTCCAGGTCAGCCTGGACCAGAGTGAGACCCTACCTCACAAAACCAAAAAAAAAAAACCAAAACAACAACAACAACAACAACAAAACAATCAAACAGAGCCAGGTGTGGTGGCGCACGCCTTTAATCTCAGGAGGCAGTGGTAGGAGGATCGCCGTGAGCTCAAGGCCACCCTGAGACTACACAGTGAATTCTAGGTCAGCCTGAGCTAGAGTGAGACCCTACCTCGAAAAACAAACAAAAAAAAGATTTCATTTAATGGACAAAAATTCAGGGACCCTTGTCTGCACAAATAACCTAGCACTTATCTGCATAATAGATCAGTGATATGTGCAGTGGGAAAAAAAGAAAGAGCCTGGGAGGGAATGGCACCAACTGCTGCATAAACTGGGAAAATTGGGGAGGCCTCAAGGAGGTGATGTTTTAGCCTCTGCTTGAAGGAGGCCAGGGAGAGAGTGTTCAGGAAGAAGGCCAGGGTAGGGAAACCAGGGTGGCCAGACATGAAGTCAGAGAAGGGGTGGAACTGTGAGGGCTCAGACAGCCCAGAAGAGATTTGGCCTCTCTTTCTTTCTCACTTTTATAATTAAAAAAAAAAAATTTTATTAGTTTTTTTTGGAAAGAGACACAGAGAGAGACAGAGAGAGGGAGAGGAAGACAGAGATGGGCGCGCCAGCAGTGTCTCAGCTGCTATGAACGAAATCCAGATTTATGCGCCCCCTTGTGGTCAAGTCCAGCATTGCGCCCTTGCGTCACTTTGCATCTGACTAAACGTGGGACCTGGAGATTGGAACCGCTGGAGATTGGAACCAGTGTTCTGAGGCTTAGGAGGCATGCGCCTTAACCCCTAAGCCATCTCTCCAGCTCTTTTTTTTTTTTTTTTTTTCGAGGTAGGGTCTCACTCTGGCCTAGGCTGACCTGGAGTTAACTATGTAGTCTCATGGTGGTCTTGAACTCATGGTGATCCTCCTACTTCTGCCTTCTGAATACTGGGATTAAAATCATGCACCACATCGCCTGGCTTTTTTATCTTTTTGTAGAAAGAGGGAGAGAGAATTGGCACTCCACTCCAGGGCCTCAGCCACTGCAATCGAACTGCAGACATTTATACCACCTAGTGGGCAAGTGCAACCTTGCCCTTGCCTCACCTTTGTGCATCTGGCTAATGTGGGATCTGGAGAGTCGAACATGGGTCCTTAGGGTTCACAGGCAAGTGCCTTAACTGCTAAGTCATCTCTCCAGCCCTCTTTTATAATATTTATTTATTTATTTTTGTTTTTGTTTCTGTTTTTCAAGGTAGGGTTTCACTCTAGCCCAGGCTGACCTGGAATTCACTATGTAGTCAAGGATGTCCTTGAACTCAAGGCAATACTCCTATCTTTACCTCCCGAGTGCTGGGATTAAAGGCGTGCACCACTACACCCGGCTATAATTTTTGAAGAAAATAAATTTAGCTGGGCATGATGGTGCACGCCTTTAATCCCAGCACTCGGGAGGCAAAGGTAGGAGTATTGCTGAGAGTTCGAGGCCACCCTGAGACTCCATAGAGAATTCCAGGTCAACCTAGGCTAGAGTGAGACCCTACCACGAAAAAAAAAAAAAGAAAGAAAGAAAGAAAAAAAGAAAAGGTGGAGAAGTCCAAAATCTAGGCGCTAGCATATGCTGAGGGCCTTTCTGCTGCGTCATCCCATGGCAGAAGGCAAGCTGGGGAGAGAGCTGGATTTTGGTTTCTACTCAGAGTAGCTGTGGTCCACTGCAAACAAACATATATATTATCAATGATATAGTCAAAAACCTAATGTTCCCCTGGGGAAGAGGACGCTGTGATTCTGACTCATGTTGCAGCAGAGCTGTAAACAACTCCAGTGAGAGCAGACAAACAGACCTCAGGCTGGTGAGTCACTTCTGGGGGCAAGCTCTTCTTTTGGTTCTCACCCTGCCTTGTGCTAAGGAGGCTGCTGCAAGCCACTACAGCCTGGGACTGCCACCTGGTGGCCACACTCTGTCTGTACTTGGCCTCACTGTTCTGGTGGGCCAGGACTGGGTTCTGTGGGGATGAATGGGGGTTTGGACTGGGATGGTTAGGCAGGCTCAGCCCTGTCCCTTGCTGACTGAGGTAGCCCTGAAGAGATCCATCAAGCTGGGCTCCAGCTGTCATCCCTGGCCATGCAGCCTAGGCAGGGGGCTCACGTTAGCTGTTGCTGTCATCCTACCTGAAACAACTTCTTACTCTACACACCTCTTCCAGGCTCAGGGTCATTGAAGTTGGCTCTCCATTCCCAGCTGCCTGAGGTCTGGGCACTGGGCCACTTCTCACCCTCCAGCCAGGGTTAAACATTAGTGGGAGGTTATCGGGCTCTGGGAGGGGATGGAAATTATACTTTCAACAGTCTCCTCCGTGAACCAGAGCACCAGTTCCCGAAACTGAGCCCACACCATGCCTTTGGAGGAGTTTGTGGCTGGCTGGATCTCTGGTGAGACACTTTTCTTCCTTTTGTTCCACGAACCCTAAGCATGGGTCACTTCCTAGGGAGGGTGGGAGACAAGAAGAACTGAGACCAAAGTCTTGATTCCCTTGTAGCAACACCCTGGAGAGCCAGCTGTCTCTAGAGTCTTTGGGCAGTGGCCAACAGGGAAGCAAGTGGAGGAAGGCATGGGCAGGAGGGGCTACTTCTGAATCCCAAGGCCATGATCAACACTACCGAGGGTCCAAAAAGCCAAGGAACAACCTGTACATCAATGTCCTCTCTCCCTGGATCACTCTATGAGGCCCAGAAGGTCACCTTTGACCTTACCTGTTGTCCTGAGTTCCCCTTTGGGACGATTCTGCCATACCTGGCTATGGGTGGCATTCCTGAGCCTTGAGGCCTTGTTGTGGGTGTATACCCAGCCCCAGATCCTTTTGATATTCCTTTTAGGAGAAAGAGAGACACCATGAACCTGCCTTCTGGACTTGGCACCTCCCCTACACTGCAGAAGCAGCATCCACTGTGGGAGTGGGTGATCTCCTCCTCCGGGGCCAGCAGAACCCTGAGAAGAGACACCAGCTCCTCTTGGATAATTATGGGGAATAGAAGGTGGGGAAGGCTGAAGGCCACACATCTCTAAGATGAAGGAAGGCAGGTGGACAACTGTCAGGGAAGAGCCCCTTGCTCCATAATCAGAGTTGAGGGCAGTGTGTGACAGTTGGCATGTGTGCACACTCAGACTAGGCACAGGGTCTCTTGCCCCTTCCCCAGCATCTTTATGGCTCAGTACTGGGTGCCGGAGTAACTGGAGTCTGAAGGAAGGTGGATGATGGGTGTCTAAGAAGGCCAGGCCTTCTTTCTCTTGCCTGAATCCCTCTTTCCTCTAGCATAGACTTGCTTCCTGGGCCTGGCACACAGCCCTTACTCCTAGCACCTTCTTGTCATCATAGGAGCTCTGGGCCTGGTCCTGGGACACCCCTTCGACACTGTGAAGGTGAGTATAGCAGAGGAACCAGAGGAGTAGATGGTCTGGCCTAAAATGGAGCAAGAGGTCGGGCCTGGCTGACTGGGTTCATTCCTGCCTTACCTGCCAGCTGGCATCTACTGCATGGGTGAACTTGCTGTAAGCATGGGAGCAGCCCTGGCTTGCCTGTCTGCCCCACCTGCCCTGTCCTTCCTGACCAGGTACGGTTGCAGACCCAAACCACATACCAGGGCATTATGGACTGCATAGTGAAGACTTACCGCCATGAGTCGGTAGGTGGCCCACTTCTTTGGGGGCAAGTGTTTCCTCCTCCCTCTCCCCGCCCCACCCCCGAGGTAGGGTCTCGCTCTAGCTCAGGCTGACCTAGAATTCACTATGTAGTCTCAGGGTGGCCTCAAACTCTCGGTGATTCTCTTACCTCTGCCTCCCAAGTGCTGGGATTAAAGGTGTACTCTACCATGCCTTTTTTTTTTTTTCAATCGTGAGTCAAGGTCCCATGGTAGCCCAGGCTGACCTAGAACTCACCCTGTAGTTTAGGATGGTTTTGAACTCATGGTAATCTGTCTACCTCAGTCTTCTCAGTGTTGGGATTAAGGGTGTGTGTCACCATACCTGACCTCTTTCCTTCTTATCAGTAAGTTCCAAGTTTGGGGGTCTTGGGATGCCAGGTGGTATCTTAGCATCCCAAAATTGGAAGTGAGGCTTTCCCAGCCTCCCCTGCTCCTAAGGACCAGAGCTCAGTTCTGTCCAACCAGCAGAGGTCTGGCTAGGGGTTAAAGGGGCAGTCCACTGTGTCTCCTCCAAAGCCATTCTGTCACTCTGCAGCTCCTGGGCTTCTTCAAGGGAATGAGCTTCCCCATCGCCAGCGTAGCTGTGGTCAACTCTGTTCTCTTTGGAGTGTACAGCAACACCCTGATGCTGCTCACAGCAGCCTCCCACCAGGAAAGGCGGACCCAGCCACCGAACTACCCACAAATCTTCATAGCCGGCTGCACTGGGGGCCTCTTGCAGGTGAGAGGACAGTGCATGGGCAGAGTGATGGCCAATGGGATCTGTCCCCTCTTTAGCGCCCCCTGGGATCCCCAGCTGTAGATGGACAGACCTTCCTGAGAGGCACGTGTGGCACTGCTCACAGTGACCTGGCCATGCTGCAGGCCTAGAGATAAGAGTCACCAAGACCAGAGGGGGCATAAAGCAAAGACAACTGTAGAGCAGAAATAAGGGGATACCAAGGAGAGGCAGTCAATGCCTACTCTTTGGCTGGTAGCACTTGCCCATCTCCAGAAGGGTCTGCCAGCTGGACAGTTGCAGGAAGATTATGCTCCATGGTGACCTCTGACCCCAAGGAACTGTCAGCCTCAGCAGGGTTTAGGTCACAGCCCTAATGGTGGTCCTATATGGTCTTGGCACTGACCCAGCCTGCTCAGCCCTGGCCTTTGCCTGCAGTGCATAGGTGACCATGTTCTGTGAGCCTCACCTGAGGCCACAGGTCACTAATATCACAGGATGCTAATCACTAAGTCACTCCCATTGCTAGGTTTGATCTTTGTTCTTAGCACTGGAATGCCCAGGCTTCGGAGGAGGGAGGTGGAGGCAATGGGGGTTTCTGGGCCCCAGAGGAGACCTGAGTGAATGGGATGTCTGAGGAGAAAGAGAAAGAGGGATGGATGCCTGATTCTGTCCTGCACCCCAGCTGGGAATTTTAGTGACCCTCATTGTACATCTGCTCCAATGCCCCAACACTTCAGGGCAGAGAGCAAGAGCAGAGGGCAAAGTCAGGCCATGAACTCCAGTAGATTAATGGATTAATGTTTAATGAGACCACAGAGTCTTGCTTTTCTTCCTTCCCTCCTTTCCTGTCTCCTCCTCCTCCTTCTTCTTTTTCTTCTTCTTCTTCTTTTTTTTTTTGTTTTTCGAGGTAGGGTCTCACTCTAGCCCAGGCTGACCTGGAATTCACTATGTAGTCTCAGGGTGGCCTTGAACTCATGGCATTCCTCCTACCTCTGCCTCCCGATTGCTGAGATTAAAGGTGTGCACCACCACGCCCAGCTGTGCTTCTTATTTTTTAAATTATTTATTTACTTATTTTGTTTTTTTGAGGTAGGGTCTCACTTTAGCTGAGGCTGACCTGGAAATTACTATGTAGTCTCAGGGTGGCCTTGAACTCATGGCATTCCTCCTACCTGTGCCTCTCGAGTGCTGGGAGTAAGGGCATGGGCCACCATACCTGCCTTCTTTTATAAAAGTTTATTTACTCTGTGTGTGTGTGTGTGTGTGTGTGTACACATGCCAGGGCCTCTTGCCACTGCAAATGAATGCATGTGCCACATTTGCATCTGGCTTATGTGAGTGGCTTGAGAATTGAACAAAGGCCAACAGTCTTTGTAAGAAAGCATCTTTAACCACTGAGCCATCTTCCCAGTTCCCCCTCCTTTTTTTTTTTTTTTTTTTTTTTTTTTTTTTTTTTTTGCGAGGTAGGGTCTCACTCTGGTCCAGGCTGACCTGGAATTAACTATGTAGTCTCAGGGTGGCCTCAAACTCTCGGGGATCCTCCTACCTCTGCCTCCCGAGTGCTGGGATTAAAGGCATGCGCCACCACACCCGGCTCCCTCCTGATTTTTTTGACAGGGTCTGACAGCCTCTGATGGGCATGAATGTTGCTTGTGGTTTGGTGAGACTGACCTTGTCAATGGGGAAGTAGTAGCTGAGGTCCCATGACTCCCATCCCATGGGATGTCCCTACTTCAGCCTCAGAGACCTGGTTTGGGAGCCCACCCCTTGGAGAATATCTTACCTCAGCCTTTCCAGAAGATTCTAGCGGAACATCAGGCTCTCTTACAAAGGAGGCCCCCAACTCATGATAGTGCCTGCCAAGATAGAAGTAAACAGTGTGGCCTGCACCATTCCCAGAGCCAGCTGCTGGCCCCTCCACTGCCAGGCGCATCTAGGGCTTTGGAACTGAGTTCATGTGCCAGAGATAACAGACATCACATACATCCCAGTGATGGGCCAACCTTTGCTTAGACCCTAGTTCCCTAAGGGTTTTGTTGTAGGTTTTTTTTTTTTTTTTTTTTTTGGTAGGGTCTTGTTCTAACCCAGGCTGACCTGGAATTCACTATGTAATCTCAGGGTGGCCTTGAACTCATGGCGATCCTCCTACCTCTCTTCCCGAGTGCTGGGATTACAGGTGTGTGCAAACATACCCACTGTTTTTTTTTTTTTTTTTTTTTTTTTAGAGACAGAGAGAAGGAGGGAGAATGGTGCACCAGGACCTCTAGCCATTGCAAACAAACTCCAAATGTATGCGCCACCACGTGCAGTTGGCTTACATGGGACCTGGAGAATTGAACCTGGGTCCTTAGGCTTCTTAGGCATGCGCCTTAACCACTAAGAGATCTCTTCAGTGTTTTTTTTTTTTTTTTAGTTTTGTGAGGTAGAGTCTCGCTCTAGGCCAGGCTGACCTGGAATTCACTCAGTAGTCTCAAGGTGGCCTTGAACTCGTGGTGATCCTCCTACCAGTGCTTCCTGAGTACTGGCTGGGATTAAAGGCGTGCACCATCATGCCCAGCTTTTGAGTGTTTTTTTTTTTTTTGGAGGTAGGGTCTCACTCTGGCCCAGGCTGACCTGGAATTAACTTTGTAGTCTCAGGGTGCCTTGAACTCATGACAATCTTCCTACCTCTGTCTCCCAAGTGCTAGGATTAAAAGCGTGTGCCACCATGCCCAGCTATGTTTTTTTTTCCTCCAGTGCTGAGGATGAAATTTAAGGCTTTGTGTATGCTAGGCAAATACTCTATCAACTGAGCCACTTTCCCAACCCCTATTTTGGTTCTTTGTAGCTCAGGCTGACTTCCTGCCTCAACTTCTTGAGTGCTAGGATTACATGTGTGAACTAAGCCCAGCTTGCACCCCAGTTCCTTTTTTTTTTTTTTTTTCGAGGTAGGGTCTCACTCTGGCCCAGGCTGACCTGGAACTAACTATGTAGTCTCAGGGTGGCCTTGAACTTATGGCGATCCTCCTACCTCTGCCTCCCGAGTGCTGGGATTAAAGGCATGTGCCACCATGCCCAGCTGCACCCCAGTTTCTTACCTGAACTTCAGCAGCTTCTCTTGATGTACTTTCATCCATGACCCAAACCCCACCACCCCCTCCTTCACATTCTCCCAGTACACACCCTCACCTGGGTCCAATACACCCCAAATCTGTGTTCTGTCTGCCTTAGACAATAGTAAGTATTTGAGGACCTGATAAATCCCACTAGTTATCACCATCCCAACCTTAAAAGGTCTCTTTGTTGGGCCAAAGGGGCCTCTGGGAGATGTCACAAAGAAGGGGAGGGAGGGAGACTCTGATGGTGGATCTGAATTAGAACAATGTCAGTGAGGCAACCTCCTTCACCCTGGGAGGATCAGAGCCTCCCTGTTTTGTGGTCACAAGCTGAGTCCTTATTCAGCCCCAGTCATGGCCCATGTGTGCTCCTTCCTAGACTTAGGGATCCCAGGAGCCCCAAGGTGACCAGTGCCTGTTGTCTCTGGAGGAGGGAATAATGCCAAGCATGTCAGGCCTGATGCTAAGGGAAGTGGCCTGTCCCTACTACAGCCAGACACTTTGGCCACACCTAATCACATATGCAAGAGGTTGGGAACTGGCAGCAAGAGCTGGGTGGTTGGTAGGGTGCCCATGCAGCCCCTGTGCCACTCCTTTCCCAGCCCAAGTCCCACCCCTGCCCTTCTGTGTCCTTCCCAACAGTCCTACTGCCTAGCCCCTTTTGACCTCATCAAAGTCCGTCTACAAAACCAGACAGAACCGAGGGTGCAGCGGGGAAGCTCCCAACCCCGGTACAGGGGACCCACGCACTGTGCAATCACCATCTTACGGGAGGAGGGGCCCCAGGGGCTATTCCGAGGAGCCTGGGCCCTGGTGCTGAGGGACACCCCCACGTTGGGATTCTACTTTGTCACCTATGAAGGGATCTGCCGCCAGTACACACCAGATGGCCAGGACCCCAGTAAGTGTTGTGGGGTGGAGGTATGGCTGAGGCTGGGGAGGAAAGCTAGGGCCCACAGAGATGCTTGATCCAGTCTGACCCCACCCTGGCTCCCTGTGTCCCAGGCTCCACCACGGTGCTGGTGGCAGGGGGCTTTGCAGGGATTGCTTCCTGGATCACAGCGACGCCCTTTGACGTGGTCAAGTCCCGGATGCAGATGGATGGGATGAAGAAGAAAGAGTACAAGGGGATGCTAGACTGTATGGTGAGCAGCTTCCGGAAGGAGGGAGTAGGAGTCTTCTTCCGGGGACTGACCATCAACACCGCCCGTGCCTTTCCTGTCAATGCTGTTACTTTCCTGAGCTACGAATATCTCCTGCGCTTGTGGAGATGAGCCTAGCCAGGCCATGCCAGCATCTCCATGCCAGCAGGGACCAAGGGTCAACTGCGTCACCTCTGTTGGAGTTTAAAGGCAAGACGCTTCTCAGTGGTACCCTAGTTGCCATGCTACAATTTCCCTTCTAAAGGAGCTCTCAGGGGTTAGTCACTACCTCTGAGCCACCCAACCCTTAGATTCCAGGGACTTCACACACTAGACTCCTACTCCTCCATTCAAACTTCTTCCAGAGACTGCAGAATGACCTTTTGTCTTGTCCCCCCCCCCCAGAATCCTTTGGGGTAGGGGCCAGGGACGTTCCCTTTACTTTCAGATAGGAAAAGCCCAATCCCCAGCCCTGGCCACACCCTTCCAGGAAGCTTTCCTGGGCATGATACCACCATCATCCCTCCAGCTAGCACAGTGTCCTCTAAGAATCAGGCAGAGCATTGTCTCTGGGGGTTCCTCCAACCCCACTCAGGCTGAATGTGGGGTTCCCAAGCATGCTTGCCTACCCCCATTTTAGCCCTTGCATGCGCCACTCATGTTTATGAGTGATGATTTGCATCTTGGCTTCCTTGTTAGCCCAAGTGTCAAGATTGTACTTTTGTCCTTGAGCAGGAGCCCTATGCTTGAACAGACTTATGCAATAAACATTCATTCAGTGAAGTGCTGTCTGTACCCCTGCCTTGCCTCCCCTGCTCCAGCCACCACACCTGCTTCCCTTGGTCCTACCACACACCCCAAACCCGCATTTCCATGTCCTGACCACTGGCTAGACCACCTCTGCCTTGCCCATACCCATCCTATGGCATTTGTTTTCTGACCCATCCCAACTGCCATTCATTTGGGGTTCTCTGTGGACCTCTTCTAGTATATCACTGCTATTGACATAGGAGTTCACCTCAGCTCAGGGACATTCTAGAACCTGCCCCAGATCCCTCAGCTGGTAAGTTATACCACTCGTCTGGATGCATCTGAGCCTCCAACTGCACAACCCATTTCCATTGCTACCCTGATCTTCTATGGGGCACCTAAGTAAGCTGCAACTCACCTAGGCTGGGTCTGCTGGGTTTGACCCCCTTCACATGCTTGTCACAGTTGTCCTTCACACATCATGTGTCATCAACTACTGGCAGCCACTCCACGTTGTTCTCCCATGCTCACAGTATGGCAGTTGGGTAGGTTACCCTGAGCAAGGCTGTTGGGACCTAAACTGTGCTTAAGGTCTTGCTAGAGAAAGGTGAGCAAAGCCTGGTGTGGTGGCGCACGCCTTTAATCCCAGCACTTGGGAGGCAGAGGTAAGAGGATAGCTGTGAGTTTGAGACCAGCCTGAGACTACTTAGAGAAATATGAACAAAAGGGATGTATAGCAGGGCGTGGTGGCGCACGCCTTTAATCCCAGCACTGAAGAGGCAGAGGTAGGAGGACTGCCATGAGTTCAAAGCCACCCTGAGAGTACATAGTGAATTCCAGATCAGCCTGGGCTAGAATGAGATTCTACCTCAAAAATAAATAAATAGCTGGGCATGGTGGCGCATTCCTTTAAACCCAGCACTTGGGAGGCAGAGGTAGGAGGGATCACTGTGAGTTCGAGACCACCCTGAGATTACATAGTGAATTCCAGGTCAGCCTGAGCTAGAGTGAGACCCTACCTTGAAAAACAAAAAACAAAAACAAAAACAAAAGTTATAGGGGAAGCCAGGCATAGTGGCACACGCCTTTAATCCCAGCACTTGGGAAGCAGAGGTAGGAGGATCACTGTGTTTGAGGCCACCCTGAGACTTCATAGTGAATTCCAGGTTAGCCTGGGTCAGAGTGAGACCCTACCTCATATAACAAAACAACAAAAAAATTGAAATGGAGCTGGGCGTGGTGGCACATGCCTTTAATCCCAGCATTTGGGAGGCAGAAGTAGGAGGATTGCTGTGAGTTCGAGGCCACCCTGAGACTACATAGTGAATTCCAGGTCAGCCTGAACTAGAGTAAGACCCTACCTCAAAAAAAAAAAAAAAAAAAAAAAAAAAAAAAAAAAAAAAACCTTGAAATGGGGCTGGAGAGATGGCTTAGCTGTTTAAGGCATTTGCCTGCAAAGTCAAAGGACCTCGGTTCGATTCTCCAGGACCCATGTAAGTCAGATGCACAAGGGGTGCATGCATCTGGAGTATGTTTGCAGTGGCTGCATGCCCTGGCGTGTCCATTCTCTCCCTCCTCTCTCTCTTTCAAATAAATAAATAAATAAAATAAAATAAAATAATTTTAAAAATTGAAATGGAAATTTCCTTCTTTTTAAAATATTTATTTATTTGAAAGAGAGAGAGAGAGAGACAGGCAAAGAGTGAGTATGGCATGCCCAGGGCCTCCTGACACTACAGATGAACTCCAGATGCAAGCACCACTTTGTGCATCTGGTTTACAAGGGTACTAGAGAATCTAACGTAGGCCATCAGGCTTTGCAAGCAAGTTCCTTTAACTGCTGAGTCCCCTTTTTCAATTTTTTAAAAACTTTTTATTTTATCATATTTTTTTGGAGAGAGGCAGAGAGAGAGAGAGGGAGGGAGAGGGAGGAAGACAGAGATGGGTGCGCGAGCAGTGTCTCAGCTGCTGCGAACGAAATCCAGATGTGCATGCCCCCTTGTGGCCAAGTGCGGCATTGCGTCCTTGCGTCACTTTGCATCTGGCTAAACATGGGACCTGGAGATTGGAACCGCTGGAGATTGGAACCAGTGTTCTTAGGGTTAGGAGGCAGGCGCCTTAACCCCTAAGCCATCTCTCCAGCCCATCAATTTTTGTTTTAAGACAGGGTCTCAAAATGTTGCCCAGGCTTGCCTTGAACTCAATCTATAGCCTAAGCAGTTCTTGAATTTGCCATCCTCCTGCCTCAGTGTTCTGAGCAGCTGGGATTATAGACCTATGCCAACAGGCCTGGCTGAACTCCTAGTTTCTAGAAGTCTTGAGTGTCTTTTGGAAACACAGAGTGTGCAAGAGACCCATCCTCAGGTGCTGATTCTATGACTGATCTTTCTGCCTCAGTGTTCTCTATGTGTGTCCAAGGTTTCAAGCTGGACATGGTGATAGGACACAGCAGATGCTGGAATGCCACTGGGTAGTGGATGGCTTCAAGGAAACAGGCTGAGCACATGGGGGGAGGCAATGGCTCTTATAAACTCATGAGGCAAGGAGGGTTAGTTGGTAGAATGCTTGCACAGCATGCACAAGGCCCTGGGTTCCAATACCACATAAACTGGGCACATGCCTGTAATCAGTACTTGAGAAGTAGAGGCCAGAGGATCAGAAGTTCAATATTATCCTTAGCTACATAGGAAGTTCAGGGCCAGTCTGGGCTACATAGACCCTATCTCAGAAAGAAAGAAAGAAAGAAAGAAAGAAAGAAAGAAAGAAAGAAAGAAAGAAAGAAAGAAAGAAAGAAAGGAAGAAAGGAAGAAAGAAAGGAAGAAAGAAAGAAAGAAAGAGGGAAAGCAAGCAGGCAAGCTGGGCATGGTGGCACACACCTTTAATCCCAGCACCTGGAAGACTGAAATAGGAAGATCATTGTGAGTTTGAGGTCAGTCTGGAGCTACAGAGTGAGTTCCAGGTTATCCTGGGCTAGAGTGAGACCCTACCTTATAAAATAAATAAATGAACAGCGTAAGGAAGGGACAGTTGGGGGTGGGGGGGGGAGATGGTCTAGCTAGCCCTTTGTGTTTTTTTTTTTTTTTCCTAAATTTATTTATTTATTTGAGAGAGAATGGGAGCATCAGGGCCTCCAGCCACTGCAAATGAACTCCAGACGCATGTGCCACCATGGCTTACATGGATCCTGGTGAATCGAACCAAGGTCCTTTGGCTTTGCAGGCAAACACCTTAACTGCCACGCCATCCCTGTAGCCCTTGTTTGGTTCTTTTTTTTTTTTTTTTTTTTTTTTGAGGGGGCGAGTTTTTGAGGTAGGGACTCACTCTATCTCAGGCTGACCTGGAATTCACTATGTAGTTTCAGGGTGGCCTCAAACTCATGGCGATCCTCCTACCTCAACCTTCTAGGTTGAGTGTTAGAATTAAAGGTGTGCAGCACCATGCCCAGCTTTGTTTTGTTTTTTTTGAGACAAGGTCTCATGTTGCCCAAGCTGGCCTCTATCTCTTCTCTAACTCCTGATCCTCCAGCCTCCATCTCCCAAGTGCTGGAATTACAGGTGTGGGATACCACATTTAGCTATGGTATGTGTGTGGCAGAGGGAGGGGGGAGGCAGGGTCTCACTGTGTAGCCCAAGCTGGCTTTAAATTTGTGGCTATCCTCTTGTCTCAGCCTCTTCAGTGCTGAGATCAGACAAGTGCCACCATGTCTACCTATTGTTTTATTTAATCAAATCCTTTCTGGGGTGGTGATTCTGCCTGTGACTCTGGGTCCACTTCTGTCTCTGGTTCTATCTAGAGACATCTCTGCAGGGCCTGGCATTCTCCTCTTCTAAACCCCTCATTTAGAACCAGAGGGAGCAGTGGATGCATATGGGAGCCCAAACTTCAGGCCCCAGGTATTTCCATTAACTCATGGCAGGGACAGCTCATTGGGCTGGGAGAATAATTCTGGAGTGAGTTTAGGTTAAACATGAAGTTATTAGTGACAAAACCACTCCTCCTGTCCGGAGGCCCAGGGAGGAAATACCACACAGTTGGAAAAGTGCAGAATGACCAAAAACGAGCCAACAGGAAATGACCGAGACGGCTGTTGAAGTGACTGTTTATCTTTTTGTTTTTCATGATGGGTATGGAACCCAGGACCTCACATATGTTAGGCAAGTGTTCTACCACTGACTCATAGCCCAGTTTGAGGTCACTATTGTTTTTCTTTTACCTTCATTATTATTATTATTTTATTTTTATTGTTGGGGTTTTTTTAGAGAGAGACACAAAGAGAGAGAAGGGAGAGGGAGACAGCACCAGCAGTCTCTCAGCTGCTGCTGCGATCGAAATCCAGATGCGTGCGCCCCCTTGTGGTCAAGTGCGGCATTGCGCCCTTGCTTTACTTTGCATCTGGCTAAACGTGGGACCTGGAGATTGGTGTTTTTTTTTTTTTTAATTTTTAATTTTTTTTTTTGGTTTTGCGAGGTAGGGTCTCACTCTGGTCCAGGCTGACCTGGAATTCACTATGTAGTCTCAGGGTGGCCTCAAACTCTTGGCGATCCTCCTACCTCTGCCTCCCGAGTGCTGGGATTAAAGGCGTGCGCCACCACGCCTGGCTAGGACCTGGAGATTGGAACCAGTGTTCTTTAGGAGGCAGGCGCCTTAACCGCTAAGCCATCTCTCCAGCCCTCTTTTTTGGTTTTTTGAGGTAGGTTCTCACTGTAGCCTGAGGCTGACCTGGAATTCACTATGTAGTCTCAGGGTGGCCTTGAACTCACAGTGATCCTCCTACCTCTGCCTCCTGAGTGCTGGGATTAAAGGCATGTGCCATCATGCCCAGTTTATTATTTTTATTTTTGGTTTTTTTTTTTTTTTTTTTTTTTGCAAGGTAGGGTCTCACTCTGGTCCAGGATGACCTGGAATTAACTATGTAGTCTCAGGGTGGCCTCGAACTCTCAGGCGATCCTCCTACCTCTGCCTCCCGAGTGCTGGGATTAAAGGCGTGCGCCACCACGCCTGGCTATTATTTTTATTTTTAAAAAGTTTTCTTTGTCACACCCTCCAAGGCTCAGGGACCATTGCGGAAGAGGGGGCAGATAGAATGGAAGAGCCAAAGGAAGGGTATGATGACTTCTTACAATGCAACTGCCCAGACAGAAATTGGCCTCGATATCCATGACCTTGCAGTGCCTAGCAATACCTTCGCAAGACCCTCAAAAATAGAAGAAAAAGATGAGAGACTAATGGAGAGAGGGAAGGGATATGATGGAGATTGGAGTTCTAAAGTGGAATGGGGGAAGGGAGGGAAATATCATGTGAAAAAAATAAAAATAATAATTAAAAAAGTTTTTTTTTTGTTTTGTTTTGTTTTTTGAGGTAGGGTATCACTTTGGTTTGGCTCAGGCTGACCAGGAATTCACTACGTAGTCTCAGGGTGACCTTGAACTCATGGCTATCCTCCTATCTCTGCCTCCCGAGTACTGGGATTAAAGGCGTGCGCCACCACGCCCAGCTAAATTTTTGTTTTGAGAGAGAGAGAGGAAAAGGCAGAGAGAGAATGGGTGCTCCAGGGCTTTTCAGCTGCTGTAAATGAACTCCAGATGCGTGCACCCCCTTGTGCACATGTGCAACATTGTGCCCTTGTGTCACTTTTTGCGCCTGGCTAAACGTGGGACTTGGAGATTCGAACTGGCGTTCTTAGACTTTGCAAACAGGAGCCTTAACCACTAAGCCATCTCTCCAGCCCAAAAGATTTTATTTATTTATTTATTTATTTATTTATTTATCTATTTATTTATTTATTTATTTATTTGAAACAGAGAGGGGGGAGAGAGAATGGGCATGCCAGGGCCTCTGGCCACTGCAAAAGAACTCCAGACGCATGCGCCACCATGTGCATCTGGCTTACGTGGGACCTGGAGAATCAAACCTCGGTCGTTAGGCTTCACAGGCATGCATCTTAACCACTAAGCCACCTCTCTAGCCCTGTTGTTTTTATTTATTTATTTTTAATATATATTTTACTTATTTATTTATTTTTATTTATTTATTTTTATGTTTTGGTTTTTCAAGGTAAGGTCTTACTTTAGCCCAGGCTGACCTGGAATTCACTATGTAGTCTCAGGATGGCCTTGAACTCATGGTGATTCTCCTACCTCTGCCTCCCAAGAGCTGGGATTAAAGTCATGTGCCACCACACCTGATTTACTTATTTATTTGAGAGAGAGAAAAGAGGCAGAGACAGAGAGAGAGAGGGAGAAAATGGGTGCACCAGGGCCTCCAGCCACTGCAAATGAACTCTAGGCGCATGCACACCCTTGTTCATCTGGCTTACATGGGTCCTGGAGAATGGAACCAGGATCCTTTGGCTTTGTAGGCAAATGCCTTAACTGTGAAGTCATCTCTCTAGTCCCCTATTTTTAATTTTTAAAGTATTTTATTTATTATTATTGTTATTGCTAGAGAGAGAGAGAGAGGGAGAATGGGCACACCAGGGCCTCCAGCCACTGTAAACAAACTCCAGATGCATGTGCCACCTTGTGCATTTGGCTTAAATGGGTCTTGGGGAATCAAACCAGGGTCGTTTGGCTTTGCAGGCAAGTGCCTTAACTAAGTCATTTCTCCAGCCCTTTAATTTTTTTTTTTGTTTTGTTTTTCAAAGTAGGGTCTCCCTCTAGTCCAGGCTGACCTGAAATTCAGTATGTAGTCTCATGCTAACCTCTAACTCACAGAGATCCTCCTACTGCTGCATCCTAAGTGCTGGGAGTAAAGGTGTGTGCCACCACAACCAGTTTTCTTTTTTTTTTCCTAGGTATGGTCTCACTCTGGAATTCACTCTGTAGCCCAGACTGGCCTCAAAATGTACAGGGATCCTCCTACCTCAGCCTCCAGTGTACTAGGATTAAAGTTGCATGCCACCATGCCTGGCTTTTAATTTATTTTATTGTTCGTTCTTCTCTCTTTCTTTCTTTCTTTCTTTCTTTCTTTCTTCCTTTCTTTCCTTTCTTTCTTTCTTTCTTTCTTTCTTTCTTTCTTTCTTTCTTCTTCCTTTTCTTTCTTTCTTTTCTTTTTTTTTTTTTTTTTTTTTTCAAGGTAAGGTCTCTCTCTAGCCCAAGCTGATCTGGAATTAACTATTTACTCTCAGGGTAGCCTCGAACTCATGGTGATCATCCTACCTCTGCCTGCCAAGTGTTGGGATTAAAGGTGTGCACCATCATGCCTGGCTTTTAATTAATTAATTAATTTTATTTTTTAAATATTTTATTTAATTTTTAATTTTTATTTTTTTATTGACAACTTCTTTAACTGTAGACAATATCCCATGGTACTTCCCTCCCTCCCTCCCCCTACTTTCCCTTTTGGAGCTTCACTCCATCATATCCCCTCCCCCTAATATATATATTATATATTATATTGGTTTTTCCAAGTAGGGTCTCGCTCTAGCTCAGGCTGACTTGGAATTCACTATGTAGTATCAGGGTGGCCTTGAACTCATAGTAATCCTCCTACCTCTGACTCCCGAGTGCTGGGATTAAAGGCGTGCACCACCACATCCGGCAAATTTATTTTTTAAAAAATATTTTGGGGCTGGAGAGATGGCTTAGCGGTTAAGTGCTTGCCTGTGAAGCTTAAGGACCCCAGTTTGAGGCTTGATTCCCCAGTATCCACGTAAGCCAGATGCACATGGTGGAGTATGCGTCTGAAGTTAGCTTGCAGTGGCTAGAGGCCTGGTGCTCCCATTCTTTCTCTCTCCCCCTTTCTGTCTCTAATAAGTAAATAAATTAAAATTTTTTAAAAAATATTTTGTTTATTTATTTGCAAGCAGAGAGATACAAACACACACACAGAGAAAGAGAGAATGGGCATGCCAGGGCCTCTAGCCACTGCAAATGAACTCGACGCATGAGCTACTTTGTGCATCTGGCTTTGCAGGCAAGCAGGACTGTAATCCCAGAACTCTGGAGGTGAAGGCAAGAGAATAAGAAGTTCAAGGCCATCCTGAGCTACATACTGAGTTTGAGGCCAGCCTAGGATACATGAAACCATGTCTAAAAAAAAAAAATAGAGCTGGAGACATGGTGCTTGCCTGTGAAGCCTAAGGACCCGGGTTTGATTCCCCAGAACCCACATAAACCAGATGCACATGGTGGTGCATGTGTCTGGAGTTTGCAGTGGCTAGAGGCCCTGGTATGCCCATTCTCTCTCTCTCTCTCTGTCTCTAATAAAATAAAATAGTGGGCTGTGAAGGGTTAATAACTCACTGGGCAAACTGACGTGGTGGAAACAAAGTAAAAATACAGCCCATAATTCAAAGATAAGAGCTATAATTATCAGGCCAGTCCCCTGGAATGGCCTTAATCCTCCCTTCCAAAAGCTCTCATATAGGCAACTAGTAAACAAAAGTCTTTATTTTACACATTCTTTTTTTAAAATTTTTTAAAAATTATTTTATTTATTTTTTGGAGAGAGACACAGAGAGAGACAGAGAGGGAGAAGGAGACAGAGAATGGGTGCGCCAGCAGTCTCAGCTACTGAGAACGAAATCCAGATGTGTGCGTCCCCTTGTGGGCAAGTGCGGCATTGCGCCCTTGCATCACTTTGCATCTGGCTAAACATGGGACCTGGAGATTGGAACCTGGTTCTTAGGCTTAGCAGGCAGGCACCTTAACCACTAAGCCACCTCTCCATCCCTATCTTACCCATTCTTTACCTTCATGCCTAAAGATAAACAAACTCAGGAGGCAGAAACAACCAAAAGTTAAAAAAATTTTTTTTCAGGTAGGTTCTTATTCTAGCCCAGGCTTATCTGGAATTCACTATGTAATCTCAGGCTGGCCTCAAATTGTTGAGCTTGATTTTTCATTCATTCCTTTATTTTTCATGTTGCTCTAGTCAATCCTGAGTTCCAACAGGCTGCAGTGGTGGTTCAGTGGTTAAGGTGCTTGCCTGCAGAGCCTAACAACCTGAATTCAGGTCCCCAGTATCCACATAAAGCCAGATGCATAAAGTAGTGCATGCACCTGGAGTTCATTTGCAGTGGCTGGAGGAGGCACTGGGTGCTCATTCTTTCTGTCTGTCTCTCTTCTATCTCTCTTTGCTTGCAAATGAATAAATTAAAAATCGTTTTGAACTTCCTCTCTGGCAGAGTGGTGCTCTATCTAGCAACAAGATTCCAAATCAATTATTATTAACACAACTTTGAGGGCTGGAGAGATGGCTTAGTGGTTAAGTCCTTGCCTGTGAAGCCTAAGGATCCCGGTTCGATTCCCCAGTAACCACGTAAGCCAGATGCACAAGGTGGCGCATGCATCTGGAGTTCGTTTGCAGTGGCTGGAGGCCCTGGAGCACCCAGCATTTGGGAGGCAGAGGTAGGA
Organism: Orientallactaga sibirica; assembly: GCA_036365145.1. Classification (NCBI taxonomy): domain Eukaryota; kingdom Metazoa; phylum Chordata; class Mammalia; order Rodentia; family Dipodidae; genus Orientallactaga; species Orientallactaga sibirica. Next base: position 3,999,154 of record JAEOAD010000042.1, on the reverse strand, counting down.
GGATCACCATGAGTTCGAGGCCACCCTGAGACTACATAGTGAATTCCAGGTCAGCCTGAACCAGAGTGAGACCCTACCTCAAAAAACAAAACAAAACAAAACAAAAAAGAGGTCAGTAATACAACAGAAATATGACACCTGAGGATAGAGTTAATCAGTGCCCTATTCTTTGTTTTGGAAGACTTTTAGAGATTGTATAATTTTGGTTTCTCCAGCCCATGGTTTCAACATTTATTATTATCATTATTATTGTTATTATTATTGTAGTGCTAAGTGTAGAGGGCACAGAAAAAGTTACATGAAGCCGGGTGTGGTGGCGCGCACACCTTTAATCCCAGGGCTGGAGGCCCTGGAGCACCCAGCACTTGGGAGGCAGAGGTAGGAGGATCACCTTGAGTTCGAGGCCACCCTGAGACTACATGGTGATTTCCAGGTCAGCCTTGCTAGAGTAAGACCCTACCTCGAAAAACCAAAAAACAAACAAAAGAAAGTTACATGAATACAGGGTAGGGAAAATAGAATCTATGAGGAAAGGTCAAATGGTTCAGGATCTAAGGTCAGACAGTGGAAGGCCCACTGGCCAGGTGGATGCACAGATGTTCTAAGTGAGGCCTCAGTCCCAGCCAGCCAGTGTGGAGGTGGTCGATTAGGACAGGAGCCAAGTTGACAGTGACAGGAGCAGAAAAGTCTTCATCCATTCACTGCAGCCTGAAGGCAAGAAGCAGAAATACCAGCTAGATTGTGATGGGTTCACACCTATAATCAGCCCTTGGGAGGTGGGAGGCAGGACGATGAAGAATGCAAGGTCATATTCAGCTACGTATTGAGTTCAAGGCTAGAAGACCCTGTCTCATAAAAGGGGCAGAAAAGCCGGGTGTGGTGATGCATACCTTTAATCCCAGCACTGGGGAGGCAGAGGTAGGAGGATCACTGTGAGTTTGAGGCCACCCTGAGAATACATAGTGAATTCCAGGTCAGCCTGGAATAGAGAAAGACCCTAACTGGCGGGGGGGGGAAGGGTGGGGCAGAAATAGCTTCCTGTGTTCAGTGTTCCCCTTAGGAACCAGCACCATCAAAATGCGTGCTTCCTCATGGACTGTGCTGGCAGTGGAAGGAAGTTTAGAAGGTTTAGGCCGAGGAGAGGATGATGCAGCCATTTCCCCATCCAGTAGTGGCAGAGGTCTCGATTGTGTCTCCAGCCAGAGGAGGATGCTTCCAAATAGGCTACGAGTACAGATGTGCTTTGGCCTGAGCCTCAGTTCCGAACCATAACTCCAGGAAATGCCTCCCACTGGCAGTGCACTCCGCTGGTGTGGGAAGCACAGCTTCTTCACATGAGGCCTGCCAGGTAAAGCCTTTTAAAAAAAATTTTTTTTTTGATATTTATTTATTTATTTATTTGAGAGCGACGGACAGAGAGAGAAAGAGAGAATGGACACGCCAGGGCCTGTAGCCACTGCAAACGAACTCCAGATGCATGTGCCCCTCGTGCATCTGGCTTACGTGGGTCCTGGAGAATCGAACTGGGATCCTTTGGCTTGCAGACAAATGCCTTAACTGCTAAGCCATCTCTCCAGCCGCCCCCCCCCCCCAGGTAAAGCCTTTTGACTGCCCAAGGTTGAGCTTGGAGCTGGAATCTCACCTACCCAGTCTGTCCCCTAAGCCCAAGTTCCTTCCAGGGCAAACAGTCTTCTATCATTTTCCTACAGGCTGGCACTTGCTTCCAAGACAACTTTCACCTGATTCAGCCAGAGTCCTCTGTCTCTAGGTTTCACTTTTTTTGTGGTGAGGAGATTCGAACTGGCGTTCTTAGACTTTGCAAACAGGAGCCTTAACCACTAAGCCATCTCTCCAGCCCAAAAGATTTTATTTATTTATTTATTTATTTATTTTTATTTATTTATCTATTTATTTATTTATTTATTTATTTGAAACAGAGAGGGGAGAGAGAATGGGCATGCCAGGGCCTCTGGCCACTGCAAAAGAACTCCAGGCGATGCGCCACCATGTGCATCTGGCTTACGTGGGACCTGGAGAATCAAACCTCGGTCGTTAGGGCTTCACAGGCATGCATCTTAACCACTAAGCCACCTCTCTAGCCCTGTTGTTTTTATTTATTTATTTTTAATATATATTTTACTTATTTATTTATTTTTATTTATTTATTTTTATGTTTTGGTTTTCAAGGTAAGGTCTTACTTTAGCCCAGGCTGACCTGGAATTCACTATGTAGTCTCAGGATGGCCTTGAACTCATGGTGATTCTCCTACCTCTGCCTCCCAAGAGCTGGGATTAAAGGCATGTGCCACCACACCTGATTTATTTATTTATTTGAGAGAGAGAAAAGAGGCAGAGACAGAGAGAGAGGAGAAAATGGGTGCACCAGGGCCTCCAGCCACTGCAAATGAACTCTAGGCGCATGCACACCCTTGTTCATCTGGCTTACATGGGTCCTGGAGAATGGAACCAGGATCCTTTGGCTTTGTAGGCAAATGCCTTAACTGTGAAGTCATCTCTCTAGTCCCCTATTTTTAATTTTTAAAGTATTTTATTTATTATTATTGTTATTGCTAGGGAGAGAGAGAGAGGGAGAATGGGCACACCAGGGCCTCCAGCCACTGTAAACAAACTCCAGATGCATGTGCCACCTTGTGCATTTGGCTTACATGGGTCTTGGGGAATCAAACCAGGGTCGTTTGGCTTTGCAGGCAAGTGCCTTAACTAAGTCATTTCTCCAGCCCTTTAATTTTTTTTTTTTTTTTGTTTTCAAAAAGTAGGGTCTCCCTCTAGTCCAGGCTGACCTGAAATTCAGTATGTAGTCTCATGCTAACCTCTAACTCACAGAGATCCTCCTACTGCTGCATCCTAAGTGCTGGGAGTAAAGGTGTGTGCCACCACAACCAGTTTTCTTTTTTTTTTCCTAGGTATGGTTTCACTCTGGAATTCACTCTGTAGCCCAGACTGGCCTCAAAATGTACAGGGATCCTCCTACCTCAGCCTCCAGTGTACTAGGATTAAAGTTGCATGCCACCATGCCTGGCTTTTAATTTATTTTATTGTTCGTTCTTCTCTCTTTCTTTCTTTCTTTCTTTCTTTCTTTCTTTCTTTCTTCCTTTCTTTCCTTTCTTTCTTTCTTTCTTTCTTTCTTTCTTCTTCCTTTTCTTTCTTTCTTTTCTTTTTTTTTTTTTTTTTTGGTTTTTCAAGGTAAGGTCTCTCTCTAGCCCAAGCTGATCTGGAATTAACTATTTACTCTCAGGGTAGCCTCGAACTCATGGTGATCATCCTACCTCTGCCTGCCAAGTGTTGGGATTAAAGGTGTGCACCATCATGCCTGGCTTTTAATTAATTAATTAATTAATTTTATTTTTAAAATATTTTATTTAATTTTTAATTTTTATTTTTTTATTGACAACTTCTTTAACTGTAGACAATATCCCATGGTACTTCCCTCCCTCCCTCCCCCTACTTTCCCTTTTGGAGCTTCACTCCATCATATCCCCTCCCCCTAATATATATATTATATATTATATTGGTTTTTCCAAGTAGGGTCTCGCTCTAGCTCAGGCTGACTTGGAATTCACTATGTAGTATCAGGGTGGCCTTGAACTCATAGCAATCCTCCTACCTCTGACTCCCGAGTGCTGGGATTAAAGGCGTGCACCACCACATCCGGCAAATTTATTTTTTAAAAAATATTTTGGGGCTGGAGAGATGGCTTAGCGGTTAAGTGCTTGCCTGTGAAGCTTAAGGACCCCAGTTTGAGGCTTGATTCCCCAGTATCCACGTAAGCCAGATGCACATGGTGGAGTATGCGTCTGAAGTTCGCTTGCAGTGGCTAGAGGCCTGGTGCTCCCATTCTTTCTCTCTCCCCCCCCCCTTTCTGTCTCTAATAAGTAAATAAATTAAAATTTTTTAAAAAATATTTTGTTTATTTATTTGCAAGCAGAGAGATACAAACACACACACAGAGAAAGAGAGAATGGGCATGCCAGGGCCTCTAGCCACTGCAAATGAACTCGACGCATGAGCCACTTTGTGCATCTGGCTTTGCAGGCAAGCAGGACTGTAATCCCAGAACTCTGGAGGTGAAGGCAAGAGAATAAGAAGTTCAAGGCCATCCTGAGCTACGTACTGAGTTTGAGGCCAGCCTAGGATACATGAAACCATGTCTAAAAAAAAAAATAGAGCTGGAGACATGGTGCTTGCCTGTGAAGCCTAAGGACCCGGGTTTGATTCCCCAGAACCCACATAAACCAGATGCACATGGTGGTGCATGTGTCTGGAGTTTGCAGTGGCTAGAGGCCCTGGTATGCCCATTCTCTCTCTCTGTCTCTGTCTCTAATAAAATAAAATAGTGGGCTGTGAAGGGTTAATAACTCACTGGGCAAACTGACGTGGTGGAAACAAAGTAAAAATACAGCCCATAATTCAAAGATAAGAGCTATAATTATCAGGCCAGTCCCTGGAATGGCCTTAATCCTCCCTTCCAAAAGCTCTCATATAGGCAACTAGTAAACAAAAGTCTTTATTTTACACATTCTTTTTTTAAATTTTTTTAAAAATTATTTTATTTATTTTTTGGAGAGAGACACAGAGAGAGACAGAGAGGGAGAAGGAGACAGAGAATGGGTGTGCCAGCAGTCTCAGCTACTGAGAACGAAATCCAGATGTGTGCGTCCCCCTGTGGGCAAGTCTTGCATTGTGCCCTTGCATCACTTTGCATCTGGCTAAACATGGGACCTGGAGATTGGAACCTGGTTCTTAGGCTTAGCAGGCAGGCACCTTAACCACTAAGCCACCTCTCCATCCCTATCTTACCCATTCTTTACCTTCACGCCTAAAGATAAACAAACTCAGGAGGCAGAAACAACCAAAAGTTAAAAAAATTTTTTTCAGGTAGGTTCTTATTCTAGCCCAGGCTTATCTGGAATTCACTATGTAATCTCAGGCTGGCCTCAAATTGTTGAGCTTGATTTTTCATTCATTCCTTTATTTTTCATGTTGCTCTAGTCAATCCTGAGTTCCAACAGGCTGCAGTGGTGGTTCAGTGGTTAAGGTGCTTGCCTGCAGAGCCTAACAACCTGAATTCAGGTCCCCAGTATCCACATAAAGCCAGATGCATAAAGTAGTGCATGCACCTGGAGTTCATTTGCAGTGGCTGGAGGAGGCACTGGGTGCTCATTCTTTCTGTCTGTCTCTCTTCTATCTCTCTTTGCTTGCAAATGAATAAATTAAAAATCGTTTTGAACTTCCTCTCTGGCAGAGTGGTGCTCTATCTAGCAACAAGATTCCAAATCAATTATTATTAACACAACTTTGAGGGCTGGAGAGATGGCTTAGTGGTTAAGTCCTTGCCTGTGAAGCCTAAGGATCCCGGTTCGATTCCCCAGTAACCATGTAAGCCAGATGCACAAGGTGACGCATGCATCTGGAGTTCGTTTGCAGTGGCTGGAGGCCCTGGAGCACCCAGCATTTGGGAGGCAGAGGTAGGAGGATCACCATGAGTTCGAGGCCACCCTGAGACTACATAGTGAATTCCAGGTCAGCCTGGACCAGAGTGAGACCCTACCTCAAAAAACAAAACAAAACAAAACAAAAAAGAGGTCAGTAATACAACAGAAATATGACACCTGAGGATAGAGTTAATCAGTGCCCTATTCTTTGTTTTGGAAGACTTTTAGAGATTGTATAATTTTGGTTTCTCCAGCCCATGGTTTCAACATTTATTATTATCATTATTATTGTTATTATTATTGTAGTGCTAAGTGTAGAGGGCACAGAAAAAGTTACATGAAGCCGGGTGTGGTGGCGCACACCTTTAATCCCAGGGCTGGAGGCCCTGGAGCACCCAGCACTTGGGAGGCAGAGGTAGGAGGATCACCTTGAGTTCGAGGCCACCCTGAGACTACATGGTGATTTCCAGGTCAGCCTTGCTAGAGTAAGACCCTACCTCGAAAAACCAAAAAACAAACAAAAGAAAGTTACATGAATACAGGGTAGGGAAAATAGAATCTATGAGGAAAGGTCAAATGGTTCAGGATCTAAGGTCAGACAGTGGAAGGCCCACTGGCCAGGTGGATGCACAGATGTTCTAAGTGAGGCCTCAGTCCCCAGCCAGCCAGTGTGGAGGTGGTCGATTAGGACAGGAGCCAAGTTGACAGTGACAGGAGCAGAAAAGTCTTCATCCATTCACTGCAGCCTGAAGGCAAGAAGCAGAAATACCAGCTAGATTGTGATGGGTTCACACCTATAATCAGCCCTTGGGAGGTGGGAGGCAGGACGATGAAGAATGCAAGGTCATATTCAGCTACATATTGAGGTCAAGGCTAGACCCTGTCTCATAAAAGGGGCAGAAAAGCCGGGCATGGTGGCGCACACCTTTAATCCCAGCACTGGGGAGGCAGAGGTAGGAGGATCACTGTGAGTTTGAGGCCACCCTGAGAAAACATAGTGAATTCCAGGTCAGCCTGGACTAGAGCAAGACCCTAACTGGGGGGGGGGAAAGGGTGGGGCAGAAGTAGCTTCCTGTGTTCAGTGTTCCCCTTAGGAACCAGCACCATCAAAATGCCTGCTTCCTCATGGACTGTGCTGGCAGTGGAAGGAAGTTTAGAAGGTTTAGGCCGAGGAGAGGATGATGCAGCCATTTCCCCATCCAGTAGTGGCAGAGGTCTCGATTGTGTCTCCAGCCAGAGGAGGATGCTTCCAAATAGGCTACGAGTACAGATGTGCTTTGGCCTGAGCCTCAGTTCCGAACCATAACTCCAGGAAATGCCTCCCACTGGCAGTGCACTCCGCTGGTGTGGGAAGCACAGCTTCTTCACATGAGGCCTGCCAGGTAAAGCCTTTAAAAAATTTTTTTTTTATATTTATTTATTTATTTATTTATTTGAGAGCGACGGACAGAGAGAGAAAGAGAGCATGGACACGCCAGGGCCTGTAGCCACTGCAAACGAACTCCAGATGCATGTGCCCCTCGTGCATCTGGCTTACGTGGGTCCTGGAGAATCGAACTGGGATCCTTTGGCTTGCAGACAAATGCCTTAACTGCTAAGCCATCTCTCCAGCCGCCCCCCCCCCCCAGGTAAAGCCTTTTGACTGCCCAAGGTTGAGCTTGGAACTGGAATCTCACCTACCCAGTCTGTCCCCTAAGCCCAAGTTCCTTCCAGGGCAAACAGTCTTCTATCATTTTCCTACAGGCTGGCACTTGCTTCCAAGACAACTTTCACCTGATTCAGCCAGAGTCCCTCTGTCTCTAGGTTTCACTTTTTTTTTTTTTTTTTCCGAGGTGGTAGGGTTTCACCCAAATCCAGGCTGACCTGGAATTCACTATGTATTCTCAGGGTAGTCTAGAACTCACAGTGATCCTCCTACCTCTGCCTCCCGAGTGCTGGGATTAGAGACATGTGCCACCATGCCTGGCTTCTAGCTCTTACATTAAAAAATATTTCATTTTTATTTATTTATTTATGAGAGGGAGAGAAAGAGAGAGAGAGAATGGGTGCACCAGGGCCATCAGCTGCTGCAAATGAACTCCAAATGCATGCATCACCTTGTGTATCTGGCTAATGTGGGTCCTGGGGAATCAAACCTGGGTCCTTTGGCTTTGCAGGCAAGTCATCTGCTAAGCCATCTCTCCAGGCCAGGTTTCACATCTTTGACTCATATTGCATTGTCTCCATTGTCATTCTAGAACCCCAAGAATGACCCACTCCTACCTGACTAAAGCCCTTCTGATGCCCCACCTCTAAGCTTGGTGAGCTAAAGGCCTTACTCAGGGACATGATCTATACATGTAACAGGCTGGGAATGGGAAATAGAACACACTTAAATATCCCAGGAAAGGATCAGAAATGAACACTTAGAAGAACTTCTCCAGACATGTTAGAATGGGCTTCCTGCTTTTTCTCTACTTTTCTTTCTTTTTTTTAAAAAATGTTTTATTTCTTTATTTATTTGAGAGAGAGAGAGAGAGAGAGAGAAAGGAACTGGCAGTGGCTGGAGGCCCTGGCATGCCCATTCTCTCTCAGTCTCTCTCTCTCTCTCCTTCTCTCTGTCTCTAATAAATACATAAAAATAAAAACTTTAAGTATTTTTTTTTTTAAATGGGGCAGAGGTAGGCTGGGCGTGAGACTGGTCAGCCTGGACCAGCCTTTAAAACCAAAAAAAAAAAAAAAAAAAAAAAGGGCAATTCAGGCTGGGTGTGGTGGCGCACTTGGGAGCACTCGGGAGGCAGAGGTAGGAGGATTGCCGAGAGTTTGAGGCCACCCTGAGACTACATAGTGAATTTCAGGTCAGCCTGGACCAGAGTGAGACCCTACCTTGCACAACCTAAAAAAAAAAAAAAAAAAACAAACCCAAAATAAATAAAGAAAATAAAATAAGATCTGGGTGTGGGTCCATTCTCCCTTACTGCAGAAAAATAATCCACAATATTTTTCTTCTATATATAATGTTAGTCTCTCTCCATTCCTACCTTGAATGACATGGAAACATCCCTGCCCTCCCCACTCCCACTCACTGTAATAATCAGTCTTTGACCTGTTGTGTCTTGTGGTAGTGGACTGAATGTGCACCTTCCATCTGAAGAACCAAGAGCAGCCCCAGGCTCGGTTTTTCCCGACACTGGGGAGAAGGCACTATCAAGCTCCTGGTTCCCAGTGACTTGTAAAAACTAGGCCTCAGGCAACATGTCAGTTACATGCTCCATGACAGTGTCACACTGCAGACACCCACATTTAGCCCCTTCATATTCTATTAGGACAGGGTTGCTACCTGCTCTGGTTTTACAACCTCAGTGTATGTGAGGCTCTCAGAACCCCCCATCTCCATGCATTCCACCAAGCTTCCTTATTGTGTCCTTTGTCCCCAGTCAGTCTGTGCCTGCTGTCCCTTGGCCTGGTATCCTTCTCACTTCTGTCTTTCCTACACCTCTAAACCCATCTCTGCAGGATCACCCCAAGCTCTATGGGACCACAGCCTGTGCCACTGCCCTTAATCATGATCTGTTGTCATTTCCCTCTGGTCCTGCTCAGCAGAGGTGTCACCTTTGCAATCTTGTCATACATGAGGCCTTCACAACTGGTAAACTGAACAAATGAATGAATGAATGAATATCCTAAACTGTTTCCCTGGCCTACTTCCCATCCTTACCCCCAACACACAATCTGAGATTACAATGAGATGCAGAATGTCTGGGACCGTCCTGAAACCTGTCTGTCCTCAAGCTTCCCTTCTCAGGAGGGTTGCCTATCCTTGATAGTCCAAGGAATGAGAATTCTCGAGGTCAGATTCCTACTGCTCATCCATAGAGACACTGCAGTCAAGTTTTCATATAACAATTGAAAATCTTCACCCTTTAAACATTTTATTTCCAGGAGCAGAACTGCTTTTGACACAATTCGAGGGATGCAGCCACCACCATGAAGCCCAAGTCCACCTTCCCATGTCCCAGCCTCTCTGGACTAACTCCCTCCGCAACACTCTCGAACTTCACGAGGGTTTAGAAGCTACAGATCCCAGAACTCTAATCTCAAGGCTGCTTCTTGTTAGGCTTGGATGACATTCACTCTGACCTTAGACAATTCCTCCCTCTACACCTTTTACGTACTGTTTCCACAGGAAAGAGTTGGCCTGCCTTCTAGAGAGGCGTTTCCATGGGAAACAGCAGAGGGCCTCTGGCGGCAACCAAGGAGCCCTCACAGGCAGCAGAGCCGCTCCACCTCTGCCTCACAGTCATAGAATTTCTCAAAGAACTCCGAGGAGGTGCCATTGCATTCAAACCATCTCCTCAAGGTGCCCAGGGCCCGCAGGGCATCAGTTTTGGAAGGCAGGGCCTCAAAGCCATCTTGTCCACTCCCTTCCTCATCTTCAGTGCCTTTCTCCTCTTTGCACACTCCAGGTCCGGCCTCCCTATCCTCCAGGTCCACAAAGCGGAAAAATTCCTCTGGACTTAGCCCACTGGGGACTGGTGGCATCTCAGAGTCTTTGTCCAGGGGCAGTGGTGTTTTGCCTGGAGCAAGCCCTTCGTGAATGAAGCTGTTCAAAATGAGCTGAGGAGGCACCTTGGCCCAGGCTGCTGCCACCATATGCAGAGCATCCAGCACTGTGATGCCAGCCCCAGCCTCAGCCAGCAAGGTGCCCTCCCTCCTGCTCTGCATGGCAGCCAACTTGCTGAGCAGACGGTGCCGGTAATGAGCCTTAAAGGCCCAGACAACAGAGCCAGGCAAGGAAGGTGTGGTGCTGGAAGCAGACAGAGGCAAGAGTCGCACATGGTGAAGTCCAGGAGGGCTGGCCCACTCTTCCACCACTTCAGCAGCCAGCAGCAAAGCTACCTGCCGCCCCTGCTGTGCCATGTCCTGGTCAAATTGTGTCAGCCACTCTGACCAGGGGGTGCCTGGGTCTGGGTAATAGGAGGCGGGCAGTGCCTCGCTACTGACTCCAAAGAAGCATCTTGAAGCAGTCTGGAGTCCACTCACCAATACCCGCCGCTTTTCTGTACCCCTGCTATTGGCACACAGTAGCACCTGCACCTGATCACACACAAATGCCCTGTTGGGCATTGCCCGATACATCAAGGGCACCTCAGCACAGCCAAAAACATCTTCTGGGGAGAAGTCTTTAAGGGAAAGGGGTGGCTGAGCCTGTGATGGAAGCCCTGGGGGCGGTGGTTCAGGGGGGAATGTAGAGACAAGGACATGGCGAGCTCCAAAGCCTACATTGTTCCTACGTTTCCAGCGGACCAGCCAACCGATGCTGGGCACAAAATCTTGACCCATGACATCAGCCAGCTCTTTGGCCTTGTGGAGCAGCATAGGCCCTGTCACATCCCAGGCCTTAGCCCTAGCAATGTGGTACCAGCAGAGTAGAGCCTCATCGATCCCACTGTACTTGGACTCTCGCTTGCGCTTGCGCTCACGGTTGGCTGTGCCACTGCACCAGTCTGCCAGCAGTTTTTCCTTATTCTTGCAGATGCGTGAGATCTGGGGCTGGGAGACCTGGAAGCGCCGGGCCACTTCTGACTGGGACATCTTGGACTCATCTAGGAGTTCCAGCACCTGGATCTTCTCAGCTAGGGACAAGGCATGAAGCTTCTTCTTGCTATTCAGCTCCATGGTTCCTTCAGGATACCTGCTGGAGAAGGAGAGCAGGAGAAGGTGCCTGTGGGCTGAGGCCAGATAGGAGCACAGGAAGGACACACGAAGATAGGGTTAGTGGCTGGCATGCATAAGGCCAGGGGAGGCTGGACCCACTGAAAGAGGGAGGAAAACAGGCTGAATGAGTAGTAGGCTGGGTGCCCATCCTGAAGACTGCCAGAGCAGAGCTGGCAGAGGTGTCCCTTATCCGGGGGCGGGGGAGAGTCTGGCATCACTGGGGGAGAAAGATGAATAGTCCAGGGGACAGCTGCAGAGACAACAAAGGAGCATGGACAGAGCCTGGGCTGAATGGGGCAGATATAGGGAACTAACAAAATGGTGACGGACGACCCCCGAGGAAAGAGATGGGAGAGATGACCTGGGACAGATTTAGATGAGGATATTGGAGAGCAGAGTGAAGGACCAAACGGAGTGTTGAATGAACAGGTGTAGATAGAGGTGGTCCAGATGACAAAGCCAGAAGGATGGGGTCTGAAAGAGCTAGTCTAATTTGGTGCTGGGGACGCGGAGGCAACAAGGCTGGGCGAGGATCCAGCCGAGAGGGGGAGTGGGAGGGCAAGGCCAAGAGTGCTGGTTGCAAAGGTGACAAAAGGCGGCAGGGTGTGGAGGCAGCGGGCAGCGAAGGGGCGGAGTGTCCTAGGAATGAGGGTAGTGGCCTGGGTGGGGTCCCAGGGACGAGCACCCAGGATCCAGAGATGGGCTCGGTGCCCATGCAGGTCTCACCCCACCTCGACCCGGAGCCCGTCGGATGGACAGACCCAGGCACCGACCCGCCCCACACGGCCTCCCGCTCCGCACCCACCTCAGGCGCTCGCCCCGCGGCTCCCGCCCCTACCCCAGCCCGGCTCCAGAGCCCCAATCCGGGAAGCGACAGCAGAGCAGGGGAGGGACGGGCGCCACGACCTCGAGCGCGGGACGTGCGGAGGGGCTGCTCTGGTGGCGGGCGCGTGCACAGGAGGGATCTGTCTATCTGTGCGCGCCGCCCGCGCTCCTCTCCCGGGGCAGGAAAACCGCGGTGCTGCCCCCAGGCTCACACACGCTGAAGCCCCACCCCAGCCAAACGCGATTGGTCCCAGCAGCAACTTGGCCCGCTCCCAGCCACGTCTCATTGGGCGCCGCGGAAGTGGCGGTTCGTAGCCCTCTGGGGGCGGAGCTCCTAGCTGAAGGGGCGGGAGTCAGTCCAGACCTGGCGGGGGTTCCCCTGCGGCGCCAGCTTGCGGGACCCGGCCTTGCAGGTTTAAGCCTCCTGGCGGCCTGCGTGTCGTGCAGCCGACTCGGCTTCCGGAGATCTTGCTGGTGGTCGTTCTAGGAAGCCCTGGTTCCTTCGTTTACCAAACAGGGCTAAAAATTCTCACGAAGGTGCTCGGGTGTGATGGATAAGGAAATGTTACCTTTGGTATTCAGGACATCTGCTTGAGCGAAATAACCGCTAACCATTTTTTTTTTTTTTTTTTTGGAACTAGGATTGGCTTGTGATTGTTGTCACATAGCCTTGTTTAGCAATGAGACGTAAACTTTGTCTTTTTAACTCTTGACCAGAGGGAACTCGGGGCTGCATTCTTGAGTTCCCGGCTCCAAGTGTAGTCCTGGCCAGAAACAAATGCCTCTTATTTTATTAACATCATATTTGTGTCGGACTGGTGAATCTATCTGAATGACCTCATACCCACTATACTGGAAACACGGTGAAAGAAAATGCACGCAAGCCCTAAGCTGCACAAAGCTAGTTACCATGGACAGCGCTGGCCCCAAGTTGGCCTGACAAGTGGACTACCTTCCTAGTGTAGCCAGGAAGAGGGCAAGTAAGAGGTAATTTTTGTTATGGTGCCTCCTGACAAGATTCAAGTTCCTAAAGTCAAGATCTAGCATTTCTCTCCTTGCTAACATTTGGTCCTGAATTAAATTAAACATCATAACCCTGCCCCCAGCTGCGTCCTTGCCCTCTGCATTTCCCATTCCACCCCATTCTGAAACTAGCTGATGCTGTCTCTACAGTCCTATTTCCTGTAAATCTCCTACAATTTCCAGTGTTTGAGTGGGTGAATTGTTACATTTCTTTTTCGGTCCTTAAAGACTACTCGGCTGGAGAGACAGCTCAGCAGCCTGTGAAGTCTTAACGACCCAGGTTTGATTCCCCAGTACCCACATAAAGCCAAATACACAAAGTGGCACATCCATCTGGTAGCCTTGGCACACCCATTCTCTCATCTCTCTGCTTGCAAATAAATATATATATATTTTTAAAAAGTACTGAGCTGCCAAGGATTGCCACCCAACTCCCTTTACTATTGGCCTACTTAGGAGGACCAGCACTGCGCAGCTCCCCATACCCAGCCCTGGCACTCTGCTTACTTACTGAGTGCAACAGCCCTAGGCTTAGCTTTTCAACAGGCAACAGAGATTTCAGGATGTTCCAGAAAAAAAATCAGGACACTTCAGATGACCCTTAAGTGACTGAAATATTTTAAAAATTAAAGTCCCAGCTATGCAAGCCTGAGGACTGGAGTTTTCAGATTTCCAGTAGCCACATAAAGCCTAGAAAGTAGCACACCTGTCTGCAATCCCAAGAAACCTATACAATGGGAGGTGGAGGCAGGAGAATCCCAAAATGTGAAGGCCATTAGTTTGGTGTTCACAGTGGCAAAGAGGTGGGAGAGGACCAACATCCAGAGATTGTCCCCTGGTCTCCACATGCATGCAGTGGGACTCATGCACCCAGCCCCTACCCCCTAACCCACACTACAAAATTTAAACCTGGCCTGGTGGCACACACCTGTAATCCTATCACTTGTGAGGCTGAGATAGGAGGATCAATGCAAGTTTGAGGCCAGCTTGAGTTACACTGTGAGAACCTGCCTAAAATTATTTCAAAACAAAATCATGAGCTATATAACAAGATTCATTATGCAACAATTCTTATGTTCAGTTCAAGGCTGGGCATGGTGGTGCACACCTTTAACCCCAGCACTCGGGAGGCTGAGGTAGGAGGATTGCCTTGAGGTGACTTCGAGGCCAGCCTGGGCTAGAGTAAGGACCCTACTTCAAGAAACAACAACAAAAAAGTTGAGTTCAGCTAAAGGAACGGACTCTGCATATAAACATATCCATACCTTGGGAAAGGCTGCGCTGTGGCCAGTCTGGCACTGGTTTCCTGCTTTGGCTTAGAGCACTGCAGGCAACTAAAGGCACATCAGATGAACAAGGCTGAGGCCCCTCTGTCCCTGAGGCTTCCCTTATTAAGTGTGCAAAAGCTCCTCCCCACTCCCAGGGTAGCCCAAGCTGACCTGGAATTAACTATGTAGTCTTTGGGTGGCCTTGAACTCATGGTGATCCTCCTACCTCTGCCTCCTGAGTGCTGGGATTAAAGATGTGCACCACCACGTCCGACAACTTTTTTTTTAATTTAAATATTTAAAATTTTTTTATTTATTTGAGAGAGAGGAAGAGGCAGAGAGAAAGAGAATGGGCACACCAGGGCCTCTAGCCATTGCACCCCTTGTGCCTCTGGCTTATGTGGGTCTGGGTTCCTTAGGCTTCAAAGGCAAGTGCCTTAACCGCTAAGCTATTTTCCCAGCCCTATGCAAAAGCTTTCATTGTCCCATAATGACATCATTGGTTTGTTATCATCCTTCTATATCCTTATAATAAGCAAGCTTCTGGATCCATTTTTAAGTATCTAACATTGCAATGTCAACTGTTGAAGTTGTTAACACTTAAATCTACATATTCAAGTCTAGCATAATTTTTCCCAGACCAACCAAAGTACAGAAATAAACAGGATGCTAAAGTTGATTTTAGCCCAAAATTTGTATTGATCAAAACAGCTTGTTCTTTAACAAGAAATTATTGTAAACTTGAATTCACATAACAAAACTAACAAAATAACTAATTTTCTATCTGTTCTATGTAGTGTTTAGCAAAATTTTGAGTTGGGAGAAAAGGCTGATTTAAAATGTTAAAAAACCATGGTCCCAAGGAAGAAAATTTTAAATGAAAAGGACTTTTCAACTCGGAGTCAACAAACCACCCAGCAGAGGGCTCTGTGTAAAAATGTTTATTTTTACTAATGTTTAGAATGCAGGAACTAAAGAGGAGAAGAAGCTCCTCAACTTTGTCCAAAGCAACAGTTAGGACCTGCCCACAGCCAAGGGGAAAGGCCTTTCCAGACTGTTCTGGCATGGACTGTCCCCCTCCTACTTAATGTCAACGCCACTAAGCAGAAAACTGAGGAAATGTGGTGTGAAGACCTTACCAGCTGCTAGCTAGCGTGCAAGGGAAGAGATGTATATGCAGCCTCCCTGAGACCTGGGAGCAGGGGAACACAGGCAGGAGGCAGAGGCTCCTGATTCAGTTAAGGACAGAAGGCTGAATGCCCAGGTCCAGGAAGAACAAAAGGGGGTTTTGGAGGTAGGCTTTTTATCGAGTTAAAAAACAGGCACATTATCCAACATTTCCCTGTGGCCCCCAAACTGTTGACCTGGCCCCCTGGCACATCCCCTGTCCCCACAAAACCAAAGGGAATAAGGAGGGAGGCAGAAGACAGGAAGTTCTGAGGGTGGGGAATGCTTGAGTTGTCAGAGACTGCCCATGAGTGAGCCAGCCAAGCACAGGTAGGACAGGTGAAGCTGCTAGTCCCTGGATATGACAAGGTAGGGTGGGGCAGAGCCAGAGGGCATGGGGCCACTCCAGCAGTAGGCAAGGCGAAGCAGCACAGGGGCCTTCCTGGCGAGGGTCATCTCAGTTTGCTCACTCCCAACTGCTCCCAGCAGAGTCCTGGCCTGCCTTGTCTCTGGGAGAAAGAAACCCTGGAGACCAGAGGGGGATGGGGGGTCAGACCAGGCTGAGACAAGTGAGCTGCTCTCCCTCCCTTTCTCAGAGGACACCATTTGAACCCTGTGATCACCAGGGCCCTGGGCCCAAGGCAAGCAGAGTGAATGCACTTCATGGAGAGCAGAGAGAAGCTGTGCCCACAGGTCTGCCTCGGGGCAGCGTGCTGCTCCTTACTCCCTGAGGGCTTGGGGCCAGAGGCGGTCAGAGTTGCCACCTCTAATTGCTGTTGCCGAAGGCAGG
Organism: Orientallactaga sibirica; assembly: GCA_036365145.1. Lineage (NCBI taxonomy): Eukaryota > Metazoa > Chordata > Mammalia > Rodentia > Dipodidae > Orientallactaga > Orientallactaga sibirica. Next base: position 3,982,931 of record JAEOAD010000042.1, on the reverse strand, counting down.
TTGGCACAACCACCCAAGGCTCCGGATGTGCAGAAGAGAGGAGGAGAGGAAGCTGGGTATGAAAACCAAGGTGGAGGAGAAAAACAGCCTTAGATGTGTGGGGAGTTGGGGTGGTACATCAAGAGGAGTTCTGGTTCTGGTAGATAGAAGCTTTCTCCTTCAACAGGTCCAGACACAGGTGGCAGCTCCAGCTTCCTGCAGAGAAGCAGAGGGGTCAGGGAAGATCCCACCCAATTGCCATCTGCATCCTTCCACCCCCACAAGTCATCCCTAGGCAGTTTGGGAGAAGCGCTGCACAGCACCAGCAGCAGCTTCACGGTTATCATGAGTGAGGGAATTGCTCGGACTTTAAATACTGAGAATCATCTCATGGAGATGAAGGCAACACGCAGCAGGAAGACGGTTCAGAACACAGATGTCCAGGCCCCCTCAGCTTTGAGCTCAGGAGTAGCATGGGTCTGGATACACACAAGTTTTTAAAGTGGCCTAACTTGAGACTTGTGATTACAGAAGATTCAGATTGGTTTTTCATGGCCACAAAGAAAGAAAAAAGGTCATGAAAAAGGCTCCAAAGAACCCACTTCCAAGTCAGCGTGAGCCAGAATCTTCTGCAAAATGCACTACAAGTGAGATAGACTGCTGATATCCCTGAATATACAGCAGAGGTTACGGATCTGTTCAGAGAAAAGAGATGAACTCTGGTGATCTTATAATTTCATAGAACAGCAAAACAAACAACAACCCCCAAAAAAAAAGGTTCCTTGCAAGAAGAAATAACGGGCTAAGATCTTATCACAGCCTAATTCCTAGTTCCTTTTTTTTTTTTTTTTTTTTGAGGTAGGGTCTCACTCTAGCCCAGGCTGACCTGGATTCACTATGTAGTCTCAGGGTAGCCTCAAATTCAGTGATCCTCCTACCTCTGTCTCCCTAGTGCTGGGATTAAAGGCGTGTGCCACCACGCCTGGCTCTTGATTCCTTTTTAAAAAAAAAAATTATGAGAGAGAGAGAAAATTGGCACACCAGGACCTCCACCCATTGCATGGGTCTTTAGGCTTTGTAGGCAAGCACTTTACCCACTAAGCTATCTCTCCAGCCCTTTTTAGTTTTTTTTTTTTTTTTTTTCCCTTTGGTTTTTCAAGGTAGGGTCTCATTCTAGCCCAGGCTGACCTGGAATTCACTATGTGTTCTCAGGGTGGCCTCAAACTCATGGCGATCCTCCTACCTCTGCCTCCCAAGTACTGGGATTAAAGGCATGTATCACCATGCCCGGCTAATTCCTTTTTTTCAGAAAAACTAGTTCATGATATATTGAAACTATAATTATAAATGTATATATATATGGATGGATATTATTCCAGGGAATATAACTTTTATTGGCTCTTCCAAGATATGCGACTTGCTAGAACTGGTGGCCACATAGTCTGGAGGCTGAAGCAGAAAGTTCACAAGTTCTAGGTATGCTTAGAATATAAGAACAAGTTTAAGGCAACCATGGGCAAAGTAGTGAGACCTCTTTTCAAAAAAATACAAAAGTGCTATGGATAGCCAGGCGTGGTGGTGCAAGCCTTTAATTCCAGGACTCGGGAGGCAGAGGTAGGAGGATTGGCGTGAGTTTGAGGCCACCCTGAGATTACATAGTGAATTCCAGGTCAGCCTGAGCTAGAGTGAGAACAGATCCTACCTTGAAAAACCAAAAAAAAAAAAAAAAAAAAAAAAAAAAGACTCAAAGATATAAAGGGAAGGTCCTTTTTTAACACCAAGATGAAGGAACAGAGGTTGAGGTTGGTAAGCTTTCTTGCAAAGAGCCATACCAAATGTTACAAACTAAAGCCTGTGAGCCACATAGTCTATCTTCTACTTCTTTTAAAAACTCCCATTATTATTGCTGAAGACTCCACATGCTTAGGCTGCAAGGTCATTGAGAAATCCTGCTAGAGTTGAGCTGAAAACCTCTTCTGTGTAGACCAGCTGACAGAAAGTTGGAAAAACTATGCTGTGTGCAAGTCTATGGGAGAGAGTGAATTCACCAGTGGAGATAACAGTGGGGCTGGAGGGATGGCTTAGTGGTTAAGGTGCTTGCCTACAAAGCCAAAGGACCCAGGTTCGATTCCCCAGGACCCACATAAGCCAGATGCACAAGGTGGTGCATGCATCTGGAAATTCATTTCCAGAGGCTGAAAGCCCTGGTGTACCCATTTTTTTTCTCTCTCTCTCCCTCTTCTGTCAAATAAATAAATAAAAATAAAAAATTATTAAAATAAAAAAGAACAGTGGACACTGTATGTCTTAAATTTGGCCAGTAAGGACAAATGAGCCAATAGGTACAACAATAGTAGCATGTCTGTTATGGGGGAAACCAACCACTCTCTAATTGGACTGGAGGCCCACTCCATGGGAGAGAATACGTGCCCAATACTGAAAACCTATGATGTGGTTGTCATGAGCCCTGGGGCTGTAATATCTGCTGCTATCTGCCTAAATGTATATATTATGCTCACCAAACTGCCCGGTAAGCACTTCTTGTAATGTTCATACCCATATATTAATGCTACCTCACTTTTGCTTATAGAAGCTTCTCTTTTCAGATGGCAGGGACACTGGGATGACTCAGAAGGCACCATAGTGCTGAGGAGGACAAGAGGAGTGCTCAGCATTGAAACATCTCTGTCACACTTTCCAAGGCTCAGGGTCCATTGCAGAAGAGGTGGTGGAAAGAATTTAAGAACCAAAGGAAGGGTAGGACTCCTTACAACATGCTCCTCCAGACACAAAATGGTCTGGATATCCATGACCTCACAGTGCCAGACACTACCTACACACGACCATCCTAATAGAATAGGATGATGACATCAAAAACAAAAGAGTGGAGCCGGGCGTGGTGGCTCACGCCTTTAATCCCAGCACTGGGGAGGCAGAGGTAGGAGGATTGCTGTGAGTTCGAGGCCATCCTGAGACTACATAGTGAATTCCAGGTCAGCCTGGACTAGAGTGAGACCCTACCTCGAAAAACCAAAATAAATAAATAAATAAAATAAAATAAAATAAAATAAAATAAAATAAAATAAAATAAAATAAAATAAAATAGCGCCGGGTGTGGTGGCGCACGCCTTTAATCCCAGCACTCGGGAGGCAGAGGTAGGAGGATCACTGAGAGTTCGAGGCCACCCTGAGACTACATAGTTAATTCCAGGTCAGCCTGGACCAGAGTGAGACGCTACCTCGCAAAACAAAAAAAAAAATAAATAAACAAAAATAAAAGAGGGCTGGAGAAATGGCTTAACAGTTAAGGCACTTGCTTGTGAAGCCAAAGGACCCAGGTTCAATTCCCCAGGACCCACATAAGCCAGATACACAAGGGGCACATACATCTTGAGTTTGTTTGCAATGGCTAGAGGCCCTGGTGTGCCCATTCTCTTTCTGTCTGTCTCTCTTCTCTCTCTCTGCTTGCAAATAAATAAGTAAATAAATATTAAAAAATAAAAAAAATAATAAAAGAGAGGCTGGGTGTAGTGGCACATGCCTTTAATCTCAGCACTTGGGAGGCAGATAGAAGGACTGCCGTGAGTTCAAGGCCACCATGAGAGTAATTCCATGTCAGCCTGGGCTAGAGCAAGAATGTACTTAGAAAAAACAAAAAAATTAATTAATTAATTAAAGAGAGACAGAGAGGGAGGGGATACGATGGAATTGGAGTTGTGAAGGGGAATGTGGGGGAGGAATTGTCTATAATTATGGAAGTTGTCAATAAAAAAAGTAAAATTAAATAACTTCCAGCCAGGCGTGGTGGCTCACGCCTTTAATCCCAACACTCGGGAGACAGAGGTAGGAGGACTGCTATGAGTTTGAGGCCACCCTGAGACTACATAGTGAATTCCAGGTCAGCCTTAGAGCTAGAGTGAGACCCTACCTCGGGGAAAAAAAAACAAAGGAAAAGAAAAAATAACTTCCATTATTTATTTATAAATAATTTACTTAAATGCAAGCAAGTAGAGAGAGAGAAAGAAAATGGGTACACTAAGGTCTCTAGCCACTGCAAATGAATTGCAGATGCATGTGCCACTTTGTGCATCTGGCTTTACATGGCTTCTGGGGAATAGAACTGGGGTTGTTAGGCCTGACAGGCAAGTGCCTTAACCACTGAACCATCTCTCCAGCCCTTAAAAACTCCCTTTTAAAATGTAAAAACCAGCTGGGACTTTTGACATGTGGTCAAAAAAGGAAGGAAGCCGGGCGTGGTGGTGCACGCCTTTAATCCCAGCACTCGGGAGGCAGAAGTAAGAGGATTGCTGAGAGTTCAAGGGCACCCTCAGACTACATAGTGAAGTCCAGGTCAGCCTGAGCCAGAGTGAGACCCTACCTCGAAAAACAAAAACAAACAAACAAAAAAATGGTGGAAGGGGGCCAGGCGTGGTGGCGCACGCCTTTAATCACAGCACTCGGGAGGCAGAGGTAGGAGGATCGCTGTGAGTTCAAGGCCACCCTGAGACTATATAGTTAATTCCAGGTCAGCCTGGGCCAGAGTGAGACCCTACTTCAAAAAATCAAAAATAAGTAAATAAGTAAATAAACAAATAAATAATAAAAATAAAATAAAATAAAATGGTGGAAGGAAGCCGGGCATGGTGGCACACACATTTAATCCCAGCACTTGGGAGGCAGAAGTAGGAGGATCATCAAGGGTTCAAGGCCACCCGAGACTACACAGTGAATTCAAGGTCAGCCTAGGCTAGAGTGAGACCCTACCTCAAAAAAACCAAAAAATAAAAATAAAAAAAATAAGTAAAAACCAGGGCTGGAGAGATGGCTCAGCAGTTAAAGCATTTGCCTGCAAAGCCAAAAGACCTAGGATCAATTCCCTAGGACCCATGTAAGCCAGAAGCACAAGGTGGCACATGTGTCTGGAGTTTGTTTGCACTGGCTGGAGGCCCTGGCACACCCATTCTCTATCTGTCTCTCTTTTTCTCTGCTTCTTTCTCTCTCTCTCTCAAATAAATATAAAAATTTTAAAAATCATTTAAAATGTAAAAACCAGCTGGGCTTGGTGGCACATGCTTTAATCCCAGCACTTGGGAGACAGAGGTAGGAGGACTGCTGTGAGTTCAGGCCATCAAGACTCCATAGTCAATTCCAGGTCAGCCTGAGCTAGAGTGAGAACCTACCTTGAAAAACCAAAAAAAAAAGTAAAAACCAGGTTGTGTGTGGTGGTGCACAGCTTTAATCCCAGCACTCGGAAGGCAGAGGTAAGAGGATCGCTGTGAGTTCGAGGCCACCCTAAGACGTCAGAGTGAATTTCAGGTCAGCCTGGGCTAGAGTGAGAACCTACCTCCAAAAACCAAAAGAAAAAAAAAACGTAAAAATCAGGTGCTGGAGAGACAGCTGAGCAGTTAAAGTGCTTGCCTGCAAAGCCTAAGGACCCAAGTTCAATTCCCCAGTACCCATATAAAACCAGATGCACAAGGTGGCGCACACATCTGGAGTTTATTTGCAGTGGCTGGAGGCCCTGCAGTGTCCATCCTCTCTCTCTCTGCCTTTTTTTCTCTCTCTCAAATAAAATTCAATAAATAAAATAATAAAAGTTAAAACAACATTTAATCCCAGCTCTTGGGAAGCAGAGGTAGGAAAATCACTGTGAGTTTGAGGCTACCCTGAGATGACATATAGTGAATTCCAGGTCAAATTTTATGGGCTAGAGTGAGACCCTACCTGGAAAAACCAAAAAAACAAAAAACAAAACAACAACAACAACAACAACAACAAAAAAACGTTTAAGTTAAAAACCAGGGCTGGGGCTAGAGAAACGGCTTAGCGGTTTAGGTGCCTGCCTGCTAAGCCTAAGAATGCAGGTTCCAATCTCCAGGTCCCACGTTTAGCCAGATGCAAAGTGATGCAAGGGCGCAATGCTGCACTTGCTCACAAGGAGGGGTGCACGCATCTGGAGTTCATTCACAGTGGCTGAGAGGTTGCTGGCGCACCCATTCTGTCTCCCTTTCCCTCTCCATCTCTCTCTCTCTCTCTCAAAAAAAAAAAAAAAAAAAAAAAAAAAAAAAAAAAAAAGGCTGGAGAGATGACTTAGCAGGTAAAGTGCTTGCCTACAAAGCCTAACAACCCAGATTCGACTCCCCAGAACCCATGAAAGCTAGATGCACATGACGGTGCATGTGCTGGAGTTTGCGTGCCATGGCTAGAGGCTCTGGCATGCCCATTCTCTCTCTTTGACAAATAAATAAATAGATAAATAAAGCATAAAATGTAAAAACTACTCTTGGCTCGCAAGCTATATAAGCTGGCTGCAGCTGGATGTGGCCCACAGAATACACCGTGCTAACCCTAGAGCCTAAGACCATCATGGAGGGGTGCTCTTCCCCTGCCTTCTGCTCCAGTGAGGGTTCTTGGTCTGTGGCTCTGCATACTACAGTGTCCCACAGAATGTCAAGGGGAGAGCCAGGCATGATGGTGCCCATCTTTAATTCCAGCACTCAGGAGGCAGAGGTAGGAGGATCACTTTTTCCAGGTCAGCCTGAGGATAGAGAACCTACTTTGCAAACAACAAAAAGTGTCAAGGCGACAGCCTTTTCTGTAACTATTATAGGTTTTGCCTGTAAGCTGTTATTTGATGGTTAAAAAAATAAGACATGGGTTGGAGAAACAGTTCAGCAGTTAAGGTGCTCATGTGCAAGGCCTGGGTATGATTCCCCCAGTACCCATGTAAAGCCAGATGCACAAAGCAGTGCAAGCATCTGGAGTTCATCTGCAACAGCTAGAGGTCTTGGTGAACCCATGTTCTCAATCCCATTCATTCATATTCTCTCTCCTTATAAATAAATAAACATGTTAAAAAAAATAAAACATGACTTCCCTTTCCAAAAACTGATTTGCAGGTTTGACAAAGCAATAGCTATGTGCTTCCCTGCAGCTGCTAAAGGACTTACTGGCTTTGTGAGTGGCCTCAATCTCTACTGGGTGATAGCAGTCTGACCTACGTCACAAGTTAGCTTTTGGCACACAGTGAACCACTTTTTTCACCTGGATTGCTAGCTCCCAGCCTCTACACTGTACAACTACTGGGCAATTGTACCTTCCCAGGCAAGTTCCTGAATTCCCATATGGGAGGGAAATGGGCATTAAAAAAACAGATAGAGGGGATAATGGAGAAGCAGTCACTCCGTGGTGCCACGACTGGTTTTGGTGCAGAGTTTCCATAAAATTTGAGCATTACCGAAGTATACTTCTAGAAGCCGAGCATAGTCGTGCATGCCTTTAATCCCAGCACTCAGGAGGCAGAGGTAGGAGGATCACTGTGAGTTCAAGGCCACCCTGAGACAACAGTGAATTCCAGGTCAGCCTGGGCTACAGTGAAACCCTACCTTGACATCCACACCCCCCCAAGGAAAAAAGTATACTACTAGAGAGGCAGAGAGATTCATTCAGGTCCAGTGGCAGGGAAGGACAAGAGAGGGAAAATGAACACTCAAATCTGTCAAGATGGGAGAGCTGTAACAGAAGCTTCATGTCAGACAAGTTGCCAACTCAGTTTCTAGACTAGTTGGATGAAGACAACTTTCCCCTGGGTGTCTATTTCTCTGCTCATCACCTATTTTTTTCTTGGACTGGAGTTTTCTGTTTGTACATGTACATGATGACAAAATGCAAACATTAAGTCCTTTAGACCAAAACATGAGAAAAACATCCTGAATTGAGTCAAGACAAGGTACCTTACACTCAAAATTCGAAGAGTAAATAACTGAAGATACACAGATCATAAGACTTAGTATTTATGGTACAGATGACTGTAAGTTACTAATAAAATCATTATTCCAAGCAGAACTGGGTCACTTACCTTCAGGAGGCTCAGACATAGATGGGGTGAGACAGTACATGTGGTAGCCACGGTCACAGTCATCACAGAAAAGCAGCTGGTCCTGAATAGGGCAAAGAAGAAGAGGAAGGGGTCTACTGACTTGTGTGTCTTGACTACACCACTGGTGTTGGTCTAGGAAGAATATTTCTGAGAACACTGCTACTACTTCCAAGACGGATTGGTGGTAGCTAAGAATACATGTGGGAATCTCTGAGTAAGAAACCACCATCGAGCCGGGCATGGTGGTGCAAGCCTTTCATCCCAGCACTCTGGAGGCAGAGGTAGGAGGATCACTGTGAGTTCGAGGCCACCCTAAGACTACATAGTGAATTCCAGGTCAGCCTGGGACTAGAATGAGACCCTACCTTGAAAAACCAAACCAAACCAAAACAAAACAAAACAAAACACCATCAACCTACACCAAGTTACTGTCATCCCTCACTTGTACACAACTGATGACATGCCCTACTTTTCCCCTACAACCTCTTCTCCCCAAAATAGCCAGAAATCCTTTTAAAATGTTAAAATGTTAAGACAGAAGATGTTCATTCCCCAGATTAAAAGCCTCTAACAGGCCTGGAGAGATGGCTTAGTGGTTAAGCGCTTGCCTGTGAAGCCTAAGGATGCTGGTCTGAGGCGATTTCCCCACGTAAACCAGATTACAAGGTGGTGCATGCATCTAGAATTTGTTTACAGTGGCTAGAGGCCTTGGTGCACCCATTCTATCTATCAGCCTCTTTATCTCTCTGCCTGTCGCTCTCAAATAAATAAATAAATAAATAAATCACACATACACACACAAAAACACAAAACAATAAAAACAAAAACAAAAATAAGCCTCTAACAACACCCCACTACTTAAAAAGAGAACCCAAACTCTAGGTATTGGAAGTATAGCTCAGTGGCCAAGTGTGTGCGTGGCATGCACAAGGCCTTGGGGTCAAATCCCAGCCCTCCACTCCAAAATCCTACAGATGTGATGATGCCCATAAACTCCAACACACAGGGAGGGAGGATCCAGTGGACAACAATGGCCTCAGTACAGCCAGCTTGCCCACCTTAAGGCCTCTGCACTAGCTGCTCCTTTCTTGGGAATGCTTTCCCTCTAGACCTTCTGGGACTGGCTCTTTGGTACTACCCAAATTCCAACATCAACCTCACTTCCTCTAAAAAGCCAAATCTGATGACTCTAAGTTAGTATCTAGTTATTCTGGCACATCATTGGTTGCATTTTCTTCAAGGCACACTGTACAAATAGCTCTCATTACCTGGCATACTGCTGTTCCTACAAGAGCATAAATTCCAGGAAAGGGGGAACCTTGTCTGTTTTGTTTAGTGTCCTTACAGCCTAGAACAATATCTAACTTAAAGTTGGTGCTCTAGAAACTGAAGATTTATGGGCTGGGGAAATGGCTCAACAGTTAAAGGTGCTTATTTGCAAAGCCTGCCAGCCCAGGTTCAATTCCCTAATATCCATGTAAGGTCAGACACATAAAGTGGTGCATGCACCTAGAGTTTCATATGTAGTGGCAAGAGATCCTGGCATGCCCATTCTCTCTCTGCAAATAAATACATAAAATAGATTAAAAAAAAAAGGGGGTTGGAGAGATGGCTTAGAGGCTAAGGTGCTTGCCTGTGAAGCCTAAAGATCCAGGTTCGATTCTCCAGGTCCCACGTAAGCCAGATGCACAAGGTGGTGCATGCATCTGGAGTTTGTTTGCAATGGCTAGAGGCGCTAGTGCGCCTATTCTCTCTCTAATAAATGAATAAATAAATAAAAGTAAATACAAAGGGCTAGAGGGATGACTTAGTGGTTAAGGTATTTGCCTGCAAAGCCAAAGGACCCTGGCTTGATTCCCCAGAACCCACATAAGCCAGATGCACAAGGTAGCGCATGTGTCTGGAGTTCGTTTGCAGTGGCTTGAGGCCCTGGCATGCCCGTTCTCTGTGTCTGTCTCTCTCTGATTCTCAAATAAATAAAACTTTAAAAATTCTTTAAAATTAGAAATAAATATTTAAAAAAGCCAACAAGAGGGCTGGAGAGATGGCTTAGCAGTTAAGAGCTTGCCTATGAAGCCCAAGGACCCTGGTTCGAGGCTCGATTCTCCAGGACCCACGTAAGCCAGATGCACAAGGTGGCACACGCATCTGGAATTCCTTTGCAGTGGCTGGAGGCCCTGGCATGCCTGTTCTCTCTCTCTACCTCCCTATTCCTGTATCTCTCTCTCTCAAATAAATAAATAATAAAATACTTTAAAAAAAAAAAAAAAAAAAAAAAAAAAAAAAACCAACAAGATAAAAACCAACAAGATTTAGTTGGGTGTGGTAACTCATGCTTATAAATTCTAGCATCAGGAGCCTGAGGCAGAAGGATCAACATGAATTCAATACCAATTTGGGCTAGAGTAAGATCCTGTCTCAGAAAGAAAAAAATTAAAAAGAAATGAAAGCCGGGTGTGGTGGTCCATGCCTTTAATCCCAGCACTTGGGAGGCAGAGGTAGGAGGATTGCCATGAGTTCAAGGCCACCCTGAGACTACATAGTGAATTCTAGCTCAGCCTGGACTACAGCGACACTCCACCCCAAGAAAACTTGAAAGAAAGAAAGAAAGAAAGAAAGAAAGAAAGAAAGAAAGAAAGAAAGAAAGAAAGGAAGGAAAAGAAAAGAAAAGAAAAGAAAAGAAAAGAAAAGAAAAGAAAAGAAAAGAAAAGAAAGAAAAGAAAGGAAGGAAGGAAGGAAGGAAGGAAGGAAGGAAGGAAGGGAGGAAGGAGCTGGGCATGGTGGCACACGCCTTTAATCCCAGTACTCGGGAGGCAGAGGTAGGAGGACTGCTATGAGTTCGAGGCCACCCTGAGACTACATAGTTAATTCCAGGTCAGCCTGGGCCAGAGTGAGACCCTACCTTGAAAATACAAAAAAAAAAAAAAAAAAAAAAAAAAAAAAAAGAAAGAAAGGAAATGAGCTAGAGAGATGGCTTAGTGGTTAAGGCTCTTGCCTGCGAAGCCTGAGGACCCAGGTTCAATTCCCTAGGACCCACATAAGCCAGCTGCACAAGGTGGCACATGCATCTGGAGTTTGTTTGCAGTGGCTACAGGCCCTGGGGCACCCATTTTCTATATCTGCCTCTTTCTCTCACAAATAAATAAATAAATAAAATTAGAATATAAAAAAAAACCCATAGGAAGGGCTGGAGAGATGGCTTAGTGGTTAAGGCACCTGCCTGCTAAGCCTAAGAACGCTGGTTCCAATCTCCAGCTCCCACGTTTAGCCACATGCAAAGTGACCCAAGGGTGCAATGCTGCACACATCTGGATTTCGTTCACAGCAGCTGAGAGACTGCTGGCGCACCCATCTCTATCTGTCTCCCTCTCCCTCTGTCTGTTTCTCTCTCTCTGTGTCTCTCTCCAAAAATAATAAAAAAATAATAAAAAAACCCCATAGATTTGCTGACAAGTCCAAGTTCACAGGGGATGCTGAGGAGGAGCCTGTGGGAGGGCCCTTGTTTCCTCTAACAGAAAGCTCTCTTTGGTGGAAGGTATGGGACGAGCAGCAGGAACCAGGAGGAAACAGGCCAGGATGAGAGGGTACATTGGCACGCACATCGTTCTCGGAGGTACCGCAGAGGTTACAGCACTTGCATTCGATACACTGCCAGCGGTAGGTCTTCACGGCTGCCATCATCACAGGGGTGAACTGTAGACAGGATGGATGCCCTGTGTAGAGGGGAGACAAGTGAAAGAAGAGGCTGGAAACCAAGACGAGGGTGGCAGTGGGTGAGGTAAGCTGCCTGACTGTAACAGCACTGAAGCAAGGAGGCCAAGAGCTCCTTGGGGACTGGGTGGTATGGTAGCCCTCTGTAAGGATGGAGGTACCTGAGCGGCCACAGTCAGAACAGGACACCAGTTCCTCAGCTTGTCCTGTCTTCTTATTGATCTTTGAATCCCCCAGACAGAAGTCACAGTAGTTGTTAGGCAGAGCCAATCCATCAGGACCCTTCTTGGCTACAGGAAGAAAGAGAAGAGTTTTGCTGATGCTCATGGGTCACTCAACATCCCCTGCAAGCAGGGGTTTTCCTAAGCAGGCTGGCTCCTCTCCTGCTTGCCTGCCCCAACTTCATCTTACATTTCTGCTCTTCAGACCTCTGGGAAACAGGGGTGGGTGGCTGCGAGTCTTCTTTGTCCTCGCCCTCCTCCTCAGCCAGGTGAGAGTGGGCATAGTGGTAACTGAGGCCTGGTCGGTTCTTGTAACGTTTTCCGCAAACTGGGTAAGAAGAAGATTGCAGACAGAAGTGTTAGGACATAAGGGTACCATGTCCCTACCCCAACACACTGTGAGGTTCCACCTCAGGCCCAGAACCACCACCTCTATTCCCAGGATCTGTGTTCTGGGATAAGCTTTAGTGATGGCACAGTCTCCTCAGCATGGAGATCAAGCCCTGGGGCTACCAGGTTCTAGGACTCGCTCCAACCCCCCCCCCCCACAACCACCATGGTAACCACTATTCTTCTCAGTTGTCTTTTGGTGGCACTCAGCCCTTGCTGCTTCATTACTTGCTTTGGGAATAGTACATGTGAGGAGCTCCAGGTCAGGAAAGTTCTATGGTCTTGCATTATGCAAGAAGGGCAAAGGTAAGGAGGAGACTCGTGTTATCCTCTGTATACTATGGAGCCAATCTCCACTGAACAAAGGGCTGAGAGTTGATCACTTGGAGAACACCTACCAACTGAGCAGCCAGGGTAGTTGTCCCCAAAGAAAATCAAGCACACTCCCTCATTAGTGCCCTGCCCAGCTCCTACCAACCAGCAAGGAAAGCAGATTCCTACAGCATCTTATCTTGAACAATGACACCAAGAGGGGCAAGGGGGCCAGCAGGAAGGAATGAGGAGGATGGGAGGAAGTGGTGGCATGATGGTAGGAACATTAGCTTACCATCAGGTGCCTGTTTTGGGGAAGACAGCAGTTGAAACTGCTTATAATAGGTTTCTTATAATGTTTTGGATTTCCCCCATGCCCTAGGCTGAGTGGCCCTAGGAGCAAATCTGTGGGAGACGAACACTGGTAAAGGCAGCTGCTAGGACTCTGAGCAGTGGAGCTTAACTGTGGTTCCTCAGCTCTACCCTCAAGCTATTCCAGAGATTTCAAAACTAGAATCACAGGAAATGAGAAAGGTGGGAGGAACAAGGGAAGAGGGAAAGGGATAGGAAAACCAAAAGTCTGAAAAGTTGAGAGAGCTACCTCTCTGGGGCGCTTTCGAGGTATGCTTTTGTTTGAAACTATCTGAAAGACAGAAAGAAAAGTCATGAGAAGGAGGCCTTGATACACTTGAGACAGGGCAGCAGCAGCAGCAGCAGCAGAAAGTGGACCAAGCAAGAGAGAACCCCAGCATCGGTGCTCCAGGCTGGAGGCTCGGAAGTGGGGCAAGCCGAAGCAAAGGGAAAGAGAACAGACACTGAAAACCTCAGGGCTGGCCCCCTGCACCTTGGCTTGATGGGTCAGCAGACCCGCTAAGAAGCCAGTCCCCCACTCCCCCACCCTGCGGGGCAGAGAAATCTCTCCCAGAGCATGCAGGCCCCACCCATTGTGAAGCAGAGGCTGAGCCTCTCAGGGGGATCTTGGAGGGACCCAGTCAGCAGGCAAGAGAAGAGCCCAGGCTTGTTTTACCATTCCGTGCAAGAACATGACTCGCCCCTCCTCTTACATCCAGAGCAGGAGCTGGGACCAAGGCAAGACCTACCCACCCCTCATGAGGCACTCACTGTCACAGGCATACGGCTTGTCCCTGTCCTCCAGGATAGAAGCATCCAGCTTCTTACGGGCACTGCTCACACCCTTACTCTGCCAAGAGCAAACAGATGCCTTTACTAAGGTGACTGGGCTAAAGGAGCTACATTGGCTGGGAGAAAGGCAATCACAACCAATAAAACCTTTCTTTCTGAACCACTTGCCCCATACTACAAGAAGCATACCAGCCTCTCACCTTGGATTTCCCTTTGCCCCGTCGTTTCGGAGTGTCTTCTTCATAGTCTTCATCATCGAGGTCATCTAGGAAGTCATCTGGTTCAAGGATCCGCTGTGTGGACCAGAGGATTAGAAGAAACAGAAATCATGCACATCCAAAAACTCACTCATGATCGAATTGGCCAGGGCTACCCAGCAGCTCATTTGGAACCCAGCCCCACCCACATCAGCCTTGTCCCTCAGCCTATAACCTCACTCCTGCTTCCTTCAATGCTCTTTTCTCTGTGCCTCTTCAAGTTGTTCCCTTAGCCTAGAATGCTGTTCCTTCAACTCCAAGAGGCCAAGTCAAATGCCATGTTTTCATAAGGCTTTCTTTGGTACTCCAAGCAGTCATGTGCTGTCCTGCCTGATCTAACACTAACACCTTGACTTAGTTTACCACAGGACCTACCTCATAAGGCTGTACAGGACAGAACATACGGAAAAGCATTCAGTACAGTGCATGGTTTATCTTTCACTTTTTTTTTTTTTTCCGGTTTTTCAAGGTAGGGTCTCACTCTAGCCCAGGCTGACCTGGAATTCACTATGTTGTCTTAGGGTGGCCTCGAACTCACAGCTATCCTTCTACCTCTGTTAAAGCGCTTGCCTGCAAAGCCAAAGGACCCACGTTTGATTCCCCAGTACCCACATTAAGCCACATGCATGAGGTAACACTTTCATCTGAAGTTTGTTTGCAATGGCTAGAGGCTCTGGCGCACCCATTCTTCTCTCTCTCTGCCTGTATGGCACAATATAGGCCTGGTCCTAGCCAGACCGCATGGCAGAAGAAAACAGGAAGTGGCTTCTGTAGAAATGGCATTCTGCGCAGGCTTGGTGTGACAACAACTGCAGTCCCATGCTTGCGAGAAGCCTACTACGAGATGTCCTATCCAGAGACAGGCTGTCATTGGTCACAAAAAGGGGACCACCCCATTCAAGGATTAGCCAGCCAAGCCCCTCAAAACCCATGTGCACTTCCTGAATAAACGAGTTTGCGGAGTCTCGCTTCTGCTTTCACCCAACTCCTGGAGTCTGTGTCGTGACTCTGCACTGCTCATCCCAACTTGGCTGAGACCCTACCATCCCTCCTGAGCTGGCCTTGGGGGGGACCGCAACATCTGCCTACCTCTCCCTCCCTTCCTCTCAAAAAAATAAATAAATAAATAAATAAACAAAAAAATAAAAAATAAACCATAAATAAGCCGGGCATGGTGGCGCATGCCTTTAATCCCAGCACTTGGAAGGCAGAGGTAGGAGGATCGTCGTGAGTTCGAGGCCACCCTGAGAATACAGAATGAATTCCAGGTCAGCCTGGGCTAGAAAGAAACCCTACCTCAAAAAAAAAAAAAAAAAACAACACAACCATAAATAAAATACTTCAAAAAAACAACGAAACACAAAAAACTTTTGGGTCGGGCATGGTGGGGTACATCTTTAATCCCAACACACGGGAGGCAGAGGTAGGAGGATCACCATGTGTTCGAGGACACCCAGAGACTACTTAGTGAGTTCCAGGTCAGCCTGGGCTAGAGTGAGACCCTACCTCAAAAAACCAAAAACAGGTCCTTCTGCTTCAGCCACCATAGACGAGCAGAGCCATGGCTCTGCATTACCCCATGGCCATGGGCCTCAACAAGGGCCACAAGGTGACGAAGAACGTGAGCAAGCCGAGGCAAAGCTAGTGGCGCGGATGTCTGACAGCACACTAAGTTTGTCCGGGACAGGATACACAAAGTGTGCAGCTTCGTGCCCTACGAGTAGCGCACCATGGAGCAGCTCAAGGTGTCCAAGGACAAGCTCGTGTTCATCAAGAAGCGGGTGGGGACGCACATGCTCGCTAAGAGGAAGCACGAGGAGCTGAGCAGTGTGCTGGCCGCTATGTGCAAGGCGTCCGCTAAGAAGGACTGAGCCTGCCCCCCCCCCCAATAAACCCTTGTTTATCCTGGAAAAAAAAAACCCAAACCAACAATAACAAAATTTTTGTCTAAAAGAGGATGAATGAGTGAGTACTTTGAAGGAAAGGAGAAATACTAGATGACAGCAGGGAAGCTGGCCAGCATGAACTGCAGAGCCTGCCTTAGCTTCTGCTTCAGTTACTTTTAGTTTTTGTGCTAGGGATTGAATACAGGGCCTCACACATGACAGGCAAGAGTTCCTCCACAGATCTGCTTCAGTTCTGCTAACTGGGTAGCTTTCCATAAACAGGAAGCTTATCTCCATTAAAGTCACTTAGTCGTGAGGATAATCTTGTACCTTCCTCGCTCGACTGTTGGTTACAGGAAACTCGCTCAGGCTGTCGTCATCAACTCGGGGATCTGGTGCACCTCGCTTCTCCAGAGGGTCAGTGCGCAAAAGAGCCTCTAAACTGCTGCCATCCTGAGAGATGAGCCCCTCTTTCTTCAGGGTCTGGTCTGTGTCTGCAACAGTTAGGTTGTAGCAAGGCTCAAAAGAGTTGAAGCTGAGTCTACAGTGAGGGGTCAAATGAAAGGTAGCCACTGTCTTCTGTTCTCTGACTGCCCAGGAGCTAAGATACACTTGGTGCTGGAATGAGCTGATTACCTGTTTTCCTTAACAGACTGAGCTATTTGAAGGAAGAAATCATAGGTAATTCACTTTAGTATGTGCAGGATCTAGCTCAGGGCCTGGGAATAGGAGGTCATCAGCAAGCCTCTGTCATGCAGCAGGGTATCACTCTGCTTAGGGCAGGTACCCCTTACCTGGTTTAATAGATGGAAAGGAAAGCCGTGGATCCTCGGGCGGGTGGGCTCGCCGTTTTTTCCGCCAGCGCCGGGCAGGGTAGGAATACAATTGTCCAGAGGCCAATCCTGTGGAAGGAAGGAAAGGCAGTGAAACCATAATGTAGCCTGGAGTGGTGGTGCACGCCTTTAATCCCAGCAGTGGGGATGCAGAGGTAAGAGGAGAATCACCATGAGTTCAAGGCCAGCCTGAGACTACATAGTGAATTCCAGGTCAGCCTGAGCTAGAGACCCTACCTCAAAAACCAAAAAACAAAAACCCTGATCTAGTCTTAGAAACCAAACACTTTTTAGAGAAGTACTGAAGAGCCAACCTGACTCCATTTTAACAGTAAGAGCCATTTTGATATAATGACTAAGTTAAGTTTCTGTTTCTCTAAGTTTCTATGTCTGAGCTGGGGCCACAAATTGTTCTCTGGTTACCATTCCTGGGATTGTGTATTCATAATGTTCTGGGAAGTAGTTTAACTATAATGGCTGGTCTGCTTCTGTCACCACGCTTGCTTGACTCCGAAAACCCCCTACCCTGGATTTCTATGGTTTTGCCCTATAAAAGAAGCTGACTCAGGGCTGCTTTCTATAGCTGCCAGACCAGTTCTATTGTGCACAATTAAAAGTTTGCTTCAATTTGGCCAAAATTTGTGGTTGGTGGTCTTTATTCTCGCAAATTCTGGGTTAACATAATGGAGGTCCCAGAGAGATGGAGACCGCAACCCAAATTCAAAAGCCAGACCCTTCTCTCTGAGCCTCTGGGACTGAAGTGTCGCTCCCAGGGGATGCGCACCTTGAAGATGTTCCAAGGACCCGGAATAAGCTTTCTGCTCCAAGGACAGCAGAGATGAATGGCCACATAAAAGTGAAACCCACAAACACTAGTCTGGGGAAGCCTCAATTAGAAAGTCATAGCCTCTTTTCTATGACACTTGGTCTGGGATGAGATCTCACTTGGGGACAGAGAGGTGTCAGACGAGGCACATGCACACTCCTGTCCAGGGCAACTACAAGTCACTGCACTGCCCACTTGGGTTTTGGTTGTAGGCATTAGTGAGACGTCACATTGTCTACTTGGTTCTGGTTTTTGACCCCATATATCATTCAATTGTTCCTTGTCTTTCATTTGTTCCTTTATGTCTTGCCTTCCTGTTTGTTTGTTTTGTCCTTTTGTGCTTAACTTTCTTGGATCCTCCTAGGAATTGCGTATCAAAGTCACAGGTTGTCCTTGGGCGACCTGGACACCCTGGCCACCCCAGGTAAGTTGAAAATTGGAAATTAAAAATTGGAATTGAGACTAATCAAGTTTTGGTTTGGAAAAACCTGAATATGAAATCTTAAATTATACTAGAAGTAATTTTGAGGTTTGGTTTTGGTCTCCGGAGTTATAAATAGAATAGGAATTTAAAATGGGAATACATAACTTCTGAATGAATGAATGAATGTGTGTGTGTGGAGAAAATGTGTCTGGAGTCTACATGAAAAGTGCACTTAGAATGAATGTGTGTATATATGAGTTTGTGTGTGGCTCACAGCCCTAAGGCTGCAAAATGATAAGGCTTTGTCTTTGTGTCTGTTCTATAGCACCAACATTGTGGGAAATTCATTGTGGAGGATGTCATCCACCAAGCCCCACAGTCCTAGACTGCATGGCCAACTTTTACTGTTGAGTGTCCCCCAGAAGGAACAGTGAAATTAAAATCATAGGCAAGCCGAGCGTGGTGGCGCACGCCTTTAATCCCAGCACTCGGGAGGCAGAGGTAGGAGGATGGCTGTGAGTTTGAGGCCACTCTGAGACTATAGTGAATTCCAGGTCAGCATGAGCTAGAGACAGACCCTACCTCGAAAAACCAACCAAACATAAATAAATAAATAAAAATAAAATCTTATGCAAGATCTAGCCGGGTGTGGTGGCACACATCTTTAATCCCAGTACTTGGGAGGCAGAGGTAGGAGGACTGCCATGAGTTCAAGGCCACCCTGAGACTACATAGTGAATTCTAGGTCAGCCTGGGCTAGAGAGAGACCCTACCTCGAAACCTCCCCCCCAAAAAAAAGTTGTAAAAGAAGGAGAGATAGCTTAGCAGTTAAGGCACTTGCCTGCAAAGCCAAAAGACCTTGGTTTGATTCCCCAGGACCCAAGTAAGCCAGATGCACGAGGTGGTGCATGCATCTGGAGTTCGTTTGCAGTGGCTAGAAGCCCTGGCATGCCCATTCTTTCTCTCAGCCTTTTTTTCTCTCTCTCAAATAAATAATTTAAAAATATAAAATATATTTTTTAAACTTATTTTTTAAATTATTTTTTTGGAGAGAGACACAGAGGGGGAGGGGAAGACAGAGATGGGCGCGCCAGCAGTGTCTCAGCTGCTGCGAACGAAATCCAGATGTGTGCGCCCCCTGTGGTCAAGTGCGGCATTGCACCCTTGCGTCACTTTGCATCTGGCTAAACATGGGACCTGGAGATTGGAACCGCTGGAGATTGGAACCAGTGTTCTTAGGGTTAGGAGACAGGCGCCTTAACCCCTAAGCCATCTCTCCAGCCCTAAAATATATTTTTTTTAAAGTTATAAAATGGGCTGTGGAAATGCTTACTGGTTAAGGCATTTGCCTGCGAAACCTAAGGACACTGTTCGATTCCCTAGGACTCATATAAGACAGATGCACAAGAGGGTGCATGTGTCTGGAGTTCGTTTGCAGTGGCTGGAGGCCCTGTCACGCCCATTCTCTCTTTCTCTCTCAAATAAGTAAATAAATAATTTTTAAATTGTTTTTTTAAAAAGTTATAAAAATGACAGGATCAGAAAGCTGCCTTGTAGACCCGAGGGAAGTCCAAAATTATCCCTGGAATTTTAGGAAAAGAAAAAAAGGGAGGGGGGGAATTACACTGTCCCACTATGTAACCCAGGGCAAAAAAAAAAAAAAAAAAAAAAAAAAAAAAAAAAAAAAAAAGATCAAAAATAATTAAATCCGGGCTGGAGAGATGGCTTAGCGGTTAAGCCTAAGAACCTGGTTCCAATCTCCAGGTCCCACGTTTAGCCAGATGCAAAGTGACGCAAGGGCGCAATGCCACACTTGACCACAAGGGGGCGCACACATCTGGATTTTGTTCTCAGCAGCTGAGAGACTACTGGCGCACCCATCTCATCTGTCTCCCTCTCCCTCTCTGTCTGTCTCTGTGTCTCTCTCCAAAAATAAATAAAATAAAAATAAATAATAATAAATAACAATTAAATCCCAGGCAGATGCTAGAACATTTAACAATAAACAAACAAACAAACAAAAACTGTCTTGCTCTCACATGTTGTGGCTGGGGCAGTTCTCCATAACAAAGATAAAAAAGTAGGGGACAACACATTAACAGGCATCTGCAATGTGTCACCTAATTGCTTTCTCCTGAAGGGCTTGATGTGCAGGTGGTCCTGGGAATAAAAGGAGGAACCTAACACACAAGGTTCACTTTTGGACAGAAAAAGACAAGACACAGACCTCTCTGGAATTTATACTGTCCCCAGGAGAATGCCTGAGGGCTCTTAGCTCTCCTGCCTTGTAGAGTCAGGGGTGTTATAGGCACAGGGAATCTCAGGATCCTGGCCCCAGCGTGATGATGGGTGAGACCCAAATTGCTACAAACAGATGTGGACTGCTACTTCTATTTTTTCATTATTTATTTATTTTTTTTTAACTTTTTTTAAATTGACAACTTCCTTAATTGTAGACAATAGCCCATGGTACTTCCCTCCCTCCCTCCCACTTTCCCCTTTGAAACTCCACTCTCCATCATATCCCCTCCCCCTCTCAAATCAGTCTCTTCTATTTTGATGTCATGATCTTTTCTACCTATTATGATGGTCTTGTGTAAGGTAGTGTCAGGCACTGTGAGGTCATGGGTATCCAGGCCATTTTGTGTCTGGAGGAACATGTTGTAAGGAGTCCTACCCTTCCTTTGGCTCTTACATTCTTTCCGCCCCCTCTTCTGCAATGGACCCTGAGCCTAGGAAGGTGTGTTAGAGATGTTTCAGTGCTGAGCCCTCCTCTGTCCCTTCTCAGCACCATGGTGCCTTCTGAGTCATCCAGATGGGGACTTCTTTTAAGTTTATCTCTCTATACTTCTATAGGACTACTAACAGACAATAGCCTCAAGATTAAAGTTTAAAAAACAAAGATTTAAGTTAAATTTAGAAGTACTCAGTAATGAGTTTGTCAGAAAATTTCCAATAACGTTCAAATCTGCTTTCATATTTTTTAAAAAAAGTTTCAGGATATTCTGGGTAAATACTATAAATCAAATTTGATCTACTCTTCTATAAAGTGCTAATTCAAAAACCCTTTTGAGGAAAAAAAATTCAATGGTTATATTAAAAGTCTTGGCCTGGAGTGGTGGCACTCGCCTTTAATCCCAGCACTCGGGAGGCAGAGGTAGGAGGATTGCCATGAGTTCGAGGCCGCCCTGAGACTACATAGTTAATTCCAGGTCAGCCTGGACCAGAATGAGACCCTACCTCGAAAAACCAAAAAAATAAAATTAAAAAAATAATAATAATATAAAAGTCTTATGGTCGACTGGCGTGGTGGTGCACGCCTTTAATCCCAGCACTTGGGAGGCATAGGTAGGAGGATTGTTGTGAGTTTGAGGCTACCCTGAGACTACATAGTGAATTCCAGATCAGCCTGGGCTGGAGACCCTACCTCAAAAAACCAAAAAAGAAAACAAAACAAAAAAGTCTTATAGTAAGGACAATAAAAGTTTCTGTTGGTAATAATAAGATAAACTGACTAAAGAAAATAAACTGGAGAGAAAACTTTACATGTTCGATATTAAATGTTCGATGGAAAATATTGTTAAACATTAAGGTTACATAGTTGTAAAGTAAAAGTATGTAAGTGAAAATATGAATAAACTTAAATAAGCCAGGTGTGGTGGTGCACGCCTTTAATGCCAGCGCTCAAGAGGCAGAGGTAGGAGGATGGCCCTGAGTTCGAGGCCACCCTGAGACTACAGAGTGAATTCCAGGTCAGCCTGAGCTAGAGTGAGACTCTACCTTGAAAAACAACAACAAAAACTTAAACAGAAGATTAAAAACAAAGTTAATTAAGTAAATCTTAAAATACTTGAATAGATTACAGACTTAAGATATAAAATGAGGGGCTGGAGAGATGGCTTAGAGGTTAAGGTGTTTGCCTGCAAAGCCAAAGGATCCCAGTTCGATTCTCTAGGACCCACGTAGTAAGCCAGATGCAAAAGGGGGTGCATGCATCTAGAGTTTGTTTACAGTGGCTGGAGGCCCTGGTGTGCTCATTCTCTCTCCCTCCCTCCTTCTTTCTCTCTCTCAAATAAATAAATTAAATATATATTTTTAAAAAGATATAAAATGACTATTAACCTAGGGTTTACATCAGACTAACAAAGGATGGCCCCGGCTGGTAACAGGTTCCTATGGTATTCAGGTTGTATACTTAAAACTTTAACTCTACGGGCTGGAGAGATGACTTAGCGGTTAAACGCTTGCCTATGAAGCCTAAGGACCCCGGTTCAAGGCTCGATTCTCCAGGACCCACGTAAGCCAGATGCACAAGGGGGTGCATGCATCTGGAGTTCGTTTGCAGTGGCTGGAGGCCCTGGCGCACCCATTCTCTCTCTCTCTCTCTCTACCTGCCTATTTCTGTATCTCTCTCAAATAAATAAATAAATAATAAAATATTAAAAAAAAAAAAAAAAACTTTAACTCTAGCCGGGTGAGGTGGCACACACCTTTAATCCCAGCACTTGGGAGGCAGAGGTAGGAGGATCACCGTGAGTTCAAGGCCACCCTGAGAATACAGAGTGAATTCCAGGTCAGCTTGAGCTAGAGTGAGACCCACCTCGAATAAACCAAAAAAACTTTAATCAATAAACAAAACTTCAGCTGAACCAATCAACAATAATAGAATATAAAAGAAAATGAAAACTTTTAGAACTTACATTTCATCTGCTTAATTATTTTTTGGCCAGTCAGATCATTGAAAAAAAAAACCTTGAAAATTATCTAAAAAGATTTTTTTTTTGAGAGTGACAAACAGAAAGACAGAGGCAGAGAGAGAGAGAGAGAAAGAGAGAGAGAGAGAGAGAGAAAGAGAGAGAGAGAGAGAGAGAGAATTGGCACACCAACACCAGGGCCTCCAGCCACTGCAAATGAACTCCAGATGCACGCACCACCTTGTGCATCTGGGTTACGTGGGTACTGGGGAATCAAGCCTCGAACCAGGGGTCCTTAGGCTTCACAGGCAAACGTTCAACCGCTAAGCCATCTCTCCAGCCCCTAAAGTTTTTCATTATGTGTTTTTCTCTTAAAAAACAATTAAAGGAAGCCGGGCGTGGTGGCGCACACCTTTAATCCCAGCACTAGGGGAGGCAGAGGTAGAAGGATCACCGTGAGTTCGAGGCCACCCTGAGACTACATAGTGAATTCCAGGTCAGCCTGGACCAGAGTGAGACTCTACATCGAAAAACCAAAAAGAAAAAAGAAAGAAAAGAAAAGAAAAGAAAAGAAAAGAAAAGAAAAGAAAACAATTAAAAGTAGCCGGGCGTGGTGGCGCATGCCTTTAATCCCAGCACTCAGGAGGCAGCGGTAGAAGGATTGCTGTGAGTTCAAGGCTACCCTGAGACCACACAGTGAATTTCAGGTCAGCCTGGACTAGAATGAGAACCTACCTCAAAAAAAAAAAAAAAAAAAAAAAAAAAAAAATATATATATATATATATATATATATATATATATGCTAGGTAATTGTTTTTTTTTTTTTTTTTTTTTTTTTGTTTTTAGAGGTAGGGTCTCACTCTGGCTCAGGCTGACCTGGACTTCACTATGTAGTCTCAGGGTGGCCTTGAATTCTAGGGCGATCCTCCTACTTCTGCCTCCTGAGTGCTAGGATTAAAGGCGTGCGCCACCACACCCGGCTTAAGGCTAGGTAATTTTTAATTTACTTTTTCAAGGTAGGGATCTCACTATAGCTCAGGCTGACGTGGAACTCACTATAGTCCCAGGCTGACCCTCAAGGTCAGAGTAATCCTGCCTCTGCCTCCCAAATGCTGGGATTAAAGGCATGTACCACCATGCCTAGCTAAAACCCTCTAACTTTAAGATGGTTCCTGTCTTGTTCATGCTGGTTTGCTGAATGGTTATCACTGAGGTTATAATCTAAGTGTTATAAAAGGTGACTTAGTCATTGTGACTTTGTACTTAGGAAACTGAGAAAGCTCCCCATATCCTAGAGAAAACTGCTATATACAAACAATGTTAATATAGTTTCTCTAAGCTTTACACAGCAGTCGTAAATATTTCTTTAATTAAGCGATAAAATTGTTCAATGGTAAATGTACTTATTTAAGAACTTACTTTGTGTCTGTCATAATGTCTCTAACGTATGTTAAAAATCAGGAAAAAAAAAATCAGGCCAGGAGTCGGGCATGGTGGCACACACCTTTAATCCCCAGCACTTGGGAAACAGAGGTAGAAGGATTGCTGAGAGTTCAAGGCCACCCTGAGAGAATTCCAGGTCAGCCTGGGCTAGAGAAGACCCTACCTCAAAAAACCAAAAGACAAAAACAAAAGCAAAAAAAAAAAAAAAAAAAAAAAAAAGGCTAGGTTAACTTAACAATGCCCAGATTTGACTTTATTCTTAAGCTATGTATAATCAGTCTCAGTCAAGGTTTTATTTAAGTTCATTGCTTATAGATATACTGATACTTAAGACATGTTTCCTGCCCTAGAAAAATAATCTTACACTGCTCTTCTGCTTCCAGTTTGGGGAGTAATTGATACCTGCATAGGTATACAGACTAGCCAAAGTTGTTTTCAAAAACAGATGCCAAGTTTTTATACTGTTTTATCTTTTCCTGACATACAATATCTAGATTAAATCGATTGGCTTAAAGTTATTGATAAAAATAAATGATAAAATATTGCTTTCAAGGCTACTAAAATGTTCTGCCTGTACTTATAAATGACAGGTACTTAAAAGATAAAATGTGTATATTTTCTGTGTTCCAGATGTAATTTACACTGTCACCTGACAACTAAACTTAAATACTAATCAGAATGTTTGAAACTCTTGTGTCATTCTCTGTCCAGATCTGCTTTGCTAACCAGATACGTACAGTCTCTCTGAGTGATTAATAACCATATATAGAAGCCAAAGTCAATTGGAAATATTGGAGTTAAAAGAATAACCAATATTTTGGTTCCTGCTCCTAGGTCAGAAGGCCACAGGAGATGATGGGACACTTGCTAACTTCTAGCCTCTGGTAAGTTACCTGTCTTCTTGATCAGAAAGGATATGGAGATTAACAGGTGAATTCTAAGTCAGTGTATTTGCAATAGGAGAGTCACATCAGAGGAAAATCAGTCTTCCAGGCTTCCCAAAAGAGGGAGGGCCACTTGGTCAGCACACCCTTGACTTATCCTAGCTGGGGGCAAAGCCGAAAAATCCTCACAGGTCCCTAAAAATCTCTCCTACTGTGCCATTATTGACCTCCAAAATATACAGTTAATTTTGGCAGCCTACATAGTCTTAATCACTCAGTAAGAAAATATAACTACAAGCCGGGCGTGGTGGCGCACGCCTTTAATCCCAGCACTCGGGAGGCAGAGGTAGGAGGATTGCCGAGAGTTCGAGGCTACCCTGAGACTACATAGTTAATTCCAGGTCAGCCTGGACCAGAGTGAGACCCTACCTCGCAAAACCAAAAAAAAAAAAAAAAAAAAAAAATAAAATATAACTACAAAACACTACAATATATATAAAAAAAGAATCAGACTAATAGGCTCCTCTGTCTGATACTAGCTTACAATACTAAACTCTAACATTATCTCATGCCTTCTGCCTGTCCCTGATTAGTCAGCCACTGTTGCCTTTAAATAAAAATTCCAAAAATTGTCCTCACTGGTTATGTTCATATGATAGTTATTGTCTTAATCCAATCTATCCTTGATATGTGTTATTAAAGGAGGTTTATCACTAAGAACAGACCTCAGACCTCCATCCTAACATGTAAAGCAATTTAGAATTCTCGTTATTTGTACTTGCTGGTGTGGGTGTTGCTGATTGTTTGAAGGTGTCTCTTTGCTCAGATTTATAGAGGTAAACCAGATTCGCTTGCCATTGATGATGCTTCCTTAAAATATGTAACATAAACGGGTGTGGTGGCTCGGGAGGCAGAGGTAGATGGATTGCCGTGAGTTCGAGGCCACCCTGAGACTACACAGTGAACTCCAGGTCAGCCTGGGCTAGAGACAAAAAAAAAAAAATGTAACATAAGGGGATTCACACTCCCTCAGGAAATTGGGCCTATACTCATCAGCCAAGGAGTACAGATTCATCACACCAGAGTCAAGAAGACAATGTCCTTAGCTGATTGTAGCAACTAACAGATTACCAGGAACCTAGAGGACACCTGCCCCTGACAAGGAGACTACAGCCCTGCTGTAGTCACTCCGGAAGCTGACTAGTCTACGCGTATGGCAGAAGTTTGAGGAATTCAACACGAGATTTAAAAAAAAAAAAAAAAGGGGCATGATGTACAGTGTGTCTGGTTAAAAAAAAAAAAATTACAGGGCTGGAGAGATGGCTTAGTGGCTAAGGCGCCTGCCTGCTAAGCCTAAGAACGCTGGTTCCAATGTCCAGTGGTTCCAATCTCCAGGTCCCACGTTTAGCCAGATGCAAAGTGATGCAAGGGCGCAATGCCGCACTTGCCCACAAGGGGGCACACACATCTGGATTTCGTTCACAGCAGCTAAGAGACTGCTGGTGCGCCCATCTCTGTCTCCCTCTCCAAAAGTAAATAAAAAATAATAATAAAAAAATTTTTTAAAAAAATTACATGTTGGGGGCTGGAGAGATGGCTTAGCAGTTAAGGCGTTTGCCTGCAAAGCCAAAGGATCCTGGTTCGACTCTCCAGTACCCACATAAGACAGATGCACAAGGGGGCACATGCATCTAGAGTTCGTTTGCAGTGGCTGGAGGCCCTAGTGCACCCATTCTCTCTCTCTCTCTCTGCACTTCTTTCTCTCTCTCAAATAAATAAAGTATTTTTTTAAATGTAAAATAAAATTAAAAAAAAAAAAAAAAAGCCGGGCATGGTGGTGCACGCCCTTAATCCCAGCACTAGGGAGGCAGAGGTAGGAGGATCTCCATGAGTTCGAGGCCACCTTGAGACTACATAGTGAATTCCAGGTCAGCCTGGACTAGAGTGAAACCCTACCTTGAAAAACCACAAAAATAAAATAAAATAAAATAAAATAAAATAAAATAAAATAAAATAAAATAAAATAAAATAAATTACATGTTAGAATATAAGGGATTATGAAGATAAATGTAAAGTCACTCGGGATGGAGAGATGGCCTAGCGGTTAAGTTGCCTGCCTGCTAAGCTTAAGAACCTGGTTCCAATCTCCAGGTCCCACGTTTAGCCAGATGCAAAATAACGCAAGGGCGCAATGCCGCACTTGCCCACAAGGGGGCGCACACATCTGGATTTCATTCACAGCAGCTGACAGACTGCTGGCGCGCCCATCTCTGTCTCCCTCTCCCTTTGTCTCTGTGTCTCTCCAAAAAATAAAAAAATTTTTAAAAAATGTAAAGTCACTGTAAGAGTTAGCTGCTAAGAAGCTGAACTTAACTCTGTCAATAGCTGAAAGAATCCCAAAAAGGTAACTGGTATCAGTATTTGTTCAGTTGGTCCCCCTGATTAAGTACTCATAGTCATCTGTTCGTTTTTGTTCTTTTGAGGTAAGGTCTCACCCTAGCTCAGACTGACCTGGAATTCACTATGTAATCCCAGGGTGGCCTTGAACTCACAGTGATCTTCCTACCTCTGCCTTCCAAATGCTGGGATTAAAGGTGTGCACCACCACGCCCGGCTTCCTGGTTAACTACTCTTATCTCAGCTACAGTAGGCCCTTTATTACTTGTCTTACTTTCCCTAACAATTGGGTCATGCGTTCTCTGGAACATTACTAATTTTATATCCAGACAGATAGAAACTACTAAAACACTTGCTCTTCATAAACATTATCAACCAATACAGCCAAAGGAAATAGAAACCCCCTAGCACAGATTTGACAGGGATACATAAGAAAAGGAGGAATGGCTGGGTGTGGGGGCGCACGCCTTTAATCCCAGCACTCACTCGGGGAGGCAGAGGTAGGAAGATCACCATGAGTTCGAGACCACCCTGTGACAACATAGTAAGTTCCAGGTCAGCCTGGACTAGAGTGAAACCCTACCTCCGGGGGGGTGGGGTGGGGGTGGGAAAGAGGGGGAGAATGAAGAGCAAACCTCACTCCATTTTAACAGCAAGAGCCATTTTGATATAATGCCTAAGTTAAATTTATGTTTCTCTAAGTTTCTATGTCTGAGCTGGGGTTGCATACTGTTCCCTGGTTACTGTTCCCAGGATTGTGTATTCATAACGCTCTGAGAAATAGATTAAGTGTAACAGCTGGTCTGCTTCTGTCACCACGCTTGCTTGCCTCTGAAAACCCCCTACCCTGTGATTTCTATGGTTTTGCCCAATAAAAGGAGCCTGAGAAACTGACTTGGGGCTGCTCTCTACACCCCTGCCTTAGGGAGGCAGCCACCAGACCAGCTCTATTGTGCACAATTAAAAGCTTGCTTCAAATTGGCCATAATTTGTGGTTGGTGGTCTTTATTCTCGGGAATTCTGGGTTAAAAGAACTCCCTTGTGTTCTACAGCATGGGACTAATACTGGCACTGTGAGCCTGGGGGTTGGGTGAGATACTGCCCTACTATACAGAGCTTCAAAAGACAAATACCAGCACCAACCTGTTTCATTCTCCCCAGTTTCTTATTGTGGGAAGACAATCCTCACCCACTGTTATGAACAGTGGGGACTCTGACAACTACCTCTTCATCTGTGTGGAGAAGATTCTTCCTCGTGCTCCTGAGTCCTGTTCCCCCAAGTATGTACCCTCACCTGGACCCCGGTGTCGCTTTTCCATCCAGATGTAACAGTTGCTCTGGGCTACTCCAGTCTGTGAGTCCAAGAAAGGCAGGCGCACGCTACGCTCAGCACAGAGGCGGGCGTTGTAATTGTGGCACTGTTCCATGGCATCTTTGTAGTACTGCTCCCCAAGGCTGCAGGGATGATAAAAAGTAGGGGACCTTTAATCCCAGCACTTGGGAGGCAGAGGTAGGAGGACTGCTGTTAGTTCAAGCCCACCCTGGGACTACATAGTAAATTCCAGGTCAGCTTGGACTAGAGTTAAGACCCTACCTCAAAAAAACAAAAATAAATAAATATATATATTTTTAAAGCAGAGGAATGGAGTGCTGAATTATCTCTCCCCCCTGCCAAATGCTTCTCTGGAAGGCTTACAAAACTCAGCAGAGGTAGGAGGATCACCATGAGTTCAAGGCCACCGAGAGACTACATAGTGAATTCCAGGTCAGCCTGAGCTACAGTGAGACCCTACCTCGAAAAACAAAACAAAACAAAACAAAAAAAAACAAAACAAAAAAAAAACAAAACAAAAACAAAAAAGAATTCAGAGCCAGGCATGGTGGCGCACACCTTTAATCCCAGCACTCGGGAGGCAGAGATGAGTTCCAGGCCAGCCTGAGACTACATAGTGAGTTCTAGCTCAGCTTGAGCTAGAGTGAGACCCTACATTGAAAACAAACAAACAAACAAAAGAATTAAGGCCAGGGCTGGAGTGATGGCTTAGTGGCGAAGGCACATGCCTGCAAAACCTAAGGACCCTGGTTCGATTCTCCAGGACCCACGTAAACCAGATGCACATGATGGCACATGCATCTGGAGTTCGTTTGTAGTGGCTAGGGGCCCTGGCACGCCCATTCTCATTCTTCTCTCTCTCTCTCAAATAAATAAAATTTTCAAAAAATAATTTAATATTGGGCCAGAGAGATGGCTCAGCAGTTAAGGTGCTTGCCTGCAAAGCCTAACAACCTGGGTTTGATTCCCCAGTAAGCAGGTAAAGCCAGATGCACAAGATGGTACATTTGTTTGGAGTTCGTTTGCAGTGGCTAGAGGCCCTGGCGTGCCCATTCTGTCTCTCTTCTCTCTTTCTGCTTGCAAATAAATAAATAAAAATATTTAAAATAGAAAAAGAGGGCTGGCAAGATGGCTTAGCAGTTAAGGCATTTGCCTGCAAAGCCAAAGGATGCTGGTTCAATTCTCCAGGACCCATGTAAGCCAGATGTAGAAGGGGGCGCATGCATCTGGAGTTCGTTTGCAGTGGCTAGAGGCCCTGGTGCGCCCATTCTCTCTCTCTCTCAAATAAATAAATAGAATATATTTAAAAATAAAATAAAATAGAAAAATAATTCAAGGTCATCCTCAGCTTTATTTCAAGTTCAAGGTCAGCCTGAGTTACAGAAGACCTTGCCTCAAAAAACTAACAAAAACAATTAAATAAAACAAAAACGCTCTTCACCCAGTACTTGGGAGGCAGAGGATGGAGGATCACTGTGAGTTCAAGGCTACCCTAAGACTACATAGCGAATTCCAGCTCAACCTGGGCTAGAGCGAAACCCTACTTTGAAAAACAAAAAAATGCTCTTCAGTGCTGGAGAGATGGCTAGTGGTTAAGGCGTTTGCCTTCAAAGCCCAAGGATCCTGGTTCGATTCTCCAGGACCCATGTAAGCTAGATGCACAAAGGGCACATGCATCTGGAGTTCATTTGCAGTGGCTAGAGGCCCTGGCATGCCCATTCTCTCTCTCTCTCTGCCTCTCTTCTATCTCTCTGCTTGCAAATTAATTAATTAATTAATTTTTTAAAATGCTCTTCAAGCCGAGCATGGTGGCACACGCCTTTAATCCCAGCACTCAGGAGGCAGAGGTAGAAGGATCACCATGGGTTCAAGGCCACCCTGAGAATACAGAGTGAATTCCAAGTCAGCCTGGGTTAGAGTGAGACCCTACCTCAAAAAACAAAAACAAGAGCCAGGCGTGGTGGCGCACGCCTTTAATCCCAGCACTCGGGAGGCAGAGGTAGAAGGATTGCTAAGAGTTTGAGGCCACCCTGACACTACATAGTTAATTCCAGGTCAGCCTGGACCAGAGTGAGACCCTACCTCGAAAAACCAAAAAAAAAAAAAAAAAAAAAAAGCCGGACATGATGGCGCACGCCTTTAATCCCTGCACTCAGGAGGCAGAGGTAGGAGGATCGCCTTGAGTTTAAGGCCACCCTGAGACTACATAGTTAATTCCAGGTCAGCCTGGGCCAGAGTGAGACCCTACCTTGAAAAACCAAAAAAAAAAAAAAAAAAAAATGCTCTTCAGGTACTGATATCAATTTCAGAGAATTAGGGGAAAAAGCCCAAGAGTACTGAGAGGTATTACATGATGCTACCACTTGTGTATCTAAGAGGTGAATAACAACCTGCAGGTCTCCAGGGAGAGAAATAACTAACCCAGGACAGCCAGGGTTAGAGCGAGACCCTACAAGAAAGGAAAGAAAGAAAGAAGGGAGGGAGGGAGGGAGGGAGAGGAGGGAGGGAGAGAAGCCTGGGCATAATGGAGCACATCTTTAATCCCAGCACTTGGGAGGCAGAGGTATAAGTATTTCTGTGAGGTTCAAGGCCACCCTGAGACTACTTAGTGAATTCCAGGTCAGCCTGGGATAGAGCAAGACCTTACCTCAAAAAAAAAGGAGGGAATGAAGTACCATGGAATATTGTCTACAATTAAAGAAGCTGTCAATAAAAATAGATAAATAAAACAACAAACAAAACAAACAAAACAGCACTTGGGAGGCAGAGGTAGGAGAATTGCCATGAGTTCGAGGCTACCCTGAGACTCCATAGTTAATTCCAGGTCAGCCTGGGCCAGAGTGAGACCCTACCGCAGATAAACCAAAAAGAAAAAAACAAAACAAACAAACAAACAAAATAATAAAATAAAAAGGAACGTCCAAAAATTCTTAAAAAAAACAAAACAAAACAAAACAAAAAAACATAGCCGGGCGTGGTGGCGCACGCCTTTAATTCCAGCACTTGGGAGGCAGAGGTAGGAGGATCGCCGAGAGTTCGAGGGCACCCTGAGATTACATAGTTATTCCAGGTCAGTCTGGACCAGAGTGAGAACCTACCTCGAAAAAAAAAAAAAAAAAAAAAAGAAAAAGAAAAAAAAAAAAAAAAAAAAAAAAAAAAAATAGCTGGGCGTGGTGGTGCACGCCTTTAATTCCAGCACTCGGGAGGCAGAGGTAGGAGGATCGCCGTGAGTTCGAGGCCATCCTGAGACTACATAGTGAATTACAGGTCAGCCCTGAGCTAGAGTGAGACCCTACCTTGAACCACCCCCCAAAAAAAAAGGACTGGAGAGATGGCTTAGCAGTTAAGGCATTTGCCTGCAAAGCCAAAGGACCCAGGTTTGATTTTCCTGGACCCACGTAAGCAAGATGCACATGCGACTGGAGTTTGTGCACCTATTCTCTCTCTCTCAATCCCTCTTCCTCTCTCTCAAGTAAATAAATAAATAAAAATAAAGTATTAAAAAAAAAACGGGCTGAAGGGATGGCTTAGTGGTTAAGGCATTTGCCTATAAAGCCAAAGACCCAGGTTCGATTCCCCAGGACCCACATAAGCCAGATGCACAAGGGGGCGCATGCGTCTGGAGTTAGTTTGCAGTGGCTGGAGGCCCTGGCGTGCCCATTCTGCTTCTCTCTTTCTTTTTCCTTCTTTCTCTGTCAAATAAATAAAAATATTAAATATTTTAAAAAACCAACAGGGCTGGAGAAATGGCTTAGTGGTTCAGGCATTTGCCTGCAAAGCCAAAGGACCCAGGTTTGACTCCCCAGGACGCACGTAAGCCAAATGCACAAGGGACACATGCATCTGGAGTTTGTTTGCAGTGGCTAGAAGCCCTGGCATGCCCATTCTTTCTCTGTCTGTCTCTCCTCTATGTCTTTCTCTACCTCTGCTTACAAACAAACAAACAAACAAATAAATAAATAAATAAAAATTTAAAAAAAAAAACACAACAAACCAGGTGTGGTAGTGCACACCTTTAATCCCAGCACTCGGGAGGCAGAGGTGTAAGAATCATTATGAGGACTGGAGAGATGTCTTTGTGGTTAAGGCGCCTACCTGCTAAGCTTAAGAACCCGGTTCCAATCTCCAGGTACCATGTTTAGCCAGATGCAAAGTGACGCAAGTGCGCAATGCTGCACTTGACCACAAGGGGGCGCACACATCTGGATTTCGTTCACAGCAGCTGAGAGACTGCTGGTGCGCCCATCTCTGTCTCCCTCTCTGTCTGTCTCTCTCCAAAAATAAATTAAAAATAATAAAAAAATTAAAAAAAAAAGAATCAAGCCGGGCGTGGTGGCGCACGCCTTTAATCCCAGCACTCAGGAGGCAGAGGTAGGAGGATCGCCAAGAGTTCGAGGCCACCCTGAGACTACATAGTTAATTCCAGGTCAGCCTGGACCAGAGTGAGACCCTACCTCGCAAAAAAAAAAAAAAAAAAAAAAAAAAGAAAAGAAAGAAAAGGATCATCATGAGTTAGAGGCTATCCTGAGACTATATAGTGAATTCTAGGTCAGCCTGGACTAGAGTGGAACCCTACCTGGAAAAAACAAAACAAACAAACAAACAAACAAAAATAACCAAAGATGCTAGGACCCACATAAAACTAGATGAAAAGCCGGGCGTGGTGACGCACGCCTTTAATCCCAGCACTCAGGAGGCAGAGGTAGGAGGATCGCCGTGAGTTCAAGGCCTCCCTGAGACTACATAGGTAATTCCAGGTCAGCCTGGGCCAGAGTGAGACCCTACCTCGAAAAAACCAAAAAAAAAAAAAAAAAAAAAAAAAAAAAAAAAAAAAAAGCAATTAGATGAAGGGCTGGAGAGATGGTTCAGCAGTTAAGGCACATGCCTGCGAAGCTTAAGGACCCAGGTTCGATTCTCCAGGTCCCATGTAAGCCAGATGCACATGGTGGCACATGTGTCTGGAGTTCATTTGCAGTGGCTAGAAGCCCTGGTGCACCCATTCTCACTTTCTCTGTCTCTAATAAATAAATAAAAATAAATCTTTAAAAACAAAAAAGGGCTGGAGAGATGGCTTAGCAGTTAAGGCGCCTGCTTGTGAGCCTAAGAACGCCTATTTAAATCCCCAAGTCCCACGGTTAGCCAGATGCAAAAGTGATGCAAGCACTCAATGTCGCACATGCACACAAGAGGACGCCCACATCTGGCGTTCCTTCACAGTGCCCATTCTCTCTGCCTCTTCTTCTCTCTGTCTCTCTCAAATAAAAATAAATTAATTAATTAAGCTAGAGGCACAAACTGATTCATTTGTAGTGCCAAGAGGCCCTAGCATACCCACACTCACTTTCTTTCTCCCTATAACTAACTAAATAAATAAAAATAAGAAAGAAAGAGAGAGACGGGAGACACATAGCCCTTCACCCGCGCGCGATCTGGAACGCCACAGATGTCCCACATAGAGGCGCTG
The DNA here is from genome assembly GCA_036365145.1 of Orientallactaga sibirica. Taxonomy (NCBI): domain Eukaryota; kingdom Metazoa; phylum Chordata; class Mammalia; order Rodentia; family Dipodidae; genus Orientallactaga; species Orientallactaga sibirica. The sequence goes on along the minus strand of JAEOAD010000042.1, from coordinate 3,948,854 downwards.
GCGTGCCCATTCTGCTTCTCTCTTTCTTTTTCCTTCTTTCTCTGTCAAATAAATAAAAATATTAAATATTTTAAAACCAACAGGGCTGGAGAAATGGCTTAGTGGTTCAGGCATTTGCCTGCAAAGCCAAAGGACCCAGGTTTGACTCCAGGACGCACGTAAGCCAAATGCACAAGGGACACATGCATCTGGAGTTTGTTTGCAGTGGCTAGAAGCCCTGGCATGCCCATTCTTTCTCTGTCTGTCTCTCCTCTATGTCTTTCTCTACCTCTGCTTACAAACAAACAAACAAACAAATAAATAAATAAATAAAAATTTAAAAAAACACAACAAACCAGGTGTGGTAGTGCACACCTTTAATCCCAGCACTGGGAGGCAGAGGTGTAAGAATCATTATGAGGACTGGAGAGATGTCTTTGTGGTTAAGGCGCCTACCTGCTAAGCTTAAGAACCCGGTTCCAATCTCCAGGTACCATGTTTAGCCAGATGCAAAGTGACGCAAGTGCGCAATGCTGCACTTGACCACAAGGGGGCGCACACATCTGGATTTCGTTCACAGCAGCTGAGAGACTGCTGGTGCGCCCATCTCTGTCTCCCTCTCTGTCTGTCTCTCCAAAAATAAATAAAAAATAATAAAAAAATTAAAAAAAAAAAGAATCAAGCCGGGCGTGGTGGCGCACGCCTTAATCCCAGCACTCAGGAGGCAGAGGTAGGAGGATCGCCAAGAGTTCGAGGCCACCCTGAGACTACATAGTTAATTCCAGGTCAGCCTGACCAGAGTGAGACCCTACCTCGCAAAAACCAAAAAAAAAAAAAAAAAAAAAAAAAAAAAAAGAAAGAAAAGGATCATCATGAGTTAGAGGCTATCCTGAGACTATATAGTGAATTCTAGGTCAGCCTGGACTAGAGTGGAACCCTACCTGGAAAAAAAAACAAAACAAACAAACAAACAAAAATAACCAAAGATGCTAGGACCCACATAAAACTAGATGAAAAGCCGGGCGTGGTGACGCACGCCTTTAATCCCAGCACTCAGGAGGCAGAGGTAGGAGGATCGCCCATGAGTTCAAGGCCTCCTGAGACTACATAGGTAATTCCAGGTCAGCCTGGGCCAGAGTGAGACCCTACCTCGAAAAACCAAAAAAAAAAAAAAAAAAAAAAAATTAGATGAGAAAAAGGGCTGGAGAGATGGTTCAGCAGTTAAGGCACATGCCTGCAGTGCTTAAGGACCCAGGTTCGATTCTCCAGGTCCCATGTAAGCCAGATGCACATGGTGGCACATGTGTCTGGAGTTCATTTGCAGTGGCTAGAAGCCCTGGTGCACCCATTCTCACTTTCTCTGTCTCTAATAAATAAATAAAAATAAATCTTTAAAACAAAAAGGGCTGGAGAGATGGCTTAGCAGTTAAGGCGCCTGCTTGTGAGCCTAAGAACGCCTATTTGAATCCCCAAGTCCCACTTAGCCAGATGCAAAAGTGATGCAAGCACTCAATGTCGCACATGCACACAAGAGGACGCCCACATCTGGCGTTCCTTCACAGTGCCCATTCTCTCTGCCTCTTTTCTTCTCTCTGTCTCTCAAATAAAAATAAATTAATTAATTAAGCTAGAGGCACAAACTGATTCATTTGTAGTGCCAAGAGGCCCTAGCATACCCACACTCACTTTCTTTCTCCCTATAACTAACTAAATAAATAAAAATAAGAAAGAAAGAGAGAGACAGAGGGAGGGAGGGAGGGAGGGAAGAAAGAAGGAAGGAAGGAAGGAAGGAAGGAAGGAAGGAAGGAAGGAAGGAAGGAAGGGTGAGGTGTGGTGGTGCACGCCCTTAATCCCAGCACTGGGGAGGCTGAGTTCGAGGCAACCCTGAGACTACAGAGTGAATTCCAGGTCAGCCTGGGCTAGAGAGAGACCCTGCCAGGTCAGCCTGAGCTAAAGTGAGACCCTACCTTGAAAAGGAATCTGAAATTAAAAAAAAAAAAACTAAAGGAATCTGGAGCCAGGCATGGTGGCACACCCTTTAATCCCAGCACTCAGGAGGCAGAGGTAGAAGGATTGCCAAGTGTTCAAGGCCACCCTGAGACTACATGGTGACTTCCAGGTCAGCCTGAGCTAGAGTGAGACCCTACTTCAAAAAACAAACAACAAAAACGTGGAGCTGTAGAAATGGCTAGTAACCCTTAGGATCAAGGTTCAATTCCCCAGTATCCACATAAACCAGGCACAAAGTGGAACAAGTGTCCAGAGTTCATTTGCAGTGGCTAGAGGCCCTGACATGCCCATTCTCTCCTTCTCTCTACCTTTTTCTTTCTCTCTCAAATAAATAATATATTTTTTAAAAAAGAATCCCCATTACCAATGAAGATGTCTGAACTTGGCTCTATTTGACTGTTAAAAAGACCTGATTTGAGCCGGGCTGTAATTTGAATTAGGCACAAATCTTGTGCTGGACAGCAGGATACAGAAGAGAGCACGCTCACTTTTGTTTGCCTTTAGGTGGCAGGCAGCAGTGGAGGTGGCAGCATCCTTACTAGTGTAAAATTGGATAAACAAGGCTGAGTGCAGCAGCTCCTTTGTTTCTGCTGATGAGAATTGATACTGACACTGAAAGTCAAAGGGAAGGAAGGCCAGCTCCCCAGTGGGGCTGACGCTAAAGTCAAACCAAGAAAGGCTGACGATGGTTTGCAGAAATGGTTGAGATAGCACTCAGGAAGCAGAGGTAGGAGGATTGCCATAAATTCAAGGCCACCCTAAAACTAGAGTGAATTCCAGGTCAGCCTGGGCTAGAGCGAGAGACCCTACCTCGAAAAAAAAAAAAAAAGGGAAGAAATGGTTGAGATATCCTTTAGAGCTCTTATAAATTAGGTGAGATTTCAGAAGGTGGGGCAAGTGATCGGGTAGGTAATATGGTTGGGCATGAAACGCTTGTATGTATGTGTTGTGTGTGTGTGTGTGTGGGGGGGGAATCTCAAGAGCACATCATAGAGAATGTTTTTTTTCTTCTTCTTGGTTTTTCGAGGTAGGGCCTTGCTCCAGCCCAGGCTGACCTGGAATTCATCTGGTAGTCACAGGGTGGCCTCAAACTTCCGGCAATCCTCCTACTTCTGCCTCTTGAGTGCTGGGGTTAAAGGCATGTGCCACTATGCCCGGCTATGAGTACACTTTTGAACTCAAGACTCTTTTTTTTTTTTTTTTTTTTTTTGGTTTTGCAAGGTAGGGTCTCACTCTGGTCCAGACTGACCTGGAATTAACTATGTAGTCTCAGGGTGGCCTCGAACTCTTGGCGATCCTCCTACCTCTGCCTCCCGAGTGCTGGGATTAAAGGCGTGCGCCACCACGCCCGGCGAACTCAAGACTCTTGTATCAAAAATTTCACGCTACTGGGCTTGGTGGCGCACGCCTTTAATCCCAGCACTCAGGAGGCAGAGGTAGGAGGATTGCCGAGAGTTCGAGGCCACCCTGAGACTACATAGTTAATTCCAGATCAGCCTGGGCCAGAGTGAGACCCTACCTCGAAAAGCCAAAAAAAATAAATAAATAAAAATAAAAAATTAAAAAATTCACACTAACATTCTCTACATCTTGTTACTTAACTCAGAAAGTTTTAAGACTAGACAGCAGTTACAGTACTTTACCTTAAAAAGACCCCCCATAAAGTTTATTTTAACCCTGACATCATATTTGCGAGGAACAGTGAATTTACAAAAGTCAGAAAAGGTGGGGGAGGGGGGCACATGGTGACACATGCCTTTATTCAAAGCACTGGGGAGGCAGAGTAGCAGGATTGCTGTGAGTGTGAGGCCACCCTGAGACTACATACTGAATTCCTCCAGGTCAGCCTGGGCTAGAGGAAGATCCTACCTCGAAAAACAACAACAACAAAACAACAACAACTTAATTAAAAAGTCAGAACTAGTAGGCTTTACCCCCATATATTACCTTAGCTTCCAGAGACTTGGGCACACTATAATCAAGAAAAGCATCTTAGCCCGGCATGATGGTGCACACTTTTAATCCCAGCACTCAGGAGGCAGAGGTAGGAGGATCGCCATGAGTTCAAGGCCACCCTGAGAATACAGAGTGAATTCCAGGTCAGCCTGGACTAACATGAGACCCTACCTCAAAAAACAAGAAACAAACAACAAAAAAAGCATCTCTTCCCAGGGCAAAATAGTACAAGAATAAAAGCTCTTTCTTTTTTTGTGTGGGGGAGGGGTTTAAGGTAGGGTCTCACTACAACCCATTACTGATACTCAGGAAAGTGTTTGATAACTTAAAAAAAAAATTTTTTTTATCGACAACTTCTATACTTACAGACAATAAACCATGATATTTCCCTCCCCTCCCCGATTCCCCATCAGAACTCCACTCTCCATCATATCCCCTCCTTCTCTCCATTAGTCTCTCTCTTAATTTGATGTCATCATCTTTTCCTCCTATTATGAGGGTCTTGCGAAGGTATTGCGAGGTGTCTGGTAACTTTCACAATCTCTACAGTTCTTGAAAGAGAAGTGATGGCAGGAGAGATGGCTTAGTGGTTAAGGCACCTTGCTTGCAAAGCCTAAGGACCCAGGTTGGATTCCTCAGTACCCACGTAAAGCCAGATGCACAAAGTGGTGTATGCATCTAGAGTTTGTTCGCATTTGCTGAAGGCCCTGGCGTGCCCATTTTCTATCTCTTTCTCTCAAATAAATATTTTTAGGGCTGGAGAGATGGCTTAGCGGTTAAGGCGTTTGCCTGCAAAACCAAAAATTTCCCAGGACCCACATTAGGCAGCTGTACAAGGGGGCGCATGCATCTGGAGTTCGTTTGCAGTGGCTGGAGGCCCTGACGTCCCCATTCTCTCTCTCCCTCTTTCTCTGTCAAATAAATAAAAATAAAATATAAATATTTTTTAAAAGAGAGGGGCTTGCGGGGCATGGTAGCACATGCCTTTAAATCCCAGCACTCGGGAGGCAGAGGTAGGAGGACTGCCATGAGTTGAGGCCACCCTGGGCCTACATAGTTAATTCCAGGTCAGCCTGAGACCCTACCTCAAAAAAAAAAAAAAAAAAAAAAAAAAAAAGAGAGAGAGGGGCTGGAGAGATAGCTAGGTGGCTAAGGAGCATTCCTGCAAAGCCCAAAGACCTGAGTTTGATTCCCCAGTACCCATGTAAAGCCAGCTGCATCTAGTTTGCTTGCTAAAAGTCCTGGTGTACCCAATTCTCTCCCCCCCCAGTTTGCAAATAAATAAAAATACTTAAAAGAGAGAGAGAAATGAGAAGCCATGCTCTATTGAAATGGGAAACCCATCACTTGCAATACTACATGAAAGGGTTGGCAACTCCATTTTTCTGAAGAAAATCTTTCAACCCGAAAAGCTTTATTACAGTAATTCTCAAAACTTAAGTAGAGTACAACACTTCTCTAGTACAGTAAGATTTCCAGAGTAGACACTTCCTTTCTCTGCAATCATGAAACCTGTGTAAAACCTCCTCATTTACTGGGATAAGTAAGTCAACAAAGAGAAACGCAGGGAAACAAAAGAAGCGGACATCTCAATCAGGAAGGATAACCATAAAAATGTTAGGTCAACAGACAAAATCGAGGAAAATGTCAAAAGAGAGCTGGGAAAGTGGAATGGGCAGATCAGAGTAAGATAATAGTGTTGGGAGGAGGGACGGCTGAAAGAGACAGCAGGATAAAGCAAAAAGCATGTTTCAAAAACAAAAGCCACAAGAGGAGAAAGCACTTAGTTTAATGGAAATGGCAAAGCATTCTGGAAGAAAAGAGCTTCCAGGCAGGGGGTGGGTGTGTGGGGAGAGGCGTGACTTAACCTTAGGGGGGGGGGACAACTCTTGGGACGCCTGGGGCTCAACCCATAACAAAGACAGATGAGAAGCTGTGAAAGTCCCTTAGAATCGTTCCCAATCCTATATATCCCTGTGTCATTCAGTCAAAATCCACAAGCCCTGCCTGGACAGCTAGACACCTCTCAATGTTCCTACCCGTTCATTAAGTCCAACATGGCCATTAAAGGAGACTCCCGCTAATTCGTCCAAGGGGTTCTTCCTCAAGGAGGATGGAATGTATCAAAGTCCCCAAACATCTCTCACTCACTGGAAGCAACTACCAGGCCAGTTGCCCCAACATCCGTCTACTTTGAACTCTGCTCGAAATACGACCAAGCCAACAACAATGGTCTCCAGAATACGGAGAACGCCCACCGAGAGGCCCCGCTCGGCTACCAGGTCGTTCGGTCTCGGTCCAGTTTCCGGTTTTCATGATGCAACGCCGCCCCCCCCCCAGTCCCCTGAAGTTCTTTCCCATCCAAGAATCTCTTTAAGTCGTGGGTTCCCGCTACCCAAGAAGCCTCCGCGCCAATGTCACGGCGTGTCTTACTCCCTGCGGGCGGGGAGACCTCCGGGGACCGCTCGGCCTCCGCCCGGCTCCTCGTCACGGACGCCTAGTCGCCAGCCAGCCAGGGCCCAGGGCGGTGAGAGTGCGGCTCCTCCGCGAGCCCGGAGCCGCGCGGGCCGCTCGACGCCGCAGGAAGGGCGTCCGTCGGGGGCTCCCGTGTGCCCCCCTCGGGGCCTCCACAAGTTTCCTAAAGACGCGCAACGTCTTTCTCCCGAGTCTCCCGTTGCCCTCCGCGCTTCGAGTCGCACAGTAAAGACTCCCCGAGCAAGTACCTCTCTCTGCCAGGTCCCTCCTCGCACCGCTACCCTTACTCCCAGGCCCTCTGAAAAGACCCTCCGATCTGGAAGAGAAAGAAATGACCACTCACAGCTTCACTACATTCTCCACCACAGCCGCCATCTTGCCTGCTCCTCTCCCTCAGGCCGAGACGCCCCCGGAGCCCGCAGCGCGCAGGCGCTAGACTGCACAGGACAGACCGTTTCCTTGTCCCTCTGCGCAGGCGCAGGCGGGAGGGAGTGGGGTGGGGCGGTGAGCGCGTACACACGCAGGAGAGCTTGCGCTGCCGGCTGCGCGCCTGGAAGCTAAACCGCCTGGGAGCCCCGGAGAGCCCGGCGCGCAAGCGCGGCTAGACACCGACTCGCACCCGGCGGTTGAGGCTGGAACGCTGCTTACTCCAACTAGACCGACGAGTCGAAGGAAGAAAGTCTGGCCTGATGAGAAATGTGACCCGAAAGGTAGGTGACAGCGAGGTCCGGGAGATACATGGTTAAGAAGGACCACAAGTGTCCTGCCTAGCTGATCTTTAGCACAAGGGTGCCTTTCTGCTCCTCTCACTCCTAGGTGAGGGATTGGTGGGTAGTGAATAGAAGGAGACGTGCCAGTCCTCCCAAACATGTGCGCCTCCCCCTTTTTGGGACGGCGGGTTTCGAGGTAGGGTCTCACTCTAGCCGAGGCTGACCTGGAATTCAACATGTAGTCCCAGGGTGACTTCGAACTTACAGTGATCCTCTTACCTCTGCCTCCCGAGTGCTGGGATGAAAGGCGTGCTCCACCATGCCAGGCTAATGTAAAAAAAAAAGTATAATATATATATTGTATATATATAACTTATTTGCAAGGAGAGAGAGGATGGGCGGGCCAGGGCCTCTAGCCACTGCAAATGAACTCCAGATGCATGTGCCACTTTCTGCATCTGGTTTTACATGGGTACCTGGGAATCCTAAATGGGGTCATTAAGCATTGCAAGCAAGAGCCTTAACCCCTGAGCCATCTCTCCAGCCCCCAACATGTGCCCATTTTAGAGGAAAGTGAAATACTCATAACTAGACTTGTTTGGACTGACTTATGAGCTAACAAAAAAGTACACTCCTGTCACCAAGTCCGGTCTTGGAATTTCATTGGTACCCACCCTTTCTCCCTTGTTTGCTGCTCCCAAATACATTTTCTCCACTGAAGAATTTTACTGGTGCACCCATCCCTCGCTCTTCTGTAACATTCATTGTTTCCTTCATGATTGAGTCATACAAATCCATGAGCAAACATGGCTTGGTGTCCCTCTTTAAAAAATAAATCGCCTGGGGCTGGAAAGATGGCTTAGCGGTTAAGGCGCCTGCCTCCTAAGCCTAAGAACACTGGTTCCAATCTCCAGCAGTCCCAATCTCCAGGTCCCACGTTTAGCCAGATACAAAGTGACGCAAGGGCGCAATGCCGCACTTGGCCACAAGGGGGCGCACACATCTGGATTTCGTTCACAGCAGCTGAGACTGCTGGTGTGCCCATCTCTGTCTCCCTCTCCCTCTCTATCTCTCTCTGTGTCTCTCTCCAAAAAATAAATAAAAAATAATAATAAAAAAATAAATCGCCTGGCTTGGTGGTGCATGCCTTCAATTCCAGCACTCAGGAGGCAGAGGTAGGAGGATCTCCATGAGTTTAAGGCCACCCTGAGACTACATAGTGAATTCCAGGTCAGTCTGGGCTAGAGTGAGACCCTACCACGAAAAAAATATATATATCAGCCTGGTGTGGTGGTGCGTGCCTTTGATCCTAGCACTCGGAATCAACCAAAAAAAAAAAAAAAAAAAATCTAGGGCTGGAGAGATGGCTTAGTGGTTAAGGTGTTTGCTTGCCTGTGAAGTCTAAGGACCTAGGTTTGATTTCCCCAGTACTCTCATGGTGCATGCATCTAGAGTTTGTTTGCAGTATCTAGAGGCCCTGGCACTCCCATTCTCTTTCTCTCTCTACCTCCTTCTCTGTCTCTCTCTCAAATAAATAAATAAAATATTAAAAAAAAATAAAATAATGGCACACACCTTTAATCCCAGCACTCAGGAGGCAGAGGTAGGAGATCTTCCATGAGTTTGAGGACACCCTGAGACTACATAGTGAATTCCAGGTTAACCTGTTCTAGAACAAGACCCAACCTCGAAAAACCACAAAAATAAATAAATAAAATAAAAATTTTAAAGTATTTTATTTTTAAAAATCCAAGATGGGTGAGGTGGTGCATGCCTTTGATCCTAGCACTTGGGAGGCCAAGGTAGGAGGATCCCTATGAGTTCAAGGCCATCCTGAAACTACATAGTGAATTCCAGGTCAGCCTGGGCTAGAGTAAGACCCTTCCTCGACAAAAAAAAAAAAAAAAAAAAAAAAAAAGGAGTGCTAGAGAGGTGGCTTAGCAGTTAAAGGCACTTGCTAGCAGAGCCTTATGGTCAGTGTTTAATTCTCCAGTACCCATGTAAAGTCAGATGTACAAACAGGCACATGCAGCAGCCCCCACTCCACGCTCATACTCATGCTTTCTCAAATAAATAGATAAAAATAAAAATATTTTAAAATAGGGCTGGAGAGATGGCTTAGCAGTTAAGGTACTTGCCCGCAAAACCAAAGGACCCAGGTTTGATTCCCCAGGACCCACATAAGTCAGATGAACAAATGTTTGGCACATGTGTCTGGAATTCATTTGCAGTGGCTAGAGGCCCTGGCATGTCTATTCTCTCTCTCCAGACATGTGTGGCCCCTGGTGCATCTGGCTTACGTGGGACCTGAGAATCAAACTGGGGTCCTTAGGTTTCACGCAAACACTTTAACTGCTAAGTCATCTCTCCAGCCCATATGGTAGCCTTTATATAGTCTTTAAAAAAAAATATTTCATTTTATTTTTCAAATTTTTGTTTTGTTTTGTTTTTCGAAGTAGAGTTTCACTCTAGCCCAGGCTGACCTGGAATTCACTATGTAGTCTCAGGGTGGCCTTGAACTCATGGTGATCCTCCTACCTCTGCCTCCTGAGTGCTAGGATTAAAGGCGTGCGCCACCATGCCCGGCTTATTTTTCAATTTTTTTGGTTTGGTGTGATGGTTAAGTTTGTGTCAACTTGATCTATTTAGTAATCCGCAGACATTCCTCATAAATGTGTCTCCGAGGTTGCTTGTAGGAAGGATTAACTAAAGGAAGAATCCTTCCCCCAGGGTGAGCCCTTCCTCCAGAGTGGGCGGCCTCTCTCGGAGGAGGAGGCTGGTTTATCTAAAGAAGCTCTGGGAAGGAAAGTTTTCCCTCCTTCTACCTGGCTGCAGGTGCTGTTCCTCCCTGTTCTCTGCTTGCTGCTTACTGCTTGGTGCTTGCTGTTTTCCAGCATAGACTGAAGACCAGCGTGGACTGAAGAGCAGTGTCTTTCCAGGACATCTCCAGGCCTTCAGTGCCAGATTGGGACTGCTGAGGCATCCAGCCTTGTGGACTGAGCAGCTACCAGGTTCCTTGACTCTTGGGCCTGCACCTGTTATTGCTGGACTGTTAAAAGATAATCCAAAAATTCCCTTTTAATACAATTAATTCTATCAGTTCTGTTCCTCTAGAGAACCCTGACTAATACACATGGGTACTGGGGAATTGAGCCTTGAAACAAGGTCCTTAGGCTTCACAGGCAAGTGCTTAACTGCTAAGCCATCTTTCCAGGCCTATTTTTAATTTTTTTTAAATATATTTTTTTAACTTTTCATTTATTTATTTATTTGCAAGCAGAGAGAGAGAGAGAAGAGAGGCAGACAGAGAGAGAATGGGCACGCCAGGGCCTCTAACCACTGCAAACGAACTCCAGATGCATGTGCCCTTCATGCATCTGGCTTACGTGGGTCCTGGAGAATCGAACTGAGATCCTTTGGCTTTGCAGGCAAACGCGTTAACCACTAAGCCATTTCTCCAGCCCTTTTTTTTTTTTAATATTTTTTAAACTTTTTATTTATTTATTTATTTGCAAGCAGAGAGAGAGAGAAAAGAGAGGCAGACAGAGAGAGAATGTAATTTTTTTAATTTTAATTTTTTTATTAACAACATCCATAATTGTAGACAATATCCCATAGTTACTCCCTCCCTCCCCCCATTTTCCCCTTTGAAACTCCACTCTCCATCATACCCCTCCCCCTCTCAATTACTCTCTCTTTTATTTTGATGTCATGATCTTTTCTTCCTATTATGATGGTCTTGTGTAGGTAGTATCAGGCACTGTGAGGTCAAAGATATCCAGGCCATTTTGTGTCTGGAGGAGCACATTGTAAGGAGTCCTACTCTTCCTTTGTCTCTTACATTCTTTCCGCCCCCTCTTCTGCAATGGACCCTGAGCCTTGGAAGTTGTGTTAGAGATGTTTCAGTGCTGAGCACTCCTCTGTCACTTCTTCTCAGCACCATGGTGCCTTCTGAGTCATCCCAAGGTCACCACCATCTGAAAAGAGAAGCTTCTCTAACCAAAAGTGAGAGTAGCATTAATATATGGGTATGAACATTAAGAGAAGTGCTTACCAGGAGTTTGGTGACCATAGTATATACATTTAGCCAGACACCAGCAGATATTACACCCCTAGGGCCCATGACTACCCCGTTGAAGGTTTTCAGTATCTTTTCAGTATCTGGGATGCATTCCCTCCCATGGAACAGGCCTCCAGTCCAATTAGAGAGCAGTTGGTTTCCCCCATAACAGACATGCCACTATTGCACCCATTGGCTCATTTGGCCTGGCTGGCCATATTTAAGGCTTGCAGTGTCCACTGTTGAGTACCTTCACTGGTGATTTCACTCTCTCCAATTGAACTGCATGCAGCATAGCTTTTTCCAGCTTTCTGTCAGCTGGTCCACATGGAGGAGGCTTTCAGCTCAGCTCCATCAGGATTTCTTAGTGACCTTGCAGCCCAAGTATGTGGAGTCTTCAGCAATAGGGTCTTACCATCTATTCCTGGTGGGAAACCAAGGGTCTTGGCAATGGCCTGTAATGTTTTGGGGGTATCAGTGACCTTCCTGGCCAACAACTTTCTGGGAGGTATCCCATCCCTGGCACTGAAAATTTTCTATTCTATGGCTTCTGGGTATGCCATTATCATAGGTTACCATATGACTTATTCATACTCTCTTGGATTTTGATTATCCCTCTCCCCACTTTTCCTTTACTCAATCCCTTCCCCTGACCTCACTTAGGCCTTTCACCCCCATTAATCTGTTCTTCTACTTACATGTATACAATACCATCCTTTTAAGTCCCCTCTCCCTTTCTATTCCCTTTAAATCCCCTTTCTAGCTTACTGGCTTCTGCTACTGAGTTTTATTCCTACTCACATAGAAGTCCAATCATTTGTAGCTAGGATCCACATATGACAGAGAACATGTGATGTTTGGTTTTCCGAGGTAGAGTCTCATTCTAGCTCAGGCTGACCTGGAATTCACTATGTAGACTCAGGGTCGCCTCAAACTCACGGTGATCCTACTACCTCTGCCTCCCAAGTGCTGGGATTAAAGGCGTGCACCACTACACCCGGCTCTTGTATACTCTTGTTATATCTAAAACATCTTTGGGTCTCCTTGTAAACCATATTCCATCTTTTAAAGTCTTTTTCAGCCTATTTATGAGGGTCATTATGTCCTGTCTATCTATGTGTTGCATCTCAGCAGTGGCTCCTGAAACTGTGTGTATTTTATGATCATTTATGCATTTTTTGTGTTTTTGAAACCAGTACCAGATGTGCAGGACACAGTCATATTTTTAATTTAGGGATGAAATAAATCATGCCTTGAAAAGCAGTTTTTTTTTTTTCAGTCAACTCTTTTTTTTGTTTTGTTTTTGTTTTTTTTTTCGAGGGAGGGTCTCACTCTAGCCCAGGCTGACCTGGAATTTACTATGTAGTCTCAGGGTGGCCTCGAACTCATGATGATTCTCCTACCTCTGCCTCCCAAACGCTGGGATTAAAGGCAGGTGTGCGTAAACCATGCCCGGGGCTGGAGAGATGGTTCAGCAGTTAAGGCACATGCCTGCGAAGCTTAAGGACCCAGGGCCTCTAGCCACTGCAAACGAACTCCAGATGCATGTGCCCCTCACACATCTGGCTTATGTGGGTCCTGGAGAATCGAACCGGGATCCTTTGGCTTTGCAGGCAAACGCCTTAACCACTAAGCCATTTCTCCAGCCCTGTAGTATTTCTTTTAGAGACAGGACCCCAGAAGCTGCCTCTGCAGTCTTAACTATTGACTCTTCAAATGTTTTCTTTCCCAACTAGGTTCTGGTTGATAAGGGCCTTTAGGACCTGAGAAAAAATACTTCCACCAGGGGGCATAAGAACTATTTCTCTAAAGCATGAGCTGAAATTCTCCATGGGCCATATTGTGCTCCATATACCCATTCTGTCTCTCTGTCTACCTCTCTCTCAAATAAATAAAATATTAAGAGCCAGGCATGGTTGCACTTGCCTTTAATCACAGCACTCTCGGGAGGCAGAGGTAGGAGGATCGTCATGAATTCGAGGCCACCTTGAGACTACAGAGTGAATTCCAGGTCAGCTTGGGCTAGAGTGAAACCCTACCTTGAAAAACAAAACAAAACAAAACAACAACAAAAAAAAAACACCATCTTCCACACCTAGACCAAGTTACTGCCATCCCTCACCTTGAAAAACCAAATAAGTAAATAAATAAATAATAAATAAATAAAATATTAAAAGAATAAAAAATAAAACTAGCTGGACATGGTAGCGCACACCTTTAATCCCAGCACTTGGGAGATAGAGGTAGGAGGATCACCATGAGTTTGAGGCCAACCTGAGAATACACAATGAATTCCAGGTCAGCCTGGGCAAGAGTGAAAGTGAAACCCTCCCTCGAAAAAAAAAAAAACAAAAATAAATAAAAACCTGAACTTGCCGGGCATGGCGGCTCATGCCTTTAATTTCAGCACTTGAGAAGCAGAGGTAGTAGGATCACTGTGAATTCAAAGTTAGCCTGGGACTACAGAGTGGGTCCAATGTTAGCCTAAGCTAGAGACCCTATTGTAAAAACACCAAAAAACAAAACAAAGCAAAACAAACAAAAAAACGAACTTAAAGTGGGCCCATTCTTTCTTTCTTTTTTTTTTTTTGAGACAGAATTTCCATATGTCACCCAAGCTGGCCTCAAATTCACTGTGTTGCTAGGCTGACCTCCTTCCTCAGCCTGAGTGTTCTGGTATTACAGGTGTATGTAACTGCACCTAACTCCTATCCCACTTTTTTTTTTGTTGTTGTTGTTTTTATCTTGTTATTTATTTATTTTTTGTTTTGTTTTTCGAGGTAGGGTCTCACTCTAGCTCAGGCTGACCTGGAATTCACTGTGTAGTCTCAGGGTGGCCTTGAACTCACTGTGATCCTCTTACCTCTGCCTCCTAAATGCTGGGATTAAAGACGTGTGCCACCATGCCCAGCTTTTTTTTTTTTTTTTTTTTTTTGAGAGAGAGAAAGAAGTATATAGAGTGAATGGGCACTCTGGGGCCTCCAGCCACTGCAAAGGAACTCCATACCCATGCTCCACCTTGTGCATCTGGTTTATGCGGGTACTGGTGAATTGACCTGGGTCCTTAGGCCTTGCAGGCAAGCGCCTTAACCCCTAAGCCATCTCTCCAGCTCTCATGTTCTTTTTTTTCTTTTCTTTTCCTTTCCCTTTCTTCCTTCCTTTCTTCCTTCTTTTCTTCCTTCCTTTCTTTCTTTCTTTCTTTCTTTCTCTTTCCTTCCTTCCTTTCTTTCTTCTTTCTTTCTTATTATTTTTTAATTTTTTTTCTTTCTTTCTTTTTTTTGAGATGGGGTCTCACTCTAGCTCAGGCTGACCTAGAATTCACTTTGTATTCTCAGGGTGGCCTCAAACTCACGGGGATCCTCCTACCTCTGCCTCCTGAGTGCTGAGATTAAAGGCTTGCACCATCACTCCTGGCTTTTTTTTTTTTTTTTTTTTTTTTTTTTTTTTTTTTTTTTTTTGAGGTATTGTTTCACCTCAGGCTGACCTGAATTCACTATGTAGCTTCAGGGTGGCCCTGAATTCGTGGCAATCCTCCTACCTGTGCCTGGGATTAAAAGCATGCACCTGACCTCACTAGGCTCTTTTCATGTCCTATTCTTTTTTTTTTTTTTTTTTTGTTAGTGGATTGGTCCATCCACAGCTTTTTTTTTTTTTTTTTTTTTTTTTTTTTGGCTTTTCGAGGTAGGGTCTCACTCTAGCCCAGGCTGACCTGGAATTCACTATGAAGCCTCAGGGTGGCCTTGAACTCATGGCAATCCTCCTACCTCTGCCTCCCGAGTGCTGGGATTAAAGGCATGTGCCACTATGCCAGGCTCATGTCCTATTCTTATAATGCCTCTAGTCACCTGGCAAATGCAAGTATATCTGGTACCAGTAAACATATTCTTTCTGAAGGAATGTATTATGATCTTTGATCCCAAATAATTTCTAAAAAGATTTTTTTCAAATATGATGTCCAGTCCATAGGAGAATCTTGAAGCAGTTAGGCCAGCTAATCTGGTCTTTATAGTGGCAAAAATGAGACTGTCAGACAGCCATCTATCCAGCCCCCCACATCTAGACTTCAGATGTTCAATAAACAGCTGTGGATGGGGGCTGGAGAGATGGCTTAGCGGTTAAGGCATTTGCCTGTGAAGCCAAAGGACTCAGGTTCGATTCCTCAGGACCCACCTAAGCAAGATGCGCAAGGGGCACATGCCGAGTTCGTTTGCAGTGGCTAGAGGCCCTGCCATGCCATTCTCTCTGTCTCTCTTCTCTCTCTTTGAAAATAAAATTTAAGCCAGGCGTGGTGGTGCATGCCTTAATCCCAGCACTCGGGAGGCAGAGGTAGGAGGATTGCCATGAGTTCGAGGCCACCCTGAGACTACATAGCTAATTCCAGGTCAGCCTGACCAGAGTGAGACCCCTACCTTGAAAAAAAAAAAAAAAAAAAAAAAAAAAAGCTGTGGATGAACCAATCCACTAACCAGCACTGCCCCCTCCCCACCCTAGACCATCCCTCTTCCCACATACTCCTTAGAGTTGGCCTCTTACACAGGCTTGTATTCTTTTTATACTTTTTAAGGTTTAGAGATTTTATTAGATTATAGATAGAATTTAAGAGAAGTAATATAGAGCTCATGCCCAAGAGGCTTGAGCAAGGTTAAACCCAGATTACAGAGAGCTCCTGCCCATGTGAAGGCAGGAGGGATAAAGCCCACCTAGAGACCCAAGTTGGGATCAGTTATAGCTTCTGAATGGGGCTGAGATATTTAAATGTTTTTTAAAATATATTTTATTTATTTGAGTGAAAGAGGCAGAGAAAGAGAGGCGAGAGAGTGGGTGTGCCAGGGCCTCCAGCTACTGTAAACGAACTCCAGATGCATGTGCCCCTTGTACATCTGGTTCACGGGGTCTTGGAGAATCGAACTGGGATCATTTTGCTTTGCAGTCAAGCGCCTTAACCACTAAGCTATCTCTCCAGCTCTCAATGTTTTTAAAAATATGTATTTATTTATTTGAGAACATATACGTGCCTCAGGGCCTCTTGCCACTGCAAAGAAACTCCAGACACATGCAACACATTGTGTATGGGTACTAGGAATTGAAATCAGCTGGCAAGCTTTGCAAGCAAGTGCCTTTAACTGATAAGCCATCTCCCAGCTCTTGTGAGTATTCTTTTACTTCTGGGTCTCTCTTTCCCAGAAGACCTCCCACCTTCTGCCAAACATCCAAATAAATATCCAGGACTAACACTTAGTTTGCTTCTGTTTCATTCATTCCTTTTGTCTGTGTGTGTGTCCCTGGGTGGGTAAGAATATTTCATTCTTTTTCTTATTGCTTTTTCAAGGTAGGGTCTCACTCTATCTAGCTCAGGCTGATCTGAATTCACAATGTAGTCTCAGGGTAGCCTCGAACTCACAGTGATCCTGCTACCTCTGCCTCCTGAGCACTGGGGTTAAAGGCGTGCCACCACGCCTGGCTTGGCTTGTTTCTTTCTTACTATGGACCCAGAGTCAACCCTTTGAAGTGCAGGGGTGGGGTTGGGAAGAGCTTGACCTCTACAAGCCTTCTGGGTGGGTTCTCTCCCATGCAAGCCCGCAGCTCATGAGACTGGCCCACCTTAGGGAGGAAACCTGAAGCAAGGGTACAGGATGCTCAGCCACCAGCAGCAGCAGGTTTTATTGCAACCAGAATTGCCTGGTCATGTGTGGAAAGGTCATGAGGCAGAACACAGAAGTCAGGAAAAGCCTGCCTCTTCCCCACCTCCCAGTCAGGCATCCAATGAGGCTGAAGTGGGAAAAAAAAAAAAAAAGGTCCATTTCAGTAGATCCTTCCTCCAAAAGCACTGAGGGAAGAGGGAACAATTGGCAGTGGTGGTCCAGGTGACCCAAGATGCTCAGGACACCGAGCTGACTTGTGCACGTGCCCCTGTGGGTTGTTAGAAGAAAGCAAGACAGCACTGTGCCCTTTGGGGGGAAGGAGGGAGAAACAAAGTCCCAAATGACAACCTGTGGCCAGGACCCCAAGTGGACCCAGGATTTTGACTGTTAGGCCAGGGCCATGTCCACGCGCCTCCTGGCATCATCTCAACTTGGTGCCTTGCCTGGGCAGCCAAGGGGCCTATGTCGGGATCTGTACTCGGTCCAGGTCCTGATCCATGATCTGAAGAACATCATCCAGGATGGAGGGCCCTAGGTCTACGTGCAGAGACAGCAAAGAGCTGGCATGGGACAGGAAGGGCTCCTCAACTTCCGACTCTGGGGTCAACCTATTGTGGGTTGAGCCAGCTTCTGGAATCCTCCAGATGTCCACATTTCCTGTTTCCTGTGGTGAGGGCTGCGGAGAAGGCTGTGGTGTCTCCAGGTGCAGGCGAGGGGGCTTGGGTGGGGCCTGGGCTGTGGGCAGGGTGAGGGCCTGGGGACCACCAATGACCGGGAGGGAGATGGCATTCTTAAGCAGAGGTGATGCCCTGTTGGGGAGCTCCCCGCCCACACACTGTGGCAGTACGGGTAAACTGGAAGGGGAGGTCAAAGCTGCCATCCTCTTCAGGCTCTTCCACTGCTGTTCCTGGCAGGAGGTGGAACTTTCCCTGCAGGAAGGAGATGTCTCCAAACATGTCATCACCACCACCGCTGCCGATATGAATGGTGTGACGGAAGTCCCCAAGTGGTGGGCTGATCATGTCTGAGGAGAGCAGGTCCCGAAGCTTCTCCTTCTTGCCCTTGCGGCTGCCACGTTTCAGATAGATGGGGACCTTTGTGGACATGGTGACCTCAACACAGCCTTGACGGCCCAATCCACAGCTTGCTTACAAGGCCTCCTCTGAAAACTCCCAACCCAAAACACTAGCTCCAGAGGGCAGTTCCCAGATGCCAGGATTTTCCAAAGGACAAAGACTAGAGGGACAATGTGGTCAGAATTGGCCCAAGGAGTTAGAAAAAGGAAAATTAAAGGCCACTGAAGTCAGGGTGACTTTCTCCTAAAATTCAAAAATCCTCTTTGGAGCATTGGAGGCAGAAAGGTGGAGATCTTGTTCAGCTGTAATGTACTTTTGGTCTTGTCCCAAAGGGTCTGTCCTAGGTCCAGGACTGAGGAGCTGAAACACAAAAAGGACATATAAATCAGGGACAGGATGACAAGATAGAAGCACCTGTTAAGTGCCAGGCATAGTAGTACATGCTTGTAAGCCCAGCACTGGGGCAGCAGAGGCAGGAGGATCAGGAGTTCAAAGCCATCCTTGGCTACATGAGACCTTGTCTCAAAAAGAAAGCCAAAGCCAGTGTGGTGGCACACACACTGGTGAATTGACCTGGGTCCTTAGGCCTTGCAGGCAAGCGCCTTAACCCCTAAGCCATCTCTCCAGCTCTCATGTTCTTTTTTTCTTTTCTTTTCCTTTCCCTTTCTTCCTTCCTTTCTTCCTTCTTTTCTTCCTTTCCTTTCTTTCTTTCTTTCTTTCTTTCTCTTTCCTTCCTTCCTTTCTTTCTTCTTTCTTTCTTATTATTTTTTAATTTTTTTTCTTTCTTTCTTTTTTTTGAGATGGGGTCTCACTCTAGCTCAGGCTGACCTAGAATTCACTTTGTATTCTCAGGGTGGCCTCAAACTCACGGGGATCCTCCTACCTCTGCCTCCTGAGTGCTGAGATTAAAGGCTTGCACCATCACTCCTGGCTTTTTTTTTTTTTTTTTTTTTTTTTTTTTTTTTTGAGGTATTGTTTCACTCCTCAGGCTGACCTGGAATTCACTATGTAGCTTCAGGGTGGCCCTGAATTCGTGGCAATCCTCCTACCTGTGCCTGGGATTAAAAGCATGCACCTGACCTCACTAGGCTCTTTTCATGTCCTATTCTTTTTTTTTTTTTTTTTTGTTAGTGGATTGGTCCATCCACAGCTTTTTTTTTTTTTTTTTTTTTTTTTTTGGCTTTTCGAGGTAGGGTCTCACTCTAGCCCAGGCTGACCTGGAATTCACTATGAAGCCTCAGGGTGGCCTTGAACTCATGGCAATCCTCCTACCTCTGCCTCCCGAGTGCTGGGATTAAAGGCATGTGCCACTATGCCAGGCTCATGTCCTATTCTTATAATGCCTCTAGTCACCTGGCAAATGCAAGTATATCTGGTACCAGTAAACATATTCTTTCTGAAGGAATGTATTATGATCTTTGATCCCAAATAATTTCTAAAAAGATTTTTTTCAAATATGATGTCCAGTCCATAGGAGAATCTTGAAGCAGTTAGGCCAGCTAATCTGGTCTTTATAGTGGCAAAAATGAGACTGTCAGACAGCCATCTATCCAGCCCCCCACATCTAGACTTCAGATGTTCAATAAACAGCTGTGGATGGGGGCTGGAGAGATGGCTTAGCGGTTAAGGCATTTGCCTGTGAAGCCAAAGGACTCAGGTTCGATTCCTCAGGACCCACCTAAGCAAGATGCGCAAGGGGCACATGCGTCGAGTTCGTTTGCAGTGGCTAGAGGCCCTGCCATGCCATTCTCTCTGTCTCTCTTCTCTCTCTACTTGAAAATAAAATTTAAGCCAGGCGTGGTGGTGCATGCCTTTAATCCCAGCACTCGGGAGGCAGAGGTAGGAGGATTGCCATGAGTTCGAGGCCACCCTGAGACTACATAGCTAATTCCAGGTCAGCCTGGACCAGAGTGAGACCCTACCTTGAAAAACCAAAAAAAAAAAAAAAAAAAAAAAAAAGCTGTGGATGAACCAATCCACTAACCAGCACTGCCCCTCCCCACCCTAGACCATCCCTCTTCCCACATACTCCTTAGAGTTGGCCCTTACACAGGCTTGTATTCTTTTTATACTTTTTAAGGTTTAGAGATTTTATTAGATTATAGATAGAATTTAAGAGAAGTAATATAGAGCTCATGCCCAAGAGGCTTGAGCAAGGTTAAACCCAGATTACAGAGAGCTCCTGCCCATGTGAAGGCAGGAGGGGATAAAGCCCACCTAGAGACCCAAGTTGGGATCAGTTATAGCTTCTGAATGGGGGCTGAGATATTTAAATGTTTTTTAAAATATATTTTATTTATTTGAGTGAAAGAGGCAGAGAAAGAGAGGCGAGAGAGTGGGTGTGCCAGGGCCTCCAGCTACTGTAAACGAACTCCAGATGCATGTGCCCCCTTGTACATCTGGTTCACGTGGGTCTTGGAGAATCGAACTGGGATCATTTTGCTTTGCAGTCAAGCGCCTTAACCACTAAGCTATCTCTCCAGCTCTCAATGTTTTTAAAAATATGTATTTATTTATTTGAGAACATATACGTGCCTCAGGGCCTCTTGCCACTGCAAAGAAACTCCAGACACATGCAACACATTGTGTATGGGTACCAGGGAATTGAAATCAGCTGGCAAGCTTTGCAAGCAAGTGCCTTTAACTGATAAGCCATCTCCCCAGCTCTTGTGAGTATTCTTTTACTTCTGGGTCTCTCTTTCCCAGAAGACCTCCCACCTTCTTGCCAAACATCCAAATAAATATCCAGGACTAACACTTAGTTTGCTTCTGTTTCATTCATTCCTTTTGTCTGTGTGTGTGTCCCTGGGTGGGTAAGAATATTTCATTCTTTTTCTTATTGCTTTTTCAAGGTAGGGTCTCACTCTATCTAGCTCAGGCTGATCTGGAATTCACAATGTAGTCTCAGGGTAGCCTCGAACTCACAGTGATCCTGCTACCTCTGCCTCCTGAGCACTGGGGTTAAAGGCGTGTGCCACCACGCCTGGCTTGGCTTGTTTCTTTCTTACTATGGACCCAGAGTCAACCCTTTGAAGTGCAGGGGTGGGGGTTGGGAAGAGCTTGACCTCTACAAGCCTTCTGGGTGGGTTCTCTCCCATGCAAGCCCGCAGCTCATGAGACTGGCCCACCTTAGGGAGGAAACCTGAAGCAAGGGTACAGGATGCTCAGCCACCAGCAGCAGCAGGTTTTATTGCAACCAGAATTGCCTGGTCATGTGTGGAAAGGTCATGAGGCAGAACACAGAAGTCAGGAAAAGCCTGCCTCTTCCCCCACCTCCCAGTCAGGGCATCCAATGAGGCTGAAGTGGGAAAAAAAAAAAAAAAAGGTCCATTTCAGTAGATCCTTCCTCCAAAAGCACTGAGGGAAGAGGGAACAATTGGCAGTGGTGGTCCAGGTGACCCAAGATGCTCAGGACACCGAGCTGACTTGTGCACGTGCCCCCTGTGGGTTGTTAGAAGAAAGCAAGACAGCACTGTGCCCTTTGGGGGGAAGGAGGGAGAAACAAAGTCCCAAAATGACAACCTGTGGCCAGGACCCCCAAGTGGACCCAGGATTTTGACTGTTAGGCCAGGGCCATGTCCACGCGGCCTCCTGGCATCATCTCAACTTGGTGCCTTGCCTGGGCAGCCAAGGGGCCTATGTCGGGATCTGTACTCGGTCCAGGTCCTGATCCATGATCTGAAGAACATCATCCAGGATGGAGGGCCCTAGGTCTACGTGCAGAGACAGCAAAGAGCTGGCATGGGACAGGAAGGGCTCCTCAACTTCCGACTCTGGGGTCAACCTATTGTGGGTTGAGCCAGCTTCTGGAATCCTCCAGATGTCCACATTTCCTGTTTCCTGTGGTGAGGGCTGCGGAGAAGGCTGTGGTGTCTCCAGGTGCAGGCGAGGGGGCTTGGGTGGGGCCTGGGCTGTGGGCAGGGTGAGGGCCTGGGGACCACCAATGACCGGGAGGGAGATGGCATTCTTAAGCAGAGGTGATGCCCCGTTGGGGAGCTCCCGCCCACACACTGTGGCAGTACGGGTAAACTGGAAGGGGAGGTCAAAGCTGCCATCCTCTTCAGGCTCTTCCACTGCTGTTCCTGGCAGGAGGTGGAACTTTCCCTGCAGGAAGGAGATGTCTCCAAACATGTCATCACCACCACCGCTGCCGATATGAATGGTGTGACGGAAGTCCCCAAGTGGTGGGCTGATCATGTCTGAGGAGAGCAGGTCCCGAAGCTTCTCCTTCTTGCCCTTGCGGCTGCCACGTTTCAGATAGATGGGGACCTTTGTGGACATGGTGACCTCAACACAGCCTTGACGGCCCAATCCACAGCTTGCTTACAAGGCCTCCTCTGAAAACTCCCAACCCAAAACACTAGCTCCAGAGGGCAGTTCCCAGATGCCAGGATTTTCCAAAGGACAAAGACTAGAGGGACAATGTGGTCAGAATTGGCCCAAGGAGTTAGAAAAAGGAAAATTAAAGGCCACTGAAGTCAGGGTGTGACTTTCTCCCTAAAATTCAAAATCCTCTTGGGAGCATTGGAGGCAGAAAGGTGGAGATCTTGTTCAGCTGTAATGTACTTTTGGTCTTGTCCCAAAGGGTCTGTCCTAGGTCCAGGACTGAGGAGCTGAAACACAAAAAGGACATATAAATCAGGGACAGGATGACAAGATAGAAGCACCTGTTAAGTGCCAGGCATAGTAGTACATGCTTGTAAGCCCAGCACTGGGGCAGCAGAGGCAGGAGGATCAGGAGTTCAAAGCCATCCTTGGCTACATGAGACCTTGTCTCAAAAAGAAAGCCAAAGCCAGTGTGGTGGCACACACCTTTAGTCCCAGCATTCTGGGGGCAAAGCTAGAAGGATCACTGTGAGTTCAAAACCAGCCTAGGACTATAGAGTGAATACCAGGTCAGCCTGGGCTTAGAGGGAGACCCTATCTCAAAAATAAATAAATAAATAAATAAATAAATAAATAAATAAATAAATAAATAAATAAGAGCTAAAAACCTCCTTGATGTAGACCAGCTGACAGAAAGGTGGAAAAAGCTATGCTATATGCAGCCCTATGGGAGAGAGGTCATGAGTGGTGATAAATAACAGTGGACACTACAAGCCTTAAATTTGGTCAGCCAGGCCAAATGAGGGACAGGTGCAATAGTGGCATGTCTGTTAAAGCGGAAACCAACTGCTTGTCCCCGTCCCCCCCCGTAAGGTCTCACTCTAGTCCAGACTGACCTGGGATTCACTATATAGTCTCAGGGTGGCCTTGAACTCAGTGATCCTCCTACCTCTGCCTCCCGAGTGCTGGGATTAAAGGCATGCACCACGACGCCAGGCTCAACCAACTGCTTTCTAATTGGTCTAGAGGCCCACTCCACAGGAGGGAATACATGCCTGGTACTTGAAAACCTAGTCAAAAGCCTATGGCGGGGGAGATCACAAGCCTTAGGAGTGTAATTCCTGTTCTTGTCTGGCTAAATATATATATTATGCTCACCAAGCTGCCCTGTAAGCACTTTTCTTAACATTCATACCCATGTATTCTGCTCTCATTTTTTTTTCTGCTCTAATTTTTGGTTAGAGGAGCTTCTCTTTTTAGGTGGCAATGACTACTGGGATGACTCAAAAGGCACCATAGTGCTGAGAAGGGGGGGCAGAGGAGTGCTCAGCACTGAAACATCTCTATCACTCCTTACAAGGCTTAGGGTCCATTGCCAAACAGGTAGCAGAAAGAATGTAAGAGCCAAAGGAAGGGTGGGACTGCTTACAATGCAATTATTCAGACACAATTGGGCCCCAATATCCATGACCTCACAGTGCCTAGCACTACCTTCACAAGACCCTCATAATAGAAGGAAAAGTGTCTGGAGTTCAATTGCAGTGGCTGAGGCCCTTGCATGCCAGTTCTCTCTCTCTCTCTCTCTCTAAAAAGTAATAAAAATAAATAAAAGTGCCGGGCGTGGTAGTGCACGCCTTTAATCCCAGCACTCGGGAGGCAGAGGTAGGAGGATTGCCATGAGTTCGAGGTCACCCTGAGACTACATAGTTAATTCCCAGGTCAGCCTGGGCCAGAGTTAGACCCTACCTTGAAAAACCAAAATAAATAAATAAATAAATAAATAAATAAATAAATAAATAAATAAATATAAATAAATAAATGATGATGACATCAAAATAAAGGAGACTAATTGAGAGAGGGAGGGGATAGAGAGGGAGAGTAGATTTGTTAAAGGGAAAGTGGGGTAGGAGAGGGAATTATCATGGTTTATTATCGATAATCATGGAAATTGTCAAAAAAGTTTAAGCCGGGCTTGGTGGCACATGTCTTTAATCCCAGCACTCGGGGAGGCAGAGGTAGGACTGCCATAAGTTCAAGGCCATCCTGCGAATACAGAGTGAATTCCAGGTTAGCCTGGGCTAGATAGAGTGAGACCCTACCTTGAAAAAACAAACAAAAATGGGCTAGAGCAAGACCCTACCTTGAAAAAAAATAGAAGCGAAAAAAATTAGAGCTTTAGCTAAGCATGGTGGCACATACCTTTTAGTCCTAACACTCTGGAGACTGAGGTAGGAGGATCCCTATAGCCTAGGGATACAGAGTGAGTTCAAGGTCAGCCTGGGCTAGAGTGAGACCCTGCCTGGAAAAAAACAAAGGAAAAACTAAGGAAATCTGTAACACTTGTCCCATTATTAGAATATGTTAGGTGTGTATGACATACATACATGCAAATGGGTATTTGCCCAAATACAATAGTTATTTTATTATGGTATAATTTCAGGTTGATTTTTCACTCTCTTTATTCAACTTTTGTTTGTTTGTTTGTTTGTTTGTTTGTTTGTTTTTCAAGGTAAGGTCTTGCTCTAGCCCAAGCTGACCTGGAACCCTGGAACTAGTCTTCAGCTGGCCTTGAACTCATAGCAGTTCTCCCTAGTGCTGGGATTAAAGTCCTGTGCCAACATGCCTGGCTTCCCCTTTTTTTTTCTTGAGTTGCTGGGGATCAAACCCAAGGACTCATTCATGCCAGACAAGTGTTCTCCCACTGAGCTGTATCCCCAGCCATCAACTTAATAAGCATGTGTTATTTATATGCATGTATTATTTATGTAGTTGTGAAAAACAAAGCTATTTTTAATGTGGAAAAAATAAATACACCATGAATAAGTGTCAACTGTTAACAGAAAAGGAAGCAGAGCAAGTATACCCTTGGGTTCCTTGGTGGGGTGGGGGTTTATGCAAGACCTGATTGGCCCCATATAAGCACATTTAAATCCAGGCACAGAATCCAGAATCCAGTAGAAAACACACAGAAATGTGTCCAAGGTCATCTGGCAGGTAAGAGAAAGGTCAGGATTCAAGCCAGAGGAGCCCACCCTCTCTCACTGCCCCTCCCCCCTTCCAGCCCAGCTTGAGCAAAGGAGACATCTGCCATTTCCTCTGCCTCGTTCTCCATCCTGGGCAGGCAGAGAGTGAGTGAGCAGGAGGGGCAGGAAGGAGGCAGGAGGATGCAGGCAGGTCAGAATCCCAACTCCTGCCTTACCCAACATGGGTCTCAGGAAACCCCACCCCAAAGCTGGACACCCTAGGTCAGTCATGCTGAGCCACAAAGGCAGGACATCTTGCTCCTCCAGAGCACCTGCAGCTCAGCAGAAAACAAAAAAATGACTCTCCAGAGGTGGGTTCCACTGAGCCTGAAGGAGCTGTGGGGAGGGTAGACCTCAGGCATTCCTGGTTTTGGAATCCCATCAACTCATTCATCCTGTGACCACCATGCCAGAGCAAGGACATGCTGACAAGTTCCAATCTGTTCCTTCCACAGGCTGGTGAGAAACACTAGGGTAGCTATTCCTTCCTTTCCACTCAGAGAGTTGGACTGACAGGTGAGATTTGCCCAGAACCTGGGCCAAGTCCTCCCTTCACCTCCATTTCATCCCACCAGATCGCCAAGACAGATTGAATGTTTCCATGGCAGACTGGGAGGCCCTGACAGCTGTCTCACTCAGCACTAGATGGACCCGCCCAAATCCAGATGTAGAGAAAACAGAGGCTAAGGCGCAGGGCGGGGCCAGCAGCAATCACCCAAGGGACAGCTGGGAATTACAACCAGCAAGCCTTAAGTATTCAGATTTGGCAATCACAAGACCCCAGCCTCCAGATTGCCAAGCAGTTCCTCACGTTAATTCTCCCAGCCATACTGCAGTAGGTGTCATTGCCCCAGGCAAGGGCTGGAGCTGAACCCGAGAGATGTTAAGGAACTTCATCAAAATCATCTAACTAGCAAGAGGGCACTGGTACCTAGCCTAGTTCATGGGGTTCCCAACAGTGGGCCACACAATGGTAATGTGCTGGGAAGCAGGATTGAAATCCCCCAAGTCCTCAGGTCTCCTCCATCGAGTCCTACAACCTTGGCTGCCACTTCTCTCTCTAGAACTTGTCCAGAGATTTGAGAAGGAGTTGTGATTAGAACAAGGCTGGCGGCCGGGGAGGAGCTTCCCGCAGCAGTGGGAGCTATCCCAGCTCGGTAGGTGTCCCTCAGAGAAAATGACTTCCTGGAGGCAGAACCCCTTCTGGTCATGAGAAATATTAAACCAGCTGGGCGTGGTGGCACACGCCTTTAATCCCAGCACAAGGGAGGCAGAGGTAGGAGGATCGCCATGAGTTCAAGGCCACCCTGAGACTACATAGTGAATTCCAAGTCAGCCTGAGCTAGAGTGAAACTCTACCTCGAAAAAAAAAAAAAAAAAAAAAAAAAAAAAAAAAAAAAAAAAGAAATAAGAAATATTAAGCCATTGCTCACTAGGGACGTTCAAGGAACAGCCCCCTGCCTCCGACCTTGAAATCAGGAGAACTGTATTTGAAGCCAGTTCCGCCCTGGGCCTCGATGACCTCAGGCAAGACAACCCTCCTCTCTGGGATTCAGCTTCTCCATCTATAAAACGGACTAAACATAAAGCAGCTCACTGCTAGCTTGCAAGTGAGAGGCCACGGCATAATAGGTCCGCGGTTACTGTTAAATGGACGCCTTGCATATAACCTGCAGAACTTTCCTTGAAGCACTTTTGCTGCCCGGGCAGTGCTTGGAGCAAGGACAAATACGAACCGCACCAGGCGTCGTCCTCCTCCAGCCTGCAGGGACAACCCCAACCCAGAGGTTGGCTCCCCCGCGGCGGGATCTTCCCCCGGCTGCGGCGCAGACCGGTGCCAGGATCCTCAGTCGCCAGGTGGCGCGCGCGTCCCCGCTGTCACGCCGGAGTCCCCGAGCGCACCCCGGGTCTCCAGTGCGCCTTGGAGCCCGAGACCCCAGAGGAGCTAGCTGCGCGTTCGAGTACCAGATGTGGGTTTGTTCACAACCATCTTTCTCTCTTGGTCGTACATTAAGACAACCGGGGAGGGGGGCGGGAGGGAGGCGATATCAGGGACCTTGCCCCCGTCTCCAAGCTCTGGGAGGAGCCTCCGCGAGTGTTCTCCTTGGCCTGGGCGATGTCCGAGTGTCCACTCGGCGCAAGGCCAGAGTTCAGGCACGCAGGCCCCCAGGCCTCCCCTCCCCTCCCCGCCGGGTCTGGCTCCTAAGCTCCGGTGCCAATCCCTCCCGGGTCCCTAGCCTGGGCGCAGTCCAGCTCAGCTCGGATCCGTTTCGGGACACCGCAGCTAGAGAGAGAACACTTCACCGTAGGCTAAAAATAAATAAACAAATAAATAAAGGGCCGGGCCGCGAGAGGACGCTCCGGGGGAGAGCGGGGGGGGGCGCGGGCAGTGAGAGGTCACAGGCAGGGCTGCGACCATCCAGGGATGAGCGGTAAACGCCTTGGAGCCCCAGGCGCCCGGGGTAGGATCCGGGGCCAGACAGCGAGCGCCACACAGTTAGGCCTTTGGCGGAGCCT
The DNA here is from genome assembly GCA_036365145.1 of Orientallactaga sibirica. Lineage (NCBI taxonomy): Eukaryota > Metazoa > Chordata > Mammalia > Rodentia > Dipodidae > Orientallactaga > Orientallactaga sibirica. Next base: position 3,921,080 of record JAEOAD010000042.1, on the reverse strand, counting down.
GCAGAATCGAGGCCCGAACTCACCGTGGGGAAGCAGGCGGCGGAGCCGGGGAGCGGAGGAGTGACGGAGCTGGGCTGGGAGACCGGAGCCGGGCTGGGAACTAACAGCGCCACCCGTGGTCCTGAAGTCCCCGCCCTCAGCCCGTCGAGCCAATGACAGCACCGCCCAGTCAGGCCCCGCCCACCCCGGCCGCTGAGTCCGTGCCACCCAGGGGTACGCGTGGAATGGGAGGCCCGAGCAGTCCCCTGTCAAGGATGGCCTTCGCAGAATGCAGCTTGGGTCGGAAGCAGAACCCTCGGCTCTGGAAGCGCAGGAGAGTCGTGATCGGAAGACCGATTTCAGCATTCACTGTGCGTTTGTCCTTTGGCGGTTCCCTTTTCCTAAAGGGCTGGGTTTGGGGAGGCGCCCGCACACATATGTTCAGTAACTGCTAAGGGAATGAATGGGGCCTTGGAAGCACAGATTTGAAACCCTTTCACTTAGGGGAGGAAGATATAAAGGCAGGAGGGGGGGGGTTGGATTATGGCACTGTTATTTTCTTCTTTTTTTCCTCAAGGTAGGGTTTTGCTGTAGCCCAGGCTGACCTGGAACTCACTATGTAGTCTCAGGCTGGCCTCGAACTCACGGTGATCCTCCTACCTCTGCCTCCCAAGTACTGGGATTAAAGGTGTGCGCCACCACGCCCGGCCTCTTATTTTTTTCTCCCGTCTCCTCCCACCCCATTCTAGCCCAGGCTAACTTGGAGCCCTGTAGCTCAGGGTGGCCTTAAGCTCTCAGCCTCTTGAATGCTGAGATTCTAGGCATGCACCGCCACGCCCTGTTAATGGTGTGACTCTAGAAGCTGGAACAGGAAGGGGTTACACACCAAGGACTGTTTCAACCTTCGGAAGATTGAAAACCAGGAAATAGATCCTTCTCTAGAGCCTCCAGAAAGGAAAACAGCCATACTCACACCTTGATCATGACCCAGTACAACCTTTATTGAACTTCTCACCTCCAGAATGTAAGATAATGAATTTGTGTTGTTTTAAGCTACCAAGCTTGTGTGCATTTCTTTGGTAAGAAACAGAAAAGGAGTACAGGGGAGTTTTAGAATCTAATTTTGAACCTGCTCCAGTCGTTCCTCAGCTTCCCAGGGATTGGTCAGGTGGATTCTGCCAGGAATGGCCTTGTGGCTTGGAAATAGCCTAATATCTGAACAGTCCAGAAAAGAGTGTGTTCTCCCTGGGCCAACTTGTAAGTAGGTGGGCTGTGCATTAAATGTGTGTCCCTTCCCACCCTGGATGGGAGAGATGGCTCAGTGGTTAAAGACACTTGCTTATAAAGTCTTTGGGCCTGAGTTCCATTTCTTTAGCACACACATAAGGCCAGATGCACAAAGTGGCTCATACATCTGAAGGCCCTGTCACCCCCATTCATTTCTATCTCTCCCTCCATTCGTCCCCTAGCAAATAAATAAAAATTAGAAAATATGGCACTGGTGCACACCTTTAATCCTAGCACTTGGGAGGCAGAGGTAGGAGGATCGCCATGAGTTCAAGTCCACCCTGAGACTACATAGTAATTTCAGGTCAGCCTGGTTAGAGCGAGACCCTACCTCGAAAAAAAATAATAAAAGATGCACAAAGTGGTACATGCATCTGGAGTTCATCTGCAGCAGCAGGAGGTCCTGGTATACCCTTTCTCTCTTTCTCTCAAATAAACTGGGTGTGGTAAAACATGCCTTTAATCCCAGCAGTCGTGAAGCAGAGGTAGAAAGATTGCCGTGAGTTCGAGGCCACCCTGAACTACATGATGAATTCCAGGTCAGCCTGGCTAGAGTGTGATCCTACCTTGAAAAACTAGAGGGCTGGGCATGGTGGTGCACTCTTTAATCCCAGCACTCAGGAGGCCGAGGTAGAAGGATTGCTGCGAGTTAGAGGCCACCCTGAAACTAAATAGTGAATTCCAGGTCAGCCTGGGCTACAGCGAGACCCTACTTCAAAAAACTAAAAAAAGAAAAAAGAAAACAAAAACTTGAGAGATGGCCGTGCGTCGTGGCGCACGCCTTTAATCCCAGGACTCACGAGGCAGAGGTAAGAGGATCGCTGTGAGTTCGAGGCCACCCTGATACTACATAGTTAATTCCAGGTCAGCCTGGACCAGAATAAGACCCTACCTCGAAAAACAAAACAAAACAAAATAAAACAACTTGGGAGATGGCCCAGTGAGTAGAGCACTTGCCACTCAAGCCTGATCATCAGAGTGTGATCCTCCTCTCACTAGACCCCGAAACAGACCCCACATAAAAAGCCATTAGTCATGGCAGGCTTCTGTAATCTAGGCATGCTGACAGTGAGATAGGAGTCAGAGAAGAGAGAATTTCCTGGAAGCCATGATGAGCATAGCAAAGAACAGTAACAGAGCAAGATTACAAGGGCAAAGCGAAATCCAGAGAGAGACTTCACTCAAACCAAGTAAAAAAGGTGAGGGCTGGAGAAGATGGTTTAATGATTAAGGCATTTGCCTGCAAAGCCAAAGGACCCTGGTTTGATTCCCCAGAACCCACGTAAGCCAGATGCACGAGGAGGCACATGCATCGAGCTGGAGGCCCTGGTGCACCCATTCTCTCTCTTTCTCTCTACCTCTTTTTCTCTCTCAAACAAACAAACAAATAAATAAATAAATAAATAAATAAATAAATAAATAACATATATAAAAGGAGCCAGGCGTAGTGGCGCACGCCTTTAATCCCAGCACTCGGAGGCAGAGATAGGAGGATCACCGTGAGTTCGAGGCCACCCTGAGAATACAGAGTGAATTCCAGGTCAGCCTGAACTAGAGTGAGACCCTACCTCGAAAAACTAAAAAAAAAAAAAAAAAAAAGAAAGAAAGAAAGAAAGAAAAAGTGAGGGTGAAAGTTATTTTTGCTGTGAGTTCAGGTCACCCTAAGACTATATAGTGAATTCCAGGTCAGCCTGGGCTACAGTGAGACCCTACCTTGAAAAACACAGAAAAAAGAAAAAAAGAAAGTTGTCTTCTGATCTCCATGCATGTGCACCATGGCATGTGCATGTTCACACTCACTCTCACAAACACATGAGCACACATATACGCAAAATAAAATGAATAAATAAAAAAATTTAAATGTGATATGCTTGTAATCCCAGTACTAGAGATGCTGAGGCAGAAGGATTGCTGCAAGCACAGCCTGGGCTATGTAGTGAGTTCCAGGTCAGAGTGGCCTGCAGAATGAGACAGTCACAAAACAAAAATAAACAAGTATGAAATCAGCTAAAGTGTTCATGGTGGTACACGCCTTTAATCCCAATACTTGGGAGGCAGGGGCAGGAAGATTGCCGTGTGTTCAAGGTCACCCTGAGACTACTTAGTGAATTCTAGGTCAGCCTGGGTTAGAGGGAGACCCTACCTCCAAAATTTTTTTTTCTCTTTTTGTTTTTTCAGTATTTATTTATTTACTTGAGAGATACAGAGAGAGGGAGGGAGAGAATGGGCCCAGGGCCTCTAGCCACTGCAAATGAACTCCAGATGCATGTGCCACCTTGGGCAGCTGGCTTACATGGGTACTGGGGAATCGAACCTGGGTCCTCAGGCTTTGCAGACAAGTGCCTTAACCACTAAGCCACTTCTTCAGTCTTTTTTTTTTTTTTTTCCAAAGGAGGGTGTTTAACTTCCTTCTCCTTTAAGCAGATCCTCTCTGAACTAGAATGGGCCCAATGTCTCCCCACCAGCTGCCTTCCCCACTTCGATGAGCACACAGGGACTGACTCAGCCCTTCCTTCCCCTCCCAGCCTCTTGTTCCTGGAAACCAAATCATCCTTCTCACTGGCCCCAGCTACCACAGGCCCTGCAGAATAGAGTTGGAAATGCCCTCCCCCAAGACTGGCCAGAGTGGAAAGACCATCAGAGAAGGCCTCCTCTTCTTCATTGGGCTGAAGGTTCCTGGGGAGCAAGGACTCTGGATCGTGGGTGGGATGATAGGAACCTGGAAACACAGTCCTAAGCAAAAGTATGATAGAGGTCTCAGGAGGTGTGCCAGCACCCCTGCTGGGCCACAGGGCAGCTGAAGGGTCCACCTTGGGAAGCCTCCTCCATGCCATCCCAAGCATAGCATCCAGAGCCCACCCCAGGCCTGGGCTGGATTTTTTTCCTTGATTGTTTCTTGTTTCCTTCCTCCCCAGGACTCCTGCCAAGCTCAGCCCTGCCCTCCTCCCTCTTCACCCATATTCACAAAGTTGACTGTCCAGGCTAGAGTTTGAGATGAGCAGTCATCCAAGGAGTCATTTCCAGATAGTGGTTTCTGCCTCAGTCCTCGCCTTGGGAACTGGGTGGTACAGCCTCACTGGAGTAACTTTCTTTTAAATCTCAATTTTGACCTCTAGCCCTATAGCACGGGGGTTTCCAGAATGGTGACAGTTCTGTCCTAGCAGGGACCAGCCCAGGCACTTCCTCCCAGAAGCCTCTGGGAGTGTCCCAGCCCCTTGGCCTTTATTTGGCCTAGGGAATAAATTATGGGATCAGCAGAGGTCACGTTCAGGGATTTCTCACGCCTCCCCCACCACCCAGGCTGACCTAGAATTCACTCTGCAGTCCCAGGCTGGCCATGAACTCAGTGATCCTCTCACCTCTGTCTCTTGAGTGCTGAGATTAAAGGTGTGGTGCAGCAAGCTTTTTTTTTTGGTCTCAAATTCTTCCTTCCTCCCCCATGTGCTGGGATTGAAGGTATGTGCCATCACGCCTGGCTCAAATCTCTTTTTTTTTTTTTTTTTGATTTTTCGAGGTAAGGTCTCACTCTAGTCCAGGCTCACCTGGAATTCACTTTGTAGTCTCAGGGTGGCCTCAAACTCACGGTGATCCTTCTACCTCTGCCTCCCAAGTGTTGGGATTAAAGGCGTGCGCCACCATGCCCGGCTCTGGCTCAAAATCTTGATCTTCCCAAGTGTGTGCCATCATGCTGTCCTAACAAGCCTTTTTTTCATGTACTCTGTGCCTAGGGCCATGTTGGACTAGAGAAGACACAAGTGGTCATACTGGGCTCACCTGCTCAAGGACCAGATAACCCCAGATAAAACAAATAATCAATTCCAAATCAGCACAGGTGTGACATCATGGGGTCCCCTCCAGGGCACAGTCAGCTCTGATTCATTTCCTCGGAGGAGGTTTAGTCATCCACTAGGAATCAAAGGCAGAACTAGAGAGAAGCCATGGGAAAGATTTTCTCCTCAGGAGGGAGAAACACGTGGGAGGGTTAGAAGTGCTTCACGGAGGTAAGATGGTTCAGTGGGTAGAGTGCTTGACATGGCAATGTGAGACCAGAGTTCGGGTCCTTGCACCTGTGTAAATACTGGGTGGGTGTGGCGGCCCTGTTTGTAATCCCAGGTCTCAGGAGGTGGAGATGGGGTGCCTGGGGCAAGTTGGCTAACTAGATTAACCAAATTGGTGTGAGCTCTGGGTTCAAGTGAGAGTCCCTGACTCAGTAAAGTGGAGAGCAATTGAGGAAGACACCCGAGGTCAACCTCTGGCCTCCACACACATGGCACATATACTCACACCAAAGAGAGAGGGGGTAGAGAGAGAGAAAAAGTGACACATGAGCAGGGTTTTATTGAAAGTGACAGGTGAAAGCAAACAGTGGTGCACACCTTTAATTTCAGCACTCAGGAGGCCATGGTAGGGTGATCGCTATGAGTTCAAGGCCATCCTGAGACTTCATAGTTAATTCCAGGTCAGCCTGGACCAGTGTGAGACCCTACCTTGCAAAACCAAAAAAAAAAAAAAAAAAAAAAAAAAAAAAACCAACAAAAAACAGAGTGAGTTCCAGGTCAACTTGGGCTACAGTGAGACCCTACCTCAAAAAAAAAAAAAAAAAAATTGGTGGGGGGAAACTTTATTATATGAACACATTGCAAATTGGTTGTATTCCCTTTGAGAGAATGGCTTTTTTTTTTTTGTTTTTTGAGGTAGGGTTTCACTCTAGCTCAGGCTGACCTGGAATTCACTCTATTCTTAGGGTGGCCTCACACACTCATAGTGATCCTCCTACCTCTGCCTCCCAAGTGCTGGGATTAAAGGCATGTGCCACCATGCCCAGTGAAAATGGTCGCACCAGGGCCTCCAGCTACTGCAAAGGAACCCCTTGTGCATCTGGCTTATGTGGGTCCTGGAGAATCGAACTGGGATTTTTTTGGCTTTGGAGGCAAATGCCTTAACCACTAAACCATCTCTCCAGCCCCCTGTTGTTCCTTTTCAAATCTCATGGAGGCAAAGAGGTGCCTGAACCACCCTAAACCAGGTCTCCAAGCCCCTGCTGTTCAAAACAAAAAAACAAATCAAATCTCATGTTGAAGGTTTTTTTTCAAAGTAGGTTCTCACTCTAGCTCAGGCTGACCGAGAACTCAAGGCAATCCTCCTACCTCTGCCTCCTGAGTGCTGGGATTAAAGGTGTGCGCCACCACGCCCAGCTCATGTTGAAGTTTAATTCCAGACAAACATGGTGATTCGTGCCTGGAGACGGAGGCACATCACTTCAAAGGGTCAGTCTGGGCAACATGAGACCCAATCTCAAACACACAGATTTCAAACAGGATATAAGAGTGGGCAAGGCAAATCACTCTCAGAGCCCTCCTACTCCTGATCCCAAGCCCTGTGACACCCATCCCCAGGGCAACTTCTGTTACCAAAAATATTCAAACGTTCTGAGCACTTGAAGTGACCTGGAGCCCTCATGGGGACAATGGGCCTCGGGAGGAACATGTAGCCATCAGAAATGACCATGCTGTCCATTACCCTCGATCCTGTTCTGTTGTGGGAGAGCTGGCCAACAGGCCCAATACAACTAAAGCATGGTAAGGGGGGCTGTCCCTGCTGGGTGGGAAAGCCACTTCCACTGCAGAGGACCTGGGCTGGGAACTGCCCCTGGATTCTCCCCTTGCCATTTGGCCTCACTTACTTCTCAGCATGAAATGCTTTAGATGGAGACATGGGAGTGTCCAGAGTGGGCACTGGAGATGGGACCAGCTGGTGTGTTAGACCAGGGTCAGTGGGGTCATGGAGAGCAGCTGTCTGAGACCTCAGAGGGGCCTCTGGGCCTGGGCAGCTGCAGGCCTTCAGCTCTCATGTGGCCTCTGGGCTGGAGGAGGAGGGCTGGGTGAGGAACTCATCTCAGTCTGGTCTAAGGGTAGCCTAACCTAGGCCCCTGGGCATTTCTAGAGTTGACTATACACAGAAAATCCAGGATGACCGAGGGCAGGTGACAGAGGCCTGAACACAGTTGACTTGAGCCCACCTTTGATGTCTTTGTTTCTCCCAGTCAGAACTTTGAATCCTCATCGCCATTTCCCCTTCCCTGTCCTCTTTGACAGGCTCTTAAATGTCCAGCCAGGTGTGGTGGCGCACACCTTTAATCCCACCACTCTGGAGGCAGAGGTAGGGGGATTGCTGTAAATTCAAGGCCACTTTGAGACTATATGGTGCATTCCAGGTCTGCCTGGGCTAGAGCAAAACCTTACCTTGAAAAACCAAAAAATTAAAAAAAAATTTTTTTTTTTTTTAAAGAGTAAATGTTCAAAGTCCCTTCCATGGCTGCATTTACCTGCCGGCCCTTTCTCAGCCAGCCACTTAGTGCACACACAGCTTTGGAGCTTAGCAACCCGTGTCATCCTCCCCAGGCCTAAGTCTCACCAGAGCAGCTCCAACACACCAAGCCCCCTCCCTCCCATTGTCCTATGGTTCACAGGCCTGGAGCTGATACTCTGGACTCCTAGTCCCTCCTAGTGGGGCATTTGAGCACATTAGCATGGCAGGGTGCAAAGACAGAGGTGTGCCTCTGAAAGGTGTCCTCAGAAAGTTCTTTCTCTTTCCATCCTATCTGAGTTATTCTAGCTGACACCTCAATCCTGCCTTCCTACTCCAGGCCTTCATCATTTATGTTTCATTTCTTTTTCTTTTTTCAAGGTAGACTCACTCTAGCCAAAGCTGACATGGAACTCAATCCATAGCATCAGGCTGGCCTCAAACTTATAGTGATCCTACTACCATCGCCTCTCCAGTGCTGGGATTAAAGGCATATGCCATCGTGCACACAGATCATTTAGGTCTCAAATGACAGAAAATTCAACTCATGGGCCTGGGGATAGAGCTCAGTTAGTTGAGTGCTGCCTAGCATACATGAAGCTGTATCTCTAGCTCCATATAAACTGGGTAAGGTGTGCACTGTCATTTCCAACACTCAGGAGGTGAAGACAAGAGAATCACAAGATCGTCCTTGGCTAGAAGACTTGGAAGCTAGCTTGGGCTATAAGACCTAGTCTTAAAAAAAAAAAAAAAAAGGAGGGCTGGAGAGATGGCTTAGCAGTTAAGGTGCTAGCCTACAAAGCTAAAGGACCCTGGTTCGATTCCCCAGGAACCATGTAAGCCAGATGCACAAGGTGGCACATGCTTCTGGAGTTCATTTGTAGTGGCTAAAGGCCTTCTCACTATCTGCCTCTTTCTTTCTTTACTAAGTTCAGATGCCCAGGGTGGACAGACACCAGGCCTGGGCCTCTGCAAAGCATTCTCGAGCCCACCATCTGGCTCCTGGATACCACTCCAGGCATGCTGCTTCCTTTTTCCCTTTCTTCTGTTTCCTTCTTCCTTCCCTCCTTCTCCTCGGTAGGTCTAAAGTACAACTCCCCATTTCCAGGAATACACTCAAAAGCATTAAAAACAATTAAAAATTTAAAAAATTTATTTGGAGCCGGGCGTGGAAGCCCAGCACTCGGGAGGCAGATAAATTGAGAGTTCGAGGCCACCCTGAGACTAATGGTTAATTCCAGGTAGGCCTGGACCAGCGTGAGACCCTACCTGGAAAAACCAAAAAAAAAAAAAAAAAAAAAAAAAAATGAACTAGAAGAGATAATGGTTATGTGTCAGCCACCTTGAACTCCAGATACATGTGTCACCTTGTGTGGTGAAATTGAACTCTAGTCCTTAGGCTTTACAGACAAGTGTCTTAACTGCTAAGCCATCTCCTCAGCCCCAATATTTTATATTTTTGAGGTAATCTTACTCTAGCCCAAACTGACCTGGAATTCACTACGTAGTCTCAGGGTAACCTCGAACTCACGGTGATCCTACCTCTGTCTCCCAAGGACTGGGATTAAAGTGACTACCATGCCTCTGTCTTGCAAGGTAGGGTCTCACTGGGAATTAATGTAGTCTCAGGGTGGCCTCGAACTCTTGGTGATCCTCCTACCTCTGCCTCCCCAGTGCTGGGATTAAAGGCGTGCGCCACCACGCCCGGCCCCTGCTCCTTTTTGAATCTTTAATGCTCATTTGGACATCCCTGGTCATTTCCAGTGGTCATGTGACCTGTATCCAAGCAACAGCTCTAGACTCCCATTCATACCCAGGCACCAGGTCTGTGCTGCTTTATCTTTCCATTGCCTTCTGGCCCCTCACCTGCACTCACAACCCCCTTGTGAGACCCCCAAACCTACCCAGGACTTTGAGTCTGGAAAGGGAAGAAAGGGGGCTGTGTCTCTTTTGTAGGATCAAGACATAACCATTCCCCATAAGGCTTCTTTGGAAGCAATATGACAACTGCCAAGTGCCACAGATATCCAGAAGTCTGTGGTCTTCTTCGAGAAGGGTGGCAGGCTGCAGCTCAAGCCCTGCCGTGTGGCGGGAGGCCTGATGGTTTCATCTTCCCAGGCCCAGGTTTTCTCAGGCAGGGAGGAACAGGCTGCTTGGCTGATAATTTGACTTGGTAGAAACACAAATGTTCTTGAGCTGGGGTGTTTCAGCTTGTGGGAGAGAGGTTTGGGAGTTACACATGCCACTTTGGAGGCTGTCAAGTTGCCTTGCAAAATGGGCTAGAAGCAGTTCTGGGCCACTGAGTGCTTTGTGTGCAGGAGCCAGGGGAGGAGGGAAATCAGCTTCCTAAGCTGGGGCTCATTTGTGATCCTCTCAGAGATCTGCATGAATGATGAAAGTAGCACTTTCTTGTGTCCAAAGGGAGCTGCTGGATCTGGGGCCTGATGCTATCTGCCATCAGAGGGGAGGTGCGGAGCAAGGGCTGGAGCTGTTGGGTCACCTATTTGAGTCAAGCCATAGGCATCACCAACTTGAGGCTTTTCACACACTTCCTAGGACCTGACAGCTGGGGTTTTCCTATCTTGTCCCTGGAATGTGAGGCTACCAGCTTGGGACAGAAACCCATGCCAAGCTTAACTCTCAACAGCCTTTCACCAGATGCCTGGATATGTTGGGCATCAGAAAACCTGACCTTATCTGAGAGCTCTGGGCCAGAGGCAAGCCTGAACTACTGCAGGACTTGGCAGAGTGACTTCCACAGGGACTCCAGTTTTGGAACTGCTAAGAGGCTCCCTCCTCCAGATGGAGAGGTCAGGCTAGGACCATAGCATACAAGTGAGAGACTGCACAGAGAGGGCCGGGCAGGCTGCCAGACACTCTGCAGCCAGAGCCCAGCATCCCTCAGCATTGCAGCCTTGGGGCCCTGGGAGGATGTAGGGTGGGGCTGGGAGAGTTCCAAGGGGCTGGACGGAACCCCAATGTGGCCAGCACTCTGCCTTCCATGGACATAGGTCAAGTAGGCAACATTCTTTGGCCACTACCCAGAGAAAAAGTGAAAGAAAGATTTAACTCAAACTTACACTCAGAATTGTTCTTTACTTGTCCAAAAGTTGTGTATGATTCATATAGAAAATCACAAAACTTTCCTGCTTTTTCTGAGCAACCAGTCTCCATAGCCAGTTTGGTTCTGGATAGGTCATATCCCTTCTGAGGCAAGAGCTTCCTTTTGGAGAGAAGTGTGACCCAGAGCCAGGCCTAGCGGCAGAATCCTTCAATATCAGTCCCCTTCCCCACAGCACTGTCCCAATGGCAGCTCCTTTTCTGTGTGTCCCCAACAGTTCAGTCTCACCAGAACTATGCATGGCCTCTTGGTGGCTGGGAGGGCTGCACAACCAGGCAGGCATGGTGAGGATTCAAATCCTGACCACCTGAGCAGCAACACTCAGGCTCCGTCTCCCGGGGCCACCCACAGCCCCAGGCTGCCTCCTGAGATAGAGGCGGCCAAAGGTGCCACCCACCTGACCTTTGGTGAGTCGCCCCGGATTCATGCAGACACAGCCAAAGATGTCCTGAGAAAGAGAGGAGGAAACTGGGTTTGGAGGCCCTTTCCTAGATTTGAGGACTGATGTTCACAGCAGACTTTTTATTTCAAGGTAGGGTCTCACTCTAGCCTAGGCTGACCTATAATTCACTATATAGTCTCAGGGTGGCCTCAAACTCAGAGCTGTCCTCTTGATCTTCCTATCTCTGCCTCCTGAGTGCTGGGATTAAAGGTGTGCGACACCAGACCTGGCTTAACACCAGACTTTATAAAACAGAAACAAAGGCAACCTAATACATGCATATATGTTAACTTTCTTCCTGGAAAAGTCTTAATTCTCTGAGTTTCTGGGACAGAATAAAGAATGAGGTGACTTGGCAGGAGGACAAGCTTTCATAGTTGGGGACAAACCAGATCCAGCTGTTCTTTGTTTTCTCACATAAAAAAAAAAGGGGTGCTATAAAGATGGCTCAGCATTTAAAGGTGCTTGCCTGAGGCTGGGGAAATGGCTTAGTGGTTAAGACGTTTGCCTGTGAAGCCTAAGGACCCCAGTTCAATTCCTCAGGACCCACGTAAGCCAGATGCACAAGGGGATGCATGGGTCTGGAGTTTGTTTGCAGTGGCTGGAGGCCCTGGTGCACCCATCCTCTCTTTCTCTCTATCAAATAACTATATATATTTTTTTAAAAAGGTGCTTGCCTGCCAAGTCCTAGTGACCTGGGTTCAATTCCCTGGTACCCATGTAAAATCCAGATGCACAAAAGTAACACATGTATCTAGAATTCATTTGCAGTGGCTAGAAGCTCTGGTGCACCCATATTTATTCTCTCTCCTTGGAACTAAAACATTTAAATATATATATAGCTTGAGAGATGGCTCAGCAGTTAAAGGCACTTGCTTACAAAGCCTGACAGCCCAAGTTCAATTTCCCAGTATCCATGTAAAGCCAGATGAACAAAATGGCACATGCATCTGGAGTTTGTCTGAAGTGCCAAGAGGCCCTGGCACACCCATTCACTCTCTCTGCAAATAAAACTAACAATAGTCAGGTGTGGTGGCGCATGCCTTTAATCCCAGCACTTGGGAGGCAAAAGGAGGATCACCATGAGTTCGAGGCCACCATGAGACTACAGAATGAAAGAGTGAATTTCAGGTCAGCCTGGGCTAGAGCAAGACCCTACCTCAAAAAACCAAAAAAAAAAAAAAAAAAAAAAAAAAAAAAAAAAAAAGCTGGGTGTGGTGGTGCACGCCTTTAATCCCAGGAGGCAGAGGTAGGAGGATTGCTGTGAGTTTGAAGCCACCCTGAGACTACATAGTGAATTCCAGGTCAGCCTGGACTAGAGTAAAACCCTACCTCAAAAAACTAAAAAAAAAAAGGGCTGGAGAGATGGCTTAGCAGTTAAGGCACATGCCTACAAAGTCTAAGGACCCCAATTTGAATCTCCAGGTTTCATGTAAGCCAGATACACATGGTGGCTCATGCATCTGGAGTTTATTTGCAGTGGCCAGAGGCCCCGGTGCACCCATTCTCTGTCTGTAATAAATAAAAAAATAAAATCTTAAAAACAAAACAAACAAACAAAAAAAAAAAGGGGGTGGGGAGATGGCTCAGTGGGTAAGCACTTGCCTACAATGTCTAATGACCTGGTTTGAGTTTGATTCTCCAGTTCCCACATAAAGCCAGATGCACAGAGTGGCGCATGCATCTGGAATTTGTTTGCAGCAGCTGGAAGCCCTGGTATGCCCATTCTCTCTGTCTTTCCTCTACTTTTCTCTGCTTGCAAATAAATAAATAAATATTAAACTAAAATAATAACAATAACTTAGAACTGGACATAATGGTATACACCTGTATTTCCAGCACTCAGGAAGTTGAGGCAGGAGGATTGTGAGTTTCAGGCCATCATGTTTCAAAAAGCAACCCCTCTAGGCTGGAGAGATGGCTTAGCAGTTAAGGCGCTTGCCTGCCAAGCCTAAGAACCCATGTCCTACTCTCCAGGTCCCATGTAAGCCAGTTGTAATTGCAGTGGCTGGAGGCCCTGGCATGCCAATTCTCTCTCTCATAAAAAAAGGGGGAGGGATGGAGAGATGGCTTAGTGGTTAAGGTGTTTGCCTGCAAAGCCAAAGGGACCCAGATCAACTCTCCAGGACCCATGTAAGCCAGATGTACAAGGGGGTGCATGCACCTGGAGTTCATTTGCAGTGGCTGGAGGCCCTGGCGTGCCCATTCTCTCTCTCTCTGTCTCTTTCTCTCTCTCAAATAAATAAATAAATAAATAAATAAATAAATAAATAAATAAATAATATATATTTTTTAAAAAAGCTGGGTGTGGTGGTGCACACCTCTAATCCCAGCACTAGGGAGGCAGAGGTAAGAGTGCCGTGTGTTCGTGGTCGCCCTGAGACTACATAGTGAATTCCAGGTCATCTTGGGCTAGATCAAGACTCTACCTCGAAGCCCCCCGAAAAAACACCCCCCCCCCACCAAGAAGAAAAAAAAATACCTGACTACTTGAGATTGAACTAGCTCCAGCTAGGGAGAAGTATAGATGTGTACGGACTTCCTGCAAGGTGATCCTGAGGCAGGCCTTGAGGTAGGTGCCTAGAAGCTACTTCAAAGAATTCTTTGCTCACTCTGTGAGGAAGTCAGATCAAAGTTCAGGGGAAGGTAGGCCAAGGCACATGTGAAATGGTCCCACATCACCCTAACAATAGTTGGGGCCTGGTGAGCACTACTGCTTTAGAGCATTGCTACTTATCACCTGCATTCCTGTTGGGGGTTAAGGAGGACTCTGCTTACTTAAGCTATAGTTTACCCACAGATTTGTTGTCATATCCCATCACTTCCCCAAAAGCAATCAGGCCCTGGTACTGGGTCAAGGGGACACTGTTCTCATCACTGTCCCAGATGATATAGAAGAGAAAGTCCAAGATTAGTTCTAAATGCTTCTGGAAAAAACCTACCTTCACAAAGTACCTTAGCTCTGACGGGATTATGAAGACATCAGGGGTGACCAGTAACTGTGCATAGGCATAGAAGTTCTCATAGTCTATGGCCATGTCCTCGTGGGGTGGGTAGAGTGGGTAGTAGCTGCAGGAGTGAGAAAAGGAGTCAGTAGCTGCCAAATCAGGGACTCCTGCCCCAGACAGGCTCCAGCCACTGGCTTCCGTGCTGTTTGTGTTCAAGGACTGGCTTTCCCCTCTCCGTCTGAGGGATGGAACCCAGCTTTGTCTCCATAGGGTAGTGGCCTAGTGAAGACTGTGATAGTCAAGTGAACCAAAACTCTATGACTTCTCTTCACAGTCAGCAAGCAAGCTCACCTCCTCTGGGTCAGGATGTGCTTCAGTATTCGGCTGAATCTGTCGGAAGTCCCGGAAGAACTGGGAAAAGAAGAACAGCAAGAAATGGGAGACAGGGTTGGGAAGATGGCTCAGTGGTTAAAGACACTTGCAAAGCCAGCTGGCCTGGGTTTGAGTCCATAGTACCCACATAAAGCCAGACACACAAAGTGGTGCATGTGTTTGGAGCTCATTTGCAATGGCAAGAGGGCCTGGCATGTTCAATACTCTCTCTCTCTCTCTCTCAAGTAATAAAAATGGCTGAGTATGGTGATGCACACTTTAAACCCAGCACGCAGGAGGCAGAGGTCGGAGGATCACTCTTGAGTTCAAGGGCAGTCTGGAACTATAGTGTGAGTTCCAGGTCAGCCTGGGCTACAGTGAGATCCTACCTCAAAATAAATAAATAAATAAATAAATAAATAAATAAATAAATAAATAAAAGAAATGGGAGACAGAACCTTGTTTCTCAGTCTGTTCCTCTACAGAAAGGGACCAAGGATTTAGTCAATTAAAGAGAAGCTAGACGAGGTGGTACATGCCTTTAATCCAGCACTCAGGAGGCAGAAGTAGGAGGATTGCTGTGAGTTCAAGGCCATCCTGAGACATAGTGAATTCCAGGTCAGCCTGAGCTAGAATAAGACCCTACCTCGAATCGAAAAACAAAACAAAACAAAACCAAAAAAAAAGAAGCTAAATGGCAGGGACAAAGTTAGAGGAGGAAAGCTATGGGACCTACCACAAGCAGCTGCTTTCCCTAAGCAGTGGAGTACTGGGCTGGGAGGGAAAGGGAAGAGTAAGGGAAGAGTCATGGAAATCAGGATCAAGGAAGGCCAGCATCCTTTTGTGTAAAAGGACACAATCTCTGCATTATCATGAAGTGACACTCATCTGGCTGACCCCACGTCTCAAACCTTAGCCAAAAGCACACTCCTGTCTCACTGAACTCCTGACTAGCTCAGCTCCTTCCTTTCCAGGTGGGCAAAAGAACAACTAAACCTAAACACCAGATGTGGCTGAGATCGATTCTCTGCAGACCACACATTCACTGTTCTGGTAAATCCTGGGTTCATCCTCTACAAAGAGGAACACCTACTTGCTCAGGCCACAAACTGGGAAGGTGAAGAAAACTGGGCGTGTGTGTGTGTGTGTGTGGGGGGGGGAGCAGACAAGAAAACACATGTCGGTGCCTGGATGCTGAGGAAAAAGAATGACCAGATGTGGTTCATTGGGGTCTCAGACACTACATGAAGATGCGAACAAATGCAGCCAACTGCTCTCCAGGGTGCAGAAATTCATAGGGCCAAAGTTCCTGGAATACAGTGTGGCTCTCAGGACTCCCTAGTGCAGACACCACGAGGCAGCCATGTGGTTTCCTTGTGATGACAGGGCCAGGATGCAAGGAGCCGGCTGTCCTGCTTGCTGGCTTGGAATATGCTTTTTACCTGTTGATCTCCTCGGCCCCCATGTGGAATAGCAGGTCTGTAGATGTCAAACCAAAGATCACTCCATTTACGGAGAGGCTGCAGGGCTCTGACACAAACTGCACCCGCTAAAAGGAGAACAGGCTGACATGAACATTTACATAGAATAACTGGAATCTTCCCTCCCATGAAAGCTGGAGGGACCACTAAAAGGGACCAACCCACCTGTAGCAAACTAGCAGCCATTTCTACCTGTTGGAAACAGCAGTTTCGTCAGGCTGTGGATACCTGAGAAGACCTTTCTGTCCTCACCTGGGCTGGGTCAAGCTGCCTGTGCCTTGCCACATTCTAGCCACCTGCTAGGCAGAAAGAGCAGTTGTACCTTTTTGTCCTCTCGAGACAGTTCGGAGTAGCTGAAAGGTGGCTGTGGATACACAGGCTCGTGATGCACATCCCTCATGGATGGGACAAAGACAAGGTGGGAGCCGGAGCTGTTTGACCAAAACACAGGCAGGGGAAAATGAGTGAGTCAGAATAGCTGGGCCAAGGCTTCAAGGTGTAAGGTCCCCTCATACAGCAGACACTCCTCTGGGGGAGATTTGGAAAGGCACTCCACTCTCACCAGATACTGCCCCCAGGGCACTACGAGGGAAAGGCAGCTTGTTCTCACCACACACAGCCAGCTTGATCTGGCCCACATAGCTCAGGACACACCATCCCTTGCTCTGTGTGGTATTCCACTGGGGGCAGAGGAGAACTATTGTTTGGCAGAAAAAGAGAAGGAGGGAGCCGAGCATGGTGGCGCATGCCCTTAATCCCAGCACTCAGGAGGCAGAACTTGGAGGACTGCCGTGAGTTTGAGGCCACCCTGAGACTACATAGTGAATTCCAGGTCAGCCTGAGCTAGAGTGAGATCCTACCTCAAAATAAATAAATAAATAAATAAATAAATAAATAAATAAATAAATAAAAAATAAAAATAAATTAGGCGGCTGAGGCAGGGATGCCACAAGTTGGAAGACAGCTTGAAAAGTAAGACCTAGAAAATCTGGACAGATGAGGATGTGAACAGTCACCAGCACCTTGGAGTTAGAGTTGAAGACTAACTCCATTAAAGGACACAGGGTAGGCTGGAGAGATGGCTCAGTAGTTAAAGGTACAAGCAGCAAAGCCTAATGGCCTGGGTTAGATTCCCCAGTCCCTACATAAAGGCAGATGCACTAAATGATGCACGCGTCTGGAGTTCATTTGCAGTGCAGCAAGCCCTGGTGCACCCATACTCACTCTGCCTCTTTCTCTCAAGTAAATGAGTAAATAAATAAATAAGCCAGCCAGGCAGGGTGGTGCACACCTTTAATCCCAGCACTTGGGAGGCAGAGGTAGGAGGATGGCTGGAGTTTGAGGCCACCCTGAGACTACATAGTGAATTCCAGGTCAGTCTGGGCTAGAGTAAAACCCTATCTCGAAAAACTAACCAACTAACTAACTAACTAACTATTTTAAAGGACAGAAGTTTGCTATAAGTGAAGCCAGAGATACCAGATCCTGAGGCTGCTCTTGCATTTTCTCCATATATATATATATATTTTGGTTTTTCGAGGTAGGGTCTCACTCTGGCTCAGACTAACCTGGAATTCACTATGTAGTCTCAGGGTGGCCTTGAACTCACGGTGATCCTCCTATCTCTGCCTCCCAAGTGCTGGGATTAAAGGCGTGTGCCACTACGCCCGGCCCTCTTTTAATATATTTTTAAAAACTGAGCCCAGCATGGTGGTGCACACCTTTAATCCCAGCACTCGGGAGGCAGAGGTAGGAGGATCACCGTGAGTTCAAGGCCACTTTGAGCTTACATAGTGAATTCCAGGTCAGCCTAGGCTAGAGTGAGACCCTACCTTGAAAAACAAAAAAACAAAAAAAATTTTATGGGAGGGGAGGGAAAGGGTGTGCCAGGGCCTCTAGCCACTGCAAACGAACCTCAGACACATATGCCACCATGTGCATCTAGCTTACATAGGTTCTAGGGAAATGAACCTGGGTCCTTAGGCCTCACAAGCAAGCACCTTAACTGCTAAGCCATCTCTCCAACCCACCTCCTTAGTTTCCTTTTTTTTTCTTGCAAACTTTATTGGGGCATCCTGAGAAGGGCTCTGACCAGGCAGGTCAAAAACCCAAAACCACCTCTCCTTAGCTTACTTTTGAGGCAATGTCTCACTTTAGCCCACCTGAAATGTACTTGTAGGCTACACTGGCCTTGAACTCATAGTGATCCTCCTACCTTAGCCTCCTGAGTGTTGGGATTAAAGGTATAAACCACCATAGCCAGCTGCCCTACTATTCTTTTAAAAAATATTTTATTATTTATTTATTTATTTGACAGAGAAAGAGGGAGAGAGAGAGAATGGGTGTGCCAGGCCTTTAGCCACTGCAAATGAACTCCAAACTTATGCACCCCCTTGTGCATCTGATGCTAACGTGGGTCCTGGAGAATTAAACCTGGATCCTTTGGCTTTGCAGAGAAATGCCTTAACCGCTAAGCCATCCCTCCAGCCCTGCCCTACCATTCTTTAAAAACAATATTATATTTATTTGAAATAGAGAGACAGGGAGTGAGTATGGACACACCAGGGCCTCTTGCCCCTGCAAATGAATTCCAGGTACATGTGCCAATTTGTGCATCTGGCATTATATGGGTACAGGGGAATCAAACCGGGCCTGCAGGTTTTGTAAGCCAATGCCTTTAAATGCTGTGCCATCTCCTCAGCTCCACCTTACCTTTTTTTTTTTTTTTTTTTTTTGGTTTTTCGAGGTAGGGTCTCACTCTGGTCCAGGCTGACCTGGAATTAACTATGTAGTCTCAGGGTGGCCTTGAACTCTCGGCGATCCTCCTGCCTCTGCCTCCCGAGTGCTGGGATTAAAGGCGTGCACCACCATGCCGGGCTCCACCTTACCATTTTGCAGATCAAACCAAACACCTCCCAGACAGCTAAGTACTGGGCCATGATTTCTGGATGTGAACCATAAGAGAGATGGGAAACATGTTGGGCTTCCTTGTGCCACTGTATCCCTCCCCCACAAATGCTGAGAACCCTGTATGTACTTCTCAGCTGACCAAAGAGAAGGCACAACCACGCAGCAACATTAGAGGCACAGATGATTGCAGATGTTTCTTTGTTTTTTCCTTTTCTTTGTTTTTTTTTCCAGGTAGGGTTTCACTCTAGCCCAGGCTAGAATCTGGAATTCACTATGTAGTCTCGGGGTGGCCTCCAACTTTTGGCGATCCTCCTACCTCTGCCTCTCCTGTGCTAGGATTAAAGGTGTGCACCACCACGCCTGGTGACAGCAGATGTTTCTTGTGATGGAGACAGAGGAGAATCTCTGGGACTTACAACATGAAGAAAGCTGAGGCCAACTGTTTTGTTTTCCCCAGCCACACAGAGGGAAGAAACCTGTTTCCTGGGTTCCCCTAGCTGTTCTTGGCAGAGAGGTCTATTATAAACCAAATAGGTATACAGTGCTGCTGTGGGAGCATGTCTGAAACCACCCAGGAACGTTCACTTGAGGCCCTTTCCTTCTCTGGCTTCAACTGTTGTAACCCGCCCAGGATCAGGCACAGGGACTTTTGACATGTGGTCAAAAAATGGTGGAAGGAGGGGCTGGAAAAATGGCTTAGTGGTTAAGGCATTTGCCTGCAAAGCCAGAGGATCCCGGTTTGATTCTCCAGGACCCATGTAAGCCAGATGCACAAGGGGCGCATGCATCTGGAGTTCGTTTGCAGTGGCTAGAAGCCCTGGCGTGCCCATTCTCTCTCTCTCTGCCTCTCTTCTATCTCTGTCTCTACTTGCAAATAAAAAAAAAAAAAATGGAGGAAGTAGCTGGGTGTGGTGGTGCACACCTTTAATCCCAGTATTTGAGAGGCAGAGGTAGGAGAATTGTGATGAGTTCGAGGCCACCCTGAGACTACATAGTGAATTCCAGGTCAGCCTGGGCTAGAGGGAGACCCTACATAGAAAAACCAAAAATAAAAAAAATAAATAAATATTTTAAAAAATGGAGGACTGGGGAGACGGTCTGGCTGTTAAGACGCCTGCAAAGCCTAAGGACCCATGTTCGATTCTCCAGATCTCACATTAGCCAGATGCACAAGGTGGTACACGTGTTGGAGTTCAATTGCAGTGGCTGAGGCCCTGGAGCACAAATTCTCTCTCTTTCATAAAGAGAGAAATAAATAGGCCAGGCATGGTGGCTCATGCCTTTAATTCCAGCACTTGGGAAGCAGAGGTAGGAGGATCACCATGAGTTCAAGGCCACCCTGAGCCTGCATAGTGAATTCCAGCTCAGCTTGGGCTAGAGTGAGACCCTACCTCAAAAAAAGAAAAAGAAAAAGAAAAAGTTAGTGATTTGTCACTCTAGTGAATGTTCACCATGCCTACTCAACAGAAAATCAGAATCTTGAGACTAACATACTTTGCATAATACAATCCCCTTGATACAGACTTTCCCTATAATTGTCCAAGTCCACCGTTTCAGTGCTAGTCTGGTAAATAGGCCAGGGGCGGGAATAACTTGAGCAGCAACAATCTATGCTCCAGATCCCAAGGGACTGAAATCTGTGAGGACACAAAAGGCTGAGGTGCAGCTGGCTATTGTCAAGGGACTGAACTGCTGTCCAGAGCACGCTTCGGCAGAGCAGTGGTTAAGGAACAGCTCTCTTGCTCATGGTTACTGGCTCAAGGGGGAGGGGTCAGAAGGAAAATTCCAACTATGCGCAGCATTGCACAACTGCATACATCATGTGGGAGGGTCTCACTGCGGTCTCCCAAGCACACAGGGAGCACTCAGGGCTCTCTGCAGCTACA
The DNA here is from genome assembly GCA_036365145.1 of Orientallactaga sibirica. Taxonomy (NCBI): domain Eukaryota; kingdom Metazoa; phylum Chordata; class Mammalia; order Rodentia; family Dipodidae; genus Orientallactaga; species Orientallactaga sibirica. Next base: position 3,900,348 of record JAEOAD010000042.1, on the reverse strand, counting down.
AGGGATCAGGTGCTTCCTTGCTGGTTCTGTCTTCTACGATAAATGAGCTTAGGGCTCTGCTATGCATTTCTGACTGCTCAAGAAAGAAAAAATTCTGGGCTGAAGAGATGACTTAGTGGTTAAGTCTAAGGACTCACATTCAGCTCTCCAGATCCCACATAAGCCAGACGCACAAAGTGACATAATACCACAAGATCGCATATGTGCAGAAAGATGGTGCATGTGTCTGGAGTTCAACTTCAGTGGCTGAAGGCCCTGGCTCACCAATTCTCTCTCTCTCATAAAACAAAAAATAGATCAAGATATTGTGAATAAGACTTATGTAAACCTACTATTTTGAATAATGGTACATCTAGAAGCTGTAGACTGTTACTAGAAAATTTTCAGTGCCTGGGATGGGATACCTTCCAGTGAGTTGTTGACCAAGGAGGTCCCGGTAGCCTCCAAAACATTAAAGGCTATTGCCAAAGCCCTTGGTTGCCCTTGAGAAACAGATAGTAAGACCCTATTGCTGAAGACATCTCTTGCCTGAGAGGCAAGGTTACTGAGAAAGCAAGCTGGTGCTGAGCAGAAAACCTTCTCCTTGTAGACCAGCCAACTGAAAGCTGGAAAAAAAGCTGCACTGCATGCAGCCATATGGGAACAGAAGTCATCAGCAGTGAAAACAGTGGACACTGAATATTCAAGTTTGGCCATATAGGCCAAATGACTGAATAGGTACAATAGTGGCATGTCTGCTCTTGGGGTAACCAACTGCTCCATAATTGGACTGAAAGCCCTCTGTATGGGAGGGAATACATACCTGGTACTGAAAAACCTAAGCAAAAGTCTACAGCAGGGGAGGTCATGAGCCTTAGGGGTATAAAGCCTGCTCTTGTCTGGCTAAACGTATATATTATTCCCACCAAGCTGCCCTGAAAGCACTACACTTAATGTTCTTATTCACATATTAATGCTACTCTCACTTCTGGTTAGAGAAGCTTCTCTTTTCAGATGGCAATAACCACTGGGATGACCCAAAAGGCAACATAGTGCTGAGAAGAAGGGATGGAGGAGTGCCCAGCACTGAAACATCTCTGTCACACCCTCCAAGGCTCAGGGACCATTGCAGAAGAGGGGGAGGATAGAATGGAAGAGCCAAAGGAAAGGTACGACTCCTTACAATGCAACTGTCCAGACAGAAATTGGCTTTGATATCCATGACCTTATAGTGCCTAGCAATACCTTCACAAGACCCTCATAATAGAAGAAAAAGACGATGACATCAAATTAAAAGAGAGACTAATGGAGAGAGGGAAGGGATACGATGGAGATTGGAGGTCTAAAGGGGCATGGGGGCAGGGGAGGGAAATATCATGCATTTTTTGTATGTATGTATGGAGTTCATTTTCAGTGGCTGGAGGCCCTAGCTTGCCCATTCTCTCTCTCTCTCTTCCTCTCCCTTTCTGTCTCAAATAAAAAATAAATAAATGAACTCTATCTGTGTTAAAAAAAAAAATAGAAAAAAAGCTGGGCATGGTGATGCACACCTTTAATCCCAGCATTTGGGAGGCAGAGGTAGGAAGATTTCCATGAGTCAAGGCCACCCTGAGACTACAGGGTGAATTCCAGGTCAGCCTGGGCTAGAGTGAGACCCTACCTGGGAAAAAAAAAAAAGAAAAAGAAAAGAAATAAAGAAAGAAAAAGAAAAAAAGAATTCAGGTACCATTTATATAACTGCTTCTAGCAGGTGGGGCTACTCCCCTGCAGCATGGCTCACACTGGCCACAGATGAAAGTGCCTGGTGGTGCTGGGCACCCACCCCCAGGGTGACAATGCTTGGTCTGTTCTTTGTTTGTCACTGCTGTCACTGCCACATGGCATAGGGACCAAAATCAGAACCCAACCACACATTAAAAGCAACAGAGAGCAGTGGGTGCCGCTACAGTCTATTCCTGCTTTTGGGGTTGTTTCTCGTAGAGCTTTTGGCATCCCCCCACATCTCATGAAATTGATAGTGGTCCCAGCAAATCTTAGGAAGAGGGAAGGCACTTATGACCCTCCATCTGAGGGAGGGAGGAAGAAGATGGAAGTAGTTGAGGGCTGCAGGGTGAGTTGGGGTACTCTTTGCCCAGGCCTGGTGCCTACCAGCCCAGACTGCCAGTGTAGGGTTGTGTTACAACAAATCAACCCTGGGATCTGTTCTCACGCTGAAAGACCAAAGACTGGACAACTTGTTTAAAAGCCATCTTTGTTACAGACTTATTTCTAAAGCTTGGCTTCAGGAATGTTTGTTTATTACCAGCTCAGCTACAGGCAAGCAAATCCCAGGAGATCTCCCACTATTCCAATTTCCTTCCTTCCTTTCTGTCTTTTTATTTTTATTTTTGGCTTTTCAAGGTAGGGTCTCACTCTAGCACAGGCTGACCTGGAATTCACACTGTATTCTCAGGGTGGCCTCGAACTCATGGCGATCTTACTACCTCTGCCTCCCAAGTACTGGGATTAAAGGCATGTGCCACCATGCCTGGCTTTTTTATGTTTAAAAAAAATTTTTTTTTTTTTTGGTTTTTTGAGGTAGGGTCTCACTCTAGTTCAGGCTGACCTGGAGTTCACTCTGTATTCTCAGGGTGGCTCAAACTCACGGTGGTCCTCCTGTCTCTGCCTCCCGAGTGCTGGGATTAAAGGCATGTGCCACCAGGCCCAGCTGTTTTAAATATTTTATTATTTATTTATTAGCGAGAGAGTGAGAATGGGCACCCCAGAGCTTCTAGCCACTGCAAACGAACTCCAGATACATGTGCCATCATCTGGAGAATCAAACCTGGATACTTAGGCTTTGCAGGCAAGCACCTTAATTGCTAAGCCATCCCTCCAGCTCTTTTTTTTTTTTTTTTTTTTTTTGGTTTTTCGAGGTAGGGTCTCACTCTGGCCCAGGCTGACCTGGAATTCACTATGTAGTCTCAGGGTGGCCTTGAACTCACGGCGATCCTCCTACCTCTGCCTTCTAAGTGCTGGGATTAAAGGCATGTGCCACCATACCCAGCTTTTTCTTTTTTTTTAAAGGCAGGATTTCACTCTAGCCCAGAATGACCTGGAACTCACTTTATACCCTCAGGCTAGCCTTTCAGCAATCCTCCTACCTCTGCCTCCCTAGTGCTGGCATTTAAAGGCAAGCGCCACCATGGCTGGCTCCACTGTTCCATTTTCTTTTAGACTTGGCTGCAGAAGGAAAGGGATAGGAACCAATGTGGCAGCTTCCTGAACGCTGCTGTGTCTAGCTTTAGACTCTTCCTGGAAGTATGAGGTTGGGGCCCCTCACATGAGCACTGCACAGCTGATATCACTGCTGTGGCCTTCCTTAGTTCTGTACTCTCGGCTATGGCGAGGATTCAAGATCCCACCCACCGCTCTAGCCCTTGGCAGTGGCCTGCTTACCAGGGGAAGTTCTGACTCAGGGAAGGAACTTGGGCTCATCCCAAAGCACTCTCATGCAAGGAGAAGTTTGGGGCCTCTCCTTGGATTTTGTTGTCAGTCATTAAATGCTTCTCAAAACATGCTGGGAATATTCCCATGGAACACCAGTTTACAAAGAGGGCTGAGAAAAGGAAGTAAAGAAGAGAAAGAAAGAAGGGAAGAGAGAGTATATAATTTTTCCTTTCAAGTTTGTTTATCTCTGTTTCACAAAGATGCCTCTTCATCCAGCGTCTGAGCACTTGAAGTTCAAGGGTTCTATCTGATCTCTTAGTTTAAAAGGATGAAAAGGACAGGAACTACCATTACTTTTAAACAGCTTCAGTTTCCTACTGAAACGGCCTGGAAGAACCTAAGAAGCTTCAGGTTCTGGCTAGCATTTGGAATTCTGACCTTCTTGTCCCTTCAATAATCGTTCGCAGGCACTGCTTGAAAACATCTTCGAATGGACTTGTCAGTCGGCAGTTCTGCAGGAAAGGAAACGAGACCAATTTAGAGAACAGACGACCGGTGTCCATTTACTTCTTGATCTTGTTAGGTAACATTTAAGTGCTAAAAAAAGATGTGAGCCAGGCATGGTGGCATAGCACTTAGGAGGCTGAGGCAGGTGGATTTGAATTTTAGGCCAGCTTGAGCTATAGAGACCTTTGTCTCAAAAATAATGGGGTAGCCGGGTGTGGTAGCACACACCTTTAATCCCAGCACTTGGGAGAGAGGTAGGAGGATTGCCGTGGATTAAAGGCCATTCTGAGACTACATAGTGAATTCCAGCTCAGCCTGGGCTAGAGTGAGACCCTACCTCAAGAAAACTGAAAAATAAATAAATAAATAAAAATAATGGGTAGGATGGTCTTCGACCTGCAAGGAGCAGGAGTCTAGGTGAAGACAGGAGGAAATGGGGAAGAATTACTCCTCCTGAAGGCCAGGTGAAAAGCCTAATAAGAAGAATGCTCAAAGCCGGGTGTGGTGACGCACGCTTTTAATCCCAGCACTTGGGAGGCAGAGGTAAAAGGATTGTTGTGAGTTTGAGGCCACCCTGAGACTACATAGTGAATTCCAGGTCAGCCTGGGCTAGAGTGAGACCCTACCTTGAAAAACCAAAAAAGAATGCTCTGATACAATGTCCACGGGACAGGAAACGTCCTGAGACAGTAGATAGGAGGTCCCAGCCCTTGGCCAATAAGATGCCCTGGCAAGAGCCATTTGTGTTTTATACATCAAAGGACTACAAAATGCAAGCCACCAGCTTAGGGTAGTGGCCACATCAGACTTATACAGCCCTGATCTCTGACCCAGGGACACCTGTGCTTGTGCCATTGCCCTTATGCCTTAGCATCAAGTGCCACAAACAAAGGAATGGATATATTCTCATAACCCCCGCTTCCAGACAGCCTCATCGTCTGGTGAAATGAAGCCTTCAAAACCAAGGTATTTATTTAAACTAGCCAGTGACAGTGTTGTTCTGGTTAGCCACACTTAGATTAGGCTTGGTGGAGATGAACTCCAGCAGATGAAAAGACAAGTGAGTCTCTACCTGGTGTACCAGTACCCTGCACCTCCCCCCTGAGGCCCTTACCTCCACCTGTTCATGCTTTGCATCCAGGAAAGGACCAAACTGCAAACAAGCCAAGGGGGAGAAACAAAAGAACAATTCAGAGCCATCCATGCGGCAAATACCTTTGGCCAACCTCTTCTAGCAGTTCTCTGCCCAGGGTCCATCTGTCCCTCCAAGGCTGCCTGGAGAGCCTGGGACAGTTAGCAGATGGGGAGGGGATACCTAGCCAATTCCTCAGGCAGCAGCACCTGAGCCTTGAGCTCCAACAGAGCCTCCCAGGGCTCTTTAACCCATAACATTGCCCCTATGACACTGGGCTTTGTTTTGGACTTTCTACACCTAGCAAGAGCAACAGACTGCCATGCTAACAATACTCTGAGCATAAAAGAGATTAGTTCTGAGGTTAGAGAAACTAGACAACGGAAGAATAATGTAGAAAAAGTGAAGGGCAGCAAAAATGTTGGGCACCTGGATTTGGCGAAGGCTGTAGATCATGTGTACTTCCCCAAAGTGCAGATTAAGAATTAAAGAATATATATTTATTTTTCCTAGTTAGGGTCTCACTGTAGCCCAGGCTTACCTGGCACTCACTCTGCAGTCCCAGGCTGGCCTTGAACTCACAGCAATCCTACCTCTGCCTCCAGAGTGCTGGGATTAAAGGCATGTGCCACCACGCCTGGCTAAGAATACTTTTTTTTTGTTTTGTTTTTTTGAGATAGGGTTTCACTGTAGCTCAGGCTGACCTGGAATTCACTATGTAGTCTCAGGGTGGCCTCAAACTCATGGTGATCCTCCTACCTCTGCCTCCCGAGTGCTGGGATTAAAGGCGTGTGCCACCACACCTAGCAAGAATACTTTTTAAAAAGGAAAGACTGGGCTGGAGAAATAGTTTAGTGGTTAAGGAGTATGCCTGTGAAGCCTAAGGACCCTGGTTCAATTCTCCAGGTTCCATGTAAGCCAGATGCAGATGGTGGCACATGCGCCTGAAGTTCATTTGCAGTGGCTAGAGGCCCTGGCGTGCCTATTTTCGCTCTCCCTCTCTGTCTCAAATAAATAAAAATAAATAAATAAAATCTTTTTTTTTTTTTTTAAAAAGGAAAGATTGACATTTGATAAACATTTAGAATAGCATGAAAATCCTTTTCTAAAGCTGATTCTGCTTTTCTCATTGTTGCCTCCCTACACACAGCTGTCCCAGGAGACTTCCTACCAGGATGCAGACATCGGGCCGGTCATGGTTGATGATGGTGATCAGGTCAAGCAGCGGGTCGTAGGTGATGCTGTCAGATGTGGTATACGGCCCACAGGCAACTAAGACCATGGTTTGCTCGAAATCTAAGATGGGAAGGATTGCAAAGGCTTGACTAGAAGAGAACTGATACTGGGATGGAAGGAGAAGGGCGCTGAGGAAAAGGCAACTCTCCGTTCCAAGGTGAGGGAGACCTCATCCCTGCCCTCCAAGAACCGTACTCCACCAGGGGGAGGACACAGGCAGCTCTGAGTAAGGACAGCTGCAGCAGGCACTTCCCCAGCAGGGTACCCAGGCAAAGTGAGGACACGCAATCAAGGAAGACTTTACCATGGTGAGATGTGCTCACACTTTGGAGAATTTTCTGGAAGCAAAGGTAGACAGGGGGCTGGAGAGGAGGTTTAGTGGTTAAGGCGCATGCCTGTGAAGCCTAAGAACCTAGGTTCGATTCTTCAGGTCTCATGTGAGCCAGAGGCACATGAGTCTGGAGATCATTTGCAGTGGCTATAGGGCCTGCTGTGCCCAGTCTCCCTCTCTCTCCCCCCATCTCTAAATAAATAAATAAATAAAAATAAAAATCTTAAAAAAATATGTAGTCAGGGTACAAGAAAGCACTGAGACTTGAGCATGCTCGCTCAGGGACTGTCAGGTGGTTCAGGTGTTAGGAGAATATAGGCAACTGAGGCCTAGAAAGGTAGGCTGGGTTGGAAAATGAGACACTGAGGGCCAGGTACAGGGCACGTGTTGCTCTCTCTACTCATCTTCCCTTCCTTCCTTATTTCAAAATGGGGAGGGGGTTTCACTCTAGCACAGGCTAACTTGGAACTCACTTTCACCTGTAGCTCCAAGTGGGCCTCAAATTCATAGTGACCCGCTGAACCTCTGCCTCCCGAATGCTGGGATTAAAGGTGTGCACCACTATGTCCGGCACACACCTTTAATCCCAGCGCTGGGGAGGCAGAGGTAGGAGGATCACCGTGAGTTCAAGGCTACTCTGAGACTACATAGTGAATTCCAGGTCAACCTGGACTAGAGTGAAACCTTACCTCAAAACAAACAAACAAACAAACAAACAAACAAACAAACAAACAAACAAAAATGGCTGGGCATGGTGGCACACGCCTTTAATCCCAGCACTCGGGAGCAGAGGTAGGAGGATTGCTGTGAGTTCAAGGGCATCCTGAGACTACATAGTGAATTCCAGGTCAGCCTGGGCTAGAGTGAAACCCTAGTTCAAAAAACCGAAAGAAAAAAAAAAAAAGCCAAAACAGACTGGAGAGATGGCTCAGCGGTTAAGGTTAAGGCAGTTGCCTGCAAAGCTTAAGGACTAGGGTTTGATTTCCCAGTACCCACATAAAACCAGATGCACAAGGTGGCACATATGTCTGAAGTTTGTTTGCAGTGGCTACAGGCCCTGGTGTGCCCATTCTCTCCCTTACTCTATCTGCCTCTTTCTCTCTCTGTCTCTCAAATAAAAAAAGAAAAAAGAAAAACACTACCGTCTTACAGTTCTGGAGATCAGAAGTCCTAAAATCAAGGTGTCAGGAGGGCTGCCCAGCTTCTGGAGCCTCTAGGGGAGGGTCTGTTTCGTTGCCTTGCTAGCTCCTACAGGCTTCCTGTGCTTCCTGGTTCATGGCCCATCCTCCACCTTCAAAATCAGCAGCCTAATGTTTCTGCTCTGGGACTCTGAGCCTCCTGCCATCCTCTCTTATAAGGACCCACAGGATTACATTCAGCCCACTGGGATAATCCCCTTCTTGAGATCTTAATCTCACCCACACAAGCAAACTCCTTTTGACTATATAAGGTAACATATGTACAGGTTCTAAGAACGGCGTGGGGGTGAGGTGCATGTCATTCAGTTTACTACAGCAGTAACATCAGTAACTGAACCAAGCGTTCAAGGGGAATAGTTTCGTGTGGTGGTAGGGCACAGTGTGAACTGAAGTTTGGTTCTGATGCATCTATAGGGGATGGATGTGAGCTCCAGAACACAGTACCAGCAGGGCAAGGTCCACATCTCCATCTGTATCTTTATGAATTCCTAGATTGACTGTGTGGACAAAAATGTTTAACAGTTCATTCAACTGCTTCCAAAGGCTTCCCTGGCCCACAGCTCAGGCTCCTGGCACCCCTGCTATGTTCATTGTTTTTCATTACTTGAAGTCGATCCAGTATCACCATACTACTTTTTGCCCCAGTGCATGGCGAGCCTCCTACCTCTGCCTCCCAAGTGCTGGGAATAAGATGTGTGCCACCATGCCCAGCTAGATTGGCCTCCCCCCCCCCCCCAGGTAGGGTTTTACACTAGCCCAGGCTGACCTGAAACTCACTATTTAGTCTCAGGGTGGCCTTGAACTCATGGTGATCCTCCTACCTCTGCCTCCCAAGTGCTGGAATTAAAGGTGTACACCACCACACCTGGCTTAGACTGGCCTTTTAAAATGAGAGTGAGCAAGAGCAACAGATAGAATTGGTGCGCCAGGGCCTCCAGTCACTATAATCAAACTCCAGACATGTGTGCTACCTTGTGCCCATGTGTGACCGTGTGCATGCATCACCTTGTGCATCTGGCTCACATGGGATCTAGGGAATCGAACATGCATCCTTAGGTTTCACAGTCAAGCACCTTAACCTCTAGCCCAAAAAATTCTTCTACACCAAGTCTTCTAACGTTAACATCCTACAGAACTGCAGTACATTTGCTGGAATTAATGTTGATGTATGACTGTTAACTATACTCTCCTGGCTTTATTCAGAAGTCATTTATTTTCCATCAGTGTCCTTTTTTCTTCCAGGATCCAATCCAGGATGCCATGACGTTCTTTTTTTTTTTTTTTTTTTTTTTTTTTCGAGGTAGGGTTTCACTCTGGTCCAGGCTGACCTGGAATTAACTATGTAGTCTCAGGGTGGCCTAGAACTCTCAGTGATCCTCCTACCTCTGCCTCCCGAGTGCTGGGATTAAAGGCGTGTGCCACCACGCCCAGCCATGACGTTCTTTTAAAAGGCACATTTTCAAAGTCACCTTCAAATGACTGTTAAGCAATATTATATATATATATTTTGGTCTTTTGAAGTAGGGTCTCACTCTAGCCCAGGTTGATCTGCAATTCACTATGGTGGTTTTGAACTAACAGTGATCCTCCTACGTCTAATCCTGAGTGCTGGGAGTAAAGGCATGTGCCACCATGCCCAGCTGATTTTGACTTTTTTTTTGGTTTGTTTTGGTTTTCTGAGATAGGGTCTCATTCTAGCTCAGGCTGACCTAGAATTCACTATGTAGTCTCAGGGTAGCCTTGAACTCTCAGTGATCCTCCTACCTCTGCCTCCTAAGTGCTGGGATTAAAGGTGTGCGCCACCATGCCTGGCTCATGGCTTTGACTTTTTTTTTTTTTTTTCGAGGTAGGGTCTCACTGTAGCTCAGGCTGACCTGGAATTTACTATGTAGTCTCAGGGTGGCCTCGAACTCACGGCGATCCTCCTACCTCTGCCTCCCAAGTGCTGGGATTAAAGGCGTGAGCCACCACGCCCGGCTCGGCTTTGACTTTTTTGAGATATGGTCTCACTATGTAGCCAAGGCTAGTCTCCAGCTATGGATCCTCCCACCTCAGCCTACTGAATGCTGGAACTACAGACATATGCCACCATGCCCAGCAACAAGCAGTCTTTAAAGGGAACTTTTGTATTGTCAGAGCCCAAGTGACAATGCTAACAATGCTCAGGGAGGTTCAGACCCACTGGCTCTTGGACAAAGGCCTATGAGACCACTGACCAGCCATTTCCCTTCTACCCAGCATTCATAGCTTCCTCAGGCCTGTGCTGTTGCATTCCTACAACTCTGTCCACCATTCTTGTTATTGGTAAAACAATTTTTGGATCAAAACTTACCTTCATCCTCTTCAGTGGGCTGATGAAATGGAAGCGGCACACCCTTAAAACAGGAGGAAAGCTCAGTGAGGTACTGTTCCAGCCACTGCTTGGGTAAAGTTGGGCTCAAAGGGTTTGCAGGTATGCAGCGGGAGGACAGAGAACAGAGGTGAGAAGGAGAAGGATGAATCTCTGTCTCGCTCTTAGGAGATCACAGTCCAGGGTCATTAAGATGCCCCTCACACTTCTAAACAACTCTGAGAAGCAAAGCGGCCTGGGCAATGAGAAGTTACTGATAGACTCACAAAAGACCTAGTGACAAGCATGCTTCTAGAAGGAGGGAGGAAGCTACTTTTCCTGGTGTCCTAAGAAAACCTCTAGAGTGAAGATGGGCATGGTGGTGCACGCCTTTAATCCCAGCACTTGGGAGGCAGAGGTAGGAAGATCACTGTGAGTTCGAGGCCACACTGAGACTACATAGTGAATTCCAGGTCAGCATGGGACTGGAGTGAGATCCTACCTTGAAAAACAAAACAAAACAAAACAACAACAACAAAAAAAGATGATGCTCAGAGGTGCTTGCCTGTAAAGCCTGCTGTCTGCAGTTCAATTCCCCAGTATGCTCAAGTGATGCACGCATGCATCTGGAGTTCATTTTGCAGTGGTAGGAGGCTCTGGTATGCCCCATACTCTCTCTGTTCATACATAAATAAAAATATTTTTAAGGGCTTAGCGGTTAAGGCGTTTGCCTACGAAGTCAAAGGATGCAGGTTTGATTCTCCAGGACTCATGTAAGTCAGATGCACGAGGGGCACATGCATCTGGAGTTTGTTTGCAGTGGCTAGAGGCCCTGGCATGCCCATTCTCTCTCTGTCTGCCTTTCTTCTATTTCTTGCTCTGCTTGCAAATAAATAAATAGGGGTTGGGGATTTAGCTCAGTGGACGAGCGCTTGCCTAGCAAGCACAAGGCCCTGGGTTCGGTCCTCAGCACTGAAAAAAATAAATAAATAAAAATTTAAAAATATATATATAGCTGGGCATGGTGGCACACGCCTTTAATCCCAGCACTAGGGAGGCAGAGGTAGGAGGATCGCTGTGAGTTCGAGGCTACCCTGAGACTACATAGTGAATTCCAGGTCAGCCTGGACCAGAGTGAGACCCTACCTCGAAAAACAAACAAACAAAAACAAACAAACAAATATATATATATATATATATTAGCCGGGCGTGGTGGCACACGTCTTTAATCCCAGCACTCGGGAGGCAGAGGTAGGAAGGTCACTGTAAGTTCAAGACCACCCTGAGACTACATAGTGAATTCTACATCATCTTAGTCTAGAGCAAGACCCTACTTTGAAAAACCAAAAAAAAAAAAAAAAAAAAAAAAAAAAAAAAAAAAAAAAAAGTTTTATTGAGGGCTGGAGAGATGACTCAGTGGTTAAGGCGCTTGCCTACAAAGTCTAAGAACCTAGCTTTGATTCCCCAGTACTCACATAAAGCCTGACACACAAGGTGGTGCATGTGTCTAGAGTTTGTAGTGGCTAGAGGCCCTGGTGTGCTCATTCTCTCTTTAATAAATAAACAAATAAAATATTTTTCTAAACAGAGTTTTATTGAAACTCCACTGCTCATTTACTTACAAGTTGCCTCTGTTGCTGTGACTATAATGGCGAAGCTGAGTTATACCTACAGACCTATGATCTAGAATATTTGCCACCTGGCCCTTTGTAGAAAGTTTGCTTGCTTATAGCCTCGAGCTAGAGTCCTACTCTAGGGACAGGATGACTAACAGACTCTGGGAAAGGACAGTTTCTAGGATACAGAACTGTACTTATTGTGCCTGGAGCAAACATGGAGGGGAGGAGGGGGCCCCATGTTGTACCTCATAGAGTTTGGTGGCAATAAGCTTTCTACCAGTTGTGTTGAGTCCTTCCATAATTACAACCTGAAAGACAAGAAACACAAGAAGATTGCTAAACAGGGGAGACAAATGAGAGGTCTGGAATAAATTATTTCAATGCAGTTTAAAAGGATTCAGTAACTTTAAACTTAGGGCATTTTCCCAGAAAACAAATCAAGGGGCCTGCATGAGTTACAATTATGCTCTGCACAAACAATGTAATACAACATTCTCCCATTAAGTAAGAATTATTATTTCAGCCGGGCGTGGTGGCATGTCTTTAATCATAGCACTCAGGAGGCAGAAGTAGGAAGGCCACTGTGAGTTCGAGGCCAGCCTGGGACTAGAAAGTGAATTCCAGGTCAGCCTGGGCTAAAGCAAGACCCTACTTCAAAAAACCAAAATAAGTAATAAAAAATGGAAACCAAGAAGCAGCTGCCCATGGCACACCACTCATAGGTATAACTAGAATCCCACTGCAGGTTTTTCCATTCTTACCTGCCCAGGAAAGAGAGAATATTCCTTGAGCTCCGACAAATCCACTGGAATCTGAGCCCCTGAGGAATGTTCTCGGTCTCCCTCAAGAATCACTGACTTGCTGTTCAGCTTCCCATTGCTGTCACAGCCAATCTGGCCCAGCAGGATGACAGGCTCCTAGCAAAGGAAGAATGGTTAAGTCTCTGGGATAGGGCATAGCATCACAAGTCAACAGAGTGAACAGCAAGACAAACCCCAAATAATACATAATTTTAGCTGGATATGGTGGTGCTCACCTTTAATCTCAGCTCTCAGGATCTGAGGTAGGAGGATCACCCTGAGTTGGGTGGTCAGCCTGGGATAGTGTGAGACTACCTCAAGCAAAACAAAAAAACCTACTTTTTGGAGGTGACAACAGCATCACCGTCACCTCTTAGGCCAGGGGTAAAAAAACTCTTACAGGGCATCTAGTCTACTACCCATCACCATGTAAGCATTTCTAACCAACGGGAATGTCCAAACCCCTGCAGCCCATAGCATTTTTTTTTTATTTATTTTATTTTTTATTTTTGCTTTTGCGAGGTAGGGTCTCACTCTGGCTCAGACTGACCTGGAATTCACTATGTAGTCTCAGGGTGGCCTCGAACTCTCAGTGATCCTCCTACCTCTGGCCTCCAGAGTGCTGGGATTAAAGGCATGCACCACCATGCCTGGCTCCATAGCATCTTTAGATAATTATAGCTCACTTTTATTGAGCCTACCATGCACTGTTCTAAGAGCCAATATGTATTAACTCAATTAATCCTTACAACCAATAAGAGGTGGATATTATTATGCCCAGTAATGAGCAACAGAGATAATTTAATCCAAGTCAAAAAAAAAAAAAAAAGTGAAGTTTGGTTCCAGAGCCGTACCTTAGCAACATACCATAATACCACTTAGTCTCTGCATCCTCTCCCTCCAACCTCCAACCTCCATCCCCCCCTGGGTCTCACTACATCATCCAAGCTATCCTTGAACTCTCTCCTTGTGCATCTGTATATGTGTGTGGTGCGTATGCATGTGTGCATGTGCACTTGCTTGTGGAGGCTAGAGGTTGACATAGTAGGTAAAGTCTTCAATCACTTCCCCACCTTTAGTTATTTTATTTTGTTTTATTTTTATTTTTTTTGTTTTTTTGAGGTAGGGTTTCGCTCTAGCTCAGGCTGTCCTGGAATTCACTATAGAGTCTCAGGGTGGCCTCGAACTCACATGGCAATCCTCCTACGTCTGCCTCCCCAGTGCTGGGATTAAAGGTGTGTGCCACCACGCCCGGCTTCCCCACCTTATTGTTTGATAGGGTCTCTCACTGAACCTGGAGCTCATGGATTCAGCAAGCCTCAGGATCTTTTGTCTCTGCCTCCATAGTGCTGGGATTACAGGTATGTGCTTTTTACATGGGTGCTGGGGACCTAAACTCAGGTCCTCATGTTTATGCTTTTTACCAAGAGAGCTACCTCCCCAGCCAGGCCTTGAGCTCTTGACCCTCCTGAGTTCTGGGATACCATGCCCTGCATCATACTGCCTCTAAACAAGAAATCCTTCGGATTGAGCTGAAACTGCTCTTCCTGTGACCTCTCTGTCCTGTTTCCACATTTGGAGCAAATAGAGGAAGTCTAATCTTTCTCACAGTATCATATGTCCCTGCCCAACCCCCAGACTTCCTCCTAGCTTTTCCAAAACTTCCTATAGGACACAGTTTTCATATTTCCTTTCCTGGGGCTGAGGAGATAGCTCAGCCGTTAAAGGCACTTGCTTGCAAAGCCCAAAGGCCTGGGTTCAATTCCCCAGTAACCATGTATAGCTAAATGCACAAGGTGGTGAATGTGTCTCGAGTTTGTTTCCAGTGGCAAGAGGCCTTGTTGTAACCATTCTCATTCTCTGTCTTTCTATTTACAAATAAATAAATAAATAAATAAACAAACAAACAATTATTTATTAGAGCTGGGCATGGTGGCACACACCTTTAATCCCAGCACTTGGGATGCAGAGGTAGGAGGATCACCATGAGTTCAAGACCAGCCTGGGACCACAAAGTGAATTCCAGGTTAGCCTGAGCCAGAGGAAGACCCTAACTTGAAAAAAAAAAAAAAAAAAAAAAAAAAAATTTATTATTAGAGAGAGAGAAAGAGGCAGACAGACAGAGAGAATAGTGTACCAGAGCCTCTGGCCACTGCAAATGAACTGTAGATGCATGCATCACCTTTTACCTCTGGCTTTATGTGGATACTGGGGAACTGAACCTGGGTCCTTAGACTTTGCAGGTAAGCCTTCTCTCCAACCTCCACCCTAGATTATAAAATGTCTGAGAGAAAGCACTGAAATTAAAACATAAAATAAAGGTGTCATCTGGGCTGCAGAGGTGGCTTAGCAGTTAAGGCACTTATGTACAAAGCCTAAGGACCCAGGTTTGATTCCACAGTACCCAGGTAAGCGAGATGCACAGGTGGCGCATGTGTCTGGAGTTTGTTTGCAATGGTTAGAGTCCTTGGCACACCCATTCTCTGTCTAATAAATAAGTACAATAATTTAAAAAATATTTTTAGGGCTGAAGAGATGGCTTAGCAGTTAAGGTGCTTGCCTGCAAAGCTACAGGACCTCAATTTGATTCTCTAGGACCTACAAAAGCCAGATGCACAAGGCGGCACATGCATCTGGAGTTCATTTGCAGTGGCTGGAGGCTCTGCTGTGCCCATTCTCTTTCTTTCTTTCTCTCTCTTTCTTTCTGCCTGCATCCTCTCTCTCAAATAAATAAACAAAAATAAAATTAAAAACATATTTAAAAAAAAAACCGGTATCATCTGTAGTCAATGATCTACAATGATAGAAATTGAACTTACAGGAGTCACTGTCTAAGTAACAAGACTAGAATTCCCATCCCTGCTGCAGACCTCATCCCGGACACCTGAATGCTTCTACCTGTGGGGACCCTCCAAATAGCAACCTGTTCTACCACTAAGGAGAACAAGGCCTTCAATCTTCACTTATGTGTAAACCCCTAATCCATGTGGGAAGGAAACTCTGGTGACTCAGTCAGGAAGCAATTGTCTTTTTCCAGAAGGCCCGACTTATCAAAGCCAACCAAGCCAGGTGTTCTAACTAAGACGATGATGTGTGGAAAAAGACCTCTTCACCATTGTCTTAAAAATGTGGTAGCAATTAGTGAGACTGTAAAACAACTCTTACCTGTGCTGGGACTAGAAGCGGAGTGAAAGACTCGATCTTGTAATGTTCCTTGAGTTCACTGCCAAGTTCTTCTATCTTACAGGTCAGAACTGTAATCCCAAAGGTGAAAAAGTGCTGTTTTTAAGACATTTCACTTGCCAAGAAGAGAAAACAGCACACTGTAAAACATTGTCATGTTATAGGAGCAGGGAGGTACCTGGACATGTGGCCAGTTTAAACTAAGGCCCTAGTTGATTTTCTGATGTAATTCCAAATCTGGCCTTGCATTTGGCTGTAGACCATGTGACATGGTCCCAGAGCACCACCATGAATCCCACCCTACCCTAGTCTTCCCTTAACTTGGGTTGTTACTGAAGTTTCAGGGAAGTCAAGGGTAACCTGGAAAGGGCTTTCAATGAAAAAGTTGTAAATATCTTTTTTTTTTAAAGTAGGTTTCCATTTGACTTATTTATATCCCCTTAGATTTCTATTTATTTATTTATTTGAGGGAGAGAAAGAAGAAAGAGGCAGAGCTAGTGAGAGGGAGAGAATGGGCATGCCAGGGCTTCTAGCGACTGCAAATGAACTCCAAATGCATGTGCCCCCTTGTGCATCTGGCTTACATGGGTCCTGGAGAATCAAACTGGGATCCTTTGGCTTTGTAGGCAAATGCCTTAACCGCTAAGCCATCCCTCCAGCTCTATATGTCCTTCTTAAGTTGGACTCCTAAATGAGTTTATCATTACTAAGAATGGTTATATGGTCTTTCTTTTCTTTTCTTTTCTTTTTACAATTTGACAGAGAGAGGGGGAGAGAAAAAGAGAGAGACAGAGAATAGGCGCACCAGGGCCTCCAGCCACTGCAAATGCACTCCAGGTGTGTGTGCCTCCTGGTGCATCGGCTAACATGGGTCCTGGGGAATCGAATCTGGATTCTTTGGCTCTGCAGGCAAATGCCTTAACCACTAAGCCATCCTCCAGCCCATATGTTCTTTACTTCAGTACAATGATAGGTCCTGGGAGAATTATATACAGTGCCGAGCGTGGTGGTGCACACCTTAAATCCCAGCACCAGGGAGGCAGAGGTAGTAGGATCATTGAGTTCAAAGCCAGCCTGAGACTACATAGTGAATAATTGTTCCAGGTCAGCCTGGGCTGGAGCGAGACTCTACCTCAAAAAACCACTTGGAACTGAGCGTGGTGGTGCACACTTTTTTTTTTTTTTTTTTTTTTTGTTTTGCGAGATAGGGTCTCACTCTGGTCCAGGTCAGCCTGGACTAAAGTGAAACCCTACCTCGAAAAACAAACAAAAAACAAAAAAACCCAACAAACAAAAACACAGCATCACCCAAACTCCCTCCCCCTCCACTAAAAGGGCACCCATGAGATCACCTACCAACTTCTGCATTCAAAGGCAACCTGGTAACTTGTTCTACTGCCTAGGCGAGGCTTTGTTACTTCTTTACAACCTTCCACAGGCTTTTACATACACCAGGATTTCAAAGAGAAAAGCAATCACCTTCTCGAATATCTGGGAGCTTCTGAAACATAGATTTGTAGCTCCCAGTTAGTGGTTCTGGATCTCCGATGACCTTCAGGCTGACATGTCCAGACCCTCCTCTCCCAGACCAAGACACTCCCTCTGCGAAGCCAAACGTAGTCACCACTTCTCCACGATTATTTCTGGAGTTGTATTTCTGGGAAGGAGTAGCACTGATTGGAAGCATAACATACTAATATTATTGTGTTCATAGCTAAAGGGACAGAGGAAGAAAAGTAAGGTTACAATCAAGTAGGCTTTAATAGATCTAATCGGTGTAATGGGATTGGACATACTGGGACCTTTCAGGAATTTCAGGAATGAGAGGCTGAGGAATAACAGGCCAGGAAGAATACCAGAACTGTGTAGAGAAGTTTAAAGGCAGAAACATACTTTAAAATGTTGCTGTTCTTCTAGTATTAAATTTAAGTAAAGCCTTCCCCCCAAAAGATTTAAAAAAAAAAAAAAAAAAAAGAGGGCTGGAGAGATGGCTTAGGGGTTAAGGTGCCTGCCTCTTAAGCCTAAGAATACCCGATCAGTTCTCCAGGTCCCACATTTAGCCAGACACAGTGACACAGGGGCGCAATGCTGCACTTGCCCACAAGTGGGGGGGGGGCGCATGCATCTGGAGTTTGTTCATAGCGGCTGAGAGGCTGCTGGAGCGCCCATTCTCTATCCGTCCCTCCCTCTCTGACTCTCCAAAAAAAAAAAAAAAAGCAAAACAAAAACCAAACTCTGAATGATCTAAAAGGCAATTTCAACTATTTTTCTTTCTTTTTATGACTCATCAGTATTTATTAGGCTATCATTAGAGCTGGAACTGTGGGTAAATCAAAGGTCACTGAGAACATAAAAATTCACAGTACAGTTTGAACCTGCCAAGGTGGCACATGCCTGTAACCCTAACATCCAGGAGATGGTGGCAGGAGATCAGAAGTTCAAGGCCATCCTTGGTTACAAATGAGTTTGAAACTAGCTGGACTACATGAGACCCTGCCTCAAAAAGCCAAATGAGCTTAGGGGTTAAGGCACCTGCCTGCAAAGCCTAAGAACACCCATTTGATCTACAGGTCCCACGTTTAGCCAGACACAAGTGACACAAGTGCTCAATGCTGCACATGCCCACAAGGGGGCCCACATGTCTGGAGTTGGTTCACAGAGGCTGAGAGGCTGCTGGCACGCCCATTCTCTCTTTCTCTCAAAAAAAAAAAAAAAAAAAAAAAAGCTGGACTTTAATCCCAGCACTCAGGAGGCAGAGGTAGGGGGATTGCTGTGAATTTGAGGTCACCCTGAGAACTCATAGTGATTTCCAGTTCAGCCTGAGCTAGAGTGAAACCCTTCAAAACTTCAGGCCGGGCGGGCGTGAAATCCCAGCACTCAAAGAGGTAGGAGGATCACTGGTTATTCAAGGCCATCCTGAGACTACATAGTGCATCCCAGGTCAAAAATGGCCAGAGGACACCCTTTCTTGAAAACCAAAAAAAAAAAAAAAAAAAAAAAAAAAAACAGGCCACCATGAGTTCAAGGCCACCCTGAGACTACATAGTGAATTCCAGGTCAGCCTGGGCTAGAATGAGACCCTACCTCAAAAACCAAAAAAAAAAAAAAAAAAAAAAAAAAAAACAAACAAACAAACACCACCACCACCACCACCACCAACCACCCAAATGAGGCAGGCGTGGTGGCACACACCTTTAATACTAGCACTTGGAAGGCAAAGGTAGGAGGATCTCTGTTAGTTCAAGGCCAGCCTGAGACTATGTCATGAATCCCAGGTCAGCCTGGGCTACAGCGAGACTCTGCCTCGAAAAACAAGACAAAACAAACAAACAAGCCAAATGAACAAAAAAAAAAAAACCCCAAAATAGAGTTCAAGGTAGAAACAATGGTATAATGAAGTTGGCTTCACTGACAGGGCCTTCTGCTCTCACGCCCTGACTAGTAAACCACACTTCCAAGAACACATGGATGTTGCTGATCTGCTCAGATGCTCCTTACCCCTTGGTTGTGAACATCACCTACAGGGAGGCCTATAATCACACTTCATTTAATGCACTGACACTGCAGGAACTAGTTTCATATGGAGACCATTACAATTTGTGCCCTCATTCCTTCTTTCCAGACAGAAGCTACAGAAAATGAGCTCAACTAATTATCTCTGTCTCCAGCAAAGCCTGTACCTGAATAATTTACAAGTTACTTTCACAAATTACAAAACCAGTTTCTGATGTCAGCTTTATTAGTGTATATTAAAACATGACGAGGTAGTGTATCACTGGCTTCTCCAAGCTCCATCCTGTGAAGCTCCAAGGAATATCCATCACAAGAGCCCCTTTAATGCCATCAACTCACAACTGTAAATACATCTATGGGTTTCAAAGAGTTGCAGGCTTAGACAGTGTAACTACTGCACTGGATCTACACATCTATGAGAACTTCTACCATATGAGAGGTCTCAAAGATGCCTGCATAAGTCTGAAATGCTCACTTCGGAAAGCAGCTTGACATCTTTTTTTTTGTTTGTTTGTTTTTGTTTTTTGAGAGAGAGAGACAGAGAGAAAGGGAGAGGAAGACAGATAGATGGGCCCGCCAGCAGCCTCTCAGCTGCTGCAAACGAAATCCAGATGTGTGCGCCCCCTTGCGTCACTTTGCATCTGGCTAAACGTGGGACCTGGAGATTGGAACCACTGGACATTGGAACCAGCGTTCTTAGGCTTAGGAGGCAGGCACCTTAACCACTAAGCCATCTCTCCAGCCCCAGCTTGACATCTTTCTGAAGCATAGTGGAACCAGAGCAAAGCCCGACTGTCCTTAAGATCCAATGACCACTCATTGTGAATACTGCAGAGCTTGTCACTGCCTTTCTAAAGTGACAGACTGCAAAACCTAAACTCTAGTTAGTCTAGAGTGATCCAAAGTAGAGGCAGTGAGTCCTGGGGCTGGCATTTCCCTCAATGGTTAACATCATTGCTCCTGGGCCTCATCCTGATGTGACAGCCTTGTATTGTCTTCAACTCAACAACCCTTACTTGTGGGATTCTCACATGACTTATCATTTATGGATCTTCAAAAAATCATATATGATCTCTGTGGATTTATATGCAGTGGTGGCAGCTGGGATAAACTATCAATTAAGTCAGTGTAGTTTCACGGGGTCAAGAAAACTCAGGAACCAGTTGTAACCTGAGTGAGGAACTATAAACAGGTTATGCAACATTATGAACAAAGATGTGTGCTTTTCTTTTTTTTAAATAAATGCTCTAGATTACACAAAGAGGATAGAAACCCAACAAAACACAAACCAGCAGAAGCAGGTGAAAGTTTATTTGCCCCAACTGGCAAGACACGTCAGATGCCTGGGCTTCTGAATAGACATGTTGTTTTCAATGGGAGATATCAGTTCTGATCTAGGAAATGAGCCCTAGAAAAGTCGGTGGAAAGTGAGTTTCCTTAATTACTGTAAGGAACAGTAATTTTCCACAAAGGAAGAGAAAACTGGAAAGGCAGAGAGACTTGGGCTTTCTGAGATAGATGGTCATGTCCTCTGGCAGTTAGTAAGTACCCTGTAGTTGTCCTCATCAGCAGAGAAAGGGAGGCCTGCATTTTGGCACTTAAGTCAGTCATGATACATACCTTGGAGAAAAACTTGATGGTGAGAGAAGCTGATGAGGGCTACGAGCAGCCACACTCCTTTTTGTTAGGGGGGTTTCTGGGGTGCTAATAGCTCGCTTCTGAGGACCCTAGCAAATAAAATGGAAAACAGAATCCTAATTAACTCTAACTTCAAGTTGCTAATTAAGTATATAATTCAGCAGTTCCTTAGAAGATGGTAATGGTGCCCAAGTGAAGGGCATAAGGTAGGACTGGGACTTACTGTCCACATATAATCCCACCAATTGCAACCCAATACTCACCAGGATTATCCACATTTAAAGGCAAGTACGAAAAAGTATGCAAACAGCAGTTTCCAAAAAAAGGTTGCCAGGTAGGCAGTCTGTCCTGTCAAATCTTTTACACACACATTCTGTCCCCAGCTCTTTGCTTTTAGAATGGATCTGGGTTGTGTAAAGCATAGTTCTGACCTGCGTGCAAACACTTTCCTGAGAAGGGATGGGACCAAGTTACATTCTTTTGGCCAAGACAACCACACATTTTCCAAATTAAAGTTTGGATTAAATCCAGGCAGATAAAATAGTTGAGCTCATACTTGGAGAATAGTTAGCAAACACCTCATTGATGGTCACTTCTGGTTTCTTTTTCTTTGGCTCATCAACAAGAATCCAAAGATAAGTTCAGAATGGAGGATGAAACCCCCAGGCAGAGGGCCTAACACTCTCTAAAGTCTAGGATAACAGTAAAGACAAAATTCTTTTCTAGCCTATCCCAAAGACTGCAGTTTTTTTGTATCAAGGGCTCCTCCTGGTGGCATGTTTAAGTGCATGCCACAAAACTGTCAACTAGTAGAGCTTGTGAGACACAAGATGAGAAGATTCAAAACCATCATTAAGCCGGGCGTGGTGGCGCACGCCTTTAATCCCAGCACTCGGGAGGCAGAGGTAGGAGGATCGCCATGAGTTCAAGGCCACCCTGAGACTACATAGTTAATTCCAGGTCAGCCTGGGCCAGACCAGAGTGAGACCATACCTTGAAAAACCAAAAAAAAAAACAACAAAAAACAAAAAACAAAAAAAAAACCCATCATTAAACTGGGCATGGCGGCATAAGCCTTTAATACCAGCACTCAGCAGGCAGAGGTAGTAGGATCACTGTGAGTTCGAGGCCAGCTTGAGACTACATTGTGAACCACACGTCAGCCTGGGCTAGTAGTAGCCTCAAGCTGGCCTCGAACTCACAGTGACCATACCTTGAAAAACCAAAAATAATAATAATAAAAAAAGATTTAGAGCCGGGCGTGGTGGCGCACGGCTTTAATCCCAGCACTCGGGAGGCAGAGGAAGGAGGATCGCTGAGAGTTCGAGGCCACCCTGAGACTACATAGTTAATTCCAGGTCAGCCTGGACCAGAGTGAGACCCTACCTCGCAAAACCCCCCCCCCCAAAAAAAAAAAAAAAAAAAAAAAAAGATTTAATTAAAAAGTTTGGTTTGAGCGGGCGTGGTGGCGCACGCCTTTAATCCCAGCACTAAGGAGGCAGAGGTAGGAGGATTGCCATGAGTTCAAGGCCAACCTGAGACTACATAGTGAATTCCAGGTCAGCCTGGGCTAGAGTGAGACCCTACCTCAAAAAACAAAAACAAGCCGGGCGTGGTGGCGCATGCATTTGATCCCAGCACTCGGGAGGCAGAGGTAGGAGGATCGCTGTGAGTTCGAGGCCACCCTGAGAATACAGAGTGAACTCCACGTCAGCCTGAACTAGAATGAGACCCTACCTCGAAAAACCAAAATAAATAAATAAATAAATAAATATAAAATAAAATAAAATAAAATAAAATAAAATAAAATAACACTCTGGCTAGAGAGATGGCTTAGCAGTTAAGATGCTTGCCTGAAAAGCCTAAGGTTTGATTCCCCAGTTCCCCATAAGCCAGAAACACAAGGTGGTACATGTATCTGGAGTTCCTTTAGAGTGGCTGGAGGCCTATTCTCTCTATCTGCCTTTTTATCTCTCCAAGAAATAAATAAGATATTCAAAAAATAAAAATTTAAGGGCCAGAGGGATGGTTTAGTGATTAAGGCCTGAGAAGCCTAAGGACCCAGGTTCAATTCCCCAGTACCCATGTAAGCCAGCTAACGAGTTAGTGCATGTGTCTGGAGTTTGTTTGCAGTGGCTGGAGGTCCTGGTGCATCCATTCTCTCTCTTTGCCTCTTCCTCTCTCTCTCAAATAAGTAAATAAATACTTAAAAAAAAAACAAACTTTAAAATAACCACGTCTCTCTCTCCTTGCAAATAAATAAATAAAAATTTAAAAAATAATCACTCTTGAATGTTCTTTTTTTGTTGCTGTTTTTTTTTTCTTTTTGGAGAGACAGATAAAGAGGGAGAGGGAGACAGATAGAGATGGGCGTGACAGCAGTCTCTCAGCTGCTGTGAACGAAATCCAGATGTGTGCACCCCCTTGTGGTCAAGTGCGACATTGCACCCTTGCGTCACTGCATCTGGCTAAACGTGGGACCTGGAGGTTGGAACCAGCGTTCTTAGGCTTAGGAGGCAGGCGCCTTAACCACTAAGCCATCTCTCCAGCCCTCCTGTTTTATGTTTTTGTTTTTTTTTTTTTGGTTTTTCGAGGTAGGGTCTCACTCTGGTCCAGGCTGACCTGGAATTAACTATGTAGTCTCAGGGTGGCCTCGAACTCTCAGCAATCCTCCTACCTCTGCCTCCCAAGTGCTGGGATTAAAGGCATGTGCCACCACGCCCGGCCCTGTTTTATGTTTTTTGACATAGGGTTTCACTCTAGTCCAGGCTGACCTGCTACCTTTGCCTCCTGAGTGCTGGGATTAAAGGCATGTGACACCACACTCGGCTTTTGAATATTCTATTTTTTGTTTGTTTGTTTTTTTGAGGTAAGGTTTCACTCTAGCACAGGCTGACCTGAAATTCATCATGTAGTCTCAGGGTGGCCTCAAACTCACAGCCATCTTCCTACCTCTGCCTCCCAAGTGCTAGGATTAAAGGCATGCGCAATCACGTCTGGCTCTGAATATTCTATTTTTGTTTTGTTTTTCAAGGTAGGGTCTTTCTCTACTCCAGGCTGACCTGGAATTCACTAAGGAGTCTCAGGCTGGCACTCAAGAGTGATCCTTAAATGTGTGTGCCACCACACCCAGCTTGAATATTCTTTTTTATTTATTTTTTATTGGATTATTATTATTATTATTATTATTATTATTGACAACTTCTATACTTACATACAAAAAAAAACACATGATATTTCCCTCCCCTCCCCCCATTCCATTTTAGAACTCCAATCTCCATCATCTCATCTCCCTTCCCTCTCTCCATTTTAGTCTCTCTTTTAGTTTGATGTCATCATCTTTTTCTTCTATTTTGAGGGTCTTGCGAAGGTATTGCTAATATAATCTCAGTATATTTCCAATTAGGGCTAGGGAGATTTTGATCTTTTCCCTCAGATCTTCAAATGTTGTGATAATATTTTTTAGTTTTTTTTTTTCTTTTTGGTTTTTCGAGGTAGGGTCTCACTCTAGCCTAGGCTGACCTGGAACTCACAATGTAGTCTCAGGGTGGCCTTGAACTCATGGTGATCCTCCTACCTCTGCCTCCAGAGTGCTGGGATTAAAGGCATGTACTACCATGCTCGGCTCTGTGATAACATTTTTTTAAAAAATGCTACCTGTGGCTAGAGAGATGGCTTAGTGGTTAAGTGCTTGCCTATGAAGCCTAAGGACCCCGGTTTAAGGCTCAATTCCCCAGTACCCATGTAAGCCAGATGCACAAGGTGACACATGCATCTGGAGTTTGTTTGCAGTAGCTGGAGGCCCTAGTGCGCCCGTTCTCTTTCCCTCCCTCTCTCTGCATTTCTCTGTCTTTTGCTAATAAAAAAAGAAATGCTACCTGCAGAATGCAATCTCAAAATACCGTATACTCACTCACCTTAGAGGGTGTGGTGTACGAGTTCAGAAGGGTCTCCTCTTCTTCTTCCACTTCAATACTAACAACTTTGGATAAGGAAAGCATCACTAACTTCTACCTAAGGCAAGGGATGATTAAATGACAAATCTGAATCTTAGGTAATTTTTATTGTTCTACAACTATACATGTAATTGTAGACAATTCTAAAACACAAATATGTGACTTGGTGCAAAACTGTCATCAGAGAAGGATACAGCTCTTGTATAGAAACAATATCTCTAGCTCCTGCATGCCCACTGTCTTTGGAGGCGCTGTGCCAGGCTTTGGACAATTTTTTGCTCAGAACCTGAAGAATAAAAGATAGCAAATATATTATTTCATAGTCTGGTAACAGGGAAGGCATTTTCCATGGCTTTTAGATAACAAGACATTGAAAACGTATAAAGAGTTGGCAGAATGCTTACCTGACATGCAGGAAGCCCTGAGTTCAATCTCTAGTACCACATACATATATGCACTAAATTTAAAGGTACAAAAACTCTATACAGGGCTGGAGAGATGGCTTAGCAGTTAAGGAGCTTGCCTGTGAAGCTTATAACCCATGTTCAACTCTCCAGGTCCTATGTAAGCCAGATGCATGTGACACAAACACGCAAAGTGGCACAGGCGTTTGATTACAGTGGCTGGAGGCACTGGAGCACCAATTATCTCCCTCATTAAAAAAAAAAAAAAAAAAAAAAAAAAAAAAAAAAAAGGCCAGTCCGTTGGGCTTTCCTCAAAACAAAAAACTCTATACAGTAAGAGAAGCAGAATGAGGGACTGGAGAGATGGCTTAGCGGTTAAGCGCTTGCCTGTGAAGCCTAAGGACCCCGGATTGAGGCTTGATTCCCTAGTACCCACATAAGCCAGATACACATAGTGGCCCATGCGTCTGGAATTCATTTGCAGTGGCTAGAAGCCCTGGCACACCCATTCTCTCCCCCTTTCTCTGTCTCTAATAAGTTAAAAAAAAAAAAAAAGCAGAATGACAAAATGAAAATAAAGGATTACCTGGTACTCACAGACAGCAGTTCTAAAAAACAATTCTCTGTGAAGACCTATTACGTAGTACCAGCAGTTTTAGGGTTTCTCTTACTTAATTAAAAAAAATCATTTCTTATTTTATTTTATTTATTTGAGAGAGAGGGAGAGAAAGAGGCAGATAGAGAGAATGGGTGTGCCAGGGCCCTCAGCCACTGCAAATGAACTCTAGATGCATGTGCAACCTTGGGCACCTGGCCTACGTGGGTCCTGGGGAATCAAACCTGGGTCCTTTGACTTCACAGGTGAATGCTGTAACCACTAATCCACCCCTCTGGCCCAACTCTCTTACTTAATTATTATGACAATCACAAACATAAGAGTTACCAGGATACATGACAGAAGAAGCTAAGGCTCAGAAGTATTAGGTGGTTGGCCCAAGCTCACAACAGGACTGGGATCCAGGTCAGACTCCTAAGCCCGCATCGTCTGAATATATCGCACATTTCCCCATTGAAGAGAATGGTGTCATTAATTTCCTTATATTTTGCTCTTACCTCATGCTCAAAAGAGTTCAGGATCTCTAAGGTAAGGCAAGATTTTCCTGTCCTGGTGCAGAAGGCTATAAGCTCGCTTACCATTCCCTCCTCATTCTGTCCATACTGAACACAAAGCTGTATCACTGTACAAAGAGAAATGAGAAAAGAACCTGGCTCATTTCTTGCATCTTTCATTTTGAAAAGTGAAAATAATCTTCTACTTATTCAGTCAACATTTATTAAACATTTACTAGTGCCAGGCACTGTTCTAGATACTGGGAGCACAGCAGTGAACAATAGGGAGGAGCCGGGCACAGTGGTCTATGCCTTTAATCCCAGCACTTGTAGGAGGATCATTGTGATTTTGAGGCCACACTGAGACTACATAGTGAATTCCAGGTCAGCCTGGGCTACAGTGAGACCCTGCCTTAAAAACAAAAAAAAGTAGCACAAGTGTCTGGTGTTCATTTACAGTGGCAAGAGACACTGGTATATGTGCACACACACGTAAATAACTAAAACCAAAAATACAATAAGTAAAAAATAAAAATAAAAACATAAGCCAGGCATGGTGGTACATGCCTTTAATCCCAGCACTTGGGAAGCAGAAGTAGGAGGATTGCTGAGAGTTTGAGGCCAGTCTGAGATTACATAAGTGAATTCCAGGTCAGCCTGGGCTAGAGTGAGACTCTAGCTCCAAAAACAAAAACAAAAACAAAACATAAATAAATAAATAAAAATAAATAAATAAATAAAAAAATAGGCTGAAGAGCTGGCTTAGTGGTTAAGGTGCTTGCCTGCAAAGCCAAAGGACCTTAGTTCGATTCCCCAAAACCCACATAAGCCAGATGCACAAGGTGGTGCCTGTGTCTGGAGTTCGTTTGCAATGGCTGGAAGCCTTGATGTGCCCTTCTCTCTCTCTGCCTCTTTCCCTTTCTCAAACAAATAAATAAAAATAAAAAATAAATAAAGCCAAAAAATACAATAAACACAATGATTAGGGAAGGCCTGTGTGAGATAAATGAAGACCTAAAGGAAAAAAAGGAGTAGCCAGGCTGGGAGTGGTGGCACGTGCCTTTAATCCCAGCACTCAGGAGGCAGAGGTAGGAGGATCACTGTGAGTTCGAGGCCACCCTGAGACTACATAGTGAATTACAGGTCAGCCTGGGCTAGAGTGAGACCCTACCTCGAAACCCCCCAACAAAAAAAAAAAAAAAAAAAAAAAAAAAAAAAAAAGAAAGAAAAGAAAAGGAGGAAAAGAAAAGGAGTAAGCTATGCACTGTTGAAGGGAAGAGCTTTCAGGTGAAGTAACAGCAAATCCCAAGTACACTGGCTACATGCAAAGGGACAAGGGCAGAATATGGAGGATTACTTAATAGAACCATGGCAAAACCTAAATGAGAGGCAACAATAGATGTGGTAAGTAGTTGGATGGGGTAGGATACATTCATCCTGAAGGTAAAGCCAGTGGGATTTGCTGAGTGGATGTGAGAAAAGAAGGGAAGAGTTGAAGATGATGCTGTTTTGTTTTGTTTTTAGCTTGTACAACTGGAAGGGTGGAGTTACTGTTAACTGAGAAGGGGAATAGAGAGGGAAGAGATACACGTAGTTTGAGATGCCAATTCAACATTCAGCAGGAAACATCAAGGGGGCAGCTGGATAGACCAGCTAGCAGCCAGGCAAAAGGTCTAGGTGGAGATATAATAATGGGTAATGATGGGAACTAGGGGCTGGTGAAATAGTTCAGGAGTTAAGGTGCTTGCCTACAAAGCCCAAAGACCTGAGTTCAATTCCCCCAGGACCCACATAAAGCCAAATGCACAAGCTGGAGCACGTGCTAGAGTTAATTTGCAGTGGCTTTAGAGGCCCTGGTGCACCCATTCTCTCTGTTTATCTCTTTCAATATCTCTCTGCTTGCAAATAAATAAATAAATAAATAATTTTTTTTTTGAGGTAGAGTCTCGCTCTAGCCCAGGCTGACCTGGAACACGTTCTGTAGTCTCAGGCTGGTCTTGAACTCAGAGTGATCCTCCTACCTCTGCCTCCCAAGTGCTGGGATTAAAGGTGTGTGCCACCAAACCCAGCCACAAATATTTGAGAAAAAAAAAAAAAAAGATGGCTTTGGCAAGATGAAGGTCATTGGTGACCTTGATAACAGCAGCTTCCTAAATTAGTGAGGTCCAGAAAATTTACTGAAAAGAGATTTGTGTATGTGTATGTATGTGTGTATGCATGCATGCATGCAAGCACCACTTTGCATATGGCTTTACATTGGGCGCTGGGAAATCAAACCCAGCCCTACAAGCTGAACAAACATGCACCTTTAACTGCTGAGCCATCTAGATAACACTTTTGAAGAGGTTTGCCATAATTAGGAAGAAAACTCCAGTGGAAAGTGGGGCCAACAGAGTATTTGGGGGGAGGCAAGAGAGTATTTTAAAGACAGAATACCACATTTATGCCAGTTGTAGTGGCACATGACTTAGGCAATATGGCAAGACCTTGTCTCAACAGCAACAACACAAAACTACATTTCTCTGCTGTTTAGGAATATAATCTTTTTTTATTTATTTCCGAGGTAGGGTCTCACTCTAGCTCAGGCTGACCTGGAATTCACTAGAAGTCTCAGGGTGGCCTTGAACTCGTGGCGATTCTCCTACCTCTGCCTCCCTAGTGCTGGGATTAAAGGAGTGCGCCACCACGCCTGGCTAGGCATATAATCTTGTAGAGAGAATAGGCTTATGTGCAGGAGAGAACTGCAGTGATGTCTGTAGGGTAAGAAGGAATGGGATGGAGGACTTATGGGAAGACTCTGGCTTTGCAAAGGAATATGGAATATACTCACTGCAGTAGAACCCTAGGCTTAATGCCACAGACACAGGGTGGTGAGAAGGAATGGTGGCAGCTGAAAGAAGACTTCTAATGTTCCTATTTTCTCAGCAAAATAGGGAATAAGTCACCCACTGTGTAGGACAGAAGGATGTTGAAAGGGGAGAAAGGAAAAAATAGTCCCTTAGTAAGCCCAAGTGAATAGACTAGGGAAAAAGAGCATGATTGTCAGACACCATTAAGATTCTTTGAACCTGGGTATGGTGGCACATGCCTTTAATCCCAGCACTTGGGATCACTCAGTGGTTACAGATACTTGCTTACAAAGGCTGTCAACCAGGGTTCAGTTCCCCAGCTACCCACAGAAAGCCAGGAAGGGAAGAGACCTGACATGCCCACACACATACATATGCAAATAAATTTTAAACACATACACACAAATTAGGCTCCTAGAACTAATTTCTCTTGCTTCCATTTCATATTCATCAATGAATTTCTGACTAGAATTGGGTTTCTCATTTAAGCTTACTTTTAAGAGAACAGTCTCTCTCTCTCTTTTTGGTTTTTCGAGGTAGGGTGTCACTATAGCCCAGGCTGACCTGGAATTCACTATATAGTCTCAGCCTGGTCTCGAACTCACGGCGATCCTCTTACCTCTGCCTCCCAAGTGCTGGGATGAAAGACATGAGCCACCATGCCTGGCAAGAGTTTCTTTTTAAATCTTCATAAGGACTTATTGTATTCTGGTCTCTAAGAAAGGAATTTCTTATTACAAATTAGCATATTTATATTGATTTCTTTTTTCCAACTCAGACTGCACCCTCTCCTTCCAGCCTTCCCAAAGGACAGCAGGTGGCAGTTGCAACAAAGCAACACCAAGAGCTGGCTATACACTCAAGAGAGAATGCCAAAAAACAAAAAGAAAGAAAGAATTGATCCCTGAAAGTACAGTCTTTATTTATTTTTTTGAGGTAAGGTCTCACTCTAGCCCAAGCTGACCTGGATTAACAATGTAGTCTCAGGCTAGCCTTGAACTCACTGTGTTCCTCCTACCTCAGCCTCCCCAGTGCTGGGATTAAAGATGTGCACCACACACCTGCCCTCCTTTCTTTTTTAATTTTTTAAAAAACTTATTTACTTGGGGGGGTAGAGAATGGGTGCACCAGGGCTTTCAGCCTTTACAAATGAACTCCAGATGAATGTGCAACCTTGTGCATCTGGCTTACAGGGGTCCTGGGGAATCGAACCTGGGCCCTTTGGCTTTGCAGGCAAGTGCCTTAACCATTAAACCATCCCTCCATTCTTTCTTTCTTTTTTTTTAAAAAGATTTACTTTTATTTATTAGAGACAGAGAGAGAGGAAGAGAGTGTGAGAATGGGCATGCCAGGGCTTCCAGCCACTGCAAACGAACTCCAGATGCATGCACATCTGGCTTACATGGGACCTGGAGAATCAAACCCGGATCCTTATGCTTCGAAGACATATGCCTTATCCGCTCAGCCATCTCTCCAGCTCTGTTTTGTTTTGTTTTTTTTTTTTTTTGGTAGGGTCTCACTCTAGCTCAGGCTGACTTAGAATTCACTATGTAGTCTCAGAGTGGCCTCGAACTCACAGTGATCCTCCTACCTCTACCTCCCAAGTGCTGGGATTAAAGGCGTGCGCCACCACGCCTGACTTGGTTTTTTTTTTTGCTCTAGCCCAGGCTGACCTGAATCTATGTAGTCTCAGAGCGGTCTTGAACTAACAGCGATCCTCCTATCTCTGCCTCCCAAATGCTGGGATTAAAGGTGTGCATCACCACACCTGACTTCCTACTTTCTTCTTCTTCTTCTTTTTTTTTTTGCTACTTTCTTTTTTAAAGACAAGATCTTAAACTGGGGAAATGGCTCACTGAATGAAGTGCTTGTTGCTCAAGCATGAGGAAAAAGCCAGGCCCAGCAGTGCATGCCTGCAATCCCAGAGTCAGGAAGAATACAGGAGAACCCCTGTTGGCCAGCAATCCTGGCTGAATAGATAAGCTATACGCCCAGGGAGAGACCCAGTCTCAAATAATATGGTAGAGAACAACTGAGGAAACATCTGATGTTGACCTCTGGCTTACAAATGTACATACACACGTGCAAAAAAGAAAAATGAGAGAGCAAAGGTCTCACTGTTTAGCCACCGTTGGCTTTGAACTTGCTACATTATGTAGCCCAGGCTGGCCTCAAACTCTTGGCAATTTTCCTGCCTCAGCCTCCCAGGTGCTGGGATTATGAGATAGATGTGACTATTATTACATTCTGGTTTTCTTTTTTAAAAATATTTTACTTTTATTTACTTATTTATGTGACAGAGACAAAGAGAGAGAGAATGAATGGGCATGCCAGGGCCCTCTAGCCACTGCAAATAAACTCCAGATGCATGCACCTCCTTGTGCATCTGGTTAACATGGGTCCTGGGGAATTGAACCTGTGTCCTTTTGCTTTGCAGGCAAATGCCTTAATCGTTAAGCCATCCCTCCAGCCCCAGTCTGGTTTTTTGTTTGTTTGTTTGTTTTGTTTTGTTTTGTTTTGTTTAGGTAGGGTCGCACTCTAGCTCAGGCTGACCTGGAATTCACTATGTAGTCTCAGGGTGTCCTTGAATTCACAGTGATCCTCCTACCTCTGCCTCCGGAGTGCTGGGATTAAAGGCGAGCGCCACCACAGCCTGGCATGGTTTTCTTTATAAGTTCAAAGTATTGGTGAGTGGTTAAGGTAGGTGTACTTGCATCCCAATTGTAAAACTGAGGACTTCTACATTTTCCATGATAACTACTTACCATTGGACCTTATGGACCAATACAATGGGGCACTAAACTCCACAGAGCAGAAGATGAGGGTTCACACGCAGCCCATGTAACTAACTCTTATCAGTTCCTCCACCTATAGAGGAGCCAACAAGTCCCCTGAATAACTTCTAAAACTTCATTCATTCATAGGGACCCATCTTATGGGATTCATAGACCACTAAAGAAAAGAGGGAAATGGAAACACCAAGAATCCCCTCCCCATCTCTCGATTTGGTTATTGGAATTTCAATAATTTCCAACTCAAAGATGCCCTAAGAGCCAACTCTGAGCCTAATACGTCCCAATTCCTCCTTTTGGAAATATCACGTCGATTTTATTTATTTATTTATTTTTGGTTTTTCGAGGTAGGGTCTCACTCTGGCTCAGGCTTGCCTGGAATTCAGTATGTATTCTCAGGGCAGCCTCGAACTCACGGAGATCCTCCTACCTCTGCCTCCCGAGCGCTGGGATTAAAGACGTGCGCCACCGCGCCGGCGTCACGTTGATTTTAAACCGAGTTCCATATCCTTGTGTTCTCTTATTTGGGACCCAGGTAGTGGTACCCTGTGAGGATCTGGAGCTTGGCGGCGCTCCCCTCGGCTGGGTGCGGAACTCACATTTCTCCATCTGAGCGTCCTCGCAGTCTAGGCCGAAGATCTGCAGCTCCTCCGCCAGCTGCTCGGTGGACACGGACATGGTGAGCCAGGAGCTGCCGGGCGCTGGGCCCAGCCGGCTGCCACCTCTGTCCAAAACGTGTGACGAGCAGGACAAAACTCGCCCTGTCCTTCACCTTTGGAGGCAAGGGACCAATCGGCTTAAAGAGTCAGAAGGCCAAGCCTTCAGGTCACAGGGCACTGCTTCTTTAAAAATGCCAAGAGTGCCCCTCAAGGCCCCGAGGGGAAGGCGCCAAGAGCCTCAAAGGATCACGTTCCGAGGGAAAAATCTCCCTTCCGGACAAGTTACTGCCCACCTACTCGGTGAGGAAAACACAGCCCGGCAGCTAGAAAAAAAAACCCGCCAAATGGTTTGCCCCGCGCACGCATGCGCGAGGTCCGATCAGTCCCGCCCGGCCGCCCCACTGCGGCTGCGCAGCCCACGCCCAGCGCTGGTCAGTGCGCGCGGAAACGGGGTTCCTGGGTCCCCCAAGGATACGTTTGCAGGCGGGCCTCGGGGATGTTTGTTTGTCCTCCTTTTTGTTCTGTGCCTGGGTCCAAATTTGTCTCCCAGATTACGTAAAATATCCGTGCCCGGTGCGAGAAGGAAAGGGAGGGTGGGCTCCTTCCTGGTCGGCCTCAGCATCTCCGCCCTCTTGTGGCTCAGTCCTTCCTCCCTCTCTTCTACTTTCCATTCATTCATTCATTCATTTATTTATTTATTTATTTATTTATTTATTTATTTATTTACTTGCAAGCAAGAGAGAATGGACGTGTCTGAGCCTTCAGCAGCTGCAAACAAACTCCAGATGGATGCACCACCTTGTGCATCTGGCTGCATCTGTGCATACTGGGGAACTGAACCTGGTTGTTAGGCTTTGCAGGGCAAATATTTTAACCTCTGAGCCATTTCTCCGGTCCTCGGCTTTTTCTAAAAAGGTGGCTTGGGTAGGGAATATGGGTATCTAGTACCTAGTTGGAGGTCTACGAGAGAGCAGTGTGGTTTTATCTCTCCACCCCTCCCCTGACTATCCTGTCTCACTAAGAACTGCTCCAACTCTGCCTGACCCCTCTACTTACTCATTGTCCCTCAGAAGCCCCTGGCTTCTAGCCGTCTTGAGAATTGCTGTACTTGTACTAGAAAAGAAGCTAAAAGTTGAGCAGATTCACTGAGTTACTGTAAAAGTTAATTGCCGAGGAGCTAAAACTTATCTTTGACAACAGATGGAAAAATCCCAAAGAAGGAACTGTCCAGAAAGAACCCAAAGGGACAATAAGAAGGAAAGACAGTTTAGGCTAAAACAAAGTAAAATGGCCTGACTACAGAAATGATTGATAAGCAAATTGCCACATCTTGTTTGTTCACTTACCCCTCCCCCTGGTTATGAAAACTATAAAATAGAAATAAAATCTCAGCTCGGGGCCAAAGCTTCTTTGGAGGGCCACCTAAAGCTTCTTGGCCCCCTGGGGCAATAAACTCCTATTTTCACTCATTCTGGCCTTGGAGTGATCTTTCCAGAGAATTTTTACAACACGCTCAGCTGGCAAGTGGTGACTCCTGTAATCTCTGCACTTGGGAGACTGAAGCAGGAGGAATTCCCTAACTTGGAGACCAACCCTGTCTGAAAACTCTCATTTTCTCCCCCTTAGTTTAAATTCATTTTGTGAAGATCATTTTATACAACTTTTTTTCTTTTTCCCCGAAGTAGGGACTTGCTCTAGCCCACACTGACCTGGAATTCACTATGTAGTTTCAGGGTGTATTCAAACTCACAGTGAGCCTACTACCTCTGCCTACTGGGATTAAAGGTGTGCACCACCACAGTAGGCTAAAATGTATTTATTTATTTATTTATATTTTATTTTATTTGAGAGAGGTAGAGAGAGAAAGAGCGAGAGAGAGAGAATGGGCATGCCAGTGGCCTCTCAGCCACTGTGAATGAACTCCAGATGCGTGTGCCCCCTTGTGGGCAAGTGTGGCATTGCACCCTTGCATCACTTTTTGCATCTGGCTAAACGTGGGACCTGGAGATTGGAACCCGTGTTCTTAGACTTGGGAGGCAGGTGCCTTAACTGCCAAGCCATCTCTCCAGCCCTATTTTATATACATACATATATATATATATATATATATATATATATATATATATATATATATATATATATATATTTATTTATGGTTTTTCAAGGTAGGGCCTCACTCTAGATCAAGCTAACCTGAAGTTCACTATGTAGTCTCAGGGTGGCCTTGAACTCTTGGTGATCCTCCTACCTTTGCCTTCCAAGTGCTGGGATTAAAGGCATGCGCCACCATGCCTGGCTTTGTTTTTTCAATTTTTATTTTTGAAACCAGTAAGCGGGTAAAAGGCTATAAGGGAGGGAAGAAAGGGAAGGACTTAAGTGTATGGTAATACACATATGTAAGTAGAAGAACCTTGTACAGGGAGGGGAATGGCCTAAGCGAGGCCATGGGAAGAGAATGCATACAAAAAGGGCAGGGGGAGGGACAATCTAAACTCAATATATTATCAATAAGACATATGTAAAATTACTTTTTTGAATAAGGGCACGTCTAGAAGATGTAGACTGTTACTAGAAAATTTTCAGTACCTGGGATGGAATTCCTTCCAGTGAGATGTTGGCCAAGGAGGTCCCGGTAGCCTCCAAAACATTAAGGCTTTTGCCAAAGCCCTTGGTTTCCCTAGAGAAATAGATAGTAAGACCCTATTGCTGAAGACATCTCATGCTTGAGAGGCAAGGACACTGAGAAAGCAAGCTGGTGCTGAGCAGAAAACCTTCTCCCTATAAACCAGCCAACTGAAAGCTGGAAAAAGCTGCACTGCACACAGCGTATGGGAGACAGAAGCCATCAACAGTGAAAATAGTGGATGTTGAATATTCAAGCTTGGCCAGACAGGCCCAATGACTGAAGGGGTGCAATAGTGGCGTGTCTACTCTTGGGGTAACCAAGTGCTCCATAATTGGACTGAAGGCCCTCTCTACGGGAGGGAATACATACCCGGTACTGAAAAACCTAAGTAAAAGTTTATGGTAGGTGAGGTCATGAGCCTTGGGGGTATAAGCCTGCTCATGTCTGACTAAATGTATATATTATTCCCATTCTGCCCTGGGGACACTACACTTGAAATGTTCTGGTCCACATATTAACACTATTCTCACTTCTGGCTGTTCATGTCCACATATTAACGCTATTCTCACTTCTGGCTAGAGAAGCTTCTCTTTCAGATGGTGATGACCACTGGGATGACACAAAAGGCAACATAGTGCTGAGAAGAAGGGATGGAGGAGTGCCTAGCACTGAAACACCTCTGTCACACCCTCCAGTGGCTCAGGGACCATTGCGGAAGAGGGGGCGGATAGAATGGAAGAGCCAAAGGAAGGATATGACCTCTTACTATGCAGCTGCCCAGACAGAAATTGGCCTCGATATCCATGACCTTACAGTGTCTAGCAATACCTTTGCAAGACCCTCAAAATAGAAGAGAAAGATGATGTCATCAAATTAGGAGAGAGACTAATGGAGAAAGGGAGGGGATATGATGGAGACCGGAGTTCTAAAGTGGAATGGGGGAGGGGAGGGAAATATCAGGTGGGGTTTTTTTTTTGGTATGTAAGATTAAAAGTCAATAAAAAAAAAAAAGAATGCACTGTGAGCTGGAGAGATGGCTTAGTGGTTAAGGCACCTGCCTGCTAAGCCTAAGAACATTGGTTCCAATCTCCAGGTCCCTTGTTTAGCCAGATGCAAAAAGTGATACAAGGGTGCAATGTTCCACTTGCCCACAAGGGGGCGCATGCATCTGGAGTTCATTCACAGCAGTTGAGAGGCTGTTGGCGTGCCCATTCTTCTATCTGTCTTCTTCTCCCTCTCTCTCTGTGTCTCTCTTAAAAAAAAAAAAAAAGAGCTGGGCGTGGTGGTGCACGCCTTTAATCCCAGCACTTGGGAGGCAGAGGTAGGAGGATTGCTGTGAGTTCGAGGCCACCCTGAGACTACATAGTTAATTCCAGGTCAGCCTAGGCCAGAGTGAAACCCTACCTCGAAAAACCAAAAAAAAAAAAAAAAAAAAGAATGCATTGTAAGGAGTCCTATTCTTCCTTTGACTCTTACATTCTTTCCACCACCTCTTCCATAATGGACCCTGAGCCTTGAAAGGTATGTTAGAGATATTTCAGTGCTGAGTGCTCCTCTGTCACTTCAGTACCATGGTGCCTTCTGAGTCATCCCAAGGCACCACCATCTGAAAAGAGAAGCTTCTCTAACCAAAAATGAGAGTAGCATTAATATATGGGTATGAGAGCTGGGTGTGGTGGCGCACGCCTTTAATCCCAGCACTCAGGAGGCAGAGATAGGAGGATCGCCATGAATTCGAGGCCATCCTGAGAATACAGAGTGAATTCCAGGTCAGCCTGGGCTAGAGTGAGACCCTACCTCGAAAAACAAAAACAAACAAACAATATATACATATATGGGTATAGACATTAAGAGAAGTGATTACTGGGCAATTTGGTGAGCATAGTATATACATTTAGCCGGACACCAGCAGACGTTACACCCTTAGGGCTCATGACTACCCCGTTGTAGGTTTTCAGTATCAAGCATGTATTCCCTCCCATGGAGTGGGCCTCCAGTCCAATTAGAGAGTGGTTGTTTTCCCCCATATCAGACATGTCACTATTGCACCCATTGGCTCATTTGGCCTGGCTGGCCAAATTTAAGGCTTGTACTGTCCACTGTTGAGTATTTTCACTGGTGATTTCTCTCTGCTATTGAACTGCATGCAGCGTAGCTTTTTCCAGCTTTCTGTCAGCTGGTCCACATGGAGGAGGCTTTCAGTTCAGCTCCAGCAAGATTTCTCAGTGACCTTGCAGCCCAAGTATGTGGAGTCTTCAGCAATGGGGTCTTACCATCTATTCCTAGTGGGAAACCAAGGGCCTCGGCAATGACCTGTAATGTATTGGGGTTATCAGGGGCCTCCCTGGCCAACAACTCACTGGAAGGTATACCATTCCTGGCAGTCCCTGACTTCTGAGTGTTCCATTGTCCAGAAAAGTAGGTTTCCATATGATTTATTTATTTTGATTAGCCCTCCCTCCGCCTTTCCTTTACTCAATTTCTTCTCCTGACCTCACTTAGGCCTTTTCACCCCCGTTAATCTGTACTACTTACATATATACAATACCATCCTATTAAGTATCCCCATTCCTTTCTATTCCCTTTCTTCATTTATTTATTTATTTAAGAGAGAGAGAGAGAGAGAGAGAGAATGGGCAAGCCAGGACCTCTAGCTACTGCAAACAAACTCCAGATGCATGCAACACCTTGTGCATCTGGCTTATATGAGTACTGGGGAATCGAACCTAGGTCCTTAGGTTTTGCAGGCAAGCACCTTAACTGCTGAGCCATGTCTCCATCCCCTTTAATCTTTTTTTTTTTCTTTGAGATAAGGTTTTGCTGTAGCCCAGGGTGACCTGGAATTCACTATGTAGTCTCAGGGTAGCCTCAAACTCATGATGATCTTCCTACCTCTGCCTCCCAAGTGCTGGGATTCAAAGCGTGAACCACCACACCTGGCCTCGTTATTTTTTTAAACATTATTTTATTTTATTTTTATTTATTTATTCCGGGGGAGGGGGGAGAAAGGGGGAGAAAGAGGGAGAGAGAGAATTGGCATTGAAGAGTCAACCTGACTCCATTTTAACAGCAAGAGCCATTTTGATATAATGACTAAGTTAAGTTTCTGTTTCTCTAAGTTTCTATGTCTGAGCTGGGGCCACAAATTGTTCTCTGGTTACCATTCCCAGGATTGTGTATTCATAATGTTCTGGGAAGTAGGTTAGCTGTAACGGCTGGTCTGCTTCTGTCACCACACTTGCTTGCCTCTGAAAACCCCCCACCCTGTGATTTCTATGGTTTCGCCTATAAAAGGAGTCTAAGAAGCTGACTCAGGGATGCTCTCTGCACCCCTGCCTTAGGGAGGCAGCCACCGGACTGGCTGTGTTGTGCACAATGAAAAGCTTGCTTCAATTTGGCCATAATTTGTGGTCAGTGGTCTTTATTCTCATGAATTCTGGGTTAACAGGCATTCCATGGCCTCAAAAAATTGTGTGTGTGTGTGTGTGTGTGTGTGTGTGTGTGTGTGTGTAATTTATCCAGGTATGATGGCTCATGTTTGTAATGGCAAAATTTGAGAAGTTGTGAATTTGCGAACCAGCCTGGGCCCAATTGTCAATATCCTGTCTCAGAAAAAATGAAAACAACAAGAAGAAAAGATCCCTTATTGATTTTTTTACACTAATATTAGGATCCCCAGCTCCCGCCAGCTGATAAGTCACCACCAGGTGGCGTCAATGTAGCATGGCCTCAGGGTTCTGTCTTGAGTTTCTCTATAATTGTTTTTGTTCACTGTTGTCCCCCCAAATCCCCACAAAGGGCAATATGACTAAGTCAGCTCCGTCCCCTGCTTACAACACCCCAAAATTCCTCTCTTCCTTTCAGCCAATCAACTTGACTTAAGAGGACCTTGGTCTGTCTGTCTGTCCTCTTTTCCCAGCCTCTGAAGCCCACGGCTGCCCAGTTGCCCCCTCCCTGTGCCCTGCTCCTAGAGCTAACCCCAGCTCCTCTTTCTTGTCTTATCTCAGTGCGTTTCCTCTGAGGTGTCTTTTCTGACTTCCAGCATCTTCCTCCTTGCCTTTCTCCCAACTGCACCTGCTCATTCTTGTAGCAAGAGGACACTCCCTCCCTGTGCATGGCACAGGGCAGGCCTTCAACAGATCTCTATAGGAGGAGGAAGCTGAAGGTACTGGGATTGGCTTAGGGTTCCACAGCCAGATGAGATCCCCACCAAGCCTGGGCACAGATTTTCAGTCCCTGTGCTCAAGTTGGCTTTGAGGTCTTTGTGACCTTGGACAGGTTATCCTACCCCTACACTTCAGTATTCCAGTTTGTCTACTGAGAATGAAATCATGTGAAGACGGTTGTAAGACCCCAGGGTGCCCATGAAGGTGAAGTGAGTTGAGTTGGTCATGAAACATTGAGTAGGGACAGAGGTGGAACCAGCCTTGGGAGCAGTGCAGGGCTGTGTGTGACTCTCCAGCCCCTGAAAATACTTCCAGTTCTCTTTCCCATCAGAGATCAATGCTGGTCTCTTGGTGGTTAATGGAGGAAGAGTGATATTGAAGCTGGCCTCACAGCATTGTATTCTGGTAGATAGCATATGGGATAGGTTCAAATAGAGCTGAATTCCCTTTGAACTTGTGTCCTTCTCCCTTATAAATAAATGGAGGTGACTCTAGCATTAAAGAGAGATGAAGCTGGACGTGGTGGCGCACACCTGTAATCCCAGCACTCAGGACACAGAGGTAGGAGGATCACTGTGAGTTCAAGGCCATCCTGAGAATACATAGTGAATTCCAGGTCAGCCTGAGCTAGAGTGAGACCCTACCTTGAAAAACCAAGAAAAAAAAAAAAAGGAGATGGATGAGTGTGAAGCTGGGCTCTTGCTATTTTGGGAGAGCATTTTTGTCTTTTGAGGATCTGTTAAAAGTGGTTAAAAGTACTTGCTGCACAAGCCTAATGACCAAAGTTTGGATCCCCAGAACCTATATAAGGCTGGATGCAATGGGATACAGAGTTGGAGAATCCTGGAGCTCATGTACTAGCCAATCTGGTGTTCCCCAGAGAAAATAATGAGAGACTCAAATCATGTAGAAGGTGAAGATGGACACTCTGAGGTTTTCCTCTGACCTCCACATGTATACACACACACACAAACACCAAAAAATAAATAAGAAAAATCACTGAGTTCTAGGGCTGGGAATGTAGCTCAGTAGTAGAGTGCTTGGTGCTTGCTTGGCATGCATGAAGCAGTGGGCTCAATCCCCAGCACTGTATAAATGGAACTGGTGGTGAAAATCTGTAATCCTGACACTTGGGAGGTAGAGTCAGGAGGTTCAGAAGTTCAAAGCTATTCTTGGTTATGTAGCTACTTTGAAGTCAGTCTGGGATAAATAAGACCCTGTCTTAATACATTAAATACATAGGGCTAGAGAGAGACGGTTTAGCAGTTAAAGGCACTTGCTTACAAAGCTTGATGGCCTGGATTTGATTCCCCAGTACCCACATAAAGCCAGATGCTAAATAGTGTGCATTCCTCTGGAGTTTGTATGCAGTGGCAGGAGGCCCTGACATGCCCATATTCTTTCTTTCTCTCTCTCTCTCTCTCTCTCAAATAAATAAATAAATAAATATAATTTTAAAAAACACAACTGTGGAGCCGGGCGTGGTGGCGCACGCCTTTAATCCCAGCACTTGGGAGGCAGAGGTAGGAGAATTGCCACGAGTTCAAGGCCACTCTGAGACTACATAGTGAATTCCAGGTCAGCCTGGACTAGAGCTAGACCCTACCTAGAAAAACAAAAACAAAAACAAACAAACAAAAAAAGTTGGATGCCAATCTGGATTCTAGCCTCATAACAATGCTGCTCTTGCCTCAGAGTGGACTGGGCTCAGAAAGGCCAGAATGAACCATAATAAGCCCAGATATAAAATGTGGATCCAGTTGAGAAAGGGCCGTCATGCCAAGCCATTTCTAATTCAGGGGAAGACAATTGCTGCCCCCAGGTCAGGCTTCAGTTAAACCACAATAAGCCCCAACTGCAACTATTTCAGGATACAGAGTCATTGAAACAACCTGACTCCCGGCATAGAGCCCCACCTATAAAAGCAGCCCGTTGTGTTTCCTCTATGCATTTTCTCTCTCTATCATCTTGCCCACTATGCCTTTGCTAAGCCATCTCTCCAACCCCGTGGTGTATCTAATAAACTTTACTTCTGTCTTCAGTTTTGGTGAATTCATGTACAATTGCTTACTTGTCAGCAGCCTAGCTAGCAACATCGTTCCCCACACTGCAACAATGTGGGTGGGTTAGGCATGTAGCTCAGTGGTAAGTGCATGTACCAAGTGCTGGGGTCCATCCCTAGCACAAAATTAATAATGATAAGAATAGACCCAGGTGTTGTGGTACATGCTTATAATCCCAGCACTTGGGAAACTCAGGAGGATTGCTACCCGGGCTACCTAGTAAGATCATGTCTGAAACATAAAACAATAAAATAAATGACACTAAGGTTAGAGCAATCTTTTTGTTTGTTTTGAAGTAGGATCTCACTCTAGCCCAGGCTGGCCTGGAACTTACTCTGCACTTTTTTTGTTTTGTTTTGTTTTTTCAAGGTAAGGTCTCACCCTAGTCCAGGCTAACCTGGAATTAACTATGTAGTCTCAGGGTGGCCTCAAACTCTCAGTAATCCTCCTACCTCTGCCTCCTGAGTGCTGGGATTAAAGGCGTGTGCCACCATGCCTGGCTCATTTATTTATTTATTTATTTATTTATTTATTTATTTATTTATTTATCTATGTATTTATTTAGTTTTTTTTTTCAAGGTAGGGTCTCACTTTAGCTCAGGCTGACCTGAAATTCACTATGTAGTCTCAGGATGGCCTTGAACTCACATCAATCCTCCTACCTCTGCCTCCCGAATGCTGGGATTAAAGGTGTGCACCACCATGCCTGGCCCTTATTTAGTTATTTTAAAAATTATTTATTTATTTATGTATTTATTTATTTGAGATAGAAAAGGAAGCAGAGAGAGAGAGAGGGAGGGAGAGAATGGGCACACCAGGGCCTCCAGCCATTGCAAATGAGCTTCAGATGCATGCATCACCTTGTGTATCTGGATTACATGGGTCCTGGGGAATTGAACCTGGGTCCTTTGGCTTTGCAGGCAAGTGCCTTAACCATTAAGCCATTTCTCAAGCCCTTAGTAATTTTTTTTTTCCAGTGCCAAGGACCGAACCCAGGGCCTTGCACTTGCTAGGCAAGCAGTCATCCACAAAGCTACATCCCCAACCCCTATTTAGTTATTGCTTAAAAAAATTTTATTCTATTTTATTTATTTGCAAGCAAAAAGAGAGAGAGAGGAGAGAGAGAATGGGTATGTCAGGGCCTCTAGCCACTGCAAAAACTCCATACACATGTGCCACTTTGTGCTCTCCTCCTCAGCGGCTTGCTGTGAGGGGACAGTCTCACAGACTCTCCTTTTAAAATCCTTATTCGAGTGGTCTTGATTTCTGATCTGGGACTCATTACAGTAGGATTTTTTTTTTTTTTTTTTTTTGAGATAGGGTCTTACTCTAGCTCAGACTGACCTGGAATAAACTATGTAGTTTTAGGCTGGCCTAGAACTCACAGTGACCCCCTCCACCCCAATCTAGGCCTTCCAAATGCTGGGATTAAAGGCATGTGCCACCACACCCAGCAGATTTATTTTTTTTAATTTATTTATTAGAGAGAAAGAGAGACAGAGAGAGAATGGGCACACCAGGGCCTCTAGCCACTGCATATGAGACACATGTGCCACCTTGTGAATCTGGTTTACATGGGTACTGGGAAACCAAACCTGGGTCCTTAGGCTTCTCAAGCAAGTGCCTTAACCCCTAAGCCATCTCTCCTGCCCAGATTACTTATTTATTTATTTATTTTTGGTTTTTAGAGGTAGGGTCTCACTCTAGCTCAGGCTGACCTGGAATTCACTATGTAGTCTCAGGGTGGCCTCAAACTCACTGAGATCCTCCTACCTCTGCCTCCCAAATGCTGGGATTAAAGGCATGTGCCACCATGCCCAGCTATTTTGGGTTTTTGAAGTAAGGTCTTTCGGTAGCCCAAGCTGGCTTGGAATTCACTATGTAATCTCAGGCTGACCTCAAACTGACAGCATTTCTCCTACCTCTGCCTCCCAAGTGCTAGGATTAAAGGTGTGTGCCACCATGCCTGGCCAGATTTACTTATTTAAGTTT
Organism: Orientallactaga sibirica; assembly: GCA_036365145.1. NCBI lineage: Eukaryota > Metazoa > Chordata > Mammalia > Rodentia > Dipodidae > Orientallactaga > Orientallactaga sibirica. Next base: position 3,856,836 of record JAEOAD010000042.1, on the reverse strand, counting down.
TTTTAAATTTATTTTTATTTCTTTGAGAAAGAGAGAAAGAGACGGGGAAGAGAGAGAGAGGGAAAGAATGGGTGCATCAGGGCCTCCAGCCATTGCAAATGAACTCTAGATGTAGGTGCCACATTGTGCATCTGGCTTACGTGGGTCCTGGGGAATCGAACCTGAGTCCTTTGGTTTTGTAGGCAAGTGCCTTAACAGCTAAACTATGTCTCCAGCCCAGAGAGTTATTTTTTTAACTTGTGTAAATTCTTGTTTCATAGGTTTAGTTTTTCTGCCTCTTCTTTCAACGTTTGTCAGTTGTAAGTCTTTCCCTCCACTCACTGACTTTTTCATCTACCACTACAATGTGAACTGAGCACCTATGCACAGGCCTTAGTCAAAGAAAGATGACCTACCCATGCCTTTGAGGAGCCACGTGTAAATGGGTAGTTAATCTTCATTGTTAACTTGACTGAATTTAAATCAGCTAGGAGACAAGCCTCTGAGCCTGTGAGGATGTTTCCAGAGAGGTTTAAGAGAGGAGGGAAGGGCTGGAGAGATGGCTTAGCGGCTAAGGCGCCTGCCTGCCAAGCCTAAGAATGCTGGTTCCAATGTCCAGCGGTTCCAATCTCCAGGTCCCATGTTTAGCCAGATGCAAAGTGACGCAAGGGCGCAATGCCGCACTTGCCCACAAGGGGGCGCGCACATCTGGATTTCGTTCTCAGCAGCTGAGAGACTGCTGGCGCGCCCATCTCTGTCTTCCTCTCTCTCTGTCTCTCTCTCCAAAAATAAATAAAAAATAATAAAAAATTTAAAAAAAAAGAGAGGAGGGAAGACCCTGAATGTAGGCAGTACCATCCCATTGGTGGGGTCTTAGAATGAAAGAAAGAAAGAAAGAAAGAAAGAAAGAAAGAAAGAAAGAAAGAAAGAAAGGAAGGAAGGAAGGAAGGAAGGAAGGAAGGAAGGAAGGACAGGAGAGGAGAAGGCGAGCTGAGCACTTGCATACATCTCTCTCTGCTTCCTTCCTGTGTGTGGAAGCAGTGTGACCAGCCGCCTCATGCTCCTGCCACTCTGCCATGATGATTCGTACCTTCAGATTATCAGCCAAAATAACTCATCCTTCCTTAAGTTGTTTTTGTCAGCTTTTTTGTCACAGCAACAAGAAGAGTAACCAGCCAGCTATGGTGGGGCACATCTTTAATCCCAGCACTTGGGAGGCAGAGGTAGGAGAATAGCCATGAGCTTGAAGCCACTCTGAGACCACATAGTGAATTCCAGGTCAGCCTGGGCCAGAGTGAGATCCTACCTTGAAAAAAAAAAAAAAGAGTAACCACTACAGTCCATGAAATATACAAGGAAATAATAAGGGTGTGTGTGGAGGGCTTAAGGGCACCAAGAGCCAGGCAGGGAGGTCAGAGGGAGCTATCTGGAACAGGTAACCTGGGGTGAGTAGTAAACTATGTGTGACCAGTCCCAGGAGCCCTCTGCCTTTTTTTTGGTTTTTTGAGGTAAGGTTTCACTCTCCTCCAGGCTGACCTGGGATCCACTATGTAGTCTCAGGGTGGCCTTGAACTCACGGTGATCCTCCTACCTCTGCCTTCCAAGTGCTGGGATTAAAGGCATGCGCCACCATGCCTGGCTACCCTCTGCCTTTTTAATACGTTGATTTGTGGAAGTCTATGCCACTCTGAAGACATGTGATCTCGTCTGGTTTGCGGAGGGTTGAGAACAACTCAAATAGAAAGCTCGCACAGTAGACCATACACAGATGCTACCTGACATGCTCTACAAGAGGTTAAATCCAGGACTAGGGAGATGGCTCAATGAGTAAAGCACTTGCCATACAAGTGTGAGAACGAGAGTTGGTATCCCTAGCACTCACATAAAAGAGGGGTGGACGAGGCAGCCCACTTGTTAATCCTAGCGCTCAAATAAATGATGGAGAGGGGAATCTCTGGGACAAGCTAGCCAAAATGGCAAGCTGCAGGATCAGCAAGAGACCCTGCCTCAGTAAATAAAGTGGAGAGCAATTGAGGAACAAACCTTGTGTCAACTTCTGGCCTGCATATACACACAAGTTCACAGGAGCGGACACACGCACGCACGCATGCATGCAATTAAATCCATGGGAGGGATGGAGGATTTGGTACACCAATCCAAGAGAGTCTAGGAACCCTTGGGAGAATCACACTGAAGCTCTGTTTCAAGACCTAAGTATCTGGAGCACTGATCTCAGGAAACGGCAGGTGCAGTTTCCTGCACCAACAGTGAAACTACTACCTCCTCCTCCCTCTGTGTGCTTTTCCTTGGGCTATGCAGAACTGAGCGTAGCCCTTATTTGAGTCCATGGCAACTCCAGGAGGAAGAGATAAGAAAATTTGACTAAGGCCACACGATGGGCCAAGATTTGAATCCAAATCTAATCCAAATTCTGGCGAAATTCTGGGTGAAGGATGTGGGAGCACATCCAAGGTCTGAGTTGGATACAGATCTGAGGTCAGAGGACTATGGCAGGGACCCTTCCCCTTCAGATTCATGGGCAACTGGACCAGATCCCACTGCAAAATGTGATTGTCGGTAATGACAGGCAAAGGTCTCTGCCCATTGCCTGGCTCTGGTCTCCCCATCTACTTAGCTGCTCATTGTGCTACCTGCAAGACCCACTCAGCGGGGCTGTGGGCTACAGAGACAGTGCAAGAAGGCCTGCTGTGGGGACACTGGCCAGCCAGGAGGTGAGTACACTCATAGGTGAAATGAGCTTTACCACCAGAAGGTACCAAGGAGTGTTCACTTCTTCCAAAGGAACGAAGCAGAAGAGTTCTGGAATTCTGTCGAGGAAACTCTGTGGCAGACATGTCACCCTGACCTTGCAAAAATGCAGCGTTCTCAAGTGGGACCAGAGTAAGCCATTGAAGGGGTGAATTGGGAAAAATTGGTGAATTGGCACTTTTACTGTTGTGGACGGCAACGACTCCCTTAGGTCCCAAGCAGGTGTCTTTCCTTTCCATATATTGGTAATGCAAACATTGGGTTTCCTTTTGAGCATCCCAGGTCCTGGCTTAGGGCTGCCTGTTCAAGCAAGGCCATGATGTCCTTCTGCTGATCTTGCCTAGTTCATCACCACTGTCCAAAGCCTTGGGACAAAGTTAGTGTGGACACTGGCTGAGACACAGGCTCTTTTTTTTTTTTTTCGAGGTAGGGTCTCACTCTGGCTCAGGCTGACCTGGAATTCACTATGTAGTCTCAGGGTGGCCTTGAACTCTCAGTGATCCTCCTACCTCTGCCTCCCGAGTGCTGGGATTAAAGGCATGCGCCACCACGCCCAGCTGAGACGCAGGCTCTTGACCACTTAGATTGTTTCTTTTAGGGGAGAAGCCCCTAGCTGCTGAAGAGAAATCTCTTCACTCTTCTCTTCTGCATCCTTTTTGGAAAGGCCTTCTTTGACTCTGTCCAAAGGCAAATGGAAACTTTGTTATCTTCCTGTTTTAGTCATTTCCTGACTTGCCCAATTCAGTGTCCATTTTTTGAAAATTTAGTATTTCAATGATTTATTTTTATTTTTATTCTTTTTATTTTTTAAATTATTATTATTATTATTATTATTTTATTTATTTATTTGAGAGCGACAGACAGAGAAGGAGGCAGAGAGACAGAAAGTGAGCATGGGCGCTCCAGGGCCTACAGCCACTGCAAACGAACTCCAGATGCATGCACCAACTTGTGCATCTGGCTTATGTGGGTCCTGGGGAATTGAGCCTTGAACCGCGGTCCTTAGGCTTCATAGGCAAGCGCTTAACCGCTAAGCCATCTCTCCAGCCCCCTCAATGGTTTTTTTCCAAGTTTTTATTCTCTTTTTGTTTGTTTTTCTTTTTTAAAATGGTCTATTTATTTATTTATTTATTTATTTATTTATTTGAGACACAGAGAGCAGGAATGAGAGAGAGGGAGAGTGAGAATGGGCATGCCAAGGCCTCTAGTCACTGCAAACGAACTCCAGACATGTGCGCCCCCTAGTACATCTGGCTTATGTGGGACCTGGAGAATCGAACTGGGGTCCTTAGGCCTTGCAGGCATGTACCTTAACTGCTAAGCCATTTCTCCAGCCCTTGTTTGTTTTTTGAGGTAGGGTCTCACTCTGGCCCAGGCTGACCTGGAATTCACTATATAGTCTCAGGGTGGCCTTGAACTCACAGTGATCTTCCTACCTCTGCCTCCCAAGTGCTAAGGCCACCACTTCCGGCCTCAGATTTTTATTCTTACCTTTAAAGTCTATTTCATTTCTTTTTCTTTCTTTCTTTTCTTTTCTTTTCTTTTCTTTTTTTTTTTTTTTTTTTTTTTTTTTTTTTTCGAGGTAGGGTCTCACTCTGGCCCAGGCTGACCTGGAATTAACTATGTAGTCTCAGGGTGGCCTTGAACTCATGGCGATCCTCCTCCTGAGTGCTGGGATTAAAGGCATGCACCACCACGCCTGGCTTCTTTTTTTTTTTTTAAATATGGAATGCTTCACGAATTTGCATGTCATCCTTGCGCAGGGGCCATGCTAATCTTCTCTGTATCGTTCCAATTTTAGTATATGTGCTGCCAAAGTGAGCACTTTCTTTCTTTCTTTCCCCTTTCTCCTTCCTCCCTTTCTTCCTTCCTTCCTTCCTTCCTTCCTTCCTTCCTTCCTTTTTAATTTCCAAGGGGAGAGAGAGAATGGGTACACCAGAAATAGAAGCTGCAAAGAATACTTTGCAGATACTTGTACCACTTTGTGCATCTGGCTTTATGTGGGTACTGGGGAATCGAACTCAGGTCATTAGTCTATGCAGGCAATCACCTTAACCACTGATCCATGTCTCCATCCCCTGTTTTTTCCAGTATATTTTATGTATTTATTTATTTATTTATTTGAGAGAGAGAAAGAGGCATTGCCTCTCCCTCAATAACTGACTGCTGCTTCCACAATGCACAATGCACAACCCATGTCCCCAGTGAGGAGGGCCCCTTCGGAAAAGGGGCAGGGATAAGGGAAAGGATGGTACCAACATGTGTTGCTTCCATACTAAGTCTGTCCTTAACTAATAAAAATAATAAATAAAAAATAAGTCCAAGTGGATCAAAGACCTTAATATCAGACCTGAAACTCTGAAACTGCTAGAGGAAAAAGTAGGGAAAACTCTTCAACATATTGGCATAGGCAATGACTTTCTGAATATAACTCCAGTTGCTCAGGAAATAAAACCATTAATCAACCACTGGGACCTCATGAAATTACAAAGCTTTTGTGCAGCAAAGGATACTGTGAATATAACAAAGAGACAACCTACAGAATGGGAGAAAATCTTTGCCAGGTATACATCTGACAGAGGATTAATATCTAGGATATACAAAGAACTCAAAAAACTAAAAAGAAATAAAACAACCCAATTAATAAATGGGCTATGTTGCATCTGGAGATCCTTTGCAGTGGCTGGAAGCCCTGACATGACCATTCTCTATCTATCTGCCTTTTTCTGTGTCTGTCTGTTGCTCTCAAATAAATAAATAAACAAAAAAACTTTTAAAAAGGGCTATGAAACTAAGCAGAGAATTCTCAAAAGAAGAAATACAGATGGTCTATAAGCATCTAAATAAAATGTTCTATATCCTTAGCCATCAGGGAAATGCAAATTAAAACGACTTTGAGATTCCATTTCACTCCTGTCAGAAAGGCTGTTATCAAGAAAACATAGAGAAAAATTTAAAAAGGGGGGCGCTGGAGAGATGGCTTAGCAGTTAAGCTCTTGCCTGTGAGGCCTAAGGACCCTGGTTCAAGACTCAATTCCTCAGTACCTACATAAGCCAGATGCGCAAGGTGGCACATTCATCTGGAGTTCGTTGCTGTGGCTAGAGGCCCTGGTGTGCCCATTCTTTCTCTCTCTCTACCTCTTTCTCTCTCTCTCTCTCTGTCACTCTCAATAAATAAATAAAAATAGCCGGGCATGGTGGCGCACGCCTTTAATCACAGCACTCGGGAGGCAGAGGTAGGAGGATGGCCGAGAGTTCGAGGCCACCCTGAGACTACATAGTTAATTCCAGGTCAGCCTGGACCAGAGTGAGACCCTACCTTGAAAAACCAAAAAAAAAATAAATAAATAAATAAAATAAATAAATTAATTTTAAAAAATAAAAATAAACAAAAATTAAAAAAAAAACACAAACGACAATAAATGCTGGTGAGGATACTGAAAAAGAGGGACTCCTCTACATTGTTGTTGGGAATGTAAACTGGTACAGCCATTGTGAAAATTAGTGTGGAGGTTCCTGAGACAGGTAAAACTAGATTTACCAAGCTGAGCGTGATGGAGCATGCCTTTAATCCCAGCACTTGGGAAGCAGAGGTATGAGGATCTCTATGAGTTCAAGGTTACCCTGAGACTACATAGTGAATTCCAGGTCAGCCTGGGCTAGAGTGAGACTCTACCTTGAAAAACAAACAAACAAAAAAATTTGCCATATGACCCAGCTAGCTATACCACTCCTAGGCTCTTAAGGACTCATCTCACTACCTTAGAGATACTTGCACACCCATATTTATTGCTGCTATTCACAATAGCTAGGAAATGGAACCAGTCTAGATGTCCCTCAGCTGATGAGTGGATAATGAAGATGTGGCACATTTACACAATGGAGTTCTATTCAGTAGTAAAGAAAAATGAAAATTTCAGGGAAATAAATGGATCTGGAAAGGATTATACTTAGTGAGGGAATCCAGGCCCAGAAAGCCAAGTGCTGCGTGTTCTCACTCATATGTGGATCCTGGCTACAAATGTTTGGACTTGTATGTGAGTTGGAATAAAATTCAGTACCAGAGACGAGTAAGCTAGAAAGGAACTATAAGGAAGGAAGGAGAGGGGAGGCCTTAAGGGGATTTTATTGTATATATGTAAGTAGAAGAACAGATTACTGGGTAGAAAGACCTATTTGAGGTCAGGGGAAGAGATTTAGTAAAGGAAGGGTTGGGGGAGGGCAAATCAAAATCTCAGAGGGTATGAATAAGCCATGTGGAAACCTACTTTTTTGGACAATGGTACACCCAGAAGCCATAGATTGTTACTAGAAAAATTTCAGTGCCAGGGGTGGGATATCTTCCAGTGAGTTGTTAGCCAGGGAAGTCCCTGATGCCCCAAAACATTATAGGCCATAGCCAAGGCTCTTGGTTTTCCACCAGGAACAGACTCTATTGCGTAAGGCTCCACATGCAAGGTAACTGAGAAATCTTGCTGGAGCTGAGCTGAGCTGAAAACTTCCTCCCAATAGACCAGCTGACAGAAAGCTAGAAAAAGCTATGTTGCATGCAGCTCTATGAGTGGAGATAAGCAACAGTGGACACTGAAAGCCTTGTTGGGCCAGCCAGGCCAAATGAGCCAATGGGTGCAATAGTGGCATGTCTGTTATGGGGGAAACCAACTGCTCTCTAATTGGACTGGAGGCCCACTCCATGGGAGGGAATACATGCCTGATACTGAAAACTTATGACAGGGAGGTCATGAGACCTAGGGGTGTAACACCTGCTGGTGTCTGGCTAAATATATATATTATGCCCACCAAACTACCCAGTAAGCACTTAATGTTCATTCCCATATATTAATGCTACTTTTGGTTAGAGAAGCTTCTCTTTTCAGAGGGTAAGTGACCTGTGGGATGACTCAAAAGGCACCATAGTGCTGAAAAGAAGTGACAGAGGAGTGTTCAGCACTGAAACATCTCTATCACACCTTCCAAGGCTCCGGGTCCATTGTGGAAGAGGTGGTGGAAAGAATGTAAGAGCCAAAGGAAGAGTAGGACTCCTTAAAATGCACTCTTCCAGACACAAAATGGCCTGGATATCAATGACTTCACAGTGCCTGACACTACCTACACAAGACCATCATAATAGGAGGAAAAAAGTGATTACATCAAAATGAGAGATTAATTGAGAAGGGGACGGGATATGATGGATAGTGGAATTGTAAAGGGGAAAGTGAGGAAGGAGGGAATTATGGTTTATTGTCCATGTGGTAGTTTGAATATATGTCCCCCAATATATTCAGTGTTTTAGTAGTTTTGCTCTGTGTGCTGTGGTGGCTGGTTGGCTTTTCTCTCTCTGCTTGGCCCTGTGGAGAGCAGGTCGCTTCTTCTGCCATTATGGAACTTCCCCTGGATCTGTAAGCTTCAGTAAATAATATCCCTTCCTCCATAACTGTGCCTGGTCTGGAAGTTCATCTCAGCGAACCTGAAGCTGTCTGCTACAGTCCATAATTATGGAAGCTGTTATTTTAAAAAAAGACAATGAATGCCAAAAGATCCTGGTTCCATTCCCCAGGATCCTCATAAGCCAGATGCACAAGTGGGTGCATGCGTCTGGAGTTTGTGGCAGTAGGCCTTGGCGTGACCATTCTCATTTTCTCTCTGCCTCTTTCTCTCAAATAAATAAATAAAATACTCTTTCTTTCTTTCTTTCTTTCTTTCTTTTTTTTTTTTTTTTTTTTTTTTTGGTTTTTCGAGGTAGGGTCTCACTCTAGCTCAGGCTGATCTGGAATTCACTATGTAGTCTCAGGGTGGCCTTGAACTCATGGCGATCCTCCTACCTCTGCCGTCCAAGTGCTGGGATAAAAGGTGTGTGCCACCATGCCCGGCCTTTTTTTTTTTTTTTTATAATAAAAAAAGAGGATGGGCCTCTGGCCACTTGCAAATGCATGTGCCACCTTGTGCATCTGGCTTTACCTGGGTACTGGTGAATCGAACCCAGGTCCTGAGGCTTTGCAGGCAAGCACCTTAACTGCTGAGCTACCTCTCCAGCCCCTTCTTTTAGTTTTTGACTTTTGTCCCTGAGCACATTCAGCTTTGGCTTATCTACTGTGTGTCAGTAGGCGCTATAACACAAACGACTATCTGTTGGAGTCCTGGAAACCTCTCTGGGTCATCTGGCAGGCTTTGGGAAACACCATCACCTCACCAGCTGTAGTCTTGAAGAGAGGATGCCCTAAGGCTTGAAATTGCCTAACTGAATTCTAAAATTTGCTCCCCCCACCCCCAGGTAGGGTCTTGCTCTCTAACCCCAGGCTGACCTGGAATCAGGGCTTTGTTTGGTTTCTGATCCAGGGTTTCACTCTGTGGCCCAGGCTGGCTTTGAATTCATGGCACTCTTCCTGCCTTATTCTCTCCAGTGCTGGGACCACCACACTTACCTGTTTCTTTCTTTTCCTTTAGCCATGTTTATTTACTGAGGTTAGAATCCACTTAACTTTGAAAGAGAGAGAATGGGCATGCCAGAGCTTCTAGCCAGTGCAAACGAACTTCAGATGCATGCACCTCCTTGTGTATCTGGCTTATGTGGGCCATGGGGAATTGAACCTGGGTCCTTAGGCTTCACAGGCAAACACCTTAACTGCTAAGCCATCTCTCCATTCCCAGAACCCAGGGTTTTGTGTGTGTGTGTGTGTGTGTGTGTGCATTTGAGGGTAGGATCTTACTTTAGCACAGGCTGACATGGAATTCACTGTGTATTCTCAGGGTGGCCTCAAACTCATGGCGATCCTGCTACCTCTGCCTCCTGAGTACTGGGATTAAAGGCATGGGCCATCATGCCTGGCATAGAGCCCAAGGTCTTACGTGTGCTAGATAAGTACACTACCACTGAGTTAGACCCTATGGCCTCAACAGATCCTTTTAAAACTTGCATCTTGGAGCCAGGCATGGTGACACACACCTTTAATCCCAGCACTCAGGAGGCAGAGGTAGGAGGATCGCTGTGAGTTCAAGGCAAACCTGAGACTACATAGTGAATTCCAGGTCAGCCTGTGCTAGAGTGAAACCCTACCTCAAAAAACAAACAAACAAACAAACAAACAAACAAACAAACAAAACCAAAACCCAAAACAAAACAAAAAAACTTTCATCTTGGGGACTGGAGAGATGGCTTAGCTGTTAAGGTGCTTGCAAAGCCAAAGGATTCAGGCTCGATTCTCCAGAATCCATGTACAGCCAGATGCATAAGGTGGTGCTAAAGGCCCTGATGTGCCTATTCTCTCTCTCTTTCTCTCAAATAAATACATAAAATATTTAAAAACACATGCATTGGGTGTGGTGGTGTATGCCCTTAATTTCAGGTAGGAGGATTGTTGTGAGTTCAAGGGCAGCTGAGACTTAGTGAATTCCAGGTTAGCCTGAGCTAAAGACCCTACCTCAAAAACAAACAAATAATAATAATAATAAAACTGTATCTCTTTGATTCTGACAGAGGTCCATAGTTTTATTCTGTTTATTTCCTATTTACATTTCCTCCTTTATGAATGCTCTTACATTAAAGGATATTTTTCTGAACATAGTCTGACAGTCGTTCTTTTTCTGGGTTGTAGCTAACTGAGATATAACCCTAACTGGGTCACCTGAATAAAAGTTGAGCAACACTGTTCTAAAGTGACAGCCTCAAATGCATAGGCCCTATTTAGGCTAAAGTGATTGATAGAAAAATCTGTTAAAAGTGATGGCTCATGCTGGGCAAAGGTGGTACATGCCTTTGATCTCAGCACTTGGGAGGCAGGGGTAGGAGGATTGCTATGAGTTTGAAGCCAGCCTGGGACTACAGAGTGAGTTTCTAGTTAGCCTGGGCTAGAGTGAGACCCTGCCTGGAAAAAACAAAAACTTGCTGGGTATGGTGGTGCACACCTTTAATTCCAGCACTTGGGATGCAGAGGTAGGAGGATTGCCATGGTTCAAGGCTACCTTGAGACTACATAGTAAATTCCAGGTCAATCTGGGCTAGAGAGAGACCCTATCTTGAAAAATCAAGAAAAAAAAAGTTTTAAAAAGTAAAAGGAAGGCTGGAGAGATGGCTTAGCAGTTAAGGCACTTGCCTGAGAAGCCTAAGAACACTTATTCAACTCTCCAGGTCCCACAGAGTAGCCAGACGCAAAAGTGATGCAAGCATACAATGCCACAAATGCACACAAGGGGGAGCATGTGTCTTTAGTTTGTTCACAGTGGCTGAAAGGCCCTGGCATGCCCATTTTTTCTCTCTGCCTCTTTCTCTCTCTCTTTCTCTCAAAATTAAAATAATAATAGTAAAAGGAGGGCTGGAGAGATGGTTTAGCAGTTAAGGCACTTGCCTGCAAAGCCCAAGGACCCTGGTTCAATTCCCCAGGACCCACGTAAACCAGATGAACATGATGGCTCATGTGTCTGGAGTTTGTTTGCAGTGGCTAGAGGTCCTGGTGCACCCATTCTTTCTTTTTCTCTATCTGCCTCTTTCTCTCTCTCTCTTAAATAAATAAACAAATATTTTTTTAATTTGAGAGAGAGAGAGAGAGAATGGGCACACCAGTGGCTTCTCAGCCACTGTGAACCAACTCCAGATGCATGCACCCCCTTGTGCACATGTGCAACATTGTGTGCTTGTGTCACTTTTGTGTCTGGCTAAACATGGGACCTGGAGAATCAAACAGGCATTCTTAGGCTTTGCAGGCAGGTGACTTAACTGCTAAGCCGTCTCTCCAGCCCAATAAAAAAATTTTTTTAATAAAAAAAAATGGGCTGGAGAGACGGCTTAGCAGTTAAGGTACTTGCCTGCAAAGCCTGAGGACCTAGGTTTGATTCTCCAGATCCCACATAAGCCAGATGGACATGGTGGCGCATATGTCTGGAGTTTGTTTTCAGGGGCTAGAGTCCCTGGCACACCCATTCTCACTGTCTTTCTCTCCCTTTCTCTGTCTCTAATAAATAAATAAAAATAAAATCTTAAAAAAATTTTTTTTAATTAAAAAAAAGACTTTGGGGGCTGGAGAGATGGCTTAATGATTAATGTGCTTGCCTGCAAAGTCTAAGGACCCATGTTCGACTCTCCAGATCCCACATCAGCCAGACACACAAAGGTTAGGCAAGCACGAGGTCGCACATGCCCACTAGGTTGCATAAGCGTCTGGAATTCAATTACAGTGGCTGAGGCTCTGGCGTGCCAATTCTCTCTCTCTAAAATAAAAAAGAAAAGGAAAAGGAAAAAAGGGGCTAAGGATTTGGCTTAGTGGTAGAGTGCTTGCCTAGCAAACAGCAGGTCTTAGGTTCAATCCCCAGGACCAAAAAGGAAAGAAAGAAAGAAAGAAAGAAAGAAAGAAAGAAAGAAAGAAAGAAAGAAAGAAAGAAAGAAAAAGAAAGAAAGAAAGGAAGGAAGGAAGGAAGGAAAGAAGGAAAAGAAGTTACTGTGACAAGGATCCATGCCTTTTTTTGGTATGTGCATATGTATGTAGTGTGTATGTATGTGGGTGTGCATGTATGTGTAAAGTCAGACTTAACATTGGGTGTCTTTCTCTATTGCTCAACAAGCACTTTACTAAGCCATCTCCCCAGTACACCCTCCCCCCCTTTTTTTTTGGTAGGGTCTCACTCTAGTCTCAGCTGACCTGGAACTCACTCTGTAGCCCCAGGCTACTCTTGTACTCACTGCAATCCTACCTCAGACGTTTGAGTGCTGGGATTAAAGGTGTGCACCACCATGCCTTTGAGACAGGATATTTTATTTTAAAAAGTCTTAAATATTTATTTATTTGAGAGAAAAACTCAAAGAAAAAGAGAAAAGAGGAGGAGAGAATGGTCATGCCAAGGCCTCCTGTAACTGTAAACTCCAGAAACATGCACCACATTGTGCATCTGGCTTTACATGGGTACTGGGGAATCAAACCCAGGTTGTCAAGCTTTGCAAGCAAGCACCTTTAACAATTAAGAAATCTCTCTGGCTGGCTTAGCAGTTAAGGTGTTTGCCTGCAAAGCCAAAGGATTCTCCAGGACCCACATAAGCCAGATGCACAAGGGGGTGCATACATATGGAGTTCATTTGCAGTGGCTGGAAGCCCTGATGCACCCATTCTCTCTCTCTTTCTCTCTCTCTCAAATTAATTAATTAATTAATTAATTAATAAAACATATTAGAAAAAGAGATCTCTCCAGCCCCAAGATCATTCTATGTAGCCCATGTTGCCTTTGAACTTTAAGATTCTTCTGCTCCAGTCTCCTGAATTCTAGGATTACAGACAACTGCCAGTACACCTGGTTGACACGTTGTACTTCACAGAATATTGTGGAAGAATCTGGAAAGCTTGGCATCTTCAGGTTAAATGGCAGTCATGTGCCATTACCAGCTTTCTAAATTGATAGTTGTGTTGTGGTAATGCAGGAGAATGTCCTTGTTGGAGGAAATAACGCACTGAAACATCCTTAAGAGGGTCTTTCCAACTACTATCTTTCTTTCTTTCTTTCTTTCTTTCTTTCTCTTTTTGTATTTTGTTTTTCAAGGTAGGGTTTCACTCTAGTCCAGGCTGACCTGGAATTCACTATGTAGTCTCAGGCTGGCCTCGAACTCATGGTGACCCTCTTTGATCCTCCTACCTCTACCTCCCAAGTGCTGGGATTAAAGGTGTGTGCCTGGCTTTTTTTTAAATATATTTTTTTAATTTTATTTTTGGAGAGAAACACAGACAGACAGACAGACAGAGGATAGATAGAGAATGGGCGCACCAGCAGTCTCTCAGCTGCTGTGAATGAAATCTGGATGCGTGTGCCCCCTTGTGGGCAAGTGCGGCATTGCGCCCTTGCTTTACTTTGCATCTGGCTAAACGTGGGACCTGGAGATTGGAACCGGGTTCTTTTTTTTTTGGTTTTGCGAGGTAGGGTCTCACTCTAGCCCAGGCTGACCTGGAATTCACTATGTAGCCTCAGGATGGCCTCGAACTCATGGCAATCCTCCTGCTTCTGTCTCCAGAGTGCTAGGATTAAAGGCGTGCACCACCACGCCTGGCTAAATGTTTTGCTTTTGTTTTTGTTTTGTTTTGTTTTTCAAGGTTGGATTTCACTCTCTCTCTCAGTCTCAAATAAATAAGTAAATAAAATATACTTTTGGGGCTAGAGAGATGGCTTAGCGGTTAAGGCGCCTGCCTCCTAAGCCTAAGAACGCTGGTTCCAATCTCCAGGTCCCACGTTTAGCCAGATGCAAAGTGACGCAAGGGCGCAATGCTGCACTTGCCCACAAGGGGGCGGACACATCTGGATTTCGTTCACAGCAGCTGAGAGGCTGCTGGCGAACCCATCTCTATCTGTCTCCCTCTCTCTCTGTCTCTGTCTCTCTCCAAAAAAATTAAAAATTAAAAAATATATATATACTTTTGGTTTTTCGAGGGAGGGTCTCACTGTAGCTCAGGCTGACCTGGAAATCACTGTGTAGTCTCAGGGTGGCCTCAAACTCACAGCAATCCTCCTACCTCTGCCTTCCAGATGCTGGGATTAAAGGCGTGCGCCACCATGCCTGGCTTGGCTAAATGGCTTTTTTAAAAATTAATTAATTATTTATTTATTTGCAAGCAGAAAGAGAGATAGGAGAGGCAGACAGAGAGAGAATGGGCACACCAGGGCCTCTAGCCACTGCAAACGAACTCCAGATGCATGTGTCCCCTTATGCATCTGGCTTACATGGGTCCTGGAGAATCGAGCCTCGAACTGGGATCCTTAGGCTTCACAGGCAAGCGTTTAACCACTAAGCCATCTCTCCAGCCCAATTTTAATTTTTTTATTTGAGACAGAGAGAGAGAGAGAGAGAGCGAGAGCACCAGGGCCTCTAATCACTGCAAACAAACTCCAGAAGCATGCGCCACCATGTGCATCTGGCTTACGTGGGACCTGGAGATTGAACATGGGTCCTTAGGCTTTGCAGGCATGTGCCTTAACCATTAAGCCATCCCTCCAGCCCAGCTAAATGTTTTTTTTTTTTTTAAAGAAAGCAAGAGAGCGGCATGGTTGGTTTTTGTCCACAGAGGTTGATGATGGTGCATCCCCCAACTATTTCTGGTTGACTGCAATCCATCTGGCCTTAATCCCCATGGTACCCAAGGCTGCTCACCTCTTCTCCATTGCGGCAATGGTCTCCACCAGTGGTACGTTACGGGTCTCACTCAGGAAGCAGGTGACAGCCAGCCCGGCCAGGATGGACGTGGCACCAAAGGCTACAGGTGGCAGGATGGAGCTGATCTCACCTAACGTGGTGACCAGGGGTGCTACTAGGCCTCCAAAGCGGGCATTGACTGAGGTGAAGCCCATCCCCATCTGCCTGTGGGAGGCACCGAGTGGTCAGCAACAGAGCCTGGCCCCCAGAGGCTGGACATAGATGTCAGAGAGCAGAGAGGGCCTCCACCTGCCACTGGCTCCGGCACCCACCTGATTTCCGTGGGATACAGCTCTCCTGTGAACAGGTATATGCAGATGAAGGAGCTGGCCAAGCAGCCTTTGCCCAGAGCGGCCTGCACTGTGCGCAGGGTCTGCATATCTAGAGGGGTAGGAGAGGGAAGCCAAAATGTGGGCAGCTGCTGGTGGGGTGGGAGGCCGAAGGTGCTTTCAGGACAGAACCAGAGGTGAAGCTCTGGGCTGAGGAGGAGGTGGGAGACAGCCATGGAGGTGGGGAGGGATGCGTAAATGGTGATGGAGTGCATAGAACCACTTCTACTTTCTTCCTCACTTATACACATCTGTCACCAAGGCCTACTTGAGCAGGCAGGACAGTTTTGGAGTTGGGCTTTATGTGGGTACTGTGGAGTCAAACCCGGGTTGTTAGGCTCTGAAGGCAAGCACCTTAACCACTGAGCCATCTCTCCAGCTCTCTCTGTTTTTATTATTATTATTATTTATTTATTTGAGAGAGAAAGATTGGGTGCTCCAGGGCCTCCAGCCACTGCGAACGAACTCCAGATACATGCGCCATCTTGTGCATCTTGGCTTACGTGGGTACTGAGGAATCAAGCCTCGAACCGGGGTCCTTAGGCTTCACAGGTAAGTGCTTAACCGCTAAGCCATCTCTTCAGCCCTGTGGGCTTTGTTGTTGTTGTTGTTTACCCTTCCTTCTCCCTCCCTTTCCATCTTCCTTCTTTTCTTCTTTTCTTTTCTTTTGTTTTTGAGATAAGGTCTATCTTTAGCCCAGGCTGACCTGGAATTCACTATGTAGTCTCAGGGTGGCCTCAAACTCATGATAATCCTCCTACCTCTGCCTTCCGAGTGGTGGGATTAAAGTCCTGCGCCACGACACCTGGCTTCATTTTTTTAAAATTATTTTATTTTTAAAATTAATTAATTAATTATTTTGGTTTTTTTGAGGCAGGGTCTCACTCTAGCTCAGGCTGACCTGGAATTCACAATGTATTCTCAGGTGGCCTCGAACTCACATCTATTCTCTTACCTCTGCCTCCCAAGTGGTGGGATTAAAGGCGTGCACCACCATACCTGGCTCATTTAAAAAAAACAAAAAACAAAAACAATCTCAGGGCTGGAGAGATGGCTTAGGGGTTAAGGCGCCTGCCTCCTAAGCCTAAGAACACTGGTTCCAATCTCCAGGTCCCACGTTTAGCCAGATGCAAAGTGAGGCAAGGGTGCAATGCCTCACTTGACCACAAGGGGGCGCACACATCTGGATTTTGTTCGCAGCAGCTGAGACTGCTGCCGCGCCCATCTCTGTCTTCCTCTCTCTCTCTCTCTCTCTCTCTGTGTCTCTCTCCAAAAAAAATAATAAAAAATAAAAAGTTGCCGGGCATGGTGGCGCACGCCTTTAATCCCAGCACTTGGGAGGCAGAGGTAGGAGGATCGCCATGAGTTCAAGGCCACCTTGAGACTACATAGTTAATTCCAGGTCAGCCTGGACCAGAGTGAGACCCTACCTTGAAAAACCAAAATTAATTAATTAATTAATTAAAAATAAAAAGTTTTAAAAAATTAAAAAAAATAAAAAACAGTCTCACTCTAATTTAAACTGGCCTTGAACTCATACTCTTCTTGCCTCAGCCTTTAAGGACTACCACAGCAGGCTGAGTATGAGTACTTCTTAAGGGCTCCAGAAAATTCTAATATATAACCAGAGCTGAAAAACACCAATCTCAATGAAATATTACAAATAATAAAAACAGTCCCATGAAAATTTGTGCTATAGGGCTGGAGAGATGGACCAGCATCTTGCTTTTATAGGTGTTTGCCTATAAAGTCCAACAACCCAGGTTTAATTCTCCAGTACCTACATAAAGTCAGATGCACAAAGAGGCACATGCATCTGGAGTTCTACTTGCAGAGACTGGAGGCTCTGGTGCCCCCATTCTCTCTCTCTGTCTCTCTGCTTGCAAATAAATAAATAAAATATTTTTTTAAATTATGGGGCTGGGGGGAATGGCTTAGCAATTAAGGTGCTTGCCTGCAAAGCCAAAGGACCCAGGTTTAACTCCACAGGACCCACATTAGCCAGATGCACAAGGGGCGCACACATCTGGAGTTCCTTTGCAGTGGCTGGAGGCCCTGGCGTGCCCATTCTCTCTCTCCCTCTTTCTCTGTCAAATAAATAAATAAATAAAAATAAAATATTTTTTTAAAAATTGTGCTATTGGGGCTGGAGAGATGGCTCAGTGGTTATGCCTGAAAAGCCTAACGACTCAGGTTCGATTCCACAGTACCCACATAAGCCAGATGCACAAGGTGGAACATGCATTTGGAGTTCATTTGCAGTGTCTAGAGGCCCTGGCATGCCCATTTCTCTCTCTCTCTATCTGCCTCTTTCTCCCTCTCAAATAAATATATAAATACATTTTTATGAAAGGAAAATGGTTGGAAGAAAATATGTCCTGGGGATGAGGTGAGGCTCATTTGCAGAGTGCTTACCTACCATGCAGGCCACCCTGTGACTATAGAGTGAATTCCAGGTCAGTCTGGGATAGAGTGAGACCTTACCTCTACCCCCCCAAAAAAAATTAAAATTAAAATTAAAAATTAAAAAAAAAGCAGAGGGGGACTGGAGGAATGGCTTAGCAGTTAAGGTGTTTGCTTGCAAAGCCAAAGGACCCAGGTTCAATTCTCCAGGACCCACATAAGCCATATGTACAGGGAGCACATGCATCTGGAGTTCATTTGCAGTGGCTGGAGCCCTGGCACACCCATTCTCTTTCTCTCTCGCTCCCTGCTTATTTCCCTCTCTCTCTCTCTCAAATAAATAAAATAAATTTTAAAAAAAATTAAAAAAAAAACAGTGGGAGGTGGCACATGCCTCTAATCTTAGCACTTGGGACAGTCAGGCGTGTCAGGCATATTAGTCATATTTGTCAAGTTCAAGGCCAGCCTGGGTGACATGAGATCCTGTCTCAAAAATCAAAATCAGGGGCTGGCTCAGCAGGTAAGAGAGTTTGCAGATAAGCAGAGGTAGGAGAATCACCATGAGTTCGAGGCCACCCTGAGACTACATATACATAGTGAATTCCAGGTCAGCCTGGGCTACAGTGAAATCCTGCCTCAAAAAAAAAAAAAAAAAAAAAAAAAAAAAAACAGAGCCAGCATGGTGGCGCATACCTTTGATCCCAGCACTTGGGAGGCAGAGGTAGGAGGATTGCCATGAGTTTAAGGCCACCCTGAGACTACATAGTAGTGAATTCTAGATCAGCCTGAGCTAGAGTGAAGCCCTACCTAGGAAAAACAAAAGAAAACAAAAACATTAAAGTTTCACAGTCACTTTCTTTTCTTTCCATCCCCCAAGAGGTTCCCAGTGCTCTTGGGGCCCGCACCTAGGATTCCTGCCACGGGGCAGCGTTCATTGATGACTCACCTTCAGGCACAAACATGTTGGTGATGACCATGAGTCCAGCCAGCATGAGGAAAGAGGCCACTGTGGCCCGACGGCCCACATATATCATGGTGGTGGTGGCCACCAGCATAGCAGGGACATCTATGATCCCAAACAGGGCCTGCACCAAGTAGATGCTGAGCCCGAACTTCTGCAAGTCCATGGCCATGCCATAGTAAGCCATGGAGTTGGAGAACCTGGGAAAGATGGCAGAATAGCTCCTTTGCAGCCAGTGCCTCACTGTTCCGTGCTCGAGGCGCGGGATTCAGGAATGTATAACCCCAGACTCCTCCCCTTAGGCAGTTACAATTCTCTAACCTTCTACAGTATCCCCTTCTACTTCCCTAAGTCTCTGACTTTGACTTCAGAACCCAAACGTCTCCCCACACATTTCTTTCCCACTCCTTACTCCCTTGAGTCCCAGCATGGGCTCTGGGATGTGTTTGGTTTTTCCATTAGTGTAAGTATAGTGCTGGAATTCAAGCAGTGCTAAAAACAGACAAAAGGAGGGCTGGGGAGATGGCGTAGCAATTAAGGTGCTTGCCTGCAAAATCTAACAACCCAAGATGGATTCCCCAGTATTCACATAAAGCCAGATGTACAAACTGGTGCATGAATCTGGAGTTCATTTGCAGCAGCTAGAGGCCCTGCCACACACATTTTCTCCTTCCCCTCTCGCTGCCTCTTTATCTCTCTTGCTCATAAATAAATAAAACTTTAAAAAAATTTTTTTGAGGTAGGGTCTCATTCTAGTCCAGGCTGACCTAGAATTCACTATGTAGTCTCAGGGTGGTGTCAAACTCACAGTGACCCTACTATCATCACCTCCACAGTGTTGGGATTAAAGGAGTGTGCCACCTGGCATTGTTTTTTTTTTTTTTTTTGAAGCAGGGTCTCACTCTAGCCCAGGCTGCCCTGTAATTCACTCTGTAGCCCAGGCTGGCCTGAAAC
Organism: Orientallactaga sibirica; assembly: GCA_036365145.1. NCBI lineage: Eukaryota > Metazoa > Chordata > Mammalia > Rodentia > Dipodidae > Orientallactaga > Orientallactaga sibirica. The sequence continues at coordinate 3,837,284 of JAEOAD010000042.1, read as the reverse complement.
TCTTGGCTGCGATCTTCCTACCTCAGCCTCCCAAATGCTAGGATTAAAGGGTTGTGCCGCCACACCCACAGGGCTCCATCTGACATTTTTGGGGCTTCTAATATCCTAAAATTCCATCCTTTATTCATATGTCAAATATTTATTACAAAGTCCTATATACTATGAGCTGGCTTCATACAATTAAGTTGTACAAAGCAAGTAAGGCCTGGAGAGATGGCTCAGCGGTTAAGATGCTTGCCTGTAGAGCCTAAGGACTAGAGTTTGATTCCCCAGTACCCATATAAAGCCAGATGCATAAAGTGGTACCTGCATCTGGAGTTCATTTAAAGTGTCTGGAAATCCTGATATACCCATTCTCTCTCTCTTCTCTCTGTCTCTCTCTGCTTTACAAAAAATTGAAAATGGGCTGGAGAGATGACTAAGTGGTTAAGACTCTTGCTTGCAAAGCCTAAAGACCCATGTTCAACTTTTCAGATCCTATGTAAGCCAGACGTTCAAGGTGATGCAAGTGTACAAGTTCGCACATGCACACAAGGTGGGGCATGTATCTGGAGTTCAATTACAGTGGCTTAAGGCCCTGGTGCATCAGTGAATTCCAGGTTAGCCTGAGCTAGAGTGAGACCCTACCTCAAAAAGCCAAAAAAAAAAAAAAAAAAAAAGGCTGTAGAGATAGATGGCTTAGCAGTTAAGGCGCTTGCCTGCAAAGGCAAAGACAAAGAACCCAGGTTTGATTCCCCAGGACCCACTTAAGCCAGATGCACAAAGTGGCACATGCATCTGGAGTTTGTTTGCAGTGGCTGGAGGCCCTGTCACACCAATTCTTTCTTTCTCCGTGTCCTCAAATAAATAAATAAAAATAAATATTTTTTTAAAAACAGAGTAGACACTTTCCAGGACTCCCTTGATAGCTCTAAGGGCATAAATGATTGGTAAGGTACAAAAGTACATTCTGGAAAAGCTACCTAGATGGTTCCAATAGCCTCCCTACCACCTCCAGGTGAGACTGACTGACCAGATTTGGGCTCTCTAGAACAGTACAACGTCTCCTCTGTCACAACTCAAGACCCAGCAGAGGACCAGGTGCTGAAAGGATGTGGGTTGAGATTGAGTTCACAGGCTCAGCTATGTATTGCTTTAGAAATATTTCAAGACAGAGTTTGTCAATGAAGGCAGCAAGCATGTTCCTGCTTCATGTCAAAGACTTGGGCATGGTGATGCTCACCTTTAATCCCAGAACTCAGGAGGCAGAGGTAGGAGGAGTGCTGTGAGTTCAAGGCCACCCTGAGACTACATAGTTAATTCCAGGTCAGCCTGGGCTAGAGTGAGGCCTGACCTAAAAAAAAAAGCTGAGGGCTGGAGAGATTGCTTAGCGGCTAAGGCACCTGCCTGCTAAGCTTAAGAACGCTGGTTCCAATGTCCAGCGGTTCCAATCTCCAGGTCCCATGTTTAGCCAGATGCAAAGTGACGCAAGGGCACAATGCCGCACTTACCCACAAGGGGGCGCACACATCTGGATTTCGTTCACAGCAGCTGAGAGACTGCTGGTGCGCCCATCTCTGTCTCCCTCTCCCTCTCTATCTTTCTCTGTCTCTCTCTCCAAAAATAAATAAATAATAATAATAATAAATTTAAAAAAATGTTTAAAAGCTGAGCATGGTGGCACACGTTTTTAATCCCAACACTTGGAAGGTAGAGGTAGGACGATTGCCGTGAGTTCTAAGCCACCCTTAGACTACATAGTTAATTCCAGGTCAGCCAGGGCTAGAGTGAGACCCTCCCTCAAAAAAAAAAAAAACAACTTGGCCATTGGGCTGCAGAGATGATGGCTCAACAGTTAAGGTGCCTGCAAAGCCTAATGACCCAAGTTCGATTCTCCAGTACCCAACAAAAACCAGATGCACAAAGTGGACATACATCTGGAGTTTGTTTGAAGCAGCTAGAGGCCCTGGCATGCCCATTCTCTCTCAGTCTGTCTCTCTCTGCTTGCAAATAAACAAATAAGTAAATACATATTTTAAAAAAAAAGACTTGGGCATGAGCCCATCACTTACCAGACCATCATGAGACAGCACGTGACCTTGCGGATGGCTGGAGTTCGGAAGAGGTCTAAGATGGAGTTGGAGGTACGGACGCTTGCAAACTCACTCTGGGTGTAGGAGCTCACCACCTGGGTGAAGAATGTCTGATCAGGGACAGCAAGGGGTCTGGGGCCTGTTGGGAATGCCTTGACCCGTGACAGGAGAGTCACAGCTTTGCTCGTGCTAAGACAGCCAGCCCTAGCCTTCTCTTAATCATGGGACTGATGGCGCTTATCAGGCTGTTTCCAGGGCTTTGAGATTGTAGCAGTCAGCTTTATGTCTCTGGGATGAACTTCCAAACCAGGCACAGTTACAGCAGAAGGGATTTATTGATGCTTACAGATAGAGGGGAAGTTCCATAATGGCAGAAGAGACTGGCCCACGTTCATAGGTCCAAGAAGAGAGAAAAGCCACCACCAATATGCAAGCAAACACGCCTCAGGAACCCCAGACAAAGCTCCAGTCCCTTGTATATCTTTGGACTAGAATTCTAAATCCACCCTCACACCTTAGGGCTGGACCCTAGGATCTCCTGCAGTGACACCTCCTTCAGCCATGTGGCTGGAAATCTAAATTATAAGCTTTTATTATTATTTTGGTTTTTTGAGGTAGGGTGACCTGGAATTCACTTGTAGTCTCACGGAGGCCTTGAAATCATGGCGATTCTCCTACCTCTGCCTCCTGAGTGCTGGGATTAAAGGTGTGTGCCACCACACTAGGCTATTTTTATTTTTTGAGGCAAACCCATCCAGCTGGCCTTTTTAAAATATATACATAATGGGCTGGAGAGATGGCTTAGTGGTTAAACGCTTGCCTGTGAAGCCTAAGGATCCCAGTTCGAGGCTTGATTCTCCAGGACCTATGTAAGCCAGATGCATAAGGGGGCGCATGCATCTGGAGTTCGTGTGCAGTGGCTAGAGGCCCTGGCACGCCCATTCTCTCTCTCTCTCTACCTGCCTATTTCTGTATCTCTCTCTCTCTCAAATGAATAAAAATAAATAAATATATATATATAAAATAAAATATATACATAATGAAAGAGGAAACATTATATCTGTTGCCACAGAAATTATTTTTAAATATATTTTTATTTATTTATTTGTGACCGAGAAAGAGAGAATGGGCACGCCATTACAAATGAACTCCATATGCATGCTCCCCCTTGTGCATCTGGCTTATGTGGGTCCTGGAGAGTTGAACTGGGATCCTTTGGCTTTGCAGGCAAACACCTTGACTGCTAGGCCATCTCTCCAGCCCATTTTTATTATTTCTGAGAGACAGAAAGGGAGAGAGAAACAAAAAAGACACGGGAGAGAGAGAGAGAATGGGCGCCAGGGTCTTTCAGCAGCAGTGAACAAACTCCAGACACGTGCGCCCCCTTGTGGCACAGGTGCAACATTGCATGCTCGCACCACTGTACATCTGTCTATATGGGACCTGGACATTTGAACCTGAGTTCTTAGGTTTCACAGGCAAGCATTTTAACCACTAAGCCATCTCTCTGGCCCCAACTGGCCTTTTTTTTTTTTCCAGGTAGAGTTAAATTCTTTTATTTATTTATTTATTTATTTTTTTATTGTCAACTTCCATAATTATAGACAATAACCCATGGAAATTCCCTCTCTCCCCCCACTTCCTCCTTTGCAACTCCACTCTCCATCATATCCCCTCCCCCTCTCAATCAGTCTCTCTTTTATTTTGATATCATGATATTTTCCTCCTATTATGATGGTCTTGTGTAGGTAGTGTCAGGCACTGTGAGGTCATGGATATCCAGGCTATTTTGTGTCTGGAGGAGCACGTTGTAAGGAGTCCTGTCCTTCCTTTGCTCTTACATTCTTTCCACCACCTCTTCCACAATGGACCCTGAGTCTTGGAAGGTGTGATAGAGATGTTTCAGTGCTGAACACTCCTCTGTCACTTTTTCTTAGCACTATGGTGCCTTTTGAGTTATCCCAGAAGTCACCACCCTCTGAAAAGAAAAGGTTCTCTAACCAAAAGTGAGAGTAGAATTAATATATGAGTGTGAAAATTAAGGGACTACCCCTGTCATAGGTTTTCAGTATCAAGGATGTATTCCCCTCCCATGGAGTGGGCCTCAAGTCCAATTAGAGAGCAATTGGTTTCCCCCTTAACAGACATACCTCTCTTGCATCCATTGGCTCATTTGGCCTGGCTGACCAAATTTAAAGCTTGCAGTGTCCACCATTGAGTATCTCTACTGGTGATTTCTCTCTCTCCATTGAACTGCATGCAGCTTAGCTTTTTCTGGCTTTCTGTCAGCTGGTCTACATGGAGGAGGTTTTCAGCTCAGCTCTAGCAGAATGACCTTGCAGCCCAAGTATGTGGAGTCTTCAGCAATAGGGTCTTACTATATACTCCTGGTAGGAAACCAAGAGCCTTGGCAATGGCCTGTAATGTTTTGGGGGCATTAGGGACCTCCCTGGCGAACAACTCACTGGAAGGTATCCCATCCCTTCCACTGAAAATGTTCTTGTAGCAATCTATGGCTTCTGAGTGTTCCATTGTCCAAAAAAGTCTATATGAATTATTCTTACCCTCTTAGTTTTTTTTGTTTGTTTGTTTTTTGTTTTTTTGAGGTAGGGTCTCACTCTAGCTCAGGCTGACCTGGAATTCACTCTGTAGTCTCAAGGTGGCCTTGAACTCATGGCGATCCTCCTATCTCTGCCTCTTGAGTGCTGGAATTAAAGGCGTGCACCACCTCGCCCGGCTAATGTCTTTCCATTTCCTAGTGTCTTCTGCCATTTCTGTCTTGGGTGTTTTAAAGTTCTCATTGTAGAGATCCTTCACTTCCTTGGTTAGGTTTATTCCTAGGTACTTTATTTTATTTATTTTTTAAGAAATACAGATGGCTTGTAAACATCTATATTTTTAAAATTTATTTATTTATTTGAAAGACAGAGAAAGAGGCAGACACAGAGAGAGAGATAGAGAATGGGCACACTAGGGCCACCAGCCACTACAAACAAACTACTCCAGATGCATGCGCCCTTTGGGTTTCTTTTTTCTTTCTTTCTTTCTTTCTTTCTTTCTTTTTTTTTTTTTTGTTTGTTTGTTTTTCAAGGTAGGGTATCGCTCTAGCCCAGGCTGACCTGAGACTCTGTAGTCTCAGGGTGGCCTTGAACTCATGGTGATCCTCCCACCTCTGCCTCCTGAGTGCTGGGATTAAAGGCGTGCACCACTATGCCCGGCTGCATGTGCCCCTTGTGCATCTGGCTTACATTGGTCCTGGAGAGTTGAACCAGGATACTTTGGCTTTGCAGGCAAATGCCTTAGCTGCTAAGCCATCTCTCCAGCCCATATTTTTTTGATGCAATTGTGAATGGGAGTGATTCTTTGATTTCATCCTCTGTGTGTTTGTTATTAGCATATAGGAAGGCTACTGATTTCTGTGTGTTTATTTTGTATCCTGCTACATTGCTATAAGTGTTTATCAGCTCTAACAGTTTGCTGGTAGAGTCTTTAGGGACCTTTATGTATAGAATCATATCATCTGCAAATAATGATAACTTGATCTCTTTCTTTCCAATTTATATCCCTTTTATGTGCTTCTCTTGCCAACTAGCCTTTTTTTATGAGAGAGAGAAGGAGAGAGAGAGAGAATTAGGGCTCTAGGGCCTCCAGCCACTGTAATCAAACTCTAGACGCATATGCCACCTTGTGTGCATGTGTGACCTTGCTCATGCATTACCTTGTAAATCTGGCTTATGTGGGATCAGGGAAGTTGAACATGGGTCCTTAGGCTTTGCAGGCAAGTGCCTTAATCACTAATCCATCTCTCCAGACCTTAATTACAAGATTTAATAAGCTCCTGAATCTATTGAGGAGCATCCTTTCAAACCACCACAGATCAGCAGGTTCTGCACTGTGTACCCTAACTCTCTTGAGGTTCTTTGGTTTTGGAGGGCCCTGCCCCCATTCCTGGTATAGATTTTGAGATAGGGCTGGAGGGATGGCTTAGCAGTTAAGACACTGCCTGAAAAGCCAAAGGACCCAGGTTTGATTCCCCAGTACCCATGTAAGCCAGATGCACAAGGTGCCACATGTGTCTGAAGTTTGTCTGCAGCAGCTGGAGGCCCTGGCATGCCCATATTCTAATTCCCTTTCTCTCTCTCTTTCTCTCTCTCTTCCTTTCTCTGTCTGTCTCTCTCTCTAAAAATATTAAAAATAAATTTTGAGATAATGTCAGAGACTAAAAGCAGGTGGGCTGTGATGTAGCTCAGTGGTAGGGCACTTGTCTAATATGTGCAAAGCCCAAGTTCTATCCCTAGTATGGCAAAAACAGAAATACAAAACAACAAAGGGCTTCTGTGTGGGTCTGCCACACCACTCTGTGTTTTCTGAGGCAAATTACCTGATCTGTTCAAACTTCAGTTTCCCATTGGTGACCACTCTGTAGCCCAAGCTGGCCTCAAACTCATGAGACTCCTCTTACCTCAGATTCCTGAATGTGGGGATTAAAGATATGTACCACCTTGCCTGGCTAAGAAATGGTACTTTTCTTTCTTAAAAAAATTTTTTTTTTTTTTGAGGTAGAGTCTCGCTTGACCTGGAATTCACTTTAGTCTCAGGGTGGCCTTGAACTCATGGTGATCCTCCTACCTCTGCCTCCCGAGTGGGGAAAAGGCATGTGCCACCACGAGAAAAAATATTTTTTATTTATTTGCAAGCAGATAGGTGGAAGAGAGAGAGAGAGAGAGAGGGAAAGAGAAAGATTATGTACACCAGGGCCTCAGCTGCTACAAATGAACTCCAGACGCATGCACCACCTTGTACTTCTGGCCTTATGTGGGTACTGGGGAATCGAACTTGGGTCGTTAGACTTTGCAGGCAAGCGCCTTAATCACTAAGCCATCTCTCCAGCCCAGAAATGATACTTTTCATACTGAATCTTTAGTAACTAGAGGCTGTGGCAACAACGGAAGCTCATTCTCTGCCTTCCTTCCACATACTCACCTCCATGGTCAGTCTTTCCCCTTCCTCCCTTCTGCCATTGATCACAGCCACTTTCTGTAGGTTCTGTACAGCTTGCTGGGACTTGCCATGCAGGAGAAGCCATCGGGATGACTCTGGAAGCCACCTGGAAGCAAGGTGGATAAAGGACAGTGCTAGTATTGCAGTCAGGTTCGCATGGCTGGCAGAAAACACCCAACTGGCACTGAGAAATCTTGCTGTAGCTGAGCTGAAAATCTCCTCCATGTGGACCAGCTGACTGAAAGCTGGCAAAAGCTATGCTACATGCAGATCCATGGGTGAGAGAAGTCACCAGTGGAGATAAACAACAGTGGACAATGCAAGCCTTAAGTTGGGCCAGCCAGGCCAAATGAGCCAACAGGTGCAATGATGGCATGTTTACTATGGGGGAAACCAACCGCTCTCTAATTGGACTGGAGACCTGCTCCACAGGAGGGAATACATCCTTGATACTGAAAACCTATGACAGGGGAAGTCATGAGTTCTAGGGGTGTAATGTCTGCTGGTGTCTGGCTAAATGCATATATTATTCTCACCAGACTGCCCAGTAAGCACTTCTCATAATGTTTATACCCATACATTAATGCTACTCTCACTTTTGGGTTTTTTTGTTGTTTGATTGTTTTTTTTTTTTTTTTTTTTTTGAGCTAGGGTCTCATTCTAGCTCAGGCTGGCCTAGAATTTACTATGTAGTCTCAGGGTGGCCTTGAACTCACAGTGATCCTCCTACCTCTGCCTCCCAAATGCTGGGATTAAAGGCATGCACCACCACGCCAGGCTTACTCTCACTTTTGGTTAGAGAAGCTTCTCTTTTCAGATGACAGTAACCTCTGGGATGACTCAGAAGGCACCACAATGCTAAGAAGAAGTGACAGAGGAGTGCTCAGCACTGAAGTATCTCTATCACACCTTCCAAGGCTCAGGGTCCATTGCAGAAGAGGTGGCAGAAAAAATGTAAGAGCCTAAGGAAGGGTAGGACTCCTTACAATGCACTCTTGCAGACACAAAATGGCCTGGATATCCATGACTTCACAGTGCCTGACACTACCTACACAAGACCATCATAATAGGAGAAAAAGATAATGACATCAAAATAAAAGAGAGACTGGTTGACAGGGGTAAGGGATATGATGGAGAGTGGAGTTGTGAAGGGAAAAGTTGGGGGAGGGAATTATTATGGTTTATTGTCTATAATTATGTAAGTTGTCAATAATTAAAAAATATTTTTAGGGCTGGAGGGATGGCTTAGTGGTTAAAGCATTTGCCTGCAAAACCAAAGGACTCAGGTTTGATTCCCCAGGACCCATGTTAGCCAGATGCACAAGGGGGTGCATACATCTGCAGTTTGTTTGCAATGGCTGGAAGCCCTGGCGTGCTCATTCTCTCTCTCTCTTTCTCTCTATCAAATAAATAAATAATATATATATTTAAAAATATATATATATTTTTAAAAAGCTGAGTGTGGTGGCACACACCTTTAATCCCAGCACTTAGGAGGCAGAAGTAGGAGGATCACCTAGAATCTGAGGCCACCTGAGACTACATAGTGAATTCCAGGTCAGCCTGTGCTAGAGTGAAACTCTACCTTGAAGAAAACCACACACCCCCCAAAATTAAAAATATTAAAAAAGAAAACAAGAAAAAAAAAACCCAACCAAGAGCAGCTTGTGGGAAAAGAGGTTTATTTTGGCTTTCAGACTTGAGGGGAAGCTCTATGATGGCAGGGGAAACGATGGCACGAGCAGAGGGTGGACATCGCCTGCTGGCCAACAGCAACAGGAGAGTGTGCCAAGCACTGGTAAGAGGAAGCTGGCTATAATACCCATAATCCTGCCCCCAACAACACACTGCCTCCAGGAGGCATTAATTCCTAAATTGCCATCAACTGGGGACCTAGCATTCAGAATACCTCAGTTTATGGGGGACACCTGAATCAAACCAGCACGCTGGCTAGAGCTTACTCCTTTCTCCAACTCCAATCACACCTCCAACCAACCTTCTTCCAGACCCTAAAAGCAGGTGACTTGACTCCCTGTTTCTGAATCAGCAAGTCTGAGGGACATGTCACTATTCCTTCTTTGTGGAGGGTATGGTTTCGAAGTTGGTTCTCATTATAGCCCACATTGATCTGTAACTAACTCTGTAGTCCCAGACTGGTCGCAAACTCATAGTGATCGTCCTACCTCTGTCTCCTGAGCATCACCATGGCTGTCTACTCCCACACTTTTTTTTCTTTTTTTGAGACAAGGTTTCCCGTGTAGCCCAGATTGGCTTTGAACTTGTAATTTTCCTGCCTCTGCCTCTAAAATGATGGAAGAAACCTGCCACCACACTTTTCACCTTCCCTTCTTGTGTGTATGTCATAGAGTCAGTGAAGTGTCCTTAGGAACAATGATATGCCCAGTGTTGAATCTGGTCCTCACCCTAACTGTGTGGCCTTGAATGAATCATGGTCCTCTCTGGGCTATGCCACAGTTCCCTTCTCCATCCTCTCCTTCTTCTTCCTCATCCTCCTTCTTCCTTTATTGGTTTTTCAAGGTAGGGTCTCACTTTAGCCCAGGCTGACCTGGAATTCACTATGTAGTCTCAGGGTGGCCTCAAACTCATGGCAATCCTCCTACCTCTTGCTTCCCAAGTGCTGGGATTAAAGGCGTTCACCACCATGCCCGGCCAATTCCCTTTTTTGTTTGTTTGTTTGTTTGTTTGTTTTTGTTTTTGTTTTTTCAAGGTAGGGTCTCACTCTAGCTCAGGCTGACCTGGAATTCATCTGTAGACTCAGGGTGGCTTTGAACTCACAGCGATCCTCCTACCTCTGCCTCCCGAGTGTTGGGATTAAAGGCGTGCGCCACCACATCTGGAGCCAGTTCTCTTCTTGTAAAAGGTCATGGGATTGTTGTGAAGCACACAGGAGTTAATAAAGGCAAAATCACTTAAGTATGTTTCAGAGCCCCATGCCCAATGGAAGAAGTTTGGCCAAAGATTCCCTAAAGCCATTTGTGAGTACTTGGGACCCTGTGGCCTTTGTGGTCACCTTCTGTCCTTTGTGTTCACTAAAGTCTATCCACTGCACGCCCCAACCTCTCATGGGACCATGGGGATGTATCACCCTACCCGTCTGTACTAGACATACCAAGAGTAGAGGAAAAAAATGAGGAAAGGAGCAGAGACGGCAAACTGCAGCCACCGCCAGGGGCGGATCAGGTACGCCACGCCAGCCAGGATGATCTGACCCAAGGTGAAAGAGAAGCCCAGCAAGATGCCTGCCACAGTCCGGCCCCGGGTGGGCATCCACTCCACAACTGTAGAGGAAAGGGAGCCAGCTCAGTGGGACTTGTCTACCATATGGCTGTCTAATTTACCTTGTCCCTTCTTCATGGCTGTGCAACTTAAATCTACTCCAGGAGTAACTGAAACACATAGATCAGGGTGTCCATGTCTCTCTGTCTCTCCTTATACCCTGGTGGTATCAGAAAGCTAAATGTCAATAATGAAACCTCAAAAATAAAAAATGTAGTCAGGCATGGTAGTGCATACCTTTAATCCCAACACCCAGGAGGTAGAGGTAGTAGGATTGTTGTGAGTTGGAGGCCAATCTGGGACTACAGAGTGAATTCTAGGTCAGCCTGAGCTACAGTGAGACCCTACCTCGAAGAAAAGAAAGAAAGAAAGAAAGAAAGAAAGAAAGAAAGAAAGAAAGAAAGAAAGGGAAAGAGAGAGAGGAAGGAAGGAAGGAAGGAAGGAAGGAAGGAAGGAAGGAAGGAAGGAAGGAAGGAAGAAAAAATTTCCAAAGAACTCATAATTAGATTTGTGTTTCTTAGGATCTTTTTAAGGGTTTTTCCAAGAATGTCACAAAATCCAGAATTAATAAAATCCAGAATTAATAAATGAAAGTTAAATGGGGCTGGAGAGGCGGCTCAGTGGTTAAATGTGCTTGCTGGCCCAGGGTTCAATTCCCCAGCACTCATGTAAATCAGACTCTAAATTCCCCAGCACTCATGTAAATCAGACTTTAAAAAGTGAAGCCAGCTGGGCGTGGTGGCGCACGCCTTTAATCCCAGCACTCGGGAGGCAGAGGTAGGAGGATCGCGAGAGTTCGAGGCCACCCTGAGACTACATAGTGAATTCCAGGTCAGCCTGGACCAGAGTGAGACCCTACCTCGAAAAACCAAAAAACAAAACAAAACAAAAGTGAAGCCAGTTGTGGTGGCCCACATCTTTAATCCCAGCACTCAGAAGGCAGAAGTAGGAGGATCGCCGTGAGTTTGAGACTACATCGTGAATTCCAGATCAGCCTGGGCTAGAGTTGGACCCTATCTCAAAACAAAAAACAAACAAACAAACAAAAAAAAAGCCGGGCGTGGTAGCGCACGCCTTTAATCACAGCACTTGGGAGGCAGAGGTAGGAGGATTGTCGTGAGTTCGAAGCAACTCTGAAACTACACAGTGAATTTCAGGTCAGCCTGGGCTAGAGGGAGACCCTACCCAAAAAAAAAAAATAAATAAATAAAAAAATTAGAAGGCAGGAGTGGTGGCACATTCCTTTAATCCCAGCGCTCAATGACAGGATTGTTAAATGAAAAGCTCAAGATACAGAACAGATACTGGGGTTTTGGGTCAAAGGCAGAGCATTATTTACCCAGTATGTGCAAGGTCTGGGGTCCCAGCATTGGCAGCCAAAAGAAAGAAAGAAAGAGAGAGAAGGAGGGAAAGAGAGAGGGAAAAGGGAGGGAGGAAGAAAGGAGGAGAGAGGGAGGAGAGTAGGAAGGAAGGAAATTAAGAAAGAGAAAAAAGAGAAAAGGAAAAGAAAAGAAAGTTTGGGGAGATGACTAAGCAGTTACAAGGTGCTTGCTGACCCAGGTTCAATTCTGCAGCCACCCACATAAAGCCAGAGGCAAAAAGTAGTTCAAGTGTTTGGCATTTATTTGCTATGGCAAGAGACCCTGGCATACCCATATGAGTGCACATATGTACAAACACACACGTGCAAATAAGTACAGAGAGAGAGAAGCATGTTGGCAAGTTGGCGAATTCAAAGCCAGCCTAAGCTACAGAGCAAGACTCTATATTAAAAAGAAAGGAAGCCAGGCATGGTGGTTCTTGTCTTTAATCCTAGCACTTGGGAGGCCAAGGTAGGAGGACCCCTATGAGTTCAAGGCAAGCCACAGCTACAGAGTGAGTTCCAGGTCATTCTGGGCTAGAATGAGACTGCCTCAAAAAACAAGAGAGATAGGGTGAGTGTGGTGGCACATGCCTTTAATCCCAGCACTCGGGAGATAGAGGCAGGAGGATCGCCATGAGTTCGAGGCTACCCTGAGACTTGAACTCATGGTGATCCTTCTACCTCTGCCTCCCGAGTGCTGGGATAAAAGGCGTGCACCTACACCCACCCAACCTGACAAGCTCCTTTTTTTTTTTTTTTTTTTTTTTTTTTTTTTGTTTTTACGAGGTAGGGTCTTGCTTTAGCCCAGGCTGACCTGGAATTCACTATGTAGTCTCAGGGTGGTCTTGAACTCACGGCAATCCTCCTACCTCTGCCTCCCAAGTGCTGGATTAAAGGCGTGCACCACCATCCTGCTCAAGCTCCTTTTTTTTTTTTTTTTTTTTTTTTTTGAGACAGGCTGGCCTCGAACTCACTATACAGACAAGCTGCTCCTGATCCTCCTGTTTCTACCTCCCAAGTGCCAAGATTACAGGAGAGCCCCGTCATGCACAGCTCCCCTGGGGGCCATCCTATCCCACTGCCCTGTGGTTCCAGTCACCTCTGTGACCCCATGTAATCATGGAATACAATAGGCACTTAGTGGTTATAGCTGACTAACTCTCAAATGAAGTAAAGCTAACCCTCTCAGTTTACAGATCAGTAAACTAAAACCTGGACCAGGAAAAGGATGTCAGGCTCCCTGCTGCTAGAGTCACAATCTGCCACCTTGGGTTTCTCAAGTGTAAGGTTCTGAGCTGAGGTCTCTGGATGAGAATTACAACAAAACCAGATTAAGAAAGATGTCCTATGATGGATGCTATACCCCCTTCTCCTAAGCCCCAGTCCCTCCGGGCCCCATAGGGCTGGACTCACCCAGTGAGAGAGAGTTGAGGATGATGCCGGAGAAGGTCATGCCCATCAGGAACCGGAAGACACAGTAGGTGCTGAAGGAGCCAACATAGGCTGTGGCAGCCCCCGAAACTGCCAGCTGCAGATACGACCAGACCAGAGGGGCCTTACGGCCTAACCTAAGCCCAGGGCGTGGACACAGGTATTAAGGCTCTGGCAGGCAGACACAGCATCCCTTGAGGGAGCAAACCTTGGTCTGGGCCTGAGCTTTCTGCCCTGGTGGGGAGTACCAAGGCAGCCAAGGAGAATCTGGGGTATCTGGTGAAAGCCACTCCTCAAAATAGTATTGGCCATGGTCGTACATGCTTTTAATCCCAGCATTTGAGAGGCAGAGGTAGGAGGATCATCATGAGTTTGAAGCCAGCTTGAGCTACAAATTGAGTTCCAGGTCAGCCTGGACTAGAGTGAAACCCTGTCTCAAAAATAATTTAAAGCTGGGCATGGTGGTGTATGCCTTTAATCCCAGCACTCAGGAGGCTGAGATAGGAGTACTACCATGAGTTCCAGGTCAGCCTAAGACTACATAGTGAATTCCAGGTCAGCCTGAGCTAGAGCAAGACCCTATCTAAAATAATAATAATAATAATAATAATAATAATAATAATAATAATAGACCTGGCATGGTGGCATATTCCTTTAATCCCAGCATGTGGGAGGCAAAGGTAGAAGGATTGCTATGAGCTTGAGGCCACCCTGAGACTACATAGTGAATTCTAGGTCCGCCTGGACTAGAGTGAGACCCTACCTCAAAAAAGCAAAACAACAACAAAAACCCAAATAATAATAAAAAATTAGCTGAGCATGGTATCACACACATTTAATCCCAGTACTCAAGAGGCAAAAGCAAGAGGATTATTGTGAGTTGGAGGCAGCCTGGGACTACAGAATGAGTTCCAGTTCCCATTTGACTACCACATTTTCTAGATTTTAGTGGCTATGCTTGTGGGATAGATTCAAGGTGCCATGATCTGAAGAGAGAGAATTTTTCAGTGTCTTTCCTCTATATGAAATGACTGAACACAAAATAAGAAAAGAAAAACAGAATGAGGGCTGGAGAGATGACTTAACAGTTAAGTCACTTACCTGCAAAGCCAAAGGATCCAGGTTTGGGCTGGAGAGATGGCTTAGTGGTTAAGGTACTTGCCTGTGAAACCTAAGGACCCAGGTTCAATTCCCCAGGACCCACATAAGCCAGATACATAAGGGGGCATACGCATCTGGAGTTCATTTGCAGTGGCTAGAGGCCCTGGTGTGCCCATTCTCTTTCAATATCTGCCTCTCTCTCAAATAAATAAATGAAATGAAATAGATTTTAAAAAATATTTTAGCCATGCATAGTGGAGCACGCCTTTAATCCTAGCACTGGGGAGACAGAGGTAGGAGGATTGCTGTGAGTTCGAGGCCACCCTGAGACTACATAGTAAATTCCAGGTCAGCTTGAACTAGAGTGAGACCCTACCTCAAAAAAACAAAATAAAGCCGGGCGTGGTGGCGCACGCCTTTAATCCCAGCACTCGGGAGGCAGAGGTAGGAGGATCACCGAGAGTTCAAGGCCACCCTGAGACTACATAGTTAATTCCAGGTCAGCCTGGACCACAGTGAGACCCTACCTTGCAAAACCAAAAAGAAAAAAAAAAAAAACCAAAATAAGTAAATAAGTAAATAAATAAATAAATTTTAAAATAGCACGTGCAACTGCTAGGACCTCAGCACTGGTGGACAAGGCTGGATAGGGATGGAGTGACATGAGTTGGAGGCCACTCTGAGACTACATGATGATTTCCAGGTTAGCCTGGGCTAGAGTTAAACCCTACTTCAAAAAACAAAAACAAAGTGCCGGGCATGGTGGCGCACGCCTTTAATACCAGCACTCGGGAGGCAGAGGTAGGAGGATCGCTGTGAGTTCGAGGCCATCTTGAGACTACATAGTGAATTCCAGGTCAGCCTGAGCCAGAGTGAGACCCTACCTCGAAAAACCAAAAAAAAAAAAAAAAAAAAAAGAGAGAGAGAGAGAGAGAGATGACAAGATTAACACCAGATTGGGGATGAAGCACAGACTTTGCAGAGACCCATAAGAGGTTATGGAAGAAGGCCTCAGCCCCAGAACTTCCAGGAAGCTGAGCCCTTCGCCACTCCCAGGCTATGGGAGCAAGATCCAGGAGTAAGTCTTCAGAAGAACTGACTGAGATAGAGAAGCTGAGAGGCTCAAATGGACCTCAGGAGTCCAAGGCCAGGCTGGCGGGGTTACTGCACTCTGAACGTTGGCATTGTTCCATTGTTAATGAGGGTTCCAGGCCAGAGAACACAGCGCAGGCAGGCAGGCCAAGAGATCAGCAGGGGCAGGCAGCATTTCTTCACCACAGACTCTTCCCCCTTCACGCACTCATTCGTGACCTCAAAGTAGTAGAACTGAACCAAGCTTACATGTAGGAAGACCAGAACCTGTTGTGGCACACTATGATGAGGGCCATGGTATTGCCACCAGGAGCATGGCTGAGGTGGGAGACACAGGGAGCCCTCTACATTCTGGGGAGTGGGATCTAGAGTCTGGGAGCCCCCCTGCCCAACACTGAATCCAGAGAGGAAGGTAGAAGGGAGGGAAGAGGAGGGAGAAGGGGAGGAAGAGCTAGAAAGAAGGGAAGGGAGGAACAGAGGAGGATGTGTGGGAGCAGGACATCATCAGAGCCATATGCCAGGGTGCAGTTCCTCTTGCTCTCAGTGTGTGAGGCTTATGGTGACAGTTCAGAGTAGATGTTAGGGAGGACAGAAGAGCGTTTACAAAGGACTGTGGAGTGGCCTTCAAAGTGAAGTCAAAGCAAGTGCAGAGAAGGTGTGTTGAGTGCATTTGTATAAAGATGGGGAACCAACAACAACAACAAAAAAAAAAAAAAAACAGGGCTGGAGAGATGGCTTAGCAGTTAAGGCACATGCCTGCAAAGCCTAAGTACCCTGGTTCGATTCTCCAGGACCCATGTAAGCCAGATGCACATGGTGGCACATGCATCTGGAGTTCATTGGCAGTGGCTAGATGCTCTGGCTGCCCATTCTCAATTTCTCTCTCTCTCTCTCCTTCTCTCTGTCTCAAATAAATAAATATAAATAAAATCTTTCAAACAAACAAACAAAAAAATTCCTAGTGTGGTGGCACACGCTTTTAATCCCATCACTCAGTATGCTGAGGTAGGTGGATTCCCATGAGTTCAAGGCCAGCATGGGCTACAGAGTAAGTTTCTGGTCAGCCTGTGGTAGAGTAAGACCCTACATCAGAAAACAAAAAAAGCTGGGCTGGAGAGATGGCTTAGCAATTAAGGCACTACCCAGGTTCAATTCTCCAATACCCACAGAAACCAGATGCATTGGCACCTGTGGCTGGAGGCCCTGGTGTGCCCATTTTAGAAAAAAAAAAAGCTGGGGATGGTGGCCCACACCTTTAGTCCCAGCACTTGGGAGGCAGAGGTAGGAGGACCACTGTGAGTTCAAGGCCACCCAGAGACTACATCATGAATTCCAGGTCAGCCTGAGTTAGAGCAAGACTGTGCCTTGGGGAAAAAAAAAAAAAAAGAAAGAAAGAAAGGAAGGAGGAAGGAGGCAGGGAGGGAGATTACAAGGGCTTTCTGGGACCCTTTCCCAGAGGCTCACCTGTCTGCCAGGCTACCAAATATGGCAGCCCCCACCAGCACCCCAGCCATGTAGATGGACTGAGCCAGGTCAATGAGGGCACGGGCCTCACACACCAGGTCCCACTGCCGGGGGGGGAGAGAGGGACGCTCAGCCTTGGCCTCAGCCACCAGCACCCACACACCCCCCGCCCTGCCATGCCACCCAGCCTCCTCTGACCTCCATCACAATTGTGGAAGGGAAAACACTGCGGTCATAGACCCAGCCCTCCTTGCAGCCTTCCGTGACTGCTCCATAGGCGGAGGCGTTGGAACTCAGAAGAGCCCACTGAGGCTCCGTGAAACGCTGGCATGGTTCAGGGAACCCATGCTGGTCCAGGGGGATGGTGGCCCTCAGCCAGGCCCCTGAGTAGTTGCTGGTGGTCTCTGTGTGATTGGCAGAATACTGGCAGTGGTGAGCAGGCAAAGCGGCCGTGAAGTTCTGTAGGAATGTATGGCAGGCCAGCAGGCCACAGGGCATCAGCAACAGAGCTGTGTAGATGAACTGGAAGCGACCTACACCCCCCAGGGTGTCCAGTAGATCTGTGAAAGCCATTGCCACTGGACTGAACAAGGTTAGGCCTACCCAGGCCTTATGTAAGGGGGCAGGGGAGGGACCTGGGAGGTGGAGGATCAGGCCAGGGGTTAGGACTGCAGAGGCCCTCTGCCCAGCAGCTCAGAGGGGTCCAGTTACACCTCAGAAGAGGCCCATCTGTGCAGGGCTCCTCATGCATTAGCAAAGCAAGGGCTCCCAGGAGGCTGCCTCATTGCCTGAGTCTGGATGCCAGGCTCCCTGCCCTCACCGCAGGAGCTAGGCCCTGCATGAGACACAGTCACCTTCCCTTTCTCTGGAGGTCATCATGGAGCTCAGGAGCCCCAATTCCAACCTTGGCACATGGGACACAATCCCTGTCACCAAGCTCCAAATCACTCTGAGCCATAAACGCTCAGATGTTAGAATAAAAAATAATGGCAGGGCCGGGGCGATGGCGTAGCCAGTTAAGTGCTTGCATGTAAACACGAGGACCTGAGTCTGGATGCCCAGCACTCATGTAAAGGCTGGATGTAGTAGCATGTGCCTGTAGTCCCAGTGCTGGGAAGTTGGAAAGAGGAGGAAAGAGAAGAACTAGGTAGCTTGCTGACTAGCTGGTATAGCTTGCTCAGTGAGCTGCAGATTCAGCGAGACACTGGGTCTCAAAAATAAGGTTGGACAGCCAGGCTTGGTGGCGCACACCTTTAAACACAGCACTCAGGAGGCAGAGGGAGGAGGATTGCTGTGAGTTTGAGGCCAGCCTGAGACTACAGAGTGAGTTCCAGGTCAGTCTGGGCTACAGTGAGACCCTACCTTGAGAAAAAAAAAAAAAAAAAGGTTGACAGTAACTGAGGAGGGTTACCTGACATCTATCTCTATCCTTTACAGGCACGTGTACACGTGTGCTCACATGCAAACACACACACAGAATAGCAAATAAAGGGGTTCTAGTGATGATGAACCTTCCCTACTCGTGACACTTGGGAAAAGTCTTTTAAAAATATTCAAATACAAGCCGGGCATGGTGGCTCATGCCTTTAATCCCAGCACTCGGGAGGCAGAGGTAGGAGGATTGCTGTGAGTTCAAGGCCACCCTGAGACTACATAGTGAATTCCAGGTCAGCCTGGCCTAGAGTGAAACCCTACCTCAGAAAAACAAAAACAAAACAAACAAACAACAATAACAAAAAAAAAATTGGGCTGGAGAGATTGCTTAAGGGTTAAGGCGTTTGCTTGAAAAGCCAAAAGACCCAGGTTTGATTCCCCAGGACCCACTTAAGCCAGATGTACAAGGGGCACATGCGTCTGGAATTCATTTGCTGTGGCTAGGGGCCCTGGTGTGCCCTGGTGTTCTCTCTCTCTCTCTGTCTCTTTTCTCTCTGCTTGAAAATAAATAAATAAATAAATTTAAAAAAAAATAAATCAAATACATAGCTGGATGTGTTGGCATACACCTTTAATCCCAACACTTGGGAGGCAGAGGTAAGAGGATCACCCATGAGTTTGAGGCCATCCTGAGACTACATAGTGAATTCCAGATCAGCCTGGGCTAGAATGAAACCCTACCTCAAAAAACAAACAAAAAATCAAATACAGCAGGGCTGGAGAGATGGCTTAGCAGTTAAGACACTTGCTTGCAAAGCCAGCTCCCCAGTACTCATGTAAAGCCAGGTATACAAGGTGGTGTATGTGTCTGAAGTTCATTTTCAGTGGCTAGAGGCCCTAGTGTGCCAGTTCTCTTTCTATCTGCCTCTCTCTCTCTCTCAAATAAATAAATAAAATATTTGCAGGGCATAGTGGTGCACACCTTTAATCCCAGCACTTGGGAGACAGAGGTAGGAGGATTGCTGTGAGTTCAAGGCCAGCCTGAGACTGCATAGTGAATTCCAGGTCAGTTTGGGCTAAATCGAGACCCTACCTCAAAAAACAAAAACAAACAAAAAAATAGGCGTGGTGGTGCATATAGATTCTTTTTGAGGTAGGGTCTCACTCTAAGCCAGGCTGACCTGGAATTCACTCTGTAGTCTCAGGCTGGCCTTGAACTCACAGCAATCCTCCTACCTCTGCCTCCCAAGTGAAAGGATTAAAGGTGCGCTCCATCATGCCCGGATTTTTCTGTTTTTTATTTGTTTTTTTTTTCAAATATTTTATTTATTTATTTATTTATTTATTTATTTATTTATTGGTTTTGCAAGGTAGGGTCTCACTTTGGTCCAGGCTGACCTGGAATTAACTATGTAGTCTCAGGGTGGCCTCGAACTCTCGGAGATCCTCCTACCTCTGCCTCCCGAGTGCTGGGATTAAAGGCGTGCGCCACCACGCCCGGCTCAAATATTTTATTTTTATTTATTTATTTATTTGAGAGAGAGAAATAGTCCGGAGAGAGAAAGAGAGAGAGAGAGAGAGAGAATGGGTGCCCTAGGGCCTCCAGCCACTGCAAACAAACTCCAGATGCATGCACCTTTTTTGTGCATCTGGCTTAGGTGGGTCCTGGGGAATTGAGTATGGGTCCTTTGGCTTTGCAGGCATGCGCCTTAATTACTAAACCATCTCTCCAGCTCTGTATTTGGTTTTTTGAAGTAGGGACTTGCTCTAGCCCAGGCTGATCTGGAATTCACTCTGTAGTCTCCGGATGGCCTCAAACTCATGGTGATCCTCCTACCTCTGCTTCCCAAGTGCTGGGATTAAAGGTGTGTACCACTACACCCAGCTTAGAAATATTTTTATTTATTTGAGAGGGAGAAAGAGAGAGAGAAAGACAGAATATGGGTGTTCCAGGGTCTCTTGCAGTTGCAAAGGAACTTCAGATGCATGAGCCATTTTGTGCCTCTGATTTTACATGGGTACAGGAGCCATCAGGCTTCACAAGCAAGCACCTCTTTTTTATTACTTTTTAAAATTAATTAATTTATTTTTATTTGAGAGAGACAGAGAGAGAGAGAAGAGGAAGAGGCAGAGAATGGGCACACCAAGGCCTTTTCAGCTACTGTGAACAAACTTCAGATGCGTGCACCTCCTTTTGCGACATCTCGCACTTGTGTCACTTTTGCGTCTGGCTATACCTAGGACCTGAAGATTCAAACAAGCATTCTTAGGCTTCACAGGCAGGTGCCTTAACCACTAAGCCATCTCTCCAGCCCCAGCCCCAGCCCCTCTTTTTTTTTTTTTTTTTCCCCATGGTAGGGTCTCACTCTAGCCCAGGCTGACCTGGAATTCACTATGTAGTCTGGTGGCCTTGAACTCATGGAGATCCTCCTACCTCTGCCTCCCAAGTGCTGGGATTAAAGGCATGTGCCACCAACCCCTGCTTTTTTTTTTTTTTTGCAGACAGGGTTCTCCTGTAGCCCAGATTGGCTTTAAATGTGTTATGTAACAACAGAGGATGACTTTGAACTTCTCATCCTCCTGCCTCCACTTCCCAAGTGCTAGAATGGCAGGCCTATATACACACCACCACACCTAGTTCTATGTGGTGCTGGAGAGTGAACCCAAGGCCTCATTCATTCTAAGCAAATACTGTACCAACTGAGTTATGTCCTCAGCCCAGGTCCCTCAATCTCCACCTGCTCCAGGCAGCCTCTGTCCTAGGTGGTGGCTCTGCCTCGTCCCTCCACCCTCGCCTCAGGCTGCTCTCATCTCTGTCAAAAGGACATTCGGCTGGACGTGGTGGCGCACGCCTTTAATCCCAGCACTCGGGAGGCAGAGGTAGGAGGATCGCTGAGAGTTCGAGACAACCCTGAGACTACATAGTTAATTCCAGGTCAGCCTGGACCAGAGTGAGACCCTACCTCGCAAAACCAAAAGAAAAAAAGGACATTCGAAGCTGGAGCAGCTTATGTAAGTTGCAGGTGTCTGGGTCACAGGTCCTCTGTGGCCCATAAAGGCAGCTGTGTTCTCTGGGAAGCTTCCTAGGGGGTTAGGTTTGTACTAGGTAGAGGTTTGGGTTTCATCTGAACCCTGTGAGGTGGACTTATGAAAGGAAGACAGGGATCAGACCTCAAAGAGGACATATAGGACCAGCTGAGCCACTTGGACCCTCATTGGTACCACCCTGTTCCTGTCCCTGTGCCCAGGCCCTACACCTGATCCTCCCCTACCTCCCAGGGCCAGAGGTAGCCATCCCCAGTGACCAGTGTCCAGCAGGGACAGGCATGAAGCTGAGAGTACACACCAGCCAAGGCTTGCTGGTGCCCTTCTGGGAGCAGGTTTGGGTGAATCACACTCCAGAGACAGATATGGGGCCTTTGTTTTTTATTATCATTATTATTATTATTGAGGGTTTTCTGCATGGAAACATGGGACTTCCCCACCCCACCCCACCCCCCA
Organism: Orientallactaga sibirica; assembly: GCA_036365145.1. Classification (NCBI taxonomy): domain Eukaryota; kingdom Metazoa; phylum Chordata; class Mammalia; order Rodentia; family Dipodidae; genus Orientallactaga; species Orientallactaga sibirica. Next base: position 3,815,588 of record JAEOAD010000042.1, on the reverse strand, counting down.
GTGCCTCTGGTTCTCCATAACCAGTATACCAGTCCCTGAAGAGTTCCATTTAAAATCACCCATATAAAAAAGGGGAGGAGGAAGGAAGGAGAGCCTGAGCCCCCTCCAGTCTGGGCAGCTTCTGTTGGGTACGTAAGAGGAGGGAGGGGGGACTCCAAGGCAGAGGGGACCTTAGCTTCTTCACGGAAAGGCACAGGTCACCCCGGGCGCTACTCCAGCAGGGAGAAGGCTTGAACACCCGGACGCAGAGTATGTTGGGCTAGTGGTTATAAAGTCTGCAGGTGAAGCCTGATCGGGGATCAGCAGAAGGCCTGGCCTCTGAAGTAAAGGCAGGGGGGACACTATCGGGATGCTGGGGTGGGGAAACCCCAAGGCAGAAATAATAAGCACAGAGCTGCCTTCCTGGTTGTGCCCTGACTGGGCCCAGGGAGTCCATTCTGAGCCCCTGGCCACAGAGGCAGGGAAGACCCCACAGCTCTGCCCAGAGTAGGTGAGCGGAGAGGCAGTGGGGAGGAGAGGTGACAAGAAGCTAAGGATGTCTTCTTGCTCCAAGGAAGGCACTTGCAGCTGACGTGGTCTGTGGTCTGGTGAGGCGTGGCAGGAAGGCGTGGCTTGGCAGAAGAGGAAAGGAAGGTGCAGCAAGGGAAGCCAGATCCTGGCCTCATGCAAACATGGTCAGCTGTAACCACTGCAGGGGAAGGGTAGATAGGTCACAGGGGCCGTAGAAGTGACACGGCAGTCTCCCTCCTCATTTCAACAGAGTCCAGCCCGAGCCCCGTGGCTCACACACCACCATCTCACCCCCTCCTTGAGGAACCTCCAGTGGGGTAAGAGGCACTTTCTTATCTTCCCCAGGAGACCGGGCTGCTTGCTCCTACGGGGGTTTCCAGGGGCTTCACCTCCCCTCTTTATCCCTCCCTGGGCCCTCAAAGCCCTGACTGTGACTTCCCGGATTACTCCCCATCCTTGAGGGCTGGTTCTGAGGTTCTTGCCCAGGAAAGGATGGGAGAAAACACGGTGTGGAATGGGGAATAGTCCCACCTTAAACAGGTCGAAGGTCACGACGCCATCCAGATCTGTGTCCAGGGTTTTGAAAAACCCTGTGTGTTCAAGAAAAATGAGTGAGAGTTGGGCACTCTGTGTGACAAACACATACAGCCAGGATGGCTCCTTATCTCCCATGCACCCCACTTCTTAAAGCTGGGCAGATTACTGCCCAGAGAACCCCCCAACACACACACACTCCATGCATTCAAACCTCCAGGTGACCAAGTATCCAAGTAGGAGTCATTGCCACCCCCCCCTCAACATACCAGCCTTCGTACATGCCCACTTCGCTGTGGGCATCTGCTATTTGGCCCCATCTCTCCCACCATCTCATTAAGGACACACTTGGGACACCGTAAGAAGGGAACTGGGACACTCACGGAACATGGTCTCCAGCCGCACGAGGCAGCACACGAAGTTGTCAAAGTCCACGGCCAGGTCAGGCTCAGAGTAGCGAGTGATAATGAGTTCATATAGCTTCTTGTTGAGCTTGAAGCCTAGGTAGAGGGTGGGAGGGAGGGAGGAAGGGTGAGTGAGGGCCAGAGCAGGTGCAGCGGGCCAGGGGAGGGGAGGGTGTGGTCCAGGCAGGGTGCTGGGTCATTCCTCTTCAGGGAGAGGACTGGGCAAGCAAGGGCCAGGCCCAGGGAGAACACCACACCCAAGTCACCCCAGGGGATGAAGAGCTAGCTACAGAGGGTTCAGGGGTCTGGTTAAGTTTGTTCCAAATGCCCCAGACTTGTCTTTAAGTGGGCTGGTATGAGTGAGGCCTGCACCTTGAAGCCTGCCTGGTCCTGCCCACCTTAGCTGTGTGGCCTGAATTCAGTCAATTGTTCTGGGTCTCGCTTTCCTCATTTGCATAATGGGGATAATAAAAAGCCCTATCCTTGGTAGGCTGCAATGGGAGGACCGGAAGGAATGCTGGTAAAGAGCTTAACTAAGTAATTACATGGCACCCAGCACCTTTCCCCCAGGTCCAAGGTCAGCCAGGTGGATCAGAACCCTGTTAGCCTAGGGCACAGGGGCAGTGGGGGCCATGGCCCTACAGCTACCACTGGGTCTCACCTGCAGACTCGATGGCCATCCTCATCTCGTAGGCACTCATGCTGCCTGACTTGTCCAGATCGAATTTCCGGAAGATGGACTGGGAAGGAGGACAGAGGGTAAGGGCCAGGCCGAGTCTTCAGCTCTTCCTGCCCGCCCCCAGTGTGGTTGAAGGAGGAAGAGGGGGAGGATATGTGGGCTCAGGGCTCAGAGAGGCAGAATCAGAGAAGAAGCCATGGCTCACCCAGCCAGGCAGGGCTATGCTGTGCCACTGAGGCCCCTGGGGGACAGGAGGGCCCAAGCCGGGAGACCACATACCAGGTAATTTCGGATACGGTTCCACAGGATGTTAAACTCCACCAGGCCCAGCTTCCCATTGCCATCACGCTGGGCGGCCGTTAAGAAGCAAACTGTCAAGCTTAGAGAAGGCATGTGAGAGGGGACAAGTGGGGAGGAGAGAGAGACAGACTGTCTGTGGAGAAAGCAAAATGATTTGGAGGAGAGACGCAACCACAGCCACATGCAACGAGGTCACAGCCAGTGTTCTGTGGAATGGCTGCAGTGGGGTAAGCTGGGAAGGGGCCAACTTTAGGGTTCATGGGAGACCCAGGCCTTGCTCCACTTTACACTTGATACAAGACCTACGCCACCACCACTCCCCCCCCCCCCCCGGTTTCCCCGCTTGGTCAACTGGAAGATATCCAGGAAGTGTTTGATCCTAGGGCCCTGGGCATCCACGTCTTCTTAGCTGTGTCGCACTTTCTGCCTCCATCTCTGAGTCTAAACCCCGCCTAGAGACAAAAGCCAAGGGGAGGATACGTCCATGAGGTTCACCATGCTGCGGCATGACTCTATGCTGAAGCCCTTGGTCCGCAGGTCTTTGTCTGTAAGAAGAAACAGTTCCAGCATCTCTACCTAGAGATCTTCCTATGCCTGCCCTCTGCGGGGAGCTCTGTGGGCATAGAGTCTACCCACAGCAAGAGGAGCACAGGGTTATCATCATCAGAAATTGTGAAGTATGCCAGGCGTGGTGGCGCACGCCTTTAATCCCAGCCCTCGGGAAGCAGAGGTAGGAGGATCGCAGTGAGTTCAAGGCCACCCTGAGACTACATAGTGAATTACAGATCAGCCTGGGCTAGAGCGAGACCTTTCCTTGAAAAACAAAAACAAAAACAAACAAACAAAAAAAAGAAATTGTATTTTTGTGTCCCAACAGCCAGGTCATCACCCAATGATTAGCGCAATGTAGCAAGAGCTGAACAGAGGTAAAGAAATCAAGTAGGAAGAAGAGCAGGCAGGGGCTCGGAGCAGGCTGGGAAGGGTTAGGAATGCTTTGCCTGCAGGGTAGGGCAGGAGAGAAGTCCAGGGCTGAAGGAAGTATGTGAATAAAGGTCAGATGCAGCAAACTACAGGCCTGCTGGTCCCCAGGTGTAGTCAAGGCTGGAAACAGAGACGGTTGGGGCAGCTACCTTCAGCTTTATGCATCTGGGTGTAAAACTAGTCATGCTCGCTCTCCAAGCCTCTTGGCCTGGACTGTCTATCCTTCTAATCCCCTGAGGACACAGAGGTCAGGCAGGGGAACAGGGTGGAGCAAGATACGTGAGGAGTCTGGGGTGGATATGGTGGTGGGCTGGGCTCAGATAGGCCACACAGGCCAAGTGCAGGGTTCAGCCTGTACTCTGGCACTTGGAAAACTTGGGGACAGCACATGGAATGAGAGTGGCTTGTTTGGGGACCCTTACGTTTGCTAATGATCCTATTGAGGATGGTCTGCAGCTCCTTGACGCTGATCTCCAGGTCCTAGGATGAGAGAGAGAATGGCATCTAAGGGGTTCCCCTCCCCGACCCTGCTCACCCCCACCACACCTTAGCATACCTCCCCTGCCAGCTGCCTGAACAAGGCCTTGAAGCTCTCATCAATCTCCTCTGCTGACAGCACTTGCTGCACCAAAAAAAAAAAAAAAAAAAAAAAAGAGAGAGAGAGAGAAGAGAATAACAGGTGAGGCGGAGGGTGCCCTTGTCCTGCATCTGTCCATGGGAACAGCTGCTGGAGTGGTGTGGAACACTCATGGCTATACATCACTTCATCTGTCTAGTCCTCACTCTTCCTTTTTTTTTTTATTTTTATTTTAATGGGACAGAGAGAGAGAGAGAGAATGGGCACACCAGGGCCTCTAGCCACTGCAAACGAACTCCAGATTAATGAGCCACCTTGTTCATCTGCCTTATGTGGGTTATGGGGAGCTGAACCTGGGTCCTTGGGCTTTGCAGGCAAGTGCCTTAACCACTAAGCCATCACTCCAGCCCCCTCGACCTCACTTTCCTAGCCTGTAAACTGGGGATCTGCTCTCTGCTTAGGACTCTTGGGGTTTAAATGACAGGTACAGGTCAGTTACGTGATGAAAAGTTCGGGTGACCCAGATGAAGTGCTTATACAGAGGAAGGGTGATAAGCAGATATAGTTCATTGTTATCACAAGTCCTTTGCAAACTGTGAAGTGCTGGGCAAACAAGAGACTAGTGTTACTCTTTTCTTTTTCCTCCCTTCCTTTCTTCCTCCCTCTTTCCTTCCTTCCCTCCTTCCTTCCTTCCTTCCTTCCTTCCTTCCTTTCCTTCCTCTCATTCATTCTTATTTTCCTTCTTTCTTTCTTTTTTTGGTTTTTTGAGGTAGGGTCTCACTCCAGCTCAGGCTGACCTGGAATTCACTCTATAGTCTCAGGGTGGCCTTAAACTCATGGTGATCCTCCTACCTCTGCCTCCTGAGTGCTGGGATTAAAGATGTGCGCCACCATCCAAGGCTCTAGTATTACTCTTAGGGGCTCTCCTATTAGGAGGGGCTCAGCCCTGCTAGGTGGAAACTTGGGGGATAGGATATTCAGGTCCCCGTCAAACATCCAGGGGAAGAGAGAGCCCACTCACCTCATCAGGGAGGTTGGCCTGGACCTGGTCATCCAGCTCCCTGCAGAGTGAGGAGAAAGAGGGCCAGTCAAGGGGGACTGGGAGGGCTGTGGTAGGGAAATAGGTAAAAGCAGAGGAGGGATTCTCAGTCCATGACTCACTCAGTCCCAGCTCTCTTCTCTGAGAAGAATCGAAGCACAAAGTCACCCTCCTTGTTGGGCTCGAAGGTGGAGGGAACCACCACGTACTCCCCAGGCGGCAAGCGGAAGCGGGTGCTGACTTCCCGCAGGTTGATGAACTGCTCTGAGCGTGCCCGAGAGGAGTTTGCCAGGAAGAAGTCACGCTTCAAGTGCACAGCCGGCTGGCCCACCAGCTAGCAGGAGGAAGGAGGCAGCAGGCTGCAGTGCCCACTCAGTCTACCTGTGGGAGCTGCCCCAGACCCAGGCCCAGACCTCAGGCTGCAAGTCCCAGGTGGGGGACTAGAGAGCAGGTCACCATTCCTTCACTCACAGCCTGCATGACCCAAGTTATTGTATCTTGATTTCCTTAGCTATAAAATGTGGGTGTCTAGCTAGCTGGGCGTGGTGGCACATGCCTTTAATCCCAGCACTTGGGAGGCAGAGGTAGAAGGATCACCATGAGTTTGAGGCCACCCTGAGACTACATAGTTAATTCCAGGTCAGTCTTAGCTAGAGTGACACCCTACCTCGAAAAAAAAAATATTGTGTGTCTAACCTAAATGCAGATTAAAAAACTATGATGTGGGCTGGGGCTACAGCTCAGTGGTATGTCGCTTGCCTAGTGTGTGCAAGGTCCTAGTGTCCACCACTAGTACCCTCCCTCTAAATCTGTGTAGTATTCTTTTTTTTTTTTTGTTTGTTTGTTTTTTGAAGTGGGGTCTCATTCTAGCTCAGGCTGACCTGGAATTCACTCTGTATTCTCAGGGTGGCCTCGAACTCATGGTGATCCTCCTACCTCAGCCTCCTGAGGGCTGGGATTAAAGGTGTGTGCCACCATGCCCTGCAGTATTATTATTATTCCTTGGAGCTTTGGCAATGCTGTTAGGCCCATTTCTTCTTCTTGTTTTCCAGACATGGTCTCTTGTAGCCCAAGCTGGCTTCAAACTATGTAACTGAGGAGAACCTTGAACTCCTGATGTTCCTGCCTTCACTTCCCACTTGCTGGGATGACTTCAGTGTACCACACACAAATGGGAAGATCCATTTGTTAAACACAACCTTGGAGGCTGAGAGGTTAAGCAATTTTGCTCAAAGGTACAGACCACCTAGCCCAACTACACCCTGCACCTAACCATCTCTCCAGCCTACTCCTGGTTAGTGCTTCCTCAGCACTTGCAGCAAGACTGGAAGAGAGCCTGGCGTGTGTATGTTGGGTGAGGTTCTGAGGACCTGGGTTCAAATCCAGAGCTTGCTACCTGCTCTGGCCCTCAAGAGTGCAATCACCATTCTGCCCGATAAACAAAGTTCTGGGTGGTGGGGAGCACTGTTCAGACAGTAACAAGGTAACATCTCCAGGTGCTCTACTGTGGGGACAGGGCTGACACTATGTTTCTCTCTTCTGGACCCCACCAGGTTGATGAGTTCTGGGGGCTGGTAAAGCCCTTGAGTCGGGAGCCACACCTACCTCGGGTGGGACCTGCAAGAGAGAAAGAGAATAATGGATATTTGTTTTAGGGGCTAGAGCACTGTACATGCTGAGCAGAGGTCCTGAGTTTTTAGAACAGAAGGAGGGGATGACTGGATAGGAGACAGGGGCCCATAATAATCCACCTGGCTGCACGGAGTCTGGCCCCGGAAGTTATCACACATGTACCAGCCATTCTCCCTCTTCCCCAGAGCAGAATCCCACCTTCCAGGAGAAGGGTGAATTCTAGAACCTTTCCTCCCTGCAGCTAAACCACCTCCTGCCTCCTGGAGCTCTCTCTCTCCCTGGTCACAGCGGCCTCGGGCGTCACCTTCCCAGGCGCTCGGATGCACGGAGGGAGCGGCAGCCTCGGGCGCCCCCTGGCGGATGCTCGCTGCGGTGAGTGACGGCTGGGTTACCTGCCAAGCTCACCTCGTACACCGCGAAGCCAATGGTCTCCATGTCCCGGCCAAAGCGGCGCTCTCGGCGGCGGTGCTTCTGCATCAGAGCCAGCACAAAGCTGCAGCCTGACTCGCGGCTCCCATAGTCGTCTTCGTCATCCACCTCCTCTAACCGGATTTTGAACTGGGGATTCACCCAGAAGGTAGCTGTGGCAAGAGAGGAGTTAGGGTGAGTCAGGGCAGGGCAGTGTCCCCCCAAGCCACACCCCATGTCTATTCAACAAATATGACTAAATGTCCCTTGTGTGTCAGGTGACAGGAAAGCAGAAGGGATAGACAGCGTCCCCTGACTTGCATTCCAGGAGGGGGTAAGAGGGATCAAGTCCTTTGAACCGACAGAATTAAAAAGAACAGCAAGCTGGACGGGCCAGGGAATGAGCTCTGTGGCAGAGGGCTTGCCTACCATGCTCCAGGCCTTGGGTTCAGAAAAAGCAAAGCAGAGCCCAGAGTGATGGCATAGGCCATTAATCCCAGCACTAGGGAGGCAGAGGAAGGAGGATCAATGTGAGTTCCAGGCCACCCTGAGACTACATAGTGAGTTCCAGAGAGACTCTACCTCAAAAAACCAAACAGGAAAAGAAAAAGCAAAGTAAGAGGAGTTGGTCTGGGAACATGGCATGTGAGCTGAGTACTCGGTACTAGGGAATTGAATCCAGGCTGGCAGTTTTGCAAGCAAACACCTTTCTTTAACTGCTGCGCCATCTCCTCTGCTCCCTGGAATTTATTCTTAGACAGAGTCCTGTGTATTCCAGGCTGGCCTTGAATCCCTGATCCTCCTCTCTTTGCCTGTCAAGTACTAGAATTACACATGTTTGTTACCATGCCCAGCTGTAACTATTTTTACTAAAATAACCAAGTGCTGGATAGAATGTGAATAACTCCTATTCTTGCTTTTTTAAAATATATATATATTTAATATTTATTTATTTGCAAGGAGAGAGCAAGAGGAGATGAGAGAGAACGGGTACACTAGGACCTCCAGCCACTGCAAACAGACTCCAGATGCATGCGCCACTTTGTGCATCTGGCTTATATGGATCCTGGGGAATCAAACCTGGGTTCCTTGGCTTTGCAGGCAACGCCTTAATTGCTAAGCCATCCCTTCAGTCCCAAAACTCCTTTTAAGGCATGAATTAGCCAGGTGTGGTGGTTCATGCTTATAATTCTAGAATTTGGGAGGTGATGGCAAGAAGATCAGGAATTTAAGGTGAGCCTTGGCTACATAGCAAGTTAGAGGCTAGCCTAGACTACATGAGACCCTATCAACAAAAAGTGGGGGGCTGGAGAGATGGTTTGGTAGTTAAGGTGCTTGCCTGTGAAGCATAAGGGCCCATGTTCAACTCTCCAGATCCCATATAAGCCAGATGCACAAAACTGAGGCAAGCACAAAGTTGCACATGCCCATTAGGTAGTGCAAATGTCCAGAGTTTGATTGCAGTGGCTGAGGCCCTGATGCACCAATTCTATCTCTCCTTCTCTAAAATAGATAGATAGATAGATAGGGGCTGGAGAGATGGCTTAGTGGTTAAGGTGTTTGCCTGCAAAGCCAAAGGACCTAATTCAATTCCCCAGGACCCAAGTAAACTAGATGCACAAGGGGGCTCATGCATCTGGAGTTTGTTTGCAGTGGCTAGAGGCCCTGGTGTGCTCATTCTCTCTATATATCTCTCTCTCTACTTGCAAATAAATAAATTATATTAAATTCATAAATAAAGACAAAAAAAGTGGAGCTGGGCATGGTGGCACATGCCTTTAATCTCAGCACTTGAGAGGCAGAGGTAGGAGGATTGCCAGGAGTTCAAGGCTACCCTGAGACTACAGAGTGAATTCCAGGTCAGCCTGGGCTAGGGCTAGACCCTACCTTGGAAAAACCAAAAAATAAATAAATAAATAAATAATAAATAAAATAGGTGCTGGAGAGATGGCTTAGCAGTTAAGGCGTTTGCCTGTGAAGCCTAAGGGACCCAGGTTCAATTCCCACGTAAAGCCAGATGCACATGATGGTACACGTGTTTGGAGCTCATCTGCAATGGCTACAGGCCCTGGCATGACCATTCTCTTTCTCTCTCTCTCTTAAATAAATAAATAAAAATAATGGGGTGTGGTGGTGCACACCTTTAATCCCAGCACTCAGGATGCAGAGGTAGGAGAATTGCCATGAGTTCGAGGCCACCCTGAGACTACATAGTGAATTCCAGATCAGCCTGGACTAGAGTGAAACCCTACATTGAAAAAAAAAGAAAAGAAAAGAAAGGAGTTGGAAGAATTGGAAAAGAAAAAACAAATGTATTATTACTTGCTGACCCTACATTGTCAATTAGTAAACCAAAAAGAATCCAGGGATAGATCAGTAAAAATAGTTACAGTCTAATAAGCTTGCTGAATACATAATACATTTCAAGCCGGGCATGGTGGCATGATCCTTTAATTCCAGCATGTGGGAGGCAGAGGTAGGAGGATCACCATGAGTTTAAGGCCATCCTGAGACTATATAGTGAAGTCCAGGTCAGCCTGGGCTAGAGTGAAACCCTACCTGAAAAACAAACAAAAAAAATTTTCAAATGCTAACTACACGCTATTGCTTTAGTAAATATTTAACTATAGAGGTATATTTACTTATTTATTTATTTGAGAGAGAAAGAGGCAGAGAGAGAGAGAGAAAGAGGGAGGGAGGGAAAAAGAAAGGGAGGGAGGGAGGGAGGGAATGGGCATACCAGGGCCTCTAGCCACTGCAAATGAACTCCAGATGTATGTGCCATCTTGTGCATATGCCTTACATGGGTACTAGGCAATCGAACCTGGGTCCTTTGGCTTTGCAGGCAAGTGCCTTAACTGCTAAGCATCCCTCCATTTTTTTTTTTTTTTTTTTTTTTGAGGTAGGGTGTTGCTCTAGCCCCAGACTGACCTGGAATTTATTACATAGTCTCAGGCTAGCATTAAACTCATGGTGATCCTCCTATCTCTGCCTCCCAAGTGCTGGAATTAAAGGCATACACCACCATGCCTGGCATACAGGTATAATTTTAATTTTGTTTTGTTTTCCAAATAGGTCTCACTTTGTAGCTCCAGGCAAACCTTGAACTCATGGTGATCCTCCTACCTCATCCTCCTAGTGCTGAGTACACTTGGCTGGGAGTTGTAATTTTAAAGAAGACACTACTAGGTTGGGCATCCCTAATCTGAAAACCTGAAATCCAAGAACTTCCAAAAGCTGAAATTTTTTGAGTGCTACCATGATATTACAAATGGAAAATTCCACATCTGATGCTGGGAATGGCTTGAGATCAATAGGCAAGTGGACTAACAGTACTGTAGACAAATGAACTTCCAGCTATGTAAAGAAGGAATACATAAGCCAGGCATGTTGATGCACATCTTTGATCCCAGCACTTGGGAGGCAGAGGTAGGAGGATTGCCATGAGTTCAAAGCCACCCTGATACTACATAGTGAACTGAAGGTCAGCCTGGGCCAGAGCAAAAGCCTACCTTGAAAAACCAAAACCAAAATAAAACAAAACATACATTTTGGGCTGGAGAGATGGCTTAGTGGTTAAGAAGAATACATGGGCTGGAGAGATGGCTTCGCAGTTAAGGCGTTTGCCTATAAAGCCAAAGGATTGGTTCGATTCTCCAGGACCCATGTAAGCCAGATGCACAAGGGGGTGCATGCATCTGGAGTTCGTTTGCAGTGGCTGGAAGTCCTGATGTGCCCATTCTCTCTCTCTTTTCAAATAAATAAATAAAATAATGAAATCTTATTTAAAAAAGAAGGAATACATAAAGTGCAAATGAAGTTCATCTTAACACATTTCATTATATATACATACATACAAATATTTCAGGATCCAAAAATGTACAAACTGAACCAATTCTGGTACAAGCATTTTGAATAAGGAATGTTCAACCAGTACTTCAAATGACAGTACACCTAGGAACAAATCTCAGACGATACCTAACACTCTGCTGCCTTGTTTTGTTACTGTTTTGAGGCAGAATCTCATGTAGTCTTGCTGAGAGCAGAGGGTACAGGACAGGAGCATGAAGCCAGGGTGGGGTGGGGTGGGGTGGATGTGGCCAAGTCAAAGCAGCCAGGAAGGAAACAGGCAGTGTGACAATTTCTCAGCAATTCTGCTTTGAAGAAGAGGCACGGGTGGAGAAGTTTGTCAAGAGAGCTGCATTCTTTTAAGGCAGGGAAGATTTTCCATAATAGCACAGGCAGGGAAGGATGAAGGCGCAAAATGCTTTCAGAGAGGAGGGAGAATGGACTCTTGAATATGAGGGACAGCCCAGAACAGGGACACTTCTGCCACTATCCCAGGTAGAGAGGCACAGATGCACACAGGCAGATCAGAGATAAACAGGGGATCTGGAAGTGGGATCTGAGATATTCTGTATGAGGAGGCCTCTCTCTTTCTCTCTCTCTCTTGCCTTCTCCCTTCCTTTTTATTATTTTTTATTTTTAAAAAATATTTGCCGGGCGTTTAAAAAGGCAGATTTAATTTGCTGCCACCCTGAGACTACATAGTGAATTCAGGTCAGCCTGGACCAGAAGTGAAACCTTTAAATCCCAGCACTGGGGAGGCAGAGGTAGGAGGATTGCCATGAGTTCGAGGCCACCCTGAGACTACATAGTTAATTCCAGGTCAGCCTGGGCCAGAGTGAGACCCTACCTCAAAAAACCAAAATAATAATAATAATAATAATAATAATAATAATAATTTTGGGCTAGAGAGATGGTTTAGCAGTTAAGGCACTTGCCTGCAAAGCCAAAGGACCCAGGTTCAACTCCCCAGGACCCATATGAGCCAGATGCACAACGGGGTGCAAGCATCTGGAGTTTGTTTCCAGTGGTTGGAGGCCCTGGCGCACTCATTCTCTTTGTCTCTCTACCTGCCTATTTCTGTATCTCTCTCTCTCTCAAATAAATAAATAAAAATAAAAGTAACAAGATCACAAAAAAAATTAATTTAAGCCAGGTGTGGTGGTGCACACCTTTAATCCCAGCACTCAGGAGGCAGAGGTAGGAGGATCACTGTGAGTTTGAGGCCACCCTAAGACTACATAGTGAATTCCAGGTCAGCCTGAGCTAGAGTGAAACCCTACCTCGAAAAACAAAACAAAACAAAACAAAAAATTAATTTATTAGAGAGAGAGAATGGGCACTCCAGGGCCTTCTGCCACTGCAAACAAATGCCAGACACATGCTACTTTGTGCATCTGGGCTTATGTAGGTACTGGAGAATCAAACCCAGGCTTTGCAAGCAAGTGCCTTTAACCACTGAGCCATCTCTCCAGCCCTCCCCTCTTCTTTAGTTTTATTTATTTATTTGTTTGTTTGTTTGTTTTTCAAGGTAAGGGTCTTGCTCTAGCCCAGGCTGATCTGCAATTCACTATGTACTCTCAGAATAGTCTTGAACTCATGACTATCCTCCTACCTCTGCCTCCCAAGCACTGGAATTAAAGGTGTGTGCCATGGCCCCTTCCCTCCTTCCCTCCTTCCTTCCTCCCTCCTTCCTTCCTTCCTTCCTTCCTTCCTTTCTTCTTTCTTTCTTTTTAATTTTTTTTTTTGGACAGGGTTTCATGTAGCCCAGGTCGTCCTGAAACATGCTATATAACCAAAGCTGTCCTTGAACTCCTGATCCTCCCAAGTGCTGGGATTAAGGCATGCACCAACCCACCAGATGAGCTCTCTCTTCAATTAAATGTAAGGATCCCCAACACTCACATAAAAGCCGTAAGTGTCTGTAATTCTAATATGCCTATGGCAATGAGAGGCAGAGTCAAGAGAATCTGGAAGCTTGAAGGACCAGCCAGTCTGGTGTTCCCAGCAGCAAACGGTCTTAAAGAAGGTAGAAGGCAAGGATCAACATCCCCAAGGTTGTCATCTGACGTATGTGCTCATAGATAAACATCAGACAGACAGACAGACAGACACACACACACACACACACACGCATGCACACACATCAATGAAGTACAAGGCTGGGAGCACAGATGAAAATAGAGAGGTGGAGGAGAGAGTGGGAAGTTACTAACTCATAGCGGAATGGCAAGACCCATGCAAGGCACTCATTAGAGGTTTGTGGCTGTGAAGTTACAAGGAAAATACCACCTCAGTTGTGTGATTTCTCTCCAACCACAATCTACTGAGCCAGTGGAGTTCTGGGTTCAAATAGGATTGTGGTTGTGCTGGATGGCAAGGGCAGAGAGAAGGAGGGGCAGGAAACTGGATATTTGCAGGGATAAGATTAAAATGATGACTCAAGGGGTTGGGAATCTAGCTTAATGGAAAAACACTTGCCTAGAAAGCCCAAGGCCCTGATCCTCAGCACCAGGGGTTAAAAATAATGACTCAGCCGGGCATGGTGGCACATGCCTTTAATCCCAGCATTTAGGAGGCAGAGAGATAAGAGGATTGCCGTGAGTTCAAGGCCAGCCTGAGACTACATAGTGAATTCCAGGTCTGCCTGGGCGACAGCAAGACCCTACCTCAAAAGAAAGGAAGGAAGGAAGGAAGGAAGGAAGGAAGGAAGGAAGGAAGGAAGGAAGGGGGGGAGGGAGGGAAAAGAGAGAGAGAGAGAGAGAGAAAGAAAGAAAGAAAGAAAGAAAGAAAGAAAGAAAGAAAGAAAGACACCTTATATTAACCTCTGACATCCACACATGTGTATGCACACTTCAGCATACACATACATATGAACACATGTACACACACAGAGAACTGAGTAAGAAGGCTGGAGATGTAGCTCAGTTGGTAGTGCATGTATAGCATGCGCAAAACCCCAGATTTGATGTTTGGCACCACATAAAACTAGGTGGGTGGTGCACACCTGTAATCCCAGCACTTGGGAGGTAGGAGAATCAGGAGTTCAAGGCCATTTTTGGCTATATAAGAAGTTCTTGGTCAGCCTAGGCTATATGAGAGAGAGCAGGGGGAATAGTGAAAAAGTGAGAATTCAGGACTGGAGCCATGGCTTAGCAGTTAGGGCTCTTGCCTGCAAAGCCTAAGGACACAGGTTCGATCCCCCAGTACCTACAAAAAGCCAGATGCACAAAGTGATACAAACATCTGGAGTTTGTTATGGCTAGAGTCCCTGGCATGTCCATTCTCATTCTCTCTCTCTCTCTCCTTGCAAATAAAAGTTTTTAAAAAGTGAGGATTCTGCTGGGTATGGTGGAGCATGCCTTTAATCCCAGCACTGAGAAGGCAGAGGTAGGAGGATAGTGGTGAGTTCAAGGCCACCCTGAGACAACATAGTGAATTCCAGGTCAGCCTGAGCTAGAGTGAGACCCTACCTCGGAGAAAAAAAAAAAAAGGAAACCAGGTTCAGTCAGGTGTCATGCCCCTTCCAATCCCCGCATGCCCAGCCTGCCACTGGGATCAGGTCACCTGGGTAGTTCCGGCAGCCCCCTGCGGTGCTCCCCCGCCGCCAGGTGCCCTCATAGAGTGTGGTGTTCCAGTTGCGGATTGTCCGGCTCTTCAGTGCATCAGGTGTGAGATTGCAGATCTCCAGGCGGGTGAACTCACGCATGAAATCTCGGAATGACATCCTGGGGACCCAAGTACAGAAGTGAACCACAATGTCCAGGCATGGACTGGGGGTGTGGAGGGAGGGAAGGACAGCTCACCAGAACTCCCCATCTTCCATCTTGATCCGCAGTTGTTCCCGTTCATAGGGGTCCACATTGTTCCACTCGGAGGAGCTGTGGGGAGCAGGGCACTGCCAGGGCCACAGAGCACTGTCCTGCCTGGATTCTGTCCCTGGGGCATTGTCTTCCCACAGCCCAGGTCAAGAGGCTACTTAAGGGCCAGCCCTGTGGTCCCCATTCCATGGAACTGTCTTTTCTTTGTTATTGTTTTTGAGACTCTGTAGCCTCTCTGAAACTCACTATGTAGCCTAGGCTAGCCTCGAATTCATGGTGATTCTCCTGCCTCAGTTTCCTAAATGCTAGGAGTTTACGGATCCGCCACCATGCCCAGCCAGAGGTTTGTCATATTAGGGCCAGATCAGATGCCTTGGGCATATCCAAAGGCTAGCCCAGGTCCCCCCAGTCTAGACTGTGTCAGGGCAGGACACTAAAAATCAAAAACACAAGGTGAGCCCCTCTGCTCAATCCTAAATCCACCCCTGGCTCTCAATCCTCCCAACAGTACCCAGCGCCCTGTCCCTCACCCGTCGCTCCAGGCTCCTGTCCACTCCACCTCGCCCCAGGGGTTCCGCATCCGGATGAGACTCACCATCTGTCCCCGGTAGTTCACCTGTCCCCAGAGCTCGTGTCATTGCTATGCACATTGATATCCCATCCTGTCCTGCCTCCCCCATCAATTTTGCCCTATTCAATACTCAAGCAGGACCCACAGCCAATGTGCCCTAAAGTCTGTCCTCCAGACATTTAGAGCCCAGGGAGGCAGCTGCACGCAGGAACTAGAGCTAGTCAGGGCAAGCACGGGTAAGCATCGATACACATCTCAGCATGACTGTTCCAGGTCATGAGGTCCAAAGAGGAGCAAACACCTCCCATCGCCCTGGTCAGATGCCACAGAAGCAAGGACAAGTGTAAGGTGGGAACAACCCTGCAGGAGCAGGCCCCACCCAGTGCAGTACCTGCTTGGCACCCGTCACAGAGTATGCATGGCCCTTCACCAGCTTTTTAAAGGTGACAGCTTCCATGTCCAGGACGCTGGAGATCTACAGGAAACAGCACAGATATGCACTTTGGTCAGTGCTCCTCTCCAGGAGCGGTCCCTCTTGCACACACACAACAGCTGTTGGGAGTGGCAGCCAGGGTCCTGGATCCCGTCCAGTTCATCCTCACATATAGAAGCTGTTGTCACTGGGTGAAACCCAGGCATCCACTAATGCTTCCCTTGGGGGGAAGCTCAGGCACTCCACTGACACTGCTGCTGGCGAGAGGACTGGCCACATTGTGTGAATGTGCATACGCACACACGGACAGTCAGACACGTGCCCCAGAGGAACTCAGCAAGGGGCAAGCAAGAGGGAAGGACAAGATGGAGGCAATTGGAAGAGGTCAGGGGTTCATGTCAGAGTTGAGGAGTGTAGCGATGTTGGAGCAAAGTGTTTATGATCTACAATAGCAGTGCTTTCAGTTTCCAGGGAGTGAGTTTATTAAGTATGTAGCAAGCAAAAGTAAAAGACCAGAGGGCTGGAGAGATTGCTTAGTAGTTAAGGAGCATGCCTGCAAAACCAAAGGACCCAGGTTTGATTCCCCAGGACCCGCTTAAGCCAGATGCACAAGGTGGTGCATGCCGTCTGGAGTTCGTCAACAATGGCTGGAGGCCTTGGCATGCTCATTCTCTCTCTATCTACCTCTTCCTCTCTCCCTCTTTCAAATAAATAAATAAATAGTCGGGCATGGTGCTGTGCTCCTTTAATCCCAGGACTTGGGAGAAAGAGGTAGGAGGAATGCTGTGAGTTTGAAGCCACCTTGAGACTACGTAGTGAATCCCAGATCAGTCTGGGCTAAAGTAAGACCCTACCTCTAAAAACTAAAAAAAAAAAAAAAAAAAAAAAAAAAAAAAAAAACCAAAAAACCAGGGGTTGGCAGTTAAAAGCACTTGCTTGAAAAGCTTGCTAGCCCAGGTTCAATTCCCCAGCACCCATATAATACCAGATGCAAAAATGGGCACAAGAATCTGGTGTTTGTTTGCAGCTGCAAAAGATTCTAGCACGTCTCCCTTCCCCCTGCATATCAAAAAGTAAAAGAGCAAGGCTGGGTGTGGTGGCACATGCAGAGGTATGAGGTAGGAGGATTGCTGTAAATTCAAGGCCATCCTGGGACTATATAGGGAATTCCAGGTCAGCTTGGGCTAGAGGGAGACCCTAACTTGAAAAAAAAAAAAAAAAAGGGCTGGAGCCCAGCGTGGTGGCGCATGCCTTTGATCCCAGCACTCGGGAGGCAGAGATAGGAGGATCGCCATGAGTTCGAGGCCACCCTGAGAATACAGAGTGAATTCCAGGTCAGCCTGGGCTAGAGTGAGACCCTACCTTGAAAAAAAAAAAAAGAAGGGGGCTGGAGAGATGGTATGCCTGTGAAGCCTACAGACCCTGGTTTGATTCTCCAGGTCCTACGTAAGCCAGATGCACATTGTGGCACATGCGTCTGGAGTTCGTCTGCAGTGGCTAGAGGCCCTGGTGTGCCCATTCTCACCCTCTCTCTCTCCCCCCTTTCTCTGTGTCTAATAAATAAATAAAATAAAAAAAGTAAAAGACCAAATAGCAAGCAGCAGATTAATAATAGAATGTCAAACTAAACATTCACAACATCCACATTCACAACATCCAGCAGAAATTACTAGAGAAGTTGAGTGTGGTGGCACATGTCTTTAACCCCAGCACTCAGGAAGGTGAGGTAGGATCACCATGAGTTCGAGGTCAGCCTGGGACTACAAATGAGTTCAGGTCAGCCTGGGCTAGAATAAGACCCTACCTCAAAAGGAAGAAAGACTAGAGAAGCCCTCCTGAAACAGTCAGCTAGAGTCCCGATCAAGGGATGCTGGTAAAACTTCCTCCCCTTGGGGATGCTTCCTGTCATTTCTACTAGATGTTGTGAGCGTCTGATGTGATGTTCTAGTATTTATCTGCTGCTTGCTATTTTGTCTTTTAATTTTTTGGGGGACGGGGTTTGAGGTAGGATCTCACTCTATCCCAGGCTGACCTGGAACTCACTCTGGACTCAAACTCATAATGATCCTCCTACCTCTACTTCCTGAGTGTTGGGATTAAAGGTGTGCACCACCACGCCCGGACTTTTACTAGTTCTTGATTATACTTAATAAAATCACTTGTTTAAACTGAAAGCACAGCTACTGGAGGTCACTCTCTAGACAGAGCAGAGTATCAGATTAAGAACAGGACTGGGGGTGGGGGGACAGTTGGAAGTGGCCAGGAGGCAGCGAGGCAAACAAGGTGAGAGCAGAGAGGAGAGGGAGGGAGGGAGAAAGGGAGGGGTTAGCAGTTGGTGGGAGCACACTGGAGGCTGGTGCACTGGACAATGATGTCATCAGAAATGAGAAAAAAGCCAGGCATGCTGGCTCATGCCTTTAATCCCAGCACTCGGGAGGCAGAGGTAGGAGGATTGCCGTGAGTTGAAGGCTAGCCTGAGCTATATAGTCAGTTTCAGTTCAGCCTGAACTAGGTGAAACCTACCTCGAAAAACCAAAAAAATAAAAATAAATAAATAAATAAATAAATAAATAATAAAATAGCTGGGCGTGGTGGCGCACGCCTTTAACCCCAGCACTTGGGAGGCAGAGGTAGGAGGATCACTGTGAGTTTGAGGCTACCTTGAGAGACTATATAGTGAATTCCAGGTCAGCCTGGGCTAGTGTGAGACCCTACCTTAAAAACCAAAAGAAAAAAGAAAAAAAAAAAAAAAAAAAAAGAGAAGAGAAGAGAAAGGAAGGAAAAGATGGGAGAGGTAGCACAGGCCTTTAATCCCAATAGTCAAGAGGCTGAGGTAGGAGAAGCCCTGTTAGCCTGAGGCCAGACTGGGGCTATAGAATGAGTTCCAGGTCAGGTCAGCCTGGGCTAGAGTGAGACCCTACCTCAAAAACAACAACAACAAAAAGGGCTGGAGAAATGGCTTAGCCGTTAAGGAACTTGCCTGCAAAGCCAAAGGACCTAGGTTCAATTCCCCAAGACCCACGTAAGCCAGATGCATAAGATGGTGCATTCATCTGGAGTTCGTTTGCAGTGGCTGGAGGCCCTGCTCCCATTCTCTCTCTATCTGTCACTCTTTCTCTCTCTCTCTCTCTCAAATGAATTAAATCTTTTCTCTCTCTCAGCCAAATGAATGAATAAATATATTTTTTAAAAAAATCCCAGCACTCGGGAGGCAGAGGTAGGAGGATCGCCATGAATTCAAGGCCACTCTGAGACTACATAGTGAATTCCAGTTCAGCCTGGGCTAGTGACACCCTACCTCTCAATTAAAAAAAAAAAAAGGAAGAAGAAAGCAGAGTTGAGGGAGGGCCAGGAGCTCAAGTCTGGGGCACAGGTGAGGCCTGAGCAAGAATACCGAGTATGAAGGCAAACAACCAGGAGGAAGTGATGGATGGGTCTGGGTGAGCATCCACAGCCAACAGTGAGTGAAGGATGGGGTTTGAGGCTGCAGACTAGGGTTGAGGAGAGGGAACGGCTATCAGAGGAGCCTTGGGTTCAGGGTCGGGGTGTCACACTTACGTCAATGGAGCAGCCCATCAGGGAGCCTCGCTCCAGTGCCTTGAGGATGATTTGGTAGAGGTCACTCGGTGCCTTCCGCAGCTCATACCACTCGGTGACCCCGCCTGTAAAGTCCTCAAAGCCTTCCGAGGTGCTGCCCCCCGAAAGAGCCTCGTAGCTGCCGTTCACCCTGCGGGCAGCTCCAGGTCAGTGCTGTGGCATCAAGCAGGACCAGGTAAGAGGGCCAGGAGCACCCACCCCCAAGGGGGCTGGAGCTGTCCCCTTTGTCCCTACTCACTTGGCGTAGGCCTTCTCAAGCAGGGCACTCCAGAACTCGTTGCCCTGAGCGGAGTGCACGAACACCAGCTTCCCGTCCTTGGTGGGCAACAAGTCATCCACGACCACGTCCACCCACTCCCCGAACTGCCACAGCTGTTGGGGGAGGGGACAGCGTGAGCACCTGCTTGGGGTTCCCCAGGCCTGAGCTCCATCCTCACTTGTGCTTACCAGATCCACCGAGCTAGACCATTTACACTACGTGGAATACACACACACATACACTTCACACATACTTGACATCCACTGGAGCCATGTAGACAGTCATACATCAGCCATCCTCATGTCCAGGCACCACATCTATGAATTCAAACAAGTACAGACAGAAAACACACTAAAAGGGCTGGAGTGATGACTTAGCAGTTTAAAGCACTTGCCTGCGAAGCCTAAGGACCCAGGTTCAATTCCCCAGTACCCACGTAAGCCAGAGGCACATGGTGGTGCATGTGTCTGGAGTTTGTTTGCAGTGACTAGAGGCCCTGGTGCACACACTCTCTCTCACTATCTGCCTTTCTCTCTGTCAAAAAAAAAAAAAAAAAAATTAAGCCGGGCGTGGTGGCGCACACCTTTAATCCCAGCACTCGGGAGGCAGAGGTAGGAGGATCACCGAGAGTTCAAGGCCACCCTGAGACTACATAGTTAATTCCAGGTCAGCCTGGACTAGAGTGAAACCCTACCTTGAAAAACAAAAACAAACAAACAAAAAAAAAATTAATGGGCTGGAGAGATGGCTTAGTTGTTAAGACACATGCCTGAAAAGCCTAAGGACCCCAGTTCAATTCTCCAGGTCCCACGTAAGCCAGATGCACAAGGTGGCACATGTGTCTGGAGTTTATTTGCAGTGGCTAGAGGCCCTAGTGTGCCCATTCTCACTCTCTCTTCCTTTGTCTGTCTCTAATCATTCATCTGGAGTTCGTTTGCAGTGGCTGGAGGCCCTGCTCCCCCATTCTCTCTCTATCTGTCACTCTTTCTCTCTGCTTCTTTCTCTCTCTCTCTCTCAAATGAATGAATAAATATATTTTTTAAAAAAATCCCAGCACTTTCAAAGAGGCAGAGGTAGGAGGATCGCCATGAATTCAAGGCCACTCTGAGACTACATAGTGAATTCCAGTTCAGCCTGGGCTAGTGACACCCTACCTCTCAATTAAAAAAAAAAAGGAAGAAGAAAGCAGAGTTGAGGAGGGCCAGGAGCTCAAGTCTGGGGCACAGGTGAGGCCTGAGCAAGAATACCGAGTATGAAGGCAAACAACCAGGAGGAAGTGATGGATGGGTCTGGGTGAGCATCCACAGCCAACAGTGAGTGAAGGATGGGGTTTGAGGCTGCAGACTAGGGTTGAGGAGAGGGAACGGCTATCAGAGGAGCCTTGGGTTCAGGGTCGGGGTGTCACACTTGCGTCAATGGAGCAGCCCATCAGGGAGCCTCGCGCTCCAGTGCCTTGAGGATGATTTGGTAGAGGTCACTCGGTGCCTTCCGCAGCTCATACCACTCGGTGACCCGCCTGTAAAGTCCTCAAAGCCTTCCGGCAAAGCTGCCCCCGAAAGAGCCTCGTAGCTGCCGTTCACCCTGCGGGCAGCTCCAGGTCAGTGCTGTGGCATCAAGCAGGACCAGGTAAGAGGGCCAGGAGCACCCACCCCAAAGGGGGCTGGAGCTGTCCCCTTTGTCCCTACTCACTTGGCGTAGGCCTTCTCAAGCAGGGCACTCCAGAACTCGTTGCCCTGGAGCGGAGTGCACGAACACCAGCTTCCCCGTCCTTGGTGGGCAACAAGTCATCCACGACCACGTCCACCCACTCCCGAACTGCCACAGCTGTTGGGAGGGACAGCGTGAGAGCACCTGCTTGGGGTTCCCAGGCCTGAGCTCCATCCTCACTTGTGCTTACCAGATCCACCGAGCTGGACCATTTTACACTCGTGGAATACACACACACATACACTTCACACATACTTGACATCCACTGGAGCCATGTAGACAGTCATACATCAGCCATCCTCATGTCCAGGCACCACATCTATGAATTCAAACAAGTACAGACAGAAAACACACTAAAAGGGCTGGGTGATGACTTAGCAGTTTAAAGCACTTGCCTCTGACCCAAGGACCCAGGTTCAATTCCCAGTACCCACGTAAGCCAGAGGCACATGGTGGTGCATGTGTCTGAGTTTGTTTGCAGTGACTAGAGGCCCTGGTGCACACACTCTCTCTCACTATCTGCCTTTCTCTCTGTCAAAAAAAAAAAAAAAAAATTAAGCCGGGCGTGGTGGCGCACACCTTTAATCCCAGCACTGGGAGGCAGAGGTAGGAGGATCACCGAGTTCAAGGCCACCCTGAGACTACATAGTTAATTCCAGGTCAGCCTGGACTAGAGTGAAACCCTACCTTGAAAAACAAAAACAAACAAACAAAAAAAAAATTAATGGGCTGGAGAGATGGCTTAGTTGTTAAGACACATGCCTGAAAAGCCTAAGGACCCCAGTTCAATTCTCCAGGTCCCATGTAAGCCAGATGCACAAGGTGGCACATGTGTCTGGAGTTTATTTGCAGTGGCTAGAGGCCCTAGTGTGCCCATTCTCACTCTCTCTTCCTTTGTCTGTCTCTAATAAATAAATAAATAAAAATAAAATATTTCAGCTGGGCGTGGTGGCGCACACCTTTAATCCTAGTACTCAGGAGGTAGAGGTAGGAGGATCACCAAGAGTTCAAGGCCCGCCTGAGAATACACACATAGTGAATTCCAGGTCAGCCTGAGCTAGAGTGAGACCCTACCTTGAAAAACAAACAAACAAACAAACAAACAACAACAAATATATATATATATATATTTTTTTTTAAAGAACCGAGGGGCTGGAGAGATGGCTTAGTGGTTAAGTTGTTTGCAGGCAAAACCAAACAACCTCAGTTCAATTCTCCAGGACCCACATAAGCTGGATGCACAAGGTGGCGTCTGGAGTTGGCTTACAGTGGTTACAGGCCCTGGTGTGGCCATTCTCTCTCTTTCTCTGTCTATATCTCTCTGTCTCAAACAAATAAATTTAATTTAATTTAAAAAAAGAAGCCAGGGGGTAAGAGGTGGCTGGAGAGATGGCTTAGTGGTTAAGGCATTTGCCTGCAAAGCCAAAGGATCCCAGTTCAATTCTCCAGGACCCACATATGTCAGATGCACAAGGGGGCATGTGCATCTGGAGTTCATTTGCAGTGGCTGGAGGCCCTGGCATGCCCATTCTCTATCTGCCTCTTTCTCTCTCAAATAAATAAATAAATAAAATATATTAAAAGAAGAAGAAGGGCTAGGCGTGGTGGAGCACACCTTTAATCCCAGCAGTTGGGAGGTAGAGGTAGGAGGATTGCTGAGAGTTCAAAGCCAGCCTGAGACTACATTGTGAATTCCAGGTCAGCCTGGACTAGAGTGAGACCCTACCTCAAAAAAAAAAAAAAAAAAAAAAAAAAAAAAAAAAAAAAAAAAAGCCAGGCATAGTGGCACATGCCTTTAATCCCAGCACTGAGAAGGCAGAAGTAGGAGAATCACCATGAGTTCGAGGCCACCCTGAGACTCCATAGTGAATTCCAGGTCAGCCTGAGCTAGAGTGAGACCCTACCTTGAAAAACCAGAAAACAAAAAAAAAGCCGGACATGCTGGTGTGGTGCATGCCTTAATCCCAGCATTTGGGAGCAGAGGTAGGAGGATTGGATTGACATGAGTTTGAGGCCACCCTGAGACTACACAGTGAGTTCCAGGTCAGCCTGGGCTAGAGTGAGACCCTACCTCAAAAAAAAAAAAAAAAAAAGGAAAAAAAAAACTAAAAATGCTTGGAGTGATGGTATACACCTTTAATTCCAGCACTCGAGAGGCTGAGGTAGGAGTTTTGCTGTGAGTTTGAGGCCAGTTTGAGACTACAGGGTGAATTCCATGTCAGCCTGGGCTAGAGAGAGACCCTACCTCAAAACAAACAAACAAAAAGTGCTGACTTAAGGAGGATCACCATGAGTTCAAGAGCAACCTGAGACCACATAGTGAATTCCAAGTCAGCCTGGGCCAAAGTGAGAACCTACCTCAGAAAGAAAGAAAAGAAAAGAAAAGAAAAGAAAAGAAAAGAAAAGGAAAGGAAAGGAAAGGAAAGGAAAGGAAAGGAAAGGAAAGGAAGATTTTGGGGGCCTGAAAAGATGGGTTTGCGGTTAAGGTGCTTGCCTGAAAACCTAAGGACCCAGGTTCAATTCCCCAGTACCCATGTAAGCTAGATGCACAAGGTGGCGCATGTGTCTGGAGTTTGTTTGCATGGCTAGAGGTCCTGATGCACCCATTCTCTCTCCCCCTTCTCTCCAATAAGTAAATGAATAAAATATTTTTTTTAAAGAGACTTTTTTAAATGCTGACTTAAGTCAGTAAAGCACTTGCTGTAAAAGCATGCAGGCCCAAGTTTGGATCCCTAGCAACACATAACTGCTAGACATGACAGTGTGTATGCCTGTAATCCCAGTGCTGGCTAATACCAGGTGGATCCCTCGGGCAGACCGGCTAGCTAGACTAGCTGAATCAGAATCAGTGAACTCTGTATTCAATGAGAGGCCCCAACTCAAAACTAACGTGGAGAGTGATTGAGCAAGATACCCAACATCAGCCTCGGGCTCCCTTGTAAACACACACAAGTGCGCCTTGGCACATGTGTACCCACACATACACATGCAAAAACTGCATCTATATTGAACATGCAAAAATATTTTTCTTGTCATTATTCCCTAAATAATGCAGCATAACAACTATTGACCTGGCATTTCCAGTGCATTAGGTATAATCATGCAGAAATGGCTTTTCCCACATTACATTAAGTGCCTTTTTTTTTTTTTTTTTTTGAGGAAGGGTCTCACTCTAGTCCAGGCTGACCTGGAACTCACTCTGTAGCTCCAGGCAGGCCTCAAACTCATGATTACTCACCTCTGCCTCCCAAATGGGATTAAAGGTGTGTGCCACCACTGTGGTCTTTTTCTTTTTGTAACTGGGTATTAAACCCAGGGTCTCATGCATCCTAGTGAAGTGCTGTACCAACAGAACTCTATCCTCTGCCCTAGGGATACTTTATATAGCAGGGTGTGTGTGGGTTTTTTATTTGTTTCTCGAGGTAGGGTCTCACTCTAGCCCACACTCACCTGGAATTCACTATGTAGTCTCAGGCTCGCCTCGAACTCACAGGTGTTCTCCTACCTCTGCCCCCTGAGTGCAGGGATCAGAGGCGTGTGTCACCACGCCTGGATGTGTGTGGGGTATATGCAAACATTCCTACACTGCTGTATAAAGGACTTGAACTTGGGTAGATTTCGATATCCACAGAGCCCTGGAATCAATCCCCTAAGGATATGAAGGGATACTGAATACATGGTCCTGGGTAAGTTATCCTGTCTGAGTCTCAGTTTCCCTAATCATGAGAGGGAGCAGCGGCGCCTTCCTGGCAGGAAAGTTAAAATCAGGCAGGCAACATCTATAGCTGGTACAAGGTGACCCTTCAGGTATAGAGAAAAGTTCCGGGGTTTGAGTCCCACCACCAAACAACCCCCCCCCCCCAGGTAGGGTTTCACTCTAGCTCAGGCTGACATTCAGGGTGATCCTCCTAACTCTGCCTCCCAAGTGCTGGTATTAAAGGCTTGCGCCACCACGCCCAGCCAAACAACCCATTTTTAAGTCATGCTCTCCACCTCTTCCCAGCCCACTCTATGCCTGGGCGTGGCAGCTGGTGTGAGATGTGCGACGAAAATGGGACGTCCAGACCCTCTAACCGCAGGATAGGCGGGGCTGTTCCCTGCAATCACGGGATTTGTTCAGAGATGCCAAGGGGCGGGTGCGCGGGGTAGGAGCAGGGGTGGGCAGGGGTGGGCAGGGGTGGGGCTGGGCCCCGGGCGCCAAGGGCCAGAAGCTTCCAAGACAGCCAAGAACCGTGGCAGGGGCCAGCCCAGAACAAAGGAAGAAGGCGAGGAGGCGGGCTTAAGGAACTCTGGGTTGGGAGGGGGCTTGAATGGACCAATCAGAGTCTGGGGAGGAGGGATTGGAGGACTGAGGAAAACGGGGAGGGGAAGAGGCGGGGAATCCACCCCTGCGGCCACGAGCGCGGCAGGTGTGGCAGCTCCTGCCAGGTGGGCAAGGATAGGGGTAGGAGGGGCCCCATTTATGCAGGAAGAGGAGAGACAAGGCGACCTGCAGGCAGCTGGGACCACCAGCGCAGGACGGCCTCATCACCCAGAGAGAATGGTAGTGTAGGCAAAGGTAGTTTAAACAGACTTAATCCTGAGTCTTTGCTAGACTCTGCCAGAAGTTACCAACGCACAGGATTTAGGAAAGGAAGACTGAGCAGTGGAGACGACCACATATTTTCCTCAGAACACTTTTTTTTTTTTTTTTTGATTTTCAAGGTAGGGTCTCGCTCTGGCCCAGGCTGACCTGGAATTAACTCATGGCAATTCTCCTACCTCTGCCTCCCGAGTGCTGGGATTAAAGGCGTGGGCCACCACGCCCGGCAGAACACTCCTTTTTCAGATGGGAAACTGAGGCCCCAGGTGGAGGAAAAAAGATCTGCCTCAAGGTAGAACACAAAACAAGTCTTTCTTGCCCTTGAAAACACTTTCTCCCTACTAAATACAGTCTGACCCAGGAAATGCCAGCTGAAATACCTGCAGGGCCGTTCACACATGACTGACCTGAAGAGATGGCACCCGAGAGGTCAAATACCTTCCAGAGGGGAGGGCTGCCCCCGCAGGGAGTGGCCCTGGCCGTCCCACCTTTACAGTGCTCTGGGTCATCCTTCCCACCCTCCTCCCCCCACCCCAGTGCCTGCTACTTTTCCTCACCTGAAAATGGAAGATGCCGCATAGCCATCCTGGAAGCTCTGACCATGGGGGAACCACTCGGTGCAGAGAGTGTCATTGAGGGTGAGGGAGGCGATGGCAGCCAGGAGCCAACAATCCCCTGAGATGGA
The DNA here is from genome assembly GCA_036365145.1 of Orientallactaga sibirica. NCBI lineage: Eukaryota > Metazoa > Chordata > Mammalia > Rodentia > Dipodidae > Orientallactaga > Orientallactaga sibirica. Next base: position 3,789,023 of record JAEOAD010000042.1, on the reverse strand, counting down.
AAAGACCGGTGGTCAGGCCTGCTGTCTGGATCCGCCAGGAGGTGGTGTGTATATGGGTATCCATGTTGGGAATAACCTGGGGTTCCCGGTGGGGTGTCCCTTAACTGCCCTCAGAAAAAGACCCAGGAATCTGGGCAAACCAGCACTAGTGCTGATAGCCAAAGCCTGTCTGGGCTTGCAGGAGGGAGGAGTTGGGGCAGTGCCCAAAGGAACGGGAATGGGGAACTACTATGGAAAAAACACCCAAACCCCACCCCCTGGGGGGGTGCCCAGTGCTCCCTGGCAGATGTCTGTACGGGTTGCTCCATCCACGATGAATTGGGGTTTGACAGCAGTTCCTACAAAACACAGGATCCTGTGCCTCCGGAGTTCCTTGTCAAAAAGTGGTACCCAGCCACCCTGACCCCACTCAACACTAGGCCAAGTCCCAGCCCACTCCTCACCCATGATAGGAGGGGTCGGCCACTCCCACCCAGGGTGGCCCTTCTCACCGTGGGACTTCACTTGATGCCATAGGTCTTGGAAGAATTAAAGGCCCAGTTCATGAAGCCCAGGCTCTGGGGCACTGGGGAAAGGCCTCATCTCGGAAGAGGGCCCCCACTTTGCAGGCATCGCACCGCAGCTGCTCGCAATCCTGGCCCATGTACTTGATGGCATTCTCATGGCGCCCAAGCCCAGCTCCTTGGCCCTTTGCTTCTGCACTTGGGCTGACACACCGGTGCAGTACACGGGCGTGATGAATTCCTCCGCCATCCTGAGGGACAGTGGGACCTGCTCGGAACCCAGGCCTTCCCAGAAATAGAACCTCGCTCCTGCTTGCAAGTGCCTCTTTTCTGCCCACCTTTCTAATCCAAACCCAGTTTTCCTGCCTCACTGCCCCTCTTACAGAACCCAGTGCACTCAGCCACCTTGCTAAGTCCCAGAGTCTGGCTAAGGATGCCCCCTGCCCCGGGTTAACTGACTACCACCTCTCTTTTTTCCCCATTCTCATTGTCCTGGGCAGGCAGCTCTGTGGTCAGCTAAGGGACAGGTCTCAACCCAAGGAGCTGTGAAGGTGTGGGTGAGGATCCCGGGGAAGGTCTACGACCCTGATGGTTTGCTTGTAAACCCCTTCCCTAGATGGGCCAAGTAGCTAGCTCACTGGCTCCTATCCCTGGCTGAAAACTGAAACTCCAGGCTCAGAGGCCCTAACCCTAACTAACTAACCCAGACCAGTGAAACAAGGCTGGGATGTCAGCCCTGCTGCCAGTAGCCCAGCTCTTGGAGACAGGGGTGAGCACAGGCTGGGAGGAGCGAGTGGGTGGTGCTGGAGCTCCTACCCTCACCCCTGACTCAAGCAAGCAGAGGACACAGACAGGGAGGCCTGATCTGCAGCAGCCCCTCCAACAATGGCCCCAGTCGGACCATTGCAGTCCCGACACACAACTCCTTACCTGGGGGGGGAGTTAAGGGGAGCGCCGAGGTCCCCGCGGCTGGCTTCCTTGGTGGCAGCTCAGGGCAGGGCCCAACCAGGAAGAGCGCTCCTCCCCGCCCTCCTTCACCTCCCCCCTCCTCCCTGGTCCCTCCCTCCCTCCTCCTCCTCCTCCTCCTGGGGTTCCTTCCCCTTTCCTCTTCAGCTCTCTCTTATCTCTTAGGCTCCTTCTTTGACTATCTCTTACTCATGGTGTCTCCCCGTCCCACCCTCCCGCCGCAGGCCAGGGGCCAACTCTGCAAAGGAGGACAAATTAGTAAAAGGCAGAGTTGTCCCCAGGAGGCCCGGCGCCTGTTCGGGTGAAGAGGGCTGGGCCCTGACAGAAGGACACCGCCGGGCAGGGCAGGGCAAGGGGTATTTTTAACTGGGACCTCAGCTCGAGTTGCAGGAGCCTACCGCCCCACCCCACGTCGCTCTGCCCGCGGGTACTGGGGGGCGATCGCGCCCTGAGGCACCGCCCCCGCAGCCCCCGGTCCGCCTCCTCCTCCCGGGACGCAGCGGGGCCGCAGCTGTCCCCATCCTCCCAGCTGGCTCCCCGGCCACGGGGCTGAGATTACCTCGGGCTGCGGCCGGCAGCTGCTGGACCCGAGCGGCCCGATTGGCAGCGAGAGGACCCCTGCTGGACTTTCGGTAAACCGCAGCCCCACCCCGGCCGGTGCTGCCGCAGCCCCGCTGCAGGGCTGGGTCGGTTCCCGGCCCCCGCACGCCGAGGCTTAGCTCCACCACCCCGCTGCGGTCCGGTTGGTGCAGGCGGGGCGTAGGGGGCCGGCCCTCCAGGCCTGGGGCTCGCTGAGTGACCTTGGGTAGGTCGCCGGCCCTGCTCTGACTTGATTTTCCGGATGGAAAGGAATAGTGTAACCATTCCGTCATCGCACACCTTGGCCCTCACTGGCCCCCACCCCCAAGCCCTCAGCCCCACCCTTTTTGGGAGCGCCCTAGTGGCCTACAGCCTCACCCGGGAGAGGGCAGCAGAGGTAGCGAGAGGAATGGTAGACCCAACAGGGACACACAGATTGTATTCCACAACCCATTTTAAGTCATGCTCTCCACCTCTTCCCAGCCCACTCTATGCCTGGGCGTGGCAGCTGGTGTGAGATGTGCGACGAAAATGGGACGTCCAGACCCTCTAACCGCAGGATAGGCGGGGCTGTTCCCTGCAATCACGGGATTTGTTCAGAGATGCCAAGGGGCGGGTGCGCGGGGTAGGAGCAGGGGTGGGCAGGGGTGGGGCAGGGGTGGGGCTGGGCCCCGGGAGCCAAGGGCCAGAAGCTTCCAAGACAGCCAAGAACCGTGGCAGGGGCCAGCCCAGAACAAAGGAAGAAGGCGAGGAGGCGGGCTTAAGGAACTCTGGGTTGGGAGGGGGCCTTGAATGGACCAATCAGAGTCTGGGGAGGAGTGGATTGGAGGACTGAGGAAAACGGGGAGGGGAAGAGGCGGGGAATCCACCCCCTGCGGCCACGAGCGCGGCAGGTGTGGCAGCTCCTGCTAGGTGGGCAAGGATAGGGGTAGGAGGGGCCCTTACTTATGCAGGAAGAGGAGACAAGGCGACCTGCAGGCTTGGCTGGGACCACCAGCGCAGGACGGCCTCATCACCCAGAGAGTATGGTAGTGTAGGCAAAGGTAGTTTAAACAGACTTAATCCTGAGTCTTTGCTAGACTCTGCCAGAAGTTACCAACGCACAGGATTTAGGAAAAGGAAGACTGAGCAGTGGAGACGACCACATATTTTCCTCAGAACACTTTTTTTTTTTTTTTTTGATTTTCAAGGTAGGGTCTCGCTCTGGCCCAGGCTGACCTGGAATTAACTCATGGCAATTCTCCTACCTCTGCCTCCCGAGTGCTGGGATTAAAGGCGTGGGCCACCACGCCCGGCAGAACACTCCTTTTTCAGATGGGGAAACCGAGGCCCCGGGTGGAGGAAAAAGATCTGCCTCGCAAGGTAGAACACAAAACAAGTCTTTCTTGCCCTTCGAAACACTTTCTCCCTACTAAATACAGTCTGACCCAGGAAAATGCCAGCTGAAATACCTGCAGGGCCGTTCACACATGACTGACCTGAAGAGATGGCACTGAGAGGTCAAATACCTTCCAGAGGGAGGGCTGCCCCCGCAGGGAGTGGCCCTGGCCGTCCCACCTTTACAGTGCTCTGGGTCATCCTTCCACACCCTCCCCTCCCCCCACCCCAGTGCCTGCTACTTTTCCTCACCTGGAAATGGAAGATGCCGGCATAGCCATCCTGGAAGCTCTGACCATGGGGAACCACTCGGTGCAGGAGAGTGTCATTGAGGGTGAGGGAGGCGATGGCAGCCAGGAGCCAACAATCCCCTGAGATGGAAAAGACCGGTGGTCAGGCCTGCTGTCTGGATCCGCCCAGGGAGGTGGTGTGTATATGGGTATCCATGTTGGGAATAACCTGGGGTTCCCTGGGTGGGGTGTCCCTTAACTGCCCTCAGAAAAAGACCCAGGAATCTGGGCAAACCAGCACTAGTGCTGATAGCCAAAGCCTGTCTGGGCTTGCAGGAGGGAGGAGTTGGGGCAGTGCCCAAAGGAACGGGAATGGGGAACTACTATGGAAAAAACACCCCAAACCCCACCCCTGGGGGGGGGGTGCCTACCCAGTGCTCCCTGGCAGATGTCTGTACGGGTTGCTCCATCCACGATGAATTGGGGGTTTGACAGCAGTTCCTACAAAACACAGGATCCTGTGCCTCCGGAGTTCCTTGTCAAAAGTGGTACCCAGCCACCCTGACCCCACTCAACACTAGGCCAAGTCCCAGCCCACTCCTCACCCATGATAGGAGGGGTCGGCCGAATTCCACCCAGGGTGGCCCTTCTCACCGTGGGACGCTTCCACTTGATGCCATAGGTCTTGGAAGAATTGGGGCCCAGTTCCTTGAAGCCCAGGCTCTGGGGCACTGGGGGAAAGGCCTCATCTCGGAAGAGGGCCCCACTTTGCAGGCATCGCACCCGCAGCTGCTCGTAATCCTGGCCCATGTACTTGATGGCATTCTCATGGCGGCCCAAGCCCAGCTCCTTGGCCCTTTGCTTCTGCACTTGGGCTGACACACCGGTGCAGTACACGGGCGTGATGAATTCCTCCGCCATCCTGAGGGACAGTGGGACCTGCTCGGAACCCAGGCCTTCCCAGAAATAGAACCTCGCTCCTGCTTGCAAGTGCCTCTTTTCTGCCCACCTTTCTAATCCAAACCCAGTTTTCCTGCCTCACTGCCCCTCTTACAGAACCCAGTGCACTCAGCCACCTTGCTAAGTCCCAGAGTCTGGCTAAGGATGCCCCCTGCCCCGGGTTAACTGACTACCACCTCTCTTTTTTCCCCATTCTCATTGTCCTGGGCAGGCAGCTCTGTGGTCAGCTAAGGGACAGGTCTCAACCCAAGGAGCTGTGAAGGTGTGGGTGAGGATCCCGGGGAAGGTCTACGACCCTGATGGTTTGCTTGTAAACCCCTTCCCTAGATGGGCCAAGTAGCTAGCTCACTGGCTCCTATCCCTGGCTGAAAACTGAAAACTCCAGGCTCAGAGGCCCTAACCCTAACCCTAACCCAGACCAGTGAAACAAGGCTGGGATGTCAGCCCCGCTGGCCAGTAGCCCAGCTCTTGGAGACAGGGGTGAGCACAGGCTGGGAGGAGCGAGTGGGTGGTGTTGGAGCTCCCTACCCCTCACCCCTGACTCAAGCAAGCAGAGGACACAGACAGGAGGCCTGATCTACAGCAGCCCTCCAACAATGGCCCCGGTCGGACCATTGCAGTCCCGACACACAACTCCTTACCTGGGGGAGGGGAGTTAAGGGGAGCGCCGAGGTCCCCCCGCGGCTGGCTTCCTTGGTGGCAGCTCAGGGCAGGGCCCAACCAGGAAGAGCGCTCCTCCCCGCCCTCCTTCACCTCCCCTCCTCCCTGGTCCCTCCCTCCCTCCTCCTCCTCCTCCTCCTGGGGTTCCTTCCCCGTTTCCTTTCAGCTCTCTCTTATCTCTTAGGCTCCTTCTTTGACTATCTCTTACTCATGGTGTCTCCCCGTCCCACCCTCCCGCCGCAGGCCAGGGGCCAACTCTGCAAAGGAGGACAAATTAGTAAAAGGCAGAGTTGTCCCCAGGGAGGGGCCCGGCGCCTGTTCGGGTGAAGAGGGCTGGGCCCTGACAGAAGGACACCGCCGGGCAGGGCAGGGCAAGGGGTATTTTTAACTGGGACCTCAGCTCGAGTTGCAGGAGCCTACCGCCCCACCCCACGTCGCTCTGCCCGCGGGTACTGGGGGGCGATCGCGCCCTGGAGGCACCGCCCCGCAGCCCCCCGGTCCGCCTCCTCCTCCCCGGGACGCAGCGGGGCCGCAGCTGTCCCCATCCCCTCCCAGCTGGCTCCCCGGCCACGGGGCTGAGATTACCTCGGGCTGCGGCCGGCAGCTGCTGGACCCGAGCGGCCCGATTGGCAGCGAGAGGACCCCTGCTGGACTTTCGGTAAACCGCAGCCCCACCCCGGCCGGTGCTGCCGCAGCCCCGCTGCAGGGCTGGGTCGGTTCCCGGCCCCCGCACGCCGAGGCTTAGCTCCACCACCCCGCTGTAGCGGTCCGGTTGGTGCAGGCGGGGCGTAGGGGAGCCAGCCCTCCAGGCCTGGGGCTCGCTGAGTGACCTTGGGTAGGTCGCCGGCCCTGCTCTGACTTGATTTTCCGGATGGAAAGGAATAGTGTAACCATTCCGTCATCGCACACCTTGGCCCTCACTGGCCCCCCCACCCCCAAGCCCTCAGCCCACCCTTTTGGGAGCGCCCTAGTGGCCTACAGCCTCACCCGGGAGAGGGCAGCAGAGGTAGCGAGAGGAATGGTAGACCCAACAGGGACACACAGATTGTATTCCCGCCTGGCCCAGACTGCTAGAGGTTAGAGGGCCAAGTGGGGGGCAGAATGTGCTGGCCCCAGCCCCAATCCACGCCTCTTCACAGACACAGGAGGTCTCCGCCTGGCCTCTGCTGCAGACCGCATAGGATGTGGACACGCTTTCTGCTGAAGCTTGTCTAGCTTTTCCTGGGAGCGTGGGCTCCTTGACATCCCAAAAGTTAAGAGTTGAAGGCATGGGACCGTGTGCCCCAATGGCATTGACCACCTCCTACGTGCATGGTAATGGGCTCGCTTGGATGTGAGCTTATGAAGACCCATGTCCTCAGTCCCCACAGTTAGTGGAGAGCAAGAATTGATAAAGGGCAGGCCAATCTAGTGTAGGTGTCACAACAGGTTCTGATCAGACACAGTATGGCAGGGGTGGGGAGACATGCCCAGCAGAGGCATTGCCGGAAAGAAATCTTGACAGATGGAAGAACTGAGGTGTGCCTGACTTACTTAGTTTTCCTTTCTACCTACCTTCCTTCCTTCCCCCTCCTTCTCTCTCCCCTTCCTTCCTCCCTTCCTTCCTCTTTCTTTCTTTCTTTCTTTCTTTCTTTCTTTCTTTCTTTCTTTCTTTCTTTCTTTCTTTCTTTCTTTCTTATTTCGAAGTAGGGCCTTACCCTAGCCCAGGCCGACCTGGAATTGGTCTCAGGATAGCCTCGAACTCATGATGATCCTCCTACCTCTGCCTCCCAAGTGCTGGGATTAAAGGCGTGTGCCACCAGGACCAGCTAACCTGACCTTTCTTAAGCAGATAGAAAGAGGGAAGGGGAGAGTGGCCCATATATAAAAAAATACATAAAATAGGCCGGGCGTGGTGGCGCACGCCTTTAATCCCAGCACTCGGGAGGCAGAGGTAGGAGGATTACTGTGAGTTCGAGGCCACCCTGAGACTACATAGTTAATTCTAGGTCAGCCTGGGCCAGAGTGAGACCCTGCCTTGCAAAACCAATATATATATATATTTTATATCTTTTAAATATATTTTTATATATATTATATATAATATAATCTTTTTAATATATATTTTATATATTATATATATTTATATATATTATATATATATAATCTTTTTTTTTTTTTTTTTTTTTAGGTAGGGTCTCACTCTGGCCCAGGCTGACCTGGAATTAACTATGTAGTCTCAGGGTGGCCTCGAACTCAAGGTGATCCTCCTACCTCTGCCTCCCGAGTGCTGGGATTAAAGGTGTGCGCCACCATGCCCAGCTCAACAGATGGGTTTAAAAATATTTTTATTTACTTATTTTACAGGGAGAGAGCAAGAGAGGGAAAGAATGGGTGTGCAAAGGCCTCAGGCCACTGCAAACGAACTCCATATGCATGTGCCACTTTGTGCAACTGGTTTACGTGGGTCCTGGGGAAGTGAACCTGGGTCCTTTGGCTTTACAGGCAAGTGCCTTAACAGCTAAGCCATTCCTCCAGCCCTGTTTTTGTTGTTGTTTTTGTTTATTTGTTTGTTTGTTGACACATGGTCTTATGTAGCCCAGGCTTGCCTGGAAGTTGCTATGTAACTAAGGTTGGTCTTGAACTGATCCTCCTGCCTCTACCTCCCAAATTCTGGGATTACAGAACTAAGTGGGAGCAGGGACTCCACAGTAGCTGTTCCTTTCCTGATCCTGCTGGAGCAGGTGACCCAAGTTCTCTTACTCCCTGTGGACCAGGTGTACCATAAGGGCCAACATCCTGTTGCTGTTACCACATTCATTAGCATAACAGGAAATGAGCTTGACAAAGTGGTCATGGAAGGCAATGCAGGCCACAGCATGGGAGGTGAAAGAAAGGGTCACTGTTAAAGTCACAGGAGAAAGTCTGGTTCTCAGGGGAGCCCAGAATGCCTTTCAGGGGCTTTGTGAAGCATGGGCATCACCTTCTCGATGTCATCATACTCCGTGACTTTTTCTAGACAGCACACAGGATTCTAGACTGACACCTTGTTGGGGAAAGGCATGCCAGTGAACTGCTCATTCATTACAAGGGTGACCTTGTCCATGATCTCAACAATGCCAGTGTCTACAGGGATAACCATCAGGCCATAGTTTCCCAGAGAGACCCTCCATATTCTTCTGTATGGCTTTGGTCATGACTCCATTCACAACGCCAAGTTGTCACAGATGACCTTGGAGACTAAGCAATTGGTGATACTGGAGGCAAGACTGACCATCTAAGGTTTGTTCAGAAGTTCACTTCTCATAGTTCACTCCCATCACACGCATGGGGCATCAGCAGAGTAAGCAGAGGTGTTGTACATCCTCCAGCAGTGTTTGGATAAACATGAAATGAACAAACAACATGCAAAATATTAAATCATATCTCCTGATGGTGTATAACAAGTGGCGTCCAGAACAGGACTTTATAACTTCATGAGGTGCAAAACCCTGAGGAAACACAGAAATAAAATAATAAAATAAAGGGGGGCTGGAGAGATGGTTTAGCAGCTAAGATGATCACTTACAAAGCCTATGGACCCAGGTTCAAATCCACTGTACCCATGTAAGCCAGATGTACATGGTGGTACATATGTCTGGAGTTCATTCACAGTGGCTAGAGACCCTGGTGTGTCCATTATCTCTCTATAATATATCTGCCTCTTTCCCTCCACCTCTCTCTCTCTAAAATAAATAAGTAAAAATAAAATATTAAGACAACAAAACAAGCCGGGCATGGTGGTGCATGGAGGCAGAGAAAGGAGGAGCTCAGTGAGTTTGAGGCCACCCTGAGACTACATAGTAAATTCCAGGTCAGCCTGGACTAGAGAGTGAGAGTGAGACTCTATCTCAAAAAACCAAAAAAAAAAAAAAAAAAAAAAAAAAAAAAAAAAAAAAAAGGAAAGTTTTGTCCTAAAATGTTTTTCTTTGCTCAAATATTTTTTTATTAGAGAGAAAATGGGGGCTGGAGAGATGGCTTAGTGTTTAAGGTGTATGCCTTAACAGTTCAATTCTCCAGGACACATGTAAGCCAGATGCATGCACATGGTGATGAATGCATCTGAAGTCCTGGCACGTCCATTTTCTCTCTCTCTCTCTCTCTCCCTCTCTCTGCCTCAAATAAATAAATAAATAAATAATATCTTGGGAGACAGAGGTAGAAGGATAGCCAAAGAATTGGAGGCCACCCTGAGACTACATAGTGAATTCAGGTCAGCCTGGACTAGAGTGAGACCCTACCTCAAAAAAAAAAAAAAAAGAGAGAGAGAGAAAATGGGAAGGAACTCCAGGGCTATAGCTACTGCAAACAAACTACAGAACTCCAGACACATGTGATACCTTGTGCATCTGGTTTATGTTGCTACTGGGAATTGAACCTAGGTCCTTAGGTTTCAAAGGCAAGCACCTTAACTACTGAGCCCGCTCTCCAGCCCCCTAAAATGTTTAAGAAAATATTTTTAGCCTGGAATGGTGGCACACGTCTTTAATCCCAGCACTCAGGAGGCAGAGGTAGGATTGCCATGAGTTCAAGGTCACCCTGAGACTACATAGTGAATTCCAGGTCAGCCTGAGCTAGAGTGAGACCCTACCTCAAAAAAAAAAAAAAAAAAAAAAAAAAAAAGAACATATTTTCATCTTTTTAAAAATATTTTATTTTTACTTATTTATTTGAGAGAGAAAAAGAGGCAGATAAGAGAAAATGGGCGTGCCAGGGCCTGCAGCCACTGCAAACAAACCACACACATAAGAACCATCTTGTGCATCTAGCTTATGTGGGTCCTGGGGAATTAAACCTGGGTCCTTAGGCTTCACAGGCAAGTTCCTTAACCGCTAAGGCATCTCTCCAGCCCGCAATGTAATTTTCTCAAGGTGCACCTAGGATTTGTGTATTTGTCATGTGTGTCCATGATGTTTTCATGTTTGTTTTTGTATGTTATCTTTTTTTAATTATTAATTTTTTATTGACACCTTCTATACTTACATACAAAAAACATATGATATTTCCCTCCCTTCCCCTCCCCACATTCCACTTTTAGAACACCAATCTCCATCATATCCCCTCCCTCTCTCCATTAGTCTTTCTTTTGATTTGATGTCATCATCTTTTTCTTCTATTTTGAGGGGCTTGTGAAGGTATTGCTAGGCACTGCAAGGTCATGGATATCAAGGCCAATTTCTGTCTGGGCAGTTGCATTGTAAGAAGTCATACCCTTCCTTTGGCTCTTCCATTCTATCCACCCCCTCTTCCGCAATGGTCCCTGAGCCTTGGAGGGTGTGACAGAGGTGTTTCAGTGCTGGGCACTCCTCTATCCCTTCTTCTTAGCACTATGTTGCCTTTTGGGTCATCCCAGTGGTCATCGCCATCTGAAAAGAGAAGCTTCTCTAACCAGAAGTGAGAGTAGCATTAATATGTGAATATGAACATTAAGTGTAGTACTTTCAGGGCGGCTTGGTGGGAATAATATATACATTTAGTCAGACAAGAGCAGGCTTTATACCCCTAAGGCTCATGACCTCACCTGCCATAGACTTTTGCTTAGGTTTTTCAGTACCAGGCATGTATTCCCTCCCACAGAGAGGGCCTTCAGTCCAATTATGGAGCAGTTGGTTACCCCAAGAGTAGACATGCCACTACTGCACCCGTTCAGTCATTGGGCCTGAATGGCCAAACTTGAATATTCAGTGTCCACTGTTTTCACTGCTGATGACTTCTGTGTCCTGTATGGCTGCATGCAGTGGAGCTTTTTCCAGCTTTCAGTTGGCTGGTCTACAGGGAGAAGGTTTTCTGCTCTGCAGTAGCTTGCTTTCTCAGTGACCTTGCCTCTCAGGCAAGACATGTCTTCAGCACTAGGGTCTTACTATCTGTTTCTCAAGGGAAACCAAGGGCTTTGGCAAAAGCCTTTAATGTTTTGGAGGCTACCGGGACCTCCTTGGCCAACAACTCACTGGAAGGTATCCCATCCCAGGCACTGAAAATTTTCTAGTAACAGTCTACAGCTTCTAGATGTGCCATTCTTCAAAAAAGTAGGTTTACATAAGTCTTATTCACAATATCTTGAATTTAAATTGACCCTCCCCTTCCCTTCTTTGTACATTATCTTGTGAGCAAAAAAATAGAGCATAACAACATAAAATTCAAAATATGTAAAACTTGTGGCCACTTCAAATTTTTATTATTCTTAATTTTGCTTTTAAAATATTTTTGGTATACCAATTTAAAGTGTGAACACGTGTGAATGTGAATGTGAATGTTTTGGTGACATATTAAAAGGCCTTATACGTACATATTCATAAACTTAAGTAATCTTAACTTCTTAAAACCTATACAAATGTTATTTTTGGATTTAGTAAATGATTACCATAAATGCGACTTTTTTGGGAGATGTAATATTCATTGGAATCATAAGACAAAATGACAAAGGTTTCATTTAGGCTATAGACATTACTATTGCATATATGTATATATATATATATATATATATATATATATATATATATATATATATCCCCCCAGGTAGGGTTTCACTCTAGCCCAGGCTGACCTGGAATTCACTATGTAGCCTCAGGGTGGCCTCCAACTTGCCTCTCAAGAGCTAGGATCCAGATGCATAAATTTTAATAATGGTTTCTTTCCAGAACTGGTTTTACAACAATTCTGTTCCATTTTTAGATGATCATAGATAACAAAAATAAAATATCAAAATACCTCTAAATATATATTAAAGGTGCCTTAATTAGATTGATTACATTGGATTTATTTTTAAGGATGAAGTATAAGTACCAAATGTAAAATGTATGTGCTTGTTGGGGATTTTTTTTATTAGTTATGGACATACTCAGTATGTAAACAGCACATGTCGGTACCATCCTTTCCCTCATCCCTACCCCTTTTCCAAAGAGGCCCTCCTCGTTGGGGATGCTGGTCATCCCCATGGGGATTGTGGGTCCTGCATTGTGGGGGCAGCTGTCAGTTATGGGGAAGAGGCAATGTCTTTGTGCATAATGTTTCAACTTGTGTCTCTAACAATCTTTCCGTTCCCTCTTCCACAAAATTCCCTGAGCCATGTTGGGTTTATTTTAGGTCTACTTCAGTGATGGGTTCTTAGGAGCCTCTGGATCTCTGGTTTGGTAGGTAGTGGTGTTGGGGATTTTTATGTTAAATTTCCTTTCCACAGTGGAAATTACAAAAGATGCCACTCCAGAAAACAATGACATTCAGGAATCTGGGTAAACCTATTGATATGTAAAAAATATAGATTTGTTGATAAGTCTTAAACTAATGTCTTATATTTTTTAGATTAATTTTAATTTACAGTGTAATATTAAAATATAAAAATTAGGGCTGGAGAGATGGCTTAGCAGTTAAGGTCTACATAAGCCAGATGCACAAAGGGGCACACGCACGCATCTGGAGTTCATTGGTGGTGGCTAGAGGTCCTGGTGCACCCATTCTCTCTCTCCCTCTCTTTCTCTTTCCCTCTCTCTGTCTCTAATAAATAAATGAAAATTATATATATATATATATATACATATATATATATACCTATTTATCTGTTCTTTCCTCCTTCAAACCAGTTTTGTATAAGGTCTAAATTTTCTGTTTTATTTCTATTAAGCCATATCTGTTTAAGGTATACATTTAAGATTAAAGATAAAAAATAGCCAGATTTTCAGGGTGTGGTGTGGCACAAGACCTTAATCTCTACAGTTGAAAAACAAAAGTAAAAAGATTTCTATGAATTTGAGGTAGGCCAAAATGAGCTCCAGGTCAACCTGGAATAGAGTTAGGCCCTACCTCAAGGTTCAACAAGTTTATACACTGTTTAAAATGTAAATTAAGCCAGGTATGGTGGTTCATGCCTTTAATCCCAGCACTTGGGAGGCAGAGGTAGGAGGATCACTGTGAGTTCAAGGCCACCCTGAGACTACATAGTGAATTCCAGGTCAGCCTGAGCTAGAGTGAGATTCTACCTGAAAAAAAAAAAAAAGATTAGGAATGAATGAATCCTAATGTAAAATATGAATATCAGTTATAACATTGTATCAACAATTGTAACAAATAGACCACAGGAATACAAAATGTTTCCTTTTCTCCTTCCCATTCACCTCCTTCTTCTCTTCTTTCTCTCCTCCTCCTCCTTCTTGGAGATACAATCTTGCTATATGGCCCAAGCTGGCCTCCAGTTCATCTTTCACCTGCCTCAGCCTGTGACCAAGGTGATAATAATTGGAGAAACTGTTCCAGTGGAAGAGAGTATAAAGCCACTCTTTCTTAGCAATATTCTAGCAAATCTAAAGCTGTTCTAAAAAAAAAATAGGGCTGGAGAGATGGCTTAGCAGTCAAGGCGCATGCCTGTGAAGCCTAAGGACCCAGGTTTGATTCTCCAGGTCCCACATAAGCCAGATGCACAAGGTGGCACATGTATCTGGAGTTCGTTTGCAGTGGCTTGAGGCCCTGGCATGCCCATTCTCTCTCTCGCTTTCTCTTTCTCTCCATCCCCCTCTATCTGTCTCTAATAAACAAATAAATGAAAATAAAACCTTTAAAAAATAGACGTTTAGGGGCTGGAAGATGGCTTAGCAGTTAAAGATGCTTGCTTGCAAAGTCTGGTAGCCTGGGTTTGATTCCCTAGTACCCACATAAAGCCAGATGCACAAAAGGACACATGCATCTGGAGTTCATATGTAGTGGCAAGAGGACCTGGTGTGCCCATGTGTGCTTCTTCTCTTTCTCTCTCTCAGTCTGGGGTGTGGAGCAAGAGGAGAATGTTGGATGTCTTTTCATTCATATGCCAATTTCCTTGAGATAGAGTCTCTCACTTAACTCAAAGATGCTATTACCACCAATTTTTTTTTTTTTCAAGGTAGGGTTCGGCTCTAGTTCAGGTTGACCTGGAATTTACTATGTATTCTCAGGCTGGCCTTGAACTCATGGCCATCCTCCTCCTACCTCTGCCTCCTGAGTGCTAGGTTTAAAGATATGCGCCACCATGCCAGGTTTAAAAGACATTCTATATTTTTATTTATTTATTTGAGAAACAGAGAGAGTGAGAAAGAAAGAAAGAAAGAAAGAAAAAAGAAAGAAAGAAAGAAAGAAAGAAAAGGAAAGAAGGAAGGAAGGAGGAAGGAAGGAAGGGAAGGAGGAAGGGAGGAGGGAGGAAGGAAGGGGGTGAATCGGTGCACCAGAGACTCCAGCCACTGCAAATCAACTCCAGATGTATGCACCACCTTGTGCATCTGGCTTTCATCTAATAAACAAATAAATGAAAATAAAACCTTTAAAAAATAGACGTTTAGGGGCTGGAAGATGGCTTAGCAGTTAAAGATGCTTGCTTGCAAAGTCTGGTAGCCTGGGTTTGATTCCCTAGTACCCACATAAAGCCAGATGCACAAAAGGACACATGCATCTGGAGTTCATATGTAGTGGCAAGAGGACCTGGTGTGCCCATGTGTGCTTCTTCTCTTTCTCTCTCTCAGTCTGGGGTGTGGAGCAAGAGGAGAATGTTGGATGTCTTTTCATTCATATGCCAATTTCCTTGAGATAGAGTCTCTCACTTAACTCAAAGATGCTATTACCACCAATTTTTTTTTTCAAGGTAGGGTTCGGCTCTAGTTCAGGTTGACCTGGAATTTACTATGTATTCTCAGGCTGGCCTTGAACTCATGGCCATCCTCCTACCTCTGCCTCCTGAGTGCTAGGTTTAAAGATGTGCGCCACCATGCCAGGTTTAAAAGACATTCTATATTTTTATTTATTTATTTGAGAAACAGAGAGAGTGAGAAAGAAAGAAAGAAAGAAAGAAAGAAAGAAAGAAAGAAAGAAAGAAAGAAAGAAAGAAAGGAAGGAAGGAAGGAAGGAAGGAAGGAAGGAAGGAAGGGAGGGAGGGAGGAAGGAAGGGGGTGAATCGGTGCACCAGAGACTCCAGCCACTGCAAATCAACTCCAGATGTATGCACCACCTTGTGCATCTGGCTTACATGGGTCTTGGGGAATCAAACTTTTGTCCTTTGGCTTTGCAGGCAAGTGCCTTAACTGCAAGGCTATCTCTCCAGCCCTTCACCATATTTTAAAAAAATATTTTGTCACGGGCTGGAGAGATGGCTTAACGGTTAAGGCACCTGCCTCCTAAGCCTAAGAACGGGTTCCAATCTCCAGCAGTTCCAATCTCCAGGTCCCACGTTTAGCCAGATGCAGTGACACAAGCATGCAATGCCACACTTCACTTGCCCACAAGGGGGCACACACATCTGGATTTCGTTCATAGCAGCTGAGAGACTGCTGGCGCGCCCATTCTCTGTCTCCCTCTCCCTCTCTCTCTGTCTGTCTCTCTCTAAAAAAATAAAAACTATATAAAAAATATTTTTGCCAGGAGTGGTGGTGCGTGCCTTTAATCCCAGGACTCAGGAGGCTGAGTGAGGTAGAAGGACTGCTGTGTGTCTGAGGCCAGCCTGGGACTACAGAATGAGTTCTAGATCCGTTTGGGCTACAGTGAGATCGATCCTACCTCAAAAACCACAACAACAGAATTTAAAAAAAAAAAAAAAAAAAAAAAAAATGAGGGCTGGAAATATGGCTTAGCAATTAAGGCATTTGCCTGCAAAGCCAAAGGACCCTGGTTCGATTCTTCAGTACCCATGTAAGCCAGATGGACAAGGGGGCGCATGCATCAGGAGTTCGTTTGCAGTGGCTGGAGGCCCTGGCATGCCCATTCTTTCTTTGCCTCTTTCTCTCTCTCAACTAAATAAAGAAAGAAAGAAACTGGGGCTTGAGAGATGGCTCAGCAGTTAAGGCATTTGCCTGCAAAACCAAAGGACCCAGGTTCAGTTCCCCAGTACCTATGTAAAGCCAGATGCATGTATCTGGAGTTCCTTGGCATGCTTGTTCTCTCTCTCTAGCTATCTATCTGCCTCTTTATCTCTTTGTCAAATAAATAAATAAATAAATAAATAAATAAATACATTTTAAAAGGGCTGGAGAGATGGCTTAGTGGTTAAGGTGCTTGCCTGCAAAACCATAGGACCCAGGTTTGATTCCCCATTACCCATGTAAAGCCAGATGCACAAGGTGGGGCATGCATCTGGAGTTCGTTTGCAGTGGCTAGAGGCGCTGGCATGCCCATTCTCTCTCCCTCCCTCCCTCTCTCTCTCTTTCTCTCTCTCTCTCTTTCTTTTTTCAAGGTAGGGTCTTGATCTAGCCCAGGTTGACCTAGAATTCACTATGTAGTCTCAAACTCATGGTGATCCTCCTATCTCTCTATCTTTCTTTTCCTTTTTCTTTCTTTCTTTTTTTGTTGTTTTTTTGGTTTTGGTTTTTTGGTTTTTCAAGGTAGGGGTTTCACTTTCGTCCAGGCTGACCTAGAATTCACTATGTAGTCTCAGGGTGGCCTGAAACTCACCGTGATCCTCCTACCTCTGCCTCCCGAGTGCTGGGATTAATGGCGTGTGCCACCATGCCCTGCTCTCTATCTCTTTCTTAAATAAAATATTTAATAAATCAAATAGTAAATAAGGGGATAAAACCCAGTCATGTTTGGTACCTGTGTGTACCTATAATCCCAGCACTGGAAAGACTGAGGCAAGAGGATTCCTACACGTTTGAGACTAGCCAGGCTACATAGTGAGTGTTAAGGCCTGCCTGGGATACTGAAGGAGACCCTGTCTCCAAAAAACAAAAATCAGTGGGCATGGTGGCTCTAGTTTTTAATCCCAGCCCTAAGGAGGGTGAGGTGGGAGGATCACCATGATTTCAAGGCCAGCTTGGGCTACAGAATAGGTTACAGGTCAGTCTGGGCTAGAGTGAGACTCTGACTCAAAAAAAAAAAAAAAAACAAAACAGGGACTGGAAGCCAGGAGTGGTGACGCACACATGCCTTTAATCCCAAAACTCTGGAGGCAGAGATCACTGTGAGTTTGATGCCACCCTGAAACGACATAGTGAATTCTATCTAGGTCAGCCTGAGCTAGAGTTAGACCTTACCTTGAAAAAACAACAAAAAACACACAAAAGGGACTGGAGAGATAGCTCAGTGGTTAACAGCACTTCCTGTGCAAGCATGAGGGCCTGAGGCAGCTGAGAGACCACTCAAGTTTGATCCCCAGAATCCACACAAACAGCCGGGCATGACCACACCCATCTGTAACCCAGTTCCATAGGAGAACAGAGAGCACAGGATGGATGGAGCTTGTGAAAATAAGCCAAGCTCTAGGAACAGTAAGGAACTTTGGCTCAAATAAGAATTAACAGAAGAATGATGGAGCAGGACACCAGAGGTTCCATTCTAGCCACTACAGGCAAGTCCTCTTTGCCACAAGCAATCGCATGAGATCCTTCATGGATACATATATATGCATACACCACACACACACACACACACACACACACACACACACACCATAAAGAAGAAAGAAGATCCAGGCATGATGGCACACGCCTTTAATCCCAGCACTCGGGAGGCAGAGGTAGGAGGATCACTGAGTTCGAGGCCACCCTGAGACTACATAGTGAATTCCAGCTCAGCCTGGGCCAGAGTGAGACCCTACCTCGAAAAACCAAAAAATAAAAATAAAAAATAAAATAAAATAAATAAAATTAAATAGGCCTGGCGTGGTGGTGCACACCTTTAATCCCAGCACTCAGGAGGCAGAGGTAGGAGGATCACTGTGGCTTGAGGCCACCCTGAGACTACATAGTGAATTCCAGGCCGGCCTGAGCTAGAGTGAGACCTTACCTTAAAAAACCCAAAAAAAAAAAAAAAAGTATTAAATTAAAATTAAAAAAAAGAAAGAAAATTCTAGAAAATGCATAATACTCTAGTGACAGAAAGCAGATCAGTGGTGCCTGGAAAGGGAATTGAATTATCAGGATGAACAGGATATGAGGGAGACATTATGAAAGGCCTTGAGGAAACTTTTTTGGAGTGATAGATGTGTCAGTCACCTTGGTAGTAATGGTTTCATGGAAATATACATGTTAAAACAAGTCAATCACTTTAAATATGTGTGGTTTATTATGTGTCAATTATACCTCAATAAAGCTATTACAAAGGGCAATAATAACTTAAACTTATCTCTTGGGAGACCGGAAGAAGTAAAAGTAGTCTAGATCCTTGATGTGGCCCTAGCCACCAGAGTGAATTAAGAGAAAGGGGTGCACTAAACTGGGGGACAGTGGGGAGTCAAGTCTGGAGCTTGCTATAGAAGGCGGGGCGTAGTACTGCATGCCTGTTATCCCAGTCAAGCAGTTGAAATTCACATTCTAAATCCAGCACACCATTTCATTGCCTGTGTCTTGCCTGTGTTATAATACAGCAGGCACTGGAAGATCGGAGCAGGGGAGGGGATTCTGGAGGAGTCTAGAGGATTCTGGAGGAATCTAGGACATTTGTGGCAGGAAAGCCTGCAGACTGAAGGTATCAGAAGCCAAGATAAGGGCTAAAAATTATTTTTCCTGTCCCTTCTCCTATTTCTTCCTCCTAGATAAGGTCTCATAGTCCAGGCTGGCCTTGATCTTACTATATAGCTGAGGATGATCTTGAATTTCTAATCCTCCTTCCTCCACCTCCCAGGTGTGGGGATTGTAGGTATTTGTCACCACACCATGCACTAGACTGTCTTTCCATGAATATCCAGGGCCATTTAAAATTTTTTTTATTATTTATTTATTTATTTTTATTTATTTGAGAGAAAGAGGCAGAGGAGAGAGAGAATGGGCATTCCAGGGCCTCCAGCCACTGCAAACGAACTCCAGGTGCATGTGCCACCTTGTGCATCTGGCTTATGTGACTACTGGGGAATTGAGCCTCGAACAGGGTAACCGCTAAGCCATCTCTCTAGGCCCCCAGGGCCATTTTAAATGTCCCAACCTCTTTTCTTTCTTTTCTTTTCTTTCTTTTTCTGTTTTTTTTTTTTTTTTTTTTTTTTTTGAGGTAGGGTCTCACTCTAGCTCAGGCTGACCTAAAATTCACTATGTAGTCTCAGGGTGGCCTTGAACTCATGGTGATCCTCCTACTTCTGTCTCCAGAGTGCTGGGATTAAAGGTGTGCATCACCACGCCTGGCTTCCTCTTCCTTTTTCATTACCAAGAAATTTACTTTTTTTTTTTTTTTTTTTTTTGGTTTCTCAAGCTAGGGTTTCACTCTCGCCCAGGCTGACCTGGAAATCATTATGTAGTCTCAGGCTGTCCTCGAACTCACGGTGATCCTCCTACCTCTGCGTCCTGAGTATTGGGCTTAAAGGAGCATGCCACCATGTCCACCTGAAATTTACTTTAATTTTTTTTCTTTTTTTAGGTAGGGTCTCATGCTAGCCCAGGCTGACCTGGGATTCACTATGTAGTCCTAGGGTGGCCTCAAACTCACAGTGATACTCCTACCTCTGCCTCCTGAGTGCTGGGATTATAAGTGTGTGCTACTACGCCCAGAAATTTTTTTTTAATTTATTAATTTGAGAGAGAGAGAATGGGTGCGCCAGAGCCTCCAGCCACTGCAAATGAACTCCAGATGCATAAAACATTAACTGCGGGCTGGAGAGGTGGTTTAGCAGTTAAGGCATTTGCCAGAGAAGCCTAAGGACTCATGTTTGACTCTCCAAGTCCCATGTAAGCCAGACACACAAGATGATGCGAGTATGAAAGGTTGCACATGAGCACAAGAGGGCACATGTGTCTGGAGTCTGATTACAGTGGCTGGAAGCCCTGGCATGCCAATTCTCTCTCTCTCTCTCCTGCTCTCACTCTTGCTCTCTTGCATTAAAAAAAAGGCCAGTCTGTTGGGCTTGCCTCAAAAAGAAGAAAGAGAGAGAGCGAGAGAGAGAAAATGTGGGTTGGAGAGATGACTTACTGGTTAAGGCACTTATTGGCAAAACCTAAAGGACTCAGCTTTGATTCCCCAGTACCCATAAGGTGGTACATGCATCTGGAAGTCCTTTGCAGTGGGTAGAGGCCCTGGTGTAGCCATTCTCTCTCTTTCTCTACCTGTTTTTTTCTCTCTCTCATTCTCAAATAAATAAACAGAATACTTTTTTGTTTTTTTCAAGGTAGGGTCTCACTCTTGCCCAGGCTGATCTGAAATTCACTATGTAGTCTCAGGGTGGCCTTGAACTCACTGCAATCCTCCTACCTCTGCCTCCTGAGTGCTGGGATTAAAGGCATGCGCCACCACGCCCAGTTCAAATATATATATATTGTTGTTGTTGTTTGTTTGTTTGTTTTTCAATGTAGGGTCTCACTCACTAGCCCAGACAGACCTGGAATTCACTATGTAGCCTCAGGGTGGCCTCGTGCTGGGATTAAAGGCATGTGCCACCATGCCTAGTTAAAAATTTTTATTTTTTATTTTTCTAAGGCTTTATTTTTATTTTATTTATTTATTTATTTGCAAGGAGAGAGAGAGGGAGAGAGATAAGAGAGACAGACAGAGAGAGAATGGGCATGCCAGGGACTCTAGCCACTGCAAACGAACTCCAGATGCATGTGCCCCTTGTGCATCTGGCTTACGGGGGTCCTGGGGAATCAAACCTGGGTCCTTTGGCTTCATAGGCAAATGCCTTAAATGCTAAGCCATCTCTCTAGCCCAACCATTTTTTTTTAATTATGAGAGAGAGAATTGGCATGTCAGGGCCTCCAGCCACTGCAATCAAATTCCAGATGTGTGCAACCTTATACACTTGCATCACCTTGTGCACCTGGCTTATGTTGGACCTGGAGAGTCGAACATGGGCTCCTTAGGCTTTGCAGGCAAGTGCCTTAACCACTATACTACCTTTCCAGCCCTCAACAAAATATATTTTTTAATATTTTATTTATTATTACTTGGGTCCTGGGGAATTGAACCAAGGGTCCTTTGGCTTTACAGACAAAGGCCTTAACCGCTAAGCTATCTTTCCAGCCACCCAATTTTTTTTTTCAAGGTAGGGTTTTATTCTAGTCCAGGCTGACCTGGAACTCAGTATGTAGTGGCAGGGTGGTCTCGAACTCATGGTGATCCTCCTATCTCTGCCTCCTGAGTGCTGGGATTAAAGGATGTGCCACCATGCCCAGCCTGAAATATTTTTTTAAATATATTTTGTTTATTTATTAATTTGAGAGAAAGAAAGAAATAGGTAGAGAGAGAGTGAGAGAGAGAGAATGGGCACACCAGGGCCTCCAGCCACTGCAAATGAACTCCAGATGCATGCGCCTCCTTGTGCATCTGGCTTACATGTGTCCTGGGGAATCTAACTGGGGTTCGTTGGCTTTGCAGGCAAATGCCTTAACCACTAAGCCAACTTCTCCAGCTCAATAAAATATTTAAATTTTAAAAAAATTTTATTTATTTATTTGCAAGCAAAGAGAGAGAGAGTGAGAAGAGACAGAGACAGAGTGAGAAGAGACAGAAGAGAGAGAGAATGGGTTCACCAGGGCCTCTAGCCACTGCAAACAAACTCCAGATGCATACGCCCCCTTGTGCACCTGGCTTATGTGGGTACTGGGGAATTGAACCTGGGTCCTTTGTCTTTGCAGGCAAGCACCTTAACCATTATGCCATCTCTCTAGCCCCAATTAAAAAAAAATATTTTTAGCCGGGCGTGGTGGCGCACACCTTTAATCCCAGCACTCAGGAGGCAGAGGTAGGAGGATTGCCGTGAGTTCAAGGCCACCCTGAGACTACATAGGTAATTCCAGGTCAGCCTGGGCCAGAGTGAGACCCTACCTCGAAAAAACCAATATATATATATATATTTTAAGCTGGGTGTGGTGGTGCACGCCTTTAATCCTAGCACTTGGGAGGCAGAGGTAGGAGGATCACCGTGAGTTTGAGGCCACCCTGAGAATACATAGTGAAGTCCAGGTCAACCTGAGCTAGAGTGAGACCCCACCTCGAAAAAACAAAAAAATATTTTATTTATTTATTTATTTGAGACTGAGAGAGAGAATGAAAGAGAAAGAATGGGCACGTCAGGGCCTCCAGCCACTGCAAATGAACTCCAGATGTATGCGCCTCCTTGTGCAATCTGGCTTATGTGGGCCTGGGGAATTGGACTGGGGTCCTTTGGCTTTGCAGGCAAACGCCTTAACTGCTAAGCCATCTTCTCCAGACTAATAAAATATTTTTTAAGGAACACTTCTTTATTTGGCTTTTTCAGGTAGGGACTTGCTCTAACCCAGGCTGACCTGAAATTCACTATGTAGTCTCAGGCTGGCCTCAAACACAAGGCAGTCCTCTTACCTCTGCTTCCTGAGTGCTGGCATTAAAGGTATGTGCCACCACGCCTGGCTCCCTGAATACCTTTTTAAAAAATATTTTATTCTTGGGACTGGAGGGATTGCTTGGTGGTTATGTGCTTGCCTGTGAAGCCTTAGGACCTTGGTTCAAGGCTCAATTCCCATGTAAGCCAGATACTCAAGGTGGCATGCATCTTTTTCTCTCTCTCTGTTGCTCTCAAATAAATAAACAAAATTATTCTTTACTTGAGAGCGAGAGAGATAAAGAGGCAGATATAGAGAGAGCAAATGGGCACATCAGGGCCTGTAGCCGCTGACAACTAATTCCAGACACATGTGCCACCTTGTGCATCTGGCTTTACATGGGTACTGGAGAATCAAACCTGGATCTTTTTGCTTTTCTGGAAGTACCTTACCTGCTACCTGACACCTTTTAATTTGTTTTTCCCCACTGAGGAAATTGGACCTAGGACCTCACACATGACAGGAAGTGCTCTACCACTGAGCTATGTCCCCAGAGTTTTGGTTTTTTTCTTCACTTTTTATTTATTTACTTACTTTTTGTTGTTGTTGTTGTTGTTGTTGTTGTTTTAGGTAGGGTCTCACTCTAGTCCAGGCTGACCTGAAATTCACTCTGTAGTCTCAGGGTGGCCTTGAACTCACAGTGATCCTCCTACCTCTGCCTCCTGAGTGCTGGGATTAAAGGCGTGTGAAACCATACGCGGCCCTTACTTTTGGTATTTTGAGGTAGGGTCTTGCTCTATCTAGCCCAGGCTAACCTGGAATTCACCATGTAGCCTGAGGATTGCCTCAAATTCATGGTGATCCTCCTACCTCTGCCTCCTGAATGCTCAGATTAAAGGCATGCACCACCATGCCCAGCTTTTACATTTTATTTTGAGACAGAATCTTACTCAGGTTAGCCTTAAACTTACTCTGTAAGCCAGGCAGGTCTTAAACTTCTGATTTTCCTACCTCAGGTTCTTGAGTTGCTGGAATTATGATATTGTGTCACTATGCCCAAACCTGTCCATTTCTCAATGCCTTGAGGAGTAGAAATGAAGGCTTAGACAGGCTGAAGGCAGTTAGTTGCCTTAAACAGCATAGTCATCTTATCATCTGAGAGCTGTGGACAAAAGTTATTTCCATCAACTCTGTCATATGCTTGAAGATACATCCCAGCCATGATTTCCAAGCTAGAAGTACAAACGAGCATCTGTCCATGGAAGACTTCTCTAAGGTCTTGGGGATGACACCAGCTGCCTTCTCTGCCCTGCCTTGATGGAAGCAACAAAACCTCAAGAAGGAAAAAGGCCTATTTTGAGAAGGTTACTTGTGTCTGTAAAGCAGCACCCTGTCCTGCTGGCAAGGTTGTTTTGTCACTACTCATTTTAGTACCACGCCGACTGAACATCTTCATGGGTACATGCAAACAGCAGTGTGTAGCAATGCCCTGTTGAGAAATCTACCAGTTCCTCCTGAAAGATGCTACCTCCCATGGAGTCTGTGGTCTGTGATCTGAAGATGGTGGATTATTTCTAACCTACGGCGCTACATCTTTTCTAACCATCTTGCTCTATAGCTTTTTTTTTTTTTTTTTTTTTTTTTTTTTTTTTTTGCTCAGAGCAAAAACACTTCATAAGACATTAGTTCTGAAGAAAGGTTTTTCTCCAGCACAGTTGGTCAACAGCAGGGAGCTAGGGTGGTTTGTAGTTTTACATGTTTCCCCAAGGTAAGAGCTTTCTTTCACATGCTTTTCTTATGCATTATATGGTCAGTTAAGGAGACCCCCTTCTTTGAAGGCTGGATATAATGCAGATATCACTCCTACCAGATGCGCTAATCCAGGCAGGAGATGCCTAGCTAAGGCCAATGCTGGGTTTATAAACTGTTACCCAGAAGCCTCTGCCAAGTTTCATAGGCTGCTCAGGTGAAAACATCAGCAACACTGCTTTGCTGCATGGAAGTCCAATCAGGAAGCCAACCCAAGTGACTGCCACTTCAAACAACTGGTTGTCCAAAGAGTCTCCATAAATGTGTCATTTTAAAGAAATAAGTCACTGGGGGCTGGAGAGATGGTTTAGCAGTTAAGGCGTTTGCCAGAGAAGCCAAGAGATCCCAGTTCAATTCTCCAGGACCCACGTAAGCCAGATGCACAAGGGGCACATGCATCTGGAGTTCGTTTGCAGTGGCTAGAGGTCCTGGTGTGCCCATTCTCTCTCTGTCTGCCTGTCTTCTCTCTCTCTCTCTCTCTCTCTTTCTCTGCTTGCAAATAAATAAAGAATTAATTTTTTAAAAAAGAAAAAAAGCCAAAAAATATGTTTATAAAAAAAAGAAATAAGTTGCTGGGCGTGGTGGTGCACACCTTTAATCCCAGCACTCGGGAGGCAGAGGTAGGAGGATTGCTGGGAGTTCGAGACTACCCTGAGACTACATAGTGAATTCCAGGTCAGCCTGGACTAGAGTGACACTCTACCTTGAAAACAAAAAAAAAAAAAAAAAAAAAAAAAAAAAAAAAGAAGTCAAACCAATACGAGGCTAACAAAGGCTTAAATTTCACACACACACAAAAATAATAAAATAAATAAAATAAAATATTTTTTAAATAAAAACAATTAGCCGGGTATGGTAACACATGCCTTTAATCCCAGCATTCAGGAGGCAGAGGTAGGTAGCCCAGTAGGTGGGCTCGTTGGCCATGACCTGAGAGGAGTAGAGTGGATGGTGAATAGGGGAGGAAGCTCAGCATTCTCCACTCTGGGTCCTCAGCCAGGCTTACCTCCTCATAGCATCTGTGGCTCACCACTGCTCAGAAACCCATCCACACCCACAGCTCGCCTCTCCAGTGTAGGAACTGTGAACACTAAGTTTCCCCCAGGTCCCATGGAAAAACCTCAGGTTCCTCCAAGTCCTCCTCCATGTCATTAAAAAAAAATTTTTTTTTATATAAGGCCGGGTGTGGTGACACACACCTTTAAGATTTCGTTTATTTACTTATTTGAGATAGAGAAAGGGAGAGAAAGTGAGAGAGAGAGAGAGAGAGAGAGAGAGAGAGAGAGAATGGGCACGCCAGAGCCTCCAGCCACTGCAAACAAACTCCAGATGCATAGGCCCCTTGTTCATCTGGCTTACATGGGTCCTAAAGAGTTGAACTGGGATCCTTTGGCTTTGCAGGCAAATGCCTTAACCACTAAGCCATCTCTCCAGCCCCTCCATGTCATTTTTTAAAAATTATTTTTTATTGACAATTTCCTTAATTGTAGACAATATCCCATGGTACTTCCCTTCCTCACCCCACTTTCCCCTTTGAAACTCCATCATACCCCCTCCCCCTTTCAATCAGTCTCTTTTATTTTGATGTCATGATATTTTCCTACTATTATGATGGTCTTGTGTAGGTAATGTCAGGCACTGTGAGGTCATGGATATCCAGGCCATCTTGTGTCTGGAGGAGCACGTTGTAAGGAGTCCTACTCTTCCTTTGGCTCTTACATTCTTTCCACCCCCTCTTCCACAATGGACCCTGAGCCTTGGAAGGTGAGTTTGAGATGTTTCAGTGCTGAGCACTCCTCTGTCCCTTCTTCTCAGCACCATGGTGCCTTCTGAGTCATCCCAAGGTTGCCACCATCTGAAAAGATAAGCTTCTCAACCAAAAATGAGAGTAGCATTAATATATGGGTATGGACATTAAGAGGATTGCATACTGGGCAGTTTGGTGAGCATAGTGTATACATTTAGCCAGACACCAGCAGACACTACACCCCTAGGGCTCATGACCTCCCTTGTCGTAGGTTTTCAGTATCAGGGCTGTATTCCCTCCCATGGAGTGGGCCTCCAGTCCAATTAGAGAGTGGTTGGTTTCCCCCATAACAGACATGCCACTATTGCACCCATTGGCTCATTTAGCCTGGCTGGCCAAATTTAAAGCTTGCAGTGTTCACTGTTGAGTATCTTCACTGAGATTTTTTTCTCTCCCATTAAAATGCATGCAGCATAGCTTTTTCCAGCTTTCTGTCAGCTGGTCTACACCTCCATGTCATTTTTGAGGAATTCAGTCAAAAGGGAACAGGGTCAAGAGATCAGGATTATGGGGGCTGGGCGTGGTGGCACACACCTTTAATCCCAGCGCTCAGGAGGCAGAGGTAGAAGGATCTCTGTGAATTCAAGGCCACCCTGAGACTACGTAGTGAATTTCATGCCCTTCTCCCCCTCCACCACTCACACAGTTCCAGAAAGTTTCTGCTATGGGTATACTCAGAGCTTCAGGACAGCACTCTGGAAGGAGACCAGGGCCATGGTCAGGAGGTAGTACAGGCAGGCAAGGGGGATAATCAGAATCAGCCTTGGCACTAGCAGCCAGTTCCATTCGATACAGGATGTTTTGATGTTGGGAAACAAGCTACAAGATGGGCATGGTGGCTCACAACTAACCCAGCACTAAAGAGGCTGAGGCAGGAGGATCACTTCAAGTTTGAGGTCAGCCTGGGCTTATATAGTGAGGTCCAGGCCAATCTGGGCTGCATAAGGAGTCTCTAGCCACTGCAAATGAAATCCAAATGCATGCACCACCACGTGCATCTGGTGTATGTGAGTACTGGAGAACCAAACCTGGGTTCTTTGGCTTGACAGGCAAGTGCTTTAAGTGGGTGTGTTTTGATTCACTGATAAGCCTTGCTGGGGCAGGCTCTTCTGAGCTCTCGGGGTAATATAATTTAAAAAAAAAATTTATTGCCGGGCGTGGTGGCACATGCCTTTAACCCCAGCACTTGGGAGGCAATTTTTTCTTCTTCTTATTATTGACAACTTCCATAATTATGGACAATAAACCATAGTTCCCTCCCCCCTCACTTTCCCCTTCACAACTCCCCTCTCCATCATATCCCCTCCCCCTCTCAATCAGTCCCAATTTTATGTTATTTTGTTTTTGTTTTTTCAAGGTAGGGTCTTGCTCTAGTCCAGGCTGACCTGGAGTTCACTATGTAGCTCAGGGTGGCCTTGAACTCATGGCGATCCTCCTATCTCTGCCTCCTGAGTGCTGGGATTAAAGGCATGCACCACCACACCCGGCTTTATGTTATTTTAATTTAATTTAATTTATTTATTTTGTTTTGTTTTTTGTTTTTTCGAAGTAGGGTCTCACTGTGGTCCAGGCTGACCTGGAATTCACTATGCAGTCTCAGGGTGGCCTCAAACTCATGGTGATCCTCCTACCTCTGCCTCCCAAGTGCTGGAATTAAAGGCGTGAGCCATCACGCCCAGCTCTAATTTTATTTATTTATTTGAGAAAAAGGGAGAGGAAGAGGCAGAGAGAAAGAGAGAATGGGCATGCCAGGGCCTCCAGCCACTGCAAATGAACTCCAGATGCATTCTCCCCCTTGTGCATCTGGCTTACATGTGTCCTGGGGAATTGAACCGGGGTCCTTAGGCTTCGTAGGCAACCACCTTAAGTGCTAAGCCATTTCCACAGCCCAGTCCCTCTTTTATTTTGATGTCGTAATCTTTTTCTCCTGTTATGATGGTCTTGTGTAGGTAGTATCAGGCATTGCAAGGTCATGGATATCCAGGCCATTTTGTGTCTGGAGGAGCATGTTGTAAGGAGCCCTACCCTTCCTTTGGCTCTTACATTCTTTCTGCTACCTCTTCCACAATGAACTCTGAGCCTTGGAGATGTTTCAGTGCTGAGTACTCCTGTGTCACTTCTTCTCAGCACTATGTGCCTTCTGAGTCATCTCAGAGGTCACCGCCATCTGAAAAAAGAAGTTTGTCTACCAAAAGTGAGAAAATCATTAATATATGGGTATAAATGTTAAGTGCTTACAGGGCAGTTTAGTGAGGATAATAAGTGCATTTAGCCAGAGACCAGCAGATCCAGGTCAACCTGGGTTAGAATGAGACCCTACTATGGTCTCTGCCATGCCCTTCTCCCCCTCCACCACTCACACAGTTCCAGAAAGTTTCTGCTATGGGTATACTCAGAGCTTCAGGACAGCACTCTAGACAGCACTCTCACCCCTAGGGCTGATGACTTGCCCCATCATAGGTTTTCAGTGTCAGGGATGTATTCCCTCCCATGGAGTGGGCCTCCAGGCCAACTAGAGAGCAGTTGGTTTCCCCCATAACAGGCATGCCATTATTGTACCAGTTGGCTCATTTGTTTTGGGGGGCATCCAGGGACCTTCCTGGCTAACAACTCACTGGAAGGTATCCATCCCTGGCATTAAATTTTTTCTAGTAACAATATATGGCTTCTGGACACACCATTGTCCAAGAAAGTGGGTTTCCATATGACTCATTCATACCGCTTAGATTTTGATTAACCCTCTCCCCACCCTTCCTTTACTCTATCTCTTTTTATTGTTGTTTTTTTTTTTGTTATTGTTGTTGTTGTTGCTGTTTGTTTTTTTTGTTTTTTCGAGGTAGGGTTTCACTCTAGTCCAGGCTGACCTGGAATTCACTCTGTCTTCTCAGGGTGGCCTTGAACTCACGGCGATCCTCCTACCTCTGCCTCATGAGTGCTGGGATTAAAGGC